>CAKASE010000077.1:0-5033512 GCA_916720795.1 Danaus chrysippus | reverse complement strand
CTCTTTGAGGAATTTTGAGAAAATATAAATTTAGTATATATTAATGATTATTTTTTTAAAATTTTAATTTTTTATTTTTAAATTTTTTTTTTTTTGTTTATATATTTATTTTGTAATATATGTTGTTTTAAAAAAACTGGAGAAAAATAAGCAGTTTTGGTGTTAATTTGATTTATAGTTAAGTACACGACCTTTCGACGGTTGGAAATGACGTTAGGTTGTGTGTTTTTGTAAAATTCTATAAATACGTAATAGTCCCGGACTAAAATATTATTGAGCCTTCGTACTATAAAATACTTAGGAACACACTTTTAATGTGAACCAAACCTTTCAATTCCTGAAACATCCGAAGTGATAGTAAAGTGATGCCGCTTGTTTTTTGACTTTTTTAGACGGGAAATGTAATTTGTGAACAACTACTTGTATTTTTGTGAATAGAATTTAACTTATTTAAGATGTTTTTGGCTTAAGATAATGATAAGTTTTTGCTCTAGTTAAGGTTTTTATTGTTATTTAGAAGTACTGGCTTTTATGAGATTGGTCTACGATTTAAAGTGTCGCCCCGCCCCCTCACCCCGAACGTCCTCTAATTTTATTCGCAGACCGCAGTAGTAATCGCACGCGTTGAATGGGATTAGACGTTCATTATTTCCGCATTGCTACATCTTGTGTTATGCTCGCTCGTGAATAGATGCCGCGTTATAAGTTCAGTTGCGCAGGAGTACGTGAACATGTGCCTCATTTATGCTGAGTGTAAGTTATGATGGCGAACGTGCTCTGAGGATGTAAGCTGAGATGGTAATCTAATACAACACCAACCGCTGAATTCTCGTGTAATGTGAGTGTCCTGGTGCGTATGCGTAACAATGAGCCGGTAGTGCCGCGTCGTTCTGTGGCCCGCGACCACTGAATTGGGTGCGGCAGGAAGGAGAACGTGCTAAGACATTTTGAGGAGGACCCGATTCAAGCCCTAGAAGAGCCAGCCACGTGTGCATATTGAGCAGTTGAAAATCCAGGTAGTTTTAACATTATTTCAATGTAACATAATACCTTAAACATTTCAAGCACATTTCAAGAACACACTAAAACATTTCAAGAACACCACTAAACATTTCAAGAACACTAAACGAGTGTGCCTCAAAATTAATAAGTTCAGGAAGCCCACTCTTTCCTAAAACTGCTGTTCTACCGTCGTTCAAACGAACATTTTACCACCGTGACGATACGAGATTGCTTTTAATAAACGCAAGTACTATTTAGGTATTACGAAGGTAACTAGCATAAAGTAAAAGTTTTTAAATTTTTGTAATTGAGAAAACATTCACTTCCTAACGTGTAATACCGCCATGATTATTAGTATATATTACTCACGTAATTTATTTTTAATTTTTATTCTCTCTCCTCATTTGAAGATGATGTTGTTTTTTTTTTTTTTTAATTTTTTTTTTTCACATGATATAATATTTTAGGCTATCGTCAATGTCGTTCGCTTGACGTACAAAAATAAGGTGATCACTGAAAATCAGCGCTGTCGTTCCTGGCAATTTCACATTTAAATATTATTATCTTAAGTAAATAAAAGAAATATAAATTTTATTTTAAACCAGTTTATTATTATTATTATTAATATTTCTCTGTGTGTGGAATTCCTAAAACGACAGCATACGCTGAGTGATTCTCCTTTTTGTGACGTCCATACTTCTGTTCTTTAATCTTCATTAGATATTATTTAATTGTATTGTTATTTCATGTTTTTGTTTTTTCTTTCTGTTTATGTTAGTGCTGTCTCGCAAAGAGGTTCACAAATAAAACATTTTCTTTTCTTTCTTTCTTTCCCTGATCATTTAAATCCTTGCCTAGACTGTGGTTTAAATAAATGATACTTTCATCCAACTTAATAAAGCAAATTCATGTGCCCATTTCCGTGAGTAAAACCTTCTGTATTAACTAGTATTTCTTTATTTTGTGGCCACAAAGCGCGCGACGACGGCGACCTGTCGGCAGAACTCAAAGCCCGCGTTTATTACTCGGCCGCTGCGTACAGATTCTTGTCTTCTTTGTATTTTAATTGTAATGTTATTAAAACGCGGCTTAGATATGTAGATACATGAATTTATGTTTTTTTATTTACTATTTGCGAATAGGTACCTCAGTGACACGTTCCTTTGTCAGCGATACATTTGAGACGGGTTAAGTGTTATTGCTAAAACTAAACATACATTTAAAATGTTTATTGTTACTTATAAGTTATAACTATCCGACTACGTGTCTTCACAATTCTATATGCCGCCATTATAATTTATAAAAGTCGCCCGCTCGGCATCGTGCGTATTGCAACTTTGCCAGTTTGGGCAATGTTACTACGCTAGATACCTACCTACTATTCCGCGCTACTATTTTGATTTTGCACAGGAAGTTTCGAATTTATTGTGAAAATATATACAGGGAGACTGGTGAATTACTATCAATATTTAAGGAGAATACTCGGTACATGATTCTCATTCGAATTATGTAAAAAAATAGGCACTTAATTTTTGACAAAATTTCCGTATAAATAAATAAAGTGTTGACACGTTCCAAGTGTTCCAAGTGTGGACGCGTGCGACGGCGTGCTGATACAACACCACGCCCCCTCACGCGTATGTGTGAGTGTGTGTGTATACCTAATCTGTAGGGTGTTCACACGATGCGTAATTAATTACATAACTTTTGGTTAACTTAACTTAGAAGTTTATTAATATTTATGTTATATTAATTTTTATTTTGTCCTCAAATATCACGTCCTCAAATATCGGTAGTAATTCACCAGTCACCCTGTATATTTATAATTCAGATTATTTTATGCTTATGTTTCTATGCTGATATATTTATTTTAATCTATTAGTGATACACAACATGTAACATAATTAAACGCACACCCTCAAACACCCCAATTAGAATATAATAATATAAACGCAATGTATACACCAAATATTATTTATACGTGCGTTTGCTTTTTTTTTGTGAAATTAATTATCAAAATTTCGTGCAAATAATATGGTCAGCTATTCACCAACACTCTGCTGCACACGCACACACGGACAGACACTCTCTCCGAGTGCCGTCCGACAATAATAAGAAGTAGGTAATAATAAGAACACGAAACAACTACATTATGATTTATGATTCTTCTTTCCATCACACTTTTCAGGCTTTAGATTGTCGACATTGGATTTTTTTAAATGTGAAGCCAATATTTTATAATTACTGATTTGTTAAATTAAATTTGTAAATAAAGGCTTTAATGATACAATAAAATATCAAAATTCCAAGTTTGTGGCGTCAATAATGATTCCAATGAACAACTTTAAATATTCTCAACTTTTTTTTTTTACTAATTTTATATTACTTTTTGTTTACTAATTTTATATCTTTTATTTCTATCTGAAATAAATAAATAAAAAAATAATAATCCATTGCAGCTATTATTAGTAAGTTGTTGCAACGGGAAGATTAAATTAAAAAACGCTTTTCTTGGTTTCTTGCTTCGAAAGTAATGACAATTATTATATATCCATTATCCATATATCAATGTAATTAACATTTTTGGAAACACGACTAAGTATTACGTAACGCAATTTTGGTTTAGGGGGGTCTCGTAAAACGTTACGATGCGTTACAGGGGAGGGAGGGGGTGTCTCTTACAAAACGTTACGTAGCATTGTTTCTAAAAAAAATATTAATAAAAACCCCCAAACTGGCAACTTTTTTCATATATGTTACATTATGTTGACCAGATTGTGTTAGTCTTTACGATATAAAAAACTTTACTGTGCGTTACGAGGTGGGAAGGGGGGGTCGAAAATACTTGAACGCTCCCTAAAACTATATTTTTTAATAAACATAACTTTCAACAAAATATCCGACATAAATCCACTGAAGTTAAACTTAGTACACGAGTTGAAAATAAAAAATCTGACTGAAACTAATAAAAATAAAGAGTTTAATAGTTCTGAGAAAAAACATTCAGCTTAAATTGTTTATGGAAACTAAAAAAACCTCTATATCGGATTAAATCTTGATCAGATATTTTGGATTAATGGATATAATTAGGTGGTGATCAAAATATAATGGAAAAAAAAAAAAAAAACATTGTTTTACAAAAAAATACGTAATACCCATATTTTAACAACTAAAAATAATAAAATTTGGTGACTCATATGTATTGTGTTATGTATGAATTATGTTAAATTTTACTTGCAGCAATAATAAAACGTAAACCTTTAAAATATATAAATGTTATACTCGTATAAAACAAGTACGTAATCTG
Source organism: Danaus chrysippus (assembly GCA_916720795.1). Taxonomy (NCBI): domain Eukaryota; kingdom Metazoa; phylum Arthropoda; class Insecta; order Lepidoptera; family Nymphalidae; genus Danaus; species Danaus chrysippus. The sequence continues at coordinate 5,029,203 of CAKASE010000077.1, read as the reverse complement.
TATAATACATAAAAACTAAAAAATTCTATTATATAAAAATGATTCACAATTCTCAATAGCTTTAGACTTCCCAGATCACAGATCTCGTTGTCCATTGCTTTGTAAAGCTGAAACACTACTGATTCCGAATATATTGGGTAAATAAGACACAAGCTGGCGATAACGAACAGACTCACGATCTGTGCTCATTCTTTCTATTGAAAAAGTCTTTACGAGATAAACTCTGTGAGATGACAGTTATGGACCAAACTTGTCTTAAAATGTTTGTCTTAAACGCTGAAAAAATATCTACTTATAGTAGTTTTTGAGATTATTATGCAACCGACAGAAAAGCACACATTTATACATAAATACCTATTATAATACTTAGCCAGTTTTTACTCTTAACCTAAAAACAATATACCTTAGTTATCAAAATTGTTTAATATAACTATCCTCAAAACATCGTTCCCTTATAAAAGAATTTTTTAAAATTTGATTTTCCTTAGAGGCTGTAGCAAAACCTTTCTTATTTTTTCTACAGAACGGAGACTATCTACTGATTGATCGGGAATAAAATTTCTTTGCTGTGAGTGGAACGGAAATATGAAACTTTTAAGTTTAAATGTTCTTAAATGAAGATTTTGAATAGGCCATTGATCTATAAATTAATTATTTTTATGAACTAGCTGAAGTCGGACTATTCGTGCTCTCATCGAGTATTAAGATTAATTTCTTTTCATTATGATAAAATTTGATAAATGGTCTTTTCAAATTGTTATGGTATTTTTTACTTAATTTTACTTTTTTTATGTATTTTGATGCTAAGAGCAAATGTTTAAAAAAACATTTGTAGGTTTCATTAAGAAAAATAACCGGTAAATAATAAATAATGGGGTGTTTTTTGTTACAGTTTAATTTTGACTTATTAATGTTAAGATATTTCTTTAAAAAAAAATTCACTAGAAAAAATTGTGTCAGTTGGATAAACTAAATCGTCTATTATATCCAAATATAAGTCGGTATAAAGAGTATAGTACTTAAAATCAATCCTTAAGAAAGATATAACTTTCTTGGAATGTTATCTCTATTGAGAACAGTAGATTAGATTTTCCACACTCCTTTTTTAAAAAAGATTCAAGTAAAATTACGTAACGAACCAGAAATAATATTCCCGCGTATATTAGGTATTTAAATAGACTTCTTATTATCTTATTAAAATGTCTTGACTATTCTTAATAAACTCAATTTATTTATGTATATTTCTGTATTAAGTAATATTTAATCTTGAATTATGATTTCGACGGTCGGTGGATGCAATGCAACCAAAATTATTTGACTTAATGTAATTAAAAGTAAGTTACAACTAGGGTGTGACTATGTTGCACGAAGGTTGAACAAATAGTGACATTAATTTAATCAAATTCTTAAAAGAAATCTTATAATCTAAAAACATAAAAGAAATATAAAACCAAAAACTGTCTTCACACGGAACTGCTGCGTCCTCTGATTACACCGTATAAAGATAATTATATTTTAATTAAATTACACCGTCACATAACACTTGAAAAAAAAAAAACAATATTGCATTTAATTATTCAGTGCTACGTGAAGGTTGTCCTTATTAAAATACAAAGAACCTCCAAAGACAATGTAAATTTCATAATACACTTTTAAAAAGGTAAACCAATTAAGTACCTCAAAAGAAATAGAACTCTTTTTACATGTTCTCTGGTATTTATTTGTGTATTTAAATATTGCTTGTTATGAATTGCAATACAAATACATATTTTTGTTTTTAATATAAATTATTGATAAAAGTATACTGTATAAAGATCGTTAACAACGTGACAAACTTTTTATAAGTAAAATATACTAAAGTGTTTTATTTTATTTGACTGCTTGTATGTTTAAAGATTTGGTGTGGAGTAAATAGAAATCTTTGAAGAAGTCAGAAGAAAATCAATAACAATAGTATATTTGACGAGGCGAAAGAAATTGTGAAATGTATTTCTACATCTAATTTTGAAGTAAGAAAAAATTACATATTGATAGAACAAAAGAATTCAGATATGTGGTCGTATTTACGCAAAACGAAAATGCGTAAATTATAAAGCCATAGAGATAATAGGGAGGAAAAAATATTAATATTCCTCTTTTCCCCTTTAAAAATATACTTGAACTTCAAATATGTTGCTGCATGTAAGGTTTTTGGTTTCTAAGTTTATTTTTAGATGCAAGATAGCACAGATATTTAATATGTCACAAAGTATGGGGCTCGATATTTAAGTTTTACTATCATTTTCATATTACGGTTATTTTCTTGCTCATATTTCCTTGCTGTTATTGATGCAGACACATTTTATATCAATATTTCCTATAACTTCACAAGGCCTAAATGAAAAATTAATTATCAGTAAAGGTTACGTTAATATAAAAATAAGGTGACTTCAAAAAGTCTTTCAAATAACATTCTAAATTCTTTTTGTTGTCATGCATGTTACACACCATTAAAACATACCCTAGTTTCCTTTCCTTTTTCAATAGACATTTTTACATTGGATGAGTTAAATTCGTGCACGTCAGATTAAGCGGAAGTTGATTTATTATTTTGATAATATTGTATATCTCATCAATGTAACAATTTGATCATGACATGAAGAAATAAGCGAGTCTCGGAATTGATAAAAAAATATCACCTCAAAATACTCGAACGAGTTTTATTTCTACTCATTTTTAAAACTTTAGAAATTATGTTTGTTTATTATGTATGTTTATATTTATCATAGTTTTATAACAAAATAAAACTCTCCAATAGGTGATAATTATTTGTTTATATTATTTCTTTTCAAGTCAAACAGTTATCATAATATTCACTGAGCTGTTACTTGGTTGAACAGTTTATCACGGGATAATTAATGCATGGAATATTTTCTTCACAGTGCATTTATTATTCTTACAGTAATTTATTACTTTCATGTGTGAATTTCTCTCGTCTGTCATATATCAGTAAATATTTTAGTACATATTAATTTTAGTAAATATATCTTTATATTGTATATGTTAATCAGTCATGCAACAGTGAGTTTTCTTTTTAAGTGTATATATTATTTTAGTAACTTAAAGATTTTTTAAAAGTTTAATTAGGTATGAACAATCAAACATTTTCAATTCTGAAATTTATTGTGGTTATATGTATATACAGTTCGTAAATATTTGCAATTCTGTATGAAAAACTTTGTTGTTCTAATATAATATTACTGCAGGCACGGACATTCTATCTCATCTCCTCGTGACACAACACACAAACGCGTACTTAACTGAGGAACTAGCACGAGCCAACACCGTCAGGGAAGAACCAAAACCTGCTGATGAAGTAGAGCCTGTGAGTATCTACTAGTGATTACTCATACTGTTTTGCGATTATATTATAATATATTATGACATTTGCCGCTCAGGCGCGAGGCACGATAGCTCAATAAGCTTAAATAGTGCCTAGTTTTAACAAAATAAACCAAATTTTCATGTCACATAAAATCAAAATAAAATTTGCATGTCTTAATAACAATTTTATAGAACATATTTGCTCTTTATTAAAAACTCTTAAAGTAATTTAAAAACGGCTTAAATAAACATGCGTTTGGTAAGGAGGAATTCATTTATTTCAGTTTCAATATTAATTTTAAGAGGTCACATCAAATAGTATACTACGTAGAAGAAATTAAAATCATCGTATATCTGTCTTCAGATGATTCCAGTGTACGCTGAAGGCTGTGAGCTGACGGCCAACGTGCTCCTCTACATGGACCATCTCAAACAACACCAGGACAAGGAGCTGGAGATTAAATGTACGAGATGTGTGCTGAGATTCGTACGTCTCGGTGAATAATACAACTGTAAGTACTATATAAACAGATGAAACTAATATTTTCGGATTGTTTCGCGTACTTTATTATTTAAAAAAACTATTATATATACACCCGACGTTTCGGTTACTTGTCAGCAACCATGATAAAGGCAGACGAGTTGTCGGGAGTGTGGTGTTTTTAAAAAATAATAAAATACGCAAAGTATTCCGAAAATATGACTTTCATTTAAATTAATACTCGCAAGTCTTAAATCTACTATATAAAAATAAGTCCGTTCTTTCTTCCTGATGCAACTCCAGAACGACCGAACCGATTTCCAGGGGTTTGCATTCGTTGGAAAGGTTTCTGACTCCGTGAGGTTTATAACAAAAAAAATTCAGGAAAATTTTCAACAGAAAAGCGGGACAATCTTTTTTCACATACAGCGCCATCTCTGATACGTAACAGTACTATAAATCAATATTTTAAGTAGATGGTGCCGGTGTATGATACATTGTTTGAAGGCTACTCATTGTTCTCTGCTCAGTTAATTTCATGTGACAAACCGGTATTGTGTTTGTAGTTTACACTCTTAAAACCATTTAGTATTTGCGGGATAAATTTAAAAAATCATTGTTTTTCACATGGGCAGTTATACTTTGCGTGTTCAGGAGTTCGGAAACCATCCGCTTTATTTGTGTTAACGTTAGACCAAAAAAACAAAAAATGTGGTTTACAAAGGAGCACTTCAATGAAACGGATAATTTGCGGACACGTATAACGCTTCGATTCGGTATCTACTTTTGATTCACTTTTATTTACTTAGAGAAGTTCAACTAAATAACACTACATTTTTGTAATCGAAATGAATTCATTACTCTTGTGAAACGATATTAAAATTTTTCGTTTTCAAATATAAAACAATAAAAAAATTCGTCATCTTTTAAATCACCAAACGAAATGTTACATAAAACAAAGCCTGGTGGCGAAACGGAGTTCGCCGGGTTTTCTAGTCTCATTATACAATCAAAATAAACGCTCACATCTCGTCTGTCCGTGATGACGGTTGCTGAAAAGTAGCCGAAACGTCGGGAGTATGTAGTTTTTATCAAAAATCAAGTAGCGTAGTATATCCGAAAAATATTAGTTTCATTTACAATAAAAAATGAGTTCAATACACACATTAATACGTATAATATTTTTTCAGGTCAACTGAAAGAGCATCAGATTCGAGACCACAACCCGTTCGAGAGGTTCTACTGTGTGTTCTACTGAGCAAGTGCTTAAATCAAGTGATTAACCTGCAAGGTAGGTGCGTCATATTCTCTACTGCTACTTTTATACAACATGTAACATAATAAACGCACACCCTCAAAACCCCACAATTAGAATATAATAATATAAACGCAATGCAATACACCAAATATTATTTATATGTGCGTTAGCATTGTTTATTTGTGAAATTAGTTATCCTAATTTCGTGGAAATAATATGGTCAGCTATTCACCAACACTCCGCTGCACACGCACACACGGACAGACACAATGTACTCGCCGCGCCCGCGCCCCTCTCTCCGAGTGCCGTCCGACAATAATAAGTACACGAAATAAAATAACATTATGATTTATGATTCTTCTTTCCATCACACTTTTCAGGCTTAAGATTGTCGACCATTGAATTTTTTTGTGAAGCCAATATTTTATAATTAATGACTTGTTAAATTAAATTTGTAAATACGAATTATTAAACAGCTGATAAACGCGTGATTTGATTAGACACCACAATACCTACGACAAAGTCGGCGTTGTTTAAATGGTGTGAATCAAAATGTTAACAATAATTGAAAGGATCATAAACAAAAATTTATACATAGTTTAATTTGCACTCGCACGGCGTTGTCGTTTTTAAAAACACTTTCAAAAATGTCCAACGCCTTGTTCCATGACTTTAATGACCGTTTTCCGAACTTAGGCTTTTATTTTAGATAATACTGTCGTGTCACTTTTTCACTTATACAAAGGCCCCCGTATTATCTGATTTTTTAGTTCCATCGACAACTTGTTGTCTTGGTGTTATAAACTCGATTAGTCGATTTAAATCAACCCTACAAAAAAGTCGAGTGGCGTCAAACAGCTGATCTAGGAGGTCATGGACACTTGCGTAGGTATTTGATGTGTGCCGGCTTCGCTCTGCGTGCGTAGGTAATTTTGTACAATACTATTTTTTTAAGCCTTGAAATAAGTTCGTTTCTTTGAAGGTTGAATGATGGATTACTAAGTTAATCTTTTAATTTAATAATCTTAATACCATGACTTACGATCCCTTTTCTTTTCTGTGAAGTGTTTTAGATAACTGTGTGTAGGATGACTGTAATTGACTTAGTGTCTATCTACAGTTGCGACAAAAAATGACCGAGGTACATAGATAAACGAATCAAAATCGATCCGATTCCCGATTGTGAACAAATCAACTTTCAGGGTGGTGCGTTTAATTCTGTTACATGTTTGTATACTACTCCTTGTATGTAATATCATATTTATCTAACAATTACAAACTGCAATTATATAGATTTTATTTGCACGACGCAAAAATTGTATACAGTTCGTAAATATTTGCAATTCTGTATGAAAAACTTTGTTGTTCTAATATAATATTACTCCAGGCACGGGCATTCTATCTCATCTCCTCGTGACACAACACACAAGCGCGTACTTAACTGAGGAACTAGCACGGGCCAACACCGTCAGGGAAGAACCAAAACCTGCTGATGAAGTAGAGCCTGTGAGTATCTACTAGTGATTACTCATACTGTTTTGCGATTATATTATAATATATTATGACATTTGCCGCTCAGGCGCGAGGCACGATAGCTCAATAAGCTTAAATAGTGCCTAGTTTTAACAAAATAAACCAAATTTTCATGTCACATAAAATCAAAATAAAATTTTCATGTCTTAATAACAATTTTATAGAACATATTTGCTCTTTATTCAAAACTCTTAAAGTAATTTAAAAACGGCTTAAATAAACATGCGTTTCGTGAGGAGGAATTCATTTATTTCAGTTTCAATATTAATTTTAAGAGGTCACATCAAATAGTATACTATGTAGAAGAAATTAAAATCATCTTATATCTGTCTTCAGATGATTCCAGTGTACGCTGAAGGCTGTGAGCTGACGGCCAACGTGCTCCTCTACATGGGCCATCTCAAACAACACCAGGACAAGGAGCTGGAGATTAAATGTACGAGATGTGTGCTGAGATTCGTACGTCTCGGTAAACAGTACAACTGTAAGTACTATATAAACAGATGAAACTAATATTTTCGGATTGTTTCGCGTATTTTATTATTTAAAAAACTATTATATATACACCCGACGTTTCAGTTACTTGTCAGCAACCATGATTAAGGCAGACGAGTTGTCGGGAGTGTGGTGTTTTAAAAAATAATAAAATACGCAAAGTATTCCGAAAATATGACTTTCATTTAAATTAATACTCGCAAGTCTTAAATCTACTATATAAAAATAAGTCCGTTCTTTCTTCCTGACGCAATTCCAGAACGACCCAACCGATTTCCAGGGTTTTGCATTCAAGCCGGACAATACGTAACAGTAATATAAAGGATACGTAACAGTACTACAAATCAATATTTTAAGTAGATGGTGCCGGTGTATGATACATTGTTTGAAGGCTACTCATTGTTCTCTGCTCAGTTAATTTCATGTGACAAACCGGTGTAGTGTTTTTGTAGTTTAAACTCTTAAAACCATTTAGTATTTGCGGGATAAATTTAGAAAATCATTGTTTTTCACTTGGGCAGTTATACTTTGCAAAAGACAAAAAATGTGGTTTACAAAGGAGCACTTCAATGAAACGGATAATTTGCGGACACGTATAACGCTTCGATTCGGTATCTACTTTGGATTCACTTTTATTTACTTAGAGAAGTTCAACTAAATAACATTACATTTCTGTAATCGAAATGAATTCCATTACTCTTGTGAAACGAAATTAAAAATTTTCCTTTTCAAATATAAAACAATAAAAAAATTCTTCATCTTTTAATCACAAAACGAAATGTTACATAAAACAAAGCCTGGTGGCGAAACGTAGTTCGCCGGGTTTTCTAGTCTCATTATACAATAAAAATAAACGCTCACATCTCGTCTGTCCGTGATCACGGTTGCTGAAAAGTAGCCGAAACGTCGGGAGTATGTAGTTTTTATCAAAAATCAAGTAGCGTAGTATATCCGAAAAATATTAGTTTCATTTGCAATAAAATGAGTTCAATACACACATTAATACGTATAATATTTTTCAGGTCAACTGAAAGAGCATCAGATTCGAGACCACAACCCGTTCGAGGAGGTTCTACCTCTGTGTTCTACTGAGCACTTGATTAACCTGCCCAAGGTATGTACGTCATATAACTCTACTGCTACTTGTATATACTGCTGTTTATTTATCTACAATTAACAAACTGCAATTATATAATAATATATTATTTTCAGAACAAAGCCCGCCCTCCCATCAAGGACGTCGCGTGTCACGCCATCAGCGACACGTATGAAGGTGTCACGTTGATCATACAAGAGGGTCTTCTGTGTCGCGAGTGTGACACGCCGCTTGACAGTGACAAACAGTTCCTGTTAGTATAACCACCTGATAAAACGACGCTGCAAACATTGAATACAATCAGATTTATTGAATGTCAGTAAAGAGACGTAGTTTTTCCTTTATCGTGTTGAAAACACTCATTAACTTTTACAAAAAAAAAAAATGTTATTTTAGTAGCCCTTACTATATTGTGATATCATCTTTTTAATATTTCTATATTTTCTAATGAAGAAAGATTAGATAAATAATATACCAAATGTTTAATACATACTAAAGTATTATTTTAATATTTTCAATATACAGCGGTCGCACGTCGCGCAGCAAGTGTCCATATGCTACATCATGTTACCGAGCGATGTTAAGACACAGTGGATATTGCGCCGGCTCACTTTCACTGGAGGCCTCTCCTAGACCTGCTCCCACGCGTCTGCGAATACTCTACAGACATAAGTCAGTTTACACTGGTTATAGGATATCAATCAATATAATATATTTTCATTTTCTTTTATAAATTTTATAACTAACTATGTAACTGTTAGACCAGCAGCATATATAAATCAATATAAAATATACAAATACCCAATGACTATAGTAACTAATAAAATATTAATATTTTAATCCCCCGACGGCATCGTTAAATTAAACAAGTATGTAGTATTAACAGATTTTATTTGCACGACGAAAAAATTGTATACAGTTCGTAAATATTTGCAATTCTGTATGAAAAACTTTGTTGTTCTAATATAATATTACTCCAGGCACGGGCATTCTATCTCATCTCCTCGTGACACAACACACAAGCGCGTACTTAACTGAGGAACTAGCACGGGCCAACACCGTCAGGGAAGAACCAAAACCTGCTGATGAAGTAGAGCCTGTGAGTATCTACTAGTGATTACTCATACTGTTTTGCGATTATATTATAATATATTATGACATTTGCCGCTCAGGCGCGAGGCACGATAGCTCAATAAGCTTAAATAGTGCCTAGTTTTAACAAAATAAACCAAATTTTCATGTCACATAAAATCAAAATAAAATTTTCACGTCTTAATAACAATTTTATAGAACATATTTGCTCTTTATTCAAAACTCTTAAAGTAATTTAAAAACGGCTTAAATAAACATGCGTTTCGTGAGGAGGAAATCATTTATTTCAGTTTCAATATTAATTTTAAGAGGTCACATCAAATAGTATACTACGTAGAAGAAATTAAAATCATCTTATATCTGTCTTCAGATGATTCCAGTGTACGCTGAAGGCTGTGAGCTGACGGCCAACGTGCTCCTCTACATGGACCATCTCAAACAACACCAGGACAAGGAGCTGGAGATTAAATGTACGAGATGTGTGCTGAGATTCGTACGTCTCGGTGAACAGTACAACTGTAAGTACTATATAAACAGATGAAACTAATATTTTCGGATTGTTTCGCGTATTTTATTATTTAAAAAACTATTATATATACACCCGACGTTTCAGTTACTTGTCAGCAACCATGATTAAGGCAGACGAGTTGTCGGGAGTGTGGTATTTTTAAAAATAATAAAATACGCAAAGTATTCCGAAAATATGACTTTCATTTAAATTAATACTCGCAAGTCTTAAATCTACTATATAAAAATAAGTCCGTTCTTTCTTCCTGACGCAACTCCAGAACGACCGAACCGATTTCCAGGGTTTTGCATTCAAGCGGGACAATCTTTTTTCACATACAGCGCAATCTCTGATAGGTAACAGTACTACAAATCAATATTTTAAGTAGATGGTGCCGGTGTATGATACATTGTTTGAAGGCTACTCATTGTTCTCTGCTCAGTTAATTTCATGTGACAAACCGGTGTAGTGTTTTTGTAGTTTAAACTCTTAAAACCATTTAGTATTTGCGGGATAAATTTAGAAAATCATTGTTTTTCACTTGGGCAGTTATACTTTGCAAAAAGACAAAAAATGTGGTTTACAAAGGAGCACTTCAATGAAACGGATAATTTGCGGACACGTATAACGCTTCGATTCGGTATCTACTTTGGATTCACTTTTATTTACTTAGAGAAGTTCAACTAAATAACATTACATTTCTGTAATCGAAATGAATTCATTACTCTTGTGAAACGAAATTAAAAATTTTCCTTTTCAAATATAAAACAATAAAAAAATTCTTCATCTTTTAATCACAAAACGAAATGTTACATAAAACAAAGCCTGGTGGCGAAACGTAGTTCGCCGGGTTTTCTAGTCTCATTATACAATAAAAATAAACGCTCACATCTCGTCTGTCCGTGATCACGGTTGCTGAAAAGTAGCCGAAACGTCGGGAGTATGTAGTTTTTATCAAAAATCAAGTAGCGTAGTATATCCGAAAAATATTAGTTTCATTTGCAATAAAATGAGTTCAATACACACATTAATACGTATAATATTTTTCAGGTCAACTGAAAGAGCATCAGATTCGAGACCACAACCCGTTCGAGGAGGTTCTACCTCTGTGTTCTACTGAGCACTTGATTAACCTGCCCAAGGTATGTACGTCATATAACTCTACTGCTACTTGTATATACTGCTGTTTATTTATCTACAATTAACAAACTGCAATTATATAATAATATATTATTTTCAGAACAAAGCCCGCCCTCCCATCAAGGACGTCGCGTGTCACGCCATCAGCGACACGTATGAAGGTGTCACGTTGATCATACAAGAGGGTCTTCTGTGTTGCGAGTGTGACACGCCGCTTGACAGTGACAAACAGTTCCTGTTAGTATAACCACCTGATAAAACGACGCTGCAAACATTGAATACAATCAGATTTATTGAATGTCAGTAAAGAGACGTAGTTTTTCCTTTATCGTGTTGAAAACACTCATTAACTTTTACAAAAAAAAAAATGTTATTTTAGTAGCCCTTACTATATTGTGATATCATCTTTTTAATATTTCTATATTTTCTAATGAAGAAAGATTAGATAAATAATATACCAAATGTTTAATACATACTAAAGTATAATTTTAATATTTTCAATATACAGCGGTCGCACGTCGCGCAGCAAGTGTCCATATGCTACATCATGTTACCGAGCGATGTTGAGACACAGTGGATATTGCGCCGGCTCACTTTCACTGGAGGCCTCTCCTAGACCCGCTCCCACGCGTCTGCGAATACTCTACAGACATAAGTCAGTTTACACTGGTTATAGGATATCAATCAATATAATATATTTTCATTTTCTTTTATAAATTTTATAACTAACTATGTAACTGTTAGACCAGCAGCATATATAAATCAATATAAAATATACAAATACCCAATGACTATAGTAACTAATAAAATATTAATATTTTAATCCCCCGACGGCATCGTTAAATTAAACAAGTATGTAGTATTAACAGATTTTATTTGCACGACGCAAAAATTGTATACAGTTCGTAAATATTTGCAATTCTGTATGAAAAACTTTGTTGTTCTAATATAATATTACTCCAGGCACGGGCATTCTATCTCATCTCCTCGTGACACAACACACAAGCGCGTACTTAACTGAGGAACTAGCACGGGCCAACACCGTCAGGGAAGAACCAAAACCTGCTGATGAAGTAGAGCCTGTGAGTATCTACTAGTGATTACTCATACTGTTTTGCGATTATATTATAATATATTATGACATTTGCCGCTCAGGCGCGAGGCACGATAGCTCAATAAGCTTAAATAGTGCCTAGTTTTAACAAAATAAACCAAATTTTCATGTCACATAAAATCAAAATAAAATTTTCATGTCTTAATAACAATTTTATAGAACATATTTGCTCTTTATTCAAAACTCTTAAAGTAATTTAAAAACGGCTTAAATAAACATGCGTTTCGTGAGGAGGAAATCATTTATTTCAGTTTCAATATTAATTTTAAGAGGTCACATCAAATAGTATACTACGTAGAAGAAATTAAAATCATCGTATTTCTGTCTTCAGATGATTCCAGTGTACGCTGAAGGCTGTGAGCTGACGGCCAACGTGCTCCTCTACATGGACCATCTCAAACAACACCAGGACAAGGAGCTGGAGATTAAATGTACGAGATGTGTGCTGAGATTCGTACGTCTCGGTGAACAGTACAACTGTAAGTAGTACTATATAAACAGATGAAACTAATATTTTCGGATTGTTTCGCGTATTTTATTATTTAAAAAACTATTATATATACACCCGACGTTTCAGTTACTTGTCAGCAACCATGATTAAGGCAGACGAGTTGTCGGGAGTGTGGTATTTTTAAAAATAATAAAATACGCAAAGTATTCCGAAAATATGACTTTCATTTAAATTAATACTCGCAAGTCTTAAATCTACTATATAAAAATAAGTCCGTTCTTCCTTCCTGACGCAACTCCAGAACGACCCAACCGATTTCCAGGGTTTTGCATTCAAGCCGGACAATACGTAACAGTAATATAAAGGATACGTAACAGTACTACAAATCAATATTTTAAGTAGATGGTGCCGGTGTATGATACATTGTTTGAAGGCTACTCATTGTTCTCTGCTCAGTTAATTTCATGTGACAAACCGGTGTAGTGTTTTTGTAGTTTAAACTCTTAAAACCATTTAGTATTTGCGGGATAAATTTAGAAAATCATTGTTTTTCACTTGGGCAGTTATACTTTGCAAAAGACAAAAAATGTGGTTTACAAAGGAGCACTTCAATGAAACGGATAATTTGCGGACACGTATAACGCTTCGATTCGGTATCTACTTTGGATTCACTTTTATTTACTTAGAGAAGTTCAACTAAATAACATTACATTTCTGTAATCGAAATGAATTCATTACTCTTATGAAACGAAATTAAAAATTTTCCTTTTCAAATATAAAACAATAAAAAAATTCTTCATCTTTTAATCACAAAACGAAATGTTACATAAAACAAAGCCTGGTGGCGAAACGTAGTTCGCCGGGTTTTCTAGTCTCATTATACAATAAAAATAAACGCTCACATCTCGTCTGTCTGTGATCACGGTTGCTGAAAAGTAGCCGAAACGTCGGGAGTATGTAGTTTTTATCAAAAATCAAGTAGCGTAGTATATCCGAAAAATATTAGTTTCATTTGCAATAAAATGAGTTCAATACACACATTAATACGTATAATATTTTTCAGGTCAACTGAAAGAGCATCAGATTCGAGACCACAACCCGTTCGAGGAGGTTCTACCTCTGTGTTCTACTGAGCACTTGATTAACCTGCCCAAGGTATGTACGTCATATAACTCTACTGCTACTTATATATACTGCTGTTTATTTATCTACAATTAACAAACTGCAATTATATAATAATATACTATTTTCAGAACAAAGCCCGCCCTCCCATCAAGGACGTCGCGTGTCACGCCATCAGCGACACGTATGAAGGTGTCACGTTGATCATACAAGAGGGTCTTCTGTGTCGCGAGTGTGACACGCCGCTTGACAGTGACAAACAGTTCCTGTTAGTATAACCACCTGATAAAACGACGCTGCAAACATTGAATACAATCAGATTTATTGAATGTCAGTAAAGAGACGTAGTTTTTCCTTTATCGTGTTGAAAACACTCATTAACTTTTACAAAAAAAAATGTTATTTTAGTAGCCCTTACTATATTGTGATATCATCTTTTTAATATTTCTATATTTTCTAATGAAGAAAGATTAGATAAATAATATACCAAATGTTTAATACATACTAAAGTATAATTTTAATATTTTCAATATACAGCGGTCGCACGTCGCGCAGCAAGTGTCCATATGCTACATCATGTTACCGAGCGATGTTGAGACACAGTGGATATTGCGCCGGCTCACTTTCACTGGAGGCCTCTCCTAGACCCGCTCCCACGCGTCTGCGAATACTCTACAGACATAAGTCAGTTTACACTGGTTATAGGATATCAATCAATATAATATATTTTCATTTTCTTTTATAAATTTTATAACTAACTATGTAACTGTTAGACCAGCAGCATATATAAATCAATATAAAATATACAAATACCCAATGACTATAGTAACTAATAAAATATTAATATTTTAATCCCCCGACGGCATCGTTAAATTAAACAAGTATGTAGTATTAACAGATTTTATTTTCACGACGCAAAAATTGTATACAGTTCGTAAATATTTGCAATTCTGTATGAAAAACTTTGTTGTTCTAATATAATATTACTCCAGGCACGGGCATTCTATCTCATCTCCTCGTGACACAACACACAAGCGCGTACTTAACTGAGGAACTAGCACGGGCCAACACCGTCAGGGAAGAACCAAAACCTGCTGATGAAGTAGAGCCTGTGAGTATCTACTAGTGATTACTCATACTGTTTTGCGATTATATTATAATATATTATGACATTTGCCGCTCAGGCGCGAGGCACGATAGCTCAATAAGCTTAAATAGTGCCTAGTTTTAACAAAATAAACCAAATTTTCATGTCACATAAAATCAAAATAAAATTTTCATGTCTTAATAACAATTTTATAGAACATATTTGCTCTTTATTCAAAACTCTTAAAGTAATTTAAAAACGGCTTAAATAAACATGCGTTTCGTGAGGAGGAATTCATTTATTTCAGTTTCAATATTAATTTTAAGAGGTCACATCAAATAGTATACTACGTAGAAGAAATTAAAATCATCGTATATCTGTCTTCAGATGATTCCAGTGTACGCTGAAGGCTGTGAGCTGACGGCCAACGTGCTCCTCTACATGGGCCATCTCAAACAACACCAGGACAAGGAGCTGGAGATTAAATGTACGAGATGTGTGCTGAGATTCGTACGTCTCGATAAACAGTACAACTGTAAGTACTATATAAACAGATGAAACTAATATTTTCGGATTGTTTCGCGTATTTTATTATTTAAAAAACTATTATATATACACCCGACGTTTCAGTTACTTGTCAGCAACCATGATTAAGGCAGACGAGTTGTCGGGAGTGTGGTATTTTTAAAAATAATAAAATACGCAAAGTATTCCGAAAATATGACTTTCATTTAAATTAATACTCGCAAGTCTTAAATCTACTATATAAAAATAAGTCCGTTCTTTCTTCCTGACGCAACTCCAGAACGACCGAACCGATTTCCAGGGTTTTGCATTCAAGCGGGACAATCTTTTTTCACATACAGCGCAATCTCTGATAGGTAACAGTACTACAAATCAATATTTTAAGTAGATGGTGCCGGTGTATGATACATTGTTTGAAGGCTACTCATTGTTCTCTGCTCAGTTAATTTCATGTGACAAACCGGTGTAGTGTTTTTGTAGTTTAAACTCTTAAAACCATTTAGTATTTGCGGGATAAATTTAGAAAATCATTGTTTTTCACTTGGGCAGTTATACTTTGCAAAAGACAAAAAATGTGGTTTACAAAGGAGCACTTCAATGAAACGGATAATTTGCGGACACGTATAACGCTTCGATTCGGTATCTACTTTGGATTCACTTTTATTTACTTAGAGAAGTTCAACTAAATAACATTACATTTCTGTAATCGAAATGAATTCATTACTCTTGTGAAACGAAATTAAAAATTTTCCTTTTCAAATATAAAACAATAAAAAAATTCTTCATCTTTTAATCACAAAACGAAATGTTACATAAAACAAAGCCTGGTGGCGAAACGTAGTTCGCCGGGTTTTCTAGTCTCATTATACAATAAAAATAAACGCTCACATCTCGTCTGTCCGTGATCACGGTTGCTGAAAAGTAGCCGAAACGTCGGGAGTATGTAGTTTTTTATCAAAAATCAAGTAGCGTAGTATATCCGAAAAATATTAGTTTCATTTGCAATAAAATGAGTTCAATACACACATTAATACGTATAATATTTTTCAGGTCAACTGAAAGAGCATCAGATTCGAGACCACAACCCGTTCGAGGAGGTTCTACCTCTGTGTTCTACTGAGCACTTGATTAACCTGCCCAAGGTATGTACGTCATATAACTCTACTGCTACTTGTATATACTGCTGTTTATTTATCTACAATTAACAAACTGCAATTATATAATAATATACTATTTTCAGAACAAACCCCGCCCTCCCATCAAGGACGTCGCGTGTCACGCCATCAGCGACACGTATGAAGGTGTCACGTTGATCATACAAGAGGGTCTTCTGTGTCGCGAGTGTGACACGCCGCTTGACAGTGACAAACAGTTCCTGTTAGTATAACCACCTGATAAAACGACGCTGCAAACATTGAATACAATCAGATTTATTGAATGTCAGTAAAGAGACGTAGTTTTTCCTTTATCGTGTTGAAAACACTCATTAACTTTTACAAAAAAAAATGTTATTTTAGTAGCCCTTACTATATTGTGATATCATCTTTTTAATATTTCTATATTTTCTAATGAAGAAAGATTAGATAAATAATATACCAAATGTTTAATACATACTAAAGTATAATTTTAATATTTTCAATATACAGCGGTCGCACGTCGCGCAGCAAGTGTCCATATGCTACATCATGTTACCGAGCGATGTTGAGACACAGTGGATATTGCGCCGGCTCACTTTCACTGGAGGCCTCTCCTAGACCCGCTCCCACGCGTCTGCGAATACTCTACAGACATAAGTCAGTTTACACTGGTTATAGGATATCAATCAATATAATATATTTTCATTTTCTTTTATAAATTTTATAACTAACTATGTAACTGTTAGACCAGCAGCATATATAAATCAATATAAAATATACAAATACCCAATGACTATAGTAACTAATAAAATATTAATATTTTAATCCCCCGACGGCATCGTTAAATTAAACAAGTATGTAGTATTAACAGATTTTATTTTCACGACGCAAATATTGTATACAGTTCGTAAATATTTGCAATTCTGTATGAAAAACTTTGTTGTTCTAATATAATATTACTCCAGGCACGGGCATTCTATCTCATCTCCTCGTGACACAACACACAAGCGCGTACTTAACTGAGGAACTAGCACGGGCCAACACCGTCAGGGAAGAACCAAAACCTGCTGATGAAGTAGAGCCTGTGAGTATCTACTAGTGATTACTCATACTGTTTTGCGATTATATTATAATATATTATGACATTTGCCGCTCAGGCGCGAGGCACGATAGCTCAATAAGCTTAAATAGTGCCTAGTTTTAACAAAATAAACCAAATTTTCATGTCACATAAAATCAAAATAAAATTTTCATGTCTTAATAACAATTTTATAGAACATATTTGCTCTTTATTCAAAACTCTTAAAGTAATTTAAAAACGGCTTAAATAAACATGCGTTTCGTGAGGAGGAATTCATTTATTTCAGTTTCAATATTAATTTTAAGAGGTCACATCAAATAGTATACTACGTAGAAGAAATTAAAATCATCTTATATCTGTCTTCAGATGATTCCAGTGTACGCTGAAGGCTGTGAGCTGACGGCCAACGTGCTCCTCTACATGGACCATCTCAAACAACACCAGGACAAGGAGCTGGAGATTAAATGTACGAGATGTGTGCTGAGATTCGTACGTCTCGGTGAACAGTACAACTGTAAGTACTATATAAACAGATGAAACTAATATTTTCGGATTGTTTCGCGTATTTTTATTATTTAAAAAACTATTATATATACACCCGACGTTTCAGTTACTTGTCAGCAACCATGATTAAGGCAGACGAGTTGTCGGGAGTGTGGTATTTTTAAAAATAATAAAATACGCAAAGTATTCCGAAAATATGACTTTCATTTAAATTAATACTCGCAAGTCTTAAATCTACTATATAAAAATAAGTCCGTTCTTTCTTCCTGACGCAACTCCAGAACGACCGAACCGATTTCCAGGGTTTTGCATTCAAGCGGGACAATCTTTTTTCACATACAGCGCAATCTCTGATAGGTAACAGTACTACAAATCAATATTTTAAGTAGATGGTGCCGGTGTATGATACATTGTTTGAAGGCTACTCATTGTTCTCTGCTCAGTTAATTTCATGTGACAAACCGGTGTAGTGTTTTTGTAGTTTAAACTCTTAAAACCATTTAGTATTTGCGGGATAAATTTAGAAAATCATTGTTTTTCACTTGGGCAGTTATACTTTGCAAAAGACAAAAAATGTGGTTTACAAAGGAGCACTTCAATGAAACGGATAATTTGCGGACACGTATAACGCTTCGATTCGGTATCTACTTTGGATTCACTTTTATTTACTTAGAGAAGTTCAACTAAATAACATTACATTTCTGTAATCGAAATGAATTCATTACTCTTGTGAAACGAAATTAAAAATTTTCCTTTTCAAATATAAAACAATAAAAAAATTCTTCATCTTTTAATCACAAAACGAAATGTTACATAAAACAAAGCCTGGTGGCGAAACGTAGTTCGCCGGGTTTTCTAGTCTCATTATACAATAAAAATAAACGCTCACATCTCGTCTGTCCGTGATCACGGTTGCTGAAAAGTAGCCGAAACGTCGGGAGTATGTAGTTTTTTTTCAAAAATCAAGTAGCGTAGTATATCCGAAAAATATTAGTTTCATTTGCAATAAAATGAGTTCAATACACACATTAATACGTATAATATTTTTCAGGTCAACTGAAAGAGCATCAGATTCGAGACCACAACCCGTTCGAGGAGGTTCTACCTCTGTGTTCTACTGAGCACTTGATTAACCTGCCCAAGGTATGTACGTCATATAACTCTACTGCTACTTGTATATACTGCTGTTTATTTATCTACAATTAACAAACTGCAATTATATAATAATATACTATTTTCAGAACAAACCCCGCCCTCCCATCAAGGACGTCGCGTGTCACGCCATCAGCGACACGTATGAAGGTGTCACGTTGATCATACAAAAGGGTCTTCTGTGTCGCGAGTGTGACACGCCGCTTGACAGTGACAAACAGTTCCTGTTAGTATAACCACCTGATAAAACGACGCTGCAAACATTGAATACAATCAGATTTATTGAATGTCAGTAAAGAGACGTAGTTTTTCCTTTATCGTGTTGAAAACACTCATTAACTTTTACAAAAAAAAATGTTATTTTAGTAGCCCTTACTATATTGTGATATCATCTTTTTAATATTTCTATATTTTCTAATGAAGAAAGATTAGATAAATAATATACCAAATGTTTAATACATACTAAAGTATTATTTTAATATTTTCAATATACAGCGGTCGCACGTCGCGCAGCAAGTGTCCATATGCTACATCATGTTACCGAGCGATGTTGAGACACAGTGGATATTGCGCCGGCTCACTTTCACTGGAGGCCTCTCCTAGACCTGCTCCCACGCGTCTGCGAATACTCTACAGACATAAGTCAGTTTACACTGGTTATAGGATATCAATCAATATAATATATTTTCATTTTCTTTTATAAATTTTATAACTAACTATGTAACTGTTAGACCAGCAGCATATATAAATCAATATAAAATATACAAATACCCAATGACTATAGTAACTAATAAAATATTAATATTTTAATCCCCCGACGGCATCGTTAAATTAAACAAGTATGTAGTATTAACAGATTTTATTTGCACGACGCAAAAATTGTATACAGTTCGTAAATATTTGCAATTCTGTATGAAAAACTTTGTTGTTCTAATATAATATTACTCCAGGCACGGGCATTCTATCTCATCTCCTCGTGACACAACACACAAGCGCGTACTTAACTGAGGAACTAGCACGGGCCAACACCGTCAGGGAAGAACCAAAACCTGCTGATGAAGTAGAGCCTGTGAGTATCTACTAGTGATTACTCATACTGTTTTGCGATTATATTATAATATATTATGACATTTGCCGCTCAGGCGCGAGGCACGATAGCTCAATAAGCTTAAATAGTGCCTAGTTTTAACAAAATAAACCAAATTTTCATGTCACATAAAATCAAAATAAAATTTTCATGTCTTAATAACAATTTTATAGAACATATTTGCTCTTTATTCAAAACTCTTAAAGTAATTTAAAAACGGCTTAAATAAACATGCGTTTCGTGAGGAGGAATTCATTTATTTCAGTTTCAATATTAATTTTAAGAGGTCACATCAAATAGTATACTACGTAGAAGAAATTAAAATCATCTTATATCTGTCTTCAGATGATTCCAGTGTACGCTGAAGGCTGTGAGCTGACGGCCAACGTGCTCCTCTACATGGACCATCTCAAACAACACCAGGACAAGGAGCTGGAGATTAAATGTACGAGATGTGTGCTGAGATTCGTACGTCTCGGTGAACAGTACAACTGTAAGTACTATATAAACAGATGAAACTAATATTTTCGGATTGTTTCGCGTATTTTATTATTTAAAAAACTATTATATATACACCCGACGTTTCAGTTACTTGTCAGCAACCATGATTAAGGCAGACGAGTTGTCGGGAGTGTGGTATTTTTAAAAATAATAAAATACGCAAAGTATTCCGAAAATATGACTTTCATTTAAATTAATACTCGCAAGTCTTAAATCTACTATATAAAAATAAGTCCGTTCTTTCTTCCTGACGCAACTCCAGAACGACCGAACCGATTTCCAGGGTTTTGCATTCAAGCGGGACAATCTTTTTTCACATACAGCGCAATCTCTGATAGGTAACAGTACTACAAATCAATATTTTAAGTAGATGGTGCCGGTGTATGATACATTGTTTGAAGGCTACTCATTGTTCTCTGCTCAGTTAATTTCATGTGACAAACCGGTGTAGTGTTTTTGTAGTTTAAACTCTTAAAACCATTTAGTATTTGCGGGATAAATTTAGAAAATCATTGTTTTTCACTTGGGCAGTTATACTTTGCAAAAGACAAAAAAAATGTGGTTTACAAAGGAGCACTTCAATGAAACGGATAATTTGCGGACACGTATAACGCTTCGATTCGGTATCTACTTTGGATTCACTTTTATTTACTTAGAGAAGTTCAACTAAATAACATTACATTTCTGTAATCGAAATGAATTCATTACTCTTGTGAAACGAAATTAAAAATTTTCCTTTTCAAATATAAAACAATAAAAAAATTCTTCATCTTTTAATCACAAAACGAAATGTTACATAAAACAAAGCCTGGTGGCGAAACGTAGTTCGCCGGGTTTTCTAGTCTCATTATACAATAAAAATAAACGCTCACATCTCGTCTGTCCGTGATCACGGTTGCTGAAAAGTAGCCGAAACGTCGGGAGTATGTAGTTTTTATCAAAAATCAAGTAGCGTAGTATATCCGAAAAATATTAGTTTCATTTGCAATAAAATGAGTTCAATACACACATTAATACGTATAATATTTTTCAGGTCAACTGAAAGAGCATCAGATTCGAGACCACAACCCGTTCGAGGAGGTTCTACCTCTGTGTTCTACTGAGCACTTGATTAACCTGCCCAAGGTATGTACGTCATATAACTCTACTGCTACTTGTATATACTGCTGTTTATTTATCTACAATTAACAAACTGCAATTATATAATAATATACTATTTTCAGAACAAAGCCCGCCCTCCCATCAAGGACGTCGCGTGTCACGCCATCAGCGACACGTATGAAGGTGTCACGTTGATCATACAAGAGGGTCTTCTGTGTCGCGAGTGTGACACGCCGCTTGACAGTGACAAACAGTTCCTGTTAGTATAACCACCTGATAAAACGACGCTGCAAACATTGAATACAATCAGATTTATTGAATGTCAGTAAAGAGACGTAGTTTTTCCTTTATCGTGTTGAAAACACTCATTAACTTTTACAAAAAAAAAATGTTATTTTAGTAGCCCTTACTATATTGTGATATCATCTTTTTAATATTTCTATATTTTCTAATGAAGAAAGATTAGATAAATAATATACCAAATGTTTAATACATACTAAAGTATAATTTTAATATTTTCAATATACAGCGGTCGCACGTCGCGCAGCAAGTGTCCATATGCTACATCATGTTACCGAGCGATGTTGAGACACAGTGGATATTGCGCCGGCTCACTTTCACTGGAGGCCTCTCCTAGACCCGCTCCCACGCGTCTGCGAATACTCTACAGACATAAGTCAGTTTACACTGGTTATAGGATATCAATCAATATAATATATTTTCATTTTCTTTTATAAATTTTATAACTAACTATGTAACTGTTAGACCAGCAGCATATATAAATCAATATAAAATATACAAATACCCAATGACTATAGTAACTAATTAAATATTAATATTTTAATCCCCCGACGGCATCGTTAAATTAAACAAGTATGTAGTATTAACAGATTTTATTTGCACGACGCAAAAATTGTATACAGTTCGTAAATATTTGCAATTCTGTATGAAAAACTTTGTTGTTCTAATATAATATTACTCCAGGCACGGGCATTCTATCTCATCTCCTCGTGACACAACACACAAGCGCGTACTTAACTGAGGAACTAGCACGGGCCAACACCGTCAGGGAAGAACCAAAACCTGCTGATGAAGTAGAGCCTGTGAGTATCTACTAGTGATTACTCATACTGTTTTGCGATTATATTATAATATATTATGACATTTGCCGCTCAGGCGCGAGGCACGATAGCTCAATAAGCTTAAATAGTGCCTAGTTTTAACAAAATAAACCAAATTTTCATGTCACATAAAATCAAAATAAAATTTTCATGTCTTAATAACAATTTTATAGAACATATTTGCTCTTTATTCAAAACTCTTAAAGTAATTTAAAAACGGCTTAAATAAACATGCGTTTCGTGAGGAGGAATTCATTTATTTCAGTTTCAATATTAATTTTAAGAGGTCACATCAAATAGTATACTACGTAGAAGAAATTAAAATCATCTTATATCTGTCTTCAGATGATTCCAGTGTACGCTGAAGGCTGTGAGCTGACGGCCAACGTGCTCCTCTACATGGGCCATCTCAAACAACACCAGGACAAGGAGCTGGAGATTAAATGTACGAGATGTGTGCTGAGATTCGTACGTCTCGGTAAACAGTACAACTGTAAGTACTATATAAACAGATGAAACTAATATTTTCGGATTGTTTCGCGTATTTTATTATTTAAAAAACTATTATAACTTTTTTTGGGCGGTAGGCAAAGAAAACTACAACACTGTTCTGTGATTATAAGTTTCGATTTTATTATTTATTTTCATGAAAAGATAATAAATTTCTTCAGTTTATTAAAGAATAAGTCAGATTAAATACTCACAAGTGTTATTCAAGCTTAACATATGCATTTAGTGCTAATTTAAATATTCCACCTGCACTGTCCTGCCAGCTAAGCAAACTTTGTGTTTATAAATTACATAATTAAACTTTTCACAAATCATGGCAAACTATTATAATGTGATTGAGTCACAAAAGGCACTTGAATCGTTGTTGATGAAGAAGATGACTGAATTTGAGAAGCAGCTCAAGGCAAGTATCCCAGGAAGCAATGTCAGTGTTGCCGGTCTTTATGATGAATTCAGCTGCTTCAAGGACCATGTCTGGTCAATATTAAGCCTTTTGAGGCAACAGATCTCTGATCTCAATCAAGTTGTTGATAATATTGAAATGAGACACCGAAGAAAGTATCTGTTATTTAATGGTGTACCGGAGGAACCTAATGAAGATCTTTCAAATTCTATTTCTGATATCTGCAATAATAAGCTTGGTATAAGAGATGTAACCAAGGATAAGATTATTGCTTGTCATCGTCTTGGCAAACATTCTGAGGGCAAGCATCGTCCCGTGCTTGTGAGGTTTGTCGACCTCAATCTGAAAACTGCTGTGTGGAAGAAGAAGGCTAGTCTTAAGGGCTCCTCCTTTGTGCTGTCTGAGTTTCTAACCCACCAACGTCAGTCGCTGTTCTTGCTCGCGCGCAAAAGATTGGGGATGAAGAACTGTTGGACATTAGACGGGAATATCATTGTTAAGCTTCCCGATGGCACCAGACATCGTATTGATACCGAGGAGAGCCTTTCTAAATTGACTGTAAATACCGATGTCGCTGCTGAGGCACCTTCAAGTGGAAATCAGGACTCATCATCAGGATACAATTCCAAACCCAAGCGAGCAGTGAGGGCAAAGAAATAGTGTTCCTCATTTATTTATTTCTTAGTATTTTTTCTTTTTTTATCATTGTAGTTCCTCGTGTTATTTTATTCGAGTATTATGCTCTTTTGACAATATTGTTATTAATAACAAATCCCCAGAGCAATTTTGATATCGTTGCTAAGGTAAGGGTATTCTTTATTTATCATGTACATATTTAAACTATTATACTTTTTACTATCCACTTTAGCCGCTCTGGTATTATTGAATTGTAATTCAATTCATTTATGTTTTATTTGGTTATAATAACTTAGAATTAACTTCGGTATTTGTATAAATTACTTTGACGCTGACACTTGACATAAATAGTATCTTTCTCTATACTGACAGTTGACAAAGATAATTGTAATAGATAATAAATTTAACGTGTCAACTAATCATATTATATTACAACTATATTTATTTTAACCTATGTAAATATATGACACTTTAATTTTTAATAATTTTTAGTCTTAGTAGATATGTTAGATATAGGTTTTCTATTGTAATATAAAAGATTATTAGATTATGTACTCTGGTGCTGTTCGTAGAAATAATAATTAAGAATACCCTTGTTAACAGTAATTAAGGTCATTTAAGGTCTACTGCTCTGGTCATTTAAAGTTTAGTGTGTAATTTTTTTTTATTTCTTTAACTTTTTTTTATATTTATATATATATTTTTTTTTGTTATCATTAGTATTTAATTATTAGTACAGTTTTAATGTAACCGTCAGCTGGCGGGACAAGCAGGAATAATTGTTATTATTCTTCTTTTTTTTTTTTTTTTTTTTTTTATATATACCTATTTTTTCTTTTTTTTTTTATACTTATATATTTAAATCCATTTATTTAATAATTAATTTATCGTATACGTATTTTTATCTTATTTATAATATAATTGTAGTATTATGTCTGATACAGATGATGATGTATTTTTATCAGCATGCAGTAGTAGTTGTTCCTCGTACACAGATGGTGATTCTTTCCATGTTCCTGAGACGCTTGGGACTTTGCTATGTAGTTCTTTTCTTAACTCTCCTAGCTCTTTTAATGTCTGTCATCTTAACACTCAAAGTTTACCTTCTCATTTCTCTGATTTTCTTGAAGCCTTTTCATACGCCCCTGTAGACGCAGTATTGATCTCCGAAAGTTGGTTGAAACCCTCACTTAATTCCACCTTATATAGTCTTCCCGGTTTTGTGCTGATTCGGAACGATCGGGTAGGCAAAGGGGGAGGAGGTGTTGCTATCTACCTTCGTTCGGATATTGCTTATACTGTTCTTTTTACTTCTCCTTCTTCTTTCTCGTTTTCTGCTGAATTTATATTCCTTGAAATCCGTCTCAGGGGTGTAAAAGCTGTTCTTGGAGTTGTCTATTGTCCTCCTACTGTTGACTATTTCTCCTCACTTGAACCTATCCTGGAATCCCTTTCTTCGGATTACTCACATCACATTATAATGGGCGATTTAAACACGGATCTGTTGAAAACCACTCCACGTTCTCTTAAATTTTCCCAACTCATAGATTCGGTGAATTTCAACATTCTTCCCTCTGAACCTACACATCATAACTCTGACTCGCCTGACACTTGGTTGGACGTTATCATAGTTTCTTCTAAAAATTCTGTGATTAAATATGGTCAACTTGCAGCTCCCGGGTTTTCTCGTCACGACCTTATATATTTATCATACAAGCTTAAGTCACCTAAAGCTAAAGCTCCAATAGTGTTGATGCGAAACCTAGCTAAAATTGATCTTGAGGCTTTGAAAGAAGATGCAAGATCGCTGGACATGTCTCTGATGTACCGTTCATCGACAGTAGATGACAAAGTCTCTCACTTTAACTTGTCTATTTTATCACTGTTCGATAAACACGCACCTTTGAGACCTGTTAAGATCAGACGTCCACCTGCTCCTTGGATTACCAAAGAAGTCCGAATGGCCATGTCACGACGTGATCGCGCTTTCCGCAAGTTTAAGCTTGATAGGAGCAAAGAAAACTGGGATTTGTATAAGGTAGCTCGCAACAGGTGTAATCTAATGGTAAGAACAGCCAAACGCCACTATTGTCACGTTAATGTTAGCAATGCATCTTCGGCCTCAGTATGGAAATTTCTTCAAACACTAGGTATAAATAAACGGAATGAAGACATTGCTGTCTCTTCCTTTTCTCCTGATACATTAAACAGATATTTTTCTTCCAGTTCTCCGTTATCTCCCAATACTAAATTATCAACTATTTCTGAGATTGAATCCATGGCCTCTCTTCCTTTTAACGACTTAGTCCTTTCTCCAGTGTCTGATGAAGAAATTCGTAAAATAATCATCTCA
This sequence comes from Danaus chrysippus, assembly GCA_916720795.1. Taxonomy (NCBI): domain Eukaryota; kingdom Metazoa; phylum Arthropoda; class Insecta; order Lepidoptera; family Nymphalidae; genus Danaus; species Danaus chrysippus. The sequence continues at coordinate 5,002,353 of CAKASE010000077.1, read as the reverse complement.
ATAACATCTAATGCTACTGGTGTTGATAGTATCAATCGACCTATGATTTTACCTATTCTGGACTATGTACTGTCGGCTATTACTCATATTGTAAACTTTTCCATTTCATCTGGAGAATTCCCTTCCTTGTGGCGTAAAGCTTATATCATTCCACTTCCTAAAGTTCCCAATCCTTCCCAACTAAATAATTTCAGACCTATTTCTATTCTTCCTTTTCTATCGAAAATTGTGGAGCTGTGTGTTTACAAGCAAGTCTCTTCCTTTGTTTACAATAATAATATTCTCACCTCATATCAGTCTGGCTTCCGACCAGGCCATAGCACAGCTACCGCTCTTCTCAAAGTATCTGAGGATATTCGGGTTGGCATGGAGAATAGAATGATCACCATTTTGGCCTTAATTGATTTTTCCAATGCTTTTAACATGGTTGATCATGATATCGTCCTGGCCATATTCAAGCATTTGAAATTTTCTTCATCAGCTCTGGAATGGTTCTCCTCTTATCTTCGCGGCCGCCGGCAAGCGGTTAGGCTGAATCAGTCCCTCTCCGAGTGGCTTGATCTTTCTGCTGGCGTTCCGCAAGGTGGCACTTTATCTCCTATTATTTTTTCTCTTTTTATAAATTTCCTTTCATTACATCTCGACTGTTCTTATCATTTTTACGCCGACGATTTGCAATTATACTCTAATTCCGAGATAGACAATATCGAAACAGCTATAATCAAAATAAATCAAAATCTTTCTTACGTTTGCAACTGGTCTAATAAATTTGGCATTGTAGTTAACCCTGCTAAGTGTCAGGCGATCATTGTTGGTAGCTCACGTCTCATGTCTAAGTTAAATATTTCCTCTTTGTCACCTATCGTTTTTAACAATACGACTATTCCATACTTCCACCACGTTAAAGATCTTGGACTTCATATTGATTCTACATTAAGTTGGAATGTGCATATTTCTGAAGTTAGTCGTTCTGTCACTGCCACGTTAAGATGCCTTAATCGTTTAAGAAATTTTTTACCTATTAAAACTAAAATCTTACTTGTACAAGCCCTTATATTTCCCATTATAGATTACGCTGATGTGTGTTATCCTGATCTCAATGAAACCCTTTTGAACAAACTTGATCGTCTCCTAAATAACTCCTTACGTTTTATCTTTTGTCTTCGTAAATTTGACCACATCTCTCACTGTCGAGCAGAGCTCAAATGGCTTCCCATCCGCCAACGCAGAGAATTACGTATATTGTGTCTCCTTTTCTCCATTCTTTTTGATCCCCAATCTCCTCCTTACTTAAAAGATAATTTTAAATTTCTCTGTGACAATCATGTTCGACAGCTACGCTCTAATGACTCTCTCCTCCTCTCTTTTCCCAGCCACCACTCTAGTTTCCTCTCTAACTCCTTCTATGTAAAATCTATCAGACTGTGGAATAAACTTCCATTAGAACTAAGAAAGGCACCTACAAGGGCAATTTTCAGGCGTCGTGTACAGGAACATTTTGCTCAGAATCTGTATTAAGTCTCTGTTTTTATTATTGTTTTGGTATATAGTATATATCTATTGGTATGTGTGTGTATGTATGTGTATATGTATGTATGTGTATGTATATGTATGTGTATGTATATGTATTTGTATGTGTATGTGTATGTATATGTATCTATATATATGTGTAAATATTATTTATATAACAATAGAAATTTATATGTATATTTTTCTTTTACATACTGCAACCGTCTTCATGTTTTTCTGCTTTTCCTAAGGTTTGACTGGCAGAGAATGCCTTCAGGCATTAAGTCCACCTATTGTATCTACGTGTGTAGTTTGACAATAAAGTTTTTTAAATAAATAAAATATATATACACCCGACGTTTCAGTTACTTGTCAGCAACCATGATTAAGGCAGACGAGTTGTCGGGAGTGTGGTGTTTTAAAAAATAATAAAATACGCAAAGTATTCCGAAAATATGACTTTCATTTAAATTAATACTCGCAAGTCTTAAATCTACTATATAAAAATAAGTCCGTTCTTTCTTCCTGACGCAACTCCAGAACGACCGAACCGATTTCCAGGGTTTTGCATTCAAGCGGGACAATACGTAACAGTAATATAAAGGATACGTAACAGTACTACAAATCAATATTTTAAGTAGATGGTGCCGGTGTATGATACATTGTTTGAAGGCTACTCATTGTTCTCTGCTCAGTTAATTTCATGTGACAAACCGGTGTAGTGTTTTTGTAGTTTAAACTTTTAAAACCATTTAGTATTTGCGGGATAAATTTAGAAAATCATTGTTTTTCACTTGGGCAGTTATACTTTGCAAAAGACAAAAAATGTGGTTTACAAAGGAGCACTTCAATGAAACGGATAATTTGCGGACACGTATAACGCTTCGATTCGGTATCTACTTTGGATTCACTTTTATTTACTTAGAGAAGTTCAACTAAATAACATTACATTTCTGTAATCGAAATGAATTCATTACTCTTGTGAAACGAAATTAAAAATTTTCCTTTTCAAATATAAAACAATAAAAAAATTCTTCATCTTTTAATCACAAAACGAAATGTTACATAAAACAAAGCCTGGTGGCGAAACGTAGTTCGCCGGGTTTTCTAGTCTCATTATACAATAAAAATAAACGCTCACATCTCGTCTGTCCGTGATCACGGTTGCTGAAAAGTAGCCGAAACGTCGGGAGTATGTAGTTTTTATCAAAAATCAAGTAGCGTAGTATATCCGAAAAATATTAGTTTCATTTGCAATAAAATGAGTTCAATACACACATTAATACGTATAATATTTTTCAGGTCAACTGAAAGAGCATCAGATTCGAGACCACAACCCGTTCGAGGAGGTTCTACCTCTGTGTTCTACTGAGCACTTGATTAACCTGCCCAAGGTATGTACGTCATATAACTCTACTGCTACTTGTATATACTGCTGTTTATTTATCTACAATTAACAAACTGCAATTATATAATAATATACTATTTTCAGAACAAAGCCCGCCCTCCCATCAAGGACGTCGCGTGTCACGCCATCAGCGACACGTATGAAGGTGTCACGTTGATCATACAAGAGGGTCTTCTGTGTCGCGAGTGTGACACGCCGCTTGACAGTGACAAACAGTTCCTGTTAGTATAACCACCTGATAAAATGACGCTGCAAACATTGAATACAATCAGATTTATTGAATGTCAGTAAAGAGACGTAGTTTTTCCTTTATCGTGTTGAAAACACTCATTAACTTTTACAAAAAAAAAAATGTTATTTTAGTAGCCCTTACTATATTGTGATATCATCTTTTTAATATTTCTATATTTTCTAATGAAGAAAGATTAGATAAATAATATACCAAATGTTTAATACATACTAAAGTATAATTTTAATATTTTCAATATACAGCGGTCGCACGTCGCGCAGCAAGTGTCCATATGCTACATCATGTTACCGAGCGATGTTGAGACACAGTGGATATTGCGCCGGCTCACTTTCACTGGAGGCCTCTCCTAGACCCGCTCCCACGCGTCTGCGAATACTCTACAGACATAAGTCAGTTTACACTGGTTATAGGATATCAATCAATATAATATATTTTCATTTTCTTTTATAAATTTTATAACTAACTATGTAACTGTTAGACCAGCAGCATATATAAATCAATATAAAATATACAAATACCCAATGACTATAGTAACTAATAAAATATTAATATTTTAATCCCCCGACGGCATCGTTAAATTAAACAAGTATGTAGTATTAACAGATTTTATTTGCACGACGCAAAAATTGTATACAGTTCGTAAATATTTGCAATTCTGTATGAAAAACCTTTGTTGTTCTAATATAATATTACTCCAGGCACGGGCATTCTATCTCATCTCCTCGTGACACAACACACAAGCGCGTACTTAACTGAGGAACTAGCACGGGCCAACACCGTCAGGGAAGAACCAAAACCTGCTGATGAAGTAGAGCCTGTGAGTATCTACTAGTGATTACTCATACTGTTTTGCGATTATATTATAATATATTATGACATTTGCCGCTCAGGCGCGAGGCACGATAGCTCAATAAGCTTAAATAGTGCCTAGTTTTAACAAAATAAACCAAATTTTCATGTCACATAAAATCAAAATAAAATTTTCATGTCTTAATAACAATTTTATAGAACATATTTGCTCTTTATTCAAAACTCTTAAAGTAATTTAAAAACGGCTTAAATAAACATGCGTTTCGTGAGGAGGAATTCATTTATTTCAGTTTCAATATTAATTTTAAGAGGTCACATCAAATAGTATACTACGTAGAAGAAATTAAAATCATCTTATATCTGTCTTCAGATGATTCCAGTGTACGCTGAAGGCTGTGAGCTGACGGCCAACGTGCTCCTCTACATGGGCCATCTCAAACAACACCAGGACAAGGAGCTGGAGATTAAATGTACGAGATGTGTGCTGAGATTCGTACGTCTCGGTAAACAGTACAACTGTAAGTACTATATAAACAGATGAAACTAATATTTTCGGATTGTTTCGCGTATTTTATTATTTAAAAAACTATTATATATACACCCGACGTTTCAGTTACTTGTCAGCAACCATGATTAAGGCAGACGAGTTGTCGGGAGTGTGGTGTTTTAAAAAATAATAAAAATACGCAAAGTATTCCGAAAATATGACTTTCATTTAAATTAATACTCGCAAGTCTTAAATCTACTATATAAAAATAGTCCGTTCTTTCTTCCTGACGCAACTCCAGAACGACCGACCGATTTCCAGGGTTTTGCATTCAAGCGGGACAATCTTTTTTCACATACAGCGCAATCTCTGATAGGTAACAGTACTACAAATCAATATTTTAAGTAGATGGTGCCGGTGTATGATACATTGTTTGAAGGCTACTCATTGTTCTCTGCTCAGTTAATTTCATGTGACAAACCGGTGTAGTGTTTTTGTAGTTTAAACTCTAAAACCATTTAGTATTTGCGGGATAAATTTAGAAAATCATTGTTTTTCACTTGGGCAGTTATACTTTGCAAAAGACAAAAAATGTGGTTTACAAAGGAGCACTTCAATGAAACGGATAATTTGCGGACACGTATAACGCTTCGATTCGGTATCTACTTTGGATTCACTTTTATTTACTTAGAGAAGTTCAACTAAATAACATTACATTTCTGTAATCGAAATGAATTCATTACTCTTATGAAACGAAATTAAAAATTTTCCTTTTCAAATATAAAACAATAAAAAAATTCTTCATCTTTTAATCACAAAACGAAATGTTACATAAAACAAAGCCTGGTGGCGAAACGTAGTTCGCCGGGTTTTCTAGTCTCATTATACAATAAAAATAAACGCTCACATCTCGTCTGTCCGTGATCACGGTTGCTGAAAAGTAGCCGAAACGTCGGGAGTATGTAGTTTTTATCAAAAAATCAAGTAGCGTAGTATATCCGAAAAATATTAGTTTCATTTGCAATAAAATGAGTTCAATACACACATTAATACGTATAATATTTTTCAGGTCAACTGAAAGAGCATCAGATTCGAGACCACAACCCGTTCGAGGAGGTTCTACCTCTGTGTTCTACTGAGCACTTGATTAACCTGCCCAAGGTATGTACGTCATATAACTCTACTGCTACTTGTATATACTGCTGTTTATTTATCTACAATTAACAAACTGCAATTATATAATAATATATTATTTTCAGAACAAAGCCCGCCCTCCCATCAAGGACGTCGCGTGTCACGCCATCAGCGACACGTATGAAGGTGTCACGTTGATCATACAAGAGGGTCTTCTGTGTCGCGAGTGTGACACGCCGCTTGACAGTGACAAACAGTTCCTGTTAGTATAACCACCTGATAAAACGACGCTGCAAACATTGAATACAATCAGATTTATTGAATGTCAGTAAAGAGACGTAGTTTTTCCTTTATCGTGTTGAAAACACTCATTAACTTTTACAAAAAAAAAAAATGTTATTTTAGTAGCCCTTACTATATTGTGATATCATCTTTTTAATATTTCTATATTTTCTAATGAAGAAAGATTAGATAAATAATATACCAAATGTTTAATACATACTAAAGTATAATTTTAATATTTTCAATATACAGCGGTCGCACGTCGCGCAGCAAGTGTCCATATGCTACATCATGTTACCGAGCGATGTTGAGACACAGTGGATATTGCGCCGGCTCACTTTCACTGGAGGCCTCTCCTAGACCCGCTCCCACGCGTCTGCGAATACTCTACAGACATAAGTCAGTTTACACTGGTTATAGGATATCAATCAATATAATATATTTTCATTTTCTTTTATAAATTTTATAACTAACTATGTAACTGTTAGACCAGCAGCATATATAAATCAATATAAAATATACAAATACCCAATGACTATAGTAACTAATAAAATATTAATATTTTAATCCCCCGACGGCATCGTTAAATTAAACAAGTATGTAGTATTAACAGATTTTATTTGCACGACGCAAAAATTGTATACAGTTCGTAAATATTTGCAATTCTGTATGAAAAACTTTGTTGTTCTAATATAATATTACTCCAGGCACGGGCATTCTATCTCATCTCCTCGTGACACAACACACAAGCGCGTACTTAACTGAGGAACTAGCACGGGCCAACACCGTCAGGGAAGAACCAAAACCTGCTGATGAAGTAGAGCCTGTGAGTATCTACTAGTGATTACTCATACTGTTTTGCGATTATATTATAATATATTATGACATTTGCCGCTCAGGCGCGAGGCACGATAGCTCAATAAGCTTAAATAGTGCCTAGTTTTAACAAAATAAACCAAATTTTCATGTCACATAAAATCAAAATAAAATTTTCATGTCTTAATAACAATTTTATAGAACATATTTGCTCTTTATTCAAAACTCTTAAAGTAATTTAAAAACGGCTTAAATAAACATGCGTTTCGTGAGGAGGAATTCATTTATTTCAGTTTCAATATTAATTTTAAGAGGTCACATCAAATAGTATACTACGTAGAAGAAATTAAAATCATCGTATATCTGTCTTCAGATGATTCCAGTGTACGCTGAAGGCTGTGAGCTGACGGCCAACGTGCTCCTCTACATGGGCCATCTCAAACAACACCAGGACAAGGAGCTGGAGATTAAATGTACGAGATGTGTGCTGAGATTCGTACGTCTCGATAAAACAGTACAACTGTAAGTACTATATAAACAGATGAAACTAATATTTTCGGATTGTTTCGCGTATTTTATTATTTAAAAAACTATTATATATACACCCGACGTTTCAGTTACTTGTCAGCAACCATGATTAAGGCAGACGAGTTGTCGGGAGTGTGGTATTTTTAAAAATAATAAAATACGCAAAGTATTCCGAAAATATGACTTTCATTTAAATTAATACTCGCAAGTCTTAAATCTACTATATAAAAATAAGTCCGTTCTTTCTTCCTGACGCAACTCCAGAACGACCGAACCGATTTCCAGGGTTTTGCATTCAAGCGGGACAATCTTTTTTCACATACAGCGCAATCTCTGATAGGTAACAGTACTACAAATCAATATTTTAAGTAGATGGTGCCGGTGTATGATACATTGTTTGAAGGCTACTCATTGTTCTCTGCTCAGTTAATTTCATGTGACAAACCGGTGTAGTGTTTTTGTAGTTTAAACTCTTAAAACCATTTAGTATTTGCGGGATAAATTTAGAAAATCATTGTTTTTCACTTGGGCAGTTATACTTTGCAAAAGACAAAAAATGTGGTTTACAAAGGAGCACTTCAATGAAACGGATAATTTGCGGACACGTATAACGCTTCGATTCGGTATCTACTTTGGATTCACTTTTATTTACTTAGAGAAGTTCAACTAAATAACATTACATTTCTGTAATCGAAATGAATTCATTACTCTTGTGAAACGAAATTAAAAATTTTCCTTTTCAAATATAAAACAATAAAAAAATTCTTCATCTTTTAATCACAAAACGAAATGTTACATAAAACAAAGCCTGGTGGCGAAACGTAGTTCGCCGGGTTTTCTAGTCTCATTATACAATAAAAATAAACGCTCACATCTCGTCTGTCCGTGATCACGGTTGCTGAAAAGTAGCCGAAACGTCGGGAGTATGTAGTTTTTATCAAAAATCAAGTAGCGTAGTATATCCGAAAAATATTAGTTTCATTTGCAATAAAATGAGTTCAATACACACATTAATACGTATAATATTTTTCAGGTCAACTGAAAGAGCATCAGATTCGAGACCACAACCCGTTCGAGGAGGTTCTACCTCTGTGTTCTACTGAGCACTTGATTAACCTGCCCAAGGTATGTACGTCATATAACTCTACTGCTACTTGTATATACTGCTGTTTATTTATCTACAATTAACAAACTGCAATTATATAATAATATATTATTTTCAGAACAAAGCCCGCCCTCCCATCAAGGACGTCGCGTGTCACGCCATCAGCGACACGTATGAAGGTGTCACGTTGATCATACAAGAGGGTCTTCTGTGTCGCGAGTGTGACACGCCGCTTGACAGTGACAAACAGTTCCTGTTAGTATAACCACCTGATAAAACGACGCTGCAAACATTGAATACAATCAGATTTATTGAATGTCAGTAAAGAGACGTAGTTTTTCCTTTATCGTGTTGAAAACACTCATTAACTTTTACAAAAAAAAAAATTATTTTAGTAGCCCTTACTATATTGTGATATCATCTTTTTAATATTTCTATATTTTCTAATGAAGAAAGATTAGATAAATAATATACCAAATGTTTAATACATACTAAAGTATAATTTTAATATTTTCAATATACAGCGGTCGCACGTCGCGCAGCAAGTGTCCATATGCTACATCATGTTACCGAGCGATGTTGAGACACAGTGGATATTGCGCCGGCTCACTTTCACTGGAGGCCTCTCCTAGACCCGCTCCCACGCGTCTGCGAATACTCTACAGACATAAGTCAGTTTACACTGGTTATAGGATATCAATCAATATAATATATTTTCATTTTCTTTTATAAATTTTATAACTAACTATGTAACTGTTAGACCAGCAGCATATATAAATCAATATAAAATATACAAATACCCAATGACTATAGTAACTAATAAAATATTAATATTTTAATCCCCCGACGGCATCGTTAAATTAAACAAGTATGTAGTATTAACAGATTTTATTTTCACGACGCAAAAATTGTATACAGTTCGTAAATATTTGCAATTCTGTATGAAAAACTTTGTTGTTCTAATATAATATTACTCCAGGCACGGGCATTCTATCTCATCTCCTCGTGACACAACACACAAGCGCGTACTTAACTGAGGAACTAGCACGGGCCAACACCGTCAGGGAAGAACCAAAACCTGCTGATGAAGTAGAGCCTGTGAGTATCTACTAGTGATTACTCATACTGTTTTGCGATTATATTATAATATATTATGACATTTGCCGCTCAGGCGCGAGGCACGATAGCTCAATAAGCTTAAATAGTGCCTAGTTTTAACAAAATAAACCAAATTTTCATGTCACATAAAATCAAAATAAAATTTTCATGTCTTAATAACAATTTTATAGAACATATTTGCTCTTTATTCAAAACTCTTAAAGTAATTTAAAAACGGCTTAAATAAACATGCGTTTCGTGAGGAGGAATTCATTTATTTCAGTTTCAATATTAATTTTAAGAGGTCACATCAAATAGTATACTACGTAGAAGAAATTAAAATCATCTTATATCTGTCTTCAGATGATTCCAGTGTACGCTGAAGGCTGTGAGCTGACGGCCAACGTGCTCCTCTACATGGACCATCTCAAACAACACCAGGACAAGGAGCTGGAGATTAAATGTACGAGATGTGTGCTGAGATTCGTACGTCTCGGTGAACAGTACAACTGTAAGTACTATATAAACAGATGAAACTAATATTTTCGGATTGTTTCGCGTATTTTATTATTTAAAAAACTATTATATATACACCCGACGTTTCAGTTACTTGTCAGCAACCATGATTAAGGCAGACGAGTTGTCGGGAGTGTGGTATTTTTAAAAATAATAAAATACGCAAAGTATTCCGAAAATATGACTTTCATTTAAATTAATACTCGCAAGTCTTAAATCTACTATATAAAAATAAGTCCGTTCTTTCTTCCTGACGCAACTCCAGAACGACCGAACCGATTTCCAGGGTTTTGCATTCAAGCGGGACAATACGTAACAGTAATATAAAGGATACGTAACAGTACTACAAATCAATATTTTAAGTAGATGGTGCCGGTGTATGATACATTGTTTGAAGGCTACTCATTGTTCTCTGCTCAGTTAATTTCATGTGACAAACCGGTGTAGTGTTTTTGTAGTTTAAACTCTTAAAACCATTTAGTATTTGCGGGATAAATTTAGAAAATCATTGTTTTTCACTTGGGCAGTTATACTTTGCAAAAGACAAAAAATGTGGTTTACAAAGGAGCACTTCAATGAAACGGATAATTTGCGGACACGTATAACGCTTCGATTCGGTATCTACTTTGGATTCACTTTTATTTACTTAGAGAAGTTCAACTAAATAACATTACATTTCTGTAATCGAAATGAATTCATTACTCTTGTGAAACGAAATTAAAAATTTTCCTTTTCAAATATAAAACAATAAAAAAATTCTTCATCTTTTAATCACAAAACGAAATGTTACATAAAACAAAGCCTGGTGGCGAAACGTAGTTCGCCGGGTTTTCTAGTCTCATTATACAATAAAAATAAACGCTCACATCTCGTCTGTCCGTGATCACGGTTGCTGAAAAGTAGCCGAAACGTCGGGAGTATGTAGTTTTTATCAAAAATCAAGTAGCGTAGTATATCCGAAAAATATTAGTTTCATTTGCAATAAAATGAGTTCAATACACACATTAATACGTATAATATTTTTCAGGTCAACTGAAAGAGCATCAGATTCGAGACCACAACCCGTTCGAGGAGGTTCTACCTCTGTGTTCTACTGAGCACTTGATTAACCTGCCCAAGGTATGTACGTCATATAACTCTACTGCTACTTGTATATACTGCTGTTTATTTATCTACAATTAACAAACTGCAATTATATAATAATATATTATTTTCAGAACAAAGCCCGCCCTCCCATCAAGGACGTCGCGTGTCACGCCATCAGCGACACGTATGAAGGTGTCACGTTGATCATACAAGAGGGTCTTCTGTGTCGCGAGTGTGACACGCCGCTTGACAGTGACAAACAGTTCCTGTTAGTATAACCACCTGATAAAACGACGCTGCAAACATTGAATACAATCAGATTTATTGAATGTCAGTAAAGAGACGTAGTTTTTCCTTTATCGTGTTGAAAACACTCATTAACTTTTACAAAAAAAAAAAAGTTATTTTAGTAGCCCTTACTATATTGTGATATCATCTTTTTAATATTTCTATATTTTCTAATGAAGAAAGATTAGATAAATAATATACCAAATGTTTAATACATACTAAAGTATAATTTTAATATTTTCAATATACAGCGGTCGCACGTCGCGCAGCAAGTGTCCATATGCTACATCATGTTACCGAGCGATGTTGAGACACAGTGGATATTGCGCCGGCTCACTTTCACTGGAGGCCTCTCCTAGACCCGCTCCCACGCGTCTGCGAATACTCTACAGACATAAGTCAGTTTACACTGGTTATAGGATATCAATCAATATAATATATTTTCATTTTCTTTTATAAATTTTATAACTAACTATGTAACTGTTAGACCAGCAGCATATATAAATCAATATAAAATATACAAATACCCAATGACTATAGTAACTAATAAAATATTAATATTTTAATCCCCCGACGGCATCGTTAAATTAAACAAGTATGTAGTATTAACAGATTTTATTTTCACGACGCAAAAATTGTATACAGTTCGTAAATATTTGCAATTCTGTATGAAAAACTTTGTTGTTCTAATATAATATTACTCCAGGCACGGGCATTCTATCTCATCTCCTCGTGACACAACACACAAGCGCGTACTTAACTGAGGAACTAGCACGGGCCAACACCGTCAGGGAAGAACCAAAACCTGCTGATGAAGTAGAGCCTGTGAGTATCTACTAGTGATTACTCATACTGTTTTGCGATTATATTATAATATATTATGACATTTGCCGCTCAGGCGCGAGGCACGATAGCTCAATAAGCTTAAATAGTGCCTAGTTTTAACAAAATAAACCAAATTTTCATGTCACATAAAATCAAAATAAAATTTTCATGTCTTAATAACAATTTTATAGAACATATTTGCTCTTTATTCAAAACTCTTAAAGTAATTTAAAAACGGCTTAAATAAACATGCGTTTCGTGAGGAGGAATTCATTTATTTCAGTTTCAATATTAATTTTAAGAGGTCACATCAAATAGTATACTACGTAGAAGAAATTAAAATCATCTTATATCTGTCTTCAGATGATTCCAGTGTACGCTGAAGGCTGTGAGCTGACGGCCAACGTGCTCCTCTACATGGACCATCTCAAACAACACCAGGACAAGGAGCTGGAGATTAAATGTACGAGATGTGTGCTGAGATTCGTACGTCTCGGTGAACAGTACAACTGTAAGTACTATATAAACAGATGAAACTAATATTTTCGGATTGTTTCGCGTATTTTATTATTTAAAAAAAACTATTATATATACACCCGACGTTTCAGTTACTTGTCAGCAACCATGATTAAGGCAGACGAGTTGTCGGGAGTGTGGTATTTTTAAAAATAATAAAATACGCAAAGTATTCCGAAAATATGACTTTCATTTAAATTAATACTCGCAAGTCTTAAATCTACTATATAAAAATAAGTCCGTTCTTTCTTCCTGACGCAACTCCAGAACGACCGAACCGATTTCCAGGGTTTTGCATTCAAGCGGGACAATCTTTTTAACAGTAGCGCAATCTCTGATAGGTAACAGTACTACAAATCAATATTTTAAGTAGATGGTGCCGGTGTATGATACATTGTTTGAAGGCTACTCATTGTTCTCTGCTCAGTTAATTTCATGTGACAAACCGGTGTAGTGTTTTTGTAGTTTAAACTCTTAAAACCATTTAGTATTTGCGGGATAAATTTAGAAAATCATTGTTTTTCACTTGGGCAGTTATACTTTGCAAAAGACAAAAAATGTGGTTTACAAAGGAGCACTTCAATGAAACGGATAATTTGCGGACACGTATAACGCTTCGATTCGGTATCTACTTTGGATTCACTTTTATTTACTTAGAGAAGTTCAACTAAATAACATTACATTTCTGTAATCGAAATGAATTCATTACTCTTATGAAACGAAATTAAAAATTTTCCTTTTCAAATATAAAACAATAAAAAAATTCTTCATCTTTTAATCACAAAACGAAATGTTACATAAAACAAAGCCTGGTGGCGAAACGTAGTTCGCCGGGTTTTCTAGTCTCATTATACAATAAAAATAAACGCTCACATCTCGTCTGTCCGTGATCACGGTTGCTGAAAAGTAGCCGAAACGTCGGGAGTATGTAGTTTTTATCAAAAAATCAAGTAGCGTAGTATATCCGAAAAATATTAGTTTCATTTGCAATAAAATGAGTTCAATACACACATTAATACGTATAATATTTTTCAGGTCAACTGAAAGAGCATCAGATTCGAGACCACAACCCGTTCGAGGAGGTTCTACCTCTGTGTTCTACTGAGCACTTGATTAACCTGCCCAAGGTATGTACGTCATATAACTCTACTGCTACTTGTATATACTGCTGTTTATTTATCTACAATTAACAAACTGCAATTATATAATAATATATTATTTTCAGAACAAAGCCCGCCCTCCCATCAAGGACGTCGCGTGTCACGCCATCAGCGACACGTATGAAGGTGTCACGTTGATCATACAAGAGGGTCTTCTGTGTCGCGAGTGTGACACGCCGCTTGACAGTGACAAACAGTTCCTGTTAGTATAACCACCTGATAAAACGACGCTGCAAACATTGAATACAATCAGATTTATTGAATGTCAGTAAAGAGACGTAGTTTTTCCTTTATCGTGTTGAAAACACTCATTAACTTTTACAAAAAAAAAAAAGTTATTTTAGTAGCCCTTACTATATTGTGATATCATCTTTTTAATATTTCTATATTTTCTAATGAAGAAAGATTAGATAAATAATATACCAAATGTTTAATACATACTAAAGTATAATTTTAATATTTTCAATATACAGCGGTCGCACGTCGCGCAGCAAGTGTCCATATGCTACATCATGTTACCGAGCGATGTTGAGACACAGTGGATATTGCGCCGGCTCACTTTCACTGGAGGCCTCTCCTAGACCCGCTCCCACGCGTCTGCGAATACTCTACAGACATAAGTCAGTTTACACTGGTTATAGGATATCAATCAATATAATATATATATTCATTTTCTTTTATAAATTTTATAACTAACTATGTAACTGTTAGACCAGCAGCATATATAAATCAATATAAAAAATACAAATACCCAATGACTATAGTAACTAATAAAATATTAATATTTTAATCCCCCGACGGCATCGTTAAATTAAACAAGTATGTAGTATTAACAGATTTTATTTTCACGACGCAAAAATTGTATACAGTTCGTAAATATTTGCAATTCTGTATGAAAAACTTTGTTGTTCTAATATAATATTACTCCAGGCACGGGCATTCTATCTCATCTCCTCGTAACACAACACACAAACGCGTACTTAACTGAGGAACTAGCACGGGCCAACACCGTCAGGGAAGAACCAATACCTGCTGATGAAGTAGAGCCTGTGAGTATCTACTAGTGATTACTCATACTGTTTTGCGATTATATTATAATATATTATGACATTTGCCGCTCAGGCGCGAGGCACGATAGCTCAATAAGCTTAAATAGTGCCTAGTTTTAACAAAATAAACCAAATTTTCATGTCACATAAAATCAAAATAAAATTTTCATGTCTTAATAACAATTTTATAGAACATATTTGCTCTTTATTCAAAACTCTTAAAGTAATTTAAAAACGGCTTAAATAAACATGCGTTTCGTGAGGAGGAATTCATTTATTTCAGTTTCAATATTAATTTTAAGAGGTCACATCAAATAGTATACTACGTAGAAGAAATTAAAATCATCGTATATCTGTCTTCAGATGATTCCAGTGTACGCTGAAGGCTGTGAGCTGACGGCCAACGTGCTCCTCTACATGGACCATCTCAAACAACACCAGGACAAGGAGCTGGAGATTAAATGTACGAGATGTGTGCTGAGATTCGTACGTCTCGGTGAACAGTACAACTGTAAGTACTATATAAACAGATGAAACTAATATTTTCGGATTGTTTCGCGTATTTTATTATTTAAAAAACTATTATATATACACCCGACGTTTCAGTTACTTGTCAGCAACCATGATTAAGGCAGACGAGTTGTCGGGAGTGTGGTATTTTTAAAAATAATAAAATACGCAAAGTATTCCGAAAATATGACTTTCATTTAAATTAATACTCGCAAGTCTTAAATCTACTATATAAAAATAAGTCCGTTCTTTCTTCCTGACGCAACTCCAGAACGACCGAACCGATTTCCAGGGTTTTGCATTCAAGCGGGACAATACGTAACAGTAATATAAAGGATACGTAACAGTACTACAAATCAATATTTTAAGTAGATGGTGCCGGTGTATGATACATTGTTTGAAGGCTACTCATTGTTCTCTGCTCAGTTAATTTCATGTGACAAACCGGTGTAGTGTTTTTGTAGTTTAAACTCTTAAAACCATTTAGTATTTGCGGGATAAATTTAGAAAATCATTGTTTTTCACTTGGGCAGTTATACTTTGCAAAAGACAAAAAATGTGGTTTACAAAGGAGCACTTCAATGAAACGGATAATTTGCGGACACGTATAACGCTTCGATTCGGTATCTACTTTGGATTCACTTTTATTTACTTAGAGAAGTTCAACTAAATAACATTACATTTCTGTAATCGAAATGAATTCATTACTCTTGTGAAACGAAATTAAAAATTTTCCTTTTCAAATATAAAACAATAAAAAAATTCTTCATCTTTTAATCACAAAACGAAATGTTACATAAAACAAAGCCTGGTGGCGAAACGTAGTTCGCCGGGTTTTCTAGTCTCATTATACAATAAAAATAAACGCTCACATCTCGTCTGTCCGTGATCACGGTTGCTGAAAAGTAGCCGAAACGTCGGGAGTATGTAGTTTTTATCAAAAATCAAGTAGCGTAGTATATCCGAAAAATATTAGTTTCATTTGCAATAAAATGAGTTCAATACACACATTAATACGTATAATATTTTTCAGGTCAACTGAAAGAGCATCAGATTCGAGACCACAACCCGTTCGAGGAGGTTCTACCTCTGTGTTCTACTGAGCACTTGATTAACCTGCCCAAGGTATGTACGTCATATAACTCTACTGCTACTTGTATATACTGCTGTTTATTTATCTACAATTAACAAACTGCAATTATATAATAATATATTATTTTCAGAACAAAGCCCGCCCTCCCATCAAGGACGTCGCGTGTCACGCCATCAGCGACACGTATGAAGGTGTCACGTTGATCATACAAGAGGGTCTTCTGTGTCGCGAGTGTGACACGCCGCTTGACAGTGACAAACAGTTCCTGTTAGTATAACCACCTGATAAAACGACGCTGCAAACATTGAATACAATCAGATTTATTGAATGTCAGTAAAGAGACGTAGTTTTTCCTTTATCGTGTTGAAAACACTCATTAACTTTTACAAAAAAAAAAAAAATTATTTTAGTAGCCCTTACTATATTGTGATATCATCTTTTTAATATTTCTATATTTTCTAATGAAGAAAGATTAGATAAATAATATACCAAATGTTTAATACATACTAAAGTATAATTTTAATATTCTCAATATACAGCGGTCGCACGTCGCGCAGCAAGTGTCCATATGCTACATCATGTTACCGAGCGATGTTGAGGCACAGTGGATATTGCGCCGGCTCACTTTCACTGGAGGCCGCTCCTAGACCCGCTCCCACGCGTCTGCGAATACTCTACAGACATAAGTCAGTTTACACTGGTTTTTTTGTCATAGGATATCAATCAATATAATATATTTTCATTTTCTTTTTTTATAAATTTTATAACTAACTATGTAACTGTTAGACCAGCAGCATATATAAATCAATATAAAATATACAAATACCCAATGACTATAGTAACTAATAAAATATTAATATTTTAATCCCCCGACGGCATCGTTAAATTAAACAAGTATGTAGTATTAACAGATTTTATTTTCACGACGCAAAAATTGTATACAGTTCGTAAATATTTGCAATTCTGTATGAAAAACTTTGTTGTTCTAATATAATATTACTCCAGGCACGGGCATTCTATCTCATCTCCTCGTGACACAACACACAAAGCGCGTACTTAACTGAGGAACTAGCACGGGCCAACACCGTCAGGGAAGAACCAAAACCTGCTGATGAAGTAGAGCCTGTGAGTATCTACTAGTGATTACTCATACTGTTTTGCGATTATATTATAATATATTATGACATTTGCCGCTCAGGCGCGAGGCACGATAGCTCAATAAGCTTAAATAGTGCCTAGTTTTAACAAAATAAACCAAATTTTCATGTCACATAAAATCAAAATAAAATTTTCATGTCTTAATAACAATTTTATAGAACATATTTGCTCTTTATTCAAAACTCTTAAAGTAATTTAAAAACGGCTTAAATAAACATGCGTTTCGTGAGGAGGAATTCATTTATTTCAGTTTCAATATTAATTTTAAGAGGTCACATCAAATAGTATACTACGTAGAAGAAATTAAAATCATCGTATATCTGTCTTCAGATGATTCCAGTGTACGCTGAAGGCTGTGAGCTGACGGCCAACGTGCTCCTCTACATGGACCATCTCAAACAACACCAGGACAAGGAGCTGGAGATTAAATGTACGAGATGTGTGCTGAGATTCGTACGTCTCGGTGAAACAGTACAACTGTAAGTACTATATAAACAGATGAAACTAATATTTTCGGATTGTTTCGCGTATTTTATTATTTAAAAAACTATTATATATACACCCGACGTTTCAGTTACTTGTCAGCAACCATGATTAAGGCAGACGAGTTGTCGGGAGTGTGGTATTTTTAAAAATAATAAAATACGCAAAGTATTCCGAAAATATGACTTTCATTTAAATTAATACTCGCAAGTCTTAAATCTACTATATAAAAATAAGTCCGTTCTTTCTTCCTGACGCAACTCCAGAACGACCGAACCGATTTCCAGGGTTTTGCATTCAAGCGGGACAATACGTAACAGTAATATAAAGGATACGTAACAGTACTACAAATCAATATTTTAAGTAGATGGTGCCGGTGTATGATACATTGTTTGAAGGCTACTCATTGTTCTCTGCTCAGTTAATTTCATGTGACAAACCGGTGTAGTGTTTTTGTAGTTTAAACTCTTAAAACCATTTAGTATTTGCGGGATAAATTTAGAAAATCATTGTTTTTCACTTGGGCAGTTATACTTTGCAAAAGACAAAAAATGTGGTTTACAAAGGAGCACTTCAATGAAACGGATAATTTGCGGACACGTATAACGCTTCGATTCGGTATCTACTTTGGATTCACTTTTATTTACTTAGAGAAGTTCAACTAAATAACATTACATTTCTGTAATCGAAATGAATTCATTACTCTTGTGAAACGAAATTAAAAATTTTCCTTTTCAAATATAAAACAATAAAAAAATTCTTCATCTTTTAATCACAAAACGAAATGTTACATAAAACAAAGCCTGGTGGCGAAACGTAGTTCGCCGGGTTTTCTAGTCTCATTATACAATAAAAATAAACGCTCACATCTCGTCTGTCCGTGATCACGGT
Source organism: Danaus chrysippus (assembly GCA_916720795.1). Classification (NCBI taxonomy): domain Eukaryota; kingdom Metazoa; phylum Arthropoda; class Insecta; order Lepidoptera; family Nymphalidae; genus Danaus; species Danaus chrysippus. The sequence continues at coordinate 4,983,351 of CAKASE010000077.1, read as the reverse complement.
TGCTGAAAAGTAGCCGAAACGTCGGGAGTATGTAGTTTTTATCAAAAATCAAGTAGCGTAGTATATCCGAAAAATATTAGTTTCATTTGCAATAAAATGAGTTCAATACACACATTAATACGTATAATATTTTTCAGGTCAACTGAAAGAGCATCAGATTCGAGACCACAACCCGTTCGAGGAGGTTCTACCTCTGTGTTCTACTGAGCACTTGATTAACCTGCCCAAGGTATGTACGTCATATAACTCTACTGCTACTTGTATATACTGCTGTTTATTTATCTACAATTAACAAACTGCAATTATATAATAATATATTATTTTCAGAACAAAGCCCGCCCTCCCATCAAGGACGTCGCGTGTCACGCCATCAGCGACACGTATGAAGGTGTCACGTTGATCATACAAGAGGGTCTTCTGTGTCGCGAGTGTGACACGCCGCTTGACAGTGACAAACAGTTCCTGTTAGTATAACCACCTGATAAAACGACGCTGCAAACATTGAATACAATCAGATTTATTGAATGTCAGTAAAGAGACGTAGTTTTTCCTTTATCGTGTTGAAAACACTCATTAACTTTTACAAAAAAAAAAAATGTTATTTTAGTAGCCCTTACTATATTGTGATATCATCTTTTTAATATTTCTATATTTTCTAATGAAGAAAGATTAGATAAATAATATACCAAATGTTTAATACATACTAAAGTATAATTTTAATATTTTCAATATACAGCGGTCGCACGTCGCGCAGCAAGTGTCCATATGCTACATCATGTTACCGAGCGATGTTGAGACACAGTGGATATTGCGCCGGCTCACTTTCACTGGAGGCCTCTCCTAGACCCGCTCCCACGCGTCTGCGAATACTCTACAGACATAAGTCAGTTTACACTGGTTATAGGATATCAATCAATATAATATATTTTCATTTTCTTTTTTAAAAATTTTATAACTAACTATGTAACTGTTAGACCAGCAGCATATATAAATCAATATAAAATATACAAATACCCAATGACTATAGTAACTAATAAAATATTAATATTTTAATCCCCCGACGGCATCGTTAAATTAAACAAGTATGTAGTATTAACAGATTTTATTTTCACGACGCAAAAATTGTATACAGTTCGTAAATATTTGCAATTCTGTATGAAAAACTTTGTTGTTCTAATATAATATTACTCCAGGCACGGGCATTCTATCTCATCTCCTCGTGACACAACACACAAGCGCGTACTTAACTGAGGAACTAGCACGGGCCAACACCGTCAGGGAAGAACCAAAACCTGCTGATGAAGTAGAGCCTGTGAGTATCTACTAGTGATTACTCATACTGTTTTGCGATTATATTATAATATATTATGACATTTGCCGCTCAGGCGCGAGGCACGATAGCTCAATAAGCTTAAATAGTGCCTAGTTTTAACAAAATAAACCAAATTTTCATGTCACATAAAATCAAAATAAAATTTTCATGTCTTAATAACAATTTTATAGAACATATTTGCTCTTTATTCAAAACTCTTAAAGTAATTTAAAAACGGCTTAAATAAACATGCGTTTCGTGAGGAGGAATTCATTTATTTCAGTTTCAATATTAATTTTAAGAGGTCACATCAAATAGTATACTACGTAGAAGAAATTAAAATCATCGTATATCTGTCTTCAGATGATTCCAGTGTACGCTGAAGGCTGTGAGCTGACGGCCAACGTGCTCCTCTACATGGACCATCTCAAACAACACCAGGACAAGGAGCTGGAGATTAAATGTACGAGATGTGTGCTGAGATTCGTACGTCTCGGTGAACAGTACAACTGTAAGTACTATATAAACAGATGAAACTAATATTTTCGGATTGTTTCGCGTATTTTATTATTTAAAAAACTATTATATATACACCCGACGTTTCAGTTACTTGTCAGCAACCATGATTAAGGCAGACGAGTTGTCGGGAGTGTGGTATTTTTAAAAATAATAAAATACGCAAAGTATTCCGAAAATATGACTTTCATTTAAATTAATACTCGCAAGTCTTAAATCTACTATATAAAAATAAGTCCGTTCTTTCTTCCTGACGCAACTCCAGAACGACCGAACCGATTTCCAGGGTTTTGCATTCAAGCGGGACAATACGTAACAGTAATATAAAGGATACGTAACAGTACTACAAATCAATATTTTAAGTAGATGGTGCCGGTGTATGATACATTGTTTGAAGGCTACTCATTGTTCTCTGCTCAGTTAATTTCATGTGACAAACCGGTGTAGTGTTTTTGTAGTTTAAACTCTTAAAACCATTTAGTATTTGCGGGATAAATTTAGAAAATCATTGTTTTTCACTTGGGCAGTTATACTTTGCAAAAGACAAAAAATGTGGTTTACAAAGGAGCACTTCAATGAAACGGATAATTTGCGGACACGTATAACGCTTCGATTCGGTATCTACTTTGGATTCACTTTTATTTACTTAGAGAAGTTCAACTAAATAACATTACATTTCTGTAATCGAAATGAATTCATTACTCTTGTGAAACGAAATTAAAAATTTTCCTTTTCAAATATAAAACAATAAAAAAATTCTTCATCTTTTAATCACAAAACGAAATGTTACATAAAACAAAGCCTGGTGGCGAAACGTAGTTCGCCGGGTTTTCTAGTCTCATTATACAATAAAAATAAACGCTCACATCTCGTCTGTCCGTGATCACGGTTGCTGAAAAGTAGCCGAAACGTCGGGAGTATGTAGTTTTTATCAAAAATCAAGTAGCGTAGTATATCCGAAAAATATTAGTTTCATTTGCAATAAAATGAGTTCAATACACACATTAATACGTATAATATTTTTCAGGTCAACTGAAAGAGCATCAGATTCGAGACCACAACCCGTTCGAGGAGGTTCTACCTCGTTGTTCTACTGAGCACTTGATTAACCTGCCCAAGGTATGTACGTCATATAACTCTACTGCTACTTGTATATACTGCTGTTTATTTATCTACAATTAACAAACTGCAATTATATAATAATATATTATTTTCAGAACAAAGCCCGCCCTCCCATCAAGGACGTCGCGTGTCACGCCATCAGCGACACGTATGAAGGTGTCACGTTGATCATACAAGAGGGTCTTCTGTGTCGCGAGTGTGACACGCCGCTTGACAGTGACAAACACTTCCTGTTAGTATAACCACTTGATAAAACGACGCTGCAAACATTGAATACAATCAGATTTATTGAATGTCAGTAAAGAGACGTAGTTTTTCCTTTATCGTGTTGAAAACACTCATTAACTTTTACAAAAAAAAAAAATGTATTTTAGTAGCCCTTACTATATTGTGATATGATCTTTTTAATATTTCTATATTTTCTAATGAAGAAAGATTAGATAAATAATATACCAAATGTTTAATACATACTAAAGTATAATTTTAATATTCTCAATATACAGCGGTCGCACGTCGCGCAGCAAGTGTCCATATGCTACATCATGTTACCGAGCGATGTTGAGGCACAGTGGATATTGCGCCGGCTCACTTTCACTGGAGGCCGCTCCTAGACCCGCTCCCACGCGTCTGCGAATACTCTACAGACAAGTCAGTTTACACTGGTTATAGGATATCAATCAATATAATATATTTTCATTTTCTTTTATAAATTTTATAACTCACTATGTAACTGTTAGACCAGCAGCATATATAAATCAATATAAAAAATACAAATACCCAATGACTATAGTAACTAATAAAATATTAATATTTTAATCCCCAGACGGCATCGTTAAATTAAACAAGTATGTAGTATTAACAGATTTTATTTTCACGACGCAAAAATTGTATACAGTTCGTAAATATTTGCAATTCTGTATGAAAAACTTTGTTGTTCTAATATAATATTACTCCAGGCACGGGCATTCTATCTCATCTCCTCGTGACACAACACACAAGCGCGTACTTAACTGAGGAACTAGCACGGGCCAACACTGTCAGGGAAGAACCAAAACCTGCTGATGAAGTAGAGCCTGTGAGTATCTACTAGTGATTACTCATACTGTTTTGCGATTATATTATAATATATTATGACATTTGCCGCTCAGGCGCGAGGCACGATAGCTCAATAAGCTTAAATAGTGCCTAGTTTTAACAAAATAAACCAAATTTTCATGTCACATAAAATCAAAATAAAATTTTCATGTCTTAATAACAATTTTATAGAACATATTTGCTCTTTATTCAAAACTCTTAAAGTAATTTAAAAACGGCTTAAATAAACATGCGTTTCGTGAGGAGGAATTCATTTATTTCAGTTTCAATATTAATTTTAAGAGGTCACATCAAATAGTATACTACGTAGAAGAAATTAAAATCATCGTATATCTGTCTTCAGATGATTCCAGTGTACGCTGAAGGCTGTGAGCTGACGGCCAACGTGCTCCTCTACATGGACCATCTCAAACAACACCAGGACAAGGAGCTGGAGATTAAATGTACGAGACGTGTGCTGAGATTCGTACGTCTCGGTGAACAGTACAACTGTAAGTACTATATAAACAGATGAAACTAATATTCTCGGATTGTTTCGCGTATTTTATTATTTAAAAAACTATTATATATACACCCGACGTTTCAGTTACTTGTCAGCAACCATGATTAAGGCAGACGAGTTGTCGGGAGTGTGGTATTTTTAAAAATAATAAAATACGCAAAGTATTCCGAAAATATGACTTTCATTTAAATTAATACTCGCAAGTCTTAAATCTACTATATAAAAATAAGTCCGTTCTTTCTTCCTGACGCAACTCCAGAACGACCGAACCGATTTCCAGGGTTTTGCATTCAAGCGGAACAATACGTAACAGTAATATAAAGGATACGTAACAGTACTACAAATCAATATTTTAAGTAGATGGTGCCGGTGTATGATACATTGTTTGAAGGCTACTCATTGTTCTCTGCTCAGTTAATTTCATGTGACAAACCGGTGTAGTGTTTTTGTAGTTTAAACTCTTAAAACCATTTAGTATTTGCGGGATAAATTTAGAAAATCATTGTTTTTCACTTGGGCAGTTATACTTTGCAAAAGACAAAAAATGTGGTTTACAAAGGAGCACTTCAATGAAACGGATAATTTGCGGACACGTATAACGCTTCGATTCGGTATCTACTTTGGATTCACTTTTATTTACTTAGAGAAGTTCAACTAAATAACATTACATTTCTGTAATCGAAATGAATTCATTACTCTTGTGAAACGAAATTAAAAATTTTCCTTTTCAAATATAAAACAATAAAAAAATTCTTCATCTTTTAATCACAAAACGAAATGTTACATAAAACAAAGCCTGGTGGCGAAACGTAGTTCGCCGGGTTTTCTAGTCTCATTATACAATAAAAATAAACGCTCACATCTCGTCTGTCCGTGATCACGGTTGCTGAAAAGTAGCCGAAACGTCGGGAGTATGTAGTTTTTATCAAAAATCAAGTAGCGTAGTATATCCGAAAAATATTAGTTTCATTTGCAATAAAATGAGTTCAATACACACATTAATACGTATAATATTTTTCAGGTCAACTGAAAGAGCATCAGATTCGAGACCACAACCCGTTCGAGGAGGTTCTACCTCGTTGTTCTACTGAGCACTTGATTAACCTGCCCAAGGTATGTACGTCATATAACTCTACTGCTACTTGTATATACTGCTGTTTATTTATCTACAATTAACAAACTGCAATTATATAATAATATATTATTTTCAGAACAAAGCCCGCCCTCCCATCAAGGACGTCGCGTGTCACGCCATCAGCGACACGTATGAAGGTGTCACGTTGATCATACAAGAGGGTCTTCTGTGTCGCGAGTGTGACACGCCGCTTGACAGTGACAAACACTTCCTGTTAGTATAACCACTGATAAAACGACGCTGCAAACATTGAATACAATCAGATTTATTGAATGTCAGTAAAGAGACGTAGTTTTTCCTTTATCGTGTTGAAAACACTCATTAACTTTTACAAAAAAAAAAAATATTTTAGTAGCCCTTACTATATTGTGATATGATCTTTTTAATATTTCTATATTTTCTAATGAAGAAAGATTAGATAAATAATATACCAAATGTTTAATACATACTAAAGTATAATTTTAATATTCTCAATATACAGCGGTCGCACGTCGCGCAGCAAGTGTCCATATGCTACATCATGTTACCGAGCGATGTTGAGGCACAGTGGATATTGCGCCGGCTCACTTTCACTGGAGGCCGCTCCTAGACCCGCTCCCACGCGTCTGCGAATACTCTACAGACAAGTCAGTTTACACTGGTTATAGGATATCAATCAATATAATATATTTTCATTTTCTTTTTTAAAAATTTTATAACTCACTATGTAACTGTTAGACCAGCAGCATATATAAATCAATATAAAAAATACAAATACCCAATGACTATAGTAACTAATAAAATATTAATATTTTAATCCCCAGACGGCATCGTTAAATTAAACAAGTATGTAGTATTAACAGATTTTATTTTCACGACGCAAAAATTGTATACAGTTCGTAAATATTTGCAATTCTGTATGAAAAACTTTGTTGTTCTAATATAATATTACTCCAGGCACGGGCATTCTATCTCATCTCCTCGTGACACAACACACAAGCGCGTACTTAACTGAGGAACTAGCACGGGCCAACACTGTCAGGGAAGAACCAAAACCTGCTGATGAAGTAGAGCCTGTGAGTATCTACTAGTGATTACTCATACTGTTTTGCGATTATATTATAATATATTATGACATTTGCCGCTCAGGCGCGAGGCACGATAGCTCAATAAGCTTAAATAGTGCCTAGTTTTAACAAAATAAACCAAATTTTCATGTCACATAAAATCAAAATAAAATTTTCATGTCTTAATAACAATTTTATAGAACATATTTGCTCTTTATTCAAAACTCTTAAAGTAATTTAAAAACGGCTTAAATAAACATGCGTTTCGTGAGGAGGAATTCATTTATTTCAGTTTCAATATTAATTTTAAGAGGTCACATCAAATAGTATACTACGTAGAAGAAATTAAAATCATCGTATATCTGTCTTCAGATGATTCCAGTGTACGCTGAAGGCTGTGAGCTGACGGCCAACGTGCTCCTCTACATGGACCATCTCAAACAACACCAGGACAAGGAGCTGGAGATTAAATGTACGAGACGTGTGCTGAGATTCGTACGTCTCGGTGAACAGTACAACTGTAAGTACTATATAAACAGATGAAACTAATATTCTCGGATTGTTTCGCGTATTTTATTATTTAAAAAACTATTATATATACACCCGACGTTTCAGTTACTTGTCAGCAACCATGATTAAGGCAGACGAGTTGTCGGGAGTGTGGTATTTTTAAAAATAATAAAATACGCAAAGTATTCCGAAAATATGACTTTCATTTAAATTAATACTCGCAAGTCTTAAATCTACTATATAAAAATAAGTCCGTTCTTTCTTCCTGACGCAACTCCAGAACGACCGAACCGATTTCCAGGGTTTTGCATTCAAGCGGAACAATACGTAACAGTAATATAAAGGATACGTAACAGTACTACAAATCAATATTTTAAGTAGATGGTGCCGGTGTATGATACATTGTTTGAAGGCTACTCATTGTTCTCTGCTCAGTTAATTTCATGTGACAAACCGGTGTAGTGTTTTTGTAGTTTAAACTCTTAAAACCATTTAGTATTTGCGGGATAAATTTAGAAAATCATTGTTTTTCACTTGGGCAGTTATACTTTGCAAAAGACAAAAAATGTGGTTTACAAAGGAGCACTTCAATGAAACGGATAATTTGCGGACACGTATAACGCTTCGATTCGGTATCTACTTTGGATTCACTTTTATTTACTTAGAGAAGTTCAACTAAATAACATTACATTTCTGTAATCGAAATGAATTCATTACTCTTGTGAAACGAAATTAAAAATTTTCCTTTTCAAATATAAAACAATAAAAAAATTCTTCATCTTTTAATCACAAAACGAAATGTTACATAAAACAAAGCCTGGTGGCGAAACGTAGTTCGCCGGGTTTTCTAGTCTCATTATACAATAAAAATAAACGCTCACATCTCGTCTGTCCGTGATCACGGTTGCTGAAAAGTAGCCGAAACGTCGGGAGTATGTAGTTTTTATCAAAAATCAAGTAGCGTAGTATATCCGAAAAATATTAGTTTCATTTGCAATAAAATGAGTTCAATACACACATTAATACGTATAATATTTTTCAGGTCAACTGAAAGAGCATCAGATTCGAGACCACAACCCGTTCGAGGAGGTTCTACCTCGTTGTTCTACTGAGCACTTGATTAACCTGCCCAAGGTATGTACGTCATATAACTCTACTGCTACTTGTATATACTGCTGTTTATTTATCTACAATTAACAAACTGCAATTATATAATAATATATTATTTTCAGAACAAAGCCCGCCCTCCCATCAAGGACGTCGCGTGTCACGCCATCAGCGACACGTATGAAGGTGTCACGTTGATCATACAAGAGGGTCTTCTGTGTCGCGAGTGTGACACGCCGCTTGACAGTGACAAACACTTCCTGTTAGTATAACCACTTGATAAAACGACGCTGCAAACATTGAATACAATCAGATTTATTGAATGTCAGTAAAGAGACGTAGTTTTTCCTTTATCGTGTTGAAAACACTCATTAACTTTTACAAAAAAAAAAAAATATTTTAGTAGCCCTTACTATATTGTGATATGATCTTTTTAATATTTCTATATTTTCTAATGAAGAAAGATTAGATAAATAATATACCAAATGTTTAATACATACTAAAGTATAATTTTAATATTCTCAATATACAGCGGTCGCACGTCGCGCAGCAAGTGTCCATATGCTACATCATGTTACCGAGCGATGTTGAGGCACAGTGGATATTGCGCCGGCTCACTTTCACTGGAGGCCGCTCCTAGACCCGCTCCCACGCGTCTGCGAATACTCTACAGACAAGTCAGTTTACACTGGTTATAGGATATCAATCAATATAATATATTTTCATTTTCTTTTTTAAATTTTTATAACTCACTATGTAACTGTTAGACCAGCAGCATATATAAATCAATATAAAAAATACAAATACCCAATGACTATAGTAACTAATAAAATATTAATATTTTAATCCCCAGACGGCATCGTTAAATTAAACAAGTATGTAGTATTAACAGATTTTATTTTCACGACGCAAAAATTGTATACAGTTCGTAAATATTTGCAATTCTGTATGAAAAACTTTGTTGTTCTAATATAATATTACTCCAGGCACGGGCATTCTATCTCATCTCCTCGTGACACAACACACAAGCGCGTACTTAACTGAGGAACTAGCACGGGCCAACACTGTCAGGGAAGAACCAAAACCTGCTGATGAAGTAGAGCCTGTGAGTATCTACTAGTGATTACTCATACTGTTTTGCGATTATATTATAATATATTATGACATTTGCCGCTCAGGCGCGAGGCACGATAGCTCAATAAGCTTAAATAGTGCCTAGTTTTAACAAAATAAACCAAATTTTCATGTCACATAAAATCAAAATAAAATTTTCATGTCTTAATAACAATTTTATAGAACATATTTGCTCTTTATTCAAAACTCTTAAAGTAATTTAAAAACGGCTTAAATAAACATGCGTTTCGTGAGGAGGAATTCATTTATTTCAGTTTCAATATTAATTTTAAGAGGTCACATCAAATAGTATACTACGTAGAAGAAATTAAAATCATCGTATATCTGTCTTCAGATGATTCCAGTGTACGCTGAAGGCTGTGAGCTGACGGCCAACGTGCTCCTCTACATGGACCATCTCAAACAACACCAGGACAAGGAGCTGGAGATTAAATGTACGAGACGTGTGCTGAGATTCGTACGTCTCGGTGAACAGTACAACTGTAAGTACTATATAAACAGATGAAACTAATATTCTCGGATTGTTTCGCGTATTTTATTATTTAAAAAACTATTATATATACACCCGACGTTTCAGTTACTTGTCAGCAACCATGATTAAGGCAGACGAGTTGTCGGGAGTGTGGTATTTTAAAAAAATAATAAAATACGCAAAGTATTCCGAAAATATGACTTTCATTTAAATTAATACTCGCAAGTCTTAAATCTACTATATAAAAATAAGTCCGTTCTTTCTTCCTGACGCAACTCCAGAACGACCGAACCGATTTCCAGGGTTTTGCATTCAAGCGGAACAATACGTAACAGTAATATAAAGGATACGTAACAGTACTACAAATCAATATTTTAAGTAGATGGTGCCGGTGTATGATACATTGTTTGAAGGCTACTCATTGTTCTCTGCTCAGTTAATTTCATGTGACAAACCGGTGTAGTGTTTTTGTAGTTTAAACTCTTAAAACCATTTAGTATTTGCGGGATAAATTTAGAAAATCATTGTTTTTCACTTGGGCAGTTATACTTTGCAAAAGACAAAAAATGTGGTTTACAAAGGAGCACTTCAATGAAACGGATAATTTGCGGACACGTATAACGCTTCGATTCGGTATCTACTTTGGATTCACTTTTATTTACTTAGAGAAGTTCAACTAAATAACATTACATTTCTGTAATCGAAATGAATTCATTACTCTTGTGAAACGAAATTAAAAATTTTCCTTTTCAAATATAAAACAATAAAAAAATTCTTCATCTTTTAATCACAAAACGAAATGTTACATAAAACAAAGCCTGGTGGCGAAACGTAGTTCGCCGGGTTTTCTAGTCTCATTATACAATAAAAATAAACGCTCACATCTCGTCTGTCCGTGATCACGGTTGCTGAAAAGTAGCCGAAACGTCGGGAGTATGTAGTTTTTATCAAAAATCAAGTAGCGTAGTATATCCGAAAAATATTAGTTTCATTTGCAATAAAATGAGTTCAATACACACATTAATACGTATAATATTTTTCAGGTCAACTGAAAGAGCATCAGATTCGAGACCACAACCCGTTCGAGGAGGTTCTACCTCGTGTGTTCTACTGAGCACTTGATTAACCTGCCCAAGGTATGTACGTCATATAACTCTACTGCTACTTGTATATACTGCTGTTTATTTATCTACAATTAACAAACTGCAATTATATAATAATATATTATTTTCAGAACAAAGCCCGCCCTCCCATCAAGGACGTCGCGTGTCACGCCATCAGCGACACGTATGAAGGTGTCACGTTGATCATACAAGAGGGTCTTCTGTGTCGCGAGTGTGACACGCCGCTTGACAGTGACAAACACTTCCTGTTAGTATAACCACTTGATAAAACGACGCTGCAAACATTGAATACAATCAGATTTATTGAATGTCAGTAAAGAGACGTAGTTTTTCCTTTATCGTGTTGAAAACACTCATTAACTTTTACAAAAAAAAAAAATGTTATTTTAGTAGCCCTTACTATATTGTGATATGATCTTTTTAATATTTCTATATTTTCTAATGAAGAAAGATTAGATAAATAATATACCAAATGTTTAATACATACTAAAGTATAATTTTAATATTCTCAATATACAGCGGTCGCACGTCGCGCAGCAAGTGTCCATATGCTACATCATGTTACCGAGCGATGTTGAGGCACAGTGGATATTGCGCCGGCTCACTTTCACTGGAGGCCGCTCCTAGACCCGCTCCCACGCGTCTGCGAATACTCTACAGACAAGTCAGTTTACACTGGTTATAGGATATCAATCAATATAATATATTTTCATTTTCTTTTTTAAAATTTTATAACTCACTATGTAACTGTTAGACCAGCAGCATATATAAATCAATATAAAAAATACAAATACCCAATGACTATAGTAACTAATAAAATATTAATATTTTAATCCCCCGACGGCATCGTTAAATTAAACAAGTATGTAGTATTAACAGATTTTATTTTCACGACGCAAAAATTGTATACAGTTCGTAAATATTTGCAATTCTGTATGAAAAACTTTGTTGTTCTAATATAATATTACTCCAGGCACGGGCATTCTATCTCATCTCCTCGTGACACAACACACAAGCGCGTACTTAACTGAGGAACTAGCACGGGCCAACACTGTCAGGGAAGAACCAAAACCTGCTGATGAAGTAGAGCCTGTGAGTATCTACTAGTGATTACTCATACTGTTTTGCGATTATATTATAATATATTATGACATTTGCCGCTCAGGCGCGAGGCACGATAGCTCAATAAGCTTAAATAGTGCCTAGTTTTAACAAAATAAACCAAATTTTCATGTCACATAAAATCAAAATAAAATTTTCATGTCTTAATAACAATTTTATAGAACATATTTGCTCTTTATTCAAAACTCTTAAAGTAATTTAAAAACGGCTTAAATAAACATGCGTTTCGTGAGGAGGAATTCATTTATTTCAGTTTCAATATTAATTTTAAGAGGTCACATCAAATAGTATACTACGTAGAAGAAATTAAAATCATCGTATATCTGTCTTCAGATGATTCCAGTGTACGCTGAAGGCTGTGAGCTGACGGCCAACGTGCTCCTCTACATGGACCATCTCAAACAACACCAGGACAAGGAGCTGGAGATTAAATGTACGAGACGTGTGCTGAGATTCGTACGTCTCGGTGAACAGTACAACTGTAAGTACTATATAAACAGATGAAACTAATATTCTCGGATTGTTTCGCGTATTTTATTATTTAAAAAACTATTATATATACACCCGACGTTTCAGTTACTTGTCAGCAACCATGATTAAGGCAGACGAGTTGTCGGGAGTGTGGTATTTTTAAAAATAATAAAATACGCAAAGTATTCCGAAAATATGACTTTCATTTAAATTAATACTCGCAAGTCTTAAATCTACTATATAAAAATAAGTCCGTTCTTTCTTCCTGACGCAACTCCAGAACGACCGAACCGATTTCCAGGGTTTTGCATTCAAGCGGAACAATACGTAACAGTAATATAAAGGATACGTAACAGTACTACAAATCAATATTTTAAGTAGATGGTGCCGGTGTATGATACATTGTTTGAAGGCTACTCATTGTTCTCTGCTCAGTTAATTTCATGTGACAAACCGGTGTAGTGTTTTTGTAGTTTAAACTCTTAAAACCATTTAGTATTTGCGGGATAAATTTAGAAAATCATTGTTTTTCACTTGGGCAGTTATACTTTGCAAAAGACAAAAAATGTGGTTTACAAAGGAGCACTTCAATGAAACGGATAATTTGCGGACACGTATAACGCTTCGATTCGGTATCTACTTTGGATTCACTTTTATTTACTTAGAGAAGTTCAACTAAATAACATTACATTTCTGTAATCGAAATGAATTCATTACTCTTGTGAAACGAAATTAAAAATTTTCCTTTTCAAATATAAAACAATAAAAAAATTCTTCATCTTTTAATCACAAAACGAAATGTTACATAAAACAAAGCCTGGTGGCGAAACGTAGTTCGCCGGGTTTTCTAGTCTCATTATACAATAAAAATAAACGCTCACATCTCGTCTGTCCGTGATCACGGTTGCTGAAAAGTAGCCGAAACGTCGGGAGTATGTAGTTTTTATCAAAAATCAAGTAGCGTAGTATATCCGAAAAATATTAGTTTCATTTGCAATAAAATGAGTTCAATACACACATTAATACGTATAATATTTTTCAGGTCAACTGAAAGAGCATCAGATTCGAGACCACAACCCGTTCGAGGAGGTTCTACCTCTGTGTTCTACTGAGCACTTGATTAACCTGCCCAAGGTATGTACGTCATATAACTCTACTGCTACTTGTATATACTGCTGTTTATTTATCTACAATTAACAAACTGCAATTATATAATAATATATTATTTTCAGAACAAAGCCCGCCCTCCCATCAAGGACGTCGCGTGTCACGCCATCAGCGACACGTATGAAGGTGTCACGTTGATCATACAAGAGGGTCTTCTGTGTCGCGAGTGTGACACGCCGCTTGACAGTGACAAACAGTTCCTGTTAGTATAACCACTTGATAAAACGACGCTGCAAACATTGAATACAATCAGATTTATTGAATGTCAGTAAAGAGACGTAGTTTTTCCTTTATCGTGTTGAAAACACTCATTAACTTTTACAAAAAAAAAAAAATGTTATTTTAGTAGCCCTTACTATATTGTGATATCATCTTTTTAATATTTCTATATTTTCTAATGAAGAAAGATTAGATAAATAATATACCAAATGTTTAATACATACTAAAGTATAATTTTAATATTTTCAATATACAGCGGTCGCACGTCGCGCAGCAAGTGTCCATATGCTACATCATGTTACCGAGCGATGTTGAGACACAGTGGATATTGCGCCGGCTCACTTTCACTGGAGGCCGCTCCTAGACCCGCTCCCACGCGTCTGCGAATACTCTACAGACATAAGTCAGTTTACACTGGTTATAGGATATCAATCAATATAATATATTTTCATTTTCTTTTATAAAAATTTTATAACTAACTATGTAACTGTTAGACCAGCAGCATATATAAATCAATATAAAATATACAAATACCCAATGACTATAGTAACTAATAAAATATTAATATTTTAATCCCCAGACGGCATCGTTAAATTAAACAAGTATGTAGTATTAACAGATTTTATTTTCACGACGCAAAAATTGTATACAGTTCGTAAATATTTGCAATTCTGTATGAAAAACTTTGTTGTTCTAATATAATATTACTCCAGGCACGGGCATTCTATCTCATCTCCTCGTGACACAACACACAAGCGCGTACTTAACTGAGGAACTAGCACGGGCCAACACTGTCAGGGAAGAACCAAAACCTGCTGATGAAGTAGAGCCTGTGAGTATCTACTAGTGATTACTCATACTGTTTTGCGATTATATTATAATATATTATGACATTTGCCGCTCAGGCGCGAGGCACGATAGCTCAATAAGCTTAAATAGTGCCTAGTTTTAACAAAATAAACCAAATTTTCATGTCACATAAAATCAAAATAAAATTTTCATGTCTTAATAACAATTTTATAGAACATATTTGCTCTTTATTCAAAACTCTTAAAGTAATTTAAAAACGGCTTAAATAAACATGCGTTTCGTGAGGAGGAATTCATTTATTTCAGTTTCAATATTAATTTTAAGAGGTCACATCAAATAGTATACTACGTAGAAGAAATTAAAATCATCGTATATCTGTCTTCAGATGATTCCAGTGTACGCTGAAGGCTGTGAGCTGACGGCCAACGTGCTCCTCTACATGGACCATCTCAAACAACACCAGGACAAGGAGCTGGAGATTAAATGTACGAGACGTGTGCTGAGATTCGTACGTCTCGGTGAACAGTACAACTGTAAGTACTATATAAACAGATGAAACTAATATTTTCGGATTGTTTCGCGTATTTTATTATTTAAAAAACTATTATATATACACCCGACGTTTCAGTTACTTGTCAGCAACCATGATTAAGGCAGACGAGTTGTCGGGAGTGTGGTATTTTTAAAAATAATAAAATACGCAAAGTATTCCGAAAATATGACTTTCATTTAAATTAATACTCGCAAGTCTTAAATCTACTATATAAAAATAAGTCCGTTCTTTCTTCCTGACGCAACTCCAGAACGACCGAACCGATTTCCAGGGTTTTGCATTCAAGCGGGACAATACGTAACAGTAATATAAAGGATACGTAACAGTACTACAAATCAATATTTTAAGTAGATGGTGCCGGTGTATGATACATTGTTTGAAGGCTACTCATTGTTCTCTGCTCAGTTAATTTCATGTGACAAACCGGTGTAGTGTTTTTGTAGTTTAAACTCTTAAAACCATTTAGTATTTGCGGGATAAATTTAGAAAATCATTGTTTTTCACTTGGGCAGTTATACTTTGCAAAAGACAAAAAATGTGGTTTACAAAGGAGCACTTCAATGAAACGGATAATTTGCGGACACGTATAACGCTTCGATTCGGTATCTACTTTGGATTCACTTTTATTTACTTAGAGAAGTTCAACTAAATAACATTACATTTCTGTAATCGAAATGAATTCATTACTCTTGTGAAACGAAATTAAAAATTTTCCTTTTCAAATATAAAACAATAAAAAAAATTCTTCATCTTTTAATCACAAAACGAAATGTTACATAAAACAAAGCCTGGTGGCGAAACGTAGTTCGCCGGGTTTTCTAGTCTCATTATACAATAAAAATAAACGCTCACATCTCGTCTGTCCGTGATCACGGTTGCTGAAAAGTAGCCGAAACGTCGGGAGTATGTAGTTTTTATCAAAAATCAAGTAGCGTAGTATATCCGAAAAATATTAGTTTCATTTGCAATAAAATGAGTTCAATACACACATTAATACGTATAATATTTTTCAGGTCAACTGAAAGAGCATCAGATTCGAGACCACAACCCGTTCGAGGAGGTTCTACCTCTGTGTTCTACTGAGCACTTGATTAACCTGCCCAAGGTATGTACGTCATATAACTCTACTGCTACTTGTATATACTGCTGTTTATTTATCTACAATTAACAAACTGCAATTATATAATAATATATTATTTTCAGAACAAAGCCCGCCCTCCCATCAAGGACGTCGCGTGTCACGCCATCAGCGACACGTATGAAGGTGTCACGTTGATCATACAAGAGGGTCTTCTGTGTCGCGAGTGTGACACGCCGCTTGACAGTGACAAACAGTTCCTGTTAGTATAACCACCTGATAAAACGACGCTGCAAACATTGAATACAATCAGATTTATTGAATGTCAGTAAAGAGACGTAGTTTTTCCTTTATCGTGTTGAAAACACTCATTAACTTTTACAAAAAAAAAAAAATATTTTAGTAGCCCTTACTATATTGTGATATCATCTTTTTAATATTTCTATATTTTCTAATGAAGAAAGATTAGATAAATAATATACCAAATGTTTAATACATACTAAAGTATAATTTTAATATTTTCAATATACAGCGGTCGCACGTCGCGCAGCAAGTGTCCATATGCTACATCATGTTACCGAGCGATGTTGAGACACAGTGGATATTGCGCCGGCTCACTTTCACTGGAGGCCTCTCCTAGACCCGCTCCCACGCGTCTGCGAATACTCTACAGACATAAGTCAGTTTACACTGGTTATAGGATATCAATCAATATAATATATTTTCATTTTCTTTTATAAAAATTTTATAACTAACTATGTAACTGTTAGACCAGCAGCATATATAAATCAATATAAAAATATACAAATACCCAATGACTATAGTAACTAATAAAATATTAATATTTTAATCCCCCGACGGCATCGTTAAATTAAACAAGTATGTAGTATTAACAGATTTTATTTTCACGACGCAAAAATTGTATACAGTTCGTAAATATTTGCAATTCTGTATGAAAAACTTTGTTGTTCTAATATAATATTACTCCAGGCACGGGCATTCTATCTCATCTCCTCGTGACACAACACACAAGCGCGTACTTAACTGAGGAACTAGCACGGGCCAACACCGTCAGGGAAGAACCAAAACCTGCTGATGAAGTAGAGCCTGTGAGTATCTACTAGTGATTACTCATACTGTTTTGCGATTATATTATAATATATTATGACATTTGCCGCTCAGGCGCGAGGCACGATAGCTCAATAAGCTTAAATAGTGCCTAGTTTTAACAAAATAAACCAAATTTTCATGTCACATAAAATCAAAATAAAATTTTCATGTCTTAATAACAATTTTATAGAACATATTTGCTCTTTATTCAAAACTCTTAAAGTAATTTAAAAACGGCTTAAATAAACATGCGTTTCGTGAGGAGGAATTCATTTATTTCAGTTTCAATATTAATTTTAAGAGGTCACATCAAATAGTATACTACGTAGAAGAAATTAAAATCATCGTATATCTGTCTTCAGATGATTCCAGTGTACGCTGAAGGCTGTGAGCTGACGGCCAACGTGCTCCTCTACATGGACCATCTCAAACAACACCAGGACAAGGAGCTGGAGATTAAATGTACGAGATGTGTGCTGAGATTCGTACGTCTCGGTGAACAGTACAACTGTAAGTACTATATAAACAGATGAAACTAATATTTTCGGATTGTTTCGCGTATTTTATTATTTAAAAAACTATTATATATATACCCGACGTTTCAGTTACTTGTCAGCAACCATGATTAAGGCAGACGAGTTGTCGGGAGTGTGGTGTTTTTAAAAAATAATAAAATACGCAAAGTATTCCGAAAATATGACTTTCATTTAAATTAATACTCGCAAGTCTTAAATCTACTATATAAAAATAAGTCCGTTCTTTCTTCCTGACGCAACTCCAGAACGACCGAACCGATTTCCAGGGTTTTGCATTCAAGCGGGACAATACGTAACAGTAATATAAAGGATACGTAACAGTACTACAAATCAATATTTTAAGTAGATGGTGCCGGTGTATGATACATTGTTTGAAGGCTACTCATTGTTCTCTGCTCAGTTAATTTCATGTGACAAACCGGTGTAGTGTTTTTGTAGTTTAAACTCTTAAAACCATTTAGTATTTGCGGGATAAATTTAGAAAATCATTGTTTTTCACTTGGGCAGTTATACTTTGCAAAAGACAAAAAATGTGGTTTACAAAGGAGCACTTCAATGAAACGGATAATTTGCGGACACGTATAACGCTTCGATTCGGTATCTACTTTGGATTCACTTTTATTTACTTAGAGAAGTTCAACTAAATAACATTACATTTCTGTAATCGAAATGAATTCATTACTCTTGTGAAACG
Organism: Danaus chrysippus; assembly: GCA_916720795.1. Classification (NCBI taxonomy): domain Eukaryota; kingdom Metazoa; phylum Arthropoda; class Insecta; order Lepidoptera; family Nymphalidae; genus Danaus; species Danaus chrysippus. The sequence goes on along the minus strand of CAKASE010000077.1, from coordinate 4,964,516 downwards.
AAATTAAAAATTTTCCTTTTCAAATATAAAACAATAAAAAAATTCTTCATCTTTTAATCACAAAACGAAATGTTACATAAAACAAAGCCTGGTGGCGAAACGTAGTTCGCCGGGTTTTCTAGTCTCATTATACAATAAAAATAAACGCTCACATCTCGTCTGTCCGTGATCACGGTTGCTGAAAAGTAGCCGAAACGTCGGGAGTATGTAGTTTTTATCAAAAATCAAGTAGCGTAGTATATCCGAAAAATATTAGTTTCATTTGCAATAAAATGAGTTCAATACACACATTAATACGTATAATATTTTTCAGGTCAACTGAAAGAGCATCAGATTCGAGACCACAACCCGTTCGAGGAGGTTCTACCTCTGTGTTCTACTGAGCACTTGATTAACCTGCCCAAGGTATGTACGTCATATAACTCTACTGCTACTTGTATATACTGCTGTTTATTTATCTACAATTAACAAACTGCAATTATATAATAATATATTATTTTCAGAACAAAGCCCGCCCTCCCATCAAGGACGTCGCGTGTCACGCCATCAGCGACACGTATGAAGGTGTCACGTTGATCATACAAGAGGGTCTTCTGTGTCGCGAGTGTGACACGCCGCTTGACAGTGACAAACAGTTCCTGTTAGTATAACCACCTGATAAAACGACGCTGCAAACATTGAATACAATCAGATTTATTGAATGTCAGTAAAGAGACGTAGTTTTTCCTTTATCGTGTTGAAAACACTCATTAACTTTTACAAAAAAAAAAAATTATTTTAGTAGCCCTTACTATATTGTGATATCATCTTTTTAATATTTCTATATTTTCTAATGAAGAAAGATTAGATAAATAATATACCAAATGTTTAATACATACTAAAGTATAATTTTAATATTTTCAATATACAGCGGTCGCACGTCGCGCAGCAAGTGTCCATATGCTACATCATGTTACCGAGCGATGTTGAGACACAGTGGATATTGCGCCGGCTCACTTTCACTGGAGGCCTCTCCTAGACCCGCTCCCACGCGTCTGCGAATACTCTACAGACATAAGTCAGTTTACACTGGTTATAGGATATCAATCAATATAATATATTTTCATTTTTCTTTTATAAATTTTATAACTAACTATGTAACTGTTAGACCAGCAGCATATATAAATCAATATAAAATATACAAATACCCAAATGACTATAGTAACTAATAAAATATTAATATTTTAATCCCCCGACGGCATCGTTAAATTAAACAAGTATGTAGTATTAACAGATTTTATTTTCACGACGCAAAAATTGTATACAGTTCGTAAATATTTGCAATTCTGTATGAAAAACTTTGTTGTTCTAATATAATATTACTCCAGGCACGGGCATTCTATCTCATCTCCTCGTGACACAACACACAAGCGCGTACTTAACTGAGGAACTAGCACGGGCCAACACCGTCAGGGAAGAACCAAAACCTGCTGATGAAGTAGAGCCTGTGAGTATCTACTAGTGATTACTCATACTGTTTTGCGATTATATTATAATATATTATGACATTTGCCGCTCAGGCGCGAGGCACGATAGCTCAATAAGCTTAAATAGTGCCTAGTTTTAACAAAATAAACCAAATTTTCATGTCACATAAAATCAAAATAAAATTTTCATGTCTTAATAACAATTTTATAGAACATATTTGCTCTTTATTCAAAACTCTTAAAGTAATTTAAAAACGGCTTAAATAAACATGCGTTTCGTGAGGAGGAATTCATTTATTTCAGTTTCAATATTAATTTTAAGAGGTCACATCAAATAGTATACTACGTAGAAGAAATTAAAATCATCGTATATCTGTCTTCAGATGATTCCAGTGTACGCTGAAGGCTGTGAGCTGACGGCCAACGTGCTCCTCTACATGGACCATCTCAAACAACACCAGGACAAGGAGCTGGAGATTAAATGTACGAGATGTGTGCTGAGATTCGTACGTCTCGGTGAACAGTACAACTGTAAGTACTATATAAACAGATGAAACTAATATTTTCGGATTGTTTCGCGTATTTTATTATTTAAAAAACTATTATATATACACCCGACGTTTCAGTTACTTGTCAGCAACCATGATTAAGGCAGACGAGTTGTCGGGAGTGTGGTATTTTTAAAAAATAATAAAATACGCAAAGTATTCCGAAAATATGACTTTCATTTAAATTAATACTCGCAAGTCTTAAATCTACTATATAAAAATAAGTCCGTTCTTTCTTCCTGACGCAACTCCAGAACGACCGAACCGATTTCCAGGGTTTTGCATTCAAGCGGGACAATCTTTTTTCACATACAGCGCAATCTCTGATAGGTAACAGTACTACAAATCAATATTTTAAGTAGATGGTGCCGGTGTATGATACATTGTTTGAAGGCTACTCATTGTTCTCTGCTCAGTTAATTTCATGTGACAAACCGGTGTAGTGTTTTTGTAGTTTAAACTCTTAAAACCATTTAGTATTTGCGGGATAAATTTAGAAAATCATTGTTTTTTCACTTGGGCAGTTATACTTTGCAAAAGACAAAAAATGTGGTTTACAAAGGAGCACTTCAATGAAACGGATAATTTGCGGACACGTATAACGCTTCGATTCGGTATCTACTTTGGATTCACTTTTATTTACTTAGAGAAGTTCAACTAAATAACATTACATTTCTGTAATCGAAATGAATTCATTACTCTTGTGAAACGAAATTAAAAATTTTTCCTTTTCAAATATAAAACAATAAAAAAATTCTTCATCTTTTAATCACAAAACGAAATGTTACATAAAACAAAGCCTGGTGGCGAAACGTAGTTCGCCGGGTTTTCTAGTCTCATTATACAATAAAAATAAACGCTCACATCTCGTCTGTCCGTGATCACGGTTGCTGAAAAGTAGCCGAAACGTCGGGAGTATGTAGTTTTTATCAAAAATCAAGTAGCGTAGTATATCCGAAAAATATTAGTTTCATTTGCAATAAAATGAGTTCAATACACACATTAATACGTATAATATTTTTCAGGTCAACTGAAAGAGCATCAGATTCGAGACCACAACCCGTTCGAGGAGGTTCTACCTCTGTGTTCTACTGAGCACTTGATTAACCTGCCCAAGGTATGTACGTCATATAACTCTACTGCTACTTGTATATACTGCTGTTTATTTATCTACAATTAACAAACTGCAATTATATAATAATATATTATTTTCAGAACAAAGCCCGCCCTCCCATCAAGGACGTCGCGTGTCACGCCATCAGCGACACGTATGAAGGTGTCACGTTGATCATACAAGAGGGTCTTCTGTGTCGCGAGTGTGACACGCCGCTTGACAGTGACAAACAGTTCCTGTTAGTATAACCACCTGATAAAACGACGCTGCAAACATTGAATACAATCAGATTTATTGAATGTCAGTAAAGAGACGTAGTTTTTCCTTTATCGTGTTGAAAACACTCATTAACTTTTACAAAAAAAAAATGTTATTTTAGTAGCCCTTACTATATTGTGATATCATCTTTTTAATATTTCTATATTTTCTAATGAAGAAAGATTAGATAAATAATATACCAAATGTTTAATACATACTAAAGTATTATTTTAATATTTTCAATATACAGCGGTCGCACGTCGCGCAGCAAGTGTCCATATGCTACATCATGTTACCGAGCGATGTTGAGACACAGTGGATATTGCGCCGGCTCACTTTCACTGGAGGCCTCTCCTAGACCCGCTCCCACGCGTCTGCGAATACTCTACAGACATAAGTCAGTTTACACTGGTTATAGGATATCAATCAATATAATATATTTTCATTTTCTTTTATAAATTTTATAACTAACTATGTAACTGTTAGACCAGCAGCATATATAAATCAATATAAAATATACAAATACCCAATGACTATAGTAACTAATAAAATATTAATATTTTAATCCCCCGACGGCATCGTTAAATTAAACAAGTATGTAGTATTAACAGATTTTATTTTCACGACGCAAAAATTGTATACAGTTCGTAAATATTTGCAATTCTGTATGAAAAACTTTGTTGTTCTAATATAATATTACTCCAGGCACGGGCATTCTATCTCATCTCCTCGTGACACAACACACAAGCGCGTACTTAACTGAGGAACTAGCACGGGCCAACACCGTCAGGGAAGAACCAAAACCTGCTGATGAAGTAGAGCCTGTGAGTATCTACTAGTGATTACTCATACTGTTTTGCGATTATATTATAATATATTATGACATTTGCCGCTCAGGCGCGAGGCACGATAGCTCAATAAGCTTAAATAGTGCCTAGTTTTAACAAAATAAACCAAATTTTCATGTCATATAAAATCAAAATAAAATTTTCATGTCTTAATAACAATTTTATAGAACATATTTGCTCTTTATTCAAAACTCTTAAAGTAATTTAAAAACGGCTTAAATAAACATGCGTTTCGTGAGGAGGAATTCATTTATTTCAGTTTCAATATTACTTTTAAGACGTCACATCAAATAGTATACTACGTAGAAGAAATTAAAATCATCGTATATCTGTCTTCAGATGATTCCAGTGTACGCTGAAGGCTGTGAGCTGACGGCCAACGTGCTCCTCTACATGGACCATCTCAAACAACACCAGGACAAGGAGCTGGAGATTAAATGTACGAGATGTGTGCTGAGATTCGTACGTCTCGGTGAACAGTACAACTGTAAGTACTATATAAACAGATGAAACTAATATTTTCGGATTGTTTCGCGTATTTTATTATTTAAAAAACTATTATATATACACCCGACGTTTCAGTTACTTGTCAGCAACCATGATTAAGGCAGACGAGTTGTCGGGAGTGTGGTATTTTTAAAAATAATAAAATACGCAAAGTATTCCGAAAATATGACTTTCATTTAAATTAATACTCGCAAGTCTTAAATCTACTATATAAAAATAAGTCCGTTCTTTCTTCCTGATGCAACTCCAGAACGACCGAACCGATTTCCAGGGTTTTGCATTCAAGCGGGACAATCTTTTTTCACATACAGCGCAATCTCTGATAGGTAACAGTACTACAAATCAATATTTTAAGTAGATGGTGCCGGTGTATGATACATTGTTTGAAGGCTACTCATTGTTCTCTGCTCAGTTAATTTCATGTGACAAACCGGTGTAGTGTTTTTGTAGTTTAAACTCTTAAAACCATTTAGTATTTGCGGGATAAATTTAGAAAATCATTGTTTTTCACTTGGGCAGTTATACTTTGCAAAAGACAAAAAATGTGGTTTACAAAGGAGCACTTCAATGAAACGGATAATTTGCGGACACGTATAACGCTTCGATTCGGTATCTACTTTGGATTCACTTTTATTTACTTAGAGAAGTTCAACTAAATAACATTACATTTCTGTAATCGAAATGAATTCATTACTCTTATGAAACGAAATTAAAAATTTTCCTTTTCAAATATAAAACAATAAAAAAATTCTTCATCTTTTAATCACAAAACGAAATGTTACATAAAACAAAGCCTGGTGGCGAAACGTAGTTCGCCGGGTTTTCTAGTCTCATTATACAATAAAAATAAACGCTCACATCTCGTCTGTCCGTGATCACGGTTGCTGAAAAGTAGCCGAAACGTCGGGAGTATGTAGTTTTTTATCAAAAATCAAGTAGCGTAGTATATCCGAAAAATATTAGTTTCATTTGCAATAAAATGAGTTCAATACACACATTAATACGTATAATATTTTTCAGGTCAACTGAAAGAGCATCAGATTCGAGACCACAACCCGTTCGAGGAGGTTCTACCTCTGTGTTCTACTGAGCACTTGATTAACCTGCCCAAGGTATGTACGTCATATAACTCTACTGCTACTTGTATATACTGCTGCTTATTTATCTACAATTAACAAACTGCAATTATATAATAATATATTATTTTCAGAACAAAGCCCGCCCTCCCATCAAGGACGTCGCGTGTCACGCCATCAGCGACACGTATGAAGGTGTCACGTTGGTCATACAAGAGGGTCTTCTGTGTCGCGAGTGTGACACGCCGCTTGACAGTGACAAACACTTCCTGTTAGTATAACCACTTGATAAAACGACGCTGCAAACATTGAATACAATCAGATTTATTGAATGTCAGTAAAGAGACGTAGTTTTTCCTTTATCGTGTTGAAAACACTCATTAACTTTTACAAAAAAAAATGTTATTTTAGTAGCCCTTACTATATTGTGATATCATCTTTTTAATATCTCTATATTTTCTAATGAAGAAAGATTAGATAAATAATATACCAAATGTTTAATACATACTAAAGTATAATTTTAATATTCTCAATATACAGCGGTCGCACGTCGCGCAGCAAGTGTCCATATGCTACATCATGTTACCGAGCGATGTTGAGACACAGTGGATATTGCGCCGGCTCACTTTCACTGGAGGCCTGTCCTAGACTATAGTAACTAATAAAATATTAATATTTTAATCCCCCGACGGCATCGTTAAATTAAACAAGTATGTAGTATTAACAGATTTTATTTTCACGACGCAAAAATTGTATACAGTTCGTAAATATTTGCAATTCTGTATGAAAAACTTTGTTGTTCTAATATAATATTACTCCAGGCACGGACATTCTATCTCATAATTAATTCTTTCTCCCTCTATAATTTATTCTTTCTACATTGACCTTTCTCAATAATAACTATTTTTATTGAGGAATCTTTTTTATTGTTGCAGGTCTGTGAAATAATAAAAATAAAATTCAATAAAATTATACTAAACAAAAATATATGTGATTCAAATTTCTTTATTTGGAGTTGAAAGATTTAAGAAAAATAAATATTAAATTGTAAGTTTACCTATATCGTAGAAGATTTAAACAGTACGCCTTTTACTTGTGAGGTCTGTAAGATGATATCTTCTTTAAAGAATTAGAGTAAAAAAAGTTATCTATCTAAGAATGTTTATAAATGTCTATTTAAATGATGTTAATAATATTATTTATTCATACACAATCACGTCTTTCTTCATTATTGTTATTAATGCCATTGATACATCAGACATTGTAAAGACGAGTAAAATTTATATAATAGCGTCAGTCAAACCAAAAGTATATTTAAATCCTTCCTTTAATTCTAAACTTCAAATAAAAAGTTTCTTTCGCTAAATGTTATCAAATTAAATCATTATTACAATTCAGATACGACTTCGAAATCGTTGTAACTTTCGATTTTATCTATATTTATTTAAATGTGTAACTATATTTGAATATTTTTTGTTTAGAAATATATACAAAATAAGAAGGAATTAGCGGTGTTCCATGGAAAAATGTATATAAAATTTATTAATTTCTTTAGTGCGGTAAATGATATATTTTAAAACAACGTTCATTTAAGCGAGGTGCTGACGTCACAATTTGTTTATCCACAAAATACAAACGGTGAATTATGATTTCGACGCTCGGTGGATGCAATGAAACCAAAATTATTTGACTTAATTTAAATAAAAGTAAGTTACAACTAGGTTTGCGACTATGTTGCACGAAGGTTGAACAAATAGTGACAATAAATCAAATAAAAATTCAGTCTCAGTTGTTACATACGCGAGCACACACGTTGTTAAATTGGTCCGTCTTATAATTGCATAAATAGTGTTAATATAATAATACCTAACGTACAGTTTTGTTTGAACTGCATCTTAACAAGTATTCCTATATGTGAGTGTTTTATTTCACAGTTTTAGTGGTGATTTCATTTAGTTAATACGCAGTGACCTATAGTGTGACCTACGCCCTTGCAGTGACCTTTAGTGTGACCGTTGAAGAACAAAAGAACTTAATGTGCTACCTGGCTTTATGCTTCGCCTTAATTATTATAAGTAGCCTAGTTTCGAGACAATAACTTAAAGTTTGTTTGGTCCAACGTATAGTAAGCTTGCTTTTTGATTTCCTCACTTACCGCGACGATTCCGAGTTCAAACCCCACCGGAACCGATATGCGTTTTTAAATAATTATAATAATTTTCTGAGCGCCTTATTACAAAGACAAGTTAAAATGAAGTTTGCTTGCTGCAATTTGACGACAGGTGTCGCTAGTGACTGCTTGTTGTGTACAAAGTGTGGTCACAATTATCACTTTAGATGCTTACACCCAACCGATAAACGTAAAGAATTATCACTGGAATTAAAAAAACACTGGATTTGTCCTGAATGCACAATAAATCAACCCAGAACTGCGAGAAACGACAGTACACCAGTGCGAGTGCAGACCAATGAAAGTAATGTAAACTCGCGTAGAGGTGCTGCTTCTGGTATATATGAGGATTTTGTTTTGGATTCTGCTGATAAAACATCTTTTATTGTATTGATTAGATCTATAATCTCAGAAGAATTAGCCAGTTTAAAAGGTGATTTTAAAACTTCTATGTATCCCATTCAAGAAGAGTTAAAAACATTTAAAAAAGAATTTGAAATAATAAAAGTAAGTTTGGATTTTATAAATTCAAAATTTGATGAAATTAATAAACGAATTGAATGCTGTGAAGGTGAAATGAATGTTTTAACTCAAAAATGTATGGAAATCGGTAAGCTGTGCAGTTCTGTGGAAGAAATTGAATTTAATAATAATAACCGAGAACAGTGGGCCCGAAAATCTAATGTTGAGGTTTATGGGATTCCAGAAAGAAAAAATGAGAACCTGATCTCGTTGTTACAAACAGTTTTTGATAAAACACACTTACAATTTAATATAAACACGGATATTGACTTCATCACCAGAGTCGCTTCTAAAAAAAAACGATGTGAAGAAATCTAAACCGATTATCGTGCGTTTTATATGTAGATGGAAAAAGGATGAATTTTTGTCTGCGGTTAGGAAACTAAAACTGAAATGTTGTGATATAGGCTTCAATGGTAACAATAATTCAATATTTTTTAATGACCACCTCACTAGTCAAAATAAAGCCTTATTGCAATCTGTTAAGAAAGCGGCAAAAGATAAAGGTTATGAGTTCGTGTGGGTCAAAAACTGCAGCATTATGGCCCGGCGTTCTAACACGAGTCCGGTTTTGCATTTCGTGAAGTCTAGTGATTTAAAAAAAATTGTATAAGTAGCTTTGTATGTCTTTCTCAAATATTTTATATTGTTTTATTTATGTTAATAATTATGTTATTGGAATCAAGTATTTTGAGCACAGCTATGGGACGTCAGGTTATTTTATGTTACTATTTTGGACACGATTTTGGACATAAAAAATTATTAGTATTAATATCTAACACATACCTAAATATGCTCTCTCCTGCGAATGTATTTATAAGGACTAGTAACATGATACTTATTCCTTGTGTTTACAATGATTAAAGACTTTGCAATTTTATATCAAAATGTACGCGGCTTACGTACTAAGACTAATTCCTTTTTCAGGAAAATAATTAATGTTGATTATGATATTGTTTGTTTAAGCGAAACATGGCTTTGTGAGGGTATTTTTAGTGAAGAACTTTTTGATTCCAGATATTCGGTGTATCGACATGATCGTAACTATGATAAGCGCAGTGATAGTATGGGTGGTGGCGTTTTAGTTGCAGTGAAGTCTGACATATCGGTTCGTTCATCATTATCAATTGTGGTTAAAAATCATGCAGCCGAGATAATTAAGGTCTCTATCGTACTTGACTTGGAACCCATATCAAGACGATTTCATGTTTATTGTTGTTATTTCCCTCATGGCAGTTACCATAGTGAATGTCTGTGTGATTTTTTTGAACTTATTTCAAATGAAGTACTATTGTATCCTGATGATATTTATTTAGTGGTTGGAGATTTTAACATATCTAATGCTGTTTGGGATAGAGTTGGAGAATTTATGAATCTACGTAATTTTAATGATAACGACCCAGGTATTGATTCCATATTTAATTTTTTCTTTACTGATTTTAAGCAGTTAACTGTGTTCCTAACGTTAACGGACGTTACTTAGATCTAGTAATTGGTAACACTCATTGCACAGTAAGCCCTAGTGACTTTTATCTTGTTAATGAAGACGCTCACCATCCGACACTTAATGTTAAATTAAATCTTTCTAACACTACCCAGAACTTTTCAGTACCGCGTAAAATTCGCTTATTTCAAAAAGCCAACTATGATGAAATTAATAACATTATAGCCGGAACTGATTGGTGTGACTTATTGAGTTCTTGTAGTGTTTCCGATGCCGTTGATATGTTTTATGATACTATTAACTCTATAATATCTCAACATGTTCCAACAAAAGTTATGAAAGGTGATAAACATTTCCCCTTTTTGGTATTCTCGCGGATTAATCAAAATTATTCGTAATAAATTGCACTTTCATAGGCGATGGAAGATCTATGGACGTTCATCCGACTACGACACTTTCAGTCTTTTACGGGCTCGTCAAAAACAAGTGCAAATTGATTGTTACGACACATACATATATCAATCTGAGATAAAAATTAATAAAAACAGCAAGTTTTTTTGGACTTTTGTTAAGTCTAAAAAGGCTGCTGCTGGTATACCTGATAATATGTTCTTTGGGAATGAGGTGGGTAGTGATGGTAACAAAATATGTCAGCTATTTAATGACTATTTTAAGTCGGTGTATGCAGAGCCTGTTGCTAGCTTTAGCTCCCCAGGAATAACATCGAGTAATCATGCCTCTTGCTGCAGTAATTTATCGATCGGTTTTGTTACACTTAGTACTAGCCTCATTAAGAAATATTTGAAAACGTTACAAATAGACAAGGGTTCGGGGCCGGATGGGTTGCCGCCTATTTTTTTGAAATCTTGTTGCGAATCTTTGTCGTATCCGCTTTTAATATTATTTTCTAAGTCGTTAAGTTCTGGAATTATTCCCGACACTTGGAAGCGCTCTTATGTTGTACCAATATATAAATCCGGTGACAAGCATAATATTGAAAATTATAGGCCAATTTCAAAATTGTCTACTATAGCGAAGCTTTTCGAAAAAATTGTTTATGACCAAATCTACTCTTGTCTTAGACCAATGTTAATTAATCAGCAACATGGGTTTATAAACAGAAAATCCACGGAAAGTAACCTATGTGAATTTGTCCATCATATATCTACTGGAATGGATCAAGGATACCAGGTGGACGTCGTGTATACCGATTATTCCAAGGCATTTGATAAGATACCACATGCATTATTAGTACATAAACTTGAGAAAACCGGTATACATGGTGATCTACTTCGATGGCTGTCTTCTTACTTGGAGAATCGTAGTCAAGCTGTAACAATTAAGGGACATACTTCTTCTTTCGTGCCTATATCTTCCGGTGTGCCCCAGGGCTCGCACCTCGGTCCTCTACTGTTTAATATATTTATTAATGATATACAATTAGTTTTCGAGAATTCAAATATTCTTCTATATGCTGATGACATGAAGATCTTCAGACGAGTAACTCAAACTTCTGATTGCATACTACTACAAAATGACCTAGACAAATTATGTAAGTACTGCTCAGATAATTATCTGTATTTAAATGTAAGGAAATGTAACGTTATCTCGTTCACTCGGAAAACTAAAGATATTATTAATTTCAATTACTATCTAGACAACAGTATTATTACACGAGTAACCGAGGTGCGAGATTTGGGTATTCTCATTGATAGTAAGCTAACCTTTAAGTCCCACATTGATTACATTACAGCTAAAGCTTTCCGAATGCTTGGTTTTGTCTTAAGAACTGGTAGGGATTTTAAAAATCTAAATACATTAATTCTATTATATAATTCGTTAGTTAGATCAACCCTTGAATATTGCTCAACTGTTTGGAATCCCTTATACAAATGCCACGTTTTGCAATTAGAGAACATTCAGCGCAAATTTTTTAAACATTGTAGTTATAGGTTTTTGCCGTCACACTTTCCGTCTTTAGAATACCGTCGCATGGAGAGAGATCAGTTGTTCTTATTTAAGATCCTTCAAAACTATATAGATTCACCCTTTTTGTTAGAAAATATTTGCTTTAGATGTCCCAAAATTAATACACGTCGTCAGTCCCTGTTTCATCTACCTTTAACAAATACTAAATATGCTCAAAATGCTTTTATTTTCCGTGCCTGTCAGAAATATAACAAATGTTTCTCAAATATAGATTTATCAATGTGCACAAAAAATAATATAAGGAAAGAAATTAGTAAAGCTTGTAATTCATAATTAATTTATCTTAAAATTGTTATTATTATTGTTATTGTTATTATTATTATTATTATTATTATTATTATTATTATTATTATTATTATTATTATTATTATTATTATTATTATTATTATTATTGTTATTATTATTATTGTTTTGTGCTCCTAATGAAATTGTAATTGGTGGAAGCTTTTTGGTTTGTGTACTTTTATATGTTTTATTTGATTGATTTTTTTTTTATAACTGTTTGTTTCCCAAATAAAATAAAAATAAAAATAAAAAAATAAAATTCTTAAAAGAAATATTATAATCTAAAAACATAAAAGAAATATAAAACCAAAAACTGTCTTCACACGGAAATGCTGAGTCAGACCCGTGTAGAATAGACGAGTTAACCCAGAACCTAAGGCGTCCTCTGATTACGTATAAAGATAATTATATTTTAATTAAACGACCACTTATGACACGTCACATAACAGGTGTCAAAATATTCAAATTTGTGTTCTAAAATGTTGTAAAGAAAATATAATACTTTATAAAGACTAAGTTTAAAAAGTTAATTGTTAACATTAGATATTAAAGCCATTTAAGTGAATTAAAATCCTATAGATGTTTTTTTCAGTTTTTATTTCTAAAGCACTAAATTTTACTTTATGAAGCCAAAACTTAAAAATGTATTGTTAACATGTATGTATTACCGATGCACAGTCCGACCCCCAAGAGATTGCGTTTGTGAAGGGTAGGTGATGGAAAGGGCGATGTAACTTTGAACTACAATTTACCGCAACATTTTAAACATCTTTTATTCACCTTATTTACACCATTAACTTTATCAATTAAAAATATGTATAACTTTTTAAGTGTTATAATTTGGCTTTATAAAATATTTTTTAATTATTAACAATTAACTAACTGTACTGTTTAAAGATCGATATGGTATAAAATAATAATAGTTTTATAAAAAAATATATTGTACATAGAATTTACTATGATAAAGGTGAACAAACCTTAAGAAAATTGGTACTGCGATATTAAGCAGATGAATTTTAATGAAATATTTCATAGACTTTTAGTTTGAAATACAATTAATAAACGACAACAAAATGTGTTTTCTTTTGAATAAATATGTTTCATCTTAGGTATAGCTTAAAATTTATTGAAAAAATATTTTTAATTTTTATAAGTTTGTTAAAGTTTTTACTGCATTTCTATGTCGCTTGAAATTACTGTATAAACTATATAGTAACACCATTGACTGATTATTATTTATTATTGTGTTTTTCTACAAAATGGTACAAGATCATGATATGAATGATTTTATTTAAACTTGCTTTTTATACAGTTTTTTACGTCCTTTCCCTCCAGGGTCCTATCTAACTTCGTTTTAAAATTTATTATTATTTTTATTGAACTATTCACAACATAAATTTATTATTGCCAGATACTTTTATTGTTGTTTAAACGATGCCAAACGGTAATGTTGAATTAAAAAAAAAAATTTTTTTTTTTTTTCAAAATACTTTACTATAGCTGAAACTTTAATAGCATGTTATTTAACTATCTAAAAGCTCAGAATTAATTTACCAGACAAAAAATCGGTTGTTAAACCTTTTGCCAGATCGAAATAAAGTGTAAAGAGATGTAGTATCATTTAGCTTGGTCTAGAAAATTAATCGTCTAATAAATGATGGAAGAAGGATTAAAAACTATTGAATTTATTTATAGATGAATACGGTATAAAAATAATACTTTATTGTTGTATAAAATTGAGATAGTGATCAATCTAAAAACTAGCCTACCTGAAATTCTTGTTCAAAAACGTTGTTAGCTCTTAGAATATAATAATATAGTTCAATTAATAAATATTAAACCATAACTTAATTTTCACACAGAAAAGAAATGATTATTATCTGTTGAGGAAAAAAATATTCTGAGATATCATGCATGTATCAGAAGGAGTTATAACATATTTAACCTAATATTTCGCAATGGAACAGCTTGGTGGATAATTTAAAAGTGTTTTCTTATCTCAAAATCAACATCACATATGTATGTATCTTTATTCACATATGTATGCATTTCACAAGCGGTCTTGAATTGTTAAAAAAATGTAATTTGTCAAATGTGAATTTAAAGACTAAGTCAATATTAAATGTTCATTTAGATTTACCTTTCTTTTGTACTTAGTTCAGAAGTAAAATCGATTATCAGTAAATTATATTTAAAATATGTATCTACTATTAAGAAAAAACCAAGCTTATAAAAATAATAAAATCCCAAATAGACTATCATAACCCTATTTATATTGAAATCGTTTATGAAGCCGAATCTTCTAATTTATTATATATTTCATGATTTATCGAAAAGAAATTAAGTATCCAATTTATCAAAATAAACGTGGCAGTTAGAAGACCGGAAATTTATACCCAGCTTTTACTAGACGTTGCATTCTGTAATCAAATATGGTATAGATTTTACTTTGGCATACAAAAAACAGAATAAGTTAATTTTATTTTCATAGATTAATTATTTGCAGATTTCTAATCTGACCTGAGATCGTTCTTAGAATAACCTCAATAATGTCGTTTTTTTTAAATTCTAAAAGCTTATAGCTAAATATGATATTTAAATTTATTATCTAGTCTATTTGATCTTTAAAGGTAATTAAGAATAAAATCCTATTGTGTAATTTGTTTTTTATAAAGCCAAGTTCAGGGATTACTCTTCAATTACATATGTTTTAATCGAATATATTTAAATTATATTTTATTTTTATAGAATCAGAATGTAATATTCGAATAAATATTGAACTATTGTAACAATAAAACTTGAATAATTTAAAGAGAATGAAAGAATTTTTAAATTTTTAAGTATTTCTATTTATAACAGTTACTTGGGTCAAATAAAACTTTGTAAGTGACCAATATATTCCATGTTTTTTATTAAAGATAAAAATCTCTGTAAAAAGTGGTAATTTCCGTTAGATATGTTATATAAACCATAATTTATTTAAAGTTTGTTACCTCGTATACAAATTTATATACTACTAGAATAAAATTTAAGATAGTATCATAAGCCTTGTTAACACCTTCAAGCTGATAATCACATTTCACTTTTCAGTTTTGTAAAATCATTTATCAGTCCAACCATAAGATTTCAACATATTTTTAATAAAACGAATGCATGTTTATGCATTACACCAAAATAACATGAAGCAAAATGTCACGAACTCCAAAAATAATATAGATATTTTTTTATTACTCAGCTTAATTAATTTCTAATAACATTATATTTGTCATTCTACTACAATTTTTAAATTCTAGCCGTTGAAATCTATATATTTCATATCATATTATTGTGTTATCATTCAGTATCCATACACAACCAAAATGTATTCAGTTTTTATAGTTATTAAAACAGAAAGCAATTAACCCGAGTTAGAATTTTGCTCGCTACGAATATATAACTACAAAGTTTCATTAAAATGTTCATTTGAGCGTAACGATGTGACAACGCGTTAGTTCTCCACAATTAAAATGACAACAGAAACTTATTTTAGGATTCAATAATTATAGTATATTTCTCGGTGCAATGAAAATCAAAGTAGTCTTTTTATATACATATCTAAAATTGTATCGACGTAAAAATATGGACTTTTTATTTAAGGGTCAGGAAACCTGCTTGTTTTTTGAATTCTTTGACGTATCTTCCACTTTTTAATTTCAAAAATCAAACAAGCCATTATAATGATTAAAAATAAAATAAATAATTTTACTTAAATGAAATTTCAACATACTCGTAATATGTAGTAAAATGATTTATCGATAACACTGCTTTTTCTTATAAATTTATAACAGATTCTGTTGAAGTCTCCTCCGTTTGAACATTAGTATCAAGTTTGTAAAAGAAAATTTAATTCCCTAGCTTTTGGACGTAAGATAGCAAACATTCATACATTCTCACAATTTTAAATATATGTAATAATACTAGGATGTTATTTATGTTAAAAAACTAAATTATAACGAATTCGTTGACAGTAATTGTACTTTTCTTGTTTTCTAGTTTAACATAATATGATTGCGAAGCGACGCTGTTGATTTCGTTGTTTGTGAAAATATTTATTTAAGTCTTCCTCACAAGGCACTGAAATGTGTATGTATTGGAATGTTAGTTTTTTACATAATAATTTACTTAATGTTCATTCATTTTTAATCATTTCATTAATTTTTTTTATATAAATCGTCACGTATTATCTCACTTTTTAATTTATAATTTATTTCCTACATTTTTTTTATATATAAATAATTTAAACAGCCTGTAGGTACGTAGCAGATATTTTTAAAACGAGAAATCAGAAATAAGATTGAAATATTTATGTATATAATAAAAGGAGTTAGATTAAGCTATAACATAAAACTAAAATGCTTTCTGATTTTATTTTACAGCATCTCATGTAGAAGCTACATTCTATTCAACAGGAAAAGCTCTGTTTAGAATAAACTGCTATTTGCGTAAGAAGTATATTTACTGAACTACATTAGATAAATACTTTTATTATTATACATAATATAAAAATTTGTTTTATATTTCGTGGTTCATGAGATTTTTAAAATACTTAGGAAACGTTTATTATATAAAAAAGTCTTCTGTATTCGTTGATTGGAAAAACATGTGAACTGAAAACTTACCGTAGTCAAAATAATAATTAATTTATTACAGAATTTCTAATCATATCTCGATATATCGAATATATAAAACGAGACTTCAATATTTTAAGCATTCTTGTATGCAAACTGTCCTAAAAGCGTGATACATATATTTATATATCTACATCTACATTGATTATGGAGTTATCTTAGACAACGCATTTAGTAACAGGTTATGAATATAAGTATAATTATATTTTTATATACATATATAAAGAAAATAAGGATATAAAGTAAAATAACAAATCATTTTATTGTAGAGAAATTATAGTAACTTATATGCTGGAGTAAAAATTACTCATGAATGCTTCACAAAGAGAATATTACAAAGACAAGTTATGGTCGTAACGTGCTATGGTTACAAAGTTTACATCAGTTTCCTTGTTTTATATTACGATGTAAAAAAGTGTGAGACAGTAGCCCTTAATCAATTTATGATTCATAATAATTATAAAACATTAACCGATGATTTGTTTACAGTTATACTATTTTTGTACTCAATTTTACGTAGATATGTTCTAATCCTTCTGTTCGCAAGCATTTTTAATGTAAATATTTTACCGTGTATGAAGTTTCTTTTTTCACCAGCCGCTTTATATATTCCTTAAAGTTCACTACTATTGTTATTATTCTAATTTAAAATATAGTTTTGAGGTTATTGTTATTGTATCGTTAACCAACTAACAGATTGTTGCTTGAACGTTACGCCCAAATGAACAATTTAATCAAATGTCAGGACTTGTTCGCTGAAAATTCTCAATAAAATGAATTCCCAAAGATTTTCCAAAAAAGTTTTGTAAAATTACCTGCAACAGAAGTAGTGTAGCCCATTGCGATTTAAAAAAATATTAAACTGAACCACCTTATAACAATGATTAAAAAAGATTTGATCAGAATACATATTCCAAATTGGCATCTTCATGTTATTTACATTGCATATGATTTTTCTCATTAAAATGAACCTACGTGTATTCTGTGTGTGCAATAATTTATGTGCAAAAAAACTGTTAACACTCGATGTTTGGCGTTACGATGCCATCTTAGGTTAAGCATTTTGAGTAACTAGATTTAAATATCAACGATAGTCTCATGATTAAGCTACTATTTTTGTAAGATATTTAAGTTTATTTAATATGTAAAAGAATAAGAGTATGTTTGTATCTTTAAACTAATTACAATTATATTCATTCATACAGTTGTTGTGAATCCATGTCTTCCTATAAATTGTAATATCTCAGAGATAGAACATTTTCTTACTCTACACCATACCAATATTATATTATGAAAGTTGTCATCTTATCTTGATAATGGTTCACAAAATTTATGAAAATTGCAGTTAAAACTAAACGTTTGAATGCAGAAACTTAATAGTCTGCACTATTATGAACGTGAAACTTTACTTCTCCTAAAATTTATATAAAGATAAAGGAGTAAATCGATTTTATAGAAAAAATAATGTTTTTATAATGTTACATAAAAGTTAAACTTTACAGATGTAAAACTTGGTGGCATCGTTATACAACTCAAGAGAATGTTTACATAATTATGTGTAGCTTCAATTGGAACTTAAGAATTGTAATATTTTAAGCTCCATATTTACATTAAGATACATGAAATGATATAATTTTTTTCACTTGCAGTCTAGATAGCTGTGGGCTTTCTCAAACACAATTACAAACTTGTTTTATATTTGTACATTTTGTTCTGTGTCTTGTAGTATGAAGAGGACATCATAGTTGAAATGCAAACATATTATGTTCATGAAAAGTATTGCAGTACTCGGTGTCGGTTCGAAATTTTGTGTTTGATTCAGAGATTCAGGTATATTTGATAAAATTTTATGGGTAAAATCGAGAGTTATGCTAGGAAGTGAAATATTGTAGTTAGCTTATAAATTTCAAGAATCACTTTAACTTTATTTTTATTTAAATTGTTATTTATATATAGAACTGGTAAAGTGGTTGAGCTTTTTAAATTGTAAATTGGATTCAAACTTCAAATAGACGCAGTTGCCACTTACTTGAATGACATATTCTGCGCGAATATTTGTCAGTTGCAACAAGCTTGAAAATATGATACATTCCTAGAACTTGTTTTGGCATAAATGGTTTAGAAAAAAAGGTTGATTCTTCTACGAAATAAGATTGTTGATATATTTTGAAAATGTTTTTTTTTTCTCATGAGAGAACTTAAACTAAACCTTAACTTAATCTTAGTAAACAATTAAAAGAAAAACGGCAAAATGAAAAACGTTGCGATTCTCAACATAGTACGTATTTACGCAAAGCAAAGAAGAGTTGCACATATTTTGAATGTGCCGTTTCTTTTAGAAGTGAATGTCATTAAAATCTTTGTGAATATTTTGTGAAAGGAAAAATTTATTTATATTTATTATTTCTCCATAACAGGTGATTTTAGTTTGGGGCTAGAGAAATGAAAAAATCTGACACTAAAATTTCACTAAAAACATTACCATTTTGACAATATTAACTAGTATATTGTAATTGTGACTAAATAATAAGAGCTCCTCATTTTTTTTGAACTTCAAACGATGTTTATAAATAACTTTTATTTATTACATAAGGCTTTTGTTTCTTTTTTCTTTGACAAATAAAGCAAATAATTCATTTCTTCAAACGATGTCGAGTGCTACGTCATATGATGTAACGGTACTTTGGGAAAATAAATAGGGTGGAAAATAGCCTCAAGCGAGTGCTTAAAAGAGTGTTCACTTTGAAAGGTCTCATTTGTTTGACAAATTGCAGGTATTTACGTCGATTATAGACAACAGACACGTTATGACGTAAAAACAATTATACATATATTATTTAACAAGGAATAAAATTGAAATTAAAAGGATTGAATTTTGTTCATTTTTAGTATCAAACATATCACGAAACAACAGTCATCAGCCTATCAGCGCCCACTGCTGAGCAAAGGCCTCTTTCTCACATGGAGAAGGTTTGACCATTAATCACCACGCTTGATTAGGACGGGTTGGTGATTTCAAACTTATAATTGTGAAACTATAAGTCCAGGTTTCCTCACGATGTTTTCCTTCACCGTAGGTCAGTGGTGTCTAAATAATCTCAGAAAGTAGATATGACTCCGAAAAATCACTTTGGTACTTGACAGGTTTGAACACGCGCCCTAGGCAACGAGAGGCGGACCCTTTAACCTCTAGGCCACCACTGAAACAACAGTATGAAACACAATTCTGCAAAGCGATTTTAATCAATGAAACACGTAGTTTTAGTATAGGAAACGAAATTTTGTTTAATAAAAACATGTAAATAATTTAATACAACACCATCATTTTACTCCCTTTCCTTAAAAGCAGTAATATAAGAAACACCTGAGACTTGACGACATGTTCTCTTTACATAGCATTTTAAATATCAATAATAATAAAAACGAAGAAAGAATATCCTTTTTCAATATTAATAATTTCGTTTTGAATAACTTTCAATTTGAAAGATTTTATGTCCTTGTTCTAAATATTACAAAGGAAGTATATATTCTTGGAGGTAATGCGACAATTTTCATTGATGTTTACATTTATTTTTCTTGTATTGTTCATTCCTTTCTAAGCAATGTTGTAAAGGGTTAATATGCCCTTGCACGTGAGCCTGTTCGTGTGAATGTATCTGTCTATGACAAAGTAGCTATCAAACGGATTGACTAATAACGATTTTTGAGTTAGAAAATTAATATCCTTAAAGTAGTTATAATATTAGTTATATTTGGTATTCACCATTCTATTAAAGTAAGGATATCAGATCTTTTATAAAGCAATGTAAGGAATTTTTTGACTACTATAACGTTCTTAACTCCTGTAATCACAATTGTTAAATGATAATTACTGTTTTGGGGATATTAAAAATTAATAACAGTTTTGGTTGGATTATTACTTGACAGCCTAAAATACCTTACAAAACGTTGACATAGGTTAAAAAAAAAAACTATGTATTATATTAATTTAAAAATATATAAATTTATAAAATAAACGATACGACATTATTAACTGATAACTAAAAACACGTCATGTGTGTTGTTGAAATCCCGACATTAATTTGGTTATGTTATTGCTAAACATGTTTGTATCATTAATACTTCATTTTGCATTTATCTTTTTACCGTTCCGCTGAAAAATATTGTTATATTTATGTTATTTTTACGTTATATACATCAATCATTAAGATCCATACAAATGTTTAACAAATATTTCATACATACTATGTGTATGTAATGTAATGTTTTCAAACCAACTTATTATATAACATTGATTTTTTTAAACTGACAATAAATATGGTAATTTTATTAAATTTAGTTTAAACAAAAACTGTATCAATATATAATAATTGCTTCCTTCTTATTGGAAAGAAAAATAATTGTGCATCAAGCCAAGTACTATCTGTATGTAACATAGATTAAGGATAAATGTTGTTTTAATATTATAAATAAAGTTTATCAGATCAGACATTTGGTTTAAATATTTATTTAAATAGCTTATTTCACTCATGGCAATTTCCCTTTTTTTTATTTAGGGGCAATTCCTTTAAAATAATTCATGATTAAATATAAGTTTCAGATTGTATTAGATATTTATTCTTCTTTAAAAAAATAGGAATAAATAGGCCTTCACTTCTTTTTGCAGCCCGAATTCAATCATTTTGAATATATGTATCACAAAATCAAACGCATGCACATTGTCACTAGAGTAATCAAAGTGCATAGTGTCATATATATTTTTTTTTATTATGTTTCACTTACTATTTCTTGTTATTTCATTCTAAAAGTATTTATTTATTTTTCTATTGGCAACTTGCCTTCGAAAAGATTTGATACTGTTTACCAAAATTTTATTTTCATACAAAATCTTCCACTATTCTTTGATCATAACCAACAAATACTGAAAATTGCTCCGGAATGAAGAGCTGTAGTAGACATTTGTGAAAAATTGATATAATTTTTACTAAAATATAAAGGAAGGATAGTTTTTGTAAAAATCTTGAAATAAATGACCATGAACAATATATATATTCCGTGGCAAAAGATAATTTATAAGGATCCAATATCTTAGAACAAAATCATTGTATTCAAACCATTAATACAAATTATTTATGATAAAATATAACAAAAGAAACAAAACATACAGGTGGTATATAATGGTGCTTTATTTTTGAAAAATATCTTTTGTAAATATAATTTTTGTCAAATGAGAATCCGAATTATAATTTTTTTTTCGGGAAATAAATGTTAATTGAAATCTAGCGTTTTCCAATTCAATAGAAATAAAACGAGTTCATTTTATTTTCATTTTGAATATGCATATTCATATTATTAGGTCAAAATTTAAAACTTAAAATGTGTAATATATTTAAAAAACTATATATTTAAAAAATATATTTATCAAAATAAATTATTTATATTATGTTATCAAAGGCTCTGTTCTTCAAAAATTCTATATAAAAATTTATAATTCAACAGTGAAGCAGCTTTTATATTGTCATGATTATTATATAGGAGAAGTTGTTTAAATTCTACAAATTAATTAGTGAAGATTCGCACTTCATTTTTGAATAAAATTTTTGGGGGTAAGACTGTTATTCATATCAAAGATTATATTAAATACTCTTATATAAAAAATTAAAATAATGATATAAAAACATTACTTTTACATTCCAAGAAATCAAAATTATTACTCTCAAGTTTTTAGATTTATCACAAGTTTCTATGTTCCACTACTTAGATCAGTATTCACGATGCATAATGTCCTAATTCAGTGGAAATTCGTCTTAAAGTTTGAAGTTGAAGCTTTCACGGGAAATTGGTTTACGTTCACTCGCTTGAACTGGATTTTGATCCGTATTTTGCGTTGAAAATGTTAAAGATGCTAAATTAATAGTACCCCTTTTAACACTTAAAAGATTTTTTATACGTCTTTTAAGAGGAATCAGAAATTCGAATCTGATTAAAAATATGATGAGGTGATTTCGCATAATTTTAATTACAAGATTTTTTGTGACAAATATGTACAATGAACATTTTATTCTGAGGCGTCATCCTCGACGTTTTTAATAAAATCTGAGTGTATTAATTATGAAATATCATATACTCTTTTATAGTCATTTTTAAAAATTTTAGAAGATATATGGACGTTATTTAAATCATCAAGAGGTTTCTTTGCATGCAGACTTGAAAATACAGATTTAACTTTACCAAAATTAAATTTTTAAAATTAATCTATTTCGATTCCTTTCTAAAAACTCGATTTAACGAATACGTTACACCTTGGCTTCATTACGCACAAAATCAATGATCAACCATCGACTTATGTGCCTAAAGGAGCAGGAATTTATTGAGACTAAAACTTGTTAACAATTTTTTTGCCAAATGAAGAGAAGTGAGGTACGATATTTAACTGTCCGCTAAAGTATTACAATTGCGGGAGAAAAAATTACTGCATTCTGCAGGTACACATTATATCTAAAAGGTTGAATATGAAATCTTCTACTGTGATCACGGGATGACGAGATGTGAGTGTCTTTTTATACTATGTAACAGAACATATTGTTGAATACGCATTTTTTATATTGACAATTTCGTCGGCAATATAAGTCTTTTTAACTTTTAAGAATGCCTATGTATATATGTCAACTGTATTTTGTTCTAGTTTTTGAAGTCACTCACTGATGTTTAGATTTAATCCAGGATCTCTTTGTCTGGCTAAAGTTTGAAAGAATTCACTCTTTTCTAATTTCGATATTGGGAAGTGTCGGATCGGAATGCTTGTCTTTACATTTTCAGATTTTTAAACAGAGACCTCTTTTTATCATTTTCTCTTACAATTCACAAATTTCATATATATTTCATCATCATTATAGCGTTGAAGTTGTGGTTCGTCACTTCTATGGAGGGATTGTTTTGGGACGTATCTATAAATACCTAAGGGTTTCCAAGAGAAATATTTTAAAGCTAAAAGAACTTTAAGTTCGTCAATTTTATTTATTAATTTTTATTTTCAACAAACTAGGTTTTCGATGATCGACGACGTAGTTTTTTATAACTCTAGTTACCTCAACGATCATATTACCTTCAAGCTATCAATATAAGGTTAGAATTATAAATGATGTTACAAACTGTATTAGTAATATTATCATAGCGGCGCATAACTTATTAAAATATGACTATACAGAAAGTTACTTAATATACGTATTTTTAATAAAGAAATATCTGAATTTATAATGAATAACAAACTGATGATAAAAAGGATAGCACCAGATAAATAAATTAAAATGATTCTTCGCCAATGTTCAAGAGATTATGAAATGAAAATGTTTCTAATATAAATATTTTTTTGTTATGATGTAGTGTGTGTAATTTTATTAAAATTTTGCTCATCAATTAACCAAAATTTGTGTGAACCGTAACTTGGTAGTTCGGATCGGTGAACCGGAATAAAATTCATTGAATGAAAGTACCAAATTGAATTATTACTAACAATTTAAATTTATGTTATATATTTATAAGTAAGAATATATCAATAAGGTTTTCTTTCTGTGTTGACCGTAAAGTTTCATATGCTTTTAACATATTATGACAACTGAGTTAAACCAAGTTAATACAAAGATAACATTGGTTAGAGTTGAAACTACTTACTTTTAAACTTATGATAAACTTTGTTTCGGAGCTCAGTGACATGCATATACGTGTGTTTTATAAATTATTTAATACATTTAATATTTTTAAGCGCACACTTTAAAATAAAGGAATGATAAAATAAATCTCTGAAAATATGTTATCAATACTATTTAATTGTAAGATAATAATCAATATATTCTTTAAATCATTCCTTTTGTATTAAAAAAAAAAATTATGATATGTATCAAGTGCCAAAGACATTTTACAAATAACAGTTTACATTCCATATGCGCTTCGCAAAGTTACAAAAGTTAAATATATGTATTAACGACTTTGCATGTGAAATAAAACGGACGTTTAATAAAACAGTGTTTGTTTCACAAAACGGAAATTTATAAACCCACATTTTCTTTACTCTGGTATTAAATTTCATATGAAAAAATAATTCTTTAGCTTTTTATAGTTCAGTAAAATAATTTGATAGCACGTACCAATATCTAAGACTTAAGCAATGTGTATACACTGTTTTTTAAATTATTACTTATACATATTAAAAAAACCTATTGATGTGAAGATATTGAATAATACGTATTTAAATTTCTGTCATAAGGTTAACATTGAATAACAACATACGGGATCGAAAAGTCCAAAAGAAATTTAGTAAAAGATTTTATAAACCTGTTATATGCATATATGTATCTTTCAGAATTAAAATACATTATCTAATGTAGTGTGATAAAAATAAGACGAAACTTCTCAGCATTCCATGGATTCACCGTGCGGGTGCCGGGTCCATCGCGTTGCAGGGAGAGGAGCTTCAACAGTGCCTGGGACTTGCGACCCAAGTGTAGGTTTAAGGGGCCCCTTAACTAACGCGCGTTAAACGCTCACCTCCACTATCCAGGCTCCTCTCCCTACCTAACCAAATTTGAGTTCTGGACAAGCCCAAGTCTTTTAGTAGGTTGTAGAGAGATTTCGCTGTTATACCTCTCGCTCCCACCTCTACCGCGTACAAATCTACTACGAACCTATTTCGAGTGAGTTCCTTTGTGAGCTCGTAATACTTGTTGACCTTGATGGTATGGTCTTTGGGGATGTTGGTTTCCCAAGGGACCGTAAGCTCTATCATCACTACGCGCTTTAAAATTCGCGAAAACAAAAATATATCCGGTCTGGAGGCCGACGCACAAATATTCTCGGGAATTTTATTTATTATTGTTTTTGTCTAAAACTTGTAAAATAAAAAAATACATATGTGATTTAAATACAGGCTTCTAATAAAAAATATTTATGCTGGTACTCTTAAGATCCAGAAAATGACTAAAAGACCATCTATCTCACTGTTTCCTGGCGTTTACGTGATTTGGGTTTTTTATGGAAGAATTAAAGGAAATTATAAGACTATCTTTTCTGTTACGATCAGATATATATAAAATATAAAATGTCAGGACTTCTTTATTATTGTATTTCTAAAAATATATATAAACAAAACCATTCTTTCATTTTCAAGGTAAAAAAAAAATAATTAATTATTAATCGAAAATAATTTTATCCAGTAACAACTGATAAAAATTTGTTTTTATTTAAGAAGATCAATACTATCAAGTAAATCTTAATCAAAATAATCAAAGATAAATTTATTCTTATGCAAATAAATGAAAGATATTGTTAGCTAATGCCTTACTTACACTTTAATTTAAATTTCTATTTATTCGAATCTTCAGAAAAATAAAGTATTCTGCCTAATAGCAAAACCGAGCGTTTCAAATCTTTAACTAAAAATGTTTTAGATAATGATTTGCGTGATTTTACCAAACCGGTAATTAATTAGAGTGATAATGGGTTTATGTAAAAGGCTAGGCGTGTATAGAGCAACTACTGTTCATACCACTGTATCCTGAAACGTTGGTTTATATAAACCTTGTTATAACTATTCGTTCTATTACAAATTATCATGTTTTTATTTACTTCTTAAATTGAGAAAATTTATGTTTCTTCGGTTGTTAATGAAGCATAATTTTGGATGTATATTTAGTTTAAATCAAGCAAATTTAATCTCAATGAATACAAATAATAATATCTAAAATTGATTGCTAAAAAAAAAAAAATTATGGTAAGACCTGGTTTTATAATTGATTTCTATGCAGCTGTTACCAGTACTCTTGATGCGTATTAAGTTTAAATTCTGATCTTTATAAATGAGTTACGAAATAGGACCAATAATAATACCGAAAATTCGAGGTATATAGCTATAAGGTTCTTCGTTAACATTTACTTAAATCATAAATAATTTCAATAATAATGAACAAGAAAACTATTTCAAGACATCTTTATTTCAAAGTCTGTGTGGACTAAAAGAAAGATACTTAATATTTTTATATCCAAAAATATTTTTTATATAACAAAAAAAGTAGATCAACATCTATTTATATTACATTATTTCACGTTCAGCCACTCTTATAAGTTTTAAACTCACAGCTAAAATAAAATCTATTGATTAAATGCAAATTGTGCATAAATACATATCTTAAATACCTATATCGGAATAACTGACTCAATTTATTGTTTTTTTTTTCTGATCAGTAATTTACTAGTATGTAATTTTCATACTTCATTAAAGGTCTGTTTGAAATTATGTACTTTTAACCAGATATAAAAGTTCCCCCGTTTTAATGATGAATAAATAACTATTCCTGATGGCCAATATTGCTAGTAACATTAGTTCGAATTTTATATTGTGCACCTTAAATCGATAATGATACAGTCTTATTTTGCATAGTATTCTTTTATTACTGTAAGTGTAACGCTGGCAAACTCACAACAGTTATCCTGGATATCGGTGATTAATATACAGTGATTTGACTTTAGTATGTTTTAAATAATGTGTCTGAATATTTATCAAAATTATGATAAGTTTTTATACATAGTTTTCTATATAAAAGCCATTTTTATATTGCTTTTTAAAGTCTCTACTTTACATTGTTATTAGAAACTAGAAATAATCAATAGGAATATATAAAACTTTCAAAGTTGAAGACTCGTAGTTAATACAATTGTAATAAGATTATGAGTTGGTTTTGATGAATCAACAATATGAGAACATACCTCAACCACTATACTAATGATAGAAATTAGTGTATTTGATATCTTGTAAAAAATAACTGTCAATTTTTTCTTAGACTGTTTAGTGAGACTTGTTTGACCACAATTATGTTATGTCAATCGACCGTCTATATTTTAGAAAATATTGTAAATGTTTCTGTAAAAACATTTATAATATTAATGTATTTATAATATATTTTTTAGACTTTTAAACATAAGTAAGCAATGTCATATTAATATGAAAGTAATAATAAAACAAATATGTAATAAGTCTTTTTCTTGTCCAAATATTTAAGATAAGTATACAAAACTGAATAATCATAAATCCAACTAGAAAATTGGCTTTTTTATATCCAGATCTACTTACATTGTCCTCGACTAAGTATTTTCTTTTTAGCAATGCCTTTTTCAAAGCCTTGAGTATACGGTCAAAGGGATTACTAAAATTCTTTCAATATTACCATGAGCGATATGGGATCGAAGAAGGAAAGAAATTGCCATTAGTTAATTAATTAACCTTTTGATTCAGATATTTTATACTCTTGTAAATCATCTCGAAAATTGGTCAATTATTTGGTGTATTTCGCATCCTTATTTAGTTAAACTGTTATGAAGTAATATTATTTATAAGAATATTTAAAACTCAGGATTTTATTGAAAATACTTTGGTTTAAAAATGGCTTTCAATACACATCTACTTAAATAAAAAATACGTTTATATATAGTCTTTCTAATAATTTTATCAAATAATTAAATATTTTGTTTTAACGGCTACTCAGTATGTTTTATATTCAAACTTTGATAGCAGTACAGGAAATTTAATATAATATAACATAAAATAAAATAATGACCTGTTTTATAACTTATATTGCAGTGGAGAATATCGCAGAGGCGTCTTAACTCCTGGTTTTTGGTAGGGCTTCGCCAAAGTTAGTAGACTGCAGTTCATGTTTGGACTGTTTCGGAGAAAAAGACCTTCTAACTTGGGCATATGTATCGAAGGTACTGTCATGCGGCATACATGAAAAATTATCCAATTAGGTAACCAGCTCGATAAATGGGCCTTTGTGATGGTTAAAAGAAAATAATTTGTTTATTTGTCCATTATGAATATTATTTATATTTTCATTTTTTTAACATCCTCGTGAATTTCTTTAACATTTGGAATGAACCCAAATCATATGACTTACTGTCAGGTTTTATTCAGACACAGAATCATGTTTAACTTATTTTGTATTTTCAGATATTTTTTTTTGAGTATATTGTTTTCATGAAATGTTTATATATTTACGTGTGTATTTATTTATATATAATTTATTTTATAATAGCCTAAAAGATAAATAAATATAATTACGCTCGTTAAGTTGATCAACTTGCGGAAATCTAATTTAATATTTTATTTAATTTTAAACTATACATAATAATGAACTGCAACAAGACATGGTACGACTCGAATTAAGAAAATGTATTCAAAATGATATTGATACCACAGAAAGTGTTATTTTACTGAATAAGGATTTGTAACCTTTTTCCTATTTATTATATTTTAATTCTAGGATTTTTTGTAAAGCACAATGGCTTTTTCAAAAGAAAACAGCACATAAATGTGTGCGCATGTACAGATATTAGTGTGATATTGATTATTATGATATTTTGTGCAATAATACATATATTAATGCTATAAGAACCGCAGTGTTAAAATGTATTATATGTAATAACTAGGTTCACAAGTTAAAACTTTTTATAAGTTCTAGGTGATTTAATATTTTATGTACAAAAAGAATAGATTAATTATATCTTAGAATAATTTGTTTGTTATTTTTATATAACATTTTTATAAACATATATATAAAATAAATATACTTAAACATGATAGCTATTAATATAAATGTGTTCTAAAACAAAAAACAGCAGTGCTGTGGAAACACGTCAGTCACAATATAATTTAAAAAAGGTAAACCCATTAAGGGAAAACGTAAAATAGAAATCTGTATAAAGCTCTTTAGTTTTACAGACTGAAATGTATGATTTAAAAACAACGTTCAGGTTTATCATAAACTGTTTCATAAAGTGAAAATTAAAACAAAGTTTTTAAAACGGTAATAAAATGGAAATCCAAAAAGACTATTTTGTAATGAACTGTGTTGTTTTTTGTTTTAGTTTTTAGTAAGCTATGAGTACATGATCCACTAAAGATAAATATTTTGAAAGTGATTCTTATTGTACACAGATTTTGATGTGCAAAATAAATAAAACAAAATTCTTTATTCGTCTGGAACCTGACACTAATCTGATTTGGGTTTCAGCGGAAGGGTTGAAGTAAATCATAGAACGTGAATAAAAAAACTGAGTCCGTAAGACGAACATATCTGATAAATTTTTTAAACAATAATTTTTATTTTACTAAGGAATAAAATCAGTTCATTTTGTGATTAAAACGGTACTATAATTCGACAAAATCTATTCCTTTTTATAATTATAAAATTAACAATGTGCTATCATATTAATTAATAAACTAGAGATTATTATTATATTCATAAAATAGTATTATATATAATAGTATTTTGAAGTGCAAATTCTATAAGCCGTTATATGTATAAGCTCTAAGCTGATACCAGACTGTAAAGTATTATGTAATTTCTTAACCATTTTTATATTTTTAAATATAAAATTTCTTTTAATTATATCCACGAATTATTTTTGATCATTTTAGAATATATTCCCGTAGTAAACTTTATAATACATTATACATAATGTATAAGTGTAATTGATCAAATTAAGTTAGTATAAGAATTCAGTCAATACTTTAATATGAATAATTAAAATGTTAAAAGAAAAGGACCGCTGTAATTTTAAATAAACTTTAAAGTGTGTATTCAACTATGTAGATATAAAATAGTAAGTACTTGTTAAATGTACGTTGTTTTAATTATATCAGCTTAAAGCACTTTGTAAGTTCGTTTCACAGCTTTTTGGTATAACTGTTTAATAATTTCCTAGAATAGAGTAGATTTATTTTAAAGATTATAACAATTGTAGATAATAAAAGCGTTCTATTATATTTTTCATAAAGACCTTGTATAATTTTTCAATTTTTTTTATTTAAATTACTCGTGACCTATCAGATTTCAGTCCATCTCTCATGCATGAGGGCGCGGGTTCAATCCTGGCCCAGACAAGTACCAATGTGATTTTTCCGAGTTGTAGTGTATGATGTACACACATGTATGTAACTTATAAATTAGAACAACGAATACACAGTCAATCAGTATCATTTGAGTATCCGACATGTTTTATTTCAATCTCCAATCCCAACCTTATATGGCGACTCTGCCGGTTTAGCCTCGCGGATCATATTCTTAGCGAGTGTGGAATATTCCAGAACCTACAATAAACGAAATTCGTTCTTTTTAATATATATCAAATTAATAATGTGTCAGTCTAAAGTGGAAAAAGAAGATATTTTCATAAATCAAAACGGAGCACAAAACACAGCGTCTGTTGAAGAAATTAAGTGGCATATATCTACTATCAGCATCGTACTTTTATTTATCTGCAGCATCGTTTTTCTTGGTGTGCTCTATATTTTATATAAATTGTACAAGAAATGCCATGAAACATGGATACGTGAACAAATAAGCAGACATATTTTCCGGCGTTCCATGAACGAATCCAGAGCTCGACGTGGTGCTACGAATACTTGTTAGGAGTGCATCTATCGGAAAAACCAAATGGAAAACCAAGAATCCACGGGAGCGAAGTAACTTTTTTTTTTCTTTTCTTTCCACATAGACATTTTTTTTTCATACATGTACAAGTGACTGTGCCTGACTGTGATCAACTAATTATCAAAAGTGAAAGAGTCTGTTCGTTCCGGCGATAATTTCGTATACAAGATACTTATTTTAATTATATTCTATAGCATTATTATTGTACTAATCAGTTATGTACTTTGAATGTGTAACTGGTAGGTATATATGTATGTGTAATGTAGTTTATTATAAGTAAAAAATAATAGTAATGTATGAGGATTTACAAAAATTATATGATGAACTTTTTAATATAAAAACATATTTAGTAAAAATTGGACCAAGTAGAAGAAAAGGTGAATTAATAATAAGAAAGATTAAAGAGGCCGATAATATAGTTGCTAGATTTAATTTGATTTTAGAACATTTAAATAAATTTTCTGATAAATTTAAAGTTGATGAAAGTTTACGTATAGAAAGAATAAGTTCCGATTTTTTCGAATTGTATGAAAAAATTATAAAGTTGTGTAGTTCGTCTTCAGTAGAAACAAACGAAACAATGGCTAAATTTGATCTTAAGATTGCTATGAATTTATTACCAGTCGCATCTGATGATGAGGTCAGCATTAAACAGCTTATTGACTATAGAATATTACACGCTAGAACTCGATTCTGACTCCCACAAAAAATTAATACATTTTGTACTTAAAAATCGTCTTTCACAAAATGCTAAATTAAAATTGGAAAGTACTTATGATAGTATCGATAGCTTAATTAAGGCTATAAGGTCTAATTTATTACCTTAAAAGTCAGCGCCCGCTATCCAGGCGAAGCTTAACAATTTTAAGCAAAATAACCTCTCAATTGAAGAGTATGGTCGGCAAGTAACGAATATCTTTGTGAATTTAACGATTTCTCAGTCTGACGGAAATGAATCTGATTATAAAGTTTTAAAAACCAGAAATGAGAAACAAGCTATTAAAGTTTTCGCCGACGGACTTAGAAATCGTCGTCTTGGAACTATTGTTACAGCTAGAAACTACTCGTCCTTGAATGATGCGGTACAGGCCGCCCTGGACGAGGACTCCACATCTGCTTGTACCGGAGATATTTTAACTATGCGCCATAATCACTATAAAAATTACAATCAATATTATAATTACAGAGGTCGTAAGAATTTTAATGTCGGACAATCTGGAAATTGGCGTGGTCGAGGTATGTATTTTCATTACCAGGCTCAAAATTCTCCGAGAGGACAAAACGCGGGACAGGCGTCCCGACGAGGCAATTTCCAGAGAACTTCGAGACCACATAGCAACAGGGGTAAGTCTTTTAATAATTATTATTATTCCAACAGGAACCAAACATCTAGTAAACCGCAAACCATGCATATTTTGACGAAATTCGACAGTAAAAACCCTAAATTTGATAACCCTGATGAATTTTTTCGTGACTAAAAATTTAATATTATCATGCAATAATACTTGTCATGTAACGGTAACTTCATTTAACAAATATTCATATAACTTGTTACTCGACACTGGCGCCTCAATATCCGCCATAAAATATAAACAAATAATTGATCAAAACATTCCATTCCATAAAGAGAATCTCGTAGCCAGCGGTCTTGGAGGCAAAATCAACTCTATTGGATATGTTTATCTAGATCTTAAGATAGGGAATCAAATTCTCAGTCATCGATTCTATGTATTTGATACATTGCCTTGTAAGGCTAGTGGCATACTGGGACATGATTTCTTTATTAAATATGACGCGATATTGAACTTTAATACTTATACTTTAACTTTATGGAACCTAGGTGTTAGGATGGATATACCAATAAAGATGGGTGATAACGTGTTAAAAATACCAGCGCGATCAGAATCCATACATTTTATTCACACTAATATGACTGAAGAATGTGTTGTCAATGCAACTGAAATACAAAACGGAATTTTTATTGCTAGTACTCTTGTTAAGCCTAAAGATGGACAAATACCTATACGTATCTTGAATACTACTGAACAAGATTTACAAATAAAATATGATGACTTTAAACCTGTTACTTTATCGGCCACTGATTTTTATGTTTGTTCTTTTGAAAAACCTACTAAAACTTCAGGCCGTTCAGAAAGAGTAAAATCTTTAGTGTCTATTTTGCAATTAGATCATTTAAATAAAGAGGAAAAAAGTAGTATCTTATCTATATGTGCTAAATATAACGATATTTTCTATATCCAAGGGGATAAATTAACTACAACTTCATTGTACATATAAGCATTCTATTACGTTAAAACCTAATACAGTTCCAGTGTACTCCAAGCCTTATCGACTTCCACATTCACAAAAGGGAGAAATTAATAAACAAATTAGTAATTTACTTGAAGAAGGTATTATAGAGCCATGCAATAGTGAATGGAGTAGTCCGGTCCTTTTGGTACCCAAACGCTCAGACGGAACAAAGAAATGGAGATTAGTTATAGATTACCGTAAACTCAATAACTGTATTGTAGATGATAAGTTCCCTCTTCCTAATATAAATGAAATTCTAGACTCATTATCAGGGTGCATTTATTTTTCTCATCTGGATTTAAATCAAGGCTTTTATAACGTTGACTTAGAAAAATCGAGTAGAAAGTACACCGCATTTTGTTCTGGTCAATATCAAATGACTAGAATGCCCATGGGACTCAAAACTAGCCCTAGTTCCTTTTCTCGCTTGATGACCATGGCAATGGCAGGACTCACATATGATAAATGTCTCTGTTACCTTGACGATCTGATCATTATGGGGAGAAATTTAGAAGACCATAACAAAAATTTAATTGAAGTCTTTGTGAAAGAATTCGTAAATTTAACTTAAAATTAAATCCAACTAAGTGCGATTTTCTTAAAAAACAATTACTTTATTTAGGGCACATTGTGTCAAATGAAGGAGTTGTACCAGATCCAGAAAAAATTAGTATAATTAGCAATTATCCAGTTCCTCAAAACGTTGACGACACTCGGAGATTTGTAGCGTTAGCAAATTATTACAGAAAATTTATACCTAACTTTGCAGAAATAGCGTATCCTTTAAATTTATTATGTCGAAAAAATGTAAAATTTAACTGGAATAATAATTGTCAAGAATCATTTGAAACTTTAAGAAAATGTATTATGTCCCCACCAGTTCTTCAATATCCCGACTTATCCGATAAAAATCAATTTATAGTTCAAACAGATGCTTCAGGTTACGCGATAGGAGCTATTTTATCTAATTCAGACGGACGACCTGTCGCTTTTGCCAGTAGGACTCTTAACAAGGCTGAGAGACAATATCCTACAATAGAAAAAGAACTATTAGCAATTGTTTGGGCAGTAAAGCATTTTAGACCTTATTTGTACGGCCGAACCTTTAAAATTATCACGGATCATAAGCCCCTTATTTATTTATTCAATATGAAAGATCCATCTAGCCGTTTACTAAAATTTAGACTTGTACTAGAGGAATATGACTATGTAATTGAATATGTGAAAGGTAAAGAGAATGCAGCTGCAGATGCATTATCTCGTGTGGTAGTGACTTCAAAAGAATTGAAAGCGATGAATGAATGTGTATTTGTGATAACGCGTGCTCAGAGGCGAAGAATGAACGATATGAATGGAATGAACATGAAACCTCAAACTGACTTTAATGAAACCGACAACACGAGGCCTGATCAACCACGTGTGGTCGAGACTTATACTAAACCAAAGAATGCTGTAGAATTACGCTTTATAGATAAACGTAATTTGAATATATTACGGAGTAATAATAATATTTATTATGAGAACAATATTTTTTCATATGATAAAGCTCACTTTAATTTGTTTATAAACTCGTCTTCTCAATCTCAAATTACGCGAGCCGGATTTGTGAGAGAGTTGAGTAACGTTTGTAAAAAAATGTCGATCGACGAAATATACGTATTAAAGAATAAAATTAACAGTATATTTGTAGAGAAATTAGTGAGCGAGATTAAAAAATAATAAAAATTGGGAGGGCCCTCGCTTGTGTATTTTAAAAGATGTTGAGCGTATAGAAAATATTGACGATAGAAAAGTAATACTAAACGATTTTCATCTATTGCCCACGAGTGGCCACGCGGGCATTAGAAGAATGATAAATAATATTAAAAAATATTATTTTTGGCCAGGCATTGAAAAAGACGTGACCAAGTTTGTGAATAAATGTCCTAAGTGCCAAAAACAAAAGTATACGATTATGTTGAAAGAACCAATGACAATCACCTCTACTGCAAACTCTGCATTTGAGAAAGTATTTTTAGATTTAGTAGGTCCACTCGATAGGGATAATGATAATTACACTTATATTCTCACGTTACAATGCGAATTGTCAAAATATGTATGCGCGATGCCTCTGACGTCAAAATCTTCAAACAAAGTAGCTCAAGCTTTTGTAACGGATTTTATTTTAAGGTATGGAATCCCGAAAGAGATAGCAACAGACAGAGGTACGGAATTCATGTCCGACACTTTTAAAGAGGTATGTAAACTTTTAAATATTTCTAAATTAAATTCCACAGCGTATCATCATCAAAGTATTGGCTCATTGGAAAATTCACATAAAAATTTAAACTCGTTTTTAAGAATTAACGTAGAACAAAGACCCGAAACCTGGAGTTATTGGCTGCCGTTTTGGTGTTTTGCATACAATACAACCTCTACACAGTTTACACCGTACGAACTAGTTTTTGGAAAAAAATGTTGTTTACCAAGTAACCTTACAAAATCTGTAGAACCATTATATAATCATGACAATTATCCTCTTGAACTAAAATACAGGTTGCAAGCATCGCAAATAGAGGCGCGCAAGAATTTAATTAATAGTAAGCTTAGGAGAAAAGTAAGGTATGATACTTATACAAATACTTTTCAGTACAAGCCTAATGACAAAATCCTTATTAAAAATGAAACTGGTAATAAATTATCGAACCTTTATTCTGGACCTTACACTGTAATTAGAGATATTTCACCGAATGTAGAGATCGAAGTTAATGGAAAATTAGACGTTATTCATAAGAATAGAACTAAGCCTTATTACGAATAACATAATGATAGAACTCTATGTAAGTTTATATACACTTAGGATTAGTGACTCATCTTATATTGCACGATGAATGAATTGTAATCGGATATGCACCTAATCATTTTATAGCTTATAAAATTGTATTGTAAAAAATAATATTATAATTATACGTATACATAAAATATGTTATTGTAATGTTAACAAATTCATACTTATATACATAGTGTTAAAAATTTATATATGTAAAAAAAAAAATATGTACTATTCCTAATATTTTTTTTCCCCTCGATGGGAGGTGTAGTGTATGATGTACACACATGTATGTAACTTATAAATTAGAACAACGAATACACAGTCAGTCAGTATCATTTGAGCATCCGACATGTTTTATTTCAATCTCCAATCCCAACCTTATAATTCACATATTAATAATTAAATAATCAACAAATAGAATAACTGGGTGTGAAAGAACCAAACAGTATATCTAATTAAAGGCAAAACATAATTAATTTTATTATCTTTATTATATTTTTAATAATAACAAATGTTTTACAATAATTTTAGCTTCAATATTTAATATTATTCATTTAAAGGCTGCAATAATTTGTAAATTGAAAGAAACGAAATAGAATAACACGTAAGCGTATTCACAAAAACAAGCCGCTTTACTGACACTTAAATAAAACGTCCATATCCAACCCTATGTATAATGTATATATACTTTACGTATATAATAAAGAATACATTGAATTTAATATACATGAATACATATTTGGTACCTATTCAGTTCTAAGGTAAGTTTTTGATGTCATTTTAATTGTGGAGAACTAACGTGTTGTCACATCGTTTCGCTCAAATGAACATTTTAATGAAACTTGGTGGTTATGTATATTCGTAGCGAGAAAAATTCTAACTCGGGTTAATTGCTTTCGGTTTTAATAACTATAAAAACTCAATGTATTTTGGTTTCATACTGAATGATAACAAAATAATATGATATTAAATATACTGATTTCAACAATAACAATTTAATGCTTTTTTACAAATTGTGTAAACTGGGTTGTAAAAAATACCATTTATTTCTTTTGTTCGATATATCAATAATATTTTTATCATTCGTCAAATTTCACTTCATGTAATGTTGATATAATGCACATACATATATTCGAAATTTATAGTTGGAATGATAAATCATTTTTCAAAACTGAACAGTGAAATGTGAATATCAGCTGGAAGTAGTACCAAAAGTTTATGACACTACCACATTTGTATACAAAGCAACAAACTACAAATCAATTGAGGTTTATATATATATATATCGGATTTATTACAAATTCCTTGTTTTTAAAGAGAGGGACGCCAGCCTCGCTGACGTTACAAATGTCACTTCTTCTAGTACGGTCCATGATATTTTAAAATGAAACTTCAATTGATCTTAATGCTCCTGTATTTCTCAAAGATTCTTCATAATAACATACTTCTATGATACACACTCACTGAACTCTGAATTATCAATTCTGGAGTCTGCCGTCGTGCGTCCAGACGTCATATTTATAACAAGATTTAAACATAGTTCTATTGATGACAGCCTCAAACACCGCCTATATTGATGACAGCCTCAAATTATTTTCAAGACGCATCCGTTATTAAAACTGGTAGCGCCGATATATATATAAATCTCTTAGATTAAACTTCTATTAGATATGAATAATATATTATGTACATAATATATTGACTTATTTTACCTACTTATAGTGACTTATATTAACAAGACTTTTTCTCTTTAGTAACACCTGAAATATATTGGTCACCTACGAAGTTTAATTTTACCGAAGAACTGTTATTAATAGAAATACATAATAATAAAAAAATATTCATTCACTTTAAATTATTTAAGTTTTATAGTTACCATAACCCAATATTAAATATCGCATATCGCATCTTTGTTTCTATAAAATGAGAATATAATCTATGCATATGATTAAAACATATGCAGTTGAGTGGGTAATATTTGAACTTAGTTTTATAAAAAAAAAAACATATTCCATAATATGTGTTTTTTATTCGTAAATCTTTAAAAATCAAATTAACCCTTAATTTGATTTTGTTCACTGTGAGAAACATATGAGAAAAAAAATGATTTCGTTATATTTTTACACCAAATTCGTATTTTTTGTAATATTATCGTACCGTAAATAATATTTTTAAATAGTAAAAAAATAGTCTACGCACCTAACAACACTTTCACTTATCATTGTCAAAGCAAAATGTCAGCTCCAAGCAGGTCGTCTATGTTCCGCAAGGTAAATATAAAGATTTTACTTGATTTTCTATTGTTTCAAGTATTTTAATGCTTTTACTAACTTATCTAGACTATTTGTTATATTTTGGTGTGTGAATTATGTGCCTTTATGTGAATCCTCAAGTTTTATGACGCGCCAAAACCTTATGTTCATTGTGATGAACATTGCCAAATAACCTATAAAGTACCTACAATTTGTTATGTTCATCACGGTAAACGATGCCAAATACCTAATGATAAATTAATCCAAAATCATCACCAGCTCTA
The DNA here is from genome assembly GCA_916720795.1 of Danaus chrysippus. Classification (NCBI taxonomy): domain Eukaryota; kingdom Metazoa; phylum Arthropoda; class Insecta; order Lepidoptera; family Nymphalidae; genus Danaus; species Danaus chrysippus. Next base: position 4,925,478 of record CAKASE010000077.1, on the reverse strand, counting down.
GATTCATCTTAAGAGCGAATGCATATTTTAAGCAGTCCTGAACCTGATGCTGAAGATCTTGACACTGGGGACGATCTACATGAATTTGATTTTACAGAAACATCATTGCAATTGACTCCAGTTCTACGTCAAATTTGCCCAGCTACGCTGATTAGAGAACCAAACTACGAGAACATATCTTCCTTATTTTCTATACCATCTCTTCCGTCTGAAGCCCCTTTATCAACTCCTAAAAGTACTACCAGGAAAACTCGAGCCCAAAGGCACATTACTCCAGTACTGGCTAAAAGACGAAAGAAAGTTCCGAAATTCGTACTAGCCTATAAATGGAAAAAAAGCGTCACCTTCCGTCACCAAGCTACAATTTAAGAAAACCAAGACCATAATATGTATAATAGATGCCTCTTTCCTGCCCACTGCAGATTCCCTAGAATATTTTAATTTTTTTTTCTTCAGACATTGTGACCGATATTACTACGGTAATCAAATCTATACTCTGGTCAAAAAACTGGCAAATCTATTCAAGTGACAGAAGACGAAATGCGTGATTTTATAACTATCCATATACTTATGGGTATTGTCTCAATGCCTAGTTACCTAGACTATTGGAGCAGTAGATTCCGGTATGCTCCGATAGCAGATCTAATGAGTTTAAAACTATCAACAGATTCGAAGATTTCTACACTTTGTTGATAATAGCTTAGAAGATACTGATAGATATTACAAAGTAAGACCAATAGCAGAAAAGATAAAAAAAAACTGTTTGCTGCAAGAAAATGAAAACAAATTTAGTATAGATGAGATGATGATTGCTTATAAAGGAAGAAAGGCAGGCAACAGAAAGCAGTACATGAAAGATAAACCCAACAAGTTAGGATTCAAAAATTACGTGCGAGCTGGAGTAAGTGACATGATTTATGACAATATTTGCCACTTTCCTAATACAAAAGAACACATGGGGAGGTACAAATATTGCCTAAAAAATACTACTGTGTACTGCATGAAGTCAGTGGCGGCCTAATGGTTAAAGGGTCCGCCTCTCGTTGCCGAGGGCGCGGGTTCAAACCTGGCAAGTACCAATGTGAATTTTCGGAGTCATATTTACTTTCTGAGAGTATTTAGACACCACTGACATACGGTGAAGGAAAACATCGTGAGGAAACCTGGACTTATAGTTTCACAATTATAAGTTTGAAATCACCAACCCGTCTTGAGCAAGCGTGGTGAATAATGCTCAAACCTTCTCCACGTGAGAAAGAGGCCTTGCTTAGCAGTGGGCGCTGATAGGCTGATGACGATGACTGCATGAAATATAATATTAGACTCTGTTTTGTTACCGGAAAAAAATCTCGTAATTGTTTTCTCAATGTTCATACAAAATAATACAAAGTTTTTTGTGAAATGCTAGAAGAGGCTCTATTATGTTATAAAAGATATTTTGTTATGTCTTTGTTTAGTGTTTTATATAAATAAAAATATTTTGTAAACCGCACTACCTGTTTGAATGTGTACCCTAATTTGATTATGTTCATCACAGTAAACATTACAATAAAGTGGTATTTCTCGACAGATTTGGCAATGTTCACTCTGATGAACATTGGTTTCCTGGAAACCTGAAGGTCGCAACATTTTTTTTTATATTTTTTCTGGATTCCTTTCTACCCTAAACTTATAAATATACAAAAATATTACAAATATATAACACATTGAATCTCTGCCAAATTAAGGGTTAAATTATCTTGCTATAAGCTTCTAAAATAAAAGAAATATTTTACTGTGGTAATTCTGAGAACAATCTCAGGTTGAATCAGAAATCTGCAAAAAATGTTATCTACGAAAATATAATTAACTTTATTCAATTTTTTTGTACACCAAAGTAAAATCTATAGCATATTTGATTGCGGAATGCAACTCCTAATAAACGCAGGGTATAAATTTCCGGTCCTTTAATTGTCACGTTTATTTTGATAAATTGGATACCTTAATTGCTATTCGATAAATCATGAAATATATAATAAACTACAAGATTCAGTTTCATAAACAATTTCAATATAACTAGGGTTATGAAAGTCTATTTGGGATTTTATTATTTTTACAAGCTTGGTTTTTTAAACAGTAGATATTTTAATTATAGTTTACGGATTGGAAGTAAAATCTTCCGAATTAATTACAAAAGGAGTTAAAAATATAAGAATTAAAACTTTTGTGGTAGTAGAGCCTAGCTATAGTCAAGTTACTACAGTTCGAACATGGTGTAGCTTGACCGGGGAAGTACCACCCTTTCACAGATGATCGGCGTGAAGAAGTCTTTAATGGCTGCGTTTCGTCCGAGAAGTGAGAGAACCGGTTGCCCTTTCCCTTTTTAACGATTCAAAACTACTTGTGAAATCCATACATATGTGAACAAAGATTTTGATTTTTTTCTTTCCAGATAGACCAACTTACAATTTTATAAATTTTTATTACTTTCCTGTATGCAAATAAAGTAATGGTTTAATATTGAATCTGTAGAAACAAATATCAAGCGAACAACTTTTGGAAGAAGATGTTTACATTAATTAATTAGTGAAGATTCATACTTCATTTTTTATTAAATTTTTAAGACAAGAGTGTTATTCATATCAAAGATTTATTAGATTACATGTATATAAAATTAAGATAATCGTATAAAAACATTACTTTTACAATTTCTAAGAAATGAAAATGATTACTCTTAAATTTTATGTTTATCAAAAGTTTCTACGTTCCACTACTTAGTTCAGTATTCACGATGCATAATGTCCTAGTTCAGTGGAAATTCGTCTTGAAGTTTGAAGTTGAAGCTTTCACGGGAAATTGGTTAACGTTCACTCGCTTGAACCAGATTTTGAGTTGAAAATGTTAAAGATGTTAAATTAATAGTACTCCTCTTAATACTTAAAATATTTTTATACTATCTTTAATCAGAAATCAGAATCTGTTTTCTGATTTGATTTCATTTAATTTTTTTTTTCTGACAAATACAATGAACTTTCTTTTTTTTGCGGCCTATATCCAAAAAATTTAATATTAAATCTTCTGCTGTAAGCTTTGTAATAAACTCTTTTTATGTAGATATATTCATACTCCCTGTTACATATTGTAAGAGGGAGTATAAATATGTACCTATGTACATATATTTCAACCGTATATTGATGTAGATTTATGTTTCACTCACTGATTTTCAGATTTATTGTAGGACATTTTTGTCTGGTAAGAGTTTAAGAGAATTCGCTCTTTTCTAATTTCGATATAAGAAAGCGTCGGGTCAGAATGCTTTTTGTAACATTTTTCAGATTTTGTAACAGAGACCTCTTGTTTCATAATGTCCTGTTACAATACACAATTTTCATATATGTACCTACATATATTTAATTATACAAAGGTGTTGAAGTTTTGGCTCGGATTTACGCTATCGGCTGATTCGTCATCTTTATTCGGGGATCGTCATAGGGGATGAATCTAAAAATACCTAAGAGTTTCAATGAGACATATTTTAAAACTAAGACAAGTCCCTTACATATTATTAAAAAGTAAAAGTCAGTATTACTTTAAATTCGTAAAAATATCTTCAGTGTTTTCAACAAATTGGGTTTTCGACTATCGACGATGTAGTTTGCTACATATATCTCCAGTTACCTCAAGGATTATATTACCTTTTTACAATCATTATGATGTTAGGATTATAAATGATGTTTCAAAATGTATTTTGATTAAATGTGATCAGTAATATCATAACTTATCAAAATATAACTATACAGAAAATTACTTAATATACGTACTTTTAATAAAGAAATATTTGAATTTATAATTAATAACAAAGTAATGATAGAAAAGTATAGCACCAGATTAATAAATTAAAATTATTCTGAAGCAAGATTCAACAGATTAATAAATGAAAATATTTGTAATATAAATATTTTTTTGTTATGGTGTAGTGTGTGTAAATGTATTAAAATTTTGCTCATCAATTAACCAAAATTTTTGTGAACCGTATCTTCGGTAATTCAGCTCAGTGAACGGGAATAAAAGTCATTGAATGAAAGTACTATTCATTAAATTTATTTTGTATATATATAAGTAAGAATATAACACTAAGGGTTCCTCTCTGTAAGTGTCGTATGCTTTTAACATATTCGACATGTTTGGTAATACTCAGAAACTAAATGATTTGTTAATATATACGTATAAACAGAGCTTTTAAGTACAAATTAAACTCAAAATTTAATTTAATTATGTTTGAAAACGCAATCACAGTCAAGATCAGCTCAAATAATATAATCCTTAAACGCCCGTATTATACCCGTTTTTAGGCAAAGCCTTACTTATATGATATGAAAAATTATAAATTTGTTATGTGATGTATGTATGTAATTTTTCTAATAATATATAATATAAAAATAAAAAGTAAGATTTATAATATGATACTGTCTTTTATACATGTAATTTATTGTAAGTTATATGTGTCATCATTACTAATTATTACTTTATAAATAATAAAAACTCATCGTGAAAAAAAAACTGTTTAAATACATGAATTTTATGTCATGGAACTTAAGTACAAAAATAAATTTATATTAACTTTATTCATCTTCAAACTTTTTGCAGTTAAATATTTCATACACTTTGTAATTTATACTTTGCAACAATTTATACGACACAACAGATACGTATATAGTACATACACAGGGACATATTTAAAAGAAGTGAATATCTTAAGCAGTTATAACACCATAAAATACTCCTTACTCTTATCTTGAAGGAATGTATAGTTTGAATCAAGAAAAATATTATTAATTGATATAACTTTATTATTTAAAAGCGATCCTATAACATCTAGACCTAAAATAACATCTGTAACAAAAATTTGTATTACATAATTTTTTTCCTGAAATATTGAAGACGATATAACGTTTTATGGATTTTTTAAAGAAAAGAAAATATATTGAAAAATATTTTAATCATGTTTCTAGACGATTCAATCTCATTACTATATCAGAATGGTATTTGAATTTCAAATTTTACTAAAAATAAATATAAAACGTAAATAAATAAATCTTCAATTGATTTTCTACTAAATTATTGGAATTCAATGGCAGAAAGACTTCAAAGTTCGTTTATAAAAGACAAAATAAACATCTGTATTTGACTTAATCCAACTCTAATTTGATTTGGGTTTCAGCGGAAGTGCTAAAGAACAATCATAAGGTTGTTGAAAAAGTCATTTGATGAAGTAAATATATATTTATAAATATTGTATTTTTTTAATGCGATGATAAAGATTCCGAATGTAAAATAAGACAAATATTGAGAGAAATTTAATTGTATTACGAATAGAAACAATTTTAACATATGCATGTATCTAAGTAAAGTTATAAATTATTACACTGTGATTTATATTTCTAGTGGGGCGACGAAGTATTTGAATGTAAAAAGTTCAACTATGTGTAATGTTTCCTAGAAATACCAATAGTTAATTTGGTTTACATATTTGTTATTTTGAGACGATTGCATTAATATAAAGGCCAAATTTGATTTGAAGGTCAAAGAAAATTAAAACGTAATTAATTCTAAACAACAATTTTAAATCAAAATAAAATTTAATGTTGATTAATGTATAATATACTGGATGTAAGCTTGTACTAGCTAGTAAAATAGTAATAATGCATTTATATAATTCATAAGTTGTCATTCCCTATAAATCTACATAAATGTTCTGTTCAATAGAAATCTATCTAAGTTAACATATGGGGTTATAGCGAATACAGTAATAAAAATGAATATATTTCCTAGGAGTTAAAATATAAATCTTGATATGTTTCTATCGGATTTAGTATATCTTCATTGTTTTTAAAGAAGTATCCTTCTTCGTTGCCATCGTCACTAACTTCACTAATTTCAGTACGTTTCATGATATTTTGTCCTTGTATTTCTTGAAGGTTCTATATATGTACTTCAACGGACTGCATTCACTAGACTGTAGTGAACCCAAACACCCTATTTATACCATGATTTAAAAAACAATTCTAATTTTCTTGAATACAGTTATTGAGTTAAATCTTTATAATAATTTATAACAGTCACAAGTTTTTGTTGTGACACATTTATCATCGGTACTGTATATTAGTGCCGACTTAAATGTTGAAAGATTAAATAGAATGGTAAAGCCTGAATAAGTAAATAAAAAATAATACATTAAATATAGTAAGCATCAAACTTAATTGAAGTATCGAAATAATAAAAACGAAAAATTAACTATATACAATATAGGTATGTGTAATCAAATCAAATGCGTAATCAAATTAGGTATACATATAGTACGTTACAGAGAAACTGTTTATTTTCTTAATATTTCAAATGTTTAAATCTAGCTTTTAATAATCATTAATAAGGTTATCTTTTTAATTATTATTGAATTGTTTGATTTGGGGTGGTATCCTTTTACTTAGAGCAGTGGCGGCTGGTGGGTTATCGAACTGTTGGTGCACTTTACTAAAATATTAAAATTAAAAAATGCAACAAAAAACCAATTGACATAAAATTTGATTATTTATTATGTTACATACCCATACATTAAATCAATGCGACATTTTTCTGAAGCGAAATATTCAATCACCTTTTTATTAAAATCGGATATTGTTTGTATAATTATTTTTTTCAATACTAAGCATAGAAAGTGCATTTAACAAGTGCGAGGTATTTCGGAGAAAAGTTTTGATTCTCTTCAATTCCAATTCGTCATACATCGGGTCAGTGGCGGCTGGTGGGTTATCGAACTGGTGGTTCACTTTACTAAATTGACAAAAACAACAATTGACATAAAATATGTTTATTTTTTGTACATTAAATCAATGCGACGACATTTTTCTGTAGCGAAATGTTCTATCACCTTTTTATTAAAATCTCGTATTTTTTCTATAAATTTCTTTTCAATACTAAGCACAGAAAGTGCATTTAGCCGATCCTGAGACATGGTATTTCTGAGAAAAGTTTTGATTCTTTTCAGTGTCGAAAAACATCGCTCGCTCTCTACTGAAGTCATTGGTATAGTGCATAGAATTCGCAATAGTTTCATTGACTCTGAAAATGATTCAGTCAGCTGTCAGGTCATTATTATAAAACAACTGTAAAATTGCAACCATTTCTTTCTATTATACATTTCACTTTTAAAACTTCGTATAAATGCTTTATTTTTCGATTTACACTCTTGTTTTAAATTTAAAAAGGGCCGTGGCGGCCCGGCCAATTTTATGTTCACTTTACTTTGAAAAATTTTGTTATTTTCTTTAATATAATCAATATTTATACTCATTTTCAACTAATAAAAAACACAGTACAGAATAAAAGTTCTATTATAGAAACGAAATAAAAACTAAAACGAATTACGGAAATAATTATAAACAATAACGAATTAACGCGTCACGCATACAGTGAAAGTTGAAACAATACCAATAACGATTAACGAAATGTCAATCATAGCACCCATCCTTTCGGCCGGCCCCTTGCCGGCCGGCTCAATACGTCATACATCGGGTGCTCTCGGTGACCTTCGGCCGCTTCGTGCGGCGCGCGAGAACCGACTCGTTACTCGGTACATTTCTATGAACTATCTTTTGTTTCACGCGCCAGGCGTATTGATGCGTGTCTCATACAAGATGTATTAGCAGTCCTCGTGCACTCGCCGGAGCGCACGATATGAGTTTAGTAAAGCGCTCAAACTTTTTGACCATAATTGGAAATTAAATTTTTTATACCTTTTTGTATGTTTAAAAAAAAAATATTAAAATGGTAATTTAAAAATTAAGATGACATAATATTTTGTAATTTTTAAATATTTTGAATTGGTGGTTCAGCGCACGGGCGCACTTAAGGTACAGCCGCCACTGCATCGGGTGCTCTCGGTAATCTTCGGCCGCTCGTGCGGCGCTCGAGAACCGACTCATTACTCGGTACATTTCTATGAACTATCTTTTGTTTCACGCGTCAGGCGTATTAATGCGCATCTCATACAACATGTATTAGCAGTCCTCGTGCACTCGCCGAAGCGCACGAGATATTAGTTTAGTAAAGCGCTCAAACTTTTTGACCATAATTATAAATTTAATTTTTTATACGTTTTTGTATGTTTAGAAAATAAATATTAAAATGGTAATTTAAAAAATAGAGATAAAGTAATATTTTGTAACTTTTAATTCTTTTGATTTGGTGGTTCAGCGCACGAGCGCACTTAAGGTACAGCCGCCACTGACTTAGAGCCGACAAGTGCCAAAGCGGCGCGATACAAGGCGACATTATGTAAACAAATGGAGTATGTTTAAATAGAAGTATTTGTTTTAATTTCAAATACAGTAGAAACTCGATTAAGCGAACTAATCGTTGTCGATAGGTGTGGCGTAGCCTATCTTTGTTGTGTGATTTCTATTTCTATGTTTTAATTATTTTTTTATTAATTTAATTATTAGTCGTTGACTAGTTTGTATATACGTAAGTTAGACTCCGCCCCATTGCGGGGCGACCTCCACCCGCGGGCCCTGCGGCCGGCCAGCCGTCGCTTCACAACTATAAATTATAATAATTAATTGTTTAGTACGGTCCAGCTTCCGGGTCCGAGTGCACGTTGCTCGTATGCTCGCTGGCCTATTACATAGTATGTACCTGCATCTTCAACGTATAGTAAAGTCTCTTATCGTTTGCTTAAAAACTTAAAGTAGCGATACTAAACTGGTGACCCCGACGTGATATGAACAAATAGGCATTCAGATAATCGAAAATCCGATAATCGAATGTATGAAAAAATGCGGGTTTTATACATACATAATATATAGTACATAATGTTATATGTTTATTTAAAAAAAGCAACAAATGCATATCAACGATAATCACTGTTTGTTTATAAATAACTAGTAAACCTGGCGAACTCCGTTTCGCCACCAGAAGGCTTTTATATAACATTTCGTTTGGTGATTAAAAGATGAAGAATTTTTTGTTTTATATTTGAAAAGGAAAATTTTTATTTCATTTCACAACAGTAATGAATTCATTTCAATTACAAAAATGAAGTGTTATTTAGTTGAACTCCTCTAAGTAAATGAAAGTGAATCCAAAGTAGATACCGAATCGAAGCGTTATACGTGTCCGCAAATTATCCGTTTCATTGAAATGCTCCTTTGTAAACCACATTTTTTGTTTTTTGGTCTAACTTTAACACAAATAAAGCGTTTGGTTTCCAAACTCGTGAACACGCAAAATATAACTGCCCATGTGAAAAAACACTGATTTTCTAAATTTATCCCGCAAATACTAAATGGTTTTAAGAGTTCAAACTACAAACACATTACCTAAATATTTTTATTTTTATATAGTAGATTTCTTACAAATATCTAATTGTCATCCATACGTCATTACATATCTGTCATTATAAGTCAATTGCATAGCTGTCAATTGTGTTATTCCACGTTTTATAATGACTGACGTTTCATGTCAAGTCCCACGGGAATGCTGTCGAACGGGATAAAAAGTATCCTATTGCAATTTCCTGGTTCTAAACTACCTCCCTGCCAATTTTCAGCTGAATCGGTTCAGCCGTTCTTGGGTTATAAGTGAAGTCACTAACACGACTTTCTTTTATAGGTATATATAGATTACTCGTATAGGATACATTTTCTTAGATTACATATACTTACTTGTATGTATTAAAATGCAGATTTAATAATGAAATAAATTATAATAGGTATGTATTTGGTAATTTGCAATTGGTAACCATGAATTAAAATAATAAGTTTAATTTGCTTTAAATATTTGGTAATTGTCATGTGACGTACGCCACTCTCAACAATGCACCACTCTCTCACTCTTTGACGTTTTTAAACGGTTTTATTTAGCTCACCCCGTTTGTTTTATTATTTATTCTTGGGTCAAATTTAGTAATTCAAATTTCACACTCTTCCTGTTAACCAATTAATCTGAAATTTTGTATACACTTTGGATTTTGGTGACAATACAATCATGTTTATTCATTATCATTATAAATTCAAGATGGCCGCCGCTACAAAATGGCGGATAACGTAGGTTTTATCAATCCCATCAACATGGGTATCAAATGAAAGGTATCAATAAGTAGAATACAATTTACTATGATAAATTAAAATCTAGGATGGCCGCCGCTACCAAATGGCTGATAACAATTTTTTAGAGGAGTTGGACTGCAATAAACTAACGGGCAAGAAACCTTGCAATAATGAAGCACAAATGAATTAAACAGAATGCGTAATAAAAACTAAAAACTAGAAAATAAAAATAGGTAAAAAAACTAAAGATGACGTACATTCATATTACGCTCCGCTCGGATTTAGTTCATGTACGACATATACACACTTACCTCTGGCATATCTATAAGTTGTAACGCTAAGGCCTCGGCCTCGAATCTCGCGGGTAGCGGGGCGGCAGCGGCGGCGGCACGGAAACGCATACTATTCTCCAAACTAGCGGGCAACGGGCACGGAGAAATGTATGCGTTTTCGTGCCGCCGCCGCTGCCGCCCCGCTACCCGCGAGATTCGAGGCCGAGGCCTAACGACACTTAATGCGACAGATATGTATAATGCGTTTGGGCATGATATAGAAAAGGATAGCTATATATGTATATCAATGACATAGAAAAGGATAGCTATATGTTTCGAGTTAATATTCGAATCGAATAGGTTTATACTCCAACCAAATTCGATGTGGAATGTGAATTTTATTAAAAGGGCGGCATAGACTCGAATAAAAAATATCGATATTTAAAAAAATCATAACAATAAATAAATATTTCATATTCATATTATTTCGATAATTATTTTGATATATCAAACATTAATATTATTTTTGATTGTGAAACACCATTTTTAACAGAAGTAGGTTAAGGATTTATCCTAATAATACAAAATAATTAATTTACCTGAAAAAGTTCCGAATTATAATATTGATTAATAATTATTATTATTAATAAAAGTTATTTTGAATGAAATTATTTTAATGTGAAAAGCATTAGTATTTATAGCAAAATTGAAAATATCGATAGAATATTTATCGATATACCTAATTTTTAAACTTGCAAATCGCTAATTGAAAAAATAATAATAATAACTCCGGCGGCCCGGCGCCTGCTATGAATGGCCGCGCGTGCGCCCGCGAGACTATACGGCGCCTTAACCGTTTATGGATCTGATGTTTGAAACATTTTTTCAATAATGTCGATTTAGAACTTATTTAGCCTACGCACTGTAACTGACCTCTGCTCGACATTTTTTAAGTTATGTAATTTTTGAGCCATTAAACAACTCTTCTATAAACTTTTAAGTAAATATTATATAGGTACATGCAAGTACAAATCGTTTTCTCAATTTACTCCTGTTGAAGTATGTTCTGTATTCTAGATATTCTCTTAGGAAGCTTCTGAACGAAAGGTAATTTGTATTCTAATGGTAAATCTTTAACTAAGTTGAGGTTATTGATCTATCGTTTCTTAACAGATTATGGAAAGCCTGACCGTTCATTCATTTTGCTGTATCATTCCTTGATTACCAATATTGTTTTAATATTTTTGGATCTTACAAAGATTTTAGTAAAAATTATATTTAAAATTATAATAATTTTAAGGGGACTTAAATAACTACTATATGAATTGTTAAAGTTTAATATTTTCAATATTGTTGTTTCTTTAAGATAAGTTATATGTTTATAAACAGATATTATTATACAGCTTCAGTATATACCTACATATCAAAGCGTATTTGGAGAGTAAGAAATGTTTTAGTCAGTTTGAGGCGTCATATAAAATTTTAAATTACCGTTTTAAATTGTAATTGCGTTGGTGTTATTTATGAATTTGAAACTTTGTTTAAAATAATTTCGAGTGTACACGAAATATAAAAAATATATAATTATTATCGTAAAGAACATCTCAACATCGCTTCAACTTTTTCTTTTTTAATAACTGATTTACATATAGTGCTGCCATTGAGCAATTTGAATTTAACTTCGTCCTATTTGTTTTTAATTTTTCGTTATTGTTGAGCATTTCAACTTCTTTCGCTAATAGGCGGCCACATAAAAACTCATTACAGAATATTTTTATAATACCTAGTAGTAGGACTCAGAGTATCAGCCATGAGGCAAGGCTGACGACGCGTACTTTTTTTTTATAATTATTTCTATAAATCCATTATCACTTCCCTTGTTACATATATCGAATTTTTTATCATAATTTTATATATAATTTTTGATACAAAGAATAGGTTACTTGAATTTGATCAGAATGAAATGGAACATAATCTTAATAAGAGATGCTGAAGAAAATGTATTTTTAAACCTTTATATCTGAAAATATTAACCTACTTAACTTTATTTATTACTTTATGGTTTAGTAACTTTCAATTAACTCAGATCATCAATTTCATATTTTAAACTTGACTAACTATAAAAAATTTCTACTTTTAATTTATATAATATTTACTTGTTATAATTTTGTATTATTTTTATATACTTACATATTAAACTACTACCTGTATTGAATGATTCATATTTTTCGCTAATATAACAAATATTTAATTATATAAATAGATAAAAATTAATTAAAAGACTGATATATTTTTGTAAGACATTTGTTTACCCGTAGGCTGTAAAAGTAATAGAATCTTAGTAACATATAAGATAAAAGCATGGGAAAATATATTACTATATCTCTGGTCGTTTCCTTAACTACATACATATGTATAACCTTTAACCTTTGTATATACCTAAATGGATTTTTGCAATAACTTATCTTTGTAGCATTATTATTTTAACATCAAAGTAAATTATGAAATCTTTTATTAGTAACTCTTATATGCTATATAAACGATCTAACAAATGACTAAGTTGAGGTAATTATAGATATTATCTTTATAATGAATTTTGTAAAACTTATTTGGTTTAAGCTTTATTTAGCTTAGAATTCCCTTAATATTATTTTATTCACATTATTTTTTCAGAATCTTATTTGAACTATTAAAACATCTTATATTTATCGGTTACGTTTTTAGGATCTTTACAGTAGCAGTGATGAGATGAAAGTTTATCTTGTTATTTATCACCTACTGCCTACGATTTTATAATTTTCTAGTATACTGTTCTTATGTTCGGAAATGCTCTGGGTCTTGTGAAATTGCGGTGTGGTCATCACACTTTTTTTTCTTCACATTACCTTTTATCTTCTTCTTCTTCTACCTGGCAATTTCCCGGCTTTAGCCAGGGTCTGCCAAAAAAATAACTCTTCCGCAGAACATGTTATAGATAGTTTCGGCTAATTGTTTTTTACGACCGGCCGCCTGCCTGACATCAACCCATTTTTTGGGAATGTTCTTACTGAGCTATTTCAGTTTGAGCATTAATCACCACGCTTGCTCAAGACGGGTTGGTGATTTCAAACTTATAATTGTGACATTATAAGTCCAGAATTCCTCACGATGTTTTCCTTCACCGTCTGTCAGTGGTGTCTAAATACTCTAGAAAGTACATATGACTCGGAAAAATCACATTAGTACTTGCCCGGGTCAGGATCGAACCCGCACCCTCGGCGACGAGAGGCGGACCCTCTAACCATTATGCCACCACTGACATTACCTTTTATACAGAAGAGAAAACATGAACAAACTTTCCCATGTTGAAAAGACATTATAGATTATTTTTTGATTATTAGCGGATTACAAAACGACGGTAAACTAGATTTACAATTGAGTAGCCATTAATTATCTTTCTCTTCCTCGCTCAATTAAAAACTGTTCAATAGATGATTCAACTAACTCCAAAATTTCTTTTCTGAGCCTCTTTTTATTTTACCTCAAAGATACCTTATATTTTAACATGCTATTAAGTTAAGGCCTAACAGCCTTTAGGTTTCTAGCACATGAGGGCTACAGTGGTGATTTCACAGGTGAACATTAAAATGTTTACCTTGTCCTAGAATTACCAAGGGAAGAAGTTAACCATGAGATACTGTAATGGTTTCAATGTTTATAGGATATTCATTGAACCTATACTAGAAACAAAAGATTTACAGCGCTCTTTTGGTCTAATGTGTTCAGAATATTGTTACCGTAGTCATCTAATTTGTCAATCGGTTATTTTTCTGAAACCCGCACTTTTCAATATTATCTATTGAAAGAAAATAAAATCACTGTTTTCAAGAAAAAATATAAGTCTTGCATGCCCCTATAAATTCTATAGATAAAAAAATAGTCTCATTAAAAAAATTTCAATGAATAAATGTTAACTATTTGTCCCAATCTTAAAGCTAAAGTTGTTTTTATTAATAAATATCCAATGATATTTTAATCCTTGTGTTAGTATGGAAGATAATGGAAATGGTAACCATAGGTTGAAGGTTAATATAAAAATAAACTGTTCTTAGTAAATATCAATAACAATTTATTGTAAAACCATTTTACTTGTTAGAAAAGTAGGTTGGGGATGATTTATTAAGTTCTCAATAAATTATATTAAGTCGAAACTCTCACTTTTGTAAATTTTTATTCTGACACGAAAGCCGCATAAGGGTAAAAAGTCGAAGGTATTTTTGTCTTGCATATTTAAAATCTTAATGGTGTTTCTTTTCTTTCAAGAAAAATAAGTGAGTATTTTTTAGGTTTTTTTCAACGTCTTTTAAATATGCTGAAGAAATAATATTCTCACGTTTACACATTTTCATTCTCAGGATATAAAAATACTAAAGTTTTTTTTAGTTCGTTCGACTTTATTTCAAGTCAGTTTGAGAGTGGAGATCAAAGTTTCTTTAAAAAATATGTTAGTTGAAGATAGTTTTACTTGTTCTGTAAAAAAAGTACTCATCTGATGCTTGGTAATAAATAACGGATAATTGATACAACAAAGAAGTGTTTTCTGATTGTTTCCAAAGATTACTTCTTACGTAGGCGGTCCTACAAAGAATTGACCTATCAATTTTTATTTCAATATAATCATAATTAAGCCTAACACACTTCTGACATCTGTGAATAAATATATCTAAACTTTTAAATAATTAATGAGATCTAAGACTTTCGAGAGTATACATTTAAATGAAACTAATATTTTTAGGATTATACTACGCGTATTTATTATTTTAAAAACTACATACTCCGGACGTTTCCGAGATCACATCGTCTGCCCGTGATCAATATGATCGAGGTCGGCTGCCTGCAACTTCTCATCGCTTAAAAACTTTCTTCCTCTCAAATCCTTCTTTACATTTAGAAATAAATTATAGATGGATAGGGTCGTGTCTGGACCGCAAGGTGGATGTTTCTCTTCTGTGAAGGAACATTGACGAACTGCTTCCTTCTAAACACCAGCGGTATGAACAAGGGCGCTGTCATTGAGCAACAGGACACCTTTTGACAGTTTGCTTCTTTGTTTTTACTTCATCCTGTCTCATTATTTATATATTAAAGAAGCTTTATATTTGCCGTTCACTACTGTATTACGACCTTTCAAATCTTCCATCGAAATACCTTGAAAATTAAAAAAGTTTGCGCACATAAATTTTTAAGTTGATAGTTTCTCCGGCGTCGGGACGTGACGACCCCATCGCCCACTGGTGTATTCCGGTGCAATCAGTCACGGGGGGGAGGGCTGGGGGTACAGCCCTGGGAGTAAGACGGTCACGGATCTGGCAGGAGGCCGTCCGTGGCTGTCTTGGGGGGGAGGGGATACTCGGGTCTCTCCGGAGGCCTGAGTTCGCTTGTGGTCGGTCGGTTTCCTCTCTGTCTGCCGTCGGGCGCTTGCGCTCGTCGGTGGGTGGTTGGAGACTGGCCGCGTGGGCTTGGGTGGGAGGGGTAAGGGGTTAACCCTCTCGCGATTAAGCAAGCCCGCCAGGCGGGGGGACACTCCTGGTCACTTGGAGTGAGCCCTCGGGGGGGGAGGTGGCCGTTCGCGGCCCGCCGCCGGATCGTCGCGGATGCATGCTTCGGCGTTTCCCGTGGCGATCCACTTGGCGGCAACGGAGAGTGACCGCTGGTGTTTTAGTGGGTAACATGGGCCCTTCTGGCCGTGAATCCCACATAACCGCCTCTGTCTCCCCTAGACGGAGGGGTAGGTATAAAACCTTTCACCGCGATAACAAAAAAAAAAAAAAAAAAGTTGATAGTTTCACCTTCGCCTTTTTAGGGTCTGTTTTGCCTTTTTTGCCTTTTTAGTTGCTTCGTTGATCATAATACAAGATCATAGTTCCATCAACAGTCACAAGTCTCTGTTTATGGGTATTACAGTTTGAGTTTTCGTTACAAAGATCCAAAACCCTGAAGCGCAGCGCATTCTTTTCTGAAAAACTTGCTCTCATTTTTTTACGTAAAGATAAATATGGCGATATGTCGTCTAGAACTATAAAAGGCCAATTTCTTCTGGGAAAGATTAGTATATTGAAATCTGCATTATTATTAAAGTTAAATCTCGTCTACTATAAAAAAATCTATAAATAACAAAAATATCTATGTATAAATAAATCAAACTAAACTACAAATAAACCAAATTAAATTGAATAATTTAAGAATTTTTGTGTTATAAAATTTATATCAACTATAAGTTTATATAACTTTTGTTTTGTTTTTCTTTGTATGGTAAAAATATATTAAAAAAATAAAACAATGAAAATGTTTTGTCAATGGACTCAAGATACATAAAAAGTAAATAAAACTTGAATACAATAGAGTTTAAACTAAAATAAATTTGAATCCGATTGCGTCTACAATATGCACTTATTGAGAATACAGACGATATAAAACATTTCTTTTTGTTTGATAGTATCAGTAGCGATATTTATTTAAAATATCGTATAATTCAATTTAAAGATAAGGATTTTTAGAATTATAATATTTTTTTTAGTACCAATCATAAAAAATATACCACTTGTGCCTTTTATATCTATAGTCCTTCTTAAAATTTTGCTTAAACAATAGAATTCAATTCTTACGATTCGTTAGTTTCACACAAGGGAATGAGGGTGAGCTTTTACTATATTTTCAGCTTGAATATTTGAATGAGATATTTTTCGTTATGTCGTAAAATTTTCTGTGAACAAGAAAATTTAAAAACAATATTTCAACAATAAAAAAGTATTTCTTGTATACATCTCTTATACTGGTAGATTTAATGGCTCCAATATAAACAGTCAGTGCAACGAAGGCAAACAAAATTACAGTTTACTAGTACTTTGATGTTTTTCATATAGAGAATATTTTTGTTATCAAATTTTAATTTACTATGTCAAAAAGACTTATCAACATTAAAAGCATATTTTGTTAGTCATTATAATTTATTTCAATGTTAAAACGTTTCTTTTTATATTTAAACTAGCTTTCCGCCCGCGGCTTCGCCCGCGTGGGTTTCGGTTATATCGCGTTTCCAAGAGAACCTTTTCAAAAATCTGCGATAAAAACTATTCTTTGTTCTTTCTCAAGGTCAATTCTATCTTTGTACCAAATTTCATTAAAATCAGTTCAGTGGTTTAGGCGTGAAAGCGTAACAGACAGACAGACAGACAGAGTTACTTTCGCATTTATAATATTAGTTGTGATTGACTCCCCCCTCGTACCCCAGTGACGCTTACATGGAGCCTACATCGCATGCTGGCTAGCTGAGCGCGATGAGCGTCAACCACGCGACTTTTTTCTAATACTTGCATTTTTAAACTCGTGATATCTTCCGAATGAAATGTCCGAATTGAATAATTCAAAGAGTTATAAAAAGGTATTGAAGCCGTCTTGAATATAAAGTAATTTATTTTGATAAGGGTTATAACCAAGGTACAAATAAAGAGCCTTTTCAAGTGGCGGCATATAATTTAAATTTTTAGAATAAAAAATCGCTTACTGTGACATAACTATAACATTTAGACATATGCTGTCGCGACACTTTTTGTAGATGATGATGAGTTCTGCAAAGTCGTAGTAAATGATTTGGTTCTATCATCAATAGTTTTCACAGCGCACGCGACGTAAGGAATTTTTCAGATCATTTTTTTACACCTTGGGTTACATTATTGGAGTTTTAGTAAGGATCCCTAATTTTTATTTAAATATAATATAGCTTATATTACTCGGGAATAATGTAGCTTTCCAAAGGTGTAATAATTTTTGAAATCGGTTCAGTGGTTTCGGAGCCTATTCATAACAAATAAACAAAAAAAATCTTTGCTCTTTATTAATATAGATAGATAAAAAAATATTAAATTTATTTGAAAACTATAATAATATTTCTTTAAAATGTTAATATTAAATTTTATTGAACTAAATTTAAAATTTCGAATTCAGCACATATCAGTTTTATTGTCAAAGAATCGTTGTAAACTATAATATAAATTTCAATTTTTATTATTAAAAAAATACTTTCGTTTTGGATTAAAAACATATTTTTTGATAAATAAATCAAATTATTATGACAATATGTCAGTTTTTTATATATATATACATTAACTAATTTTTAAACAAAATAGGAAATCGTACAACAGAGCTAACAATTCTTTTAATTCAAATGTCAATAGTATAAAAAGTTAGATACGAAAAATGCAATCGCTTGAGCAGAGAACAAACACAATAAAAAAGCTTAAACAGGATTGGCAGAGGCAATGATTAGCTCTCTCCTTGAATGTGAATAACTTGGGATGAAATTTACTATGACTTGTATATTTTAAAATATCTGACGGTTTTATTAGTTAATATAAGATTTTTAGCTATGATTTTGCACGGTACCACTAGTTTGTGAAGAATATATTTATAATCATACTGTTGTCATACAATACGGTTCATATATTTTAATATGTGATAAAAAGAAAGGAAAAACTATGTTTATCGTAATGGGTTGCCTGGTTTGAATACTATTGCATTATTTTTGAAATCATAAGGTTAGTAAAAAAAATACTCTTTAGTATACTACAGTTTCATTATATATCTTCGAATTGTATTTAAGTTCTTTATTTTTTTTTCATGATGGGTTTAATTAACTCCAACTAATACCATGTTTTAAGTTGTTTTATAAACATAATAGTCTTACGTTACCTTTCCAAGTATAACAATTACGTATTTATTCATACATAATTGAAACGAATGAAAGAAGTGATTTTTTGCCCAAAACCCTATGTAGTGTTACCTAATGAAAAGAAAACTTGATTTCGTTAATAATGCATATCATATGATTACATTTAGCTTAAATTAAAACCTTTGTATAACTCATAACCAGCGTTTATGATAAATTAATTTGTATACCAAACCTAATAAATTTTAAGATTAAACGCCAATAGTATTATAATTATATTTCACTCTAAGAGGTTGATCTTTATTTTATATTCATACTAAGTATTTTTACAAAATTAGTTTGACTACAAAAGGGGTTTTTCTCCAGACCAGACATAAAAAGGTACCTTCTGAAGCTTCCACATTATCTGATAGCGAAGCAGGATTAAAGGGGCTAGAATCAGAAACCTGCTGGAGTTATTTTCATTCTATTGAACAATAAAAACAATACACCATCTTATCCTTAACAGCCACGATTATAAATTAATAAGTTTAGAATTTAGCAAAAAAACTTTCGGCGTTTTCAAAAGTATATCGCAAATTAATCATTTTTTATTTGGAAGCGCTTATTTTTGCTAAATGCATTAATGAAATAGGTAGAATGCAACATAGATAGTACTAATTAATAAAAAACTAGACCGATTAAAGGCATCGCTTTTTAAGTGGACATGGTAGTGAGTGAGACCATTAAAAATGCAATAAAAACATAAATTAAGGCATTTTAATAATTGTTTATTTAAAAAATTGCCAAATCGGAAATGAATACGGATGATTCTGATCAATTAGTTTCACATGTTTAAGCGCATATGATTACAATTTAAAACCTTAAGCCAGTGTACAAAACGGAGATTAGAAAACTTTTGAGTATTAAAAAATAAATATCATGTTGTAATATTAAACCACCTATGATCAAGAAAGATTTCATTGATTTCATTCAATCATTACGTTTCTATTGAAAAAATACCTTATGCTATGATAGTTAAAATTTGATTTCACCTTTGTTCTCTCATTGTTTATCCTCTTTTGTTTATATTATTTGAATTTCAAAACATTTAAGCAAAAAAAGGAAAAAAAAAATCTTAGAAAAAGAATATATAAATATATTTAGCTACAACCAACAAGACTACAATATATAAGAAAAATTGAAATTGAAAACACAAATAGTTCTGAAATTCATTCGAAGAACTTCGATTTCGCGCTTACTAACTTACCTATATATAATAATTTTATGGAAACGAAAGTGTTTGGATTGCTTCATAGATTTCAATAATAGTATGTGCACAAGTTGTTCCGTCTAGATAAGATAATAAAATAAAAGTAATACGTGCTTCAGGTTCGCTTATTACTCTCAAATATGACTTTTAGGATAAACAATATCATATCTTTCTTTCTCCTTCTACTAATACATATTGAATTTAAAAATAGACAACCTTTTAAATACATTATTGATCGTATTTTTAACATGTTCTTTTGAAAACAATTTGTCATTTTAATTTCTCAAGCAATTGTAGGTTTCATAAAATGTCAAATTTAAATATCAAATGATTTTGTTATATTATTCTGATTTCCTATATCATAAAAATTATTTCGTGACTTGGATGTCATAATTGAATAAATTGTAAAAATAGGGTATTGCAAAAAAAGTTTAAAAGGGTAGTCATGTAAATTTAATCCGTTCGATTAAAGAGTATAATTAAGGTCGATTTGTCGATTTGACTTTAGTAAAATCTATAAAAATACGCATACTAATTATTATTTATTTATAAATAAATACGAAATTGTAATAGAGTATTGAATCGTTAACGAGTAATAGATCTAGTTATATATATTTACATTTTGATACCTACAAACATATTTTCCGATGTCATATAAGAAAAACTGGAAGACAATTTACAAGCAATAAAAACTCTGTACAGTTAAAGCAAAAATTATAGACTAATTACGTTTTTGTCATGGCAAATAATGAAATTTTTTATTCTTAACCATATTATAAAAAGAAACAGGACACATTTTACACTGAATAACTTTTAACATAAAAGAAATTGTTTTAATTTAGTTAATTAAATAATGTTCGGTATTATTAATCTTTTCTCAAAACAATGAAGTAAGAAAGAGGTCATTTATAGTTTTTCAAATTTGTAAATTTGATTCATGGAATTAGTAACAATGTTTTGGATGCACACAGGCAATTGGTATACTACAATTACTATAAATTTAAGTCAAGTGCCTTAGAAATAAAATACAAGAAAAATGGGGTTTTGAATTCCGGTTACAATTCTATTTTAAAAGAATTTAAAATGTGGAATACTTTTTATTAAATTCTATACCTTCAGGGATATTGTAAATAGGAGTTTGTAACAAAATTTCGATTGACTTTAACTGTAAAGAGTCAATTGTAGAACCAATTCCTTTATAAATCAAGTATTTGCCGTTTTATTTACTTTAAAATCGGTCTAAAATTACGTAATCTTATAAAAGTGACGAATTTAAATTTTGTAAGTTCTATTCTACATAATATGTACATACACGGTTCACATGACACAAACTATAATAAAATTACTTCATATTTGATTTATTTCAAATGACTGTAATCAATAAATTTACATTTCTCGTAAGTAGTAATGAGTATCTCTTCATTAGAAGTATTAAGTCAATCCCAAAACGCTATGTCTGGACATAATAATTGGACAAAACTCTATTTTTCCTATACTATTCCTTTGTTAATTTTATTTTTTCTTAATTTTGCAACAGGGAGTTTAAGTGATTATAGGAAGAGTAACGCTAAAGAAGTTGAGATAGTCATGATAAAGAATTTATAGTACCTGTACTACAGAAGGAATAATATAGAAGAACTAGAAGACCCGGCGAACTTCGTTTCGCCCTATAATCAAGAAATATCTGTTACGTTTTTTTATTTATATTTTTGGAGTTTACCTATTAAAGCCATAAATCTCCGTGTTTTGAAGTGATTAGGAATGATTAATAGTTAATATGAGAGTTACACTGAGCTAGCAAAATAATAATTGTCAACGTTACTACTACACTTGATGCACAAACAATAACGATGGCCGACAACTGTGTAGGGAGTGAGAGAAGTCTAATTGTGTGAGAGAAACAGAAGACCGGCTTCGTTCTCATCCCTACTCCGTGCTGTTTACTGGGTCAGAAGTGACACCTGTAGATATCTGGCGGGGATAACTTATTAAATGACGATTGATCAGTTATCGACCGGAGATGAAAAATGATTAAATTACTAAAATAGCTATTAAAAAATAAGGGTTGATCGTAGAAGGGTGAAAATTTAGGATTGTATGTATTTTTGTACGTTGTATCATAAAAAAATAGTAATTAAAAATCTTGTCTAAAAAATAAAAATAAAAAATTTAGGGGTGGACTACCCCTAACATTTAGGGGGATGAAAAATAGATGTTGGCCGCTTCTCATAGCTACCGAATAAGCACAAAAAATTTCATCAAAATCGGTCAGGTTGTTTCGGAGGAGTATGGGCACGAAAACTGTGACACGAGAATTTTATATATTAGATATACAGAAGGTTTATTTTTGTGAATGCCCAAGAAATAAAGACTGATTTTCTTCTAACATTTCAGAAATATTTAGAATTCTAATACTTGAAAAGTAACGACGCAATAACATTATTATATTTGTAACTTATTAATACCCTTCACTAACTTCTCGCCCCTTAGAGTACAATTTAAGTGTTTTTGTAATTGTAGGATCCCTGGTCCTACATGTAAGTATAACTAGTCACTGGCTCACTACTACCCCGCCTAGAGCGACGCACGTCCCCGTTCTGCTCCGCGCTAGTCATTAGACTGCAATTTATTATTATTTATAAATTGTCTGGTCTTCACTAAGCATATTTCCATCATGAACTGATTTACACTCGTGTTAGGTGTATCACGCTCCTTCGTAGCCTTTGTCCTATCACTACACGCTATTCTTTACTTTTTTTTAAAATTTGATTGTGTCTCTCCGGTCGCCGTTTTAAAGTTATAAGATTCCATTTTAAAGACAATTACCTGTGCTGGGTTTTCAGTTAACATTCTAAAGTGTACATTTTAAATTCCAGAAGTTGAATATGTTGGTAGAATTAGTGGTTATCATGGTTAGGTAATGACAAGTGAGAATAAAATAAAAGATTTGGTTCAATAACCACAGCCACAGCACACCAAACAAATTAGACAATAGCAACAATTAGTTTTACGTTGCGGATGATCACGGATGACAGCGACCACCTCACATCAAGTAGGGCATTAGTTCGTTTTGTTACCTTTCTCATAAAAAAGATTAAAGCCCCTATAATGAATTGATATATTGCAATTTTAACACAAGTGTGTACTCAACATTTCTGTAAGGTCAAAATACGTCATAAGACGAATATTAGTAGATCCAAAGTATCCAAAACAGTAAAGAATTTCGGAAAATTGCGTTCATCAAGGTTTTAAACTCGGTTGACAATATTACACGTAAGTTTTTGTTCATATGTACATTTTTCCACATATACATGAATATGTCTATTCATTGATATAATCGTAATTGCAAAAACTTCTTAATGTAATAGAAATACATTCAAATTCCATTATTTTTTGTTAAGCATAAACAGAAGCCTTATTACCGACTGTTATTCAGTCTGTTTTGTTTGTGAAAAATTGGAAAAAGTCCATTTTTATTTTTTTAATACTTACTTAGTTTATTAAGTATTTGAAATCGAAATATATTTGGTATATAAAAAATCGTAATTTATTTTACTTCCAACTAAAGTATAACAATTTAATTACATTCTTTCCTGAAACAAAAGCTACATATTTGGGATAAGATTCGCTGTATCTAACGGAATTTCATTTCAACATTCTTACTGAATAGTTATATATACTGTTATATTTCTAAGTGCTAGATTTTAACTAAATGTTATTCTGACCACTTGAATATCTTAAGTTGAGCATTATAGGCAATTATTTTACGTACTCAAAGATAATTAAAAGTTATTGAATATTTGTATCTACATTAACATAATATTTAACTGCTTTTGATTGGATCCAATGTTCAGACATTGTATTATGATTTAATAAATATTAAAAGAATCACTACATTTAAAGATTTTAGTTATCTATACAATTTGGTTTTTAATTTATTAATGCTGCTGGATTACAAAAAGCATTGTAAAGTAAAAGCTGTTCTAGGTGCTGGAAAAAATATTATTATTATTATATTAATGCCTTTTTTTTCCATTTGGTAAACTCCTTAATACTTTCTAAACACTCAAGATTATAATTCGTCCTAATTCCATTACGAATGAAGCCAAAATATGTAAAAAATAACGTTATAAAACATTAACACTCATTTATTAATACAACCAAAACATTGAATATATATTTACCTGTCCAGAATATTATGGAATTATTAATTTCATGTTTTACTATAGGTATATTGCAATAAGAATTGTAAATAATACGCTTTGAATAACTGAGTAGAGGTTCATAATTGTGTTGATAGCCATACCAGATACCAGGATCAACTATAGGTATTCAGATTCAACTTGAGAAGAACATACGAGTAGATAATGAACTAATTCTTGGAGCATTAATTTATGGGACAGATATTGTAACATGTATGAATATGAGACGAAACCTCTTGGCATTCAATGTATTCACCGTGCGGGTGCCGGGTCCATTGCGTTGCAGGGAGAGGAGCTTCAACAGTGCCTGGGACTTACGACCCAGGTTTAGGTTTAAGGGGCCCCTTATCTAACATGCATTATACGCTCACCTCCACTGTCCAAACTCCTCCCCCTACCTAGCCAAATTTGAAGAGTAACTACTAGGGCTGCCTTCGACGTACGTTCCAAAAATGAATTAATGTGAGTTCATGATAGGTCCAAATCTTTTACTAGGTTATAGAGAGATTTAGCTGTTATACCTCTCTTTCATACTTCGCGTAAGTTATACTTGTAAGTATGTCACGAAAGAATCAATTCATTGTTGTAATAGATTTCAATTATACATATTAGGTAACAAATTTAATGTATAAAATATATTAAAAATAAAATTGTTTCAACTAGTTGCTAATGTAAGATTAATAATATGGAGGTAAAACCAAGTAAATAAAGGTAAATTAATAATAATTACAATACAAATACAATCCAATAAATTTACTCTTATGTTTAAATTCATTAACACTATAAAGTTAATAATTTAATACAACATTTGCATCGCGATCACAATTGAAAGTATTAGTAACAATATATTTAAATAAAGAGTACTTCAATTAATCCACACCACATGTATAGAAAAAAAAGAAACAACATCAAGAAGAGGTTTGTTGAATGTGTTAATAAATGATGTTATTTTTAATAAATCCAACCAAAAGTTAGGAGAAAGTGTCAAAATTGTAATATAAGTTCTATTATAAAAAGCAGTTTGAAAGGAATTTAATGTAATATTATTTTTTTATTTCGAACAGCCCATAAAAAGCTTTAAAATACAAAGAAAACAACGTTTCTATACAACTTTTTACATTGATGTCACTTAAAGAGAAGCTAACTTTGTTAGGAAATTTGTTATATAACATGAGAAAAGTAAATGCTCGCTAAGATTCAGAAATATTTTAACGATATCGGACTCTTGAGAGTTAATTTGTTTTTATCACTATCATGAAGTAAAAGTAGTAATTTCATATTTTGATTGATTTCTTAAATAGTTACTCTACAAATTATCTTATTAAATACTTCTTCGATGTACCTATTAAGAAAGATATCAAGAACTTTACATGATAAATTTATCTATATTGAAACGGGAGGATAATAATTATACACAGTTTAGTATAATCTGGCGTTTATTACTGTTCACACAATCCCGTAGGTACACTGTCAGAGATTCCTCTCGCACTCCGTAACGAGAGAGGTCTTATTCGAATCCTTGTAGGGAATCTCTCCTCAATTCCCCTGAAATCCAAAGTTAAACGATGTGACGCCTCTGACGCTCTCGCTGATTGGTCAAACGCTATGATTGGCTGAGCTCTGTGATTGGCTGAGACAGTTTCGGCGGCATACTGTGGCATGGCGTTACAATATCTTCTATATATATAAAAATGGATTGCTGTTCCTTAGTCTCGCTAAAACTCGAGAACGGCTGAATGGATTTGGCTAATTTTAGTCTTGAAATACTCCTGGAAGTCCAGGGAAGGTTTAAAAGGTGAGAAAAATTGGAATTATTGCCGGGATAACCCTAAAAACAGCCCTTTTCTATTTCCCATACAAACGTTTTTTTTTGACATTAGATTTGACAACTAACTAATATGTCAATCATTCTGTTTGATTGAAACAAGAAAAACCTGATTACTTATGGCCTCTAAGACGGAATAGAGTTCGCCTGGTCAGCTATACCTACATAGGTATATTACTCTTGACCAAACTAACGCGGACGAAGTCGCGGGCAAAAACTAGTACATATATAAAAATGAATTGCTATTCTTTAGTCTCACTAAAACTCGAGAACGGCTGAAGGGATTTATCTTATCTTAGTCTTTAAATGTTCGTGGAGGTTCAGGAAAGGTTTAAAAACTGAAAAAAATTGATTCATTTCCTGGATAACCCTAAAAACAGCCCTTTTCTATTTCCCATACAAACGTGTTTTTTTTGACATTAGATTTCACAACTAACTAATATGTCAATCATTCCGTCGCACATCAAAACACTGAGATTTATGGCTTAAAGGCTCCAAAAATATAAATAAAAAAACGTAACAGATATTTCTTGATTATAGAGCGATACGAAGTTCGCCGGGTCTTCTAGTAAATAATAAAATATATTTAAAAGATACATAAAATAAAAAATAATAATTATATTTAAATGAAATACGCTGCATTTAAAATAAAATGAACAATCATGATTTTATGATTTTTAAAACTTTTTTTGATATCTATTTGTCCTATTAAAGAAAAAGTAAAACTATTACATAAATAAATAAATAAAGTATATTGTCTCAAAAATTATCGTTGGTCGTGCCTCAATTTATAGATTACGCTGATGTGTGTTATCCTGATCTCAATGAAACCCTCTTGAACAAACTTGACCGTCTCCTAAATAACTCCTTACGTTTTATCTTTTGTCTTCGTAAATTTGATCACATTATTTATAGGTGGTAGAGCCTAGCTGTGGTTATGTTACTACAGCTCGAACATGGCCTGGCTCGACCGGGGAAGTACCACCCTCTCACAGAAGATCGGCGTGAAGTAGTCAGTAATGACTGCGTTTCGTCCGATGAGTGAGAGAGCCGGTTGCCCTTTCCCTTTTCCCAACCTTTCCTTGTATTTCCTTATTCCCACCCTTCCCTATCCCTAAAAAAAAAAGGTTGGCAACGCATCCGCAACATATTTTTTGCGGATGTCCATGGGCGACGGTAACCACCTTCCATCAAGTGGGCCGTCTGTTCGTTTGCCACCTATAACATAAAAAAAAAAAAAAAAAAATTTCACTATCGAGCAGAGCTCAAATGGCTTCCCATCCGCCAACGCAGAGAATTACGTCTATTGTGTCTTCTTTTCTCCATTCTTTTTGATCCCCAATCTCCTCTTTACTTAAAAGATAATTTTAAATTTCTCTGTGACAATCATGATCGACAGTTACGCTCTAATGACTCTCTCCTCCTCTCTTTTCCCAGCCACCACTCTGGTTTCCTCTCTAACTCCTTCTCTGTAAAATCTATCAGACTGTGGAATAAACTCCCACTAGAAATAAGGAAGGCACCTACAACGGCATTTTTCAGGCGTCGTGTACAGGAACATTTTGCTCAGAATCTGTATGTAAGTGTCTGTTTTTATTATTGTTTTTGGTATATAATGTATATGTATTGGTATGTGTGTGTATGTATGTGTATGTGTATGTATATGTATCTATATATATGTGTATATATTATTTATATATCAATAGAAATTTATATGTATATTTTTACTTTTACATACTACCGTCTTCATGTCTTTCTGCTTTGCCTAAGGGTTGACTGGGAGAGAATGCCTTCAGGCATTAAGTCCACCTTTTGTATCTACGTGTGTAGTTATAATATAAATAATATAAAAATTAAAATGCAGGAAGTATTATATTATTACTTACTATAGACACTTTAGATAAAGTAGTTCCTATTAAAAATTAAGTTTTGAACTTTAATGAAACTTATCATAATATAATTCATTAATAATAATAACATTAATATGCATTTTTTAGTTTAGGAAAATTCAAAATAAAATATAAAAAATTTAGTAGGTACATCGGCATATCGGAGTGAAAATAATTTTCACTTTGTTCAATTTAATTTCGTAACACGGTCAACTAAAAACGTGACAAGGATATTTTATTATCGTCTTTATATAATAAAAATTAAAAAGAATATTATTTTCTTCCATTTTATAATAGGAAAGTTAAAACGAAAATTATTACTTTTTATATAATAAGAAGTGTCACATTCGATCATTAAGAAATCGCTAAAACTAGGCAGCCAAACTTCTTCATGTGTTTAGTAATTATGAGAGATACAATAAATATGTGACAGTTCAAATGTAACAAAAAAGAATATTAGTTCATGTAATCTAAAAATGTAATAAACGACTCCTTTCCGTTAACATTTAAAAATTCCGACAACAATTTAATAAACTTTAAAATTTCACCAATTCTTGTCACTTTTCCTGATCATATTTTCTTTGTAATTAAATAAAACACTATTAACATTTTACTTACCCGTTATATATTAAAGTTCCATGATGAATTTATAATCTAATAATAGGTTTTTTTTTTGATGTCTCAAGGGCACGAGCGAATACTTTTATTTCCTCATAATCAAACCATATTCAGAAGTAATTTTGAAAAATATGAGTATTGATATAGATCTCATAACCTTAACTATTATAAGTAGCACTTTAAATTTTAAACACAGTTTCTTTTGCATCTTATTTAATAATAACTTAATGTATAGTTCGGACAAATACAACTTTATTGATGATTGAATTTCTTTAATGAATAGATAACTACTAAATATATACTAAATATATTTTTAAAAATAAATCTACAAATTTAATATGATAGAAACACATTTACATAGCAATTTTATATTTTTTTATACATATTTTAGGGATTTAAAACTTCTTATTTATTATGAGTACAAATATTAAATTTATGTTTTATAAGCGTGTGATGAAAACCGTTTTTCACGTCAAATGATTGCCAAGACAGTAACTAAGTCCCGAGTATATACCACCTGTAAAATTTTTATATACATTTATTCACGATGATACTGATAGTATTGAGTATAACCCTAATGATACTAAAACCATTTAATTTAACTTATTAATTTCATTTCATTTTTTTACACAATAAATTATCTCTTTCATGTTCATTATTGTATAATTCGGCTGTATAAAAGGTTCCGTGTTAAGCCCTAAGAACAAGGCCAGTAAAGTTATAAAAGTGAAGTTACAAGCTTTTAACATGAGACGTGAACGTATTTTTTAAAGCGAGAGTCATATCCTATAATATACATTCATATTTTTCATTATTTACTGTTGTGTATTTTAACAAAGTAGAAGGTAAAGCGTTTGTAAATTATTTCATAAATGAAAACTGCGTGATTTTAATTGATATGTAGCCATATTTGTTAATACACTGTTTGATATTAAATTTACCGACTTTCTTTGACTAGATTTAATCGAAGCATTAGGTATGGCAATCAAAAATACAACTATATCGAGCAGAATTTATTGTCCTTTTTTAACTTCTTCTTCTTAAGATGCCTCTCCGACTAGCGAAGGGTGCCAGTTAGCTCCGCATACTGTTTTCTGTCTCTTGCGAGGTGGAAAAGATGTTCAGCACTCGCAATTCAAGTCCACTCTCTGATGTTTCGTAACCATGAGTTTCTTCTACGACTGACACCTCTTCTACTGGGACTTTTCCCATCATAATGTCCTTTTTCAAATGAGAATCTTATCAGTAATTAATTATTGATATTTTAATTAAATTTTAAATAAGTTGTCCTTGAACATATATTTTATTGTCTCTTTCCACAAAGCTGATAAACTATGTATATTCACAGTCTATTCCTCTTCCACGGAGAGGTCATACATAGTAAGAGTAAGTTTTAATTACAACGGCGCACAAAACGAAAATAGTTTTCAGTGCTTTTGACAAGACCTACTTTTCATGTTTTCAATTTCCTGAATCTCGATCCAAAGCCCACTGTGCTCCGTTTGAGTTTTGAGAAAATTGGATCAATACAACAAACAAATATTGAGGAAAATACTGGTTCGAATATATATTAAAATGATGACATCACATGTTTCGTTATGTTGAATGAATATATGGCATTATATTTACATATAACTACTGTACGATCGAGTGAAAAAAATTTAAGTAACTTTATAGAAAATATTTATTATAAACAAAATTAAACATCTATTTGCTTCTGTGGACCATTTTCTTATTTTTAGATGATATGTGCGTATGTATTTTGTTTTCTGCCTTTCAATGTTTATTTCTGAAGCCTACGACACAGATGATTTCCTATAATTTAACATCTTTTATGATGTTTATTATATATCGATCTTTATAAGTATTTTTGGAGGGTTGCCATCTTTATATATAATTTTTTTTAACGTGTTGAGTGATATCACTGAAGTAGACGCCAGAGTAATGTAATTTTTATATCATAATTAATGAGTTTATTAATAGAAACCATATCCAGATGACTGATGACCGATTACTGATTTCCTTCACCAGGCATTTAGATAGTTGAGGATCGAAATGAAATTATGAGATTAAATTACTTACAAAAAATGTTACAACTCAATCCAATTCCTATAAAAGATTTTTTGCCATCACCTAAAATAAATAAAACAGATTTTGTAGCAAAAACAAAAGTGGTTTGGAGCAATGTTTTAAATCCAATAGAATTTTAATTGGGACTCTTTTGTGGCACATTTCAGAACAAATTGTATCTTTTGTTTCAAAATGTCCAGAGAATATGCTGAAAAAAATTAACACTTTAAGTTAATATTCATTAAAATAAAAATATTGTGTGTAGAATTGTTACTGTTATTTTTCAGTCTTTTTAAATATATTGTCTATTTTAAAGATGTTATTTTCACATTATTTTTTTACAATAAGACATCCAATACGTTGAAAATGCTTTCAATGACGTCTTACACCTTTGTACCTCAATGATCACTCCCACACAGCGGATTCTTTGATGAGGAGTTTTTTTCCTAAAGTACACAGTGTGGAGTTCATAAAGAGAGAAGTGAATGGGTATTTGAAGTGTCATTAATGGATATGTTATAGCGTGGGTACCGCAGGCGTCTATAAGCTATTGTCACGGTTCAACATCTAGCCATCCGTACGCTTAATTACCATCAACATAAAATATATTTATATATAAAGCGTACTTATCCTTTTAATACGTTTGGAATCAATTAAAATTTAAGCTATCGTGGGATATCTGGTTTGTGAAGAGAACATTTAAGTTTGCTTTATGAAATCCAACTTATTTTAAAACGATTCATTAAAATCACCAATTAAGTTATTTTTTCCCTATTTGAACAGAAGCAACATTTTTACTCTCAAATGACATTAAAACGAATATAATGACAATTTATTTCCAATTATGCCAATTTTTATTTTAATGAAATAATTTTCCCGGAACACTTCCAGAATTAGAATTGTCAACAAAGTGCCAAGCTGATACAAAGGTATTATACTTGTAAAGACTGGAACCGTATAACAAGTAGTGTGAAATACAAATGCTAACAGCGTTTATGGAACTGGAAGGGCTTTTTAAAAAAACTTAACAAATAATAAAAGGAATCGTATTATTAAATATGTTACACTTTAAGTTTCATTGAATTTATATAATTACACTAGAAGACCTGGCGAACTTCGTATCGTCCTATAATCAAAAAATATCTATTACGTTTTTTTATTTATATTTTTGGAGTTTACCTGTAAGCCATAAATCTCTGTGTTTTGAAGTGCGACAGAATGATTGACATATTAGTAAGTTGTCAAATCTAATGTCAAAAAATACGTTTGTATGGGAAATAGAAAAGGGCTGTTTTTATGGTTTTCCCAGTAATTAATCAATTTTTTTCGGCTTTTATACCTTCCCTGAACCTCCACGAACATTTCAAGACTAAGATAATATAAATCCGTTCAGCCATTCTCGAGTCTTAGCGAGACTAAGGAACAGCAATCCATTTTTATATATATAGAAGATTATTGTGACAGTTACAGATAATCATAATTTTTATTTAGAGAATGTATGAGCCTTAAAAGTAAGGACTTCTTTTTCCGAGAGGATTTTTAAATATTTAAGCAAACAAAATATTCTTATATACATAACATACTATGTATATACCAATGTTTTTAACCATATCTAGTTTATTACCCATAAACTATAGATTTAGTAAATATGTACATATAATCTTTTTCCTTTGTTTAACATAAATTCACACATTTTTTTTTAAACAGTCTTATTTAGCGTCCATATAATGTTTGTAAAATCGCAGAGCTCGCACAAATATAAGTAGAATGTGATTCTGGAAGCTTATTTTGCTTTAGAACTTGGTTATTAAGTTAAACGGCGTGTTCGTGTCCTTAAATGTGACTATTCAGCATTCATTCCAAAAATGCATTGATTTTTTATTTTGAAAATTATTCTTGCTATCGATTATTGCTGATATTCAAACGCAATTATTTATCAGTATATTTTCCTGTAGATACTCGTATTGTTATCCTTACAAAGAGTAATTCAATTAAACTGTGATAACTTTATTTAAAATGAAACTAACTATAATTTCAGAAACATTATTTATTAACATCAAATTAAACAATAATATTTTTTAAGTTTTAAAATATTATTCTTTGGTTTTATTCAAACATATCTACTTGTTAATAGTGTTTTTCTGATAATTAAAACTAAAAAACATTAGAGCAAAAGCTAACTTCATAACATTTTAAAAGACTTTCAATAAGAAAAACTTAAAAGACTTCATTTCAGAATGTTCCAGGTCACTCATAACTATTTTCATTTAACATACTTTTAAACTAAGCAACGTTTAATCTATGTTTTTAGTTAGATATTGCTATATATAAGCATATATCAAAAAGGCCGTCTTAGAAACAGATATCACTTCTATTGTTCATCTAGCAAAGCATTTACGAATTTTTAATTTAAATATCTAACTATATCTTATAAGGCAAAACGCAAAAAACATACATAATAAAAAAATTGGTTAAATAAAATAAAGAAGCTTTTAAATCGTCACTGTGATAAACAAAGGCAAAAAATATATTTACAAAATTTTCTACTGCTGAAACGATATTGGATGTAAGATTTTATTTTTCTTATCATCTTTTGGTAAAAATTAAACGATTCCAAAATAAAACTTTGATATTGTCAAGATTTTCTTATTACTGCTGACTTATTGAGCACTAACAATGTTTAAAAACAACCCTTTAGAAAGAACACGTACTAAAATCCATAACACAACACACTAAAACTATATTTATAAAGTATCTTCAAATTATAATATGTTATATATATAATACTAGTTTATGTCCGTGACTTCGTCAACGTTAGTTTTAGAATTAGAAAATTGTAGCCGACCAGACGAACTCCTAATAGACAATAAATAAGAACATTTTGTATTTCATTAACTTCTTTTTTTCATATTCGATAAGATGAAAGTATCCTATGTCCTTTTCTTAGTTCTACGCCATCTGTCATCCTATTTTCAGCTAGACCCGTACACCCGTTTTTAAGTTATAAATAGTGTAACTAACACGACTTTCTTTAATATATAAAGATATCAGACCAAAATGGAATTAACCAGATATATATTGAAAATAAATAAGAAAGCGAAGAAGACAAATAAACAAAAATCGGATTTTCATCCTAATGCGTTGTTTAAAAAAAACATTCAAAATACTTAATGGGAAGTTAATCCGTGACTTTAGTTATAACCTACATTTATTTTTAAACAGGAAGTTTGTGAAGTTACATTAACGTAATGCATGTCTATTACTACTTTTAACACTACCCTGTGGCTTCCTGAAACTAATGTAATGGTGTTTATACATTAAAACATCATATGGACAAAAATCTAACAGCACATAACTTGTTTATCAAGAAAAACTAGTTTTCAAGAAAAAAATAATCTACTAATATGAAGGTTCTATGTTCTTATATAAATTTTGGGAACTTTTACTTCTATCAGTTTGTAAATAATAAGGTAAAGCAATTTTAGACAAAAAACATTTTATGCATATCTAACACATATATATAAGTCTCCATTGAGTCACATACTTTCTACGTTGCACGTATCTCTTATGCTGCTTTCAAAGGAAAATATCTTTTA
Organism: Danaus chrysippus; assembly: GCA_916720795.1. NCBI lineage: Eukaryota > Metazoa > Arthropoda > Insecta > Lepidoptera > Nymphalidae > Danaus > Danaus chrysippus. The sequence goes on along the minus strand of CAKASE010000077.1, from coordinate 4,890,965 downwards.
GGAGTATCTTTTAGCTACACGTTTTTTATGCATGCAAGCCTTCCAACCGTCGGGCACCTTTGGTGCTACAAAAAATATTTGTGTCTAGAGTTAGTAAGAACCCGCAGGTTCATTAGGCATCAGATCACTATAAGAATTTTAAATTTAGCCATTTAAATTTTGTGCATATTTGCAGGTTACAAAGTCAGTCGTTACAAGGATGACTAATTATTTACCATCGCTGATATCGAAATAGGTAAAGACACTCTAAAGTATTCAGACACTCTATTTGTTTTAGACCTTAACAATCAAGTAATGACTGATAACCTTAGCATCAAAAGGCTTGTAAGCGATATTATACACCTAAACTGTCTTGACCGACGAAAAATATTTCTAACTATGCCTTCGTTATTCCAGCTGTCTGCTGGTGGAGAACTTTCCATTGATCATGTATAGAGAGTCCCTTAAGGCTACCTCCTCAGCCTCTTGAAGCTACCTTTTGAACCCTCATGTAATCGCAGCCTTTAGAATCCAAATTCAAGCACAATAACTGACTATCTATTATCCTTGTCAACGTCCTAAGAATATTCAGTCCATTTTATCTTAGAAATATTTGGTTATTCCGTCTGTCTTCTTCGTATATTATCTTTTTCATTTATCACATCATTAAAAATATGCGGTAAATAGTTTCTATTTAAAACATCGACGGTTATCGCTAAGTAAAAAGCATTTTATATAGAAAAAATCGAGTAACATTGCAATCGCGTAACGAGTAACATTGCCGAGTCAACGAAACCGAATCCTAAGCATGGGAACTAGAATCCTATCCTTATATTGCATCAGTTTTAAATGGCGCATTTCACGTATCATGATTCTTAAACACAGATTTAATATTTTTAAAATGCAATTACTATTATAATTATAATACATATCTAAGTAACTTTTTGAGTTCGCCTGAAAACCCTAGAAAATCCTGAACTGCATCATATATAACTAACTGTTCTAATGTATTTGTGGCGTCCATAGTTAATTTAAAAAAACCAGGCTTCGAATGTAATTTGATTAGTTTCCTAATTTCAATTAAAATGAAGTGTTAAAAGCAAAATAAAAATTTCTTTTATTTATAATGATATCATGAGATTTAAAACAACATAGGAATGTAAAGCCGTGTTACAAGCTACGAAATCTCACGCACAGTAAAAATATTAAAAAAATGTTCTCCAACTATCATATGTCAATGCATCTTCAGAGTTCCAAATTTTTGCTTGAACTTGACAGATAAATCGTCCTCTCTCATTCAGATCTCAGACTCAAGAGTCCGAAAGTTGTGGAGTAATATAGGCCTAATTCAGTTCTCCTAGGTTTCAAGCAACAACTAGACAAAAATAACTAAATATCAGGACTTACCACCAAAACCTGTTCTTCATAACTAGGTACACCAGGTACAGCACCTCCCATTGAAGTCCTTACTTGATATTTAATATAAACTTTTTGCCGCGAAAAATGGCTAGTACTTAAAAAAAGACGCAATATAGTTACATAATAGCTGAAATGAGTGGAAGAAGGAACAAAAAAATAACAAAAATGAAATAAATGGACCGGTACAAATGTAAAGAAGTTATAATAGTTGCAATTGGTAGAATAAAATCAAGAAAGAATATCAAAAACTAAATGTATGAAATAGTAAAGAAGAATAAACAAAGAAGTAAAAAAAAGTTTTTTAAGCAGTAATGGTTTTTAATTTTATTGATGCTGAAGGTTTGAAAAACTATATATGTATAATAAAGAATAGAAACTTTTAAACTTCGCGTAGCTACGCGTTTGTTGGTAGCGAATAGAGTTTAACTTTTTGCCGTGCACGGCCTCACTATCATGACTCTTTGCTACCTTTTATTCGCTATACTAATTCAATGTTAGTGAAAAATAGTCATCGGCTGTGTTATGTTTTTATTGTTCAATAATTAATTTAACGACGCACATACTTACTAACTTTAAAAACCCATACACAGTACCAATGTATCAAGATTACATTGACCATTACATTGAACATACTGTTTATATCAACAGAAAAACAGATATATTTATTAGGGTTGTAAGGTGTTTTCTATTCTATGATATTTACATTAGGCAATAATAAGATTAACAGTAATTATTGAAGTAACAAAAGTTCCATTTGAATGTTAGGTACTACTTACTTTATAACAGACGTTACGAACTAGTTGTAAAAGTTTAGTTATAAAAGGTCTCCGCTCGAGCCGCTACGATCGGCCGTTATGTTCTCACTCGATTTTAAGGACATACCCTCAGCATGATTTGTAATTATTAAACTTCTGTATTTGTTAAGTTCACAGGACTTTTGGGAATGGGACACAAACATTGTTTAAATGATGATGTTGAAAAGTTCCTTAATATCCCAAGTAGTTGTGTTTAGTTGTTCTCATTTGAATGCATCTCGCATATAAACTGCGGCTCTTGAAATGGTACCGTTCAACTCCAGAGAGGCGGCAAAGTGTTCCTTCCCAATTAAGTCTTATTATCTAAATAGCGAACATTTGGTTACAAGGTAAAATAAATCTAAATACATCAAAATATATCGTAGTATGACTCGAAAGTCAATAAAGATATAATATACATACTTAAAAATATATAACAATAAGTAGTAAAATATCATAAAAATCACATAATTAGCAGTCTGATCATTTGTTTATTCATTTCTAACTTCAAATACGTCCACATCTCGTTTACCCGTGATCACGCTTGCTGTAAAGTAACCGAAACGTCGGGAGTATGTAGTTTTTATCAAAAATATAGACGCGTAATAAATCCACAAAATATTAATTTTATTTCAATGACTCGCGAAAATCTCATATCTCATTATTCAAATGCGTTCCATAACAAGCAAAAGTATCCTAAAATTTTATTTAATATTTTCAATACATTTCTAGGACGAAAACTAATTTTCATTAAAGAATCTACAAATATAAAGAAAGTACTTAAATACTATGTTTATATTATTTAAAAGATTCAAATATTAGACTAATGGGATTTTTTTTATCCATTAAAAACTTGGTTGTAAAATTATTAGCGGAAAATGTTTTTTCTGTTGAATTAACCTCTTTACCGTAATATGTGACATTAATTGTCACTTGTCAAAATATATTGAACGTTATTAGGAAGGATACTTTGAATAATATATATATATAAGGGACAATACAATTAATTAAGTAAAATATAAATATTTGTAAAATGAAAAAGTATTAACTTATGAAGCGAAATAACTTAAAATAAGAATTAAATTAGAACTACTCTTAGCGATGGTTATAAAACAAGAGTTAAAATTTTGAGCTGTTGTCATTTGAAAACTTGGCATGAAAATACTAATAACCTTTGAGTACTAGTCAAGATCTCTGAAAAATCATTTACCTAGAACTGAAAACATCAATTAAAATCTTTGTTATACAACACAGTCAAAATTGTAAAAGAACAAGACAATTTAAAAGGTAGTTTGATATCAGATACGAGTAACAGGTAAATGTTTTTATATTGTTTAAATATTATTTTCGTCAATGTCTGCACCGTTAGAATTCATATTTTTCTATTAGACTTAAGTAAACGACTATTAGAAATTAAATAAGTCTTTGAAAGAATAATTAAGTAGATAGGATCTTTCTTATTGATTAGTGTCGGTGACAGACAATATGGAAAATAATGGTGAATACAGAAAGACGAAAAGAAATACAGAAAGTTTCTAATAACACTTCACTCACTCCACATCCCGTGTGACTATACCTTAAAAAATTGAAAAGTCAACTCCTTTACGTCAAATCCGAACACTGAAGAACGTACATTAATTAAACAAAACAAAAACAAATTATAATATGATTAGTCGTCTCACCATTGATACCATTTTTTATTTTAAAGAATTTTATCTGATCTGGCTTCTATAATATTGGGATATCTCAATCGATGAGATAAACATTTTTAAAGGTGAAGAAGTCAATAACGGTATCACCACTAAGACTTCCTGTAAATATCTTTGAGGACAAAATAATTAATATAGCATCATCATTATCTTAACAACTCGATCCCGTCCAATGATTAAAAAGCTTGACGGCGACAGCATAAAACCTTCTTGTATCGGAAAAAAAAGATAAAAATTCCAATGACAGATTTGACAAGGTAATTTGTAGCTTATACCCTCGATACACGATTGGTGTTTGCTTGTGAAATGTTTTGTATAGGATGTTTCAATGTGCGATCGGTAGCCGTGTCGGACGCGTTGTCAAGATTTTCAAAGTTTTGACATAAACATTCAATTATAGCCCTGTTCTTTTTATTTTTTAAAGTTATAAGGGCTAGAATTGTTTGCACATTTTCATAAACTTATGTCATTGTGCTGTCACGTTTTGGGTTGTACCTATACTTCGGCAATTTTGTATGATTGGGTTTTGTTTTTTGTATTAACACTGGTTTGTTAGTGACTTATTTTTGGATCAATTTTTAACAAACCGTCTTAAGCGGTAGTCGACCAACGGCTTAAAGCAATCAAAGGGGACGTTTACAAAAAATACAAATATAGTATTTTACTTTCGATGTACATTGAATTTATACAAAACCAATCATAATATTTTGCAATACCATGTTTGCTATTAATAATTCTCTTTCACAAAAACATATTATTTTTTCCACCAACATATAATCTCTCGTTAGTGCTTTTAGGGAATCAAAAAATATTTTACTGAAAACTTCAATATTATAAATATACATACATACTGTATTTATTATAATATCTGTTTTTAGCGTGTACTCTCATCGCTCGCAGCAAACACTACCTACACTTGAAACCAAAATTGAATATATTTTTGTGTCTTGTAATTTTAAACATATTACGATGTCTTTTTTCCCAAAACACTTTAAAGACGAATGAATGGAATATGAATGTTTTATTTTTCATATTTATAAGCACTACATGATCAATCTATTATTCCTGATTCAATAATATTGTTTTATAAAATTAAAATGAAGAAAATAATCACTTTATTAAGACACTCTACGTATCTTTACTTTGACTGTTAGACTGTTTTTGAACAAGATCCTTAGGCCACAAAACCTTACTTATTTTCTGATGAACAAAATATCTATATAGAAACAATAGGTAACTTTTAGCATCTATAGCAAAAGCAAACATATCTGCAAGGTTGAAACTAGATTTAAATAGTCCAACATTTGAGAATACTTACAAAATACATTTAAATACTCCCCTACATATTTCATTTGACAATCATCAAGTTTCAGACTTCATATAAATAAGATTGTGTTTTTTTGCTGTCGATATTTAAAGTGTCTGATTAAAAATAGTGCCAACGTAAGGTGTAAGGCAGTTTTAATTTGAAATTTTTTACATATTTCCTACAATATAATAATAATAATAATAATAATAAATCTTTATTTCGAACACATAGTCCATAGGGTACAAAACAAAAAGTAATAGAAAATAAATTAAGATGAAATAAGTACATTAAAAATAAATAAATAAATAATACAAAATAACGACACAGCATCATCGCACATGGGCACGCAGGTAGGTCTTCAGAATATCTGAGTCGTACCTGTCGGCAATTACTTGCAGAATGCTATTAGAGCTGCCCCGCAACCTGCTTATAGATGAAGCTAGCCTCTTGCGTATGATGGCTTGAAATCCATCAGTTCTTTCATTTGTAAACATACCTGAGGCACTACAGAACCGAGGCAGCCCCAACAGCATCCTGAAGCCATTATTATATTGGACACGCAGAGCACTAAGCGATCTCTGAGTATGATTGAACCACAGGCTGCACGTGTATAGTGTCTGGCAGTAAGCTTTAAACAACGTTATTTTGACTTTAGCGCTACAACGTGCAAACCTGCGGGTCAACATATTACTCCTAACCGCCAGCGCTCTGCGTTCCCTCTCTATGTCTACTTGGTCGTCTAGTCCCTCCGTAACATAGTGACCCAGGTATTTAAACTGTTTCACCCGTTTCAATTCAGTACCATTCAGCTTCATGGCGGGCACTATGGACGGATATTTACTAGCGGCCCCGAAGACCAAGTATTCACTTTTTTGACAATTATACAGCAGCCCGTGATCGCGACTGTACTTTTCACATATAGTAAGTAATTGTCTCATTGCGCTAACAGATGGGGTCAGCAGAACCATGTCATCGGCGTAACTAAAATTGTTCATACAAACGTCATCAATCCGACATCCGACACGAGTACTGCTGAGCCCAACTATGAGCTCATTGACATAGAGATTGAATAGCTTTGGAGAGGTCAGCCCACCCTGCCTCACCCCGCACTCCAGCCTGTACGATTCGGAACAACTGTCCGCCCATCTAACACAATTTTTTTGATTACGGTACCAGTATTGAAACAGGTGTTGCACCTGTGTATGCACCCCTGTCTTTGCCAGCTTATCCCACAAGACATCATAGGATACCAGATCAAACGCCCTGGATAAATCAAGGAAGCAAGCGTAGACAGGTGTATTTCTCTTCGTATAGTATCGTACAGTGTGCTTCACACTCAAAATAGCGCTTTCAGTCGAGAGTCCAGCTCTGAAGCCAAACTGCGCGTCATGAATATTGAGATGCTTATCCAGCTCCGCGTCAAGCACACTGTCCAACACCTTCGCCACTACCGTTGCTAAGGATATCGGCCTATAGTTATGTTTATCTGACAAATCACCCGTTTTGTTTTTAACAATCGGTACCGTAATCGATTTTATAAGATCATCCGGCAAGTACGAGTGACTCAAACATATGTTAAAGAACATAGCCAACACACGCGGTAGATGAACTCCCGCGTATTTTAAATGTTCAATACTGAGCCCGTCATGCCCCGGTGACTTACCCCTGGACATTTTACTAACTATTCTACGAATTTGTTTACCTGTAACAAGATACAAGTCACCGGTCATGACGGCCTCAGAATTATTAGTCGAGGAACCGCGCGGCGATTTCACAGTGAAATGTTCCTTAAACAATTCGGCAATATGTTTGGTGTCACTTACACCTCCCACGCTTACAGGGAGGCTCGACTTTTGGTTTAATTTACCCGTAGCTTTCCAAAATTCCGAGAATCTATTAGAAGCATGATGTTCCGTAATTAAATCTTTTTCTATCTGTTCTTTATTGTTTTGACACCACTTTAATTTGTTCTTAAATACTTTACGACTTTCCCTCATCTCGTCATATATGATACCAGATTGAGGTTTATTGTGGGAAACCCAACATAAGAATTTAAGCCTCGCCTCCCTGTGCGCGTCATACACATATTTATTCCAGCCACTCACATGTTTGATATTTTTGTTACGACGGCGGCGCTCATTAATTGTACTCGACTTGATAGCCGAATCAGTTAACACTAACGTAATCTTTTTATACAAATTATCTATCACAAATTTATGTTTATTATATTTACAACAATTATAACTACATTGTCTAAGTTCAGACGGAAAATCTATTAATTTTAGTTTAGAGTTACACATTTTACTATAACTTTCTATTTGCTCATTAGTTCTATAGCCCCAAATAGCTTTGTTTTGCTTATTATTTATCCTTAAATTAGTTTTCTCAGTTATCATATTAAGTTGGCACTCAATAACTAAGGGTAGATGGTCAGACCAATATGTGTCATATTTTATATAGACATTGGTAACAGTTTGTCTCGCAGAGTAGCTAACAACACAGTGATCAAGCCACCTAGTACATCCCTGCGCATCACTAATAAAAGTATAATTATTAGAATTTATTCCCAATACATCCATATCAACACAAGACCATTGTTGATCCGCACACAAGTTAGACAACTCATTATAGAATACTTCCCCCGGATGCGCATTAAAATCACCTAACATATAGACGGCCTCTACAGAAGTATTATTAACTATGGCACATACCTCACCAAAACACGCTGTAAAATCCTCTAAATTATGCAATGCATCAGTGGGCATATATACACTAAACACTAAAAGAGAACGGTTATTTATTGAGACTCTTATTGCACTTAACCGCGGACTATTGCACTTAATCACAGATACATCTTTGAAAACACTTTTTCGCCACAATACAGCTACGCCGCCGAAAGGTCGCCCTCGGAATATACCAGCCGAAGTGTCGACTGCTGACGTCCCGGTATACGCGAACTCCTCGTCGATCGTTCCCAATAGCGGTATATCGTGGGGAAAAAGCCAGGTCTCTTGTAATGCTACGATATCCGCCAATCTGCACAGTTTTCTAACACAGTCAATTGATCTCTTGATGGATTTACAGTTAAAGCTTATAAAGTTTGACTTGGTTTTATTATTATTAGTTTCATTATTGTCCATTATGTCCTTGAAGAGATTCACCTTTCCTATTGTTATCATCCTTATCAGGTCGATGTGCATCTCTATTTATGTAAATAAAGCGCCTAAACGATATTCCTTCGGGCCATAAATTATCATTTAAGAATAAAGCGATCTTGTTCTGTGGTACAAATATTTTAAATGCATTGTAGTTTCTATTTTTTTTCATTATTATTTTCTTTACGGTAACTGATATTTGCGTCCTGGACAGTATATATTTAGTGATATCACTCTCCATCACTTCTTTATCGACTCCAGAAACAAATAATGGCGTCATAATTTCTGCCGCTTTAAATTTTGCATCCGCCTCCAAGGCCGCCTTTCCCTGGCTCCCAGCAAATTTATACCTATGTTTCCGCTTCCTTACAATTTTCCATTCATTCTCCTCTCCCTTGCGCTTCAGCTCGGATCCGCTATCGCCAATCACCCGCTGCTCAGCTCGCTCAGAGACATCCACGCATTCCTGACGCAGCCGTTGTGTCGAAACCGCGGTGTTGGCCTCCACGGGCGTGCGTTCTATGTTCTGCGGTAGGTCAGGAAACCTATTTCTCGGGGTACCTCCTGTGTTATTATTATACAATGATTTTAATTCCTCAAATTGCTCGTTAGTTACATAGCTTTCCTTTATTATTTTTAACTCATTTTGTAGAACTAACATATCCTTTTTAGCAGTTTACTTGCATCCAAATGGTCGAACGTTATCGGCGGCAACTTATGCAACTCCCGCGCAACGAATACCGGTACTTCTTCTGGATCGGTTTCTTTAAGCAGCGTTATTATATCAGATAGATCTCTCTGCGACTTCCCTTCTCTTTTTCTGGAGATTTTACGCCTATTTGTCGTAATCGACTCGTATAATAAACCTTTCGCCGCTTCAACATCCTCTTCTGAGAAGCTAGTCACACACAATCTCACTAGACTCTCTTCGTCCATTACATCCATCTTATTTTGGATGTACGCCAACACTTCACATATTACAATATTACAACTATTACATTTAATAACTTTCGAAGTCGACGCCATTTTTAAAGCAATGACACGACCGCTCACTAAGCGACACGACCGCTCAATAAAATGTAATGTGATGAATATAGCTGTAACTCATACCTCAGACTATAAGTAAAAAAGTACAATTTTTATTTACCTAGCATCTGGTACCTGAGAATGGCCGTCAGTTTAAGATAGCTGGTAGTTTAAGTTTACTATAGACACGATTATTAGCCTATTACATAATATTTTTTGGCAATTAGAAAATAAGTAAATTCTGGTGGCACTGGGATTTTGGATAATATGTTAAAAATAAGTCACGCGTTATCTTCAGTTAGATTAAAAAGATATTTGATTTTCGTTGCAACTGGTTAACAAGCTAAGGTTCAGTTCCTGGAACTAAAAAATGCCTTAGACAGAATATTCAGAAAATACTATTTCGTATAACATTTCGTACCAAGGTTTCTGATATGTTTATTTATAGAAAGTTCCAGAAGAAAGAATATATTTTTAGGCTTTATCAAATCTATGTTTAAGAAGTTGGTTATTAGGTGTAAGTATGTAAATAAGTTTATCCTAGTAACATAATTGTCTCCTATAAATAATTATCCCTTAACGCTAAACTTCGAAACTCCCTTGACAAAAATTATTTTATAAAATATATACGTTTTTATAATAAATAATTTATTTAAAATAACTAAATACCTACACAAGAGAAGTCAAGTGCAAAAATTAGTTCTGTAATAACAATATAATATTATAAATTTAAAACAAAATGTAAATTCTATATAAAAATAATTTCAAGTGAATTAAATTTTCATCACTGAACCATTGTAAAATTTTAATAGTTTTCTGTACAATGTCAAACAACAAAAACGTATAATATTTATCCATTCAATACGTTACATTGGATGAAATAATACGTGACATTGTTTTCTATACATAGTTTCCTTCTAAATATTTTTCTATAAATCTCGGAAGTGACCATCTAGTTGATATTTGGAAATAATTAAATAAATTAGTTATGTTTAACTTATAAATATTTAATTAAAAAATAGGAATAGGCACAACGAAGAATGCATGACAGCTATACGTAATTTTCTTGATAAAATTTGTTGGTATGAAAGCAAAAGTTTTTGTACTTCTTCCAGAACAATTCTACGTATCCTGGAGAAACTTTACAGCTGTACACAGGTGTGTAAGTATTTTTTTATATACATATATTAAAGCTGGATTTTGTAAGACGGAATAAGGTAAGTTTTTGAATTCAGTCACTACTACTTGAGCTAAGGACTTCATTGTAACAGTTGGAGGAGTTTAGTTTAGTAGTAGATAAAATTAATAAATTATTTTTAAATTGGAATAATATTTAAATAATCAAAATTTTATTCGAATTTAACATATATTTTAAACACTTTTGGATATTATTAATCTTTTATCAGAAAGTAAGTCGTGAAACAAATAATTGTATTAAACATTTTTACTATTGACTGCATATTTTCATGCATATATTGTATACATACTTCAATATTTTATTGAATTTTTTCCTCACACTATACTTAAAAAAATGTAGGAATCGATTAATTTCTTAATTAAATCCTACCTAAATTAAAATATCATATATCCGTAACCTTATAAAACATATCTAACCTACTTAAGTTGAGTTACAGACCAATTACTTACCAACAGAAAGTTTGTTATTTAAAACGGACTCTGACCCGGTGAATCAACGTAGGTACATCATGTGAGGGTTAATACTAGAAAAGGTCGTTAGCGAGACTTTGAATGATGTAACTTTGAACATAATCATTAGTGTTTTCTAGTTACAGAAGTAAAACCTCATTTACGTGACAATAAACAAAGTCTAGGACCAACATAGATTTTGTTCCTCTTTTAAAATGGATTTATTTGGCTTACTCCGTTTATTTTCTTGGGTTTAATTTATTGATTGAAATTTAACTTTCTTTCTAACACTTATTGATCTGTAATTGCGTATACTTTTCATTGTAACTAGAGAAAGTATTTATATCTATATTTCATAAAGCAGATAATTTAAAAATGCAGTTGTAAAAATAAGCCTTCAGAGGTCCAACATCAAACGAAGGAGTTTTATGTCGATGTTTTATAATGGTGTATTACTTCCAGGGTCTATCCAAAGCATACATATGTATATTTGCTTATAATTCATTGACCAAAGGTAAAGTCTTCCGTCTATAAGAAGTATGTTGATATAAATCTAGATTTGAATTAAAAAATATTAACGAACATCAACTGATGATGTTATGTTAGCAGTAAATCAGAAACTGTGAAAATTTATTACACGAACGCAACCATTAATCCGTTTTGACAAACCACAGATCATCGCTCGTAAATACGGATACAAATAAATTAATTTACCGGCTATGGATATTAAAAATATTCTATTTTCAATAGATAAGACGACTGGCGATTATTTATCGTGCTCTTAAAAATAAGAGTATATGCAGAAATATCAATGTTTCAGTGTTTATAAGTATAATTTAAGAAGTCATAAGATGGAATTCAATTTTCACACAATAATGAAAAGCTTTTAAACTTACTTTCATGAGAACACAAACTATAAAATCGAAATGTTAATTCAAAACAAAATTTTGTCCGAACATATGGTTTCATAAATGAATATTAGTTGGTAATTTGACGGTTAATTAAAAAAGGATAACAGAACTATTCCATTATACATATATATGTCAAGACTCATGAACAATCAAATATCACAAATGAAATGAAAAAACCTTTAAATTGATATCGTCCTCTTAATTTCTTTAGTTTCATTTCAAATACTTAAATAACCTTTTGCGGTTCCCATCCAATTTTTCTATTATCATTCAAAGAGTGCAATAACCGTAAATCGTTATATAAAAGAAGCCTAAAAATTATGTTTATTAATAATCAACTTTCAGCCAATACAAACCACAAGCACTCTCAATGATTGACCGTATAATTCTCTCAATATTTTTTATCTATCCAGTATTTCGGCTGCGGAGTGAGGACTTTCATATAAATCTGCCAGTGTTTCTCATGTTATAAATCATACAACTTTTATTGAGCATTCTGATTAATTTGAAAAAACAAATTGAGTACAAAATCGTTACACTTTTATAGTAGGTATTACGTCAGAAAGATTTGCCTTTGACGATATATTTTGAAATATTGACATGTAATGTTGTAGAAAATATATTTTTAAATTAATTCTTAAGTAACCCTTATGTCGTGTGAAAATAAACTAAACTCCAACAAAAGATACTTACGCTAAGTGACATCAATGCAAGCATCTCGAACATTAGCCACAAATCTCTCTACAGAAGGGAAAACTTACGCTTTCTGGTATTATAACGTTACTCAAACGTCAAACATTCATGGTAATGTACATAGAATGCGGAACATTTGGTTCATTTATATTTTTGGTGCGGATTAGGATTGTCTGAATTTGATTGATACGTTCAACGATTTTACTAATCTTTGACGGATGAATATTTTGTTCCAGAAAAATATTTTGGTACCTACCTATACATTATAAGTGCTGCTAACTCTTCTTTAAATAATCTTGTTTGCGTGATTAAGGTAACATAGACCTAAACTTCAGTATAATCCAAAGTATATTAGGTGAAGGTCAATGCACAAAGGATCCTTTTCATGTAATAGAGCTCTGGCCAACGGAGTCTGACGCTATTGTGAAGGCGCCCACAATTGACCGATACCATTGTATCCGTATGTGGACCATGAAATATTGTGGGAAATCTTCACAACCATATATTTAACATGACATACAAAAGTGGCGTTTGAACAAAATAAATACATATGGTGAATTTCAGTTGCATACTATAGGTACATTTAAAGAATTGAATAACTAAATAAATGCTATAAATAAAACTTTAACGTTTATTCGTATTATCAAACTTTAAATATATTGATGTTTTTTATGAAAAATGATCATTAATAAAATAAAATGACTATTGATATGAAATAAAAATATATATTTTTATTTATTTTGTTTATATAAATAATATATTCCTAGTGATTATATCTAGAAATTTCTTAAAAAAAAACAAGCATAAGTTTTAATGGAGTTTACCTTTCAGATTACATCATGTTTTATCTGTACTACTTTAATTTAAACTTTGTTATTCAACTTAGCTTGAAACACTAGCTTCTAAACTAGCTCAAGCTATAAGACTACAGCTCGTATTTAAGATGGCTTGATCGAGATAGTACATTATATTATAAAGATAACTATTACACTTGCATGTCTGTCTATATGAGAATGTTTCGATTCATTGTATCTGTAAAATAAAATGACAATTAAAATTGCAGCACAAAGTAATTAATTATATTGAAATATGTATTTCGCTAATTGGATTTCTGTCAATTGATATAAGTAACGAACAAAACCTATGTATTGTTTCTATTCTATTATAATATTTTAAACCAAATATAGGATTAGGAACAACAATTCGTTTCTCTTAATTATATCAAACCTTTTTGGAATAGATTTCAAATCTTTTAATTGCATCCATTTAGATACGTCACAAAAATTAGGCCACAAATGGTCGAGGCTACAATGCCTATAAATTGAATAGTTTTTATTTAGAACGCTCCACCGATGTTTTGACAACAGTTTTTATTTTGCAGATATATTTTATGAATAACACCGCAGAGGTTTATTTAAAAAAACTATACGAATGAAATCACATATTTCTGCATCAAAAATCATGATTCAGAAAACGTATCACGTAGATACGCCAAGAGAAAAGTTCAGAAATTTTGACTACTATCAAAGAAATTTAATAAAGTATCATTTGGTTTTAAGATGAGAACCAAAAAAATCCTTTTAAATATAGGCTCACTATCACTGTTTGGAATGTAGTATTTGCTTCTTGCAACATGATCTTGACGAATAGTACTGTTGGTATACCGAGGATTAGAATTAAATTTTAACTTTGAATTTTACCCGATATACATATATGTATGTGAATAGTTAAATAAATCAACATAACTATCAGATAGTTATGTTGATTTATTTAACAAGTCTAAATCTCCCGTATTATCTACGATTCTTGTAGCGCTATATATTACGTACTTTATGTCTCTACCTGTTTTGAATTCTACGAAAACTCGGGCGTATACCTATTCACATTTGGCAATCTGAGGAGAATATTAAAAGTTGACTTTAATGCTTAGCATAAAAGTTCAAAGTAGAATGATGGGGTGTAATACCTAATTTTCCTTTCGGAATATCGACATTAGCGCGAGCATAACATTTGCTTACAGATTCATAACGATCGCTTAAATATTAATCTGATATTAAAACAGTTGCCCTGTTAAGATTTATTTTGGTAAGGGTTAAAGAATTTTTTCATTGCAATTTTCTTTGCTCGATTTTTTTCGTTAAGATGATCAACATCAACGCACTCGTCAAGTAAGTGTTAGGTATGCTTAAAAATAATTAATGATGGCAAAGTGATTATTAGTTTTTTTTTTTTTTTTTTTTTTAATCTTTATTTAAGGACTTGTTTACAAAAGAGAAACATGTCGTCCTGTTTGGACAACTTACATAAATCTTAACAACTACACATATATTCTTATATCAAAAACAAAAATAATTACAACAAAAACAAATCTATATAAAAAACAAACATAATTACAACAAAAACAAATCTATATAAAAACAAACATAATTGAAAAGAAAGAAAAAACAAAAAACCTAATTTTACAAATATTACTGAAAACAACCCCACCTAAATTTCCCTGACTCTTAGCCCCTCTCTCACTAAAGTATAAATCTTCATAGCAGAAGTTGAGAAAGGACAACTTAGCATACTATTGCATACACCAACATTCATCTCATTATCAGACATTAAACATCTTCTTAAAGTTTCATTTCGGACACATTCCATCACAATATGATATATGTCTTCTGTTTTTCCACAAGCATCACAAAGGGGAGAAGTAGCCTTTTTGATGAGGAATGCAAAATAATTTAATGGGATATGACCTGAACGAATTCTAAAAGCTAAAACAAGGGTCTTTCTGTTAAGGTAATACGACTCGAACCAGGGAAAACGAAACGGACAAGGACAAAAAGTCCTGTACCATATTCCTTTTTCCTGTGAAATTTTGCTGAAGTGTTGCAAAACCAGTTTATAAATATGATTTTTTAAAATTGGAACTAAATCGGAAAAGAAGGGTGAAATACTAATAGAAAAACCATCTAAACTCGCTTCTTTTGCTAACTTGTCCACCAAATCATTATCTGGAATTCCAACATGAGATGGAATCCATTGGAATATAATGTCTTTATTACATTTTCTCAAATTTTTTATTATTAGTTTATATCAGACATATGTAAAAGCTGAGAGTATTATTCTTATTATATCTTATTATATAAACATAATTAGATAAGTTTAGGTAAGGCCAGAAACTCAGTGTTTCTGAAACATCACTATTTATAACATACCTTTGAAATAAGTGATAAAAATCGAAACACAAAATTTTATTTGAAGGTAACGTTGTAAGCACCCCAAAACAAATACAGTTAACATCGTTTCTTCGAAGCCTTAGCTTTAAATGGACATTTGAACAAATCCTTCCCTGATGGAACTTACATTTTGTTGCTGTTATTTCGATTGGATATTATTTTATGGGCCATTTAAATAGTAACGACATCTGCGTCCTATTTATTAATTGGGTTTTCATTTGTGCCATCGGGATTTTAGAGTCTAATGTGAGTTGTTTACAATTATATAGTTTACTACTTTTTCTCCTGACTTTGCTGGCTTGTTCAATTTTTATTATAGAGGTATTTTTCTTTGAAATTGACTTATTCACATATGCAAGTAGGGAAGTCTGATTGCAAGTAAGTCTTACATAAATTCACACGCAACATATTTATATATGTATGTATGGAAAATTATGCTTTTATTTATATTATTAATATTTTTTTAATATACATTTATTTAATACAATTTTATACATTACAGGATTTTTTGAGATAATAATAGTAAATTTCATTTACTCAAGAAGGCGTTAATTCTGTTAATAACAATGAGAATTAAATCTTTGATTGTTACAAAGTGGAAATTTGTTTTGCGTTACAAACAAATTCAGTATCAACATAAATAGATTGACTACTTTGACCTAGAAGAAATAGGTCAAACTTTTATATAATATAAAACATTATTATTATAAAGTAAAATAAGATTGTTCCTATCACAATATCAGCTAAATAACGTAAATTTGATATTTTAAATTCATTTTATATTTAAGTTTGTTCTTATTACCTACAGCTTGTAAGTCTTTATTTGAACTAAGTTTATAAGAAACGCTATCAGGTTCTGTATTAAAACTTTTACACGCTAAAGGAAAATTTACTAATACCTTACTTAATAATGCGTAGTATTCATTACTAACACTAACACTATATTTAGAAGCACTAAATAAAAACTTCAACTTTGTTTACCTTTTTATTGTATTACAAATTACGATAGAATCTATCTATACATCAATTTGACACAGATCAATGAAGTTCACAGGTGCAAACTTAACTCACACTGATTTTCTTTTTAACTAATCTCAGCCTTTGTGGTAACTAAATATTTTTGCGTACATATTGTTTTCTTATTCAACCTTACTAAGAAAATAATTGTGAATGTTCTCTTAAACGCTTTATATAGAAAAGTCGCCTTCTTATCATTTCTAAGATATTAGAATAGGGACTGAACCAATCATTAGTAATTGCTTATATCATTGAGAGGTAATTATAGTCGGAATATTTCTATGAGAGTAACGATTTTTGTCATTACTTTATATTGAGTTATATAAAATTGGCGAAGCGTTTTTCGACCAAACTAGAAACTATGAATGTAGATATATTTGTTTCAATACACAGAGCTGTAAACTTCAACCTAAGAGTCTACTTTTCCTAATATCTTAATTGGCAAATTATAAAGGTTAAGAAATAGTAATTCAATATTTTGAGTTTTATGAGGGCTGCCAGCAACCTTGTCCATATTTTTTTCTAATATCTCGATGCAAAAATTTGCTACACATTTTTATTAGAATATTTTTACATGTTTACAACATGCTCAGTAAAATTTAATTTAATTTTAAATATGTAATGCTTTCTAAATTTGAATTCTTTATATAAATTCATTAGAAATGCCTTTATAATTGAATCAATTAGTCATTGGTTTTTCCACTAAAGTAAAAAAAATATTTTTTTTTCTTCTGTGATTATAAATAAAGCATATATCAAGAATTCATTTGTTCTATTTATTCGAGTTTAATAATGTATGTTGTATGATAAATGCATGTCAAAGTTTAGAAATGTTAAAAAGAATTTCAAGTCTCTAGGTACATATTCTGTTAAACCTTGCTTAACTTATAAGATAAACTACCTACTATACGCCATAACTCACTGCCTTTTAAACACAATCATAATAATTAAAAGTATAAATTAAATACACCTAATTTGTGATAACTTGTTATTGAGCTAAAAATTAAATTAAGTTTTTCGGATACTACTAGTTCTTTTATTATTATATATCAATATATTCCCGACGCTTTAGTTCTTTTACATTAAACGTGATCACAGGCTATAAAAGGAGCCGAAACGTTGTAAACATGCAGATATAAAATTAAGGCGTAGGACCGAAAAACTTAAAAACTTCATTTAAATATCACTAAAATATTTAAATAGAATTTGTTAATCAACTACCATCCACCTTTATGACGACGTTTTTGTGACAGTAGAAAACTAATATTGCAATATAATATTCAGGTCTTACAAATATGTATTACAACATATTAATGAGAAGATCAGTTTTAAAAATGCAAAAACAAGCTAGTTTTCTCAACATGAACAAGCTTATGCATTTTTTATGAGAATTAAGCCTAATGTCTTTTGTTAGTATGTATGTCACGTAAACCGTTTCTTGTAAGCCCTCTTACGCTTTGGAAACTGCAAAAATGCTCTGGCGACATTTTTCATTAGGTAATAGTATCCCGAATATTTCTACAAGCAACTGTATTCATAAAGGCACACTATTTCCAAAGTTTCCACATTTAACGCTATTATATATTTTTTATAGTTTTTTGTTTCATATTAAGAAATAACAATTATCAATGTAACAGTAACATGGACAAAAAAAATACATAAATATACAGTTTAAAGTACTACTGGTTTTAAATCACTGGTTTACAAAGAAACAAATCACAAGTTCTTCTATAGATAAAATGTTATATTGCTTAGTAAGAAGAATTAAAAGCATTGTTATATCTTCTATATACATAATAATATGTATATATTAAATCACTTTTTCACACGGTACTTTAATACTCTATGAATTAACTCTTAAAAAGGAGATTGTCCACTTAATATGGGGACTTTGGCCTGACGTGAACAGACATTTTATCATATTTTTTGTAATTAGTTATAATGAGAATATGAACTAAATTTTGTATCAAAATGTTTAAAAAGAGATTTTTGTCATGTGAGGAAAAACAGGTTAAAGAGAAATAAAACAACATTTTTTATGATTTATTTTTATTCTGAGACATTATATGTTATTAATGTGTTCAAGAAATTGGACAGGTGGTGAAATGTGTTCCTGATACCTTGCCCAACTTAAAAACCATAAAATAGTCATTATATGAGCGCAGTTACCCACTGTCCTTCGGCCAACCATGAAATTACAATAATATTCTTTTATAGCTTCCTTACCATTGTGATTATTTTCGTATAATATATATATATATATATATTTCAACTTACATGCCTGCTTTGACCAAAGGAATCGGGTAGTCAACCAATAGGTCGCTGGCTATATTTCTACATACTTCTATAGTATAGGAACCATCGCCTCTTATGTGCTGCCCATAATATGAACAAGCTTGTTTTAGTTGGTATGTTCCACATGCAATTTTTATAAAATCCTTATATTCTATTCTTGGAAATATGAAACTGTCCATGTTTACATTTATAGGTTGAAAATCTGCCCGCCTTCTATTTAAATTATTTTTGATAACAAAGTCAAGTAATGTGTTAGGAGTAAACATCTTTTCTTTTATTATAATACAACAGTATATAAGGATTATAATTATATAAAACAATAAAACCTCATTTTGCATTATAGGAATAGCATATACAATACATATTTATTAAAAAACGAGTAATTTAAATAATTAATTGAATTGACACTTACTCGTCGAGGAGCTATCCGCTGTCTCATAATAGACTGAACCTGATTAAGGTCTAGACTATGTCGCCTTCGCTCTATCAAATCAGTTCCACAGCTTATGCATCTCAGAGATACGGATTGGTAGGAAGACACTTCTTCTGTGTGCAGACTATCATGAGGCACGCTTTGGTTTTGTTCAATGTCCATATTAAAGCCGTGGTTAGCGATGGAGCTAGTTTCGGGGTCCATATAATACGTGAGTGTTGGTCATCGTTTATGTTATGATCGGAGTCCGTAATACAAAAGCCAGGGTCATCGTTTGAGCGAAGTTCGGGGTCCGTAGATGGGCAGGGGTTATTGGAAAAAGATAGATCGGAGTCCATAATGAATAAACAATCGTTGAAAGAAAATCCATACTAAATCAACACTCTCAATGAAGGTAAACAAAGCGAATGTAAACAACCAGTCTGTGACATATCAATGTCAATTTATATTTTTTTGTTTTATTAGTGTTGCAATAGAAAAAAATCGATCGAAAACAGATATGATTAAGTTTAACATTCTTCATATTTCAGTTCATAAAACGTTTTAAATGACAAAACTAATTAAAAACAAATATTATTATTTTTTGTATTATATACTTATAGTTGTATTAAGTACTGCGAGATGCTTCGATTTGACGCAATCGTTAATTGATCTTGCTGGTAACACAAAACTTGGATCAATAAAGCAAATCAATGAAGATACTTTAAAAATATGTTTTCAATAAAATACAAATGTACACTCAAACAACAATAGAATGGCTAGCTAAAAAAAAATAGTTTTATTTTTCATAAACTTGTTTTTTTTGATAGCTAGCAGTTTGTTCACGCTAGGCCAAAAATGGACATTGCCCTTTAATCCATAAAGTTCTATAACCTTTTTATAACGTTTCCTTTCTTTCAGTTTTCGAATATTGTCTTTAAAATTATTGCAAAAAAATTTTATTGTCTGGCCTTAATTATTATGAATTTATTAGCAAAACTACCGAAATTCACCTTGCATGTTTCTTTCATAATCAATTCTAATCATTCTATTTGCAAACATAATTATTACTGCCAAAACCGTATAACCGCATAATGTGTCCGTTTTAAACGAATTTACTTTGAATGTGAATTGAAATTGAAGTTGTTTTGCAATCTCTACAAAAAGTACAATATAATTAAATAAAACCGTGTTTTAAGACAAATAAGATAAGTCAACACCACCCACCGGTGTTATGACGGCAAAATTGAAAGAGATTGCTCTGTTAAGAAATTGCTCCCGACAATAGTTTGTGATGTCAAAGTTCAATGTTTTTGTAGTGTTTGCAAATGATAACTACGACTAGTCATTTCCCGTGGCTTCGTTCTACTTCTATATAATTATTTAGAGTTTTTCAGTCTGTTTATTACTCAAATTCCTTAGAGCTCATGATTCTATTATAGTTTTATTGTGTATCAATCATTATAAATATAACATTTACAATAGGATCTCTGACATTTTATGCTCGTGAAGTTCCTTAATACGTACATATATTGTCTCTAAATATCAAATATAATTACACTGATATTCTATTTTAAAATTAACGTATCAATTAATAATTGTCGATAATGACCGTTTCGTTATATCTATGTATTTCTTAAAAAAGTGCTACCCCGAATAAGTTTCATGATATTCTTATCAACTCTATATACTTATAAACAATCATTCGTTAATTTATTCATATACATTTTCTTAGTTGTCCAAATAGTTAAGATTTCTTTGAAATGTTTTAATGCTATTACATCACTACTACAAAATAAGTTAGTACTGAAATTGTCTCTTATTTTAATGTCATACAAGATCAAAGTCGGCTACTTTCCCTATTTGGTTAAACCAAGCCGTTTCTGTACGCATTCCCTCTGAAGGCACTTAGAAATGCTCTTGTTTATTTAACTTAGGACTAGTGATTATATATTTCATTTGAGAAAAACCGTTTTGCTGATCCCAAAATTGAATAGGATAAGTAAAAATAGAATTTGAATTACACGAGGAGAATTATTGTATTTTATTGGTATACTACGAGTAGGAGTGTACAACAATAAGAAACGATGAGGAGATATTTATCAATAGCTTAAATCTAAACAATAACGGCATCGCTTCGCCCGGTCCTAGAGCGTTGGATGAGGCGGAAACGCAAACCCCTCACTTTCCGTCTGACGCAGGTCTTAACCGGGCACGGGTGCTTTGGTTACTACCTGTGTCGGACGGCCAGGAGAGAGCCGGGAGAAGGCTGCCATGAGTGCGGCGCTGCGGTGGACTCGGCCCAGCACACCCTCGAGGTGTGCCCGAGATGGGCTGCGCAGCGCCAAGACCTTGTGGCGGCTCTCGGCGGAGTGGACCTGTCGCTTTCGAGTGTCGTGGAGAAGATGCTCGAGAGTGATGGGTCCTGGTTGGCGGTGTCCTCCTTCTGTGAGACGGTCATGTCCACGAAGGAGGCATCTCAGCGGGAAAGGGAGAGGGCGGCTGATGCTCCCTCCCCCCGCAGGCGACGTACGGGGGTGCGACGGAGGCAATATCTACGCCTCCAATAGCACCCCTGTGTTCCGGGCTGGGGTCGGCGTGGTAACCCGGCCCTTTTGAAAGCCCGGCGTCGTCGGGGTGGTCCTAATTGCCGGGATCGCCCCCATGCTCCGAGGGAGTAAGTCCGGTCTTTGCCAGGACCGGCCAGTCGCTGGTGTGCCCTGTCGCTGACAGATCCGGGGTACACCGACATAGCGGCCGATGGCTTTCGCAGTGGTTTTAGTGAGTAGGAGCCTGCCCAGGCCGAGCCTCATACATCCCTTCCGGCCCCACCAAGGCCGGTTGGACGGCTCGTAAAAAGAGTTTCCACTACGTCATCAAAAAAAAAAATCTAAACAATGTTTTTCTAGGAGGCTGTTATAATTCTCGTTGGTATGTATTTATGACGACCATTTATATATTTTATGACAAAGAGATTAAGCATCTTTTTTAATGTAATATATTCATGATTAAATTATTATCTAAATAATATAATATCCTTGTTTTATTAATATATCATACATTTATAAAACAAAGCCTTTCATTGATCTTTCAAAGAAAAACGTAGGTAACATTTAATTGAAATTTAGAATAATTTTAACGATTTGTTTGTCGGTATATAAATGTTTATTACAAAATTCGTAGCGATTTAAGTAAAACTATTTGTTAGAATTGATTATTGCTGAGTACATTTCATTATTAAAATTTAACAGAATATTATTGGTGTAAGTAACTAGCACAATATTTGTCCAAATAGCACAAACACGACATCCACACTTGGCACGCCAGTAACACGTCTTTACGCATTTTCGCTTATTTGTATGTGTCTTATTTATGAAAGTATGTTAAATAAATACGAATAAATCCTCCACACATAGTCTTATTTCGCCGAACAAAACAAATAAACGCCAAGTAAAGTGCCACCTTAAAGTTATGTTTTGCAGTTATCAATTTTTTAAAGTACTATTATATTTAAATGAAACTAATATTTTCGGATTTACTATACAATTTTAAATTTTTTATATAAACTACATACTACCGACGTTTAGGTTTCTTTACAGCAACCGTGATCACGGTCAGACAAGATATTTAGTTCCTTTTAAATGAATACTCGCGAAAATCTTAGATCTCATTACTATTATATTTATTTCATTTTCATATATATTTAATAACAAACATACTTTTATTCTAATTGTGTCGTAATTCACCATTCAGTTATTGATTTTATGATTAACGTTTCACTTGAACGTTTAACTTTCAAGGTTACTCAAATCGTTTTGTGATCTGACCCGTGATGAGCGAAAAGTTTGAGAAATGTATTTTATTATACTCAATTAAAATGGAAGAAATGTCGTATTTACTTGTAACTCAGTTATTTATGATTTAATATTTTTTAATATTTTTAATTCATCTGACGCCCAAGTTATTTATATTGTAATATTGGATTAAGTACATTACTAATTTCTTATGATAGATATTTTAGTTCATAATTAAAAATTTACAATCATTAGAGATTAAATAAGAATATTAGGTAGTTTAAATTTATTATGTAATGAGTTTTATATATTCTGTATATCACTCTTAAATACTAAAAAACTTGTTGAAATTTTCTACATGCGTCCGCATTCAAAACTAAATATATTAAATATTATTCCAATTCTTATAATTTGGACTTTGTGTATATTTCAAATAACATGTTAGTATTTTGAAATAAATTAAAGTTATATTATTAAAGTTTGCTTATTTATGATTTGAAACCACTTACGAAATCCACTAAGTCTGAAAATGTATTCACAATATCCACTCTAAGTTTGGGAATTGAGAGTGGACTGGTATGTCGTTGAAACGAGTTAATAACATCAATTAAATTAAATTTACTTATGGATTACTTAGTTAAAATATTTTCAATAATAAATAAACACTAATATCTTCATTTGGTAAAATGCTTTTATCTATTAGTGAAGAGTCTTAACAAAGAATTTTAAAAAATCTTAAGTTTTTCTTCTATTCTATTTAAATAAGCACTAATATTTTCCTAATTAGTACACGTTTCTTATTATTTTAACTACAGTATGTAGTTGATGACGTTTATGAAAATGACTCATTTTCATCTCGTCTAATGATCACGGTTGCTTCAAAGTAACAGAAATATCGATATTATATAGTTTAAAATAATAATAAAAAAACGTGTAGTAAATCCGTAAATATTATTTTTATTTCTAATGTTTCTTAATTATATTACTTGTTATATCTCATAGATTCTAGAGATATATCAATTGACTTGAAAATTTTCATCCTTTTTATCTCCTAAAATGAAAATGAAAATTATTACAGACTAAATTTTGTCAAAAAAAATCAAAGAAGAGCATTCTTTTTATGTATTATAATTATCAGTAAATCAAATAGTTCTAAATCTAGATTTATATACCTTCATATTGACCCGTATTGATTTCAAACTAAGTTAGTTAAGGGATCAATGTATTGCCAAATCTCTAATTAAATTGAATAAAACAATTTTACTTAAACCTACAAGGAGACAGAAGTTTGAATACCCGAATTGATAGAACGAATAAAATGTTCTACCACATTAAGTTTAAGAGGTAAAATTGTCAAAATTTAAAGCTATACTTCATTATTTTGCTATGAAAAGGGTTCAGGTGAACTTATTTATTTAGGTTGATTCACATATTGTGGTTGTTACCTGATTTAGTGCTGTTTACTCTGAATTTATTATACGTTGACATTTGAATTAATTTCATGTATCCAACAAAAATTATATAAAATTTAATTTTTCTTACAATCCAAACATAACATACTTGTTTTTAACAAATATTCTTTAGTATGTTGAGTGACTATTTTAAAATGGACTCTAATAAATCGTATCTTTTTGAAATTATATGATGATAATTCAGCCAGAAAATTGTTTTTATCAATAATAGTAATGCAATAAACAAGAATTGCATATGTCAAGGTCGATAAGGAAAAAGTTTGCCAGTATTAGTTTGCCAAAATACAGTATTTATAGATACATATAAATTTGGGTCAGGTTAGGGCTACCTGTAGTACAAAAATCAGAACAATATATATATGTATATATAATAGACAAAATACTCACGTAAGTTTGTTTGTTGTCTAACAACCCAAATGATCGTCATGAAATTGTATAGACGTAATCGTATTGTTTAGGGTCCAGAATGGATAAAAGAAAAAAGTATTCATCTCTAGGGATTACAAAATAGACTTAAGCTAGCAATCCTTAGGTACAGACTACTACATATTCTATATATGTGCTTATATATATATATATATATATATATATAATATAAAATGTGAAACTGTCGTAGAAATCTGTAATTTCCAAACGTAACTATATTCATAAAAATCAAACAGAATTTAATTAATTAACTCAAACAATTTTTGTTTAGGATTATAAGATGAAAAGTTCATAATAAACCTACAAATGTTTGTCATTACAGTCTACGTTCTTAAGAAAATAATCCAATTTAAGTCATCCCTATATATGTATAAATTCATCTGTAAAATGTATACAATCAGCTGTTAAAGGTTAAAACAGTGATTGTTTTAAATGTGAACTACACAGCCCTAGGTGATGTACAGTCAAAAAGACAAATCGATTTGAATATTCCTCTTGGCAAGTAAAATGCTGACGTTTGGCAAAAGGAAGTCCTTATCTACATTATATTTTTGGTAGGTTATAATTCAAGTGTAAATTATTTTAGGAAAGAAAAATATCCTTATAAATATAGTAAAGAAAAGGTGAATAATCAAGGAGCAGATATGTCCAAATGACTACAAATACACATACAACGGTCGTTTTTCAGTATAACTAAAATGTATAAGTTATTATGTATTGCTATTAAGGAACATACTTTACCTATTCTTTCATATATTGAGTACTGTTTTCATTTGAATATATAAATTACATAGAATAATACATTAGAAGTAATAATTATCGTCTGCAGTAAGATTAAGTATATAATAAATGTCCCATCTAATAATACTGCCTTAATCAAGATCACTTCCCGTGTTTCATAATCTGTGTACACGACTACACTCTTAGCTCGGGAAGATCAAATGAGTTTGTTTTGTTGAGTTGAGCTCGCCACGTGATCAGTCTTGTGTTAAAAATGGACCGAATTTAATAACAGATAAACAAATGATGGTTAAAAAGAATGGTTTAAGATATTTGGTTATTGCTTAACTTGTTTTAGCTAGCGTATTTGCTTGTGTGATTGGAGCTTGTCATTCAGCTTCGATGAAGAAAATATATATTTATATAGATTAGATAGAAGAAGTTTGAAAACAAATAAAAGTAAAACAAAATTAGTTTCGATATAAATGTAAATAGTTTAAGTTTAAGATACATATTATTTGATAGTAATTTGTATTAATACTTAAAATAATAATGAAATAATATCTCCCATACCTATATATTTTTAATTCAATAAAATTATTAATATACTAATTTGTAGATATTCTAATACATCTCAAGCTACACGGTTGTAGATATAGTTAACAATAAGCCTTTAAAAATCTCAATTGCAAGGATTTCCTCTCAGAAAGACATGATAAACACCGTCCGTGATTATAAAAACGAGAATATTCTCACTTTTTAAAAAATAACATCTTTAAAGACAGTGTGAATGACAACAAAATGGTCTGCAAGGAGATTTATCTTTTTGATATACAGAATACATAAATGTAACTCAAATCATTTACCTTGCTTTAAACTCAATTTCCTAGTTGCCAACATAATATTAAAAATGGTCTATTTGAAATTCAAAATGGCCGCCGTGTTTTCATTCGGTAAGATAATCATGATTTATAGTTCGTCGATTTTATTTTTATCGTCTTCCTATTGATATTTAAATAATTTAACACATCATATTATAATATAAATATTTATATTTAGTTCAAAGGAACTATACAAGATATATTCAAACGGAATGGATATCTAAAACACCACTATAATCGTTTTTAAAAAAAAAATACCTTTAAATATAGTAACTATTTATGTACTATACATTTCTAGTAACACAAAAACAAAATCTGATCTGATTTCAAAATTGTATTAATATTGAAAATTGAAATATAAAGCAACAGTTTTTTTACAAAAAAAAATCTTGATGTACCAGAATATTTATCGAATTCATAAAAATTAACTCAAAACATACGACTGTCAGAACACATTGACGTTATTTAAAATCGATAATTATAGTTTTGAACTAGATTCAAATATTATTAATAGTGGGAACATTCAAAAACGTCAAACGATAAATCAATTGTTGCCATATCAAAAAAAGGTGTCGCTACATCTAGTTAACAGCTATGGAATTAAAATATAAAAGTATTTATTATTTATTATAACAATCGATCTTTTTTATGTTTGCTAGATATTATTCAATAAGTATTTTATGTTTCCGTTCCAAACAGGTTATCGTTTAATTGATTGGTGGATTTTAATTAGCGACAAATATTATGCGAATAAAATTAAATTAAGAGGATGATGTACTATATATGAGACATTGTATGATGATGGTCATTGAATATAAATTAATTTTATATCTTTTATAGAAATATTAGTTGTTAAGTATAGTTTCAATTGTGTTCTAAAGTTATTTTCTATTTTCGCTACGTCTAAAAAACTTTGTAATATACTAAATGTACTTTGTAAAATACTCATTCCGCCTTAATGTCTACTAGTTTTACAAAGTAACTTATAAGTAAAAACTTTAACCCGGGCATAAAATATATTATTTAATATTTTTTGTATCAATATTCTTAAATATAATCTATACTAGAGCGTTTTATTAAAGTCTGTGGACTTCTTACATGCTTTGAGTCATCAATGACAATCTATTCATATAAAAGTTTTTTAATCAGATAACATTTCATTACGTACATGGTCATTAGCAAAAACAGTAATGTTAAATATAAAACTATGCTTAAAGCAATAATAAAAATAAATAGATAATATAACATTAATGATTTGTCCATTTTTAGAGTTACAATCAAAACAAAAATTGGTTCCCGCTCAAACATTGGAAAGTCATGGTAATATTCTGGTTGACGTACTTAAAATGGCGGCTAGGAAAATAATTAAGTTTATTTTAATTACATTGTATAATAAGTAAGACATAATTCATCCAACAAATAATAAAGTTGACATTGGCAAAATATTCTACGATTCCAGTGCGAATAAAGCCATGGAAAAAAGTGAGACAAATTTCAAGGACGACTAAAATATTCTACGGAGAAAATTAAAACAAAACTTATTTAAACTCCCATAAATTGGTAAATAAGTTATGTCCTAACTCTATATCTTTCCATTGTTACACTATTTAAGGAGCGTTTTTTCGGTGAGGTTATGTTGTGTATACTGTTGTAGATACAAAACAGAGAGGAGCAAAGACATAGAATATATGTATAATACATAATAGAATAGAATATATATCTCTCTTTATTACTAAAAACCCGTAATAAATTGAATATTGCCGAAAAATTATATTATATCAATATAAAAGTATAAAAATATAAAAGTTAGTGGAACTAAAAAGTTTTTACCTCATTCGTACGATCAAAAACACACTCGCTTTGCTTAAATCGCTTTTTATACATAGTTTGTTTAATTAAAATTTTTGGGATTATCGCAAAGTGAAATACTTCAAGCAATATATAAATGCACAGAACGAGTTCAAAATATAATACATTTTAGAATTGTATGAAAATAATTTAAATGCGTAACTTTTATTAGTATTAGCAGTAGAAAATATCCAAGTAATCCTAAATGCAAAATAATTGAAATTTATCATAGATTCAAAGTATAAACATGCAGTGCAACGCGATTCAAAATTAAATCAAAAAGCTTGTATGGGTATCTTTTACAAAACATATACATACGTCATAGCATTTAGATTAAAAGTTTATTATAATATTTGGCTGCAACAATGTAAATAAAGGCGCGTATAGAATACTGTTATTATTAATAAGCTGTGCTAGCGGCGCGGGGAGGTGGATACGGCGGCAAGAGAAACAATTCCGTCAGTTAAGATCGGATGGTCGTGGAGTATGTATGTTACTCGTCACTCCCTTTGAACATCGGAAACGACGTTTACGATATATTAACGTGATATTTTTCTGTGTTGTGATCAAACAGTTTATTGTGACAGAATTATGTGGATTTAGATTAATTTATGGTTGTGTGGTTTGTGTTTCGGAGGTTTGTCGGATTAGTGCTAGTTACACAGGTTGGTCAATATTCAATAAAGTTAATTTTAGTTGAATTTAACGGTTTATGTGTTAGAATCTAATTGATTTCATTTGAGTTTTAAGAATTGTTTTGTATTTATTATATTAATTATATATAACTAAAAGAATTATATATTCATATATATTATTAATAATGTGAATATGTTATATGAAAACTGTGCATTATTGGAGCGTCGCGTCGTTTCGTTTATTTTAAAAAATAACGGTATTTGTTATGTATACTTAAGAGACATGTTTTTATTAATTATTTAAATAAAAATAATTAATACCAATTTTTAGGCATGAAATTATATATTTTCTCATCAAAACCTATTTTTTCTATTACTAGAAAAACATTTTCTGCGATCCAAAAACATCTTATTAATTCCAGAAACTTGTACGGTTTTTTTTCTTACTGTTTAAACTTATTTGAA
Organism: Danaus chrysippus; assembly: GCA_916720795.1. Classification (NCBI taxonomy): domain Eukaryota; kingdom Metazoa; phylum Arthropoda; class Insecta; order Lepidoptera; family Nymphalidae; genus Danaus; species Danaus chrysippus. Next base: position 4,861,131 of record CAKASE010000077.1, on the reverse strand, counting down.
CTTTTGCTCCATATGACATTTTTTGATACAATTTATATTTGAAAATTAATTAAATTTATTTTTTAAATCAATCGTCCTTAATTATATATTTTATATTTGCAGTCACTTAAATAACAATATAAATTCTAGCTCATTATCTCATCATATCGATTCAAGTTTAATATATTTACTAACTTGATGAATCTTATGAACTACATACATTAAAATATAAGTTTGCTTAACATGAAAAATCTTGTTAAAATATCTGCTACTTGAGAATATTAGTAGTTCGTATCTTATAAAAAGACTTCATATTTAATTGGCTACTCAACAAGTTCTTTGAAACCTTTTTACAAACCTTGTGCTATGAAATGAAATATCTCGAATTTGGAACTTTTTGAATTCCGCATAAAGATTTTCTCGTGTCGTAAAATCAGTTTAGCTTTTTGGTATTATGTGAAAGCATTTCTATAGGACACCCACTCACTACCGCTAATGATACATTCTAGATTCTTCTGTGACTTAACAATAAAGAAGAAATGTTTGGTAATTGTAAATAACATTGTATATAAACTAAATTACGTAAATTGTTTCGTACTTTATATTAACAAAGTTTTATAGTTCAATTTTAATTGCTAATAATAAATTCATTCGTCTTTGAATTTCTATAACAAATGCTTTGAAACTTTACAGATTATTTTGTTTTATAGTTATCCTTTACAAACGGGAATATTGATTTCAACCAAACTTCAGCCATACCTTGGTATTCCAATATCTTTTGAATGACCACTTCTACCTAGGTGTTCCATTTCAATGAATACTTTTTGCTGGAATCGTGATATTGTCCTTTGTTTGTGTTCTTTTATATTTTATGTCCGCCATTTTGTAGTACGAATTTTTGATATGTCAAATGTATGGATGAATTCGGAAATGTGTATTTGTAATTAAACTACATTTAACATCTTAAAACAATAAGGGTTTTTTTAATTAAAATTATCGTTAAAGATAAATAATAAAGTCACACCCCATCTTTTTAGGTTATAGAAGTTTCTAGAAATTAAAAAGCACTTCATTAATTCCGTCTTCTATGAAAACTGGATAATAATTCCGCTCTTTGAAGTATTGAATATTTTTTCAAAATATTTTCAATCAATCTTGTGGAGGCGTGAGGAGAGTTTAATGAAGACGGATGATGCGTTTTGAACGAATCGGAATTAGTGCTTACGATGTAACCCACGATATGTCGTAGTAATTAAATTTATTTGTCATATACAGTATGTATCCTAGTTTATCTATTATCTAATAATATGGTCGGTTTTGTATAAAAAAAACGTTTAATTTAGACGGATATAATAAAACAGTTATTATTTAGAGCAATGGAAAGTTAACGTAAAATATATCTATTGTGTCAATTCAAAGTAGACGAATTTATGAATTGATTGAAATGGATAAACCAAGTTATTTTTATTAGTTACTAGTAAACCTGGCGAACTCCGTTTCGCCTCCAGAAGGCTTTGTTTTATGTAACATTTCGTTTGGTGATTAAAAGATGAAGATTTTTTTTTGTTTTATATTTGAAAAGGAAAATTTTTATTTCATTTCACAACAGCAATGAATTCATTTCGTTTACAAAAATGAATTGTTATTTACTTGAACTTCTCTAAGTAAATGAAAGTGAATCCAAAGTAGATACCGAATCGAAGCGTTAAACAACGATTTTCTAAATTTATCCCGCAAATACTAAATTACATATCTGTCATTATACGTCAATTGCATAGCTGTCAATTGTGTTTCGTTATTCCACGTTTTATAGTGACTGACGTTTCATGTCAAGTCCCACGGGAATGCTGTCGAACGGGATAAAAAGTATCCTATTGCAATTTTCTGGCTCTAAACTACCTCCCTGCCAATTTTCAGCTAAATCGGTTCAGCCGTTCTTGAGTTATAAGTGGAGTCACTAACACGACTTTCTTTTATATATAGAAGATTTATAATAAATATAGTATTTTTTTTAAAAAATTGAATCATTGAACTTTATATACACGTATTAAACGCTAACCGCTAATGTATCCGAAGAAAATTACTTAATGGTTTCTTTTATTCTTGATACTTTTGTACAATTTAAAACTAAATAGTTTTGGTAATTACAATTTCTACACTATTTATGAATATCTATTTAATATTTATATATGATAATTTATTTCCGATTATACTTACATGTATGTATGTTTAGATAATAGATATTATACAAACTTATAAATATATGTATATATGTATAGGTATATGAACATTCGAGTCGTTTTGTAATGTAACAGGTTACAAATGCGTTTGGAGGCGTCTGTTTTCACCGCAAATGTATCGGGAAACAATATTAATTACAATTCAATGAAATAAATTTATGACGTCATCAAAAATATTTCAAGTAATTTCAAAGCTTTTCAAATCTTGTTTCATTATTTCATTTCGATTTAATTTCAGTTTCAGACGATATCGTTACTAAATAGAATTGCTAGTCACATACGGTAAGTTTTTTATGAAAATTTCACAAAATGGATATAAAAAAATATTTTATATGTAGAGTACCTATAATCTATATATGTATATACTCTTCTTATACAATGCTATTATAATATGAAATTAGGCGTTTAAGAATAATTATTATTCTATGCTTCATCAATAATAATATTTTTGTAAATACATATAATTGTTACATTAAACTACAAAATGGATTGATCGTTTCAAGACAAAGTACATATACAGGGTGACTGGTGAATTACTATCAATATTTAAGGAGTATACTCGGTACATGATTCTCATTCGAATTATGCAAAAAAAATAGGTACTTAATTTTTGACCAAATTTCCGTATAAATAAATAAAGTGTGGACACGTTCCAAGTGTTCCAAGTGTGGGCGTGCTGATACAACACCACGCCGCCGCACGCGTGTGTGTGTGTGTGTATACCTAATCTGTAGGGTGTTCACACGATGCGTAATTAATTACATAACTTTTGGTTAACTTTACTAAGAAGTTTATTAATATTTATGTTATATTAATTTTTATTTTGTCATATATGATCGTCAAATATCACGTCCTCAAGTATCGATAGTAATTCACCAGTCACCCTGTATATACATAGGTTATTTATAAACATGTAGGTACATCCTAAAAGATATATGTAAAACATTAAAAAAGTTAATTAATATATTTATTGTATAATATTCAATTTATGTTTATTTTAAAAACTTAATGTTACACGCAGCTGAGGAAAATGAAAAGAAAATATGTGAGTAGTATAGTGCAGAATAACTTTAGAAAATTATTACACATACTTGCCCTGGCCAAAAATATTGTTATATTTTAAATTTGGAGTCTGTCATCTTTTTCCCGCCAATTTATGTAAAATATTTTTTAATATTAAAATAAGGATATACAGAATACTGAATGACTGTTAGTTTTATATAAAGTAGCCATTTAATCAAATACATTTTGTTAAAATCTAACTTCTAATAAGGAAGAACATATAAATGTATATATTTATGTCTGACCAAGATTTATATATTTGTTGCAGCGGAGGGGGAAGTTCTCCGGAGTATTGGCAATATGGGAGCAGTCATGACCTCCATCACACTCGGACCTGGAGCATTAAATGTAGGATTTATATATAGGATTTTGATTTATATATAGGATTTTTATTTTTTGATTTATATATAGGAATGTATGTTGTTATTTAGAAAAAATATGTTTTTAAGTGTTGATTATACTATAAAGGATAAATCAAGACTAAGTATTTGCAATCGAAATAATCAAAATGTGTGTTCTATTAGCAGGTGGTGGGCGGAGGGGCCTGTCAGCCTTGGCCCTGGCCCGGAAACATCCACTAGTGATGGAGACCAAGCTGAAGATTATAGAAATACTGCAGGTACGATACTGATAACAGTTCTTTGAAAAACAAACTTAACTATGCAATTTACAGTAAATGTTGACGTCCACACTAGGCTAGACCTGTGTCGTGGAAAGTTATACTCTAATTCTTAATTATATTTATATAGATACTGATCTAAATGTTTGAATGAAACTAACTTTTTTTATGATAAAATCAAGTTAACTAACTTAATGTTAATCAAACTAACTTTTTTTATGATAAAATCAAAACGAAAATATTGGTTTATTTAAATGAATATTCACGAAAGTCTTAGATCTCAGTATGATTAAAAGGTTCTTCAAAAATTTGTATTGTACTTCTTATTCTTATTATATACTTATATTCGTATACTTATTTGTATTCTAAACTAACAATTCTTGGAAAGTATGTACTGTTTTACAAGTTTAAGAAAAACGTTTCTTCAGCTTGATACTACTATTATACTGACCAAAATAATACATTACTATGAAAGTGACCCAATATATACAAGAAATATTCTCCACAGTTTATCCTGGACGTTCGTTTGGACTACCGCATCAGCTGTCTGCTGTCGATCTTCAAGAAGGCCTTCGAGACCTCCTCGCCGGACGCTCTCGGTCGAGTGGACGTGGAGGCCATAGGACTACAGGCCGAGGGGATCTTCAGCTGTCGGCATGACATACACACACACATACATACATATCAACACCGACTAGGCGAGATACAAATACAAAGATCATTGTATAAGAAAGTCATTCATCTTAAATTTTTACTCGAACATGTATAAATTTAATCACATACATATGTGATTTTATTCAGTTCAGTATCATTATATTAAAATGTTTATAAAATTTATCTCGTTTCGTTGGCATTGTTCACACGTGGTGTTATATTGTATTGTATAATTTCATGTAGATGTGTACTATATTGTAACTAATCGGTGGCGGGTTGATAGTAACATGCGGTCTGTAGAATTTTTTTTCAACTATTTCTTATAAGTACTACTTTTATAAGTATTTATTACGAACACTTCTTGCTTCTATTAAACAATTACAAATTAATCAGTAAATTTCTTTCTATTAGATTCATTTGAAAACATCAAATTTTTACTATATATCTTTTTCACACTAGATAAATTACCATTAGCTCTAAATAATCTTTCATAGGTTTATCTATAATTGGGAATTAAAATCGTAGAAAGCACTTTGAGATAAGAAAAACCATTTAATTCTTATTTCGTCATACTGGCGATTGGTATTAATAAATTAACAATTATTTCAGAGCAATTCAGACTGTGCCTGACATCTGTCTTCCAAAAAATGTAGATTTGTTAGTAAGATTGAAATCTATTGCACGATGCATGATGAAAGTACCGCTATTAACCGCATGTATGATGCTATGATTTCTTTGCTTATATGAGGACATCTGATATTTCTGTATTTCCTTAACTTAATTATTCGAATAAAAAGGTATTGAATAATTTCCATTACAAGATTCTGAAATGGACTTCGTACAATTAAGGAAATGTTAGAATAAAATAGTTTGTATGTTACGCATGTTTTGTCCCAAGAAGCTTTAATATTTTTTTTTGCGAGAAATAAAATCCTCATTACTAGGACTAACTAGTGTTACCTCTCCAACCGCAGCAAGCGATATTATACTTTACAGCTATTACAATAAAATCGACATCCTATTATCGGAAAGATTTAAGTTATTGTGAAGTGTTTTCTGTATAATTCTAACCTTTGTTTATTTTGATTTAGAAAAACCCGTTACCCGAAAAGAGATTCTTTTTTAGGCATAACGCTTATAATCCTATTGTGATTTGTGCGTTTCTCATATGATATTATATTTTAAATCTTAATATTGATACAATAAGGTTTAAATTTCAGAGACGGTTTAGACCTGGATGCTTGCGGCGGTCGTATGGTGTTGAGAGTTCTGCTGCAGCTGTGTTCCCAGGGTGCTTCGGCCAGTCTCGTTTCAGGAGCCCTAGCGCTGCTATTCCGTCATTTCAGTCAGAGACAAGAAGTTTTGGAGGCTTTTAAGCAGGTCCGTTTTATAAATTAACTAGCTGCGCTCCGCGGTATTACCCGCAGATTTCCGGGATGTAAAGTAGCCTATGTGTTATTCCTGGACGTCCGTTTTCTGTATACAAAATTTTATCAAAATCGGTTCAGCTGTTTTAGCGTGAAGAAGTAACAAACATACACACACACACTCACAAACTTTCGCAATTATTATATTAGTAGGATTAGTATTATATCAACATACCTTAGCATATTAAATATTTTACAAGATAACTCATAAATGCAAGTAATGAAGTCAACAAAAAGAGATCCTACGTAGTTTCTCATCATATGTGTGAGATTTTAATGTAATCTTTGTAGACTGCAATATATTTATCGTTATATTCCGTTCAGGTCCAACTGTTAGTGTCTGACGCGGACGTGGAGTCCTACAAACAGATCAAGGCCGACCTGGACATACTGAGACAGAGCGTTGAGAAGTCGGAGCTGTGGGTGTTCAATAAGGGACGCGCCGGGATTATAGATGATCACAGCGGTGAGAATTTAATATAGTTATCAAATTAATAAATTCAAAGTTTCAACTCTTTCGAATTGTCCTGCATATACCTACCGGCAAAAATTATTCCATATACATATATGATCTGCAGTTCTAAGATATTTTATAAATTTTCTATACCTAAAACATAACATAAAAAACAAACATTCATTCATACATCATGAAATAGTGGTATCTACATACTTAGGACTGTATTACTTGTAGATAATTATTAGGATCACCTGTAGATGATGAAAGAATATTGTTCAAAAAATATATAAATATAATTAAACATATATAAATCAATACTTTTCTAGATATAAAAGGCGCCGTTGGTCCTGGCGGGGCGGTGTTGGAGCGAAACGCGTCCTTAGACAACGTGCGAGCACCGAGAGGAGATCAACAGGACTACGATAAGATTAAAGAGGTACAAAATAAATATTGCATTTATATCAATCTTCTACCCGGCAATTTCCCAGCTTTTAGCCAGGGTCTGCCTTACATGTGAATATTTTTGGCTAATTGTTTTTACGACCGGCCGCCTGCCTGACATCAACTCTCTTTGGGAATGCATTAATCAGTGATGTATAAATACTCTTATAAAGTACATATGACTCGGAAAAATCACATTGGTACTTGCCAGGATCGAACCCGCGCCCTCGTGCACGAGAAGCGGGCCTTTTAACCACTAGGCCACTTAAGTCAGTAGTTGACTTAAGTTGCATTTATATTAATGTTTCATCTAAATTGGCGCTTCAATCTCTGATAGTCACTACAAATGATAAGTTGATGTAAAAATTTATTCGTCAACTTTAATAAATACTCAGTAGCACAGTCGACATAGTGACTTGGATTCCGTATCGAACAAGTTATAAGTTCAAATTTGATGGATCCCAGTAATTTTATTATAACATAATATCGTTAATTCATAATTGGTAATACAGAACTTCCAAGTTGTTTTTGTTGATAATACATAAGATATTAAATAATTTTTTAAAATTTTTATTTAATTATCACCTAAATTCAACAGGTAGACAGTAAGATTTAATTTTTTTTTGCTTTGCGTGAATGTTGTGTACATCTGTAATTGTCACTCATATCAGGTCCTAGATTTTTTTTCTATTTTATCTTTGTTTATGTGTGCTGAATATGTGCGATGTTGATGTACCTTTTAAATAAATAAATTTAAACATTGTATAAAACAGATCCTGGAACGTATGATCGAGTACTGTACCCAGGGCAACACGGCGAGGGAGGGGGCGACTCGAGACCGCGGAGACACGAACAGAGGCTACTGAGGAATATAGGAGTACATAATGTAGTGCTGGACCTGCTGCAGGTGGGTGGAGGAGCAGTTAAAACAATATATCGATACGAGCAGGATTTAAACCCTATATATGTGTATGTATGTATTTATATATATCACAAATGTAAAACAGTATTCTCAAGGGTGGCAGGTTTCATTACTAGTCACGTCGATAATAGTTCTTTCTATTTGGACTTCAATACAAGTCTTAGCTCCTTGCTGTAATAATAAAACCAATAATACTAAATACTAAAATGCTGAAGTGCAGGAAAAGTAAATGTTACTGCTTTTTTAAGTTTTTTCTTTATCTTCTCACTTAAAAGCCATTGTTGCTTTTACAAAACTGTTTCCGGAAATATGCTATACCTACACTCATGATATAGGTGTAAATCATTTAAGATCTACGTTTATTTTCTACAAAGCAAAAAAAAGGAAAGAATAATTTTCTGCTGTATGTTATAAATATATTCTGTAATCAATTATTTCCAGGTGCCACACGATGAGGACGAAGCTGCTATGGACGAGCTGCTGGGCCTGGCGCACGAGTTCCTCTAGCACTTCTGTCACGGGAACACACAGAACCAGGCCATACTACACAAACACCTGGATCTGTTCCTCAACGCTGGAGTAAGAACAGGCTATTGAATATAAACAATTGTACTGTTATTTTGTTTAATATCATATTTTATTATAATTATTATTACAATTAGTTGGTATTTTTACATATATGTCTAAGTTTTCACAGTGTCTCATAAACCAATATGTATTAGTTTTTCCGTACACTGGAATTCATCGTCGTTAACTCACAGTTACTTTGACGTCTCAAGACATTTATATTTTATACTTCATGTATTAAACAATAAGAGAAATAAAAGAAATCAAGTCAATAATATAATGATACGTGTATGATAAAATAGAGTAAAAAAAATAACTAAAGATATAGAAATAATATAAAGTGCACAATCTAACAAATAAGTAACATATGCAAGGTAAATGTAACCTGATTATTATTATATATTATAGTATAGCCAGCGATCAAAGCATCAAAACGATAGTTTTATTCAGACAACTTTTTACATCAGATCCGCGAAGCCCAGACGGTGTGCTCGATATTCGAAGAGAACGCAATTCTGTGCGCTCACGAAGGGAACGAGAAGGTCGCCGCGCACTTCGTACACTGCATCGAATCCCGCGGACGGAGGCCCGCCTGCCTCAAGTTTCTGAGAACTATAGTACGAGCGGGACCTCACCATATACGGAGGAGCCAGGACCTGGTCATGCAAGAAGTAAGTTCCTCTCCCTTCACCCATCATAGCATGCATGGTTTTAAGAGACGAAACCTCTTAAAATTCCATGATTTCCCGTGGTAGCGAGTCTATCGTTGTAGTGAGAGGAGCTTCAATAGCTCTTAGGACTTGTGACCCAGGTGTGTAGGTTTAAGAGGTCCCTATCTAACGCGCATTAAACGCTCACCTCCATTTTTAAATCTCCTCTATCAAATATTACCTAACATAAAATTCTATTTTCAGTAATATAGTTATGTTATATCACATGCTTATGTCGTCAATGTATTATGTAAACACGATTTATTCTCTGTTGTTCAATAATAAATCTATCTTCGTTAATAAATATCTATTCTATCATTTGAGTTCATGAATGGAAACTCGGAAACGCTCAGTATTTAGTTAAACGACGCATACTTGTACTAAGGTACATATAATACATATATTTAATCGTACTTCATGTTTCATTATAGATGCTGAATGCCGCCGAGGACGTGCTGGTGTTCTACAATGATAAAGTACTCTTCAACTACTTCATCAAAATGATGAGGGAGTACAAACAGACGGGAGAGATGCCTGAAGCTCTCACGTAATATATATGCCATTATATGATCATTTCAAAATTTATATTCTTGCTCTGGCATTTAATAAGGATTTAAAATAATTATGCATTAATTACGAAAAGTGTGAAAACAAAATTAACCAACCCAATTTTCATTACTTTAATGGTCGAATTTGTATACATTATTAAGGTACAACAGCGTAAGATATATATGCAAGAAAGGTTTATCGGTAGCTTCTTTGACAATCTAATATAAATATGCACTTAATATTACATATAATTAATAATATTTATGTATATATTTCTTGCAGGTACCACATAGACCTCATAAAGCTGTTAACATGCTGTACCCTCGGGAAGAACGTGTACACGGAGATCAAGTGTCACAGTCTGCTGCTACTAGACGACATAGTGGCCATGATCACACACCCTGACTGTATACCAGAGGTCAATCACACTTATACATATGTAACATACATCCATGTAGCTGAAATCGTGGTAGTAATTAATACTATCGCAACTTAGTCACAAAAATATTAATCAAGACCGAATATTGGATAATTATTTATTGAAATATCAAATTGAATTAATTTTATTATTTAACTCCATTGGCTTGCACAAACTAAGCTTAATATTATAAAATGAATGAGAATGCTAAGAAGTTATTGTAAACAATATGTATATGATATCAATAGGGCCCGGATTAATATTTAAATACATATTTTTAATTTACGCGATTTTTGGTCTAGAATGTGTTTTTTACATGGATTGTCATATTTAGACTGAACAACCAACTTTGATTTTCCATATTTTACCATATTTCAAAGTTAAGTCCATATTTTACAAGAAAATGTCACAATCATCCATATATTCACAAAATACATAAAATTTACGTTCCCGCCACTAATGTTTTGGATAAAAGTAAAGGATTTTAGACTCTAAAAAATTAACAAAATTCTGTGCGAAAGTTCCGAGTTTAATTATGAAAGTATTTAATTTTATACTGCATATTTTTTCCATATTTTTGATTTTTTTTTTTTCGTCCATATTTTATGTACATATTTTATGTACATATTTTAGATTTTTTAATACATACTTATCCGGGCCCTAGTTGTGATACATATGTAATTGTATTATTCTTAAATTATTTCTGTATTTTTATGACAATTATAATTTATTCTTTTGCTATTTCTAAATAAAAAATATTAAATAAACATATCTTTCTTTATTTTTTTTTTTACAGATTATAATATGGGTTAAGTAAATGAAACAACCAATTAAATATGAGACATAGCGTTTTTATTCAATAATCAATAATATTTTTGTTTATCGATAGAATATTTAGCATTAATAATATATACAAGGAAAAAATAGCAACTAAATAGATCTTAAAACTTAATACAGCGATGATTCATTTAAAATTATCTAATATTATAATCAAGCACACATATATCTTAATCAATTTTAACTATTTAATTTATCCTAGCGTTCTTCTTGGCTCTAACGCCAGCGAATGTTCAAGCTTGTTATTCTAACAATTCTAGGTCTTATTTCATTTCATTTCATTTCTAATTTTTCACCGGATAGATTACATGTTAGATCCGGGAAAGAGAATTGTAAAATCCTTCATATGTACGAGTATTGTCTTTTCATTTTTATGGTTTACGTAAATATCCTGAATCGTCACATTTCAAGTATTGTATAGATTTTTCTTTAACATTTTGTAATAGCAAATAGTGTGCATTTGCTAAGCCTAAGCCGATAATAGTAAAAATGCATTATTATAAAGAGAATATGTATGCATCAGTATTTATTTCTTCGTTTTGCTAGAACTTGACGTCGGTTTTGGAATCATAGAAAGAGATCTGAAAAAAAAAAAAATCTTTCTGAACTACATCAACACACTATTAAATTATATGCATTTTCTAAGCGCACGGTAGTGCGCCGGCCAAGTTCCACAGGCCGCGCGCATGCCGTGCACTATTTACACGAACCGTTTCGACCCACTTTTGACCTCCCTGTAGCTCAGTGCCTATTGCAAGTACAGAGATAAAATTGTACCTACGTAATCATATACTAGTACTTAAGCGTTATGCCAAATTTCATAGATAAAGCTTCAGTAGATCCTGAAATATGACCCTGTGAAAATAGCTAATTTTGGCACTGACTCACTGACAGGTAATCAAAACCTTTATATAGGCGCTCAGCTCAGCACAATAAAATACATAATAATTAAATATTAATAATTAGTAATATGAGTACATCTATCAATCGGTGATAAATGAAACTAAAAAATAAAAAATAAATCTAGTTTAAAAAAAAAAACTAAAAAACACGCTACAATGATGAAAGAAACCGCGTGGAAACTAATTTAGCCTTTACAACCTTGGAAATCAATTTAATTTAAATTGTTTAAAATAAACAATAAATGGTATTATTGAAAAAAAAGCGTGGGGCGCTTCTCAAGAAGTGATATATGAAGCTCCCCACGCTTTTTTCACAAAAATACCATTTATTTTATTTTTAAATTAATATTATTGTGAAAAAAATGTGGGGCGCTTCTTAAGAACTGATATATACAGGGTGACTGGTGAATTACTATCGATACTTGAGGACGTGATATTTGACGATCATATATGACAAAATAAAAATTAATATAACATAAATATTAAAAACTTCTAAGTAAAGTTAACCAAAAGTTATGTAATTAATTACGCATCGTGTGAACACCCTACAGATTAGGTATACACACACACACACACGTGCGGTGGCGTGGTGTTGTATCAGCACGCCGCCGCACGCGTCCACACTTGGAACGTGTCCACACTTTATTTATTTATACGGAAATTTGGTCAAAAATTAAGTACCTATTTTGTTTACATAATTCGAATGAGAATCATGTACCGAGTATTCTCCTTAAATATTTATAGTAATTCATCAGTCACCCTGTATATATATAAGGGATATAAAATATTGTCATGTATTCATAATGCACACTGTATAATTTAATTAAATATTGCTAACCTAAAAAATCAGGTTTCTATTGTTTAGGTACGATTTCTTGAAAAAAAGTATTGAAATCTCACCAAAAACACGCCTGTTAAAAAGGGGGCCAAGTTCCAATCGGCTAATTGTTTGCCTAAAAAAGGGTTGAAATCCAATCTAATGCCAAGTTTAGATGCACTTTGAAATCGATCATAATCATCTTCATCAACAGCATGGTCCACTGGTAAACATTTGCCATTCCCAAGACTCGCCACCACACCCAGTCCTCTGCCTTCCACATCCAGCCACTACCCGCCACCTTATTCACGTCAACGGTCCATCTGGCCGAAATTCACTTTACCATACACCCAACTTAAAATATGGTATAAGTAGTTGTGAAAATACGTAGGTGCTTGGTTAAAAATATGTAACATTATAATACTTCTAAATTTGAACTTGGCAGGGTAATTTAATTATTTAAATTATATAAATATAAATAAATATATACTATTTAATTAATTAATATGCAATAATTTTGTGACCATAGTTAATTATTTTTAGCTAATACTAAATTAAATTTCTACAAAATAAAGACAATGACACATTCTTTGTAGTGATGAATAAATCACAAAATGGTGGTAAGTCACCCCCTATTAACACTGACATAGAGGCTGGTGATTATGATGGGGTCACGAGGAACGAACAAGTGACTAATAATGGAGTATCACAGGTGTTGTTCGGTGAAATATTGCTCGCGGGAACGCCATACCTAGAAACGACTAATGTTGTTCATCCAACAGGCAAGTATTAACTGATCAAATATAAATTGCTTTAGAACTAGTCTACTAGTTGTCGCTTTAATTTTATACTATATTCTATTTAAATGAATAAATTTTCACTGGTATAGGATATGGTAAAGAATGTCAACCAGATTGTAAAGCTTCGAGAAATGAAAGATGCCAAAGGATCGATAGTGTTATGAAGTGCGTGTGTAGACCAGGTTTCGCTAGAATGTTCCCAGATCGACCGTGTAAACGTAAGATATTACAATTTTTTATTATACTAAAAAAACAAAACCAGTTAGTATTTTAACTATTTTAACATAATATTTTAAATATGCTCAATTTTAGCCACATGCACGTACTCAGTAAGATTAGGACTAGGATCTAGAGACAACAAGGTGATCAAATTCCATAAGAATTTATCGGACAATTCTACTAAAGATTATGAGAGTTTGTCATTGGCTAGTCATGAAGGAATAAATAGAATGATAATGCAATCAGACTTACAGGATGTTTATCACGGAGTCCACATAACAGGATTCCATCCTAGTGAGATGAGAACAAAAGACGGTGCATATGAGGGAGTTATTAATGATTTCTACGTTCAGGTAAACATTCAGTAAAGACTTGAAATATGTTGTTTGCAGCTTAACTTAAATGAATTTTTCTTCAGCTTTCCGATAACGCTCATGAAATACGTTATATGTAATTATAAACCTAGATTAAAAAATATATATTATTCTGATTTATGACTGAAGATTGACATCGTTCAATCAATTTACGCTTACTATTTCGTTATATTAGTAATATTCTACATAACATAAGAGATATATAAATTTATTAACTATTATTATTACGTGTCTAATGAATCCCATTCCCACCGTCTCAGCACCAGCATATATAACCAGAAGGCGACTTCGTACTGCATTATCTACACTTACTTCTATTCTACTTTAGTGTTGTCGTTTCTTCATAGATACAATATTTCAATATTCCGTTTTCGCGATGGCCAACCTCCAGAAATGCTCGTCATTGGAGTAGAACATCCGATACTTTGTAACAAGATTTAAAACCATTGCCAAAACGGATGGAAATACAATACTAGTACGTAACAATATGTGTGTCAAAATATATTATTAAAATAAATGTGATAACAAATGAGTTTATTATAGCAGTATAAACACAAGCCTGATGTTTTATTGATATCCCCTTTAAACATTTCACAGTATATAATTGTTATAGACAAGGATAGTAGATAATTGTTATAGACAAGGATATGTTGATGCAAGTTGGGGTTCAGGTTCAAATGATAAAAAATCTTTTTCTAGATTTTGTTTTAAGTTGTCTGGTTTAGTAATTTCTTTTGAATGTAGAAAACAGAAATATAGCTTTGTTTTCAACAGAAGCACAGTATATTTCCATGTGAGAAGCCAGTAAGGAAGCTATTTATTTTTGAAATTGGAGTTAATTCAGAAACAATGATTTTGTACAATGATTATCAAAGTGTATAAAAACTTGTTTTGAATCCAGTATACCACAGGAGATCTATACATATAGATGTTAGATACCATTCTGTGAGACAGGCAGTAGCAGATAAGTTTGTTAAAATTGAATATTTATAAACTGCTAAAATGCCAGATGATATTTTAACAAAAAGTTAAGGTTAGTTAAAAGTTTATAGTCATGAATACTCCAGATACCATGGTCCGGTGGAGGGGAGCGTATATATGCAGCTGTGGGTGGAGCCTGTCTGTTGCAGCGTGCTGGCCAACTTAGTGAGGTGGAGTACGGCCTCGATAGAGTACTACAAACCGTGAGTATAGATCAAGATCTACACAATGTCAAGTAATTTAATTTATACTAAAATGTTTCGTATCTTATGGAGGTTCGTACTGAGCGTGTGAATCCTCACGTGCTCAGTGTCCGTATCAATGAAGGCAGGAAGACGGAGGAAGAACGAAAACACTTCGCCTATCTGCTGACAGACAGACGATTGCTGTTATTGATCTTGTTACAGGTACGGAACATACGTAGGATAGATGTTAGAGTTGCTTTGTTATGAAAAAAAAGATTGATGTCGTTGCATTATATTTATTAATATCAATGATGTGAATGTTGTAGGATTTTCTTTTGAAGTTCTCTTTTAAAATATTATTCCAGTTTATTTGAAGCTTATTTGAAGGTTGTGAGTCTTATGACGCTCACTCTGTCATTGGATTCACAATAATATATTGATAAACAATAATTTAATGTCGTTATATCGAAATAAAAGAAAGGACTACAAACAATGTCTTGAAACAAGTAATTAGTAAAAGTTAATTGAAGTAAGAAATATCGAAATAAAATCTAAGAGACCAAGTAAGTACCTATATTAAAACATTAAAATTCATATATTTTATACAATTTTGCTTTAAATAATATGAATTCAATTTCAGGGACGGCACACGGGTTAAATATACCACGAAGAGACCAATCGATTATTAATTTGAAAACTTCAAAAGATATTTTATTTACATAAGTGTTGAGTATCGTATCGTAATCTAAAAAATATCAGCGACGCGTGTAACCCTCACTATAAAGAAGTTCAAGATAAGAACACTGACGACGAGCCGAGCTCAGGAAACTCATGAAACAACTGGAAGCGAAGTATTGAAAAGATAATCATTATTGAAGATACATACTGTTGAAACAGTATGGGAAGTATTTTGATGTTTTTAAAGCAACATCAAGTTTTTCTACTTTTTTCATATCTGACAATCATTGTTAAGTTATTAAAGGATCTTGTAAACTATTAAACTCTAACTAACAATCGATCCAACCTTCTCAGTTTGTTTTTTTTAGAAAAAATATTTTCTTTTCCTTGTTTTGTTTTTATACAAACAATATTTGTATATAAAGAACGTCGACTACTCTACCTCTACCTCACCATATATTATTATAACATAAAAGTAACGTTTATGTGTGTAACACACAATTCTACATTTTAATCATCATCGCAAATTTCAAAAAGCTCTTTTTAACCACAAGCCACAAGTTTAAATTTCATTTATCTTTGAAATCATTGTACATTTGTTTAGAAATAATAATTTAACAGTATATTAATAGTTCTTATGACTTAAAATTATCTGCTTTTCTGAAATTTTCTTCTTTATTATGACATAATATCATTATTCGCTTTATTTTTATTTGACTGGTATATTCAAACTGTCGTTGATGTTTTCTCGTCAGCTGTACAAGGTAAGTAAGTGTCCTGTCTCGCCCTTATTACAAATATATTGTTAATATTCATGAACAGTGAATCTATGTCTTTACAGACCCTTTCTATCTGCATGTCCAGGTAGTTGAACTTCAAACGAGCTTAGAAACGATTTTGAGACATGCGTTTTATGAGGTGAAGATTATGAAAGGAAGGAAAGTGGAGCTTCAACTAGAACTGTCGGTCGTATCAAACATTCAATGAATAGAGACAACTGTATTGCAGTGTTTTGTTAAAGAAGTACAAAAGATGAATAAAACCACCTCATGAAAACCATATAGCAAATATTTTTTCTCAATCCAATTCATTAATCAGATTGCTATTTTATTCATCAGTTCATCTGAATCAAAAATGTTGATAAACCTTAATAAATACTTACAAATAAAAGTTATTTATATTTGACTGAAAGGTATACCAAGGTACAGTAAAGGACTCGTTTATTTATTTATCACGAGATGAAGTAAATTTCTTAAATAAATAAGATCTTTGAGATTTAAGTCATAGAATAAAAAGATGTTTGGAAAAGTTTAGTTCTGAATCATTTATTATTTTAATAAAATTAAAGCAAGCGTAGTATGGCCAAAAAATATCAGTTTAATTTAAATGAATAAAACTTGCGAAAATCTGATATCTCATTAAAATTTTTATTCCAACATAAAAAAATTAGTTTCTCCCAACAAAATTACAGATAATCATAATTTTATTTGAACTTTAACATTAATTTTTATTTAAGCCTAGTCTTTCCGTCCTTTCGGCATGACTTCAAATCATAATGTTCATAAATCCTTCATATCTACAAAGCCATGGATCGTTAAGTTTCATAGTTGTTGATAGGGATTTTGTCAAAATAATAACTTTAATGTGTTATGAAAACGTCAACAGCCCCGTTCAAATGTTCATGATTTTCATAATGTTCGTAAATAAAAGTGATGTTAATAATAGCAATTGTTAGGTCACTTAAAGACTTAGCCCAGTATTAAACATCAATTTCATTGTATTTTGTGAATACAGTGAAATTTTTATGCATTTAAAAGTAAACATTTTATATATTTATCTTTTATAGTGTGTAATTAACAAGAAATAACACAAAAATATTTTCTTAGAGATATTGAATTTTGCAGTCTTAATACATATGTGAAAAAAAAAATGTGTACATTCCCTATTATAAAGAAAAGATTAAGTCACATTTCATTTATTAATATACAATAATAAATAAAACAAACGGGGTGAGCTAAATAAAACCATTTAAAAATGAAAGTGATTTTAATTCTCTATTATAACTCTACGAACTTTATGACTACCTTTTATGGAGCACGTAATTTGTATGAATTTAAGGTAATTAATTGTAAATCCAATAAAAATATTAGAAAAGTTTTGTCAACCTCACGAGAGTATATGGTATTTTAACAGTTTGATCTGCAGCTCTGAAGCTGTCCCTATAAAGAGGGATGTCTTCATAGACTGCACTAATTAGAAATCCCATACACAAGGTGTAAACTGTAATGAACGGGTTACTGAGATACCTATATTACAGTGTTGCTTGTACATTTTTCCTGTTACAACTCATATTAAACAATAATCACGCAAACTAAAATTGTAATCAGAAAGATTGCTAAAAAATAAGACGCAGTTCTTGAATAGATCTCAAAATTATATTAATTTTTAGTGTGGAATTTATTTTATATCCTGATAATTCCATAATTTGAATAAATAGGTATGTGTTGTTATTCAATCGGACATATTTTTTAAATATCATTATACTTACATATGTTTTAACAAGTAACATATAGACGTATGAATTTTCTTTTGGTATGTTATCAAAGCATTAGAAATAAATAAACTGTTTTTATTAATGTTAATAGTTAAAATATACATAAAAATATCTTCAAATATTTTACTGTCTGTATGCTACTGAGGAATTAAAGTTTGTTTGCTTGTTTAATGTATTGTAAGCCTACAGACTATTGAGATCGAAGATGGAAAGGAAAGAGGAAAATTGCCGTCCAAGAGAGTGCACTTACAGCTTCCGAAACTCTCGGGTTACATTGACCTCTTAATATAGTAGACTACGAACTATAGATCACTACAGTACACATCAACCTATTACAGTACAGACATACATTTACAGATATGTGGTTAAAAATCAAACAATAGTAAGAAATGTTAGTGTAATTTTAGGAAATGTTTGTACTAGGCAGAAAATGAGGATTGTTTTTAATAAATACTATCTTTAGTCCTCTGTTTCGTTTATACTTTTATTTTATTAAATTACTTTATAGAATACTTCGATTGAGCAGATAAAAATTACACGTATTAAAATTTGCATTATTGATTCACTTGTTCAATAAACCTGTTTCAATTTACAGTTTAGAAGATTACTTCTCTAGCTGTGATCGATACAGTAAAACTCTATGATAAAATCTCAATTACTCAGTAGAGTAATTGAGATTTTATCATATCCTATATAGGGATCCTGAAAAAAGCAACGAGATGTGTCGTAGTCTTTTCATCTTTAACGTAAAAATTGAACTTACATCTAAGTGTCCGGGAAAGTAATTTGCGGTTTTTTCGAAACAAAAACAAAGTAATTTTCATGAAAATAGAAACTTATTATGCAAAGTATTGGCCTTTTTATTCTATACAACTTGCCCATTTTTCCTGCAATTCGTGAATGCCATCCCGAAAAACGGTTTGTTCTTAGAGCAAAACCGTTAATCTAAACATTTTCTAACTTCTCCTAAATTGGCGTAATGCTGCTCTGTAAGCTCGTATCCCAACAATGTGAAAAGTTAGTATTCGGTTGGGGCAAGGTCTGGAAAGTACGGGGGGCGCAATAATATGTGCCATTCAAGTTTGTAAGTACAAGTGCTTTCAACGCTTCCTATAACTGTTTTTCTTTATGAGACGATGCGTTATCGTCTTGTAGAATCACTTTCTGTGTCTTCGGTAACATTCTGAATGTTTTTTGATCAATGCGTGGTTCAAGTTGAACATTTGTTGTCGGTATCGATCACTGTTCATTGATTCACCAGGTTTCTACAGTTTTTAATACACTACGTTCGTTATACATATAATAATTTGTTAATCTACCAAAAAGTTCTTCATCTGTTCAATCAAAATCAGCACTTTTGAATTTTCAAATGTAATATGATAACGGTAGGATAAAATGTATAATATTTTTCAAATCATAACATTGCATAACCCTAACTGTTAAAAATCCGGCAAAACTTTTTAGGACACCGGTAAACAGTGATTTAAAAAGTTTTCATGAATTTCAGTAGACGGTTTTTGACTTTTATAAAGATACTAGTAAACCCGGCGAACTCCGTTTCGCCACCAGAAGGCTTCTATATAACATTTCGTTTGGTGATTAAAAGATGAAGATTTTTTTTTGCTTTATATTTTTATTTCATTTCACAACAGTAATGTTAAAATTTCGATTACAAAAATGAAGTGTTATTTAGTTGAACTTCTCTAAGTAAATGAAAGTGAATCCAAAGTAGATACCGAATCGAAGCGTTATACGTGTCCGAAAATTATCCGTTTCATTGAAGTGCTCCTTTGTAAACCACATTTTTTTTGTTTTTTGGTCTAACTTCAACACAAATAAAGCGGATGGTTTCCAAACTTTTTCTATTTTTTTTATTTTGATTTTCTAAATTTATCCCGCAAATACTAAATGGTTTTAAGAGTTCAAACTACAAACACAATACCCGTTTGTCGCATGAAATTAACTAAGCAAAGAACAATGCTTAGCTGTCAAACAATGTATCATGCACCGGTGCCATCTACTTAAAATATTAATTTGTTGTACATGTTATGTATGATGGCGCTGTATGTGAAAAAAGATTTTCCCGCTTCTCTGTTGAAATTTTTTGTTATAAACCTCACGGAGCCCGAGACCTTTCCAGGTTACAGCGTCAGGATGGAAATCCGGACTTATTTTTATATAGTAGATTTCTTACAAATATCTAATTGTCATCATTACTTCATTACATATCTGTCATTATATGTCAATTGCATTGCTGTCAATTGTGTTTCGTTATTCCACGTTTTATAGTGACTGACGTTTTATGTCAAGTCCCACGGGAATACTGTGGAACTGGATAAAAAAATCCTATTGCAATTTCCTGGTTCTAAACTGCCTCCCTGCCAATTTTCAGCTAAATCGGTTCAGCCGTTCTTGAGTTATAAGTGGGGTAACTAACACGACTTTCTTTTATATATATAGATTAATAAAAGTCATGTAAAATTTGAACTCAGGAATTTCTTTTCTTCTTGTCGTTAAGGCTCGCGTAAGAAATTCTTTAGTTTTATCGTTTCTCGACTTTGCAATTTTGGTGATCAAATTATAATTAATATCTATTTCATGTTTTATAACCAATGTAAATATTGATGGAGGATTTTATTAATCAACTGACCGACTAGTTGCGGTGAATACTACAATCCAAGACCGTAACATTATTTGCTTTGGTATCTTAAAAATATAAGATATTATTCAAGATTCAATATCTCAGTTAAAGCAACGTCAAAAGACCGTTAGCTATTATAAATGGAAATAATTTGACTGACTTCTTCAGTTGCATCAAATAAAGAATTAAAAATTTGGTCCCATTATATTTAATACCAAAAGGTTAGCAATGAAAGCTATAATTTTTATGCTTTAGCCAAAACTTAAATGAAGCTGTTGTGTATTATTGTTGGCTATAAACCCAAGTTATGAGGGTATGCTAAGTATTTGGCGGATAATAAAGTAAATTCTATCTTTGCATTCATACTTATATACTATATTACGAATTTTTACCCGGGACTTAACTTCGGATCCCACGGGATTCATAGAAAATGAAGTAGTCTATGTGATAAAAGTGCATTTACATTTTTTTACACACAATATTTTACTAAAATAACATTGATATTTTTTTGTTCTATTGAATACTAAATATATTTTTGCACTATCATTAGTGTGATAAATTCTGATATTGAAATTTTGTTTTAACTAATCCTACTAAGTTATATTTATTTATGAAGTCAATTTATTAGCCAAGCCTTGTATCTTTAATCGCGAAAGATATTTCTATTCGTTTTTGTAATCCATACTTATAAAAAAAATTAAGTTGTATTACGTCTTTTGGCAGAATAGGTTGAAAGAAAAATCAGTAACACTTAAAAAACTATATTCAATATAATATATAATTAAGATATAACTAATTACATCCTTAATGGGGGTGTGTAAGTCAGCGAAATATATTAAAGTCTATTTCTTATTCCCTTTCTTATTCAAGTCTTTGCTTTCCCATTCCTGCCGATAAATCATGATCAGCGTTTGGTACTTAACATCACCTAGACTTTGTGGTGGGCACTCCACTTAACTCTAATACCTTCCTTGCAGTCAGCATTAGTCCAAGAGATTATAAAATTTATTTTGTTGTTCAAAATGTGAACATCGAATAATCAAAATATTCGATGAATAGACGATACATTAATTTCTTACCTTTTTTTATCTTAGGACTAAAATGTATATACAGTAATATTCATAATACTTTTATAAATATATTTAACTTCTGTATAGAAATATGTACCTAGTTCTATTAAATATTTTTTTATTTTTATCTAAATTAAGACGCAAATTTGAAATCCATTTAAAATAATACATTATTATATTTGGAAAAACGAACACTTCTTTGTTTCATCAATTATCTTTTCTTTTTGTACAATTTAAATGAATAGATTTAGTTGAATTGAGGTCTTAAAATTCAAATTAGATTTTCTCATTTATACATTTTATAACAGTAAATATTTAAAATTTTTATAATAATCTCTCTTACTCATTTTATACTTTTATTGAAATTAGTTCGGATTTGTTCTTTTCAGTAATACGAATATGTTTATTAATTATAAACCTCTGACATCCATTATAATAATTATGTAAGTAAATACATATAATATGAATTTCACATTTAATACCACTATGAATCCTAAATAATAACTTTATATAATGAATATCAAAAATATAAAAAGATAAACATATACAGGGTGACTGGTGAATTACTATCAATATTTAAGGAGCATACTCGGTACATGATTCTCATTCGAATTATGTAAAAAAAATAGGTACTTAATTTTTGACAAAATTTCCGTATAAATAAATAAAGTGTTGACACGTTCCAAGTGTTGCAAGTGTGGACGCGTGCGGCGGCGTGCTGATACAACACCACGCCGCCGCCGCGTCTGTGTGAGTGTGTGTGTATACCTAATCTGTAGGGTGTTCATACGATGCATAATTAATTACATAACTTTTGGTTAACTTTACTTAGAAGTTTATTAATATTTATGTTATATTAATTTTTATTTTGTCATATATGATCGTCAAATATCACGTCCTCAAATATCGATAGTAATTCACCAGTCACCCTGTAGATTCATTTTACTGACATTTTTGCCAGTTTCATCAATCTTTTCACGAAATTAGCTTAAAATAACATCATCTCAAAAAAATTATATATATCATCCATTCCATTCATAAAATCATTTCACAAGTATAATAAAATTATGTGAGCGTGGGCAATAGCAATTGAATAGTTTTAACCTAGATTTGAGTCTTCATAGCCACATAATTATAACTGTAGAATAGCGTCAGAAATATGACATATGGTCATACGAGTAACGGTACTTTGGAGTGACGTAAAAAGTTATCTTTTCTTTATGAAAGAAGATTTATACATATACACACAGCATACACATTTATATATATCGTGGTTGTTTAGAGGAGTTGTGAACCCACGTCTAGAATTTTTTATATAAATAAACAGTAAAAAATTCAGTTATATATTTCTTTTAAATTAATTTAATAAAGATTTTCATGTTAAATAATACTAATTTATCCAAAGTAGTCCACGGTTCAATTAAAATCATAACCTGTTTCCTTCAATTAATGGAGCTAGTAAAAGTAAATTCGAGTATTAGTCGTTTTCTTATTATATATGTATAAAAAGTTCAATATATTATTTACTTTTTATAACATTTATAAATAATAAAGTATTTATTATTTATAAATGTACCTTGTATTAATATTCATTATTTCATTTACTTATAAATGTGAAAACATTTTTATTTAAATGTATGAAAATATAAATAATGCCGTGGGAAAAAAATTAAATTTGTTGCTGCGTATTTTGCAATCTACTGGCCAGTCTGGAGTCTGGACTAATGAACAAATAAAGTAAAAAATTCGTAACTAACACATTATCATATATTCCTTTTTTATGATTTTATATTTTCATATTAAAAGAGATTGTAGAAAAATTGTAATCAGAGTAAATACATTTTGGATAGGTGTTTTCCTTGAAAATGATTGGGAACAAAAATTAAAAAAAATCTTATTGCTTTCATAAATAATTAATATTATATAAAACATAATGTTCAATTAAAATTAATTTAAGAATTGTAGATTTCTTATACATTCGTCTTAATCTTCGTGGCTATTGAAATTCTTGTTTTAATCTGAGGTAAAACTATAACATATGCAGTAACTACCATAGGTATTATTAAAAGTAGTGCACCATAGTGATAAGGAATAGAAGTAGTGATTCAAAGTTTGAAATTTAAAATAATGTAACTTTATTCTCTCTATCTTCAATTTGGTAAATTTTTAATTCTTTATTTGATGCAAAGATGTAAAGTAAAGTAAGTAAGTAACTTTAAAGTCAGATGTCTACCTTTATATAGAGAATAAAAATAAAAGATTGTTATAAATATATGTACAGTTCTCAATATTATGTGGGATTTCAGTATAACAAAATACTTTATGAAAGTAATAGAAACAAAAAATAAATTAAGCTAAGATTAATTTAGGTATTAGATCTGGAATAGTTTTATTATAATTGTCGTTGTATAAATAGATTTGAGTCATAAGCTGGGGAAACCACAAAATAGCTTAAGATAAGTAACCGAGTAACAGAGTTTTCCTTTTTCAGATCTTGAAGTAAAATTGGTATTACACTATATTTACTGCTCATTTAATATTAAGAAAAGTTCGGATCCCCAGAGAGAAAGAAAGATAACATTCATTTACAGAAGCTAGCAATATTTTTTGATCTATTTACTGTTTTAATTATTTTTTGTGTTTGAATTTAGAAGAATTGAGTTAGGCTGAAAAATATATATCCAATTATGTTTTTACAATGATTAATTTTATTTCATTCTGTTATTATGTTAAAAATGATTCAAATTTTATGAACGTGGGCGTAAATAAAAGAGATATGTAAAATAAGGAACAATGAAAATAATAAATCAGAAAGTTGTAAACTAATAATGGCGGTCAGCTTGATATCATTAGCAAATTAATTAAGGGTGGCAACCAGAGGCTCAAGGAAAACCATACTTATATGTATATTAAAATACTAATTACATGTTAAAACTTATAACCTATACCTAAGACTACATGATAGCCCGGATGCTAGGATGTCAATGACATTCTAAGGCTTGTGTGGTATCATCTGGTTCACACGGCTTGTTGTTCGTTCCGCGGAGTCAGTTGCGTTACTCGTTATATGATATTTTACCCATTAAACGATGTTGCCCCGATGAAGTTCATTTATTTTTTCATACGTATCGCCTACGTAATAAATTCGTGAAGATAGTTTATTACGTACGCTCGAATATGACTCCAAGGGTCACAAAAACTTGGTTTACAATTCCATTAACAAAGAACCTTATAACTTATTTATACATTACGAGTATATACTATACTTTAAGAAGTTGTATAATGAAGCTATCACAGTACGTAATGATATGTGTCAAATTTTTATAGATATAAAGAATTTATAACTTTTGGTTTGAATTTTGTTTTATTCTAAAGAGGGCAATCGAGCCAACCGTGTACCTTACTGAGGCAGTACCGTTGTCCATAGACATCCGCAACATAGTTTTGCGGATGCGTTGTGACCCTTGAGTGGGGAAGAGGGAGAGAAAAGGATGAGAACAATTATAATATTTATAAAATAATTATAAAAATCTTTCTCTGCCGAAACAAAAGGAAACTAACATTTTTCGGATTATACTACGCGTATTTTATTATTCTCGTCTGCCCGTGATCACGATTGTTGCAAGGTAATCGAAACTTCGGGAGTATGTATGTTCTAATGTAATAAAATACGCGTTATAGAATCCGAAAAAAAAATATTGTTTTATTTAAGTTATTACTCGCGAAAGACATAGATAGACCTTCTTGAAAGTAAATTAGTTTTCAACGTTTTTATTTATTTCTACATCAAAACATAAGCAGCTTAAGGATCGGCAAAAAGAGACACGAGGTGGTAAGTAAGACCCTACCTCGCTAATTAATTAAACTGGACCATTTATTTGGTGAAGAGATACCAATTAGTTGGATTTTTACTAAAATTGAAAGATTATTATTATTGTCTTTTAGGATTTTCCTTGAACGTCTTCTATAAAATTAATCTCATGGTGATTATGTAATTTTATTTTATTTTAATATTTATTTTAACGTGAGACAATGCTTTGGACTGCGTTAATTGCTGTTTATCTCATTCATATTTTTTTTTGAAACACCGCCGAACTATGTTCTATACAAGTAAGAATCTTTACATTCTACTTATGCCGGAAAAATAAACACGTTAAAAACATATAGAAAATTTAAAACTTTCTTGTTTGTCAAATGAAAGTGCTACACTGTCTGTCACTACTGTCCCCTTTTATAACAAATAAATTCTTGTATTATTTATTAAATTAGACATTTTTGTTTCATCTTTGTATTTTTTATATCTTTTCTCTTTGGTTGTAAACTCTTACATCACTGAGAGATTAAAAATCTTGGCCGATGACTCAAGTGACACGAAATAATATTGAATAAGGTTTTGGAAAACTGAAACTTATAGATGCAACTCGCAACATTATGGAGTTACAGACTGAAACAAAAAATATTAGGTAACAAAACTGAATAATATAGGTTACAAAAGTCGCCAACTAAATTAATCTTTACTTGTTACAATTTGTACAAATTGATAGCTTTTTTTCTTTCAACTCGGTAGCACAAAGAAAATGAAGAAAGTCTCTTGTAAATATCTGGACTCCAGAGACACGTAGTTTGAAGAAGTTTTCAATCAAGTAGAAGTACCATTTTAAAGTTATATTTTAAATAAATTGAAACTTCTATTTCTTCTGTGATATCGTGATAAAACAACACTACATCTTATTTCTTATACACTTATGTTGTATTTGAACCATTCAGAATAAACTTAACCAATATGTTTTTATGCAATAAATGTTTTTATACATAAATTCCTGTACAGTATATTATGTTACATCAAAGTTTTTGAATAAAAACCTTAACTTAATTGGTTGTTGAAAATTTCTTAAATTACATAAGAATTATATAACAAATTAAATAAAACTGACGTCATTGGACATACTATTGAATTAAATATTCTTAATTCTGTTCACAAAAGAATTGCTATAGTTTTTCCAATAATTAATTGCATATGTTGGGTTTTTAATGAATTTCGTCTGTGATGAATAATAAGAACTATGCTTATTCAAAATATACCACGAAAATTAATAACAAAAAAAAAACAAGACAACAGGAATAAAAACACTTACAATTACTTAATTTATAATTAAAAATAAGAGACAAAATCAGTGCCAAGTAAGTTTAGTAAGTAGTAAGATTGTTGTTATAGAAATTCATTGCAGTCGCTTATAATCGTCGATTGATCGTCTCCCGACTGAATAAATCACTCAATGTGGTAAAATGTCAAATCGAAGCACAATTTATTTCGCTTCAAGGCAGACAATCTTCTTTTAAAAATTTCTTGAAAAGTATTTTTGTTATTGAACTCACACTCCACTTTTTTCTAGAAAATATCTTGTTACATCTTTTTTTTAATACTACAACTAGTGTTTTCCTTAGTCTCCGTCAACGTGAACATCAGTTATACCATTTTACAAGGAGTTCAATGACATACACACGTATAGTTGAATGATATATATATTTAAAGGTGATATAATAAAATGAATAACTTCATCCAAATATATTGTGAGATTTTGTTATGAAATGTTACAGTGAATAAAACTGAGAATAAATTGACTGAAGTCAGCGCTGACAAAAGATGTTACTTTATGAATTGTAAATTATATTAATATTATTAACAATAATTTCCAAAAAATACCATTCAGTAAATGCTTATGTCTATTTAATTAAAATTATAGCAAAACAGTTATTAACCGGTAAAAAATACAATTGTAATTTGCTTATTTGAGAAAACTAAATCAGGCATTGTGAGCGACTCGTCCCCGCTCCACACGTCTCTCGATCACGGACTCGGTTTATCTTCATCGTATAACTATTAAAATATATTTCGAATTTATCTGGCTTGAAAGACATTTTATCTCGTTGACATACCAGAGACTTCTGTGTCACTCTAACGCAGTGGCGGCTGGTGGGTTATCGAACTGGTGGTTCACTTTACTAAAATATTGACAAAAACAACAATTGACATAAAATATGTTTATTTTTTGTACATTAAATCAATGCGACGACATTTTTCTGTAGCGAAATGTTCTATCACCTTTTTATTACAATCTGATTCCAGTTTCTGTCCAAATCGATTCTCCGCCAAAAATAAGGCAAGGAAAACAAAAGAATGTATTAAGACGCTCACATCCACACAACCATTTCTTTCTATTATACATTTCACTTTTAAAACTTCGTATAAATGCTTTATTTATCGATTTACACTCTTGTTTTAAATTTAAAAAGGGCCGTGGCGGCCCGGCCAATTTTATGTTCACTTTACTTTGAAAAATTTTGTTATTTTCTTTAATATAATCAATATTTATACTCATTTTCAACTAATAAAAAACACAGTACAGAATAAAAGTTCTATTATAGAAACGAAATAAAAACTAAAACGAATTACGGAAATAATTATAAACAATAACGAATTAACGCGTCACGCATACAGTGAAAGTTGAAACAATACCAATAACGATTAACGAAATGTCAATCATAGCACCCATCCTTTCGGCCGGCCCCTTGCCGGCCGGCTCAATACGTCATACATCGGGTGCTCTCGGTAACCTTCGGCCGCTTCGTGCGGCGCGCGAGAACCGACTCGTTACTCGGTACATTTCTATGAACTATCTTTTGTCTCACGCGCCAGGCGTATTAATGCGTGTCTCATACAAGATGTATTAGCAGTCCTCGTGCACTCGCCGGAGCGCACGATATGAGTTTAGTAAAGCGCTCAAACTTTTTGACCATAATTGGAAATTAAGTTTTTTATACCTTTTTGTATGTTTAAAAAATAAATATTAAAATGGTAATTTAAAAATTAAGATGACATAATATTTTGTAATTTTTAAATATTTTGAATTGGTGGTTCAGCGCACGGGCGCACTTAAGGTACAGCCGCCACTGCTCTAACGGTTTTCTCGGAATAGCCCACAGAGTGTTAATTATTTTCTACTAACTTAAAAATCTTATCGTCATATTAATACAATATATGTTTATTTATTGCAGCCCGTGTGTTGTTCTGATATATAATCTATAATAATGTAAAGTTTCATTTAAATCCATTCAGTAGTTTTTCTCTGAGTTAATAGCAAACATACAGCCATAGAAACTTTCGAGTTTATACTGAAAATAAATATATCGTTAAACTTTTTACAATAAGTCTTAAAGTATTAAAATAACTTTCAAACTTTTTGGTAAAGGATTTGTAATAAATTTTCTTCATTGATATTCGTATTAAAAGGAAATTCCAACATCTTTAAATTAAAAATGTGACGTACATTTTTCATTGTTGTTAAATATTTCTGTATTGAGTTTTGGCCTAGCAGTTAAAGGCCCGCCTCTCGTTCACGAGAACGGTAAAGGTGAAGGAAAACATCGTGAGGAAACCCGGACTTATAAAGATTGAAATCACCAACCAACCACCTCTTGAGCAAGCGTGGTGATTAATGCTCAAACCTTATTCATGTGAGAAAGAGGCCTTTGCTCAGCAGTGGCCTCTGATATGCTGATGACGAATTTCTGCAGTAAAGCATTTGGGTCTCGGGTAGTAATCAATTCAATGCATGTTATCATAACTGTCTAACTAGAAAATTTTAAAGGGCTATTGAAAAGTCTATAGCATTTTTTAAAAATAGTTTTGGCAGAACATAGTATAAAATAAATTCATAGGTCACCTAGTAATATTATAGTATTATATATTAGCGACTTTTTAATGGGATCCATCACCAATGTATGATTTTATATTCATATTTTAATATTCTGTTGAATTTTATACTAAACAATACAGTTGAATAATAATTGTTTAAGAATGGATTTGTTTTCTTATTCATATTCACTCGTGGAGTTATTTTTAATTAGCCACTTTTATTTAAAACCATAACATTTATGTTCTATCTTTTCTAATTATTTTATTTCTGTATTGAAACATATATTTATCTATAAAAGGTGCTCCACGTTCTAATAAATTTCGTTATAATGTTAAGTATTTAATGCATATTTGACATTCCCAAACCTTTGTCGACATTCTTGACCCTCATTTATTTAACAATCTGAAATCTGACAAGTGAAATGTTATTCCAATGTAAAAAGCGTTACAAACTGAAATGTGGTGTTTTAATAATATATACATATGTATAAAAACAGCAGACTTGCTAGCTCGTATTAATATTATATTTTTTTTTGCGTCGGTAACCTCACAAATTATATGATATAAAACAAACACTACATCCAAAATTATAATATAATTTTCTTTACTTTTCGCCGAAATTTATTACTAACAAGCGATATATGGTTATACTCATTAAATGAGACGAAAGTTCTCAGCATTCCATGAATTCACTGAGCGAGCGCTTGGTCCATTGCGTTGCAGGGATAGAACTTTTACTGTAATTCCAGGTTTCCTCACGATGTTTTCCTTCACCGTATGTCAGTGATGTCTAAATACTCTCAGAAAGTATATAAGACTCCGAAAAATCACATTGGTACTTACGACGGCGACGCTTAAAAGTAGACACACCATAAGAATTTCAGACTTAATCTGGGAGATTGTTCCAAAGTTTGTTTAATTTTATATTAAAAAAGTTGTTTTTTTTTTATTGTGCCTGTGAATTAATTATATACAAACAATTTTCTAAAAGATATAAGATTTAGCTAAATAGACAATCTAAGATTTAGCTAAAAAAAGCCAAGATGAAGCGAAGAAAACAGAGATAGAAACAGAAACAAGGATTGTAAAAGACGTAGCGAGAAAGGACAGTAAGTGATATTACGACGCAATCTGATAGGAAGTCATCAAAGTCCAGATTGGAATAACAGTTTGTGTGATATATTATACAAATAATAAAATAGTATATATAGCTCCTGGTATCTTTAATGTAACGCTTATGTTTCAGTGAAAGTTATTAACATGAAGCTTTTATCTGTTTATAAACTATTTATGATGTTCTACTCGTAATTACCATCACAGGAACAAAATATATGCTTGTGAGTATATTAATTAAAATATTAAACTTGCATTTTAGTATATTTTTCATGATACCATTAGTAACGAAGATATAAGTAATATGTAATAATTTTTAATTATGTTTCACTATTAAGATATGTAAAAGTAAAAGAATTTGGAGAAACATTTTGTTTATTTGGTTTTAACAAGCACGTTCTTATTTTGATAAAAGGAGTTGAGGACTTGTGCCATATGGGGCTTGGGTGCTCTGCTAAGCTTTTTTCACTTTAATCGGGTATTAAAAAGCTTAAAAAGAGAATAAAAGATTTTCATTTTTTATTTTGTGTAATTTAATATCGGTTCTTAAGAGCTTGCGTACCTGCTGTGTAATTCTTTTATTGATGTTTAGAATTAAAAAATCCAATCAATCTCAAATAACCTTATTGAGACATAACATCCTCAAAGACCATGGAATCAAGGCCAACAAGTATAAGGAGCTCGCTAAAGAACTCACTAAGAATAGATTCGTTTCAAATTTAGTGACGTAGAGAGAGGAGCTTGGATGGAGGAGGTGAGTGTTTAACGCGTGTTACATAGAGGCCTCTTAAACCTACAACTAAACGGTGGTCCCAGGCACAGTTGAAGCTCCTCTCCCTGCAACGCGATATACCCGACAGCCGCACCGTGAATCCAATGTATGCTAAGAGGTTTCGTCTCACAAGGGCAAAGTTTCCCGCGTTGATTAAGAGAAGATTACTTCTCGTATTGACAACATTATATTACTTGCTCACATATCAGACCAGTCCTAAGGATTATTGATGCTTCGCTTCGGTACGTAAATGTAAATATTACTCTGTCATTATTTTTATTATGGTAACTCCGCACCCGCATTATAAATATATTTCATAAAAGTACTTTTAACACATTCAATATAATAAAAGGCTACGAAAAATCCTCAAACCATATTCTTACAGTAAGTATATACAAAAAACACAATCCTGTTTTCCTTATCACCTAATTTTTCTCCATCATGATATTTAATATGAATCTAGTGGTTGGTTAATACAAGGCACAGTCCTTTTAAATGACTAATATAGTTAAATATTAAATATAAATATTTGAGTTTCTCAAATGTCTAATATTTTATATTCGTAAGTTATATGTCGAGGTAGAGTTAGAAAGAATTAGAGGGTCCTGTAGAGGATCAAGGATGACATCAGTAAAACAAGAGTGACTGGTAAAAAAAACAACTGATGGGGAAAAGGAATAAATACATTTTGTACCAGCTTGAAGAGAAAAATATTGAGTGATAAAATAATTATGTCCTACTTGTATTCGTATATGGCAGTGACTAACCAGATCCGGCTTAATTTCAACTATCAAACTGCCTTTGTTAGTTGTTAAACCAATGCTTGTTACTGGATCCAGTCTCTGTTATTCACATTCGTGTATGAAACTGACACATTCGTATTAGATTCTGTAACATGCTGTTCACTTCAGAGGCTTCATACTGCCATCTTCACAGATGATGGATGGTGTACGTTCTGACGGGGTTAAGCTCTGCGAGTCTACTAAAAAGTGATAATAATAATTAATATTACTTACATCTAATGCTTAACAATTTTATGACAACATGTTATTTTTTTGTTACCTCTTTCATAATACCACAATAAGGCCCATTAAAGGGCTCCTTTTATTTTCTTGTTATGAATATTCATTGTTTATATGAAAGTTTACATTATGCTGGGATTTTAGTTTTTAGGAATCTCTAAGTTTTATTTCATTTGATATTTATAAACAGTTAATATAGAAATTTATTTTCTCAATTATTTGGACGCTTCGTAAATTTGTTTGCTAATAATGGCTCGTCTATACACAAAAGCAAAATATTAATGAATATTTCTATCGAAATATGAATGCCATTACATTTAGTTGTGTAACGAACAATTATTATAAATATATTAGTAAATAACTTGCTCAAATAATTTAGTAGATTGGAGTTTACGCTTTAAATTAAATTCGACCCACGATCATAATATATTATGATAATTAGTAAACACAAATAATTAAATTATTTGCATGAAACAAAGTGTATTATAAATAACGAGTAGAGGAATATTTAGTATTATATATTTCTCGATGTAAGTATGCGACATCATAAATTTTTATCCCTGAGAAAAACACGGATAAAAACCATAGTTAGTATGCCTGAGGCAAAATATAGTATATTTCTATCACGTTACATATTTTAATTCAGTTCTAAATCGATAATCTTGAATATGGATACCATCGGAACACTATCTAACATTAGATATTAAATAACTTAAAAACTCTAACAGATTATAGCTTTGCATGAATATCAGAACTTCGTTTAATGGCCGCGAAAGAACATAATGAGAAGTTGTTAATACAAGTATAATAATTCACAAGAGTATCAAAAATAAAGATTTTATTAACAGTATGATAAGTTTATTGACTTCGTTTACAATACAAAGAACACATCCGATGAATTTCTTTATACTGCCTTATACATATGTAACTTGAAATGAATGTTATTGTTTGTAGGTAAAATCTTGGAGCTGAATTTGAAGGAACACCTTTAAACAATTATGTGTGAACTCACTTTGACTCACAACATATGGTTTCATTTATGAGGTCATTTTTAATTCAAAATGGCGACATTTTTATCCAAGATGACGGTCCAGTACTTTCTAATGTCCTCTCAAGTTGATGAAACGAAAATGTCTGCTAAGAATATATTGAAAAATAAATGTCCTTCAGTTTACAACTACAATGACGTACTTTTAATGATATAAGCTTTATCTATAAAAATATTAATCGTTTTTCAAGAAATAAGTTAGTATTAAATTAATGAAATGAAAGCTAAACTGATTTTTTTTTGTATGATTTTCTTATCCTACATCAAAGCCATACTGCGGCGCTTATTAATTATAAATTTTCCTACAAAAGACAATAGGGTCAAGTTATCTAAGTATATTCCGCCGAAGCATCCACAGTTCATTTCATATTATTTATCGACAATAGCTCCATAGACGAAAATAAAGTTGATGTGTCCTATATTGATGTTAATAGTTTTTATAAAAATATTTTGTTCTATTTCATGGATAAAAATTATGTAATTAAATTTTTATAGCTGGTCCACCTTACTTACGAAAAAATATTAACTTTCACTTTTTGTTTTACTCAGTTTTATTATTATATTTATTATAATATTTATACTTAATTTAATCATATAACATTTTTAAAAGAATTAGAAAAAATGTAACCTTTACAACATATGTTAAAATATTTGTAGAAACAAGAACAAAAATGAGTTTTGAAAAAAAATATTATACAATTTCATTATCAATTTATTCAATTAACACAAAACTGCTGAGCAAGGACCTCTTTCTCACATGGAGAAGGTTTGAGCATTAACCACCACGCTTGCTCAAGACGGGTTGGTGATTTCAAAGATAGAATTGTGAAATTATAATTATATTCAAGGGATTGAGTCAATCACGCCAGTGATGGACGAATTGAAAAAGTCTTTCTGTATGCATATTGTAAGATGTAGTAAGAGCTATGAGATGTATGGACCACTTAATATACAACGTGAATCAGAGATGAGTGACTGTTGAGATAGTGACTTATAGAAAAAAATGTATCTAATAGAACACGGTGTGCCTACAACGTATACCGTTTATTAAAGACCGGAGAGTGGTGGCTGTCTTTTAAAAGTATAAAAAAAATGATTGCTAGTCAACTTTGCATTGAATATTATTATTTTTTTATAAACTTAAGCAGCTGTTAGACATTTATATACTGAACAGTTACTGTACTTTTCCTAACTTTGTTAGACATTTTCAATAAAGGAAATGGTTAAAGAGAGTTTTTTTTCTTTGGACCTTACGAGTATATTATATAGTAGTAGCATTGATATGTTGTATTATTATGCTTGCATATTTAAATTATATTTAAGTTTTAAAGCTTTCAATAAATGTCTATAGTTAAAAGAATATATTTTTTAAGAACATTCTTATAAAACATTTTAAATATTGACGGTTTTAATTAGATGTGGTAATTTATTTCTTTAATTTGAATCAAATCATTGTTAATTTGACTCTATTTACAAATAAGATAAAACGGAAAGCTATTTGTAGCCCGAAAAGAATAACTGAGAATTAATAAAATGTGTACAAAACTCGACTCGTATGTTTCTTTGTTATTTAATAAAAAATGTATTTTTGTATTACTTATATGTTAGTATAAATCAGTAAATGTGTAAATTTATGTTCAAGACGTTTCTTATTTAAGTACAAAATGCTTTAGAAAAGCTTTTAACGTTTTTCAGAACCTTCATCTAAATTCAATCACTTCTTATTGATTTCCAAACCGTTGAATCAAGGCATTTGAAATTTCGTCAATAAATGGTTTTATTTCATACAATTTAATAAAAATAGATTGGAAAATATTTATATATTTGATTTAAATGAACAAAATCGCTATCTGGACTATATCAAGACTTGCAAGTTAATTTATTATCACATGTGATAGTAAGTAATGTTAGGTATTGTGAATTTTTCTCCCCAACAAATACCTTCACGAAGCCTATGGCGTTAAAGAAGCCACTTTACATGAGGGACGAACACCTTCACTTTACAATGTACATTTATCTACTTATGTTTCCACAAACATACTCAATGTATTTGAATGAGGAAACATCCACTTTAGTATATATATTATTCTACTGAATTAACAGTGACATTGATTTTGAATATGTTCACTCTCAAACCTCCATGGTAAATTAAAGCTTTTATAAATGTACGATTAACATTGATTGAATATCGAATTTACATAGTAATGGTCATTTTAGTTCTCACAAAAATCTCTTTTAGACAGGAGGCAGTTTCTTCTCTGTTGTTGTGACTGACACATACTATGACATCTTTTCAATCTCAAAGCGTACATTAATTTCATTATTAAGTAACAATCTTTAGTCATTGTTTTTTTTTTCGATACCAATATTAAAAGATCTTAACTTTTCTGACGTTTTGTGTTATTGATTGTAAAATAAAGTATATTAAGAAAATATGTATAGTGGTGGACTTTCGCTTATACTACATCCAAACAGTAATAGAAACGACAAGAGTCATAAGAATTTCTAGAAGTGAAATCGGTCTGCGGTAATAATGAGCAATATGCCCAGTTTATACTTTATGACGTATTTCATTAAACTTGGTTTCATAAACTTATTATTATTTAATATCAAAAACAGTACATACAGAATTAAACATTTTATTTTAAACTCAATGATGCCCCAAAATTAAAGGTTAAATATTTTTCAATACCTTATAAAAGAAGGCGGTCATTATATTCCAAAGATATAACTTCCACAATAGCACAATCTTAAACTAAGTACATGAGGTGAAATCGGAATAGAAAATTTATTGTAGAATGACGAATACTCCTACGCGAGTAGGATTCGAACTAATGACTTTTGGAAGATTACATTGTAATCTTGTAAGGTTTTCTAACGAAATCTTTACAGTAAATACTTTAGTTCTAATTCCATATATAGTCCATTTTCATTTGATTACTTTTCAAAAAAAGTTACTAAACTCAAAAATGTTTGATTTCAATTACGATTTTTTTTACAACAGAAGAGAGAGAGAGAGATTATGCTCGACGCACTGTCTAAAGGTTTCTAATTTATATAACCCTCTACGGAAAATTAAAGAAATTGTGCAAAAATATAAGCTTGTCATCTTCTTGATTAAAAATCCTGAGTTAATTAGCTTTAAAAATATTAGGTCCATAAAGTTTTATAAGTAAAAACAATTTTAATAAGTAAATTAAGAAGTTAAACTTTAATAATAATCAGTCTTAGTAGCTGTGGCTGAGAGTGTAATAAAGTGAAGACGTGACAAAGAACACTTGATCTGACGCGGAAGAGAGCGGGGCTCTAGGTTGACCTGTTTAGATAACAGTTAAAACATACAGTAAATAATATCAGTTACTATAGAAACATTCATAGAGATGTAAAGAGAAATATAATTATTTTAAAGACTAGTTAATTTATACCAATTATAATAATAATGTCCTTATTTTATTTCTATGTTAATGTATTGCATCAATATGTTGAATTAATAAATATTTGTTATACAGCATATGTATTAAACATTTATGAATACGTATTATTAATTATAATTGATATAATTTATTAAAACAGTCTTTATATTTATAACTAGTAAACCCGGCGAACTCCGTTTCGCCATCAGAAGGCTTTTATATAACATTTCGTTTGGTGATTAAAAGATGAAGATTTTTTTTTGTTTTATATTTGAAAAGGAAAATTTTTATTTCATTTCACAACAGTAATG
Source organism: Danaus chrysippus (assembly GCA_916720795.1). Lineage (NCBI taxonomy): Eukaryota > Metazoa > Arthropoda > Insecta > Lepidoptera > Nymphalidae > Danaus > Danaus chrysippus. The sequence goes on along the minus strand of CAKASE010000077.1, from coordinate 4,823,653 downwards.
AATTCATTTCGATTACAAAAATGAAGTGTTATTTAGTTTACAAAAGATTTTCCACCTTTTCTGTTGAATTTTTTTATGAGAGACCTTTCAATCGAATGCAAAACCATGGAAATTGGTTCTTTCGTTCTGAAGTTATAGCGTCAGGATGGAAAACCGAACTCATTTTTATATAGTAGATTTCTTACAAATATCAAATTGTCATCCATACGTCATTACATATCTGTCATTATACGTCAATTGCATAGCTATCAATTGTGTTTCGTTATTCCACGTTTTATAGTGACTGACGTTTCATGTCAAGTCCCACGGGAATGCTGTCGAACGGGGTAAAAAGTATTCTATTGCTATTTCCTGGTTCTAAACTACCTCCCTGCCAATTTTCAGCTAAATAGGTTCACCCGTTTTTTAGTTATAAGTGGAGTAACTAACACGACTTTCTTTTATATATATCTCTATATATATGTTTATATATATATGTATATATATATATATATTTCATCTATCTATATATATATATATATATATATATATATAGATGAAATCTTTTTAGGTGACAACCGATTTAAATTAAGGCCGCTAAAAAACATTTATGTTATTAATTTCAAATATATTAACCCTTTCATACAGGATTATTATAAAATTGGAGTACGTTTTCTGTCGCAATCGAATAATTTTCATGACTTGACTTGGTAAAAAAAACCAAGATATAAATAGCATGGAAAAATAATCTCTTTATAGGAATTAAATTGTTTTCAAACCTTATACATTGAGATTAACAAAATGTAATGGCAAGTTCGTGGTAATCTATGACTGAGAAACTATTTATATATACATATATGTATGTGTATATCGTTGTGGCGTTCTCAGGAGTAGTATTGTGATCTATTTCTTAATAATTTGTTTAAGGATAATAACCCCGACTTCACACAAAAAATTATATTAAACTTCAAGAGTTTCAGTTTCCAATGTTTTCTTACTAAATGCATTCGATAGAATGAATCTCCACTCACAATATTGTGGCAGTTTCAAGACTTAGGAGGCAGTTTTAAAAATAAATAAATACGGGTAGTATCGCAAAGCCGTTTAAAGTTAGGACATAACGTCATAACTTTGTAAATATAATAGTCAATAGACTTCGGAAACCACAAACACACTATGAGTGTGTTAATTGTATGAACAATTCAATTATGAATCCAGAATTTTGAAAACTCAATCGAATCATTGTCGAGAATATTATAATAAATTCTTTAGTATATTAGTTAAATTAGAAGAGAGAACAATTATAAGTATTATTTCTATACGTCTTTTATTTTATAAAGGAATATTTAATATTAAATAATTAAATAAATAATCATTCCAGCAATTCAACAATGAAAAATATTCATTACATATTATAGGAATGGGTTTTCTACTCAAATACAATACTTTTTTTTTTTTTTTTTGTTATCGCGGTGAAAGGTTTTATACCTACCCCTCCGTCTAGGGGAGACAGAGGCGGTTATGTGGGATTCACGGCCAGAAGGGCCCATGTTACCCACTAAAACACCAGCGGTCACTCTCCGTTGCCGCCAAGTGGATCGCCACGGGAAACGCCGAAGCATGCATCCGCGACGATCCGGCGGCGGGCCGCGAACGGCCACCTCCCCCCCCGAGAGCTCACTCCAAGTGACCAGGAGTGTCCCCCCGCCTGGCGGGCTTGCTTAATCGCGAGAGGGTTAACCCCTTACCCCTCCCACCCAAGCCCACGCGGCCAGTCTCCAACCACCCACCGACGAGCGCAAGCGCCCGACGGCAGACAGAGAGGAAACCGACCGACCACAAGCGAACTCAGGCCTCCGGAGAGACCCGAGTATCCCCTCCCCCCCAAGACAGCCACGGACGGCCTCCTGCCAGATCCGTGACCGTCTTACTCCCAGGGCTGTACCCCCAGCCCTCCCCCCCCCGTGACTGATTGCACCGGAATACACCAGTGGGCGATGGGGTCGTCACGTCCCGACGCCGGACTGCGCCGACAGTGGCCGAGGCCACCCGCCAACACGTAGGGCCGAACTTGGCAGCGGCGGTGTACACCGCCGAGCCTCGTCCTACCCACCTCCATGGGCTGCACCCCCAGCCCGGGCCAAGACCCCACGAGGAGGTCAAGGCCCTTCCCCCCCGTGACTAATTGCACCGGAATACACCGGTGGGCGATGGGGTCGTCACGTCCCGACGCCGATACTCAAATACAATACTTAAGTTTCTGATGTATATGTTATAATTTTGTTCTGTAGTATTCATTATCTTTATTTATTCAGGATTTACAGTTCTGATCCTTCATATAAAATACAAAGTTAGATAATATTTTCGGAAGGTGTATTCAAATGCAAACAAGAAACAAACTGGTAAGGACCTTTATTATTAACTGACTAAAAGCTAATCTTCTATCTTCTATATATATAAAAATGGATTGCTGTTCCTTAGTCTCGCTAAAACTCGAGAACAGCTGAACGGATTTATCTTATCTTAGTCTTGAAATGTTCGTGGAGGTTCAGGGAAGGTATAAAAGCTGAAAAAAATTGATTCATTACTGGGAAAACCATAAAAACAGCCCTTTTCTATTTCCCATACAAACGTTTTTTTTGACATTAGATTTGACAACTAACTAATATGTCAATCATTCTGTCGCACTTCAAAACACGGAGATTTATGGCTTACAGGTGAACTCCAAAAATATAAATAAAAAAACGTAATAGATATTTCTTGATTAAAGGGCGATACGAAGCTCGCCAGGTCTTCTAGTATATATATAAAAATGGATTGCTGTTCCTTAGTCTCGCTAAAACTCGAGAACAGCTGAACGGATTTGTCTTATCTTAGTCTTGAAATGTTTGTGGAGGTTCAGGGAAGGTATAAAAGGTGAGAAAAATTGGAATAATTGCCGGGACAACCCTAAAACCAGCCCTTTTCTATTTCCCATACAAACGCTATTTTTGACATTAGATTTGACAACTAACTAATATGTCAATCATTATGTTTGATTGAAACAGGAAAAACCTGATTATTTATGGCCTCTAAGACGGAATAGAGTTCGCCTGGTCAGCTATACATATATTACTAATGACGAAACTAACGCGGACGAAGTCGCGGGCAAAATCTAGTCAGATATAAAAATAGTTTTTTTTAACGTAACTATTAAAACATATTAACATAAAAGTAAACACGTGATATTAAAGTATAGGAGTAATACAATAACATCATATATTTGTTTATCAACAAAAGTAAGACAGAATCATTTCAAACTGTTTAAAACAAGAAGAAAATATTGTCATCAAAAAACTAAGGTGAGTCTAGATAATTCAGTAACATAAATGTTAAACACTAAAGTGTTTTTAAAAAAAACCTTAAATATGATCAAACTTAAATGTAAGGACTCAAAGGTAATGGACTGCTTTGAATAAGATCTTTTAATAAACACGTGTAAAGCTTCACGCGCTGAAGTACCTTATATAATTCATATTTCTTTTTATAATATAAAGAGACATAAGTAAATAAATTATAAACGTTAAAATTCATATTTTTTAATGACTAGTGTTCATGTTAAATATAATCTTATGAAATGGCCAAAAATCAAATATAAACCAATGTACCTATGTATATCCACAGTAATTTGGAACATTAATAGTATTTATTTAAAATAAAAAGAACTTACTGTCATTATACAACAAAAAGGTAAAGTATTTTCCATAATAAGAATGTTCACAAAATTATCTGAACCGCAAACAACGTTATTATGAGGAATTAAAATTAAATTTGAGGAATATAATTTATAAATTATGTTTAAAAATATACAAATTAATGCAATTATTATTTACATCTGTTTCCAAATATTTTATTTATAATACAGTGTTGATAAGTGCTGGCTTGCAGTCACATTCATAAAATATACGTGATAAAGCTTAACAAATTCGTTACATTGAAAATGTTGTGTGTTTTTAGACTTTTTGTGCTAGAATTTCAATTTTTCATATTTTTTTAATCTTAACGTATAAGTATTGATCAATAATTTTATACAATTTCACTCAGGCAAGAAAATAGCGGAAGTCATATTGTGATGGAAATACTAAAAAGCAATAAGAGAGACCTGGTTCATATGTCGATGCGTTTGGAGAACCAAAAAATATCAATGGACCTCGGTTAAATATGAAGTCCCTTTATAATGCTCAAGTCCACAGTTAGTATTGAGAGACATGATTCACGGGAAATTAATATTTTTATCACTTTAATAACAATCATATAATGGCAATTAAGGTACGCTATCTCTCGTTCTATAAGTAATAATATTGTAAAGTGACAAAATTTTATCAAATTTAAGAAATATTATTAATAATAATAACTTTTTATTTCAAGTGACTATGACTCATTTTATTGTTAGTGATACATATTACTTATCTCCTATGTTAGTATAATAAATTAATTAACAAAAATAAAAAACTATCACTAACTTGTAATCATTGTAGTAATTGCTGAACTAATCCGCTGGAAATAGCACAGCAATAACTAACATACTTACAGTCTAACCTGCTAGCAATTGCCTTCATGATGCTGTTGGGACTATCCCGCAATTTCTACACCAAGGATCCGCATCTTTTGTGTATAATGGCATAAAAGCAATCGACCTTCGCTGCCGCGAACATTCCTGATGCACTACAATGGCGGGACAATCCCATCAGCACTCTAAAGGCATTGTTATATTGGACCCGGAGTGCGTTATACGACTTTTGAGAGTATTTGGCCCACAGGTTGCACGTGTAGAAGGTGGTACAATAGGCTCTAAACAGTGTAAGCTTAACTTCGCTCGAACAACGTACAAATCTGCGGACCAATATATTCGCCCGTACAGACAACGCCCTCAGTTCCCTCTCGATGTCAGTGTCATCCTTGAGGTCGGTTACACAAACATTATCCACGTAACAGCCGACCCTGGTACTGCTGAGCTCCCCGATCAAATCGTTCACATAAGGTTGAAGAGCGTTGGTGAGCTTAACCCCCCTGCCTCACCCCGCACTCCAACCCATATGCCCTCGATAGAGTTCCTGCCCATCTGACGTTGTTAACCTGGTTCTTATACCAGTATTTAAATATGTTCAGGTGGTATATGAACTTTACTCATCTTTTCCCATAGAATATCATAAGAAACCAGGTCAAACGTATTGGACAAATCCAAGAAACAAGCGTAAACGGGGGTCTTACGCTTAGTGTAGTAACCGACAGTATGCTTAAGACCAAGTATAGCATTCTCTGTAGAGAGTCCCGGTCGAAACCCGAACTGGTTGTCATGAGGTGTTAATAAAGTATTTAATTCTTTATTAAGCATACTGTCAAATATCTTGAACAGAACAGAAGCCAGCGTGATAGGCCTATATTTATTTACATCAGATATGTTACCTGTTTTGTTTTTTACTATTGGTACAACTTTAGATCGCATCATATCACACGGCATAAAACTGTGGCTTACACAAAAATTGAAGAACATAGATAGAACTCTCGAACGAACTCTCGTTTTGACACCATTTTAAACGCGATTTGAAAATTTTTCTTGCCTCACACATTTCCTCATAAATACAACCATGAGTTCGTTTTCCGGACAACAACCAAATTTCAAATTTTTGCCTTGCCTTCCCGTGCGTTTCCGCAATATGTCTTTTCCAGCCTATAACTTTCTTTAAAACCGCTTTCAATATACGAGTACATACAATGGTCTACTTTGTAAGTTATTAGTATTTGTGCTTATTTTAGTTTTACAAGTGCTTTTGCTGATGTCAATACTCAATGGTTTGTAACAAATTTAAAATGGTGTATAGGGGTAACTATTGTTTAAAACATCATATACATCAGCTCCACTTTTTATTTGATTTGAAGTTTGTCTCATTTGCCATAAGTTTTTAGGCAGTATAATAAAAAACATCAGGTTCATCATTACTGGTATGTTTTTTCTTTTCCTACGGCCAATAATTTATAAATATAAATACATTTAAAGTTTTTTGTTTCTGTAAATTAAACGAAACAGTGGGTAAAATGTATAATAGTAAAATTCGCGAACAATTTATTCTTGAAAAAATAATAGTTTGTTTGTTTTATTCAGAAATTAAAATAAAATGATAAAAGTCTACACTAAATATAAATATACAGTAACTCCGTATAATATATATATATATATATATATATATATATATATATATGATATGATATAATAAGTAAGTATAAAATAAAATTGTTCTCACAATATCACATTATAGCTCCCGACTCAGTGAGTCAATCGACCCGCTAATTAAGTTGCGGAGTGTGATATTAATGTATCGTATTGATTCATCTTTTATAACAAAACTAAATACATATATAAAGATATTACATTTTTATTAATTAATTCGATGTTGTAATATTTTATATAAATATCTATTCCAAACTAAAGATGTCCACCAAATGTTAGTTCGTTCTATCACCAGAAAGGAATTAAAATATCAGTGACAAATTTATAACAAACAATCGGGTTATCTAAATAAAATTTGTAAAAATAAATATCTCCGATAGTCTAACCTTAACTTGACAAATCTCTGAATACTATTTGTATAATTTTTCATAGCACTGAATTTTTTTTGTCATTTAATGAAAAAAGTTAGTCTATATAATATTAAGTATAACTTTATCAAATTCATTACAATAACAGAATTTAGTGGCTCTGATGAAATCTACAAGCTTGAGTGAAGCAGTTGAAAAGAGAAAGACAATGTAAGGTATTCACAATTTGTCAACATTAAAGTCTCTGGGAACTTTTACTTCAAAGTTTTTTTCTCTGTGATTGTAACAAAAACTCTTATTCTCTAAAAATTCACAAAGTTACTTGGATATACTAACACAACGTGGGCTGTATATTTATACGAGAATTTGATAGTGTTCCATAAAAGATGGAAAAGTGACAGTAGAATAGAATTTGAAATGTTAGTCTCCGTTTAGGACCTGAATTCACAAACTATCTAAGCAAATTTATTAATGACTTGTTTTTAGGATCCTTGTCGCTAAAAACAAACTCTAGATATTATAACTTTGAAGATGTTTTTCACCATTTAAGGAAAGTGATTTTCACCATTCCACCAAATATAACAGTCTTAAAATTTAAATTCCAACAATTAAATATATAATCTTAAGATAAAGTACTCGTGTTCTTAAATTTAAACTACATACTATTTTATCAACACAAGCAGTTAGAATATTTTAGTCGTAACTTAAACACGGAATATACAAAATGAATTTGGCTCATTAAATGACTGAACGCTTTGGTAATGTTCATAGTTAATTATAATCAAAAATATAACAGAGGTACGAGATGAATGTCAAAAGAATAAATCTATTTATCTTAGTGACAGTGACAAATGATGTTACTTAAGGTGAAATAATTAAATGAGTTCATGTATTTTTCTGCTAAAATGTGTCAAATAAAGAGGCAAGTCAGCTTATGTTAATGATGATATTACAATGACTAGCTTGTGTATCTATCAAAAATAAAGCTCTTGACATAAAATCGAGATTTAGTATTGTTTGTCAAGAGTACAATGGATGAGTTGTGACAATTTGGTTTTACAATCGCGTCCCTCATTCTGATACAAAAAGGTCATATCCGAAGATCATCCATCTTTATCATCTGTATAGTCCCCTCAGGGTACGTTCCCTAGTGTACACTCTTCTTTTTATTCGTACATTATTGGACCCCAGTCAAATCAGACTAACACTGATATTAAACAGAAGGTGAATTCTTGAATCTACAAACGTAGAAGAGAAAATTGTATGATAGGATTGAAATATTATTTATTTTTATCAAATAAATAATAAATAGAGTAATATATACCAATTATACATTGAATTATTATTATACTAACATTTCAAATTGGTAACTAGAATATTTGAAGGTTTATCTACATTTAACATTTGAAAATTTATTATAGAATGAGAATAATACATTTAAAACACTGTGACTATTACATAATAAATATTCTAGAACAAATATATAAAAAATAAGATGTATATAACACTTTTATTTGTGTTGTTACAAATCCTTAAAATTTATAGTCTTGAGAATAAAAGTTTTTTCATATTTAAAATAAAATTATTATTAAAGCTTTTTATCTTGATTCCGAAAGTTAATGAAATTTACGATTTGTTCTGACCTACATGTTTAATAGTGTCAGAAAAAGATTAAGAATATAAGACGAGCATATAAATAAGAATTCAAAACAAATACATACTTATTTTAAACATATTTCAGTAATATTTTCCAATCCACTATAAGAGTCAGTCAATTTCACTGTTTTGGTGTTCACCTGGACTTAAATAAGTTAAGTTAGGATGTTAAAACTCCCCAAATAAACTAAAGGTGTTTAAGAATATTTTTAAATCTACCAATTTTAAAACTAATATTTATTACCCAAGTTCAATATTAGCATCGCCTCAGAGACCGCTCGTTAAAAATAATATTGTTGATGTTGTGGCGGTTGTACTAACCACATAATGTATTATCATTGTAGTGATGACACCACATGGACATGTATATATGTATGTATTATGTATGGGCGATACATCTCCCCCCATATGGTCGACTGAGGAGACTGCTGGCGGGAACAGCCAGTGCTGATCTTGGTTGAAGTGAACTCCAGTTAAAAGTTTGAAATCAATATTAAGTTTTTTCTAATAATCGAGACACTTCTTTAACTTTCATACTGGACTCATTTCAAAATTATAAAATCCACCGTTAACTAAACGTGACAGTCATAAAATATGTGCCACCATTAACTTTTTCATCGTCTAACAAACTCAACATATATTTACTCAACATAATTTTACCATATAATCTGTGTACAAACATATTTTAATTTTACCTTACACCCAATATATATCGTAATATTCAGATTTTTATGTTATATTAAGTAAGATTTACATAATTTTTAAATATAATTCCATCATAATATTCAAGTTTAAAACACTCTTAATAATATAACCGACAAAAATGAACGTAAATCTAAGCTTGTTTAGCAATTACTCGATGTAGAATAGTTTGTTTGTTTGTCATTTAACATCTAGGATTGAACACTTCTTACGTTTTTAATTAATAAGAAGTTTTAATAGAGTTAGGCATAGGCAAAATTTAAATCAATTTGACTTCGAATCCACATTGAATCTCCACAGAATACAGATATGCATATGCATATGATTTGTACCACAACATATTTTGAATGGAAAGGAAATCTCTCAAATAATATGTGCTTCATGCAGCCAACACGATGAGCTCAGTTGATATTGAATAAAAATATTTTAATAACAAAGAATTATCGGACAGGTTTGTGACATTAAGTAAATTAATATAGATATAATAAGTAAACGTATGTATTATACATATATGTATATATAAAATTATCTTATAGTAATGTGTTAGTTAAACTATTATGTTAAATAGAATATAAATTAGAATTGTGTCGTGGGACATAATAGATATGCAATATTTCTCATAGTCTTTGTATTTGTGTAACTTTATCATTACATATCTTTAATGTAAATTTTCAGTAACGAATATATCGTAGTTCATAATTAATATTCATAGACTGCCATGAATATTAATTAATTATTTAATTTATTAACTATTTTTAATATAAGAAGTATTCACAAAAGGTTACCAATTATTAATAAGATTTTAAGGCAACGTTTTTCTTTTAAAAACAAACGAATGAGATAGTGGGAAATCTTGGATGAAAAGTAGCAAAAGAAAGGCTACCTGATGCGATAAAAATGAAATTATATAATGAAACATGTATTCAGCTTAATTTTATTTAAAACAAAAGACAAAATAGACAAAATTTTGTTTCTTGGTTTGAAATTGATTAATTTATTAAAACTCTATTTGGCTTATTCCTGGAAAAAAGCTTAAACCTTTATGAAATATAAAAGCCGTTTCAGATTCATTTTATCTCTAAGATTTAACTTCATTTGCAGTTAAAACTGTACTCTTTGTAAAAATTCCTATCGCTATACAATAGATTAACTGTGATCAAGTGATATTATTTAAGAAATTACAATAAAAAACAACAAATAGTGCATGGAAATATTTTATTTGGAAATTTAAAACTATGAAACAGTTTTATATTTGCACAAACTGATTATTTTACGATGAAACTTCTTAGCATTCTATAAATTCACCGTACCGGTTGCGGTCACATAACGTTGTAGGCAGAGGAGCTTCAACAGTTCTTAAGAATTACGATGCTGGTGTAAGGTTAAGGGGCCCATATATAAATAGAAAGACTAACCGCTTCGCTTACGATTTCCAGAACCCTATCGTGACGACGCGTATATTGATCGCTATGCAGGAGTACCTAACAATCCAGCAGCCTAGCAGTTCCAATTTCAAAGAAGAAAATATTTTTTCGCCTTATATCGTAAAACTTAATTTCATTTAAATGTGCACTAGTGAAAATTTGAGATATCATTACGAAGTTCTGTAGTTTCTCAAACAAGATAACAATACTTTTGACTTCGCTCCAATAATATGGATTTTAATATGAACTGTTTCTCATTATATTCAAATTAAGTTAAATCGTTTTCAGAAAATAACAAGAAATAAAGATAGCTTGATTGTTCGTCCAGTCTGCCATGATTACTTATTTAAAACCACAAAATGTCAGAAAGCCTATCAATAAATAATTCATCGCTAAGTTAATGTTATGAACGTTTTAAAGGAAACTGCTTTTTTGAACAAATCTTATCTAATTAACTCTGAAATCAATACAACGAACACAAAATGGTCGAAGATTTTGTTACTATAGATAAAATTCTATTATATTGTTTTGTCTATACTAAAATACTTTCTTGATTTTCACACTAAAATATTAAAGATATCTTCTAAAACTTTCACTTTATCGAAGAATTCCTTTTATTAAGGTCTTTTCCCAGTTTGAACAGATTAAGAAGTTCTAAAGCATATTTTACCTAACAAACTATTTTATTACATCAAAAGATTCGTACATTACATCAAAAAAAGTTATTAAACGTTTTTGAATACAGACAATTTTCTACATAAAGAAAAATATGAACTGCAGAACGCTTTTAAAAATCGTCTTTGTAGCTAAGCAAGTATAACAAGTATTTCACACTGTTTGTGAATAATACTATACATTGTAGGGTGGCATGTGGTTATAATTAAAATAAGATACGTACACATTTTTTATAAAGTTACTGCAGTAATACCAGTTTATAAACAAAACAACGTCATTTTAGTCTACGTATATAATACTGCGGATGAGAAAATGTTCAAATCACTTCGGAAAGTTCGTAAAGTTTTCAGAAAATTCTCCGAACTTAACTTTTATGTTCAATTATTTCTCCTGGCTGCTACAACCTGTTATGTTTGTGAAGAATGAATATTTAAATACATTTTATGAAACAAAGAGCTGGAAATTATACGTATTGCGGTGGAACGTTGTCTTAGAAGGATAACATTAACGAAGAAATTATCAGCCAGCTATATTTTTAACTCGGCGGGTAAAATTTACCGATGTCTCAGATGAAACGTATGTTAGCTTATAACAATTATTATTTCAGAAATTATTTTTTATTGATCCGTCATAAATCTTTCATTCATTCGTCCAAGTGCTTCACATAAGGTGGAATTATGAAGACTCCATGTATATAAATATACTATTTTCATTTTTATAACTTTCGTGCATTGTTTCGCTCAGTACGTATTTGTCGCGATACTTTTAAACAGTTTTGTTTAAGACACTTTGAACTCTAATATGATTTGAAAGAACAATCTAATGTTTCATTTTGTAAAAAAGTGTTATTTCTAAAAAACAGGGTTTGTATAAATGTAACAACGTCCCGTCCGTCTCCATTATATGTATTAGACACAGGCCATGTTGATAAGACGCACACTCTCTCGTGAAATAATAAGTAATATTCATGATTCATCGTTGAAGAGTCTGGGCCGCTATAAGGAAAAACTTCTTAACTTTTTGGCCGCAACGTGTTTTCTTTGTATTCACATGAGAAATTTTTGCTGCTGGAATGATCTTTCTGAAACCGTAACCTAAACAATATATAAGAAAATGTTTAAGCAATTATTATGTTCTTTATTAAATATTAATTAATTATATTAATTTAACACGTTGCTCGAAAAATCTAATTACAGGAACCATTATTTCTCGATGAGCCATATCAAATATAAAAATTCAATTAAGTATGAGTTATTAAAGCTTAAAATATAATTATATTATTCAGGGAGAAATATTTACTTCCCTGTAATATAACGATAATAATTATTATTTTTATTTCAAAGGTGACAAACGAACAGACGGGTTACTTGATTGCAGGTAGTCACCGTCGCCCGTGGACCTGTACAACATAAAGGATGTTACAGATGTGGCTCCAGCCTTAGTTGTTGAAGAGAGAGAGAGGAAGGCGTAAGATAAGAAAAAGCACAACTGGCTCTCTCACTCGTCGAACTAAGTGCACCCATTAAAAACTACTTCACGCCAATCTTCTGTGAGAGAGTGGTACTGTAGTGAGCTGTAGTAACTTGACCACAGCTAGGATCTACCTGTAAATTAACCCCGAGGTTGGCAATGAATCTTTGTAAACATTAAATGAGTTTCATATAATATTCAGAATAACAATATGACTTTATTTAGTTCAGACATTTATTTCGATGTATTCAGTTTGGTTCATGGGATTTTGATTAGATAGATTTTTTCTTCTTATCAGATCAGCATTACTAATCAGAAGTAGCTTCCCTTACGCACCCACTCACATTACAGTTTTTTATTTTTGCAATTCAAGAATAAAAATTACGTTTTATATGAATATTCTTATCAAAATATAAAAGATGTTCGATACTATTGTAAATAAGTACTATATTAAGTAGTTACAAATGAGTCAACAACCAACATAATTCATGTTTATAATGTTTCTGTCAGCGACATGTGTCATTAACTAACTGTAGTTCAGTTTGTTCTTTTTGTAATATGTTTGTTAATCTCTCAGATCTTAATAATGTTTCCTCTCTAGTGATGTTGGCGAGGATTATCGTCAACTTAAGGTATCTTTATATTAGAATTTTGTCAAATTATTTTCTATAGGATGTCATGAAACATCTATCTCAGATGACGAGGTCTTGGTAATACGTCATTTTCTATCCTTACAGGAGTGTTTGTGAATCGTTTTATTATGCATACTTTAAACGGTTACAATTACTTTTACTGCTCACTCATAACCACAAGTCTGAAGACAGTCGAAATTCGAAACTCTTACTGGAAATCTGTGACCTACTAGAGGCAATTGTGTGGCGTCAGTTATAAGTTGACTCTTAGATGTCGTTTCATTATAAAGAAATGTTTTTTTGTCTCAGAGTTTGGAACATTTTGGGAATTATTGTACGACAAGATTTCAGATATAGCGATTTACTCACTCAATATTATATTAATGATAATTCTAATTTAATCAAAGTCCATGTCGTGTATTTATTATAACTTTTCTGATAAGTTTACAAGTTCCCCGAGACTATCTTTGGTCGCCTTATTCATTAAGAGTATAATTTTTCCGGTACATGTAAAAGCTTGATATTAGATCGACGGCTGTCACGGACATGCTTACAAACATAAATCAACTAAAAGTGTCGAGTGGATTCTTAAAAGTTTGAGTAAAAATTAGAATAAGTTGTAAGTAAAGAAGATAAAGAAATGAAAATAACATTAACATATGAGAAAAACATTAATCGCGTGGTGTGTTGATATAACAGTTACAGTAAATAAAGTAAAATAGTTTCACCAAAATTTTTTAACTTGTAAGCGTGTTGCAGAGCATTATTTACCTGCGTTATATAGGCATATAAAATAATAAAAAATAAAATTGTTTTTTTCTGTAACTTATACATATACAACAGATACAGCTAGGGAGCTCCTTTTAATATATATATATATATATAATAGTAATAGGATTAACTTATGTTAGGAGTCCCCGCTCTTCCACAAACGGAATCAAGTACATCAAGGTAAACACAATGAAAAGGTAACATTATTATACAAATTAAGAAAAGTTTAAACACTGTGTGTGTGTGTGTGTGTGAATGTCTGTGTGTGATAGTCAGTTGTACTGTTTTAAATAATTAGATCTAAGTTTTTAAATAATTATGTAATTATTTCCATTAAGTTTTCAGTTTCATAATAATCCAATTTTTTTTAACCAGTCTTTTAACGTTTTTTTGCAATTATATGTGTTCATACCATAGATGTTCACTTTACGGTTTATTTTAGTATATAGATAAGTAGGTAGCTTGTCTTCTAAATTATTTTCTAGTAAAACTAGTTTTTGCCGGGGGAAAAGTGCACGGTAATTTAATATCCTTACGTCTTTTAGTTGATACTTTAGGGTCAAATTTAATATTAATAATTTATAATATTATTAATTTAAAAATATGTGAGTTAATCATTCTATAAATTAAGACAAATAGATATGACCATTCGCTCAAACGTTATTTTTTTATATTTTTTTCGATACTTATCACACAGCATTAGAAACGATCAAGTTTGTTCCCTCTGTGTCGCCGCTAAACTCTCCATATTTTTCTTGAACCCTAGTAGTGCGTAATTGATACATATTTATCGTTTATAAATTTTTGATGTTTTCCTCTTCATGTATATCATCATGTTATGGATTTGTGAAGGTTTTAGAAAACTTTAAACTATTTGAAAAAAAAATGTCCCACACGACGTACTTCATGATCGTTTGAACTAGAGACATCAAATATCAGAGAATTAATTATTAATGTAATTAATGATCTTCTAAACTTCAAGAATTAATATATAATGTAGTATTATCGTTTCTTAGGATTTCATGGAGCAATGAATTATACAATCTTAGCATCATATGCATAATTTATATGTATGTATATAAATACATTCAAATTTGTATAAAAACATGGATGGAAACTCACGAATATACGAATTCAAATATTTGTAAGTGAAAAGAACTTGAAAAATGACATCAAACGACCGTCTTTCTGAATATGTATATTAATATCAAATATAATATTTACGGCACGGAGATGATGCCTTGTATGTATAAGGGAGGAGCGATACAGAATAAATGTGTATGTTGTAGTCATATTTCCAACATTCATGAAAGGATTACCACCTCTATGGAAGTAATATAATGTTGAATGTTTAATCTCAACACTATAATCATTACTAAGTTTGTTACATAATACTTTATTGGCTTTTGCAACAATGTTGTTTTTCTTACATCAATATTGTGTGTACTATGTATACGTGTGTGTGTGTGTGTGTTTGTTGCTTTTGACATCACAAGAATACGTGCTTTAGGGTTTGTTAATGTAAGAGTCACTACTAACGAGAGCATCCAAAATCTTATATCTTGCTTGAAGTTCTATATTAAGTTACTTGAGCGACTCGTTTTCCATCCAGTAAGTATGTAATGAATTCCTCAACATCAGCATCTTCACTTGTATCAGACTGAGTTTTTGATTGTTTAGAGACATGTTATTGCATTACTCAATGCCTAGTTAGGTTAGGTCGTTCTGATAGTGAGTGGGCATTATATATCGAAGATATCATTTTATAACAACCTTTTGTATATTCATTAAAATTCATAAAAAATAGCAGTCTCATAATAAAAAATGTTTGACCTCAAAACCCTAGATAGGGTGCTATTAGCTACTTGTGATAAATACAAAATAATTTATTTGAGATTTAATAATAAATCGGTAAACATTCATGTCTATTAATGTCCATGTATTCCTCTACATCTGTATGTCGTTCTGTTTTTTTGTTGTTGTGTTATGAACAATATAAATGTCTCATTACTTGTTTTTTTTTTTTCGGAACTCCGATGTCGGCTTTGTTTTAATTTAAAAGAGAAATATGCACTCTTTGGAAGGCTCGACGAAAAAAAATATTTTTTAATTCAACTATGAAGCGAACATTTCTGTTAGCTTAAAATAAATAAAAATTTTAAACACATCCTCGGAAATTAATTGATAAATTAAATTTGAACGCTTTCAAATGAATATAAATACAGAATGACTAAATTATAACTTAACGAACGGAATTATTGTTTACTTGTTATATTTTATAAGCTTTCAATTAGTAAAGAGTTAATGAAATACTTGGAATAATATTTGTAATTCACTTTATATAAAGTGTACTGCTTTGTAATAAAAATAGTACTTCACAATAAAAAAATATAACTTTTCCAAAAGGAATGGATTAATTCATTTAAACTCGTTGTCTTCAATCGCACTACTAACGACTTCACTCTAAGTTAGAACCGAAGTATTTTACAGTGTAAGGTTCTCCTACAAAGTTAATCTTTAAGACGTTACCGATGAGATTCATAAGTCTTCCAGGGTGAATGATATGTCTTTAAGTGTATATGATACGTCATAACTCATACGTGTATCTCTTAGTTCTAACTAGAAGATATAAAGAGGAATAAAGTAAAAGATGGTCATATAGTATGATGATCATTAAACTCGCTCACTTTATACAATATTTATTAAATAAACAGAAGAAGGCAAGTCATGATTATTAGTAAAAGTGTTGTAAGTGTTAAGAATACTATAATTATTGTGTTCATACGGAAGAGAAGTTAAAACAACATGTTCATGTCAGGATCTGTTAAATACTATTAGATATGTGTTTTGTATTTCCATCGTATAAACCTTCAGTGTGTTTTTACTTCAATATTATACAGTTGTTTTTCGACTAATTATTTTGACATGAATGTAGACATGACTTGGCACTCTCGCTCCTCTCAAGAGCGGTATGATGTCAGTCGTTAATGAAATGTTGCCGAGAGATACTCCTATAGAGAATATTCTGAAGAATCGCAAGATTTCAAATAAGACGCATACAACATACTTTACGGAAGTAAAAAACTCACACAAAGACAGCTCCTAATGATGTATATACATATTAGAACGTAGTTTTTGGAAGAACGTTTCTTAAAATTGTAATATTTTGGATATTGGATTATTTTCATTCAATCCATTTTTTTTAATATTTTGTTAACAAAGTTACATCATCCTCCGTTCAAGACCATCAGTTACTATCGTCTTAGGCCTCGGCCTCGAATTTTGCGGGCAGCGGAGCGGCAGCGGGAGCGGCAGGATCTTACGCATATAATCAAATGGACCAACCCTCGAATACAGCGGTGCCCGCTGCCCGCTAGTTTGGAGAAATGTATGCGTTTCCGTGCCGCCGCCGCTGCCGCTCCGCTACCCGCAAAATTCGAGGCCGAGGCCTAAGTGAGTTTAATTCTCTTAAATCACCTTTTATTTCGGAGGTTTTTTAAAAAACATAGAAACAAGAGTTTTAAAGATCTAAAGGAAATATTTTCTGTCACGTTTTTGTTTTTGTTCCGAAAATATTTCGTGATATGCTTTGTAGAACGTAAAAAAATTGCGAAGTTAAATTATTTTGATTAAAATAGTACTATTCTCTTATGTTCCTAAAATTTATAACTATTGAAGGTACTTCCCTCCTTAAACATTTACGAGTATGCTTACCTTTATTATAAGATCTATTACACTCAGTATAAAATATATATTCTTTCCTTAATTTAATGTTTACCTTATTATTATTTATTATCTTATTCACCGTTTCATTCAAGAGAACTATAACGTTTTATATTACAAGTTTACTTTAAAGTTATTCTATTTTTATGAATACTTGTTTTCAAATAGTATTATAAAAATATTTGTCTTTACTAATATATTTTATACACACGGCCTCTGATTGATAACCATTCGAGATAGCCTTTACTATATATACTACATACATGCAACTGTAAGTTTTTTTTCGAAATAATATTATGTAAAAAGGTTTAATAAAAATATATGTTTAGATTGTGGTCAAAAGCTAGTGTTATTGAGCTCACTTCAGCATATTAAAGAAATTAATATCTCGAGTATTAAGCTTTTTACGACACTTGATAGGTTTCATTATGAAAATAACGAAATATCTTAACACAGATGACTGTACACGTTTTAAGATGGTTTTGTTAAAAGTGACTCTATTGAAAATATTTATAAATAGTAAGTGTTTCTTTCACAAACATTCTTTATGTTATGTTAATCTGAACTATTATTGTATCTGTATTGTAATTATTTTTTATATCTCATACTTACACAAGAGTCGTTTAAGACCAAGCGTCTCTGTTTATCTGTTTTATGACAGTCCTCACTGAAATCTGCTTCTAAAAAAGCAACAAATATTGTTCACGATAGCAACCACGAGGATGAAAGGCAATATGTATTCATGTATCGTGCTCATGTAAGTGAAAGTTTTCATCTCTCTTAAATATTACGATGTAATTTCATCCAATAATACTTTTTAGTAAGTCAATTGTTACTACATACGTCTTTCTCCACTTGGCGAAAGGAAAACATATTGAATATTGTATTGCTTTGACTAAAGAGCTCTTTGCATGCTTATACGATGTAACATTACTGTCTTTTTTATATAACTGTAACTTATTTATAAATCTCTGAACATTTAACTTTACACACAAACCTCCATACTAACAGACGAACAGACGGTGAGACACGTGTTACTTCTATTGCGTCTAATATAAGCATTTGATGTCAGAAAAGCACTAACAATTATAACTATAAAGGTTCAAACAAGATAAGAAATATTTGATTTGAAAAAAAATAACACTCTGAGAACAATCATTATGAACCAATATAAAAATAATATTACCTTTTTTTTTTGTTAAACAGTGCATAAAAAGAATATTTGTATTGACATAAATAATTCATAAAATCATTTAGTTCAAAAAAATAAATAACTGACTCAAAAAATGTGTTTAATATTAAAGTTAGAATCCAGAACTTTATGATATTCCTTCAAGTGGCGATTAATGCTGAAATAATAATAGTAAGGCTCTGTTGTTTTAATTTGAAAATAATTAATCAATTTAACGGATACAGTCCCGTTCTTTTTTGAACCAAAACAAAATAAACCAAAATCAATTTATACCATTTAATACACATAGCAGCTTTCCAGTTAATATTATTGGATTTTCAAAGTGATAACGAATGGTTGTGTGTATACAGTCGTTTATATAAAACACTTTGATGGAGTGATCACCGGGGACTACATGTTATGATAGTTACACTCTTATTATATAACGTCTAGTGATGCTTGTACCGCTCCATACAATAAGTAGTGTCTGTTTATCATGACTGGCAGCACATGCCTGTATATATTAACCTCACCTCACACAGTAGCAGCGGGTGAATCATATATGTATATGTAATTTGTTTTATCCTACAACCTGAATCAAATAATTTGAGTTCAACAGGATATAGACGCTGAGAACCAGCACCAACTGTAATGGTCCTTGTACTTACAAATCGTCCTGATATTTATGATTTACTGATCAATATATCTTTAGGAAAAGTAGACTACAGCTTGCTACCGATCCTGAGACATACTGTTGTACAAAAAATTTAATAAATTAAAATTGTTATACCTACAGTGTTTATTATTCTACTTTTAATTAAATAACCATAATTATTTGTATTTTCTAACCTAACCAGATAAAGCTAGTTAAAGACTGTAAAAGACTGCTTTGTAATTTGTAAAAGACTGCTTTTTATTAACTAGTTAACATGAAAGAACCTATGGGTTTGTTAAAATTAGTAGTAGATTACTATGTAACTTCTATTATTTGTATTCTTGGGTCGTATGATATTCTGGGAGAACAATAGGACTGACGTTGAGGTTTGTTGTTGTCTCTAATTGAAATAGGGTTCACGAAAGCAATAACTTGACTAATGCTTGCATTATGGACAAGATTTAATTGGAATATTATTACAATAGATAGGATATATTTTAATGTTTACATACTTGTAATTGGTATTTTAAATCATTTTATTCAGATGTTAACGTATATAGCGGGTCATATTACCTATGGTGGACGAGTCACTGATCATTGGGATCGTTGAGAGTGGCGCCTATAAACTAGTATACAAATTCCTCATGTTGTATTATGATTCCGAAGGTATATTTTTAGTAAAACTAGGAGATCGCACTGTTAATATCATTCAATTCAGACACCAAATATTTCTTTCATACTTCGAGATCGTAATATTGTGTAATCTGTTTGAAGTTATAATTATTGTTTTAACAGCAACAATCTTACTATACGCACACTACAAACTATACGCACACTACACGCACCTTACCACTTATTAATTTACAAAGAGGTCATTACTAATTTTCGTTTTTCACCAGCGACTTGGGTAAAAGATTTATATTTCCGAGTACAATTTATGCAGCCGTGGGCTGATGGTGGTGTTCCCAGGGTGTTTTGGATTTCTGGGTTCTACATCCCCCAGGCATTCCTTACTGGTGCATTACAAAACTATGCTAGATAACATGTCGTTGTAATTGATACCGTCGCTTACGCTTTTGAGATAAGTCTAAGATAACACCCCAACGCTAGAATTCAAATTTAAAAAATATCTAGGTATTTTGAACACACAAATTTCCACTATTTAGTTGTTTAAGTGTCAGTAGTGATTAGTGTTCGAAAATAAGATAGAAAAGTGAATATAGGACTCACGAATAATTCTATAAGTAATTATATCGTCAGGTCTCAAAACTCTTGCATACCAGCGAAGCTGGTCAGTCTACGAAATGTAATCTTTATTTTATTAAAAATAAAAAATAAATGAAAATAGACGTTTATTTAAATGAACAGTTTAGAACAATGGTTACCAGAACAGATGTGAAAGGAATATATGCACATATTTTATATTAACTAAGTTATATCTCCAGGTTCTTAACGCTCCGCCAGCGAAGAAACCAGATGATGGTTGCTGTGTCCGAGGCCTATTTTTAGATGGTGCTAGATTTAATACTGGTGATATGACATTAGAAGAAAGCAGACCAAAGGAACTACATACCGGTTGGTATTTGAAAACTTCACTACTTTATCAGTAGTTCATATTAATGAGGTGATAAAAACTAAAATATTTAAAATATTCAATTCCAGAATCGGCAATCAAATATATGAAACCGGAACAAAATCATCGTCTAGCGCAGGGTTTATACGAATGTCCGACATACAAGACACTCGTTAGAGCCGGGACACTCTCGACCACTGGACACTGGACCAACTATGTAATGACTATTGAACTGGCGACTCATAAGCCACACTCTCACAGGATAAAGCGTGGCGTCGCTTTGTTCTGTGGTTTGGATTCGGTATATGCCGAAGTTTCGGCATATTGCACTATCCATAATCATCCTAATCCGCGGAACTACCATTGGATAATTTCGATGAAATATTTTCCAAATTATTTTAAAATAATTTTTTCACGATTAGTAATTATTTTTAATGTTAAAAAAATCAACTTAAAAGTCGTTAATTTAGTTAATATTTCAGCCTTAACTTTCTTCTGATAATCTGCTTCCAATGTAGATACGTGGAATTATCCAATGATAGTTCAATTTGCACTATCCCCGACGATATCATTTTTTCATCTTGACTTATTTAATCATCGTTTGATAATTTTGTTATTGTTACACTGTCTTAGATTATAATTATTTTATGTTACATAAGTTTTAATTTATTATGGAATAAAGTTTTCAAATGTACCTATATTCTTTGTATTTAGATGAGTGAAGGATAAATATTTTTAGTTTCTTTCTTTTAATCGTCTTGAAAATTTTGTAGTTGGTGCTCCATTAAGATCTGTTTTTTATATGTAAATATATCATAGTATAACTAAATATATAAATTAATAACATGGACACTACACATATCATATACAATACAAAATTGAAATTTAAAGAAATTCTTTTATTTAATATATATTACTGTCTAGGCTGTTGTACCTTAAAAATATTACTAAGTACTTATTTACATTGATTTTGGAATACTGAGAAGTTTCATCTTATTAATGTATTTAATTTTTTTTTTGTTTCTTCTTTGTATCTTATTTAGCAAGTAACTATTTCTGAAAAGTCCGTGAGATGTCAATAAAGTACTTCTGCCAGTAGGTAAGCTTTAAAACAATCGGATTTTAATTACAGGGCTCCAGCGTGAAAATCTACGAACTAGAAATCTTATTTTTAACTTCATTTTCGTTAGAATCTTATTAGTATTCACTCCTTGCATTTGGCTTTGTTACTGAGGTTGATATTGAAACGAAGTGATACATAATAACATCTTAAATGTCTACCTTAAATATAATGAAAGAGTTTTTTTCATATGAGAAATAAGTAGTTATCACTTGACTTCATTTATAGCATTATAAAGTTTCCTAAAGCATCTTAAAGTAGAAAACAGGAACTTTGAGTTGTACATCACAATAATTATATGTATGTGTGAAGAATAGTATTATAGTATAATAGTAGTATAGTTGAATATTACTTATTTTTAAATTAAAAGATATTTTTAATTTATATACCTGTCGGAGAAGGTGCCAAAACGTGGTTTTTAAAATAAGTGACGTCAGAATAACTGACGTCACCAGTGCGGTTTGTCCTCGAATGTCGTCAGCCCTTGAGGTTATCGAAGGTAACTTCACAGCCCTCACGGCCGGTTAGATGATGTCTCACTTCGAAGAGGTTCGATCCCCGCGACGGCTCTAGCACGACTTTCTGTAATCAGTAATCTCGCCTCTATTTATAATGACTAACAGCCATTGTTATGACTTCACTCGGACAGGTTGTTACGCGAACGACACCTGATAATTTATCTACCCTCAATTATTGATTATTAAAATGGTAACTGCGCCGACACGGCCATTCTGACAGTTGGTGCGCGCTCTGCACCATCCTGCATTCTTGGTTAAGATTCCCTGGTCACCTGAGAATGAAATAAAAACAAAAACTGATCGTTATGAGCTAGCTCAAGGGTAGCACATGATTAGTTCAAAGATGTAACACTCTCCAGATCTACGGTGTATACATGTCTCCTCACGGTTCCACAAGGCGTCCCCTCGTTATCTCATGGTTCTCTTACGGATACATCAAGGACCTGTGGTTAGCTCAAGGATAGCACGTAATTAGCTCAGAGGTATCACTCTTTGGTGCATACATGTCTCCTCACGGCTTCACAAGGCATCCCTACAGAATCTCATGGTTCTCTTATGGATACATCATGGACACGAGGTTAGCTTGTGGGTAACACGTGATTAGCTCAGAGGTAACACTCCAGATCTGTGGTGTACACTTGACTTCTGATCGTTCCACAAAGGATTTTAATTTTTAGGATGTTGCTGTGGTCTGGGCGGTCTTGTACGCCGTGGTCCACAGAGGCTCTAAGGGATTGAGGTAGGTCGATGCTGTGGTCTAGGACTTTTTGTCCGTGGTCCACAGGGGCTCTGAAACATTGAAGAAAAATTCCATTATTATCAGATGGACGAGCAGAAGTGAACGATCCCACTTCTGATGTCGGAGAAGGTGCCAAAACGTGGTTTTTAAAATAAGTGACGTCAGAATAACTGACGTCACCAGTGCGGTTTGTCCTCGAATGTCGTCAGCCCTTGAGGTTATCGAAGGTAACTTCACAGCCCTCACGGCCGGTTAGATGATGTCTCACTTCGAAGAGGTTCGATCCCCGCGACGGCTCTAGCACGACTTTCTGTAATCAGTAATCTCGCCTCTATTTATAATGACTAACAGCCATTGTTATGACTTCACTCGGACAGGTTGTTACGCGAACGACACCTGATAATTTATCTACCCTCAATTATTGATTATTAAAATGGTAACTGCGCCGACATACCAATATAGAAAATGCCAATAGACCTCAGTGCACTTCAAAAACCGCTTATTAAAATAAATTTAAAGGACGGTTGGACAGGTATTATAAATGTATCCATAATGATTGTCACAGTGTCGGGCAATTATGTACTTTTAAGTCAACTGATAGTATCAATTCATAGAATCTCAATTAAGTTCTATTTTGTTTAATGACAACAGCATTGATACAAGTAATGGTGTCAAAAGGTAAGTGTACAAGGAGGAATCATTGGTCAAAGCTTAATTTTGTCCATCAATACCTTGCTCACTCTCTTGTAATCAACTTAAAAGATTAGCCAACCATTTCTTTTCTAAAATTATACTAGTAGTAGATTTCACGAGATATTTGCTAAATTATAATCTACAGTATGTCTTTCTCACTTTTGCTAACTGATAAACTGTACCATTTCTTTAAAATTTATCTACATATTATAAGAGTTAACTGTATACAGGAAGCAAAACCGATCTCATTTAACGTTATAGTAAAAATAGAATTTCAACTCAATGAATCAATGACTTTATATGTAATTGGAATTTTTATTTGAATTTTTCCTAATACCTATATACTTTTTCAAGATAAGATCTTTAGGTTAAACGATTACAAAGTACTACTGTTAATATTACTTATTAATATCATGTTCTCTAATAATTTGAAAGTTCAATAGGTATTTATGTTCCAAGCCAGTCGCTGGAGGATTGCTTTAAAAGTTTTCTTTGTTTTATCGTTTAAAGAAAATGCTCAGTGATAGTTTATATACCAACAAGGATTTACTGAAAATATTATATTAGGAGACTTATTTTTAATACTGTCTGAATAGAACTCGTGACGAGTTATTTGTGTTTGAGAAACTATATTTTGATTAATGTGTATTTATAATTTAAATAAGTATTTGTATGTTAATGTTGTCGTCGTTCCGAAAATATCTAACATAAACTCATGAAAATTACTATAAATATTTGTAAAAATCAGCTATATTTTTAGAAAAAGTTTCTACTTTTTATTCTATAGGTGCTCTTTTTAAAAAGTTGGTTTCGAGTGATGCTGGGAGCAAAAGCTACAGAGTATCATAATCAACAGAAATCAAGTCTTTATGTTTTAATTAATGACAAAAAACAATGAATCTACATTATTCGAATATTCTACGCGATGTATTTCACGTTTAATCCGACGTGTCGGTTATTTTACAAAACTCGTGTTGACGGACACATGAGATGAAAATGTCAGAAAAAGGTAATATCGTACAGGTACTAATATTGCGAAAGTTTGTGGGTGTGTCTATGTTTGTTACTTCTTCATGCTCAAACGGCTGAACCGATTTTGATAAAATTTTGTATACAGGAAGCTGACGTCCAGAAGTAACACATAGGCTACTTTACATTCCGGAAAATGTTCGACTTTTCCTCATATAAGCGAAAAACCATATATACTTACTCGAGAACTTAACTCCTAGCCAAAACGACATTATCGCTATGTACCTTTTACCGGTGTATGTAGGCACGATCGACAGCCAATAAGCATTCCTTTCGATAAAAAAAAAAAAGTTATGATAGACAATATCTATAGACAACAGTTTTTTTCTATAGTGAATTTGTTAAATACTGCCAAACTATTCATGTTAACGTAATTCTTAATTTTTATAACATTTCTGTTGTTTTGTAGTTGTTGTGTATTGCCCCATTTGTGGGCTTTCTTTAATATATTAATTACCAATGCCAAAAATTAACGCGGACGAAGTCGCGGGCAAATTTAGTTTTACATAATAGAAGGATAACCAAAAATCATACGTTTATTTGATGCGTATTCAAGATAATTTAAGATATTATTATGAACAAATGAAGTTCAGAGAGTGTCATGTAGACTGTCAATGCATAGTTTGACGAGACTAAAGAAGTTTTAAGTAATGTATCCTTTAGGTTTTAAGAATAGCTGGATATTTAAATTTAGTTGCCTTATAAAGTAACTTATAACAGTAAAACCACGAGTAAACCGTAGTGACAGTGTGTAGGCTTACGAGATTAGAGCTTTATATGTGTTCAGTATTACAGATAATATTTATGGTCAACACAATATGGAGATCTCTTATATGTTTATATTATTTCTTAAAAGAATTAATGAATGTAACTAACATCTAAAAATGGTTATTTTAACATTTAACTTTCCCATTTACTTTGAAAAATAGTTGTATAAATTACTTTCATTTTGAAGAAAGCATTGAAGTTATATGTAGGAGTAAGTAATATTCATAACTTTTCCAAATAGTTTTTGCAAAACTTATTGATGTTATCCGTAATATATAGGGTGACTGTTGAATTACTATCGATATTTGAGGACGTGATATTTGATGATCATATATGACAAAATAAAAATTAATATAACATAAATATTAATAAACTTGTGAGTAAAGTAAACCAAAAGTTATGTAATTAATTACGCATCGTGTGAACATCCTACAGATTAGGTATACATCCACACCCACACATACGCGTGCGGCGGCGTGTTGTTGTATCAGCACGCCGCCGCACGCGTCCACACTAGGAACACTTTGAACGTGTACACACTTTATTTATTTATACGGAAATTTGGTCAAAAATTAAGTACCTATTTTTTTACATAATTCGAATGAGAATCATGTACCGAGTATTCTCCTTAAATATTGATAGTAATTCACCAGTCACCCTGTACAGTATCCATTTGAGTTTGATTGATTTTCTAGGTATTTCTCAAATTCTCATAATTGTTCAAATTGCATGAAATAGATTCCTTTCTGATGTTTGTCGTGATGGTTACAATCAATCCTGCCACTCCGTTTCTGTTTCACGTTGAGTCCTGGAACAGCCTGTATATTGAGCGCTTGATTTATGTATTGATGGACTAAATCTACTGCAATTGTGTATGATCCTCAAAGAAAATCTCAAATTTATCTTAAGTGCTGCTATTAGTCATTGTCATTCACATGGAATATTAAACGATTGATCTATATTACAAAACAATCAATTGTTATATTTATAAAATAAATCTAATTTACCTTTTAATGGTCGTTTAGTTCTATTATAGATAGATATATTATAGATAGAATAGATTCTTGGAAATTAAATTCAAGAAGATCACTTCGTTAAATACTGTACGGAGATGTTAGTTATATGTATTTACTCACTCATGTATATAAATTATAAAATAAACTTCTGCTACAAATAATATTTATTAATTTATATTTGATTTTAGTGTCATAACTTTGTCAGGACAGAATATAGAGAAGATTCACGTCAAATACTTACAATATCTAGTTGATCTATTGAAGAAAATTTCACAAACTTATTAGATTAAAACTAAGAAGTTAAGAATGTAAGATTCCTGTTGCCATTCTAAGTTTCAATATTTTTATATTTAAGGCTATGGTTATATATTAATTGTATTTTTTCAAAGAAAAAGAAGTCGCTTTAGGAGAATGTCGAGAATATATTTTTTACAATGAATCAGAGATATTTTTTTATAAAAGATTGTTACCATATTCGTTTACAGAAGTGTTCATACAATATTCATTTTAGAAGGTACGACACTGCTTCAGTGTGTTGTGCAAAGTTTTAATTAAATCATTGATAGCAACATAATGAATTTATGTAACATTTTAATAACAATAATGTATAAATTTAAAGATCATTCATTTTAACTACAGTACAACTTGTATATTTACGAGGCTTTCCATTATTTATACATTATTTGAATCCACTTAAAGTTCAACGTCTGTTCCTAATCGTGCTCATAAAATAACTTTGTTAAACTCAGACAACGTTTTTCGTTCCTCAGTAAAGTGCGTCAAAAAGCATTTGACGGTAACTAAACTAAACACTGCATATTAATTCAATATAACTACTGATTTAGTATAATTTTGTTAATTTTATAATTTCTATCTGTATTACTTATCAATAAAATTAATATACATATGTTCTATTCACATTGAAAATACCTAACTGTCTTTTGCTTTAGTTTTTTTCATTAATTGCATTGTATGTTAAGAAAATGTTAAAAGTTATAACGTACGTGTTGGGATTTTGGATTGATGATATTATCTTGCAGTTAATATAAAAATAGCACACAATAAAAACCCGCACATAAAAAAAACATACCTAAAAAATACAACACACACAAATAAAAACAAATAAAATAAAATCAAATAACTTAAGTGTGTCTTTTCAAAAGTACATAGAGACTGATGTTTTAATGTATACATTAATTTATCTTCTGCTAAATTCGTATCGTTAACAATTTACTTCATAAAAACATTTAGTATGCCAGTTTAAACAGACGATGCAAATTTACCTGAAGGGTAAAATATGTACATGATTATGATAAAATATATCAGATGTCTGATATTGCTTTGGAATCAATTCTTTAATCAACAATGTGTCGTATTTATATTATAAAAGCACAATACGTATGTAGCGGAGTTACTTAATTTTAAGATTAAGATTTCAATCTTTTATATTGTAAATTTAAATTTATATTCATTTCTATATTTATATGTTAATTGTTTAAAATTTATTTAATATTTTTATTTCTTGCGGCGGACAAACTTCTCATTAAATTGTATATATGTATATATCGAGGATGCGCGCTGCGTCTATAGTTCGCGTCGTCCGGGCCCGCGCACCTCTAGCCCCGCTGGCCCCCCCTAGCGGCCGCTGGGCAGCTGAGCGGACACTGCGCCGGGCTCGTCAGTCCACATAGTCTTTAGATGTGTAACGCTTGTCCGTCATCACTACGGCGATACTCGCAGGCGCATCCTCGCTTACGAAAATTAATCCCCTTCTGTATTAATAGCTTGTAAGTAGTTTAAATTGCTAAACCTTGCTGAAAGTATGTACATATTAATTGTTCCACGGGTTCAAAGAGATTAAATTCCAAACAATTTCGTTATAATATTAATGAGATTTTATTCAACTGAACAGGAAAGTCTATTTCTATTAATTCTTTTCGGTTACTATGATTGACTATTATTATTAGTTTATCCGATTCTCATCCATCGAAAATCAATTCTTTTGTGAGAAACATCAAACAGTTCGCAATCTGCTTTGTCATCGTAATATAAATAAAAGAAATTTTCGTATTTTAATGAAATAAAAATAATTCAAATGTGAATATTTAATTTTATTTAATTAAACTAAACAATGGTTTATACTTTAAAAGGAATTACTAAGTTTGCTTACTGGTTGTAACAAGTAATTTAGATAATTTAATGGTTTTATGTTAAGATCGCAGGCGCCGGGCTGCCGGCGGGGCGCCACTCGTCTTTTGTTAGTGTTTCGAATAGAAATTTGCAAGTTTAAAAATTAGGTATATCGATAAATATTCTATCGATATTTTCAATATTGCTATAAATAGTTATACTTTTCACATTAAAATCATTTCATTTAAAACAACTTTTATTAATAATAAATATTATTAATCAAAATTATAATTTGAAACTCCTGCACGTAAATTAACTATGTTGTATTATTAGGATATATCGTTAATGTACTTCTGTTAAAAATGGTGTTTTACGATCAAAAATAACATGTATTAATGTATGATATAAAAAAATAAATATCGAAATACTATGAATATTACATACTTATTTATTATTATGATTATCGATATTTGATTTATCGATATTTTTTAGTCAAGCCTATGCCGCCATTTTAATAAGAAAAAATTATTAGTTCCTCGTGGAAATTTCTTCCGAGTGGATTACTTTTTGGTTACGGTTTTATAAAATTGTGTTGTTTTATAAAATGTACTCCAAACAGGAATATTTCAATATGGTAATGTGTCTAGGGAAATATGATTGTAATTATGTGGAATCGCGTAGACTTTATGACGAACTGTTTGCTTCTTCAAGAAAAGTACCATTACGAAAACGATGAAAACAGTGAATTCTCGAGCCGTATACGTTTTAGTTAACTAAGTGTTATTTTAAATTGATTCGTAACATAGTGAAACGTATCGATATTGAAAAAAAGTGGTATCAGTGAATCGTTAAAGTGATTAAACAATCAAAATAATGTGAATGTACGTTCGAGTTCGTCACTGGTAGCGCAGCAGGTGTGATGGCGGTAAATTATTTAATAATTAATTTAATTATTTCTATTGATAATTATGTAAATGTAAGTTGTTTCGATACTGATTACGCAGTTAGGAGGGTTGACACAATTTTTCATGCACACTGTATAATGTATAATGCACATTTAAAATAAAATAAATTAAATTCGTTATTTCAATGAGGGAGACGCCAGCCTCGCTGACGTTAGTCGTTTACTAATGTCACTTCTTCTACATCCTTCCATGATATTTTAAAATGAAACTTCAATTCTTCTAAATGCTCCTGTATTTCTCGAAAGTTCTTCATATAAATCACTAGGACCCGGATAAATAAGTATTAAAAAATTTAAAATATTTACATAAAATATGGACGAAAAAATCAAAAATATGGAAAAAATATGGAGTATAAAATAAAATACTTTCATAATTAAACATTGTTTTACTATAAGAAAAGGGTCACTCGTGAGTCGTGACGTACGTCGTTAAGTTACATTTAAAAACCGATGAAAAAAAGTAGCGAAATATTTATTTCAACAAAAAATAACAGTTTTATTCAACATCCATTACTAGCCTTATCAAGTTGGTTGCAATACACAATGACGTGCTTCTTTAAATTATCAAAATTAAAACTGACGATTTGGTCAAAATATAGCCTTATATCTGCTGATTGGTCTCATCTCAAGTCACATGACGTGATTGGTGCATACTTAAACATACTTAATTCAGTAATTTTGTAAGCCATATCTACAGCCCTCGAAACTTTCGCACAGAATTTTGTTAATTTTTTTAGCGTATTTAATCCTTTATTTAAATCCAAAGCATTAGTGGCGGGAACGTACATTTTATGTATTTTTGTGAATATATGGATGATTGTGACATTTTCTTGTAAAATATTCATTTAATTTTGAAATATAGTAAAATATGGAAAATAAAAGTTGGTTTTCCACAGTCTAAATATGACAGTCCATGTAAAAAACACATTCTAGACCGAAAATCGCGTAAATTAAAAATATGTGTTTACATATTAATCTGGGCCCTATTTATAAAACATTCATTTCGCTCCCTCGTCTCCTGCCAGCCGGCCGCGGTCTTCCTAGTTCCTTGTAACGGATGTCTTTTTCTAATGCTGATGCTTCATGGTGTTTTTTTTTACATATATCTAATTATTATATTTTATATTATTGGCATTTCTTACTTTATAAGTTCTTATACTTATTGCGTAACGTTTTTAGTTTTGTTTGATATTAGTGTTTATTTTATTGTGTAGTACGTGGTAGGAATTTTGAATTATTTCCTATAAGCGTTACATACATTAGGCGCAGGGTTTTTTAACGTTATCGTTTTGATGGCTTCCTTTTTTGTATTTTAACTATTATCTTCACAATTTTCGGCCACGCCCTAAAATGCGACTTCTTAATGTAAGTTGGTAAGTTTGTTAACAATTAATGTATTGTCTTTATAAAAATAGTATTATTTGTAACGTTCCAGGACTCGTGAGAATATATAATTCAAGATGAGGGTTGAAGCTGTTGGTGGTTGGTGGAGGTTAGGACGTGGTCTGCGGACGAGAGGAACCCTTCTATGAAGAGAAGTGTATGTAGCTGATGTACGATAGTAGTGTGACGGTATGTACTGTTGAATATTTAATATTATTCTGTTATTATTTATAGTAAGATTGAATCATTGTTTATGTTCATTTATTCAATATTTTTATTTTTATAACATTAACTGAATGCTTCCGACACGTCATAATGATTAAATAAATAAATAAAAGATTGTAATTATAATATTAACTATCTCTTGCCCGCCTCTCCGTCTGCGTGTACATCACAGTTGTTCTCTGTCACTATGGCCACTGAACCTGAACTGCTTCCACTTCATGGTTCCACCCACGTAGTATTGGGATTGGGGTCGGGATTGTGTCAACGGATAATCGGGATAAAAAGAAGCCCAAGTCCTTTTCCTGGCCTTCATTAATATCCATACTAAAATTCATCACAAACGGTTCAGCGGGATAGGAATGAAAACTTAACAAACAAACAGACAGTTACTTTCATATTTATAATATTAGTTGGGATTTGATAATAATTGCAATCACTAACAGTCATCATGCTATTAATAATGGTTTACAAAACAAAACCATCTGTAGTTAGCAGAATTAATGAGTTGAAAATAAATAAATGATTAATAAAATAAAAACACTTATATTTTGTTAATCATTCATTTATATTCAACTGAATGCATAATAATTACAAATATGCTACTTTTTAGTTTTGTATTTTATAAGTGTTTTTGTAATTTTTTTAATCATTTTATAATTTATTTTAAACCGGCAATAATTGAAGTAAGCGTCTTTGTATGTCTTTATATAAGAACAATATTGTATTATGTATTACAGATGGTGTTGTTGGACTGTACTTGAGATTCATCCATCAGGAGATGACGGCTGATCATCAAGTGTTAGATGTAAACTAACAATGAACACAGCCGGCCTAGCAGCACATCTCCAACTTGTCTGCTACTTAGTTATTTTATATTGAATTAACACTTGTCAAACAATATCTTTAACAGTTACTGTACAACTTTTATATATAATATCTTTTGGATCATAATATTTTATATAATCCAATCTACTTCATATACTTCTCTGATACGATGCAATTACTTTGTTGTTATTTATAATCTGATAAAACATTGCTCATCTTAAATGTTTTATTTCTGTATGTACTAATTATGCTTATCATACCTTTTTCTGTAGAATAATTAGTTTTTATAAGAATAGTATCTGTTATGCCACTAGAGGGGGCTAAAAGTTTTTGTTATAATAGATTTACCTTGAACTGTTTTCATTTATAATATTAATATAAACCGCATTTATCATAAAGAAAATTATTATTGTTGAATTGAAATGAATTATAGTTATTGTGGATGTATTGTATTGTCTTTGATTTTGATTAAGCAGTAATACTTGTACTTGTTAAGCTTATATATATGAAGATAATAACACTTTGGGACTCCATATATACATCCTTCAAATGAGTTTGTTATAAACACAAAACATAATATAACATGAGTAAATATAATCTTCAAATTCAAAGTCTTAAGCTATCAATTAAATACTAATGTGTGTGTACATGATGTGACTCATATGATGTATTATACTGTGACTTATCTTTCATACTATTAATATTTGTATACATACAAACATAGAAAATGTCGGATTGTTTAGAAAATTTATTAAAGGTATTTTATTTAATACATTATTATGGTTGTAGAACTGAAACATGTAAATAACAAGAATAGTGTTACAAGTGACGTCATCTGTGCCATTCTAATTGTATTATACTATCATTCTTAGAATTAATTTTGACTGATTATAAATAATAATAAATTAATGTAGATATTGGCGTGATGAAATTGTTCAAACCTGATACTTAATTTATGTTAGGTATATAGCAGTTATATACATAAATATTTGTTATATATTGTAAGCAATATTTGTAATTATTTATTATTAACTATAAAACCCCCTTAATTTAATTTGATGATCACAAGGTTTGAGTATCAGCTTGTACATATTTGTGATATAAATACTGGCTTCAGCCATTTTGTACGACTACTAGAAGTAACAATGAACATTAAAAATCAAGACTGAAACTGTACCTACCTAAAAAGTTAAAAACATACTGTTTAAAAAGTTTTCTTATTCTAATTTAAATATTGTATGTTGATACTTTTCTATAACATTTGTACAGACAGGATCAACTGAGGGACAACAAGCAAATAAGTACAAGATGGGTTTTCTTCATTATTTATACAGTTGTAGGAACAAAATATTTTTCTTTTTGTGAATATTGTTTTGTATGAAGGTTTGATCAGTAATTTTTTTCTTCATCATTGCATTTGTACTATTTAAAATAATACTTCTTTATGAGAATAGTTGTAACCGACAGTAGTCACCATCTCCCATGGACAGTGTTAATGCTCTTGTTTGGGGAAGAGGATAGGAAGGGGAGGCAAAAGGGAAAGGACAGCCGGGTCACTCACTCTTCGGATGAAACATAGACATTAAAGAGTACTTCACGTCGATCTTGGTACTTCTCCGCTCGAGCCAGCCCATGTTCGAGCTGTAGCAACTGACCACAGCTAGAGTCTACTACCTTCAGTATACTATATATGAGGGATTTAATTATAAGAATTTAAAAAAAAATCAGAGACTACTGGATAAATTTAAATTAAATTGTATACAATAAAACACTAAGCCTGTAACTTACAATCAAAATGTTATTTTTTAATTTAAGATCTATTCCTGCAAATTCAGAAAGTTTGCAATGTTTAGTCTTTTATCCAAGTAAGGAGCCAGGTGAGAAACAAACTCAAAGGCTACTAATAAATCCATAGATATAAAAAATACATGAATAATAATCAATGTGGCAATAAAATAATATTTTCTATTACTCAAAAAGATCACAAGAATTTTTACTGAATCATAACAAGAATTTCAAAATACGGTACTGAGTTGGTTGTTTTATATACCGCCATCTATTGGTAGGCTTAGGTTTAGAGATAATTTATTTCGCATTAAGAACAAAGTTCACTTACATAGGAAACTTAAACTAGTAACATAATAATAAACATTTATGAAGTTAATGGTGACCTTATTTATACAAACATTCAAATATAATTATAAAGTTTAACAGTATGTTTTTAATTTAGCCTTAAATTTCAAAAAAGATTTTTCGTTAAATATTTCTTTCGGTAGATTATTGTACACTAGCTTTCCGCCCGCAGCTTCGCCGCGTGGAGTTCGGTTATATCGCGTTTCCAAGAGAACCTTTCAAAAGTCTGGGATAAAAACTATCCTATGTTCTTTCTCAAGGTCAACTCTATCTCTGTACCGAATTTCATTAAAATCAGTTCAGTGGTTTAGGCGTGAAAGCGTAGCAGACAGACAGACAGAGTTACTTTCGCATTTATAATATTAGTAGGGATTAGCGCTCCCTCAAATTGTATAGTTTCGTTACCATAATGTTTAGTTCTAGACTTAGGTATTTGTATCAGATGTATATTTCGTGTATAGTATTTATGTGATTTAGTCTTAAAAGTAGTTTGTTTGTGTATAGATCCTGAGAGAAGTTTTCTTATAAGTATGCATGTTTTGTATTTGTATAATTGTCCAATAGATAGTGTTTTTAGATAGATAGTTTTCTTGTAAAGTTCTTTGGTTGGAAAGCGGTAGTCCAGTTGTTGTAATGTTTTTAATAGTTGGTTTTGTGATATTTGTAAATCTTTTAAATTAGTTTTGTGTGCAGATACCCATACTTCTATTAAATATTCAAGTAAGGGTTTAGCTAATGAGTTATAAATAATAGTTCGAACTTTATATGGAATACGTCGAACACACCTGCGTAAAGCTCCAGTCAGTGATGTTATTTTAGTTTGCAAATATGTAATCTAAATGAGGTTGTCATAATAGTTTGGAATCTAATAGTAAACCAAGATACTTTTCTGTTTCTGATTTTTGGAGTTTAATATTATTTATGGTTAGGGATTCGTAATTACGGATTTTTTTATTTTTAGCAGTAAAAAAGCATACAGGAGGTTTTTGTAACATTTATACTCAGCAAATTACAGCTTGTGCGTTCGATGTTATATCATGTATTGAGTCTCCAAAAAAGAATAGACTTGTGTCATCTGCGTATAATGACACTTCTCTGTGTAATCCCAAATAACCAATATCGTTAATGTAGATTAAGAGAATAATAGAGTGCCTAGGATTGACTTGAAGAATATATCAAATTAAAACATCTACTAATCTATGCTATCTACTCTTATAATGTAATTTATTGTTAACATTGAAAGTTAGGTTTAAGATTAAACATTATGCATTTTTAAATTTAAATAAAAACATATATTTTAAAAAAAGGAATGAAACGGATGGATGTTAGTGAAAAGTTCTGTTTAAATGAAGCTGAACTGTCTAAAAGTTGTCGTTGTGCAGAAACTGAGGATTAAATGAATTGTTACATTTACTGTTGTTTGTATATTACTTGTTAGGGAGCCATTTCACTATCACTCGCAAAAACTTTGTATCATATGTTCTGTTACAAATATTACTTTAAAGATCATTCAATAAAGTTGTACCTATAAAGATATTATTATTTCATTTAACTACCGTACCTAAATGTTAAATTATTATTGAGTTATACTTGTTGCATAATATATTTAATATTTAAAAAAAGATTAACTTATGGATCAAAATTACTTTTAATATACAGAAATGGATAAATATCATAGAAACGAAATATACTTTACAAAGACATAACAAACTACTTTCAAACAAATTTAACAAAATAATATAAGTACAAAGAATAGTGTAAAAAATTAACATGTACAATTGTAAAATAAAATCACGTACATAAATATATAACAGTTATTAAATAATATTAACAGTGGAAATACTTAAAGGACTGAAAAGATAGTATAATATACATATTCTCAAAAACAAGAACAGAATTGAATCTAGTAAAAATAATATTCAATACAACTGCCCTATTGGCAGAGAGGACATGAAATTCTCTTCGTTGGTAGTAGAAGTATTCAGTTCTGTATGTCTTGTCATCCCAGAAGGGCCTGCTTGTGGCTCATTGTCTTCCATAGGCTGGTCAACACCAGGAGGCAGGTTGGAGTCATGAGATAAGTCATATCCTTCATTGGCTGCGTCTGAAATTGAGAAATATAACGGCAGAAATGTTTTCGATTTTTGATTTCACTCAGTTAAATAAACATAGCCCTCACAAAGTGGTTGTAAAGCATCCCAATATCCCGAACCCAGGGTCTCTTCTGGGACAACCGATCCAACGCACTCCAAGACAAAGTTATCCCAGACCCAGAGACCTCAACCTCTAATATAGAGTGTCTGATTCACTCCAAGACAAACACTCACATCATAACAAGTAACACATGTCCCGCCTCTTTACCTGCAATACATTTAGATATTCGTGTCATAACACTATATTAAAATAAAAAGCACAATAGGATTAATTAAGTCTCAATATGGGTTTTAGTCAAAATTTCAGGTAAAATAAGAGAAATGCCTCACCATCAAAGAAATCAGAGTACACATCGCGAGTCTATTGTCCCTGCCACGGAACCATATATTCTTCAAACGCTCGAGTTGATCTGTCGTATGAGCCAGCTAACAGCTGTACCTGTAGAGTGTGATTATCTTCACTTATTATAATATGGTCAGCTATTCACCAACAACACTCCGCTGCACACGCACACACAGACAGACACAATGTACATACTCGCCGCGCCCGCGCCCCGTCTCTCCCCCGTCCGAGAATAATAAGAAGTAGGTAATAATAAGTACACGAAATAACTACATTATGATTCTTCTTTCCATCACACTTTTCAGGGTTTAGACACCACAATACCTACGACAAAGTTAAACACAGTCGGCGTGTTTAAATGGTGTGAATCAAAATATTTACAATAATTTAAAGATCATAAACAAACTTACAGTTTAATTTGCACTCGCACAGCTGTTTAAATTTAACAAACTATCGCTGCTGTAAATTATCCAGCTTATGAATTTATTGATCTCTATCTTGTCCAAGAAAGTGTCATGTATGGTAATACGTAATAGACGAAGGTAACAAGCTATCACCATATTATAAAAACTATCGTTCTTAACAAAGCATTTTGTCATTCATCAAAAGGAATTCTTCAGAGATACAATAAAGTAATTTCCGAACGAACCCAAGTGTTTGTAATTCTGCACCACTTCTCTTGTCATGAGGGCTTCAAACTGTGCCAGGTCCCCGCGCTCGACCAACACCTCCTCCGTCTATACACGTCACATAAAACTACACTTACTACGCTACTTAAATCATTAGTATAGCCAATGTAAGCAGAGCTATCACATTTTTTAACAACAAAAACTCTCCTATTGTCAACTTATTAGCAAATCTTATCGTTTAAGAGTTATATAAAGTAAATCAGAATAAAGTATATGAACATTGAAACTAAAATTACGTCACTTATCAAATAAAATGTCTCACCATATGTGTGGCATGCTGTTCGGCCAAGGCCAAAGCTCTTTGGTGATTCCCTTTAGACAGCCACATCCGGATCGCATCCTCA
This sequence comes from Danaus chrysippus, assembly GCA_916720795.1. NCBI lineage: Eukaryota > Metazoa > Arthropoda > Insecta > Lepidoptera > Nymphalidae > Danaus > Danaus chrysippus. The sequence continues at coordinate 4,785,574 of CAKASE010000077.1, read as the reverse complement.
GCCACCGAAGCTCTAAGGAAAGCCGCCTCGGCCTCCTCCGGGTTCTCTTCAGCCAGAACCGCTGCTTCATAATAACTAAGGTTATTTAGTTTAGTTATTTAGTTTAGTTATTGTGACATAATAACTAAGGCCAATATGACATTGAAAAGTACAATTTTGCAATATTTCTAAAGGGATCCTGTATCCGGAGGTAATGCATTAGCATTGATAATCGATTTCTTAACTGTTTTCCATAGAATAGCTGTCAGTTAGTTGGTGTTAGGTTAATGTTCGAGTGCCGCCAGTCCCCGGGCGGTCAATGACCCCGGCCACTGAACAGCAACCTGCTGCTGTACTGTAACCGGAGCGTGGGCCCGAGCCACCACCCACTGACCACTCGTGTCATACATCTGGATGGCACTTTTAATAATGGAAACAATATACCATACAACATCATGTCTATAATATATATTTATTTTCATTCACATGCATAATTTAACGGACCTAGACGGTAATTTTTAAAATGCGCTCGCTAATTTTAAAGTGCGTTGTGCTAATAGAGCTCACGGTTCCTTCGGATACCAAAATTTCGAAAGACCATGCGATCAAGGTCAACAAGTGTTACAAGCTCACTAACGAACTCACTAAGAATAGGTTCGTTGTTAATTTGTACGCTATAGAAGTGGGAGGAGAGGTATGACAGCCAAATCTCTCTACAACCTACTAAAAGACTTGAGCCTGTCCAGAACTAATATCAGGTCATTGGAACGTGCGTCGTAGGCAGCCCTTGTAGGTTCGTTTCAATTTTGGTTAGGTTTTGAGAGGAGCTTAGAGCATTTAAAGCGCGTTAGATAGGGGTCTCTTGAAGCTCCTCTCCCTGCAACGCGATAGACCTAATGGCCACACAGCGAATCTATGGAACACTAAGAAGTTTGTTTTCATATCAATAGACGCATCGTTTTCCCTAGTGGGCTCACCGGCTTGTATGTAGTAGGTCTCAGCTCCCCCGCGGCCCGGAGGTCGCTGGCCGCCACCAACCGCAGCATCGACTCATACTGACACGCTTCCTGAACGATGTTTAACAGCGATTTAAAAAAACATATATTTGTTCTATGCATATAATTAAACAATGTATATTTCAATATTTTAGAGTATTACCTTATACGTAGATATAGCTTCACCTGTATCTCCTAGTCCTATATAAATTTGTTCAGCCTCTCTAAAGTGCCCTTCCTGTCGTAATTGTTGAGCGAGTGTTCAGTAAATATCTCTCGTGTCTTCTTCTGCCAGATGTGTAGCGGCAACACGTACACCTTCCGACACTTTGCCCGCGGCGTTGTAAGCTCCTACACATTGTAACTCATTGATATGAGAACTCGTTCCGCTGTATCCCATTCCTGTAAATGTTTGCAAAAAAGAAATTAATTGACATATGAAACCTACTAGAATAAAATAAAAATCGGTCGTTAGTCGTAGTCGTTCTAGTACTACTTTTTGCTACTTGCTTTTACTAATTGCTTTAACGACACAACAGCAGATGGCGTTATTCATTACCAGGAAGTCAACGAATGTTTGCTTTAAGGTTAAGGTTATTTTCTATCCTCATCACCTAAAATGTTCTAGCCTCATCACCCACTGCTTTATAGCATTGCGTCGCAAACTGAAAAAAATATATCTGTTATGAGATACTAAAACGTTTAAATCTATACTAATATTATAAAGCTGAAGAGTTTGTTTGTTTGAAAGCGCTAATCTCCGAAACTACTGGTTCGAATTGAATAATTCTTTTTGTGTTGGATAGTCCAGTTATCGAGGAAAGCTGTAGGCTATATAACATCAATAGGAGCAAAGGAGCCAATTGACCAATAGGAGCAAAGATATAGTGGTAAATGTGTAAGAAACGGGAGAAATTATTTCATCTTTGAAGCCTTCCGTTGCGTGCGCCGTGAAAACGGTTCAAGATACACAAAAAATATGTGGTAAAGAATAATAGCTCTTTTAATGATCTAAAAAACAGTCCGCGACAGTATATGTCTATCTTTTAAGATTAACTCACAAAAACCGTTTTTATGGTACCTAATTTAGTCGAAATAATTTGTTTAAGTTGTATCAAAATAATAATATTAATCTTTATTCATATAAACAAATAAATATGTTGTTGGTTAAGAGTACTTCATTAGTATTAAAAAAAAAACATAGGTTTTATCCTGAAAATTCTACGGGATCTCGACCATTCCGAAAACCCCGCAAGAACGGGAACTATGTGGGAAGAACCAAAAATCTGTCGGAAGTAACTATTCCACGCGGACGAAGCCGCGGCAAAAGCTAGTATTATAATATATATATATTAGTCTTTCTCTAATTTGAGCAGTAAGGAATATACCACCACAACTGAATGGCTAACAATTAACCAAACATAACTGTTTTTCAGTATCAGGGTTGTCCAATCTACTTGAACCTAACATTAATGTAATTAAACCAATAATAAATTGAAGTAGTTATTCTAAAACCATTGGACAATCTTTATTTCTATCATATATACATGGTGGCTCATAGGTAGTGTCGATTCATATGTAAAAATTTCAACGCATCCATTTAAATATGTTGGAACTTCTTAAATTTATCTCTAGCTCTACACACAGTACAGTAATTTGTTGATGAAGGACTACGTTTTGATGAAATAGTGGACAGGAGATGCGAATGTATGAGGTTTTGTTGAAGAAATATCCATGTTACCGAAACCGGTCTTTTTTTCAAGACAATTCTAAACCATAAATGACGAAAGTAACGCGGAATACGATCAAAGAACTTGGTGATACTAAATTCCTAACACATCTGAAATTCAGTTCATACTTTACACTTGAGATCTATGGCGAGATTCTTTTGTACAAAATAATTTGAATCCAAAAAATGTTATTAAAGCAGTGCGACATTTTTTTTTGCATTTAAGGTCAAAAAACCGTTTAACCTTAGAGCTTACTGCTCTTTGGGATAAAAACCATTAAATACGAGGAGCTATACCTCTCATAGTTAGTCTATTTTATTATATTATATATTAAAACGTGAACACTGAAAATCGACATTATTTATGAGACATCCACTGTACTTGAATACAAATTCACATAAAGCAAATATCGTGGAAAACTTACTAAAAATTAGTAGGTTGTTTTCAATGTGTTTGGCAACGAAGCCTTTACAAACTTCTGTTTATATTTAATCTAACTGTAATGTCATTCATATTAACCTCAACATCGTATCCTGTTAGCGCCTGTTCAGCCAGTTGACACCACAACGACCCGACGTCCGCAGACCTCGACACAGCGTCCAAGTATTGAGCACAATCCTTTAAGTCCCCGCTACGTAACGCGGAATCTATTCAAAATAAATAGTACATTCCATTTAATATTCTATATAAATTAACAATATAGCGATCGATGAAAACACAACCAAGTAGCGCTTAGAACATTAAATCAATCATGTTATAATAAAATCGTTCATTTCAGTTCTGTATTATTCTACATATAAGTTAATCTGTCCAAAAAGTTACTATAGCAACATACTGAATCTTGCTGTGTTGATAGTGTGCACCAGATTAACATTATTATAAAAACTTCATAGTAATCACTTCAAACAATAAAAAATAAATGAAAAGAATGTTTTCGGATATTTTTAAATAAACGACATACTACCGACGTTTCGGTTACTTTACAGCGACCATGATCATGGGCAGACTAGATGTGTTTCATTTAAATGAATACTCGAGGAAGTCTTAGATCTCATTAATCCTACTAATATTATAATTGCGAAAGTTTGTGAGTGTGTGTGTATGTTTGTTACTTCTTCACGCTCAAACGGTTGAACCGATTTTGATAGAATTTTGTGTACAGGAAGCTGACATCCAGGAAAAACACATAGGCTACTTTACATCCCGGAAATCCCAAAAATCCGGGCGCAGCTAGAATAAATATAATGTCAATACTGTAAAGGGTTCATACTGAAAGCCATTCGATGTTCATCCAATACAATGGCCTGGATCTGACCTCCTTCCAGTAGGACTCGTCGCTCTGATACTGATACAGCCGAGACTGATACACACTCAGACATGACAACACACTGAGGCTCCCACACACTGTACCTGTAACACATACAAACACACATATATATGTAGGAACGACCTTATGACCCATGTATATCATACTGTATGTAACATATAGACATCATGAGGAAAAACTAGGATTAATTTACAGGAATATTTTGACATGTTCTCACCCAAAATAAGAAATCAATATGGATCATTTAAACATTGAAAACGATACATTATTTTTAAGTTACAAGATTTACTATATATATTCAAATAAATTCTGTACACATAATAAGTTACTTTTATACAGTACAATTTAAAAATATATTATTAAATCTTACCAATCAGCAAATGTGTTGGGGTTTGGGCTACAACAGCGTCACTGTTTTCTATCCATTGCACGAAACTAACTCCGCTTGCGATAATTTCCTAAAAAAATGAAATACCAAACAAAAAAAAATCATATTTATTTGATTCAATTTATTCATCTATGTCGTTTACGCTATATATATGAGTGCTACCTTTTCACCGGTATCAATACGGAGAAGTGCAAGTCGTCGTCTAGTATGACGGAACAGAAGCAGATGTCCGCTCTCAGTCAGCTCCAACCAATCCACCCGAGCTTCGTGCCACCATGGCCCTAACTGAACTCCTACAACATTCACATCATTGATATTAATAAATATAATGCAACGACATCAATCTTTTTTTTCATAACAAAGGAACTCTAACATCTATCCTACGTATGTTCCGTACCTGTAACAAGATCAATAACAGCAATCGTTTGTCTGTCCAGCAGATAGGCGAAGTGTTTTCGTTCTTCCTCCGTCTTCCTGCCCTCATTGATACGGACACTGAGCACGTGAGGATTCACACGCTCAGTACGAACCTCCATAAGATACGAAACTCACAGTTTGTAGTACTCTATCGAGGCCGTACTCCACCACACTAAGTTGGCCGGCACGCTGCAACAGACGGGCTCCACTCACAGCTGCATATATACGCTATCCTCTATACAAGTTCGATAGAAAATATAACTCACTTCGCTAGTTAGACCACGAGCTATATCGCACAGGATCAGACTATTACTGGTACGACAGACAGCGTACCAATCGTTACCTGTTACAGTCGACGTTGGTTAAATTATTTATAAAATAAAAAGTATTCATTGTGTTACTATAAAAAAAAAAAACTCAAACCGTATCACAAGACAAGAATATGTCAACGACGCGTGTACCGATCACGCCACCGAGAGCGTCATTAGATGCCTCCACTCTCCCCACTAGGTACTAGTTGTGTCAGTATAAAATACGTGCACGATTATTCTACGAATTAATTATAATTCCGGTGTTATAATTCCGTCCCCAGACTAATTATACCCGATTATTACCGATTAAAACTATTATTAGGTTTAAAGAAACTTCATTCCTTTAACTATGGCCCATCCGTTTTCTTCTCTTTCTACAAATATTTTGCTGTAGTAAAATAATACCAAAGGTTAGTAAACAAAAAATGTTTGTCAATTGAGGTGCTATTAACGTGCTCCAAAAGAAAGATAAAACATTATACAGATTTACGAATGTTGAAGGGAGTTTGACTTGAGTTAGACATCAAAATTCTATTTCAAGTAGGACTCAACTAGTAGACATATTCCATCTTTTCCGTTTCTTCTGTTTCCATCTTTCATCTTTGGCCATTTACAACCAATTATACCTACTCACCAATAAATCTAACATTGAATATATCGGGGGCTTGTTTGGCGGTAACAGTGAGAGGCGTAGTATCAGCACCACGACGTCGAAGCAGCAACTGACGTGTGCTGATGTGTTGCACCTCTATAAGGTCCCGCCACACACAGCGTCTTGAACAGAGAGGTGTAGGAGAAAAACAAGTTACTTTATATAAATAATACTACACAAAGAACCATTTATAATTAAAAATAAGTATCACTTTGTTATGTGACGGTGTCATAAGTGGTCGTTTAATTAAAATATAATTATCTTTATAGGGTGTAATCAGAGGACGCCTCAGCTTGTGGGTAAACTCGTCTATTCTACACGGGTCTGACTCAGCAGTTAAGTGTGAAGACAGTTTTTGGTTTTATATTTCTTTTATGTTTTTAGAATTTTCAGATATATTATTATTGTGAATCATTACGTACGGCTCCTCGTAGCCGTTTTAAATATATATTAATATTGATTCTATACATATATTTTAATTGGTGTTAGATACAAATTACATATCGACGGAATTAGGGAGCGTTCAAGTATTACGTAACGCAATTTTTGAAGATTTTTGAACCCCCCTTCCCCCCTCGTTACGCACAGTAACGTTTTCTGTAGCTTATCAAAACCTTATGTAACACTCAAGTGATCAATTTCATCCAAAGTCGTAAAAACAATATGTAATAGTTTGGTATAGTTTTAATCTATTAAATGAAAAAAGATCATTGACACAAATCTCCCTCTTCTGAAGAAATTACAGTATAAACAATATGAACTCACGGATAAACACTAACGAATACTGACCACGGAAGCAACATTAAAAGACTTACAATGCAATCTAGGTATTCCCAGTAAAATAGCAATTAAGAGATTTGCAAACTTGGAATAACAAATAAAAATATCGACCAGACTAATGCAATCTGGTGAACATAATGTAACGTATATGAAAAGAGTTGCCAGTTTGGGGGTTTTATTAGAGTTTTACCTACCAATAAAACTTACCTATTATTTTTCCTTAAGACATCCGGAATCCATCTTGAGTCAAGCACCTGTCTTTTTAGCCTTTTTTGTCCAGTTTTCGCTCCCTTCCGGTGCAACTTCAGCCCTCTAATGTCAATTTGGCGGGAAAAAACTTGCACATTTTAACAAATTGATATTTCTTACCTCATTATATGTACATACTCGAGATGAACCAGGTAGAAATTACCTGGATTCCGGATGTCTTAAGGAAAAATAATAGGTAAGTTTTATTGGTAGGTAAAACTCTCTATTATTGTTCCATGTTGACATCCGGAATCCATCTTGAGTGACGTGTTTGTTATCACCTGTTCATAAATATTATGACGATGCTATAATGTGTCCAATAAAAATTAAATCATTGGAATAAAATAATTTATTTAAATAACAATTTGATTTAAGGAATATATCAAAATAGCTTGACAGCTAAACTTTTGTGCTTTCCTGTGACCGATTTAATACAACTCTTTTAAAACCTCTTGTAGGTAAAGGATCTTGCCCCCGTTTCTAGTTTCTAAATTTTATCTATTTGAAAGCATTCCATCTAGTTAAGGGAAGCTACTGAAGGTCTTACAGATCTGGGAGAAGCTTCAATACCAGCTTCTTTGTGTAAAGACTTAATATATTCGACGCTACTCTAGGTCCGCCCCTCGAGCTGTCAAAGATAATTTATTTAAAATTATTGACTTACTCTGCGCTTCCTTTGGATAAATCAACCAATCGGTAAACCCAGTATATTATATAATCAAGCGATGTAGTGTTTGTATCTATACAATAGATTTAACACACTAGTCTCATGTACCCCAATAGAGGGCGGCATTCGCCTGGCAGCCTCACGACCAGCGCGGAGCAGAACGGTGACGAGCGCCTGCACTTTAGGCGGGGATAGTAGTGAGCCAATGACTAGATATTCTTATATAGAGGAAGGGGGTCCTACAACGGGCTTGTAATGGGCTTTGTAAAATTTTCCTTCCTGACTGCCTGTAACTAATCAGTCTTAGATTCGGATCGTGGCCAAAATGTAACGGGATTACCCTTATCAATAAGTTTTTAATCTTCAATTGTTAATAAAGTGAGATAATGGACTTTACGTCCTGACGATAAAAGCTGCAGGATTGCTACTACAATGAGGAAGTCCCGGCTTCCCCCGGGGGGGGGGGGGGGAGGGTCAAGGTTAACGCTCCGAGGCGTAAGCTAGCTACGACCCTACCTGTAAATGTAGACAGGCCATTCTGGAAGGCATTTGCAGCCCTGGTTTTGTGACAGAGTCGCCACTAGCGAGGCGGTGCCCAGGGACAGCAGGTCCCACATGGCTGGCCTCCTGCCAGCGGCAGAGGATTTCTATTAGCCACCGCAAACACTATAAATTGTTTACATTTACCAGATGTGTGCTGAAATATTGTAAACAATTTAAGAGTCCCAGATAGGTGATGTGGAACTCTTCTTTTTTGGGTTACTGAAATAACTTTAAGCATGTGTTTAACGAGAATATACACATAAAGTTAGATGCAAAATCTATATTTTAGGGAACTTTAGTAAAAGTAAGAATAAAAGATTCATGTACAACGATAGTTACAGACAGACAGATAGGTACAAGTAACAGGGTACGTTATGTGAATATGGGTTTTTTTAATCACTTCTTCGTCTTAACCACTACAGACTATTTTTTTTTTTTTAAACGTTGCTAGATAATGAAAGGGATTATCTCTTACTCGTTCAACCGTCACGTCATTTCCGTCCACCCGAAATTAACCACGATACGCAAATGAAGATCCCGGACCTTCAGCTAGTGAATTTTACGTCAAGGTGTCTACTAAGACTTGACAAAGGTTGGGAATTTGTTAAGACTCTTGCAGAGATCAATGTAGTAGATCTTCTGCTCAAAGACTATTTTGCCATGTCGGAGCTTTTGTTATGAAGCGTCCTTTGGCATTGTTCAGGTATTATAGCCCCGAGGTTAGGAGGTGGAAATATCGAAGCAAGGTCGTAACTTCACTGACGACTGAAAGCGTTGTGGTAGGTAACTTTTCAATCCGCTATGTCGCCCATTGTTTAACTACCGTGCTGACCCTTACGCAGATGAATCTATCTGATGGAATATACTGCGCTAAGGCGGACATTGCATATTCCGAGCTTTAGATAACAATATCAACGGTCGGTCAAGTCAAGTTCAGAGCAATTTCCGCCCTGGTACTTCCTTCTTTGTTTATATACAATACCACTGTTCGATTGTCCGAGAAGAAAAAAAAAATTTTGGCATCGTTTAATCAACTCTGTTCGTGGGCAAAAGCTTCTAGGTTAGCTTACGATTCCTTGTACTTGCCATGCCATGTTTTCTGGGCCTCAGTCTCTCCTATAAGCGCTTCTCGGTCGACTGCTAAGGCACCGGCTGTTATGTAATACATTTCCGAGCCCAAACGTATCGGCAGTGTAAGAAAGATTTTAACCATCAATGTAACTTGAGAACCTGTGGTTCTGCAAGTATTTTGAGGTGATTTAAAGGGAGGGATACTGTCGCCTGTGGTATGCAGTGTACGACCGTATCTCCCTCTGCACACAACCAATGAGGCAAAGTTAAGTCTCCCCAAAAGGAGCTGGGCCTGTTCGGGGAGCCAACTGCCTTGGCCAATCTGATGCTGAAGTGAAGCGCATGCGTAGGGCGATGCACTTCAGTTCCGACAGGGACTTCGGGTTCAGTTTTGCGTCCCATGAAATGCCTAGGTATTCTGGACATTGAGTCAGAAACAGCACAGATTTAATGAAATTCATTGTCCGGCCAAGTTGTTGCAGAATATTGATGGTGAAGGCTAACCGGTCGCTCAGAATGTGAGGCGGTTGGTTTGCCAATTAAAAATCTTCTTAATAAACTACGCATCTAATGTAGTGATGGCGTAGAAACTCTGCTATCCAGCCTGTGACGCATGCCAGTATTCGGGGTGCCGATGGTAAACCAAAAAAGCTGGCAAGTGTAGTAAATATAACAAACAGGGAAAACAGAATTGTCATAAAACCGGCTTCGCTAGCCAGTTTCCAGTTTGTAATGAAAAGCTGGAAACGTTTTAAATGAACAAAGCTATACAACTGTTTCAAATTAAATGTCTCACGTTGTAAATCGTAGCTTTTAGGAATCGAAAAGAATGTTCATAGAAAACCGAGTGTAATATCAGCTCTTTCCAACATTTTAAAGAAAAAGATATGTGAAATCCTTTAATGATTCCACAGATGGAATTCGGTACATATAACTTAATCCAGATATCGATCTGTTTTTTAATAGTTGATATTTATTAATACCTTATCTGTCCCCGCCCCATTTTTTGTATGTAGGCAGACAGTCAATATATCAAATAATATTTTTTGAAAACGGAGGTATGGTCTGTAAAGTCGAACGATAAAAATTCTCCGTTACTCGTTTTCATTAATCTTCTCTTAAAGATTGTATGAAATCAGCGCGAATACCACAAATAGTTCAAGGAATATCTTTGGTTTACTTGGAGTATTCCAAATCTTAAACATTTTATTATTATTTTAATATAGTTATTATTTTAATAATAATTGCGTATTTAAATTTGTTTTACTACCACTAGAATAGTCTACGATTATTAGTTAAGCTATTTGACGTACTTCTTTTCGAGATATTAAACCATTTTCCAAAAGCTGCAATTCGAGTTCTAGACAAAGTTTATGCTCATCGTTCAACATCCTAACTCCCTACAATTGCTTTAATTCAAACAGTTCCTTAAATTCGTTGTAAGGACCTGGCTCTCCGGCGGGGAATCGAACCCCGGTCTCCCGCGTGACAGGCGGGGATACTGACCACTATACTACCGAAGATATCATCACGACTGACGAAGATCTTACATTCACTCTATTGTCATGTAAACGGGAGTGAAAGCAGACAATAATTGTAAGAATTAATGTCCACGATATCTTTTTATCAGAATGAAGCTGGTGTCGGGTACCGTACGTCGTACGAGACAGTGATCGGTACACCGAGACGCATCAGAGTAAAATGCGTCATTTACTTCTACAGCGAAGTATTTCAACTGATAATAATCATCAAACCGGAACGCATTCCAACATTAAATATTTGTATATAAGATAATTAAAATCAATGTAAATCCGTTGGGTTCGTGAAAGTCCGTTCCTCAATATTGATGGTTAAACTCAGATATGGACAACCGTCAAGTGCGGTTTTTGAATTTCGTTACTTTATATTCCCAAAGGATATCGTTAACTGACTTCTGAAATCGTGTTCTTTAATATTTTAAAGTGAAGTAATTATTGTAAAATATTATTACATTTTTAAATTTATTGTAATGTGGGTACTCAATAAAAAAAGAAGCCACTTGTCGCATCTGATATTGAAAATATGAGCTACTTACAGCTTTGGGAGATCGTTTTGGTAGACTGTACCTGTCCAGACTGGAACCTCGTGACGAATACTCACTGTCACACGAACTTTTTCCCCAGTCCATGACGTTCGAAGGGAGACAAATATTTAAATATTAACACTTTTCAATACGAACACTTTAAAGACTGTAATAATTATAACTACTAATAAGTATTCTTAAAAACTGGACTACTGATCGCTCTGAAAGACGATGCTATAATGAGGTAAGAAATATCAATTTGTTAAAATGTGCAAGTTTTCTCCCGCCAAATTGACATTAGAGGGCTGAAGTTGCACCGGAAGGGAGCGAAAACTGGACAAAAAAGGCTAAAAAGACAGGTGCTTGACTCAAGATGGATTCCGGATGTCAACATGGAACAATAATAAAATATTTTTTTAGAAACAATGCTACGTAACGTTTTGTTAGAGACACCCCCTCCCGCCCCTGTAACGGATCGTAACGTTTTACGAGCCCCCCCCCCCCCACCTTCCCCAAAATAGCTTTACGTAATACTCGAACGCTCCCAAAGCAGACTAAAGGAAGTTATAGAGAAATATCTACGGAATAATGATTATAGTCTTGGTGGAACAGAAATTTATGCATCTGAAGAATTTATTGAGAGCCTTAATGTCAGTTGTAAGTGAACACTCTCAAGTCAGTTAATTGTAAATACAGAAAATTTACAACAAACACTACTTTGGCTGTCTTATTACTCAGTGGCGTGTATTAGGATATATGTTCTATAATTATACAATGTTTATTAATTAATATACTATTTGTATTTAAATATATATCTTGTCATTTACAGTTTAAATAATCGAATAGTGTGGATTTGACTTACGAAAGTGTTGCGTCGTCAATTATTTGTCAAAAGAATGTCTAATATACTATTATTATATAATTATATTGGAGTCAGCTTTGTTTAAAAACTGTCAAAACTTTAAAAACATATATTTTATTGTATTTAGATTATTATCTGATTATAACTAAGGAATTATTATTAAAAAGTAAGAGTAAGACTTAGTTACAAAAGCGGTATCATGTCAAATATGTGTTTAATATACTGTTAAATTGGAACCCGCTTTCAAAATGTAATTTACTAAAATATTTTCTATAATTTAAGAGTTATGTTTTCAATATGTATAAGACTTTTTTTTTGTAATATATACTAATATTTTAATACATTTTGTAACACGTGCATACCATAGATGCAAATAAGCATTGCATATCCTACGCATATAACAACTAAACCTATATTTTTAAATTCTTACTTACATATTTTTAATCATACATTACGAATTACAAATATTAACAGATATTTAAAACGATATTTGATTTATGATTTGTTAATAAGTGCCATCTACCTCCATTCGTTCGTTAATTGTCAAATGATACGGGACGCTCTGATTGGTCGGTAAACTGTTCATATATTTTTTTTCGCCATTTTGTTGTTTTTGAATATTGTTATTGGTCTTTCTAAGCAGTAAGCGCAAGTGAAGTAAGTTTTAATTAGTAAACAGTGGATTAATTTATTAACGAATTGTGTAAAATTATAGCTGTGAGCTCTGTGCTGGTGATAAGTGTTTATTGAAATTAGTTACGAGTAGATTTTCAATATTGGCCTTTTGGTAATAAAATTAAAATAAGAGTAAAGTCAAGGTGTGTGACTAGTTGAGTTTGATCTAAAAGAAAGGTAATGTTATTGTTTTAATTAGTTAGCAGGTTGTGTACACACAAATAAGTTATTTTGTTTGCCTTGTTTCTTATTTTCAAAGGTAATAATAAGAATATATGTTATTGTTTTGGATATTCCTTATTTAAACAACTTTTAGAAAGCTGTGGTGAACAGATCGTAATCGTTTTAAGGTACTTTCGTGACTCAAAGGTGGTTGAGAGGTTCATAAAGTATAATATAGATGTTCGTTCTGATCGGACTGCTGTACCTACCATTTTGCGCGAATTTTATCAATATTTCATTTAAATTAATATTTTCTGATTACTTCTCGTATTTTATCGTGCACGCCACTGTTACTTATATACTATAAAAATCTAAGAAGCATTTGAATTTTTTCAGATTTCGACGAATGCACAAGTGGTCAGTTCAATGACTGTTCCGAACACTCACGCTGTTTCAACCTTCGTGGAACTTACACTTGTAGTTGTTTAGAAGGTTTTGCAGACCTTAGCGTCAACACTCAAAGGGTAAGTCGATTTCATTAATGCTACTCTGTCGCACGAAATATATGGGGTATTTTAGACATCAAAACATCACCCTTATATATAATTTGACTTTGAAAGCGTTGTAAGATTTCCAATGATAATAAAATTGTACAAATAATGACACGATTATGTTTTAAATTGTAATTTTTAATAAAAACTTTCAGCTGACGCAATAGGCTGAGCGGGCTGCAACTATCATGGTACCTGCTTCGATCGTCAGAACGCGATGATATGTGAATGTTTCAAATGGTACGCGGGACGAAGTTGTCAAGTCAATCTGAAAGGTAAATAGAGACTTATGAGACTTGAGTAATCTGGAACGACTACACTATAAAGTATACCACAGGGTTCAATATATCCATATATACAGAACTACTACTATTCACTATCTCTTAAAAGTGTTGCTTATTTTAAAAAATATGACGATTATAATATTACCTATCAATAAAGGAATAACTTGATCAACGCCAGCATTCAGATCAGTATGGTTTTTTTATGTCAAATGTCATGTAATTTAACATAAAACTTATATCAAATATGTTTCATTTTCAGCTGTATTAATAACATTCACCGTAGTAGGAGCTCTGATTATCATAGTGGTGACCATCTGGGCCTCGAAAAGATGCTGCAGTCAGAAGAATCCTACAAATCAAATGTTTGTTATTGGTTGCATGCAGGGAATGCCAAGTTTACATCAGGTAATTTATCTATAATGTAATACAAAACATTTTGCAAAAATTATATTAGCTATATGTACTAAATTTCTAAACAATATTGTCAGATAAAAGTGGTTAAAAGGCCCGCCTCTCATGCACGAGGGTGCGGATTCGATCCTGGCCCTGGCAAGTACCAATGTGATTTTTCCGAGTCACATGTACTTTCTAAGAGATCATCAGTTATAGTATAAATTCAATAGAAATTTTTCTTCCAGGGTAATGTTCCATCAAAGCAAAGAGCTGATAGACGAGCATTGATTGCTGAAAGAAATGAAGCAGACTTGTAGCGTACAGAATGCTTCACTGCCTGATGTACCATCAAAAGTAAGAAAAAAATCAATTGTATTAAATATTCAATGGTCACCACAGGCATTCTAACACGATATTTTTTAGCTCCCAGTTGTTTTTAAAAACACTCATGACTTATGACCTCACTTAATTAGACAACTTTTTCATCCTCCATATCTTAGACAGAGAGTCAATCTTATATGTATTTATTACAAATACAATTTAAACTAATTAATGTTTCATGTGAAGCTTCTTGTGTAACTTCAATGTTGAATCATGCTCGTTGTTCATGAAGTGTGTATTCTATATGTATGTATGTTTTAGTTGTATTCTATTCTATTGTAGTCCCGGTGTACATCACACAGTAAGCAGGCCCCGGAGCCTCCCGGACACTCCCCTCCCCCGCCGCCAGCCCTCGTGATACCTCGAGCGAGATTACATGCACTACATGACAGGTACCATGAACAACATGCTACATGTATAAGGAACTTATAGCACTTGCTAGGGATAAGGAAAAATGTTATATAATTGAATAGTATATACTATATATGTATATGATAGTTTATATTCTTGTATTGTCTTTGTAATATGGATAAATATACAAGTAATGACTTTTGATAGATTAAGATTATTATTTGTACACTAGTTTTTGCCCGCGACTTCGTCCGCGTTAATTTCGTCATTAGTAATATAGTTATAGCTGACCGGGCAAACTCTATTCCGTCTTCAATAACCCGGTATTGGTATTTATTAAATTTCTACTGTTTCAATCGAACAGAATGATTGACATATTAGTTAGTTGTCAAGTCTAATGTCAAAAAATCGTTTGTATGGGAAATAGAAAGAGGCTGTTTTTAGATTTTCCCGGCAATTATTCCATTTTTCTCACCTTTTAAACCTTCCCTGAACTTCCAGAAGTATTTCAAGACTAAAATTAGCCAAATCGGTTCAGCCGTTCTCGAGTTTTAGCGAGACTAAGGAACAGCAATCCATTTTTATATATATAGAAGATTATGTTACAAATTTATGTAAATTATTTATATTAATATCTAGGAACTTAAAATACTTATGAGATATAATATAAAATGTCATATAAATGTACAAATATGTACTTACAATAAAATAAACATAATTTATATTTGAACAGAAAATTCTAAAAAAAATTTAAATTAATTTAAATATCAAACGGGTCACTTCCATACATAGAGTGAGGAAACATTGTTAATATGAAAATTGAGATATGATTGTAAATAGATCGATATTTTTGTACTCTAAATTTGCGAATAATATTCAAATTATACTTACGTATGTATTTTCGTGACTTTTTTAAAGCCATAAAAATTAATTGCCGCTTCTTCCTAGACTAGGAGTATAAAATGTTGGTTGTTAAAACAATAACTCATAGAACTCAAATGTTTCGATTAAAACGGATAGTTGTTGGAATATTATATTGGTAAAGTTTGCTTTTTAAATGAGGGCTTTTCCGTTAACAACTCCAAAGAACAATTAAAACTTTGGTTTTCGGATGAAAGCGTCTTCTCTTTAAGCAAAATAGTCAACAGGGTAAACTTTAGTATAACAAATCGCATAATCGATCGTACTTTACTAAGAAAAACTATATTTCTGGTAAAGAAAGTCATTCGAAACTGCTCTCGGTTGTAAAATTCATTTAGTGTTTGAGGCTTCGACAGTCTATTATAACTATTATGATAAAACATGTTATAACGATGTGTCATAGATTATACTAACGATAAAAAATCTTAATAAATTTTGATTTTTTTGATATAAATTAAATAAATTTTGCTATATTTTATGTATTTGAATGCAAAAAAAATTATTAACAGGTGCACAAATTCACACAAGTATAATATAAATGTTTTCCAGTACTAACCCAGTATGCAGTAGATACTCGTACATATAGAATACAGGAAAAAATAAAAATTTTGATAAAAAAATAAAAATTTTGTTAAAAAAAATAAAAATTTTGTTAAAAAAATAAAAATTTTGTTAAAAAAATAAAAAATTTGATAAAAAAATAAAAATTTTGATAAAAAAATAAAAATTTTGTTAAAAAAATTAAAAATTTGATAAAAAAATAAAAATTTTGATAAAAAAATAAAAGTTTTGATAAAAAAATAAAAATTTTGATAAAAAAATAAAAATTTTGATAAAAAAGTAAAAATTTTGATAAAAAAATAAAAACAGCTGAGTAAACACACAATCATCACAATGCACCAGAAATGTAGTAGGTACGTTGATCTTCAATAATTATTCTAGGTATCTATTTTTCTTATTCAACTTCCTAAAACTCAAATAACTCTGAGTTCTATATAATATACTGATTTTTTTAAAAGCCTTTAATACAGTTATTCTGAATAATAATAAAATTTTCACTATCTTTTATACACATACATTTTAATAACCACAGCATTATACTACTAGAAAGAAGAAAAAAAATACAATATCTTTTGTTATTCCCTTTTCCCAAGTGAGATTTTATATCCAACTATATTTATCGATATAACAACGTTTGACAACTTTAGTGTTCAATTTATTTTCAATTCTTACATTTTTCATATTATATCAAGCGCTCATCTTTAAAAGCATCAGTTGTCACGACCATATCAAAAAATACTTCCTGGAACACGTATTTAATAAAAAATCAATGATAATGTATAAGCAGTGTCCATATTTTTAATACGTTCTTGTAAGCACAATTTTGATTATACATTGCTTCTTTCATATTGCATTGTATATTTTGAGAACTTTCAAAGGAAAAGCAATTTAATTATGAGATAAAATCAATACACGCAGATTTTTTTTACGGTTTTATTGATATAGTTTTCAGACAGTTTCATTTTTATTTTTCTTATTCAATTTAATATTTTTCCTTAGAACAATACTACATATAATACTTCTAAGTTTAAACAACTGTAATATTAAAGACTTTTTTTATTTATAACAACTATTTGAAATAACCTAAATTAAATTTACTTCCAAAGTACGTATATGATGTTTAGGTCCTAAACTGTATACATAAACTGATTTTAAATAGTGTTCAAACAATTCAACAGTACAACATTAAAATTAACATTTTTCGATTGGACTAAAAACAATAAATACTGTGTATAGTTTTAATATAATAAATTAACTTCTTTCATTGGACTTTGGAAAGCAATTTGCTTTCTTGATTTATAACTTAGGTCTATTTTACTATTATCTAGTTAAACATCTCCTATTCCTCTTTTTATTTTACAGAGAGGCATTCCTGTATCTCTCTGTTATTTATTACGTGTACCATAATTTCGTTTTTATTTTTTTAATATGTTCATAATTAATCATTGTTTCTAAAACAAAGACCTAAAGCTTGTAAAAACTTTGGTATATTTCTAAAATAAGGTAGAATCGTCATGAAATATTACCAGCTCTCATAAATTAATTAATTATTATTAGTATATTCAATATTTATTTTAAATTTATTATGAGTGACTTATTAATGTTAAATGGTTCAAAAATTGCTTTATTGAAAATGTTAAAATTTATTGAACATTTTGAATGAAAATAGTTATGTGGATAATTTTCATTAGCAAATATCGTGAGAGTAGATGTAATTTATTTGTGATAGGATAAAAACAATACTATGTAATATATGGACTAACTAATGCATTTTAAGTCAGTTCGCTTTTTTAAGGACTGTATTAATAAAGTGTAATCGATATTCATTTGTAATCAGAACTATAAATTGTGAAATAAGACATTAGTAACAATGTGTTTGTGTAATTTGATGTGGACGCTAGATTGACTATACATACTTTCAGTGAAAAAGTTTCGTAAAACACTGTCACCGCTGCGTTTAACTCTTTGACAAACTTCGGGTGAAGATTGACTCGGTATGATTTTAATTTTTTATTATTTTAACACAATATCGATATACATATATATTTTATTGATAGACTTCTACACGTTCATCACCAATAATTAAATTGATTTAAGTCATCTATCCTATTATTAAAAAAAAAACTATTCATAAACTTCTTTCTAAAAATACATTAGTACTACATGATAATACTGGTGTTTAAGTAGACGAAAATATAGATTATTTCTTTGGTTATTCGGTTCGACGAGTTCAACTTTATCACAATTTTACATTTACTGAGTAACAACATTAAATTTTAGATCCGTGATTAAACAAACGTCATCCAATTACTCCTTAGAATCGTTATCAAGTCACTCCTTACATATACAATCAGATCCTAACTATATGCTTCTGGCTTGATCTAAGCGCACGGTAGTGCGCCGGCCAAGTTCCACAGGCCGCGCGCATGCCGTGCACTATTTACACGAACCGTTTCGACCCCCACTTTTGACCCCCCTGTAGCTCAGTGCCTATTGCAAGTACAGAGATAAAATTGTACCTACGTAATCATATACTAGTACTAAAGCAGTATGCCAAATTTCATAGATAAAGCTTCAGTAGATCCTGAAATATGACCCTGTGAAAATAGCTAATTTTGGCACTGCCTCACTGACAGGTAATCAAAACCTCTAGGCCACTTCCATTTAACATTCCATTCCATTATTAACCTGCCAAGTTCAAATTTAGAAGTATTATAATTTTAGATATTTTTAACCAAGCACCTACGTATTTTCACAACTATACCATATTTTAAGTTGGGTGTATGGTAAAGTGAATTTCGGCCAGATGGACCGTTGACGTGAATAAGGTGGCGGGTAGTGGCTGGATGTGGAAGGCAGAGGACTGGGTGTGGTGGCGAGTCTTGGGAATGGCAAATGTTTACCAGTGGATCATTCTGTTGATGAAGATGATTATGATCGATTTCAAAGTACATTTAAACTTGGCATTAGATTGGATTTCACCCCTTTTTTAGGCAAACAATTAGCCGATTGGAACTTGGCCCCCTTTTTAACAGGCATGTTTTTCGTGAGATATAAGTTATTGAGCTGATTAAGGAACCATTAAAAAAAATTGAGGGCAAAAAAAGATTTTTAAAAGCGCTTAAAAAACTAAAAAAGGGATTCACGAAGAAACCAAGAAATTCATTATATTTAGTATTTATTCCATAGATATTAATTTAAATTTAAACCTTATATTTAGTTTGACAACCTTGTGAATTTCTTTTGTTCTAACTTATTTTGATAATAGTTTAATTTTAGTCATAAACATTTGGCCCGGCCTTTGTTCGCCCATATTACTTTTCCATATACCTAATTAACAACATATTGATTACTATAACGCGTACCTATGTACATGTAGCCGTGGGTTTTTTCAGGATAAAATTATTCAATCATCTCACTTATTTTAGAAGTTATATAAAAAGAAGTAACTAATAATAATTAAAATTTATTTTATGTTTATATTTTTTATTACAATGTTTTACACAATTTTACAAACCAAATAGTTAAATTATATTATAATCTTATTTCAATGTGTTTAGTGACTTTATTAACAATATTACTATAGTATTATTATACCTTTGTTAACAGGATGATATGGAAGAGTTTAAACCGTTGATACCAGACATTCAGGCTGTTAGGAATCCTGGAATGAAAGAACGACGCTGGAATGAATTCAAGGAAAAAGCTGGTATGTAAAATTCATACATAAGTAATTTTGTAACGTTTCGTCTCCTAGCTTTTTTTTAAAGCAATAGAAATTATCTTCGGTAAAAAAATTCACTAATTCTGTTGAAATAAAGCTATAGTTTTTAAAAGTAACACCATTTTATTGATTTAAATCAGTAGTCCCCAAACTTATTTTTCTCGTGGACCACTTTCAAAATTTTACTGGTTTCGGTGGACCCCCTGCTGCTACATTTCTACCACATTCTTAAAGTCGCCAAAAAATAAAAATTGTGTCACTTCTGAGTTCTGTCTCTATATTGTCGGGCGGATAGCGCTTTGCAAGTCTGTAC
Organism: Danaus chrysippus; assembly: GCA_916720795.1. Taxonomy (NCBI): domain Eukaryota; kingdom Metazoa; phylum Arthropoda; class Insecta; order Lepidoptera; family Nymphalidae; genus Danaus; species Danaus chrysippus. The sequence continues at coordinate 4,765,225 of CAKASE010000077.1, read as the reverse complement.
ACGAAATTGTACATAATATCGAATACGCAAGTTTGGACAAGTAACAGTCGCTTGCCTTATTTAAATATTATCTGCTTAGTTAGGTACTTAAAACAATGTAGGTAGGCCCTTATAAAAACTATGCTTACATTTTTGCTCTTTACTATCAAAAGCAGATAAATTTTCGTGGACCCCCATTTTTTGTTCACGCCTACGTAGACCCCCAGCAAGTCTCCCCTGGACCACTTTGGGAATCACTGGTTTAAATGATATATTTTACATACTAGCTAGAAGCACCAGAACCTATGATTGATTTTTTTTTATGATATTCTAACTAATATGGTATATTTTTCATGAAAATATGAAATATATAAAATGACTGGTTGAAGTCAAATAAAATTTTGAACGAAGATGATTATTGTTTAAATAATATGAATATTGAAATATAGGTATAAAAGTAACAATGAACGAGAAACAGACGTTAGCAATGTGTCTGAAGCAAGGAGTGGCTCAACATGCTGAATTGATAGCTGAGATTGGTGAACTAGCAAGCAAGGAGTACGTGATACAACAGGCACTCGATAAAATGCTTAACGACTGGGCGGCCAAGACGATGGAAGTGTCTCCATATAAAAAGACTGGTAGAACATTAGAAATATATATAGCCTCGTGTCATTATTGCTTGTCATTAATTTGTGTTGGACTAATTTCTAAGATAGGTATTTAAATAAATTGTTCTAAATTATTTCTAAGCAGAGCTGTGTAGCACTGCAGTTGAGAATTAATAAAGTAACGGCTTATTTAAATATTTATCAAGCGTCTATAATCTAATTTACAGGCACGTTTATAATGAAGATTGCTGATGAAACTCTCCAACTATTGGATGAAAAACTTGACTACACAACAATTAGGATTCAGTCCTTTCAAAGCAGCTGTCGAGCTACGAATACAAGAATGGGATGAAAAGCTTCGGCTTACACAAAACGTTGTTGAAGAATGGATTGTATGTCAAAAGTATGTTTTAAAGTATTTCTTTATATATATTATTATATTGCATACATTGTGTACCATAATCAATATTATTTAAAGGGAGTGAATGTATTTAGAACCAATATTTACTTCTGAAGATATATCGCGACAATTACCGCTTGAATGTAAAAAGTACGGCACTTTGGAGACGAATTATGTCATCGGCAGCAGCATGTCCAAAGGTTTATTTTCCTAACTGTATTTGGCAAACTTTCAAACGAGTTTTAAACTTTATATACCCACGATATTTAATCACGTGTAGCACAGTTTAAATATTAATAGTATTTTTTAAATGCTTTTTAATATTCTAACATGTAAAATGTTTCAAATATTAGGCAACTGTTACAAATGCTTATTTCAAGCATAAAAGCATGCTTTAACTAAGCACGTGCTGTTTATTAGCATGTGTGTTCAAGTGTTGCTTAAAATAAACATGCTTATTTAAAGCATGTGTAAATGTAGCCTTAGTTTTATAATTAATGATAATATATTTATTTTGTTTATAGATAATGATTATATGTCCGGATAGCCGTCTTCTAGACAGCCTGGTTGAAGCTCGTCATTTACTGGCTGTTGTATCACGAGGGCTGAATGAATATGTGGAACTTAAACGAGTACGGCTCCCGAGATTCTTCTTCCTTAGTGATGATGAATTGCTAGAAATATTATCCCAATCTCGCAACCCAAGAGGAGTGCAACCCCATCTTAGAAAATGCTTCGAGAATATTGCTAAGGTACTTAATTATATCTGTCTTCTGATGTGTAATGTATGTGTTTATTTATTATACATATAGTAAGTACATATTTATGTGTACATTTATGTTTATATCTATATATGTATAATATCTTAATTTACTGTTATAATTTTTGTATTAGAATTTTGTTCGTTTGCTTATAGATATAATTTAATTTTTTTCCTTTCTTCCTTTTTATTATACCTACACCACATTCATCATTTTTTAAGAGAATGATATCCTTTGTGCATCAAATTTCTTTTATAGTAATGCAAATATTTCTACTTTTGTTAATAAATAATTAAGTTATAATAATTATAACATTCATGTATAGTATGTTTGTAAGCAGAAATAATTAGTTTTAATATAATGTTTCTTAATTTCTTGTATATAATACCGTCAGGTAACATTTGAACCGGATCTAAAGATAACTCAAATGCATTCAAGTGAAGGTGTAATCGTGGAGTTGAAGTACAAATTTTACCCTACTTCAAATGTCGAACAGTGGCTACTTCTACTAGAAGACACTATGCGACATACGAGTGCGACCAGATTGATTTATTATATCTTTATAGGGTCTTTTTGATATGGGTTAATATATTATTTTATTTAATAGAAAGACAAATAGTTCTACCGATCGTTTTGGATTCTATCTATAGGTAACAATTTAAAAATAAATCAACCATTAAATCTTTGAATTTATTCCATTCAGATTTTATAAATTTATGCAATATATGTATTATCACCTGTACAATAAAAATAAACGCTCACATCTCGTCTGTCCGTGATCACGGTTGCTGAAAAGTAGTCGCGTAGTACATATATCCGAAAAATATTAGTTTCATTTACAATAAAATGAGTTCAATACACACATTAATACGTATTATATTTTTCAGGTCAACTGAAAGAGCATCAGATTCGAGACCACAACCCGTTCGAGGAGGTTCTACCTCTGTGTTCTACTGAGCACTTGATTAACCTGCCCAAGGTATGTACGTCATATAACTCTACTGCTACTTGTATATACTGCTACTTATTTATCTACAATTAACAAACTGCAATTATATAATAATATATTATTTTCAGAACAAAGCCCGCCCTCCCATCAAGGACGTCGCGTGTCACGCCATTAGCGACACGTATGAAGGTGTCACGTTGGTCATACAAGAGGGTCTTCTGTGTCGCGAGTGTGACACGCCGCTTGACAGTGACAAACACTTCCTGTTAGTATAACCACTTGATAAAACGGTTCTGCAAACATTGAATACAATCAGATTTATTGAATGTCAGTAAAGAGACGTAGTTTTTCCTTTATCGTGTTGAAAACACTCATTAACTTTTACAAAAAAAGTTATTTTAGTAGCCCTTATTATATTTTGATATCATCTTTTTAATATTTCTATATTTTCTAATGAAGAAAGATTAGATAAATAATATACCAAATGTTTAATACATACTAAAGTATAATTTTAATATGCTTAATATACAGCGGTCGCACGTCGCGCAGCAAGTGTCCATATGCTACATCATGTTACCGAGCGATGTTGAGACACAGTGGATATTGCGCCGGCTCACTTTCACTGGAGGCCGCTCCTAGACCCGCTCCCACGCTATACTGCGTCTGCGAATACTCTACAGACATAAGTCAGTTTACACTGTTTATAGGATATCAATCAATATAATATATTTTCATTTTCATTTATAAATTTTATAACTAACTATGTAACTGTTAGACTAGCAGCATATATAATAAATCAATATAAAATATACAAATACCCAATGACTATAGTAACTAATAAAATATTAACATTTCAATCCCCAGACGGCATCGTTAAATTAAACAAGTATGTAGTATTAACAGATTTTATTTTCACGACGAAAAAATTGTATACAGTTCGTAAATATTTGCAATTCTGTATGAGAAACTTTGTTGTTCTAAAATAATATTACTCCAGGCACGGACATTCTATCTCATCTCCTCGTGACACAACACGCAAGCGCGTACTTAACTGAGGAACTAGCACGAGCCAACACCGTCAGGGAAGAACCAAAACCTGCTGATGAAGTAGAGCCTGTGAGTATCTACTAGTGATTACTCATACTGTTTTGCGATTATATTATAATATGTATATTATGACATTTGCCGCTCAGGCGCGAGGCACGATAGCTCAATAAGCTTAAATAGTGCCTAGTTTTAACAAAATAAACCAAATCTTCATGTCACATAAAATTAAAATAAAATTTTCATGTCTTAATAACAATTTTATAGAACATATTTGCTCTTTATTCAAAACTCTTAAAGTAATTTAAAAACGGCTTATATAAACATGCGTTTCGTAAGGAGGAATTCATTTATTTCAGTTTCAATATTAATTTTAAGAAGTCACATCAAATAGTATACTACGTAGAAGAAATTAAAATCATCGTATATCTGTCTTCAGATGATTCCAGTGTACGCTGAAGGCTGTGAGCTGACGACCAACGTGCTCCTCTACATGGACCATCTCAAACAACACCAGGACAAGGAGCTGGAGATTAAATGTACGAGATGTGTGCTGAGATTCGTACGTCTCGGTGAATAATACAACTGTAAGTACTATATAAACAGATAAAACTAATATTTTCGGACTGTTTCGTGTATTTTATTATTTTAAAAACTATTATATATACATCCGACGTTTCGGTTACTTGTCAGCAACCATGATTAAGGCAGACGAGTTGTCGGGAGTGTGGTGTTTTTAAAAATAATAAAAAACACGCAAAGTATTTCGAAAATATTACTTTCATTTAAATTAATACTCGCAAGTCTTAAATCTACTATATAAAAATAAGTCCGTTCTTTCTTCCTGACGCAACTCCAGAACGACCGAACCGATTTCCAGGGTTTTGCATTCGTTGGAAAGGTCTCTGACTCCGTGAGGTATATAACAAAAAAAAAATTCAGGAAAATTTCAACAGAAAAGCGGTACTATCTTTTTTCACATACAGCGCCATCTCTGATACGTAACAGTACAACAAATCAATATTTTAAGTAGATGGTGCCGGTGTATGATACATTGTTTGAAGGCTACTCATTTTTCTCTGCTCAGTTAATTTCATGTGACAAACCGGTATTGTGTTTGTAGTTTAAACTCTTAAAACCATTTAGTATTTGCGGGATAAATTTAGAAAATCATTGTTTTTCACATGGGCAGTTATACTTTGCGTTTTCAGGAGTTCGGAAACCTTCCGCTTTATTTGTGTTAACGTTAGACCAAAAAACAAAAAATGTGGTTTACAAAGGAGCACTTCAATGAAACGGATTATTTTGCGGACACGTGTAACGCTTCGATTCGGTATCTAGTTTGGATTCACTTTTATTTACTTAGAGAAGTTCAACTAAATAACACTACAATTCTGTAATCGAAATGAATTCATTACTGTTGTGAAACGAAATTAAAATTTTCCTTTTCAAATATAAAACAATAAAAAAATTCTTCATCTTCTAATCACCAAACGAAATGTTACATAAAACAAAGCCTGGTGGCGAAACGGAGTTCGCCGGGTTTTTTACTAGTCTCATTATTGTACAATAAAAATAAACGTTCACATCTCGTCTGTCCGTGATCACGGTTGCTGAAAAGTAGCCGAAACGTCGGGAGTATGTAGTTTTTATCAAAAATCAAGTAGCGTAGTATATCCGAAAAATATTAGTTTCATTTACAATAAAATGAGTTCAATACACACATTAATACGTATAATATTTTTCAGGTCAACTGAAAGAGCATCAGATTCGAGACCACAACCCGTTCGAGGAGGTTCTACCTCTGTGTTCTACTGAGCACTTTATTAACCTGCCCAAGGTATGTACGTCATATAACTCTACTGCTACTTGTATATACTACTACTTATTTATCTACAATTGACAAACTGCAATTATATAATAATAAATTATTTTCAGAACAAAGCCCGCCCTCCCATCAAGGACGTCGCGTGTCACGCCATCAGCGACACGTATGAAGGTGTCACGTTGGTCATACAAGAGGGTCTTCTGTGTCGCGAGTGTGACACGCCGCTTGACAGTGACAAACACTTCCTGTTAGTATAACCACTTGATAAAACGACGCTGCAAAACATTGAATACAATCAGATTTATTGAATGTCAGTAAAGAGACGTAGTTTTTCCTTTATCGTGTTGAGAACACTCATTAATTTTTACAAAAAGAATGTTATTTTAGTAGCCCTTATTATATTGTGATATCATCTTTTTAATATTTCTATATTTTCTAATGAAGAAAGATTAGATAAATAATATACCAAATGTTTAATACATACTAAAGTATAATTTTAATATGCTCAATATACAGCGGTCGCACGTCGCGCAGCAAGTGTCCATATGCTACATCATGTTACCGAGCGATGTTTTTTTTTTTTTTTTTTTTAATATCTAGTACCTCAGACGTGGTCCGAGCCCTTGTTTGCTAATTCATTTCTCGTCCATACCAGTTCTCGCATTCTCGATGGCCTTTCTTTCCTCATACATTGTCTTTCTCTCATTCCTCTCATTCATTCCATTTAGTTGTGTACCTACTGTCTTATTTCTATATATTATCTTATTTCTGGGATAGGGGGGTTTTCCGCAGAGCTTTTATTTCGCTAAGATTTACATCGTTTCATTATATCTTTCTTTTACATTACTGCTTGCTAATTATTTACTTATTTACTAATTTACATTTGTCTTATATTTACAGTTTACAATTATTTTGTTTATAACAATTTACATTTTAGTTTTAGCATTCACTTCACAATTTATTTAACATTTATTACACATCTAATTTTTCTTATTTATACATTTAACTATTACAATTACTATGACATTTTAGCAGTTGTTGTATTTAACATTACTCATTTTAACTTTAACATTTATCTGTGTTTCAGATGTTCTCCCGCCCCAGCTCTTCCATCTCGTGCAGTGCCTCTTCTCGGGTACGCGCCTTCCTGCGGTCTATCACGCGGCGGATTTGGTGCTTCTGGTGAGTGTTCTTTTATTACCATCCATTCTTATTCACTAAGTATATCAGGTTTTTGCTCCACCTTTTCTGAGCTCCTCCTCCTAGCCCCGACCGAATCGCACTGGTTCCGTTCTGTCCAGGTTTTGGGGTTGGGTCTGCCCTTTTAAATTGGGGAATCTTTACCATTAAAGATTGCCAATTTCTGGTGGTATTTTGTAGCAGTTTGGTAGTTTCCTTTCTTTGTCTTTGTCCTAACCCCATTTCCTTGGATTGAACCCAGTGCGACTCTTCCCGGATTTCCTCGCCAGGTGACGCTTGCTACTGCTGCGTATGTTACCGAGCGATGTTGGGACACAGTGGATATTGCGCCGGCTCACTTTCACTGGAGGCCGCTCCTAGACCCGCTCCCACGCTATACTGCGTCTGCGAATACTCTACAGACATAAGTCAGTTTACACTGGTTATAGGATATCAATCAATATAATATATTTTCATTTTCTTTTATAAATTTTATAACTAACTATGTAACTGTTAGACCAGCAGCATATATTTATCAATATAAAATATACAAATACCCAATGATTATAGTAACTAATAAAATATTAATATTTTAATCCCCAGACGGCATCGTTAAATTAAACAAGTATGTAGTAGTAACAGATTTCATTTTCACGACGCAAAAATTGTATACAGTTCGTAATTATTTGCAATTCTGTATGAAAAACTTTGTTCTTCTAATATAATATTACTCCAGGCACGGACATTCTATCTCATCTCCTCGTGACACAACACACAAGCGCATACTTAACTGAGGAACTAGCACGAGCCAACACCGTCAGGGAAGAACTAAAACCTGCTGATGAAGTAGAGCCTGTGAGTATCTACTAGTGATTACTCATACTGTTTTGCGATTATCTATATTAATAAAGAGGAAAGATTTGTTTGTTTATTTGTTATGAATAGGCTCCGAAACTACTGAACCGATTTCAAAAATTCTTTCACCTTTAGAAAGCTACATTATTCCCGAGTAATATAAGCTATATTATATTTAAATAGAAATTAGAGATCCTTACTAAAACTCCAATAATGTAAACCAAGGTGTAAAAAAATGATCTGAAAAATTCCTTACGTCGCGTGCACTGCGAAAACTATTGATGATAGAACCAAATCATTTACTACGACTTTGCAGAACTCATTATCATCTACAAAAAGTGTCACGACAGCATATTATGTCTTAATATTATAGTTATGTCACAGCAAGCGGTTTATTATCCTAAAAATTTAATTTATATGCCGCCGCTTGAAAAGGCTCTTTATTTGTACCTTGGTATTAAACCTTATCAAAATAAATTACTTTATGTTCAAAACGGCTTCAATACCTTTTTATAACTCTTTGAATTATTCAATTCGGACATTTCATTCGGAAGATATCACGAGTTTAAAAATGCAAGTATTAGAAAAAAGTCGCGTGGTTGCCGCTCACCACGCTCAGCTAGCCAGCATGCGATGTAGGCTCCATGTAAGCGTCACTGGGGTACGAGGGGGGAGTCAATCACAACTAATATTATAAATGCGAAAGTAACTCTGTCTGTCTGTCTGTTACGCTTTCCCGCTTAAACCTCTCAAACGATTTTGATGAAATTTGGCACAGACAATTTTTAGACCCTGAGAAAAATATAGGCTACCTTTTATTGCGAAAAAGGGGATGAAGAGGTTGAAATAGGGGTTGAAAGTTTGTACGGTATTTCTGAATTTTAAAGGAGAAAACCATGAAACTTTATATTTAAGCACTTGATAGGGTATATTTAAACATTTGATCTAGCGTTTTTGAAATTTCGACCAGTGAAGGGGTGAAATAAGGGTTGACAGTTTGTATGGGATTTCTTAATTTTAGAAGATAAAACCATGAAACTTTAAAATTATAGATCATTTAGTTTTGAAATAACTGAGATACGGAGTTTTGAGACAGCACATACGCGATTTTCTCATAGTGCACTTGGGAAATCCCCATACAAGGCCGTCTCAAAATCGTTTGACGTGAAAGTCGTTGTTATGGAGTAAAACTAATTAATTAATTTAGTCTTATAAATAAGCTTTCTTTTCTATATTTTAAACAAGTTTTTGCTAACCATAATGTATATAAAAAGGCATAGCTAGCTCATGTTCAATGATATGATTTAGGCACAATACATTACTATACATAATTGAATGCCACATTACTCGAAAGTTTTTGATGTAAATGTATAAGTATTATACATTTTTGAAATACTTATAATCTTCTCATAGCGTTTTTGTTAAATAATGTTATGTATAATAAATAAATTAATTAAAATTAACCACCATAGTTTAAATGGTATAATTTTCGGCTTACTTTTTTTTTTATGAGACTTACCCGTTTACTGCTGTTTGCCGATGTCGAGATATTTATTGTACAGTAATACCTCGGACTTACGCGATAGGTGGGACTGAGTGCTATCCGCGTAAGTCGAATTCGCGTAAGTCGGGGTACAATTTTGCATATAAAGTCATACAAAGTATGTTTAATTGGGACTGGAGACTGAATAAAACAATAATTTAGGAAATAATTAGTATCTAATTCTAGATAATATGACAAACTATATTAATAGAGTGTATAAAAACACATCCGAAGTTATTTTGATGTAGAAGGTTTCATAAATTGTAACAATGTCGTCGGACGAGTCAATGATTTTTTCTTCTCCTGTAATATCTCCTTGTAGCATCCTAGTAATTTTTTTATTCCATTTTTTGTAACAAAAATTCGCTCTTCATTGGAGTCTATGCTTTCCAAAATTGTTAACCCTTTCTCAATCGAACTGAGGCTTCTGTCAAGTTTCCAACTGTCATTTGATCTTCTAATTGAACTGGATCCAAAGAATCATTATCAATTTCTTCCTCTTGTTTATGCATTGTTATGAGCTCATCAATTGTAAGCTCCTCATTGTGTGATTCCAACAGCTCTTGAACATCATCACTATCCACTTCTAAATTTATTTGTCTACCTAGTTCGACAACGTCTTTGATCACACTGCAAATTTCATCAGGCCATATATGTACATATTAGAAAATTAAATCGCGTAACTCCGAATTCGCGTAAGTCGAGGTAGCGTAAGTCGGGGTATTACTGTATTATTATCTTTTTATATTAGTTTACACAAGGAGAAAAAAAAGTTGCGCATATTTGCGAATTTTCTGATACGGTGCCAAAACATATTTAAATATATTTATATTTAATTTTTCAATAAATGAATAGACATAATTTTCAAAATTATTATTTTTTATATTAAGACTTATACTTTCACATATATGTGTGCAAAATTATAGATCATTTAGTTTTGAAATAACTGAGATACAGAGTTTTGAGACAAACATACGTGATTGTCCCACTGTGCACCGCTGCCGTCGGTCGTCGGTAGCCGCACAGTGGGAAAGCCCCAAACATGGCCGTCTCAAAACCCATTCACATGAAACTAATTCATTAATTTAGTCTTATAAATAAGCTTTCTTTTCTATATTTTTTAAATTATTATTTTTTGCAAACCATAATATATGTATATTAAAAGGCATCAAAGTTGACTCATGTTCAATGGTATTATTTTGGCCCAGTAGGTACATTATACTACAATTCAACGCCACATTACTTGAAAGTTTTACTAATATTATAAATGCAAAAGTAAATCTGTCGGTCTGTCTGTTACGCTTTCACGCCTAAACCACTGAACTGATTTTAATGAAATTTGGTACAGAAATAGAGTTGACCTTGAGAAAGAACATAGGATAGTTTTTATCCCAGACTTTTGAAAGGTTCTCTTGGAAACGCGATATAACCGAAATCCACGCGTGCGAAGCCGCGGGTGGAAAGCTAGTATTATAATATACTATGACATTTGCCGCTCAGGCGCGAGGCACGATAGCTCAATAAGCTTAAATAGTGCCTAGTTTTAACAAAATAAACCAAATTTTCATGTCACATAAAATTAAAATAAAATTTTCATGTCTTAATAACAATTTTATAGAACATATGCGCTCTTTATTCAAAACTCTTAAAGTAATTTAAAAACGGCTTAAATAAACATGCGTTTGTAAGGAGGAATTCATTTATTTCAGTTTCAATATTAATTTTAAAGGTCACATCAAATAGTATACTACGTAGAAGAAATTAAAATCATCGTATATCTGTCTTCAGATGATTCCAGTGTACGCTGAAGGCTGTGAGCTGACGGCCAACGTGCTCCTCTACATGGGCCATCTCAAACAACACCAGGAATAGGAGCTGGAGATTAAATGTACGAGATGTGTGCTGAGATTCGTACGTCTCGGTGAATAATACAACTGTAAGTACTATGATATAAACAGATGAAACTAATATTTTCGGACTGTTTCGCGTATTTTATTATTTTAAAAACTATTATATATACATCCGACGTTTCGGTTACTTGTCAGCAACCAAGCGTCAGCTTCGGGAGTTTTTATCAAAAATCAAGTCGCGTAGTATATCCGAAAAATATTAGTTTCATTTACAATAAAATGAGTTCAATACACACATTGATACGTATAATATTTTTCAGATCAACTGAAAGAGCATCAGATTCGAGACCACAACCCGTTCGAGGAGGTTCTACCTCTGTGTTCTACTGAGCACTTGATTAACCTGCCCAAGGTATGTACGTCATATAACTCTACTGCTACTTGTATATACTGCTACTTATTTATCTACAATTAACAAACTGCAATTATATAATAATATATTATTTTCAGAACAAAGCCCGCCCTCCCCATCAAGGACGTCGCGTGTCACGCCATCAGCGACACGTATGAAGGTGTCACGTTGGTCATACAAGAGGGTCTTCTGTGTCGCGAGTGTGACACGCCGCTTGACAGTGACAAACACTTCCTGTTAGTATAACCACTTGATAAAACAACGCTGCAAACATTGAATACAATCAGATTTATTGAATGTCAGTAAAGAGACGTAGTTTTTCCTTTATCGTGTTGAGAACTCATTAACTTTTACAAAAAAAAATGTTATTTTAGTAGCCCTTATTATATTGTGACATCATCTTTTTAATATTTCTATATTTTCTAATGAAGAAAGATTAGATAAATAATATACCAAATGTTTAATACATACTTAAGTATAATTTTAATATGCTCAATATACAGCGGTCGCACGTCGCGCAGCAAGTGTCCATATGCTACATCATGTTACCGAGCGATGTTGAGACACAGTGGATATTGCGCCGGCTCACTTTCACTGGAGGCCGCTCCTAGACCCGCTCCCACGCTATACTGCGTCTGCGAATACTCTACAGACATAAGTCAGTTTACACTGTTTATAGGATATCAATTAATATAGTATATTTTCATTTTCTTTTATAAATTATATATATATGTAACTGTTAGACCAGCAGCATATATAGATCAATATAAAATATACAATATACCAATGACTATAGTAACTAATAAAATATTAAGATTTTAATCCCCAGACGGCATCGTTAAATTAAACAAGTAGTATTAACAGATTTTATTGCGAAGATTTATTATGAGTAATGGGAAAGAAGAAAAAAACAATACGTATTAACTTTCGCGACGCAAGAATTGTATACAGTTCGTAAATATTGCCATTCTGTATGAAAAACTTTGTTGTTCTAATATAATATTACTCCAGGCACGGACATTCTATCTCATCTCCTCGTGACACAACACACAAGCGCATACTTAACTGAGGAACTAGCACGAGCCAACACCGTCAGGGAAGAACCAAAACCTGCTGATGAAGTAAAGCCTGTGAGTATCTACTAGTGATTACTCATACTGTTTTGCGATTATATTGTAATATATTATCACATTGTTTATATATTTAATGTTTTAGATTGTGGAGAACATGCCGGCTATCCCAGATTACGCTCCTCCATCGGTCATCAACACTCAGCTATCTCTAGATGATCTTGCCCCACCTTCAGTTTTACAACCTGATCAGGTGTGTACTATGTTTCATAGGGGACAAATATAATTTAAATTTAATAAACAAATAATTTATATTACATATTTTTTTAAAGCATGATCAAGAACTCCTGAAAGACGCATATGACCACCCTCTGGCAACACCGAGACACGAAGAACCTCACAACACACTCGGAGACTTTGAACCCTTGCCTCAAGAGCCACCTCCCCAACCAGAGTTTGAACAACTGTAATCTTATATATTTAGATAGATCTTTATCAGATAATATTCTTATGTCAAGTGATACAAATATGTTGGTTCTAAATACATAAATGGAAATGAAATGTATGAAAGATTCCAGCTCACAAAGTAAGCAATATTTAGCTGTGTATGACCTATGTAACATATCTAACTGTAAGAACATTGTCAGTTTTGAATTATTCAAGAAATATTATAAAGGAACTTACTGGAGATCAAAAACGGCAAATAGAGTCATAATAATGGAATTTCAAAAGAGTATGTATCAATCACTATTAAATTAGATTTTGGCGAGGAAATAGAGAAAAGGATAATTAGTCAACAACATTTATTAATATTTTTTATATTTCTCTCCATTATAGAAATGTATTTACATTTTTAATATAGTAAGTAAAACATGTTTAGTGATGTTAAGTTATACTAAATAAAAAGTTACATTCATCTTGGCTTTCTTCTAATTTTTGTAAAAGTTTATCACTTTATTGCTAACTCCATAATCTTCTATCTTGCCGTCATCTTTGTCAAGTGTTAAGCTCAACTCAACTCAACTAAAAGCTGGAACATTTATATCGATAGACAAGTTGTTCTAAGTTCTGTTTCGTGAATTTCTAAAAACTAGCATAGGAAATGAATATAAGTTGTAATGTAATTTGAATTAATATTTCTAGCTTAGGATTACATATTCCGAAAATCGCTGACTGGTGATAGTTTTTTTATGAAAATCTATTACTTTTGGTTTAACCCACAAGAACACGCATACATAAAAAAATAATCATTCCTATACACAAATTGAATGTAATTTATACAGATAGTTTAATTTTCTATCCCCAGCGGGCCGTCACCAGTTCGGCTCTATGTTCTCCTGGTAAGATGTTATGGGTTGTGTCGGGGTTGCACCCCACCAGCAAACAAAAAAAAACAACGATTGTTATCACTCTGCCTTTTTTCTATTTAATTTTAAGTTAGAAAAATATTTAAAAATTTCAAAATCAAATGAGGTAAGTACATCCCACATGACGGCTTATGTAAAAATAAAAAAAACCTTTTAAGCTAAATTAAAAGGATCATCTTCACACTAAAATTATTTTACGAGCTCCTCTGAGTTTCTTTCTTGGCTTTGTATGGAACAAAACTATTCTTGGAGATCACGTTTATTTCATAATATGAAGGACCAGGTGTTCATAAAGCAAAAGCAGCATACTACGATCTGCTAAGAGCATGCTACGAAAGAAGAGTACATTGATCTTACATGACGTTACGTACACAAACAGAACTTATTTACACAATATCCACATGTGTGTTTATATGTAATGTATGTATTTGTGTATATACAATATACATATAAAACGAGAAATATGTGTTAAACTTATATACAAACAGTTTTTAAAGTGATCCAGATTTTGTACATCCTACGATTTAGATTTTTCAATATTAAAATATTTCAGTGATATTGAATAATACATATACTCATCCCTACTAATATTATAAATGCGAAAGTAACTCTGTCTGTCTGTCTGTCTGTCTGCTACGCTTTCACGCCTAAACCACTGAACTGATTTTAATGAAATTCGGTACAGAGATAGAGTTGACCTTGAGAAAGAACATAGGATAGTTTTTATCCCAGACTTTTGAAAGGTTCTCTTGGAAACGCGATATAACCGAACTCCACGCGGCGAAGCTGCGGGCGGAAAGCTAGTACAATATAAGATTAGACTGATAATAATAGGATATACGAGGGGAGGTCAATAAGTTCGCGGAATGAGCGGGAAGGGGGTTGAAATTTAACACGAAACTATTTTTCCTTTTCAATATAGTCTCCCTTAACCTTAATACATTTTTCGGATCTCACAAATAATTTATTAATACATTCGAAAAAAAATTATTTATCTTGGCTATCAAAATAGGCCGAAATTGCGGACTTGACTTCTCAAATATTTTTCACCGCAGCTTTTTTTTCATTTTTGAAAACAAATAATAGTCGCTGGGGACTAAGTCTAGACTGTAAGGTGGGTGGTGTAGTTTTTCGAGTCCGCATCGGTGAATGGCAGCCGTCGCAACATGGCACGTGTGGACTGTTGCGTTGTCGTGCAAAAGGAGCACACCTTTTGACAGCTTTCCTCTTCTTTTTTCCTTGATAGCTTCTTTCAATCTATCTAATAAAGAAGCGTAGTATTGTCCCGTTATAGTCACACCACGATCTTTATAATTGATCAGCAAAATACCTTCTGTATTCCAAAAGACAGTCGCCATGATCTTTCCGGCCGATTGTGACACTTTAAACTTCTTTGGAGGAGCTGTGCCTTTTTTATGCCACTGTATCGATTCTTGCTTCGATTCAGGTTCATAGTGGTGAACCTAGGTTTCGTCACCAGTAAAAATCCGGTCCATAACTTCGTCCTTATTCTCTCCACAGAGCTTCAAAAACTGGCGAGAACACTCGACACGATCGCTCTTTTGAAGTGGCGTGAGCATTCTTGGAATCCATCTTGCACTGACCTTAGTCATCCCAAGATGATGATGTAGGATATTAAAAATGCTTTTTTCAGATACTCTAACCATTGCTCCAAGCCGTTTCTTCTTCAACCAGGCATCTTCCAATATAAGTTTTTCTACTTTTGTGACGATTTTCGGTGTGGTGGCCTCAATCGGTCGTCCGGAGCGGGCGTCATCTTCAATGGACTCTCTTCCTTGTTTAAAAAGTCCATGCCACTTGTAAACCATGGCTTTACCAGGGGCAGAGTCCGCGTAAAACTGATAACAGCTCTTCAAAAATTATCTGAGCGGATTTTCCTTGCTTGGTGAGGAACTTAATAACGGCGCGGTGTTCAGTTTTCTCCATACTCACTGACTTCTTCCCGATTCACTTGTTTGCAGGTCAACAACTCAAAAGTTAATGACCCGATTTGGTTCAAACTTGGTATATATACTATTAATGAGGTGTTGAACAAGTTACTACCTGGACGAGTAAATCAACCCCCTCCATCCCCTCCATTCCGCGAACTTTTTGACCTCCCCTCGTATGTATGTGGATAATATAACGACATGATTGAATATCTAACAACATAATATTCTAAATAGTAATATGTACAATGTCTTTTGTATGCGACCATGTTATTAACTCACAAAAGATAAATATTCTTGATACACTTAAATAAGCCTCTGGATATAGATTCTGGGATTTATATACATCATAAACTATGTTATGAAAATGGATTTAATTCAAAGAAATATCTACCGTAGAGTGAATTTATAATAAAGAAAACAGTTTTCATTTTACTGATGACTAAAATATGTAGATGTGGTAAGAATTATGTATCAAATAGGCTTCTTTAAATGGTCATAAACTCATAATTGCCCAAAACCTTTCACAGTCGATTTTACTATAATAAAAAGCACCTACAAACACATATGTATTATGCTTTACTTTAGTCTAACATCATCCTTTATAGTTCAGTCAAAATAGACATATGACTAAGGAAAAATTCGCATAGAGCTGAAAATTGCCAGAGACTTTAAATACATCATTATAAATGAAATATCAAAAATCCCCTTCGATACTACTTCTGCAAAAAAAATTATTCAAGGTCAAAAGTATAAAATTAAGGTTTTTTCCATTTTTCTCGAAAACAGTAAGTATTATCGTGAAAATAGGTCAGACAAAAGTTGTAGATCATACAATTCTCTACAAAAATGGTCTAGTCATTTTTTCTCTTACGACTCACCATTCATGAGATATTGCGGTTTTAATCATTAGAAAATTCATATTTTACACAATAACACATTTCCGCACCACCTATGAGGTAATGTACTTGGCGCATTTTTTTTAACGTGGTTTCCCCAGTAGGTATACACCACGATCGTATCCTCTTAATTGAAAGAATAGTAATATTGCTAATGATTAAAGTGGAATAGGTTGTTTTTATTTTGTTGTCATCATTATATAAGATAATTGTCTATTTCTACTTCAACAATTATTTCTTCGTCTAATGACATTTTCTTGCGTACTTCTTCCTCGAGCAACACCTCCATCTGTTTTCATACACTTCATCATTGATTGTTCAATCAGCATATCCGTCGAAATTCCACAATTTAATTTATCAGAACGTCTAATAGTGAAAAATCCTTCAATAAACCTATGATAAACACTAGGATCTATCAAGTTCTCTAATTACATCATGTAGATATAAATGCGCAGATTTGGCATACTTAAAATGTCCTGACGCATGAAGATAAGGAAGCATTTCTTTAACGCAATTCAAATGAGCTCGCCAATCACCCATACGTTCAGCTCTTATGAATACGTTTACAATAGACACCATATGAAAATATTGTATCCATAGTTTCGCTGTAGGTCCTCGTTCTCCGTGCTCCGGTAGTTTTTCATTAAACTGATAAAGTAATGCTTCAGCTATTTCATCGCCTTGTTCAATATCATTATAGGAAATAGTTTTATTTATTATAAGTTCAATTGTATTTGTAAGGTTTTCATCCATCTCACTATCGAGAACAAGCTCTTTAGATATTATTGTTGCTAAAGTAAGATGTAGCAAGGTATGAGCTCGAACAGCTCTCGCGTAAGCATGACCATTGAGCATTTTTTCTAATGAATTAGGTGTATAGATCAGAGAAAGTACTTCTATACCACTTCCTTGCATAATACATACATCCAATCGCTCCAAAAAAAGACATGAGTAAATGAAAACCACCAAGTCTTACTATGATCTTCGATAAATCAGATCCTTCAACCGACGAAGGGAATTAGGGACTGACATTATAGTCTTATATTTTAAAATCCTCATTTAATTTATACAAGTTTTATTGTGTAAGTAACACAAACGAATAGTTTCTTATTTTCATTTATATTGAACGTCCGGTGACGTATACAAGCTGCATTTTAGTGCATATTATGTAAAACTATGAATTTTCTAATGATAAAACCGCAATATCTCACGAATGGTGAGTCGTAAAAGAAAAAGTGACTGGACCATATTTGTAGAGAATTGTATGATCTACAACTTTTGTCTGACCTATTTTTACATTAATACTTACTGTTTTCGAGAAAAATGGAAAAAACCTTAATTTTATACTTTTGACCTTGAATAATTTTTTTTGCAGAAGTGAGATCGAAGGGGATTTTTGATATTTCATTTATAATAATGTATTTAACGTCTGTGGCAATTGTCAGCTCTATGCGAATTTTTCCTAAGTTATGACTAATTTTTGTCTATTTTGACTGGATTGTCTCTGCCTGTTTTGTATTCTACGAAAACTCGGGCGTATACCTATTCACACTTGGCAATCTGAGGAGAATATTAAAAGTCGACTTTAATGCTTGGCATAAAAGTTCAAAGTGAGAATGATAGGGGTATAATGCCTAATTTTCCTTTGGGAATATCGACATTAGCGCTAGCATAACATTTGCTTACAGATTTATAACGATCGGTTAAATATTAATCTAATATTAAAACAGTTGCCCCGTTAAGATTTACATTGTAACTCTTAAAGAATTTTTTCCGTTGAAATTTTATTTGATCCATTTTTTTCGTTAAGATTATCAACATCATCGCACGAGTCAATTATTAGGTATGCTTAAAAATAAATCATGATGGTTGATGCAAAGTGATTATTATTTTATATCATATTTATTTATCTAAAAGTTTGAAAGTATTATTCTTATTATAAACATAATTTGATAAGTTTAGGTTAGGCCAGAACCTCAGTGTTTCTGAAACATCACTATTTATAACATATTTTTTAAATGAGTAATAAAAATCGAATTAGAAAATAACAAAATTTTATTTGAAGGTAACGTTGTAAGCACTCAAAAACAAATACAGTTAACATCGTTTCTTCGAAGCCTTAGCTTTAAATGGACATTTGAACAAATCCTTCCCTGATGGAACTTACATTTTGTTGCTGTTATTTCGATTGGATATTATTTTATGGGCCATTTAAATAGTAACGACATCTGCGCCCTATTTATTAATTGGGTTTTTATTTGTGCCATCGGGATTTTAGAGTCTAATGTGAGTTATTTACAATTATATAGTTTACTACTCTTTCTCCTGACTTTGCTGGCTTGTTCCATTTTTATTATAGAGGTATTTTTCTTTGAAATTTACGTATTCACATATGCAAGTAGGGAAGTCTGATTGCAAGTAAGTCTTACACAAATTCACACGCAACATATTTATATATGTATGTATGGAAAATTATGCTTTTATTTATATTATTAATATTTTTTTAATATACATTTATTTAATGCAATTTTATATATTATAGGATTTTTTGAGATAATTACTGTAAATTTTATTTACTCAAAAGGGCGTTAATTCTGTTAATAACAATGAGAATTAAATCTTTGATTGCTACAAAGTGGAAATTTGTTTTGCGTTACAAACAAATTCAGTATTAACATAAATAGATTGACTACTTTGACCTAGAAGAAATAGGTACGTTTATATTATATAAAACATTATTATTACAAAGTAAAATAAGATTGTTCTTATCACAATATCAGCTAAATAACGTAAATTTGATATTTTAAATTCATTTTATATTTAAGTTTGTTCTTATTACCTACAGCTTGTAAGTCTTTATTTGAACTAAGTTTATAAGAAACGCTATCAGGTTCTGTATTAAAACTTTTACACGCTAAAGGAAAATTTACTAATAACTTACTTAATCATACGTAGTATTCATTACTGACACTAACACTATATTTAGAAGCACTAAATAAAAACTTCAACTTTGTTTACCTTTTTATTGTATTACAAATTACGATAGAATTTATCTATACATCAATTTGACACAGATCAATGAAGTTCACAGATGCAAACTTAACTCACACTGATTTTCTTTTTAACTAATCTCAGCCTTTGTGGTAACTAACTACTATACGCCATAACTCACTGCCTTTTAAACACAATCATAATAATTAAAAGTATAAATTAAATACACCTAATTTGTGATAACTTGTTATTGAGCTAAAAATTAAATTAAGTTTTTCGGATACTATCAGTTCTTTTATTATTATATATCAATATATTCCCGACGGCTATAAAAGGAGCCGAAACGTTGTAAACATGCAGATATAAAATTAAGGCGTAGGACCGAAAAACTTAAAAACTTAATTTAAATATCACTAAAATATTTAAATAGAATTTGTTAATCAACTACCATCCACCTTTATGACGACGTTTTTGTGACAGTACAAAACTAATATATTAATGAGAAGATCAGTCTTAAAAATGCAAAAACAAGCTAGTTTTCTCAACATGAACAAGCTTATGCGTTTTTTATGAGAATTAAGCCTAATGTCTTGTGTTAGTATGTATGCCACGTAAACCGGTTCTTGTAAGCCCTCTTACGCTTTGGAAACTGCAAAAATGCTCAGGCGACATTTTTCATTAATAGTATCCCGTATATTTCTACAAGCAACTGTATTCATAAAGGCACACTATTTCCAAAGTTTCCACATTTAACGCTATTATATATTTTTTATAGTTTTTTTAATATTAAGAAATAACAATTATCAATGTAACAGTAACATGGATAAAAAAAATACATAAATATACAGTTTAAAGTACTACTGGTTTTAAATCACTGGTTTACAAAGAAACAAATCACAAGTTCTTCTATAGATAAAATGTGATATTGCTTAGTAAGAAGAATTAAAAGCATTGTTATATCTTCTATATACATAATAATAAATAATAAATATTAAATCAATTTTTCACACGGTACTTTAATACTCTATGAAATAACTCTTAAAAAGGGGATTGTCCACTTAGTATGGGGACTTTGGCCTGACGTGAACAGACATTTTATCATATTTTTTGTAATTAGTTATAATGAGAATATGAACTAAATTTTGTATCAAAATGTTTAAAAAGAGATTTTTGTCATGTGAGGAAAAAACAGGTTAAAGAGAAATAAAACAACATTTTTTATGATTTATTTTTATTCTGAGACATCATATGTTATTAATGTGTTCAAGAAATTGGACAGGTGGTGAAATGTGTTCCTGATACCTTGCCCAACTTAAAAACCATAAAATAGTCATTATATGAGCGCAGTTACCCACTGTCCTTCGGCCAACCATGCAATTACAATAATATTCTTTTATAGCTTCCTTACCATTGTGATTATTTTCGTATAATATATATATATATATATATATATATATATATATATATATATATATATATATTTCATACTTACATGCCTGCTTTGACCAAAGGAATCGGGTAGTCAACCAATAGGTCGCTGGCTATATTTCTACATACTTCTATAGTATAGGAACCATCGCCTCTTATGTGCTGCCCATAATATGAACAAGCTTGTTTTAGTTGGTATGTTCCACATGCAATTTTTATAAAATCCTTATATTCTATTCTTGGAAATACGAAACTGTCCATGTTTACATTTATAGGTTGAAAATCTGCCCGCCTTCTATTTAAATTATTTTTGATAACAAAGTCAAGTAATGTGTTAGGAGTAAACATCTTTTCTTTTAGTATAATACAACAGTATATAAGGATTATAATTATATAAAACAATAAAACCTCATTTTGCATTATAGGAATAGCATATACAATACATATCTATTGAAAAACGAGTGATTTAAATAATTAATTGAATTGACACTTACTCGTCGAGGAGCTATCCACTGTCTTATAATAGACTGAACCTGATTAATATCTAGACTACGTCGCCTTCGCTCTATCAAATCAGTTCCACAGTTTATGCATCTTAGAGATACGGATTGGTTAAGAAGTCACTTCTTCTTGTGCAGACTATCATGAGACACGCTTTGGTTTTGTTCAATGTCCATATTCAAGCCGTGGTTAGCGATGGAGCTAGTTTCGGGGTCCATATAATACGTGAGTGTTGGTTATCGTTTATGTTATGATCGGAGTCCGTAATACAAAAGCCAGGGTCATCGTTTGAGCGAAGTTCGGGGTCCGTAGATGGGCAGGGGTTATTGGAAAAAGATAGATCGGAGTCCATAATGAATAAACAATCGTTGAAAGAAAATCCATAATAAATCAACACTCTCAATGTAGGTAAACAAAGCGAATGTAAACAATCAGTCTGTGACATATCAATGTCAATTTATATTTTTTTGCTTTATTAGTGTTGCAATAGAAAAAAATCATTAAAAAATCGATCGAAAACAGATATGATTAAGTTTAACATTCTTCATATTTCAGTTTATAAAAAGTTTTAAATGACAAAACTAATTAAAAACAAAGATTTTTAATTTTTTTTGTAAATAAGTACTTAAAGTTGTATTAAGTACTGCGAGATGATTCGATTTGACGCAATCGTTAATTGATCTTGCTGGTAACACAAAACGTGGATCAATAAAGCAAATCAATGAAGATACTTTAAAAATATGTTTTCAATAAAATACAAATGTACACTCAAACAACAATAGAATGGCTAGCTAGAAAAAATAGTTTTATTTTTCATAAACTTGTTTTTTTGATAGCTAGCAGTTTGTTCACGCTAGGCCAAAAATGGACATTGCCCTTTTATCCATAAAGTTCTATAACCTTTTTATAACGTTTCCTTTCTCTCAGTTTTCGAATATTGTCTTTAAAATTATTGCAAAAAAATTTTATTGTCTGGCCTTAATTATTATGAATTTATTAGCAAAACTACCGAAATTCACCTTGCATGTTTCTTTCATAATCAATTCTAATCATTCTATTTGCAAACATAATTATTACTGCCAAAACCGTATAACCGCATAATGTGTCCGTTTTAAACGAATTTACTTTGAATGTGAATTGAAATTGAAGTTGTTTTGCAATCTCTACAAACAGTACAATATAATTAAATAAAACCGTGTTTTAAGACAAATAAGATAAGTCAACACTCCACCCACCGGTGTTATGACAGTAAGTTTGAAGTTTGAAAGAGATTGCTCTGGTAAGAAATTGCTCCCGACAATAGTTTGTGATGCCAAAGTTTAATGTTTTTGTAGTGTTTGCAAATGATAACTATTACTAGTAATTTCCCGCGGCTTCGTTCTACTTCTATAAAATTATTTAGATCTTTTTCAATATATTTATTACTTAGATTCTTTAGAGCTCATGATTCTATTATAGTTTTATTGTGTATCAATCATTATAAATATAACATTTACAATAGGATCTCTGACATTTTATGCTCGTAAAGTTCCTTAATACGTACATATATTGTCTCTAAATGTCAAATATAAGTACACTAATATTCTATTTTAAAATTAACGTATAAATTAATAATTGTCGATAATGACCGTTTGGTTATATCTATGTATTCCCTATTTGGTTAAACCAAGCCTTTTTTGCACGCATTCCCTCTGAAGGCACTTAGAAATGCTCTTGTTTATTTAACTTAGGACTAGTGATTATATATTTCGTTTGAGAAAAAACCGTTTTGCTGATGCTAAAATTGAATAGGATAAGTAAAAATAGAATTTGAATTACACGAGGAGAATTATTGTATTTTATTGGTATACTACGAGTAGAAGTGTACAACAATAAGAAACGATGAGGAGATTTTATCAATCTCTTAAATCTAAACAATGTTTTTCTAGGAGGCTGTTATAATTCTCGTTGATATGTATTTATGACGACCATTTATATATTTTATGACAAAGAGATTATGTAAGCATCTTTTTTAATATAATATATTCATGATTAAATTATTATCTAAATAATATAATATCCTTGTTTTATTAATATATCATACATTTATAAAACAAAGTCTTTCATTGATCTTTCAAAGAAAAACGTAGGTAACATTTAATTAAAATTTAGAATAATTTTAACGATTTGTTTGTCGGTATATAAATGTTTATTACAAAATTCGTAGCGATTTAAGTAAAACTATTTGTTAGAATTGATTATTGCTGAGTACATTTCATTATTAAAATTTAACAGAATATTATTGGTGTAAGTAACTAGGACAATATTTGTCCAAATAGCACAAACACGACATCCACACTTGGCACGCCAATAACACGTCTTTACGAATTTTCGCTTATTTGTGTATGTTTCTTATTTATGATTAACGTTTAACTTTCAAGGTTACTCAAATCGTTTTGAGATCTAACCCGTGATGAACGAAAAGTTTGAGAAATGTATTTTATTATACTCAATTAAAATGGAAGAAACGTCGTATTTACTTGTAACTCAGTTATTCAGTTATTTATGGTTTAATATTATTTTAATAATTGTAATATCATCTGATGCTCAAGTGTTTTATATTATAATATTGGCTTACACTAATTTCTTATAGAAGATAGCAATGGATTTTTCAGTTAACAATTAATTACCTATGCTTAGGACTTAATAAGAATATAAGGTAGTTAACATTTATTATATAATAAGTATTGTATGTTTTGTGTACCACTATAAATATGTAATAAAAAAATGTTGAAATTTTCTCCTTACGTCCGCATTCAAAACTCAATAAAAATTATTCCAATTCTTATAACTTGGACTTTGTGTATATTTCAAATAACATGTCATGGCAGGCGGTGGCCGACTTCAGCGACAGAGTCATCTTGCAGAAGGAGGCTGCTGAACGAGTGAGGGAAGACGACCCCTCCTCGGCGCCGCTGCGCCGACGAAGGCTGGGTCGAAGGCAGCGGGCTTATGCTCGCGACATGCCTCCCCAGTGAGGAAGCCTCCGGGCGTCGGTGGGGAACCGGCGTCCGGGTAACATAGGCTAGAGGAAGAGCGGCGTGTTTGGCGTTCCCGGCACGCTGCTCTTGAGTCGGAGGGGTGGTGTGGTCAGCCACTGATACCCCTGCCGAAGGCGGAGTCCCTTCCGGGACTCGTGCGTAGTGAGCGGAAGTATGGCTTGCCGTTCCCGCTCACTAGTCTACGCACAGCGCAGAGAACGTCGAGGAGTTTAATGGGTGGAAATCCCACACGCCCCCCTCGTGTTTTCCCCCGCGGCGGGAAGTCTTTGAAAGATTCTCCTCGTTAAAAAAAAAAAAAAAAAAACATGTAAGTATTTTAAAATAAATTAAAAGTTATATTATTAAAGTTTGACTATTTATGATTTGAAACCACTTACGAAATCAGTGGACTTAGTGAAGTCTGAAAATGTATTTACAATATCCACTCGTAAGTTTGGGAATTGAGAGTAGACTGGTATTTCGGTGAAACGAGTTAAGAACATCAATTAAATTAAATTATGGATTACTTAATTAAAATGATTACAATAGAAAATAAACAATAATACCTTCATTGGGTAAAATGCTTTTATCTATTAGTGAAGAATATTAATAAGGAATTTAAAAAATCTTAAGTTTTTCTTCTATTAGGTTATACACATGTTTATGTGAGATCTAAGACTTTCGCGACTATTTATTTAAATATAACTAATATATACGGATTCTGTACACGTTTTTTTAATATTTTAACCACTGTATGTAGTTAAGGGCGTTGATAAAAATGACTTTTTCATCTCGTCTGCCAATAATTAAGATTGCTTTAAAGTTACTACAGCGCCGGGAGTATGTAGTTTAAAATTATAATAAAAATAAACATGTAGTAAATCCTTAATTATTACTTTTATTTCGAATCATATTTGATGAATATATTCCATGTTGAACAAGACTTGAAAATTTTTCATGATTTTTATCTCGTAAAATGCAAATTAAAATTAAGAAATTAACAAAAACTGTGGTCAAAATAAAGTCAAAGAAGAGCATTCTTTTTGTATAAAATAATTATCATTCAATCAAATAGTTCTAAAACTAAATTTATATCCCTTCATATTGTCCCGTATTGATTTCAAATTAAATTAGTTAAGGGATCAATGTATTGCCAAACAGTGGCGTAGCGTGCCTAGTCGGGGCCCCGTATAAAAAATTTTTTGGAATCCCTTATATGGAGGTAAAGATTTTTCACAAAAGAAAAAAAATATTGTGAGAAGAAATGTTTATGTATCACATAATTTAGCCATTTTACAAATAAAAATCGAATTTTAAATATTCACTCTCCTTGCCTTTTTTTTGGCAAACTGATTTATTAAATCATTTATGGCTGATGATGATTTTAGTTTTTCTAAAGTTTCTGCCTCTATGGACAATAGTGAGATGTCTGACAGCCGTTCTTGTCCCATCGAAGTTCTTACGTAATTTCTTATTAGTTTTATTTTTGAAAAACTTCTTTCTGCCGTTGCGGTTGTAACTGGAAGGGTCAAGAATAAAAATCATGCTGTGATTACCTCGGTAAAACTGGATGCAAGACTATTGAATTTTACTAGCAATAATTCAATGAGTTCTTTAATGGAATATTTTTTTTTAATTTCAGAATTTAAGCATGTTTTTAGAGCCTTTAATTGGTCACAAAGATTAAGTGAGATGTCTTTACTGTATTTAGCAGACAGTTTTCCGGAAGCGTTTAATATCTCTTCGCTTGAAGGAGATAGGAGTTTCTCCGGTTGTAATATTTCGAATATACTACTCAGGTTGCATTTTGTACGAAAAATTACGTACGTTTCAAAAGATTAAGTAGTTAAAAATAATCGTTTAGTAGTTAATTTTTCGTACAAAATATTATTTTTAATTACTTAATCTTTTGAAACGATTATTATTAAACGATTTGCATTAATGAAAATTCGATATCATTCATTAAGGGGGCCAAGTTAACGCAGGTTCTTTTTCCTTACACACTAGGCCCCCGTGGCCCGGGGGCCCCGTATAATTGATACGGCAAATACGGCGATAGCTACGCCCCTGTTGCCAAATCTCTAATTAAATTGAATAAAACAATTTTACTAAAACCTACAAGGAGACAGAAGTTTGAATACCCGAATTGATAGAACGAATAAAATGTTCTACCACATTAAGTTTAAGCGGTAAAATTGTCAAAATTTACAGCTATACTTCATTATTTTGCTATGAAAAGGGTTCAGGTGAACTTATTTATTTAGGTTGATCCACATATTGTGGTTGTTACCTGATTAAGTGCTGTTTGCTCTGAATTTATTATACGTTGACCTTTGAATTAATTTCATGTATGCAATAAAATTGATATAAAATTTAATTTTTCTTACAATCCAAACATAATAAAGTTGTTTTTAACAAATAGTCTTTAGTATATTGAGTGACTATTTTGAAATGGACTCAAATAAATGGTATCTTTGAAATTATATGATGAAAATTCAGTCAGAAAATTGTTTTTATCAATTAGCGTAATGCAATAAACAAGAATTGCATATGTCAAGGTCGATAAGGAAAATGTTTGCCAGTATCAGTTTGCCAAACTACTGTATTTATATATATAAATTTGGGTCAGGTTAGGGCTACCTGTAGTACAAAAATCAGAACAATATATATATGTATATATAATAGACAAAATACTCACGTAAGTTTGTTTGTTGTCTAACAACCCAAATGATCGTCATGAAATTGTATAGACGTAATCGTATTGTTTAGGGTCCAGAATGGATAAAAGAAAAAAGTATTCATCTCTAGGGATTACAAAATATACTGATGCTAGCAATCCTTAGATACCTATAAATATAGTAAAGAAAAGGTGAATAATCAAGGGGCAGATATGTCAAAATGGCTACAAATACACATACAATGGTCCCTGTTCTAATGTATGTATCAGTATTACTAAAATTAAAAAATACTTTATAAGTAAAAAATATAACATTACTGAAATAAATAACCAATACACGTTGCTTAAATTAGTAGATACTTACAATATTAATCATAAACTCGATTGAAGTTTATACTTCTTCTAGAATATTTCTAGAATACTTCAGTCTAGGTTTTAACTTTATTTAAAGTCAAAAATGTCAAACTCAAATGTATATCAAAATCGTGTTAGCAGTGATATATCGAAGCTTGAACTGATGGTTCGAAGCTAAAAGTATTATAAATAAACATAACTAGATGCATACGAGTGTTAGAAATGTTCTTACGAAGTATAAAGTGTTGATGATAGTAAAAAGTGTTACCACACGCAATGTACTTACTGTATGTATCATCTAAGTATATTTCTTTATATAATTGGAGTCGTGATAGCCTGAGGTTTAAGACCCGCCTCTCGTGTATGAGCGTGTAGATTCGAAACCTCTCAAGTAGCAATGTATTTTTTCCAAGTTGTACATTTGTCCTTTCTGAGAGTATTTAGACACAACTGACAGACGCTGAAGAAAAATATCTTGAGAATATCTGGACTTATAATTTCAAATAAAAAGCATAAAATCGCCAATACGCCTTGGTGATTCTTGCTTTAACATTTTCCATGTCAGACAAGGCCTTTGCTCAGTAGTGGGACCCCCCTAAAAGCTGATGATAATGATTTGAATGTTCTATATAACCTAAACATTTAAAACTGAATTCAACATGCTAACCTACTTCTTTATATACCGCTTGAAGATAGCAAATGTTGCTTAGACTCAAAAAATATAAAGGCAATGATAGAATCAAATAGTTATACTTTTTTTTCTAATCAATGGCTAGAACTTTATATTATTAAAGTGTCAAAAGATTGCAAATGTCTAGCTTCTGTCTACAATTATTCTTTACGTTTTATTAGAATATTATGTCTTACATTTTTCTAATTCAAATGTATTTAGCTTAACTGCTGTCAGAGTAACAGAATAAGTAATACTCGTTATGGTTTTATATATATTTTTTTCATATAATTGAAGCTACTGATAAACTAATTACATATTCAAGTATTCCACTTGTTACTTGTAATGATTGCAATCTTAAGACCCGTTACGAGAAACGAGTTGCTCTGGATATTTATGTCCTTTTATTTAATTTGAAATATATTTTATCTGATTATATCAGACTATTTAAAATTGTATAGGAGAAACTACTTCCTTCAATTTTTTGCATGTAAACATAAAAAAATGGTTTTATAGGTGGTAGAGCCTAGCTGTGGTCAAGTAAATACAGCTCTAATATGGGCTGACTCGACCGGGAAAACACACCCTATCACAGAAAATCGGGCTGAAGTAGTCTTTAATGGCTGCATTTGATCTGAAGAGTGAGGGAGCCGGTTGCCCTTCCCCTGCTCTCACCCTACCATGTCATTTCCTTATTCCCAGCCTTCCCTCTTCACAAACAACCAAGGTTGGCAACGCTTCCGCAACAGAGATGTTGCGGATGTCCACGGGCGACGGTGACTACTGCTCATCAAATGGGCCGTCTGCTCGTTTGCAAACTTTCACATAAAAAAGACAAACTCTCAACCCCAAATACAACACTTATGCACATTTATTAAAAACAGAAACGCAGGCGCACTTAATATATACATTTTCTTCTCTTGCTCTTTCAACGATAACTCTCCCGTTAACATATTTCCTTTCAGACGAAATTTATTAATTAAAATGCAATAAAACTTTGTTTTCACTATATTCGTAGCGAGATATGAATCAAAATATTATGATTTCCACATGATTTCATAAGTAAACATACCAATTACCATATAATCTATGTAATCTACGTCTATTAATTGACATACTTTACCTATTCGTTCATATATTGAGTACTGTTTTCATTTGAATATATAAATTACATAAAATAATACATTAGAAGTAATAATTATCGTCTGCAGTAAGATTAAGTATATAATAAATGTCCCATCTAATAATACTGCCTTAATCAAGATCACTTCCCGTGTTTCATAATCTGTGTACACGACTACACTCTTAGCTCGGGAAGATCAAATGAGTTTGTTTTGTTGAGTTGAGCTCGCCACGTGATCAGTCTTGTGTTAAAAATGGACCGAATTTAATAACAGATAAAACAAATGATGGTTAAAAAGAATGGTTTAAGATGTTTGGTTATTGCTTAACATGTTTTAGTTAACGTATTTGCTTGCGTGAATGGAGCTTGTTATTTAGCTTCCATGAAGAATCTACGTATTTATATAGATAAGTTAAAAAAAGTTTGAAAACAAATAAAAGTCAAACAAAATTAGTTTCGATATAAATGTAAATAGTTTAAGTTTAAGATACATATTATTTGATAGTAATTTGTATGGTATTAATACTTAAAATAATAATGAAATAATATCTCCCATACCTATATATTTTTAATTCAATAAAATTATTAATATACTAATGTATAGATATTCTAATACATCTCAATAAGCCTTTAAAAATCTCTATAGCAAGGATTTCCTCTCAGAAAGACAGGATCAACACCGTCCGTGATTATAAAAACGAGAATATTCTCACGTTTTTTAAAATAAAATCTTTAAAGACAGCGTGAATGACAACAAAATGGTCTGCAAGGAGATTTCTCTTTTTGATATACAGAATACATAAATTTAATTTAAATCATTTACCTTGCTTTAAACTCAATTTCTTAGTTGGGAACATAATATTAAAAATGGTCTGTTTGAAATTCAAAATGGCCGCCGCGTTTTCATTCGATAAGATAATCATGATTTATAGTAAATCGAATTTATTTTTATCGTTTTCCTATTGATATTAAAATAATTTGACACATCATATTATAATATAAATATTTATATTTTATAACATCAGTTTTTTTTTATAGTTCAAAGGAATTTCTTTTATAGTTATTATTAAGTGACGTAAATTTTTGATAAATTTTGTATATGTATCAAAACTTGTAAAAAATTCTTACAAGAATACACTAGCCATATAAAACTGTTGCTAATAGTTTAGTAACAAATTATTATTAGTCTATTTTTATTCAAAAATTACTTGTCTTTAAGTCATATGAAAATTGGTCAAGATATATTCAAACGGAATGGATATCTAAAACACCACTATAATCGTTTTCTAAAAAAATACCTTTAAATATAGTAACTATTTATATACTATACATTTCTAGTAACTCAAAAACAAAATCTGATCTGATTTCAAAATTGTATTAATATTGAAAATTGAAATATAAAGCAACAGTTCTTTACAAAAAAAGATCTTGATGTACCAGAATTGTTGTCGAATTCATAAAAATTAAATCAAAACATACGACTGTCAGAACACATTGACCTTATATAAAATCGATAATTATAGTTTTGAACTAGATTCAAATATTACTAATAGTGGGAACATTAGAAAACGTCAAACATAAATCAATTTTTGCCATATCAAAAAAGGTGTCGCTACATCTAGTTAACAGCTCAATGGAATTAAAATATAAAAGTATATATTATTTATTATAAAAATCGATCTTTTTTATCTTTGCTAGATATTATTAAATAAGTATTTTATGTTTCCGTTCCAAACAGGTTATTGTTTAATTGATTGGTGGATTTTAATTAGCGACAAATATTATGCGAATAAAATTAAATTAAGAGGATGATGTACTATTTATGAGACATTGTATGATGATGGTCATTGAATATAAATGAATTTTATATCTTTTATAGAAATATTAGTTGTTAAGTATAGTTTAAATTCTGTTCTAAAGTTATTTTCTATTTTCGCTACGTATAGAAAACTTTGTAATATACTAAATGTACTTTGTAAAATACTCATTCCGTCTTAATGTCTACTAGTTTCACAAAGTAACTTATAAGGAAAGACTTTAACCCGGGCATAAAATATTTTATTTAACATTTTTTGTATCAATATTCTAAAATACATATAATCTATACTAGAGCGTTTTATTAAAGTCTGTG
This sequence comes from Danaus chrysippus, assembly GCA_916720795.1. Taxonomy (NCBI): domain Eukaryota; kingdom Metazoa; phylum Arthropoda; class Insecta; order Lepidoptera; family Nymphalidae; genus Danaus; species Danaus chrysippus. The sequence goes on along the minus strand of CAKASE010000077.1, from coordinate 4,733,634 downwards.
GACTTCTTACATGCTTTGAGTCATCAGTGACAATCTATTCATATAAAAGATAACATTTTATTACGTACCTGGTCATTAGCAAAAACAGTAATGTTAAATATAAAACTATGCTTAAAGCAATAATAAAAATAAATAGATAATATAACATTTATGATTTGTCCATTTTTAGAGTTACAATCAAAACAAAATTTGGTTCCCGCTCAAACATTGGAAAGTCATGGTAATATTCTGGTTGACGTACTTAAAATGGCGGCTAGGAAAACAATTATGTTTATTTTAATTACATTGTATAATAAGTAAGACACAATTCATCCAACAAATAATAAAATTGACATTGGCAAAACATTCTACGATTCCAGTGCGAATAAAGCCATGGAAGAAAGTGAGACAAATTTCAAGGACGACTAAAATATTCTACGGAGATAATAAAGCAAAACTTATTTAAACTCCCATAAATTGGTAAATAAGTTGTGTCCTAACTCTATATCTTTCCATTGTTACACTATTTAAGGAGCGTTTTTCGGTGAGGTTGTGTTGTGTATACTGTTGTAGATACAAAACAGAGAAGAGCAAAGACATATATTCTATCTCTCTTTATTACTAAAAACCCGTAATAAATTGAATATTGCCGAAAAATTATATTATATCAATATACAAGTATAAAAATATGAAAGTTAGTGGAACCAAAAAGTTTTTACCTCATTCGTACGATCAAAAACAAACTCGCTTTGCTTAAATCGCTTTTTATACATAGTCTGTTTAATTAAAATTTTTGGGATTATCGCAAAGTGAAATACTTCAAGCGATATATAAATGCACAGAACGAGTTCAAAATATAATACATTTTAGAATTGTATGAAAATAATTTAAATGCGTAACTTTTATTAGTATTAGTAGTAGAAAATATCCAAGTAATCCTAAATGCAAAATAATTGAAATTTATCATAGATTCAAAGTATAAACATGTAGTGCAACGCGATTAAAAATTAAATCAAAAAGCTTGTATGGGTATCTTTTACAAAACATATATACGACATAGCATTTAGATTAAAATTTTATTATAATATTTGGCTGCAACAATGTAAATAAAGGCGCGTATAGAATACTCCCTGTTATTATTAGTAAGCTGTGCTAGCGGCGCGGGGAGGTGGATACGGCGGCAAGAGAAACAATTCCGTCAGTTAAGCTCGGATGGTCGTGGAGTATGTATGTTACTCGTCACTCCCTTTGAACATCGGAAACGACGTTTACGATATATGTATTAACGTGATATTATTCTGTGTTGTGATCAAACAGTTTATTGTGACAGAATTATGTGGATTTAGATTAATTTATGGTTGTGTGGTTTGTGTTTCGGAGGTTTATCGGAATAGTGCTAGTTACACAGGTTGGTCAATACCTAAAATTATTTTAGTTGTATTTAACGGTTTATGTGTTAGAATTTAATTGATTTCATTTGAGTTTTAAGAATTATTTTGTTTTTATTATATTAATTGTATAAAATTAATAGAATTATATATTCATATATATTATTAATAATGTGAATATGTTATATGAAAACTGCATTATTGGAGCGTCGCGTCGTTTCGTTTATTTTAAAAAATAACGGTATTTGTTATGTATACTTAAGACCTGTTTTTATTAATTATTGAAATAAAAATAATTAATACTAATTTTTTAGCCATGAAATTATATATGTTCTCATCAAAACCTATTTTTTCTATTACTAGAAAAACTTTTTCTGCGATCCAAAAACATCTTATTAATTCCAGAAACTTCTACGGCTTTTTTTCTTACTGTTTAAACCAGTGATTCCCAAAGTGGTCCAGGTGGACCCCCAGGGGTCCACGGGAGACTTGCTGGGGGTCCACGTAGGTGTGAACAAAAAATGGGGGTCCACGAAAATTTATCTGCTTTTGATAGTAAAGAGCAAAAATGTAAGCATAGTTTTTATAAGGGCCTACCTACATTGTTTTAAGTATCTAACTAAGCAGATAAAATTTTAATAAGGCAAGCGACTGTTACTTGCAAAGCGCTATCCGCCCGACAATGCTTAATGCTTGTTCAGACATGAACTTGATCACCACTATAAATACTTGATGCCAAAGGCAAACACTCATTCATTTGTTTCCAAAATTTCTAAAATTTTATTTTACCTATCGGAATATAGAGACAGAACTCAAAAGTGACACAATTTTTATTTTTTGGCGACTTTAAGAATGTGGTAGAAATGTAGCAGCAGGGGTCCACCGAAACCAGTAAAATTTTGAAAGTGGTCCACGAGAAAAATAAGTTTGGGGACTACTGGTTTAAACTAATTTGATCTTTTGCCCCATATGACATTTTTTGATACAATTTATATTTGAAAATTAATTTAATATTCTTTTATGAATCAATCGTCCTTAATAATAGTAATCGTATAATTTATTAATTATTTTCAGTCACTTAAATAACAATATAAATTTTAGCTCATTTTCTCATAACATTAAATCGTTCCTGTTAGAATTTTATTTATTAACTTGAGGAATCTTATAAATTACATGTACATTAAAATAAAAATTTGTTTAACATAAAAAAATCTTTTTAAAATATCTGCTACTTGAGAATATTAGTAGTTCGTATCTTATAAAAAGACTTCATATTTAATTGGCTACTCAACAAGTTCTTTGAAACCTTTTTACAAACCTTGTGCTATAAAATCTGAACATTTTCATATCTAGAATTGTAAACTTTTCGAATTCCGCATAAAGATTTTCTCGTGACGTAAAATCAGTTTAGTATTTTGGTATTATGTGAAAGCATTTCTATAGGACACCCACTCACTACGCTAATGATACATTCTAGATTCTTCTGTGACTTAACCATAAAGAAAAAATATTTTATAATTGTAAATAAGATTGTATATAAACTAAATTACGTAAATTGGTTCATACTTTACATAAAAAAAGTTTTATAGTACAATTATGATTTAATAATAAATTCATTCGTCTTTGAATTTCTATAACAAATGCTAAAAGTTTTACAGATTATTATTTGTTTTATCGTAGTTATCCTTTATAAACGGGAGTATTGATTTCAACCAAACTTCAGCCATTCCTTGGTATTCCAATATCTTTTGAATGACCACTTCTACCTAGGTTTTCCATTTCAATGAATACTTTTTGCTGGAATCGTGATGTTGTCCTTTGTTTGTGTTCTTTTATATTTTATGTCCGCCATTTTGTAGTACGAATTTTTTATATGTCAAATGTATGGATGAATTCGGAAATGTGTATTTGTAATTAAACTACATTTAACATCTTAAAAACAATAAGGTTTATTTAAACAAAATAATAGTGAATGACAGATAATAAAGTCACACACCATCTTTATAGGTTATAGAAGTTTCTAGAAATTAAAAAGCACTTCATTAATTCCGTCTTCTATGAAAACTGCATAATAATTCCGATCTTTGAAGTATTGAATATTTTTTCAAAATATTTTCAATCAATCTTTTGGAGGCGTGGGAGAGTTTAATGAAGACGGATGATGCGTTTTGAACGAATCGGAATTAGTGCTTACGATGTAACCCACGATATGTCGTAGTAATAAAATTTATTTGTCATATACAGTATGTATCCTGGTTTATCTATTATCTAATAATATGGTTGGTTTTGTATAATTAAAACGTTAAATTTATACGAATATATGATAAAACAGTTATTATTTAGAGCATTGGAAAGTAAAATATATCTATTGTGTCAATTCAAAGTTGACGAATTTATGAATTGATTAAAATGGATAAACCAAGTTATTTTTTATTAGTTATTTATAATAAATATAGTATTTTTTTTTTAAATTTCAATCATTGAACTTTATATACACGTATTAAACGCTAACCGCTGACGTATCGGAAGAAAAATACTTAATGGTATAAAATAGTTTCTTTTATTTTTGAGACTTTTTTACAATTTAAAACTAAATAGTTTTGGTAATTACAATTTTATCACTATTTATGAATACCTATTTATATTTGATAATTTATTTCCGATTATACTTACATGTATGTATGTTTAGATAATAGATATTATACAAACTTATAAATATATATATATATGTATCTATGAACATTCGAGTCGTTTTGTAATGTAACAGGTTACAAATGCGGTTGGAGGCGTCTGTTTTCACCGCAAATGTATCGGGAAACAATATTAATTACAATTCAATGAAATAAATTTATGACGTCATCAAAAATATTTCAAGTAATTGCAAAGCTTTTCAAATCTTGTTTCATTAGTTCAATTCGATTTAATATAAGTTTCAGACGATATCGTTACTAAATAGAATTGCTAGTCACATACGGTAAGTTTTTTATGAAAATTTCACAAAATGGTTATTAAAAAAATATTTTATATGTAGAGTACCTATATATGTATATACTCTTCTTATACAATGCTATTATAATATGAAATTAGGCGTTTAAGAATAATTATAATTCTATGCTTCATCAATAATTATATTTTTGTAAATATAATTGTTACATTAAACTACAAAATGGATTGATCGTTTCAAGACAAAGTACATATATAAAATTGAATGCGTAAGCCAACAGTCTTTAAAGTTAGAAATATTTTTATCTAATCAAACTGAATTAATAGTTCGTCAATTGAAAATAAAAACCTGGTACAAATTTTCATTATTAAGCTTCCTTCACGGCATGTTCTGTCACTGATAATAATAATTAATTTTTCATACTGCGTCCCTTCCGTAGAGTTATACATATGTATATTCTTAGAACAACGTTATTATTACAATGTTTACAGCTTTATAGAGTGGTCTATCTAAATATTTTTAAATTTTACTAACGTAATACTAATTTATATTTGATATAGAAGAATATGAAGCATATCTATTATTATAATTATAAAAATGAATTGCTGTTCTTTAGTCTCACTAAAACTCGAGTACGGCTGAACGGATTTACCTTATCTTAGTCTTGAAATGTTCGTGGAGGTTCAGGGAAGGTTTGAAAGCTGAATAAAATTGATTCATTTCCGGGAAAACCCTAAAATCAGCCCTTTTCTATTTCCCATACAAACGTTTTCTTTGACATTAGATTTGACAACTAACTAATATGTCAATCATTCTGTTCGATTGAAACAGGAGAAACCTGATTATTAATGGCCTCTAGAACGGAATAGAGTTCGCCCGGTCAGCTATACATATATTACTAATGACGAAACTAACGCGGACGAAGTCGCGGGCAAAAACTAGTATATTATAAATATTGTGTATGGGCTATCTCAAAAAAGTTACTTAAATTGAATGAACAAATACCTATATATATATATATATGTATATATATTTTGTCATATATGATCGTCAAATATCACGTCCTCAAGTATCGATAGTAATTCACCAGTCACCCTGTATATATGTATATGTTTCAAAAGTGAGATAAATTCTAATAATATTCTGTATGAGACCTTTCTATGTTTATGTTAATTAAATGTTATATAGGTACAGATGTTTATTTTGTTTACTACCGTGAAGGACGTTACATCAGGTCAATGTGCTTAGCACGAGTTAGCAACGTCACTACGTACGAGCTGTTTCCCGTTTCTCATTCAACCTGAGTTAATACAATAATATGAGATTTGATGAAAGACGATGCAGACGTGTGCTAAGTGTAAAGCTATTTGAAGTCATCTAACCGTACAGTGAAGGTCGTTTAAGTTGTTCAGATAACATTAATATTGTTAAAGAACCTTCTGGAACAATTTAACTATTTGTTTTAGATTCATATTCAATTATAAATAGTACATTTTCATATGGAAATAGAAAGATTTGTTCCATATCAATTTTATTATTTACATAATTTCATGAATGATTTTGATATCGCTGTTATGTATGTGCAATTTTTGCACAATTTTCGGCTAACAAACGAACCGATATGGATATTTTTAAGATTTATTAATTCCACAATACGTACTTCTTTACTTAACTATGACTCTCTGTTTATTGCGTTTTCCGATGAGCCAATTTACTTAAATTTTGGTTTAGAGATAGATGGGATCCTAGAGAAAGACTATATATCGTGATTTCTACCTATAATTGAAATATTTCATCCCAATCCCAAAAACACATTGGGAAAACCATGAGGTACAGTTCGGATTCAGTGGCCGTAGTAGCAGAAAGCAATTCTGATGTTCACGTGGACGGAGTCGCGGGCATTAGTTAGTTTAGATATATTTTGTACAAAAATCTATTAAGGGGATCATACGACTTCAAAACGTGATTTATTATAAAAAATAATAATATGGAACACATTATTCTGTTTGAATTTATTCTAAATGATAATAATCGAAGATATTACTTAATAGTTTTAAACTAACTTTTGCCTGCGGCTTAGGCTTTGAATTGTGAATCCTATTCAGCATTCAAAGATCCTCAATGTGTGCTTACAAAAATATATGGTAATCCACCAACAGAGATGTATTGTCTATGTCACATGACTCCGTACAAAATACTACCGAAATGGCGTGTTCCCGTGGGAATTACACTAAATTTCAGGATAAATTACGGACTATACGTTTTTCTATATATTATTGTTGTTTTATAAAATTTATGCTGTACTGTACTTCATTGTAGGACTAATGAACAACATACATCTTTTTGCGTGTATATGTGTATATCTTTGGTATACTTTTCTATTTTTGTCTTCCAAATTTAAGACACCAAAAAACCATTAACGATTCCACGTTAAAATAAAACACAAAAGCACTTACTATATTTCAATGATCTATTTCGAATGCACGGACAAATAAAAATGAGATTTATGATTACATTTGACGTATAGCCCGTATCTTTTTTTTTTTATCCTTGGGGAAATGCATTTACGCATCCCCGCCGTTTTTAGAAAACAGCGGGGTATGTGGGACTCGTTGCCACTACCCACTAAAAACCCAAGGGTGTTCCACGACGGCCCTTGTGTCGGGTCGGGGGATCGCTTTCGCACTCCCACCAGCTTCCCCGACAGGATAGCCCGTATCTTTTTTTTTTTATCCTTGGGGAAATGCATTTACGCATCCCCGCCGTTTTTAGAAAACAGCGGGGTATGTGGGACTCGTTGCCACTACCCACTAAAAACCCAAGGGTGTTCCACGACGGCCCTTGTGTCGGGTCGGGGGATCGCTTTCGCACTCCCACCAGCTTCCCCGACAGGATAGCCCGTATCTTTTTTTTTTTTATCCTTGGGGAAATGCATTTACGCATCCCCGCCGTTTTTAGAAAACAGCGGGGTATGTGGGACTCGTTGCCACTACCCACTAAAAACCCAAGGGTGTTCCACGACGGCCCTTGTGTCGGGTCGGGGGATCGCTTTCGCACTCCCACCAGCTTCCCCGACAGGATAGCCCGTATCTTTTTTTTTTTATCCTTGGGGAAATGCATTTACGCATCCCCGCCGTTTTTAGAAAACAGCGGGGTATGTGGGACTCGTTGCCACTACCCACTAAAAACCCAAGGGTGTTCCACGACGGCCCTTGTGTCGGGTCGGGGGATCGCTTTCGCACTCCCACCAGCTTCCCCGACAGGATAGCCCGTATCTTTTTTTTTTTTATCCTTGGGGAAATGCATTTACGCATCCCCGCCGTTTTTTAGAAAACAGCGGGGTATGTGGGACTCGTTGCCACTACCCACTAAAAACCCAAGGGTGTTCCACGACGGCCCTTGTGTCGGGTCGGGGGATCGCTTTCGCACTCCCACCAGCTTCCCCGACAGGATAGCCCGTATCTTTTTTTTTTTATCCTTGGGGAAATGCATTTACGCATCCCCGCCGTTTTTAGAAAACAGCGGGGTATGTGGGACTCGTTGCCACTACCCACTAAAAACCCAAGGGTGTTCCACGACGGCCCTTGTGTCGGGTCGGGGGATCGCTTTCGCACTCCCACCAGCTTCCCCTACAGGATAGCCCGTATCTGTCAGTGTGGTATAAACTTAAGGCTATTTGTGATTGCCCCGTTTTAGATGTATTCTCGGTTTTATAAGACAATACTTTATATTTTCATATTGAAATTATACAAATAACTTTGAAGGAATTTACAACATTTTCATTTACGTTAAGAAATAATAACATTTATTCATAACTCATAATTCAAACATATAATGGCTTTTTCGAAAAAAGTCCTAATTAAGCGTTCCGCGGTAATAAAACCAATAGTATCATTTTATTCATTTGGACCGGGAGGCGGTATTCTAATTAAGTTTAATTAGACCACCACAGGTATGTTGATTTTGTTTTAGCTTGTTTACTTCCTGTTTGGGGACTGATAAAAAAATGCTTGGGAGAATAACTTTGGAATTATATGGTGTAGGCAGGCTGACGATTTGTGTACACTTATACGGAGAATCAATAAAAAAATAAGAAGTTTGAATCCGTACAATTAAATACGTTAAGCACTTGGAGATGAATACCTAAGTGTTTTGAATGTTTAATATGTTCCCAGCATAAATTACAGTTATGGATAGGAATAGAAAATCTAATTAAACTAAAATCTATTTTTTTATCATACATAATTTTAAGCAACCCAATTCATATTTAGTTACGTAAGTATACACACGTGTACACATATGTACCTATTTACAGTCATTCTTAGTGGTTAACATACAATTTAATTGAAAATAAAATACAAAATGTCATTTGGACTTCAATAGTTGTGCTATTCTTATTAATTACTATTGCTATTAAGCCTCTGTTATTGAAAAAATAACCACTGGTTCGAAGGACTAGTAATTTCTTATAAGTTCACCAGAACTCCGTTCCTAATATTGGCTTTGCTTACTTCGCGACCTTGATTATTTTGAAATTAATCACATATCATGACATCTAAGATTTAGCGACTTTTCATTTAAATTACACTAAAATTTTGGGAATATTACGTATTATTTTTAAAAACCACTAGACTATTGCTACAAACTAACGAAAACGTCGGGAATATGTTGTTAAAAAAAAATAGGCGAAAATATAAGTTTCAATTAATCTGATATTATTTTAATTTTTAATAAACATTATAAAGAATGTTTCTTTAAAATTGTAAAACTTTAGCCATATTATTATGTTTTCAAAGTATACTAACTAAAATTATACTCATAAATGTACTTCGATATTGTGAATACATACTTTATGGGAGCATACATTGAAATACGGAGTAAATATCTTCTTCTTGTCTTCTATCTTCTTCTTCTATATATATAAAAATGGATTGCTGTTCCTTAGTCTCGCTAAAACTCGAGAACGGCTGAACCGATTTGGCTAATTTTAGTCTTGAAATACTCCTGGAAGTCCAGGAAAGGTTTAAAAGGTGAGAGAAATTGGAATTATTGCCGGGAAAACCCTAAAAACAGCCCTTTTCTATTTCCCATACAAACGTTTTATTTGACATTAGATTTGACAACTGACTAATATGTCAATCATTCTGTTTGATTGAAACAGGAAAAACCTGATAATTTATGGCCTCTAAGACGGAATAGAGTTTGCCTGGTCAGCTTCTTCTTCTACCTGGCAATTTCCCAGCTATAGCCAGGGTCTGCCTTACATGTTGTGAATAGTTTTGGCTATTTGTTTTTACGACCGGCCGCCTGCCTGACATCAACCCTCTCTTTGGGAATCAACATAAATCAGTGATGTCTAAATACTCTTAGAAAGTACATATGACTCGGAAAAATCACATTGGTACTTGCCCGTGCCAGGATCGAACCCGCGCCCTCTGCAACGAGAGGCGGGCAATTTAACCACTAGGCCACCACTGCCTGGTCAGCTATACCTACATATATTACTCTTGACCAAACTAACGCGGACGAAGTCGCGGGCAAAAACTAGTGTATATATATAAAAATGGATTGCTGTTCCTTAGTCTCGCTAAAACTCTAGAACGGCTAAACCGATTTGGCTAATTTTAGTCTTGAAATACTCCTGGAAGTCCAGGGAAGGTTTAAAAGGTGAGAAAAAAATTTGAATTATTGCCGGGAAAACCCTAAAAACAGCCCTTTTCTATTTCCCAACCAACGATTTTTTGACATTATACTTGACAACTAACTAATATGTCAATCATTCTGTTCGATTGAAACAGTAGAAATTTAATTAATACCAATACCGGGTTATTGAAGACGGAATAGAGTTCGCCCGGTCAGCTATACCTATATTACTAATGACGAAATTAACGCGGACGAAGTCGCGGGCAAAAACTAGTTACTTATAAACTTCTACGTGCGTGGAATATTATCCCAAAAAATTTCTAATGTTGTATTATTGAAATATGACTTCGGTCATAATTCACGGTCATAAAAAAAAAACTACTAATGTATGTCACATCTCGTCTGCCCGTGATCACGGTTGCTGAAAAGTAACCGAAACGTCGGGAGTATGCAGTTTTTTACAAAAATAAACCACGTAGTACCTATATCCGAAAAATATAAGTTTCGTTTTAAATACATTATATCTTCTTTAATTACATTTTAGTTACAAGTACAAGCTTTTGAAATTGGTATGTATATTGTAAGTGTTTCATATATAAAAGGATGAGTAAAATTAATTAAGAAAAGTTAGTCCGTGATATTAATTATATCATCGCATCGTATGTTTACCACAAGCTTGCATCGTCACACATACTGCGCGTTTAAAGTTAATTACTATAGTTTTAATCTAGGCAATGAGAAAAAGGGGAAATGTTCATATATACTGAATATACAATCTCGTAAGCACACTAACACTTAATGTTACATTTAAATGTATCGGCAATATAATTCATTATTATTTATAAATATACATTTTAATTTTAAAGCTATCAGTTTAAGTTAAAGCACGGACTATATAAAGAAAGTGGCTTCTTTAGTAATACTTTGTAATATTCGTAATATGTGCTAGTCATATAAAACTACATTGAAAGCTATTTTGTATCGTTATTATTACTCCAGATTACTTCATGATCGTAACTAGTTGGGGTGGTATAAATTCCCTGCAGTCTATTAACTTAAAATTTACTTCAATACAATAATACAACCTAAAATATAGAAAAACATTGTATAATATTTAAATGAAACTAATATTTTTCGGATTTTACTTCGCGTTTTATTTTGAGTAGTTTTCTAATCTATACTAATATTATAAAGCTGAAGAGTTTGTTTGTTTGTTTGTTTGTTTGTTTGAAAGCGCTAATCTCCGAAACTACTGGTTCGAATTTAATAATTATTTTTGTGTTGGATAGTCCAGTTATCGAGGAAGGCTGTGAGCTATATAACATCACGCTACGACCAATAGGAGCAAAGATATAGTGGTAAATGTGTAAAAAACTGGAGAAATTATTTCAACTTTGAAGCCTTCCGTTGCGTGCGCCGTGAAAACGGTTCAAAATACACAAAAAATATGTATTAAAGAATAATAGCTCTTTTAATGATCTAAAAAACAGCCCGCGACAGTATATGTCTATCTTTTAAGATTAACTCACAAAAACCGTTTTTATGGTACCTAATTTGGTCGAAATAATTTGTTTAAGTTGTATCAAAATAATAATATTAATCTTTATTCATATAAACAAATAAATATGTTGTTGTTTAAGAGTACTTCATTATTAATAAAAAAAACATAGGTTTCATCTTGAAAATTCTACGGGAACTCGATCATTCCGAAAACCCCGCAAGAACTGGAACTATGTGGGAAGAACCAAAAATCTGTCGGAAGTAACTATTCCACGCGGACGAAGCCGCGGCAAAAGCTAGTCAAAAATAAAACGCGAAGTAAAATCCGAAAAATATTAGTTTCATTTAAATGAGTACTCGCGAAAATCTTAGATCTCATTATTGTATAATATTACTGATGAACCTTTGAAAGAATGACAACAAATGCTTTAAATTTCCCGGGATATTTTTTTTATTAACTTTTTCATATTCGTCATGGCCGGCATTGAATGTGAAAGTCACTAAGATGAAAAATTTAAAGTGTAAAAAAGTCAATGTTACAGTTTATAGAAAATTGTTTAAATATTGTTATCAATATATCTGCCTCTAGAATAGTAAAATATATATATACCTAGTATTTATATATAAATAAATGAGGATGTAATCTTTCTTGCTCTTTCATTCAAAAAATAATGAACGGGATTTATTTAAATTATCTTAATAAATTAATGAAGTATAGACATCAGACTTACATATATATTTTTTCATATAAATATAATATGTAATAGCAATGTACACATTCATTGCATGTTTTATATAAAGCAATGCCTTATAGCAGTTACGTGGTACATATTAGGTGATAGATTGATTTCGCTGATCACACAAAAACAGATCGACAGGTAAATTGAGTCCGTGTTCTTTATTTCTGAACATAAAATAGAAGTTAAAGGCAAAGACACGGTTGAAAGCTAGTGTTCACATACAGCAGTTCCCACTCGTAACTTCGTAATCACTTACAAATCTTAATCTCAAAATCCCTGTTATTAAGCAAGGTAAACGAGGGAATTCTAGGAACTTATTAAAACGGAAACTGTTTAGAAACCTGCAATTAAAACTGTTTAGCTCAATTTTACCGGATCAGGGATAAATTACTGAACTACAAAGAAGTCTCCTACATTATGCAACGCTGGCAACGTGATTTAAATACAATGACTTCATTAAAACAGGCATTAAATCAATGACTTCATTAAAACAGGAATTTTTTTCAATGTGTTTAGTGACTTTATTAACAATATTACTATAGAGTTATACCTTTGTTACCAGGATGATATGGACGAGTTTAAACCGTTGATACCAGTTATCCAAGCCGTTAGGAATCCTGGAATGAAAGAACGACACTGGAATGAATTCAAGGAAAAAGCTGGTATGTAAAATTCATACATAAGTAATTTTGTAACGTTTCGTCATCTAGCTTTTTTTTAAACCAATAGAAATTATCTTCGGTAAAAAAATTCTCTTATTCTGTTGAAATAAAGCTATAGTTTTTAAAAATAACACCATTTTATTGGTTTAAATGATATATTTTACATACTAGCTAGAAGCACCAGAACCTAGGATTAACTTATTTTTTTTATGATATTCTAACTAATATGGTATATTTTTCATAAAAATATGAAATATATAAAATGACTGGTTGAAGTCAAATAAAATTTTGAACGAAGATGATTATTGTTTTAATAATATGAATATTGAAATATAGGTATTTCAGTAACAATGAACGAGAAACAAATGTTAGCAATGTGTCTGAAGCAAGGAGTGGCTCAACATGCTGAATTGATAGCTGAGATTGGTGAACTAGCAAGCAAGGAGTACGTCTTAATATGAAGAATAACACTTGTTTTAAATGTTCATAATCAATTTTTATTAAGGACTACAATTTTACAAAGCACACCATTTTACATAAAAAATAATACTGTTTTGCGTTTATATTATAACATATTATGATATTTGCCGCTCAGGCGCGAGGCACGATAGCTCAATAAGCTTAAATAGGGCCTAGTTTTAACAAAGTAAACCAAATTTTCATGTCACATAATATCAAAATAAAATTTTCATGTCTTAATAACAATTTTATAGAACACTAGCTTTTGCCGCGACTCCGTCCGCGTGGAGTAGTGACTTCCGGCAGATTTTTGGTTCTTTCCACATAGTTCCCGTTCTTGCGGGGTTTTCGGAATGGTCGAGTTCCCGTAGAATTTTCAGGATAAAACTTATGTTTTTTTTATTCACAATGAAGTACTCTTAACTAACAACATATTTATTTGTTTATTTGAATAAAGATTAATATTATTATGTTGATACAACTTAAACAAATTATTTCGACCAAATTAGGTACCATAAAAACGGTTTTTTGTGAGTTAATCTTAAAAGGTAGACATATACTGTCGCGGACTGTTTTTTAGATCATTAAAAGAGCTATTATTTTTTATACATATTTTTTGTGTATCTTGAACCGTTTTCATAGCGCACGCAGCGGAAGGCTTCAAAGATGAAATAATTTCTCCCGTTTTTTACACATTTACCACTATATCCTTGCTCCTATTGGTCGTAGCGTGATGTTATATAGCCCACAGCCTTCCTCGATAACTGGACTATCCAACACAGAAAGAATTATTCAATTCGAACCAGTAGTTTCGGAGATTAGCGCTTTCAAACAAACAAACAAACAAACAAACTCTTCACCTTTATAATATTAGTATAGATATGTGCTCTTTATTCAAAACTCTTAAAGTAATTTTAAAACGGCTTAAATAAACATGCGTTTGTAAGGAGGAATTCATTTATTTCAGTTTCAATATTGATTTTAAAGGTTACATCAAATAGTATACTACATAGAAGAAATTAAAATCATCGTATATCTGTCTTCAGATGATTCCAGTGTACGCTGAAGGCTGTGAGCTGACGGCCAACGTGCTCCTCTACATGGACCATCTCAAACAACACCAGGACAAGGAGCTGGAGATTAAATGTACGAGATGTGTGCTGAGATTCGTACGTCTCGGTGAATAATACAACTGTAAGTACTATAATACAAACAGATGAAACTAATATTTTCGGACTGTTTCGCGTACATATTTTATTATTTAAAAAACTATTATATATACATCCGACGTTTTGGTTACTTGTCAGCAACCAAGCGTCAGCATCGGGAGTTTTTATCAAAAATCAAGTCGCGTAGTATATCCGAAAAATATTAGTTTCATTTACAATAAAATGAGTTCAATACACACATTAATACGTATAATATTTTTCGGGTCAACTGAAAGAGCATCAGATTCGAGACCACAACCCGTTCGAGGAGGTTCTACCTCTGTGTTCTACTGAGCACTTGATTAACCTGCCCAAGGTATGTACGTCATATAACTCTACTGCTTCTTGTATATACTGCTACTTATTTATCTACAATTAACAAACTGCAATTATATAATAATATATTATTTTCAGAACAAAGCCCGCCCTCCCATCAAGGACGTCGCGTGTCACGCCATCAGCGACACGTATGAAGGTGTCACGTTGGTCATACAAGAGGGTCTTCTGTGTCGCGAGTGTGACACGCCGCTTGACAGTGACAAACACTTCCTGTTAGTATAACCACTTGATAAAACGACGCTGCAAACATTGAATACAATCAGATTTATTGAATGTCAGTAAAGAGACGTAGTTTTTCCTTTATCGTGTTGAAAACACTCATTAATTTTTACAAAAAGAATGTTATTTTAGTAGCCCTTATTATATTGTGATATCATCTTTTTAATATTTCTATATTTTCTAATGAAGAAAGATTAGATAAATAATATACCAAATGTTTAATACATACTAAAGTATAATTTTAATATGCTCAATATACAGCGGTCGCACGTCGCGCAGCAAGTGTCCATATGCTACATCATGTTACCGAGCGATGTTGAGACACAGTGGATATTGCGCCGGCTCACTTTCACTGGAGGCCGCTCCTAGACCCGCTCCCACGCGTCTGCGAATACTCTACAGACATAAGTCAGTTTACACTGGTTATAGGATATCAATCAATATAATATATTTTCCTTTTCTTTTATAAATTTTATAACTAACTATGTAACTGTTAGACCAGCAGCATATATTTATCAATATAAAATATACAAATACCCAATGATTATAGTAACTAATAAAATATTAATATTTTAATCCCCAGACGGCATCGTTACATTAAACAAGTATGTAGTATTAACAGATTTCATTTTCACGACGCAAAAATTGTATACAGTTCGTAATTATTTGCAATTCTGTATGAAAAACTTTGTTCTTCTAATATAATATTACTCCAGGCACGGACATTCTATCTCATCTCCTCGTGACACAACACACAAGCGCGTACTTAACTGAGGAACTAGCACGAGCCAACACCGTCAGGGAAGAACTAAAACCTGCTGATGAAGTAGAGCCTGTGAGTATCTACTAGTGATTACTCATACTGTTTTGCGATTATCTATATTAATAAAGAGGAAAGATTTGTTTGTTTATTTGTTATGAATAGGCTCCGAAACTACTGAACCGATTTCAAAAATTCTTTCACCTTTAGAAAGCTACATTATTCCCGAGTAATATAAGCTATATTATATTTAAATAGAAATTAGAGATCCTTACTAAAACTCCAATAATGTAAACCAAGGTGTAAAAAAATGATCTGAAAAATTCCTTACGTCGCGTGCACTGCGAAAACTATTGATGATAGAACCAAATCATTTACTACGACTTTGCAGAACTCATTATCATCTACAAAAAGTGTCGCGACAGCATATGTCTTAATATTATAGTTATGTCACAGCAAGCGGTTTATTATCCTAAAAATTTAATTTATATGCCGCCGCTTGAAAAGGCTCTTTATTTGTACCTTGGTATTAAACCTTATCAAAATAAATTACTTTATGTTCAAAACGGCTTCAATACCTTTTTATAACTCTTTGAATTATTCAATTCGGACATTTCATTCGGAAGATATCACGAGTTTTAAAATGCAAGTATTAGAAAAAAGTCGCGTGGTTGACGCTCATCGCGCTCAGCTGGCCAGCATGCGATGTAGGCTCTATGTAATCGTCACTGGGGTACGGGGGGAGTCAATCACAACTAATATTATAAATGCGAAAGTAACTCTGTCTGTCTGTCTGTTACGCTTTCCCGCTTAAACCTCTCAAACGATTTTGATGAAATTTGGCACAGACAATTTTTAGACCCTGAGAAAAATATAGGCTACCTTTTATTGCGAAAAAGGGGATGAAGAGGTTGAAATAGGGGTTGAAAGTTTGTACGGTATTTCTGAATTTTAAAGGAGAAAACCATGAAACTTTATATTTAAGCACTTGATAGGGTATATTTAAACATTTGATCTAGCGTTTTTGAAATTTCGACCAGTGAAGGAGTGAAATAAGGGTTGACAGTTTGTATGGGATTTCTTAATTTTAGAAGATAAAACCATGAAACTTTAAAATTTTAGATCATTTAGTTTTGAAATAACTGAGATACGGAGTTTTGAGACAGCACATACGCGATTTTCTCATAGTGCACTTGGGAAATCCCCATACAAGGCCGTCTCAAAACCCATTCACATGAAACTAATTCATTAATTTAGTCTTATAAATAAGCTTTCTTTTCTATATTTTTTTAAATTATTATTTTTTGCAAACCATAATATATGTATATTAAAAGGCAATAAAGTTGACTCAAGTTCAATGGTATTATTTTGGCCCAGTAGGTACATTATACTACAATTCAACGCCACATTACTTGAAAGTTTTACTAATATTATAAATGCAAAAGTAACTCTGTCGGTCTGTCTGTTACGCTTTCACGCCTAAACCACTGAACTGATTTTATAAAATTTGGTACAGAAATAGAGTTGACCTTGAGAAAGAACATAGGATAGTTTTTATCCCAGACTTTTGAAAGGTTCTCTTGGAAACGCGATATAACCGAAATCCACGCGTGCGAAGCCGCGGGTGGAAAGCTAGTATTATAATATACTATGACATTTGCCGCTCAGGCGCGAGGCACGATAGCTCAATAAGCTTAAATAGTGCCTAGTTTTAACAAAATAAACCAAATTTTCATGTCACATAAAATTAAAATAAAATTTTCATGTCTTAATAACAATTTTATAGAACATATGTGCTCTTAATTCAAAACTCTTAAAGTAATTTAAAAAACGGCTTAAATAAACATGCGTTTGTAAGGAGGAATTCATTTATTTCAGTTTCAATATTAATTTTAAGAAGTCACATCAAATAGTATACTACGTAGAAGAAATTAAAATCATCGTATATCTGTCTTCAGATGATTCCAGTGTACGCTGAAGGCTGTGAGCTGACGGCCAACGTGCTCCTCTACATGGACCATCTCAAACAACACCAGGACAAGGAGCTGGAGATTAAATGTACGAGATGTGTGCTGAGATTCGTACGTCTCGGTGAATAATACAACTGTAAGTACTATAATACAAACAGATGAAACTAATATTTTCGGACTGTTTAACGTACATATTTTATTATTTAAAAAACTATTATATATACATCCGACGTTTTGGTTACTTGTCAGCAACCAAGCGTCAGCGTCGGGAGTTTTTATCAAAAATCAAGTCGCGTAGTATATCCGAAAAATATTAGTTTCATTTACAATAAAATGAGTTCAATACACACATTAATACGTATAATATTTTTCAGGTCAACTGAAAGAGCATCAGATTCGAGACCACAACCCGTTCGAGGAGGTTCTACCTCTGTGTTCTACTGAGCACTTGATTAACCTGCTCAAGATATGCACGTCATATAACTCTACTGCTTCTTGTATATACTGCTACTTATTTATCTACAATTAACAAACTGCAATTATATAATAATATATTATTTTCAGAACAAAGCCCGCCCTCCCATCAAGGACGTCGCGTGTCACGCCATCAGCGACACGTATGAAGGTGTCACGTTGGTCATACAAGAGGGTCTTCTGTGTCGCGAGTGTGACACGCCGCTTGACAGTGACAAACACTTCCTGTTAGTATAACCACTTGATAAAAACGACGCTGCAAACATTGAATACAATCAGATTTATTGAATGTCAGTAAAGAGACGTAGTTTTTCCTTTATCGTGTTGAAAACACTCATTAATTTTTACAAAAAGAATGTTATTTTAGTAGCCCTTATTATATTGTGATATCATCTTTTTAATATTTCTATATTTTCTAATGAAGAAAGATTAGATAAATAATATACCAAATGTTTAATACATACTAAAGTATAATTTTAATATTCTCAATATACAGCGGTCGCACGTCGCGCAGCAAGTGTCCATATGCTACATCATGTTACCGAGCGATGTTGAGACACAGTGGATATTGCGCCGGCTCACTTTCACTGGAGGCCGCTCCTAGACCCGCTCCCACGCTATACTGCGTCTGCGAATACTCTACAGACATAAGTCAGTTTACACTGGTTATAGGATATCAATCAATATAATACATTTTCCTTTTCTTTTATAAATTTTATAACTAACTATGTAACTGTTAGACCAGCAGCATATATTTATCAATATAAAATATACAAATACCCAATGATTATAGTAACTAATAAAATATTAATATTTTAATCCCCAGACGGCATCGTTACATTAAACAAGTATGTAGTATTAACAGATTTCATTTTCACGACGCAAAAATTGTATACAGTTCGTAATTATTTGCAATTCTGTATGAAAAACTTTGTTGTTCTAATATAATATTACTCCAGGCACGGACATTCTATCTCATCTCCTCGTGACACAACACACAAGCACGTACTTAACTGAGGAACTAGCACGAGCCAACACCGTCAGGGAAGAACCAAAACCTGCTGATGAAGTAGAGCCTGTGAGTATCTACTAGTGATTACTCATACTGTTTTGCGATTATATTATAATATATTATCACATTGTTTATATATTTAATGTTTTAGATTGTGGAGAACATGCCGGCTATCCGAGATTACGCTCCCCCATCGGTCATCAACACTCAGCTATCTCTAGATGATCTTGCCCCACCTTCAGTTTTACAACCTGATCAGGTGTGTACTATGTTTCATTGGGGAGAAATATAATTTAAATTTAATAAAGAAATAATTTATATTACATATTTTTTTTAAAGCATGATCAAGAACTCCTGAAAGACGCATATGACCACCCTCTGGCAACACCGAGACACGAAGAACCTCACAACACACTCGGAGACTTTGAACCCTTGCCTCAAGAGCCACCTCCCCAACCAGACTTTGAACAACTGTAATCTTATATATTTAGATAGATCTTTATCAGATAATAGTCTTATGTCAAGTGATACAAATATATTGGTTCTAAATAAATGGAAATGAAATGTATGAAAGATTCCAGCTCACAAAGTAAGCAATATTTAGCTGTGTATGACCTATGTAACATATCTAACTGTAAGAACATTGTCAGTTTTGAATTATTTAAGAAATATTATAAAGGAACTTAATGGGGATCAAAAACGGCAAATAGAGTCATAATAATGGAATTTCAAAAGAGTTTGTATCAACCACTATTGAATTAGATTTTGGCGAGGAAATAGAGAAAAGGATAATTTAGTCAACAACATTAATTAATATTTTATATATTTCTCTCCATTATAGAAATGTATTTACATTTTTAATTTAGTAAGGAAAACATGTTTAGTGATGTTAAGTTATACTAAATAAAAAGTTACATTCATCTTGGCTTTCTTCTAATTTTTATAAAAGTTTATCACTTTATTGCTAACTCCATAATCTTCTATCTTGTTGTCATCTTTGTCAAGTGTTAAGCTCAACTCAACTCAACTAAAAGCTGGAACATATCGATAGACAAGTCGTTTTAAGTTCTGTTTCGTGAATTTCTAAAAACTAGCATAGGAAATGAATATAAGTTGTAATGTAATTTGAATTAATATTTCTAGCTTACTTTTGGTTTAACCCACAAGAACACGCGTACATTAAAAAACAACCATTCCTATACACAAATTGAATGTAATTTATACAGATAGTTTATTTTTCTATCCCCAGCGGGCCTGTTCGGCTCTCTGTTCTCCAACAAAAAAAAAACAACGATTGTAATCACTCTGCCTTTTTTCTATTTAATTTAAAGTTAGAAAAATATTTAAAAATTTCAAAATCAAATGAGGTAAGTACATCCCACATGACGGTTTACGTAAAAAGAAAAAAAACCTTTTTAGCTAAATTAAAAGAACCATCTTCACACTAAAATTATTTTACGAGCTCCTCTGAGTTTCTTTCTTGGCTTTGTATGGAACAAAACTATTCTTGGAGATCACGTTTATTTCATAATATGAAGGACCAGGTGTTCATAAAGCAAAAGCAGCACACTACGATCTGCTGAGAGCATGCTACGAAAGAAGAGTACATTGATCTTACATGACGTTACGTACACAAACAGAACTTATTTACACAATATCCACATGTGTGTTTATATGTAATGTATGTATTTGTGTACATATAAAACGAGAAATATATGTTAAACTTATTTTACACTAGCTTTCCGCCCGCGTGGAGTTCGGTTATATCGCGTTTCCAAGAGAACCTTTTCAAAAGTCTGCGATAAAAACTATCCTATGTTCTTTCTCAAGGTCAACTCTATTTCATTAAAATCAGTTCAGTGGTTTAGGCGTGAAAGCGTAACAGACAGACAGACAGAGTTACTTTCGCATTTATAATATTAGTAATACTTTCAAGTAATGTGGCGTTGAATAATGAATTGTACTGGGCCAAAATAACACCATTGAACATGAGTTAACTTTGATGCCTTTTAATATACTTATATTATGGTTTGCAAAAAATAATTAAAAAAATATAGAAAAGTAAGCTTATTTATAAGACTAAATTAATTAATTAATTTTACTCCATAACAACGACTTTCATGTATGGGGCCTCGTATGGGGCTTTCCCACTGTGCGGCGACGACGACCGACGGCAGCGGTGGCGTTGCAGATTACCTATTCGTTTAAAGGAACTTGAACTTCAAAGCCAATTTTTTTTAACTTGATACACCTAAACTTCTAAATATGATGTTCTTAGGTTCAGTGGTTAAAATTTTGTACACAAAAAGTTTAGCTTCGTAGTTCCTGTTCCGTTCTGTTCGAATTTCGGGAATTCCGTGTGTAGAATTTCACTCCCACGGTGGTAAAAATAACAAACGATTTTAAATTTCAAAAACGCTAGAACAAATGTTTAAATAGGTCTTATCAAGTGCTTAAATATAAAGTTTCATAGTTTTATCTTTTAAAATTAAAAAATTCCATACAATCTTTCAACCTTTATTTCACCCCCTCACTGGTCGAAATTTCAAAAACGCTAGAACAAATGTTTAAATATATCTTATCAAGTGCTTAAATAAAAATTTTCATGGTTATATCTTTTAAAATTAAGAAATTCCATACAAACTTTCAACCCTTATTTCACCCTCTCACTGGTCGAAATTTCAAAAACGCTAGAACAAATGTTTAAATATATCTTATCTTATGCCTTAATATAAAGTTTCATGATTTTATCTTTTAAAATTACGAAATGCCATACAAACTTTCAACCTCTTCATCCCCTTTTTCGCAATAAAGGGTAGCATATGTTTTTTCTCAGGGTCTAAAGATTGTCTGTGCCAAATTTCATCAAAATCGGTTGAGAGGTTAAAGCGGGAAAGCTTAACAGACAGACAGACAGTCAGACTTTATTTCGCATTTATAATATTAGTTGTGATTGACTCCCCCCTCGTACCCCAGTGACGTTTATATGGAGCCTACATCGCATGCTGGCTAGCTGAGCGTGGTGAGCGGCAACCACGCGACTTTTTTCTAATACTTGCATTTTTAAACTCGTGATATCTTCCGAATGAAATGTCCGAATTGAATAATTCAAAGAGTTATAAAAAGATATTGAAGCCGTCTTGAATATAAAGTAATTTATTGTGATAAGGATTAATACCAAGGTACAAATAAAGAGCCTTTTCAAGCGGCGGCATATAAATTAAATTTTTAGAATAAAAAACCGCACATTGTGACATAACTATAACATTTAGACATATGCTGTCGCGACACTTTTTGTAGATGATGATGAGTTCTGCAAAGTCGTAGTAAATGATTTGGTTCTATCATCAATAGTTTTCGCAACGCACGCGACGTAAGGAATTTTTCAGATCACTTTTTTACACCTTGGGTCACATTATTGGAGTTTTAGTAAGGATCCCTAATTTTTATTTAAATATAATATAGCTTATATTACTCGGGAATAATGTAGCTTTCCACAGGTGAAAGAACTTTTGAAATCAGTTCAGTAGTTTCGGAGCCTATTCATAACAAATAAACTAACAAATCTTTCCTCTTTATTAATATAGATAAAATAATTATTTTAAGTGATCCAGTTTTTATACAACCTACAGATAATAGCCCATGACGATTTATATTTTTCAGTATTATAATATTTCAGTGATATTGAATAATATATATATTCATACAATACAAGATTGGACGTATAATAATAAGATATATGTGGATAATATACCAACATGTTGAAATATCTAACAACATGATATTCTAAACAGTAATATGTACAATGTCTTTTGTACGCGACCATGTTTTTAACTCACAAAAGATAAATATTCTTGATACACTTAAATAAGCCTCTGGATGTAGATTCTGGGATTTATATACATCATAAACTATGTTATGAAAATGGATTTAATTCAAAGAAATATCTACCATAGAGTGAATTTATAATAAAGAAAACAGTTTTCATTTTACTGATGAATAAAATATGTAGATGTGGTAAGAATTATGTATCAGACAGGCTTCTTTAAATGGTCATAAACTCATAATTGCCCAAAACCTTTCACAGTCGATTTTACTATAATAAAAAACACCTACAAACACATATGTATTATGCTTTACTTTAGTCTAACATCACCCGCTAGGCTTTATGTTCTCCTCGTAAGATGTTATGAGTTGTGGCGGCGTTACTTCCTGGTTTTCAATGCTACCTTAAACATTTTACTACTTTTCCATAACTCTCCACTCATAGATGCCAATAGAATGATTGCATTTATTACCTTTAATATGTCAAGCACCCCACGCTTCTAACTCTGAATGTAATAATTCTGTTCATAACTTAAATTCTATTATAATTTTATTTTGAAGTAATTAACTAGGATTGATTGTTTAACCTTCTGCTACGGTAATATAAACTCTTTGTTATTAAAAATTATTTTTAAGTTTTTTAGTTCGGTCTGCTATAAATGCGTGTTTTTTTAACAATTATTAATTATTTTTATTTACTACAGAATACATTAAACTTTCAACAGCTGCAATGGATATTGTCTCAAGAATCTGTATAATTTATGACGTGATCTTAGTACAGTTGTTTCTGTTCGAGCTTTCAAGGCACAGAGTCGATGAGTATCGTGTACGTTTGTGTAGGTTCCGCAAAATTCAACAGTGAGGCAACTAAAGAGAGATATTGCGAGACACTTTGAATTATATCAACAAAGGATGGGTAACAGAATGAAGATATCTTGGAGGTATATATGAAAGAGTTGAAATTACTACAGCTTAACATTTGACAAAGATGACAGCAAGATAGAAGATTATGGAGTTAGCAATAAAGTGATAAACTTTTACAAAAAATAGAAGAAAGCCAAGATGAATGTAACTTTTTATTTAGTATAACTTAACATCACTAAACATGTTTTACTTACTATATTAAAAATGTAAATACATTTCTATAATAGACAGAAATATATAAAATATTAATAAATGTTGTTGACTAAATTATCCTTTTCTCTGTTTCCTCAACAAAATCTAATTTAATAGTGATTGATACATACTCTTTTGAAATTCCATATGACTCTATTTGCCGTTTTTGATCCCCATTAAGTTCCTTTATAATATTTCTTAAATAATTCAAAACTGACAATGTTCTTACAGTTAGATATGTTACATAGGTCATACACAGCTAAATATTGCTTACTTTGTGAGCTGGAATCTTTCATACATTTCATTTCCATTTATTTAGAACCAATATATTTGTATCACTTGACATAAGACTATTATCTGATAAAGATCTATCTAAATATATAAGATTACAGTTGTTCAAAGTCTGGTTGGGGATGTGGCTCTTGAGGCAAGGGTTCAAAGTCTCCGAGTGTGTTGTGAGGTTCTTCGTGTCTCGGTGTTGCCAGAGGGTGGTCATATGCGTCTTTCAGGAGTTCTTGATCATGCTTTAAAAAAAAATGTAATATAAATTATTTGTTTATTTAATTTAAATTATATTTCTCCCCTTTGAAACATAGTACACACCTGATCAGGTTGTAAAACTGAAGGTGGGGCAAGATCATCTAGAGATAGCTGAGTGTTGATGACCGATGGGGGAGCGTAATCTCGGATAGCCGGCATGTTCTCCACAATCTAAAACATTAAATATATAAACAATGTGATAATATATTATAATAAAATCGCAAAACAGTATGAGTAATCACTAGTAGATACTCACAGGCTGTACTTCATCAGCAGGTTTTGGTTCTTCCCTGACGGTGTTGGCTCGTGATAGTTCCTCAATTAAGTACGCGCTTGTGTGTTGTGTCACGAGGAGATGAGATAGAATGTCCGTGCCTGGAGTAATATTATATTAGAACAACAAAGTTTTTCATACAGAATTGCAATATTTACGAACTGTATACAATTTTTGCGTCGCGAAAGTTAAAACGTATTGTTTCTTCTTTCCCATTACTCATAATAAATCTACGCAATAAAATCTGTTAATACTACTTGTTTAATTTAAAAATGCCATCTGGGGATTAAAATCTTAATGTTTTATTAGTTACTATAGTCATTGGTTAATTATATATTTTGTATTGATCTATATATGCTGCTGGTCTAACAGTTAACATAGTTAGTTATAAAAATTATAAAAGAAAATGAAAATATATTATATTGATTGATATCCTATAATCACTGTAAACTGACTTATGTCTGTAGAGTATTCGCAGACGCAGTATAGCGTGGGAGCGGGTCTAGGAGCGGCCTCCAGTGAAAGTGAGCCGGCGCAATATCCACTGTGTCTCAACATCGCTCGGTAACATGATGTCGCATATGGACACTTGCTGCGCGACGTGCGACCGCTGTATATTGAGAATATTAAAATTATACTTTAGTATGTATTAAACATTTGGTATAGTATTTATCTAATCTTTCTTCATTAGAAAATATAGAAATATTAAAAAGATGATATCACAATATAATAAGGGCTACTAAAATAACATTTTTTTTTGTAAAAGTTAATGAGTGTTTTCAACACGATAAAGGAAAAACTATGTCTCTTTACTGACATTCAATAAATCTGATTGTATTCAATGTTTGCAGCGTCGTTTTATCAAGTGGTTATACTAACAGGAAGTGTTTGTCACTGTCAAGCGGCGTGTCACACTCGCGACACAGAAGACCCTCTTGTATGACCAACGTGACACCTTCATACGTGTCGCTGATGGCGTGACACGCGACGTCCTTGATGGGAGGGCGGGCTTTGTTCTGAAAATAATATATTATTATATAACTGCAGTTTGTTAATTGTAGATAAATAAGTAGCAGTATATACAAGTAGCAGTAGAGTTATATGACGTACATACCTATGGCAGGTTAATCAAGTGCTCAGTAGAACACAGAGGTAGAACCTCCTCGAACGGGTTGTGGTCTCGAATCTGATGCTCTTTCAGTTGACCTGAAAAATATTATACGTATTAATGTGTGTATTGAACTCATTTTATTGTAAACTAAACTTATATTTTTCGGATATACTACGCTACTTGATTTTTGATAAAAACTACATACTCCCGACGTTTCGGCTAATTTTCAGCAAACGTGATCACGGGCAGACGAGATGTGAGCGTTTATTTATATTGTATAATGAGACTAGTAAACCCGGCGGACTCCGTTTCGTCACCAGGCTTCGTTTTATGTAGCATTTCGTTTGGTGATTAAAAGATGAAGAATTTTTTATTGTTTTATATTTGAAAAGGAAAATTTTAATTTCGTTTCACAACAGTAATGAATTCATTTCGATTACAGAAATGTAGTGTTATTTAGTTGAACTTCTCTAAGTAAATAAAAGTGAATCCAAAGTAGATACCGTAGAATCGAAGCGTTATACGTGTCAGCAAATTATCCGTTACATTGAAGTGGTCCTTTGTAAACCACATTTTTTGTTTTTTGGTCTAACGTTAACACAAATAAAGCGGATGGTTTCCGAACTCCTGAACACGCAAAGTATAACTGCCCATGTGAAAAACAATGATTTTCTAAATTTATCCCGCAAATACTAAATGGTTTTAAGAGTTTAAACTACAAACACAATACCGGTTTGTCACATGAAATTACCTGAGCAGAAAACAATGAGTAGCCTTCAAACAATGTATCATGCACTGGCACCATCTACTTAAAATATGCAAACGAATGCAAAATCGTGGAATTCGGTTCGTTCGTTCTGGAGTTATAGCGTCAGGAAGGAAAACCGCACTTATTTTTATATAGTAGACTAGCTTTTGCCGCGACTACGTCCGCGTGGAATAGTGACTTCCGGCAGATTTTTGGTTCTTCCCACATAGTTCCCGTTCTTGCGGGGTTTTCGGAATGGTAGAGTTCCCGTAGAATTTTCAGCATAAAAAACCTATGTTTTTTTTATTCACAATGAAGTACTCTTAACCAACAACATATTTATTTGTTTATTTGAATAAAGATTAATATTATTATCTTGATACAACTTAAACAAATTATTTCGACCAAATTAGGTACCATAAAAACGGTTTTTGTGAGTTAATCTTAAAAGATAGACATATACTGTCGCGGAGTGTTTTTTAGATCATTAAAAGAGCTATTATTCTTTAATACATATTTTTTTTGTATCTTGAACCGTTTTCACGGCGCACGCAACGGAAGGCTTCAAAGATGCAATAATTTCTCCCGTTTTTTACACATTTACCACTATATCTTTGCTCCTATTCGTCGTAGCGTGATGTTATATAGCCTACAGCCTTCCTCGATAACTGGACTATCCAGCACAAAAAGAATTATTCAATTCGAACCAGTAGTTTCAGAGATTAGCGCTTTCAAATAAACAAACAAACAAACAAACAAACAAACAAACAAACAAACAAACAAACTCTGCAGCTTTATAATATTAGTATAGATTTAAGACTTGCGAGTATTAATTTCAATGAAAGTAATATTTTCGGAATACTTTGCGTATTTTATTATTTTTAAAAACACCACACTCCCGACAACTCGTCTGCCTTAATCATGGTTGCTGACAAGTAACCGAAACGTCGGGTGTATATACAGGGTGACTGGTGAATTACTATCGATACTTGAGGACGTGATATTTGACGATCATATATGACAAAATAAAAATTAATATAACATAAATATTAATAAACTTCTAAGTAAAGTTAACCAAAAGTTATGTAATTAATTACGCATCGTATGAACACCCTACAGATTAGGTATACACTCACACTCACACATAAGCGAGCGGGGCGTGGTGTTGTATCAGCACGCCGCCGCACGCGTCCACACTTGGAACACTTGGAACGTGTCAACACTTTATTTATTTATACGGAAATTTTGTCAAAAATTAAGTGCCTATTTTTTTTACATAATTCGAATGAGAATCATGTACCGAGTATTCTCCTTAAATATTGATAGTAATTCACCAGTCACCTGTATATATAGAAAGATATCAATATATAGATAGATAAAGATTGAGTAAAATATGTATGAATATCTCATTTAATATTTAAAAGTAAAGAAAAGTATTAAGAAAAATATTTTTAAAACGGACGTGGCAGTCAGATTCCAAGGCCATAAATTGAAACGGTTCAGTTAACGTGAACATCTAGAAGTAGTACCCTTCTTTATAGCCTTCAATATAGTGACTTTCGCGTAAATTGAGAAGCTTAGAAATGTCCCCTTAACGTCGACTAACTATTTATTAAACTTACTCACTTATTAAAAGATAAGATTAACAGTTTCTTTTCTCGTCCCAAACGTATTATTATGTAATGTAAATTGAAACTCAGATGATTTAGGTTCTATCACATATAACCATAAGTTTGAATTTCAAATGATAAATTAAAATATTATGAAAATAATCATGATTAATGTTAATGTTAGAAATAAAATACAATATTACATATGTTAAAGTGATAAAAATCTAAATAATATTCCGAAAAAATATATATTACTTGTTTACATTAAAAAAATGGTGGTTTCGAATATGGGTTTTTTAAAAAGTAGGTGTAATTAATTTTGACCTGTTTTTTTATTAACTAGGGTAAGATTTTTCATTTTTATACAATAATGTAATAATTAAAATAGAAATTTTAAATAATTCATGAAAAAATTATTGGCCAAAGTCACATGTATGAAACTACGTAATATAGCTTTGGAATGATATTCAAAAATTGGAAATGTCAGCGAACAATTGATTACAAACAAATGGAATTAAATGTAATGAAAAAGAAGAAATAAGCTTAATTGAATTAAAACAAAAGTATGTTGTAGTTCTCCCTTCAAAAGTTAAACAACTTGGTTATTAAATTTCATAAAAAAAAACAATTGGATGCAGAAATAAAAATTATGTATAATTTATTTCAATACTATAACAAATATTTTAAAGGTTGATTTATTATTGAGAAAGTATTTTAAAAATGAATTTCATCTCATCTTCCCGCTAACGAGTTTAATAAAAAGTTATTTATTCTATAAAATCAGACTACATAAGAGAACGTAACTAAAGAGCATAAAACATAAAAGGTAATTCAGCGGATCCTTAAAAAACTATCTC
This sequence comes from Danaus chrysippus, assembly GCA_916720795.1. Taxonomy (NCBI): domain Eukaryota; kingdom Metazoa; phylum Arthropoda; class Insecta; order Lepidoptera; family Nymphalidae; genus Danaus; species Danaus chrysippus. Next base: position 4,704,256 of record CAKASE010000077.1, on the reverse strand, counting down.
ATTAAAGTAGTATCTCAAGCGTCATGGCATTTTTATTATAATAAATTTGTGATTCAGAACTCTATGTAGGTAATTTAACGATGAATATATTGACAATTTTTGTTAAAAAAAAAATTATAAAAAGGTTTTCTATGGCTTTTTGCCTATTTGTTTCTGTTTAAATTACAAAATATCAATTCAAATAAGTAAATAATAGATTTTATAATACAACTAGCTTTCCGCCCGCAGCTTCGCCCGCTTGGAGTTCCCTTATATCGTGTTTTCAAGAGAACCTTTCAAAAGTCTGGGATAAAAACTATCCCATGTTCTTTCTCAAAGTCAACTCTATCTTTGTACCAAATTTCATGAAAATCAGTTCAGTGGTTTAGGCGTGAAAGCGTAACAGAGAGACAGACAGACAGAGCTACTTTAACATTTACAATATTAGTAGGGATACTTAACGTCCGAATTCTTTAAACAAGCTTTCATATGACAACATAATTAAGTAGCAACAATTTTAGGACTGTAGTGACTTCCTCGGCTTTGTAAAGCAGATCGTCCGCAAATCTGACAGGAGTGGGAAAAAACTGAACTCTTAAAATCAATTATTACAGTTCCTTAATATATTTACAATGATTAATTAAATAATTGTATCATGAACAATAGTTAATTTTAAATGTAATTTAACAGTAGAAAGTTTATGTCTCATATATTTCTTATATTAACGATGTAATTCTTTTCGCCGTATAAAATGAATGACTTGAAACTAACGACTTGAACCCAATACTTCTATTGAATAATTATCACTCAAGTCTTAAAATAACAAGAGTTACGAAAAATTTTTTTACGATATAGTTTGTATTGAAAAATATCGAATAAACAGAAATTTTTATAAATTAAAATTATGAAAATTTTCAGAATCTTCTAAAGATGGAACTAACAATGTATATTGACTTCTTTTATCGTGCCCAAGGACATGTGTCGCGTATAACATTAAAGGCGTTATTTCATTTTAATATTTCTAACAAAGTGTCACTGATTTATCTACTCAATTTTATTGTTATTTCGTTTTTGACATAGGAAAAGAAAAATAAACTTTCTCTAAAGTAATACAACGAAAACGAAACATTGCATTAGTTTTGAATTAAAGAATCGAATTTTGTCCAACAATCTTAATCGATTAAAAAGATTTTTAAGAATGATGTGATTAAAGAGATTATATTAAGTATTCTATGAAACGTTTTTAATTACTGTGATATAATTGACAATGTATAGAAAAAGTGTTACTTATGTTACTTATGTAGTTCGATTAACCGTTTACTTCTAAGTAGGCATCAAAAATATTTTTATTGTATTTTATTTATATTGAGACTCACTCATGAAACTTCTCGTTTTGTTTCCCTTTGCTTAACCAGGACGCTTAAGATATTCATCGAAATAATTTATTTCGCCTATTGAAAGATCTTATTTAAAATAAAAATTACTATACGAACTTTTCTATCACATTAGCTTCGAAATTTTAATTAAAGAAATAAAAATAATCTACATAATTTACTTGAATTGTACTTGAACCTATCACGTCCATACATCATAGTGATAGTGGTTCAAAGCAATTTCTCAACGTCGCACTTTATTAATAATGTAAAGATATCTTCTTGAACAAGAACGGAGTTTTCCTATGGCAATCAAGTTCAAGTGACTTGGTTTTACTTTATAACAACTAGCAACATGTAAAGAAGAACAAAATAACTAACGATCAATTATGAAATAAACTATTGAAGACAAAGTTCTTTTCATGAATGTTATCATAAGAACCTGACAATGTTATGAAATAGTATTTAATGAAATGAACAATAGTATTAACTCAAATATAAATAACTCGTTAATAATAAAGTACCATTGTTATATTTTATATTATAACGTATGTGTATATAAAAATATGAAACCATATAATATTATAGAATTCATTAATATTAAAAAATGTCCATCGGTTCGTAAACACCTCCTAAATATATACGGTAAAATCTGGTCAAGGAAGCAAATCCCGGAGTGTTTCGGGAAAGCAATTTTTGTCCTCATTCCCAAAAAAGATCGAGTAACTGATCCGAAAGATACTAGACCGATAGCTTTAACAAATACTATATCGAAAATCTTTTTCTCGGTTCTACAAACGAGAATGACGCGATTCATGCTCAGCAACAACTATTTTAGGCCAAATCACCAGAAAGGGTTTCTACCCGGGATTTCTGGATGTCTAGAACACAACACCTTGCTGTCGGAGAGTTTGAAAGATGCTAGAAAGGGCGAGCGGCAAATCACTGTTTGTTGGATAGACTTGGAGAACGCGTTCGGGTCGATACAACACGAATTGATGCTATTCGCGCTTAGATGGTACAACTTTCCACCCCTAGTTAGTGATATGATCGCGTCGTATTACTCAAAATTAAGGTTTTCTATAATAACTAAAGAAGGCCCTTCAAAAAGTTTGAGTTATAATGTAGGACTGTTTGAAGGTTGTTGTCTATCTCCAATTGCGTTTAATATCGTTATTAACATCTTAGTAGACAAATTAATCTGTAACGAGAAAAAATGGGGTTATCGGTTTAAGTTTAATAATAAATACACGGAATCCATTTTAGCCTTCGCTGACGATCTCGCAATACTGACACGTAACCCCAAACACTGTCAAGTACTATTGGATGAAGTGGATAAATTCTGTGAGTGGACGGATGGATTGAGGACAAAACCCAGTAAATGTCACTGTCTGTGTCTTGGTAGGCGGAATACAAGATACACCTCATACGATCCGGGACTATCGTTAGGCGGTCAATGCATTTCTACGGTTACGGAAAATGCACCATTTAAATTTCTCGGTCGTAAGATTGATAATATAGGCCGTACTTCATCTTTAGAAGGAATAGTAGATAGCTTTTTGAACGATCTTAACAAGGTAGATAGCCAACTGATCAGTAACGTCAAAAAAGCATGGATCTACGAGAATTACTTAACTTCACGTTTGAATTGGCCTTTCCTCGTCTATGATTTTAATAAAACCCTTTGTCAAAGTTAGATGCAGGCGTCATAAAGATGTCCAAGTTGTGGCTCGGGCTCGCTCTAACGGCTGATTCATCGGCGTTATTCAGGGGAAGCAATAGTTTTGGGATGAGTCTAAAAAGGCCATCGGAGCTCTATAAACACCTAAGAGTTTCCAAGAGATATATGTTGGGGAAATCCCATGATGACGTAGTGACATCGCTCCCAAAAGATGAAGATGCCCCCGAGCTAGAGTCACGACTTCAATTCCATAAGCAATTTATGATAGGAGCACAAAGTAACAGAGTGGGGTTAGGATCAAATAGGAAAGTCCAAGATGCGGATATATTGAAGTCTTTTATTCGGCAAGACGAGAATGATAAATATAAGATCCATGCAATGAATTTAGAAATGCAGAACGAGTGGTTAGACATAGGAGATTTTTGCATCCCATTAGCATTAAAATGGCGCACTTTAATTTACGATTGGTCGCCAGCATTGCTAAAATTCTATCTCAATGCGTTCCAGATGACTCTCCCAGATCAGAGTAATTTAGTAAGATGGGGTAAAAGTACCGAAAAAACTTGCTATATCTGTGGAAAGGCAGTTGGAACTGCTAAACATCTGCTGGTGGGATGTAGGGTACTCCTGGACAGCGGTCAATACTCGCGTCGTCACGATAGGGTTTTAGAAGTCATACGTGAAGCGGTTAGTCTTTCGGTAGCCAGAGCGCAAAAGGAAATTACCACAAACGAACGATCAGTAGGTTTTGTGAGAGAAGGCACTAGGGCTACAAAATCAAACGTCAAGCCTTACTCCATCCTTAAAGCGGCGTCGGATTGGACTATAATGATGGACACGTATGAAAAACAGTATAAAATCCCCGAGGACATTTGTGCGTCGGCCTCCAGACCGGATATATTTTTGTTTTAGCGAATTTTAAAGCGCGTAGTGATGATAAAGCTTACGGTCCCTTGGGAAACCAACATCCCCAAAGACCATACCATCAAGGTCAACAAATATTACGAGCTCACAAACGAACTCACTCGAAATAGGTTCGTAGTAGATTTGTACGCGGTGGAGGTGGGAGCGAGAGGTATAACAGCGAAATCTCTCTATAACCTACTAAAGGACTTGGGCTTGTCCAGAACTCACATTAATGCATTCTTGGAACGTACATCGAAGGCAGCCCTAGTAGGTTCTTTTCAAATTTGGTTAGGTAGGGAGAGGAGCTTGGCCAGTGGAGGTGAGCGTATACCGCGCGATAGTTAAGGGGCCCCTTAAACCTACACCTGGGTCGCAAGTCCCAGGCATTGCTGAGAAGTTTCGTCTCATATTAGATTTAACAATCCGAGTATGGATTTAAGACTATGAAGGCAGATAATTTTAAAGATTTTTTTTATAGTACCCAAAAGGTCAAACCGTTGACGTACGAGTATGTTTATTTATTTATTTACTCTTTAATGTACACCAATATAGACAGAAATAACAAGAGAAAAACAAAGAAAGGAAAATGTACAAATAGGCGGCCTTATCGCTAAAACATCGATCTCTTCCAGGCAACCTTTATAAATATTTTTAATCATGAACATACGTAAAAATTTACAAAAATAGTTCTCGGTATTTCTTCTCCATTTAATCTTTATATTTTAACCAATCATTCGCTTTAGCAAAGGGCATGCATGACTTTACATATAAATATGTCCTCAGTGACATTCATAATGTTAAGAATACCTTATAAAAGTACTGTCTTTACTCACAACAATAACTTCTAGCATTATTTAAAACGACCATAAATAGAAGAAAATTCCATACACATTTAAGGAATTCAAAAACACGTTAATTTATATATGAAAATACTATAAAATATATGTTATTATTTTTTAGATATTTGAAGATTGTTTGCATTAAAATTGTTGTAATACCTACATAAGTCTAATAACTATACTAATACATATGATTCAGAAAAATCACATTGGTACTTGCCCGGGCCAGGATCGAACCCGCACCCTCGGCGACGAGAGGCAGGCCCTTTAACCACTGAGCCACCACTGACTTTTTAATTGAAATTTATAATCAATAAATTAAAATAAAATATTTGAAAGAAATTATATTATTTTTATACATTATACTGATTATTGATTAAGATATAAAATATGAAATAATTATAGCTGTGGGTGATATTCTTATTTAGCAAATTTTTTCAGTAGGTAGTTTCATAATTTCGGATTCTTTAAATAATAAACGAGCATAACAGAGACAGCGAATATAGTTATGAAATACAGACTTCTACAATGAAAAACAATTGGATATACATAATATTAAGATAAATATTTTATAATAGTATTACCAATTTTCACTTAATCACAAACAAATTTTTGTGAATCACTTGGTTTTGCATGTTTTGATCACCTTCCCCGAAAGTAGTAATTAATTTCAATACGCTGTCCTATTTAGCACACAAACTAGGTGAAATATCATCGGATTCTTGAAACTAATACAATTCTATACTAGATTAAAATTTTATAGTTAAATGTTATGTTGATATTAAAATAAAATGTAACATTATAAAGCGTGGTGCAATAAATGATTACTATAACTGAAAAACGATTGATATGAAATAATTTTCGTTGCGACAGAAATATATGAAGACTAGCTTCCGCCCGCAGCTTCGCTGGCGTGGAGTTCGGTTATATCGCGTTTCCAAGATAACCTTTCAAAAGTCTGGGATAAAAACTATCCTATGTTCTTTTACAAGGTCAACTCCATCTCTGTACCAAATTTCATTAAAATCAGTTCAGTGGTTTAGGCGTGAAAGCGTAACAGACAGACAGACAGACAGAGCCACTTAGGCATTTATAATATTAGTAGGGATAGTTGAATGTGTTCAATATTTAATGGTAAACGTGGATTAAATAAATAACATCAGTTATGGAAAATTTGCGCAGAAAAATATTTTTCATGAATTTTCAAACGAATAATTCGATAAGGTATTAAAATTTAATTAAAAAGTTTGACAAGTACGAAGAAATGTTGAATGCATAAATAGCATAAATCCTCAAGAACCTCTGCCTCTTGTGTTGGCATAAATTAAACCAAACGATCATTAAAGGTAATCTCTTAATTGTTTTCATTACTTCTACAATATAAATTCCTACTAAAATCCTTAACGAGAAAACCTACGAATAAATGCACTATGCAATATTTACTGTGAAAAAACTTTTCTTCAGGCGATAAGTGTATAAAAATGTACTTACGTTGTAAACGATGTCGTGACGAACAATATTCATCTGAAAGTAAATATTTTTATTATTTCATAGAACGGTACATTACGATTATATTATGCCATAAAAAAATATAATTTTTTTTGAAACACCTATTCTAAAAAACTTTAAATTTTCAAATATATTTTCGCTATGCAGTCATAAACGCCGTCCGCCATGATGGTCTACTAATTATCTGTGCCGTGACGTAATATTCTTGTAAACAATAAAAGTGACTATCTTAACCTGTTTATCCGAATTCAAAACCATGGCTTCACAAGGATTACATGATAAAATATAGTAGTTATCACTATTGTATAGTGCGGTAATGTAAGAAAGAATGCATCAATAAAGAACTCAGAAAAGTTGTGGATTAAAGTACCCAGTGTTGAGAATATGTGTAATACCTGATTACAACTAGCTAAAAGAGATCCTGTAAGTCTGTCAGCCGAACAGTGGTGTATTTCTGTGAAGATCACTTCAATGAAAATTAAAGAAACTTACACCAAATATTTTTTTGTAATTTTCACTTTAAACTATAATGTATTAATATTTTTTCTTTCTAAATAAAGTTTCAGTAAGCGACTATGCGTAGTCAATTGCCCACGTGTTAACATTGGTTCTGTTTTTATTTCTGCTTGAAAGTGACATGGAAAATTATAAACAATATAAAATCATGGGTTCAGATAAAAGAATCAGAATGAAAACTAATTGTGTTCCAACTCGATTTAGTTGTCAAAAGGAGAGAAAACGCAAGCGTTTGGTAACAAATGATGAGGATGTTGTCAAGAAGAGAGTATACTCCATCTAACAATCTTTTATTCTTTTTACGTGGTATAAATAATTATCAAGGGGTATAAATGAAAGACCACGAATAACCTGAAATAGAGTTTGATATTACGTTGTTTACAATATTGTGACTTAGAAACATAGCGGACGGTGTTTTCAGTTTGTTTTTTTTGATTATTATTTCAAGTTTCAGTTGAATCTTTATAGCAATCCCTTAGAAATATTTATTGCAGTTTATATATTTCGGACCCTTATACGGAATGATATTTGAATTAGAAGTTATTGTTATAAATGGTAACAAAATCTCATTTTCCACAATATGTACTAGAGACCAATTAAATTGATAATTAAACTAATCTTCTTACGGTCTTGAAAACTATTTAGTCAAAATAAACTAATATTGTTATTTTTTTAACGGGCAGACGAGATGTCTGCCGTGATCACGGTTGCTGCAAAGTCATCGAAAGGTCGGGAGTATGTAGTTTTTAACATAATAAAATACGAGAAGTAATCAGAAAATATTAATCTCATTAAAACATTTATAATCTTCGCGAATAATGTTACAACAGTCCGATCAGAACGAACATCTAGTACATATATACTTTATGATCTGTTCATCACAGCTTTATAAAAGTTATTTAAATAGGAATATCCAGCGGAGTTCCATTTTCAAACATTCTTATTACAATCTTTTGAAAAAAACAAACAAGGCAAACAAAATAATTTATTTGGGTGTACACAACCTGCTAACTAATTAAAACTATCATAATACTTTTTATTAAAACGAATAACATTACCTTTCTTTTAGTTCAATCTCAACTGGTCACAACAGCTCACACACCTTGACTTTACACTTATTTTATTACCAAACGTCAATATTGAAAATGTACACACACGTTACTAATTTCATTAAACACATCACAAGCACAGAAATCACAGCTATAATTTTCCATAATTCGTTAATAAATTAATCCACTGTTTACTAATTAAAACGTATTCACTTGTGCTTAGAAAAACAAATGACAATATTGCATAATAATAAAATGGCGACAAAAGTATAACCAGATTACCGACCAATCAGAGAGCCCCGTCTCGTTTGACAATTAACGGACTTTCTACAAACAATTCAAAATTTAAATCAATGCTTTCCAAACACTATGCATGTGTTAGTTTTACACACACGCATACAAACATTTCCTGTAGACATACACGAGATTTGTAGATCGTCCTTGACACGTTTTGTATGGATAATAATAGTCCGAGATCCCACTGCAGGATTGCTGCGTTCATAGGTTAATTGTTTAAAACCAAATTTTTATATTTATTTATAGTTAGGAGAACATATTATAATTACTAGGTTAATTTTTGCGAACACACCCTGGCTGCGAAGAGTTGCGGCTAGGTGCGTAATGGCAACCATGATTTTTTAGAATCTTCATATAAATTACTGTCATGTATAGTTTTCTTTATTTAATAAATAAATGAACGGAATTTTTCCAAAAAAATAAATTAAAAATTATGGCGGCCAAATTTTGATAGGCAACTTAGTAAATATATTATGTTCTCCTAACTATAAATAAATATAAAAATTTGTTTTTAAACAAATAAGTGATGACCGCACCAATCCTACAGTGGGATCTTAGACTATAAACAGAGAGTGATTGTGCATACCGCCGCTCTGGCTGCATAGCAGCGCTAGCAGTTAGCAGCGGCTAATCGAAAATGTTTCGTTTTAGCATTGTAAGATGGCACTTATTAGCAAATCATGAACCAAATGTCATTTTTAATGTCTGTTGACATTTGTATTTCGTAATGTATGATTAAAATTTAAAACTATGTAAGTAAGAATTAAACAATATAGGTTTAGTTTTTATATGCGTATGGTATGTAGTGCTTATTTGGAACTATGGTGTGCACGCCACTGGTATATAATGGTGATATTATGTTGTTATTTAAACTAAGTAATATTCATAATGACAATTAAAAAAAATAGGTGAAACTAGTAGACGTAATGAACGACGTGCATTATGTCAATATGTACATGTAACATGTTATTCAATTACTGATATATTTTATAAAATTAAAGAGTAAAAACGTAAACAAAATGGTATACATATTTTTGAAATAACCTGTGTTGAAGGATGACAGAACTAAAACAAGAGTTACGTAACTACCAAAAAGGACAGTGAACAGTAGAAAATAGACGAAGCCAGTGTAGATAGAACTCAAAACTATTTCAAACCTCAGTGTTTCCAAAGTTGTAGGAATTTATGACTTATATCTGTCGTATGATATAGGGGAGAGTTGGTTATATCGTACTAGCATTTAAATCGTACCACTTCTAAATTTCCCATTTAATGAATATTTTTAGTTATTTTCGACAGGACCCTACGCAAAGGGAGGGTGGTTAAGATCACGAAATAATATCTAAGAATTAAAGGAGATGGAAACTTTTGGGCCTAAAATGTAATGAGTTAAAAATTGATTTAAAAAATTAGTTTATTTTTTGTATGAAATACCAAAAATCTGAATAAATTCTCAATCTACAGGGGGAGAAATTGCAAATAACTGTTTTTATGAAGTAATCGATGAACGATTAATAAAATAAAAAATGATTATTCGATTATTTAACTACAAAATAAAAAATTCGCTCCTAGTTTTAAACTTATAGTAATTTCATTTAAACTACACCTTATATGTCTACAATTCAATAAAAATAACTTTTAACGATACACGTTGTATTCACATAATAATAATATTAAATACTATTTTAAAACATCCTTTTCGATTATCGATTCCATTCGATTCGATTAGATCGAAATCATTTAGTATATAGTCTATGGCAACATGACATTGACGCTTAACAATTACCATGCCAGATGCATTGTTATGAGTCTCACTTGTTTCGTGTTTTTAGATGCGTTTCGAGTGCTTCCCCGATCATTTTACGTTTTCAACGACTACTGCTTTGTTTTTTACGGACTCCGAACCCGCCTAACGTTTTACGACCCTTGATTGCACATTGGACACCGACGATCGCCTGCTTGTTTGACTTGGAACTGTTAGTGGTACCTTAGCTGGGCAAGGTACCACAATATTGTACCCCCTGCACAGTTCCTAGACGATATTTTAATTATTATTGAAGAGGAATAAAATATTCTATTAAAATTATTTCTTTTATTTTATGACTTTTATCACATAGTTTACACCTGTTCCTCGTAGAATTCCATACTTGTTAGCTATATCTGTATGTCTTTGAGTCTTTATTGCTTTGTTATGACTTATCAGATATTCTCTTCTAAATAAAATAATAATTTTTCACCTACTTTTACGTGTATTAATCTAACTCTTAAAGATAATGCAATATAACCTCACTTTTACTAAACCTCCTATAACTCGGCTATCTGATTGTCAATTTCTATAGAATTTTCAATATAGAAACGCTTAATTTTAAAGCTTTAATTGATACTTTTTTCATGTCTTTACATTTAGGGCCCAGAATTGTATGAAATACTTTCGATCTCCTTTCCTATTTTTTTTTATTTGACGCATAAAATTGTAATATTTGTGTAAATAGCATTATAAAGTTCACAGTTTTTCTGTAATGTATTTAGCATCAGCATTGCACCCGTGCGAAGCCGGTACAGGTTTCTAGTAACAAAATATATCTTTAACTTATTAATAATGTACACAATTCAATCAACACGTAAAGTATGCATACTTTAAAAAACTATTAAGATTGTCACAAATGAATAATGTTTATGGTGTAAACCTCCGTAGATCACTTTAAGTCTTCACTTCATTAGCCTTCACATAAAGTACAACCCGAAACAAAAAGTTCTTAGTGTTTAGGAATCAAAGTATCTAAGTATAATTAACGTTTTTTTCCAATTATATGAGTTCAAGGTCGATGACAAGTTACTTTTTAATTCACTTCTAGAATAAGGTAAAAGTTTTGAAATTAAAAATAATCTAAATACGTGGCCAGTTATATCGTAAAAGTAAGAATAATATAAAAAGAAGCTTTTATTTAAGGAGAAAATTATATTATTATCGGACGTGACAATTAAATACCATAGTTTAAATTTTAAAACTACCTGAGTAACTGGTACTACAATTTAGATCCAAACTTTTATATGTGTTACGAAGATTTCGAAATATGATTGCAAAAAAATAAAAATACCTAAATCCTTCAAGTTATTAAAATAATATTATCTGTTTGGTTTTAATTTTTGATTAATTTAAGCATGACCCATAAACATGTTTTACTCACGTTTTATGTCTTCTTTACAACGTCCTCTTTAATCCCCTGTACCCCACTTACCTTCGTGAGCGTTTTGTATTCTTGCATCCCCCTGGTTCCCCTTGTCGCCCCAATGTCCAACTATTACTCGATATCCCATCCCATACTTCCAATTTCTACTCTAACTATTTCTCTGTCAATGCAGCGAGACTGTGGATTTCGCTACCGGCTACAATTCGCACTTGTAAGTCCGTCTACACTTTCAAAAAGAAATTGAAAGAATACTTCCTATCCAAATATTAATTCGTGATAAAATGGCATACACATATTTACTTATTTATGTATTTATATATCAATATATGTATGTATAATTATTTTTTAATATATATTTTTAAGTAAAATTAACTTTAATGTTTTTTTTTTGTTATTATTATTTTTTTCTTCTTGTTTAGTATAAGTTTATGTTTTTTTTGTTGTTGTATCTTTTCTCCTTTTGTTCGATTTTGCCTGTCTACCTTATGTTCTCTGTCTACACTTCTTCCTTCCTGGGTGTACTGGAAGAAATCTCTTCTAGGGATAAGTATACCTTTTAAACTTATTTTTTCTGTGTCATATTTTTTTGTCCTTAATGTTTCTGGCATGTTTAAAAAATTGTTAAATAAATAAATAAACATTATCAAATAACTTCGACACAGGTTATTCTAAAAACAAAGGATCGAAGGGGTTTTGTTAATCGAAATATAATTAATTTTATTAGAACAAGTTACTTATTTTAGATAGTAAACAAGAAACTTTATAATCATAAATTTCTAGAAATATTACAAGAAAACTAAGTGTTTATACAAATATATGTTTAAAATAGAAATAGAATGACTATATTAGCACAATTTTATTCACATCTATCATTTTGATTATCTATGTATGTATTAAAATATCATATTTCAGAATAAGATGGTAAAAAAAGTGTTTATAATAAATAATCTGTATCTTCAAATATTTTTCAAAATAGATATGTTTAAATATTAGTACAGAAAAGTATATTGTTTCGAAGTTTTTCATAGTTTTCGATAGTACGATGATAGCAGAAATTTTATATTAATAAATATTTGCTCAGATATCAGGTTGTGGTGACAACAGACTCTTAGAGGTGGTAGACCCTAGCTGTGGTCATTGGTCAAGTTACTACAGCTCGAACATGGGCTGGCTCGACAGGGGAAGTACCACCCTCTCACAGGAAATCGGCGTGAAGTAGTCTTTAATGGCTGCGTTTCGTCCGGTTAGTGAGAGAGCCGGTTGCCATTTCCCTTATCCCACCCTTTCCTTTCCCTCCCTTTCCCACCTTTTACTCCCGATTTTCCCCAAACAAGGGCGGCAACACATCTGCATATCTACGTTGCAGTAAGTAACAGTAACTACCTACCATCAAGTAGGCCGTCTACTCGGTTGCCCCCTTTTCCCATAAAAAAAAGACATCTTATTTAAATAAATCAATTTTGTTTTGCAGACATTGAATTTTCTTTAACAAGAAGAGAATTTATACTTTAAAATAAGCACACAAAACTAGAAAGTATGCTTAAGACTGACAAAAAAAGAGGTTAATATATACATATAAAAATTTACTAAGCGTATAATATCGAATAGCAAAATTAAACAAATGAAATAAAGAAGAGTAAGGAAAAGAAAATCATAAAACGTATCGTATCTAAAGGGTAGAACTTAGTTTGTTAAGATAGGAGACGGATAATTTGAAGAATATAAGCAGATCCGTATATTGTCAATAAATAGTTTACCAGTTATTACATTATTTTTGAAAAAAAAGAAACATACGAGGAGAGGTCAATAAATTCGCTGAATGAGCGGGAAGTGGGTTGAAATTATATAAGGTATATCATTGAGGATTTTCAAAATAAATTACAATTCGCTTCTGTAAAAATTTAAAAGTTTGTTTTATTTGTACGCCTTTACAATATCATAACAATTATTATTAACTATAACAATTATACTTCTATCTTACCTGAAAATACAAAGGAATAACATTAAAGTTCACTAATATTGCCTCCTCAATTATATCCCTTTGTCTATATAATGTTTTTCAAACCGTACCTTTTTCCAACTTTTGATTTACACAATCAGTACAAATTACTGACTACTCGTCAAATATATATATATTAAATTGTATACTTAAAATTCATCATCATTTACCTTTTGTTCCCTCTCTAATCCAAAACCGTAGGCGTAAATCTGTTTATCCTATCCCAACTAGTAAAACCAAATTTGAGAAAATAAAATACAATTATCAATCGTCCTATCTTTATAATAAACTAAACCGTAGACTTAACTTCTACAGACTGACCAAATCCAAAGTATTAGTAAAGCGTATTATTAGTAAAGCGTGTTCTAACTGAAACATTATTCACGTATAATTATGATGAAACTGAAAAATTGATAATTAATCTAAACCTTTCACAATTATAATAAAATTAATAGATGTTTAAATGCGCGCGCAGACACACATACATACACACACACACACACACACACACACACACACACACACACACACACACACACACACACACACACACACACACACACACACACGCACACACACACACACACTCGCACACACATAGACACACTTTTAGTTATTTTATAAAATTGTTTACACTGCTGAATAGGATATTACTATAAATCTGTGTAACAAAATCATTGTTGAGTTTCTAGTTGTCTTGGTGGATGAGCGGGGCACCCAGTAATACGGGTTTGCACCTAGTACAGGGGCCCTTGCAACTTGATTGTTATGTAATCCTTGAGTCAATAAAGTTTTTTTTTAATCTCTCGCCAAGTTTTAATAATCATAAAATGCACAAAAAAACCTAAAAATAATCTACCATTAATGACGCGTCTCTTATCGACAACTTATAAACGCGGAAAAGGAGATTGTCCACTTAGTATGGGGACTTTGGCCTGACGTGAACAGACATTTTATCATAGTTTTTGTAATTTGCTTAAAAGCACTAAATAGTAATCATGAGAATATAAACTTAGTTTTGTATCAAAATGTTTAAAAAGAGATTTTTGTCATGTCAGGACAAACAGGTTAAAGTGAAATAAAACAACATTTTTTATGATTTATTTTTATTCTGAGTTATCATATGTTATTAATGTGTTCAAGAAATTGGACAGGTGGTGAAATGTGTTCCTGATACCTTGCCCGACTTAAAAAAAATGAAATAGTCATTATATGAGCGCAGCAACACACTGTCCTTCGGCCAACCATGCAATTACAATAATATTATTTTATAGCTTCCTAATATAGTTTATGCATCTCAGAGATACGGATTGGTAAGAAGTCACTTCTTCTGTGTGCAGACTATCATGAGACACGCTTTGGTTTTGTTCAATGTCCATATTAAAGCCGTGGTTAGCGATGGAGCTAGTTTTGGGGTCCATATTACGTTAGTGTTGGTCATCGTTTAAGTATGCCTTGATCAGAGTCCGTAATACAAAAGCCAGGGTCATCGTTTGAGCGAAATTCGGGGTCCGTAGATGTGCAGGGGTCATTTGAAAAAGATCGGTCGGAGCCCATAATGAATAAACAATCGTTGAACGAAAATCCATAATAAATCACCACTCTCAATGTAGGTAAACAAAGCGAATGTGAACAATCAGTCTGTGACATATCAATGTCAATTTGTATTTTTTTGTTTTATTAGTGTTGCAATAGAAAAAAATCATTAAAAAATCGATCGAAAACAGATATGATTACGTTTAACATTCTTCAGATTTCAGTTTATAAAAAGTTTTATATGACGAAACTAATTAAAAACAAAGATTATTATATTTTTGTAAATACTTAAAGTTGTATTAAGTACTGCGAGATGATTCGATTTGACGCAATCGTTAATTGATCTTGCTGGTAACACAAAACGTGGATCAATAAAGCAAATCAATGAAGATACTTTAAAAATATTTTTTCAATAAAATACAAATGTACACTTAAACAACAATAGAATGGCTAACAAAAAATATATATTTTTTTCATAAACTTGTTTTTTTGATAGCAGCTTGTTCACGCTAGGCCAAAAATGGACATTGCCCTTTGAGTTTAATGAAATGTCATTTCATTACATACATATAAAAGCATTTTTTGTGTTTTTTCTATTTCAAAATTATTTTAATTTATTCAAGCTTCATAGATGTACAAGATTACAATTCTCCATAAATTTCCTATATAACAAAATCCTTCCCAATTTATAAAATGTAATTTATGAACGTTCTTGTCACAATAATCAAAGTGGACTAAATATAATATATTCTTTCCTTTTATTTACAGAAAAAATAATGTAAGTAATTGTGTGATGATTCCTAGTCATTAAAATCTAATGAGAAAAACAAGCACATGAATGAGTGATCAAGTTGTTAGTTTTATATTAATAAACAATTTTATATTACATACAAGGGCTATAATATAGATAAGAATTTAATCAAATACAAAAATACATAATTTTTTAAACAATTAATTTAATCATTATACTTTTGTTAGCAAACTAAATCATTTTTAAATATGTATTATTATAGTAAGAATTGAGATAATATAACTACATATTTAGTGACAAATTTATATAAAGTAATAGCGCAGTATTTCATCAACCTCAAGTCTGAGTTTAAATGACAACAAAAAGGTAATCTTTTGTTTCAAATTAGAATTAATTCTCTTACTATTCTGATGTGTTTTATGTTAGTATCAACGAGGATTGTATATTTAATCCCACAAGTAGTATTTAAATGTATTTTCACATTTATCCGTACCTACATAATAGGGGAGAGTCGAATATATCGTACCACTTTTCACTTTAACTCAAACATTTCGACTATAACACGTCTTATAATAATTAATACATATGTAAAATAAAGTTTCATATTTTAGCTTCCTAAGAAGAAGATAACAGATCCTTGCGATTATTCTAACATTGTTAAAAATGCTTTTTTATAGAGGCTTGCCATCGGCACGATTTAGCAGACTAGTCGTTTTAATCGTACCACTAAGTCTTTAAATCGTACCATGGGTGTAAGTCGTACCACTGAATGAAAGACATTAAAATTCTCAATCAAATTATTTATTTTTAACTGTTAGGTAAGTAATAAAACAACATTATTTATATATTTTAGGTAATAGAAACATAATTTTTAACTCTTAGGTTATATAAAGGAACTATAAGCTTTCTCAGTAAAATAACATGATTATACTATGATAATGAGATCAATCAACATAACTAATAAAAATGAGACAAAAAAATAGTAAACTATAATAATAAAGTTGTTACTTTAATGACATTTAACAAGAATGTTATTTGTAATATAATTATTGTGCATATTTCTTAATGGAAACAATCATGACAAATGTCTGGATTCGAAGTACACGTCTCATGTAGCCACCGTTTACAGCGAACGCATTGAATCCAATCAACTTTTGGACCCTTCTTATCGTACTTAGTAAGAACAATTCCACTTTCGACATATATTTTCAAGATCATCATCGCTGTCATCATCATCATCTAGTTCTACAACAACTGTCTCTCCTAATTCATCGTTACTGGTGATGGAATGAGATCGTTTCCTCTTATAACTTTTGTTTTTGGCCTTGGGTAGTACTTACTATACGTACTTGCGGTAGTACTATAGGTACTTGCGGTTGGTAGTCGGGTAAATCGTACCAGTACAATTTAACAAACTGCAAGTGGTACGATTAAACCAACTAAGGCATTTCTAAAACAAAAGCAAATATCTGGCATAGACTCAAAACTTAGACATGAGACAAAAACCCCCAATAATCTAGTATACAATTGTGGAATAATAAAAAAAAACTGAATAACTATAGCTTACCTTGATTACGAGTTGTCTCCTTACGAATGTACGAATATATTTATATTAATTCCTACGAAAAATGGTTTTCTTTTATTACGTGCACAGTTGTTAACTCATGTCGATTTAAACTAGTGGGTGAAGAGGGATGGTACAGGGCCACGATTTGGCGTTGTCAGTGTAGAAAAAAATATTCATTAAATGGAAAATTTAGAAGTGGTACGATTTAAATCCTAGTACGATATAACCAACTCTCCCCTATGAGTTAACATTTGAATGATAGCATTAATTTGATTAAAAAAATATAACATTTAATTTCAATAAACACTTACCAGCAGACGAGAGAGATTCAACAAATGAAATTATATTTCAGCGAAGTTAATTCCACAGACGCTTAGCAAAGAAGCGCTTTGTTATCTCGCTTCAAACGATTTCTATGTATCACAGCAATGCAACGTAGAATGTATATATTAATAAATTATAAATTAGGATTCATCATTATTACGGACATAACATTAAGTTTTGAACACATTCCGTCGTCGCGTATAAAAATATTATTGATTTAATATCGTTATTTCACTTAACCTATCCTTAAGTCATTACCATATCATTACTAATTCCTTGTTGAAAGTCGATCGTGGGGCAAAATAAAATACATACAATCATTGATTAAAATATTTGTTTTGTAATGTTACACTATAATTAGGTAGTTGTAATTTCCATGAGCAAGAATAGTAAGTTATTTAATCACCGTCTGCGGGCCAACTGCCTAAGTCCTAACGACAAATTAAACGATTCTTCTATCACACATTAAGTCGATAATTTGTAGACAATTGACATGCCCCACGCTTTTATTTTAGTCTAGTCTGTGCATATGTTTATAATTCCCATGACTGTATTTATTTTATTATTTTTTGGTCTTTAGTACATTTATCTAAATTCTAAAACATTGCAATGTAAGTTTCACGTAAAACCGTTTGACTTAAAAAGTTTTTTTACCTATTGTTTTAGAATAAAACTTCAAGTCCTTACTTATTATGTTATCTTACAATATGTTAATGTCTCGGTCTACATTAATCCGTCTTCTTTGGTTGTGACGCTATCAGTCACGTGACATTCAAATAAATCATAATATGTTTTTTGTGTTGTGTGTAGGCTTTGATTACTCCGTTACAATATTACATA
Source organism: Danaus chrysippus (assembly GCA_916720795.1). NCBI lineage: Eukaryota > Metazoa > Arthropoda > Insecta > Lepidoptera > Nymphalidae > Danaus > Danaus chrysippus. The sequence goes on along the minus strand of CAKASE010000077.1, from coordinate 4,685,899 downwards.
CTGTATTCAAGCATTAATTTAATGTATTATATTTTAATTAGTTAATGTGATTTATCGAACCGTTGCAAATGGACGTTATTTTAACAACCGTATGTCATCACTTTATTGTTTGTACAGTAGGTACCGTTTTCTATACGTATGTAGGTAATCTTAGAGTCATATTAAAATTAAAAATTGCTTCCATTAATTAGTGAATATTTATTTACTAGGATGTAATATTGATAAATTTAATTAAAAAAAATATTTAACCATGATTAATACTAATTATACAGTGTGTCTGGTGAATTACTATCGATACTTGAGCACGTGATATTTGACGATCATATATGACAAAATAAAAATTAATATAACATAAATATTAATAAACTTCTAAGTAAAGTTAACCAAAAGTTGTGTAATTAATTACGCATCGTGTGAACACCCTACAGATTATGTATACTCACACACACACACACATACGCGGGCGAAGGCGTGGTGTTGTATCAGCACGCCACCGTACGCGTCCACACTTGGAACACTTGGAACGTGTCCGCACTTTATTTATTTATACGAAAATTTGGTCAAAAATTAAGTACCTATTTTTTTTACATAATTCGAATGAGAATCATGTACTGAGTATTTTCCTTAAATATTGATAGTAATTCACCAGTCACCCTGTATAAGAGTTAAAATTTTACTTGGTAGGTATTATAATCCAAAATAAAGTTTACTAATTGAAAGGTTTTTTTAACAGTAATGTCAATAATAAATAATATAAAATAACATTTGAACAGACTGAATATAAATTTTGTCTGCCTTATGTTAAGCTCGGAAATATAATCAGTTTTTTAACAAAAATAAACTAATCGGATAATATACAGTATCATATCAACAACTAAAGAATGTACATTGTACATAGTATTACAAGCTCTCATGTAACAAAACCAATGAATTATATTTTCCTCTTTAATTAAAATAAACATTAATTCTCTGTCTACAATACTTAATACAACAAAGGAAACAAATATTTTCGGTTTTTCGAGACGGACGACATCTCGTCTGCCCGTGACCACGGTTACTGAAAAGTAGCCGAAACGTGGAGAGTATGTAGTTCATAATCAAAAAAAAAAAACGCGAAGTAAAATCTGAAAATATTAGTTTCATTTAAATGAGTACTTAAACAAAGTATTTCGACCAAATTAGGTACCATAAAAACGGTTTTTGTGAGTTAATCTTAGAAGATAGACATATATTGTCGAAAACTGTTTTTTAGATCATTAAAAGTTTTATTATTCTTTAATACATATTATTGTGTATCTTGAACCGTTTTCACGGCGCACGCAACGGAAGGCTTCAAAGATGAAATAGGTTTTTACATATTTACCACTATATCTTTGCTCGGTTGCTCCTATTGGTCGTAGCGTGATGTTATATAGCCCACAGCCTTCCTCGATAACTGGACTATCCAACACAAAAAGAATTATTCAATTCGAACCAGTAGTTTCGGAGATTAGCGCTTTCAAACAAACAAACTCTTCAGCTTTATAATATTAGTATAGATTAAATATAAATTCCTTCAGAATGAATCGCGAATGAAATTTTCGCGGAACTTATTATGCCATAATATGTTTAAATGAATTAATTTTCACTCATATAGGATATGGTAAAGAATGTCAACCAGATTGTAAAGCTTCGAGAAATGAAAGATGCCAGAGGATCGATAGTGTTATGAAGTGCATGTGTAGACCAGGTTTCGCTAGAATGTTCCCAGATCGACCGTGTAAACGTAAGATATTACTATTTTCTATTATACTAAAAATACACAACCAGTTAGTATTTTAACTATTTCAACATAATATTTTAAATGTGCTCGATTTTAGCAACATACACGTACTCAGTAAGATTAGGATCTAGAAACAATAAGGTGCTCAAATTCCATAAGAATTTATCGGACAATTCTACTAAAAAATATGAGAGTTTGTCATTGGCTAGTCATGAAGGAATAAATTGAATGATAATGCAATCAGACTTACAGGATGTTTATCACGGAGTTCACATAACAGGATTCCATCCTATTGAGATAAGAACAAAAGACGGTGCATATGAGGGAGTTATCAATGATTTCTACGTTCAGGTAATTCAGTAAAGACTTGAAATATGTTGTTTGCAGCTTAACTTAAACGAATTTTTCTTTAGCTTTCCGATAACGCTCATGAAAGCAGACTGAAGGAAGTTATAGAGAAATATCTACGGAATAATAATTATAGTCTTAGTGGAACAGAAATTTATGCATCTGAAGAATTTATTGAGGGCCTTAATGTTAGTGGTAAGTGAACACTCTCAAGTCAGTTAATTATAAATAAAGAACATTTACAACAACCACAATTTTGGCTGTCTTATTACTCAGTGGCGTGCAAAACATAGATGCAAATAAGCACTGTATATCCTACGCATATAACAACTAAACCTATATTTTTAAATTCTTACTTACATATTTTTAATCATACATTACGAATTACAAATGTTGACAGATATTTAAAACGATATATTTTGATTTATGATTTGTTAATAAGTGCCATCTATCAATGTTAAAACGAAACTTCGTTCGTTCGTTAATTGTCAAATGAAACGGGACGCTCTGATTGGTCGGTAAACTGTTCATATATTTTTTCGCCATTTTATTATTTTTGAATATTGTTATTTGTCTTTCTAAGTGCAAGTGAATAAGTTTTAATTAGTAAACAGTGGATTAATTTATTAACGAATTGTGTAAAATTATAGCTGTGAGCTCTGTGCTGGTGATATGTGTTTATTGAAATTAGTTACGAGTAGATTTTCAATATTGGCCTTTTGGTAATAATATTAAAATAAGAGTAAAGTCAAGGTGTGTGACCAGTTGAGTTTGATCTAAAAGAAAGGTAATGTTATTGTTTTAATTAGTTAGCAGGTCGTGTACACACAAATAAGTTATTTTGTTTGCCTTATTTCTTATTTTCAAAGGTGATAATAAGAATATATGTTATTGTTTTGGATATTCCTTATTTAAACAACTTTTAGAAAGCTGTGGTGAATAGATCGTAATCGTTTTAAGGTACTTTCGTGGCTCAAAGGTGGTTGAGAGGTTCATAAAGTATAATATAGATGTTCGTTCTGATCGGACTGCTGTCCCTACCATTTTGCGCGAATTTTATCAATATTTAATTTAAATTAATATTTTCTGATTACTTCTCGTATTTTATCGTGCACGCCACTGTTACTTATATACTATAAAAATCTAAGAAGCATTTGAATTTTTTCAGATTTCGACGAATGCACAAGTAGTCAGTTCAATGACTGTTCCGAACACTCACGCTGTTTCAACCTTCGTGGAACTTACACTTGTAGTTGTTTAGAAGGTTTTGCAGACCTTAGCGTCAACACTCAAAGGGTAAGTCGATTTCATTAATGCTACTCTGTCGCACGAAATATATGGGGTATTTTAGACATCAAAACATCACCCTTATATATAATTTGACTTTGAAAACGTTGTAAGATTTCCAATGATAATAAAATTGTACAAATAATGACACGATTATGTTTTAAATTGTAATTTTTAATAAAAACTTTCAGCTGACGCAATAGGCTGTGCGGGCTGCAACTATCATGGTACCTGCTTCGATCGTGAGAACGCGATGATATGTGAATGTTTCAAATGGTACGCGGGACGAAGTTGTCAAGTCAATCTGAAAGGTAAATAGAGACTTATGAGACTTGAGTAATCTGGAACGACTACACTATAAAGTATACCACAGGGTTCAATATATCCATATATACAGAACTACTACTATTCACTATCTCTTAAAAGTGTTGCTTATTTTAAAAAATATGACGATTATAATATTACCTATCCATAAAGGAATAACTTGATCAACGCCAGCATTCAGATCAGTATGGTTTTTTATGTCAAATGTCATGTAATTTAACATAAAACTTATATCAAATATGTTTTATTTTCAGCTGTATTAATAACATTCACCGTAGTAGGAGCTCTGATTATCATAGTGGTGACCATCTGGGCCTCGAAAAGATGCTGCAGTCAGAAGAATCCTACAAATCAAATGTTTGTTATTGGTTGCATGCAGGGAATGCCAAGTTTACATCAGATAATTTATCTATAATGTAATACAAAACATTTTGCAAAAATTATAGTAGCTATATGTACTAAATTTCTAAACAATATCGTCAGATAAAAGTGGTTAAAAGGCCCGCCTCTCATGCACGAGGGCGCGGATTTGATCCTGGCCCTGGCAAGTACCAATGTGATTTTTCCGAGTCACAAGTACTTTCTAAGAGATCATCAGTTATAGTATAAATTCAATAGAAATTTTTCTTCCAGGGTAATGTTCCATCAAAGCAAAGAGCTGATAGACGAGCATTGCTTGCTGAAAGAAATGAAGCAGACTTGTAGCATACAGAATGCTTCACTGCCTTATGTACCATCAAAGGTAAGAAAAAAATCAATTGAATTAAATATTCAATAGTCACCACAAGCATTCTAACACGATATTTCTTAGCTCCCAGTTGTTTTAAAAACACTCATGATTTATGACGTCACTTAATTAGACAACATTTTCATCCTCCATATCTTAGACAGAGAGTCAATCTTATATTTATTACAAATACAATTTAAACTAATTAATGTTTCATGTGAAGCTTCTTGTGTAACTTCAATGTTGAATCATGCTCGTTGTTCATGAAGTGTGTATTCTATATGTATGTATGTTTTAGTTGTATTCTATTCTATTGTAGTCCCGGTGTACATCACACAGTAAGCAGGCCCCGGAGCCTCCCGGACACTCCCCTCCCCCGCCGCCAGCCCTCGTGATACCTCGAGCGAGATTACATGCACTACATGACAGGTACCATGAACAACATGCTACATGTATAAGGAACTTATAGCACTTGCTAGGGATAAGGAAAAATGTTATATAATTGAATAGTATATACTATATATGTATATGATAGTTTATATTCTTGTATTGTCTTTGTAATATGGATAAATATACAAGTAATGACTTTTGATAGATTAAGATTATTATTTGTACATTATGTTACAAATTTATGTAAATTATTTATATTAATATCTAGGACCTTAAAATACTTATGAGATATAATATAAAATGTCATATAAATGTACATATATGTACTTACAATAAAATAAACATAATTTATATTTGAACAGAAAATTCTAAAAAAAATTTAAATTAATTTAAATATCAAACGGGTCACTTCCATACATAGAGTGAGGAAACATTGTTAATATGAAAATTGAGATATGATTGTAAATAGATCGACATTTTTGTACTCCAAATTTGCGAATAATATTCAAATTATACTTACGTATGTATTTTCGTGACTTTTTTAAAGCCATAAAAATTAATTGCCGCTTCTTCCTAGAATAGGAGTATAAAATGTTGGTTGTTAAAACAATAACTCATAGAACTCAAATGTTTCGATTAAAACGGATAGTTGTTGGAATATTATATTGGTAAAGTTTGCTTTTTAAATGAGGGTTTTTCCGTTAACAACTCCAAAGAACAATTAAAACTTTGGTTTTCGGATGAAAGCGTCTTCTCTTTAAGCAAAATAGTCAACAGGGTAAACTTTAGTATAACAAATCGCATAATCGATCGTACTTTACTAAGAAAAACTATATTTCTGGTAAAGAAAGTCTTTCGAAATAGCTCTCGATTGTAAAATTCATTTAGTGTTTGAGGCTTCGACAGTCTATTATAACTATTATGATAAAACATGTTATAACGATGTGTCATAGATTATACTAACGATAAAAAATCTTAAGAAATAGATATGAATTAAATAAATTTTGCTATATTTTGTGTATTTGAATGCAAAAAAATTTATTAACAGGTGCACTAATTCACACAAGTATAATATAAATGTTTTCCAGTACTAACCCAGTATGCAGTAGATACTCGTACATACAGGATTGTATACTAATTTGTTATATACTAAAATAAAAATTGGAGAAATAAATATATATTTTTAATATAAGTCAACTTTTCAATGTTCATTAAATCCGCGTTGGTATTGGATAGAAAAAATAAATATATAATGCGAGATTTAATTGAAGTGATTTTAGTGAGTACGATAATTCAAAGCACCTTTAAAATATTTCATATCTGAAAAGAACTTGACAGAAGAATTACTCTGGGATTAACGGGACCTACATGGATAGGATCACTACACGGGGGTTGGGTCAGACCTGTAGTTACTGTAGTTCTAGCTATGACAAGTAACGTAAGGACCTGCCCGCCGCGGCGGTGGTTATATTCTCCAAGATACAAAATCCTTTGCAATAATTTATAGCCTAAAAACGAATATGGTGAAAGCCGCGAACAAAATGAGAATATCCAAATTTTTGTCGTTGTTTTATTTATCGAAATAGTAGTACAAAATTAAAATATAAAATTATAGTGTTAAATTTTGCCGATAGTATCGTAAATTCTTAATTAACGATGTTGCCCCAGCGATGTTTATTTATTATATTAATATGCAGCACTTACGTAACAAGAAGGTTCGGATTTAAAATTTGTCTTGTGCTTTCATTTAATTTCAATTTTTATCATTGCTAGATTATTATTGCTAGATTATATCCCTTTAACAAGACCCGTTCATTAAGTTTTGAGGTAGTAGTAGAGGCCAGCGATATATCTGCTAAAGTAAGGTCGTTTAATAAAATAATGTTTCTAAATTTACACACGAAATAAATAACATAAGAATTAATTATTAATGTATACAGCAAAGACATATAAATAGTGATAATTTAATATTGATAGAATAATCGCTTAATGCAATTATCAGATTAAGATAATACCACTTAGGTTTTAATAAAGAATGTACCTGAATATTAATTTAGCCGTAAAATATCATGGCAATTTTAATTGAAGGGTAAGTTCAAAACGAGCCGTTACAGATTATTTAAATTTTAAATATCACAATTATACAATATGAACCATTATTGTAATGAGACTAATGTTGATGTTGATGGTGAGTTAGTTTCATTGCATTGGATTTTACTTCATTACATATTAACGCATATTATGCATTTCCAAATACATAGAAATACAATAATTTAAATTAATATTCGCTTAAAACTTTTTCTCAAAAAATATGAATGATCAATTTTTCATTTCGTAAACCTAAATCATTTGCATGTTATTAAAGCCGCTATGAAATTGAAAGTTTTTGGAATTGTGTGAAATAAAGCAAATGTTTACTTCTCAAAAGCTATTTACAAGATATATTACAAAAGTTCTAGTATAGATGTAAATTTAATGCTATTTTAAATTTTATATATTTCATTATTTTCCAAAATTAAAACAATATTTTTTTTAATACAAAAGTCTGTATTATTAACATCTGTTCCAACATAGCAAATTAAAATAGCAAAAACAGTACGAAGTAAATTTTGTACCTCAAAACAATATTTCTTGTTCAACTATGTTAAATATCTTATAAGTTAGTTACAGTTTTATATTCATTCATATTTCTTTCCAGAAATTAATCAGTAACCACGATTAAACCGTTATTAAAACATGAAAATCAATTAAGTATTTATTTTAATTCTCTGAGACTACATTTTTAGCAGGGAATTAAATTTTCAATTCAAACATTTCCTTATCACCACCCCTCTCTATTAAAAAAAAACAAAGTTGACAACGCATCAATTTATTTCCAGCATTTATTAACAGCTTCTTTAAAATACCCTTTAAATTGCCCCCTTAAATCTCAGATGCTTTGATGTTATTCCCTTTTAATCTTAAATATCTTTTAAAATTTCTCATTACATTCTCTTTTAATAACTATTACTGACCTACTTATCGTTTCAAAATTTTACTCATACCTATTTAGAAATATAATTAAAGTAATCCTCGACACTGTTTGTTTCAGAATTTTAGAAGCAACGTACTTAAAGAAACAATTAAATGTAACGTTAACAAAAAAAAATAGCTTTACATAAACAGAAATTTTATGCATAGAGGTACAAATTTGTAATATTGTTTTTAATATACAGTTATTGGTATATATAAATTTGCGTGAAAAAAATAATTTATATGATTTTGACCTTACTGAAACTGAATTTCGTTAAATATTATTCTTAGTGTTTTTATTTTCATTCTGTTTCTGGAATCTGATTGTTGACCTCATCTGAGGTAATGCTTCTACATCTTTAATGTTCTATGTTAACGTTTTCGTATAAAACCTAAAACCTTAACTCTGTTCAATGAATTCAGGATTTGAATTACAATTGATCAAAAATCTTAATTATACAACATCATAACCAAAATTTCCATAATAACCACAAAAAAAGATCATTTTTTTTACTAGAAGCTTTGATTGGCCACCAAATTCACTCGTTAAGTCTGTAGTTTTTTTTTAAAGAAATCGTTGTTAATGGTTATTGATGTAAACTATCTTTAAAATGTTATAAAAGTTTATTATGAGTTATAATAGAGCGAAAGCGCGCATTCTAGTTATGAAATGAAAATTTATTTTCACTTTTTTATAATCAGTCTGTATAAAATATTGTACGAGTATATATTGAAACCAGTAGTCTTAAAATTTTAAAGTCAATTGAAAAAAAATAATAATAATTCATTAAAAATTTTATATAGTTAAAAAACAGAAAATCAGAACAATTACGTACATGACACTTTAGTCATTCATGATGACCTTACTTGTATTTTCCACTATTAAATTATAATTCATAATTTTAAATTGCCAATTTTTTCAGGAAGTTATTTATTTTGATTAGTCTAATTTATTGACTAAGTATCGATTGTTTCATGAGCATACGTCAAGAGTAAGTCGCATTTCGCAACTACTCGTAAAACAGATTAATGTTATAGTGATTGTACACGTGTTGTGGTTTTGCTGACCTGTATAAACCTCAAAAAGGCAAGACTATAATGGGATTAAGAGCTTGTACGTAACAAATTCATTAACCAGTCATGAGATTGGTTTTTCCCCACTATAAATTCCTTACGCAATATTAACATTCCTCTTCTCAAAACATCTCTAATTGTTCAGAATAGGAGACAAGAAATTACATCATAATATTTCAAATTTTAATAAGGCCATTAATAATAATTAACTTAGATTCCTATTCGACAGTTTAATTATTCTAAACAAGGGTTATAATTAATTTTTGTGTATTATATATAGAAATAAGAGATAAACATATACAGGGTGACTGGTGAATTACTATCGATATTTGAGGACGTGATATTTGACGATCATATATGACAAAATAAAAATTAATATAACATAAATATTAATAAACTTCTAAGTAAAGTTAACCAAAAGTTATGTAATTAATTACGCATCGTATGAACACCCTACAGATTAGGTATACACACACACTCACACAGACGCGGCGGCGGCGTAGTGTTGTATCAGCACGCCGCCGCACGCGTTCACACTTGGAACACTTGGAACGTGTCAACACTTTATTTATTTATACGAAAATTTGGTCAAAAATTAAGTACCTATTTTTTTTACATAATTCGAATGAGAATCATGTACCGAGTATGCTCCTTAAATATTGATAGTAATTCACCAGTCACCCTGTATATTGCTGCAAACATGAAGTTGCCCAAAATGATTTGATTTACAAATTAACGGAGGTTAACATTTACCCTTATAATTAATTATATTTAATTAATTAACACAAGAAACGACGATTATTTTTCATTTATTTTAAATAAATAAAAAACACATTATAGAACTAACAATCATGAAAAAAAGAAATGCAATATTTGTTATATGTAGCAAACACCCCAATTAAAATATAATAATATAAAAGCAATGCATACACCAAATATTGTTTATATGTGCGTTAGCATTGTTTATTTGTGAAATTAGTTATCCCAATTTCGTGCAAATAATATGGTCAGCTATTCACCAACACTCCGCTGCACACGCACACACGGACAGACACAATGTACTCGCCGCGCCCGCGCCCCTCTCCGAGTACCGTCCGACAATAATAAGTAGTAGGTAATAATAAGTACACGAAATAACTACATTATGATTTCATGCTTTAGATTGTCAACATTGAATTTTTTTAATGTGAAGCCAATATTTTATAATTACTGATTTGTAAAATTAAATTTGTAAATAACAATTATTAAACAGCTGATAACGCGTCATTTTATTAGACACCACAATACCTACGACAAAGTTAAACACAGTCGGCGTGTTTAAATGGTGTGAATCAAAATATGTATTTACAATAATTTAAAGATCATAAACAAACTAACAGTTTATTTTGCACTCGCACGGCGTTGTTGTTTTAAAACATTTTCAAAATGTCCACCGCCTTGTTCAATGCACTTTAATGCCCGTTTTCGCAATTGTGGTTTTATTTTAGATAATACTGCAGTGTCATTTTTCACTTTTATAAAGGTGGTTTTATCTTATTTTTTAGTTCCTCGGCACTTGTTATCTCTGTGTTTATAAACAAGCTATTTAATTCGCCCCCACAAAAAAAAGTCGAGTCGCGTTAAATCAGATGATCTAGGAGGTCAATGGACACGTGCGTAGGTATTTGATGTGTGCCGGCTGTCGCTGTGCGTGCGTAGATATTTGTAAAATACTATTTTAGCCTTGAAACAAGTATCAGTTTTCTTTAATTAAATGATGATTACTAATTTAATATTTAATTTTAAAAATCTTAATATTCAATAAATCATTTTCGTTTCAATGAAGTGTTTAGATAGCTGTGTGTAGGATGACTGTAATTTACTTAGTTCTATCTAAATTTGAGAAAAATGACCTACATAAAAAACTATAATAATCGATCCAGATACCGATTCTGAACAAACTACTTTCAGGGTGTGCGTTAATAATATGTTACATGTTTTATAGATTTTAGAAAGGATAATTATGGTTAATATAAGACTACTAGCTTTCCGCCCGCAGCTTCGCCGCGTGGAGTTCGGTTATATCGCGTTTCCAAGAGAACCTTTCAAAAGTCTGGGATAAAAACTATCCTATGTTCTTTCTCAAGGTCAACTCTATCTCTGTACCGAATTTCATTAAAATCAGTTCAGTGGTTTAGGCGTGAAAGCGTAGCAGACAGACAGACAGACAGACAGACAGACAGACAGACAGAGTTACTTTCGCATTTATAATATTAGTAGGGATGTCTACAAAAAAAAAATTAATTTATATTACATGTTTATAAAATAATAATTATGGTCATGATAAAAAAATATATTTTACACCTAAAGAAGTTACTAAGGTTAAAACAAAAGAAACTCTTTTTTGTTATAGTTTACAAAGGTAAGATCTGTCAAACTTGTACAAGTTACATCCTTATCTAAAAAAAGAACTGAGCTGAATATTTTTTTACATTTTTATTATGAATGGATAGATATATACAGGGTGACTGGTGAGTTACTATCAATATTTAAGGAGCATACTCGGTACATGATTCTCATTCGAATTATGTAAAAAAAATAGGTACTTAATTTTTGACCAAATTTCCGTATAAATAAATAAAGTTTGGATACGTACTCATCCTTGCCGGCGCCAGTGTGTCGCTACTCCCCAACCCCCGCCCCGTGGCTAGCGGGCCATTAGTCGGCTATTAGTCGCGCGAGCGCCGCCGTAAGGTCCGTACGTTCGTCTTCCCGCGCGCGCGCCTAGCGATCGATCTTACGCGTATACCTAATAATAATCTGTCGTGTGTGCGTGTGACCCGTTATTACTTATTAGTAATTAAATATGGCTTTTCAATACACAAATGCAGAATACTTGGACATGGTTTATGCGTATGCGCGTGCAAATGAAAGCTTGCGGGGCGCAATCAATTTGTACCGGGAGATGTTCCCCAATCGTCGAGTACCTACGGCCAGCGTCATCTTAAACGCTAATCAAAGATTACGAGACTTCGGACAGTTCCGTGTTCCAACACATGCCCAAGGAAACGTCTTGTGTATGCTACAATGTATGTCAACAGAGAGGAGTTGAAATTAAAAATCAATAGTGCTTTCGAAACTATTAAAAGTGACCCATTCGTATTAAATCGTGTGAGAGACAATATGTGTAAACGTGCCGAACTGTGTATCACACGAGAAGGAGCTCGCTTTGAACATTTGTTAAGGTTAGTGTAGTTATGTAGGTAAATAGGTAGTTTAATGATTGACAATTGTTGTAAATAAGAATGATTCCATTTTTAAATACGCCGGAAATACCAAGATAGGTAAACAGTTCATATTATTTTTCGTGTCAAGGTCACACCATTTACCTAGTCAATAAATTGGTTGCTTAAACGAAAGAAATATCTTGGTATTTTTGCCTGTCCTAAGCCAGGATTAAAGTATGAAGGGAATTGGATCATTTTTGTTTATCTAAGGTCTAACACGCGGCGCCGCGCGGCGTTTGGATGTAGGTAAACGACCGCGCGATAACTACATATACCTACGTACATAACTGTTTTGTGTCGATAACGCAGCTAGGGTATCCACGCGATCCGTAATTAATTACATAACTTTTGGTTAACTTTACTTAGAAGTTTATTAATATTTATGTTATATTAATTTTTATTTTGTCATATATGATCGTCAACTACCACGTCCTTAAATATTGATAGTAACTCACCAGTCACCCTGTATAACCATACACAATTATACTATATCAAATGATTATTCGACTAAGAAAAGATATTACTCATTTGAAACCTCGTAATATAAAGAACGGGGAAATAATAATAATATAAACAGAACAATTTCAAGTACTTAAATTTATTATTATGAGGTTTTCATGTTTAATGCGGTTATGATGTTAAATTTTTTTTCTACAATAAAATTATTATAAACCAACCCAATTACTATTATACTATTACAATGTCTAAAATCTAATCAAACCTAATGACCCAATTTTGTTAACTTAAAACCGGAATGGAATGCAAATCGAAGAGAATAATATTGTAATTCACAATACATACTGTCAACATGGAGTTAGTTGTTTTGTATTAAATAAGTATTAAATATTCATACACAAACTTCAAAACTATTTCATATTTCAAATGCATGCTTTTTCGTCCCTTGACTTAAAGTACAGTAAAACACTGATTGAAAACTCAAACAATGTCCTAAAGTTCGGTGCTCCGAATCTGATAATAAATGTCTATTTGCTAAGAGTATTATGAATTTCAGAACAGTGTAAATATCTGAAACTATACGATCACAGTCATTTCGATCAATTTAAGGATACGTTATGATTAACGATAATGATTTTCTCATAATGTATATAAAAGCTAGTTAGGTTCGTGATATAGATTGTTAAATAAGGGTAAATACCTATGATAAAATATGGCATAAATATAAAAAAAAATAAAAGTTTAACAATTTTTAAGAAAAGCAAGACACTAAATTTTAAATATTATTATTCAGTTTTTCACAAGGCGCCTTTGGTAATTTTTATCATATTTTTTGTTTTATTTAATAATAGTGTTCGTTTATCCAAATTAAGTGTTTACTAGTTCAATTATATAATGCTATATCACTAGGTAAATATAAAATATTACATATATTTTTATGCCTTTGATTTTATTTTATATTGTACATATTTATAGGAAATAGAGAAACACAAAGTGTGTAAAATAAAAGGTACATACATATAGTAACCTGCGATGTAGTCTCTTCATTTTAAATAACATATATACCGACTGTTGCGCCATATACCGAGCCGATTTTTGAATCTAAGCCATCTGGGGCGCCACCTAAATACATTCAAAATATTCATTGGAATCGGTCAAACCGCTTCGGAGTTCAATGAGATACACACGTACATTAAAATTATATGTATGTTATTATAATCACTTTATTCACTTGATAACATAATAGTTAACTTGATTATATAGGTGTAGTCTGAGCTATAGGTTTCCGCTGTTGTTTTTACGCTCTGTATAAATTAACAGCTCCGGCCACATTAGTCTACTTTCGAACTATTGGAATCCTAAATAATATATGTAATATGTTTTTTTAGTAGCCGGATTGATAACCAAATATAATGGTAATAGCTGCACTAAATAGCTAAACAAAATAACTAAATAGCTGCACTCTTAGAGCACCATACTATTTCACCTTTAGTCATCCTTTCTGCCGAAATTTCCAGGTGCCAGGCAGGACGCTGTTTTTGTGCATCGAGCTATTAGCGACGCAGAACCGGTTTCTTTGCTGGGAGTATCGCCGAAGGGAGGAGAGTGACGACGCATTTAATTTACTCCAGTGCAGCTAAGTGAGATAAATTAATAACTTTTCGAATTTTCAATATTGTAAATTAACTTAATTTTAATATTCGAAGTCATGGCTACTGATTCAGATAAACCTATCTATACTAATATTATAAAGTTGAAGAGTTTGTTTGTTTGTTTGTTTGTTTGTTTGTTTGAAAGCGCTAATCTCCGAAACTACTGGTTCGAATTGAATAATTCTTTTTGCATTAGATAGTCCAGTTATCGAGGAAGGCTGTGAGCTATATAACATCACGCTACAACCAATAGGAGCAAAGATATAGTAGTGGTAAATGTGTAAAAAAACGGGAGAAATTATTTCATCTTTGAAGCCTTCCGTTGCGTGCGCCGTGAAAACGGTTCAAGATACACAAAAAATATGTATTAAAGAATAATAGCTCTTTTAATGATCTAAAAAACAGTCCGCGACAGTATATATCTATCTTTTAAGATTAACTCACAAAAACCGTTTTTATGGTACCTAATTTGGTCGAAGTAATTTGTTTAAGTTGTATCAACATAATAATATTAATCTTTATTCAAATAAACAAATAAATATGTTGTTGGTTAAGAGTACTTCATTTTGAATTAAAAAAAAAACAGGTTTTATCCTGAAAATTCTACGGGAACTCGACCATTCCGAAAACCCCGCAAGAACGGGAACTATGTGGGAAGAACCAAAAATTTGCCGGAAGTCACTATTCCACGCGGACGGAGTCGCGGCAGAAGCTAGTTATTAAATATAAGGAGTTAAGCTTAAAACGTAGTTCCATAAAAGGCCAGATTACAAAATTTAAAAATTATTCTGTTATTATTTATTATCGTCAACTGTTTATTTATGAAACTGTTTTACGCAAACACAAAACCCTAATTTATGATGATAATCGTGATAAAAGGAGATTAGATATAATACTCCAAATTGAAAAACACAGAAGTAAACTTGCAGGGAGACATTATTATATTATTAGCTCAAGATTATATAATAAAATTAACAAACTTATAAATATATATCATCTTTATAGAAATAAATTTCGAATTTTCAATATTGTAAATTAACTTAATTTTAATATTCGAAGTCATGGCTACTGATTCAGATGAACCTATTATTAAATATAAGGAGTTAAGCTTAAAACGTAGTTCCATAAAAGGCCGGATTACAAAATTTAACAATTATTTAACAACATTAGAGTCAATTCAACTATCTAGTACTAGCTTAGCAGTATTAATCTTTAAAATTAAATAAATTTGAAACTTTATCTAGTAAATTTGAAGATTTACAAACTGAAATGGAAGTATTAAATTACCACCAGGAGACTTACCTGAAATTAAATCCAATTTATCCACTCTAACACAAACAGTTATTCATTTTGAAAATTATTCCAATCTTTCTAAGCTCCAAATAATATTTGCATATGTAAAGCGATTCATTCATTATACTAAACCTTTATTTTCTAAACGCTCTGGTAGGTACATTAACATCCGACAACAAGCGAAATTTTGTTGCAGCTGCTAAAGAGTTAGGTTCATTTCTCAAATCAAATAATAATTTAGTAACCAACTGCTGCATCAGATATAAAATTTAATCAGGTATAAAATTTAAGTTTATTCATGCATCATAAGCATGCATGAATCCGGCATTAAATCCGCTAAACACCATATAAGACGTGCAATGGGCAATAGCCATCTTAATTTTGAGGAGTTGCAAACACTTTTCGCACAAGTGAAGGCAATACTAAACAGCCGTCCCCTGTGTCCCTTGTCTTCCAGCCCTGACGATTTTCTTTCCCTTATTCCAGGACACTTCATCATCGGGAGACCTCTGAAATCCATTCCTTCACCAACTCACCAAGACTTGAAGCTTTTCGACGGCGGACAGAGCGGAAACCGACCGACCACAAGCGAACTCAGGCCTCCGAAAAGATATCATAGATATTGCTATACCTACGTTTATATTTCATGTGTTATTTTACTCCTAGTATAAGTTCGTGTGATTTTTAAAGATTGTTAAATTAAATTTATAAAATTTTTGTTAATTTTATATTGTTAATTTTAATTAATAATAATAATAATAAAAACTTTATTGCTTCAGATAGGTCGTGCATTAAAAAGTTACTGTTTCTATTAACAACTGTTTCACATTTAACAATATTAACCTACTTCTATATTAAATTACACTGTAGTGATCGTTTTCACGAGAGGTCATTTATTTTACATGCGATACTGGCGTTTCATAATAAAAAAAATAATTATAACGGTTAAAATTACATAATTATTGTAATAAAGTTTTTATATTTCAATATTGATATCCATATTGAATAAAAAGATGTTACTTGTTTAACGAAACTTAAATTTAATTATTTGTTTTATAATAGCATGGATTTCATATTATTGTAATATTCTTGTTTTCTTATTTTTGTTCTAAAAATAAAATTTACTTTCGCAATATTTCGTACAAGTAAACGACGTTGTAAGTCACATTACAGAAAGAACGACCCGAAATATAAGAATACAATGTGGAGTAGGAATGAGGGTCATTAGGATTCAATAAACGTACAGTTACTGAAAAAGAATAGTTTATTTTGCTTTGAAAAGAATAATTTTGTATGAGTATGTACATATGTATAATTATTTGTGTACATTTGAAGTTGTGAAGGAATAGAAACGGAGTCAGAAATAAATCAATTTATGTTCTTGTGAGGTGTAACATTGATTTTGACAACTTCATTGGTTGAGAGGAACCATACTGAGAAAGAGGCCTTAGGGAACGTTCGGCGTGAAGTTGTAGAGGACTTATAAGAAGGGTTGTCCGAGGAACACATTCAGATTCTATTGAGAGTATACTATCACACAAGAGACTAAAATATAACGAAAGTTTTGATTTCTTCTGGGAGTAGATAAACATCTTTGTTCCACTGACATTCATTGTGTTTACTCTTAGAGAATCCATTACATTGAGATCGTTGGAGCAACACTTTAATAAACTTAAAACAATCAGGATATCGATGTGACAATGTTGTTTCTAAACCTAATGAGAAATACTGAATATTTCTTTCATTTATTCGTTGTTTAGATTTGAGAGAAAACGTCGTGGATAATTTTGATTGATTGTATTTCAGGAGATTTTTTATTCTTCTTCATTTCCTTTCACTTTTGTTCTATAAATAAAAATAAATAAATAAAGTAGTTCTGTAAAGTCAGTATCATTGTTTTGTATTTATTAGTTAAATTCAACTCGACACTTCATTGTATCTTCTCTCCCAGACCAGAATAAATACTTGGTTTTAGGTTTATATGTCAGGGGATATTTCATAATGTTTATATTTCAATATAAGAAACTAATAAATTTTAAATAAAGTCATTGTAGACAATACACATATTTGTATGACATCATGCATTCAATTTTGTCTAGGGCCCAGTGATTTATTCTGCCTTGAGTGAAAATATATCCTGGAAACAAAGTAAACGAGATACTTTTATCCCCGTTATATGTATAAATAATGATTGTTAGTTTTAGTCTCAAATAACATTCAAGAAAAATATATTTGTAAATTATATATTGGTTTATTACCATTTCTGTGTTCGATTTGTTGTTGGTTCTTTTTTTTATAAAAAATATTTTGTTTATATAGGTATAGTTTACTTTTATTCCTCTCTATCGATTTTGTTTTTAGTTTTGTAAAAAAATGTTATATGATAGGTATGAATATTCAACAGTATTTATGAGAAAAGATTATATTTGTATATACCCGTTGTAACAAATGATAGACTAATTGCGAGTACATTTTAATATATTCTAATATATTGTTTAGTTCCTATACTTTTATAACTTAATAAATATTCGTTATCTCAAGCACCTCCTATTGGTGATTGTACCAAACAAGGGGATTATTTATATATAAAATATGTTGTAGGTGTTCACATTGATAAATATAGTTTAATGGTTTATATGTTTAATTCCGAGTCATTTGAACTTGATTCATTACATAAATATTGTACAAGTCATTACATCTTAAACTTTATTAAATCATTGTTTGTTCCTCAACTAGTATACAAGCTTTAATCTCATAATATTTTCATACATGTAATACATATATCATTATACACGTGTATTATCTTTAACACAAGGCTCGCACTTCCTTATTTGCTTGTTGTACTGCTTATTAGTTATTATTAAGTAAGCTGTTTCGTAATGCTGACAGCCGCGAGGATCCTCAGGGGAGGTGGCGGTTGGCTGCTGAGTGTTACTAGTCACTGGTTAGCTTTAATAATAATTATTATATTGTTGATAAGTGGTCTACTTTTTAAATGTCAAATTTTATGATTATGATTAATTTGTTCTTCGTTCTGAGAAAATGAACATGCGGTTACAGAAATTAAGAAGCAGAGACCTACGTATTGTGACTTAAATATATTACATAGATTGAGTAATAACTCTATGACAGTCGGTTTCGGAGAACAAGAGTATGAAAATTATCTTAAAATATGAAAATAAGCTGTTCTATCTTAATGACGAGATAAAAAACTTATTGTTTAAGGATGGCAGTATATACATAATGAAATGATATATAATTTTTTTTTTTATTTAAAGAATTAGTAAAAACAAGGAGAAAATGTTTAATTCAATGAACCAGTTAAAATAAGATATGATCGTTAAAAAAATTGAGATATTTAAATTAAAAAAAACACTGCATGTTTTTTTCACGCTATTAAGATAAATAAAATTGGCTGTTATTTTTGTTAAAAATAAATTCTCAGAAGTCACAATTTAATCAAAAATAGAACTAATGGTTAAGATTTTCATATGAAATATAGACTAGAGGGGAGAAACGATATATTTCGTGTATTTCTTTGAATTATTTTTTTCATTGTTATGGTTGTTTGTTTTGTGGGTTGCTTTTATGTTTACATTATTTTGTGCTAGTATATAGTTGAGTTTATAGGTCATGTGATCTCTGTTCACTGAAGATATAAGGAAAGTCACTCAACAACATTTTACAGTTATAAAGTATTCCATTGAAATCATTAACATCGTATTATTAATGCTTATAATATTATGTTGTAGCAATCCTATATGAATACACTCTGTTAGCTTTATTCAATATTTAAATGATTTATAAAAAAACTACCAATAAAATTGTATCATAACGTATATATAGGTTTAAGTTTGGGATATAAGTTTTGAATAACGTAATAAATTTCAATATTTGATTTAGTTTTCTAAAACCTTTGGCTACCAAATTGGAATGTATGAATGACAATCTTAAGTTCATTAACAGTATAATAATATTAAGTTAATTAACAGTATATACATATAAGTTACATAGGAATAAATGTCATTAGTAACTTAGTATAAATTAAATCTCAATGGATTCAAGAGAGGAGTCACTCACAAGAGTCATTAATTTTCAAAGGAATTAATTAGTTCAAGAGTGTAACATCCTCACTCGCCGCTATCAGGATCTCATGGCTTGGATGAACTGCGAAATTTGCGAAAGAGTGACATGAAATATTTAGATAGTATATAATTCTTAAAAACTTAAAATAATTTTATAAATATTTATTTTTATTTTGAATCAAACAACATTCAAAACTTTTTTTAAATAATAATTATAATATCTTTTAAGTAAATTTGGTCATTAAAGATAAGGAAAATTGTGAGATGTCACAAGTTCAAATAAGACATTGTTTATATTAGGATTTCAGAGAGTTTATTAATAATAAATGTATCTCAAAACAAACAAGGATATCCCTTATAGCAGTGTATTGGAGAAGCGAATAGTCAAACGCCTTTCTGTAATTCTCAGGTATTATATTTAAATTTTCATTCAAAGACCATTGAATCGAAGAGCCGAAAAGGCTTGTTTTTGTAATTTCCGATACGAACAGAAGGCTTACTTGATGGACAGTAGTCACAGTCGCGTCCTTTATTGTGGACAGTATAAAAATATTCTTTAGTAAATTTGTCCGATATAAGGTTAGTGTTAGATTGTAAATGACATTCGACTTGAAAGATGAATGATGATCTTGGAACCATAGAAATATAACAGGAAAAATGTCTAGAATAAAAGTTAAGACTTGTTAATAAAAAACAAAACATTTGTTATGAAACTAGCTTAGATTTAACAAGTATAAGAAGAAATTAATTAAATTCATCAAAAACTTCAACAATCTGCTAACTTTTGATAAAAGTATATTTTTCTTGATCAGTTTTGAAAGGTTAGAAATACCGCTATTGTTACAATAAAATAATTTCATTTAAGAGATTTATTCGCAAATTAATATATAAAATGGGGTTACTGACCTATGTGTGTAGGCGTGTGGTACGTATGTGTGTCTGTTTGTTTTTGTGTATGAGTAATTATTGGTTTCATATAACCATACATACATATCTATACATAATATATGATATTTACAAAAAATATTGTTACATAGTGGTAAATAAATAAACTATTGTTTGCTTACTATAGTTTTAAAAGTCCAGAATCTCATCGAGCATCTATTTTGTCGACCTCAAACAGTTAAAACACTGAACATAATATATCACTTGATTGAAATTTGAATCATCAATGACCTTAGCTAATTCTTAACCACTGCTTTTAGTTTTCAATTTCTTAAGGTAAGTTAACATAAATATATCTATTAAGCGGAAATCTTTTTACCATTTTATTACTAGAAAATCCCTTTTGTATGTTATAAATTGTATTTTAGACGACATTCCTGTATTCACTAAAACGGACTCTTTAAAAATATCAGTTATAAAAAGTGTTATAAATCGTTTTCGTTTTTTTACACTTTTTCTCCTATAATATTATAAATCAGATAACAATTTCAAGTATTTATACGACTTTAATATTTTTAAACAGGTTGTATCTTCTTTATCCTTGAGATGAATGAAGTCACAATGAATACATACCAAATTTTCCTACCTACCTACCTACGAGAGCTCATAGTCTAAGAGCCAGTGATTAATAACCCTCCGAAAATATATCAGAGGAACAAGGGTACTTACACTACTTCTTTCTCTGTGTTTTTTGTCTCAGTCTACATTAATTCTATTGTATAGTGGATGTTAAATTTCATGAAAAACATTGTTTTTCAGTAAAATCAATATTCTTGTAGTTGTTGCTTGATAGAATTATGAAATATTCAATCATTCTTTGAACGATACTATTGTATTATTAAAAATTTGATGCACAGTTTTTAATAAGGATATTAAATTAGCTGTGACTTTATGATTGTTATGATTTAATGAATAAATTTAAACAATAATTTTCCTGCAAGTTCCTTCTTTATGAATAATAAAAATACTTTGTAATTAATATATCAGTAAAAGTATTCTGTTAAAGTTGATAAGACCCTTTTTTTTGATGACGCAGGGAAACTCTTTTTACGAGTCGTCCAGCCGGCCTTAGTGGGGCCGGAAGGGATGTGTGAGGCTCGGCCTGGGCAGGCCCCTACTCACTTAAACCACTGCGAAAGCCATCGGCCGCTATGTCGGTGTATCCCGGATCTGTCAGCGACAGGGCACACCAGCGACTGGCCGGTCCTGGCAAAGACCGGACTTACTCCTTCGGAGAATGGGGGCGATCCCGGCAATTAGGGACGCCCCGACGATGCCGGGCTTTTACTGGAGCCGGGTTACAAAGTTGATGAGACCCATGTGAATAGTTTTTAAATAATTTTCGTATCGTTCGTAGATCATAGTTATCTTAATGACGATCTAATTTTCTTACTAAATAAATTATGTACCTTAAAACTCCATATTAAAATAATATACATATAATAGATAATCGTGAACATCGCAGATTAAAAAAAGTAAAGACATCGATGTGAATTCAAGATATAATTTAAAAAATAATTTGGAAGTTGAAAAAATGTCAATGAATTTATCAAAAATCTTTTAATCGTATAAGACAAAGTCTACATGTAAATACATATGTAAAATTAATATTTTATTGAAATACTGTACACTAAAGAAAAATATAGTTCGTCAGAGATATATTTAATATTCATATGATATTCTTAGTTTTACTATTATAATAAATGTCACATTTTACTATAGTTACAATAAAGTAATTATTATTATAATTAACTTATCAACGGGACCAGTTACTTATCTCGTTATAGATAAAGACGGCCACATTTACAATAAATCACAAAATATTACTTTTATTTTTCAGCCACAAAGAGGCTCATTAATATTTTTTGTACAAACATTCTTATGTTCTAATAACAATATATTGATAGATGGTTATAATGATGATCATTACAGATAATTATGAAGAAAATTTATCACATTTATTACTTGATTTTCTCGTAATTTGTTGTTGAGATAACTGTTTTGTGAGTAAATGATTTTCTTACTTTGTTTTGATTTGATGAAAATACTTTTAATGAATGCCTATTTTGCTTAAAAGTTTGGACAATATTCACTGTTATATAATATTTATTTTTATATTGAAATCTTCTTAGATCTATTTTAAAAGATCATCTTATAACAATCGTTTTATTGCATCAATAAAGTAAATTAATCTAGTAAAATTAAAACTAAAGTTTTAAACGTAATTTTTAAAATTAAAAATAAACAAAAATAGTTTTTTATCATGATTTTCACCAGAAATTTTGAAATACTACCGCTTTATTAATTTTAAACGTACCCTATAAGGTGAAGACATGACATGTACATTGTACACATATGTAGCTTGTGGAAATTGTGGCTTAAGAATTGAAATAGAAGAAGACATTGTTAATTTGTTCACTTTAGACACTCATAAAAGTAGAGAAAAGTTACTGTACAAAAATTCTGAAGATGTATGCAATATTAATTCTTATTGGAGGCTTAAACTTGTTTCCGGTCTCATTTTATTCCACTTTAAACAACAAGAATTTTTTTTCTATCACTGATCGGCTGCTAGCAGTGGTCTCACAAGCCGATAAGTTTGTTAAAATCTATAGTTAAATATAATTTACTTTGAAGGAAGATTCAGTCTTTAATTTATATCCAATAGTCTGCGGGAAAAAGAGCTTCATATTATTGTTGAAATAGATTTGTGTGACAATTAAAACGTACTCAGACAAATAAAATCGTGTCACAAAAACTAAGTTCCTATAATCCGATTAGTCCAGTCATTATAGTAAGTTCACCTCGGAATTCGAGATACCCAGCTGTAAGTCTGTAAATAGTTGTATATTGACACCCTAAAAGTTGTCTCAAAACCTACATATGGTAGGGTGTAAGCAACTATTAAATTTCATGGTCAAAGGTCACAAAAATCGTTTTTTTGCGCTTTTTTTGGAAATATCTCATTTCCTATGGGTTTTTTGCTATTTGTATTTATTATCAATATTGTAGAATACTAAATTCTCTACAAATTTTGTTTCAAAAATTTTTTTATACGGTGTACCGTTTTCGAGATAGAGGGCGGAGAGCGCGCGGTCACCGCATCACTTCAGGTCAACCGGTACCTCCGGTCGAAAACGCGCCATAT
The DNA here is from genome assembly GCA_916720795.1 of Danaus chrysippus. NCBI lineage: Eukaryota > Metazoa > Arthropoda > Insecta > Lepidoptera > Nymphalidae > Danaus > Danaus chrysippus. The sequence continues at coordinate 4,662,130 of CAKASE010000077.1, read as the reverse complement.
ATAGTTGATGAACTATCAATAAATCAATGATTATAAATATTTGTCAATTTTTATTAACTATTATATTATATTTTATCATTTTCTTCATGCATTAAATCTATATCTATTCAAACCTTATTGGCAGTCTATAATGCTCCGAAATCTGTGAAAAGTCTCGATCATCGTCGTTATACGCATTTCGTCAAGTCTACAAAACTTAATAAACCTGTGCAGCTTTCAAATATTCCACCAACAAGTGCAGCTGCTCATCAACATTTCAACCGTGTATATTATCAAGTTCAAACTTGGTTAGGACATGATTTGGAACCCCAGGTATGGGGTTGGGCAATGCGAAATGATTTTCTGAAGCCTATCATGACAATTTTACCACCTGCTCCAGAAAATTTGCTAAATACAATTTTCCGCAACTGCAAAAGTGGTTGTGGTTCGCGATGCGGATGCAGGAAAGCGGGCTTGCAATGCTCTTTAGCTTGTGGCCAATGTAATGGGCAAGCTTGTCTCAATGCTCAACCATATCAGAGCGACATTAACGAAGATGGAACCTTTGATCCCGAAATCATGGAAGAACTTGAGACAAATGTCGTTGAAGACGATAATGAAGACCAGTTTGAAATTTACCAGCAGCCAGAAGACGACGATGAAGAGGAAGAAGATGCTTAAAATTATAAATTGTAGTTTTTGTACCCTTTATTCCATTTTTTTACTTTCAATAAAAAATAATTTATTCAATGATATTTTTCAATAAAAAGATTAATTCATAATTTATTTGTTTTTTTTTGTCATAATGTAAGAAGTTATTAATATTAATTAGGTTAAAGTTCAAATATAATTCTTATATTCTCATTAACAATTCTGCAATTACATGGACAGGTAAGTGTTGTTAAATAAATTAATACTGAATAAAAAGTGGATAAGTCAGGAAAAAAATGATAAAATATAATATAATAGTTAATAAAAATTGACAAATATTTATAATCATTGATTTATTGATAGTTCATCAACTATATTTGGCGCGTTTTCGACCGGAGGTACCGGTTGACCTGAAGTGATGCGGTGACCGCGCGCTCTCCGCCCTCTATCTCGAAAACGGTACACCGTATAAAAAATCTTTTGAAACAAAATTTGTAGAGAATTTAGTATTCTACAATATTGATAATAAATACAAATAGCAAAAAACCAATAGGAAATGAGATATTTCCAAAAAAAGCGCAAAAAACCGATTTTTGTGACCTTTGACCATGAAATTTAATAGTTGCTTACACCCTACCATATGTAGGTTTTGAGACAACTTTTAGGGTGTCAATATACAACTATTTACAGACTTACAGCTGGGTATCTCGAATTCCGAGATTCTTACCTAATTTAAGCTTAAATGACTGGACTAGATCCTATCAAAATCACAATCGGTAACTACTTAAAATAATAAAGAATATTTCTGTTTTGTCTGTATCCTTAATAATCTGAAACAAAGACCAATATTATTCTTTAATAAAATGCATCCTAATGACTTATTTATGTGCTTTTTGTTTTAACTACTTTCTAACGTTTTGAGTAAAACAAGTTTTTTAATTTAAACGCCTTTCAAAAGCTATGTATATTTACCATTTAAAACTTTTGTATACTTCTCATTTAGTTTGTCTGTTTATCGAAATTTTGAAACTTAATTAAATTATTTATTTTAGAAGATATTAGTATATATACATATATGTTTTCATTTATCCTTCATTTGTTGTGAACAGTGCCAAAGAGGATTTAAACTGAGTATTGGAATAAACTAAATTATTAAAGAGAGTGGTAAGCTCTATGGCGTTCTGTATTAGAGCCAGTAAATATTAAATGCTCTCTATTTAAAGGATTTAATGTTTGTCATCTCTTAATATACTATGAAAATTCAAGCCTATTTTTCTTAATTTTTTAGTTTGAATTTAACATTTTTGCTAGTAATATGCAAATCTTCTTAGGAAAACAATATATTTACACCTACAGATATTTAATCTTCAACATTTAATTGTGTACATTTCATAGTTTTAACTTTGAAGACATGAATCTTGAAGTACAAAACAATACATAAAAGAAAACATTGATCAGTAAAGTCTATGGTACCTATTTAACACATGTAAGTTTTTAACTTTGAAAATAAGAAGAAAATGAATATGAATAATTTTTAAATTTCAGAAGGGACGTAAATTAAAGACTAGTTTAGTTATGCAATTTTATTAGATAATTGTATACGTAAATCACAATGAGATCTAAGACTTTCACGAGTAATCATTAAAATGAAACTAATATTTTCAGATTATTAGCGTATTTTATTATTTTAAAAATTTCATTTACGTAAGTCATATTTTAAATGACCATTGCAATAGATCGAGGTGACACTAAAAGATCCCAACATATTAAGAGTCTGCGTTTTAATATCTTTGTACGAAATTTTTCCTATTAAAGAACATGCTATCATTAAAAAATGATAAGTTTATATGTTTAATAAATACAATAAGAATACAAAACGTAATATTTTTATTATTTAATTAATATTTCCAGTATATACTAGAAATTATAACTCTGTCATATTGTATACGCGTGCCTGTTGTTACATACATAAGCCTTATCTTTACTAGTTAATCTTAATCATTTTTCACATTCCATATAGCGGTATCAGGAACACTTCAGTGAACACATTGTATAAATGTATATTCTCTCAACAAACACTGTTACCAGCAGACGAGAGAGATTCAGCAGAATGAAATCCCATTGAAGAGAAGCTAATACCAGCGGAGCTTGGCTGAGGAGAGCTTTGTTCACTCGCTTGGAACGGATTCAATGTATCACAGATGACGCGGTTTTACTTTTAATTAAGTACAGTTAATTATGTCAATTAAAATTAATATCATAGATTCCTCCTATTTATGTATAAAAAATCCTTTTGAGTTACTAATTTGACTCTATTCATATTATATTAATGATGTATGAACATAAAACCACTATTTTTCTATATTGTTTATATGTTTAATGCAGTTTATTTGCGGTGGGAGAGGGAGAACGTAGTTGACATTCGTCAGGTTGGTTGAGATGTCACGTTTATAAGTTTAAATAAGACACGAGTGAGTCTGATGTTTAGCTTTATAAATATAATCTTAATCATTTCCATTCCCCTCTCCTCTACAGTATTGTTTGTGTACATTGAACATACGTGTGACTGTTATTTTTATTCATCATATTATATTCCGACTTCTCTCTCCATTGTGTTTCATAGTGATGGAACGTTTAGGATCCTTGGACGAGTGCAAAAATACATCTTAGTTTAGATGTCGTACAAATCAAAATTAGTGTAAGTTGACCAAATGTAGGTATTTATTTAAATGTTAATAATGATAATATAACGTGGGTTTCCTGGCTAACAGTATGTAGGATTTTATTGAGAACTAGTTTTTGCCCGCGACTTCGTCCGCGTTAGTTTGGTCAAGAGTAATATATGTAGGTGTAGCTGATCAGTCGAACTCTATTCCGTCTTACAGGCCATAAATAATCAGGTTTTTCCTGTTTCAATCAAACAGAATTGACATATTTGTTAGTTGTCAAATCTAATGTCAAAAAAAACTTTTGTATGGGAAATAGAAAAGGGCTGTTTTTATGGTTTTCCCAGTAATGAATCAATTTTTCTCACCTTTTAAACCTTCCCTGAACTTTCAGGAGTATTTCAAGACTAAAATTAGCCAAATCGGTTCAGCCATTCTCGAGTTTTAGCGAGACTAAGGAACAGCAATCCATTTTTATATTTATAGAAGATAAGCATCGGTTAGTAAAATAGATAAAGTAGTGAAATAACCACTGTAACAATCATAGAAATTTAAAATTAAAGTTAATTAATATGAAAATTATTACCAAAGCTTCTTAGTTACCAAATTTGAAATGTAAATTAAAATATTATGTAATAGCCTTTTAAGGGAATATAATAAACTTATCAATATTTTATTATATTTTAGTTTATTTCCAATTCCTTTTTTTTCCTTGGGAAAATGCATTTACGCATCCCCGCCGTTTTTAGAAAACAGCGGGGTATGTGGGACTCGTTGCCACTACCCACTAAAAACCCAAGGGTGTTCCACGACGGCCCTTGTGTCGGGGCGGGGGATCGCTTTCGCACTGCCACCAGCTTCCCCGACAGGCTGGCCCGCTTCTGGGGGCCCTTCGTCTTTTTGGGGGCCACTGGTACAGCCCCCCCCCCCCTTCATGTGGTGCTCTCTCTCACGCTCGTGTCCTCGGGAGTTGCATGGGGAACACAACCATGCAACTCCCTTTACCGTTTAGCGCGGGTTGGGGTCCGCGCCACGGGCCACTTTCACGACGGCCTTAGATCGTCGAGGGCGTCTCTGCGGCGGCGCCCAGCACGGTGTCTGCGAGAGGGGAGGGATGATGTGCCTTCCCTCACCCTACCGGCCACCTCCTTCGCGGACATTACCGCCTCGCAGGTATTATGGCAGGTTATTTCCAATTCCTGGTAATATTTCGAACACTTGCTTTTAATAATAAAATAGTCCGCACCCGCCGCTGTAAGTCGGAGCACGACGACTTGAATTACTTATAACAGGAAAAACTACTGATTTTAAGAATAATATTATATAAAAATATGTTTTATATATAATGAAAAACAATCCCATATTACAGATAGTAGATACATAACCGAAGAGCCGTTAATACAGTTTACTTTATATTAAGTGTGTGGAAATTATTTTTCTAATTATTTTAAAACTTACGTATAACATATGGTTGACCAAAAAAAACATGTAAGAGTACGTACGTACTTCATGTTTGTGTAAGAAACAGTATTACATATAAGTAACATAAATATGTATGTATTTATATCAATTTAATTATATTTCTACTTAATGATTCCGACAGCTTTCCGAAATAATAACCAAATTCTATATGTTTATAAAAGTTGTTTTAGACTTCACGTGGCTTTTAATTGCTTTATTTTTTTTCTTACGGTGCTTCGATAAAACAACTATTTGAAGTGAAAAGTGCTGACTATAAGGAAAATTTTTGCTTTTCGTTATATATCTCTAATTTTTTGAACTTCTCTGAAGAGTATATAAAAAGCATTGAAGGAGCTTTTACAACTTGGTTTTGTATTAATGAAAAGGATTCAAGTATTCTGAGCAATTCATACTATACGTTCTCGTACATATTAATTGGTGCAAACGAATAAAGGATTGAAATTGAAAGAATATAACTACATACGGAACATTTCTTTAGGCAGTATGTTTGAAAAAAAAAATGTGTTGTAAAATATTTAAAAGTAAAACTCGTGAAATAAATTTCGCAATATTATTAACGTTTTAGGATAACTGAACGAGGTCGAATTGAAACAAATAGTTTTAATAAAAACTGGATTAATATACGTTTTGATAAGTACGTTTATTAAAATAATTTCAATGTTTTGATAAGGTTACCCACTTAAAAATAAAACATGTACTAGACCTAGTTAAATAAATAAAAATGTTTTAAAAAGAATCGGGAAGGTCGCTAACAACGCCAGTTATTGACAAATCTTTAAAATTAATGTTTTCATTATTTCATTTAATATACTCCATATTTAAAATAAATTCTTGTTTTTTTTTAATTTGTGAAAAATAAAATCAATGATTATTATAAATATGAAAACCAAATCCAAAGCTAAAACAATAGATACAATAGTATTTTTTTACTTTTGCCTTGTGTTTTAAAAACTTTATTTAATATTAATTTAATATTTAAAAAATATTAACCCTACTCGTACATCAACACAAACTAAACTATTAAAAAGGATGAAAAACAGTAGATAGTTATTTTAAAATTCAATAATAATTACATAAGGTGAGAGGAATGACTATTTGAAATTTAACATTTATAACTAAAACTGAAGTGTTTTCAAATAGACCCTTATGCCGAATAAAGGATTTCTTCTAATTAATTAATATTTATATAATTCACGGACCTATTTAACTTCTTTTTTTTTTCTACACATTGTATAACTATTGTACCTTTTTAAGGATCTCATATGAATTATATATTATCAATATAGCAACAGGTTCCTTAAATGGTTTTGCAAGAAATAATGAAAACAGATTTGAAACAATTTTAACTTCAAGCCAAAATCGTCTTTGGTACATTTATAATGCAAATTTTAGTTGGAAAGGTATAATACAATGAATCATTTTAACGGTTTTAAACAACAGTTCGTTAAGACTAGGAATTTGAGAGGTTAAACTTAGCTTTATATTTTTATCTTATGCTTAAATTTTAAAATACGTATTATAAAAGATTCCAGTAACATCAATATCTGTTTTTAGGACATAGTGTGTAGTATAAAAACTATTTAATATATACTACATATAATACCGGTAACACATCATGTCTCAGTGTCCATCACAGCTGACAGCATTACGCGCCGTCGACCAACTTTATTTATTTATTTTATTTAAAAATGTTTTAAACATGCCAGAAACATTAAGGACAAAAAAAAAAACATTACACAGGAAAAATAAGTTTAAAAGGTATACTTATCCCTAGAAGGGATTTCTTCCAGTACACCCAGGAAGGAAGAAGTGTAGACAGAGAACTTAAGGTAGACAGGCAAAATCGAACACAAGGAGAAAAGATACAACAAAAAAAAAACAAAAAAACTTATACTAAACAAGAAGAAAAAAAATAATAATAATAACAAAAAAAAAAAAATTAATTTTACTTAAAAATATATATTACAAAAATAATTATACATACATATATAATATATAAATACAGAAATAAAGAAATATGTTTATGCCATTTTATCACGAATCAATATTTGGATAGGAAGTACTCTTTCAATTTATTTTTGAAAGTGTAGATGGACTTTCAAGTGCGAATTGTAACCGGCAGCGTATTCCACAGTCTCGCTGCATTGACAGAGAAAGAGTTTGAGTAGAAATTGGAAGTATGGGATGGGATACGGAGTAATAACTGGACATTGGGGCGACAGGGGGAACCAGGGGGATGCAGGAATGCAAAACGCTCACGAAGGTAAGTGGGGTACAGGGGATTAAAGAGGACGTTGTAAAGAAGACATAAAACGTGAGTAAAACATGTTAATGGGTCCAAACCAAACAGATAATATTATTTTAATAACTTGAAGGATTTATTTTTATTTTTTGCAATCATATTTCGAAATCTTCGTAACACATGTAAAAGTTTGGATCTAAATTGTAGTACCAGTTACTCAGGTAGTTTTAAAATTTAAACTTTGGTATTTAAATGTCACGTCCGATAATAATATAATTTTCGCCTTAAATAAAAGCATCTTTTTATATTATTCTTACTTTTACGATATAACTGGCCAAGTATTTAGATTACTAGCTTTTGCAGCGACTGCGTCCGCGTGGAATAGTGACTTCCGGCAGAATCTTGGTTCTTCTCACATAGTTCCCGTTCTTGCGGGGTTTTCGGAATGGTCGAGTTCCCGTAGAATTTTCAGGATAAAACCTATGTTTTTTTTATTCACAATGAAGTATTCTTAACCAACAACATATTTATTTGTTTATTTGAATAAAGATTAATATTATTATGTTGATACAACTTAAATTATTTCGACCAAATTAGGTACCATAAAAACGGTTTTTGTGAGTTAATCTTAAAAGATACACATATACTGTCGCGAACTGTTTTTTAGATCATTAAAAGAGCTATTATTCTTTCATACATATTTTTTGTGTATCTTGAACCGTTTTCACGGCGCACGCAACGGAAGGCTTCAAATATGAAATAATTTCTCCCGTTTTTTTACACATTTACCACTATATCTTTGCTCCTATTGGTCGTAGCGTGATGTTATATAGCCCACAGCCTTCCTCGATAACTGGACTATCCAACACAAAAAGAATTATTCAATTCGAACCAGTAGTTTCGGAGATTAGCGCTTTCAAACAAACAAACAAACAAACTCTTCAGCTTTATAATATTAGTATAGATTTTAATTTCAAAACTTTTACCCTATTCTAGAAGTGTATTAAAAAGTAACTTGTCATCGACCTTGAACTATATAATTGGAAAAAAAGTTTAATTATACTTAGATACTTTGATTCCTAAACACTAAGAACTTTTTGTTTCGGGTTGTACTTTATGTGAAGGCTAATGAAGTGACGACTTAAAGTGATCTACGTAGGTTTACACCATAAACATTATTCATTTGTGACAATCTTAATAGTTTTTTAAAGTATGCATACTTTACGTGTTGATTGAATTATGTACATTATTAATAAGTTAAATATATATTTTGTTACTAGAAACCTGTACTGGCTTCGCACGGGTGCAATGCTGATGCTAAATACATTACAGAAAAAACTGTGAACTTTATAATGCTATTTACACAAATATTACAATTATATGCGTCAAATAAAAAAAAATAGGAAAGGAGATCGAAAGTATTTCATACAATTCTGGGCCCTAAATGTAAAGACATTAAAAAAGTATCAATTAAAGCTTTAAAATTAAGCGTTTCTATATTGAAAATTCTATAGAAATTGACAATCAGATAGCTGAGTTATAGGAGGTTTAGTAAGTGAGGTTATATTGCATTATCTTTAAGAGTAAGATGAATACACTTAAAAGTATGTGAAAAATAATAATTTAATTTAGACGAGAATATCTGATAAGTTATAACAAGGCAAGAAAGACTCAAAGACATACAGTTATCGGTAACAAGTATGGAATTCTACGAGGAACAGGTGTGAACTATGTGATAAAAGTCATAAAATAAAAGAAATAATATTAATAGAATATTTTATTCCTCTTCAATAATAATTAAAATATCGTCTAGGAACTGTGCAGGGGTACAATATTGTCGTATCTTGCCCAGCTAAGGTACCACTAACAGTTCCAAGTCAAACAAGCAGGCGATCGTCGGTGTCCAATGTGCAATCAAGGGTCGTAAAACGTTAGGCGGGTTCGGACTCTGTAAAAAACAAAGCAGTAGTCGTTGAAAACGTAAAATGATCGGGAAAGCACTCGAAACGCATCTAAAAACACGAAACAAGTGAGACTCGGATAACAATGCATCTGGCATGGTAATTGTTAAGCGTCAATGTCATGTTGCCATAGACTATATACTAAATGATTTCGATCTAATCGAATCGAATGGAATCGATAATCGAAAAGGATGTTTAAAAATAATATTTAGTATTATTATTATGTGAATACAACGTGTATTATTAAAAGTTATTTTTATTGAATTGTAGACATATAAGGTGTAGTTTAAATGAAGTTACTATAAGTTTAAAACTAGGACTGAATTTTTTATTTTGTAGTTAAATAATCGAATAATCATTTTTTCATTTAATTAATCGTTCATCGATTACTTCATAAAAACAGTTATTTGCATATTCCTCCCCCTGTAGATTAGAATTTATTCAGATTTTTGGTATTTCATACAAAAAATAAATTAAATTTTTAAATCAATTTTCAACTCATTACATTTTAGGCCCAAAACTTTCCATCTCCTTTAATTCTTAGCTATTATTTCGTGATCTTAACCCCCCTCCCTTTGCGTAGGGTCCTGTCGAAAAATAATTAAAAATATTCATTAAATGGGAAATTTAGAAGTGGTACGATTTAAATGCTAGTACGATATAACCAACTCTCCCCTATATCATACGACAAAGTTAATTCTTATCTAGATTAAGTTACCTAGATATAAGTCATAAATTCCTACAACTTTGGAAACACTTTGAGGTTTGAAATAGTTTTGAGTTCTATTTACACTGGCTTCGTCTATTTTCTACTGTTCACTGTCCTTTTTGGTAGTTACGTAACTCTTGTTTTAGTTTTGTCTTCCTTCAACACAGGTTATTTCAAAAATATTTATACCATTTTGTTTACGTTTTTACTCTTTAATTTTGTAAAATATATCAGTAATTGAATAACATGTTACATGTACATATTGACATAATGCACGTCGTTCATTACGTCTACTAGTTTCATCTATTTTTTAAAATTGTCATTATGAATATTACCTACTTAGTTTAAATAACAACATAATATCACCATTATATACCAGTGGCGTGAACACCATTGATGCAAATAAGCTCTGCACCCCCTACGCATATAAAAACTAAACCTATATTGTTTAATTTTTACTTAAATACTTTTAATTATACATTACGAAATACAAATGTCAATAGACATTTAAAATGACATTTGATTCATGATTTGTTTTGAAGTGCCATCTAACAATGTAAAAACGAAACATTTTCGATCGGCCGCTGCTAACTGCTAGCGCCGCTATGCAGCCAGAGCGGCGGTATGCACAATCACTCTCTGTTTATAGTCTAAGATCCCACTGTAGGATTGGTGCGGTCATCACTTATTTGTTTAAAAACAAATTTTTATATTTATTTATAGTTAGGAGAACATAATATATTTACTAGGTTGCCTATCAAAATTTGGCCGCCATAATTTTTAATTTATTTTTTGGAAAAATTCCGTTCATTTATTTATTAAATAAAGAAAACTATACATGACAGTAATTTATATGAAGATTCTAAAAAATCACGGTTGCCATTACGCACCTAGCCGCAACTCTTCGCAGCCAGGGTGTGTTCGCAAAAATTAACCTAGTAAATATATTATGTTCTCCTAACTATAAATAAATATAAAAATTTGGTTTTAAACAATTAACCTATGAACGCAAAAATACTGCAGTAGGATCTCGGACTATTATTTTCAAAACGTTTCAAGGACGATCTACAAATCTCGTGTATGTATACAGGAAATGTTTGTATGCGTATGTGTAAAACTAACACATGCATAGTGTTCGGAAAGCAAGTTGATTTAAATTTGGTATTGTTTGTAGAAAGTCCGTTAATTGTCAAACGAAACGGGGCTCTCTGATTGGTCGGTAAACTGTTTTTATTCTTTGGTCGCCATTTTATTATTATTCAATATTGTCATTTGTTTTTCTAAGCACAAGTGAATACGTTTTAATTAGTAAACAGTGGATTAATTTATTAACGAATTATGGAAAATTATAGCTGTGAGTTCTGTGCTTGTGATGTGTTTAATGAAATTAGTAACGAGTGTGTACATTTTCAATATTGACGTTTGATAATAAAATTAAAATAAGTGTAAAGTCATGGTGTGTGAGCTGTTGTGACCAGTTGAGATTGAACTAAAAGAAAGGTAATGTTATTCGTTTTAATAAAAAGTATTATGATAGTTTTAATTAGTTAGCAGGTTGTGTACACCCAAATAAATTATTTTGTTTGCCTTGTTTGTTTTTTTTTCAAAAGATTATTATAAGAATGTTTGAAAATGGAACTCCGCTGGATATTCCTATTTTTATAACTTTTATAAAGCTGTGATGAACAGATCATAAAGTATATACTAGATGTTCGTTCTGATCGGACTGCTGTAACATTATTCGCGAAGATTATAAATGTTTAAATGAGATTAATATTATTTTATTACGTCAAAAACTACATACTCCCGACCTTTCGATGACTTTGCAGCAACCGTGATCACGGCAGACATCTCGTCTGCCCGTTAAAAAAATAACAATATTAGTTTATTTTGACTAAATAGTTTTCACGACCGTAAGAAGATTAGTTTAATTGTTAATTTAATTGGTCTCTAGTACATATTGTGGAAAATGAGATTTTGTTACCATTTATAATAATAACTTCTAATTTAAATATCATTCCGTATAAGGGTCCGAAATATATAAACTGCAATAAATATTTCTAAGGGATTGCTATAAAGATTCAACTGAAACTTGAAATAATAAAAATAAACAAGTGAAACTGAAAATTTAAAACACCGTCCGCCATGTTTTTAAGTCACAATATTGTAAACAACGTAATATCAAACGCTATTTCAGGTTATTCGTGGTCTTTCATTTATACGCCTTGATAATTATTTATACCACGTAAAGAGAATAAATGATTGTTAGATGGAGTATACTCTCTTCTTGACAACATCCTCATCATTTGTTACCAAACGCTTGCGTTTGCTCTCCTTTTGACAACTAAATCGAGTTGGAACACAATTAGTTTTCATTCTGGTTCTTTTATCTGAACCCATGATTTTATATTGTTTATAACTTTCCATGTCACTTTCAAGTTAATATAAAAACAGAACCAATGTTAACACGTGGGCAATTGACTACGCATAGTCGCTTACTGAAACTTTATTTAGAAAGAAAAAATATTAATACATTATAGTTTAAAGTGAAAATTACAAAAATTTATTTGTTGTAAGTTGCTTTAACTTACATTGAAGTGATCGTCACAGAAATACACTGCGGTTCGATTGGACAGAGTTACGGTGTCTCTTTTAGCTAGTTGTAATCAATGGCAGGCGGTGGCCGACTTCAGCGAGAGAGTCATCTTGCAGAAGGAGGCTGCTGAACGAGTGAGGGAAGACGACCCCTCCTCAGCGCCGCTGCGCCGACGAAGGCTGGGTCGAAGGCAGCGGGCTTATGCTCGCGACCTGCCTCCCCAGTGAGGAAGCCTGCGGGCGTCGGTGGGGAACCGGCGTCCGGGTAACATAGGCTAGAGGAAGAGCGGCGTGTTTGGCGTTCCCGGCACGCTGCTCTTGAGTCGGAGGGGTGGTGTGGTCAGCCACTGATACCCCTGCCGATGGCGGAGTCCCTTTCGGGACTCGTGCGTAGTGAGCGGAAGTATGGCTTGCCGTTCCCGCTCACTAGTCTACGCACAGCGCAGAGAACGTCGAGGTGGTTTAGTGGGTGGAAATCCCACATGCCCCTGTCGCGTTTCCCCCGCGGCAGGAAGTCTTTAAAAGATTCCTCTCGTAGAAAAAAAAAAGCTAGTTGTAATCAGGTATTACACATATTCTCAACACTGGGTACTTTAATCCACAACTTCTCCGGGTTCTTTATTGATGCATTCTTACATTCCCGCTGGATACAATAGTGATGACTACTATATTTTATCATGTAATCCTTTCGAAGCCATGGTTTTGAATTCCGATAAACAGGTCATGATAGTCACTCGTATTGTTTACAAGAATATTACGTCACGGCACAGATAATTAGTAGACCATCATGGCGGACGGCGTTTATGACTGCATAGCGAAAATATATTTTAAAATTTAAAGTTTATTAGGATAAGAGTTTCAAAAAAAAAAAAAAATATTTTTTTTATGGCGTAATATAATCGTAATGAACCGTTCTATGAAATAATAAAAATAGTGGCAACTAGCCTATTGTACATAAAAAGACAGACTACAATAAAAGTTGTTTTTTTTGTTTACCACAGCAGTAAAGCTTGAGTAATAAAACCAATCAAAACTAAATCGTTCTGATCTGTCTAAAGGTCATAAAAACCTTATCACAAATAAAAGATTTCTGAAAGTCAAGGACCCTTTATCAGATTATTTTCCCTCTTCCATATAAAAAAATTAAAGTGTTTGCAATTGTCCTTTTACTTATATATAAGAACTTACTTACAATAAATTTATAGTATTACTTATAAAAATATTAATTTTATGTCGTTTTTTTGAATTACGAAGCTTTAGTCATAATTCCGAAGTTGTCTAGAATAAGTTCTACTGATAGATTCAATTCGTCGTACCTTCTTTTTTACTCGAAAAATTAACATTTAATGTACGAAACAACCTTACAGTGTACACGTTTCTATTTTATTATGATCTTTATATCAATATGATTAATATGGTGTTCCTCGTCTGTTGGCTGTTTATCAAATTACAAATAATTTACATTCTTCTCAATCATTTTTTTTTTGTCACAATTCTCATTAACTACGTATTTATTATTTCTTAAGTACTGTAACGCCTCGCGTTAAAAAAAAAAAATTTACCACCAAAAAGCCATACCTGTATAAAATTTTTTGGACACTGTTTGCTGTTCAAAACACTTGGCATGGTATTGTTTGTTATCATTTAAAATTTATGCATATGTGTACTAGTTGCTTCAAAAATATAGTAATGCGATTTTGTTATTCATGATTCCATAAATACTATTTATTGCTTACCCCTTTTAGATTTACCATTATCACTTTATCGATAATTTGTTCAGCCATAATTAAAATCGTAGCAATGTATTGGCAATGTTACTATGGGGCTGGTGTATATAGAAGTATGAAAATTCCAAAATAATATGAAGTAACGATACCTGAATAAGTATTCAATTCATTACTTTACATTAATATGTAAAGTAATGATCTGGAGACTGGATAAAGTAGGCTCATGTAGAAGGAGTTGACGTTTGTTTACTTAAATAATTGGATCCAAAGTAAACCACTCAGATGTTCAATTTCGTATGTTATGGGAGTCAAAGGAAGAAGTGCGGCATAATTGAATAATTTGTTAATTTTGCTTCCTCCCTCAAAAAGATATAATTTTGTTCTATACTTCATCTATAATTATATACTTACTAAATGTAAAACTTAATTTTCAGATGAATATTGTTCGTCACGACATCGTTTACAACGTAAGTACATTTTTATACACTTATCGCCTGAAGGAAAGTTTTTTTCACAGTAATTATTGCATAGTGCATTTTTTCATAGGTTTTCTCGTTAAGGATTTCAGTAGAATTTATATTTTAGAAGTAATGAAAACAATTAAGAGAACAACTTTTTATGATCGTTTGGTTTATTTTATGCTAACACAAGAGGAAGAGGTTCTTGAGGATTTATGCTATTTATGCATTTAACATTTCTTCATGCTTGTCACACTTTTTAATTAAATTTTAATACCTTATCGAATTATTCTTTTGAAAATTAATGAAAAATATTTTTCTGGCCACATTTTCCATAACTGATGTTATTTATTTAATCCACGTATACCATTAAATATTGAACACATTTAATTATCCCTACTAATATTATAAATGCGGAACTAACTTTGTCTATCTGTCTATTTGTTACGCTTTCACGCCTAAACCACTGAACTGATTTTAATAAAATTTAGTACAGAGGTGGAGTTAACGTTGAGAAAGAACATAGGATAGTTTTTATTCCAGACTTTTGAAAGGATACTCTTGGAAACGCGATATAACCGAACTCCACGTGGGCGAATCTGCGGGCGGAAGCTAGTCTTCATATATTTCTGTCGGAACAAAAATTCTTTCATATCAATTGTTTTTCAGTTATAGTAACCATTTATTGCACCACGCTTTATAATGTTACATTTTATTTTAATATCAACATATCATTTAACTATAAAATTTTAATCTGGTGTAGAATTGTATTAGTTTCGGAAATTCGATGCCATTTCACCAAATTTGTTTGCTAAATAGGACAGCGTAGTGAAATTAATTTTCATTTTTCGGGGAAGGTATGTAAGCAAAACATGCAAAACTACGGGATTCTAAGAGCTTTGCAGACTTACGGAACGGAATTCGATGAATTACTAGTATTCAGTTAATCTGGTGTATTATTTTGCCTTTAGTCTTTGTTATTTTTTTATTCTACTAGAGATATATTGGTTTAAGCGTTTTAACTGAATTTAAAAAGAAAGTCGGCTCATGAAGTTCACATCTGTCGATAGATCTTTTTGTATCCTTTTCCGACATTTTCACTATTTTTCATTGAAATATAAATTTAAAAATTCCTTGTTTGTGATTTAGTGAAAATTGGCAATACTATTATAAGATATTTTTCTTAATATTATGTGCAAATATATTTTTTTAATTGTATAAGTTTGTATTTCATAACTAAATTCGCTGTTATGCTCGTCTGTCATATATATACTAACGTATACACATATACCTACTAACTACTAGTTCGTACTACTAATCCGAAATTTTGCCACTACTGAGAAATTTTTGCTAAATAAGAATATCACCCACAGCTATATTTTCATATTTTATATCTTAATCAGTATAATATACTAGCTTTTGCCGCGGCTTCGTCCGCGTGGAATAGTGACTTCCCACATAGTTCCCGTTCTTGCGGGGTTTTCGGAATGGTCGAGTTTCCGTAGAATTTTCAGGATAAAACCTATGTTTTTTTTTTATTCACAATGAAGTACTCCTAACCAACAACATATTTATTTGTTTATTTGAATAAAGATTAATATTATTATGTTGAAACAACTTAAACAAATTATTTCGCCCAAATTAGGTACCATAAAAACGGTTTTTTGTGAGTTAATCTTAAATGATAGACATATACTGTCGCGGACTGTTTTTTAGATCATTAAAAGAGCTATTATTCTTTAATACATATTTTTTGTGTATCTTGAACCGTTTTCACGGCGCACGCAACGGAAGGCTTCAAAGATGAAATAATTTCTCCCGTTTTTTACACATTTACCACTATATCTTTGCTCCTATTGGTCGTAGCGTGATGTTATATAGCTCACAGCCTTCCTCGATAACTGGACTATCCAATACAAAAAGAATTATTCAATTCGAACCAGTAGTTTCGGAGATTAGCTCTTTCAAACAAACAAACAAACAAACAAACAAACAAACTCTTCAGCTTTATAATATTAGTATAGATAAGTATAATGTTAATTTCTTTAAAAAAAAATATTAATATCCCTACTAACATTATAAATGCGAAAGTAACTCTGTCTGTCTGTCTGTTTGTTACCCTTTTATACAACGTTCAGTATACCTTTAAAGGCTTTTGCGTAAATAGAAAATTAATAATAGCTTTCAATATAAATAAACATCGTATAAAGTGTTTGTTGTAATTATGAAAATCTTGTAAATTGGAATTATGTTATTTTACAGACTTATAAATTTACAAAACCGAATATTTATTTTGTTTCTATTAGAATTAAAACCTGTTATTAAAAAGGTCATCTAAAATTTCTTATTTTAAAAGTGACTTGATCCTCCATATAATTTAGCTTGATATTTATTTCTAAGCTTATTTTGAGAAAAGAAATAATACATATAATTTGAGCAAACAGAACACAATTTACTTTACGATTACGGGTCGGAATGGGTAACGCTTGTAGGTTTCATTTCTACATACATTAAAGGTAGTTGAAATTAAGGGGCAATTTCATCACAGGTGTCGTAAAAGGCTCAGAAGAGCTATAATTTCTGATAGTTTCAAATATTGCTGTTAATATTATTGGTAGATGAGGTAAAATCTTAAGTCTTAATCTTAAATCTCATTTAAATTTAAAAATAGTATTATGCTTATGTAACATCGTAGTGGAATAACAAAAAGATCTTTTATTATATGTTTTGTTGTAAGTCTTACAATTAATTCGCACTGTGGAAGTAATTCGCACTGTGCAGTTCGCACTGTGGAGTTAATTCGGAATTCGGAATACAGGCAAGGAGACTCCACAAATATATAATATGTATGTATATTATTTGCAAACTCATATAAAGCTGTGATTTTTTTAAACTACTGAAATATTGCACATTTCACTATTATTACAGTATTGATTAATTTTATAGGTGATAAGGGAGCAAATAAAAAGACTAAGATAAAAAATAAAATTACATTGATCAAAGGAACTACAATAAATTTAAATTTAATGTACAAGTAAGTTAAATAGGATAAGGTAAGTACTGTTTTAATAATGCTTAATAAATTAAGCTTTTGAGATTGAACCAAATATAATATATATATTTTGATCAGTTTTCGTTAAAAATAATTATCACGAAATTTATATATTCCCTTTAATTCGTCACCACAGGTATAATTTAATCATCCTTTTGATTGGATATTTACTTGCTAATTGGATCCATAATTGTATTTTGTATATACAGTTAATAAGTCGTAAAAAATATGTTCAATTATTTATATATAAAAAATAAATGAATATCCTATATTATGCTTTAATACCAAAGTATTGACAAAATATTGACAGTGTTGTACTTTGTTAATCAAGATTGTTATAATCTGAACCAAGTTAGAAACATATTAGATACTAAAAGCTAAAATGTCTCATAAATATAAGTATATAGGACTCTCAAATCAATTGACTTTTTTTTTTTCGAAGCTAAAAAACAAAATCTCGAAATCGTTACATATTCAAAATCTATGCCAAGTCCAGCTAAAATTAATGCCTGTATTATTCTTTTCTCGAAGCAGTTCAGCCCATTTTCAAGGCCCGATAATTTCGATGTAGGTAATAATAGTAGACTAAACATTAAATAACAAAGCAAGCATTATATAGGTAAACAGCACATTAATATTTTCTTTTGATTTGTAGTGTTTACTGTAGTTAATGAATTACATATGTATAAGAAGCCGAAAAATCTGAATATTATCTGCGATAGACTGGTTGACGAATTGTAAACTATCCTATTTTACAATAGTGCTCCAGTTTATTTGATGTATGAACTGCGTACATATCTTTGCAATTCGATTTAAATACGTAGGTATAAATGTAATAATAAATAAATGTATAATATATAAATATGTAGGATTTCAAAATGTGCCACGAAAGGAAGAACACGCTTATAAATGTAATCAAAGTGGGTTATCCGCGTTGAGGCTTGCGAACTGCCAACCCACAGTAAGGCGACCAACTTCATCCAGACAACCTTTGAAACTTAGTGAAATACAAACTACGTCTTATGTTTGTTATACAAAATCGTCAGTTAGAATTAGACAAATTAGGCAAACTTAAATAAATCTGGCTCTCTCTAAAGAATAAATGTGAATTAATTAACTTAACTTTAAGTAAGGACTACCTACTTACTAGGGTAGCATACATTCAGGTTAGTTTAAAGTAACTTCTCTGCTAAGATTGATGTAATTCTCTTGGTTGTTGTTGCTCGTAACACTCAATATATGACGTAAAGAAAATGTCGACTAGTTTATTTAGGCGGAATTATTAATGCAAAAGTTTAAAAACAACTAATTTTAACCCAAATATAGAAAATATAGTTAAAAAAATTAAGCCATTTCCTTAAAGAAGTCTATATTTATGGTCTATCCTCTTATCTTCTATATATATAAAAATGGATTGCTGTTCCTTAGTCTCGCTAAAACTCGAGAACGGCTGAACCGATTTGGCTAATTTCAGTCTTGAAATACTCCTGGAAGTCCAGAGAAGGTTTAAAAGGTGAGAAAAATTGGAACATTTGCCGGGAAAACCCTAAAAACAGCCCTTTTCTATTTCCCATACAAACGGTTTTTTTTGACATTAGATTTGACAACTAACTAATATGTCAATCATTCTGTTTGATTGAAACAGGAAAAACCTGATTTTTTATGGCCTCTAAGACGGAATAGAGTTCGCCTGGTCAGCTATACCTACATATATTACTCTTGACCAAACTAACGCGGACGAAGTCGCGGGCAAAAAAAACTAGTATAAAATAATGTCCTATGTAATAATTCTCTGTATTTAGAAATACTATATTTATTCTTAATTTTCTAGATTTATTAGAGTTTTTGTAATTTAATAAATATTCTAGTGCGATAATTTCATCAACCAAACCAATACATGAAGTGTCCTAAACAGTCGATCAAATCAAATCACCGTAAGTAGATATAAGAAATGAAATAATATTTTTTCTGTTATAATAACAGAATAAAAAGAATTGTCGTCGCTGATATAGTTCAAGCGTATTAAAATTATTATTTAGGAAATATGTTGTAGCAATGACATCTTTTCAAAAAATGTTCTTGAGTATAAAATATTTTCAACTCAGCCAATAGAAAAACGTGTCGATGTTCTTTTCTATTTAGTAAAAAGAAATTGTTTACTTCGGATCACTTTTCATTTAAGGTTGTAATGAGAGCATGATGATTTTTTGTATGTAATATACAAGTATGAAGTACAATCACAGTGAGTTATATTGGCAACATACATATGTCTATTTATTGTTAAGCAGAATATTTAAACAAAAAAAAAAAAATGTTTTCAAGATTTACGTTATAATACAAAATACAACAATGGTACTTTATTATTAACGAGTTATTTATATTTGAGTTAATACTATTGTTCTTTTCATTAAATGCTATTTTATAACATTGTCAGGTTCTTATGATATCACTAGCTTTTGCCGCGACTTCGTCCGCGTGGAATAGTGACTTCCGGCAGATTTTTGATTCTTCCCACATAGTTCCCGTTCTTGCGGGATTTTCGGAATGGTCGAGTTCCCGCAGAATTTTCAGGATAAAACCTATGTTTTATTTATTCGCAATGAAGTACCCTTAACCAACAACATATTTATTTGTTTATTTGAATAAGGATTAATATTATTATGTTGATACAACTTAAACAAATTATTTCGACCAAATTAGGTACCATAAAAACAATTTTTGTGAGTTAATTTTAAAAGATAGACATATACTGTCCGGGACTGTTTTTAAGATCATTAAAAGAGCTATTATTCTTTACTACATATTTTTTATGTATCTTGAACCGTTTTGACGGCTCACGCAACGGAAGGCTTCAAAGATGAAATAATTTCTCCCGTTTTTTACACATTTACCACTATATCTTTGCTCCTATTGGTCGTAGCGTGATGTTATATAGCCCACAGCCTTCCTCGATAACTGGACTATCCAACAAAAAAGAATTATTCAATTCGAACCAGTAGTTTCGGAGATTAGCGCTTTCAAACAAATAAACAAACTCTTCAGCTTTATAATATTATGTAGTATAGATTCATGAAAAGAACTTTGTCTTCAATAGTTTATTTCATAATTGATCGTTAGTTATTGTGTTCTTCTTTACATGTTGCTATCTGTTATAAAGTAAAAACAAGTCACTTGAACTTGATTGCCATAGGAAAACTCCGTTCTTGTTCAAGATATCTTTACATTATTAATAAAGTGCGACGTTAAGAAATTGCTTTGAACCACTATCACTATGATGCATGGACGTGATAGGTTCAAGTACAATTCAATTACATTATGTAGATTATTTTTATTTCTTTAATTAAAATTTCGAAGCTAATGTGATAGAAAAGTTCGTATGGTAATTTTTATTTTAAATAAGATCTTTGAATAGGCGAAATAAATTATTTCGATGAATATCTTAAGCGTCCTGGTTAAACAATGAGAAACAAAACGAGAAGTTTAATGAGTGAGTCTCAATATAAATAAAATAAAATAAAAATATTTTTGATGCCTACTTAGAAGTAAACGGTTAATCAAACTACGTAATAGATAAGTAAGTAACACTTTTTCTATACATTGTCAATTATATCACAGTAATTAAAAACGTTTCATAGAATACTTAATATAATGTCTTTAATCACGTCATTCTTAAAAATCTTTTTAATCAATTAAGATTGTTGGTCAAAATTCGATTCTTTAATTCAAACTAATGCAATGTTTCGTTTTCGTTGTATTACTTTAGAAAAAGTATATTTTTCTTTTCCTATGTCAAAAAACAAAATAAGGATAAAATTGAGTAGACAAGTCAGTGACACTTCCTCTGTTAGAAATATTAAAATGAAATAACGCCTTTAATGTTATACGCGACACATGTCCTTGGGCACGATAAAAGAAGTATACAGTACATATACATACCTAGTTAGTTCCATCTTTAGAAGATTCTGAAATATTTCATAATTTTATTTAAAAAAATCCTGTTTATTCGATATTTTTCAATACAAACTATATTATAAAAAAAACATTCTTCGTAACACTTGTTATTTTAAGACTTGAGTGATGATTATTCAATACAAGTATTGGGTTCAAGCCGTTAGGTTCAAATCATTCATATTATACGACGAAAAGAATTACATCGTTAATATAAGAAATATATAAGACACAAACTTTTCTACTTTTAAATTACATTTAAAATTAACTATTGTTCATGATACAATTATTTAATTAATCATTGTAATTATATTAAGGAACTGTAATAATTGATTTTAAGAATTCAGTCTTTTCCCACTCCTGTCAGACTTGCGGACGATCTGCTTTACAAAGCCGAGGAAGTCACTACAGTCCTAAAATTGTTGCTACTTAATTATGTTGTCATATGAAAGCTTGTTTAAAGAATTCGGACATTAAGTATCCCTACTAATATTATAAATGCTAAAGTAGCTCTGTCTGTCTGTCTCTCTGTTACGCTTTCACGCCTAAACCACTGAACTGATTTTCATGAAATGTGGTACTGAGATAGAGTTGACTTTGAGAATGAACATGGGATAGTTTTTATCCCAGACTTTGAAAGGTTCTCTTGAAAACACGATATAAGGGAACTCCAAGCGGGCGAAGCTGCGGGCGGAAAGCTAGTTGTATTATAAAAATCTATTATTTACTTATTTGAATTGATATTTTGTTATTTAAACAGAAACAAATAGGCAAAAAAAAGCATTAGAAAGATTTTTTTTAAATTTTTTTTTTACAAAAAATGCCATGACGTTTGAGATACTACTTTAATGAGATAGTTTTTTAAGGATCCGCTGAATTACCTTTTATGTTTTATGCTCTTTAGTCACGTTCTCTTATGTAGTCTGATTTTATAGAATAAATAATTTTTTATTAAACTCGTTAGCGGGAAGATGAGATGAAATTCATTTTTAAAATACTTTCTCAATAATAAATCAACCTTTAAAATATTTGTTATAGTATTGAAACAAATTATACATAATATTTATTTCTGCATCCAATTGTTTTTTTATGAAATTTAATAACCAAGTTGCTTGACTTTTGAAGGGAGAACTACAACATACTTTTGATTTTAATTCAATTAAGCTTATTTCTTCTTTTTCATTACATTTAATTCCATTTGTTTGTAATCAATTATTCGCTGATATTTCCAATTTTTGAATATCATTCCAAAGCTATATTACGTAGTTTCATACATGTGACTTGGGCCAATAATTTTTACATGAATTATTTAAAATTTCTATTTTAATTATTACATTATTGTATAAAAATGAAAAATCTTACCCTAGTTAATAAAAAAACAGGTCAAAATTAATTACCCCTACTTTTTAAAAAAACCCATATTCGAAACCACCATTTTTTTAATGTAAGCAAGTAATATATATTTTTTTCGGAATATTATTTAGATTTTATTACTTTAACATATCGCACCTCCGCTCAAATAGTGTCATAAAACACTCAACAAAATGGTGTAATAGACTTTTGGAATATATTTAAAAAAAATAAACGAATAACGGATGAAAAAAACGAATAATTTTACGAAATATTGACATCTATGGATAAATAGTTGAACTATGGGCATGACATTATTTGAGATAAGATTTCGAAGTTTTCTGATTCCAATAGTACAATAAAATTGAATTCAACTTTTTTTGAGTTGTGACACTATTTGAGCGGAGGTGCGATATGTAATATTGTATTTTATTTCTAACATTAACATTAATCATGATTATTTTTCATAATATTTTAATTTATCATTTGAAATTCAAACTTATGGTTATATGTGATAGAACCTAAATAATCTGAGTTTCAATTTACATTACATAATAATACACTGATCACCCAAATATAGCTAACAACTATGGGTTTGGGACGAGAAAAGAAACTGTTATCTTTTAATAAGTGAGTAAGTTTAATAAATAGTTAGGCGACGTTAAAGGGGACATTTATACGGGAAAGTCACTATATTGAAGGCTATAAAGAAGGGTACTACTTCTAGATGTTCACGTTAACTGAACCCTTTCAATTTATGGAATTGGAATCTGACTGCCACGTCCGTTTTAAAAATAATTTTCTTAATACTTTTTCTTTACTTTTAAATATTAAATGATATATTCATATTTTACTCAATCTATATCTATCTATATATTGATATCTTTCTATATATATAAATGAATTCCTGTTTGTTAGTCTCACTAAAAGTCATAGAGAAGTTCAACTAATTAACACTTCATTTCTGTAATCGAAATGAATTCATTACTGTTGTGAAACGAAATTAAAATTTTCCTTTTCAAATATAAAACAATAAAAAAATTCTTCATCTTTTAATCACCAAACGAAATGTTCGCCGTTCGCCGCAGAGTTCGCCGGGTTTACTATTCTCATTATACAATAAAAATAAACGCTCACATCTCGTCTGTCCGTGATCACGGCTGCTGAAAAGTAGCCGAAACGTCGGGAGTATGTAGTTTTTATGAAAAATCAAGTAGCGTAGTATATCCGAAAAATATTAGTTTCATTTACAATAAAATGAGTTCAATACACACATTAATACGTATAATATTTTTCAGGTCAACTGAAAGAGCATCAGATTCGAGACCACAACCCGTTCGAGGAGGTTCTACCTCTGTGTTCTACTGAGCACTTGATTAACCTGCCCAAGGTATGTACGTCATATAACTCTACTGCTACTTGTATATACTACTACTTATTTATCTACAATTAACAAAACTGCAATTATATAATAATATATTATTTTCAGAACAAAGCCCGCCCTCCCCATCAAGGACGTCGCGTGTCACGCCATCAGCGACACGTATGAAGGTGTCACGTTGGTCATACAAGAGGGTCTTTCTGTGTCGCGAGTGTGACACGCCGCTTGACAGTGACAAACACTTCCTGTTAGTATAACCACTTGATAAAACGACGCTGCAAAACATTGAATACAATCAGATGTATTGAATGTCAGTAAAGAGACGTAGTTCTTCCTTTATCGTGTTGAAAACACTCATTAACTTTTACAAAAAAAAAATGTTATTTTAGTAGCCCTTATTATATTGTGATATCATCTTTTTAATATTTCTATATTTTCTAATGAAGAAAGATTAGATAAATAATATACCAAATGTTTAATACATACTAAAGTATAATTTTAATATTCTCAATATACAGCGGTCGCACGTCGCGCAGCAAGTGTCCATATGCTACATCATGTTACCGAGCGATGTTGAGACACAGTGGATATTGCGCCGGCTCACTTTCACTGGAGGCCGCTCCTAGACCCGCTCCCACGCTATACTGCGTCTGCGAATACTCTACAGACATAAGTCAGTTTACACTGGTTATAGGATGTCAATCAATATAATATATTTTCATTTTCTTTTATAAATTTTATAACTAACTATGTAACTGTTAGACCAGCAGCATATATAAATCAATATAAAATATACAAATACCCAATGACTATAGTAACTAATAAAATATTAATATTTTAATCCCCAGACGGCATCGTTAAATTAAACAAGTATGTAGTATTAACAGATTTTATTTTTACGACGCAAAAATTGTATACAGTTCGTAAATATTTGCAATTCTGTATGAAAAACTTTGTTGTTCTAATATAATATTACTTCAGGCACGGACATTCTATCTCATCTCCTCGTGACACAAACACACAAGCGCGTACTTAACTGAGGAACTAGCACGAGCCAACACCGTCAGGGAAGAACCAAAACCTGCTGATGAAGTAGAACCTGTGAGTATCTACTAGTGATTAGTCATACTGTTTTGCGATTATATTATAATATATTATGACATTTACAGCTCAGGCGCGAGGCACGATAGCTCAATAAGCTTAAATAGTGCCTAGTTTTAACAGAATAAACCAAATTTTCATGTCACATAAAATCAAAATAAAATTTTCATGTCTTAATAACAATTTTATAGAACATATTTGCTCTTTATTCAAAACTCTTAAAGTAATTTTAAAAACGGCTTAAATAAACATGCGTTTCGTAAGGAGGAATTCATTTATTTCAGTTTCAATATTAATTTTAAGAGGTCACATCAAATAGTATAGTATACTACGTCGAAGAAATTAAAATCATCTTATATCTGTCTTCAGATGATTCCAGTGTACGCTGAAGGCTGTGAGCTGACGGCCAACGTGCTCCTCTACATGGGCCATCTCAAACAACACCAGGACAAGGAGCTGGAGATTAAATGTACGAGATGTGTGCTGAGATTCGTACGTCTCGGTGAATAATACAACTGTAAGTACTATATAAACAGATGAAACTAATATTTTCGGATTGTTTCGCGTATTTTATTTATTTAAAAAAAACTATTATATATACACCCGACGTTTCGGTTACTTGTCAGCAACCATGATTAAGGCAGACGAGTTGTCCTGAGTGTGGGTGTTTTTAAAAATAATAAAATACGCAAAGTATTCCGAAAATATTACTTTCATTTAAATTAATACTCGCAAGTCTTAAATCTACTATATAAAAATAAGTCCGGTTTTCCTTCCTGACGCTATAACTCCAGAACGAACGAACCGATTTCCACGGTTTTGCATTCGTTTGCATATTTTAAGTAGATGGTGCCGGTGCATGATACATTGTTTTGAAGGCTACTCATTGTTCTCTGCTCAGGTAATTTCATGTGACAAACCGGTATTGTGTTTGTAGTTTAAACTCTTAAAAACCATTAAGTATTTGCGGGATAAATTTAGAAAATCATTGTTTTTCACATGGGCAGTTATACTTTGCGTATTCAGGAGTTCGGAAACCCATCCGCTTTATTTGTGTTAACGTTAGACCAAAAAAAACCAAAATGTGGTTTACAAAGGAGCACTTCAATGAAACGGATAATTTTGCGGATACGTTATAAACGGCGCTTCGATTCGGTATCTACTTTGATTTACTTTCATAAGTATCTATTTTGATCTACTTTGATTCACTTTCATTACTTAGAGAAGTTCAACTAAATAACACTACATTTCTGTAATCGAAATGAATTCATTACTGTTGTGAAAAGAAATTAAAATTTTCCTTTTCAAATATAAAACAAAAAAAATTCTTTATCTTTTAATCACCAAACGAAATGTTACATAAAACAAAGCCTGGTGGCGAAACGGAGTTCGCCGGGTTTACTAGTCTTATTATACAATAAAAATAAACGCTGACATCTCGTCTGTTTTTCGTGATCACGGTTGCTGAAAAGTAGCCGAAACGTCGGGAGTATGTAGTTTTTATCAAAAATCAAGTAGCGTAGTCTATGCGAAAAATATTAGTTTCATTAACAATAAAATGAGTTCAATACACACATTAATACGTATAAATATTTTTCAGGTCAACTGAAAGAGCATCAGATTCGAGACCACAACCCGTTCGAGGAGGTTCTACCTCTGTGTTCTACTGAGCACTTGATTGAGCTGCCCAAGGTATGTACGTCATATAACTCTACTGCTACTTGTATATACTACTACTTATTTATCTACAATTAACAAACTGCAATTATAATAATAATATATTATTTTCAGAACAAAGCCCGCCCTCCCATCAAGGACGTCCGCGTGTCACGCCATCAGCGACACGTATGAAGGTGTCACGTTGGTCATACAAGAGGTCTTTCTTCTGTGTCGCGAGTGTGACACGCCGCTTGACAGTGACAAAACACTTCCTGTTAGTATAACCACTTGATAAAACGACGCTGCAAACATTGAATACAATCAGATTTATTGAATGTCAGTAAAGTAGTTTTCCTTTATCGTGTTGAAAACACTCATTAACTTTTTACAGAAAAAAATGTTATTTTAGTAGCCCTTATTATATTGTGATATCATCTTTTTAATATTTCTATATTTTCTAATGAAGAAAGATTAGATAAATAATATACCAAATGTTTAATACATACTAAAGTATAATTTTAATATTCTCAATATACAGCGGTCGCACGTCGCGCAGCAAGTGTCCATATGCTACATCATGTTACCGAGCGATGTTGAGACACAGTGGATATTGCGCCGGCTCACTTTCACTGGAGGCCGCTCCTAGACCCGCTCCCACGCTATACTGCGTCTGCGAATACTCTACAGACATAAGTCAGTTTACACTGGATAGGGATCTCAATCAATATAATATATTTTCATTTCTTTTTATAAATTTTATAACTAACTATGTAAACTGTTAGACCAGCAGCATATATAAATCAATATAAAATATACAAAATACCCAATGACTATAGTAACTAATAAAATATTACAATACACATAAATACAAATATTAATACAATACACATAAATACAAATATTATTGCTTATAAACTATAAATATAGTTACGAGTTTAATCCTTAGTAATACTTAGAGCTATGTAAATAAAGCAGAATATAATAATAGTGTATAATAAGACCATACAATAAAAATGTATCACAGCAAGTTTGTAAATTACAGCTAATGAAACTTGAGTTTTGTCTTAAGGCGTTGATGTAGTTTGTTGAGTTCATTTCGTCTTAATGAGTTTTGTTCTCAGAAAGCACTTTTGTCAAATAAATCGTAGTAGAAATTAAATTTGTGGTTATAAAAGACCATTCCCTTCCCTTTTTACAAATATTTCATTTATTTATTATAACAAATGATGTTTTATAAGCTTAAGATTAAATAAAGGAGGTCTTTTGCTTGCTTTACATAGTCATCTACAATGTAGGCAACCGTAGTCCTACATACACGCACACATACAAAGACATACGTACACACAAGCAAGTACACACATTCTTACATTATAAACAAGAGGATTACAATGACGTAACTATGCTTTGTATTATTAAAAGTCACCATAAAATTTTTGTTTGATTTTTTTTTGTGAAGAATTTATAAATATAATTTGACTTATTTGAAAATAATTAATCTAACGAACAGCTCATTCATAGATTACCCGATACTAGTATTATGTCTTCTTTATAACAAACGACTTAAGCTGGACATTAATTGGAAATTAAATTCAATAACATATATAACTATTTTGACTTTTAAAAAGTGCCATTAAATTAACAGCTACAAGAATAGAAACATCATTCGATAGGGGATATGTGATTTAAATATTAGCCAAAAAAATCACCCGCAATCTTTATTACTATAGATAATATATTCACATAAATAAGCTTAAAAATTATCATGGTTTTATTATTGAATTTAACTATTCAAAAGAATTTTTTAAACTTTGACTGCCCCTAAAAATATAATGTTAGTAAAATATAATATAGATGAGAATATATTTTTAGGATTGTATTGTATAAAGTGTGGAGTCTTAAAAGACAGTCTTACGTTTATTTCAATAATGCAATAAACTATATTATTATAACTATTTGCCTTTTAATCGAAGTTTCTGTTTCTAATAAAGTACCTATACAAATTTCAAAAGAGATCTGTCTTATTCAAAAGTT
The DNA here is from genome assembly GCA_916720795.1 of Danaus chrysippus. Classification (NCBI taxonomy): domain Eukaryota; kingdom Metazoa; phylum Arthropoda; class Insecta; order Lepidoptera; family Nymphalidae; genus Danaus; species Danaus chrysippus. The sequence continues at coordinate 4,633,138 of CAKASE010000077.1, read as the reverse complement.
TGTTTTAATCTATTAAGTAAGCGTAAGTGTCTAGACCTGATAAACTTACTTATAATACCTTTATCACAATTCCTTTCGACCCTTTGTTTTTTGGGCCAAGCTTAGATAAAGTTGTTGTAAAATGTATACCGGACACGTTTTCATTTATTCAATATAATGTCTGTTTTTTTATATACGTGATTAAGTTATAATTTTGGTAAGATTGGTATATTACTGTAAAAATATTAAAACTTGTTTAAATCCTGTACTTGTAGGGATAGACATGCAAATCTATAATATGAAATTTGTAAAAGTTTTCGTTAATGAACAATATAGGTTTTAAAGAATTAATTTTTAAGTTTTAATGTAAAGGAATATGAATATGTTTTCATTAAATGTCACTTGAATATTTTATCAGAATGTTTTTTTATTTGTACTCCAATTTATGTTTTTGGATCTGATAAGAATCACGATATAATAATTATATATTTTGTCTCCATCAATTACTAAATGTGCTGAGAAAAAATACTTGTATTTTTTATTTATTACATACATGATTATTTTGAAAAACTCTGATATTTTTATTTCGTTATTTCGAATAATAAGTATCGTAACATAAACTTTAATATTGATCAAAAGCTTAAACTATTTAGTAATTCATAGTAAAATAGTTCTTTAATAAGTTGTTTGAATTTATAAGAAAGTATGTTTAACTTGTGTAAAAGTTATTTAAACCCTTTCAAATTTATTTCTGATATAAACGTTCCAAAAGCGAAAATAATTTTGATTAATGTTGAACGAAAGTTTGTAGAACAATCATTTTTGGTAAAACTGACATAACTGTTATCAAATTCATATCAAATTTAAAAGTTACATATATGAAAAAAAATATTGTACTTAAATTAATATACATATTATTTGTTACCCTTTTTTTTTCTAATAATTTAATAAAAACTAGATAAAGTGGATCCAAGTATAATAACAGTTTTTTTTACATAAAGAATCTAAGAAAGTTCAGACATAACCGCAAGAAATCTTTCTTTTATTCACAGTAACTTTCTCCAAAACCTAGTGGTTTTAAAACTATCCTGCTCTCTGAATTTTACATGTATTATGTAAACAGCATCATTTACATCAGGGCTGTCCAAGGCATGGCCCGCGGGCCGCGATTCGGATTATGCGGCCCGTAGGATCTTTTTTATATATTTCTTTGTTTTAAAACATCAATGAGCAAATTATTTTTATCGCGATGAAATTCAAATTTTTTAAAGGGTATGTTCGATCACGTCGCACACATCATTTTTTTGGACAACCTCAAATACATAGACGAAATAATCGTCGAATTCGAGCGGACGTTTTGCAGATTTTCAAAAAATTTAGAGTGATATAGCACTCTTCACTAATCCATTAACGATTGCAGTTGAGAGTATAAAGATTGATTATCAAACTAGAACTGTGTGATCTGCAATAGTAGTAGTAGTAGTAGTAGTAGTTTAATAAAATTACGATATTATTATTACGAGCATTTTATTTTTATAATATTTTGCGGCCCACCAATGTAGGTATTTAATCAAATTTTATTGGGCCTCAGTCCCATTTAGTTTGGACACCCCTGATTTAAATAATAAACAAAACAAATGAGAAGAACAGTTGCGCTGCACGTTAGCCATAAAGAGTTATTAACTTTAAACTAACTATAGAAGATCTTGTGATAGAATGCCTATTTTATCAAAATCTTGAAATGTATAACAAGTATATTTCAAATTAGAATAATTATGTTACTTATTTACCAAAATCATGATACCAACGTTTTACAAAAGATTATCTTAAAAAAATATAAACAATCAAAAGTTTAGGGATTTTTTTATAGAAGGTTTAAAGGTATAAAGGTTGCTTGTACAATTTTTACTCATCAAAAAAAGTCATCCGCTAACCGATTTCATAAAGTACATACGTCCGAAGATGGGTCTGAAGAGTAGTTTGGCCGCCGTGTCATAGTTACCGTACATAGCCCATACTCTTTGGCGATCTCTGGGGGTATTTACTATGTCCACTAATTAATAAGTCAAGATTTATATAGGGCTATCATTATTAAGAGCTAACAAAAACTTACAGATCAATTACTTTAGGGTAATTATATAACACAATAATTTAAATTTGATTATTTCATTGCTCTAAGAAGAAGTCATAGGTCTGGGAACTCTTAATTGAAATGTTAATTTTATTAAATCAATGAATATTTTGTTCTACATTGATAAGCTGCTTCAGTAATAAGTAGAGAAGTCAAACTAAAATTAATGATTAAATTATTCCTTTCACGTATATCTTAAATAAATTTTACTTCAATACCTTTTTCTAACAGCCGCAGAGTGAGTGATTTGAAAGAATTTAGAAAAGGATTAAAATTTAGAAATATATATTCATTATTGAAATAATTGAATTGGCTGAGATAGATTTTGATACTTTGTTACCGACTAAATAATACTAAATTATATTTTTAATGCCCACAAGTGAGGCCAAGCCGCTCCAGCGCTAAACGAGATAAGCAAACAATGTCCTGAAACAACTATATGAAACGGTGGGGTGAATTTCGCTTCCAAAGAGGAAATGTTTATAACAAAATAACTCTTTTTCCATGATTTTTGTTAATTTTGTCAATAGTGGTCAAACAATATAAATTTCAGCAGCATCAAATCTGCAACCTCCGGAATATCGGGTCTCAATTACTTTAGCAGGTAAACCATCATGACTTGAGTAGATGAATCAAACATTCATTAAGTTTCTGTTACTAAAATACAAATTAATGTTTTCCTACTTTTTAGTATAAAAGCAAAACTCTACAGACTGAAATTGAATTTGGCCACCACTTCGATATTATAATGTTTATTCAATTCATACTATTATCTAATTCAATAAAAGGAGACAGTCTTTCTAGGTTCGGATTAACGTTCACTTGCGGTGATATTCGTAATCTCTGCCATATGTGAGCGGTGTAACTGAGGACGATGAACTCCACTTGACAGTAATATGATTTGCGCACAAGAAATTTGAGGACTAATAACCTTTTTATATTCAATATTGTATCCGTTTTATAAATGTAACTTGTTATACATTAGGGTGGAGCGAAAATGTATGGAGCAAAAAAAAAAATCGTTTTATCTTCACGGAATAGGGATGAAAAGTTGTCTTATAATAGGTATTTAAAACAACTGTAAAAAAAAAATCACTTATCAGTCGCAATTATTTTGTGGTGCCCCAAAGGAGATGAAATAAAAAAAAAATCCGATTATTTACTGCAATATTTTTTATTTATTTACTGCAAAAATTAAAAAGCAAACTTAAATATCAAACTGTTTTTTTCACGTATTAAAATTAGGCATTCGTTTAGGCGAAAGCAGTCTCGCTCTAATGAAAACCGTTTCTTTTTATTATCCCCACAAAGCGCTGTGTCAAGTTGGTGACATGCTTCTGTCACCAACTTGACACAGCGCTCTACGGCTTGAGTGTGACATGTAAAATCAATAATCTGACACATCCTGAGCCCCGTTTTTGACCACATCTTTCAAAATTTCATCAGTAATTTTTTTATAGTAAAGAGGGGGTTCCGTTATCTCGTAATCTCGCCACGTAATAATATCAGTATAATCTTTGGCGTCAAAATGAAACGTACGGACCTTAAACATCCGCAGTCCCCCCTTGAGCCTTCTCTGATCTTACTTTGACAATTCTTCGGTATGCAATATCCCTTATAACCTCTCTGTTCATCGCCAAGCATCGTGAGAAGGTTTTCTGGGTGCCCGAAATACCCGTTTCGCTGGATTACCTGACATTGATTTTTCTTCAAATTGGCATCCAAATAACGACTAAGACGAATGGTTTGAAATAGATGCTTGGCTCCGTTAATGCACGAAGAATTAAATTTTATCATAAACCACATCGGTCCATAAACCCTCATACCACAAGTGGCTAATATTTTTAAATTTTCTGCTGGGTCAGTTTTAGAGGCATACAATATATCTACATATAAACTAAACTAAACTAAACAAAAATAAAGATATATTTTAAATTATTAAATATACAGGGTGACTGGTGAATTACTATCAATATTTTTAAGGAGCATACTCAGTACATGATTTTCATTCGAATTATGTAAAAAAATAGGCACTTAATTTTTGACAAAATTTCCGTATAAATAAATAAAGTGTGTACACGTTCCAAGTGTTCCAAGTGTGGACGCGTGCGGCGGCGTGCTTATACAACAACACGCCGCCGCGCGCGTACGATGTGTGAGTGTGAGTGTATACCTAATCTGTAGGGTGTTCATACCTAAATTAATTACATAACTTTTGGTTTAACTTTACATACGAGTTTAGTAATATTTTATGTTATATTAATTTTTATTTTGTCATATATGATCGTCAAATATCACGTCCTCAAATATCGATAGTAATTCACTAGTCACCCTGTAATAATAATTTAACCAGAAATGTCAAAAAAGTGGTTTTTGTTCTTTTCTTAAAACTGTTTATTTATAACTATTTTTGATACATAAATTGATAAATTGCAAATAAGACGCATTGTCCTTTTTTAAGTAAATCAAACGAATGTACAGAATAAGTCAAAAAACAAAACTATTTGCCAAACTAGCCGGTTACTGTGGGAAAGTGCAACCACAACCTTCCCAAACGTAATCCTGCAACCAAATGAGCAAAAACAAAGAAACTATAAATAATGAACAAAATTGCTTATCAGAATTAGAAGAAGCAAATTAAGACAATATATGTATATCTTAACTTATTGCAACGATTTACTATTTAGTATATTACGAAGATTTTTTTTTATTATTACTTTACAATAATTTTAGCCTTTAGGAATTGTTTCATATTGTTTTCCAAACCTGTTCAATTGAATTCAGCAATGAGTCACTGTATGGTATGTTTAAGTATTTACTATCATACGAACCTGAAAATGAAACTCCAATATAAAGTTAAAAGCAATCAGATAGATCAAATAAAAAAAAGAATAAATTTTGAACATCTAAAGATTTTTTAAATGTTCATAGGAGTTATTTAATTATAAAGTATTGTAGTTACATCGTATTTTATAGTTAACTAGCTTTCCGCCCGCGGCTTCGCCCGCGTGGATTTTCGGTTATATCGGGTTTTCCCAAGAGAACCTTTCAAAAGTCTGGGATAAAAACTATCCTTGGTTCTTTCTCAAGGTCAACTCTATTTCTGTACCAAATTTCATTAAATCAGTTCAGTGGTTTAGGCGTGAAAGCGTAACAGACAAACAGACAGACAGAGTTTTACTTTCGCATTTATAATATTAGTAAAACTTTCAAGTAATGTGGCGTTAAATTGTAGTATAATGTACCTACTGGGCCAAAATAACACCATTGAACATGCCTTTTAATAGATATTATGGTTTGCAAAAAATAATTAAAAAAATAAAGAAAAGAAAGCTTACTTATAAGACTAAATTAATGAATTAGTTTTTTACTGCATAGCAACAACTTTCATGTGAATGGGTTTTGAGACGGCCTTTGTATGGGGGCTTTCCCAAGTGCACTATGAGAAAATCGCGTATGTGCTGTCTCAAAACTCCGTATCTCAATTATTTCAAAACTAAATGATCTATAATTTTAAAGTTAAATGGTTTTATCTTCTAAAATTAAGAAATCCCATACAGTGGCGGGGCAAGATCTAAATTTGATGTGGGCAAGACAGATTTCGCGAGGCCCTATTCTATGGAAACCTGAAGCTCTTACTACCAGCTAGTTTTAAAAACTTAAACGTCGATGTTTTTCTTTACACTTAAAGCTTTGGTTTCCTTCAAAAGATATTATAAAGCCTATTTTATAGACAAGTAATTACTGCGTTACGTACTTATCACCAATTAAATATTTGTTACTTTTTATGTAAAATAGCCGAGTAAACAGGTACTGGTGTTATTACAAATCACAAAGAAAACAAAAACAATTAAAAAACGTCACTGTTCGGGGGCAATCAATATACTTAAACACTATCTATTTATTCGCTAAATATTATTAAAACATTGAACACACTATTCTTATCAAAATAGGTTTAATTAATTCTGATTCCCAAAGAGGGTTGATGTCAAGCAGACGACCGGTCGTAAAAGCTAATAGCCAAAACTAATCACAACATGTAAGGCAGACCCTGGCTATAGCTGGGAAATTCCTAGGAACAAGAAGAAGATTTTTTTTTTCTAATTCTCTAAAAGTTTTTAGCCGCGAGGCCCCTTGTACCGCGAGGCCGTAGGCGGTGGCCCACGTCGCCCACGCCTTACGCCGCCACTGATTCCCATACAAAACTGTCAACCCTTATTTCACCCCTTTCACTGGTCGAAATTTCAAAAACGCTAGATCAAATGTTTAAATATATCCTATCAAGTGCTTAAATATAAAGTTTCATGGTTTTTATATTCCAAAATTAAGAAATCCCATACAAACTTTCAACCCTTAACTCAACCCCTCACTGGTTTGAAATTACACAAAAACGCTAGAACATATGTTTAAAATATATCCTATCAAGTGCTTAAATATTAAGTTTCATGGTTTTTGTCTTTTAAAATTCAGAAATCCCGTACAAACTTTCAACCCCTATTTCAACCTCTTCATACCCTTTTTCGGAATAAAAGGGTAGCCTATATTTTTTTCTCAGGGTCTAAAAATTGTCTGTGCCAAATTTCATCAAAATCGTTTTGAGAGGTTTAAAGCGGGAAAGCGTAACAAACAGACAGACATTGTTACTTTCGCATTTATAATATTAGTTGGGATTGACTCCCCCCCCCCCCCGTACCCCAGTGACGATTACATGGAGCCTACATCGCATGCCTGGCTAGCTGAGCGCGATTGAGCGTCAACCACGCGACTTTTTCTAATACTTGCATTTTGAAACTCGTGATATCATCCGAATGAAATGTCCGAATTGAATAATTCAAAAAGTTTTAAAAACGTTTTGAAGCCGACTTGAATATGAAGTAATTTTATTTTTGATAAGGATTAATACCAAGTTACAAATAAAGAGCCTTTTCAAGCGGCGGCATATTAATTAAAATTATTAAAATAAAAAAAAAACCGCTTACTCTGACATAACTATAATATTTAGATATATGCTGTCGCGACACTTCTTGTAGATAATGATGAGTTCTGCAAAGTCGTAGTAAATGATTTTGTTTACAATTATTGGAGTTTTAGTAAGGATCCCTAATTTTTTTAAAAAAATATAATATAGAGTATTTTATTCGGGAATAATGTAGCTTTCCAAAGGTGAAAGAATTTTTTTGAAATCGGTCCAGTAGTGTCGGAGCCTATTCATTACAAATAAACAAACAAATCTTTTCTCTTTATTAATTATTTAATTAATAAATTAATTAAAGGGGATAAACACCTTGTTAAAACAACCACTTTAATTCATACTTCCATTATGTAATGATTTCATTTGTATTGGAAGCGTTAGTTTTAAATCCAGTGTAAAGTATAAAACAATAATATTTTTATGTTTGTGTTTAGTGAAAGGAACTAATTGATATCTATTACAGATACTAATGAAGGAGAACAGAATAATACTGGAAATTACTGAAGAGATTTTCATACAGAACCTTAGTGTAACCCCATACTGGCTATAAGTAAAGTAGATAATAAAGTATTAGATATCAACAAGTAATTAGTAAATGACATGGTAATGACTTGAGGAAATTACGATATTAAGTCAATAAGATTTTTTATACGCAACGACGGAAATGTGTTCAAAAACTTAATGTTATGTATCGTAATAAAGGTTAATCCTAGTTTACGATTTATTAAAATATATTACATTCTACGTTGCAATGCTATAATACATTGAAGTCGTTTCAAGCGAGATAACAAAGCACTCCTTGGCAATGCGTCTTTGATTTCATTCGCTGTAATATAATTTCATTTTGTTAAATATTTTTCGTCTACTAGTAAGTGGCCTGTGGAAATTAGATGTTATATTTTTAAGACATATTTTTAATGCTATCTTTCAAATGATAACTCATAATGTAGGTATGGATAAATGTGAAAATACATTTAAATACTATTTTGTGGGATCAAATATACAATCCTCGTTGATACGAACATAAAATACATCAGTATAGTAAGAGAATTAATTCTAATTTGAAACAAAAGATTACCTTCTTGTTGTCATTTATACTTGAGTTTGACGAAATACTATGCCATTACTTTATATAAATTTCTGTCACTAAATGGTAATATTATCTCTATTCTTAAATATAAATAATACATATTTAAAAATGATGGACTTTTTAAAGTAAAATGTTTGAATAAATTATTTTAAAAAAATAATGTTTTTTTTTTGTATTGGATTAAATTCTTATCTACATATATGACAGCCCTTGTGTATTTGCTAAGTTAACAAAACTTTAACAACTCAATCACTTATTCATGTGGGGTTGTTTTTCTCATTAGATTTTAATGATTGTAAGAATCATCGCACAATTACTTACATTATTTTTTTTTCTGTAAATAAAAGGAAGGTTATAAGTTTAGTTCCACTTTGATTATTATGACGAGAACGTTCATGAATTATTTTTAATAAATTGGAAAGGGTCTTGTTATCTAGGAAATTTAAGAAGAATTATAATCTTGTACATGAACAAAGCGTGAATAAATTAAAATAATTTTGTTGAAATAGAAAAAAAAACAAAAAAATGCTTGTATATTCATGTCTTATAATATCGGATAAACAATGTAACAAAAATATATTTTGAAGACTTGCGAGTCTTGTCCCCACACCTTTTTACATATGTATTATTGGTTAACAGTGTCCCGTGTAACAAAATAGTGTAATATAATTATTTGATCTTTACATCATCCTTCCAAGCTACTGAGATCATCCAAACATTTTTCCAGTAGTGGGTTTACTCCTAGTCGGGCTACCTGTAAGAATACCTAGATTGGTAATACTTCAATTTAAAACAACCATATTTCAATGAATACTATGTGTATATACTTGATTCACCTTAGCCCGAGCTTCACGATCAAGTTCACTGAGTCTGTTTCTCCGTGTACTGTATGCTTGCTGCCAGCCTTCTACAACAAAGACATACAGTATTTTTTCAAGTTAAAGATCATGGGTACGCTTTTTTTTTTTGCGCAAGATACCTGATAGTAATAAAAATATGATCACGAAAATAGTTTACTATCACTGAATTACCATTTAGTTTATGTTCATATTTATTAACCAAACACCAAAAAATAATGACAAAAATTAATATCAATAAAGTATTAGAAACAGAAGATCAAGGATCAGCAACTTCGTAAGCGGACCTGAAGTCTCATGAAACGAGTAAATAAATTCACACGAACTTCTCAAAACTCTAAATTTTAAATTGATATGTAACTCATCAAGTTTATGAAATAACCCTGATGCAATTATGAAGAACTAGCTTTTAACGTCCGCAGCTTCGCCCGCGTGGGAGTTCGGTTATATCGCGTTTCCAAGAGAACCTTTCAAAGGTCTGGGATAAAAACTATCCTTGGTTCTTTCTCAAGGTCAACTCTATCTCTGTACCAAATTTCATTAAAATCAGTTCAGTGGTTTAGGTGTGAAAGCGTAACGTATAGACAGACAGAGTTACTTTCTCATTTATAATATTAGTAGGGGTAAATGATTCCGTATTTATCGAAGAGTTACAATAAGAACAGCTATATTTGACCCACACAAATACGTTCTCGTATGTATACAATAAGTAACTGAGTTTTAGTGTACTCACGTAAAACTTCGCTTCCCACTGATGTTTTGGATGCGTGTATGATGGCAAGGAAAACTTTCCATCTGATAAATCTTCACAGAAACTGCCATTGCTGTTTAACTGGAATAGTAAAACACATAATAAATATGCTATAATCTTATTTCGAAGAAAATATAATGATCATCGTTAATTGGAAAAATAATCACATTTGAATTAAATTTCTCTAAAATTGTTATGATAAATTTAAATTTGTTTGGGAAATATAAAGTCTGTTTAATGTATAATATTACCAGTGAGATGTTCGTTCATCATGATAGTAACGATATTTATATAAGACAGATTTGTAAAAAAGTCGTAGAGGTTAGAAAGATGTATAAGTCTTAGATTACTCATATATGTGTCATCTTTTTGTATTGATCCTCAGTGGGGGCAAATTAAGTTTTTGCTCCCAATAAATCTCAGTGCCTTGTCCCCTGCATCATTTCGTGTATTTGATCCGCGAATCCTTTGACTTTCTGTAAAAAAAATATATCTTCTTCACATAATTATTATATGTACGTAGTCTACATTATTGTATCATATATGTATATATAATTTTGTACAGTTTTCAGCCACACTTTATGAAGAGTTTAGTTCTACAATTTATATTTATAAGTTATTTCTGTTAATTCTACGTTTCATTAATAAATTGTTATAATCAGACCGATGCATCTGGTACTAACTCGAGGTCTATTTTCATTGACTCCACCATTACTTGAACAGCGGAGTTTAAGGTCAAGGGAACACCGTAGACCAAATGTACTGTAGGTTTTCCTCGACGAACTAAAGTCCTGGATTCCTGGAAAGAAAGCGACACAACCATTATATGACTACAAAAGTGTATCCTTGTAAGAAAATCTTCGGAATTCATTATTTTAAGTAAGTATGAATATTATTATCTTCTTTTTTTTAAAAACGAATGTATACTTACTAGAAATATTATAATTATACCTCATTTTACAAACGAATAATAAATTATTATTTTATTGTAAATTTGACCTTCGTCAGTTAGTAACTCATTTTCGGATATATTTAAACTAATGAAGTCGTCAGACTAATTATAATATATGTACTTAACTCATCACTATTAAAGATATTATTAAGACATAAAATATATAAACACAAATGATATTATGTGTTTAGCGAATTAAGCAAGGTTTAACAATTTAAAACTACTTACAAGCTATTAATACAGGAGATTAATTTTCGTAAGCGAGGGTGCGCGTGCGAGTGTCGCCGTAGCGATGACGGACAAGCATTACACACCTGAAGTCAATGCGGATTGACGAGTGACCGGTGACGAGCCCGGCGCCGGCGCACTGGCCGCTCAGCTGGCCAGCGGCGACTAGCGGGGGCCAGCGGGCCTACAGGTGCGCGGGCCCGGACGACGCGAACAATAGACGCAGCGCGCATCCTCGCTATATACAATTTAAATAAAGAAGTTTGTCCGTCGCAACTTGCAAGAAATAAAAATATTAAATAAATTTCAAGTTTTTAAGCAATAATTAAACAATACATATAATTAAAGGAGACGGAGACTGGTGGGCCCAAAATGTAATGAGTTCAAAATTGATTGTGAAAAATTTTGATTGAAAAAAGTGAAAAAATTGATTGAGTGATTTATGTGACTGTCTACTGAAAGGAACTACGGCCGATCTAGCGAAACTAATTTCCATAAAAAATTTAGATATACAATAACCTAAAAAATCAAAGTATTGCCAAGTCAGTACCACCAACTTTTTAAATAAAAGCGCCATCTAACGGAGTGTAATACGCTAATATCATCAATATCGATAACTCATAGTAGCCGAGCAGAAATCCTACGAGCCTACTTAATACTGCCACAACGTCAACAGAGGGCGCTTAACCCAATATGGATGAAATTAAAGCTATGTTTAAGAAAAATGCAAGAAAAAATGAGACAGCAAAAAGTAGAAACACAAACAACAATAATATAAATGAGAAATTTAAGAGTTTGGAAAACAAAACTTACAACTAGAGCAAAACTAGGAAACACAGAATTGTTAATCGATAACTTTGAAGGGTTCAATAGCAGAAAAAACCTGCTGTTTTTTGTAGTTGAAAAGCGAGAAATTAGCAATCAAGATTTGGAGAAAAAAGTTTAAGATATCATATCCAACATTTTTGAACATCAAATGTGAAAAGCATTACTTAGAATCTGTAAGAAGACTTCGAAAAAAAAAGCGGTAAAATCAGACCAAAAGCTAGTTTAAATATTTATGTATGTTTTATCACAGTAAGTAAGTATGTCAGCGCTATTTTTCATTGGTTTTGCTAAGGACGCCTGGTTCATTAACTTACACGGAAATTAAATCTGTCACAATCAGTTAATTGTTTTGAAGATTTTTGTGTTTATTTAGGTTTCAAATACTTTAGATAATGCTTTTAACGGTTTTGAGATGCTTCAATCAATTCAATCACTTCCGGTCGGTTACCACGCCTTTGAAAGAATATATAGAATTTCTGTTAATATCCTCACATGATTTATTTCTCCAAATTCTACTGATAATATTACCTAAAATGAAAATTTAAATATTAATTCGCCAATAAAAAATTTATATGAAATAAAATATATTTTTTCTCTTATTCAATTATAATTACAAGTAGACCATCTAATTTCTATAACAACGAATACAAGATTTTTGATATGATACTATTAGTATTATATAACATTACATCAAAGCAAAATAAATTAGTTTAGTTCTAAACTTTAATATAAGCTTATGTGGACAACTCAATTTGTCAACTTGTGTGATGTTTAGTGATGTTGTGTGTTGTGTTAGTAAAGTCTGCTGACAAATTCCTTCGTGAAACCAATGACTTTAGTCAGTCCACATACAGGAGAATACATACATGAGGGACGTCCCGGCGTAGCTATATAATATAAAGACAAACTTACGTGTGGTTTGACAAACATATCTATACTAATATTATAAAGCTGAAGAGTTTTTGTTTGTTTGTTTGTTTTGTTTGAAAGCGCTAATCTCCGAAACTACTGGTTCGAATTGAATAATTCTTTTTGTGTTTTATAGTCCAGTTATCGAGAAAGGCTGTGGGCTATATAACATCACGCTACGACCAATAGGAGCAAAGATATAGTGGGGAAATGTGTAAAAAACGGGAGAAAATTATTTCATCTTTGAAGCCTTCCGTTGCGTGCGCCGTGAAAACGGTTCAAGATACACAAGAAATATAGAATAAAAAATAAATAGCTCTTTTTAATGATCTAAAAAAACAGTCCGCGACAGTATATGTCTATCTTTTTAAGATTAACTCACAAAAATCGTTTTTATGGTACCTAATTTGGTCGAAAATAATTTTTATAAAGTCTTTATTCAAATAAACAAATAAATATATTGTTGGGTTAAGAGTACTTTCATTGTGAATTAAAAAAAACATAGGTTTTATCCTGAAAACTCTACGGGAACTCGACCATTCCGAAAACCCCGCAAGAACGGGAAACTATGTGGGAAGAAGAACCAAAAATCTGTCGGAAGTCACTATTCCACGCGGACGTAGTGTGCGGCAAAAGCTAGTCCCACATATAATTATCAGTAACGAGGCAGTCACAGGAGCAACATAAGTAAACGATTTTATTGAACGGCTGTTTCAGTTAGTTTTAAATATCTTCCAGCCGGATTACTTGTGCTAAACCCAACATAACAAATCTGTATTTCACATATTGTTATGACAGCACTAGAATATGGAATAAACCAGTTTACAAGTTAAAAATAACCTGTGTTACATCTCACTAATGGTTTTTTGTATCTACATATCTTACTACTTTTAAATAATATACATGTTATATATATGCATACATTAAGTTTTATTTATTGATAAAACATTTAAAAAGCTAAATATTAGGAGAATATGTATTATTCTGTGAATTCTATGTAACAATTCTCAAACAAATTAAAAAATTCCGTATTAATAAATTCATTATGATTATGGCATTGATACAGACTGAATACTGTCAGCTATATCCACTGTTACTTGTTCTATAACAAAAATTACTTACATATAAAAATAATAAAATAAGTATTTTTTGATATAAAGCTTAATAATACTTAAAACTCTTATAAATTGTGTTTTTGTTTTACACTCCTTACATGGACCTAGTTGATATTCAGGCACTTTGTGTCCTTGTCTTAAACAATTGGAACACAAATTATATTTTTTCACATCAGCCAATCTTTGATTAACATTTGTATTTTTAAATGTAAGAATACGATGAGACTCTTGTACTCTTAAATGTAAAAATTCGATGAGACTCTTTACAAATTATGCAAGTTAATTTATTATTTTCATTGTTACTAGTAAAGGCTCTAACATAAGAAGATTTTTTCTTGGGCGATAATTCGATTTAAAATTATAATATTGCTTTTTTATGATGATTATTTTGTGTGTAAGTGTTTTTTTGATTGTGTACCTATGATTAGAAATATGCATGGTCCTTTGAGGTTTATTGTTATTATCAGATTTACCACGATTCAAGGCTTCTAGAACATCTGCTCGTTTAGTCAAGAACTTATTGAATTGTTCAAGTGTTGCAACCTCATTTAATGAATTTCGTAATTCTTCCCACTTCATTAAAGTGTTGCTGTGTAGCTTAGATGTCAACATAAATATTACAAGAACATCCCCTTTATCAGTGGGTTGTCCTAGACTAGCTAATGCTCAAAGGTTTCTTTGTAACGTGGTCCACTAAATATCTTAATGACCGATCTGATTCGATTGCTATAGGTTGTATGTTATATAATTCAGTTTAAATGATAGTTAATTAACAATCACTTATTATCGTATCGCTCGCAAAGCAAAGACCAGGCTGCTTTGTAGTTAGAAGATGACACTTCGAGATTTGCAATTACTCGTGTCACATCTCCCTCGAGATACGAAATTAAATAATGATATATTTGTGAATATCGGATGAATGATCGTTTTCGTGCACTATATTTTGAAAAATATCTCGGAATTAAAGCCTGCGGAAATATGCGCCGTCAAATTTAGCGATTTGAATTTGTGGCAACTTAATACCAAGACTGTCCAGGATCATGATGGTGATGGCACGAGGTTGCAGGAGCTTAAGATTTACGTCCCGCTTCAGATTGTATTTTCGCATTTTCAATGAGAATTTTAGCTGTTGCTAAGCAAGAAATAATTTCGCTTTTCGATGCCATCTCTCTTATTGATCTCAGAGTCTAAGTTTTTGATAATTTAATATGTACTTCCATTTCAGTTTGTAAATCTTCAAATTTAGTAGATAAAGTTTCAAATTTATTTTCATTTTAAAGATAATTCTGCTTAGCTAGTACTAGATAGTTGAATTGAATCTAATGTTGTCAAATAATTTTTAAATTTTGTAATCTGGCCTTATATGGAACTACGTTTTAAGCTCAACCTCCTTATATTTAAATAAATAGGTTTATCTGAATTGGTACCCATGACTTCGAATATTAAAATTAAGTTAATTTATAATATTGAAAATTCGAAAACTTATTAATTTATCCCACTTAGCTGCACTGGAGTAAATTAAATGCGTCACTCTCCTCCCTTCGGCGATACTCCCAACAAAGAAACCGGTGCTGCGTCGCTAATAGCTCGATGCACATAACCAGCGTCCTGCCAGGCACCTGGAAATTTCGGCAGAAAGGATGACTAAAAAGTGAAGTTAGTATGGTGCTCTAAGAGTGCAGCTATTTAAATAACTGAGAGTATGACTACGTATTGGACGCACATGAACAAGTGGCACTATGATTAAAATGTATAATTATTTATTTATTATAGTTTTTAAAAGGGATATATTTCGTAGTATCGTAATCGTTATAGCTTAGATAAACTTTTTAGCGTTTTATTTGAATTTAAGTAAATATAAAAAAATATTTAAATGTAGTGAAAATTTTGAAATAAGTTAAAAGAAATTGTTTTTTAACATAATGAGAAAGTAATTTTGTTTATTTATTATTCGTAATAAGAAGTTTGAATAAGTCTATGAACTTGAATTCGTTTGTCCTTTGTACTTATGACGTGTCGGTACAAAAATAGGTATTTATTTCTGTTAATTATTAGGAATTAACACTCATTCTATTGGAAAAATTGATTGCAAATAATTTTAAAAATATGAATAATGCACTGTGGAGGCAAGGAAGTAAAGAATTGTTAATTCTTCCTTCCACGTGCTTTGTAGGAAGGACAAAGGAAGGACACTTATCTTTTCGTATAATGCTGCCGTAGTCCGTGGCTAAGTCTTACTGATATTGCTTCGCTGCCGGACTCGACGACAACCAGAAATGATGAATTCGTCTCCGTCTTCGATAAATAATGGATGCGACGCCGTTAGCTTTTGATAACCTGGCACGTCGACACCTCGTACCTTGAATTTGTTTGATTTTCGTACAGATACGTCGATTACGTCGGGGTCACCAATTTATGTCTTCAATGAGACACTTGCGAGTCGTATTATTACGAATAAAACCTGAAAATTTTTATAAATCTTGTTTAATTTCAGTTTCAATAGACAGTTCCGTTTGCACAGTACAAAAGGCGAGTTATAGAATACGTTTTAGACAAAAGAAAAGATTTATATTGTAATTATGTGTTTGGGGTAGTATTAGAAAAAAAATGTCAATAGATGCGCCCTGTTTTTTTTTATATAAATTACAATAAGAAACTTATATAAAATATTTTGATTAATAAACATTATATTGAGACTTCACTACATTAAAGTACAAAAAGTGAAGATGTAATAAAGAACGTTTGACTTGACGCGAGGAGAGCAACGGTTGTTTTTATTTGATTCCTTTAAATATACACGTTAAGTAAAATAAATGTACCTAATACATTAATATTTAAAACTTGTGTCCTTGAGAAAGGTATCAATAATTCATTTCTTTATATAAGTCCCAGGAATCCAATATCTAGTTTGATCCTGTTTCCCGCGACAGTTTGTAAATTGTGATCTGTGAACTAGAGAATGTAATGTAAAAATATAAAGCTTAGTTTAACCTCACATCTTTCTAAACTTAATTAAACTGTTGTTTAAAACCGTTTAAAGTGATTCATTGTATTGTTATACTTTCTAACTAAAATTTTGCATTATAAAACTTACCAAAGAGGATTTTGGCTTCGAGTTAAAATTGTTTGAAATTTGTTTCCATTATTTCTTTCAAAACCCTTTAAGGAACCTATTGCTATATTGATAATTAATAAATAAATCGCTTAAATTCAAAAATAATGAGACCCCCTGAAAAGGTATAATAGTTATTCAATTGTGTACAAAAAAAGATGTTAAGCAGATCCGTAAATTATATAAATATGAAATTAATTTTGTTTTTGATGTATGAATAATAAAACAAGAGTTTTGAAATAAAACAACACAACATAAAAAATTTATAAGTTAGGTTATCACGAGTTATGTAATCCATATAAACCCATCGGTAGGAAAAAGAAAATAAAAGTAAATAAATAGAAAAATAAATAAAAAAAACAATTGGAACTGATTATAATTTTTCAGAATAAAAATCATTAATAATAAAATTAATGTTTTATGTAGATACCATATTCTTTTTTTTTATATGAATAATTATAACTTAAATAAGAGTAAAAATTCAATATTAACTGTATACCATGTATTTGTACCCTATAGTTTTTTAACGTAACTTTGACTAGTTTACTTTTATATAACTATTATATATACATATGTATATCTGTTTACTTAACGGCTTATAAAACATTCTTTTAATAAATTGATCTGATTTTAAATTTAACACCTGTTTCATTTAATCCTAATAAATACATTTGATCCCCTCATCTCCTCATCTTCTTCAGGGTGGAAGTCTCACAGCATTCTATTTTGTCCAGAAGAGGTCTAATCGATTAATTCTCTTCGAGGAATAAAACCTCTAGTAGGAATGTTAATTCATCCAGAAGAGTCTAGGAACCAAAAAGGCGAACAACGTATCTTAAACCGGGTATTTTAAAACCAACTTTTTTAAAAAAACTAAGTGATTTTTATTATTTTATTTTTCATTTTCATCTTGTCTGATCTAAGATGGTTACTTAAAATGAATTGAAACGTCAGGAAAAGTATAAAAATATAAAAATAAAATAATAAAGAGCGTCAAGTTTTTATCTTTCAAAATCTCTTAGTTTCTCTCAGATATGTCAATGCTAAAATCTCATATATTATGTATGAACAGTTTGAAACAAAATCATATAGTGTATATAATTGGATTTTTTACTAGTGCTGACTAAGGAGAGTATGCCTTAAACTGACACTCTTGAATGTTTTGTTACAGATATTAATATTATAAAATTCATAATATTGCGAAATATTATTCACGAGTTTTGGGTTTAAAAAATTACAACACATTTTTTAAATAAGCACTGCGAAAAAGAAATGTTCTGTAGGTAGGTATATATCTTTTCATTTAAGTCCTTTATTCGTTTTGCACCAATCAATATGTAGGGGAACGTATAGTATGAATTACTCAAAATACTTGAATCATTTTCATTCATATAAAACCAGTTTATAAAAAAGCTCCTTCAATGTTTTTTTATATATTTATATTTTTTATATATTTTCTTCAGGCAGAATAAAAAATTTAGAGATATATAATGGAAAGCGAAAATTTTTCTTGCAGTTGGACAGTTTTCACTTCAAATAGTTTGTTTTATCGAAACATCGCATGAAAAAAGACTTCGCCAATTAAAAGCAACTTGAAGTCCAAAACAAGTTTGATAAAAATATAGGATTTGGTTATTATTTTGGGAAATCTGTGGGAATCATCAAGTAAAAATATCATGTTTATTGATATAAGTACATACATATTTTATATTATACTAGTTTTTGCCCGCGACTTCGTCCGCGTTAGTTTGGTCAAGAGTAATATATGTAGGTATAGCAGGCAGTGGTGGGCCTAGTGGTTAAAGGGCCCGCCTCTCGTTGCCGAGGGCGCGGGTTTCGATCCTGGCCCGGGCAAGTAACAATGTGATTTTTACGAGTCATACATATGTACTTTCTAAGAGTATTTAGACATCACTGATTAATGTTGTCTCCCAAAGAGAGGGTTGATGTCAGGCAGGCGGCCGGTCGTAAAAACAAATAGCAAAAAAAACTATTCACAAACATGTAAGGCAGACTCTGGCTATAGCTGGGAAAATTGCCAGGTAGAAGAAGAAGCTGACCAGGCAAACTCTATTCCGTCTTAGAGGCCATAAATAATCAGGTTTTTTCTGTTTCAATCAAACAGAATGATTGACATATTAGTTAGTTTTTTCAAATCTAATGTCAAAAAAAACGTTTGTATGGGAAATAGAAAAGGGCTGTTCTTAGGGTTTTCCCCGGCAATTATTCCAATTTTTCTCACCTTTTTTAAACCTTTCCTGGACTTCCAGGAGTATTTCAAAAAACTAAAATTAGCCAAATCGGTTCAGCCGTTCTCGAGTTTTAGCGAGACTAAGGAACAGCAATCCATTTTTATATATATAGAAGAGAAGATGTAACTGAGTCTTATGTGTTTAGTTTTTGGTATACAGAAGATCAGGTGAGAATTTTCAATGATATATTTTTTGTATTTTAATTGAAAGCGTTTGCTCAACAATAATGTTTTCTAAGAATGTTCTCACATTAATATACGAATAATATCCACACAGTTAATATAAAGTTAAAGTGGTTTAACAGCTCTTTGGTTATGCATTTACATCTGTAACATGGGATTCTGTTTTTCATTATATATAAAACATATCTTTGTATAATATTGTTCTTATTATCCGTTAGTTTTTCCTGTTATAAGTAATTCAAGTCGACGTGTTCCGACTTACAGCGACGGGTGCGGACCGTTTTTTTTATACAAAGCGAGTGTTCGAAATGGAAATGGAATAGGAAATGGAAAATAAAAGAAAATATAATAAAATATTAATAAGTTTATTTTATTCCCTTAAAAGACTATTATATAATATTTAAATTCAGTAACTGAAAAGCTTGATAATAATTAATTTTCATATTAATTTACTTTAATTTTAAATTTCTTGCTTTTAATACAAACAAATTAAAAAAAAAATGTTATGAGAGAAGAATCTGAAGTTATATTTACTAAATTTTTTTTAAACAGTAAACTCATGTCAGTTATGTTAAAGGTCAAAAGATTGTTTTGCAACCAATTCCGGGTCACTGATGATATACTTCGTCAGATTTTTTTCTGCTTCTGTATTCCCTTAATATTTATTAATCTAATTGCTATGCAACAGTTACTTATTTTTATAGACGATATAAAGAATATTAACTTGATGAAGAAATTTGTAAGATAGTGTACAGTGATTATTTCCCTACTTTATCTATTTTTACTATCCGATGCAAACTCTCATTAAAATCATATATTCTGTTAGCCAGAAACCCTATTATCATTTAAAAATACATACATTTGTAGACCTATTTATCATTTAAAAATACATACATTTGTTCAACTTACCCTAATTTTGTTTTGTACGACATCAAAATTAAGATGTACTTTTGTACTCATCCAAGGGTCTTAAACGTTCCATCACTATGAAGCACAATGGCGAGAGAAGTCGGAATATAATATGATGAATCAAAACAACAGTCACATCTCACAAGTACGTTAGATGTACACAAACAATACTGTAGAGGTGAGGAGAATAAAATGATTCAGATGTTATTTATAAAACTAAACATCAGACTCACTCGTGTCTTATTTTTAAATTATTAATCGTGACATCTCAACCGACCTGACGAATATCAACTATGTTGTCCTTCTCTCACCGCAAATAAACTTTATTAAAAAGATATAAACGATATCAAAAATATTGGTTTTATATTCATACATAATCAATATATGAGTAGAGCCAAATTAATAACTTGAAAGGTTTTTTATACATAAATAGGAGGAATCTATGATATTAATTTTAATTGACATGATTAAGTGTATTCAATTAAAACTACCACCGCATCATCTGCGATACATTGAATCTTCTTGTTTTAGTACTCGAATATCATCTCACCTTTTGAAAATAAGAAGAAACATTGGTGTAGATGGTGTAACATATATTAAGTTTTTTTTGTATGATCAATTAAGCAGTCATAAGATTTTGTGATATTACATGTAACACTTAATTCAAATTCTTTTATTTTTAAAATATATTAAATTATCTTCTATTTACCAACGCTAATATCATAGCATTCTTACTCATGTTAACAGATCAAAAATCTTTTGTAATTCAATCATCAGCCGAACCTTTTCCAGTTTGACAAGGGCTTTAACAAAATATTAATTATAATTATGTTACGCAATCACAGCCGAGGAATAACCTTATAATACATCAATGGTTTTAAGTATTAAATGCTGACGCTGACTCATCGCTGGGAATGGGAAAGTGAAAATGACACAGCACGCCTTGCACCATCTGTGGGAAGGGGAAAATGATTTTTAGCGTATATTCAGTCTAAAGTCAATCGCTAAGTTACAAATACTTCTTCAGAATGTAATTACTAATAAGTCTTAAATGTAATCAGAATATAACTTTTTATGTTAAAAAAGTAAACAAAAAATTAATTTCGACTATAAAATCAATGGTACGACCATTACTACAAAATCCAACGTAATACAGATCTAGGTATTATAATTGATACTAAACTATCAATGATTGAACACATTGACGTAGTAGCAAATAGGGCGTACAAACAACTTGGTTTTATTAAGCGAGCAGCGCAATCATTTAAAAATATTGAATGCATAAAAATACTCTATTTTGCATACGTTCGAAGTATCTTGGAATATGCAAGTAGCATATGGTCACCCTTATATAAAAATCATATTCAGAGACTCGAATCCGTACAATATTAATTTCTCAAATACTTAGCGTACAAAGATTTTAAAATATTTGACAGTTATGAAGAAGCCTGTACTAATTATAAACTAGATTCGCTAGAGCAGGGACGGAATCAAAAGGATATGCTGTTACTACAAGCGATTTTAACTGGTACGATGGATTGCCCCAGTTTGGTGTCAGCATTTACTCTAAATGCTTCCTCATTTAGATCGCGAAACCCCCATCTACTAGTTGTTCCTAAATGTAACACAAATTATGCAAAAAGTTCTATAAGTGTACGTCTAGCACGAACATACAATAAATTATTTTCTCATTTAGATCTGTTTCACTTATCAAAAAAACAATTGAAGAATCAAATAATACTATCTTACCGCCAAAAATAAAACACGCACACACACCCACACGCACACACACACACACACACACACACACACACACACACACGCACGCACATAAAAAATACCCATACACCTGTGAATATCCTCTAGTTGCATGTTTCAACAATTATTTTCTTTAGACCTACTCTCTTTTTGTTATCCACTTTGTTAAAAATATTATATTAAAACACTTATAATGTAATCTCTGTGGCCATAGTCTTAATGAAGTTTTGAAAAACTGTACAAATATAATCTGTATACGCTGTTTGATTACAAATAAATAAATAAATAAATAATTGTTTATACTTTCTCCGCTGCCACCAAACGTTTTTATTTAAAAGAAAGTATTTATTTACAAATGTACATGATTACGTCGTTTTCTTTGGTAATGTAATAAAGTAACACAAAATATAATATATTATTTTACAAATTGATCATATATTTAGTAAAAGTTAAAATATAATAGCCAAAAACTTACGGTAAAAACTCTAGAAGAGTAACTAAGCCAACTGCGTGACCGACCAAATCGAGTATATGTGTTGTTTCATACGAGTATATGACTGGTTTATCAATTTTACTACTATCATCAGTGCAAATAAAAAAGAATTTTTTTTTGGTTGATGTTATTTATATTTTTATTTGAACCATTGTCATTGCATTCTAGTAAATTTTATAATTTAAGAGAAGCAATCAACATTTTATAAATCGGTTTGCATCAAGAACTTGTCTTACTTGTATTGTAGGAATCTCCAAATATTAAGAAAACAATTTCGGCCTTAATCGAAAGATTAAAACAGCAAAAGATAAGCAAAGTTCACAGCAAATCAAAATTAAGCTGGAATTGATATTTTTATAACCTTTGATTATCATCACAGGACGAAACTTGACCTTTTATTATGTTATACATATTAATAACCATTGGAACCGGCTTTTAATGTATTTTGATCCTTCCAATGATTTTTTATTAACATTTGCTCATGCCGAGATAGAAACATCAGCTTTTTGTTTGATGAAAGCCCTTTTAATTTCTTACGAAAAACATGTCAATAGTTTTTTCAGATTAATAATAATTTTATTTACAATGTTTTTATATACTTGACAACTTTCGAACAGCAAATAATTTCTAAAGTTTTTCACATCTCCTTTGCCACTATTCTCATATTCACATGTTTTTAACTAATTATTACGTTAGCGTATAAATGATAGAAAGTATTAATCATAACATTTTCAAATTTCATAGATTATTATGAGAAGAAAGTATATTTTGAAACAATTATTCAGAACATCTCCGAATAACTTTGTAAATGTGAAAGGAGTTTTTAACATTTAAAATTTAAAATTGCAATACTTGAATACTAGTCCTCCATTTTTGAAGTTCCTTGTAGTCGCTAAAAAAATAAGAGCCTTAAAGAGTATTACCTGCTGATATTTAAAAAAACCTTTATAGATATTAAAAGTAATTAAATATAAATTTAACATTTAATTTATTCTGGATTTAGAACGTTATCAAAAACAAACATAGTGTATGTCGAAGATAGGGGTTTTTATTATTGTTGGAAATTATTTTTTCTGATAAAGATATATTGCTAGACCAAAACAAGTTGGATTGAACTGTACTTATTTGAGTTCAAAAATATATCGTTATATTTTATCATATCTCGTGTTTGTTTACACTTATAATAAATTTTATCATTCTAAATTAAAAACAAATATGTTTCAAATATGGTTATTAATTTTATTGTTATTAGGGACAGCGTTGTCAAGCTATGTGTGTGATGAATTCTCATCTCCAAAGGAAAATAAGAAATCGACAAAAGTACTAATCGATTTCAAATATTTAATAAATTATACAGAGTAAGATGACCATTCAGCACCTACTGGTCGACTACTTAGGTACTCCTATTTATAATAATGTTCTAAAAAAAATGCAAATGCTTGGATGAAATTTGATCATTTAAATTGGCACGATCCTCTTTGGGAAAAATAGGAATTTTTTACTAGTTACGACAGTTACAAGGAAATGAACAGTGGAGTCCTAAGTGTTGGTAATGAAACTTTTATCATATATCATCATCATTTACCTTTTTGTTCTCGACTTACATTATCTTGGTTAAAGTTCCCTGAATTACCAAATATTTTAAAAAAAAGGAATCAAAACAAGTTTAGAACATTTTGGGTTGTAGGTTAAAAATCCAATAAACGAAGAATGTTAAACAAAGCCATACGAACCATTATTATCATAATGAACAATAATACTTTTTATGTAATCATTTAGACTTTTTGTCAAAGTTATATTTAGGGTAAAATATTTTAAAAATGTAATGAAATATGTTACTAAGATACAATTAAAACTTATTTTAGCGTTAACATTTTCTATTAATAAGGACAGCGATGGTTTTCAATGTAGCCTATGATGTATTGCAAGCTTACCATGTCAATATTACTGTTTAATTGCTAATTTTTCATCTGGTTTCAAAGACAGAGCTATTAGAGCTATAATTAAAGTACACACACAGTCATAAGCTGTTCCTGTAACTCAGTAGTCCCCAAACTTATTTTTCTCGTGGACCAGTTTCAAAATTTTACTGGTTTCGGTGGACCCCCTGCTGCTACATTTCTACCACATTCTTAAAGTCACCAAAAAATAAAAATTGTGTCACTTCTGAGTTCTGTCTCTATATTCCGATAGGTAAAATAAAATTTTAGAAATTTTGGAAACAAATGAATGAGTTTGCCTTTGGCATCAAGTATTTATAGTGGTGATCAAGTTCATGTCTGAACAAGCATTAAGCATTGTCGGGCGGATAGCGCTTTGCAAGTCTGTACACGATATTGTAAGTAATATCGAATACGCAAGTTTGGACAAGTAACAGTCGCTTGCCTTATTAAAATATTATCTGCTTAGTTAGGTACTTAAAACAATGTAGGTAGGCCCTTATAAAAACTATGCTTACATTTTTGTTCTTTACTATCAAAAGCAGATAAATTTTCGTGGACCCCCATTTTTTGTTCACGCCTACGTAGACCCCCCGCAAGTCTCCCGTGGACCCCTGGGGGTCCAGCTGGACCACTTTGGGAATCACTGCTGTAACTCATTGAGCTTATACATTGTAAAATTTACTATGTTTTTATCTTGGTTCGAGATAACTATTGTTATTCTATTTAATATAATAATTTTATTTAATTTTCTAAGTAAAAAATAACTGCATTAGAATGGTATTTTTATTAATCAATGTCATTTTCAGTATTTATTACAATAACAAAACAAAACTAATATTTTCGGATTTTACTACACGATAATCCGAAAATATTAGTTTTCATTTAAATGAGTACTCGCGAAAATGTTAGATCTCATTAAATAAAAAAATATTTCTTTCTTTTAAGTGTCAAGCAAGAAAATAATGTTTTCTTTTCTTAATTTAATTACATAACCTACAAATAAAAATAAAGAAACTTTAAGAAAACGTATTGAAACCTGTTATGAAAAGAAATTGAAATTGTGGAATCGTAGTATTGTGTTCTCTCTGCTTTTAAATTCAGCTACCATCTTGAAGTATTCAATACCTCATGTCTCCTTGGTCTTTAAGATTTCAGGACTACATTTTATATTGGTAGCAATGACTTTGGGTGTATCTTGAGAAAACTTTAAATTGAGGCTAAGACATTATATATGACATACTTATAATTTATAACATACTCATATTTTTATAAAAGGCATATCTTGTACAAAATTTTTATCATGAAATGCATTATAAACAAGAGGAGTGTTATTATCTTGGAAGTACACCCTTAGTACAAAACTTATCGAATCTTTTAAAAATTGTATTCCAACAAAACATAATGATAAAATTTCATAAAAATTACTTTAATCCCGTCTATTCTACGGCCGTATGTATGTTTATGTTCATACTACATCTGCATAATCTTTTGAAAATTGAGAGCTATGTACGATAGAATAGAGTATTACTCAAATGAACAATTTAGCTTCTAATGGAATTTCGTTACGATTCCAAACGTTTTTAAGATTATTTCCATCTCACTTAATATCACCGCTCTATGAAATTAATTCAGATAGGAAGGAAAGATGCCTTCCAATAATTTGATCATGACATCTTTTAAAAATACTCTGTGAAATCGATCAAAAGATATAATGGATGTATAAGATATGATAATTTTTGATTATACACTTGATATCTCGAAAATTAAATAAACTAATTATTTATAAAGAAAAAAACTAAAGAACTAAAGAGTAGTAATATATTACATTGATGTGTGTTTTTGAGCTTGCATATCACAACAGAATTTGTAAATGAAATCTGTTATTAAATACCGGAGCAAAACTAAACTAGTGCTCATTAAAGTACATCATAAAACGATTAGTGACGTTTATTTTTTAGAATATAACTCCAATAAATCTAAAAATGTCGGCAAAATCGAAATAAATGGATTTTATTAATATTCCCTGAAACTCAGGTGGGCTGGAATGTTCAAAATTTTAATTAATTTTTAATGCAACAAATAAATAATATTTAAGTAAAATACAGGGAAACATTTATTTCTCTACAGGATTATATGTTTTATAATATATAATATTATATCATAATTTACATAATTACAGGATATATCTAAACGTATGTAAGTTCGACACATAGTACAATTTGATGGTATGGTATATAAAAAAAAGTAATATTACTTATTAGGAATAGTACAATAACAGAGGTCTCGTTGTGTTTAATGAAGAGGAAACCCTCACTAAGAAGGGTTACATATATTCACAAAATACAATTATAAACACTGAGGCGCTCATACCGTCATATAATACTCGCTATCAAAGTGTTGTTAAGGCGAGTTCTCTTAAGTTGTTAGGGTGAAAATAAAAAGATATAAGAAGAACAAATTGTTGTGGCATTTGTTTTAAACGATTAATTTTTCTGTAACAATGCATTGTTCTTGTCTCCATTTATAATTGGACAATATATATTTACATACCTATAATAGACCAGTGCCGATTGCTTTTAAGACATAATTTAATTATAGTAGAATGAAACTCATTAGAAAAGGAGGGGAATATTATAAAAATTAAAGCCAAAATAATTAACGGGCGATCTAAGATCGGGAAGGGTATGGGGGTGGGTATTTAAGGATAAAAAATGGGTTTTCTCGATTTCCGTCAAAACTAAAAGTCCTACGGCAAAATGTTATATGGCAAAGATGTAGGTAATAAAAAGATCTAAAACTTTTGTACTAACATTTTTCACATAGCTTCAAAATTTATGTGAAAAATTCGAAAAAACCAAGTTTTTGGTTTTTCTTTTTTAACTCTTACAAAAAAACAATTTTCTGTCACGAAATTTGGTGAAAACTTTCCTTTTGATGTTACAAATGCATTGTAATTTATTTAATTAGAAATAGTTATTTTTTCAGCTTATTATGAATAAACACTGAAAAATCAGCCTCATTTCCAATTGAAAAATCACCCGTCAAAATATCAGCTATTTTCAAAAGTTTGGTATGTTTTCTATTAGTTGAAATCTCTATTTTCAGATGGTTAAGAAAAAAATATAAGTTTCTTACTTGCAGTACCATTTTTGGATAAATTAATCATGTCCCTTTTAATGAAATGACACTCGATATCGTTTTGAAAATGAAAATTTTAAAGGCTTCTGCACTGGCCTATAATAATAATGTCTATATTGCTATTTTGAGTATCATAATGAAGTAGAACTGACAATTTATGTAACCAAGCTGTCTTTTTATATCTGTGCTTGTATAATATGTAGTTATAAAGTAAAGTAATGTATTAAATATTTTAAATAATCTGTAAATACAAATCTTAGAATATTAAAGAACATGAAAGGATAAATCCTACGTCATGTGATAATTGATCACAAAAGGTAAAGTTTGTAAATATTTTTTTTTCGAACATTCTTAAATGCATATGTTATTAATATCAAACATTTTGAATATATATGTAATTAAGACCAATAAATGGAAATATAGTATGTGATAAAAAATATAGTTGAATGCAATAAGAATCTACTTCGTACGTTACCTCGTTCTGAGTTATGAGCACGAGAGCAATAGAGCCACGTACGACCATGAATTTAAAATGGGTTGTGTATTATGGTTCTTGTACATATTCAAAATATTAGCATTAAATGAAACATAATATTCAAATATTAAAGAACATCTTTGGTATGTAAAATTTTATTACTTAATTAGGACCCGAATCTTGACAGCTGGCATTTGGCCTTTGGCAATTAATTAATTATTATTAATCTACCTAATTTGGTACGGCTTATACGCTTATGAGCATTAATAAAAAAATTTAAAAACTTTAACATTGACAATGAACATCGTTTATTTTATTTGTCGTTTCTTTTGCGTTACTAAAAGTTGGTATATAAAAGCAAGTAAATAAAAAGGATGTTTTATTGATTTTTAAACATATTTAATTAATATTTTATTTTTAAACACACTTTTTTTTTCCATACCTACATACATATTGTGGCACAGATATAGATGAAGTCCAAAGTATTAGAGATTTGGGTATAACAATAGACAACAAACTACACTTTGATACTCACATTTATAACATAATTAGTAAAGCCTTCCAAATGTACAGTTTCGTCATACGGTCCTCTACTGAATTTAAACATCCATCCACTCTTGTCTACCTTTTTAAATCATTAATTAGACCACAGCTTGAATACGCCGTTGCTGTATGGAATCCGATATATATGAAATACGAGAAAAGCTTAGAAAAGGTACAGAAAAAATTTTTGAATCACATGAATTATCAATGTTCTAGAAAAACGTTTGCCCTATGGATCACTTTTAAAAAACTACAATCTACTTAATCTCAAATATAGACGACTGCAACTAGAAGCGGTTTTACTTTATGATATCTGCAATAATAAGTACGATTGCCCAACCATTACAAACCAAATTAGATATTCTGTGCCCTTGCGGGCTCGTATGCGGTCATCCCGCCGTTATCCATTTTTTGCTGTAGCGCGATCCCGCACTAATGCTGGTATGCGTTCCCCGCTAAATAGAATATTTAATACTTACAACAAGAATTTTTACAATGTGGACATTTTTACTAACTGCGGTAACGCTTATAAGAAACAGGTTATTCATATATTAAATCACCAATAGTAATTCCTAGTTTTATATGTATGTATTTATATATACTCATATATTGTTTATTTTATATTTACATTGAACAAAATGTTTAAATTTATCTTTTCACCATAATAACTTATAATAATTAAATTCTTAATTGTTTGAATTAGTTCATAGTTAAGTTTTCAACAGGTTCATTTTTGTTTCATTTTTATTTTATTTTGTTATGTTTAATGTGACCATCGTAGCTGAGTTTGCAATAACTAATATGTACCTACTAATTTAGCTTTAAGAAACTATAATTGTAAACTTGTTTGTGGTTCCAATAAATCAAAAAAAAAAAAAAAAAATACCGTAAAATACATTGAAGAACGATTCCTTTTGAGAGTGTAGAAAACAAAGTCGAGGAAAGGTTTTTTATCAAAGTGTGTGTAATTCCCTTCTGTTGCGTTGAGTTTAACGATGTTATTAAATATAATTTGCTTGTGAAAATGGTTTCTTTGGAAGAGACAACGACGTATATGACGATTTTAGAAATACTTGAGTAGAATATTACCGGGCATTGTGTGGTAAAATTAATTTATATTTTCAGCTAAAAATTATATCTTCCGTATTTAATCTTTTTGACAAATAAAGTTATACATACGAAAAGATTAAATAGTTTTGGCGTCAACAAGTTTCATCATGGTTGAGATATTATTAAGTTCTTTCAATATTTTAGCAATAATTTCCTACTCCAATAAATAAAGTCATTAAAATACTCGAATAAGATTTCGTCTACAAAAATAAAATTTATAATCGAGGTTTTCATAAGGTGATAACCTTAAACTATTGTTAAGCATATTCAGTATTTTTTGTTAAAATAAAGCCCTGCAAAAAAGCTCTATATGCATTTGACAAACAATACTTGTTTTCATATAAAAAATAATATCCATTAAATCAATTCTAGGGAAATAAATAAAATTTTGTTAAAGGCATGTAACCAAAACAAATGTTTGGATTATTTTAGTGTTAACAATCTAATTTATCCTTTAAATACCAATGTTTTTCTGTTCTTAGTTATAACTTATGAAAGAATAAATTATGTTTTTAATTATTAAAAAAGTATTGAAGAATCTCCTAAAATTTATATTTTTTACCCAGCGCTATCATGATCTCTTTCATTTGGTACTAACACTAATATATACATTTTTAGAAGTTTTTTTTTTACGTTATGTTAACATTAAATTTTAATACAAAATGTATAACATTTTTGAAAATAAAATTCTTTTAATATAAACCACCCTCTCTCCAAAAGCACATTTCCTATGAGAGACGAAACTTCTGAGCATTCCATGGAGAGGAAGATCCTCAAAAGTGTCTGGGACTTGCGACCAAGGTGTAGGTTTAAGGCTCCTATGTAACGCGTGTTAAATGCTTACCTCCACCATCCAAGCTCCTCTCGCTACGTATGTACGAAGTACGTTCCAAGAATTAATTGGTGTTAGTTGTGGACAGGCCCAAGTGTTTTAGTAGGTTGTGGAGAGATTTAGCTGTTATATCTCTCGCTCCTACTTCTGCAGCATACAATTCTACCTATTCCTAGCGAGTTCGTGATACTTATTGACCTTGATGGCATGGTCTTTGGAGATGATAGTTTCCCAAGGAACCGTAAGTACTATCAAATCAACGCCCTTTAAAATACGCGAATACATATGTAAATATGTTTAGTCTGGAGGCCAACGCACTAATATCTCGAGATTTTGTATTGTTTCTCATACGTATCAAAACAGAAATATAACTGAGTTATAATTGAATTTAATGCAATCCAAGCTCAATTTTATTTTATTAATGCTATTTATCCAATATTGTTTTTTATTTTATAAATTTGTTAATTTTATAATAAAATATAAAAACACCCAATACTTTATACAATTTCACTTGTATCTTAATTGTTAAAAACTATTATTATTATTTCAAACAATTAAGGGAACAGGCTGATGAAATACTCTTTTGCGTAAAAACTATGAATGGTTATAGGTAAACACTCTTGAAAGAAACAACTTGAAAATTTAGCCGGCTTTGCCTAGATGAAATAAATTCCTTTGTTATATCTAATAACTTCGAATAGTGTATAAAAATGAAATATAAAATAAGGCACTGCTGCCGTTAGGATGCGCAATACTAGGATCTGAGTTAATTATTATAATTGGTAGAAACACAAAATAGTAACTAAAACCCTTAAAACGCTGCTAATAAATTAAGTTTAATAATATAATAATAGCAAAATCAAAGAATTAAGTTTTCACTTCATATACTCCATAAAAATATTTATCCTTAAAACCATCAATTAAAATATACCACAATAAAGAAGGTTGACGTTAAATTTCAAAACAACTAACTTTATTTGAACTTATATTTGTATAAATACAAATATACATATGTACGAGTATGTATAGGATCTCGGGACGAATATAATGTATCCCTTTATTACATTAGTCATCACAATAAATGATCTACATTTTCTCTTTTTACAGCCTTTTCATTTTCTCTGGAACGTAAAACTCGGATAAACAACACTTTAATGAAGACTATAATATATGTATGTGTGCGTAAGTTTTGTAATTCTTTTCATCGTGAACATTTGTAACGCTTCTTTGTTTGAGCTACACTGAACCAACTTTAACCACATTACTGTTATTGTTGAATTTATTAATAGAAAATATTATTGTTTTCTCTCTGTTACCAAACTTTTAGTACTTATTTTTGATTTGAAATGCAATAATTTAAGAGATGCCTTTATTCGTAATAGCATACATTTTATTAAGATTATTATTTATTTTTATTGAAATTTAATTCATTTGCTTTTGCTTAAATATATGTGCACTCTATATTTTTGATTATAACCACTGTCGTCAAACGATCAAACCTAGTCTTGCCTTTAAAAACAGTTGATCTATTAACATCTTTTTTTAAATAAAATCGTTATTATTTCGGATAATAAAAATAAGACAATGAATAACTGTTTTACAATTTTTCAGTCGTAAGATACATCTTACAGATTTTATTTATAAAATAGTGGAATTTATAATTTTATTGAAATTGGTATATTCGGTACTTCATTTATAATACTATAAGTTAGTGAGTATTGAGGATACACGAACACACAAAACTTTATACTTATTTACTTTGCTTAAGCAAGAAACAGCTATTTTAAGCTTACAGCTGGATAAACCTCTCCTGTCTGTCTGTCCTGAAATACCCGGTACCAAATTGTAAACATTTTAGTTTATACTAGCTTTTGCCGCGACTCCGTCCGCGTGGAATAGTGACTTCCGGCAGATTTTTGGTTCTGCCCACATAGTTCCCGTTCTTGCGGGGTTTTCGGAATGGTCGAGTTCCCGTAGAATTTTCAGGATAAAACCTATGTTTTTTTTATTCACAATGAAGTACTCTTAACCAACAACATATTTATTTGTTTATTTGAATAAAGATTAATATTATTATGTTGATACAACTTAAACAAATTATTTCGACCAAATTAGGTACCATAGAAACACAAAAAGAATTATTTAATTCGAACCAGTAATTTCGGAGATTAGCGCTTTCAAACAAACAAACAAACAAACAAACAAACAAACTCTTCAGCTTTATAATATTAGTATAGATTAAAAAGTTAATGCTTCCTTTGTGACTGTTTTGAAAAAATCTCACAGAACCAGCTCAAAGGATTTAAAAGACTGAGTAAAAGAGAAAAAATACTATACCATATAAATACGCATTAAAGGGAGCTGATTAGAAATTGATGACAAATAATACAACTACGAGGTTGGGAACTCTAAGCATTGAATATTTTCATATTAAATTGCTTAATATTTATTTGAAGTTAATATTGTATCGATTTCGGAGAGAAAGGGTTTTAGTATTTATAATTTTTTGTATAAGTACAAATGATAATGGACACGTTGTAATTAATTAAAATCGTAACATTCACTGGCCGTGAAGTTTAATATATACCCAAATGTTATAAGAGGTGGTTGTATATAAAAATGCTTTAACAAATCAGAACCCCATCGGCTTATTGGTTACATTACATTAACAATGACGGTCATCATCATCTTATACCTAACCACTCTTTATGAGACATTACATTAACAATGACGGTCATCATCATCTTATACCTAACCACTCTTTATGAGACATTACATTAACAATGACGGTCATCATCATCTTATACCTAACCACTCTTTGTGAGATATAACGAACTTATGTCTAGTTATAAATCTGGCACATGGAATTGGATAGAAGTTTTTATGATCGATTTCTCATATAAATAACTTTTAGATGTATGTAGGAGTGTAATATTTCAAAAAGAACGATCTACAAATTAAATAGAAATAAAATAAAAAAAGGAATAACGTATTTTTCTTAAATTTCTTTCCAAACTATGATATATTCATTAACTTTACGGAGCACCAAAAAGTTATAACGAATAATAATAATATTTCAATATAACTTTCAAACTTTTTTGAAATTATTTACTTGTTAGTATTTTTGAGTAGTTATATCCATAATAAATATCTAAAGTTATATAACGTATTTAAAAATTACTTTAATTTATCGATTTAGAACAATTCATTTCATAATAGAAATCTTGTGACTTATAATATTTAAGATAATAAATACCTTAGGTATAATTTTTTTTAAGTTTTCGCAATTCTATAAAACAATATTTGTCATATCGTCTTCGCTGAAGGCAATTACTACAAGCGATTTGATTTAAAAATGATAACGTTATTCATAGTCTGTAGCAAAAAGTTAAGTTAAATAGGTTTTCCAAATTGAAAAACAAATTATTTTGGACGTAATAATCATATTTAATTCTATTGAGGGTCCTGCTTATCCTTTTTATATTACTTTGGACTCCCTGTCAGGCAGAAACACAAAAGATCAGTCCGATGCTAAGTACAGAACTATTTAAAGAAATAATATTATAACGGTAACTGGTATTTAGTATTATACAATAAACTTCTCGGGTTTTAGTTTTTATGTTCCGATACATTCAGTGAAAAAAAATTAAAAATTCTTTTACAAATGGCATCACTAGATGGTGAACTTTTAATTTTTGTGTTACTTTAATTCGATGTTCATTTTCTATTATATGTAGTAAAAAAGGCAACGAATTTTTTTCTACATTATCTATTTTTATTTCACAAGATTCAATTTGTTTTTTAGTACTTTATTTTCTTTTTCAAACAAATAATATACTTTTTAGTTTCGTCCAATTCTGTCTTGACGCTTTAATACAAACCGGGTATAAAACATCTTGTTTCCTTTATACTATTCACATTATTCAAATCCTCTCTAATTAAAGACTTTAACAGTTAAAATTTCGACATTAATACTCAATTTTTCCCTTATTTAACAAAGCTAATATCCCAGATTCTTTACATACTACTAACTACTACTATCAAAATAAATTGATTGTTATTGTTCACACACCAAATACATATGTATATTCATATCATAATTGCAAAATAACAGCACAAAAGTAATGTTTTTTTAGAATTGATATTACTGCACTTTTACTAAAAACGATTGTGTTAAATCAAGATTCAACTCGGGTGCACAAGTTTACAATACAATGGCTACGTTAACCAGTGTAGGTACTTAAATGGTTTATTTATTTATATATTTAAGCACACTTACAACATACATATTTCAAACATTTGTATTAATATTTAGAAGTTATATTAAAGTCTGATATGTACATCAATTACAAGTGTACATAGCATTCATTGAATATGTATATTTATTTTATAAGTAATAATAGTTACAATTACAGAGCAAATTTAAAACTTGTTTAAATTATTTAAATAATTCAGGATAAATATACAAGTTAAATGAAATTAAATACAAAATAAATCAAATCAAATCAAAATTAAATAAAAATGAAATTAAAGTTACATAAATATCAAACCAGAATTAAATTAAAACTAAAACTAATCATGCGTTTTATAGTAATTACATAACTTATTGTCTTTAGTAAATCCTTGGGTGTTTCGCTTGATAAAGCCTAGATTTTGTGCAGCTTTAACAACTATATTATCAATATGGGTCACGAATGTTAAACGACTGTCAATAGTGACTCCTAAGTCTTTAGTTTGTAATATTTCCTCGATTAATACGTTGCCGATGGAGTACCTACCTAGAGACGCGGTTTTTTTCTTCCTGGTAAATTTCATATGAAAACACTTGCTGACGTTATGGTTATGGTTTTAGCAAAATATTGAAATCATTTACTAGATATTATTATAATTCAAATATTTTCAAAATGGTAATTCGTGTCACTAACTTATTATACAGTAATAATTAAAATAATGCAAATATAAAAAATATTCCTACGATGATGGCTTTAAGGATGTTTACTTATATTCTGAATAATGTTGCTTTGTATTAACTTCCAATTAAAAAGAATGATTTAAATAAACTATAACCTTTAAAAACAATTTCAAAAACCTTTACTTATATAAAATTTAATTCGATTAATGAGTTAATAACAAATTACATAGATTACTTAAAGTTTAACTAAATATAAAGTTTTAAGGATCTTAATTATTGTTTGATAAAATAAATAAGACTAACAGAGTTTCAAGTCTGTAGGCGATGTTGGAAAACTGTTTGTGCCTGGGGCTACATAGACAAACCGAAATAGATGAAACTCTTTGATTTGGAATAAATAAAAATAACACTAATATAACAAAGTTCCAGTTTAGCACATAAGATAACTTTATTAAAACTCCGATATCGTAATGTATAAACTATATAAAATTATATAATAGTTTGAATTAAATATAGATCCAAGATATTTAAGAAAATACAATGCATAAGTGTAGATGTTACGCAAGCATAACAAGATATTAAATTCACGGTATAACAATGGTATAAAGTTCGGAATGCTGACTCTGTGCCATCGGTGGGAATGGGATAAAGAAGACGACACCGACTGATTTACCAAATATTCAGTCTGGAGTCAACCGCTGACTTACAGACACCTCTTTAGTATGTAGCTAGTTATAAGACTTAATTATAGAATGGGTCTTAAGTCAATCGCTGACTTAAAGATCCCTGCCTAGCTAGTAGTTAAATATAAGTCTATAATTGTTAAATTGAATATATTTTATAAGAAAAAAAACGGATTTTTCTTGCATCCTTCACTGCCACCAAACGTAATTTAGACCAAAACAGATAAAGTAAAATAAACACAATGTTATTGTGAAATAAATAAATATTTTTACTAAACAAATAATGACTTATATTCATTTATTACGTCATAAATTTAAATACGTAATAGAAACATTGATAATTAACTCAATTTTATTTATATGTTATTATGCCTATATGTCACTAAGTCCGAACCACTTCTTAATACTAGTACTTTTATACCAATATAGCTCTTTTTATATTAACATTATAATGTGATTTAATAGTTTACTGAATTAGTCAGTGATGGCCAAGTGGTTAAAAGGCCCGCCTCTCATGCACGAGGGCGCGGGTTCGATCCTGGCCCTGGCAAGTACCAATGTGATTTTGCCGAGTCATATGTACTTTCTAAGAGTATTTACACATCACTGATTAATACTTTCCCAAAGAGGGTTGGTGTCAGGCAGGCGGCCGGTCGTAAAAAAGATTAGTCATTGATATGATATTAAGAGTCGTATAATTCAGTTAAAATTAATGAAAATCCTCGTAATACATTGTATCAACACTATCCCTTAATTCATAATGAATTATAAAAAAGGTCTTAGTGTTAAAGTATTAGCTAGAACTAAATGTTATGTAAAAAAAAATGTATAGTTACATGTAGATTAGAAAATAAATAATTAGGTACATCATAAATTACCGCACTTGTAAAATTGTATTTTAAGACATTAGATAGTGTGCTTACAAACATCATACATAGTTCCCGTATAAGTAAAACATATAAGTAGTCCTTTGTTTATTGCAACAGCAACTTTCAGAACCAAATCTACATCAAGGCTCTCGTTTATATCAAGATTGTTCGGAGACTTTTTAGCGGCCACTAGCGGGGGCCACGGGGGCTACGACGCGAACAATTGACGCAGCGCGCATCCTCGCTATATACAATTTAATAAGAAGTTTCTCCGTTACAAGAAATAAAAATATGAAATAAATTTTCAACTATTAATAAACAAATATAGAAAGGAATATAAATTTAAATTTACAATACAAAAGTTTGGAATATTTTATTCATAATATAAGTAGCTCCGTTACAGCTGTTTATACAGTATACATATGTATGTATGTAGCTTACCTTAAAGAACTAGATGTTATTTTTTTACCGTCTCTAATGTTTCAAGATATTTATATATAAAGAGTTAACAAAACAGAACAATCCATACAAGTGTTATGGCAGCCGAATTGCAGGCAAAATGTTAAAATATAATTTTAATCCTTTATTCTTAGTCCCTTCATAACTTGATCCTTCGCACAAAGCATCATCAGACTAATGAGTTTCGTAACTCTGTAAGGCTTGTCTCATAATATATTTCAGGGATAATTTCAACTAATAATCATAATACAAGTTGGATGAAGCTTAAATAAACTTTATGTACATAGTTACTTACGTCCAAACTTTCATTACCTTCATAATTTATATTTTATAACATATGGATATGTATCCATTATAATTTTAAGACATCACTGTCGGTACTTTTGTTATTAATAATTTTTCATAATTCATAGTGCCTCATCTTACTGGCTAGTCTGACAGGCTTGTTATATATATCGGATTTATTACACATTCGTTGTTTTTAAAAGAGAGTGACACCATCATCGCCGACCTCACTAATGTCATCTTTCAGTACGTTCCATAATATCTTAAAATGAAACTTCGATTGTTCTTAATGTTCCTGTATTTCTCGAAGGTTCTTCATAATCACATTATTCAATGGTCTAACTGACTAAACTCTGCTGTCGTGCGTCCAGACTTTATAATTATACCAAAATTCAAACATAGTTCTATTCTCTTTTTAAACAATCGTTGATTTCGTTTTACTTTTAACAATAATCATGAATATTAATGAGTTTTAATAATAATTGATCACAGGCTCAAATTATTTTCATGTCGCATCCGTTATTAAAGCTGATAGCTCTGATATATATCATACATACCTATATACTAATGCGTTATGCTGTTTATGAATAAATAAGGTATATACAGGGTGCGCCAGAGAAAAGTTAAAGAAAAATCAAAAATAACAGTGTGATCGAATCAAATTTAAGATAACAAATCGTTCACGGTACTAAAGCAACATAATAAAAAAAAAAAACAGTTTTTTATAAGGATACGGACATTAGCACGGCCTAAATGTTATATATCATGCAATATCAATTTGGAAGCCATGCAGATCCCCCTTATTATTGACCTATTTCAATGTCTAGTTACAAGTTTTTACCAACCATTTATTACCAGTTTATCTATATTAATAAAGAGGAAAGATTTGTTTATTTGTTATGAATAGGCTCCGAAACTACTGGTCCGATTTCAAAAATTCTTTCACGATTGGAAAGCTACATTATTCCCGAGTAATATGAGCTATATTATATTAAAAAAAAATAGGGATCCTTACTATAACTCCAATAATGTAACCCAAAGTGTAAAAAAATGATCTGAAAAATTCCTTACGTCGCGTGCGCTGCGAAAACTATTGATGATAGAACCAAATCATCTACTACGACTTTGCAGAACTCATCATTATCTACAAAAAGTGTCGCGACAGTATATGTCTAAATATTATAGTTATGTTGCAGTAAGCGGTTTTTTATTCTAAAAAATTTATTTATTTGCCGACGCTTGAAAAGGCTCTTTATTTGTACCTTAGTATTAATCCTTATCAAAATAAATTACTTTATGTTCAAGACGGCTTCAATACCTTTTTATAACTTTTTGAATTATTCAATTCGGATATTTCATTCGGAAGATATCACAAGTTTAAAAATGCAAGTATTACAAAAAAGTCGCGTGGTTGCCGCTCACCGCGCTCAGCTAGCCGGCATGCGATGTAGGCTCTATGTAAGCGTCACTGGGGTACGGGGAGGAGAGTCAATGTAATTAAACAAAAGGCCGCGCGGTCGGCTCCCTACGCAGCGGACGTGTGCGTGATCGTATGATTTTAGCTTGAAGAAATTTGGAATTCGCTTTATATTCGTTTCGTAGGTAAATAAGTACCTGATAATAAATATTATATTTTAATTTAACTATTCAAACAGCTTATAGAAGTAGTTTATAGATAATCCTGTTCAAAATTTAAGCAAAAATTTAGTAAAAGGTAGTTTTCTAAAACCATATTTTCTTTTATTGAGTACCTACTACTTACCTGACAAAAAATATTATATTATATGTAATTATTCAAAAAGCTTAGTACTTTGTATAGTTCAACAAGCAAAGATTTAGTAAAAGCCTGTTTAATTATTTATCTCCTTTTATTTTTAATTTTATAATGCCCAAAAATGCCAAAAAGGTCAAGATCTCAACTTTTTACCAAAGTTCCCAGGCGAGGGCAATAAAAATACGGCGTAATGAGGAATC
This sequence comes from Danaus chrysippus, assembly GCA_916720795.1. Taxonomy (NCBI): domain Eukaryota; kingdom Metazoa; phylum Arthropoda; class Insecta; order Lepidoptera; family Nymphalidae; genus Danaus; species Danaus chrysippus. The sequence continues at coordinate 4,593,397 of CAKASE010000077.1, read as the reverse complement.
TTCATCATAAACTGAAAATTGCCTTGCAAGTCGGAGAGAATACGCGTCGCAATCGCGTGCTAGAGAGTCAAGTATCGAGCGTTCGCAGCGGCTTGCTGAACAAAATTTGAGAACCTCTCAAGTACGCGCGCGAGAGTCGAGTATCGAGCATTTCCAACGCCTTGGAGATCAGCGAGAGAGACAACAGATGTCAACGACAAGAGTCCGTAATCGAGTTTTAGCTTACAATAACAGATCGGCTTTCAGATACGATCCACAGATTGATTATGCTCAACAGTCTTCCGTCCAAATGGGAGCCATGAATAAGATCTGCTCTAAGTGCTCTGCTAAAAAATGGGCCGATGAACCTAATGTTTTGTTTTGTGCTTCTGGAAAAGTTAGTCTCCCCAACATTCAGGAGCCGCCACAGCCAGTAAAAAGCCTTTTAACAAATGATCATTCACTATGTGGACATTTTTTTAAGAAACATACGTAGGCACAAGACCTTTTTCAAATGACTTCGTTTGGCGCGAAAGAGATTGGAGAAGAAAATTTTATTCCGACTTTTAAAATACAGGGACAAGTATATCACCTTATAGGTAGCCTTTTACCACCATTAGGTCAAAATCCACAGTACCTGCAGGTATATTTCATTTCAGACGCAGCTCAGCTGTACCACCATACAAAGAATGCCACCACATGAATTGACGTTAAAAATTGGAATTCCAATAATGCTTTTAAGAAATTTAAACTCTCCGAGCATGTGCAATGGGACGAGAGTGCTTATTAAAGAATTGAAGGACAATTTAATCGTAGCGACCGTTATCATTGGCCCAGCAGCTTGTCAACTAGCTCATATACCGAGGATACCGATGATTCCAACTGATCTGCCAAACCCTTTTAAACGACTTCAGTTATCGGTCAAATCATCTTTCGCGTTAACTATTAACAAGTCCCAAACCTTCCAAACCTTCGAATTATTAGGGATCGACCTACGAAAAAATGTTTCACTCATGGCCAACTGTATGTTGGCCTGTCACGTGTCGGAGCTCTTGAAAATCAATTTTTTTAGCTGAAATAACACAAAACTACTTCAAATATCGTTTACAGGGAAGCTCTGACTCACTAAAACTAATGGGTTTTGTTTTGTAGATAACATGATATTTTATAAAATTTAAAAATAAAAAATACAAAAAAGACATTAATAAAAAAATTCAAACTTCCTTAATAATTTTAGTTTTTTTTGAAAACCCGACGCAAAAAAGAAGGGTGTATGTGTGTGTGTATGTACCCGTGCGTAGCCGGGGCGGGCCGCTAGTAAATTTATAATTTATGAGTAGTATGACTTTATTTCATCGCTTATTGAACCTATGAATGTAAGGGACTTAGGCTTTATTTTCTTAGAAGCAATACATTTTATTATATTTTGAACCTTCTCAAATAATTTCTCAGTTTCTGCTAACTTATTTTTTATAACATTACCTTGATATCTTAGCTTTCCCTTCTTAATTAAATATTTTCTTATCAATTTAATTTCATCTAAACATTTAACTAATTCATCTTCCATTCCCTTTTAACAACATGTTAATAAAAGAAATACTTACCAAATATATTAACTCACTTGAGTACTTACCATGGTAGGGGCTGCGACCTGATACATTGCAATATGAAACTCTTATGAAAGTATGTATAATGTACACAACATTATACATACTTAATCGATTAAATAATATTAATAATAACTTATTTTACTAGATTCTACACTAATTCGTTAAAAAAAAACTTTAAAGTTTATAAATAGTCATTTTAACAGTTCAAAGTTTATTTCTGAAACTCCATTAGATCACTTTACAAAACACTCACGCACTTCTTATTAATATAAACACCTGGTTTTCACGCACTCTCCCCGTAGTTCTAATGCCGTCACCTCTCCACTAGTTGGGTATGTCTCTTGCGCGGGATCTGCACATCGCGGACTGGATCAGCACATGGTTAGATATATTTTTTTGAATAAAACAGTAAAGAAGATCAAACTTAAATTGCTACATATTGCTTTATTTTCAACTTTAATCCAGTTCTTCAACTCATAGTCCGATTTCGGAGCTGCAACACTACACCGCGATCAAATTCGCGTCGCGCGCCCCAAATATGGCAAGGGTCGCCATGACGGGACTTATGTTATTGAAACGAGTGTGTTTGGAGGAAGATGATTTATTACTGAATTACTAACGCAACGATCTTAATATTTATACATCTGACTTACATACTACTTATTACACTACACAATTAATTCTAAGAATTATAGTATAATACAATTAGAATGGCACAGATGACGCCACTTGTAACACTATTCTTGTTATTTACATGTTTCAGTTCTACAACCATAATAATGTATTAAATAAAATACCTTTAATAAATTTTCTAAACAATCCGACATTTTCTACGTTTGTATGTATACAAATATTAATAGTATGAAAGATAAGTCACAGAATAATACATCATATGAGTCACATCATGTACACACACATTAGTATTTAATTGATAGCTTAAGACTTTGAATTTGAAAATTATATTTACTCATGTTATATTATGTTTTGTGTTTATAACAAACTCATTTGAAGGATGTATATACGGAGTCCCAAAGTGTTATTATCTTCATATATACAGGGTGACTGGTGAATTACTATCGATATTTTAGGACGTGATATATGACGATCATATATGACAAAATAAAAATTAATATAACATAAATATTAATAAACTTCTAAGTAAAGTTAACCAAAAGTTATGTAATTAATTACGCATCGTATGAACACCCTACAGATTAGGTATACACACACACACACACAGACGCGGCGGCGGCGTAGTGTTGTATCAGCACGCCGCCGCACGCGTCCACACTTGGAACACTTGGACCGTGTACACACTTTATTTATTTTTACGGAAATTTGGTCAAAAATTAAGTACCTATTTTTTTTACATAATTCGAATGGGAATCATGTACCGAGTATGCTCCTTAAATATTGATAGTAATTCACCAGTCACCCTGTATAAGCTTAACAAGTACAAGTATTACTGCTTAATCAAAATCAAAGACAATACAATACATCCACAATAACTATAATTCATTTCAATTCAACAATAATAATTTTCTTTATGATAAATGCGGTTTATATAAATATTATAAATGAAAACAGTTCAAGGTAAATCTATTATAACAAAAACTTTTAGCCCCCTCTAGTGGCATAACAGATACTATTCTTTTTTAAAAACTAATTATTCTACAGAAATAAAACATTTAAGATGAGCAATGTTTTATCAGATTATAAATAACAATAAAGTAATTGCATCGTATCAGAGAAGTATATCAAGTAGATTGGATTAAATAAAATATTATGATCCAAAAGATATTAAATATAAAAGTTGTACAGTAACTGTTAAAGATATTGTTTGACAAGTCTAAATTCAATATAAAATAACTAAGTAGCAGACAAGTTGGAGATGTGCTGCTAGGCCGGCTGTGTTCATTGTTAGTTTTCATCTAACACTTGATGATCAGCCGTCATCTCCTGATGGATGAATCTCAAGTACAGTCCAATAACACCATCTGTAATACATAATACAATATATTAATACTGTTCACAAACAATATTGTTCATATATAAAGACATACAGAGACAGTTACATCAAGGATTGTTTGAAAATAAAAATATAATATTTTATATTATTCTTAAAATATCCACAAATAAATTACACTTCATATCACTAAGAAGGTTTATTATTCAAATAAATCAATTCTTTATATATCAGTCTAGTTAATATCATCATTAATAACATAATGTAAAATGTATGGAATTATTATTAATATTCTCTTTGATATATTGGATTCATACAAAAATTATAAATGTTTATACTTAAACTAAACACATAAATTGATCTTACTTAAAAAGTATAACACTATTAACACATTTAAATAATAATCGATTATTCTAGAAAGACGGCATATGGATTTCATTATATATAATATCAACAGCACATGAGGAATTATAAAATGAATGTTTCGATAACGGTTTACTCAATATAAAAGATACATTATGGAGAAATTAACATTAAAATGTACAATATAACTCAAAACAAAGTAACCAACAGACCTTACCGTCACACTACTATTGTACATCAGCTACATACACTTCTCTTCATAGAAGGGTTCCTCTTGTCCGCAGACCACGTCCTAACAGACGCTCCACCAACAGCTTCGACCCTCATCTTGAATTATATATTCTTACGAGTCCTGTAACGTAACGAATGATTCTAGTTTTTAGTATGACAATAGATTTCTTACTTAAATATTTGACTTACAAGAAGTCGCATTTTAAAAAGTGAAAAACATAATAAATAATAATAAAGAAGGCCATTGAAACGATATAACGTTGAAAAACCCTGCGGGCAATATTATGCTTAGAGAATAATTCAAAATATACTATGAAAATAAACTAGTACTCTTATCACTACAGATAATAAACACTAATATTAACCAAAACTAAAAATGTTACTTAATAAATAATTTCACTAGAATGTTATGTCAATAATATAAAAAGTAACATTTATTAGTACCTATGTGCAAAAAAAAACACTCACCATGAAGATAACCGACGTAAAACACATCCATCATAAGGAAGGCCGCGGCCGACTGCCACCAGAGGCACCAGAGGGAGCCGGAAGGACTGGAGAAACATGAGAAATGAATTTTGAAAGCAATTAATAGTAAAATCATAAAATGTAAATTAATAAAATTTAAAAAAACTAACAACAAACGAGCCGTCAAGTTGGCCACACTAAGTGACTAAGAATCATGGGGAATGGGGATGAAACCAGTGTTGCCAACTTTACTTTTTAGATAATCGTACTATTGACTAAAAAAAATAGTATTTTGTCTTGAAATTCAAGAAAAAAAGAGTACGCGATGAAATTTCAATAAAACTTCGTAAGTATATCAAATAAAAATGATTTTTAATTTTAATTTTCAATTAACATTAATTATCAATTAATATGTGGAATTACGATATTCATTAATTACATATATTTTGAAAACAGAAAAAAAAATTAATTGCTTTAGTCACTATCTGAATTATTAAGCACAGCAGATGCGGGAAAAGCATTATATTTTTTGTTCATACATACATACTTAAATTTAATTTTCTCAGCATATCGTCACATGGCTTGAAGTTTATACACGATCCTTTTTTCTTTAATTTTTTTTTTTGATGACGTAGTTCAAACTCTTTTTACGGGCCATCCAACCGGCCTTGGTGGAGCCGGGAAGGATGTGTGAGGTTCGGCCTGGGCAGGCCCCTACACACTAAAACCACTGCGAAATTCTTATTTACCGTTTCTGAAATATAGTTTGGTTTTTACATATTCCTTATAGTTATAGTATATTAGTACTAAATATAGTTAGTTATAGTACAAAGTTTAGTTTTACATATTCCTTATGGTTTTATTGGAGATATATTTTTTCGTAGGACTTCATTTAAAAAATCGTATATTGTGCGTACGATTTCGATAACTCGATCGTACATCGTACAAGAGTCAAAAAGGTCGTATAAATACGATTTAAATCGTTTCGGTTTATATTTGGACTGCGCAAATTTGATCATGTCTCCCATTTCAGACGTCAGTTAAAGTGGCTTCCGATTCGTTTTCGCCGTAATGTACATGTTTTGACCACACTTTTTAATATATTAAATCACTCAACTCCACACTATCTTTACGAACGATTCAAGTTTTCTGCACCGCGTGAAAGACCACTCCGGTCTTGTGTCTTGAATAAAGTTTTTGATATACCCCCTTATAATGGTATTTTCTACAAAAAATCCTTTACAGTGGTTGCTGCTCAACTTTGGAATTCTCTTCCGGGCTATATTATAAAAAATTGTAATTCTGTACATACCTTTAAATTTAGATTAAAAAAAATATTATCTTTCAGTTTCATCACATTAGAAATTAGATATATATGTATGTATATGTATGTGTATATGTATGTATGTGTGTATATATATGTATATGTGTATATATGTATGTATATATATATATGTATTTTATTTTGTATATGTATGTATATATTATTTGTATTTATGTATATTTAAGTATGTTTATGTAAAGTAAAAAAGTAATAATTATTCTTTGTCACTAAAATTCAAATTGTACCTACCTTCCTGTAATTTTAATATAATATTACTCACACTCCAGGGTGGCTGGAAGAGATCTCTCATAGAGCTAAGCTTTCCTTTGTATCACTTTGTTTCTTTCTTATTCTTTTTTTTCTGTCTTACGTGTTCTTGGTACATAAATAAATAAAATAAAAATAAAAAAATCGGTTGGCAACACTGGATGAAACTGTCGTATAATTAACGTGTTTAAGAAAATAATGTATAGAAAATGCTGCCATCTAACGAACGAAGCATAACAACTTTGACACTATTTTCCTTCATGACTTCATAGATGTCTTATGTAGCTCTCAAATCGATTTGACATTAGGACATATTTTAAATTATTTCAGTTGTTCATTTGACGTCGTTTACTTTTCTTCTTGTGCTGTACGTTCTTTTTCAAACATTTGACCCGGCTTAACTTAATATATCATTGACTCCTATTTCTACGCTTTTGACGATCGACCCCGGCTTTTCTCAATTGGACTTTGTTTTCTGCGACTACGATCGACCCCGACTCTTCTCATTTGGATTTTGATTGCAAACTATGAATTTGAATTATCGATAAGTTGAAAACATGCCATGAAAATCGGCTATTTGGTAGGTATCATTTTCGGTGTGCGACTAAAGGTACGATACTTATTAAGTAAAATCTATAAAATTATTATTTGTCATATTTACAATCAATTACTACTCTTGTTACATCAATTTCAATCGTAACAGTTTATTGACTTCTAATAAAAACATTTCAGGTCCTTTTCATCAATTTCCTAAACCTGAATACCCAAATTTGGAGAAATTCATTCAATGGAAAAATATTTTAAATGAAGACATGAAACAAAAGGAAGATTCTTACATTTATAACAGCATAAGAATATGTGATCGTCATTTTGAACAGTTTTACCGTTCTTTAAGTAAACAACTCACTCAAAATGTTGTACCAACTCTATACTTAAGTAAGTATCTAAAGTAAGCAACTTCTCAAGTAGTTATAGGCACACAATACATACTACTAATATAAAATAACTATAAATAATAATCAATTATATTTTATAACTATGGATAATATTTTACATTATTACTATTTTACTTTAGAAATTGGTACTCATAATTAAAAATTAAAAACAAAAAAATTAGATTTAAATGAATATAATGAAATAGGTTTACAAGTCATCTTAACATTTTTATATACTTTCATGTGGTTTGATAGATTTATAATGTGCGGTCTTTATTACCTTTTTTTATCTAAATAAAGGAAAGTGACTACAAACAGTATCACAAAATAACTACTTGTGTCACTTCTTTACATAGGAAAAACAAAGTGTTCTAAATATGCAGAGATTATAATTTCACTGGATAACTACAAACCAAAAAAAAATGTTGTTTATAGTTTTTTATGTAATATAAGAATGGCAGTGTTTAATTCAGTAAAAATTACAAGTCTATTTACATTCAATCAGAAACTCTAAAAGAAACAAGGAAATATTGATTTGTACATATTAAAAAAAAATATTTTATTTAGCAGCATCAACATTTGAGACTGTACACTCATCACATTCTGTTGAAACTGAAAAATGCGTTGATACACAAAAAGAAGACAATGATGCATCTTGTAGTCACAACTTGGGTTTAAATATGAATCAAGTTCAGCTACAAAGGAGTTCTCTTAATTTCTCTCAATTATTTTCTAAAGGTAAGTTACCGGCATATAACTAAGCTTAACTATGATTGCTATATTAACTTTAAAACTATAAAACATAAAGCATTTTAAATACAATATAAATTTAAGCCACAGCTTCACTAGATTTGCAAGTATTGAGATTTATTTCATATTTTCTTCTGCAAATATTGATGGTAGGTTTTGTTGGTAGTCATTTATGAATTATAATTGCAATATATTAAAAATTGTATTCAATAATTATGTCCGTAGGTAATTTGTACACAACAACAAATATGTGTATTTTTTGTCTTTTAATAAACATTAATCCCGGTTTTAGATAACCTGATTCCTTTTTAAGTAAATACAGATATAAACTCAGATGAGTGATCATCATCTACATTTAAACCTAAGATGTTCAAAAATGTCTTCTCATCATTTAATTGATTATCTGAAATCCCTTATGACAACTATTAGTCCCGTCATTACAGATACTACTGTATACATAATTAAACATAACTAACTATATCAATATTTATAAAAAATTCATTTCGCTCCCTCGTCTCCTGCCAGCCGGCCGCGGTCTTCCTACTTCCTCGTAATGGATGTGTTTTTCTAATGCTGATGCTTCATAGTGTTTTTTTTTACATATATCTTATTATTATATTTTATATTATTGGCATTACTTACATTATAAGTTCTTATACTTATTGAGTAACGTTTTTAGTTTTGTTTGATATTAGTGTTTATTTTATTGTGTAGCATGTGGTAGGACTTTGAATTATTTCCTAAGCGTTACATACATTGGGCGCAGAGTTTTTTAATGTTATCGTTTTGATGGCTTCCTCTTTTTATTTTAACTATTATCTTTACAATTTTCGGCCCTAAAATGCGACTTCTTAATGTAAGTTGGTAAGTTTGTTAACAATTAATGTATTGTCTTTATAAAAATAGTATTATTTGTAACATTTCAGGACTCGTGAGAATATATAATTCAAGATGAGGGTCGAAGCTGTTGGTGGAGCGTCTGTTAGGACGTGGTCTGCGGACGAGAGGAAACCTTCTATGAAGAGAAGTGTATGTAGCTGATGTACGATAGTAGTGTGACGGTATGTACTGTTGAATATTTAATATTATTCTGTTATTATTTATAGTAAAGGTGAATCATTGTTTATGTTCATTTATCAATATTTTTATTTTTATTAAATTAACTGAATGCTTCCGACACATCATAATGATTAAATAAATAAATAAAAGATTGTAATTATAATAGTAACTTTCTCTTGCCCGCGGCTCCGTCTGCGTGTACATCACAGTTGTTCTCTGTCACTAAGACCACTGAACCTGAACTGCTTCCACTTCATGGTTCCACCGGCATAGTTTTGGTATTGGGGTCGGGATTGTGTCAACGGATAATCGGGATAATAAGAAGCCCAAGTCCTTTTCCTGGGCTTCATTTATATCCATACTAAAATTCATCACAAACGGTTCAGCGGGTTAGGAATGAAAACTTAACAAACAAACAGACAGTTACTTTCGTATTTATAATATTAGTAGGGATTTGATAATCATTATGTTATGTTTTTGTAATTTTTTTTAAATGTTTATAATTTATTTTAAACTGACAATAATTGAAGTAAGTGTCTTTGTATGTCTTTATATAAGAACAATATTGTATTATGTATTACAGATGGTGTTGTTGGACTGTACTTGAGATTCATCCATCAGGAGATGACGGCTGATCATCAAGTGTTAGATGTAAACTAACAATGAACACAGCCGGCCTAGCAGCACATCTCCAACTTGTCTGCTACATACTTAGTTATTTTATATTGAATTTAGACTTGTCAAACAATATCTTTAACAGTTGCTGTACAACTTTTATATATAATTTCTTTTGGATCATAATATTTTATTTAATCCAATCTACTTGATATACTTCTCCGATATGATGCAATTACTTTATTGTTATTTATAATCTTATAAAACATTGCTCATCTTAAATGTTTTATTTCTGTATGTACTAATTATGCTTATCATACCTTTTTCTCTAGAATAATTTGTTTTTAAAAGAATAGTATCTGTTATGCCACTAGAGGGGGCTAAAAGTTCTGTTTAAATGAAGCTGAACTGTTTAAATGAAGTTGTCGTTGTGCAGAAACTGTGGATTAAATGAATTGTTACATTTACTGTGGTTTGTATATTACTTGTTAGGGAGCTACTCCACTATCACTCGCAAAAACTTTGTATGATATGTTCTGTTCCAAATATTACTTTAAAGATCGTTCAATAAGGTTTTACCTATCAGGATATAATTATTTCATTTAACTACCGTACCTAAATGTTAAATTATTATTCAGTTAGACTTGTTGCATAATACATTTAATATAAAAAAAAAGATTAACTTATGGATCAAATTACTTTTAATATACAGAAATTGATAAATATCATAGAAACGAAATATATTTTACAAAGACATTACAAACTAATTTCAAACAAATTTAACAAAATAATATAAGTAAGTACAAAGAATAGCGTAAAAAATTAACATGTACAATTGTAAATTAAAATCATGTACATAAATATATAACAGTTATTAAATAATATTAACAGTGGAAATACTTAAAGTACTCTGAAAGTAAGTATAATATACATATTCTTAGAAACAAGAACAGAATTGAATTTAGAAAAAATAATATTCAATACAACTGCCCTATTGGCAGCGAGGACATGAAATTCTCTTCGTTAGTAGTAGAAGTATTCAGTTCTGTATGTCTTGTGATCCCAGAAGCGCCTGCTTGTGGCTCATTGTGTTCCATAGGCTGGTCAACAATAGGAGGCAGGATGGAGTCATGAGATAAGTCATCTCCTTCATTGGCTGCATCTGAAATTGAGAAATATAACGGCAGAAATGTTTTCGATTTCACTCAGTTAAATAAACATAGCCCTCACAAAGTGGTTGTAAAGCATCCCAATATCCCGAGCCCAGGGTCTCTTCTGGGACAACCGATCCAACGCACTCCAAGACAAAGTTATCCCAGACCCAGAGACCTCAACCTGTAATATAGTATATACAATACAATATAGTATACATATAGTATATACAATACAATATATATACAAGTAACTCATGTCCCGCCTCTTTAACGCCAATACTTTTAGATATTCGTATAATAAAACTAAATTAAAATAAAAAGCGCAATAGGATTAAGTCTCAACCAAATCTCAAAAGGGATCTTAGTCAATATCTCAGGTAAAATAAGGCAAATATCTCACCATAAAAGAAAGCAGAATACGCATCGTGAGTCCATTGTCCCTGCCACGGAACCATATATTCTTCAAACGCTCGAGTTGATCTGTCGTATGAGCCAGCTAACAGCTGTACCTGTAGAGTGTGATTATCTACACTTATTATAATATGATCAGCTATTCACCAACACTCCGCTGCACACGCACACAGACAGACACAATGTACTCGCCGCGCCCGCGCCCCTCACTCTGAGTGCCGTCCGACAATAATAAGTACACGAAATAACTACATTATGATTCTTCTTTCCATCACACATTTCAGGCTTTAGATTGTCGACATTGAAATTTCTCTTTAATGTGAAGCCAACATTTTATAATTACTGATTTGTTAAATTAAATTTGTAAATAAGAATTATTAAATAGCTGATAACGCGTGATTTGATTAGACACCACAATACCTACGACAAAGTTAAACACAGTCGGCGTGTTTAAATGTTGTGAATCAAAATATTTACAATAATTTAAAGATCGTAAACAAACTCACAGTTTAATTTGCACTCGCGCAGCGTTGTCGTTTTAAAACATTTTCAAAATATCCACCGCCTTGTTCAATGCACTTTAATGACCGTTTTCGCAATTGTGGTTTTATTTTAGATAGTACTGCACTGTCACTTTTCACTTTTACAAAGGCGGTTATTATCTTATTTTTTAGTTCCTCGAAACTTGTTGTCTCTGTGTTAATTCGCCCCCACAAAAAAAAGTCGAGTGGCGTCAGATCAGCTGATCTAGGAGGTCAATGGACACGTGCCGTAGGTACTTGATGTGTGCCGACTGTCGCTGTTGGTATGCGTGCGAAGGATGACTGTAATTTACTTAGTTCTATCTAAATTTGAGAAAAAAATAATGTCCTATATAAAAAACTCGATCGATCAAAATCGATCTAGATTCCGATTCTGAACAAATAAGTTTCAGGGTGTGCGTTAATTACGTTACATATTGTATATGACGGTTCATCAATACCGGTCTGTATGTAATGTGAGGCGGCTCGTTGTAACAGCGGCGGTACATGAGGTGGGACAGACTCAGAACTCTCACTCGAGACGCCTCCTCGTACAACTCTGAACAAGATAAAAATATTAAAAGCAAAATGTGATAATAATATACAGCTTTCTTGAGTATTGTTTAAATTTAACAAACTATCGCTGCTGTAAGTTATCCAGCTTATAAATTTATTGATCTCTATCTTGTCCAAGAAAGTGTCATGTATGTTAATACGTAATAGACGAAGGTAACAAGCTATCACCATTTTATAAAAACTATCGTTCTTAACAAAACATTTTGACATTCTTTAAAAGGAATTCTTCAGAGATACAATAAAGTAATTTCTAAACGAACCCAAGTCTTTGTGATGCTGCACCACTTCTCTTGTCATGAGGGCTTCAGACTGTGCCAGGTCCCCGCGCTCGACCAACACCTCCTCCGTCTATACACGTCACATAAAACTACACTTACTACACTACTTAAATCATTACTATAGCCAATGTAAGCAGAACTATTAAAAAAAAATTAACAACAAAAACTCTCCTATTGTCAACTTATTAGCAAATCTTATCGTTTAAGAGTTATATAAAGTAAATCAGAATAAAGTATATGAACATTGAAACTAAAATTACGTTACTTATCAAACAAAATATCTAAACTAAAACATAATAATTAATCGATCTCTTAACTGAATTCGTCGGAATTTACGAGTTCCGTAAAGTTTGTTTGTTTTCCATAGAATAGCGGCAGTTAGTTGGTGGTAGGTCAATGTTTGTGGACCCCTGATCCAAGGGCTATAAACCATCAATACCAGTGAGAGTGCTGCCAGTCCCCGGGCGGTCAATGACCCCGCCCACTGAACAGCAACCTGCTGCTGCACTGTAACCGGAGCGTTCTCCCACTGACTTTTAATAATGGAAACAATATACCATACAACATCATGTCTACAACATATATTTATTTTCATTCACATGCATAATTTAACGGACCTAGAGGGTAAAGGCATTTTTTAAAATGCGTTCGCTAATTTTAAAGTACGTTGTGCTAATAGAGCTCACGGTACCTTCGGAAACAAACATTTCGAAAGACTATGTGATCAAGGTCGACAAGTATTACAAGCTCACTAAAAAACTCACTAAGAATAGGTTCGTGGTTAATTTTTACGCTATAGAAGTGGAGAGAGAGGTATGTCAGCCAAATCTGTCTATATCCTACTAAAAGACTTGAGCCTGTTCTGAACTAATATCAGTTCATTATGACGTGCGTTGAAGGCAGCCCTAGTAGGTTCGTTTCGATTTTGGCTAGGTTTTGAGAGGAGCTTGGACGGTGTGAGTAAGCGTTTAACGCGCGTTAGAAAGGCGTCCCTTAAACCTACACCTGGGTCGCAAGTCCCAGGAACTGTTGAAGCTCCGCTCCTGCAACGCGATAGACCTAATGGCCTCACAGTGAATCTATGTAACACTAACAAGTTTGTTTCGTATCAATAGACGCATCGTTTTCCCTAGTGACTCTCAAAGGCCTGTATGTAGTAGGTCTGTCGCTGGCCGCCTTCTTCCTCGGGAGCCGCCACCAACCGCAGCATCGACTCATACTGAGACGCTTCCTGAACAATGTTTAACAGCGATTTAGGAAAACCAAATGTTTATTCTATGCATATAGTTAAACAATGTTTATTTCAATATTTTAGAGTATTACATACCTTATACACAGATACAGCTCCATCTGTGTTTGTATCTATATATGTATATAAATCTGTTCAGCCTTTCTAAAGCGCCCTTCCTGTCGTAATTGTTGAGCGAGTGTCAGTAAATATCTGTCTGTCTTCTTCTGCCACATGTGTAGCGGCAACACGTAGACCTTCCGACATTTTGCCCGCGGCGTTGTACGCTCCTACACATTTCTCCGCCATGCCACAGGATGTGAGAACTCGTTCCGCTGTATCCCATTCCTGTAAATGTTTGCAAAAATAGATAAATAATTAATGAATATTAATTGACATATGAAACCTACTAGAATAAAATAAAAATCGACCATAACTTTGAATTCTAAAAATTGAATAAATTGATCGTGACGTTAAACCCGTGTGTAAAAGAAGAAATGAATAATTGAAAACATATTAGTTTACACCCTTAGTGGATGTTTACATTTAAATTTTTGCAACTATACACAAAATCGAATTACGTTAAAAACAATTATAAAAAATAATAACAACATATTTCTTTTGTTCATTATTTAAAATAACTTACTTGAGATATAAAATGATCCCCCAACTGTTCACATTGCTCCCGAATTGATTCTATATCTTCTATAACATAAAGATATCAATGGATTGATTTACAATATATATATATATATATATATAAAAACAAAACCTATAGCAAATATGTTATCTTATATCTTTAAATGAGCAATTCTTGCATATATATTTATATATTATGGGAATCTCGGTATCGGCTCAAACGATGGCGATAAATCGATCTAGCTAGGAATCATTATCATCATTAATCATTTAGAAAATGTTATTTTACGTAAAAAAGAATAACAAAAATTAGTCGTTTTAAATATGACTTTTCCTGACATCTAGTGGCGAATAGTAATACTACTTTTTGCTAATTGCTTTTACTAATGGCTTTAACGACACAAAAGCAGATGGCGTTGTTGATTACCAGGAAGTCAACGAATGTTTGCTTTAAGGTTAAGGTTATTTTCTGTCTTCTTATCGTGTTGAATTAAAAATGATGAATCCTTAATACCCAGCAAAGCTCAATAACCAGTTATTATTAATAATACCTGTACAATTTGAAGAGCTTTTTTATAATGATGTGCCTTCAGAGCCGCAGTGAGAGCATCAACGGTTCGAGCAGCCTCTATGAGATGAGGTACAGCGGCGCCCGCCTGTCGCGATGATACAAGCCACGCGCCCCACTCTCCTTCCAACCTGGTCACTTCACCGGGACAGGCCTGAAGAACAAAAAATGATATAATAAAAATTAAAAACGAAAGTTTCAAATAGATAGTACTAACTTCTCTTGCTAGTTGAACGGCTCTTGCGTAGTTGTTGCCTCTAGAATAGTAATCAACAGCAGTTCTGATATCACCTTTACGCTCGGATATTTCACCAGCCATTTCCCACCATTCCTCCTACAAAGGAAACAAATTGTAAAGTTCATAATCTATGTCTCTAATTAGTGAATCTTAACTTTTTAAAATGTATAGTAATATGCAGGAGTTACAGTATAAGAATAAATATTAATGTTTGAGACAGTTATATTAAAAAAATATACTTCTGCTATTCTTTTTTAGTTAAATGCATAACCCTCGTCTTTAACTTGCATCATTCACACTAACATTATCTCTTCAATAGTATAATCAATAATACTAAATCAAAAACAAACGCTCATTGGTCATTTACGTATGTATTAAGACCTACAACGAATTGAGTAGGATCTTTTCATTACTACAACAAGACTATCCTTAGTGACACCAACAAGCGGTATTCCTACAAATGGGTTCATACTTCGGTAGCATTTTTATTTAGCTATCTGATAATGGACCCATTTCCTTCCCTATTTTTTTTTTGTCTATCTGATAATGCATTCTTCACCTGTACTAGTTGATCGCTGGCAGCTCGTCTCGCCGACCACCCTTCACCCACACACGAACCGCGCCTCGCACGTCACCTGACGACCTGTACCAACAATATAATACTTTACTAGGGCAAATAGATTATTAGTGTTATTCTAACGAAGATAATATATAAGATTTTATTAATATTTTTTTGCAGCGCGGAAAATTTTTATCAATCTTAAATTATATTCTGAACAGTTATCATTTTTGCACCTGTTGACGTGAGATAGTCCATGTATTGCTGCCTGAGTGATGTCACCGCTTGTCTATCGACTCTTCCAGCGAGGGCGATGTCATCTGCCCATCTATTGAACTGCTTGTACATATTAATGGCCAATTCTGGCTGAGCGGCTCCACGTACGTAGTATTCTTCGGCGGTGGTTAAGTCCTCCACAAATATTGCTAGACGTGCACGAACCTCGGGACTCTTTAAACCTATGCATTATATTATAATCACGATTAATAAAATAAATACTATTAATACAATAAGTGCGTACTTAAAGAAACAGATATATGAGGTGTTCCCGAAACGTTTAAATGCAAAAAATACCTTCATCAATATTCCCGTCTCCTTTGGTTGAAGCCAACTCGAAAGTTTTCTCTAGATAAAATGTTCTAGCCTCATCACCACTGCTTTATAGCATTTCGTCGCCAACTGAAAAAAATATATATGTTATGAGGTACTAAAACGTTTAAATGTTATAATATATATTAGTCTTTCTATAATTTGAGCAGTGAGGAATATACCACCACAGCGGAATAGCTAACAATTAACCAAACATAACTGTTTTTCAGTATCAGGGTGGTCCAATCTACTTGAACCTAACATTAATGTAATTAAACCAATAATAAATTGAAGTAGTTATTCTAAAACCATTGGACAATCTTTATTTCTATCATATATACATGGTGACTCATAGGTAATGTCGATTCATATGTAAAAATTTCAACGAATCAATTTAAATATGTTGGGACTTCTTAAATTTATCTCCAGCTCTACACACAGTACAGTAATTTTACTTTCTTTGAATAATTTTCTGTTTGTTTGTTGATGAAGGACTAGGTTTTGATAAAATAGTGGACAGGAGATGCGAATGTATGAGGTTTGTTGAAGGAATATCCATGTTACCGGAACCGATTTTTTCAAGACAATTCTAAATCATAAATGACGAAAGTAACGCGGAATACGATCAAAGAACTTGGTGATATTAAACTCCTACCACATTCGAAATTCAGTCCAGACTTTACACTTGAGATCTATGGCGGGATTCTTTTGTACAAAATAATTTGAATCCAACAAATGTTATTAAAGCAGAGCGACATTTTTTTTGCATTTAAGGTCAAAAAACCGTTTAACCTAAGAGCTTACTGCTCTTTGGGATAAAAACCATTAAATACGAGGAGCTATACATCTCATAGTAAGTCTATTTTAATACATTATACTCGGTACATTATTCTCATTCGAATTATGTAAAAAAAATAGGTATTTAATTTTTGACCAAATTTCCGTATAAATAAATAAAGTGTGGACACGTTCCAAGTGTGGACGCGTGCGGCGGCGTGCTGATACAACACCACGCCACCGCACGTGTGTGTGTGTGTGTATACCTAATCTGTAGGGTGTTCACACGATGCGTAATTAATTACATAACTTTTGGTTAACTTTACTTAGAAGTTTATTAATATTTATGTTATATTAATTTTTATTTTGTCATATATGATCGTCAAATATCACGTCCTCAAGTATCGATAGTAATTCACCAGTCACCCTACCAGTCACTATTAAAAAGTGAACACTGAAAATCGACATTATTTATGAGACATCCACTGTACTTATATCCTCTGTATTTGAATACAAGTTCACATAAAGCAAATATCGTGAAAACTTACTAAAAATTAGTAGGATGTTTTCAATGTGTTTGGCAACGAAGCCTTAACAAACTCCTGTTTATATTTAATCTAACTGTAATGCCATACATATTAACCTCAACATCGTATCCTGCTAGCGCCTGTTCAGCCAGTTGACACCACAACGACCCGACGTCCGCAGACCTCGACACAGCGTCCAAGTATTGAGCACAATCCTTTAAGTCCCCGCTACGTAACGCGGAATCTATACAAAATAAATAGTACATTCCATTTAATATTCTATATAAATTAACAATATAGCGATCAATGAAAAGACAACCAAATAGCGCTTAGAACATTAAATCAATCCTGTTATAATAAAATCGTTCATTTATTGGCTTATACAAAAAAAAATGGCTTAAAGTACTCTGTACTATTCTATAAGTTAATCTGTCCAAAAAGTTAACTTTAAATTTAAACGTCTATATAAAAACTTCATAGTAATCATTTCAAACAATATAAAAATAAATGAAAAGAATGTTTTCGGATATTTTTTAAAAAACGACGTACTGCCGACGTTTCGGTTACTTTACAGCAACCATGATCACGGGCAGACGAGATGTGTTTCATTTAAATGAATACTCGAGGAAGTCTTAGATCTCATTAATCCTACTAATATCATAATTGCGAAAGTTTGTGAGTGTGTGTATGTTTGTTACTTCTTCACGCTCAAACGGTTGAACCGATTTTGATAGAATTTTGTATACAGGAAGCTGACATCCAGGAATAACACATAGGCTACTTTACATCCCGGAAGTCCGCGGGTAAAACCGCGGGGCGCAGCTAGTATAAAAATAATGTCAATACTGTAAAGGGTTCATACTGAAAGCCAGTCGATGTTCATCCAATACAATGGCCTGGATCTGACCTCCTTCCAGTAGGACTCGTCGCTCTGATACTGATACAGCCGAGACTGATACACACTCAGACATGACAACACACTGGTCAAATGCTGCTGATGCTGACGCTGCTGAAATCAGCAAATTTGGTCAAAATTTAAGTACCTATTTTTTTACATAATTCGAATGAGAATCATGTACCGAGTATTCTCCTTAAATATTGATAGTAATTCACCAGTCACCCTGTATATGAGTGCTACCTTTTCACCGGTATCAATACGGAGAAGTGCAAGTCGTCATCTAGTATGACGGAACAGAAGCAGATGTCCGCTCTCAGTCAGCTCCAACCAATCCACCCGAGCTTCGTGCCACCATGGCCCTAACTGAACTCCTACAACATTCACATCATTGATATTAATAAATATAATGCAACGACATCAATCTTTTTTTCATAACAAAGGAACTCTAACATCTATCCTACGTATGTTCCGTACCTGTAACAAGATCAATAACAGCAATCGTCTGTCTGTCCAGCAGATAGGCGAAGTGTTTTCGTTCTTCCTCCGTCTTCCTGCCCTCATTGATACGGACACTGAGCACGTGAGGATTCACACGCTCAGTACGAACCTCCATAAGATACGAAACATTTTAGTATAAATTAAATTACTCGACATTGTGTACATCTTGATCTATACTCACGGTTTGTAGTACTCTATCGAGGCCGTACTCCACCACACTAAGTTCGCCAGCACGCTGCAACAGACAGGCTCCACCCACAGCTGCATATATACGCTCCCCTCCACCGGACCACGGTGTCTGGAGTAGTTCATGACTGTAAACTTTTAATACTATATACAAGTTCGATAGAAAATATAACTCACTTCGCTAGTTAGACCACGAGCTATATCGCACAGGATCAGACTATTACTGGTACGATAGACAGCGTACCAATCGTTACCTGTTACAGTCGACGTTGGTTAAGTCTATATCTATATGTATAAAAAAAAGTCTTGTTAGTTACTCCACTTATAACTCAAGAACGGCTGAACCGATTTAGCTGAATATTGGCAGGGAGGTAGTTTAGAGCCAGGAAATTGCAATAGGATACTTTTTATCCCGTTCGACAGCATTCCTGTGGGACTTGACACGAAACGTCAGTCACTATAAAACGTGGAATAACGAAATACAATTGACAGCTATGCAATTGACGTGTAATGATAGATATGTAATTTAGTATTTGCGGGATAAATTTAGAAAATCATTGTTTTTCAAATGGGCCGTTATAGTTTGTGTGTGTTGGGAAACCATCCGGTTTATTTGTGTTAACGTTAGACCAAAAAACAAAAAAAGTGGTTTACAAAGGAGCACTTCAATGAAACGGATAATTTGCGGACACGTATAACGCTTCGATTCGGTATCTACTTTGGATTCACTTTCATTTACTTAGAGAAGTTCAACTAAATAACACTTCATTTTTGTAATCGAAATGAATTAATTACTGTTGTGGAATGAAATAAAAATTTTCCTTTTCAAATATAAAACAAAATAAAAATTTCTTCATCTTTTAATCACCAAACGAAATGTTATATAATACAAAGCCTTCAGGAGGCGAAACGGTGTTTGCCAGGTTTACTAGTTATTTATAAAATAAAAAGCATTTATTGTTTTACTATAAAAAAAAAAAACATTTCAAACAAAAAAAAACAAGTTACTTCATATAAATAAATCATGCTTATTTTGGCCACGACAATAAACACAACAAATAGGTTTTATAAAAGACCTATCAACGTGAATAGTGACTCAAATTGCCTTTATTTACTGTTTACTGAATAATGAATATACATCTTGGTTGTGTACACCACTGTTTTGTTATGCTTTTTTGCTTCACCTGATTAAAATTATATCGGATGTTGGTTGCTAGAAACTCTTTTAAGTTTTTTATTCATGACAATTGCGAAATAACTATTATAACCTTACTATATTATATTACGACAATTAATGCGAATTCTATAGTTATCCAATTTTAATTATTCCCGAATCCCGTTATATGTGTTGACAACGTGGTGTTCTTACTGATAAATTAAGAAATAGCAATTACATAATAGGTGAAAAACATATCTGCAATAGTAATAATGAGACACATGAAAATTTTAACAAACTTAATTGTTACGTTTCAAAATACCTAAATGAATTCAAATGGAATAATTTTAAATTTTAAAAGTAGTATTTTTGAAAAAAATACAGCTCACATAAGTCATGCGTATGAAATATAGATAACGTTTTTTTTTAACGAATTTGGCTTTTTAACATCGATTATGGGAATGTACGAAAAAAAAATGAGACTAATTTTGAATTCACATTAATTACCGTATAAAAATCTTAAGACTTTTATATTTGTATATTCGGGCGCTAATATACAAATATAAATTACTATAGAATATAGATAGTTCGCAAATTACGTCAATTTATATTTAGAACGTTGTAGTTCCTCTGTAACCAATGTAATTTAAAACAATTATCATGTAAAAAAATGACCAAAAATGCCGTTACAAGAACGACAACAAATTGCTAACGAAATTAGTATATTCCTTTTTTCAGTACATAATTTGTTTTCGTTGATGTAGTCACGAAATAATATGTTCAAAACAATAAATACAAACAAGTGGGCTGTATGTAATTTAAATTGAGTAAACTAAAGAATGTATTTGATAACGGCAGACACTTAAAAGAAAACATAAGATTTATAAGATACTTTGTAGGCTTTCTTTTAATAATAAAGATATTCGTATTTGGAAAATACAAAACACTCACTGGGTAGCTCTTCTTTTAGAAAAACTTTCACAAAACGCACAAAAAGATCTAACCGCGGCTAGTTGATACGATCATACGAATTAGTGATGAAATTGTCACTTCGCTAGAACTTCCATACTTTATAATTTATATCTAAAAAACACTGCGCGCTATAACACTATTATTAATTAACTCATTTAACATACATTAACAATTACATACTTAAATAGCGTACACATTTTGAGTTGTTGCGAAAACAAAAGCAAGGTAATTTTGTCAATGCCAGTAAGTAAAGTAGTAAGTAGTAATATAACGACACCTAGTGAGTAATCCTATTTAAATTTGGGTGTACAAAAAAGGTTAGCAATACGTATAAGATGCATGTTGAAAAGAGATGGGTAAAGGAAGTTATCATCAACTTGAAGTCGAATAATATTTTTTATTTTTTTACGTTTAAACTGTAATGCATATTATTTATTTTAAAACAATAATTTTAAGGGATCTTTAAACTGCTTTAATTTTTCACAACTAGTTACAGCGCTTTATGTAGGTAATAATAATATTTGGGTGTTCAACGTAATATTGACAAAGTTATGTCATAAGGTGTCTATTTTGCATTCAATATTTTCATTCTCTATGTTCATACTTTTTAAGAAAAAATAATATAATAGTATTGACAATTATCCTCTACGAATTTAAAGCGTCTAAAAAAATAAAGTTAAATTAATTACTAATTGATAGGAAATTATTATATGTAGTTATAAATCTAAGGTTATCTGTGCAATATATGTTTTTTTTTCTTATTTTTAATTTTAGTCTTTCGGTCGGTTTATCTTAATATTTTTTTTTTGTGGATAAAAATGAATAATGGCTCTTGATAATACCTCAGGACCGCTTCAAAAACTAAAACTGCACCAGTTTGCGATGCTACTGCCAATTTGGTTCCATCTCCACTCCAGGCTAAAGATCGCGCGGCATACAAATTAGATATATTTAACGTGGAGAATTCCATACTTCCGGATTCCTTTATTGCACCGATCAAACAACCATCAAATACACCGAATGCTACTGTCTAAAACAAAGGTCTTCGTCACTTGTAGGTCCCAAAAACATTATACCGAATTGTTTTTATTTTGATTAATGATTATGATTATAATAACTGACCTGACCAGAAGGACTTAGAGCATCTGATATGATATCCCTTCTATCAGGAGGTAATGTTGGTTCTAAACTTCGCACTAGTGCTCCTCTCTGAGCCAAATATCTATATTTTTGATTCTATAGTCAAGTTTGTTTAAGCTCCGAATGTATTACCTTTGTAACATCTACATTCTTGATTCTATAGTGTCCAAGCTTTGAATGATAAACGACTTCCTATCCAATTTTAAAACTATCTTTTTTTTTTTTAATTTAAAACTATACAATTTTAAAATTAGGCAAGCGAGGCCTTAGGTCGTACGCTGGTAGTGATGCTGTGGCAGCGATGCGGATGATTTGAACACAACCTCGCCCTGGGAGGAGCGTCTATATGTTATGTATGTGTCTATATGTCTATATGTAAAAGGTTGACGTGTTTAATCCTACCTATAATGTTTTAAGTCATTTTGTTATAATGATTCACTAATTCTTATAAGTTCTACTTTATATTGTTTCTATTTAAGTAAAGAATGTATTTTATTATAAGGGAGCCGTCGCCGGAGCGCCACGAGTACTAGCACTCCACGCCGGCTCAACACAGCAAGTCCTGATATTACAAGGCCTAGTTATTGACGTTCTGATGATGCATGGCCTATACAAGACCGTCTCCATGCTATGCCCCATAACGATGGTACAAAGACTATTCGTTTCTTATTGTGCTCATCTAATGTGTATTGAATGTCGTTACTTTACGTATTATAAATGAAAATTATTTTAGAAATATTATATAATCGATGCAGTTACAATAATTAACCGATTTTATTAAAATGTTATTGCTTAAATATATATTTGCTTTCAACAGAGTTTATAGAATTATATGAGGAACTACTAATTGACGTTCTGCTCGTATATGGCCTATCTATTCGCATTTTCAAAATATTAGAAAAAAAGTAGTTTAACATATCCATATATATGTATAAAATATATTTATATTAACAAATAGTTTAATCAATTCTTTGATGGTGAATAATGTAACTAGATAATTAAGAAATGTATTTGTGGATTTTATGTGTTTTTCTTGTATAGGGATCGATTTCTTTTGTTCGATTAATAGGATCGAGTAACAGTCCCCCTAAAGCAGATAACATTTTATGTATTTAATGTATAACTTATTTTATCCCTTGATTAATTTGTATTATGTTGTCGTTCGCAACGTTATAGAGTTTTCCTATCAAATCTGATTGTGTAAAGAAATACAAAAGAATCAAAATGGAAGGCAACTAAAATATATTCAATATTTCAATATATTTTATAATATCGATGTTATTTTATCATAATTACTTCATCTGCTTGAAATTAAAGATGTATGAACTTATTGTGAGCCGTTACTGAACTCACAATCTCTTTTATTACTTTAGTTTATTTGTATTAAATGTTTTGCTTATATACTTAGTTATATGTATAACGAGATAAAGCAGAAAAGTTTTTTTCAGAAAGACTCCAAAAGTGCGTACTCAGACCGTAAATAAATATTGTTTCGTAAAAAAAATAATCAACTTGCCATCTGTTCCGTGACAAAATTAAGTAAGTTGAAATGGGCTACGTTTTCTCAATAACTTTACAAACAAAGGAAACGCGATAACAGTGTCATTTTTAAAGAAATGTTTAATCCCAGTAGCCTTTATATCTTAAACAAGTAACATTTCAATACTAGAAAAATATAATATAACCATTTAATTTATTACTAATAAGTGAAGTAAAATAACATCATATACCTAATATGTGGATAAGCGTTAAATTTTTATTATTAGAAATACCTGTCTCTAATACTGTGGTACTACTTTATATAACCGTCATCTTAAAACCCCAATTTAACACTTTGCCTTATACGATTTGTAGATTTCTTAAGAAACACTAGTATGTAAGTGCGTCTAGGTACTATTCTTCCAAGGTTGTGCTTTAGTGAATTTTCCCTATAGCTATCTACCGACATTGTTATTTCTTTTTATCGAAATAGTTATATATCTTTACACACTGTAAATACTGTTGTTTTTTCAAAAATTTTCTACGCACAACTGTTTCGTGATAGTATTAAAATCTTTTATAAAGTAGTACATATAATATACGTTTCTAACATATATTTAAATGCTTAATATTCAGAATATAAGTTCATTGTATAGGGCAATACCGATTGCTTTAACCTCTTAAATATTTATGATCCCTGTTAACTCAGACCCTACGAATCACAGTAGGAGAAATGTTCATCAAAAAGTTTTATTAGCTAAAATTCAACCCATACTTAATCGTGAATAATGTATATATTACCTTCTTCAGACAAAAATGTAATATACTGTCCACATACGACGATATACACTTATCTGATCCGATACAGTACGATTTTCCTTTAAAATTGAACAGTGTATTAGAAATAAGCATAAGTACACTGTAATTGTGTTGTACTAAAATAATTTGTACCTAATTTAAATTAACTTCCATATATTGTTTCTTTGTATGTAATTGTAATAAAGACATTCGCAACTTCATTGCTACTTAAAAACAAAATAACATTGCCCTGCATTATCATCGTCGAATACCAATAGTTACAATTATAAGTATAATCGAGTTGTGCCCTTCAATATATTTTTACTACATTAATCAGTTTTATTATAGCTTTCTCTTTCTTATTTTAATTCTTGATTAAAGAAAGAAATACTTTATTATGATATACCTAGTGAGTGTTAATAGAATTTTCAGATATATTATTATTGTGAATCATTATGTACGGCTCCTCGTAGCCGTTTTAAATATACATATATTAATATTTATTCTATACATATATTTTAATTGGTGTTAGATACAAATTACATATCGTCGGAATTAGGGAGCGTTCAAGTATTACGTAACGCAATTTTTGAGGATTTTTGACCCCCCTGCCCCCTAGTAACGCACAGTAACGTTTTTCTGAAGCCCCCTCCCCACCTCCCCCGAAATAGCGTTACGTAATACTTGAACGCTCCCAAAGCAGACTGAAGGAAGTCATAGAGAAATATCTACGGAATAATGATTATAGTCTTGGTGGAACAGAAATTTATGCATCTGAAGAATTTATTGAGAGCCTTAATGTCAGTTGTAAGTGAACACTCTCAAGTCAGTTATTATTGTAAATACAGAAAATTTACAACAAACACTACTTTGGCTGTCTTATTACTCAGTGGCGTGTTTTAGGATATATGTTCTATAATTATACAATGTTTATTAAATATATTATTTGTATTTAAATATATATCTTGTCATTTACAGTTTAAATAATCGAATAGTGTGGATTTGACTTACAAAAGTGTTGCGTCGTCAATTATTTGTCAAAAGAATGTCTAAGATACTATTATTATATAATTATATTGGAGTCAGCTTTGTTTAAAAACTGTTAAAACTTTAAAAAGATATATTTTATTGTATTTAGATTATTATCTGATTATAACTAAGGAATTATTATTAAAAAGTAAGAATAAGACTTAGGTACAAAAGCGGTAACATGTCAAATATGTGTTTAATATACTGTTAAATTGGAACCCGCTTTCAAAATGTAATTTACTAAAATATTTTCTATAATTTAAGAGTTATGTTTTCAATATGTATAAGACTTTTTTTTGTAATATATACTAATATTTTAATACATTTTGTAACACGTGCATACCATAGATGCAAATAAGCACTGCATATCCTACGCATATAACAACTAAACCTATATTTTTAAATTCTTACATACATATTTTTAATCATACATTACGAATTACAAATATTAACAGATATTTAAAACGACATTTGATTTATGATTTGTTAATAAGTGCCATCTATCTCCATTCGTTCGTTAATTGTCAAATGATACGGGACGCTCTGATTGGTCGGTAAACTGTTCATGTATTTTTTCGCCATTTTGTTGTTTTTGAATATTGTTATTGGTCTTTCTAAGCAGTAAGCGCAAGTGAAGTAAGTTTTAATTAGTAAACAGTGGATTAATTTATTAACGAATTGTGTAAAATTATAGCTGTGAGCTCTGTGCTGGTGATATGTGTTTATTGAAATTAGTTACGAGTAGATTTTCATTATTATCATTTGGTAATAAAATTAAAATAAGTTTAAAGTCAAGGTGTGTGACCAGTTGAGATTGAACTAGAAGAAAGGTACTGTTATTCGTTTTAAAAAAAAGTATTATGATAGTTTTTATTAGTTAGCAGTTTGTGTACACACAAATAAGTTATTTTGTTTGCCTTGTTTTTTATTTTCAAAAGGTAACAATAAGAATATTTGTTATTATTTTTGATATTACTATTTAAATAACTTTTATAAAGCTGTGGTGAACAGATCGTAATCGTTTTAAGGTACTTTCGCGGCTCAGAGGTAGTTGAGAGATTCATAAAGTATAATATAGATGTTCGTTCTGATCGCACTGCTGTACCTAACATTTTGCGCGAAAATTATCAAAGTTTAAATGAAATTAATATTTTTTGATTACTTCTCGTATTTTATCGTGCACGCCACTGTTACTTATATTCTATAAAAATCTAAGAAACATTTGAATTTTTTCAGATTTCGACGAATGCACGAGTAGTCAGTTCAATGACTGATCCGAACACTCACGCTGTTTCAACCTTCGTGGAACTTACACTTGTAGTTGTTTAGAAGGTTTTACAGACCTTAGCGTCAACACTCTATACCCTGGAAGGATATGTTCTTGTAAGTCGATTTCATCTGTTACTCTGTCGCACGAAATATATGAGGTATTTTAGACATCAAAACATAACCATTATACATGGTGACTGGTGAATTACTATCAATATTTAAGGAGCATACTCGGTACACGATTCTCATTCGAAATATGTAAACAAAATAGGTACTTAATTTTTGACCAAATTTCCGTATAAATAAATAAAGTGTGGATACATTCCAAGTGTTCCAAGTGTGGACGCGTGCGGCGGCGTGCTGATACAACACCACGCCGCCGACGTGTGTGTGTGTGTGTGTGTCTATATACCTAATCTGTAGGGTGTTCACACGATGCGTAATTAATTACACAACTTTTGGTTAACTTTACTTAAAAGTTTATTAATATTTATGTTATATTAATTTTTATTTTGTCATATATGATCGTCAAATATCACGTCATCAAGTATCGATAGTAATTCACCAGTCACTCTGTATATACATAGGTTATTTATAAACATGTACGTACATCCTAAAAGATATATGTAAAACATTAAAAAAGTTAATTAATATATGTATTGTATAATATTCAATTTATGTTTATTTTAAAAACTTAATGTTACACGCAGCTGAGGAAAATGAAAAGAAAATATGTGAGTAGTATAGTGCAGAATAACTTTAGAAAATTATTACACATACTTGACCTGGCCAAAAATATTGTTATATTTTAAATTTGGAGTCTGTCATCTTTTTCCCACCAATTTATGTAAAATATTTTTTAATATTAAAATAAGGATATACAGAATACTGAATGACTGTTAGTTTTATATAAAGTAGCCATGTAATCAAATACATTTTGTTAAAATCTAACTTCTAATAAGGAAGAACATATAAATGTATATATTTATTTCTGACCAAGATTTATATATTTGTTGCAGCGGAGGGGGAAGTTCTCCGGAGTATTGGCGATATGGGAGCAGTCATGACCTCCATCACACTCGGACCTGGAGCATTAAATGTAAATGTAACAGAAAACACATAAAAACTATATTAAGGTCAGAACCAATTACTAATATATAACTCCAATAATATTCACTTAGTTTGAAACCACTGTAAGAACAAAAAATATCTGCATTTTTGACCACAATACTCCCTAAAAAACTTGTTTCTTACTGAGATTTACAATTATTTAGTCGATTTATATATAGGAATGTATGTTGTTATTTAGAAAAAATATGTTTTTAAGTGTTGAGTATACTATAAAGGATAAATCAAGACTCAGTATTTGCAATCGAAATAATCAAAATGTGTGTTCTATTAGCAGGTGGTGGGCGGAGGGGCCCGTCAGCCTTGGCCCTGGCCCGGAAACATCCACTAGTGATGGAGACCAAGCTGAAGATTATAGAAATACTGCAGGTACGATATTGATAACAGTTCTGGAGATGTTACAACAACCGACACACATACTCAAAGCAAACGCACTCTTAACTATTTAATTATGTATTTTCTTTGAACAACACTTAACTATGCAATTTACAGTAAACGTTGACGTCCACACTAGGCTAGGCCTGTGTCGTGGAAAGTTATACTCTAATTCTTAATTATATTTATATAGATACTGATCTAAATGTTTGAATGAAACTAACTTTTTTTATGATAAAATCAAAACGAAAATATTGGTTTATTTAAATGAATATTCACGAAAGTCTTAGATCTCAGTATGATTAAAAGGTTCTTCAAAAATTTGTATTGTACTTCTTATTCTTATTATATACTTATATTCGTATACTTATTTGTATTCTAAACTAACAATTCTTGGAAAGTATACAGTACTGTTTTACAAGTTTAAGAAAAACGTTTCTTCAGCTTGATACTACTATTATACTGACCAAAATAATACATTACTATGAAAGTGACTCAATATATACAAGAAAAATTCTCCACAGTTTATCCTGGACGTTCGTTTGGACTACCGCATCAGCTGTCTGCTGTCGATCTTCAAGAAGGCCTTCGAGACCTCCTCGCCGGACGCTCTCGGTCGAGTGGACGTGGAGGCCATAGGACTACAGGCCGAGGGGATCTTCAGCTGTCGGTATGACACACACACACACACACATACATACATACCAACACCGACTAGGCGAGATACAAATACAAAGTATAAGAAAGTCATTCAACTTAAATTTTTACTCGAACATTTATAAATTTAATCACATACATGTGTGATTTTATTCGGTTCAGTATCATTATATTAAAATGTTTATAAAATTTATCTCGTTTCGTTGGCAATGTTCACACGTGGTGTTATATTGTATTGTATAATTTCATGTAGATGTCGGTTGTACTATTGTAACTAATCGGTGGCGGGTTGATAGTAACATGCGGTCTGTAGAATTTTTTTTTTCATCCATTTCTTATTGGTACTACTTTTATGAGTATTTATTACGAACACTTCTTGCTTCTATTAAACAATTACAAATTAATCAGTAAATTTCTTTCTATTAGATTCATTTGAAAACATCAAATTTTTACTATTTTTCTTTTTCACACTAGATAAATTACCATTAGCTCTAAGTTATCTTTCATAGGTTTATCTATAATTGGGAATTAAAATCATAGGAAGCACTTTGAGATAAGAAAAACCATTTAATTCTTATTTCGTCATACTGGCGATCGGTATTAATAAATTAACAATTATTTCAGAGCAATTCAGGCTGTGCCTGACAACTGTCTTCCAAAAAATGTAGATTTGTTAGTAAGATTGAAATCTATTGCATGATGCATGATGAAAGTACCGCTATTAACCGCATGGATGATGCTATGATTTCTTTGCTTATATGTGGACATCTGATATTTCTGTATTTCCTTAACTTAATTATTTGAACAAAAAGGTATTGAATTATTTCCATTACAAGGTTCTGAAATACATTTCGAACAATTAAGGAAATGTTAGAATAAAATAGTTTGTATGTTACGCATGTTTTGTCCCAAGAAGCTTTAATATTTTTTTGCGAGAAATAAAATCCTCATTACTAGGACTAACTAGTGTTACCTCTCCAACCGCAGCAAGCGATATTATACTTTACAGCTATTACAATAAAATCGACATCCTATTATCGGAAAGATTTAAGTTATTGTGAAGTGTTTTCTGTATAATTCTAACCTTTGTTTATTTTGATTTAGAAAAACCCGTTACCCGAAAAGCGATTCTTTTTTAGGCATAACGCTTATAATCCTATTGTGATTTGTGCGTTTCTCATATGATATTATATTTTAAATCTTAATATTGATACAATAAGGTTTAAATTTCAGAGACGGTTTAGACCTGGATGCTTGCGGCGGTCGTATGGTTTTGAGAGTTCTGCTGCAGCTGTGTTCCCAGGGTGCTTCGGCCAGTCTCGTTTCAGGAGCCCTAGCGCTGCTATTCCGTCATTTCAGTCAGAGACAAGAAGTTTTGGAGGCTTTTAAGCAGGTCCGCTTTATAAATTAACTAGCTGCGCTCCGCGGTATTACCCGCAGATTTCCGGGATGTAAAGTAGCCTATGTGTTATTCCTGGACGTCAGTTTTCTGTATACAAAATTTTATCAAAATCGGTTCAGCTGTTTTAGCGTGAAGAAGTAACAAACGTACACACACACACTCACAAACTTTCGCAATTATAATATTAGTAGGATTAGTATTATATCAACATACCTTAGCATATTAAATATTTTACAAGATAACTCATAAATGCAAGTAATGAAGTCAACAAAAAGAGATCCTACGTAGTTTCTCATCATATGTGTGAGATTTTAATGTAATCTTTGTAGACTATAATATATTTATCATTATATTCCGTTCAGGTCCAACTGTTAGTGTCTGACGCGGACGTGGAGTCCTACAAACAGATCAAGGCCGACCTGGACATACTGAGACAGAGCGTTGAGAAGTCGGGGCTGTGGGTGTTCAATAAGGGACGCGCCGGGATTATAGATGATCACAGCGGTGAGAATTTAATATAGTTATCAAATTAATAAATTCAAAGTTTCAACTTTTTCGAATTGTCCTGCATATACCGGCAAAAATTATTCCATATACATATATGATCTGCAGTTCTAAGATATTTTATAAATTTTCTATATCTAAAACATAACATAAAAAACAAACATTCATTCATACATCATGAAATAGTGGTATCTACATACTTAGGACTGTATAACTTGTAGATAAATATTAGGATCACCTGTAGATGATGAAAGAATATTGTTCAAAAAATATATAAATATTATTAAACATATATAAATCAATACTTTTCTAGATATAAAAGGCGCCGTATGTCCTGGCGGGGCGGTGTTGGAGCGAAACGCGTCCTTAGACAACGTGCGAGCACCGAGAGGAGATCGACAGGACTACGATAAGATTAAAGAGGTAAAAAATAAATATTGCATTTATATCTTATATTTATATCTTCTACCCGGCAATTTCCCAGCTTTTAGCCAGGGTCTGCCTTACATGTTGTGAATAGTTTTGGCTAATTGTTCTTACGACCGGCCGCCTGCCTGACATCAACTCTATTTTGGGAATGCATAAATCAGTGATGTCTAAATACTCTTAGAAAGTATATATGACTCGGAAAAATCACATTGGTACTTGCCAGGATCGAACCCGCGCCCTCGTGCACGAGAGGCGGGCCTTTTAACCACTAGGCCACTTAAGTCAGTAGTTGACTTAAGTTGCATTTATATCAATGGCGCTAGCATAATATCTATTCATCTAAATTGGCGCTTCAATCTCTCAGTCACTACAAATGATAAGTTGATGTAAAAATTTATTCGTCAACTTTAATAAATACTCAGTAGCACAGTCGACATAGTGACTTGGATACCGTATCGAACAAGTTATAAGTTCAAATTTGATGGATCCCAGTAATTTTATTATAACATAATATCGTTAATTCATAATTGGTAATACAGAACTTCCAAGTTGTTTTTGTTGATAATACATAAGATATTAAATAATTTTTTTTAAATTTTTATTTAATTATCACCTAAATTCAACAGGTAGACAATAAGATTTATTTTTTTGCTTTGCGTGAATGTTGTGTACATCTGTAATTGTCACTCATATCAGGTCCTAGATTTTTTTTTCTATTTTATCTTTGTTTATGTGTGCTGAATATGTGTGATGTTGATGTACCTTTTAAATAAATAAATTTAAACATTGTATAAAACAGATCCTGGAACGTATGATCAAGCACTGTACCCAGGGCAACACGGCGAGGGAGGGGGCGACTCGAGACCGCGGAGACACGAACAGAGGCTACTGAGGAATATAGGAGTACATAATGTAGTGCTGGACCTGCTGCAGGTGGGTGGAGGAGCAGTTAAAACAATATATCGATACGAGCAGGATTTAAACCCTATATATGTGTATGTATGTATTTATATATATCACAAATGTAAAACAGTATTCTCAAGGGTGGCAGGTTTCATTACTAGTCACGTCAATAATTAATAGTTCTTTCTATTTGGACTTCAATACAAGTCTTAGCTCCTTGCTGTAATAATAAAACCAATAATACTAAATACTAAAATGCTGAAGTGCAGGAAAAGTAAATGTTACTGCTTTTTTAAGTTTTTTCTTTATCTTCTCACTTAAAAGCCATTGTTGCTTTTACAAAACTGTTTCCGGAAATATGCTATACCTACACTCATGAATAATTTTCTGCTGTATGTTATAAATATATTCTGTAATCAATTATTTCCAGGTGCCACACGATGAGGACGACGCTGCTATGGACGAGCTGCTGGGCCTGGCGCACGAGTTCCTCCAGCACTTCTGTCACGGGAACACACAGAACCAGGCCATACTACACAAACACCTGGATCTGTTCCTCAACGCTGGAGTAAGAACAGGCTATTGAATATAAACAATTGTACTGTTATTTTGTTTAATATCGTATTTTATTAAAATTATTATTACAATTAGTTGGTCTTTTTTACATACATGTCTAAGTTTTCACAGTGTTTCATAAACCAATATTAGTTTTTCCGTACACTGGAATTCATCGCCGTTAACTCACAGTTACTTTGACATCTCAAGACATTTATATTTTACTAGAAGACCCAGCGAACTTCGTATCGCTCTATAATAATCCAGAAATATCTGTTACGTTTTTTAATTTATATTTTTGGAGTTTATCTTTAAGCCATAAATCTCCGTGTTTTGAAGTGCGACAGAATGATTGACATATTACATAGTTAGTTGTAAAATCTAATGTCAAAAAAACCGTTTGTATGGGAAATAAAAAAGCACAGTTTTTAGGGTTTTCCGGGAAATTAATAAAAAGTGCACAATCTAACAAATAAGTAACATATGCAAGGTAAATGTAACCTGATTATTATTATTATATATATACTATAGCGCTAAATTATTGTTTTACAATTATAGTATAGCCAGCGATCAAAGCATCAAAACGATAGTTTTATTCAGACAACTTTTTACATCAGATCCGCGAAGCCCAGACGGTGTGCTCGATATTCGAAGAGAACGCAGTTCTGTGCGCTCACGAAGGGAACGAGAAGGTCGCCGCGCACTTCGTACACTGCATCGAATCCAACGGACGGAGGCCCGCCTGCCTCAAGTTTCTGAGAACTATAGTACGAGCGGGACCTCACCATATACGGAGGAGCCAGGACCTGGTCATGCAAGAAGTAAGTTCCTCTCCCTTCACCCATCATAGCCTGCATGGTTTTAAGAGACGAAACCTCTTAAAATTCCATGATTTCCCGTGGTAGCGAGTCTATCGTTGTAGTGAGAGGAGCTTCAATAGCTCTTAGGACTTGTGACCCAGGAGTAGGTTTAAGAGGTCCCTATCTAACGCGCATTAAACGCTCACCTCCATTTTTAAAGCTCCTCTATCAAATATTACCTAACATAAAATTCTATTTTCAGTAATATAGTTATGTTATATCACATGCTTATGTCGTCAATGTATTATGTAAACACGATTTTTTCTCTGTTGTTCAATAATAAATCTATCTTCGTTAATAAATATCTATTCTATCATTTGAGTTCATGAATGGAAACTCGGAAACGCTCAGTATTTAGTTAAACGACGCATACTTGTACTAAGGTACATATAATACATATATTTAATCGTACTTCATGTTTCATTATAGATGCTGAATGCCGGCGAGGACGTGCTGGTGTTCTACAATGATAAAGTACTCTTCAACTACTTCATCAAAATGATGAGGGAGTACAAACAGACGGGAGAGATGCCTGAAGCTCTCACGTAATATATATGCCATTATATGATCATTTCAAAATTTATAGTCTTGCTCTGGCATTTAATAAGGATTTAAAATAATTATGCATTAATTACGAAAAGTGTGAAAACAAAATTAACCAACCCAATTTTCATTACTTTATCGATAGCTTCTTTGACAATCTAATATAAATATGCACTTAATATTACATATAATTAATAATATTTATGTATATATTTCTTGCAGGTACCACATAGACCTCATAAAGCTGTTAACATGCTGTACCCTCGGGAAGAACGTGTACACGGAGATCAAGTGTCACAGTCTGCTGCCACTAGACGACATAGTGGCCATGGACACACACCCTGACTGTATACCAGAGGTCAATCACACTTATACATATGTAACATACATCCATGTAGCTGAAATCGTGGTAGTAATTAATACTATCGCAACTTAGTCACAAAAATATTAATCAAGACCGAATATTGGATAATTATTTATTGAAATATCAAATTGAATTAATTTTATTATTTAACTCAATTGGCTTGCACAAACTAAGCTTAATATTATAAAATGAATGAGAATGCTAAGAAGTTATTGTAAACAATATGTATATGATATCAATAGGGCCCGGATTAATATTTAAATACATATTTTTATTTTACGCGATTTTTGGTCTAGAATGTGTGTTTTACATGGATTGTCATATTTAGACTGAACAACCAACTTTTATTTTCCATATTTTACCATATTTCAAAGTTAAGTCCATATTTTACAAGAAAATGTCACAATCATCCATATATTCACAAAATACATAAAATTTACGTTCCCGCCACTAATGTTTTGGATAAAAGTAAAGGATTTTAGACGCTAAAAAATTAACAAAATTCTGTGCGAAAGTTCCGAGTTAAATTATGAAAGTATTTAATTTTATACTGCATATTTTTTCCATATTTTTGATTTTTTTCGTCCATATTTTATGTACATATTTTAGATTTTTTAATACATACTTATCCGGGCCCTAGTTATGATGCATATGTAATTGTATTATTCTTAAATTATTTCTGTGTTTTTATGACAATTATAATTTATTCTTTTGCTATTTCTAAATAAAAAATATTAAATAAACATATCTTTCTTTATTTTTTTTTTACAGATTATAATATGGGTTAAGTAAATAAAACAACCAATTAAATATGAGACATAGCGTTTTTATTCAATAATCAATAATATTTTTGTTTATCGATAGAATATTTAGCATTAATAATATTTACAAGGAAAAAATAGCAACTAAATAGATCTTAAAACTTAATACAGCGATGATTCATTTAAAATTATGTAACATTATAATCAAGCACACATATATCTTAATCAATTTTAACTATTTAATTTATCCTAGCGTTCTTGGCTCTAACGCCAGCGAATGTTCAAGCTTGTTATTCTAACAATTCTAGGTCTTACGTGCTTCAGTCTCAAACCTTTTTTATTACATTCCTCATGATACCATTCTTTATACATACATTTATATATATCTGAAAAACGATGTGAGCAAGCGTTGCCGTACATAGTATTTCGACGATCAAATCAACTTAATATTTATCTAAACATAAAACGTATATAAAATTATAATGTGTTAGTTTTTAATGAAGTTTCATTTAAAAATATTTATATTTTAAATGGTATTAATTTAGATTGATTTTACACTGTCCGTCAGTGATACTGAACGTGAAAACCAATATATAATAATACATTTTGTACCTATCTATCTAATTTTATCAGAAGTTGTGCAAATATCGAAACCAATTTTTATTGACCCATAAAAAGACGAGCCAACATATTTCTTCATAGCGAGAATGTTAGTTTCATTAACCGATCATTATGCTTCTAATATAACAATATCAAAACTGTTAGTATCAGATACTTGCACTTAATTTAAATCTTAATATTATTTGATATTTCTACAGTGTTAACATCATGTAAGCGGTTATTTTCAAGACTATAAAGCTAAGCTATCTATAGAGGTTAACGGGTCAAGTAATATGGACCGATGTCGAATATACGACGGTACAATTATAAGAAAATACATAGAAATTTTTCACCGGATAGATTACATGTTAGATCCGGGAAAGAGAATTGTAAAATCCTTCATATGTACGAGTATTGTCTTTTCATTTTTATGGTTTACGTAAATATCCTGAATCGTCACATTTCAAGTATTGTATAGATTTTTCTTTAACATTTTGTAATAGCAAATAGTGTGCATTTGCTAAGCCTAAGCCGATAATAGTAAAAATGCATTATTATAAAGAGAATATGTACCTATGCATCAGTATTTATTTCTTCGTTTTGCTAGAACTTGACGTCGGTTTTGGAATCATAGAAAGAGATCTGAAAAGAAAAATTCTTTCAGAACTACATCAACACACTATTAAATTATATGCATTTTCTAAGCGCACGGTAGTGCGCCGGCCAAGTTCCACAGGCCGCGCGCATGCCGTGCACTATGTTTACACGAACCGTTTCGACCCACTTTTGACCCCCCTGTAGCTCAGTGCCTATTGCAAGTACAGAGATAAAATTGTACCTACGTAATCATATACTAGTACTAAAGCAGTATGCCAAATTTCATAGATAAAGCTTCAGTAGATCCTGAAATATGACCCTGTGAAAATAGCTAATTTTGGCACTGACTCACTGACAGGTAATCAAAACCTTTATATAGGCGCTCAGCTCAGCACAATAAAATAAATAATAATAAAATATTATTCTATCTATATTAATAAAGAGGAAAGATTTGTTATGAATAGGCTCCGAAACTACTGGACCGATTTCAAAAATTCTTTCGCCTTTGGAAAGCTACATTATTCCCGAGTAATATGGGCTATATTATATTTTAAAAAAAATTAGGGATCCTTACTATAACTCCAATAATTGTAACTCAAGGTGTAAAAAAAAATGATCTGAAAAATTCCTTACGTCGCGTGCGCTGTGAAAACTATTCATGATAGAACCAAATCATTTACTACGACTTTGCAGAACTCATCATTATCTACAAAGAGTGTCGCGACAGTATATGTCTAAATATTATAGTTATGTTGCAGTAAGCGGTTTTTTTATTCTAAAAATTTTATTTATTTGCCGCCGCTTGAAAAGGCTCTTTATTTGTACCTTGGTATTAATCCTTATCAAAATAAATTACTTAATGTTCAAGACGGCTTCAATACCTTTTTATAACTTTTTGAATTATTCAATTCGGATATTTCTTTCGGAAGATATCACAAGTTTAAAAATGCAAGTATTAGAAAAAAGTCGCGTGGTTGCCGCTCACCGCGCTCAGCTAGCCAGCATGCGATGTAGGCTCTATGTAAGCGTCACTGGGGTACGGAGAGGAGAGTCAATGTAATAAAATAAAAGGCCGCGCGGTCGGCTCCCTACGCAGTGGTCGTGTGCGTGTTCGTATGATTTTAGCTTGAAGAAATTTTGAATTCGCTTTATATTCGTTTCGTAGATAAATAAGTACCTGATAATAAATATTATATTTTAATGTAACTATTCAAACAGCTTATAGTAGTAGTTTATAGGTATTCCTGTTCAAAATTTAAGCAAAAATAGTAACAGGTACTTTTCTAAAACCTTATTTTGCATTTTCTTTTATTAAGTACCTACTACTTACCTGATAATAAATATTATATTATAATTATTCAAAAAGCTTTGTACTTTATATAGTTCAACAAGCAAAGATTTAGTAAAAGCCTGTTTAATTATTTATTTCCTTTTATTTTTCATTGTATAATGCCCAAAAATGCCAAAAAGATCAAGATCTCAACTTTTTACCATAGTTCCCAGGCGAGGGCAATAAAAATACGGCGTAATGAGGAATCTTCACCAGAAACTGAAAATCGCCTTGCAAGTCGGAGAGAATACGCGTCGCAATCGCGTGCTAGAGAGTCAAGTATCGAGCGTTCGCAGCGGCTTGCTGAACAAAATTTGAGAACCTCTCAAGTACGCGCGCGAGAGTCGAGTATCGAGCATTTCCAACGCCTTGGAGATCAGCGAGAGAGACAACAGATGTCAACGACAAGAGTCCGTAATCGAGTTTTAGCTTACAATAACAGATCGGCTTTCAGATACGATCCACAGATTGATTATGCTCAACAGTCTTCCGTCCAAATGGGAGCCATGAATAAGATCTGCTCTAAGTGCTCTGATAAAAAATGGGCCGATGAACCTACTGGTTTGTGTTGTGCTTCTGGAAAACTTAGTCTCCAAAACATTCAGGAGCCGCCACAGCCAGTAAAAAGCCTTTTAACAAACGATCATTCACTATTTGGACATTTTTTTAAGAAACATACGTAGGCACAATAGCCTTTTTCAAATGACTTCGTTTCGAAAGAGATTCGAGAAGACAATTTTATGCCGACTTTTAAAATACAGGGAGAAGTATATCACTTCATAAGTAGCCTTTTACCACCATCAGGTCAAAATCCACAATACCTGCAGGTATATTTCATTTCAGACGCAGCTCAGCTGTACCACCATACAAAGAATGCCACCACATGAATTGACGTTAAAAATTGGAATTCCAATAATGCTTTTAAGAAATTTAAACCCTCCGAGCATGTGCAATGGGGCGAGAGTGCTTATTAAGGAATTGAAGGACAATTTAATTGTAGCGACCGTTATCATTGTCCCAGCAGCTTGTCAACTAGCTCATATACCGAGGATACCGATGATTCCAACTGATCTGCCAAACCCTTTTAAACGACTTCAGTTTCCGATCAAATCATCTTTCGCATTAACTATTAACAAGTCCCAAGGCCAAACCTTCGAATTATTAGGGATCGACCTACGAAAAGAATGTTTCACTCATGACCAACTGTATGTTGGCCTATCATGTGTCGGAGCTCCTGAAAATCAATTTATTTAGCTGCCATAAAATAAAACTACTTCAAATATCGTTTACAGGGAAGCTCTGACTCACTAAAACTAATGGCTTTTGTTTTGTAGATAACATGATATTTGTATAAAATTTAAAAATAAAAAATACAAAAAAAAAAACATTAATAAAAAAATTCAAAGTTCCTTAATAATTTTTTTTGAAACCCGACGCAAAAAAGAAGGGTGTATGTGTGCGTATGTACCCGTGCGAAGCCGGAGCGGGCCGCTAGTAAATTATAAATATAAAATATACACTTCAGGTGAGTAATTTTGTGCAAATTAGACGACACATTGGGTAAAATGTACCTTAGTGAAATACGCGAAGGAATTGGTCCTTGAAAAAATAAAAGTTTCTTTGTTTTATTTAAAAACTGAATATTAATTAATAAAAATCATAACCTAATATAAATATATTAACCACGTATAAATTGTAGCGAAAGTTGTGGTCATAACTATACCCAGATTGATAAGTATAGAGGGTCGGATAATAAAACTTATACCTTCAATTAAGTTGTGTAATTTAAAAACAATTTTGTTTATGTGATGAAAAATACTATTCATTTAATAGAAAAAGGAAACACACTGTTTCTAATATTAAAAGTGAATAAAACATGAAAGCTATTAAAAGCCTTAACCTCAGATGTTTAGTGGAATTTTGTTAATAATACTGACCTATTCTTGGTATTTATCATTATTTTTAATGAAAAATATTAAGCGAAAAATAAAATTTCTGGCAATATATTTGATATAATAGAAAAGGATATAATAAAATTATCCTCACAATATAACATTAATGCTCTCGACTCAGTGAGTCAATCGACCCGCTAATTAAGTTGCGGAGTGTGATATTAATGTATCGTATTGATTCCTCGTTTATAACTAAACTATACATATAACCATATAATATTTTCTATAGAAACTTAATCCGATGTTGTAATATTTTATATAAATATCTATTCAAAACTAAAGATGTCCACCAAATATCATTTCGTTCTGTCAACAGAAAGGAATTTAAATATCAGTGATAAATTTAAAACAAACATCGGGTCATCTAAATAAAATTGTTAAAAATAAATATCTCCGTCAGTCTAACCTTAACTTGACAAATCTCTGAATATTATTTTTATAATTTTTCATAGCTCTGAAAATTTTATACGATTTAGTGAAATAATGTTCTCTTTACACTAATAAGTATAACTTTATCATATACGCTACAATAACAGAATTTAGTAACTATACTGAATTCTACAGGCTTGAGTGAGGCAGATAAAAGGCGAAAGATAACGAATTTTCACCTTTTTCACCATTTAAGGAATGTGGTTTTCACCATTCCACCAAATATAAGAGTCTAAATTTAAATTCTAACAATAAAATATATAATCTAAAGGCAAAGTACATACTGGTGTTCTTAAATTTAAACTACATACTATTTTATCAACACAATGAGTTAGAACAAAACTATGTTCAAGAATATCTACAATAAGATAAAATTATGTTTAATTGAATTTTAGATATTTTTTATTTTAAGTCTTCAAAACTGGGGTTTCAACTACGTGATTTATTACATTCCCTATTACTTAAAACTTTCAATAACAATACAGTCACTTTAACCACAGACACACGAGATGAAGAAACATCTTCAATTCGGTAGACGAAACGGTTTGTTTTAATTTAATCCCTAAGATCAACTTATCCGCAATATAAAATCCCGTATCCATGACCACGCTGCCAGACCTCAAGATAGAATTAGCGTCTATTGGTTACATCCAGAGCTGCACGACTGAAAATTAATAAAGTAAAAGTAAAACCGTGTCATTTGTGATACATTGAATCCGGTCCAAGCGAGTGAACAAAGCTCTCCTCAGCCAAGCTCCGCTGGTATTAGCGTCTCTTCAATGGGATTTCATTCTGTTGAATCTCTCTCGTCTGCTGGTAACAGTGTTTGTTGAAATCATATACAATGTGTTAATGTTTGAACGAATATTAAACATGTTTTAAATTAGTTTATTGTATAAAAATTTAAGAAACGATTGCATTATATTATTATAAGCACTATTTTTAAAAGGTTAACTGCAATATATCACAACTTGAGCAACTACTGGGTTTTCCCAAAATCTTAATTATATTTCGGGCCCAACTACCAACACGAAACTCTATGACAAATTACTAACTAAAAGTAATAATTATTAATAAAGTCATCAAATACAATATGTTTATTCTTAATTTTCATTTTGTGATTTTTATTTTTTATATAATCACTTTATATTAACGTATTAATTTAGTTCACGAGAAGTTTATAATATTATTATTCATTAATTAAAAACCCAGAGCTTGTGATTGCAATTATGCAATAAGCTCATGCACTTAATTAATCCATCGAGAAAATGAAACAATCTTTTCTATTCATTGAATTTTAATATACTATAAACTGACAAGAAAAATATTTCTTAATTGTGTTGTTTAATGAATATTAATTAAAATTCTTTCCTTCATCAATATATCATATTGAACACACTTCATAAAACTCCACTGTAGAAGTTGTCTCAATTCACTACTTAACTTTATTCTGTACTTTTTTTTCTTCTTCCTGGCAATTTCCCAGCTTTAGCCAAGGTCTGCCTAACATATTGTAAATAGTTTTGGCTAATTGTTTTTACGACAGGCCGCCTGCCTGACATCAACCCTCTTTGGGAATACATTAATCACCACGCTTGCTCAAGACCGGTCGGTGATTTCAAACTTATGATTGTGAAATTATAAAGTCCAGGATTCCTCATGATGTTTTCCTTCACCGTCTGTCAGTGGTATCTAAATACTCTCAGAAAGTACGTATGACTCGGAAAAATAACATTGGTACTTGCCAGAATCGAACCCACACCCTCTTGTATGAGAGGCGTGTCTTTTAACCACTAGGCCACCACTGCCTCTTAACTTCATGACTTAACTTCATTTTGTACTTCATTTGAAACTAAATAAACCTTGTAAACTCAAAATCATAACCACATTTAGCCGAGATCGTAATAAAAACTCATCCTATTATTGTGTAAAATGTAGGAAACAACGTCGGGGCATCATCACTGTATGTATAAAATATGATATAACGATTCATG
Organism: Danaus chrysippus; assembly: GCA_916720795.1. Classification (NCBI taxonomy): domain Eukaryota; kingdom Metazoa; phylum Arthropoda; class Insecta; order Lepidoptera; family Nymphalidae; genus Danaus; species Danaus chrysippus. The sequence continues at coordinate 4,550,958 of CAKASE010000077.1, read as the reverse complement.
CTACCGACTTAGCTAAAGTATCACCTGGCCGTGTGAACCAGAAAATTCCTAATACCACGCCAGCGACGTTATGATATTCAGGATTTTTTGGGTACTTACTGACGTTTAAGAATATCCGCATTGATAATAACAGAATATATACCGTATCTTAAGCACAATCATACCATATCTTTATATCATTTAAAATATAGTATTACTATCAAAATTGAAATGTTTTTCTAATACAATAAAAATAATTAATGAGTCACGATAAGTACACGGACTGTGAATTCACAAGCCTTAGAGCTAAACCACAACGAGAGTTGCTAATAGTAACAATTAAAAAACAAATTCTACTCATAAAACTCCATTTTAAATTATTCGCAGCGAATTTTCGTTTAGAGATAAAGACGGGTATAATAGTGCTCAAAGTATAAAAGTCCCGATTTTCACCAACTATCCTACGTAAAGTACTTAACGAGAACAAATAAAATTTGTAATGCATATAATTTAAAATGTAGAAAAAGAGATAATAAAATATTTTCCGTGAACAACGATATCAAATTAGAGGAAACCAGTCTGCATTACTATAAATATATACATATGTACAATTAGTAACAATAATATAATTATTTTATATATCGGTTCTTCAAAGAAAGAGTGCTTTACATTATTTTAATGATAAAAGAAAATATGAATTGAACCTCGAATGTCATCAGCGAAAAGCTATAAAAGAGCTGTCAATCAGTTACTATAAATGATCATCTTAGAAGTAAAATCATTTTTACTCTTATAAATGTAAAAAAAAAATATCTTTCCTAGTTTATGATTAAAATGTTAAAAGTCTCTGCAATGAAATAGACTATCATAAGTAGTGTCTTTTGATTAACTATCACTACAGAAATAATCTTCTTCTTCTATATATATAAAAATGGATTGCTGTTCCTTAGTCTCGCTAAAACTCGAGAACATCTAAACGGATTTATATTATCTTAGTCTTGAAATGTTCGTGGAGGTTCAGGGAAGGTATAAAAGTTGAGAAAAATTGATTTATTACTGGGAAAACCATAAAAACAGCCCTTTTCTATTTCCCATACAAACGTTTTTTTTGTCATTAGATTTGACAACTAACTAATATGTCAATCATTCTGTCGCACTTCAAAACACGGAGATTTATGGCTCACAGGTAAACTCCAAAAATATAAATAAAAAAAAGTAATAGATATTTCTTGATTATAGGGCGATACGAAGTTCGCCAGGTCTTCTAGTATTCAATATAATGAGACCACTACTTATTACATATATACCGTTAATTATAAGAGAAATAAAGGAACATTTAGTGTTGTATATATTGTAAAAAAAACAATACAGATGTGGCTATTAATTGATCATTATTTATAATATTACTGTATAAAATTATAGGAATTTATTGTTGTTATTATAACTTTTCTGATAACAGTCGCTTCACAGGAATTTTATGTTTTATAATAATGTACATAATACTTCTTTTTCTCACCGAAAAGGAAAAAAAACAAATTAGACGAATGCCGCAAAAATTCAATAAAACATTAACCATTTTTCAGTCTTACATCACTACAGAACAATAGTCTTTTGAAAATCTTATTCATTTTATAGTCTTATATACATCCCATTTTAGTATTAATTATGCTGAAGAAAGTTTTCACAAACAATAAAACAATGTTGATTTCTGTTTGTTTTTTTAAATGAGGCATCTGATAGTCATGAAAGGAAAATAAATTAAAACTAAAATTTCTCTTTCTGGTGGACAATTTCATGGTACTCTAAAACAGAATAATTTTGTAACTCAAAGGGAAAGCAGAATTCAAATCTCATGAAGATGTTATTTTGCAAACCCACATTACTTAGATATTGTAATCTTGTATTTATTTGGATTTACAAATGACAATATAATACTATGAGACAGATACATATAACGTGGAGTCAAACATTACTTTAAATACAACAGCTGATGTATAAATAACATGATGGTTAGTGAATGTAAATGAGGAATAATAATTAACATTACATATTAAAATATTAACCGGTGATATTAATTAATTACTGAACTGTTGCAATATTTAATTTGACCGTTATATTGTAAATAGAAAGGTAGTAATGTTTATTAATAACCACATTGTTTTATACATATTATTATCCTTATCTTTATTAAAATTTTATATTACTGTAGACTGTAAAGTTTCTGTAAAAATAAATTTATTTTGATATAATATAGTTTGAACTTATGTAAAAACTAAAATTTTAAACACCTTCAAGTTCGTCAATAAATTTTCTTATTTATTAACTATTTTATTTATAAGGTTAAACATACATGAAGAGACGTATTTATGTTGCGTTGTTAACATAATATATGTATAGCGACTAATAATAATTTCCTTGTTCAGTAAGAGGAGTTCGCTTAACATGGCAAATATTTATTTCAGTACATATAATGGACTAGAACTAATTAATAGTTAATAATTAGGTATTCTTAAATCAAACCTCTTGTGATTTTTCTCAAAATAAATATAATCTTTAAAAACATTTTATGAATTAATAAGAACATTCTTCGAAAAACTTTTAATTTAATTGTTGTTAATGTAGTACGAGAGTAATAGTACGATTATAAATAAAATGGCAAAAATAACTATCCAAAAATACAATATAACGAGGACCATACAAGATCATAGACACCGATAACAATATACATATACATATATATATTCCACTTTAATAATTTTCATATTATAATTACAAACTTTTAGATATATGTAACCAAAAAATAACTATTAAATAACATTACATCCTTTTTGTTTTGATTCAAGTATCTATCTTTGTTGGAAAAATTCGTCAGACAAACCTCATTTGCCGGCTCACCAGTTCGAACTCTGAAGGTAAAATGTACTTCCCATAGTAAACATTGTTAAATTAAGGTTTTGAAAAATCAAAATCATGTTTTTGAACTGATACTTGAATTAAATTGTTTATTGCGTTACCTAAGGGAATCTTTAAAATATATCATTTTTGATGAAATACTAACAATTATAAAACAAGTTCAAATAGTATACTGTTTAGAATTCGAAACACATGAATGAATCTTATATTCTTACGTTTTATATTTAAGTAATATTACTAACATTTTAAACTTCGAAAGTCATGATTGGCTCAATATTTAATTTAACAATAGTTTTTAATTTTATAATTTACAATAAGGTTCTTATTTTATTAATATTAAAGAGTACCATTCAATATCGAAACCCAGTGAAGCGACTAACACCATACGACTGTCTTCATTTAACGCTTTTTTTCTAAATCAAAATACATTATTTGAATAACAATTCATGACTTTTGTCACGATAAGGTTTACTTAAATAATCTAAAATTTAAGTTTTTATGAAAAAAAATATATTACAGCAATTTATTTGCTTAAAACCATTACGTTGCTGTGAAAAAAACTGTAAAATCATCAAATTAAATTTTGACAAAGGTGATGACTATAAAATAAATAACGACAATCCTGATGGTTTTTCGATATTTATAAACAAAGTTTCTCCCTATACATATCGTAAAAACAAAACCTCAATAATGTCTCAAACTTCATACATAAACATAAACCGTATGTTTACTCCTACATATAAAACCTCCCGTCACATTAAAAGTTACCTTAGAACTCGTTTCTCACACCTTTACTTCAATTATCTAAATCGTTTTGTATCATACAGCCTCCGTAACACCCCCAATAGATACATTTCTTGTTTGTGTTTAATATATTTGCTAAAATTATTTTTTTTTAAGGTAATCTACCATTATTGCTTCTATTAACATTGCTCAACTCTTAACATAATAAGTTCCCAAGGTCCTTATAAAACCTTTCATCTATGTATATATACAAAAGAAAGTCGTGTTAGTTACCCCACTTATAACTCAAGAACGGCTGAACCGATTTAGCTGAAAATTGGCAGGGAGGTAGTTTAGAACTAGGAAATTGCGATAGGATACTTTTTATCCCGTCCGACAGCATTCCCGTGGGACTTGACATGAAACGTCAGCCACTATAAAACGTGGAATAACGAAACGCAATTGACAGCCATGCGATTGACGTATAATGACATATATGTAATTTAGTATTTGCGGGATAAATTTAGAAAAACATTGTTTTTCACATGGGCAGTTATAGTTTGTGTGTTCACGAGTTCGGAAACCATCCGCTTTATTTGTGTTAACGTTAGACCAAAAAAAAAATGTGGTTTACAAAGGAGCACTTCAATGAAACGGATAATTTGCGGACACGTATAACGCTTCGATTCGGTATCTACTTTGGATTCACTTTCATTTACTTAGAGAAGTTCAACTAAATAACACTTCATTTTTGTAATCGAAATGAATTATTCATTACTGTTGTGAAATGAAATAAATATTTTCCTTTTCAAATATTAAACAAAAAAAAATTCTTCATCTTTTAATCACCAAACGAAATGTTACATAATACAAAGCCTTCTGGAGGCGAAACGGAGTTCGCCAGGTTTACTAGTATAACATAAAAGAAACTTCTAATTTGATTGAATATATTCTTTTTTTACTTTTAACTGAATTTTTAAAATATTGACAAGTATGATTTTCTTAAAATGGATCTGTATGATGCCAGTGCAGATGAAATTTATATGATGACCCCAAAAAAAAAGAATAAATACTCTTTAGACATAATAAAATAGTTTGTTCGACAAAATATGATACAGAATTGCTTTAACTATTGAAATGTCTAGAATTAATACTTGATGAGACAAAGTCTTGAATAAATTGAAGTTTAAGCGTTATCTTTTTTAATTTTATGATTCAATTACATTCATAACTAACTGTTATGACAGTATTTGAATACCCTTAATATAAAAAAAATTAATCTACGAAGACTGACGTTCGTTATAATGTTACATTACATAATAGACTATTTATTGAATAGATAATTAATCATTCAATTATAAATTATTATAAAAGAAGTAAATGTACTTGAATAATAAACGACAGTGAGTGAGTTCTCACTTCTATTATCTTGGGATGAAATATTATTGTAAATTAAGTTAACGCAGTCCTTGAACACTATTTGGGTCAACCGCCACAAATGAAATTACAATAGAGCCGATATAAATACATAACTATAAAATAAAAACTGTATTAAGTATTGTAGAAAGAAAATTAATGTTTATTTTAATTACAGAGGAAAATATAATTCATTAGTTTTGTTAGATGAGAGCTTTTAATTTTATGTACAATGTACATTCACTACCTTTAGTTGTTGATATGATATTATATACTATCCTATTAGTTTATTTTTGTTTAAAAATAATTAGATTTCCGAGTTTAACATAGGGACACACAAAATTTATATTTTGTCTGTTCAAACTCAATTTTATATTATTTATTATTGACATGACGGTTATAAAACCTTTCAATAAGTTAAATTTATTTCGGATTTTAAAGTCCAAGTAAATTTTTATCTTTTTTATAATTAGCATGAAAAATGCTTAAATGAATATTTATATTAAATTCATCAATATAACATCCTAGTAAATATTCATAAATAATGGAAGCAATTTATTAATTTTAATATGACTCTTGAGAGTTTATCTACGTATCGAAACTGGTATTATACAAAAATAAAGTGCAAAATAAGCTGCTGTTAAAATGACGACCATTTCTAAGACTCAATATATCACGTTTACTTATTAAAATACAATATATTAAATTAATGCGTGGATACAGTATATAATATTGTAACGGAACAATCAGGACCCAACTTTCAACAAGTTAAACTAACTTTATACATAATATTCTTTGAATATATTTTTATATTAAATTCATCAATATAACATCTTAGTAAATATTCATAAATTAATAGAAACAATTTATGAATTATAATATGACTCTGAGAGTTTATCTACTTATCGTACCCGGTATTGTGCAAATTTCGAATCTCCCAGATTGTTAAAAGTTCTTTGAAATATTATTTAACGTATGTTGTATAAAAAACTTTACTATATAACATGTTTATGCTTTTAAGATTTTTTATTTCCTTTTAGAGTATGAACCTCGTAAAATGAAACACATGTACTGTCGTAAAGTCTTATCTTAATAAGATCAGTAATTTCTGTAAAAAAGACCGTCTCGTATTTAGGATAAGAAAAAAAGTAGTGAAAATGCGGTATTCTTTATAATATAGGAATCATAGTTAAGTTAGCTGATCAAAGGTTAAGTAACAAGATCAACTTGATTATAAAAATGATGATTTTAAGTTTCGTTTTTTATAAAAATTAAATTTACCAAAACTAGAGAAATACATAATAAGTTAATAGCCGGATATTGAAGGCTTTATTAATAGCGCTCCTCCAGTCTTGATCTTGTGGTCTCTTCCTTTTATCTCTGCTTACCACCCTGAGTATACTACATATATAAATTTATTTATTAGTGGAAGGTGTATCGAAGTCTATCTTGTATCACGGTGTATCTGTTATTCATACCACGTTCCGTAAGCCAAGTTTCTATGTTCCATAAACTAATTTTGTGTCGTTAGTGATGATTTGGAACCAAGTTATCCCTTTCTCAAACAAATACCCTGGATAGAGTACTCTCGATTTCAGATACAAATTCATAAAATATGAACGCAACATTTGATAGGCGTATTATAAGAAGTAAAAAATGACCAGCACCCTATATGGTAGTGCACAGACAACACTGACAAGGACCTCTCATCAATCTCACATGCACAGAGTGCACGTCACTGTTTATACGGGTCCATTTAGTCAATACTTGGTTACATTTACGTGCCATAGTAACGGATTCACGGCGGTCTATAGAGTTATATATATTCTTATTCTTATATAAAAGTTATGATTAAAAGAAAAGAAAGATATTGGGAAAAATATGAAGCCTTATGATTACTTAACATAAATTCGTTTTCTAAAAAGTTGCACACATTCGACTTAGTAATATTTATGTAGCAGTTGACTACAAGGATAATTATTTCCTTATGTATTAAAGCAGTTAATATAAAAACAAATTTAAGTTTCTCACCAAAATAACTTACTTATGACAAATAAATTTACTTGCCACATTTCAGTGTGGCGTAGCCTATCTTTCTTGTATAATTTTTATTTCTATTTTTATTATTGTTAAATTATGTGTGTGTGATTCGTGTTATTTGATTTAAGTGTGTTTTTCTATGTTTTAATTTATTTTAATGAATTTTATTATTTCATCGGACAGAATAAATCTGACTAGTTTATATATACATAAGTTAGACTCCGCCCCATTGCGGTGCGACGTCCACCCGCGGGCCCTGCCTCCGGCCAGCCGTCGCAGACGCTTCACAACTAAAATAATTATAATAATTAATTAATTTTTTAGTATGCTCAAACTGCACGTCGCTCGTATGCTCGCTAGCCTACTACATACGCACCTATATCTGTTAAAATAAATAATTGGCATTTTTTTAGTAGTTAATGAAAATACCTATGTACACTATTTGTAATTCTAATGATTTTATTTGTTTTATTAAAGAAAAAATTATTGACACTGGCTTGTTATTTTTGTTTAAAATTAATAATATAACCTATTTATTTCCCTCGTCAATTCGTAAAATTTGTGTTAATATATTTTTTCGAATGGCAAAATTATCTTAAGTTAATCAAAAAACTGTAAACTGTGTATAAGTTTTAATACATTTCATTCATTCACATATTTAGAAAATATGAAAGCCCTCAAAAAAGGGCTCGACAATATGTGTAAAGCATTTTAAGTTTTGAGAATAATTACGAATCCCGAATTTCAATGTTTGTGCTCATAACTACATTTAATTCTCACTCGCATTTTTCATGTCAAGAAATGAAGAGTTATATACCTATTTTATCAATATTTAAAAAAAATATATATTGTGTTTTTATTTTTCTGTTACATAGAGAACGCTTTTTATTTAAAATGATTTAACTTGTATCGTGAGTCTAAAAACGAAAGCTGAAATTGGAAGTGACTGTGAGCACATAAGCACAATATGGCCATAGTCATTCTTGTTTATATGAATATCTCTTTTCCCGCAGTATTTACCTAATAGAGTATAATATCCCAATCCACAGCTGACACAGTATGTAAAACAAGAAAACAGCGACCAGTCATGTAAGGATAAAAGCAATGGGTATACTTAATTACATCTACTAAGGCATCACCACGCACCTATAAACTCTGACTGATTCCTTAAGGAAAAGAATAATGAAAATATGTACATAATACTGGGTGGCAACTGGCACTATAAAATAAAAAGAGACTAACATTGAATTAAATTGTTTAAACCATGCCTTAGAGATGAATTTTTATTTGGATATAATTTTTAATGAGATTATTTTTTTAAGAGCCCCGCGACCTTAACTTTAATACGTTTTTGTCAGGACCTTATTTATAACATATAAAAATAATTAAATAAATTTATAATATAGTTGCTAGTCATTTATTCTATGCACGCACCTGAAAGTATGTGAATCATATCACAGTCAGTTCTATTAAATCTCACACATAAAATGAGTGAATAGAAAGAACACAACTCGTTGTTTTGCGAGAATAGTAACAGGTGGTGTATGCTCTCACACGAGAAAAAATTTACGTATTTCATTGAAAACCTGCACTGCACCTCGCTATTTTTATAACTACATTCAATAAACTTTGAATTAAAGACATATTTTCTTCTTGAAATTTGTATAAATACAACAGTTGCCTCCTTTTTGTATTCAATATACATTTAGTTCTTTAATATGAATCTATATTATAACTGGAAATATATCTTCGTCCTTGTCTTCGTGATTTTATATAAAAGTATCATTACTATGTATTACTCTCAGCTGTCAGGGGTGACAAATATTGTTTATTCGACATTTTAGGGTCGGTTACATTATTGAAAAAATATATTTATCATAACAACTTAACAAATAATAAAATGGTGTAACAATAGTTATATTCATTATTCTAACTACTAAAATTAGAAATAAAAAAGTCCTATTTTAATAAAAAGACTACTTTTCAACACGTTTATATTAGCTTGGGCTGTATGTATCTAACGGAATCTTTGAGCACGATTTTCATCAGTTTCTAAACATCTGATTAACTTGAAACTTTGCATATGTCTCAAGGATCAATAGCAATACAATAATTCGTTAACAATTTCCCATTATCCTTGTTAGGTCCGCCAGGATTAATATATTCTTTTCATAGATCCTCTATGACAGTGAAAGGGAAGGAGTGTTTGTCTGTGGTGTAGTGTGAAGTCTGCGCATGTCCAATAAAAAGTAATTGATAAATCGTACTAAAAATATAAAATAAATATTAACTACAAGGCTTTTTCTTTTAATTTTATGAAACTAATATTTATTCTTATTAGAAACTTTTCTATATAAGTAGTAGCAAAATAAATGAAATTATTAATATATTTGAGATTGGTATAATTATTTCTACGTGTTAGAATTACTGAAAATATGTATCCTTAGATGATAAACAATAATTAAATTTAAAATAACGCGCCAGTTATTATAACTAATAAGATCTAATTTATGCAAACAAAACTAAAGCTATAAAATTGTCAATTGTATTTATGTGTGTATACGTCTGTATGGCAATAAAATTAAACAAAATACAGTTATCAAATAATATTTAGACCAACCTGGGTTTTATTCAGTTTACTAATTAGCGTCTTCTGTGAATCAGATCTGATTGAGCTGCCTTCACTCAATACTGTCTCTAGCTTTTCTTTACCAGGTATCGTTTAAAATATTTTTATGGCTATTACTATTTGTTTGTCACTCCCCATTTTTCTTACATACTTTAAATATTTTAAATTTAAATTCTATAAATAATAACTTCTATTATCTTTAATGGATGGTTAACTATAAATTTAAACTCGATGTCTCATTTTATTATTAACAATGAATTTATAACTAATTATTAAAAACGAACGTTAATTCTAATATATTCATATACTGTAATGTATAGAATAAAAAAATATATCCGTGTGTTACTGGTTTATTCTATTTTTATTTTTAATTTGAAACACATATTTTAGAATAACTAATAAATTTAAATCAATTAATAACTAGAGACAGTAAAAAAACTGTTGAATGGTTGTCAAAGCTTACATTATGACTTAATTACATATAAACAAGATAAACTGAAGTAAACCTCAGTATTTATTTGTTTTAAAAGGAAAAAAGCTTTTTATATAGGAACTTAATTTTTTTAAATTTTGAAATGTACGAATATGATACGGGCGTGATATAATGTTACCGACTAAAGTTTCAAGTTATTTATTTTGTGATAAAGAAGTATGTAGTCGCAATTTCGACTGAAATATGCATATTTTTAAATCAAAATTATATTATCGTCCATATTCCCCTTACTTTTCAATCTCAGTTTCGTGTTTTGATCGGAGAGAATCGAGACTAATACTAAATGTTCCGAACTTTTTCCGTACCACAATAATATACCTCTAATTTACTGTTTCCCTTACAAATGCAAATTTATAAGGGAAACTAATGCAACAAAGTGTAAATAAATTCATAAGTTAAAAAAACGACTCGATCAAGGTAAACTTAGATAATTAAATAAAACTAAGATTTTTGAAAATACAACGCTTTTTATAGTATTTTAAAACCATACACTCCCGAATTTTAAGTTCCTGTGCAGCATACATGAGTATAGGCAAACGAAGAAGTCTGCCAGTGGGTCTTGTTATTTATGATATACCGTCAACGATTTTTAAATATTTCATGAAGTGAATTGTAAAATTTGGTTCACTTTCTTGTGATTTGTACATTGTCATCAAGTCACCATAATCATTATGATCTTAATTAGGTTAGACGAACCAACGATATTTATATCGTCAACAGTCATTAAAAGACATGTATTAATTTTGATTCATTTGAGGTACTAAACGGTATTTCAATTACTTCCTATAAAACCATCTCTGAGAATGGTTAAAAAATAAATGTTTCGAAAAATACAGCGTAGCGTAACTGATACTTTTTACTGAAAGTTTTGACTCTTTTATTGTGAAACGAACTAAACCGTTAGTATTTTACAAATGGTAAAGTAACATTCAAATATTCGGATAAATAAACATGTAAATAAGAAAACAATCTCTAACACTTAACTGATCCGTTACCCAAGTCTGTGCACTCTATAAATACTACGTAGTATATTTACGTATACTATTTGGTATTACCTGTCTTAGCTCAAACTAGTTTTGTTTCATAAAAATATATTTTATACAAAGAAAATAATAAATTGTTTTCGCATGAAACATTAACAAATATGACTTGCAAATCTATCCAGGAAACAGAGTCTTACACTTTAATTTGTTTGAAATCTTGTTTCCTGTTACAAAAGAATGAATTATAAACAGAAAATATCACGACTCTTTCATACAAATAAAAAACAAACTACATGGAATCGATGCTTCGTTACGATGAAAAAACCTCAATGACTTGTTAGAGAATTCCTTCAAATGATAATAGTATATACAGTACATACTATCGTAGTTCAGGCCTTCTAGGTATCATAAAAATATTAAAATTATATACCTATTTTTATTATTTTAGATGGTAGCACCTTCACATAAAATTGACAAAAGTGAACATTTAAGTCTAATTTCTATTTACAAATAACAACATCTCTTTAATGTAGCGGGTTGTTGTGTTTTCTAAATGAGTCTCGTCACTCCAGGGTCAAGGTCACCTTCCTGTTATTATATTTTCAAATGTCCATCTCACAGCAATGCGGTTTATGTTCAGTCATATTTCTCATGTATTTATTAAAACATGTAATTATTTAGATAATTTTAAAGTTCTATAAAGTAAGAATAATAAATGATTAACTTTCGCCAAGCAACATTTTACAGATCGAGTGAAATTTATCAATAATTATTACTAGTAATTGTCAATTTTATTTAAAAATACTGTCCTTGTTTATTAAAAACACCTTATCTTCGGATTCTGTATTTAATACAAAAGAGTATAGTCATCATTTATATAAAATTTTTAACCAAAAACTATTTATATCATTTGTAAAATATATAAAAGTTCGCAATCTTTTGTGATGACTCTATGTACTGAATAAAACAACAAGTTCACGCGAACGTGTGCAACGGACTGTCGACTGACGCCAATTTATTTTCATTTTACAATTTACAATAATATGATCTATGTATATAAAGTTAAAGACCCAAGAATCTCAGACGCATACGAATATAATATGTATTACAAAAGTATTTTATCTTACTTTTTATATTCAGGTTGTGATTTTTATTATATGTGTCTAAAAAAAGATTTTTATACAAAAATCTTTAATTTATAATTGTCAATAATGTGTCAATTATATGAGAATTAGTAAATTAAAACTAATCAATGTACACAAATTATTTCTATAGCAACAAGGTCTGTTGATTGGAAATTTATTGGGTTCTTGATTGCTCAAAACTATTTTTAATCCTCAGTAACCATTTTTTTGTCTAATAAGCTTATAGTTTTTCCTGTTAATTTTATTCCTTTTTTTGTTTAAGATTTGATTATTTTTTTTAAAGTTTAATGGACCTATCAGTTTATATTATGGGGCAGAGGTGTGGTGATTATTAAATAACTTCAAAACGAACACTCTCTTGAAGTAATTGTACAGGTTGTTTTTAAGTGTCATCACGACCTATCCTAGCCATAAATTTCTAATGTATTAAGCAGGTAACATTTCTAAAAGTTATCAGTTCTATAAATTACAAAGCCACTCCAGATAATTAAACATAAAGATGAACCCGAATAACATGTAAGCAGAAACTTTGCAGACATTAGACTTTATACTGAATAGTCTGAGCGATTCTTCAAGTCGGGTGGTGTCTAGGGAACACGCGTACATGGTGTCTGTTTAAAATAAAATATTTATATTTCTGTAGCCAGTGGCCATGAGTGGCTCTCCTATGTTAATTTAATACATCTACCATCTAGCATGCAATCCTCGGTATTTTTGAGACAGTCGTAGAAGACTGAAGTTGAAATATACCGATCATATATTCAGATATGTGGATAATGGGTGTAATCCACTATACTTATATGTACAATTTAAACTAAGTGGACCGAACAGTTGGATGACTTTTGGCAAGAGCAACATTTAGTAGCAAATTGTGATCGGCTGACTTGTTTAAGTGAATCTTATTTTAAAAAAATGTGTTATTAGTTGTGTGTCAAACATAAATATTCTTAAATTAATCTTGTTGATAAGGTTGAATATAATTTTTGTGGTACTTTTTTTTTGACAAAACCCTTAAATAACTCGGTGTTAGTACATTGTTTATTTTGTAAATGTTCTGTAATCTGCTTAGTGAGTAACAGGCTTTATGGGCTTAAGGAGCTTTTACCTGCCAGCAACAATTAATTACCCAAAACACATTCTCTCTTTAATTTATATAAAGTTGGATATAATTATGTTTTAAATTGATGCTTAATAAACCGTACTCACTATTTATAATGTCATAATTTTATGTTTGAATATTTTGACTCACGATTTTTTTGTATTCAAATTGTTATATTAATATATATAATATTAGTTTGAGACTTATTTCAAACTAATATTATATAACTTTTAATAAGCAGTGTATTTTCTCGGTTTAAACTTTCTTATTCGAAACATTATCAAAACAAAACTTTAAAAATAATTTTAAAGCTTTTTAACGTAACTTTGATCAGTTACGAGCTCCAACTTGTAATTTGACTGTTTTCAACAAACAATCGAAAAAGATAAGTATTTAAAATGCATTTCATGCTGTTATTGCTGCTGATCATAATATTTTTCTTTCAATCAGATAATATCCCTGTAACAATATTTTCATGTCTCCATTGGATGGTTCATCGTTATTTTATCACCTGTATTATTAAAGTCTTATGACACTGTTAGGTAATAATTAGTACCGTTAACGAATGTAAATAGAGATTAAATTTATAAGTGACTTTATTAATATAATATTGAAAATTTTAGCACAGAAGCAAAAAAAAAATCTTATTAGAGTACTTACATATGTGTGAAGAGTGAAAATAGTTACTTCGATGATAGTAATAACTATTAGTTGGATCTATATAAATGTGCTACACTTTAACGTTTTATGATCTTTTAATAATGGTTGTGGATTGACAAGTATAATCAGATCTAATTTATTAATTAATAATTATAATGGTATCACCTGGTATAGTCGCGCAAAACCCGTCACGGCCACCCTTTATTTTGGTAGTTCAGGCCACTTTGACCCGCCTATATAATAAAAAGTAGCGGGTGTTGTATAAACACAGTATATAATAAATTTCAATCAATTAGTTTCAGGGGTTAATGAATTCAAAGAAGTGAAAGTTTCTCAATTTTGAAACTCCCGGACTGATGATTATGAAAACACTAAGCATCTTTTATCACACAGAAGTTTTAGAATGAAAGTATTTAATGTATTAAAAAGATAAATAATAAAATATTGTGTTCCGCGGATGTTCATTAATATTTAACAAGTCTGAAGCCCACGTAACGCTCACATTAACATGCTCTCTATCATACGACACGTAAATGGGACGACAGATATCAAGGAATACATTTAACATTATAATTTATAATGGAGATTTTTTTTTGTAATATGTTCTCTCATGAAAGATAAATCTTCTTTATTAAATCAATTTAACAACTTCAAACTCAATGAAAAATATAATAATTTTATTTATTCAGTTTAGTTATAAAAGAGGAATCAATACAATACATTAATATCACACTCCGCAACTTAATTACATCGATTGACTCACTGAGTCGGGAGCTCTAATGTTATATTATGAGAAAATTTTTATTATATACTTACTTATTTCAAATATATTGCTCTGTTATTTTGCTTCCTTGTACTGATTCTAAAAGATTTTTGTATATTGATGTCAAAAATCTTGTAAATAACTATTACATCAATGTTTAAGCAGAGTTAATATACAAAGAGACATTTTTCATACCTCACACTTAGTTTATAGCCGTTTTATTAAAGTTAAAAATAAAGATATTATTTAGTCGTAAACAAATTTTTGTTCCATTTCTTTCAGAACTTTTCATTTCTATTTAAAAGCATTATTCTTATGAATCAACACTTCATGCAATGTTAATTATAATGAGATAATTATAGAAAAATGACTAATAAAATTACATATTAATAGCAAAATAACAATATCAGAATTGGTGTACAATTATTTGGAGTGGCCACTCTGCTTACTTATATGTATGTAGGTATATATGTACATGTACTTTTCACCTTCTTATTCTCGTATTTTAACTACACTCATAGCTCTTTTTATCTCTTATTAATGATTCTATATTAAGTAATCTGTTTTATTTTAAGGTTTTGGCCGTATCTTTTTCGTTATGTATTACACATATAACACTCAGTCCTACTGCATTTACTAATAATCTAATATTTTGAAGTTAAGAAACAAAAATCTTTTCGATTTAATACTACATAGTATTAAATCTAGTTTGTTCTACTGTGTTATTTTCTTAAAGTTTTGTTTAATTCTTTTAAAGTTAAAGACAATTTGACATACATTATCTTACATTTAAGTTAATGAGCAGGATCACAATAAAGATTAAATTACATATTTTTGGAAATAAAATAATGAACACCAAATCTATTCGTCTTGTATGAGACTCTCATGTTATTTATTTATGAAAGATAAATTAAAACATAATTTATATTGCTTTTATGACTTCAGAGAAATTTTACGCTTTGAAGCTTTGAAGTACAAAAAGATTTGAAGGCTGCCAGAGAATATTTTTCAAATGTGAAGTTACAATGGAACAATCTTTCTTGGATTCCGTTTGTTACACCTTTCGATTTAAGAAATATTTAATAGCTGTTTATTTGAATTTTTGCTTAACGATTTGATATTTTCAACTCATTAATCCATGCAAATCCATGTAATATAATTTTGGGAAAGATCCGACAGTGTGAAATGAAAAGAACCGCATCAAAATCGGTCGATCTGTTTAAGAGATTAGATGCCAATAGATAAACAAACATACAGACACATAGACACCAATATTGTAACACCCACTTTTTGTAAGGAATACAATTTTAGGTATAATAAGAGGTAAGGAAAATTAAATTTTAATAAAAGAATAAATGGGAAAGCAAACTTTACATAGTGTTGGAGTTCGAAAGAGTGTGAATGACACATAATAAAAGATAAGGTTTTTTTCCATAGGAAGCAAATGTATTACTTTCAGTGAAAAAATTAGAATAATTCAGGATAATAACTTTGAAAGCACTAAAAAAAAACCTTTTTTGTATAGACTGTCGTCTGGTATATCAGCAAAATTTATTAGAATAATGAGGACAACGTTAATTTAAAACGACAATTAAAATTTAGAGTTCTAGTATGGTATTAATAAAAAAGATTAGAATAATCCTTATTTAGAACAAAAACAATTTTATCAAATGTTATGTATTTACGTTTGTTGATATAGGAAATTGTATTATCGATTTTGTACATCACGAACATACAAACAAAATTATATAGAAACATAGTATTATTTCACAAACATACAACATACGTCTCTAGTCTACTAAAAGTAATAGATATAGTCTTTTTAACTTTACCTTTGTCTTGAACTAGACGAATTCTAGCAAAATAATTTCCGTTTAACCCAAAAATACAATTTTTCACCGGACCAGGACAGTCCTTTATTAATGAATCTCCAAGCTCACGCGGCTGTTTTTAAATTACACGACTTAATTAAAGGTTTTCGTTTCATTATAGGACCCTCTGTACTCGTAATACTACGCATTACTTTGACCACCACTTTCACCTACGAATCGCCACAGTTGATTTATGTTCTTACAATTTGTACCAAGCTAATTACACTATTAAAATAAAGACCTCTTACTATAATGTAATTTTTCTTTTTAACTTTATTTTGGTATAAAATTTATAATAATTACTAATATTTTTATATTTCTCAAGTCGTGCTAGAAATAACGAACGTGACCCTTTATCGTTTTTGTTTCAGTTTTTAAGAATAAAGTGAAAAGAAGAAAAGTAATTTATCTACATCTTTTTAATCGAATATTGGCTTATTGTTAAAAGGAATTAATAAGCATGAATAATTTAAATTATTTATTATAATAGATAACACACAAAAAAATATTTTATATTCATGTTTTATAATATCGGATAAACAATGTAACAAAAATATATTTTAAAGACTTGCGAGCCTTTGTACCCCACACCTTTTAAATATTATTGGCTAACAGTGTCCCGTGTAACAAAATAGTGTAACAACTATTTGATAATTATTTCATCCTTCCAGCTACTGAGATCATCCAAATATTTTTCCAGTAGTGGGTTTCCTCCTAAACGGGCGACCTGTAAGAAACCTAGGTTGTATACTTCAATTTAAAACAACTATATTTCAATGAATACTATGTGCATATACTTGATTAACCTCAGCCCGAGCTTCTCGATCAAGTTCACTGAGTCTGTTTCTCGTGTACTGTATGCTGCCCGCCTTCTACAACAAACACATACAGTATTTCCTCAGGTCAACATCACGGGTGCGCTGTGGTAAGATTCCTGATAGTAATAAAAATATGATCACAAAAAACTTTACTATCACTGAATTAAAATCTGGTTATGTTTGTACTTATTTACCAAACACCATAAATAATGACAAAAATTAACACCAATTTTTATTGGAAACAGAGGATCAAGGAAGCAACTTCGTAAGCGGACCTAATCTCATGAAACGAGTAAAAAAAATCACACGAAGTTCTCAAAACTCTTAATTTTAAATTGATATGTAACTCATCAAGTTTATAAAATAACCTGATGCAATTATGAAGAACTAGCTCTCCGCCCGCAGCTTCGCCCGCGTGGAGTTCGGTTATATCGCGTTTCCAAAAGAACCTTTCAAAAGTCCGGGATAAAAACAATTCTATGTTCTTTCTCAAAGTCAACTCTATGTCTGTACCAAATTTAATTAAAATCAGTTCAGTGGTTCAGGCGTGAAATCGTAACAGACAGACAGAGTTCCTTTCGCATTTATAATATTAGTAGGGATAATGATTCCGTATTTATCGAAGAGTTACAGTAAAAATTGCTAGGTTTGACCAACACAAATACGTTCTCGTATGTATACAATTAGCAACTGAGTCTTAGTGTACTCACGTAAAACTTCGTTTGTTCGTTCGTTCGTAAAAATGTTTTGGATGTATGATGGGTAACGTGAACTTTCCGTCTGATAAATCTTCCCAGAAACTGCCATTGCTGTTTAACTAGAATACACATAATGAATATGATATAATATTTTTTTCGAAGATCATATAAAATAATTATATTAGGAACACAAAACCAACCTCCTTCACATGAAGATTACAATAGTCATCTCGAAGCTAAGAGTAGTGTCCCAGAAGTCGCACTAGATCGTCATAGGTTTTGTCATGATCACTGACCACTTGTAGTAATCTGACTCCAAGTAATATAATTGTAGCGGTTTCTGAGGAAAAAGGTTTTTTTCAATATTTTTTATGTAGAATATACATATACGTTTCTACCGATTACCGTTTAAGGTTTGACTAAATTCATATAATAAACAATTATTAAAAACAAAGTAAAAAATATAATGATCGTAAATTGGAAAAACATTCACATTTAAATTAAATTTTTCTAAAACTGTTAAGATAAATTTAAAATTTGATGGAAATATAAAGTCTGTTTAATGTATAATATTGTGAGTGAGATGATCGTTCATCTGATAGTAACGATATTTATATAGAACCGATTTGTAAAAACATAGAGATTAAAAATGTATAAGTTATATATTACTCGTATGTGTCATCTTTTTGTATTGATCCTCTGTGGGGCAAATGAAGTTTTGCTTCCAATAAATCTCAGTGCCTTGTTCCTGCCACATTTCGTGTGTTTGATCCGCGAATCCTTTGACTTTCTGTAAAAAATATATATTATTCACATAATTATTATATGTATTACTGTATCATAAAAATTTTGTATAGTTTTCAGCTACACTTTATGAAGAGTTTCGTTCTACAATTTATATTTTAAGTTACTTCTGTTAATTATTAATTACATTAATAAATAGTTATAATCAGACCGAAGCATCTGTTACTACCTCGAGGTCTATTTTCATTGACTCCACCATTACTTGAACAGCACAGTTTATGGTCAGGGGAACACCGTAGACCAAATGTGCTGTTGGTTTTCCTCGACGAACTAAAGAGTTGTCCTGGATATCATCAATCCTTTAAGTGAATAAAAAAAGTATTAAATATATGCTTAAATAATAACTTAACAGCCACGAAAATTAGGTAGGAACGGACAAAAAAATTTCAGTGATCATTTTCACTCAAGCGTCTCGTACTTTTTTAATAAATCATCGGGAACTTTATACCGGTAATTGAAAGACCATGTTATTCTGCCAAGAAGGAATACTTCATTAAATTCTGTAAAATGTGTTGAAGGGGCAAGAAGCTCCTGTGAAGAATACAAGACCTTTATTCTATACTAAAACTTATATCTAATTAATAATCGCTAATTAATTATTAAACTGAAAAGAAATAAGTATGAATTGGTCTATTAAACATTTAATAATTTAGATTTTAGACTCTAACCTTCTCCAAGTATTGTTTTTCATCTTAATTATTTCTATCCATTGCAAATTTCAATTCCACCGAGTGTCTTCTGAAAAGTATCACTTAACAATGACTTCTTCTTTACCTCAAATCTCTGTTTTGTCCCACTGTTAGACCGGTCCTCCACTTCCTTGCCGTCTGTTCGCAGCCTGCCGCCAGTTCGTCGTTGGCCGATTGCTCGATTTCCATGTCGAACCACTAGACGATTCATTCTAATATTATAGAAAATAACATATTTAATGCAATAAAATTATTTCCCATTGTCAATAATAAAAGGGACATAACTTTTAAATCTATCTATATACATATATATAATACTACAAAAGTGTATCCTTGCAAGAAAAATCTTTGGAATTCATTATTTTAAGTAATAATTAATATTACTGTCTTCTTTTTTTAATACGAATGTATACTTACTAAGAAATATTGTAATTAGATATACCTCATTTTAAAAACCAATAATAAATAATTATTTTATTGTAAATTTTACCTTCGTCAAGTCAGTAAGTCTTTTTCGGAGATATTAAAACTAATAAAGTCGGCAGACTATTTATAATATACTTATCACTATTAAAGATATTATTAAGATATACAATATATAACACAAATGGCATTATGTGTTTAGCGAATTACGGTTTGACAATTTAAACTACTTAAAAGCCATTAATACAGAAGGAGATTACTTTCCGTAAGCGATTGTGCGCGTGCGAGTGTCGCCGTAGCGATGACGGACAAGCGTCACACAGCTAAAGACTATGAGGACTGACCGACTGTCACTGTCGTGACAGGCATAGCAGTGTTACCAGAATTTTTTTTTTTCGAATCAAGATTTTTTTCTTTTTATTAATTGCATTTTGTTTTAAAAAGTATTATTAAATAATTAAGTTTATAAAATATTATCGTAATAATTACTTTAAAATAAGAGTATTTAAATATTCTTTAAATATGTATTACATATTTTTAAATAGATAAACCTTTGATAGAACTGATAAAAAAAAATTAACATACTAAAATAGGTTAAAGTACTTAATTTAAAAGTAATAAGTACCCATTTTCTTATTTTGTAAGAATACGATAAGATATTTACAACCAAAATTAAATTAAAAATTACAATCAACACGAACAAAGGTAAGCCGGTCCTTTTCCAGTACACAATAACATACCATCGAACCCACATTAGTAGTGAAGCCACTAGGATTTGATATAAAATTATGTACCTATATGTACATATATATATTGCGAGACAGTTAACGTTTTAAAATCCATACTATACCATATACATAAAACTTATTGAAACTGAGTGTTGAAATTCTTTTTTTTTTCTGCATATAAATGATTTGTTACTTAAATATATCTGAAAAAATATATATAGCCAAGTTGGCTACCTTTAGCCAGCGGATAAAATAATATAGCAGCTCGGTAAGGGAGATAGCCCCCATCTAGCAACACTGAGGCGCAGTGCTCACTCAGCTGGTCAGCGGCGACTAGCGGGGGCCTGCGGGGCTAGAGGTGCGCGGGCCTGGACGACGAGAACAATAGACGGAGTGCACATCCTCGATATATACAATTTAATAAGAAGATTGTCCGACGCAAGAAAGAAAAATATTAAATAAGTTTTAAGCAATAATTAAACAAATATAATTAAATTAGATGGAAACTGGTTTGCCCAAAATGTTATGAGTTCAAAATTGGTTTAATTTTTTTTTATTTTTTGTATGAAATACCAAAAATCTGCATTAATTCTCAATCTACAAGCGGAGAAATAAGCAAATAACTGTTTTTATGAAGCAATCGATTAACGATTAATTAAATAAACATGATTATTCGATTATTTAACTACAACATAAAAACTTCACTCCTAAATCCTAGTTTTCAACTTATAGTAACTTCATTTAAACTACACCATATATGTCTACAATTCAATAAAAATAACTATTAATAACGTGTATTAATATAATAATAATAATAATAAATCCGTTTATTGTCAGAAACATAGTAACCATTTAAATACATAGGGATAGAATAAAGAAAACATAATAATATGCTTATGCAGACAATGGGAGCTGTCTCAGCTGCATGTTTCTCTGGACCGTGGCCCTGGGAAAAGCTGGTTTTCAGACAGTCCCTTTTACAAATATTTCAAATAGGAGTAACATTATCCTACCCCTGCCACTAATATTATAATTATAATTTATAAACGTTGGAAAATAAGCAATTACAAATAAATGATGATAGCAAACTTATAAAAAAAGAAGTAAATTTAATCCAAACAGAAATAAAGTTTATCAATATAAAATGCTAAAGTATGTACACATATAAGGCGGCCAACTTTCCGAAAACTGAATGCGGGACTTAACCTTTCGTGAATGGCGGGGGGAGGGGTGTGTTAGGTATTGGGAATGTCATAAAAATCTTCGCAACTGCCCATATTAAATTTAAGTACTCTCTTACGCGTCATCAGTTCAGAAGAAAGAAAGAAAACGAGATTATCGCGGGCGCGATACGCTTGTCGCTATTATAGGTAATCTGTGTTCCTGCACTGTTGGCCGTGGTATGGGTGTTGTGTAGAAGTCTGGTAGAAAAATAGGGATGCGGGACGCATACAACGGTTTGCGGGACTATTTTACTAATAATTTCAAAGCGGGATTTCATCTAGAACTGCGGGACGGTTGGCCGCCTTATACACATATTAATAAAATATTATTTTAAAACATCCTTTTCGATTATCGATTCCATATCGATCGAAACCATTCAGTATATAGTCTATGGCAACATGACATTGACACAACAATTACTATGCCAGATGCATTGTTATCTGAGTCTGAGTCAAACTGTCTGACTTGTTTCGTTTTTTCTATGCGTTTCGAGTGCTTTCCCGATCGTTTTACGTTTTCAACGACCACTGCTTTGTTTTTTACGGACTCCGAACCCGCCTAACGTTTTACGACCCTTGCTTTCACATTGGACACCGACGATCGCCTGCACGTTTGACTTGGAATTGTTAATTTGGATTATTTCGCCGGCTTATGGATTGGATATTTCATATTACTGAAACGATTGATCGCTGTGTGAATTGTGGGATAGCAACTAGTAATATTGTACCCCCTGCATAGTTCCTAGACGATATTGTAATTATTATTGAAGAGGAATAAAATACATATTCCATTAAAATTATTTGTTTTATTTTATGACTTTTATCACATAGTTCACTCCTGTTCCTCGTAAAATTCCATACTTGTTACCGATATTTGTATATCTTTGAGTCTTTCTTGCTTTGTTATTACTTATCAGATATTCTTAATAAAATTATTATTTTTCACATACTTTTACGTGTATTCATCTAACTCGTAAAGATAATGCAATTTAACCTCACTTTTACTGAACCTTCAATAACTCAGCTATCTCATTGCCAATTTCTATAGAATTTTCAATCAAGAAACTCTTAATTTTGAACCTTTTAATTAATACTATTTTCATGTTTTTACATTGTGGGCCCAGAATTGTATGCAATACTTTCGATCTCCTTTAAATTTGCAATACATACAAAAGTTTAAAATATTTTATTCAAAACCTAACTAGCTCCGCTACAGTTACTAAATTTTTGGATTAAAATTTATCATATAGCCATATCGTTTGGTCTAAAAACTAAAAATTAAACAAATAAATAATGTTGAATGTCTAAACGGTATATAAACAAATTTTCATTACATTATGGTGTAATTGGATATCGTTTACTATATGGCATGAAGAGACAAAACGACACTCCAGGTGGCAAAACATCCAAGAATACTAAGATATTATAATGCTTCTTCTAGCATATTACCAACTTCTTATTTAAATTTCTTTATTACAATACACATAGCTGGACCTTGGAATAAATTCAACTTTTGAGTAACTTAAAAACGGAGTAGGTTATAAATTTTGCTGTACTTTTTTCAGAGTAGTAGAGTAGTAGTGTTTTCTATAAATATTGTACTATATACCTATGTGTAAGAAATTGTAAGTTAAGTTTAAACAGAAGTCTAATTCCTTCAGTGATATTACGTCACGTCACAATAAACTTTATATTTAGACATAATAAAAGATGTCAAATATCAAAACAATGTTATTAAATAATTTTTAATCTCTTCATATGAAATTATTATTTTAGTTACTCGACAGAAATCAGTTGATTATCAGAATATCAAACATATTTTACCAAAAGTAATTAATAGTATTGTGCAGATTACAATCGATTTTCAGACCAAAATAGGTAATACCCTGTTCAATAATTGGGGTCTAAATGTTCTTTAATTTAAAAGAAATAAAGCAATGAAAAAAACATTTTTTATAACTGTATTTGACGTGAAATTAATTTCTATAACATACTTATTTATTTAATGAATTCTCTTCATAAAATTTTATTTTGTAAATAATATTTCTATGATAATTAATTTTCAATTACTTTGTATAACTTTTGATTGAGGTTAAATATTTCTACTATTAACAAAATTCTTGGAAATATAAAGATTGAAATTGGTAAAAAAAATGTTATTTTATAATATTTTGTTTCCTATGGAAGTTTCACTTTTTACATGTGTTCTGGCCTCTGGGTAAAGAGACACTTCATTCATTTTTTGTTGTCTAAAATCTTTCACATTTTCTATCTAACTATATGATCCGACACATTATTTAACTTGTTACTATAGTTTAATGTAGGGACCTTTTATGATATTAATTAATGACTATTTATTTAACTTAACTAATATGAATTACTGTTTTAGTAACGTGCATAATTGTATAATGCCTCCTCTACACGTAGACAGATTTGTCTGCAGACGTCCGCAGACGCATCCGCAGATGAATCTCTACGAGCCGTCCACACGTCGCCAGGTCGTTCAGTCTATGTTGGTTCTCGTCAGATGCAACACGTACGCACGCAGAATGGATATAGAGACCGTTGCTGCCGCAGCTATTTATTTATT
Organism: Danaus chrysippus; assembly: GCA_916720795.1. Classification (NCBI taxonomy): domain Eukaryota; kingdom Metazoa; phylum Arthropoda; class Insecta; order Lepidoptera; family Nymphalidae; genus Danaus; species Danaus chrysippus. The sequence continues at coordinate 4,526,271 of CAKASE010000077.1, read as the reverse complement.
TAGTACCTACAAGTATTATTTAAGCGTCTATCGCAATAGAGTTATTAAAAAAAAATGGAGATGGAATGGAGAAGAAGAAAGATTTTTATTTTTGTGGTATTTATTTTTGGGATTCCACAGGCAGTTTTCTGCTTGATACAGCTCCAGAAATTTAAATGTTTCCTCTGTGCTCATGTTTGCCATTTCAACAAGCAAGAAAAAAACGGCGGTAGGTAAAAAAGAACGGCGAAAATCACGCGTGCACTCTCACTCGCTTCCCGCTGAACACTGATGCGTCGTCAGACGTGTGGACACACCGCACGCTCGCGCCGGGCGCCCGCGCCAGATCCCTTTGATCCGTGCAACAAAAAACCGACAACAAACGGATAAGTGCCGGACGCGTCTGCCGACCTCAAATACCTACCACAGACGAGCAAATCACTCCCTCTACACGTAGGCGGACGCGTCCGCCTACGTGTAGAGGAGGCATAATATGCTTGTGCCAAACTGTGAGTATGCGTGTTCATCTCAATGTAAAACCGAAATCTCTATAGAAGTGAATCGAACTTTGTTACGTCGCGTATTTTCTATTGTATATTTTACCCAACGTTTTTAATGTATTCGGGAACAGGAGGTGAAAGTATCTGGATATAATCCATTTGTTGTCCATCTATCTGCTTGTCAAAACTCGATTTAAAAAATTGAACTGGCCTTCAAGGATTTTTTATGAACTTTTTTTAGTAATAATTTCGGTTACCAGCTTCATATTTGTAAAAGCCGAATAAAATATTTGAAATTGTAAAAAAATTTGTTAGTTGTTAATGTTATTAGTTAGTTATGGAAGCAATAATACGTAACTTTTACAAACGTTCAATTTTCAAACAATATTCGACTTCACCATTCAATTTTACCAGAAGCTTAGAAACATTCAATTGTTAAGGAATATTCTTAGTAAAGTACATTATTCATTTTGGTTCATCGACTTTATATTATCGTAAACTTTTAATTAAGAGGTCTTAATTGTATGACCATATATGATAATTGCCCGCAGATGCTATCTATTACAATTAGTTTGATATTATATTTAAATTATACATATATTCCATTGAAATGACCTCTGTGGTTAATAAATCTTTCCAGCTGGTGATCTCTAAATACCAGATAATAGCAATGTTCATTACATATACAGACCCAGTAGTGATTAGCATTTCAAAACAATAAAATGAAAATATAAATTTTCATACATATGTATTTAATATGTAATTTTTAAGTGAATATAAATTAGGTTTCAAGAATATAAATTAGGTTAGAATATCAATTAGGTGTCGCTACCGGTAGCGTAAACATTGGCTCCGTACATAAAAATCAATAAAATTGTAAATATTTGTTTTCTTGCCACTATCAAGTAATTATCGGTCAAATTATTGTACAATTATTCGCTATTACCGTTTGTAGGCGGTTAACTTGGTGATTTTTGGTGTTTGACGTCAAATTGTTATCTTCATAATATTAACCTAATAGTGTATATCGGAATAGTATTTTCTGTTTAAACTTTAGAATAATAAGTGTTTTGTCGTTTTATTGCTGTCAATAGTGCTTAAAACATTCAGTGCATTAACTTTGCGAAGGTGATTAAGTGTTTTTTAAAATTTGTAAGGTAAAAACCAGTATTTTTATTCAAACGCTCAAGAGCATTGCGTCCTTACTCCTGATTGGTCAAGAATCAAATGATATAACCCAGCTGTTTTAACTAAATCATCTTTTTCACAACAATCTCCAGAAACAAATTGGCCGAAAGGTGTTTACTAAGCATAGAACGCGTGAAGCGAGAGTTCGATCCCGGGCATCGCATGTGAGAAAGAATGATTTTATTTTATTTTTATTTTTTTTCCTCGTTTTGAGATTACACATAATTAATTTGTAAAAAGACCATGGATGATAATATTAAAAATCGTAGAGGTGTACGAGCCCACATTGCTTCATCCAAAGTGGATTCAAATGTAATACTAGTCTCTGGTGAGGAAGTTCAAAATATTGTATCCAAAGAGTTCGACAAATTGTGGCTTAATTTGGAAAATACTATAACCGATTTAATTTCTGCGCAACTCAAACCATTAAAGGACGAAATTGCAAACTTTAAACAAAGTGTATCTTTCATTAATTAAAATAATTAACAGTTTCGTAGATTCACCTTTCCTATTGTCTAATATTGAATTTAATTGTCAACGAATATATTCTAGATATAAACCATTATTTAATGTGCCGATTTGTAAAACGAAAAGTACTAATAATATCTTCTTATATCGTAGCTGCCAAAATTATAATAAGGTTTATTAAGATATTGACGTATTATTTGAAAAATGCATTCTTTTAAAAATAAAGAATGAGATTAATTAATGTATAAATTCATAGTTTGTTTTGACGTCTATAAATGTTTTGCCTGTAATTTAACTAACCGATGTAGCCATTAATGCCTTCAATTTTATGTGTTTTGTTGCTTCTTTTTTTAAAATTTGTTTCGTTTAATTATATTTATGTTAGATTTTATTCATAACTGCCGAAGAAAGTCGTCAGTATACGTTTTTAATGTTTACTAGTCTTTTTTTAATTTTAATAATATGTGTCTAATTACCAGTGGAAACTTAGCTGATATATGTAATTTTGTATAATTATATCCCATAAGTTTATCTTATTGTTTGTTTCCCTAAAATCAAATAAAATAACATACATACATTGCAAGTGAAATAATAACTTGTAAAAGTTTTTGCATTCATTGTATATATAAGAAACAGTCATGACGGGCAGACGAGAAGTGTATGATATAAAATATATTTAGGCACATATTGATAATAAATTTCTAAATTTAATTTCGTAGCAACCCAAGTGCGAACTTGCACTAAATACCTTATGATCTCTCAGTAAAACATAAAATCTGGACCGCGTTATGTACCTACAGATTGTAAGTTCTAATCTTATTAAATGTATGTGATACATCTATCACCCTTAGCATGGTTACACCATTCAATAATATCATATAATAAGTTTGACATCACCAACCCTTCTTGAGCGAGCGTGGTGATTAATGTTCTAACCTTCTCCATGTGAGAAGAGGCTCAGCAGTGGGAACTGATAGGCTGATGATGATGGAAACATCTCATATAATCTCCTATATTATGAATATGCATTGAATATATTCATATAATTATGATTTCCCAGGTCGGTGGAAGACGCCAAAGCGAGGTTGGCGGAGATGGAGCGAGCTCTGAACAGCACCGAGCTGGGTTCAGACTTGAGATCCTGCAAGAGACTGCTGCTACTACACCAGGTGGGTACATCACATACTAGCTGTTTACTGCGACTTCATGCGTGTATTAGGAATTACTCAGATGGTGATTAATGTGTATCTAATATAATGGATGTCATTATGAGGTCTAAATTGCTTTATAGAAGAGTTTTATCAAAATCAGTTAGGATAATTTACTTGTAAGACCAACATATATGAATACATACCTACTAGATATACTATATAAATACATATATATAGCATTGCTTTTCAAATTATTATCTGTCGTAGTTATGCCAGCTAACTGATATAATTTGTGGTAATGGTAATTTCTTTTTTTGCTAAGATTATTTTTATAAATCAAAGTGTAAAGAGCTACTTGCTGGTGCTTTAATAACTAGATTTAAACTAAGGGCTCTTCAGGCGAGAAAACAATTTTTTTTAAAGTAAAACAAGTAGAATTATATTGTTTAGAAATGTGTATTGATAAAAACAATTATTGTTTACAGAAAAATGCGATTTCGTCCTTGTTGTATTTACTAGAACATAATATATCCATATTTATATAATATTCAATAGTAACATAAATGTCTACAGGCTCTGGAACAAGAGTTGAGTCAATGCGAACAACGAGCGGGGTCCCTTGCAGCCCAGGACTCCGACCTGGTCTCCAGTGGTCACTTCGACGGCTCGGCCATTGAGAGAGACTCCGCTGCGCTGCTGCAGACCGCCCGGGCGCTCCGCCCTCGAGCGGCCGAGAGGAGACAGGCGCTGGAAACTAGTCTACAGTCAGTATACGATATAACTAAAACAAAATATGATTCAATACAACATTATATAAGAAATGATTAACGGTTGACGGAACAATATATATGTATGTAATACATATATACAATTGAGCCGGGACGGGTATAAAGATTAAAATACATATTTACTGTAAAGGGCCATAGATCTATTTTAAATTAAAAAATGTATTAAAGTTATTTAACTGGATAAGGATTCTCCACTTATTTATGGATATCATTATACATACAAACCTTCCTCTTCAAACAATCTATCTTTCAAAAAAAAACTGCACCAAAATCCACTGCGTAGTTTTAAGTTATTAGAATGCATACGGATATAGGGACAAGAAAAGCAACTGTTTCATAATTTATACCATATTAGCTGCGCCCCGCGGTTTTACCAAAATATTTAATATTATAATTAATTTATAATTTGTACACAAAATTTTATCAAAATCGGTTCAGCCGTTTGAGCGTAAAGAAGTAACAAACATACATTTTCCTGTTTATTCATTAGTCTTAAATTGTACCTAAATAATGTAGCAGCCGACAAAAATATTGTTTTTGTAATGATTATGCCGTATACACATACGTAAGAATATAATCAAGCTAAAAATAATTTTCGACTGTAACTCATATGTAATCCGGCTTATATTCTGTTTGTGTGCCTAAATAAATAAATAAATATATACACACTCACAAGCTTTCGCAATTATAATATTAGTAGGATAGTAATAGTACATAATCAATTTGAGGACTAATTTTATTCATCCAAACCCTCCACAGACTACACAAGCTCGCTGCCGAGGTTTCAGGAGAGCTAGCTTGGGTGTCGGAGCGCCAGGCCCCCGCTTCATCTGCCACGCGCAGAAGAAACACGCCAAGCTGAGGGCGGAGCTTGAGGGGCGGAGGCCCGTCGTGGAGAGGGTGCTCCAGCCGGGCAAGGAGCTGGACACGCATCCACAGGCTGGGAAGGTGGACTATATATATATAACTCACATTCTCATGTATTACATAGTAATGTTATATAGTTATATGTCCCATTGTATTTGTAGTGATTATATGTAGGTATTTATTTCTAAGAGAGAAACACGCGTCCGTTCGATAGTGCAGAACTGACGCATAGTAAAAAATGTCCATCTTACCAACGTCATATTATGATAGTTAAATTAATTCTGGATCTCCACACCATACCTTGGTTCATCTGAAATATTATATACAGCATGCATAATTAAATTATTCTTGGACAAAGTTCGGCTAATAATTGATTTTTTTATATTTTCTGAGTGAATTCTTGAAGTGAAACTTCTTATGCGACTACAAACAAGGTTGCGTTAAAGGTTCAACGTAGGGATAAAAAGATATACAAATGTAGAAAGTAGGAGAGAGATTGAGAGTAGATTCCAAGCACATGTGCATAGTACTGTTGCTTACAGCGAAGTAAACAGTGTGAACGCGACATTAACTGAAACACCAATTTGTATTATATTAATTTATGTATATACATATAATTTATTTCCTTACTCCACCCACTAAACTATAACGATCACATTCCAGACCAAGCAGCTGTGCCTGGAGCTTGAAGAGGCGTACTCCTCTGTATCATCAGCGGCGGAGGAGCGCGCGGCCCGGCTGGAGGCGGCGCTCAAGGTCCAGTAGTTCCTGCATGACGCAGCGGAAGTCGACTCCTGTCTGGCTGACAAGGCCGCCGCACTGGCTTCCGGTGACGTCGGCAATGATATGCATAGAGCGACGCAACTACTCACACGGCAAAAGGTAATATACACATATATACATAGCTAAGAATTAGATTTTCGTCATATCACACAATTTTTGTATGAAATGTGTAGAAATGTATGATAAATCACTATATATATACCTCCTATGGAAGTCATCAAGTGACTTATGAAGTGAAAATTTATCAGTTATTGAGTAGGATCAAATATTTATAAAACATATATTAAAAATAGGGGTTGGCGATAGAAGAGTGATAATTTAGGGTTGTATGTATTTTATTATGCCACATTATGAAAAGGTTGTCCAAAAAAATTAAATAAGGCGTTAAAAGTGGGCCGCCCTTATACTTAGGGGTATGAAATATAGATAGTAGCCAATTGGTAAAATTATTGAATATGCATATAAAGTTTCATAAAAATCGGTTAAGTCGTTTGGCAGGAGTATGACATCTAACATATATATATGGACTTAAATCAGAAGAAGTTGTCACTATTTAAATTTGTAACACTTTCAATTAACAGAAATATAATAATACAGAGTATATTCAGCATTATCTTACAATTCCTCTTTAACCTACCAACAGGCCGTAGAACTCGAGTTGGACACATACGCGGCGATCATAGCGGAAATGGGTCACGTGGCGCAATCCATGGCTTCCGGTGGTCATCCTGAGGGAGCGGCGCTGGTCACCAGACATGACCAGCTGGCTGGCAGTCTGGCTAGGCTGCAGAGACTGGCAGCGAGCAGGCAGGCCGCGCTCATGGAGAGTGTGTGCAGGTGAGAGATACTATATATATATATATACAGGGTGACTGGTGAATTACTATCAATATTTAAGGAGAATACTGGGTACATGATTCAAATTCGAATTATGTAAAAAAAATAGGTACTTAATTTTTGACCAAATTTCCGTATAAATAAATAAAGTGTGGACACGTTCCAAGTGTTCTAAGTGTGGACGTGTGTGTGTGTGTATACCTAATCTGTAGGGTGTGTTACACGATGCGTAATTAATTACATAACTTTTGGTTAACTTTACTTAGAAGTTTATTAATATTTATGTTATATTAATTTTTATTTTGTCATATATGATCGTCAAACATCACGTCCTCAAGTATCGATAGTAATTCACCAGTCACCCTGTATATATATATCATATTCGTCGCACTACTTATAATCAAGAAGGGCTATAAGAATTTGCAAATTTGTTTCGAGGTAGTTTAGAAACAGGAGACTGACGTAGCATAGTTTTCATTAAGCGAGGTCAAAATTTAAATAAATAACTACTTAACAAAACTTGTTTATTACTGCTTCTTAAGCGTTACACAGTAACGCCTTTCTATTCCTGAAGTTGATTATGAAGTTGCTGACAAAGACTAGTATATGTGTGTTATAGGAATATATAAATAGGATATCCTCTAAAAATATGTGTGTCTAATGTCTATCCTTAGACATGAATATCTAGCTGAGAGCGCTGAGTTGGAGGAATGGGTTGCGGAGCAGCAAGCAGCCGCCTCCAGTGAAGACTACGGACAAGACTATGAACACTTACTGATGTAAGTATGAACACTTACTGAAGTAACTAATGTAGGTGAGTAACGATATGTAAATGATGATGATGATGATGATGATGATGATGATGATGATGATGATGATGAGAGGGTACTCCAGCCATCACACTTGGTGATGGAGTCATTATTCAGTTATATCTTCAAATACTAAGCTTGAAACTTCACGGATATCCGTTCAGCAATCCTATTTTTAGAAACTAACGAATGAATGCTAAATTCCGTTGAAATTTAAGTCAATTTGAGCTTTTAGTACGTAATTTAGTGTTTTTTTTTAATTTTTTGTATCTCAGAAGGATGTGCAAAGATTAGCATGTCATAATATTAAATATACCTAAAGTTTTACAGCTTAATTAAAATATCCTCCAAAACCATTTAATTATATCTATAATCTAAGACATCATATTTCCCAACCACAGATCCTTAGGTCCAAGTTCGAAGAGCTCCGTCACCGTGTAGAGAGTGGGGCGGAGAAGTTCAACTAGTGTGAGGAGCTGGCCAAGAAGCTGGTCGCCTCAGACAGCCCCTACATCGCTGACATTGAAAAGAGACAGGAAGTACTCGGGTGAGGGGAACTTGGACGATGACCCTTAATTACATAACATATAGGATCTTATTCAGATATCCAATATGTCCACATAAACTTATACCAAACAAAATTAGTTTTAACCATACATACAGATATAGAATCTAAATAAGACATACCACAAATGCAAATAAATTTGTACAAGTTAAAATGAGACTTAATGACTAGATATAGAATTTAATTTAGACAAAGAAAAATGAGACTTAATTTCATACACATAGAATCTAATTCAAAAAATCCACATGTCATTTAAAACAAGGCAGAGTGAGACTTAATTCCATACATATAAGATCTAATTTACATAATCCACAACTCAAATACATACAATTCATACATTCCAGCGAGTCCTGGCAGTGTCTGGTAGAACAGATCCAGTCCCGCAGCCAGCGCCTGGCTGCTGCTGGCGAGATCCACCGCTTCCACCGCGACGCCGGGGACCTGCTGGCGCGGGCCGGGGAGCGCGACCACCGCCCTCTTGAGGGACCACGACGCAGCCGAGAACGATATGGTCGCTATAGACGCGCAGATGCAGGTACTACAAAACAATTATTATGGTTAAAGATACTTTATTTTTCTCAAAAAGAAATTACATTTCCCTTACTTGAGAAAATTATGACGATAAACATATTATGTATTTTAAATTAAAACTTCGACAATCATAATAAATGTATTACTAGGTAGCATATTCTTACAATAAAGTTTGCTTTAAACATGAAATTAAAAATATACACCCTCAAAGCAACAACAATTGTGTACAAAACAGTGATAAGAAATGCAAACTCATAGACACAGAGTAACTATTAAGATTGACTTATAATGAAATCTAAGATTTTCGCGAGTATTCATTTAAATGAAACTAATATTTTTTGGATGAACGTTTTGATAAAAAACTACATATTTCCGACGTTTTGTTTACGGGCAGACGATATGATAAATATTAGTTTCATTTAAATGAATACTTGTGAAAATCTATTTCATAATATCATAGCTCCTCACTTAATGTAGCCTAATTCTGCCTAAATAAGATTTTAACTGATTTTTGCAGTATTTTATAGTTGTAGTAATATATATCCTGGCCCGGGCAAGTACCAATGTGATTTTTCCGAGTCATATGTACTTTCTAACAATATTTAGACATCACTAATTAATGCATTCCCAATGAGGGTTGATGTCAGGCAGGCGGCCGGTCGTAAAAACAATTAGCCAAAACTATTCATAACATGTAAGGTAAACCCTGGCTAAAGCTGGGAAGTTGCCAGGTAGAAGAGATAGTTGTAGTGATATTAAATCTATTTCCAGGTGCTCCAGGAGAAGGAGCTCGCCTCCAGCGGTTATGCCCCGGCGGTAACTCCCAGCAGATAGCGCTGAGACAGCAGGCGCTCAGTGAGGCGTGGCGGTCACTGCGAGGTGCTGCAGACCTTAGGAGGAAGGTGCTGCTCCTGGAATTACAGACCTTCCTATTCGAGGTATTACTGTGGGATTTTACTATTATACAAAACCTTTATGATCTGATAGTGTTTTAATATATTGCTACATTTGATTAATCTATCTAATTTATATATATTTTCTTTATATACTAATTAATTATTAACGATTTTACGCCTATAAGTAATGTATCCTTTATGATATTTAATTTCCATTAAGACATTATTATCACTTATATCAGAATTACACTTATAACAAAAACATTTATAAATATACAGTTCGACATCGCACTTGTAACAAAAATTAAATGAAATAACGTTTAATTAAGAGATATTTTTCTATATTAAGCACTAATTTAATGGTTGTCTTAGTTTTGATTATTTATTATTTAATATATACTATCTGCCCCGCAAACGTTGTTTTGTCATATCAAAAGTAGGGGTTGGTGATAAAAAAAATATTTAGGATTTTATGTATTTTCTTATGACACTTGATAAAAAAATAAAAACAAAACCTTTCGTCCAAATCAAAACAAAATTTAGGGGTGAACAGCCCCTATTACTTAGGTTATGAAAAATAGGTATTGGCCGATTCTCAGAGCCTCAGACCTACTCAATATGCTTCCAAAATTTCATGAGAATCGGTCAAGCCGTTTCGGAGGAGTACGGAAACGAACATTGTGACACGAGAATGTTATATATAAAATATATATATATATATATATATATATATATATATATATATATATATATATATATATATATATATATATATATATCATGAATATCGTTCCCCAGCTCCGTGACGTCATCTCGTGGTCGTCATCCCTCCGCAGCGAGATGTCATCCCCAGCTGCCGCAGGCTCAGCAGCAGCTGAGGGCGGAGAGAGAGGCGCGCGACGACTGGTTCAAGGACGTACTGGCCAGGGGGCAGAGGTTACTGGATGAGGAACGTCCCAGCTCAGCGGTTAGTACACACTGGAACAATATTATAATATGAAAGACATGTTAGCAATAGTACCTTCTTCTACCTTCCATGATGTGAATAGTGTTGGCTAACTGTTTTTATGACCGGCCGCCTGCCTGACATCAACCCTCTTTGGGAAGAAAAGTAATATTTCTTGTATTTACTTTACTAAGTGTTTATAGTTATTTTTTTTATAACATACTATCGATATTTCACGTGCATCACGAGTAGATTATAGTAAAAACAAAAAATATTAGTAACATTTCAATGACGACCCGTGAAAGTATATCTCATGAGATAAATACATATGTTCTGATATGTATAACCACAGGTAATTCTGGTTCATTAATCTCACTATTTAATACTAAATATTTCCAGGAGATCGAGGAGCGTTGCCGCGCGGCAGGTGGCGTTGGAGCAGCTGATCGACTGGCGCTGCTTCCTGAGAGACGACAAAAGTGAAAAGAATATTAAAAATATCCAAATACACTAGGAAATGTAAAAATTAAAACATAAAATAAAAAGGTTAAAACATGAAAGAAAATTAATCGAAATTAACATTTGTATATTTTTAATTTTATTTTAATATTTGAAAAGGTTAATTTTCTTCTAAAAATAATCAGAATAATCAAAAATATTTATCGAAAAGTTATTACAAAACTATTGCGCCTATCTTAAGATAAAGTTGTTTAAAAACCTTTGTTTCTTATAATTTTATACCGTTAATTGACGATCCAGTTAAAAAGTTAATTCCCAATTTGTATGTCTGCTTTGATCTGTATATAATTTATAAAATGAAATTAAGTTGTTATTTGGTTGAACAAAATATTTAAAATTAAGTTTTTTAAAATTTGCAATAAAATAGTATTGAAAATATCTAATAGGTATGAACATAACGTAACAAAACGTTCTAAATGACTGCAAACAAAACACATAAAGTTTTTTTTAAAAATATGGGAGTTTCATACTTTCGGATTATCTCAATAATGAGCAAATGAACAAGCTTTATTTGTAACAGTAAAATGTCGAGAAAGAGATTATTTAAAAATTATTGATATTAATTAGTAGACAAAGGCTGTTTGAATACTGATTAATGTAAACCGAAACACCTAGCTTGGTTCTCCTATATGCTTTGTATGATCTCTGACAACTTCATACTGTTTTGGGATTACGTACAATCAAATCATCCCGAGACCTTTTGAGCGTCATTTCGAAAATTAACACCAGGTAAAATGAGCCCACACCCGACATATTCCGGTATTTGGAATGCGTACCTAATTACTTATTGCAGGTTCAACTGACCAAAGTATTATAAATATATCATACGAAGCATAAAATTTTTAATGCTGTACACAATTGCTATAAGAATGTCCTACAGTCTATGCGTACAGTGCAAGTCTATTAATCTACCATTATACATATATATCGGCGCTATCAGCTTTAATAACGGATGTGAAATGAAAAAAAATTGAGGCTGTCATCTATTCTTATTAAACCTCATTAGTATTTATGATTATTGTTAAAATTAAAACGAAATCAAAGATTATTTAAAAGGAGAATAGAACTACATATGTTTAAATCTTGGTACAAATACGACATCTGGACGCACGTCGGCTGAATTAAGAGTTCAGTGAGTGCGTATCATTGAAGTATGTAATTATGAAGAACCTTCGAGAAATACAGGAGCATTAAGAACAATTGAAGTTTCATTTTAAAATATCATGGGACGTACTAGAAGAAGTAACATTTGTAACGTCATCGAGGCTCTCTTTAAAAACAACGAATTTGTAATAAATCCGATATACATATAACATTATTCAACTTGTATATCTAATCAACTTCTTTTTCATTCTTATCATCATAGAGATTTTTTTTGCTTTTAGTAATTTCAAGTCATGTATTTATTAAATATGTAAGTACATTTTTTTTGGATTATTTTTAACTTTACCTTTTCCATTTCAACCATACTTGGTATCTTATTGCTTAAACGAACAAGTTACTTTAACGTTTTACATAAAGTAATCCTCAAATGGACAAAAATTTCATTGTTCACATTTATTAATAATAGTAGAATATCCATGGACATGATAAACCTGCTACTTTATAATAAATAAACACTTGATCAGTTGTCTATAAAGGGCACAGTAGATTATCAATTAATATGGAAATAACAAACCTTTTTGAATTCACCAATCTATTAAGTTAAAAATTATGTTGATTAAATATAATTCACATTGACATCTCATCTGCACTTGATCACGGTTGCTGCAAAGTAACCGGAACGTCGGGAGTATGTAGATATAAAATAATAAAAAACGAGAAGTAATCCGAATAATATTAATTTCATTTAAATGAATACTCGCGAAAGTCTTAGATGTCATTAAGCAACATAATTGTTATTAAACCAATATACCTAAATTCTGCATCAGCTTTTAAATTAAATATATGTATTATTTTATTACAAACTTTCATTATTTCTATAAAAAGTTAAAGTACTTTTTTATCGATGCAGACGGTTGATGAATAAGGCGTTTTACAGAGCAGCGAAGGACAAAGTGCTACATAAATTCTGGCAGACTTTAAATAAATTTTGTGCTGGATTTTTCACTTGTTTCTGATGCACCCGTAAAGCAAAGAGTATAAATTTAGTCTTCATTGTTTTAAATTCTTAACTTCGTTATTCTGCCATTTTCACATCAACATATGGGAAAATATTTGCCCTGCAAATAACAACATTACAATAGTTAATTTCGTGTAAAATTATCTTTCCAACTATTCCTATAACTATCTTCTTCTACCTGGCAATTTTCCCAGTTATAGCCAGGGTCTGCCTTACATGTTGTGAGTGGTTTTGGGTATTTGTTTTTACGACCGGCCGCCTGCCTGACATCAACCCTCTTTTGGGAATCAACATTAATCAGTGATGTCTAAATATTCTTAGAAAGTACATATGATTCGGAAAAATCACATTGGTACTTGCCCGGGGCAGGAACGAACCCGCGCCCTCGGCAACGAGAGGCGGGCCACCACTGACCAACTATTCCTATAACGATGTTATTATAAATATTTGAGGGATATTATTTTGACTAAACTATAAGAAATGAAATCATTATTTAAGTCAGAAATATTTCGTCACACTTTTAAATAGAAAGAAATGTGATTGGAGACAGTATTCAATAATTTATTTAACAGCCACTTGTTGCAACAAATGCGCTATCAATACCCATTCAGGGAAAAGAAAAATAATATCGTGATTTATCCTAAATGAAATGTGTATGACATTTTTATCTAATTATTAACTTTAATATAAATTCTAAAATAACATTGAAAAAAATAACAATTTAAATACTGATCAGGTCGATCGGAAAGTAAAATAATTTTTTCGCTTTCTTTCTTAACCGCTTTATAGTAACTAAAAGACGTGAGTAGTAACTCACATGATTAAACTCTTGGTACAATAATCTATAATTGTTATTTCGTCATATAAACTTTATCATTAGAAGCAAAAAGAAAAGCACGCTCTAATCATTCCCATCATGAAAATAATAATAAAATAGTCTGAAAGTTCAGTCAGTTTGTTAACAGAATGTAAAGTTATCTGCGCCGTCTGTGTCCGTGAGTGCGCAGCGAGGAGCAGTGAGAGGAGCCACGAGGGACGCGACTGTTAACATACAGACGGTGGAGAGAAGACACGTGAACAGACAGGCTCTGTGTTCAGACACACACGGAACAAGTTAGGACTTAAAGTGTGACTGTGGATACAGTGAGTGTAGCGTGCACGGGAACGAACCGGGGACCGCGTTGATGGAATTTCAGTTATAAGTGGAGTGAAATGTGGTTTGATTCAAATGGTTATTATATTTATTGAGTGATTTTGTTAAGTCTCAAATATGGAATCAAAAATTATCCTTAAGTTAAGAGGCTAAAGATTTGGAACTTGAGTGAATTTGGTGCTTCTACTGGAGAAGCTTGCTGTCTAAGAAAATAAACAGTGCTTCTAAACAACAAACATTTTTATCAAATTGTATAATTACATTGTGATAAATACGTGTATGAGTTCTGTATATGATTAACTAACAGTCAGTAGTGAGGAATGATGAGATGAACATGTTTGTTATATTAAGATAATTATTACTAAGGTCTATCGGAAACTAAACCGAAATAAATGATTACTTGTTTTAAAATATGTGTATTTGTATTTATGGTACTTACTTTTAAGTGATCTCTTCAAACAGTAATCTTAGAAAAACATTTGATATGTAGACTGTAAAGTAGATGATAGTTTGAGTTCGTAAACAGTGTTCACCATGATCGATAGGCAGTTGGTAACAAGTATGTATTCACAATTAGTATCTGAGGATTATTAAATAAGGAATACGGAATAACGCTGCATGACTGAATACGGAATATCGCCTAATGTATAATGAATCCATCCCTTAAACAACATTATTAACTTAACGATTAAATGGTTTGGAAAAGTTGTTGTGTAGTTGGAGGATGTAGTGATATTAATACGTGAAAAAGAATTTCTTACAGTTGTCTTTACTTAATATACATAAGGAAATGACTTTTATTAATAATCAACTTTTGTTTATGATTATGATTTACTTGATTTATAATTCGATAGAAAATAAAGATTGAAATGTTTAAGTAGTAAATGAACAAAACTACTTCTTCATACGGTTTGGGAATTTATAGAAAATTTAATAACATATCAAGTGATATATAAAAATGAAACTTATACAAAAGTGTTCTAGGAGTTAATTTCCCGTGAAATAAGTATCCGTTTTCAACCGACTACATTTCCAGTACTTCAAATAGAAGATAATGTTATAATCCATACAGAATTTCCTACATTCCTGGCTCGTTTCTGTTTTCAGAAAGCAAAGCCTTCAGCCAGTTAATAAAGAAATTAACTGTGAAGTTGTACTTCATGACGACTTCATTTAAAAATTAATCTTGACTCAGGTCTGTTATGAACATAGAGATTCTTACTAAAAATCTCAAATCACTACCATCTTCTTATAATTAATATTTTGTTATCGATCGATCTCTGTAATTGTCAACAAACCATATACTATGTAAATCACTGGCTGTGAAGTAGATTGTTTGATTATCAGGGACGGGATGATTGCACCGTCAGTTACTATTACGCAAATCTAATAGACTCTGTGCAGAGACAAGTAATTGATTAAAATTATTGTCAGTTTGAAGAGGCCACAAGAATAATGTGATTTCAATGATAGTGCAAAAATGTTATAGTTTAGTTTTGTAAATACAGTAAAGCTTTGATAATAATCAATAGACTTGTTATTACAGTTGTTTGTGGTCGTTATTTCTTCTTAAACTCATAAACTCACTTTTCATCTACCTCCAGCAACATATACTCGTACATATATCAAAATTCATTTACATTCTAATGTATGTAAGTATTTTAACATTCCAATACATTTATGTTATTGATGTACAACTTTCGATATTTTTAAATTTTCTTATAATGTCAACTGATGTCACTTTAGGTGTTAAAAATCACAAAATGAAAAACAACTCAAAATAATTTAAAATTCTCAAATGATTCATGAGCTTCGAGCCTCGTGTATTGATATATGTAGATTGTATAGTATCGGATCGTTCACAATAACTCTACACACTCACCAACGGTCCATCTAATACGACATGCATGGTGTGTCTACAGGTTGAGGGAACGTTCACAGTAATACAGAATATTATAAATTGTATTTTATAAAATAAAATGGATGTAAAGAGCCCTTTATAAATCAAGTTTATTTTAAAACTATTCTTATTTAAATTAATCTTATGAATTAGTAATTTATTTCGTTGTTATCATTATTATCAACTTATCTTTTCTAGTTGTAATTAATAAACGTACTAATGCGGATTCATTAATTTAATAAGAGCTGCAGAATGTGCCTCTGGAATATATTATTATACTCTCTGAGCAATCTCGTAGTACTCCAGTTTAAAGTGCATTAACTTAATTTCATAACTGTTACCTTAAGTCTCATTCTCTTAAAGACCCACAGTAATCCTTATGGTATTTTTATAATGAACATTATTTGTTGTGGGCTTTGTAAAGCGCTTTAAGATAATTATTTAATATTATTTTGATTCCAATCCAAGCGACCCTCGTCAATGTCATGTTGCTGACAACCAAGATTGTGTTTCCTTAGGAGCTTTCATTTTCAGGAAATGTAAATATTTCATAACATAAATGTGAGTTACTGTTCCCGTCTGTAATGTTGTATCACTTTAGAAATTAACAGGTCACGAGAAATTGACAGAAAGAAAATACATTGAAAAAAGGGAGTAAGTATCTTTAATGTTGAGAAAAACAACATTTTCTTTGAGCAAATATTATTTCATTTTCAAAACAATATATTTTGTATACATACTTTTATAAACGACCTACTAAGTGGTAATTCCATTAATTAGGCTATCAAAATAGATTAGATTTTTAGAGCGAGTTTGTAGTACAGAAACACAACCAATTTGTAGAAATATCTTTAGATGTAAAAGTAAACTGTGTGTTTCAATCTAGGTACCAGGTTTTCGTTCTAGTCCCTGAAAGGATGGCAATATACAACTCACTTCAGTCTGAGCTTAACTTTGCTACATTATTAATAAATAAACTTGGAAAAATTTTCAGTTTATTAGAAGATTATTTTTTTCTTTCACACAGTTATGGTCCTGTGACCTGACACATTTATCATACTTTTGAGAATTATTAAAACAAACATTTTATGTAACGTAAGAAACTTATGATGTAAAACTTGCCGATGTGTTTACAATGTAATGTATGACGATTTGGGAAATAAGATTTTATCTGCGTGAACTAAAACAAATTTGATAGGGTAAAAACCGCTACGCGTGATACTAAAGTTTTTATTTGTAAACAAAAATGACTACATAATATAAAATTAAACAAAATTATTATATTTCAAAGTGTCATTGAAGAATACATGTTGCAGATTGGGTAATACAAAAAAATATTTATTTATCTACTCCCAGAAGAAATCCCAACTTTCCTCGAGCTATACTTGTTTCCTTCATTGGTTTTCTTATCGCCTAACACGGATCAATGTATGTTTTATATAGAAATGTTCTGCTCGTAATTCACATACACTGTATAAAAGGATTCATTCTTTTGTAAGCCATATATGTAGAATTTCTTAAAAAAAAACTTTATTAAGTCATAAGAAGTCACTTTTAGTGTCATATGCCCGAGGTTTCAGTGTAAGTATAATATACTTCTGCAGCTCTTAACAGAAACAGAAACTAATGAAGATACGTATTAAGTGTATATCGGCGCTACCAGCTTTAATAACGGATGCGACTTGAAAATAATTTGAGGCTGTCATCAATTCTTATTAAACCTCATTAGTATTTATGATTATTGTTAAAAGTAAAACGAAATCAAAAGAGAATAAAACTATGTTCGAATTTCTGTTATAAATATGACGTCTGGACGCACGACGGCGGACTCCAGAATTGAGAATTCAGAGTTCAGTGAGTGCGTATCATTGAAGAATGTGATTATGAAGAATCTTTGAGAAATACAAGAGCATTAAGATCAATTGCAGTTTCATTTTAAAATATCATCGAATGCTCTAGAAGAAGTGACATTTGTAACGTCAGCGAGGCTCGCGTCCCTCTCTCTCTATTAAAACAACGAATCTGTAATAAATTCGATATGTAAATTCAATATATATTAAACACATCTGACGTCATATGACATCTTTGCTTTCGACCAAAATTTTAATATTAGAAGTAAAATCGATTCTACTTATAAAATAATCATAGTAAGGTAGTTTGTTACCTGAATCACTTTGCCTCTACCATTAATAGGACAAGTATAGCAAAACCACAAATCATAGCTAAGATTTTAGCGAGTACACATTTTAAATTAAACTAAGTTTTTCCGATAGCAACTCGTTTTTTATTATAAAACTTTTATTTTCATCAACCATTGTCACACGCGATGAAAAGTAATCTAAACGTCAGGAAAATGTTAACATAGAATAATAAAAAAACACGCAGCTAGCCGAAGAACTTAATAACATTTAAAATAATAAATATTGTTACCAAATTATTACAGTAACAACAATTACAGTATACCTTTTATATTGTTATATATTAGTCCCACGCCGTACGTTCCCTAAGGCCTCTTTCTTAGTATTGTTCCTCTCAAACTGAGGAAGTTATCAAAGTCAATGTTACATCTCACAAGAACATAAATTGATTTATTTCTGACTCCGTTTCTATTCCTTCATAACTTCAAATGTACACAAATAATTAAACACACTCATTCAAAGCTGTAAAAGCCTTCTCTGGTAAGTATTCTTCTTTTCAAAGCAATAAAACTATATTTTTTCCCAGTGACTGTACGTTTATTGAATCCTAATGACCCTCATTCCTACTCCACATTGTATTCTTATATTTCGGACCGTTCTCTCTGTCATGTAACTTACAACATATTTACTTGTAAATAGATAACGAAAGTTAATTTTATTTTTAGAACAATATGAATAAAACAAGAATATGTATTATAATAATATCAAATGCACGATATTATAAAACAAATAATTAAATTTAAGTTTCGTAAAACAACTAAAACTGTTATTATTCAAAATGTGTATCAACTATGAAATATTGAAACTGTATTATAATAATTAATTTTAAACGATACAATTAATTGTTCACAATGAAATGGTAGTATTGAAAGCAGTTGGTACTTCTAATGAAGCAATTAAAAATATTTATTAAATAAAACAAAAACATTAAACAATAAAAGTTACATCATACAAACAGATACTAGGAGTACCATAACACATGGAATACAAACATGAGTACATATAGCAATATTATTATTTTTATTAACAATTTATGTTTTATTTTTTAAATGAGTCATTGTTACTTGATAATAGAAATAAATAAAAAAAATATATAAAAAATATAGATAAAGGTAAATCACAGTCTAATAAAAAAATTACTAAAAAAATTATATTCATACTATAGAAAAGTGTGCCTTCACAACTTCCTTTCATATATTTTAATCTTCTATATATATAAAAATGGATTGCTGTTCCTTAGTCTCGCTAAAACTCGAGAACGGCTGAACGGATTTATCTTATCTTAGTCTTGAAATGTTCGTGGAGGTTCAGGGAAGGTATAAAAGCTGAAAAAAATTGATTCATTACTGGGAAAACCATAAAAACAGCCCTTTTCTATTTCCCATACAAACTTTTTTTTACATTAGATTTGACAACTAACTGATATGTCAATCATTCTGTCGCACATCAAAACACGGAGATTTATGACTTTAATAGGTAAACTCCAAAAATATAAATAAAAAACGTAATAGATATTTCTTGATTATAGGGCGATACGAAGTTCGCCAGGTCTTCTAGTCTAACAATAAAACATCTATTTAATTTTCCATTTAACGTCAGTGTACTGAAGTCACATTAATATACGAGTACATGATAATTCAGTGAATACTTGGAGCAACTTTAACCATGACATCGTTGTAATATATACCTATCGTCTGTTTTACTCTCAGTTTGTTGCATCGGAGACCTTCAGTAAATCACTATTTAATTTACAATAATACATATTTGATTTCAAAAGTTTTACACTATACGTAAAATTTCCTGAAGGTACGTTCCTATCGAATGATTATTATACATATTTAAACTCGTTGAACATTCGGCTTTAAAACTAAACGACTTTTTTATTTCCTCAATGTTTAACAAACTGTCACATGGGTCACAGGTCCTTGTAGTGGACACTTTGATTTAAACTGTAGTGGTCAATACGGTGACTACGATTGGTCTATCGAGAACGAAGTAAATGAAATTCTCGGAACTTTCACGAATATTTGTTATAGACTGGAAACCTTTATTTTTTTTGTGTTATTATTCATGATTCATTCATTTACTGATCGTGTCGACCTCGCCCTGAAGAAATTTATGAATTTAATGTTTTAAGTTAGTCCCGTGAGTGAAATAAAAACAGTATATATCTACCTCTTTTGATTATAACAGGCTATAATAAAGCCGTAGATATTGAATTTAAAACACTTTCACTGGAATAGAAGAAAATTTTTATAAATGTCATTTAGCATCAGTCAGGACATTAATAGCGCTTCATAGATATTCATGGAATACAACTCAACATTTTGTTTTGTATCCGTAGTGCTTTACTTTCGATCGAATTTGTTTTTCAAAGAAAGGAATGATCTTTTAATAAATTACATTGGTCCGTTTGTCGATACAAGATATGAAAGCAGTTACAGATTATGTAACATAGTTCCGTTATTCTGTTCACATTACTGATGACTGTACGTATGTACGTATGACCTCCTTCTAAGATGTGTTCATCAAAAGGTATTACTATCTTAATGTCACTCCTTCACTCTTATAAAGTTTCATGTGTACGTGAACTGACTGTTTATATTATTATCATATATTAACTGTTATACATATATCATAAATCATTTTAACTAACTCGATTTCATTAGTTGTTATTACATTTAGATGTAACCACATTTACCTTTTAAAAATATTTTCTGCCGAAATTAAATGTCTCGTCTGAAACTCTTTAATTCCTCGGTGAGAAGTTGGTTCACGTATTTACAATATTGTCAATCCGTTTTCAGATTATAAAATATATACCGAAAATATGTATTAAGGTCGTATTAATGGTTCAATATTATAACACAAAAAATATTATTAAATATTGTTCGTAAGTGCTGTCATAAAAACACACATAGATATATAAAAGTATATAGCAATAGATAAATATTTATAGTTCGTAGTTACATGTCTCTCACCCTTTATTTGTATGTATATTCTTATTTTTCATTTTTTTACATCAATCACGGGAATAAAACTACAAAAACAAGTCCATGATGATTTCCTCAATACTTCTCAACTAATTATATTGAGCTTAATTAATAATAATTAATTTATAGACATTCTCTGTAAATAAATACAGCGTATTTATTTTTTATTTTTGTTTCTAACCATCTGGGGGAGTTTCTTGATAATAATTCCAAATGCAAATGAAATTAATATTCCATTTAACCTCGTTACTTAAAATGAGAGAAATAAGTTATATTTATATGAAACAAAGATAATAGTCATATAGTTTACAACACAATATAACGCTTAAGACTTACAGTTTGTAATATGAAGATCACAAATCAATGTAAGCTGACCCAAGAGTTTGTTACAAGAACTATGTACTATATTAAATAACTTGTGTCAGTATAGAGGTGTTATATGTTCAAGATATTGAGACTAAAACTTAAACGAGACATACATTTATAAAGAAATGAATAAAACAAAAATTATGACGTTATTCTCAAACTGGTTTCTCGTTTGTATTACAATGAAGATATAAATTAGTAAGTGTTGTTATAAGTGCTATTAAAAATGTAACTAGTCGTCTTTCAAAAAACAAAAATAAAAATTAAATAAACGCCTTCATTTCATTCTACAAACTAATTATATTCGTCCAACAAAAACAATCGTTGACATTGGAAAAATAATCCACGATTTCAGTGTGAATGAAGCCATAATATGATATAAATTAATACTAAAACTAGTTTTAATCAAACTGAATAGAAAAGTTGTACTAAATTAAAAGAAATAAACTACGAAAAGTCATTTCACTATCAAGTTTAAGAGTAATTAGTGTTACCTATGTAGAGTTTTATTATATTAAAATGTGCAAAGAAAATAATACATAATAAATACTGTATCCTTACCGTAAAATAGTTCCGATCATATATTTCAAATGCTCTTTAAATATCTTTTACATGAAGACTATTCATTGTTACTCTGTAAGGTCGGCTCACGAACTAAAATATTCACAGGGTAAAGAAAGATATTGAGTTGTTAGAAACTCTTCCAGACATTAAAGAAAACGTTTAATAAGAAGTTATGTGACTTACGTTAAGAATGAAAATTGAGAGAAATTGTTTGTACGGCGTGGGTCAAAACGACTTTAAAATGATATATAAGAATAGTGTTACAGTGTATTATAGACTAGTCCTAGAAAAAGTTATTGAAAAATAGAATTATACGTGTGACATACAAAGTATCTTCCTTAGCATTAAAAACATATTCATAATGGCCAAAATTGTAATTTAAATATAGATTTTAAAACTTATGGATAGTGTTTAAGTTGAACATATATGATTTATTTGTAAACAAATATTTCAATTTATATAACATATATAAATCTAACATAATAATGTTTTACATAAAACATTTGTGTATATTCTTTATTAATTCTCACGATTAAAATACTTATTGGAAATAAAAGTCCTCTTTAGGTACTCATTTGAGTTAAATTTGAGGTAATTTTATGTAAAATTTGTTTACAAATTGCAAAAAATGATACTCTTTTATATTTTCCCTTAATTTATAAGAATAATGATTTTTTATTGAGTCCAATAATTCTGTTCCAAATAAGTCGAGGTGACTTTAATATGAAACTGTGAAATTAATTACTATACTTGACAAAAGAAATATAAAAGTGTTCTTTCTTTATATTTTATATCAGTGAATATTGTTATCAAAGAGGAACAGATTAATATAAAAATCTCATATTTTTTTTATGAATGATCATTGTCTATAGATGGTTGCCCTTGATGTGATTTTCATATTTTTAAAGGAATATAAAAAAATATATTTGAAATATGACAGAGCTTGTTCAGTAAAACTAAATTTTATATTTTATTCAAACAATTGTTTAGGTTTTCTAGATATTAGACAAACTTGTCGTTCGTAGAAATTCTTACAATACTTTGGGGTTTAGTGATGAAATATATAACTCACAGGAGATATTCATCTTAATACAAATCACATCACTTCACTGACCTGTTGGTAGTTTTAATAAACCCCAGAACCCAGCTCGTGAAGATGGATGTAATATGTATATTGAGATTGATATCCGAGGCTATTAACACTAAAAATAATTGAACTTCAATAGAGAGGACAGGTGGGAGCCCTCATCACAAATATAACTTCTTATGTTCGTGACCACACTGTCAGATATTAAAACACGCATAGTGTAGCCTGTGTACATACAGAGCAGTAGGTGAGAACATTAAGAAACTGTTAGAGGGAGATGACAAGAAATAAGACTGACAGACACTTTCATCTTGTGTGACCGTGATCACGGATACTGTGAAGTAATGTACAATAAAATAGAGTGGACATATAGGGTGAAATTTACAATAATACAATATATGAAGTACATTCAATATATGGTTGATTTATTGATTCAATGATGTTAAGAATTTTGTGTTGTTGTTGTTATAATATGTATTTTTAATTTAATATGTAACGACCCTAGCAGAGGATATATTTTCTTATTTATAATTGTATATCCACCTCGAACTTCTTTCCTAATGAGGTACACAGCGATTTACGAGGATAAGTTTGAAAAAACTGGCAACAATATTAATATAATATATTAGAAAAACGAAAGAAACCTAAAGTATGGAGTAACACGAGAACAGAATAAATTAATTATCAGGGAGAAAAAAATACATTTGTATTCAAGTCAATAATTGTGTACTTTATTGACTTGAATACATTTAGTTCTCCTTATATAATGTAAATAATGTAATGCTTATAAAGTATCGTGAATCAGTATGAACAATACAAGCGTAATATACATACACATTAATATTTTGCTTCTTGTTCAATCCACTGACGTCAGTGTACAATATACATATATTCATCAATCTATGTCTGATAACGACACACTCTAATTAACATCTCGACAGTTGAGTCGTTTGTTACACGACACTGTTGTGTGAAATATGAATAAAGAGTGAACTGAAACTATCACTATATAATACATACACGTGGAAGATGATGTGCTGTAGACGAGAGATGAGTTGGTTATGAAGTCTTAAAACAATACAAGAGGCAAACAACTTATCCCTTATATTAAATAATAATCATGAAAATGATTTAGAATATTTTATATTTGTAGGTCATAGTTTCATCTTTATACAAAATCATATGTAATTCTACATGTATATGTTTATTGCAGACATGAAACAAGAATCGAAACATAATTACGTCTTAGAAAATTCCCAGTCAATTTTCAAGGTTTATCCACTAGATATATTGCCTAATTATTTTCTTCATCGATCCTACATATATCGCATCAGTAGATTGAACACCACTCGGCGGAGTGTTTCTCGTTCACTTTAGTTAAAGAAGTAACATTTATATTAGAGCTCATTCCTTCAAGTGCTCCGCGGTGTATAAATTAAAATTAAAATTAAATATTTTACTACATCGACTATCTGACTTACTGCTTACGACCCAACAAATAATGTTAGTTACATATCAGCTTTATAAAAGTAAAGAACGATTTAATTTATTAAGGAGACTTTATATTACATTTTAGAATTTTGAGATACAAAATAATTATACAAAATAAAATTTATATGTAATTACGAGGCATTCAATAGAAACATTTTAGTAATGTCTTAACATTGAACTAAAAGAAAATGGGAAAAACGTGACACACGTAATCTCTTTAAAAGATTTTCCTTTGAAGTTCTCTTTTAAAATATTATTCCAGTTTATTTGAAGCTTATTTGAAGGTTGTGAGTCTTATGACGCTCACTCTGTCAATGGATTCACAATAATATATTGATAAACAATAATTTAATGTCGTTATATCGAAACTGAGATTGGAAATACAAAAAAAGAAATTTGTATTGAAATAAAAGAAAGGACTACAAACACTGTCTTGAAACAAGTGATTAGTAAAAGTTAATTGAAGTAAGAAATATCGAAATAAAATCAAAGTACCTATATTAAAACATTAAAATTCATATATTTTATACAATTTAGCTTTAAATTATATGAATTCAATTTCAGTGACGGCACACGGGTTAAATATATCACGAAGAGACCAATCGATTATTAATTTGAAAACTTCAACAGATATTTTATTTACATAAGTATTGAGTATCATATCGTAATCTAAACAATATCAGCGAAGTGTGTAACCCTCAATATAAAGAAGTTCAAGATAAGAACACTGACGACGAGTAGAGCTCAGGAAACTATTGAAACAACTGGAAGCGAAGTATTGAAAAGATAATCATTACCTTCAACAGTACGGGAAGTATTTTGATGTTTTTAAAGCAACATCAAGTTTTTCTACTTTTTTCATATCCGACAATCATTGTTAAGTTATTAAAGGATCTTGTAAACTATTAAACTCTAACTAACAATCGATCCAACCTTCTCAGTTTGTTTTTTTTTTAGAAAATATATTTTCTTTCCTTGTTTTGTTTTATACAAACAATATTTGTATATAAAGAACGTCGACTACTCTACCTCTACGTGACCATATATTATTATAATATAAAAGTAACGTTTATCGCAAATTTCAAAAAGCTCTTTAACGACAAGCCACAAGTTTAAATTTCATTTATCTTTGAAATCATTGTACATTTGTTTAGAAATAATAATTTAACAGTCTTTTAATAGTTCTTATGACTTAAAATTATCTGCTTTTCTGAAATTTTCTTTTTTATTATGACATAATATCATTATTCGCTTTATTTTTATTTGACTGGTATATTCAAACTGTCGTTGATGTTTTCTCGTCAGCTGTACAAGGTAAGTAAGTGTCCTGTCTCGCCCTTATTACAAATATATTGTTAATATTCATGAACAGTGAATCTATGTCTTTACAAACCTTTTCTATCTGCATGCCCAGGTAGTTGAACTTCAAACTAGCTTAGAAACCATTTTGAGACAAATGCGTTTTATGACGATTACATGGAGCCTACATCGCATGCTGGCTAGCTGAGCGCGATGAGCGGCAACCACGCGACTTTTTTCTAATACTTGCATTTTTAAACTCGTGATATCTTCCGAATGAAATGTCCGAATTGAATAATTCAAAGAGTTATAAAAAGGTATTGAAGCCGTCTTGAATATAAAGTAATTTATTTTGATAAGGATTAATACCAAGGTACAGATAAAGAGCCTTTTCAAGCGGCGGCATATAAATTAAATTTTTAGAATAAAAAACCACTTACTGTGACATAACTATAATATTTAGACATATGCTGTCGCGACACTTTTTGTAGATGATGATGAGTTCTGCAAAGTCGTAGTAAATAATTTGGTTCTATCATCAATAGTTTTCGCAGCGCACGCCACGTATTGAATTTTTCAGATCATTTTTTTACGCCTTGGGTTACATTATTGGAGTTTTAGTAAGGATCCCTAATTTTTATTTAAATATAATATAGCTTATATTACTCGGGAATAATGTAGCTTTCCAAAGGTGAAAGAATTTTTAAAATCGGTTCAGTAGTTTCGGAGCCTATTCATAACAAATAAACAAACAAATCTTTCCTCTTTATTAATATAGATAGATAATAAGGTCGTTTATGAAATGTTCTGTTTTCTGCTGAAGTTCTTTCAGAGATGTTACATGATCATTAAACTTTCAGGGCGGATGACGAAGATTGCGTTATTTATTTTTTTTGTGTTGAACTTTATATTCATGGTTCAAATATTATACAGCAAAGAAAAAAAAATGTATTGTTTGATTTTAAAAGGAAAATTTTAGAGAAACTAAAACCAAATTTATAGAACACGTCAGTGATTATTATTATTCCATCGTCTCCCACTACATAGTTGGTGGAGGGAGCTCAGACCACTTCATTATGAGGTTGTACATATCGTTACTATGTAGGAATTATAAAAAAAAATTGGTAAAAATATGGGAACCGTGTTTAATAACTAAAAATAAATATTAAATAGTGCATTAGAATGATATCTTTTGATAGAGGTATTCTTATGTAAAGTCACAAAACAATTTAGAACTATTGAAGTTATTCCTATATATTATCTGTATAATAAACCCTAACAATATATTTTGTAAGGAAAAGGTGCTTATTTATCAAGCTAACGACGCGGCGTATGAAATATTTGATGACGAGAATCTTTATTTTATTTATTACGTGGTACATTTTGGTTCATCAAATGATATGATATTATTAATAATTTATATTTTTAAATATTATAAACTTACAGCTACTCGTAATATAAACAATCACAGTTTAAACATGTGTTTGTATATAAAATATTTCCTTCGTGAAATGTGTTATTGGAAGTTCTGATATCACTTTAGTAGTAGGTATACGAGTATGAGGAAATTAATTTTAATTGGTTTTCCAGTGTAGTGTTTTTGAGATATGAAATAGCTTACATCTGTTTGTCACTCGTGAAATATTTAAAGTAATGTGACATCGTTTACACAACGACGTCTCTAAAGTGACTTTAATGACGGAACTCTCACATTTAATTCATAAAAACAGTTTTTATTTGATAATGTTTTAATTCTGTGTGACTATTATTTGCTAGGTCGTCATATCAAAGCTGAAAATTTCAAACAAGTTCGATTAAAGCTGTTGTCTGTAATTTATCATCAAAGTGATTTAAATAGTTCATAGTTTTATTTAGCCACCTTTATAATTCCTTTTTCTTTATCTTTGAAATTGATTGCAGTTACTTAATTTACCAGATTTTTTTACTGTTCTTAAATTTTATTCCCTTTTCAGGTGTTTCCCAGATGTAACGAAACGAAACCAAATAACAAACTTTGGAAGGCAAGAAATCTTTAGAATATGTTAGACATTTTCGAAAGATTTCTTCTTTCAGAACCAACAAACAACAATACTTAAGATTAAATGATTTTTATTTACTGATCAAACTGTCATCAAAAATTATTTTGAACAAAGACAAAAGTGAGAATACTTAATACAAAGATTAATATACAAATATATCGTGAGGTCAGAAGTCACACTAAAAACACATGGGTTCAAGTGATATCTAACGTAATCTATTTCATAAAAATTGGTTTTGCAGTTCTATTGGACAAAAATACAGCCAATTAGCTAAGACAAAGTTATCATCACATTTTTGTTAATATACATAGAACGGATATATCATACATATGTATTTGGTATCTTTATTTGAATTGTGATTAAAGCATTCTTTTAAAATTGTTTTATATTCATTATGAAAAACAATTAAGCCATGCTATAAGTTATATTCGAATGATTCAAAAAAACGAATATACATTAGTATTGAAAGAAACTGTAAAACTTTAACTGAAAAATTTAAGTTATAAAAAATTACTATACACACTTAATAAATACAAAAAATATTACTTTTAATCGAATATACTATTGCTAACATGTTTTTCATAGTATAATATTGTTCCAGGGTGTAGTAACCTCTGAGCCCTCTGAGCCTGTGCCGCTGCTGCTGAGCGTGCGGCAGCTAGGGACGACGACCACGAGATGACGTCACGGAGCTGGGGAACGATAGTCATGATATATATATATCTTATATATAAAATTCTCGTGTCACAATGTTCGTTTCCGTACTCCTCCGAAACGGCTTGACCGATTCTCATGAAATTTTGTAAGCATATTGTGTAGGTCTGAGGCTCTGAGAATCGGCCAATACCTATTTTTCATAACCTAAGTAATAGGGGCTGTTCACCCCTAAATTTTGTTTTGATTTGGAGGAAAGGTTTTGTTTTTTTTTTTTATCAAGTGTCATAAGAAAATACATAAAATCATAAATATTTTTTTTATCACCAACCCCTACTTTTAATATGATAAAACAACGTTTGCGGGGCAGATAGTATATATTAAATAATAAATAATCAAAACTAATACAACCATTAAATTAGTGCTTAATATAGAAAAATATCTCTTAATTAAACGTTATTTCATTTAATATTTGTTACAAGTGCGATGTCGAACTTTAAATTCATAAATGTTTTTCTTATAAGTGTAATTCTCATATAAGTGATAATAATGTGTTAATGGAAATAAAATATCATAAAGGATTCATTATTTATAGGCGTAAAATCGTTAATAATTAATTAGTATATAAAGAAAATATATATAAATTAGATAGATTAATCAAATGTAGCAATATATTAAAACACTATCAGATCATAAAGGTTTTGTATAATAGTGAAATCCCACAGTAATACCTCGGATAGGAAGGTCTGTAATTCCAGGTGTTGGTGCAGCAGTTTCCTCCTAAGGTCTGCAGCACCTCGCAGTGACCGCCACGCCTCACTGAGCGCCTGCTGTCTCAGTGCTATCTGCTGGGAGTAACTTCCTCCTGGAGCACCTGGAAATAGATTTAATATCACTACAACTATCACTTCTACCTGGCAACTTCCCAGCTTTAGCCAGGGTCTACCTTACATGTTGTGAATAGTTTTGGCTAATTGTTTTTACGACCGACCGCCTGCCTGACATCAACTCTCTTTGGGAATGCATTAATCAGTGATGTCTAAATATTCTTAGAAAGTACATATGATGAGATCTAAGATTTTCGCGAGTACACATTTAAATGAAACTATGTAATATTTTCGGATTTTACTTCGCGTTTTATTTTAGAAACTACATACTCCCGACGTTTCGGCTACTTTTCAGCAACCGTGATCACGGGCAGACGAGATGTGAGTGTCTGTCAGTTGGTCTGGTCATTTTATCTCCTACCGCCATCGATTTCTTAATTGTCTTGCGTACCGCTCTGGATGCCGGCAAAATGCGCTCACGGTGTCTCGAGGTCCTGCGGTGTGGTCACGGACATGGGATTTTATATTTTTAAGAAGAGGATCCCAGGTGTTTGATAGGTTCCAGCCATCTTCTCTATTGAAATTGGGGTGTTTTTTAATTTCAATAGCCTCGCGGGTTAACCTTGGTATATATCTGTCTTCACGAGCGAGGATATGTGGTTGATCAAATCTAATGTAATGGCCTGGTTTGTCCAATGCATGTTCGCACACTGCTGACTTCGACGCGCGCCTATTCCTGACGTCTGAAATATGTTCCTTAACCCTTGTACCGATGCTTCTCTTTGTCTGTCCGATGTATGACAAGCCACAGTCACAATCAAGTTTATATACACCCGCTTGTTGTAAAGGAATGTTACTCTTGATTGGTCTTAAGAATTGGCTCACTTTCTTATGTGGTTTATAAATAGTCTTAATTGAAACCTTCTTCAAGATGTTGCCTATTCTGTCAGTAACTCCCTTCACATATGGTAGAATTGCAGGTTGTCGCTCGACTGTAGGTGGCTTCGTCTGGTTCTTGCGATGCTGGCGAGGCACGGGCAGGCTGTTGATGGTCAGAGCACGTCTTACATGCTGCAGCTCGGCCTCTAGGTGGTCAGCATCACAAAGGTGTTGTGCTCTCTGTAACAAAGATTTACCAACGGTAGCTAACTGTACAGGGTGGTGGTGTGATTTACCATTGACGTACGCAACGGTACGCAAGACAATTAAGAAATCGATGGCGGTAGGAAATAAAATGACCAGACCCACTGACAGACACTCACATCTCGTCTGCCCGTGATCACGGTTGCTGAAAAGTAGCCGAAACGTCGGGAGTATGTAGTTTCTAAAATAAAACGCGAAGTAAAATCCGAAAATATTAGTTTCATTTAAGTACATATGACTCGGAAAAATCACATTGGTACTTGCCCGGGCCAGGGTGTATATTAATACAACTATAAAATACTGCAAAAATCAGTTAAAATCTTATTTAGGCAGAATTAGGCTACATTAAATAAGGAGCTATGATATTATGAAATAGATTTTGACAAGTATTCATTTAAATGAAACTAATATTTATCATATTGTCTGCCCGTGATCATGATACTGTAAAGTAAACGAAACGTCGGAAATATGTATTTTTTTATCAAAACGTTCATCCAAGAAATATTAGTTTCATTTAAATGAATATTCGCGAAAATCTTAGATTTCATTATAAGTCAATCTTAATAGTTACTCTGTGTCTATGAGTTTGCATTTCTTATCACTGTTTTGTACACAATTATTTTTAATTTATTGTAAGAATATGTTAAACTACCTAGTGATACATTTATTATGATTGTCGAGGTTTTAGTTTAAAATACATAGGGGAGAGTCGGATATATCGTACCACTTTTCACTTTAACTCAAATATTTCGACTATAACACGTCTTATACATAATAATTAATACATATGTAAAATAAAGTTTCATATTTAAGCTTCCTAAGAAGAAGAGAACAGATCCTTGCGATTATTCTAACATTGTTAAAAATGCTTTTTTATAGAGGCTTGCCATCGGTACGATTTAGCCGACTAGTCGTTTTAATCGTACCACTAAGTCTTTAAATCGTACCATGGGTGTTTAAGTCGTACCACTGAATGAAAGACATTAAAATTCTCAATCAAACTATTTATTTTTAACTGTTAGGTAAGTAATAAAACAACATTATTTATATCTTTTAGGTAATAGAAATATAATTTTTAACTCTTAGGTTATATAAAGGAACTATAAGCTTTCTCAGTAAAATAACATGATTATACTATGATAATGAGATCAATCAACATACCTAATAAAAATGAGACAAAAAAACAGTAAACTATAATAATAAAGTAACAGTTAACAAGAGTATTATTTGTAATATAATTATTGTGCATATTTCTTAATGGAAACAATCATGACAAATGTCTGGATTCGAAGTACATGTCTCATGTAGCCACCGTTTACAGCGAACGCATTGAATCGAATCAACTTTTGGACCCTTCCTATCGTAGTAGGAACTATTGCACTTTCCACATATATTTTCAAGATAATCATCGCTGTCATCATCATCATCTAGTTCTACAACAAGTGTCTCTCCTGAAACATCGCTACTGGTGATGGAATGAGATCGTTTCCTCTTATAACTTTTGTTCTTGGCGTTGGGTAGTACTTACTATACGTACTTGCGGTAGTACTATAGGTACTTGCGGTTGGTAGTCGGGTAAATCGTACCTTTAGGTACAATTTAACCAACTGCAAGTGGTACGATTAAACCAACTAAGGCATTTCTAAAACAAAAGCAAATATCCGGCATAAACTCAAAACTTAGACACGGAACAAAAACCCCCAATAATCTAGTATACAATTATGAATAATAAAAAAAAAACTGAATAACTATAGCTTATCTTGATTACGAGCTATCTCCTTACGAATGTACGACAATATTTATGTTAATTCCTACAAAAAATGTTTTTCTTTTATTACGTGCACAGTTGTTAACTCACGTCGATTTAAACTAGTGGGTGAAGAGGGATGGTACAGGGCCACGATTTGGCGTTGTCAGTGTAGAAAAAAATATTCATTAAATGGGAAATTTAGAAGTGGTACGATTTAAATGCTAGTACGATATAACCAACTCTCCCCTAATATGTTTAAAGTCATAATTTTCTCAAGTCTGCGCGTCTATAGCGACCATATCGTTCTCGGCTGCGTCGTGGTCCCTCAAGAGGGCAGTGGCGGCGCGCAGGTCGCGGGGCGTGGGGGGCGGGGCGAGGTGTGCCCGGCGCTCCCCGGCCCGCGCCAGCAGGTCCCCGGCGTCGCGGTGGAAGCGGTGGATCTCGCCAGCAGCAGCCAGGCGCTGGCTGCGGGACTGGATCTGTTCTACCAGACGCTCCCAGGACTCCCTGGAATATATGAATTGTATTTGAGTTGTGGATTATGTAAATTAGATCTTATAAATATGTAATTAAAATTCATTTTGCCTTGTTTTAAATGACATGTGGAATTTTTGAATTAGATCTTATGTGTATGTCATTAAGTTTCATTTTTCTTTGTCTAAATTAAATTCCATATCTAGTTATTAAGTCTTATTTTAACTTGTACAAATTTATTTGCATTTGTGGAATGTCTTATTTAGATTCTATACCTGTATACATGTCATTAAGTCTCAATATTCTTTGGTATAAATTTGATTCGAACATGTTGAGTATCTATATTAGATCCTATATCTATGTTATTAAGGGCCATTTTCCATGTAGGGGCTGTCTGAGGCGACCAGCTTCTTGGCCAGCTCCTCACACTAGTTGAACCTCTCCGCCCCACTCTCTACACGGTGACAGAGCTCTTCAAACTTGGACCTAAGAATCTGTGGTTGGGAAATATGATGTCTTAGATTATAGATATAATTAAATGGTTTTGGAGGATATTTTAATGAAGCTGTAAAACTTTAGGTATATTTAATATTATGACATGCTAACCTTTGCACATCCTTGTGAGATACAAGAAATAAAAAAAACACTAAATTACGTACTAAATGCTCAAATTGACTTAAATTTCAACAAAATTTAGCATTCATTCGTTAGTTTCTAAAAATAGGATTTCCGAACGGATTTCCGTGAAGTTTCAAAGCTTAATATTTGAAGATATAACTGAATAATGTCTCCATCACCAAGTGTGATGGCTGGAGTACCCTCTCATCATCATCATCATCATCATAATCTACATATCGTTACTCACCAGTAAGTGTTCATAGTACTGTCCGTAGTCTTCACTGGAGGCGGCTACTTGCTGCTCCGCAACCCATTCCTCCAACTCAGCGCTCTCAGCGCTCTCATATTCATGTTTAAGGATAGACACACATATTTTTAGAGGATATCCTATTTATATATTCCTATAACCCACATATACTAGTCTTTGTCAGCACTTCTTCATAGTCAACTTCAGGAATAGAAAGGCGTTACTGTGTAACGCTTAAGAAGCAGTAAATAACAAGTCTTGATGAAAAGTATGCTACGTCAGTCTCCTGTTTCTAAACTACTTCGAAACAAATTTACAAATTCTTATAGCCCTTCTTGATTACAAGTAGTGCGACGAATATGATATGTATACAGGGTGACTGGTGAATTACTATCGATAGTTAAGGACGTGATATTTGACGATCATATATGACAAAATAAAAATTAATATAACATAAATATTAATAAACTTCTAAGTAAAGTTAACCAAAACTTATGTAATTAATTACGCATCGTGTGAACACCCTACAGATTAGGTATACACACACACTCACACATACGCGTGCGGGGGCGTGGTGTTGTATCAGCACGCCACCGCACGCGTCCACACTTGGAACACTTGGAACGTCTCCACACTTTATTTATTTATACGGAAATTTTGTCAAAAATTAAGTACCTATTTTTTTTACATAATTCGAATGAGAATCATGTACTGAGTATTCTCCTTAAATATTGATAGTAATTCACCAGTCACCCTGTATATATTACCTTATGCCGTGTGAGTAGTTGAATCGCTCTATGTCTATCATTGCCGACGTCACCGGAAGCCAGTGCGGCGGCCTTGTCAGCCAGACAGGAATCGACTTCCGCTGCGTCATGCAGGAACTACTGGGCCTTGAGCGCCACCTCCAGCCGGGCCGCGCCCTCCTCCGCCGCTGATGATACAGAGGAGTACGCCTCTTCAAGCTCCTGGCACAGCTGCTTGATCTGGAATGTGATCGTTATAGTTTAGTGGGTGGAGTAGGGAAATAAATTATATATATATGCATAAATTAATCTTCTTCTTCCTGGCAATTTCCCAGCTTTAGCCAGGGTCTGCCTAAGATGTGTGAATAGTTTTGCCTAATTGTTTTTACGACCGGACGCCTGCCTGACATCAACCCTCTTTTGGAATGCATTAATCAGTGATGTCTAAATACTCTTATAAAGTACATATGACTCGGAAAAATCACATTGGTACTTGCCAGGACCGAACCCGCGCCCTCATGCATGAGAGGCGGGACTTTTAACCACTAGGCCACAACTGACTAAGGAAATGAATTATATGTATATACATAAATTAATATAATACAAATTGGTGTTTCAGTTAATGCCGCGTTTACACTGTTTACTTCGCTGTAAGCAACAGTACTATGCACATGTGCTTGGAATCTACTCTCAATCTCTCTCCTACTTTCTACATTTGTATATCTTTTTATCCCTACGTTGAACCTTTAACGCAACCTTGTTTGTAGTCGCATAAGAAGTTTCACTTCAAGAATTCACTCAGAAAATATAAAAAAAATCAATTAGTAGCCGAACTTTGTCCAAAAATAATTTAATTATGCATGCTGTATATAATATTTCAGATGAACCAAGGTATGGTGTGGAGATCCAGAATGAATTTAACTATCATAATATGACGTTGGTAGGATGGACATTTTTTACTATGCGTCAGTTCTGCACTGTCGAACGGACGCGTGTTTCTCTCTTAGAAATAAATACCTACATATAATCACTACAAATACAATGGGACATATAACTATATAACATTACTATGTGATACATGAGAATGTGAGTTATATATATATATAGTCCACCTTCCCAGCCTGTGGATGCGTGTCCAGCTCCTTGCCCCGCTGGAGCACCCTCTTCACGACAGGCCTCCGCCCCTCAAGCTCCGCCCTCAGCTTGACGTGTTTCTTCTGCACGTGGCAGATGAAGCGGGGGCCTGGCGCTCCGACACCCAAGCTAGCTCTCCTGAAACCCCGGCAGCGAGCTTGTGTAGTCTGTGGAGGATTTGGATGAATAAAATTAGTCCTCAAATTGATTATGTACTATTACTATCCTACTAATATTATAATTGCGAAAGCTTGTGAGTGTGTATGTATTTATTTATTTATTTAGGCACACAAACAGAATATAAGCCGGATTACATATGAGTTACAGTCGAAA
The DNA here is from genome assembly GCA_916720795.1 of Danaus chrysippus. NCBI lineage: Eukaryota > Metazoa > Arthropoda > Insecta > Lepidoptera > Nymphalidae > Danaus > Danaus chrysippus. The sequence goes on along the minus strand of CAKASE010000077.1, from coordinate 4,490,306 downwards.
ATTATTTTTAGCTTGATTATATTCTTACGTATGTGTATACGGCATAATCATTACAAAAACAATATTTTTGTCGGGTGCTACATTATTTAGGTACAATTTAAGACTAATGAATAAACAGGAAAATGTATGTTTGTTACTTCTTTACGCTCAAACGGCTGAACCGATTTTGATAAAATTTTGTGTACAAATTATAAATTAATTATAATATTAAATATTTTAGTAAAACCGCGGGGCGCAGCTAATATGGTATAAATTATAAAACAGTGGCTTTTCTTGTCCCTATATCCGTATGCATTCTTAATAACTTAAAACTACACAGTGGATTTTGGTGCAGTTTTTTTTGAAAGATAGATTGTTTGAAGAGGAAGGTTTGTATGTATAATGATATCTATAAATAAGTGGAGAATCCTTATCCAGTTAAATAACTTTAATACATTTTTGATTTAAAATAGATCTATGGCCCTTTACAGTAAATATTTTAATCTTTATACCCGTCCCGGCTCAATTGTATATATGTATTACATACATATAAATTGTTCCGTCAACCGTTATAGAGCAAGAGCCAGGGCCAGTCACGCATTCGTTGATTTACAAAAGCTGAAAGTTTTTCTATAGAGTACCCAATACAGGTAATCACGATCCCCACCTATGAAATTTGGGTCGCGGTGGCTTTGGCAGGTAACACGTTCTAAAGGTGTATAAAATTTTCTTTCACTTTCCTCTTAGTACAAAATTCAGTTTTGATATATTTTTATCGTAATAATATTAGAAATCAAGCTGTAAATTGCCCGGCACTTAGTAATGTGGGAAACCCAGCCAGGCACCCCTAAATTATAAGTAATTTTATTTGTACTTTGGTTATATTACATATATACGCTGATTTTTATGTATGTTACTGAGGAAAGTATTAAATTATATTTACTCATTAGCCAGGAAGTTTCGATGGTGCTTTTACCTGGCCAGGCACACTCAAAGTCTTCCGTAAGTGCGAGAGCGAGGAACATATATCTGAGCGAGTGTGAGTTAGATCTCTCGGTCTATTGCGAGCTTCTACTGCGCATCGGCTGTCATTTAGCAATGTCTTTTGTGTGAACTATTTTATAATTTAACAAATTAATCGTTACATAAAATTATTGAAGAAAGAAGTATTAATTTTAGACAAATTATGCAGAAAAAATTTCTTTTCAATAAGTTATTACATCAAAAATCAAACAGTTTAATTAAAACTGTTTTGAAAAATTCTACATTTCAATGTTTATTCAAATTAGAATCACAATATGAAAAAAAAAATATGTATTATGGGAGGGCATAAGTAATTTGTCAATAAGAAATTTAACGAAAAAGATATTTTTATTGTGCTTATTATTACTTTTACTTTTTCTAATATCTAGTATATAATATCAGCAACGAATTATATTTAGAACCATCTTTTCACTCAATGACTGATCTATATAACACATAAAAAAAGTATTGTTCAGAAACCGAAAAGCCTACCGTCTGTACGTTTACATTTGAAAAAGCATTTAACGAGAAAAATTTGTCCTAAGTAACTAAATTTGTCTTCTAAGTAACTAAATACCTATAAAATGTAAACATGAACATATCTATTCGTAACTTCATCGAGGATATGTTCCTTCCTCTCGCACTTACGGAAGACTTTCAGTGTGCCTGGCCAGGTAAAAGCACCATCGAAACTGCCTGGCTACTGAGTAAATATAATTTAATACTTTCCTCAGTAACAAACATAAAAATCAGCTTATATATGTACTACAACGAAAGTACAAATAAAATTACTTATAATTTAGGGGTGCCTGGCTGGGTTTCCCACCTTACTAAGTGCCGGGCAATTTACAGCGTGATTTCTAATATTATTACGATGAAAATATATCAAAACTGAATTTTGTACTAAGAGGAAAGTGAAAGAAAATTTTATACACCTTTAGAACGTGTTACCTACCAAAGCCACCGCGACCCAAATTTCATACTATTTGGGGATCGTCACTACCTGTATTGGATACATCTATAGAAAAACTTTCAGCTTTTGTAAATTAACGAATGCCTGGCTGGCCCTGGCTCTTGGACTATTAATCATTTCTTATATAATATTGTATTGAATCATATTTTGTTTTAGTTATATCGTATACTGACTGTAGACTAGTTTCCAGCGCCTGTCTCCTCTCGGCCGCTCGAGGGCGGAGCGCCCGGGCGGTCTGCAGCAGCGCAGCGGAGTCTCTCTCAATGGCCGAGCCGTCGAAGTGACCACTGGAGACCAGGTCGGAGTCCTGGGCTGCAAGGGACCCCGCTCGTTGTTCGCATTGACTCAACTCTTGTTCCAGAGCCTGTAGACATTTATGTTACTATTGAATATTATATAAATATGGATATATTATGTTCTAGTAAATACAACAAGGACGAAATCGCATTTTTCTGTAAACAATAATTGTTTTTATCAATACACATTTCTAAACAATATAATTCTACTTGTTTTACTTTAAAACAAATTGTTTTCTCGCCTGAGGAGCCCTTAGTTTAAATCTAGTTATTAAAGCACCAGCAAGTAGCTCTTTACACTTTGATTTTATAAAAATAATCTTAGCAAAAAAAGAAATTACCATTACCACAAATTATATCAGTTAGCTGGCATAACTACGACAGATAATACTTTGAAAAGCAATGCTATATATGTATATGTATTTATATAGTATATCTAGTAGGTATGTATGGATATATGTTGGTCTTACAAGTAAATTATCCTTACTGATTTTGATAAAACTCTTCTATAAAGCAATTTAGACCTCATAATGACATCCATTATATTAGATACACATTAATCACCATCTGAGTAATTCCTAATACACGCATGAAGTCGCAGTAAACAGCTAGTATGTGATGTAACCACCTGGTGTAGTAGCAGCAGTCTCTTGCAGGATCTCAAGTCTGAACTCAGCTCGGTGCTGTTCAGAGCTCGCTACACCTCCGCCAACCTCGCTTTGGCCTCTTCCACCGACCTGGGAAATCATAATTATATGAATATATTCAATGCATATTCATAATATAGGAGATTATATGAGATGTTTCCATCATCATCATCCTATCAGAGCCCACTGCTGAGCCTCTTCTCACATGGAGAAGGTTTGAGCATTAATCACCACGCTCGGTCAAGAAGGGTTGGTGATGTCAAACTTATTATATGATATTATTGAATGGTGTAACCACGCTAAGGGTCATAGATGTATCACATATATGTATTTAATAGGAAAAGAACTTACAATCTGTACATAACGCGGTCCAGATTTTATGTTTTACTGAGAGATCATAAAGTATTTAGTGCAAGTTCGCACTTGGGTTGCTACGAAATTAAATTCAAAAATTTATTATCAATATGTGCCTAAATATATTTTATATCATACATATCTCGTCTGCCCGTCATGACTGTTTCTTAAACAATGAATGCAAAAACTTTTACAAGTTATTATTTCACTTGCAATGTATGTATGTTTTTTTATTTTATTTTAGGGAAACAAACAATAAGATAAATTTATGGGACATAATTATACAAAATTGCATATATCAGCTAAGTTTCCACTGGTAATTAGACACATATTATTAAAATTAAAAAAAGACTAGTAAACATTAAAAACGTATACTGACGAATTTCTTCGGCAGTTATGAATAAAATCTAACATAAATATAATTAAACGAAACAAATTTAAAAAAAAAAAGAAGTAACAAAACACAAAATTGAAGGCATTAATGTGTACACCGGTTAGTAAAATTACAGGCAAAACATTTATACACGTCAAAACAAACTATGAATTGATACATAAATTAATCTCATTAACTTTATTTTTAAAAGAATACATTTTTCAAATAATATATCAATATCTGAATAAACTTTATTATAATTTTGGCAGCTACGATATAAGAAGATATTATTAGTACTTTTCGTTTTACAAATCGGCACATTAAATAATGGTTTATATCTAGAATTTATTCGTGAACAATTAAATTCAATATTAGACAATGGGAAAGGTGAATCTACGAAACAGTTACTTATTTTAATTAATGAAAAATACACTTTGTTTATAGTTTGCAATTTCGTCCTTTAATGGTTTGAGTTGCGCAGAAATTATATCGGTTATAGTATTTTCCAATTTAAGCCACAATTTGTCGAACTCTTTGGATACAATATTTTGAACTTCCTCACCAGAGACTGGTATTACATTTGTATCCACTTTGGATGAAGCAATGTGGGCTCGGACACCTCTACGATTTTTAATATTATCATCCATGGTCTTTTTACAAATTAATTATGTGTAATCTCAAAATGAGGAAAAAAAATAAAAATAAAATAAAATAAGGTCAATCTTTCTCAGAGACGATACCCGGGATCGATATCTCGCTTCACGAGTTTAAGACTTCGTTATCACCTTTCGGCCAGTTTGTTTCTTGACTCCGTGGTGAAAAAGATGATTTAGTTAAAACAGCTGGGTTTTATCAATTAGTTCTTGACCAATCAGGAGTAAGGACGCAATCCTCTTGAGCGTTTGAATAAAAATACTGGTTTTTACCTTACAAATTTTAAAAAACACTTAATCACCTTCGCAAAGTTAATGCACTGAATGTTTTAAGCACTATTGACAGCAATAAAACGACAAAACACTTATTATTCTAAAGTTTAAACAGAAAATACTATTCCGATATACACTATTAGGTTAATATTATGAAGATAACAATTTGACGTCAAACACCAAAAATCACCAAGTTAACCGCCTACAAACGGTAATAGCGAATAATAGTACAATAATTTGACCGATAATCACTTGATAGTGGCAAGAAAACAAATATTTACAATTTTATTGATTTTTATGTACGGAGCCAATGTTTACGCTACCGGTAGCGACACCTAATTGATATTCTAACCTAATTTATATTCTTGAAACCTAATTTACATTCACTTAAAAATTACATTTTATGTATGAGATTTATATTTTCATTTTATTGTTTTGAAATGCTAATCACTACTGGGTCTGTATATGTAATGAACATTGCTATTATCTGGTATTTAGAGATCACCAGCTGGAAAGATTTATAAACCACAGAGGTCATTTCAATGGAATATATAATTTAAATATAATATCAAACTAGTAGTAATAGATAGCACCTGCGGGCAATTATCATATATGGTCATACAATTAAGACCTCTTAATTAAAAGTTTAAATTAAAGAACATTTAGACCCCAGTTATTGATCATGGTATTATTTTCTTAACTATTATTTTGGTCTGAAAAGAGATTGTAATCTGCACAATTAATAACTTTTGGTAAAAATGTTTGATATTCTGATAATCAACTGATTTCTGTCGAGTAACTAAATAATCATTTCATATGAAGAGATAAAAAATTACTTATTTAATAACATTGTTTTGATATTTGACATCTTTTATTATGTCTAAATATAAAGTTTATTGGGACGTGACGTAATTTCACTAAAGGAATCAGACTTCTTTTTAAACTTAACTTACAATTTCTTACACATAGATATATACAATATTTATAGAAAACATCTACTACTCTGAAGAAAGTAGGTACAGCAAAATTTATAACCTACTCCGTTGTTAAGTTAATCAAAAGTTGAATTGATTCCAAGGTCCATAGAGCTATGTGTTTTGTAATAAAGAAATTTAAATAAGAAGTTGGTAATATGCTAGAAGAAGCATTATAATATCTTAGTATTCTTGGAAGTTTTGTCCCCTGGAGTGTTGTTTTTGTCTCTTCATGCCATACTTATAGTAAACGATATCCAATTGCGCAATAATGTAATGAAAATTTGTTTATATACCGTTTAGACATTCAACATTATTTATTTGTTTAATTTTTTGTTCTTAGACTAAACGATATGGCTATATAATAAATTTTAAACCAAAAATTTTGTAACTGTAGCGGAGCTACTGAGGTTTTGAATAAAATATTTTAAACTTTTGTATGTATTGCAAATTTAAAGGAGATCGAAAGTATTGCATACAATTCTGGGCCCACAATGTAAAAACATGAAAATAGTATTAATTAAAAGGTTCAAAATTAAGAGTTTCTTCATTGAAAATTCTATAGAAATTGGCAATCAGACAGCTGAGTTATTGAAGGTTCAGTAAAAGTGAGGTTATATTGCATTATCTTTAAGAGTTAGATGAATACCCTTAAAAGTATGTGAAAAATAATAATTTTCATTTAGAAGAGAATATCTGATAAGTTATAACAAGGCAAGAAAGACTCAAAGATATACAAATATCGGCAACAAGTATGGAATTTTACGAGGAACAGGGGTAGTGAACTATGTGATAAAAGTCATAAAATAAAACAAATAATTTTAATGGAATATGTATTTTATTCCTCTTCAATAATAATTATAATGTCGTCTAGGAACTATGCAGGGGGTACAATGTTACTAGTTGCTATCCCACAATTCACACAGCGATCCATCGTTTCAGTAATATCCAATCCATAAGCCGGCGAAATAATCCAAATTAACAATTGCAAGTTAAACGTGCAGGCGATCGTCGCTGTCCAATGTGAAAGCAAGGGTCGTAAAACGTTAGGCGGGTTCGGAGTCCGTAAAAAAACAAGGCAGTGGTCGTTGAAAACGTAAAAACGATAGGGAAAGCACTCGAAACTTATCAAAAAACACGAAACAAGTGAGACTCATAACAATGCATCTGGCATGGTAATTGTTAAGTGTCAATGTTATGTTGCCATAGACTATAAACTGAATGATTTCGATCGATATGGAATCTATAATCGAAAAGAATGTTTTAAAATAATATTTAATATTATTATTATATTAATACACCACCTTATTGAAAGTTATTTTTTATTGAATTGTAGACATATATGGTGTAGTTTAAATGAAGTTACTATAAGTTGAAAACTACGAGTGAAGTTTTTATTTTAAGTAAATAATCGAATAATCATTTTTATTTAATTAATCGTTAATCGATTGCTTCATAAAAATAGTTATTTGCATATTTCTCCGCTTATATATTGAGAATATATGCAGATTTTTGGTATTTCATACAAAAAAAAATTAAATCAATTTTGAACTCATAACATTTTGGGCAAACCAGTTTCCATCTAATTTAATTATATTTGTTCAATTATTGCTTAAAACTTATTTAATATTTTTCTTTCTTGCGTCGGACAATCTTCTTATTAAATTGTATATATCGAGGATGTGCACTCCGTCTATTGTTCTCGTCGTCCAGGCCCGCGCACCTCTAGCCCCGCAGGCCCCCGCTAGTCGCCGCTGACCAACTGAGTGAGCACTGCGCCTCAGTGTTGCTAGATGGAGGCTATCTCCCTTACCGAGCTGCTATATTATTTTATGCGCTGGCTAAAGGTAGCCAACTTCGCTATATATTTTTTTTCAGATATATTTAATTAACAAATCATTTATATGCAGAAAAAAAAAGAATTTCAACACTCAACACTCAGTTTCAATAAGTTTTATGTATATGGTATAGCATGGATTTTAAAACGTTAACTCTCTCTGTACATATAGGTACATAATTTTATATCAAATCCTAGTGGCTTCACTACTAATGTGGGTTCGATGGTATGTTACTGTCCGTTGGAAAAGGACCGGCTTACTTTTGTTCGTGTTGATTGTAATTTTTAATTTAATTTTGATTGTAATTATCTTATCGTATTCTTACAAAATAAGAAAATGGGTACTTATTACTTCTAAATTAAGTACTTTAACCTATTTTAGTATGTTAATTTTTTTTTAATCAGTTCTAAGTTTAAGGTTTATCTATTTAAAAATATGTAATACATATTTAAAGAATATTTAAATACTCTTATTTTAAAGTAATTATTACGATAATATTTTATAAACTTAATTATTTAATAATACTTTTTAAAACAAAATGCAATTAATAAAAAGAAAAAAAAATCTTGATTCGAAAAAAAAATTCTGGTAACACTGCTACGCCTGTCACGACAGTGACAGTCGGTCAGTCCACATAGGTCTTTAGCTGTGTGACGCTTGTCCGTCATCGCTACGGCGACACTCGCACGCGTACAATCGCTTACGAAAAGTAATCTCCTTCTGTATTAATAGCTTGTAAGTAGTTTAAATTGTTAAACCGTAATTCGCTAAACACATAATACCATTTGTGTTATATATTGTATATCTTAATAATATCTTTAATTGTTATAAGTATATTATAATTAGTCTGCCGACTTTATTAGTTTAATATCTCCGAAAAAGACTTACTGATTTGACGAAGGTAAAATTTACAATAAAATAATTATTTATTATTCGTTTGTAAAATGAGGTATATCTAATTATAATATTTCTTAGTAAGTATACATTCGTATTAAAAAAAGAAGATAGTAATATTAATTATTACTTAAAATAATGAATTCCAAAGATTTATCTTGCAAGGATACACTTTTGTAGTATTATATATATGTATATAGATAGATATAAAAGTTATGTCCGTTTTATTATTGTCAATAGGAAATATTTTATTTCATTTCATTTGTTATTTTCTATAATATAATAAATTGTCTAGTGGTTCGACATGGAAATCGAGCAAGGCATACGTCAACGACGAACTGGCGGCAAGCTGCGAACAGACGGCAAGGAAGTGGACGACCGGTCTAACAAGGGGATAAAACAGAGATTTGAGGTAAAGAAGAAGTCATTGTTAAGTGATACTTTACAGAAGACACTTACTGGAATGAAATTTGCGATAGATAGAAATAATAAAGATGAAAAACAATACTTGGAGAAGGTCAGTGTCTAAAATCTAAGTTATTAAATGTTTAATAGACCAATTCATACTTATTTCTATTCAGTTTAATAATTAGCGATTGTTAAATAGATATAAGTTATAGTATAGAATAAAGGTCTTGTATTCTTCACAGGAGCTTCTTGCCCCTTCAACACATTTTACAGAATTTAACGAAGTATTCCTTCTTGGCAGAATAACATGGTCTTTCAATTACCGGTACAAAGTTCCCGATGATTTATTAAAAAAAGTTCAAGACGCTTGAGTGAAAATGATCACTGAATTTTTTTTGTTAGTGTCTACCAAATGTTTTGGTAGTAGTACAAATGGTTCGTAGTACAAATCTACTACGAACCTATTTCGAGTGAGTTCGTTTGTGAGCTCGTAATATTTGTTGACCTTGATGGTATGGTCTTTGGGGATGTTGGTACATACCTACTACATATTTATTAATGTAACGAAGAATTAGCAGAAAAAACTTAAAATATAAATTGTAGAACGAAATCCTTTCATAAAGTGTAGTTGAAAACTGTAAAAAAAAAATGATACAATAATGTAGACTATGTATAGTAATTTAGTGAATAAGATATATTTTTTTACAGAAAGTCATTGGATTCGCAGATCAAATACACGAAATGTGGCAGGGACAAGGCACTGAGATTTATTGGGAGCAAAACTTCATTTGTCCCATTGAGGATCAATATAAAAAGATGACACATATGAGTAATATATAACTTATACATTTTTCTAACCTCTACGTTTTTACAAATCTGTCCTATATAAATATCATTACTATCAAATGAACAAATATCTCACTGATAATATTATAGATTAAACAGACTTTATATTTCCAACAAATTTAAATTTATCATAACAGTTTTAGAGAAATTTAATTTAAATGTGAATGTTTTTTCAATGAATGATGATCATTATATTTTCTTCGAAAAAAAATTATATCATATTTATTATGTGTGTTACTATTCCAGTTAAACAGTAACGGCAGTTTCTGTGAAGATTTATCAGAAGGAAAGTTCACGTTACCCATCATACATGCATCCAAAACATCAGTGGGAAGCGAAGTTTTACGTGAGTACACTAAAACTCAGTTACTATTTGTATACATACGAGAACGTATTTGTGTGGGTCAAACATAGTAGTTTTTACTGTAACTCTTCGATAAATACGGAATCATTATCCCTACTAATATTATAAATGCGAAAGTAACTCTGTCTGTCTGTTACACTTTCACGCCTAAACCACTTAACCGATTTTAATGAAATTTGGTACAGACATATAGTTGACCTTGTGAAAGAACATATAATAGTTTTTATCCCGGACTTTTTAAAGCTTCTCTTGGAAACGCGATATAACCGAACACCACGCGGGCGAAGCTGCGGGGGACAGCTAGTTCTTCATAATTGTATCATGTTATTTCATTAACTTGATAAGTTACATATCAATTTAAAGTTAAGAGTTTTGAGAACTTCGTGTGATTTTCGGACGAAATCAGGTTCGCTTACGAAGTTTCTTCCTTGATCCTCTATTTCTAATACTTTATTGATGTTAATTTTTGTCATTATTTTTGGTGTTTTGTAAATAAATATGAACATTACTAAATTCTAATTCAGTGATAGTAAAGTATTTCATGACCATTTATTATTACTATCAGGTATCTTACGGCAGCGTACCCGTGATATTGACTTGAAGAAATACTGTATGTGTTTGTTGTAGAAGGCGGGCAGCATACAGTACACGAGAAACAGACTCAGTGAACTTGATCGAGAAGCTCGGGCTGAGGTGAATCAAGTATGTATATACACATAGTATTCATTGAAGTATGGTTGTTTTTTATTTTTTATTTTTTTTATTCTTACAGGTCGGCCGTTTAGGTGGAAACCCACTAGATCAAATAATTATTACACTATTTTGTTACACAGGACACTGTTACATATAACCAATAATATTTAAAAGGTGTGGAGTACAAAGACTCGCAAGTCTTTAAAATATATTTTTTTTATTACATTGTTTATCCGATATTATAAGACATGAATATAAAAGCATTTTTTGTGTTTTTACTATTTCAACAAATTATTTTAATTTATTCACGCTTTATAGATGTACAAGATTACAATTCTCCATAAATTTCCTATATAACAAGATCCTTCTCAATTTATAAAATATAATTTATGAACATTCTTGTCACAATAATCAAAGTGGACTAAACATATATTCCTTTCTTTCATTTACAGAAAAAAAAATGTAAGTACATAAGTAATTGTGCGATGATTCTTACAGTCATTAAAAACTAATGAAAAAAATAACCACATGAATAAGTGATTAAGTTGTTAAAGTTTTGTTAACTTAGCAAATATACAAGGGCTGTTATATACAAGATAAGAAATTAATCCAATTAATTAAACAATTAATTCGAACATTTAACTTTTGTTAACAAAGTCCATCATTTTTAAATATGTACTATTATATTAACAATAGAGATAATATTACTATTTTATGACTGAAATTTTTATAAAGTAATGGCATAGTACCTATTTCATCAACCTCAAGTCTGAGTATAAATGACAATAAAAAGGTAATCTTTTGTTTCAAATAAGAATTAATTCTCTTACTATACTGATGTGTTTTATGTTAGTATCGACGAGGATTGTATATTTGATCACACAAATAGTATTTAAATGTATTTTCACATTTATCCGTACCTACATTATGAGTTCACATTTGAATGATAACTAAAAAAAAAATATTTCATAAAAATAGAACATTTAATTTGAAAAAAAAAACAAATGAAATTATATTTCAGAAAAGTTAATTCCACAGAAGTTTAGCCGAGGAGCACTTTGTTATTTCGCTTGAAACGACTTCAATGTATCACAGCAATGAAACGTAAAATGTTATATAGGTATTTTAATAAATCGTAAACTAGGATTAACCGTTATTACGATACATAACATTAAATTTTGAACACATTCCGTCGTTGCGTATAAAAATATTATTAATTTATTATCATAATTTCACTTAATTTATTCTCAAGTTATTACCATGACACAATAATTACTAATTACTTGTTGAAGGCCGATATCATTGTATTATTAATTACTTTATTTCTTACCCAGTATGAGATACGTATAAATTAAGAGACCTAATAACATATCTTACTTAACAAAACAAATTAAATGTATTAGAGATTTCAACACTCACGAAACATCTTTGTGGAAATTATTGTTTGTTTGCTTTAAAAAAAATTATAAACACTCACTTTACGACACTCCCGATATATTTAAAGAAAGATAATAGCGATCATATCAATATGTATTGATTCATAATGGGCTGTTATACTTAAATAGACTTACGATACTTTTATTGAATCTTCAACAATAGGATACACTTATATGAATGGACTTGGAAAATTGTTGAAGTCCATATTTTCATTTCCGTGTATCTTCCAAACAAAAACAATATATATCATAATGAATCACATTAAAACTTTGTTAAGTGTTTATTAACTGCGCTAAGTTATACTTCACAGAAAGGTTTTGTATGAAAAGCTTCAGTAATTTCCAGTATTATTCTGTTCTGCTTCATTAGTATCCGTAATAGATATCAATTAGTTCCTTTCATAAACAAAAACACTCCTCCACGTCGTGTCTACTGTCACTAATACTGTTATTGTTTATATGTACTTTACACTTGAGTTGAAGTAAAGCGGCCAATACAAATACATTCTTATTTAACAACAAGTCTTATAATGAAATCATTAATGGGAGTATGAATTAAAGTATTTTTTTAACAAAGTGTTTATTCCTTTTATTCAATTTGGTCATTTTTTCGTATTTATTATTGTTTTTCCCTTATTATACTGCTGATTCATGATACCCTTTTACGATGATCACTGATAACTTAATAAAGATATAATTAGAGGCTTATATGTATTCATGCTTGAATATTAAATGTTAGAAGGTATTTAGTTAGAAAGAAGTACTTAACTCCATAAGAGAATCCAAATTATTGATTTTTGACAGTCTAGTAATACAGATATTAACTACAGGAAAGAAATTTTATATTTTTTTGGACTTATTTCATACAATACTGTATTTACGAGACAGCTGAGTTATTACGTCTTGCGTCTTTAAAATAGTAATTTTAGAAATTCTTGTTCACTCTTATCAAAGGTATAGATTCCAAAATGTTGGAGAAGATATCACTCTGACTGACCATACTGACAATGAAATGTTACTAAACAATTCAAAGGAATTTGAAATAGTTTGAAAGAAACCCATTTTATTTGTATATCATACATCGCCTACTTAATTTACATTGATCACTATGAATTTAACACAATAAATTAATTAAAACATGTATGTATAAAATGTATATTATATTTAAAAATTATACATTAGAAATATTTAAAAAATATATTTTTTTAAATTACAATTTAATTACCTCTTTCCCTTAATAATATTCTTAAATATTTATCATAACTACGTTTAATTTCAGTGAAGATTTTGGTTGTCAAATTTAATTTAATATTTTCAACCTTATGGGTTCACCCATACATTAACATAATTTTATTGTACGTACACATTAATAAGCATATATAAATGTAAGCATTGTCATAATTTAGTCAGTATCAATAAAGCGTTCAAATAAACAGGTCGTTCTCAATACCTAGACGCGATACTCACAAACTTGCTGGTCTCCATAAAACTATCATATCTAAAGGGTGTGTGGTATCAAACCCATACATCGTTTTGGTCCTTCGAGCAACTTCACTCGCGGATTATCCATCCTCCAAGTACATTGACCATACGCACGGGTTGGTCAAAGTGCGAGACTAAGGCCACGTGTCGCACGGCGATTGACTTTAACGTGTGGAACAGTGACCGTCAGGCGATTTGTATCCACTTTTATGTGACAATCATTCAGCATCAAGCATAGCACTTTTACATCAAGCATATTATCATAACATCATAAGAAGCCAGTATAGTACACAGCATAACAGCAAGCATATTATCAGAGCTGAGAGTTATTCAGCACAGCATCAAGCATAGCAGCAAGCATACAATCATCAATCACAGCATCCAGAACAAAAGTAAATATACTGTCATCGGGATTCGGGCATAGCAGCCAGCACAGCAGTGAGCATAGCGTCATCGAACACAGTGTTCAGCGCAGCATCGAGGATAGCATCTGTCACAGCAACCGGTATCGCCGCCTCAGCGTAATTTGAGCTACAAATGAGATCTTTCCTTTTATTTCAATTTCATTTTAATTTTTCCTCAACATGGAGGATATCATAGCAAAGCAGAATGAGATACAAATATCCATTCAAAAACTTGCGTCTAATTTCAAAAAGGATAGCGCAGAGCGTAAAACAGATGAGTACATTAAAAGAAGAATCGAAAGCCTTGATTCATATTGGGTTCAATACCAAAACAATCATTTAATATTAAGCGAAAAGGGAGATAGGAGTGATCATTATTTCACTGAATTTCATTATGATAAAACTGAAAATCTCTATAAAAATACTAAGCAAATGATTATTAACTATAAGGGTATATCAGAAAGGCCTGGTACGTCGGTTGAATATTATTCGACACCTCAAAAACATCAGGGTGTTAATAGCAAAACGGACGACTTGTTAAAAAAGCAATACAGTAATTTTAGAGCATTCCAGCGTACAATAAGGAACATAAAATATAGCCTACAGCCTTCCTCGATAACTGGACTATCAAACACAAAAAGAATTATTCAATTCGAACCAGTAGTTTCGGAGATTAGCTCTTTCAAACAAACAAACAAACTCTTCAGCTTTATAATATTAGTATAGATTTAAAAGTTAGAAACATAGAGCCGAAGTGAACAGTCGCACAGTAGCGCCTCTCCATATTATTTATTAATACTATCATTTTATTATTAAGTTAAATTGTCTTTTTGGGTATCGTAAAATTTATCTAATATATATTTCAAATGACAAAAAACGTGATATTTCCACACATCGGATCGAAAAGCTTTCAAACAGTTAGTTCCATTTAACCGAAAAACAAAACAGCTTTTTTGTATGTGAAGCAGGAAGCTTCTATCACCGACAAAACTCAACACTTTTTACCAGGAGAACATGAAACGATAGAGGTGACCGTATTCAGAAATATACTTTCTTAGTAGTCAGGTAAAAGAAATTCAAAACTGTAATGTATTTTTTTCCAGTTCACAGTTCATCATTACCTCATATACTTTATAAATCACTAAAATATATTTAAATTTAAAAATATACTCATATAAACATGACCATATCCAGTATAGTATGATACAAGTAGGTGATATCATTCTCGTCGGAGTATTCTACACCTTCACAGCTTCATGTTCTCCTGGTAAGATGCTTTGAGTTAGCTCAGAGCATTACGTAACACAGTCACATCATACATTGCTAACCTGGAGAACATAAATTGACATGGATTTAATAGAGAAATAATATGTCAATCATTCTGTCCCACTTCAGAACACGGAGATTTATGGCTTAAAGGTAAACTCCATAAATATAAATTAACAAATGTAACGGATATTTCTTGATTATATAGCTATACGAAGTTTGCCGGGTCTTCTAGTAAGATATAAATATTTTGTTTTCATCTAATTAACTCACATAAAAATATAACAGATGGCGCTAGCAGTTTAATAAATACAGGCCTTGATTTGAAATACATAACAATATAAATGTTACATTTTAAATTGTTTTTGAATATTATTAGTTGAGATCTGCATAGATTATCGAAATACCAAAGACTTATTCTATTATAATATTAATAATCTAGGATATTATAGATACAAAGCTAGCCGACCCGGCGAAATACGTATCGCTCTATAATCAAGAAATATCTGTTAAGGTTTTATCTGAATGAAGTTAATTTCCTTATTCTTCTGAACGGAGTTTGTATCTATAGGTATTTTTTGGAATATTTTTGATTTATTAATGTACCAATTAGAATTCAATAATCACAGTCACAGACAAAGCGTCATCAGTCTAGTCAACACACTGCTTTCTCCCTCGCCCCTACAGTAATATATGTACGAACCGTAATACTCTCTCTCTCTCTTCGTCTTCACTTACTTATACGAGTACATATCTTTCACTTTCGTTCCCCTCGCCCGATCGTACTGTTCATAATGCTGTCGTTTCGCATTCACGAGCTTATTCCCAAGTCAAGCTTGCATAAAGAAGTTTTTTTCAAAAATTTAAACTTCAATAAAATGAATATGAAGTTAATGTAAAGATTTATGTTAATTATTTTTTGTTAAACGTTAAATAGAAAAATATAACAATCGTTGAAAGGTAGATGTATCATTACCTATAATATAATTCTATTAATTAAATTATGATCGTGTAAAACAAACATGTTGATGTTTTCACCCGTTTCCCTCTTCTCAGTATATAGTCATCCTTCATCTCTCTCATATACACTACTTGCATTTTCTGAATTCCTGGTCTCCGGTACAGTGGAATAAACGTGACCAGCAAGTTGTTTGATGACGTTATAGTAGTGACGTCGTCTCACACATGGATGTCGTTTTCATGATAGTCTTTTAAAACCTGAAAAATTATAATGTCTTCGAAAGTAAACTCTAAAATGTAGTTTTTTGTAAAAAAAAATAATTTGGCAACAAATCTATAACAATGAGTATTATTTTAATCATTGTTTTAAATATAATTTTAAATTTTAGTAAGGGTGTTATCGTGACTGAGAATCGTCTGTTAGCATCATTAGAATGTAACAAAATGCTCGAAAATTTAATTATATTGATGTTTTGTCTCATTATTCTAGTAGGTAATTAATTATAACAAATTGTTATTGAACAATTTAATCAGTTTATTTTTCTATCAGAGTTGCCGTGCTTTATCGTTGAATTTTTGAATATAGATTTTTGTTTGTTCTGTTTGTATATTCTTCTACTTCTCACATTTAGTGTGTTTTTTTTTTTTCAAACCTTTTTTTTATTATAGAACATAAAATTGTGAGAGTGATGTAACATTTTAATGGCTTTTTGATTTACAAAACTTAAATAAAATGCAACCAAATATTACTTAAGACAAGGTTTAAATCATTTCATAGCACACACAGGTCCTAACTATATTAATAATTTCGTCAAAGGGTACGGTAGACTCGATCGAAACCTTATATGAATAACAAAACATAAAAAAATATTAATTTTGAGTCGACAACATATATCCGCAAAATTCGGATTATGGAGAATATCTAACAACATGATTTTCTTAAAAGTAATATGTACAATGTCTTTTGTGTAGGTTCCGCAAAACTCAACAGTGAGGCAACTAAAGAGAGATATTGAAAAACACTTTGAATTATATCAACAAAGGATGGGTAACAGAATGAAGATATCTTGGAGGTATATATGAAAGAGTTGAAATTACGACAGCTTAACACTTGACAAGGATGACAGCAAGATAGAAGATTATGGAGTTAGCAATAAAGGGATAAACTTTTATAAAAATTAGAAGAAAGCCAAGATGAATGTAACTTTTTATTTAGTATAACTTAACATCACTAAACATGTTTTACTTACTATATTAAAAATGTAAATACATTTCTATAATGGACAGAAATATATAAAATATTAATAAACGTTGTTGACTAAATTATCCTTTTCTCTATTTCCTCGCCAAAATCTAATTTAATAGTGATTGATACATACTCTTTTGAAATTCCATTATTATGACTCTATTTGCCGTTTTTGATCTCCAGTAAGTTCCTTTATAATATTTCTTAAATAATTCAAAACTGACAATGTTCTTACAGTTAGATATGTTACATAGGTCATACACCGCTAAATATTGCTTACTTTGTGAGCTGGAATCTTTCATACATTTCATTTCCATTTATTTAGAACCAATATATTCGTATCACTTGACATAAGACTATTATCTGATAAAGATCTATCTAAATATATAAGATTACAGTTGTTCAAAGTCTGGTTGGGGAGGTGGCTCTTGAGCCAAGGGTTCAAAGTCTCCGAGTGTGTTGTGAGGTTCTTCGTGTCTCGGTGTTGCCAGAGGGTGGTCATATGCGTCTTTCAGGAGTTCTTGATCATGCTTTAAAAAAAATATGTAAAATAAATTATTTGTTTATTTAATTTAAATTAAATTTCTCCCCTATGAAACATAGTACACACCTGATCAGGTTGTAAAACTGAAGGTGGGGCAAGATCATCTAGAGATAGCTGAGTGTTGATGACCGATGGGGGAGCGTAATCTGGGATAGCCGGCATGTTCTCCACAATCTAAAACATCTATACTAATATTATAAAGCTGAAGAGTTTGTTTGTTTGTTTGAAAGCGCTAATCTCCGAAACTACTGTTTCGAATTGAATAATTCTTTTTGTGTTGGATAGTCCAGTTATCGAGGAAGGCTGAAGCTATATAACATCACGCTACGACCAATAGGAGCAAAGATATAGTGGTAAATGTGTAAAAAACGGGAGAAATTATTTCATCTTTGAAGCCTTCCGTTGCGTGCGCCGTGAAAACGGTTCAAGATACATACATAAAAAATATGTATTAAAGAATAATAGCTCTTTTAATGATCTAAAAAACACTCCGCGACAGTATATGTCTATCTTTTAAGATTAACTCACAAAAACCGTTTTTATGGTACCTAATTTGGTCGAAATAATTTGTTTAAGTTGTATCAACATAATAATATTAATCTTTATTCAAATAAACAAATAAATATCTTGTTGGTTAAGAGTACTTCATTGTGAATAAAAAAAAACAAGGTTTTATCCTGAAAATTCTACGGGAACTCAACCATTCCGAAAACCCCACAAGAAAGGGAACTATGTGGGAAGAACCAAAAATCTGCCCTAAGTCACTATTCCATGCGGACGGAGTCGTCGCAAAAGCTAGTTAAAGATATAAACAATGTGATAATATATTACAATATAATCGCAAAACAGTATGAGTAATCACTAGTAGATACTCACAGGCTCTACTTCATCAGCAGGTTTTGGTTCTTCCCTGACGGTGTTGGCCCGAGCTAGTTCCTCAGTTAAGTACGCGCTTGTGTGTTGTGTCACGAGGAGATGAGATAGAATGTCCGTGCCTGGAGTAATATTATATTAGAAGAACAAAGTTTTTCATACAGAATGGCAATATTTACGAACTGTACACAATTTTTGCTTCCCGAAAGTTAATACGTATTGTTTCTTCTTTCCCATTACTCATAATATATCTTCGCAATAAAATCTGTTTATACTACTTGTTTAATTTAACGATGCCGTCTGGGGATAAAAATCTTAATATTTTATTAGTTACTATAGTCATTGGGTATTTGTATATTTTATATTGATCTATATATGCTGCTGGTCTAACAGTTACATATATATATAATTTATAAAAGACAATGAAAATACATATATTATATTGATTGATATCCTATAATCACTGTAAACTGACTTATGTCTGTAGAGTATTCGCAGACGCAGTATAGCGTGGGAGCGGGTCTAGGAGCGGCCTCCAGTGAAAGTGAGCCGGCGCAATATCCACTGTGTCTCAACATCGCTCGGTAACATGATGTAGCATATGGACACTTACTGCGCGACGTGCGACCGCTGTATATTGAGAATATTAAAATTATACTTTAGTATGTATTAAACATTTGGTATATTATTTATCTAATCTTTCTTCATGAGAAAATATAGAAATATTAAAAAGATGATATCACAATATAATAAGGGCTACTAAAATAACATTTCTTTTGTAAAAGTTAATGAGTGTTTTCAACACGATAAAAGAAAAACTACGTCTCTTTACTGACATTCAATAAATCTGATTGTATTCAATGTTTGCAGCGTCGTTTTATCAAGTGGTTATACTAACAGGAAGTGTTTGTCACTGTCAAGCGGCGTGTCACACTCGCGACACAGAAGACCCTCTTGTATGACCAACGTGACACCTTCATACGTGTC
This sequence comes from Danaus chrysippus, assembly GCA_916720795.1. NCBI lineage: Eukaryota > Metazoa > Arthropoda > Insecta > Lepidoptera > Nymphalidae > Danaus > Danaus chrysippus. Next base: position 4,470,520 of record CAKASE010000077.1, on the reverse strand, counting down.
GCTGATGGCGTGACACGCGACGTCCTTGATGGGAGGGCAGGCTTTGTTCTGAAAATAATATATTATTATATAATTGCAGTTTGTTAATTGTAGATAACTTAGTAGCAGTATATACAAGTAGCAGTAGAGTTATATGACGTACATACCTTGGGCAGCTTAATCAAGTGCTCAGTAGAACACAGAGGTAGAACCTCCTCGAACGGGTTGTGGTCTCGAATCTGATGCTCTTTCAGTTGACCTGAAAAATATTATACGTATTAATGTGTGTATTGAACTCATTTTATTGTAAATGACACTAATATTTTTCGGATATACTACGCTACTTGATTTTTGATAAAAACTACATACTCCCGACGTTTCGGCTACTTTTCAGCAACCGTGATCACGGACAGACGAGATGTGAGCGTTTATTTTTATTGTATAATGAGACTAGTAAACCCGGCGAACACCGTTTCGCCACCAGGCTTTGTTTTATGTAACATTTCGTTTGGTGATTAAAAGATGAAGAATTTTTTTATTGTTTTATATTTGAAAAGGAAAATTTTAATTTTGTTTCACAACAGTAATGAATTCATTTCGATTACAGAAATGTATCGTTATTTAGTTGAACTTCTCTAATTAAATAAAAGTGAATCCAAAGTAGATACCGAATCGAAGCGTTATACGTGTCCGCAAATTATACGTTTCATTGAAGTGCTCCTTTGTAAACCACATTTTTTGTTTTTTGGTCTAACGTTAACACAAATAAAGCGGATGGTTACCGAACTCTTGAACACGCAAAGTATAACTGCCCATGTGAAAAACAATGATTTTCTAAATTTATCCCGCAAATACTAAATGGTTTTAAGAGTTTAAACTACAAACACAATACCGGTTTGTCACATGAAATTAACTGAGCAGAGAACAATGAGTAGCCTTCAAACAATGTATCATACACCGGCACCATCTACTTAAAATATTGATTTGTAGTACTGTTACGTATCAGAGATGGCGCTGTATGTGAAAAAAGATTGTCCCGCTTTTCTGTTGAAATTTTTCCTGAATTTTTTTTGTTATAAACCTCACGGAGTCAGAGACCTTTCCAACGAATGCAAAACCCTGGAAATCGGTTCGGTCGTTCTGGAGTTGCGTCAGGAAGAAAGAACGGACTTATTTTTATATAGTAGATTTAAGACTTGCGAGTATTAATTTAAATGAAAGAAATATTTTCGGAATACTTTGCGTATTTTATTATTTTTAAAAACACCACACTCCCGACAACTCGTCTGCCTTAATCATGGTTGCTGACAAGTAACCGAAACGTCGGATGTATATATAATAGTTTTTAAAATAATAAAATACGCGAAACAGTCCGAAAATATTAGTTTCATCTGTTTATATAGTACTTACAGTTGTACATATTATTCACCGAGACGTACGAATCTCAGCACACATCTCGCACATTTAATCTCCAGCTCCTTGTCCTGGTGTTGTTTGAGATGGTCCATGTAGAGGAGCACGTTGGCCGTCAGCTCACAGCCTTCAGCGTACACTGGAATCATCTGAAGAAGATATACGATGATTTTAATTTCTCCTACGTAGTATACTATTTGGTTATTATATATATTTCAATATTAATTTTAAGAGGTCACCTCTTAAAATTAATATTGAAACTGAAATAAATGAATTCCTCCTTACGAAACTAATGTTTATTTAAGCCGTTTTTAAATTACTTTAAGAGTTTTGAATAAAGAGCAAATATGTTCTACAAAATTGTTATTAAGACATGAAAATTTTATTTTGATTTTATGTGACATGAAAATTTGGTTTATTTTGTTAAAACTAGGCACTATTTAAGCTTATTGAGCGGCAAATGTCATAATATATTTATAATATAATCGCAAAACATTATGAGTAATCACTAGTAGATACTCACAGGCTCTACTTCATCAGCAGGTTTTGGTTCTTCCCTGACGGTGTTGGCTCGTGCTAGATCCTCAGTTAAGTACGCGCTTGTGTGTTGTGTCACGAGGAGATGAGATAGAATGTCCGTGCCTGGAGTAATATTATATTAGAACAACAAAGTTTTTCATAAAGAATTGCAAATATTTACGAACTGTATACAATTTTTGCGTCGTGACAATAAAATCTGTTAATACTACATACTTGTTTAATTTAACGATGCCGTCTGGGGATTAAAATCTTAATATTTTATTGGTTACTATAGTCATTGGTTAATTGTATATTTTATATTGATCTATATATGCTGCTGGTCTAACAGTTACATAGTTAGTTATAAAATTTATAAAAGAAAATGAAAATATATTATATTGATTGACATCCTATAACCAGTGTAAACTGACTTATGTCTGTAGAGTATTCGCAGACGCAGTATAGCGTGGGAGCGGGTCTAGGAGCGGCCTCCAGTGAAAGTGAGCCGGCGCAATATCCACTGTGTCTCAACATCGCTCGGTAACATGATGTAGCATATGGACACTTGCTGCGCGACGTGCGACCGCTGTATATTGAGAATATTAAAATTATACTTTAGTATGTATTAAACATTTGGTATATTATTTATCTAATCTTTCTTCATTAGAAAATATAGAAATATTAAAAAGATGATATCACAATATAATACGAGCTACTAAAATAACATTTTTTTGTAAAAGTTAATGAGTGTTTTCAACACGATAAAGGAAAAACTTTACTGACATTCAATAAATCTGATTGTATTCAATGTTTGCAGCGTCGTTTTATCAAGTGGTTATACTAACAGGAAGTGTTTGTCACTGTCAAGCGGCGTGTCACACTCGCGACACAGAAGACCCTCTTGTATGACCAACGTGACACCTTCATACGTGTCGCTGATGGCGTGACACGCGACGTCCTTGATGGGAGGGCGGGCTTTGTTCTGAAAAAAATATATTATTATATAATTGCAGTTTGTTAATTGTAGATAACTTAGTAGCAGTATATACAAGTAGCAGTAGAGTTATATGACGTACATACCTTGGGCAGGTTAATCAAGTGCTCAGTAGAACACAGAGGTAGAACCTCCTCGAACGGGTTGTGGTCTCGAATCTGATGCTCTTTCAGTTGACCTGAAAAATATTATACGTATTAATGTGTGTATTGAACTCATTTTATTGTAAATGAAACTAATATTTTTCGGATATACTACGCGACTTGATTTCTGATAAAAACTACATACTCCCGACGTTTCGGCTACTTTTCAGCAACCGTGATCACGGGCAGACGAGATGTGAGCGTTTATTTTTATTGTACAAGTGATAATACATATATTGCATAAATTTATAAAATCTGAATGGAAGAAATTCAAAGATTTAATGGTTGATTTTTTTTTAATTGTTACCTACAGATAGAATCCAAAACGATCGGTAGAACTATTTGTCTTTCTATTAAATAAAATAATATATTAACCCATATCAAAAAGACACTATAAAGATACAATAAATCAATCTGGTCTCACTCGTATGTCGCATAGTGTCTTCTAGTAGAAGTAGCCACTGCTCGACATTTGAAGTAGGGTAAAATTTGTACTTCAACTCCACGATTACACCTTCACTTGAATGCATTTGAGTTATCTTTAGATCCGGTTCAAATGTTACCTGACGGTATTATATACAAAAATTAAGAAACATTATATTAAAACTAATTATTTCTGCTCACAAAAATACTATACATGAATGTTATAATTATTATAACTAAATTATTTATTACCAGAAGTAGAAATATTTGCATTACTGTAAAAGAAATTTGATGCACAAAGGATATCATTCTCTTAAAAAGTGATGAATGTGGTGTAGGTATAATAAAATGGAAGAAAGGAAAAAAATAAAATTATATCTATAAGCATACAAACAAAATTCTATTACAAAAATTATAACAGTAAATTAAGATATTATACATATATAGATATAAACATAAATGTACACATAAATATGTACTGACTATATGTATAATAAATAAACAAATACATTACACATCAGAAGACAGATATAATTAAGTACCTTAGCAATATTCTCGAAGCATTTTCTAAGATGGGGTTGCACTGCTCTTGGGTTGCGAGATTTCGATAATATTTCTAACAATTCATCATCACTAAGGAAGAAGAATCTCGGGAACCGTACTCGTTTAAGTTCCATATATTCATTCAGACCTCGTGATACAACAGCCAGTAAATGACGAGCTTCAACCAAGCTGTCTAGAAGACGACTATCCGGACATATAATCATTATCTATGAACAAAATAAATAAATTACATATAAGAGTAGTTATAAACCTAAGGCTACATTTACACATATGTACTTATATTAAGCAACACTTGAACACACATGCTAGTAAACAGCACGTACTCAAAGCATGCTTTCGTGCTTGAAATAAGCATGTGTAACAGTAGCCTAATATTTCAAATATTTCACATGTTAGGATATTAACAAGCATTTAAAAAATACTATTAATATTTAAACTGTGCTGCACGTGACTAAATATCGTGTGTATAAAGTTTAAAACTCGTTTGAAAGTTTGCCAAATACAGTTAGGAAAATAAACCTGTGGACATGCTGCTGCCGATGACATAATTCCTCTCCATAGTGCCGTACTTTTTAGCTTCAAGCGGTATTTGTCGTGATATATCTTCAGACGTAAATATTGGTTCTCAATAAATCCACTCCCTTTATATAATAATATAGATAGTGGTACACAATGTATGCAATATAATAATATATATAAAGAAATACTTTAAAACATACTTTTGACGTTCAATTCATTTGTCAACACCTTTTTTGTAAGCCGAAGCTTATCATCCCATTCCAGTATTCGTAGCTCAAAAGCTGCTTTGAAAGGACTGAATCCTAATTGTTGTGTAGTTAAAAGTTTTTCATCCAATAGTTGGAGAGTTTCATCAGCGATCTTCATTATAAACGTGCCTGTAAATTAGATTATAGACGCTTGATAAATATTTAAATAAACCGTTACTTTATTAATTCTCAACTGCAGTGCTACACAGTTCTGCTTAGAAATAATTTAGAACAATTTATTTAAATGCCTAACTTAGAAATTAGTCCAACACAAAATAATGACATGAGGCTATATATATTTCTAATGTTATACCAGTGTTTTTATATGGAGACACTTCCATCGTCTTGGCCGCCCAGTCGTTAAGCATTTTATCGAGTGCCTGTTCTATCACGTACTCCTTGCTGGCTAGTTCACCAATTTCAGCTATCAATTCAGCATGTTGAGCCACTCCTTGCTTCAGACACATTGCAAACCTCTGTTTCTCGTTCATTGTTACAGAAATACCTATATTTCAATATTCATATTATTTAAACAATATTCATCTTCGTTCAAAATTTTATTTGACTTCAACCAGTCATTTTATATATTTCATATTTTCATGAAAAATATACCATATTAGTTAGAATATCATAAAAAAAAGTCAATCATAGGTTCTGGTGCTTCTAGCTAGTATGTAAAATATATCATTTAAACCAATAAAATGGTGTTACTTTTAAAAACTATAGCTTTATTTCAACAGAATTAGTTAATTTTTTTACCGAAGATAATTTCTATTGCTTTAAAAAAAAGCTAGGAGACGAAACGTTACAAAATGACTAATGTATGAATTTTACATACCAGCTTTTTCCTTGAATTCATTCCGGCGTCGTTCTTTCATTCCAGGATTCCTAACAGCCTGCACGTCTGGTATCAACGGTTTAAACTCTTCAATATCATCCTGTTAACAAAGGTATAATACTATAGTAATATTGTTAATAATGTCACTAAACACATTGAAATAAGATTATAATATAATTTAACTATTTTGTTTGTAAAATTGTGTAAAACATTATAATAAAATATAAACATAAAATAAATTTTAATTATTAGTTACTTCTATTTATATAACTTCTAAAATAAGTGAGATGATTGAATAATTTTATCCTGAAAAAACCCACGGCTACATATACATAGGTACGCGTTATAGTAATCAATATGTTGTTAATTAGGTATATGGAAAAGTAATATGGGCGAACAAAGGCCGGGCCAAATGTTTATGACTTAAATTAATCTTTTATCAAAATAAGTTAGAACAAAAGAAATTCACAAGGTTGTCAAACTAAATATAAGGTTTTAATTTAAAATAATAACTATGGAATAAATACTAAATATAATGAATTTTTTGGGTTCTTCGTGAATCGGTTTTTTTGTTTTTCAAACGCTTTTAAAAACTATTTTTGGCCTTAATTTTTTTTAATGGTTCCTTAATCAGCTCAATAACTTATGTCAAGCCAGAAGCATATAGTTAGGATCCGATTGTATATGTAAGGAGTGACTTGATAACAATTCTAAGGAGTAATTGGATGGCGTTTGTTTAATCACGGATCTAAAATTGTATGTTGTTACTTAGTAAATGTAAAATTGTGATAAAGTTGTACTCGTCGAACCGAATCACCAAAGAAATAATCTATATTTTCGTCTACTTAAACACCAGTTTTATCATGTAGTGCTAATGTATTTTTAGAAAGAAGTTTATGAATAGTTTTTTTTTTAATAGGATAGATGACTTAAATCAATTTAATCATTGGCGATGAACGAGAAGTCTATCAATTAAATATATATGTATATCGATATTGTGTTAAAATAATAAAAAAATAAAATCATACCGAGTCAATCTTCATCTGAAGTTTGTCAAAGAGTTAACCGCAGCGGTGACAGTGTTTTACGAAACTTTTTCACTGAAAGTATGTATATTGTATTGTATGTATATTCGCCAGGTCAATCTAGCGTCCACATCAAATTACACAAACACATTGTTACTAATGTCTTATTTTACAATTTATAGTTCTGATTGCAAATGAATATCGATTACACTTTATTAATACAGTCCTTAAAAAAGCGAACTGACTTAAAATGCATTAGTTAGTACATATATTATTTAGTTTTGTTTTTATCCTATCACAAATAAATTACATCTACCCTCATAATATTTGCTAATGCAAATAATGCAAATAACTATGTATTTTCATTCAAAATGTTCAATAAATTTAAACATTTTCAATAAAGCAATTTTTGAACCACTTAACATTAATAAGTCACTCAAAATAAATTTAAAATAAATATTTAATATACTAATAATTAATTAATTTATGAGAGCTGGTAACATTTCATGACGATTCTACCTTATGTTATCTTCTCTGAATTAATGTCACACTTAAACAGAACTTTCTTAAAAATTAACATAAAAATAACTACTGACTCTATTACTTATTTTAGAAATATACGAAAGTTTTTACAAGCTTTAGATCTTTGTTTTAGAAACAATGATTAATTATGATCATATTAACTATTAGCAACAAAATAAAAACGAAATTACGGTACCTGTAATAAATAATAGAGAGATACAGGAATGCCTCTCTGTAAAATAAAAAGAGGAACAGGAGATGTTTAACTTGATAGTTAATAGTAAAATAAATCTAAGTTATAAATCAAGAAAGCAAATTGCTTTCCAAAAGTCTAATGAAAGATGTTAATTTATTATATTAAAAATATACACAGTATTTATTGTTTTTAATCCAATCGATAAGTGTAAATTTTAATGTTGTACTGTTGAATTGTTTGAATACTATTTAAAATCAGTTTATGTATACAATTTGAGACCTAAACATCATATATGTACTTTGTAAGTAAATTTAGTTTAGATTATTTCAAATAGTTGTTATAAATAAAAAAGTCTTTAATATTAAAGTTGTTTGAAGTATTATATGTAGTATTGTTATAAGGAAAAATATTAAATTGAATAAGAAAAATTAAAATGAAACTTTCTGAAAAATATATCAATAAAACCGTAAAAAATCTACGTGTATTGATTTTATCTCAAAATTAAATCGCTTTTCCTTAGAAAGTTCTCAATATATACAATATAATATGAAAGAAGCAATGTATAATCAAAATTGTGCTTACAAGAACGTATTAAAAATATGCATACCCCTTAAACGTTATCCTTGAATTTTTACTAAATACGTAAATGTTTCAGGCAGTATTTTTTGATATGGTCATGACAACTGGTGCTTTCAAGGACGTGCGCTTATATGACAAATAAAAGAAATGAAAATAAATTGTCACACGTTGTTGTATAGAAAAACATAGTTGTATATAAAATGTCACTTAGGAAAAGGGAATAACAAATTAAAAAGTGAACTGTCAAAAATACTTTGTACTTTGATATTTAAAAAATGATTTCGAAGTGCTCAAGAAAAGTCAATCAAGGAATAGATTTTTCAATAGAAATTTAATCAAAATAAAAGTATAGTAATAAAATATGACGTTTATGTAAACTATGAACATGATATCAATTCTCAATCAGTTTTTTGAATTTCTTTCAAAAACAATGACGCTACATCTCATTCCAGACTTGTTTTTTGTAACAAACGCATGGCACTTCAGAAACAATTATTTTGCCGTACATAAAATTGATATATATTTTTATTATTAATTGTTATTTCGTCTCTTGCTATCATGTTTTATTTAATATTTTTTATAATACACGAGTTGTAATATAATATGGGTTGATAAAGTTTTGTATATCATCGTAATATTATTACTAATAAAAGTAGCTTCTACGTTATTAAATGGTATGTATATTATTTAATTTAATAATCGATCTATGAAATATGTTTCAAGACAAGATTATCTATACAGTAAAAGCTCCTTATTCGCGCTTCCTTTATTCGCGTTTTCACTATTTGCGGATTAAAAAAATGCTACCAATTCCTATATTCGCGACAAAAAATTTCTTTATTCGCGGATCTAATAAGTACATACATAATAATAAAATTTTTCCAAATAGGTATCCAGCACAATATCCTTGTCAAATTGACTAATTAAAAAGTAATATATCTTATTACAACTTTACCTAATTACTTTGCGATTTCTTTATGAACATTGATCCGTTTATGGAACGAAGTCTTATTTTTAAGAGGCAAATTGCTAATGCGACTGCTGTGTATCAGTCTGAATTGAAGGAGCTTTTAAAAACTGCCAAGCAAGAAAAAATTACAAAATTCTTCAAACCATTGCCTAAGCCTTTAGATAATTAATTAAAATGTTCAAATACTTCAGTTATATTTTTTTTATATAAATTTGTTGTTTTTATTTTTGCCACCTAGGAACGTATCCCCTATAATCCCATATAAATTACCATTCCGTATTCACGGTTTCTGTATTCGCGGTATATTTACGGAACATATACCCCGCGAATAAGGAGCTTTAACTGTACATATAATAAAATTGTAGAAAAGTGCTGTCTGTAATTTGATAATAAAAATTAAAAAAAATAGCAGAGATTATTTAATTTAATTACTTTTTTTTGTCTGGTTGTCTGTTCACGCTAATCTCAGAAACGGCTGATCCGAGTTAGATGCGGTTTTCACGAATATATTGTGGTATGCTTCAGTTATGCTTTAGTGTTTGTTTCATGTCAATCTGTTCATAAATAAAAAAGTTATGTCAAATTAAAGAATCACGTCGAACACTATTCTATGCTTATACATACATAACTAAATGAACTACCCAAAATGACTGTGATTATGATCCAAAATAAAAATAAGTATATATTTACAAAAAACGCTGCTCATAGTCACTATTCCACGCGAACGAAGTCGCGGGCACAGCTAGCTCAAAATAAAGTCCACCATTTTAATGACACATATTTGCAGAGAGAGTAAATGACGTTGAGTTCATTAATTGTACAATTGCTAATAATGTTTCAATCAATCACCACAGTTGCGAGCGGATCCCAATTGAGGGCAGCAGGTTATACACAAACAACCACTTAACTTTGTACCTAAAAGCACTAATTTAAACTAATCTCGTAAATTGGTTAGTATAGTGTTGGGTTATAGTATTAATTATTTATGTGTTTGATTTAGATAATACATATTTTTATCGTACACATCGTACACGTGTTATAAAAGTATATGTATATTATATACAACAATGGTAATGTGTATAATTTTTAAAGGTAAAATATACAAATCAACATGTCTAAAAATTAAAGTACAATTCAATTTTAAATAAAAGGTTAGGAAGGATCGTATAAAATCAGTTCTTGTATATAAACGTAATTTTGGATTACCCTGTAAGTAAACAAAATAATGGATAGACATTAGATAGTCTGTTAAAATTTGAAAACTGACAATGCTAAATAAAATTACCTTATATTCTAGAAAATAAAAACATGGATTATAAAAATTATTACAAATTAAGTAATATAACATGAACGAAATATAGAACACATTACTGAAGCCCTAACATGATGTAATCAGTCACCAAATATAGCAATATGGCTATATTAGAGTAATTGTCATTTTAAACAAAAAAACGACGTAAGATATTACAGTAATCTAAAAGTTATCTAACTCAAACTTAAACTGGTTTCTGCGAACATGTGCAACAATTGCAATATTAGATATATGTTTTTATTCCGTTGATTAAGTTTCTTTTTATTTATTTTCTTGTCATCTTCAACTTTATTGTCAATAGAGTAACTCTGTAGCCTTATTTCAAGTGTGTGTCACAATTTTGCAGCGCTTATTTTATTCATAGACCTACATTGATACTACATATGTTGATATTTGAGTGCGAAGATTTATGTAGGACATATTTCAAAAGCTTCGTATATTGTGTACCGATGCAAACTTCTATGTTAGTAAGGTAATGTATAAAATATAATATATTACAGTGATTAGGTCCATTTTGTTACCATGTAAAAACCACAGAGAATTAATATTTTTAAAAAAAGAAAAGTTAACTACTCAACTAGTTTATTAAATAGCGACTTAATCAAATATATAATGTCAAAATTAAAGAATAGAATTCTTAAGAAGTCTTTTTTTTGAAATAACGCGATTAGAAGTTTTCGATATTTTAAATAGTTTTATAATAGGGGACATAATTAAACTTACTAAATTGTACTTTAGTCTAGCAATTAAGCATTTTATATGTGCTATCAGATGATATTATAACATGAGGCTACTCACCGATGTTTCTCACTTATGAATTATGATTACTCATGTTATAGTCTAAATCTAATAATTCTAACGTGCCTGCTACACCGCTAACTATACTCGTATATAGAATTACAAATTATCTTATATTTTAAAGTTAATAGTTTGAATTTATAAATCTTTGTTCACGAACAAATCGAATTGCAGGAGACGGAGGAGGTTTTGAATGAAATATGAATTTGATGAATGTATGTTCTCTATTAGCTTTGTTATCTGTTGATTACTTATTAACTGTTAACTTCAGTCAAAACCCTAATTAAAAACAAGTATCTTTAATTTTATTGGATTCATCGAAACACTTTGCCGAAACATTCGCTATTATTTTTTTCATTCATTTATAAAGCAATCATTATAAAATGAGTCACTTACTAACTGATGTAATATCGTATGACAAAGACCAAAGCCCAGTTATATTTGACAATACCCTAATCTAATTCGTAGATCCTTTTTCGTTTAAGTACTCTTGGGAGGAATAGTCACATAACTTTCCGTAACAGGTGTTCGTGTTATATTATACATGTGATGAAATTAAATAAATTTTAACTTTTGTTTTTATACCTGCCCTATAATTATTTTACAGTAATCAGATTCAAGGTACAAGTGTAATCCAATATTAGCTAGTTGAATATTAAAATATAGTCAATATTATACTGTTTTATTCTTGTGAAAATTTCGAATGAATATTTTCTTTAACTTTGAAGAATTACAGATAAGATAGTACACAAACATTTTTGGTTTTTTACCAAAAGAAACTAATAACTTTTAAGATTGAGGTTAAGCCACAAAGCCACAAGTCTGCTTATCTAAACTCCAAGAAACTCGTAACACTTTTGTAATTACTTGATAATTAACAAATGATAAACTTTTAATACATCTATAAGTAAGAGGGGTAATTTGATGGACATTATAAAGATTTATCTGTAAATTGGTGGAACATAAAAAACCTAGTTCAGCTAAAAGTTATGTTACAATTTTTTTTAACGCAGCTTTAAATCAAATTTCTTGCAACATATAAATCTCAGGATAAAATAATAAAGAAAACTATATTATATTACAAATTGTCCCTTTCGCCTTTTAAATAGGCTCTTAATTTGTTTGACTTTGATACTCTAGAATTAGTCACTGTTTACAAGGTATTTTCGCCACTGCTTTTTAAAAAGATTTTTAAGATGCTTAATGTAACCTCGTTGTTTAAGCTAACAATAATATGAAGTTTAGAGGTTTGAATTCTGAATTCTTACTTTTCACCAACGTTGATAACGGTAAACATCTTTTCGACCATTAAAAATAATAAAATACTCGTAGTAATCGGAAAAATAATAGTTTCATTCAAATATTATTATTAAAATTCACAATGTGATCACTTTATGACACCATAATCTTAATATATTGATAGTAAATACTAGTTCCTTAAGTAACTTTCTAATTTACTAGAAGTTACCCAAGTAGATTCTTAGGTAAGTATGTTTCATTACCTTAATATCATTGAATATAACGCTTGTTTCAACGATCCTTTCATCCACAACATCTCTGTCTTGTATCAGTCGGTGTCTCATGGCTGAGATGACTGTGTTGTTACAGTTTGGTTGTTTTGTACAACCATCATGTACGTTGGATCTTAGGTGGGCCGATGAATTCTTACTGAAAATTTATTGTATTTATATATATAGGAAACTTTGAAGTAACAGTTGTATTAGCTATTAATATTATATGTTAATGAATGCCAAGTCAGTATGTTGGGTGTTCATAAATAAGTTTACTCATTCAATTAGTTCACTCTGAAAGTCCTGAATTGTATTGACTTTGAAATTGAAATTCACTATTTTGGAAAGTTAATTATTATATTCTAATTGAAGTAGAACACTTCTGTTACCCTATCGCATGTAGCATTACGGCCAGCAAGGGGGGCAACTTACTAATTATCATAAAATATTTTAGTTAATGGCTACCAGGCGAAACAATTTATATTGTTTTTTGTGGTTATAGGAAAACGTAATAATTATTTTCAAGAACTTTTCTAACATTGTGTCATTAAATAATTATTATATAATATATTGATAAATAATTGTACATAGGTTTAAAATAATTCCTATTGTACTAAGACAAAAAAAAAATTAATATATTATAAATTACACTCAAATCATACTTACTATTGCATCAATTCATTTTCCTTTCTTTTATATTCCTCAGTTATATTTTCTTTCAACTGGCTGCCTCTACTCATCAATTCATTATAAGTCTTAACATATAACAACACATCTGTACTATTTACTCCAAGTATTGAAGACAAACTTTGTACTAAAATGTTTGATTTTTGTAGATTTCTTTCAACATTTTTCTGTTCTTTGCATATATCAGTCATTGGTTTTTGAAAAATTATAAATTACATACTTATATATCAAGAAAATAAATATGCAAAAAATTCAAATCATGCTTCAGAATTATTCAAAAAACTTAAAAACATATCAGAAATTTAAGAAAGTAGGTCCAAATAAAATTATTATTCTTTTAATTAATTTTTATAAAATAAAATCTTGACATACTTTACTATACAGGGTGACTGGTGAATTACTATCAATATTTAAGGAGCATACTCGGTACATGATTCTCATTCGAATTATGTAAAAAAATAGGTACTTAATTTTTGACCAAATTTCCGTATAAATAAATAAAGTGTGTACACGTTCCAAGTGTTCCGAGTGTGGGCGTGTGCGGCGGCGTGCTGATACAACACTACGCCGCCGCCGCGTCTGTGTGAGTGTGTGTGTATACCTAATCTGTAGGGTGTTCATACGATGCGTAATTAATTACATAACTTTTGGTTAACTTTACTTAGAAGTTTATTAATATTTATGTTATATTAATTTTTATTTTGTCATATATGATCGTCAAATATCACGTCCTCAAATATTGATAGTAATTCACCAGTCACCCTGTATATGTGGTTAAGTTTAACTAGATGGCAGCACTAAACCGTTTTAGTTTGATCCTAAAACAAATTATACCTATGCTTTTATATGATAATCCTTATTAAAAATAAAGTGTTTATCCAAATTATGAATTTGGATGAATCAATTAATAACGAACACAATACAAACTATATGCAGACAAAACCTCTTTAGAATTCAATGTATTCACCTTGCGGGTGCCAGGTCCAACGTTGTAATGAGAGGAGCTTCAACAGTGTCTGTGACTTGCGACTCAGATGTAGGTTTAAAGGGTCCCTATCTAACGCGCGTTAAACGCTCACCTCCACTGTCCAAGCTCCTCTCTTTACCTAACCAAATTTGAAAAGAACCTACAAGGACTGCCTTCGAAGTACGATCCAGGAATGAGTTAATGTGAGTTCTGGACAGGCCCAAGTCATTTAGTAGGTAGTAGCCCTAGTAGGGCTGCCTTATAAAACACATATACTCACGATTCTATCAGCCACTATTTCGCTCTCCTGTATCACATACAACCGTAGATGAGCCGCGAACTGCATGACATCTTCCATAGTACGTAGCTCCCTTCTTAATGCGTAGTGCACGAGACGATCTAACGTTACAGGCTGCTGACATACATCCACTAGGTATGATAGGTCTTTGTAGATTTGTCTGGAAAATAATACAAAATTCATTACTAACTTTATTCATTACTGTTGTGTTTTTAATCCCCGACGCAAAAACGACAGGGTTATAAGTTTGACGTGTCTATGTGTCTGTGTGTGTGTGTGTATATATATGTCTGTCTGATGTAACGTAGCTCCCAAACGGATGAGCCGATTTTAATGCGGTTTTTTTGTTTGAAAGGTATATCCGTAGAGTGTTCTTAGCTATGTTTTTTAGAAATCGATTCATCAATCGATTCGCGTTTGTTAGGCGTGATAGGAATATTTCGTCCTATCCAGAATAGAATAAAACGAACTCATCAGGTACTAAAAAATGCAATCTGTTTTTCTAGATGTTGTTCATTTACGCTGCTAATTTGTTGAAACTTCTTTGTTGGAGCAATATAAATGTACAGGATGTTGTACGTTTTACAATCTGAATTCTTAAAATGCTTTATACCTTGTTATATTAAGCCAGTAGAGAATTTACCGAAATTAACATAAAGCCCGCAGCAGACAAATTATTAGCCCAGTCATTTTAGGCACATTATACCCCAATCTGGGGAAAAATTCCTAGTGAGCTGAATTTTTGTATACACCTTTATTACGGCGTTATTATGAAGTTGTGAAAAATCGACATCGATATCGTGTCGGCTAAAAAAATTACAGAGGTCAAAAGGTCACGAAAATCAGTTTTTTGCAAATATTTCGAGACCTATTACTCGGACGTCAATAGAGGTCATTATAAAAATTGTTCTTCATAAAATTGTCTACAAAAAATGTCTCTTATAGTTTTTCTGTAAAATTAACGGTTTTCGGATCATAGTGCTGAGAAAGCGACTATATTGTGACGATGCACTCGTTTCCTCACCACCTTCGAGTTAGAATGCAAGGCGCGTTTTTTTTTTACATGGTTTCCCCCGTAGGCACATCTATCAATCCATGATATATAATGAAAGTTTGGCTTCCACAGATATTAAATCATATTCAAAATTGACACGCTCCTTTACAGTTGCAGCTACTCTGCAGCTTTTAGTACAGTGCCTTGAATGTAACAGTACTAACTTCTCTAATAACGCGTCTGTATTTTTTTTTTCAATCACTTCATTCGCTTCCTCTCCACAAAACAAACATATTTTTTTGAAATCGAAAGCGCTGATTCTTTTTTTACGCGGAGATATTGATTTACTCGGTTCTTCTTGGGGTCGTTTATGAGCCGCAATACTCAAATTGTTTGTATAATTTCTACGGCAATTACTATGTACATTCACGGAATTTACAGTATATAAATATTCAATATTACCATCACCTCTAGAGACACTAGCATTTTTTAATGTTTGTAGACCACGCTAACTTCTACAACATCATCATCCGATAATAATTGATCACGTCATATAAAACATTTATCACTCATTATGATAACTATTTAAGAGCATAAAATAACTAAATAAACGTGTTGAACATTCAAGAAATAATTCCCAACTGAACTATATTCAGTCTGGCTGGCAGTAGCAGGTATAAAGGGACGGGTCTCGGAACAATGAAATACGAAACATCTGCCATTGAAGGTCATTAGAATGAGATATAGTACGTGTTACTAAAAACCTAAACCCCTATACGATAAATATATCTTTCTGGAAACATCTAAATGTAAAATAAAAGATTTAGAGACATTTACAAACATTATTAAAAAGCAATAGAGTTTACGCCTTGGTGTACGGTATACAGTACCGTATGTGAGTGCATTCTTGCCGCTTTCTCAGCACTATGATCCGAAAACCGTTAATTTTACAGAAAAACTATAAGAGACATTTTTTGTAGACAATTTTATGAGGAACAATTTTTATAATGACCTCTATTGACGTCCGAGCAATAGGTCGCGAAATATTTGCAAAAAACTGATTTTCGTGACCTTTTGACCTCTGTAATTTTTTTAGCCGACACGATATCGATGTCGATTTTTCACAACTTCATAATAACGCCGTAATAAAGGTGTATACAAAAATTCAGCTCACTAGGAATTTTTCCCCAGATGAAACCTAAAATGACTGGACTATATGTAATAAGAAGTTTATTTACTTTAAAGAAATTTTACTTTGAAAGTTTTAAGTCCATTGTTTATTTACGCTAAAATAATTTTGTTTGTTTTTCGATAAAATGTATCTAAATTATAAGTAAATTTTTCACAAATTCATAAATATTGTCTTAAAAAAAACCAATAAGATTTCAACAAAGAAAGATTCAAATTAATTTTATCCATTATTTTATTATTAAGTTTTGTTTGTACAAAGTTAGGTTAGTTTAACCCTATCCATAACATTATGACAAATTCTATTTCAAGTCAGAGAATGTTGTTAAGTATGTTTCTTAAGCCAAATTGAATTTAGATTTAGGTCCTTAGTTCCCAAATTGTCTTATAGTCAAACAGAATATTATATTTATAGGTGGACTTGAAAGCAATACATTGCAATTCGATTTCAAGCCAGATGCTATTATAACTGTCCCCGATCTTTTTGTAGTGACAATTGTTCCTAAATATGTTTTTTCTTACGCTATGACTTCTACTCATTGGAATTGTTAAATATTTCGCTAATATCGACGTTTTTATTTGTTGAACGAATTATAATCTTGAAAACTGTTTGTAGAAGGTGTCTTTCAAACGGAATAAAGGCGTTTATCCAATGATATATATATTTTTAAGACTAAATACGAAATCATTTCAATGAAAGTGTGGGAAGTCGTAAAGTTTTTTTTTTCTTTTCTCTCTTGACACCTGCCTGCCAAATTCATAATACTGGGTCAACGGGAACTTCCAAATAGGTTTTCTATCGCTTGCCAGCGTCAATTAATATGAGAAATAAACGGAGCATAAATTTGACCGCCCCAAAGTAGATCATTCTCCTTGCCGCAGACATTTTTGAATATATGTAATAATAATTAATCATTCATAAGCCTCTAGTAACGATTACGGACATTTATTTCTTACCTAAATTTGTTAAATCAAATCTATTAGTAACATTAAGAACTGAGTTTAAAATTAATACTTCTTGACAGATTAAGATACATAGTTTAATTTCTGTAGCTAATATAAGCTGTGACGTAAAACGCAATATTTTAAATGTCATTTCCAGTCACATTTCCAGATGTAACGTTTAATTAAAATTTTAATAATGTTTACAAATTAGTTACAAAATAGTATAAGGCAGGTATAAATATTATGATTAAAGTTTTGTTCCACAAATAAAAGAACTGTTTTCATTTAGAACGACGAAGTAGCAAAGATGGGGCATTATTTTTATGAATTAAAATTAGATATGGTCCTTAGTTTAACAAGGATTTCTAATAATGAAATGAGTAACATTTGCAATACTAAAAGGTTAAGTTACATATTTATGCATACTGAAACGAACTCGTCGGGTTTGATATGACACACTAAACTTTGTTCAAAACAGCAAAATGAGCGAAAAATACTTGATAACTCATGAAAAGCAAGCATCAAAGTATATAAAATTATATGTTGTTTTAAGTAATATCTACTGCTCTCGTATAAAATTTTCATGTTATTTCTGAGCAATATTCGCAAAATATATTTATATAGTACATGTAATATTTAATTTAAAATAGTATAAATTTTTGATGATTTGTATTCAAGTTCATTTAAGTGAAAAACATTTTTTTATTTAATTTAATAACGGTTACAAACAATATTACTTTTTTTGTTAGAGATTTTTAATCTTCTTCTTCTATCTTCTATATATATAAAAATGGATTGCTGTTCCTTAGTCTCGCTAAAACTCGAGAACAGCTGAACGGATTTATCTTATCTTAGTCTTGAAATGGTCGTGGAGGTTCAGGGAAGGTGTAAAAGTTGAAAAAAATTTATTCATTACTGGGAAAACCATAAAAACAGCTCTTTTCTATTTCCCATACAAACGTTGTTTTTGACACTATATTTGACAACTAACTAACATGTCAATCATTTTGTTCGATTGAACAGTAGAAACCTGATTATTAATGGCCTCTAAAACGGAATAGAGTTCCCCCGGTCAGCTATACATAAATTACTAATGACGAAACTAACGCGGACGAAGTCGCGGGCAAAAACTAGTATATATATAAAAATGGATTGCTGTTCCTTAGTCTCGCTAAAACTCGAGAACAGCTGAACGGATTTATCTTATCTTAGTCTTGAAATGTTTGTGGAGGTTCAGGGAAGGTATAAAAGCTGAAAAAAAAATGATTCATTACTGGGAAAACCATAAAAACAGCCCTTTTCTATTTCCCCTACAAACGTTTTCTTTGACATTAGATTTTACAACTAACTAATATGTCAATCATTCTGTTCGATTGAAACAGGAGAAACCAGATTTTTAATGGCCTCTAAAACGGAATAGAGTTCGCCTGGTCAGCTATACATGTATTACTAATGACGAAACTAACGCGGACGAAGTCTCGGGCAAAAACTAGTAAAGAATATTTTTTAGAAGTTGACTGAATCAGTATTCAGTATTCCTGACAGTTCAGGAAAATGAAATTTCTGTTATGACCGAAATGAAATTGTTATTAAGGAATTTGAAATTAACATTTATTTTAATATTTTCAAATAATAATTAATTACATATTTGTATATTTAAATAAGTATTCTGAATTCCATTCTATAATAAAATTCACTTTAAGAGATGGCTATAACTTATAAAGCGTATCAGACGTGGAATGTAATAATATTTTTAAAACACTCATATCTTTACAATTTATTGATCTTGTATTTTAATATAAAAAGAATAAAACGCAAATATATACTTTTGGTGAGCTTGAGGACCTCTTAAGTAGCTTAGATAATTGGACGTGATATTATGACCATCTGACGATGTGTCGTAGTAAACAACGTCACCCATATGACCACAACAAATTTGATATCCATAATTGTAACAATATAAAGTTACCTAGGTTTACTGTGGAAGTACCTAGACTACAAAAGTATTTCTCCGTTATCACAGAAAACAATGCAGAGCAAACACCGGTATGACCGTATCGGCATGACTTCGGAAGATGAAGCATCAATTCTTGATCCTGCCCCATCTACTCTACGAGACGAGGGACTGGTCCAAGAACGTAACGAACACCAACCAAGAGGGAATACATCACCAGGCAGGTGCAGAGCACGCACCGCCTGTCAGAATGGCCGTATCGGCGCTACCAGCTTTAATGACGGATGAGACGTGAAAATAATTTGAGGCTGTCATCAATTCTTATTAAAACTCATTAGTATTTATGATTATTGTTAAAACTAAAACGAAATCAAATATTGTTTAAAACGAGAATAGAACTATGTTTAAATCTTGGTATAAATATGACGTCTGGAGGCACGACGGCAGACTTCAGAATGGAAAATTCAGAGTTCAGTGAGTGAATATCATTGAAGTATGTGATTATGAAGAACCTTCGAGAAATACAGGAACATTAAAAACAATTGAAGTTTCATTTTAAAATATCATGGAGCTTTAGTAGAAGTGACATTTGTAACGTCAGCGAGGCTGGCGTCTCTCTCTTTGAAAACAATGAATTTGTAATAAATCCGATATATACAAATATTTTACTAATAATAAGTTTTAATAATTGCAATTCAACAATTGACAATATCACATCTCGTCTGCCCGTGATCACGGTTGCTGTAAAGTAGCCAAAACGTCGGGAGTATGAAGTTTATAGTCAAAAATAAAAACGCGTAGTAAATCCGAAAATATTAGTTTCATTTAATTGACAATATCATTTGATTTCATTGTTTTTTATACAATTTGAAATATATTTACATGTCATGTACTTAACATGTACATTTGTAAATTTCACCAAAACTATATGATAACAAAATTCAGTGTAGACAAAAATTCAATATATTTGTGAGAAACGTATAATTCATAATTATCCATTTAAATTATGTTCCTTTTGAAAATTCGCTTTATTAATAACTAGCTGACCCGGCGAACCCTATATCTGTTACCTTTTATCTGAATAAAACTAATTTCTTTATTAAGTATAACTGACCCGACAGACAATGGTCTGTCTTCTTACTGTGATTATTGGATTCTTATTGGTATATTAATACATAGGGGAGAGTTGGTTATATCGTACTAGCATTTAAATCGTACCACTTCTAAATTTCCCATTTAATGAATATTTTTTTCTACACTGACAACGCCAAATCGTGGCCCTGCACCATCCCTCTTCACCCACTAGTTTAAATCGACGTGAGTTAACAACTGTGCACGTAATAAAAGAAGAACATTTTTTGTAGGAATTAATATAAATATTGTCGTACATTCGTAAGGAGATAACTCGTAAACAAGGTAAGCTATAGTTATTCAGTTTTTTTTTATTATTCCACAATTGTATACTAGATTATTGGAGGTTTTTGTTTCGTGTCTAAGTTTTGAGTTTATGCCGGATATTTGCTTTTGTTTTAGAAATGCCTTAGTTGGTTTAATCGTACCACTTGCAGTTGGTTAAATTGTACTGGTACGATTTACCCGACTACCAACCGCAAGTACCTATAGTACCTACCGATTTACCCGACTACCAACCGCAAGTACCTATAGTACCTACAGATTTACCCGACTACCAACCGCAAGTACCTATAGTACTACCGCAAGTACGTACAGTAAGTACTACCCAAGGCCAAGAACAAAAGTTATAAGAGGAAACGATCTCATTCCATCACCAGTAGCGATGATTTAGGAGAGACACTTGTTGTAGAACTAGATGATGATGATGACAGCGATGATTATCTTGAAAATATGTTTATGTCGAAAGTGCAATTGTTCTTACTACGATAAGAAGGGTCCAAAAGTTGATTAGATTCAATGCGTTCGCTGTAAACGGTGGCTACATGAGACGTGTACTTCGAATCCATACATTTGTCATGATTGTTTCCATTAAGAAATATGCACAATAATTATATTAAAAATAACATTCTTGTTAACTATTACTTTATTATTATAGTTTTCTGTTTTTTTGTCTCATTTTTATTAGTTATGTTGATTGATCTCATTATCATAGTATAATCATGTTATTTTACTGAGAAAGCTTATAGTTCCTTTATATAACATATAAAGGAACTATAAGCTTTCTCATAAGAGTTAAAAATTATGTTTCTATTATCTAAAAATATAAATAATGTTGTTTTATTACTTACCTAACAGTTAAAAATAAATAATTTGATTAAGAATTTTAATGTCTTTCATTCAGTGGTACAACTTAAACACCCATGGTACGATTTAAAGACTTAGTGGTACGATTAAAACGACTAGTCGGCTAAATCGTACCGATGGCAAGCCTCTATAAAAAAGCATTTTTAACAATGTTAGAATAATCGCAAAGATCTGTTCTTTTCTTCTTAGGAAGCTAAAATATGAAACTTTATTTTACATATGTATTTATTATTATAAGACGTGTTATAGTCGAAATATTTGAGTTAAAGTGGAAAGTGGTACGATATATCCGACTCTCCCCTATAAACATTATTCCAAAAACAAAGTGTTTATTATTCTAATACTTTATTCTAACTACGTCATATTACCGCCAGTGACATATTATTTTAACATAAAAATGAAACATTGTAGTTATTTTCCTTTCTAGTAATTTTCGTATTTTTTTATTACATAAGAACCTTCTCCTATCAATAACAAATACATTATACAACAAAAAAAGAATCAGTGAAATCGGTCCAGCAATTCACGCGTGAAGCCGTGACCAAGGGAAAAAGGTATTAAAATTTTTATATATGTACATACATAGATTATTCCTCATTTCTCTGAATTTTAGTTTTAGCACTTAATAAATGCCCTGCGATTGAAAATATTTTCCATATGACAATCTTTCTCAAAGTAGCCCAAATGTGTGCAAGTTAAAAAAATCAATCTAAATGCTGAACAATTTCTTTTGCATTGAACTTGACGACAACCTTTGTAATATTATCCCTGCTTCGTAAAGGTCACTAATAGTTCCATACTATGATTTAAGAAAGAAGACACCAGGTTTAGAAGATTATATAAATACAGACAAATCAAATGTTTTTTAAACCTTAGCATTAAGTGTCATAAAAATATAAATATGCATAAACGTATTAATACATATTTGGCTGGCAACTAGAATATTTATTATCCGGGACCTTATTGTAAATAGTTTTATATGGTAAATTTCATATTTGGTTTGAAATTTGAAAATTGAAATAGTTTAAATATATTGCAATAGCTAAATATGTAGCAAGAATTCCACAGTGGTATATTTCCTTTATTTAGGGGAGAGTTGGTTATATCGTACTAGCATTTAAATCGTACCACCTCTTAATTTCCCATTTAATGAATATTTTTTTTTACATTGACAACGTCAAATCGTGGCCCTGTACCATCCCTCTTCACCCACTAGTTTACATCGACGTGAGTTAACAACTGTGCACGTAATAAAAAAAAACATTTTTTGTAGGAATTAATATAAATATTGTCGTACATTCGTAAGGAGATAACTCGTAATCAAGGTTAGCTATAGTTATTCATTTTTTTTTTTTTATTATTCCAGAATTGTATACATCTAGTATTGGGGTTTTTGTTGCATGTCTAAGTTTTGAGTTTATGCCGGATATTTGCTTTTGTTTTAGAAATGCCTTAGTTGGTTTAATCGTACCACTTGCAGTTGGTTAAATTGTATTGGTACGATTTACCCGACTACCAACCGCAAGTACCTATAGTACTACCGCAAGTACCTATAGTAAGTACTACCCAAGGCCAAAAACAAAAGTTATAAGAGGAAACGATCTCATTCCATCACCAGTAGCGATGATTCAGGAGAGACACTTGTTGTAGAACTAGATGATGATGATGACAGCGATGATTATCTTGAAAATATATGTCGAAAGTGCAATTGTTCTTACTACGATAAGAAGGGTCCAAAAGTTGATTCGATTCAATGCGTTCGCTGTAAGCGGTGGCTACATGAGACGTGAACTTCGAATTTTTGAAAACATTTGTCATGATTGTTCCCATTAAGATATATGCACAATAATTATATTACAAATAACATTCTTGTTAACTGTTACTTTATTATTATAGTTTACTGTTTTTTTTTTGTCTCATTTTTATTAGTTATGTTGATTGACCTCATTATCTTAGTATAATCATGTTATTTTACTGAGAAAGCTTATAGTTCCTTTATATAACCTAAGAGTTAAAAATTATGTTTCTATTACCTAAAAGATATAAATAATGTTGTTTTATTACTTACCTAACAGTCAAAAATAAATAATTTGATTGAGAATTTTAATGTCTTTCATTCAGTGGTACGACTTAAACACCCATGGTACGATTTAAAGACTTAGTGGTACGATTAAAACGACGAGTCGGCTAAATCGTACCGATGGCAAGCCTCTATAAAAAAGCATTTTTAACAATGTTAGAATAATCGCAAGGATCTGTTCTCTTCTTCTTAGGAAGCTAAAATATGAAACTTTATTTTACATATGTATTAATTATTATAAGACGTGTTATAGTCGAAATATTTGAGTTAAAGTGAAAAGTGGTACGATATATCCGACTCTCCCCTATATTACACAAAATTACTTAATATTATACAGAGTGGTTAACTAGAGCTGTAACGTTCATACAAATGCAATTTAACTATACCGTGTTTTTAAAACAGCTTATAGAATCTTACTTATACAATAATGAAAATAAAGGCATCCTTTTATTTTCCTAATATCTTTCTTAACATATGTATATTGGACGTTCTAACTCTTGCTTACCGACTTTATGACAATTTAACAATATTAGTCAATTTCAAATAAATTGGTTCTGCTTTCAATTTTACATGTGACTAAAAACATATTAAAAAATATTCGACATTTAAGATCACATTTTACAATAATTATTGTAATGTGTGGCAAAAATAATGATGATATTCACTTACTTCTCGGCAGCATTATCTGTATCTCCCATTTGTTTATCGGCATCGTCATCATCATTTTCTTCATCTGATTGTTCTGGAATTTAAAAGGACATTTATTTAATTTACAACCCTATTTTATATGCTTAAACCTTAATTTTATATGACTATATTATTAACCTTTCTGTTCGACGTCTTGTGAATCAAAGTCGTCAGTCATATTGACTCCTTCTCTTCTTCCTTGCAATCTTTATCTTGTTCGTTCTTTTCTTCACCCGGTTTATGCGCGTCGTCCAATTGATCCTTTGAAAACAAAAACAATATTTTTTTTGTGTGTAATAAATTTTGTCTACAGCGCTAAATGATCTTTCGTTTCGGGAACATAATTCTATCTATCCCTTTCCCACACCTGGTTTTCTTCGCGTTCAGAGACATCTTTCTGTCCCTCTCCCTCACCAAGTCCCATACCGCTGTCTCCAGTAGTGCCTTCTCCCTCACCCTCCCTTGAATCTAGTTCTGAGTGTTGGCAGAAACTGTAAGGAAATAAAGGAAGTTTCAATTTATTACGTAACTAAAACATTCTTAAACAATAACTTATTCAAGGATAATCGTAAGTACAATCTGAATTAAAAAGCTTCAGTGGAACAACTTATTGAAATTATCTAATTTGTGGCAATAAATGAAAGTTTTTATAATATTTTATTAATTTTCTGTACTTTAGATATTTATAAAGTTTTGTATTTAAATGCAACCCCAACTTATTCATTTTAACATTGTGGTATATTTAATCTAAATTATATCGATATAATTACCCTTTCGATGCCAGATCCAATAAAATCTTCAAAAGCACTAACAGCATTTTAAAGGATACTCTATGCACAGCAACTTTTTGGGATACAAAATATTTGACAAATAGTATAACTTGTTCCAATATCGGGACCAATCTCATAACAACAGTTCTAGCTTCTTCCACATCAGACCGAGTCGCAATATATTGCACATAGTTAATCAAAAGTTCGCGCAATTTCTTGAATCAGTCGATACGTTCTCTTGGAGTAATTCTTTTAAATGATTATCTTCTAAAATTTCTTTGGTTTCAACTTTTTCACCTTCATGTATAATTTCATCAATAGCGTTTATAACGTCCATATTCTCCGCTTGTTTCTCTGGCGGCAGATGTTTTTCGTACAACGATTGTATCACAAGTAACATCGTAGCCACAACATCTTCAGTCTGCTCTAACATTGTGCCGTCAGTTTCATCCATTTCTTGGTCTATCGGTTCATCCAATTTATCAAGTTCTGTTTTTATATCTTTAATGTAAGCCACCATATTTTCAAGGCTTCTTAGTATTGGATGATGCGGTGTGAAGTCTTCTATGACCGTCGTTTTGAAAACAAACTGATATTCGGTAATAATTTCCTCACTTTTTTCTATTATAACGTCCAAATTATTCTTAACTTCTATATGACTTTGAGAAACTAGAGGTAACTTAATGGATTCTTCGATTTGTTTTAGGTTTCGAGATAATTTGTTTAACAGTGCCTTTTGTTTATCAACTAGAGATATAATTGACTTAATTTTTTTATTAAGAGACTTCCATTCATCGCTATCCTTGAAACAATCAGCCAAAGGTGAGTTTGATAGCACTTTGTCCAAATCTGGCTCAGAATCAGTATTCAAATCTTTTCCGGAACAGACTTCAGAACGACATTGAACTGTTCTAGAAGAATGCTCGTATGAGCGTAGCATTCCACTAACACATTGAGTATTTCTTCAAGCGAAGTTATATTACATCCTGTAGAGTCTATTTCTAACGCGTTTGTAAGACTTGTAGCTACGGTTCGTAAATCGAAAATATGTTTCCTATAACGCGAAATCGACTTCTTCTGAGTTTTAGCATATTTCTGGAAATAAAAAGTATATACTTAAAATTTTAGCACAAATTATTATTTAACACTATTTATAATGTCATGGAATATCAATATAATGCGGATTTAATTTCTATTTCTATTATATCATATAACTGTTACACTTTTAACAATACACTTATAGCAAAAAGAAATATAAATATATACTTTACAAATAACAAAATATTGGTGATCACAAAACAAAATATTTGTGATCACACAAAAACATGGACAAAGTCGAATGCTTTTGTTATATAGTTATAAATACCTGCTTTTCAAATAGCTCATAGCGGCATCCCAATCGACGGGTAGTATTGTGAAATCATACATGTATAACGAGACCCGTGCGATAATTCAAGCCGATTTTGTTAAAATATTTGAACAGATCCGATAGAGCTTTACGCTTCTGCTGCGTTATGTTTTTGGCTTGAGATTTTTGTTTGTCCTTCGGCAATGTTGAATCCACCTACAATATAGAGTATTATTATTAAAATGTATTTGTTACAATCTTAGCAGTAACAGAAGACATTTTTTTTCGGATATAAGTCTAATTTTTAGAAATTATCTAAATGAAATAGAAATGACAATTCACATTTATATAAGAACCAATATAGAAATTGAAACAATTTTACGTGTATAAAATAAATATTCGTTATAGAATTTAAAAAAATAATTACCTCCAAAGATCCTAAATGTTCACTTGTCTCTATAACCAATGTTACAAAGTCGTCCAAGCATGTAGTAGCGCGGGGTAGCCGTGTTAGCGATGCTGTCCTTACATAATGTTCGAGCTTTGTTCAACAGACTCGGAATCTTTGCCAGGAGGCTGTTCTCTTGTATTAATTGACAAGGCTGTTCGAGCTGGTATTCGTATTTCAGTAAAAGGGAATTCAATTATTAAAACATTATTGCGTAATGCGTATGTTGCATATTTATAACTGTAACTAATGTTTTTTTTTTTAAGACAGAAAAAATGCAATTGTTGCTAGCTACCTTTACAGCTAAATAAAACAGAAGACAGGCGAAATCATTCATAACCACCAAATCTTTTATCATTATTATATTTTAAGTGTAATAAAAGTGACGTGTTTATATACCTTAATATTTCTGTTCAGTACTACATGGTTCTGAAGATCTATCATATATGTTCCGCCCGCGGCGTTGCTTGCAGTGCCAGCCCTCTTTGGTCTATCCCAAATACCCACGTGGTCGATAGACTCACTCGCCGTGTCCACGAGACAACTCGATACACTGTCCTTTAGAACTTTCTGTAGACAATTTTTAAAGTAGGATATTTACTCAGACTTCACAAACACATCAATTACCTAAGATAATATAAGATGATAAAGTTCACAATAAGTAATGCTTTATATTACAAACAATGACCTAGAAATTATCGAAGAAATTTATAAATAAAAAACATGGAGTCCCTCCGTACGTAAGAAGTGAAATTTCGTGTTGTTTCAATGAAAATAGGAAGGTATAAATATCAATTTATAGTGAACTCATATTGTTTCTTTAAGACAAACTTAATAAATATTGCTTACAATTCACAATTGATCCATTAATTTACTATCGCTCTGTCTCTTTCTATTCCCCCTCCCCAGGAGCGTTGAACGTTTAAGGCCTCGGCCTCGAATTTTGCGGGCAGCGGAGCGGCAGCGGGAGCGGCAAGATCATACGCGTATAATCAAATGGACCGACCCTCGAATACAGCGGTGCAGGAGCAGGGCGGGGGCGGGCAACGAGCGGTGCACGGGTGCACTCCAGTGAAGCGGTGACCGCCCGCGTTGCGCGTCTGCATTGTAGTGTTGTAATTTTTTTTTGTGACGTATCACAATATATTCGGACGTGCAAGAGCAAATTATTTCGGCAATCTTTGAGAGGACACCCTTATGGAACAGCAAAGATGTGAACCGTAAAAATAGAAGATGAATTAACCAATTATGGGAAGAAATAAAAAACGAACTGAATATTGAAGGTAAATATAATAATGATTTATTATGTCAAATACAATATTTATCATCTTTTACAAATTAATTAATAACTAATGCGATTATTTACAAAATATTCTTTGAATTTTTCACGTGTAAGCAATTTGTAATTGTAAACAAAAGAACAAATTTCTTAGAAAGTTCGGTATGACTGTCGAGTTTATTGCGGGTTAGGATAACAAAGCGACAAAAGAGCGTACACAGCTGCACAGTTTTTACTAATTTTAGCCACTTAAAAGGTATTTTTTATTACTTAATTGTTGTTGTTATATAGAGTTTACACTGATTTACTAAATTAGTGCAACACAATTTCTAAAAGATATAGATCTAAATCGTTTTGAATTAATTCCAGACTCCAAATCACTCTTGATAGTTTCAAGAATATAGTCAAATGTTTCTACACTCATTCTGGTGTAGTCGTAGAATCTGTCGGGATTTTGTCTCTGTTCTTCATAGTTTCGATAAAACTCGCCATTTATTTTCCTTGCCCTATAGTAGGGATCCACTTCTTCTTTTGCCCACAATAAATCGAGCATTAGGAATGATTTCGAATCATAAAGATGTCGCCGTTTTTCAGACATTTTGTTCGCGAATAAAACAAATATCTCGACAAGACAACCACGAACACAACACTACACCGCTATAGTGCCGCGCGATCTGCCCGCTAGTTTCGAGAACAGGTATGCGTTGTCCGCCCCCTTGGCGCGCCGCTGCCGCTGCCGCCCCGCTACCCACGAGATTCGAGGCCGAGGCCTAAGGCAACCTTGTTGGAAGTAGCATTAGACGCTTCACTACAATAAATATATCAATATAGCTAACCTCAAACTCCTTGGTGTGTTTGTGTAAAGCTTTATGAGCCTTGTCTACTGTGTCCTTCACACTCCAGTAACTGAGGTATTTGTCCCAGGTGCAGATTTTCTTTAACATGTGAAGCCACTTGTGGAGCAAATTGACGATAATAATTGTATGTATTCCACAACAACGATAGGAGTTCAACTAAAACAGAACATATATAGATAGAAGTAAATTATTGGATATTGCAGAAGATCCACAGTAGTTGCAGTATAAGATATACATTAATAAACTGAACCTGACTAAACTTTTAGGAAATAATTAAAGGCTTTGTTAGGGAAAAAGTTTTGATTTTTGACTTTAAAGAAATTATGGAGATAAATGTGTGTATGTCGTCCAAAAAATTTTAAAAGAGAATAAATTATCTATATACGAAAAAGATATCAAGTGTAGTTATTTTTGTTGAAGTCTAATAAGTAAATATAAGTACTATAAACTATTCACTATAATTATTATTTCTAAAGTTCTTTGTAACATATATTATTTAACCAATGAATCTCACCGCGTCTTTGACCGGCGTCCAGATGTATTAAGTGGCAGTGATACTCATAAACAATGTCCAATCTCACATCGAACTCCGCTAGATTGGACTTTTCCATGAAATCTTTCAACACGGACACGACCCGCGCCGATGACATATCAGTCTCCTCCAAGTAAGATGTTATCACCGCATACATATAGAACCAGTATTTATGAGCTTCGGCCTGTTGTCTGAAATGTTAATTAAGTATTATCCAAAACAGTTAAACTTTTAATACTTACTAAAAGTTATTGTTCAATAGAATAGTTTTATGACTATCTTATTCGTAAGTAGACGAGTTGTAGTAAGAAAAAACATTATTATAGAGAAAGATTAATATTGGAATAATATTATATACTAAGATTATTTTGTAATGAGATAAGTAGTTCTTACTTCATAATATGCTAAAAGCCATTCAAATTTTGTGACGTCTAAGTCAAGAAATAACATAATTTTCACCTTTGATACAAGTTGTTAAGACACTCCTTCCAATGAGTCATTTCCAGTTTCCTCCAGTTAATGATCTGTTGTCCTACATATATATCCAGCCAGTGATATATCAATCATATTGTTTCCTTTGTGGGCGTTTTTGTTCTATTCTTCAATTTTATCTCTAAAGAGTTCCAAACCTGTCAGGAATCTCGACACTGGACTGGTAATCGGAAAACCGATTATTCTGTCTACTATTATTATAATCTAGAAAGATAAAAGATATGCTAATAAATCATATATCATTTCGATATTGGAGATTCTAATACCAACGATATAAACGGGAGTCAATGGGAATGTATGAATATGCGTTGGTCTGTCACGTTAAATGTATTGAACGGATTATGAAGCTTTACAAAAATGTAATTTGACTTCACATAACATTATTATCACTTCACTCGAAGTAGTTAACCAACACATAACACACGTATATAGTGTAGAAGTTTAGTGACATAGACTTCCTTTCCAGTCGCGGACTGTTTTTTTAGATCATTAAAAGAGCTATTATTCTTTAATACATATTTTTTGTGTATCTTGAACCGTTTTCACGGCGCACGCAACGGAAGGCTTCAAAGATGAAATAATTTCTCCCGTTTTTTACACATTTACCACTATATCTTTGCTCCTATTGGTAGTAGCGTGATGTTATATAGCTCACAGCCTTCCTCGATAACTGGACTATCCAACACAAAAAGAATTATTCAATTCGAACAAATAGTTTCGGAGATTAGCGCTTTCAAACAAACAAACAAACAAACTCTTCAGCTTTATAATATTAGTATAGATGTATTTGTGACATGTTTCATTTGTTTTAAAAG
Organism: Danaus chrysippus; assembly: GCA_916720795.1. Taxonomy (NCBI): domain Eukaryota; kingdom Metazoa; phylum Arthropoda; class Insecta; order Lepidoptera; family Nymphalidae; genus Danaus; species Danaus chrysippus. The sequence continues at coordinate 4,439,349 of CAKASE010000077.1, read as the reverse complement.
TTATGAGAAAAAAAGGCTTTAAGTAATAGAAAACTAGATCAAATTTAGCATAGAAACAGGTTATTGTCTTACTTGGTAACATATAAGGCTTCTTAATCTTGTTTTTGTTTCTCACTATCCTGACATCGTTTCTCCCATCACTTTGTGATAGAGTTTAGTGTCGTGAGTATAGCTTTCAAACTAATTTTATCAATTCGTTCCATGGACAAGCTGTGCATACTGAACTCTGATAGATTCATTTTCAATACCCTATAAAAAAATTCAATTAATATGGAATTTTACTTTTCTCATTTAATAATATATTTACTATGATACTTACTCAAGATATTCCCGTTCAGGTTGTGACGCATCATCACTGCCAACATTCCTATTTAAGAGCCGCATAAAGTTGGATGACATGTATCTATTAAGATGCTTTTCCCACGAGGCTAAAGATGGTATACTGTTGGGATATACTAGAACAGATGTCAACATTTCAGGCAAAAGTGGACCTTGTTCGATTTTGACAATATATTCTCGAATTAGGTCCTTTAATGACGTCACACTGTACATTATTTGAGACAGTTAACTTTGTAAGGGTTTCGCTAAGTCTGGGAAAGCATCAGAATAGACAATTTTTTTGGTAAACGCATTAACAGAATGCAACCACGAGGTCGTTTCCGTTAACACTGTTTGGGCGTTTTGTAATTGGTTTTGTGCTTTCTCGTAGGTACCGCTTTGTATAATATCATACATTGTACCGCAAGTTGACAAAAGGTTGGTATACAGGGTCTTCACTGATTTATCAGATAGGACGGACTTTGTAAAGTGCTTGCAATCCTGTAAAAAAATCAATTTGTGATTAATAATTGCTATTATGTCATACACTTTTAAATTGACGTTTTATTGTAAGTATAGCGGATTAAAAAATCTATAAATTTAATTTCAATTGCGTAAAAAATGTAAAAAAAGTTTTTTTACTTTCAATTGTTATGTAAGGAATTACGCGTGACATGTGGCAAGCCAGAAGTGAATTTTAAACGAAGTAATAGAGAGATTTGGTTACATTTGAGTTTTGCTTTAACATAACATTAACATAACTATAAATACAATAGGATGCGGCCAGAAACAAACCGTTAAGTGTTTTATTCTTAAGTTTTGTCTTAAAAACAACAGTTATTAAATTACATGAAAACCTAAAATCATCGTGTTTACGTATCTTTAACGTACGTCCTTATTTTTATGGATATAGTTAATTATATAAGTTCACACCTTTATAAAACTGGTGTAGGACGGTTCCTTGGGACGGAACGTATTCCCTGAGGCGTATTATGTTCCCTCAATGCGGTCTCCTCTTTGAGATTCATTATAATTTCGCAGTAGGGATGAACATTCTTCAGTTTTTCCCTATTATCTTGTTTAAAACAATCCGCCGTCACGTCGGACGCCTTCTCTATGTTCCTATTCTCACTGATACCACCCGTTATTACCCCATGAAGGTAATACACGCTCAGTAATTTATTAAATATATCAACATCTTCCTCTATATATTTCACTTTGAGCCTGTACTTTTCAACGTCGTCTATGGGACTTATTTCTGCCATTATTCTAAGCCCTAAGGAATAGAAGACTAGTCAACAGTGATAATTCCGCAGTTAATATTTTCGTTTTATCTTTCATATTGTTTTCGTTTGCGATAGAACTTGTAATCTGCTTATATATATCTTTAGCTTTGTTCAACATGTCTATAATATTCGCGTCTCCTATAAAATATAATTATATTTCTCTAGTTATGACGACACAATTATCTATAATACTCTCATTTACTGTATTATTTTCTAAAATTGTATATGACAGACAATCAATGAGCTGTTCGTATTTTTTTTTCGAATATAGCGTCTGATTTCCTGTAAGAAAATAATATGTTAACAGATGTGCATGTGAAGATTTAATTATTAATTTGAAAGTATAAGAAAATAATATTTACAATTTCAGTAATGCCGTTGAATCCAATGTACCGAAGTTTTTCCATAAAATATTCAAAACCGATTGCAACTGCATGGAATAGTCCGTACGGTCCTTCAAAGCAACACTTTCATATGCCATGACTGAATATGAGGCTGAAAAAATATTATTAAAACATTAAAATTACTGTAATCTAAAGCTGTTATCGAGAAGTAAGTACATAAATGCATTTCAATATAATAAAATTACCAGTGACGTCCAAACGTGTCGTAAGATTTTGAAGGTAGAATGGCATTAAGGAGAGATTCATAGAGAGTCTTGAACTATTTAAAGGAATACGGTCCTCTGAATTAAAAAAATCATTAATCTTTAAAAACGGTACAGGATATGTAGCGGGCGAGCTCACAAGCATTCTATTCAGTTCTATCCAAAAGCCAACGGGCAACGAAAATATTCTAAAAATGGGAGAAGATGAGTTAAATAGAATTATTGTAAATTAATAGTGATAGTTGAATTATACGTACCCGTTATCGAGTTCTTTATTTGTTTCAAGAACTGTTCTTACAACTTGCAACTGATTCAGTAAGGCGGGGGGAAATCCTTTAATAACTTTTCCTAGATGAATTAAACTCGACATAATTTCTTGTATGACCTTGATGATCCGGCCGACTTCGTACGCCCTATAATCAAGAAATATCTGTTACCTTTTTATCTCAATGAAGTTAATTTCTTAACAATTATGTACAGCTGACTTGAATGACAATGGTCTGTCTTCTTCTTATATTTTATATGTTTAAATTAATACTATAATAGTATAAGTCTTTAGTATTTCGATAATCTGTCCAGATCTCAACTAATAACATTCAAAAACAATTTGAAAATGTAACATTTATTTTTTTATGTACAGTAGAAACTCTTTTAATCGGACTAATTATCGTCGAAAGGCATTGGGATAATCGAAAATCCGGATAATCGAATGTATGAAGAAAAGACGGTTTTGTGCTTATATACTTAGTTCATAATGTTATATGTTTATTTTAAAAATAAATTACAATTTGGTGATATGAAATTGGTAATCATGAATTATAATAATAATTATTAATTTGGTTTAGCATATTTATTACTTGTCATTTGACGTACGCCACTGTCAACACCACCACTGTCTTACGCTTGGACATTTCTTCTTGTCCTTAGTCCGGACAATCGCGAATCCGTATAACTGAGGGCCTCATAATCGAGTAACCGTAAAAGCCGGTACGATCGATCCTGGGAACCCGGGTTCGATCCTTTACATGTTTTCGTCGAGTTTTCTTTAAGTTTTCTTTTTTTTAACATTTAATCTGCTATTCGGGACGGAGACAAATCCAACGAACAAAAAACCGTGAAAATTGGTCTCGATCTCGAGTCATATGTGTAACAAACACGACTTTCTTTCATCCTACTACTATTATAAAGGCGAAAGTTTGTATGGATGTACGGATGTTTGTTACTCTTTCACGTAAAAACTACTAAATGGATTTGAATGAAACTTTACCACAATATAGCTTATACATCAGAATAACACATAGGCTACAATTTTTGAGGTTTCTAATATGAGGTCGTAAAAAAAACACATTTTTTTGGACTTACATTGCAAACGCTGACTGTATCCTACAAGATAGATCAAAACAATGTACTACAGTATTGTACAACTTAAAAAGGTCTACAAAAGAGTCCGCCATGGTATATGTTTATCTCTTAGGAATAAGCCACAATAACCATTTTTTATCCTTTACATTGTACGAGAAATAATGGCTTATTTACGGAGCGATTTTAAGCAATACAGTATTAATCCTTATCCAATTAAGTATCTTAAATACATTGTGCATTTAATAAAGATCAATATGCATGTAAATTAAATAAATATTTTCGAAGATATCACAGATTTAAAATGCTGAGTCAGCAATTTCGGTGATAAATACCGTTTCGGTGATAAATACCGGCAGCGGTGTCAGGCGTACGGTGAGGGGAGCGGGGTAGGTGCGGTGGGGAAGAAGTGGCTATACGTATATTACTAATGACGAAACTAACGCGGACGAAGTCGCGGGCAAAAACTAGTATACAATATAGATTATATCGCATATTGTCGTTTTTCTAGAGATGAAATGACCAGTAAGAAAAATGTGGAACTTGGCCGGCGCACTACCGTGCGCTTAGATTTACGACCAGTAATAAAATATCTTATTATGATGTTTCATAGATTATAACCAATATTAATATTAAATATGTTAATTTAAATAAATTCTGCTATATTTTCTGTATTCGAATGCAAAACATACTTTTACAGGTGCACTATTATTCACACAAGCGTAATATGAATATTTTCCAATACTAGCCCAGTGAATTGTATACAGATTTGTTATTATAAAATAATATGAGAAATAAACGTACTGTATATGTATATTTTTGATATTAGTTGACCTTTTAAATGTTCATGAAATCCGCATTGGTATTGGATAGAAAAAATAATAAATATATAGTGAAGTAATTTTGGTGATTACGAAAATTCAAAGCTAGACATTCTTTTAAATATTTCATATCTTAAAAGTACTTGATGTAAAAACAGGGCAGTGGCGTGCCTAGTACAGATTTAAGGTACGGTAAACAGAATATATTTGAAAAATAAAATAACAATTTTCATCATTTCTTCCTCTAATCATTGATAATAATGATATCTTTCGCAAGTATTGATTTGAATTTAGAAATGAAACTAATATTTTATTGTTTTTAACGGGCAGACGAGATGTCTGTCGTGATAACGGTTGCTGCAAAGTAATCGAAACGTCGGAAGTATACTACCCGGCACGAAACCTGACCTAACATGGCGTCCTCTGCGCAGATATAGTCGTTGCAAAAATCACGTACATACTATCTAAAAATAAATATTAAATATATTAAATGGTAGGTACGTAAAAAACACAATGGGTTAATTATTTTATCTTTAGCATTATTAAAAAACAGTAAACATCGTAAATCATTTGTCGAGCTTGTCTTTTTAGAACTATATTATTTTTTCTTGGAATTTTAGTAAAATTCGTTAAAATCTTCCTTTAATAACAAAAGAAAGGACCCACAAAATCAACAAAACAAAAACAAACGACGGGAGACGCGGTGTCACTGCGCGGGGCCACGCATCCACCCGTTGCAATGGTTACTACTTACTAGTAATGGCGGCCTTGTTTCATGTTTGCTGTAGTAATGAGCTCCTCGCCTCAGACCGCACATCAAACGACATCTAATATTTGTTACTGCGCAGGGTCAAGATTCATCCCGGATATTATATGTAGTTTTTAAACATAATAAAATATGTACGCGAAGAAATCAGAAAATATTAATTGCATTTAAATATTGATAAAATTCGCGCATAATGTTACAACTTACAGCAGGCCGATCAGAACGAACATCTATATACTTTATGAATCTCTCAACTAGGTACCTCTGAGCCACGAAAGTATCTTAAAATGATTACGATCTGTTCCTCACAACTTTATAAAAGTTATTTAAATAGGAATATCCAGTGGAGATTCAAACATTCTTATTATTATCATTTGTAAAAAAAACAAACAAGGCAAACAAAAAACTTATTTTTGTGTACACAACTAACTGCTAACTAATTAAAACTATCATAATACTTTTTATTAAAATGAATAACATTACCTTTCTTTTAGTTCAATCTTAACTGGTCACAAGTCACAACTCACACACTTTCACTTTACACTTATTTTAATTTTATTACCAAACTACAATATTGAAAATCTACTCGTACCTAACTAATTTCATTAAACACATATCACAAGCACAGAACTCACAGCCATAATTTTCCATAATTCGCTAATAAATTAATTCACAGTTCACTAATAAAAACTTATTCACTTGTGCTTAGAAAAACAAATGACAATGTAACAATATCCAACAATAATAAAATGGCGAAAAAATATATGAAGTTTACCGACCAATCAGAGAGCTCCATTTCATTTGACAATTAACGGACATTAAACAATACAAAATAATCAGTGCTTCCAGTGTTACCATGGCGCAAAGGTAGTTAAGGCGGGAAATTAAAATAAATTTATGAGCTTCTTATTGGTTTTATATTCATTAAATTCGTACTATTATTTAACAATAATTTAGTTTAAATAGAAATGAAATTCAATTATTGAAGTACAAATGGTCAAGATTTTTTTATGTTTATTGATTGCACTTCGTTTTAAAAAGTATTATTAAATAATTAAATACTATGAAATATTATCTTAGTAAGTACTATAAGATAACAGTATTTAAATAAATTTTTATATTACATATTTTTTATAGATAAACCTTTGACAGATCGGAGTTAATTTTTTTTAACATACTGAAATAGGATAAATTACTTAATTTAGTACCTCAATCAAGTTGAGAGACTGAATAAGCGCATCATCACTCTTTTCACATGTTTGTACTGAGTCCTCCGAGCTTTCATAATTTTTTTAAAGTAAACTGTAGGTATTTATTACTTGTAAGTTGTAGGTAATAATTACAGCAATATCCGTTTACACTCATGTGAATTATTCTGATGCGAATCAACGCAACGAGCATAGGCAGCAGCATTCGACTGCGGAGTTTCGTTTTGACAATAGACATCACACTAAATACTCTTTCAACATCAGAATTGCTAATTGGTATAGAAAGAACTCTAATTAGAAAAGAAGCTAATTCTTTAAAACTTTGGTTTCCCGATGCATCTCGAAAGTTCCATATCGCAATCCAAAATTTAGTAATTTCAACATTTTTGTCTAACTCAATTGATATATCACGTAAAAAAATAAAGCCAAATCGGCTACCTGTAGCCAGGGGATAAAATAACATCGCCGCTCGGTTAGGGATATAGCCCCATTGGCGCTAAATAGCCCCATCTGGCAACACTGAGTGAATTAATGTCATTTGAAATGTCTATTAAGATTTGTATTTCGTAATTTATGATTAAAAAATTTGTAAATAAAAATTAAACAATATAGGTTTAGTTGTTATATGCGTAGGGTATGCTCAACAAGATACATTATTATTACAGGTATCATTTTCAATAATTGACCGTCGAAAAACGAATATAGTGAAAGCCGCAAACAAAATGAGAATATGCAAATTTTAGCCTTTGATTCATTTATCGAAATAATATACCAAGTATTATAAAATAAAAATAAAAAGTTATATTGTTAAATAAACTTAACTTCTTTATTCTAAGATTATATTTTAGGTTAAATATTATTTAATGGTTTATTATTTTCTATTTATGTAATCTTGGATTTATATTACTCTACACCAGTCCTATGTTCAGTGGTAACCATCTCATATTTTGTATCTGTTACTTCACTGTTTAATATAAATAAAAATAAATAAATCTGAAATAATATCGTTTACTATCACGTTGCCGAAGACCATATTACTGTATTTATGTACTAGTTCTGGTGATGACTGAAATGATATAGTGATGCCTGTTAGTGCCGTCTACATTTAAGGTCATGACTATGACTATCTTCAAAATAAATATTTAGCGCAGAAAAAAAAAGCGGTATTGATGTATACCTAGCAAATGTATGAACCAAAAGGAAGATATGAATAAAGTTAAAAGTAAAAGTGATAAATAAATTATACATTGAAAAGGTTTCATATGTTTACTTTAACATGAATACAAACAAAGTGTAGCGGAGTTACTTAGATTATGACAGGTGTTGTATTGTAAATTTAAATTTATATTCATTTCTATATTTGTTTATTAATTGATTAAAATTAATTTAATATTTTTAATTCTTGCGACGGACAAACTTCTTATTAGATTGTACATATGTATATAGCGAGGATGCGCGATGCGTCTATTGTTCGCGTCGTCCGGGCCAGCGTACCTGTAGCCCCGCTGGCCCCCGCTGGCGGCCGCGGGCACTGCAGTGTTACCAACCGTACGATTTAAATTGTATTTATACGACCTTTTTGACTCTTGTACGATGTACGATCGAGTTATCGAAATCGTACGCAAAATATACGATTTTTTAAATGAAGTCTTTATACGAAAAAATAAATCTCCAATAAAACTATAAGGAAGTTGTAAAACTAAACTTTAGTACTATAACTAACTATATTTAGTACTATACTACATATAACTGTAAGGAATATTTAAAACTAAACTGTATTCCAGAAACGGTAAATGAGAATTTGTTAGCTGCACAACATATTAAAGCAAAAGGATCGTGTATAAACTTCAAGCCATCTGACGATATGCTGAGCAAATTAAATTTAAGTATGTACAAAAAATATAATGCTTTTCCCGCAACTGCTGTGCCTACTAATTCAGATAGTGACTAAAACACTTCATTTTTTTTTTGTTTTCAAAATATATGTAATTAATGAATATCTTAATTCCACATATTAATTGTTGATGATTGTTAATTGAAAATTAGAATTAAATTCCGTTTTTATTTGATATACTTAAGCAGTTTTATTGAAATTTCATCGCGTACTATTATTTCCTTGAATTTCAAGACAAAATACTATTTTTTTTAGTGTATAGTACGATCCTCTAAAAAATAAAGTTGGCAACACTGGTGCACTGCGCAGTGCATCGTACTCGTCACTCGTCACTCGTCAGTCCACATAGACTTTAGCTGTGTAACGCTTGTCCTTCATCGCTACGGCGACACTCGCACACGCTCAATCTTTTACGAAAAATAATCACCTTCTGTATTAATTGCTTTTAAGTAGTTTAAATTGTTAAACCTTGCTTAATTCGCTAAATTGGTGAACCTGACGTGATTGTACTGTTGGTGGAACTTTGAAGGCGGTGTACACAGGTCCATTCGAAGTGCTTCAGCGAGGGGATAAGGTTTTCACTATCTTAAGTAATGGTAAGAAGGCCACCCCACACTCAGAGAGTCGGGAATTGCCTGAAACCAATTAACAAGTTTGCCAGACTCGGTCGAGGCGAGGGTTCGATTCCCAGAATATTACTTATCGCCCGTAGCTCGGTCTCTGGAGTTAGGTGATGTAGCGGAGCTACTTAAGATTAAGATTTCAAACGTTTATGTTGTAAATTTAAATTTATATTCATTTCTATATTTGGTCAATAATTATTTGAAATTTAAAATTTAGTTCATATTTTTATTTCTTACGACGTACAAACTTTTTATTAAATTGTACTAGGTATAAATCGAGTATGCTCGCTGCGTGTGTTGTTCACGTCGTCCTGGCCTCCGCACCTATAGCCTCGCTGGCCCCCGCTAGCCCCCGCTAAGCAGACACTGCGCCGGGCTCGTCAGTTTGCATAGACTTTAGCTGTGTAACGCTTGTCCGTCATCACTACGGCGACACTTGCACTCGCACTCGCTTACGAAAAATTATCTCCTTCTGTATTAACAGCTTTCAAGTAGTTAACATTGTTAAACCGTACTTAATTCGCTAAACACAATACAATTTGTGTTATATATTTTATATCTTAATTATTACTTAAAATAATGAATTTCGAAGATTTTTCTTGCAAGGATCCACCTTTGTAGTCATATAAAGGTTATGTCCCTTTAATTATTATCAATAGGGAGTAATCTTATTGCATTATATTTGTTATTTTCTATAATATAATAAATTGTCTTTAGACTAATCTGTACAAAATTATAATACCATTTTTATTCACTTAAAGGATCGATGATATCCATAATCCAGGACGACTCTTTAGTTCGTCGAGGAAAACCAACAGCACATTTGGTCTACGGTGTTCCCTTGACCATAAACTGTGCTGTTCAAGACGTAATGGTGGAGTCAATGAAAATAGACCTCGAGTTAGCACCAGATGCTTCGGTTTGATTATAACTATTTATTAATGTAACGTAGAACTGAAATTTAAATAACTTAAAATATAAATTGTAGAACGAAACCCTTTCATAAAGTGTAGCTGAAAACTGTAAAAACATTTTATGATACAATAATGTAGACTACCTATAATAATTATGTGAATAAGATATATTTTTTTACAGAAAGTCAAGGCATTCGCGGATCAAATACACGAAATGTGGCAAGGACAAGGCACTGAGATTTATTGGGAGCAAAACTTCACTTGTCCCATTGAGGATCAATACAAAAAGTTGACACGTATGAGCAATGTATAACTTATATATCTTTCCAACGTCTACGTTTTTACAAATCTGTCCTATATAAATAAATATCGTTACTATCCGATGAACTAACATCTCACTGACAGAATTATAGATTAAAGAGACTTTATATTTTCAACAAATTTAAATTTATCATAACAGTTTTATAGAAATTTAATTGAAATAGGAATGTTTTTCCAATTAACGATGATCATTATATTTTTTATTTTGTTTTTAATAATTATTCAGTATATAAATTTAGTCAAACCTTAAACGGTAATACATAAAATATATTGATACAATGTCTTTCTTAGAAGCCGCTGCAATTACATATATTACTTGGAGTCAGATTACTACAAGTGGTCAGTGAACATGATAAATATACTTGATTTATATTATTTTCTTCGAAAAAAAAATATATTTATCATATTCATTATGTGTATTATAATTCCAGTTAAACAGCAATGGCAGTTTCTGTGAAGATTTATCAGAAGGAAAGTTCTCCTTGCCCATCATAGGTACATGCATCCAAAACATTTTTACGAACGAACGAACAAACGAAATTTCACGTGAGTACACTAAAACTCATTTAATAATTGTATACATACGAGAACGTATTTGTGTGGGTCAAACATAGCAGTTTTTACTGTAACTCTTCGATAAATACGGAATCATTATCCCTACTAATATTATAAATGCGTAAGTAACTCTGTCTGTCTATCTGTCTGTTACGCTTTCACGCCTGAACCACTGAACTGATTTTAATTAAATTTGGTACAGACATAGAGTTGACTTTGAGAAAGAACATAGAATGGTTTTTATCCCGGACTTTTGAAAGGTTCTTTTGGAAACGCGATATAACCGAACTCCACGCGGGCGAAGCTGCGGGCGGAGAGCTAGTTCTTCATAATTGCATCTGGTTATTTCATTAACTTGATGAGTTACATATCAATTTGAAATTTAGAGTTTAAAGAACTTCGTGTGATTTTTTTACTCGTTTCATGAGATCAGGTCCGCTTACGAAGTTTCTTCCTTGATCCTCTGTTTGGTAAATAAGTATAAACATAACCAGATTTTAATTCAGTGATAGTACATAAAGTTTGATGAGATCATATTTTTATTACTATCAGGTATCTTACGGCAGCGTACCCGTGATATTGACCTGAAGAAATACTGTATATGTTTGTTGGAGAAGGCGGGCAGCTCGGGCTGAGGTGAATCAAGTATATGCACATAGTATTCATTGAAGTATAGTTGTTTTAAATTGAAGTATACAACCTAGGTTTCTTACAGGTTGCCCGTTTAGGAGGAAACTACCACTACTGGAAAAATGTTTGGATGATCTCAGTAGCTGGAAGGATGATGTAATGATCAAATAATTTTTACACTATTTTGTTACACGGGACACTGTTAGCCAATAATATTTAAAAGGTGTGGGGTACAAAGACTCGCAAGTCTTCAAAATGTATTTTTGTTACATTGTTTATCCGATATTATAAAACATGAATATACATATAAGCATTTTTGTGTGTTTTTATTTCATCAAATTATTTTAATTTATTCACGCTTTTTTCATGTACAAGGTTACAATTCTTTCTAAATTTCCTATATAACAAGATCTTTTCCAATTTATTAAATGTGATTTATGAACGTTCTTGTAATAATTATCAAAGTGGACTCAACATATATGTATGTCCTTAATAACCTTCCTTTTATTTACAGAAAAAAATAATGTAAGTAACTGTGTGATGATTTGTAAGGTCCTTAAAATCTAATGAGAAAAACCATATGAATTAGTGATTAAGTTGTTAAAGTTTTATTAATATACAAGGGCTATCATATAGATAAGAATTTAATCCAATACAAAAATACCTAACTTTTTAAACAATTAATTTAATCATTTTACTTTTGTTGGCAAACTAAATCATTTTTAAATATGTATTATTATATTAAGAATAGAGATAATATTACCATTTAGTGAAAGAAATTTATACAAAGTAATGGCATAGTATTTCATCAACAAGAAGGAAATCTTTTGTTACAAATGAGAATTAATTCTCTTACTATTCTGATGTGTTTCATGTTAATATAGACGAAGATTGTATATTTGGTCCCACAAATAATATTTAAATGTATTTTCACATTTATCCGCACCTACATTATGAGTTAACATTTGAATGATAGCGTTAAAAAAATATGTCATAAAAATATAACATTTAATTTCAACAGCCACTGTTACCAGCAGTCGAGAGAGATTTAACAAATGAAATTATATTTCAGCGAAGTTAATTCCACAGAAACTTAGCCGAGGAGCGGTTTGTTATCTCGCTTGAAACGACTTCAATGTATCACAGCAATGCAACGTAGAATGTAATATATTTTAATAAATCGTAAACTAGGATTAACCGTTATTACGATACATAACATTAAGTTTTGAACACATTCCGTCGTTGCGTATAAAAATATTATTGATTTAATGTCGTAATTTCACTTAACCTTTCCTTAAGTCATTACCCTGTCATTACTAATTACTTGTTGAAGGTCGATATCTATTACTTTATTATCTACTTTACTTATTACCCAGTATGGGGTGAGACTAAGGTTTTGTATGAAAATCTTCAGTAATTTCCAGTATTATTCTATTCTGCTTCATTAGTATCCGTAATAGATATCAATTAGTTCCTTTCATAAACACAAACACACTCCTCCACGTCGTGTCTACTGTCACTAATACTGGTATTGTTTATATTTTACACTTGAGTTAAACTAAAGCTGCCAATACAAATGCGTTCTTATCTAACAACAAGTCTTATAATGAAATGCTAAATGAAAGTATGAATTGAAGTGGTTGTTTTAAAAAGGTGTTTATTCCCTTTATAAAATTTTACAGATTTTCGTATAAGTATATACAGTTTTCATAATTCACTTGAACACTTCTAAACTTTTGTTGACTATTGTTTCAAACTAAGTTCACACTAGCGTATTTTAATGCTCGTGACTATATACACTCATTGATTAGTTCTACATTGATAGTATAAATATGAAGAATTGACAGTTATCCGTCTTTTCTTTTAAGTCTGTCTCTATGTGTTGGTGTATATACTTCATTTGAATATAATCAGTTTCAGATGTATTTTGGTTAAAGTCCAAGTTAATAATTCTGTCCCGATTATTGAACCTACCCTGGCCTCTTCGAGCTCTTCCGTTCGGGACCTTCAGAAAATATCCCCTTCTCTAGTGCTTCGATTAATCAATTGTGTTTAAAATACATATATTGTGTTTCTCTATATTTACTTTACATATATAGATTTCAATTAGTTTTAAGTTGGGTATAAAACTTTGTATAAGTACATTCCAATCTTTTGCTGTTAGGTTCAGTTAGTGAGATCAGAATAGAAGATACGTTTTAAGATAGCTGCATTATTGTTATTATTATTTTTTTTGATGACGTAGTGGAAACTCTTTTTACGAGCCGTCCAACCGGCCTTGGTGGGGGCGGAAGGGATGTGTGAGGCTCGGCCTGGGCAGGCCCCTACTCACTAAAACCACTGCGAAAGCCATCGGCCGCTATGTCGGTGCACCCCGGATCTGTCAGCAACAGGGCACACCAGCGACTGGCCGGTCCTGGCAAAGACCGGACTTACTCCCTCGGAGAATGGGGGCGATCCCGGCAATTAGGACCACCCCGACGACGCCGGACTTTCAATAGGGCCGGGTTAACACGCCGACCCCAGCCCGGAACACAGGGGTGCTATTGGAGGCGTAGGAATTGCCTCCGTCGCACCCCCGTACGTCGCCTGCGGGGGGAGGGAGCATCAGCCGCCCTCTCCCTTTCCCGCTGAGATGCCTCCTTCGTGGACATGACCGTCTCACAGAAGGAGGACACCGCCAACCAGGACCCATCACTCTCGAGCATCTTCTCCACGACACTCGAAAGCGACAGGTCCACTCCGCCGAGAGCCGCCACAAGGTCTTGGCGCTGCGCAGCCCATCTCGGGCACACCTCGAGGGTGTGCTGGGCCGAGTCCACCGCAGCGCCGCACTCATGGCAGCCTTCTCCCGGCTCTCTCCTGGCCGTCCGACACAGGTAGTAACCAAAGCACCCGTGCCCATTAAGTAAAACGTTTCCAACTTGCCAATAATAAAAAAAAAAAATTTATTCCTACTTTAATTCACAATTTCTAAATACTTTAGATATATAATAACTAACCTGTTAATTGTTAAGTGATTGAGATTAATTTTAATTATTAACAAGTGTTTAAACTGAAGCGTTTATTTTTTATCAATTGCTCTAATCGCAACTCTTAATGGAACCTCGACTCATTTATTGCAAAATCTCTCAACTGTAATTTAAAGCTCAATATATCTTTTAATAGTTCGATTTATCGAAGAAGAATAATACAACAAAAGAATCGATTACAACGTTAACTCTCCATATCGTATCGTTTATATTTCGAGCTCATTTGTGCCTTTGAACTGTACACTGTTCCGAAGACGAAATTGTTAGGATACTTACAAGTACAGAGTGATGAAAACTTAGATCCGCGAGTGGTAGAGTAGGTACTCTTAAATAAAGGTTAATTATATATATACAAATAAATAAATTAAAGTGCTTGATTATAATGTTGTGAAAACGATTTTTCAATTTTTATATGAATAGCTTATTTTATTAACTTTATGATTGTTACAACTACTCTTTGAAACGATAAAATAAATTTTTAACGAAATTGACAAGGATAGAATACTAATGTAATGGAAAAAAATATCCCACTTTTGTATTAATCTTTGCATTATTTTTTATTGAACAAACTATATAAAAAAAATATCTTTTAAAGGTGGAGGATGTCGTAAGCACATAAATTTAAATGAAAACGATTTTCGGTAAAAAGATAAAAGCCGTTAACAATTGGTCACAATTAATTTACCTGAACAGTCAATAAAAAGTAAAAGTATCTCTTAATTAAATTATCTTTCAATTCTGGATAAGAACTGTATAATAAAATATTAAGGAAATCAAGGCGAAAAGAAATTAACTGAAGTAATAAATTATTATTAATTGTTAAAATGAAATAAGACGAGAAGAATTGATTTTTAATTATAAACACCTGAACTTTTTCGGTTTTATTCTAAGAAAATAATATTGGTAACGCTATCTCTGGCAAAGTGTGTGCGGGTGTGATATTATTATGTATAAAATATTTTAATGCTAAAAATGTTATATATCCTAATAGAACATGTGCCACTGTAAACTACAATAGATACACATATTTTACGTCTATACAAATACAACTTTGGGAAATTTATTAAAACACGAACAGTACAACAAAATGTATTAAAATCAATTTACATCTATTCTGTGTAACTATATACTGAAGTATCACTTTTATATTCATATTAGGAGGTATTTTCTACTAACAGAAATATATTTATAAATTGGTAGTAACTTTGTAATCCTCAGACTAGTTTAGTATGTACATCATACTTAAAGTTATTCAGTTCTGTGTTTTAAACTCTTCAAAATGGGTTTAACCTCTCAAATTTAGGCATTCTGTACAATGTCAGGTTTTAAGGTCACATCAAGTATATAATTACTGGTCCGCCTCTCATGGGGCGCGGGTTCGCTCGTGGCAAGTACCAATGTGATTTTTCCAAATCATATGTACTTTCTATGAGTATTTAGACACCACTGATTAATGCATTCCCAAAGAGGGTTGATGTCAGGCAGGCGGCTGGTCGTAAAAACAATTAGCCAAAATTATTCACAATATGTAAGGCAGACCCTGGCTAAAGCCGGGAAATTGCCAGGTAGAAGATAGAAGGTCAAGTATATAATTATTAAAATTGTAACACAATGTAGTCAGTATGTTAATAAAAAATAACACATTTTCTAAAAGGGATGATAAGTTAATAAAGTTGTAATTTGTGAGAAAGTGGCCATCAATGTGCTTGTTTACAGGTAATGTAGGCTTCTGATACATGGTATTACTGGTACAGCAGTAGTAGGCTTCTGATACATGGTATTTGTTGTAAATCAATGGCATGACAATTGATTACACTTCATATAATAAAACCATGTTTTTCGGATATACTATGGGATTTAATATAACATTGTATACTTTAAAATAACAATATACGTTGTATACTTCGTTTCAATAGTTTGACATCACGGGATATAAGTGTCTCTCTGTTAGTCTAATTATTTGTCATCTACTTTTTATTCTCCATTTATTGAAGTCTGGTTAGGGACTCACAGACATGGGATTTTGTATTTTTGTTGAGGGAATAGATGTTAGATAGATTATTGTCCGTCATCTTTTCTATTAAAATTGGGAGTTTTTTAATTTTAATGGATCCCATTTGGTTTAATTTTGATTATATCTTTTTATCTATGGTTTACCAAAACGAATGTTTTATTTTATATGATTAAAAAAAACTTTTCTTCAATGTATTAATTATTATATTAGTAACTTCTTTCATATATTGCACGTTGTCACTTAGCTATGGGTGGCTTCAAATGTTTCTTGCCATAATGGTGAGGCAGAAGTAAGTTATTCATATTAAAGGCATGTTTTACAAACTGATGCTAGAGCTCAAGACGTTCAGCATCGCAAAAGGTGGTCACAGATTTATTAACGGTAGGTTAATGTGTAGGGTTTTGGTGAGATTTCTTAATGAGATACCTAACTAGATGTGTGGGTTTCCTTTAAGCCTGATCAGTTCCCAGTCAAAACTCGTAAAAATTATGAACAGATTTCCATAGGTATCACACAAAAGGGGAATAATATCCTTAAGTTATTCCCCTTAAGTATTGACGAAGACGAACTTAAGAAGAAAAGAAATGAAATAATTAGTATGGAACAGCTTGAAATCTAAAATCTAACACATTATCAGAAGAGCCTGATTGTGGTCAAGTTGCTTCAGTTCGAACATGGGCTGACTTCGACCGGGGAAGTATCAACCTTTCACAGCCGGCGTGAAGCAATTTGCAATAGTTGTTTTTCGTCCGATGAGTCAGAGCGCTTGTTGCAATGTGTAAAATTCAAATGAAAATTACATAAATAAATTTTCTTATTAGTTATATGAGATTATTATTAGCCTTAAAAGAAATTTTCACTTCAAGTCTCCAATATCATTAAACACTCTCCACTCTCCACAAATATTGACCTATCGAGATTGTCAGTCAGAGGAAATGATAGGAAATTGAAAATTAGATAAATATCTAAAGATATAATATTTAATTTAAGGAATACCTTTCGGTTTTTTGTAGAAGACAAAACCCATTATAAGAATTTTCTTAGTTAATATTCTATAATTAATATATAATGTTGCAGTAAAAGGTTGGCTTTGTACATACATATATGTACACATTACACATACATATAGAAGACTACAGAAGCGATTGGTAAGCCATTCCGTCTTCATTCACTTGCACGTAGAAAGCATTCTGCCACATTTTCTTGTACTCTTGATTAAATTGGACGAGAAGTTTACAAATGTATATTTTTATTAGTAAATAATTAATTATGGTTCGCTTAAACTAACATTGTATATATCGGATTTATTACAAATTCGTTGTTTTAAAAAAGAGACGCGTCAGTCTCATTGACGTATGTAACTAATTCAATTCAATTCTGAATTCTGCCGTCGGGCGTCTAGACGTCCTATTCATACCAAGATTTAAACATAGTTCTATTCTCCTTTGATTTCGTTTTACTTTTAACAATAATCATAAATACTAATGAGGTTTAATAAGAATTGATGACAGCCTCAAAATTATTTTCAGGTCGCATCCGTTATTAAAGCTGGTAGCGCCAATATATATCTTTCCAATCATTCATACAAAGAAGAATAATAAAAAGACTTCAAAGAATGTTTTTATACATTGAGTCATTTAAAATGTATGAGTATTGATTTCGATTTTTAAATAATTCATAAAACTTGTTAGGTATCTTAACAATAAGGTCTTCCTGTTCTCAATAGTAAGGATTTTATTTTAACTCTAGATAAACCCGGAGGCCCCTGCTCTCCGTCGTTGGCGAATTGGTCGCCGGCGCCGAGCCTATCTGGCCTCTTTAAAGCCATAGGTTAAGCGCCGGGCGACGTGATCCTGGGTGGCAGACGGGGACTTCTGTCGCCCGTTGATAGGATCAGTGCGGTGCTAGCCCCTCTTGTTCCGGGGGCGGCTCGCGGTGGTGGTCTGCGGGGGGATTTGTCCCCCCTAGTTCGAGGTCCGGAGTGGACAAGCGCCGGCAGGGTCGCGAGGCAAGCTCTTGGTATACCGAGGCCCTGCCTAGGTGGCGTGGACGAGGAACACCCAGGGGTTTTAGTGGGTCGAAACCCCACATAACCCGGTCAAGTCCCCGCTCGGCCGGGTATCTGCGAACAGATTTCCCCTGGGAAAACAAAAAAAACCTATAGGTATGTGTTATTATAACAATATATTTTATTTATTATAACAATGTATTTTATGAATCGTTGTGACTTTTTCCACGTTTTTCTATAATATCAACAGTTTAAATAATAAAAATACTTCTAATGGATCTGGCTAATGGTAAGGTTTAAAAGAAGTCTATTACTACGAGAAGGAAAATTTATAATAGTCTTGAAAGTTGCCGTTCTTTGATGTAAAGTTCCCTTTTCACAAATGTGTCTTATTCAATGTTTTCTCTGAGTCTTAAACGAAACTTTAAGTAACAAGACTCATGAATATTTATTTACCAAATTAAATTATTCGTAAAATAAGGAAAACCAATACAATTCCAAATATTCACTCATGCCGTTAGACTATATATAGTACATAATATGTCAGGAAATATATCATAAAAAGATTTAAATAAATGTTAATATAAATTGCATCCATTCTAACAACCTTTACTGTTCTTATAACTTTCAACAAATATTACGGTTTTTCAGTAGAGCCTGTAAAAAAAATGGTATATGATATATATAAAGAAATTAGCAGTTATTATATTTAAATGAATTTCATATTTGAAGGTTTTCAATTTGTTATTTTAAAGTAAAATGAAAGTTTTATGTCATACTATTGATTTTTTTTTTTAACTCAAGACTCCATACTATGTGTTTTTTGGTATTTATCACAAGTTAATGTTCTATTCATATGTAAATAAAAAATGTAAGAGAAAAAATATTAATAATCAAATCGGACAATGCGTAATCGTATTGTTAAACTATTGTGATTATTTCTGATATGAAAAGTAAAATATGTGTAAAAGATTTAGATTTAGTTTGAATTAAAATAACGCTGAATATTAACACATGTTCGCGGTAAACTGTCAGTTTGTTGAACAGAAATGTTGTGAATATCTTGACAACTTGCTTAAGAGCAGCAACGAAATTAAATTAAATAAGACATGCATCGTACGAAGAGATTAGATACAATACAAAATTTTTATGTTTGTACATCAATATTGCTAGTTATGTAGAACAAATATAAACAAAATGGTATTTATATTCTTATTAAAAATTTAACTTTGCAATCAACTTTACTTGTTACAAATCAATCACTTTTTAAAGAAAGCGCTTATTGTATTCAAAAGATATTGGAATCTTTCTCATTTATATTATTATTATACATACTTTATGAATTAACTATTTCATATCAAATGTTGTTTTAATTTTGTAAAATACATTATTTTGTTATTTTATATGTCTTGTAAATTAATATGATACCAGTGTCTTTATACTTATAGTTTATTACAATAATGAAGAATTCGTATGTACTAGAAAATCTCCATATTATCCAAACATTAAGTTTATATACGGACCGAGTGTAAGTAATAAATTTAAAATTATACATATTTTGTAATGATTCGGCTTTGAGATATTATATTCATTTATATACAACAAATATACATAGCAGTATTTTAATAAATTAATAGTTGATGTTATAACGTAATACTAAGAGTATAATATGTTTACAGAAATAATTAACAAAAATACAATGTTTTAATTTTATTTTGTTCCCAAGGATAATATAAAAACTAATTATTATATTCTCAATGAATCGATTTTAACATCAAAGAAACTGTTTATTAGTTAGTTGTTAAGGCAACATAATAAAATATAATAGATTGTACTTAGCTTTAGGTGTCAGGTGCACCACTGAATTTCTTTTTAAACAAATTATGAAAGAAGCGACCGGTGATCAGTTCTCAAGCTATTTTTTGTTCGGAAAATATTTTTTGTAATTTCGTAAATAAAAAATGTAGTTATGTTTTACAAACGACCAACTGTTTACAAGTATTAAAACACAAGGAATATAATTATATAACAACTGGGGACAGAGTTTTTGCTCCATAAATTTATGACAAGAGGTCGGGTCACTGAGTATAAGGGAATAGTCATTAAAACGTTCTCTTTTAAATTAATTATAGTTGAGATGTATGATGACTGCTCTTGTTATAAATGGCTTGTTTTATTTATTATTATTCCAGTTATAAGGGGCTATATACAAAATAAACTTTTGTTATTTTTATAAACTATCCTCTTTTTAACTAATTAATTCCATGACCACTAAACAGTTAATGTCGAGATATTATTTGATTATAACGGTTTATAAGTACATTCTTAAATTGAATTCTTAATTTTTTATTGCTTGGCTCTTAATTCAGTCTCATCAATTGACTATGCTTAATGTTTAGATCTATTCTGAATATGGCTCACATTTGATTTCATAGTGTCCCCTTGTCATGTATTCCCGGTGTAATTTAGTTTTTGGTCCTTAGATATTAAAAAAATCACTTGATCAATTTCAATTTCATTATTATTTGGATTAACACTAAGCTGTGGATATCCATAATTAATACGTTTTTAATAAATAGCATTTAAAACTTATTGAAATTTGAAAAACCCTTTTTAATTTACTGACTCGATAATGAAGTTTCTTTTTGCTGTTGAAGTGATTCGGTTTAATGATCTCTATTTACTTGATGAATATTTAATTCAAAGTTTCTTAATTAAAATGATCAAATTATTTTGTTAATATTAAAAAAAAACATGTACATAATTGCGTCTTAATAGTTCATTTCTTAATCTTATTTCATCACGCACATACAGATTTTTACGTGTTTTTTATGTACATGTACACTCTGCCACGATAAATTTAATCGGCCAATAATTCAAAATTGTATGGAGTAAAAAAATATGTAATAGCATAATAGGCTAAAATTGATTGATACAAGACCATAATTAATAAATTGTTAGTTCATGTTTATTAGTCCTATTTTTATGATTTTAGTGTTTTTTTTACATTTATTCCGAATTCATACATTGATGAATCTTCAGGGCTTAACATGTTATATGAGTATGTCAACGTCAGTATGTACATATGTATCAGTCAGTATGGCAGTGTGCGTTATATTCATCGTAAATTATTTAATGATGTTCTAACACATTTAACATGAAAGAAATAACTTTTCACACTTATTCTCCACATAAATATTGATTGTGTTAAATACCTCGTTCATGGACTCACGGAATTGAAAAGTATTACAAATTTCCCGTTTTAATATTTTAAAAAATTGCGAAAGCTAACATATTTTATTTAACAAAATTAAGGGATGTATTATAATCTTAACTTTTTTTTACAAACCAAGCTTATGCTTAGTTTTTAGTATTAAAAGTATATCTTTTTCTAGAATAAAGCATCGTATCACGAATAAACACGAATAAATATTTGGTTTTAAGAAATTAAAAAAAAATCAATAGAGTTGTAACTGCTATTTTATAAATTGACAGTATCTTTAGGTTACAGTTAAAATAAAAAAATATTACATACTTAAGCTTCAATAATAAATAACTTTATAATATGAAATATTAAAATTTTAAAAAATGGTAAACAATTTGTCTATACAA
This sequence comes from Danaus chrysippus, assembly GCA_916720795.1. Lineage (NCBI taxonomy): Eukaryota > Metazoa > Arthropoda > Insecta > Lepidoptera > Nymphalidae > Danaus > Danaus chrysippus. The sequence continues at coordinate 4,417,381 of CAKASE010000077.1, read as the reverse complement.
CATTAAAGCTAGTTCTGTCTGCTGCTCCACTATATATTTCAAAGTTCTCAATGAAATAACTTACTGTAAAGAGCTTTATCATCATTTACTTACATAATGAAATTCACTGTCCATCAGTGAGCGCCTCATAAGTATGAAATATAACGAAATATAAGCTATGAAACATATTTTAGACTTTGATCTTAAAATCCACTTTGTGTTTTATACAAGCATTTACTTTACATACTATAGCTGTTTAAATATTATTTAACTGTAATGCAGAAATGGTAAGAAATACAGTTCTGACTCGACAAACAGCAATCAACCTGAGAATTTAAACATTTAAAAGTTAAATGAAAGATACGAATAATTATTGAGAGTTCTGGTTAAAGTAAATTATCCATGTAAAAAGTAAAAAAAAAGTCAATTGTATATATCGGCGCTACCAGCTTTAATAACGGATGCGACTTGAAAATAATTTAAGGCTATCATCAATTCTTATTAAACCTCATTAGTATTTATGATTATTGTTAAAAGTAAAACGAAATCAAAGGAGAATAGAATTATGTTTGAATCTTGTAAAAAATATGACGTCTGGACTCACGACGGCAGACTCCAGCATTGATAATTCAGAGTTCAGTGAGTGTGTATCATTGAAGTATGTAATTGTGAGGAACCTTCTAGAAATACAGGAGCATTAAGAACAATTGCAGTTTCATTTTAAAATATCATGCAACGCTCTAGAAGAAGTGACATTTGTAACCTCAGCAAGGCTGGCGTCCCTCTCTCTTTAAAATCAACGAATGTGTAATAAATCCGATATCAGAAGTGGGATCGCTCTCGTGATCATGCCGGTCTTATAAATCCTATCCAGCTGAAGAAAATAACCATGTGGAGAACTTGCGTACTGAAGAACGTTACAAGAGAATTTTTTTCATGCCATTCATTGATGTCAATAATGCAGAGCGTGTGCAAACGTTTACTACAAATAAATCAAGGGATAATATTAAAATTACTAAGAAGATCATTTTTATCATCGTTTGACCCCGGTGGTAGCGTGTGTCTTCGGGAATGGTGTCAACACATCTATATGGCTATAAATACGTAGTAAATCAGGAACCATGATTCTCAAATGAAAATGAAATCTTTAAAAGGAGTGAGCTCAAATATGTGAATACGATTGGAAGCCACGTAGTATGGATATTAAGCGGAGATATTATGCGACGATGTGGCGCTATAACTGAGGCAAGACGGGCACGTTCTAACTGAATGTTGAGGCCATAGCAGGCTTGACCAAATACTAATACACATCCTGAGTTTTCAGATACCAGCTCCTCTCAACAAGTAAAAGAACCTGGCGCGCCGAAGTAAATGATTACTCCTAGTTGCTTCAAGTATGATTATCGAGGCTACTTCGCGCTGCGCTGCCCCAGTGTTGAATTCTAAGCCAATTAAGCATGGACCGAACGACGTGTGAATACTGTTCCGTCCAGATATGGTTCAGCTCTGGAGTGAAACCGGTGAGAGGTTTTCATGTTGTTTCGACTCGGGTACCGAATGTTCTTTAATTAAAAAAAAAAAAAAATAATATTTGAAAGAGATTTCTAAGTAAATCGCAATATTATAATACAATTGCATTAGAAGGTGTAAGTAACACTCGCATTAAATGTAATATCTAAATTCTTTAAACAAAGTTATTCAGTAAAGTGAGATTAGACAGGATCTGCTTACATTAGGGTATTCTATAGGGATTAAAAATAATGTCACATTCTTTAAACAAACAAGATTGGTTTTATTTGTGATATAGGTATTAAAGTAAACAATTTCGAAAGTATATGCAGCGATGTTCCTTATTATGAGAAAGAGAGATTTATTAGTTAACTGAAAAATCATTTGAATAATGTCATAGAGAGTACACGAACTGGTAGGGTTAGCACAAGTCAACTGATAATTAACCCATTAACCGCCAAAACTAAAACAGCAGTAGTACTTTTACAAAACATTTATTTTCATGTTGCCTATGGGTCAAATAAACTTAAAAAAAAAAAAATATTTTGAAAAAGAAAATCAGGCTTTTCAGGAGAATGGTGTACACAATTGAGTACAGCGGCTTATTATAGGTGAAATTTTTCAAAACGTTGGTTTTCAAAACATAATGTTTTTACACACTTTATGCATTGTCAACGAACTCTTGTTTGACAAACAACACATCGCAATAATTTTGTAACCTTTTCGGATAGTGCTCTACACTATTTTGAGCCAAACCTTGTAATGTTGAATGTACCCACCGCCACTGTCTTCGTGAACAGCAATCTTATACAGTTCAATCGATTGGTATAATTCATCAACTCCCCTCAAATTTTTAATATATGTTTGGCTATTTTGACATAAACCAACAAATCTTCCCTGGATACTTTATGATAACCAAAAAGTATCAATATACCTATAAACCTATTCAAATCAATGGATTCTAGTTGAAAAGTATGTCTGCTATTTTGATTAGCATATTCAATTGTATTCGTAATTAACTTCATCAAACATTTATTCAAATATCTGTACGGGACTAAGTTCTCCGAGTTGTTCTTTAACTGCCTCCTGTCTTTCTTGCATATCGGTTCCTTCTTCAGTCGTCGAAGATTATGTAAGGGAACATTTACGCCATACAGGCTGACGCCTTTCGCCTTTTCATTGCTTTTTCAGCCAATGATTCCTCCTACTATCGTCACTTAAAATGTTGTCCTCGTTAGCTCTAAGAAACTCAATATTACCAGGCACATCCCGCGGCAAAGATGCGGTAACCATGTCTTCGTCGAAACCCTCCTCTTCATCTGTAAGGATGCTGAGATCTGGCTGTATAACAGTCGTAATCCCCTTCACTGTCACTCTCATCCAAAACAGCATTGACTCTGATCCTTTGTAACAGTTAGAAACGCTAGAATATTTCGAACTCATGGTAACGAAATACTAGAACAATAAGCGCAATCGTTATATAGATTCGGCCGCTGTACGCAATCGAGTATCGCTGTATTTCAAGTACGATTTCTTTGTAAATACTTGTTGTAAGATACTCTTTTATTATTAATTTTACGAATAAGGATGTTGACTACAAGAAACATATAAATATATCTTAAATTTAGGTTATGTAATATAAAAAAAAAAATAATGTATCAGCGAACTTCCCTCGATAAACGATTAAATCGCGAAGTTCATAACCTTACTGTGAAAGATTTTATGGATAAACCCACATAAATTGTAATTTTTTTGATGCTCAAACTATCATTTTTAATTATGAGTCGAAAAAAAAAAAAAAAAAAAAATATAGGTTAGTAAAGTAATTATCTACCTTCAATTGATTAGGGGTACACAATTGCGTACAGAGGCGCCAAATGGGTGGTTAAACTAATCAATCGTAATCTCACGGTTCAATGTAGACTTCATAGCTTACGTTCAAACGAAAGACGAGGTGCGCTGTCAAATCAAAAGAACTTTAGTCCACTCGCATACGTGATAGTCCTTACCCCTTCGTGAGCCTCATCATCCTAGTAAAGAAGGAGGATAGAAGCGATAGGCTATGCGTAGATTAGAAAGAATTAAATAGGAATACGGTGTCTGATAGACATCCTTTGCCGCTTATTTCGAATCAAAAATGCTTTCATTTCACCGCGATAACAGACCATTGGTTGAAGGCTAAACGAGACAAAGATAACGAAATTAATTTTATTATCACGAAACTAGAGGCAAACTATTTTAATAGTGATATCTTTAAAACTTACGAGATAAGACGCGCTCTTCTTTTTCGGAAATAATGAGAGCTCTATGTTGCCTTTAGTGTTTAGGGAATTTCCGTGAGCTAATCTCGTGTCCATGGTGTATTCTCAAGAGAACCATGAGATTCTGTAGGGAAGCCTTGTGGAGCCGTGAAGAGACAAGTATTACACCATGGATCTGGAGAGCGTGACCTCTGAGCTAATCACGAGTTACCCTTAAGCTAACCACAGGTCCTTGCTGTATCTTTGAGAATACCATGAGATTACGAAGAGCGGCCTTAGGAAACAATGAGTAAATATGAAGTAAGAACTATAAGAACTTAATGATTTTGATATCAAACAGCCGGCGCCACGGCTTTATTTAGAATCGACTGTAGACATACTCTCCACAGTAATATTAACATCATGTCGGTCAACACACACAGCAGTGCCACTAAAAAAAAAAAACGATGTTATAATTCAAATGATAGCATAATTGACTCCAAATCTCTAATCAAATACACCATTTGCGAGTACAGCTAAGTTTTGTTCCATTTCTGCTAACCGTGGTCAAACGTTTGAATCATGTTGTCGACGGAAAAAGGATATCACGCCGAATTTAAATTTAATATCAACTGGTAAATTTAATATTAATAAAATGCATGATTTCAGGGGTGCGTTATACAAGAATCAATGACAAATAATATATCCGGGAATAGAAAACAAATCGTCAACTATTTGCGAGGATTGAGGTCGGGCTCTATTATTCCTATAAATAGTATTATGTAATTACAGGCATCAGCGTACATCTGACAAATTTAGTATCCTTGACGATATTATGAACATACGAACAAGTCAATCCGGCTTTAACAGTTTAGATTACATTTTGACAATCCGTCCGTGGATATCGAAGCAACACATTTAAAACAGGATGGTCGAGGCGGAAAGAATATATAAAATTGGATTTAAGAGATTTCGAGCTAAAATTTAAATAATTCCAGAATGGAGATTTTATATAAAAAATATCACAGAAAAAGTGAATAGAAACCGAGGAACTACTAATATATAATACTACTACCTAATAGTTATCCGGTGAGCGTATTTCATTTTGTTCAATTTACTTCATTTCAAACGCATTGCGTATTTTGTAGCTAGAAGTGTGATATTCAAACATATATGTATTTTGAGAAATATTACTATAAAAGACGCATTTGGCGTGCAGATCCGAACCATAACAAAAAAAAAAAAAAAAGAATTATAATAATAAAAAATAAAATGAAAATGACAATAAAAATAAAATTGTTGTAGACGGGTGGAGACGTCTTACGACAAATAATAATAATAATAAAAAAAAGAGAGAATTATAATAATAAAAAATAAAATGAAAATGACAATAAAAATAAAATTGTTGTAGACGGGTGGAGACGTTTTACGACAAATAATAATGATGATAAAAAAAAAAAAAAAAAAGAATTATAATAATAAAAAATAAAATGAAAATGACAATAAAAAAAAATGTTGTAGACGGGTGGAGACGTCTTACGACAAATAAATTAATAATAAAAAATAATAATAATTAAAAAATGTTATAGGCGGGTGGAGACGTCCTATGACAAATATGTTATGAAATATGTTATGAAATATGTTATGAATGTTCGAGTGATGCCCCAAAGCCATAGTAGCTTAGATAATTGGACGTGATATTATGACCATCCAAAGATGTGTCGTAGTAAACAACGTCACCCATACGATCAAAACAAATTTGATATTCATAATTGTAACGTACCTAGACTACAAAAGCATTTATCTTTTATCACAGAGCAAACATCAGTATGACCGTATCGGCATGACTTCGGAAGATGAAGCATCAATTCTTGATCCTGTCCCATCTACTTTAGGAGACGCGCGACTGGTCCAAGCACATAACGAAAACCAACCAAGAGAGAACACATCACCAGGCAGGTGCAGAGCACGCACCGCCTGTCAGAATGGCCGTATCGGCGCTACCAGCTTTAATAACGGATGCGACTTGAAAATAATTTAAGGCTATCATCAATTCTTATTAAACCTCATTAGTATTTATGATTATTGTTAAAAGTAAAACGAAATCAAAGGAGAATAGAATTATGTTTGAATCTTGTAAAAAATATGACGTCTGGACTCACGACGGCAGACTCCAGCATTGATAATTCAGAGTTCAGTGAGTGTGTATCATTGAAGTATGTAATTGTGAGGAACCTTCTAGAAATACAGGAGCATTAAGAACAATTGCAGTTTCATTTTAAAATATCATGCAACGCTCTAGAAGAAGTGACATTTGTAACCTCAGCAAGGCTGGCGTCCCTCTCTCTTTAAAATCAACGAATGTGTAATAAATCCGATATATATATTTTACATACTTACGCTTTTAATTTCTTTATATGACAATAATTGATCGAGAAATTAATACATATTAATATGAAAACTACTATCTTTAAATCGGGAATGTCGTAGAGAGAGAGTGAGAGAGAGAGAGAGTGTTTATAAAAAAAATATATGCAAACATAAAATTTCGACAAAGATGTTTCGTGAGAGTAGAAATCTCTAATACATGTAATTTGTTTTGTTACGTAAAATACCTTATTTGGTCTGTTTATTTATAAGCAGTATTGAGATGTCAGGTAATTACAAAGGTTAAAAAATAGAGTTGCAAAACTAAAAATAATAATAATTAAAATAATATATGACAGACAAATTTTCATTGTCTTTTTATGTCATATGTCAAGGACGAGATTCGAGGACAAGTATGGTGTTTTATTTTTATTACTTTATATTAATTGATAGAATTTGATATGTTGTGATCACTACTTGTATTTCATCAGTATCTACTTCAAAATTATCTGTGTGCTCTGAGCAATATCTTATCGGCTAAATTATGAGAAATTCATACCAGGTTCTATTTAACTAATTTATTTTCCCAACTGGATCGTGTTTAAATAATTTATGTCCTAGATTTCAGCATTATGATACATCTTCCCGAATGTATGATGGTAGTCGGATCCGGTGAAGTATGTTTACACTCTACCGCGGTCGGTGGTGGGCAACTAGTAGGGTAAGCCCGCACGATAGTTTGCTCTGAAAACTTTATATAACCACAGGGTAGCCCTGCTAGTATAAAACCACTGGTAGTGTTATTGGGGTTCTATTTCAAGGAGTCCAACACCAGTCTTAAAACCTACGGTCTCATTTCCATCTTCCACTCGAGGAAACGCAGCCATTAAAGTCTTCTTCACGCCGATTTTCTGTGAGAATAATATTTTTTAATATTTCTTGATATCATAATTAAATAACAAATAATTATAGCAACTGTACCTTTTATAAAGTTGTAAAAAATATAATAAAATACTAGTTATTTCTTTAGACCAGTAGTCCCCAAACTTATTTTTCTCGTGGACCACTTTCAAAATTTTACTGGTTTCAGTGGACCCCCTGCTGCTACATTTCTACCACATTCTTAAATTCGCCAAAAAATAAAAATTGTGTCACTTCTGAGTTCTGTCTCTATATTCCGATAGGTAAAATAAAATTTTAGAAATTTTGGAAACAAATGAATGAGTGTTTGCCTTTGGCATCAAGTATTTATAATGGTGATCAAGTTCATGTCTGAACAAGCATTAAGCATTGTCGGGCGGATAGCGCTTTGCAAGTCTGTACACGAAATTGTACGTAATATCGAATACGCAAGTTTGGACAAGTAACAGTCGCTTGCCTTATTAAAATATTATCTGCTTAGTTAGGTACTTAAAACAATGTAGGTAGGCCCTTATAAAAACTATGCTTACATTTTTGCTCTTTACTATCAAAAGCAGATAAATTTTCGTGGACCCCCATTTTTTGTTCACGCCTACGTAAGGGATAAGGGTCACTGAGGCTCCGAACATAGAAAAGATGGCAAGCAGCTATCTGCCCATTCGCTGTTTTCGATCGCTTTCTATCGCTGTTTTTTGTAATGTTACAAACTGGAATTTAATGGGAGTTTAAGTACTGAATGTGCCATGCGGCCTCCATCGAGCACCGTCGCCGCAATCCCAGAGGAAGCTACGGCAACAGCTATTCCTTTGTCTTTTCGGATTTGGGCTAAAAGTAAATTTATTGAATAGTTTTCCTAGTGCCTCCTGGCGCATCTAAGAAAAACAATCCACCCTCACCATTATCGATTCTTTGCACAACAATATCATAAACTAATTTTTGTTCCGTGTTCAATCGAGGAACAGACTCTGATATTTGTTGCTGTAAAGAAGAGACATTGTAGTCCAGTTCTCTTATTAAATCACTATTGACTTCTCCGATTCCTTGTGGCCGGTTCATTCCAAAATCTGATAATGTCTTCCCAGATATAGCCATCACTTGGTCTTGAATCTTAGTTAGCGCCTCGTTATAAACTAAATCATAATATGTGACATTGTGATTATTTTGTTGTAGTCTGTTCAAAATATAGTCAGACATATCATTTTGGGACTTTTCCCATAATATCTGAGGATTTGAGAGACCACACGTCGCTATGAGAATGGCAAAAGATCTCTCACCTTAGCTGCTGATCTACAATGTCGAGCCTCTTCTAATGTCGAGTCCCAATGATTATTTATCATTCTCTAACTTTCATTATTATCGTTAATAAATTAATCCACTGTTAATAAATTAATCAACTGTTAATAAATTAATCCACTGTTAGTAAATCCACTGTTAATAAATTAATCAACTGTTAATAAATTAATCCACTGTTAATAAATTAATCCACTGTTAATAAATTAATCAACTGTTAATAAATTAATCAACTGTTAATAAATTAATCCACTGTTAATAAATTAATCAAGTGTTAATAAATTAATCAACTGTTAATAAATTAATCAACTGTTAATAAATTAATCAACTGTCAATAAATTAATCAACTGTTAATAAATTAATCAACTGTTAGTAAATCAGCTGTTAATAAATTAATCAACTGTTAGTAAATCCACTGTTAATAAATTAATCAACTGTTAATAAATTAATCCACTGTTAATAAATTAATCCACTGTTAATAAATTAATCAACTGTTAATAAATTAATCAACTATTAATAAATTAATCAACTGTTAGTAAATCAGCTGTTAATAAATTAATCAACTGTTAATAAATTAATCAACTGTTAGTAAATCCACTGTTAATAAATTAATCCACTGTTAATAAATTAATCAACTGTTAATAAATTAATCCAGTGTTAATAAATTAATCTACTGTTAATAAATTAATCCACTGTTAATAAATTAATCAACTGTTAGTAAATCCACTGTTAATAAATTAATCTACTGTTAATAAATTAATCCACTGTTAATAAATTAATCCACTGTTAATAAATTAATCAACTGTTAATAAATTAATCCAGTGTTAATAAATTAATCTACTGTTAATAAATTAATCCACTGTTAATAAATTAATCCACTGTTAATAAATTAATCAACTGTTAATAAATTAATCAACTGTTAATAAATTAATCCACTGTTAATAAATTAATCAAGTGTTAATAAATTAATCAACTGTTAATAAATTAATCAACTGTTAATAAATTAATCAACTGTCAATAAATTAATCAACTGTTAATAAATTAATCAACTGTTAGTAAATCAGCTGTTAATAAATTAATCAACTGTTAGTAAATCCACTGTTAATAAATTAATCCACTGTTAATAAATTAATCAACTGTTAATAAATTAATCAACTGTTAATAAATTAATCCACTGTTAATAAATTAATCCACTGTTAATAAATTAATCAACTGTTAATAAATTAATCCACTGTTAATAAATTAATCAACTGTTAGTAAATCAGCTGTTAATAAATTAATCAACTGTTAATAAATTAATCAACTGTTAGTAAATCCACTGTTAATAAATTAATCCACTGTTAATAAATTAATCAACTGTTAATAAATTAATCCAGTGTTAATAAATTAATCTACTGTTAATAAATTAATCCACTGTTAATAAATTAATCAACTGTTAGTAAATCCACTGTTAATAAATTAATCTACTGTTAATAAATTAATCCACTGTTAATAAATTAATCCACTGTTAATAAATTAATCAACTGTTAATAAATTAATCCAGTGTTAATAAATTAATCTACTGTTAATAAATTAATCCACTGTTAATAAATTAATCAACTGTTAATAAATTAATCCACTGTTAGTAAATCCACTGTTAATAAATTAATCAACTGTTAATAAATTAATCCACTGTTAGTAAATCCACTGTTAATAAATTAATCAACTGTTAATAAATTAATCAACTGTTAATAAATTAATCCACTGTTAATAAATTAATCCACTTTTAATAAATTAATCCACTGTTAATAAATTAATCAACTGTTAATAAATTAATCCACTGTTAATAAATTAATCAAGTGTTAATAAATTAATCAACTGTTAATAAATTAATCAACTGTTAATAAATTAATCAACTGTCAATAAATTAATCAACTGTTAATAAATTAATCAACTGTTAGTAAATCAGCTGTTAATAAATTAATCAACTGTTAGTAAATCCACTGTTAATAAATTAATCAACTGTTAATAAATTAATCCACTGTTAATAAATTAATCCACTTTTAATAAATTAATCCACTGTTAATAAATTAATCAACTGTTAATAAATTAATCAACTGTTAATAAATTAATCCTCTGTTAATAAATTAATCCACTGTTAATAAATTAATCAACTGTTAATAAATTAATCAACTATTAATAAATTAATCAACTGTTAGTAAATCAGCTGTTAATAAATTAATCAACTGTTAGTAAATCCACTGTTAATAAATTAATCCACTGTTAATAAATTAATCAACTGTTAATAAATTAATCCAGTGTTAATAAATTAATCTACTGTTAATAAATTAATCCACTGTTAATAAATTAATCAACTGTTAATAAATTAATCCTCTGTTAATAAATTAATCCTCTGTTAATAAATTAATCCACTGTTTACTAATAAACTAATTAAAACCTATTCACGTGTTCTTAGAAGTTAGAAAGACAAATGACAATATTTAATAATAATAAAATGGCGAAAAAATTATATGAACAGTTTACCGACCAATCAGAGAGCCCCGTTTCATTAGTTAGTTGTCAAATCTAATGTCGAAAAAAAAACGTTTGTAATAAAAAACAACTACTAATAAATTAAAAATTAATGAAAAAAACATTGTCAAGCGGACAAAATTGTGAATCTAGACCAGTAGTCCCCAAACTTATTTTACTTGTGGACCACTTTCAAAATTTTATTGGTTTCGGTGGACCCCATGCTGCTACATGTCTACCACATTCTTAAATTCGCCAAAAAATAAAAATTGTGTCACTTCTGAGTTCTGTTTCTATATTCCGATAGGTAAAATAAAATTTTAAAAATTTTGGAAACAAATGAATGAGTGTTTGCCTTTGGCATCAAGTATTTATAATGGTGATCAAGTTCATGTCTGAACAAGCATTAAGCATTGTCGGGCGGATAGCGCTTTGCAAGTCTGTACACGAAATTGTACGTAATATCGAATACGCAAGTTTGGACAAGTAACAGTCGCTTGCCTTATTAAAATATTATCTGCTTAGTTAGGTACTTAAAACAATGTAGGTAGGTACTTATAAAAACTATGCTCACATTTTTGCTCTTTACTATCAAAAGCAGATAAATTTTCGTGGACCCCCATTTTTTGTTCACGCCTACGTAGACCCCCAGCAAGTCTCCCGTGGACCCCTGGGGGTCCACCTGGACCACTTTGGGGGAATCACTGCTTTAGACGAATTTCAGATTACAGATAATCTGGCAATATAGCAAGAAGGTATAGCATCGCGTAAATGAAACAAGGTCTTAAATAAGAAAGAAGAAAATTGTTCCTTTGGCAACTTACTAGGAATATTTTTTTAGTTTGCTCAACAAGTGAACACGATTCACGCCCACTTTCATCGCGTCTTCCGAATCCGAAAAACTTAGCTTCATTTAAAAATATTTTCGTGAAAATCTTACATATCATTACTTCTTAATCACATTTCGTTGGTACAATAAAGAGCAGTAACAAGTGTTATGTTAGACATTAATGTCTATTAAATCCAAATGCGACAACAAAGACTATTAATAGTTACTTATAAAGACCTTCTGATCATCAGGGTTGATTAAGCTTGTATTTTGTAAGTCAAGGATCATTGACATAAGAAATATTACGTTATCAACGTTAGCAGAATACACCGTATTTGATATGATTTGATATAGAATTAGTTTATCTTTGAAAGTGAGGTCTTGATTGTTCCGTTATAATATTACATAGTGTATTCACGATTCCCGATAATTTAATAAACAAGATTTTAATTAGTTAATATGATTTATCGAACCTTTGAAATTGACGTTATTTTAACAGCCGTATGTTATCACTTTATTTTTTGTACAGTACCGGTTTCGATACGTAGGTAAACTTTCAGAGTCATATTAACATTAATAAACTGTTTAAATTAAATAGTGAATATTTAATTACTAGGATGTTATATTGATATTTTTTATTTTAAAAAATATTTAAATGTGGTTAATGCTAATTATATAAAAGTTATAATCTAAAATAAATTTAACTTATTGAAAGGTTTTACAACAGTTATGTCAATAATAAATAATATAAAATTGAATTTCAACAGACCAAATATAAATTTTGTGGCAGCTATATTAAGCTCCGATATCTAATTATTTTTTTTACAAAAATAAACTAATAGGATAGTATACACTATCATCAACTAAAGGGTATTGAATGTATATTGTACATAAAATTACAAGCTCTCATATAACATAACTAATGAATTATATTTTCCTCTTTAATTAACATTAATTTTCTCTCTACAATACTTAATACAGATTCGATTTTATAGTTATGTATTTATAGCGGCATTATTGTAATTTCATTTGTGGCGATTGACCCAAATAGTGTTCAAGGACTGTGTTAACCTAATTTACAATAATTTTTCAACCCAAGATAAGAGCAGCGAGAACTCACTCACTGTCGTTTGGCATTCAATTAAATTGTTGTTTTATAATAATTTATAATTGAATGATTATATATTTAATAAATAATGTATTATGTAATATTTAGTAAATAGTCTATTATATAATGTAACATTATCACGACCGTCAGTCTTCGTAGATTTTTTTTATATTAATGGTACTAAAACTTTCATATACATAATTATATTAACATTTAGTTATGAAAGTAATTGAATAATGATAGTTTAATCACATCAAGTATGTATTAATTCTAGATATTTCAATAGTTTGAGGAATTCTGTGTAATATTTTGTCGAACAAACTATTTTATTATGTCTGAAGATTATTTTTTTTTCTTTAATTTTGGGGTCATCAAATAAAATTCATCTAAGCTGGCCTCATACAGATTCATTTTAAGAAAAATATGCTTGTTTAAATAAAAAACAAAACTATATCTGTAAAAATATTTTACTTACAAATTTTCCTTTTTTTACGTTATGACTCTGTATTACGAGGCGTACAGTAGAATTTATATAGATTTTTTGTGTAAGAGCTGAAATTATACATATTTTTGTTTTATTTAGTTGTCTTACACTGTAGAGACTTTTTATTATTCATCATAATGAGTGTCTGTAAATTAATCTTAAAAGGTGATATACCAACTACCTGATGGAAGGTTCTTCTAATATTAAAGCAAAGCAAAGCTACTTGAATGTAAAGCTTAAAATTCAGTTAAAAGTAAAAAAAAATGTTAGCAATCAAATTTGAAACAAAAAAATATAACATCAAAGGTTTTATAAGGACCTTAGGAACTTTTTATGTTAGGGGTTAGGCAATGTTAATAGAAGCAATAATGGAAGATTAACTTTTTATAAAAAAAACAATAGTAGCAAGTATATTAAACACAAACAAGAAATGTAACTATTTGGGGTGTTACGGAGGCTTTATGATACAAAATTATTTAGATAATTGAACTAAAAGTGTGAGAAACAAGTTCTAAGTTAACTTTTAATGTGACGCGAGGTTTTATATGTTGGAGCTAACATACGGTTTATGTTTATGTATGACGTTTAAGACATTATTGAGGCTTTGTTTGTACGATATGTATAGGGAGAAACTTTTTTTATAAACATCGAAAAACCACCAATACTGCCATTATTTATTTTATAGTTATCACCTTTTTCAAGATTTAATTTGAAGGTGTTACAGTTTTTTAACTGCAACGTAATGTTTATAAGCAAATAAATTGCTGTAATATATTTTTTTTCATAAAAACTTAAATTTTAGATTATTTAAGTAAACCTTATCTTGACAAAAGTCATGAATTGTTATTCAAATAATGTATTTTGATTTAGAAAAAAGCGTTAAATGAAGTCAGTCGTATGGTGTTAGTCGCTTCACTGGGTTTCGATATTGAATGGTACTCTTTAATATTAATAAAATAAGAACCTTATTGTAAATTATAAAATTAAAAACTACCTATTGTTAAATTAAATATTGAGCCAATCATGACTTTCGAAGTTTAAAATGTTAGTAATATTACTTAAATATAAAACGTAAGAATATAAGATTCATTCATGTGTTTCGAATTCTAAACAGTATACTACATATTTGAACTTGTTTTATAAGTGTTAGTATTTCATCAAAAATGATATATTTTAAAGATTCCCTTAGGTAACGCAATAAACAATTTAATTCAAGTATCAGTTCAAAAACATGATTTTGATTTTTCAAAACCTTAATTTAACAATGTTTACTATGGGAAGTACATTTTACCTTCAGAGTTCGAACTGGTGAGCCGGCAAATGAGGTTTGTCTGACGAATTTGTATCATCCAACAAAGATAGATACTTGAATCAAAACAAAAAGGATGTAATGTTATTTAATAGTTATTTTTTGGTTACATATATCTAAAAGTTTGTAATTATAATATGAAAATTATTAAAATGGAATATATATATATATGTATATTGTTATCGGTGTCTATGATCTTGTATGGTCCTCGTTATATTGTATTTTTGGATAGTTATTTTTGCCATTTTATTTATAATCGTACTATTACTCTCGTACTACATTAACAACAATTAAATTAAAAGTTTTTCGAAGAATGTTCTTATTAATTCATAAAATGTTTTTAAAGATTATATTTATTTTGAGAAAAATCACAAGAGGTTTGATTTAAGAATAATTATTAACTATTAATTAGTTCTAGTCCGTTATATGTACTGAAATAAATATTTGCCATGTTAAGCGAACTCCTCTTACTGAACAAGGAAATTATTATTAGTCGCTATACATATATTATGTTAACAACGCAACATAAATACGTCTCTTCATGTATGTGTAACCTTATAAATAAAATAGTTAATAAATAAGAAAATTTATTGACGAACTTGAAGGTGTTTAAAATTTTAGTTTTTACATAAGTTCAAACTATGTATATTATATCAAAATAAATTTATTTTTACAGAAACTTTACAGTCTACAGTAATATAAAATTTTAATAAAGATAAGGATAATAATATGTATAAAACAATGTGGTTATTAATAAACATTACTACCTTTCTATTTACAATATAACGGTCAAATTAAATATTGCAACAGTTCAGTAATTAATTAATATCACCGGTTAATACTTTAATATGTTATTGTTATTCCTCATTAACGTTCAGTAACCATGATGTTATTTATACATCAGTTGTATTCAAAGTAATGTTTGACTTCGCGTAATATCTGTCTCATAGTATTAAATTGTCATTTGTTAATCCAAATAAACACAAGATTACAATATCTAAGTGATGTGGGTTTGCAAATAACATCTCCATGAGATTTGAATGTTGCTTTCCCTTTGAGCTACAAAAAATATTCTGTTTTAGAGCACCATGAAATTGTCTACCAGAAAGAGAAATTGTAGTTTTAATTTATTTTCCAATCATGACTGTCGGATGCCTCATTAAAAAAAACAGAAATCAACATTGTTTTATTGTTTGTGAAAACTTTCTGTACTATAATTAATGGGATGTATATAAGACAGTGGTGGCCTAGTGGTTAAAGGGTCCGCCTCTCGTTGCCGAGGGCGCGAGTTCAAACCTGGCAAGTACCAATGTGATTTTTCGGAGTCATATGTACTTTCTATTTAGACACCACTGACATACGGTGAAGGAAAACATCGTGAGGAAACCTGGACTTTATAGTTTCACAATTATAAGTTTGAAATCACCAACCCGTCTTGAGCAAGCGTGGTGATTAATGCTCAAACCTTCTCCACGTGAGAAAGAGGCCTTGCTCAGCAGTGGGCGTTGATAGGCTGATGATGATGATGATGATATAAGAGACTACAAACTAAATAAGATTTTCAAAGACTATTGCTCTGTAGCGATACAAGACTGAAAAATGGTTTATGTTTTATTGAATCTTTGCGGCATTCGTTTTATTTCTTTATTTTTCTTTTTCGGTGTGAAAAAGAAGTTTTATGTACATTATTATAAATTATAAAATTTCAGTGAAGCTACTGTTATCAGAAAAGTTATAACAACAATAATAAGTTCCTTTAATTGTATGCAGTAATATTATAAATAAGAATCAATAAAGAGCAACATCTGTTTTAATTTTTTGAGGTTTTTGTGCTGTACGTAACACTTAATTAATTGTATCATTAATTTATTATTTAGTTATATAATTATTTATATTTATATAATTTAAATATTATATAATTTAAATAATTATATTAACCTGCCAAGTTCAAATTTAGAAGTATTATAATTTTAGATATTTTTAACCAAGCACCTACGTATTTTCACAACTATACCATATTTTAAGTTGGGTGTATGGTAAAGTGAATTTCGGCCAGATGGACCGTTGACGTGAATAAGGTGGCGGGTAGTGGCTGGATGTGGAAGGCAGAGGACTGGGTGTGGTGGCGAGTCTTGGGAATGCCAAATGTTTACCAGTGGATCATGCTGTTGATGAAGATGATTATGATCGATTTCAAAGTGCATCTAAACTTGGCATTAGATTGGATTTCACCCCTTTTTTAGGCAAACAATTAGCCGATTGGAACTTGGCCCCCTTTTTAACAGGCATGTTTTTGGTGAGATTTCAATACTTTTTTTCAAGAAATCGTACATACAATCGTACTATACAGCCGTACAATGCATAACTTACAGCATGAAACATACAGCTACCATCTGATGGCATAGGAATTATCCTATGTGGTATATCTCCGCCAACCACCGAAAGATGTACAATTTCCATCGTTGGTAAATGAATAGTAGAAAAGAAATAGAGTGAATTTGTGCTTTTAACACACACAAGTAATCAATCAATAAGCAATAACAAAATTAATCCTTTAGCAAGTCAAATCAGTGATCCATTTAATCGTAATCGTAACCATATATAAGATATCAAGACATAAGTGTAGAAAGAAATAGAAAGAAATGACCATCGATTCCTTATCGACTTTCATTCATATATACTGCAGACAAAACAATATCGCGATTCAATTATACCGCTAGCGCCATCTATCGAAAGTAATTTATAACAATAGAAACCTGATTTTTTAGGTAAGCAATATTTAATTAAATTATACAGTGTGCATTATGTATACATGACAATATTTTATATCCCTTATATGTATATATCAGTTCTTAAGAAGCGCCCCACACTTTTTTCACAATAATATTAATTTAAAAATAAATTAACAAACATTAAATGGTATTTTTGTGAAAAAAAGCGTGATGAGCTTCATATATCACTTTTTGAGAAGCGCCCCACGCTTTTTTTTCAATAATACCATTTATTGTTTATTTTAAACAATTTTAATTAAATTGATTTCCAAGGTTGTAAAGGTTAAATTAGTTTCCACGCGGTTTCTTTCATCATTGGAGCGTGTTTTTTAGTTTTTTTTAAAACTATTTTTATTTTTTATTTTTTAGTTTCATTTATCACCGATTGATAGATGTACTCATATTATTAATTATTAATATTTCATTATTATGTATTTTATTGTACTGAGCTGAGCGCCTATATAAAGGTTTTGATTACCTGTCAGTGAGTCAATGCAAAAATTAGCTATTTTCACAGGGTCATATTTCAGGATCTACTGAAGCTTTATCTATGAAATTTGGCATACTGCTTTAGGACTAGTATATGATTACGTAGGTACAATTTTATCTCTGTACTTGCAATAGACACTGAGCTACAGGGGGTCAAAAGTGGGTCGAATTTATTAAAAATTCGATATTTAGAATTGTTACAACTCACGCTTGACCGATTTCTTAAATTTCTTAATTTTTTGTTAATCTACATATAACACACAACCTGTGTACCAAATTTCATAATGCTAAAACAATGGGAAGTGGCCTAGAGGTTTTGATTACCTGTCAGTGAGTCAGTGCCAAAATTAGCTATTTTCACAGGGTCATATTTCAGGATCTACTGAAGCTTTATCTATGAAATTTGGCATACTGCTTTAGTACTAGTATATGATTACGTGGGTAAAATTTTATCTCTGTACTTGCAATAGGCACTGAGCTACAGGGGGGTCAAAAGTGGGTCGAAACGGTTCGTGTAAATATAGTGCACGGCATGCGCCGGCCTGTGGAACTTGGCCGGCGCACTACCGTGCGCTTAGATTACAGATAACCATGATGTGATTAAAACATTGAGAGTTTTTGATTAAAACATGTTTCACTTTGACTATTGTTTATTTATCTGTCGTTGCCTTCAATTAACATTATTTTATACAAGACTTTGAATGTCATATAAAACAACTAAACATGTGATGAAAATTATTTATTTTTATTATAAGCCTCAAGTATTTAAATAATTTAAAATGAGGTTGCGCATTTATTTTGTATAACTATTTCATAACATTTACCTTAAAATATGTCAAGAACGTTATTATTTTTATTGACGTATACAATTTAATTTTATTTATCCCTACTAATATTATAAATGCGAAAGTAACTCTGTCTGTTACGCTTTCACGCCTAAACCACTAAACTGATTTTAATAAAATTTGGTACAGACAGAGAGTTGACCTTGACAAAGAACATAGGATAGTTTTTATCCCAGACTTTCGAAAGGTTCTCTTAGAAATGCGATATAACCGAACTCCATGCGGGCGAAGCTGCGGGCGGAAAACTAGTAGATATATTTTGTTGACATATTTGGAAGTGTTTTAGGCTTCAAAAATTTTAAAGGCCCTCAATAGATGATTGTGGTTATTATCATTATGATGAACAATATATTTATTTAAACCTGTTCAATAAACATTGATTCAAGCTGGAGCCCTACCTCCAGTCGACTTAATCATATCAAGGGTTCCTTGTCACCTCCTCATTTTATGACGCGTCAAGCAACAAGAACTTAATTCTGAGTTATAAAATGTTTACTGTTAATTAAAGTCATATGAACTTATCATATGAATATATTGAAAATATAGAATACATTGTATTAAAAAAAAAAAGTAATTCGATCTTTTTTCAGTAACCAGACAAAAAGAAAAAAATTAAATTGTTATTGGCTCAAATGTTGGAGATGCTATCATAGATTGTGTTTCTAATTGAGTCTTCATTCTATAAATTTCGAATTAGTTAATTAAATGAAACGGTAGTTTTAAATAGGATTTTAGTAAAAATCATTTTAATTTTAAATGATGTTTGGTTTCAATTCATTATGAAATACCAACAATTTATCATTAATGTAACGTAATATTTTGCTACTCGTCTATATAGAAAATTACGTTGCCATTTATACTTCCAATGTTTTTATAATCAAAGAAAGTGATTTAATTTCAATCAAGCCCCTTTAAGTGTTTAAAAGCTGTTCAAAATCGTTTGATACTTTTTTAATTAATCGAACTGATTATGACAGGTTCAGTTCTGGAGCGAATAAATAAAGTTTGACCCTTTTTTAGACCAAAAATAGAACTTAAAAAATATATAATACCCAAAAATCTTGAAGTAACTCAAACTGCCATCGCCATTAACCAGATAATAATTTAACAGAGTAAAATTATACAACCGCTTATTTCCTTATTTATATAATTTATAATTACTATATGTTCAGCGATTTTTAAAAATAACGTTATGTCTGTAAAAAAGAAAGATGTTTCCAACTAGGTCTCTATTCATTCCCTCTAGAAGGATAAACGAAAATCTATACATAAACTGTTTCTTTTGGTGTAAAATTAAATATCAACGTTTATGGTGTCATGGACACCATTTAACATTAATAAACAATTATAAGAAGCATACATACAAAGCAAAGCAACTGACTTAAATATTACAATAAATAATTAAATGTGTCGTATATTAACACAATAATAACGTGAGCATCATACTCATAGTCCTCACCACTTAGATATCAAGATGAATATAAGAAGGGAAAGATTTTTTAGACACCTATCTATATGTCTTATATTATGATAACCGTTAAAAACTATACAGTTCCCAGTTTTTCTAATCTGTAAAAGTACTTAAATAATACATATTTTGACATAGATAGTTCGATAATATAAACATAATTTATAAGTAATTAGGAGACAAATTATTATTGATATTATTGACTATAAACCAGCAGTTTTTTTTTTTATAAAACTCAATCTATACACAAGTATTCTGTAAAATATACTTATAGTTCATTTATTTTTACTATTCTTTGAAACATACTTGATGTGTCAATAATTGTGGTTCTACTGTTATTAGTGCAATAATTAGGAACTAAGATCATCGTCTCTGTCTGGTTTCTAATCATTTCGTAGTACTTCTAATACTAGTATCGTATAATGTTATTCATAATTTGAAACTAGACTCGATTGATTTGCATATCTTGATACGTAACAAGACATAGATTCAAAGTTAATTTAAGGAAATTGCTTTCATGGTTTCCAACTCACAAATATCATAAATCCGTATGGATCAAATTACTTATTTTATTTCAATGAAATTCCTATCGACAAACTTTATAATAAGCGTGATTATTTTCAACAATGTTTTTAATTAGCCTTAAAGTTGAAGAAATGTGAAATATAAAATATGCCCATTTAATAATTAATTAGAATTAAGTCTGCGTAAGGCTACATAAAATCAACTTAATCAAAAAAATATGTTAAATTCGTTCGCTTTTATTAGAAGCTTTAACGATTTTCAACAACTTTATTGAAATTCAATCACTTTTAATTTGAAATACGCTAAGAAAATTTTGTCAATGTTATGTATATATTTATTCCTGACACTAAAAAGTGAAAGAAAAATATTTTTCTAATGGACATAATAATTAAGCGAACAAAGTACCTGTATTTATATTTTTTCCCTTTATAATATGGGTGTCTTTAAAATACGATTGAATAAGATGTTATTGATAAATTGCGGTCAACATCTACTGCTTTATGACGTGCTTCACACATTTTTTTCGTGTAAAAGCGACATGTTTGAGACGCCAAAATTAAGAAATCGTTGATGGTAGATGATAAATTACAAGATTTGATAACTGACAGACATTCACATCTCCTTTGCTTGTGCTCAGGGTTATTGATAAGTAAATGAAACGTTGGGAATAAGTAGTTTCTAAAAAATAAGCGTAGTATAAACTGAAAAATATAAGTTTCACTTAAATGAATATTCGCGAAAGCCTTAGATCTCATTGTACTTCCCACTGTTGTTCATCAAATGACAGTCAGTCCAATCAAACAAAATAGATAAATGTCCTTTAATTATTTAGTAAATAATTTCCCGATCATTTTAAGTGCAAATAACAGTGCTGGCGAGACTAATTGTATTCAAAATACATACATATGTATTTACATTGATATGACTCTAAAATTTATAACCGAATGAATCGAAAGTAGTTACAACCTATTGTAACGGCTTTGTAAATATAAGTTAGGTTTTACAAATTGTTGCTAGGATTTGCGTGTTCCATTTTATTAATTAATGTGAATTAAGAGAATTGATATTAAAGGACAGACCTCTAGGTTTTAGTCAACTTGTATAAAGTTAATTTCCTAAATAAAGCCAGATAATAGATATTATGACAGAATATTATAAATTGTGTATAAATATTTAATGAATTACATACTATAAGAAGTTGACACTTGGTATTTGATTTTTCGTGAGTAGCTAGCTATCTTTTATATTTTGTAAGACATCCATAACTTTCTTTTCTTATTGCCAGCTATATAAAGCAAGAAACGTATTTCGCAGGGATTTAGTTTCTAAAGCTAAGCTATTGTCAGAAGACTGCATATTGGTTAACTCAGTTGGAAAATAAATTCTTTACATATAAGATCTCAGATCTCAAGAAACATGATCGCTTCTGTCGATTTTTTTATAAAAAATATATCTCTACTATGAAGTAAGCCACGATTTTTTGTTATTTACAATATTATTATACTTTCAGTGTTATACAGTGAGACGTATTAAAAGTAATTGTGTATAATCTTAATGTAATTTTTTTCTCGTCGCTGGAAAACAGATGTACTGGCCACCTTATGTTAAGTGGTCATCTTACTTTATGGATACAACAGCAGAAGAATCACTGGTGCATTCGTAACCCTTGAAATTCCTTTTTAGTGCAATCTTGAAAAATACCCCCATAGCGTTAACTCTTGGGAAAAAATCTAGAGAGTTCTTACCACAATGTAAAATAATTCTTTGCAGCACTCCTGAGACATAATGGTTAATAACCGCTAGTATTTGAAAGGAGTCAAAACGAATAAGTTAGAATAAGGACATGACTACTAATCCACGTGAGGTCGAACTTGTAACAGTAAAGTTATCTCCGGGGTGGAGGACTGCTTTGTTCTGTTTAGTACACCAAGTTTCTTTGGGGCCAACTTGTTTATTAACTGAATGAATTGAATATATCAAGAGAATTTAATATTATGAGTCTCAATATCCTAAGAAATTAATAAGTGAGTGTCTTATAATTTTAGAATCATAGTGAGTGATCACTTTTAGTCAAAATATATGAATTAGCTCTACGTTTTTCTTTTAATCGTTTATTTTATTTTTACCGTGTATGTGTTTAAATTTTATTCTAAGCTAGTCCTTTCAGTGTGATATGTAATATTTGTTTTTTGTATGGTAGAAATTGTTATATATGTATTGAAATTGTTATGTATGGAAAAAAAAAAAAAAATTCTTTATTTTATTTAACAAGTTTGTACTTAAATATAAAGTTATTGGAGTCTCCTTTTAAGCATATGAAAAGCCTGTGCCAGGAAACTCCGCTCTTCCATATCACGAATTGGGTACAAGTATACAAGATATTTAAGGTACAATAATAATAAAGAAACTGTATAAAAGTTATAATAAGAGAAGTAATTACCAAATGCGTGTGTGTGTGTGTGTGTATGTGTGTGTGTGTGTGTGTGTGTGTGTGTGTGTGTGTGTGTGTGCGTGTGTATGTTGCTGTGTGTAGGATATGAATGCTAGTTCCTATATTCTAAAAGATTTTCTGTCTCTTGAAAACTTAAAGATTTTATCCATTTTATTATTTTAATTTTACACTCTTTACCAGGTTTTGAATATATATCAACGTATTTATTTATTTTATTATATAAATAAACAGATCTATTATCATACTGAATCCTAGCGAAGACTGTTTTAGTAGCAGGGATAGATATTATATGCTATACGTTTATTGAGTAACGATATATCGTAGGTTAAAGACTTGTGTTTTTTTAGAACAGTATGCACAATATACAATTTCCGTACACTCAACAAACCACTTTCTTCATAGAGTCTTTCTGTACTAAACCGTTGTTTTTTAAAGAACATTACTTTAATCAATGCTCTTTGAGCTCGTTCAATTTCCATGAAACGTGTTTTACGTGCACCTCCCCAAATAGGTAAGCAGTATGTTATTATGGATTGCACCAAAGCTATATAAATTTGATTTAAGAGATTGTTTGAGGAGTTATTAACAATATTATTAGTTGCAATATGTCTCAGTGACTTGAACATCCACGTGAACTTCCTAATGCGTGCCGCAAAATGTTCAATTTGCGGGTACCATGACGCAGATTTAAAAATTATCTCGTTCAACATACAAATCAAACCTTACAGCTCTTGATCAGTACCGCCTCCACTAACTATTAGCGACCATTTGATATCAAAAGACATCGCTATTAACAAGCTCCCTTTTACTACTAGATATATGTATTTATATTTGTGTTTTTTTTTTATGGGAAAAGGGGGCAACCGAGCAGACGGCCTACTTGATGGTAGGTAGTTACCGTCGCCCATAGACATCCGCAACGTAGATTTGCGGATGTGTTGCCGCCCTTCATTGGGGAAAAGGGGAGGAAAAGGTGGGAAAGGGAGGAAAAGGAAAGGGTGGGAAAAGGGAAAGGGCAACCGGCTATCTCACTCACCGGACGAAACGCAGTCTTGTAAAGACTACTTTACGCCGATTTTCTGCGAGAGGGTGGTACTTCCCCGGTCGAGCCAGCCCATGTTCGAGCTGTAGTAACTGACCACAGCTAGGCTCTACCACCTTTAAATCGTTTTTTAACCGTAAGGTGTGATTGTTTACCAGGAAATCTCAATTAATTCACAAATTGTGCTTTACATTTAATAATACGTCAATCTCAATCGAGAAGCCAGAAAACATCGTCCAAAATTCAATATCTTTTAAGTAAAGACAAACTCAATGGCGTAAAGGCAAATCTCAGTAACAGCTCTTTCACCCTTTTCTTGCTTACCTCCAAATCCAAAAATATAGACATAGATAGATAAACTAGTCCAATATATTTGTTGTGCTAAAAAAATAGAGAAGAGCGAATCGTTTAGTTTGTACTCTAGGAAGATCTATAACAAAAAGATGGTTCTCCGCTCAACATCTAATTAACTATTTCTGAGAACAGTTCTACTGTAAAGTCGTTAAGAACTTTAAGCGATATATATGTTTTCATATTCTTTCTTTTCAAACAACACACTTTATAAGAGCTAGAAGGTTTCTTTGTAAAGCGAGAGGAATTTCTGAAAACCTAATGAAAAATTCAAATGGCGTTAAAATGTAATTCATTCGTGATATTTCTGATATACGAGTACAACAAAACATTTTCAATATTAATAGGCTTTTTTATAATTAATATATTTTCTGTTGTATTAAATACTCTAACATAGTTACTCAGCTTTATATCTAATTCCACAAAAGAAAAAAACAATTATAAAGTAAAGAGTGAATATGAATACTTTCAAAGTGATAAAAATCAAAATCAAGAAAAAATACATTATAAAGTTTTTCCTAGCAATGAAACAGTTTTACCAGTAAAATAAGCAACAAAATCCTTAAACTTTTTAACATTTCCAATTAAGCTTAAACAAAACAAATTATTGAAAGAAGTTTAAGTTGAAATGTTTTAAGTATTTTTAGTTTGAATTTACGCTGCACATTTTATTTAGGCACTTGTATCTACGTACTATCTATGTTGTTTGTATATTACGTCTTTAAAATTTTATTTAAGTCAAAATATGCTATAAGTAACCTTTATCACTCAAAGAAAATTTGAGAAAAAAATAAAATATTATTTTAGTTTAAAGTGAATTTTGTATTTACAACAAAATAAGAAATTTAAAAGGAACCGTTTCAATGATGGCTATTAACTTTAGTCAGTCAGTCATGATGGCTATTAACTTTAGTCAGTCAGTCATATAATGAAGAGCTCTTTTTTACTTGTTTAAACTATCTGAGCCTACTTTTTATAGGTCAGCCTTGTATGTATCTCATATGTTCCTAAGTTTCGTTAGTCTATACATATAACAGAGCATATTCATTTTACCGCCTTTAGTGTTGATATAATCATAAGCAGTATTTTTTGAGATTTTATTTCATGTACAAGAACAATTAAAACTTTTACATATAAGGTAATTCATTAATTATGTTATCTCTAATGAAGAAGACAAATATGAATAGTCACTTTTTTATTAGTTGTATGTTATTCAAAGTAGGCTTCTTCATATTTCCTAAAGGTTATAATTTAGTAAGATTTCATTCATAAATTTTCTAATATATACCATCTGTAGAATGAGACCATCGAAGATCTCGATCCTTTCTTGTTTCATTTTAATAATTATATCAGGGTTAGAACACGACTAATAAAAAACTTATAGAAGTAATAAGAAAAGGTAAATTATACACAATACACTCGAACTATTCATTACTACTATTACTGCTTATTTAATTGCAAAGTTTATTTTCCGATATTTACTGTATCAAAAATACTTAAAATTTATCAAAGAATGTACATATATAAAATTGGATGACATGAACTTTAAAGGTTTTTTAAAACATAGTATTTAGTTGAGCTTATATTATATCAGATGGCTGTGTTATGTTTCCATTTCAGTCTTGGACTTTATAATTATTTTTATAGACTTTTCAACAGGATTTACTGAGAGTACAGAGATGTTGTGTGAAACTTTATAATAAATATGAAAATAAAGCTTTTATGAGTTTTTATGTTAATTAAATAATTTATATATATTTATTAAGGGTACGTTGTACAAAACAACTGTCTTTTAATATTTTAGAATATAAGATGAAAATAAAATGCTTGTATTAAAAAAAGGCTTTTTAAAGAATTAAAGTTCAGAAATCAGGAAATTGTTAAAAACTTTTCAAAAGTTTTAAGAGATTCTGATAGAGATGTCTATTTCGAAGAGTTTTCGTTTTTGAATATAACAATATGGTAAGTTTTCTTTATTCTTTCGAATAAAAAAATAGTATTGACTACATATAGTAATGGGGAATATTAAATTTTTATAAAAATATAAAATACTTATTATTAAAGAAACTTGAAATAAAACAAATATTTTTTTCCAGTCAATTAACAATCAAATAAGAAACGAACAGAAATATAAACGAAAATATTTAAAATCAACTTTTTCATGTAGATATCTATTACACAATATCAAAATCCGTTCATGTTATATTATTATTTCCTAATGTTTTTTATTTGTTTGAGATTTTATTTTTAGCACTATTGCACATTCTAGGATCAATAAAAGTTATGAAATGTATTATTTTGTTACTTAATAAATATACTCTACATATCAATAAAATCTTATGCATCGGATTTTTTAATTCAATTATTTTATCGTTACACGTGATCTACTTTAGCCTTATTTTTCGAAATACTTCTGTGTCTGTATTACAGTATGCTAAATAGTCATTATATTTAGTTTATAATCTTTGTCTTTCATCATTTAGCCAATCTTAATCCCAATACCCAGCCCTCGGCTTTCCGCATCCAGTTCCCCCAGTGACCTTTTTCAGATCGTCAGTCCACCTGGCAGGCGGGCGTCCTACCTTACGGTAACCGAGTCGCGATCTCCATTCAAGGACTTGTCTGCTCCATCGGTTATCGGTCCTTCGTCAGATATGACCAGCCCATTGCCACTTCAGCGAGCTTATTCTTCGAGCTATGTCGGTTACTTTGGTTCTTTGTCTGATGATCTCATTGCAAACTTTATCCTTCAAAGAAACTCCTAGCATAGCTCGCTCCATAGCCCGCTGTCAATGCCACTATTCAGCACCGTAAGTCATAACAGGCAGAACACACTGGTTGTACAGTTTTGTCTTCAGGCATTGCGATATAGACGAAGATAAACTTTGTCTTTACTTTTAATAATAATCAATATTTATAAGAGCAACAGTATAAAACAGAATGTAGCCCTGTTCCCTATCTCGCTGTTGTTCAACTGTTATGACTAGGTGTTCTACAAATAGTCAATCGAATATTCAGACAAATCATTTTATAATTTTGTAAGGTTTCCTCTTGATACGTTTATTAAGAAAAACCATAGAATTAACAATTATACTAACAATGTACACGAGTTCGATTAAAGTTAAATTTAGGAGTAATAATAATATTGAAAATAAAATATATTCAGTTTTTTTTATTATTGTAAATAATAATTAATCAAGTTTGATAGAGATATAAAAAATTGTTTTTGTAAAAATAATAAAATCTTTTACTTTTTTTACAATTTTCTATATAATATTGTGACTTAATACGATGTGAAACTTATATAACAATTATGAAATGTAATTTATTTAAAGTTTTCATAGACATTGCTATATAACTAGTAATAAAAATATTGTTTCTTTGTTATACGAATTAATGTTTCTTTGTTATACGAATTAATTAACGGCTCCGGGTAAAGTTATACACATCAACGCAGCTTGTTGTAAACTGTAAACTTGAGTTAGTTTTAAGTTTGTTAACTATTTTATTCTGTTCTTGTTCCATTCTCCATAAAATAAAACTAGGTTCTGTACGGTAATATTGTGCAAAGAAAATCAATAATACACGGTTGCCGTCTTCATTTTTAGGATTATTTCCTTAAGAATAATAATAATCAATAATAACAACATGTGTTTTAGATATATTTCTAGGGAGTTAAATTCAGCCAAAGCCAACATGAAAATTGTTGTGAAGGCATGTTTTTCTTGGCATGTTATGGCAAACTTCTGATTTCACTAAGGAATTATTAAAACTTTAGTTTTAATTTTACTAGATTAATTTACTTTATTGATGCAATAAAACGATTGTTATAATACCCAGGTGATCTTTTTAAATAGATCTAAGAAGATTTCAATATAAAAATAAATATTATATAACAGAGAATATTATACAAACTTTTAAGTAAAATAGGCATTCATTAAAAGTATTTTCATCAAATCAAAACAAAGTAAAAAAAATCATTTACTCACAAAACAGTTATCTCAACAACAAATTACTAGAAAATCAAGTAATAAATGAGATCAATTTTCTTCATCATTATCTGTAACGATCATCATTATAACCATCTAGCAATATATTGTTATTAGAACATAAGAATGTTAGTAAAAAAAATATAAATGAGCCTCTTTGTGGCTGAAAAAAAAATGTGAAAAATGTTATACATGGTATATAAAATAAAACGAAGACTAAAATAATTATTCGTGAACAATAGTTGTGACTTTTTCTATAAAATTAAACTTTAAATAAAAAACTTATTTTCATAATATACAAGTTTAAATTCAATAAACGTAGCTAAAATCTAAGCTTGTTTAGCAATTGCTCGATGTTGTATAGTTTGTTGGTTTGTCATTTAATAACATCCAGAATTGAACATTTCTAACGTTTTTAATTAATAAACAGTTTGAGTAGAGTTAGGCATCGACAAAATATAATTCATTTAAACTTCGAATCCTCATTGACACTCCACGGAAGACAGATATGCCATATGCATTTGTACCAAAACGTATTTTGAATGGAAAGGAAAGCTCTCAATTAATATGTGCTTCATGCAGCCAATACGATGAGCTCTCAGTTGATATTTAATAACAAGGTACTATCTGACAGGTTTGTCACATTATTTAAAATAATAAAAGATAAACGTATGTATTATAAATGTATGCATAAAATTATCTTATAATATGTATAGTTAAACTATTATTATTGTTAAATAGAATTTAATTTAGAATTGTTGTCGTGGGACATAATAGATATGCAATGTTTCTCATAGAGTCTTTCCAGTGGTATAACTACTATTACATATCTTTGATCTAAATTTTCAGTAACGAATATATCGTATTCATAATTTAAGGCATCCACGACATAAGCTTGCTTAGTGTGGATCGCTCGAAAGGTTTAAATATATTTATATTTAAGTCTATATGTTATATATAAATTATAATGTTTTACTATCAAATAAATAAATAAATAAATAAATAAATAAATAAATAATATTCATGGCAGTAGTGACTGATGTATTTACATCCCGCATCGATCAGAATTGAGTTCATCATTACAATAAAACTAAGAGCAAATATCATTTCTCGAATATTAATTTCTATTAATTTTTAAGCTTTCTTTACATAAAAATAAGAGGTAAAAAAATGAGCTGTTGCTAAGTCGTTTATGTGAGTTTTGTTTCAAAAATTTAATCAGTGATATGTATCTAAATTAAAACTTTTATTATTTTATCAGATAACTTAACAAGAAATCAAATTAAAAGCTTTGGGAATAATAAAAAATAACATGCTATTAATTTATTCTTTGCATTCAATTTATTATTATGTAACTGCTTCGTTTTCCTTGGGGTATAGTATTTATGTTCAGAGCGGGCAGTACGAAGTGATATTTTTCTGAAACAATATTTCTTTTCAATCTGACTCGGACCAAAAATTTAATTAAATTCTAATGGATGTTCCGGTCTATAGATTTCAATATTTATATCTGTTGTAATTTATCTATACGACTATCGGTCGTCACGTAAGTATTATGGCAGGTTGTCACTCAACTGTAGGTGGCTTCAGATGGTTTTAGAAATGCTGTTGAGGCAATTATAGTTTGTCGATGATAAGGTCATGTTTTACTTGGAGCGGCTCGGTGTGTGGATGTTTAACATTATAAATATTTAAGCGTCTGAAAGAAAAATTTGCAAACAGAAGTTAACTGGCTAGGGCGATAGTATGATTTCCGTAGTATATCGCGGAAACATAGTTATAAAGATCGAATATTTGCTGAAGATTTAAATGATGAACAATAATTGGATTAAACTTAAATAAGACATTAAAAAGAAAATTGTTATAAGTAATATCAAGTCCGTATTTTAAAAGTAGTTTCCACTCTACGTCTCCAATATCATTAAACACTCTCCACTCGAGTATCACAAATATTGACCGAGCGAGATTAGATGCGACACAGGTCAGAGTAAATGATAGGGAATTGAAAATTATATAAACATCTAAAGGTGGAAAAACTTATGAAAATGAAAAAATATATAGTTATTATAATTTCGTTTTTTACATTATAAGAATTGATGACCATTGAGAAAAATATAATTGAAGTAATGAAATATAAAAATTGTAATTACATATTTCAAATGATTTGTATTATTTAATTTATTAACTTATTTTAATATAAGAAGTATTAACAAAAGATTGATAAAATTTTATGATAATGTTTTTCTTTTAAAAACAAACTAATGAGATAGTGGGGGATCTTGGATGCGAAGTAGCAAAAGAAAGGCTACCTGATTCTCATTCTCCGAGGGAGTAAGTCCGGTCTTTGCCAGGACCGGCCAGTCGCTGGTGTGCCCTGTCGCTGACAGATCCGGGGTACACTGACATAGCGGCCGATGGCTTTCACAGTGGTTTTAGTGAGTAGGGGCCTGCCCAGGCCGAGCCTCACACATCCCTTCCGGCCCCACCAAGGCCGGTTGGACGGCTCGTAAAAAGAGTTTCCCCTGTGTCATCAAAAAAAAAGTATCAAGTGATATTATTTAAGAAATTACAATAAATACAATAAATAAAACATGGAAATATTTTATTTCGTAAAATTATGAAACAGTTGTTTATTTGCACAAACGTATTATTTTGCGATGAAACTTCTCAGCATCCTATAAATTCACCGTGCAGGTTGCGGTAACGTTATAGGCAGAGGAGCTTCAACAGTTCCTAGGACACATACTACACGTGTAGGTTTAAGGGGCCCGTATATAAATAGAAAGACTAATCGCTTCGCTTATGATTTCCAGAACCCTATCGTGACGACGCTAGTATTGATCGCTATCCAGGAGTTCCTAACAATCCGGCAGCCTAGCAGTTCCAATTTCAAAAAAGGAAATATTTTTTCGCCTTATCTACTACATAATACTTGTTCCCGTTCCTATATAGTATACAGTAACCGTGATCACGGACAGCTCAGATGTAAGTCAACATTCATCTCGTCAGTATAAGGAGATCACCGTTTCCGTAAAACTTAGTTTCATTTAAATGTGCACTAATGAAAATCTTAGATATCATAAGGAAGTTTTGTAGTTTTTCAAACTGGGTATTCGAGGATAACGGACGTAGTTCGAAAGCCGATTCCAAAGATGACAATACTTTTTACTTCGCTCCAATAATATGGATTTTAAACTGAACTGTTTCTCATTATATTCAAATTAAGTTAAATCGTTTCCAGAAAATAACAAGTAATGAAGATAGCCTGATTGTTCGTCAAGTCTGCCATGATTACTTACTAACAACAACAAAATTTCTGAAAGAAATTGTCTATCAATACATAAGTCATCTCTAAGTAATAAACGTTTTGAAGGAATTGCTTTTTTGAACAAATCTTATCTAAAAAACTCTTATATCAATACAACAAACACAAAATGGTCGAAGATTTTCTTACTTTAGATAAAGTTCTATTTTATTGTTTCGTCTATACTAAAATACTTGATTTTCACACTAAAATATTAAAGATAACTCATAAAACTTTAACTTATTCAAAGAATTCCTTTTATTAAAGCCTTTTCCCAGAAATTTAACAGATTAAGAAGTTCTAAAGCATATTTTACCTAACAAACTATTTTATTACATCAAAAGTTATGTGAATGACTTTTTTAAATACAGCCAACTTTTTACATAAAGAAAAATATGAACTGCAGAACGCTTTTAAGAATCGTCTGTGTAGCTAAGCAAGTATAACAAGTATTTCACACTTTAGGAAAAAAAATACTAAACATTGTAGGGTAACATGAGGTTATAATTATTAAAAAGATATGTATATACATTTTTTATAAAGTTCTTCAATAATACCAGTTTATAAATGAAACAACTACTTTGTAGCGTATGTATATAATACTGCGGATGAGAAGATGTTCCAATCACTTCGGAACGTTCATAAAGTTTTCAGAAAATTCTCCTGACTTAATTTTATGTGAAATTTCTCCAGGCTGCTACAACCTGTTATGTTTGTAAAGAATGAATATTTAAGTGAATTTTATGAAACAAAGAGCTGGAAATCGTACAACTATACAGTGGAACGTCGTCCCAGAACAATAACATTAACAAAGAAATTATTAGCGAGCTATATTTTTGATAATATTATTTATAATGCGAACACAATGACAATATAAAATGTAAATACAATACAATATCTAGATGTTTTAGAAACAAATATGAAAATATTTAATGAATATGTTATAAAATCATCTATCACATCTTATGACAGCATGTGGCTAAATAAGGGAAAGTCAAAAAGACAAAACTTGGCTGGGGTTGCATTACGTGTATTATATAAATAGTATTTTTCGGTTTCAGTTACCTTTTAGTATCAATGATGATATAAGAAACAAGTAATAGGTATATGAAAATAAAGTTTTATTTCATTTATTATCTGCACAATAAATAATAATTAAAAAATTACTAAAATTCCTTTAAAGAAATGTAACACAATGAAAGTTAAGAGACGAATATTTATGTTACACTAGTTGCGCCCCGCGGTGCTACCCGCGGATTTCCGAAATTTTCGGGATTTCCGGGATGTAAAGTAGCCTATACGTTATTCCTGGACGTCAGCTTTTTGTATACAAAATTTTATCAAAATCGGTTCAGCCGTTTGAGCGTGAAGAAGTAACAAACATACACACACACTCACGAACTTTCGCAATTATAATATAAGTAGGATAATAGGATATAATGCATAATGACTACAAAAGACATATAAAGTTATAACAATTTTGGAATTTAATCATTTAAATATTTCATATAGAAAGTATTATACTATGTTTTCAACAATACTAGTTATACTTGTATAGTGAACGATAAACACTCTTGTACTCTCCAACAGGTTCGTTCAACCAAGTTTAGATTACATTCAGTAGTCTGTCTGTTCATCGTCAAAAACTACTGTTAAAATATGTACAATACAAATATAAACATAGCTGTCTACATGGCAGCAGTTTAAATGTGTGGATTTAAAAAAAAAATTCAGTGTTTAAGTAGCTGAGTTCGACCTGTCAGCTATACATTTCTAATTCTGAAACTAACGTAGACGAAGTCACGGGCAAAAACTAGTGTTTTAATAAAAAGTTACCTATCAAATACAATTTCACTGATACTCACTGTTTATATAGAATATATTTCTATTTAAATCAAATCACTGGATTGATAACGTTTATAATATGTAATAGGAGACTGCAATTGAATTGACTTATTATTTTATTCTTAAAGTGTTTAATGTAGTGTGTGAATATTAAATTTGTTAAGTCTGTATATTGAACGTAAATATCGAAAGAATTGTTTAAAGCAATAAGTCATTGGATGTGAACTTAACTTAATTGCTATCGAGTAACACAAAGTATGTATTTTGTTGATTGTTCAGGGGACCGTGTTTCTAAATGTTCCCTTAAGAAATA
Organism: Danaus chrysippus; assembly: GCA_916720795.1. NCBI lineage: Eukaryota > Metazoa > Arthropoda > Insecta > Lepidoptera > Nymphalidae > Danaus > Danaus chrysippus. The sequence goes on along the minus strand of CAKASE010000077.1, from coordinate 4,383,440 downwards.
ACGCAAATAATCTTTGATTTCAGAGATCTGAAATTGTATAAATTTACTAGGTTAAATGTAAAATTTTTGAATTTAAAGTTACTAAGTAATCTTTAAAACAACAAACAAAAAATCTTATTTACTTACCTATATATTTATTCTCTTTACCGTATTTACTAAGAGTTAAAAAGAAACATTCGTTTTAGATTTTGCGTTTACGTGTAAACAAACAATTTCTTTACTTCTTATACGTATGATAAACAATACAAAAACCCGAGGATATTTGTGCGTCGGCAGACCAGACATATTTTTATATTCGCGAACATTAAAGCGCGTTGTGATGATAGAGCTTACGGTGCCTTGAGAAACCAACATACCCAAAGAGCATGCCATCAAGGTCAATAAGTATTACGAGCTCACTAACGAACTAACTCGAAATAGGTTCGTCGTTGATTTGATGATTATGATTTGGTAGAGGTGGGAGCGAGAGGTATAACAGCTAAATCTCTCTACAACCTACTAAAAGATTTGGGCTTGTCCAGAGCTCACATTAATTCATTCTTAGAGCGAACGTCGAAGGCAGCCCTAGTGGGTTCTTTTCAAATTTGGTTACGTAGAGAGAGGAGCTTGGACAGTGGAGGTGAGCTTATAACATGCTTTGGATAGGGGCCCCTTAAACCTACACTTGGGTCGCAAGTCTCAGGTACTATTGAAGCTCCTCTCCCTGCAACGAGATGGACCCGGCACCCGCACGGTGAATCCATTGAATGCTTAGAGGTTTCGTCTTTCGTTTAAAGAAAATTATTTCGTTTAAAGATAATTCCCTCTCTTTTATTTAAAGAAAATTATGAGACAAGGCTTCCGTCGCTCTCATCCCCTGTAGAAAACTTAGCTGTAGCCCTATTTCAAATGTCGATATATGTACATAATAATTTTTAATTATAATAATCAATAAAATATCAATACCTAGGTGTTTTATAAATGTTCATTAAGTTACTTTTAAAATGATAAAATGTTTCGATGTCAACTTTTGAATCTGGTTTAAGTATCAAGAGGGAAAAGTAAATTATAAATATTGTATTTAAATCAGTTCTTTGTGTATTATTTTCTTAATAAACATGCTTAAAATTGGGTAGAAATTCAAATTCAGATTGCATTGAAATTATAATCTTGAACTTGTACCGAGAATTTTTTTTTATTACTTTCGAATATGAATTCCAAACGTGTAAACATGAAAAAGTACGTGCCAAAGTACGTGCAAAAATGTCGTTTGTGGGATCTACAAGAAATGTTCTTTTGATTCGATACTTAACACGTTATATTTAAGCTATTAAAAGAAGTATTATTATATAATCACATTGAATTCAAAGAACTGGTATATAGTACTAATCGCAAACGTCAGTGATCGTGAGTCAAAGATATTCAAAGTTGATAAGTCAATCAGAGCAATTTAATATTTCATTCAAACAATGTTATTAGTCAGTTGTGAAGTTGAAACCGCGTAACTTTAATGAAAGGTAGTTCTTGAATCAAGTTTCTAAAAGTGAACGGACAGATAAAAGGACTCCTTTTAAAAGTTGAATCACAGTTTGACCGTTAAAGAGAAATGTATTAACGACTTGTAACGAAAAGTTTTAAAATAATATTTAAAATTTAAAATATTTGATAGAGAAGACAATTAAAAAACTCTTTTATGATTTTAAATCTCAATCCAAATGAAATTTTTTATTATATCACAGACGTTTAACAAAATATGTTTCTGAAAATTATTCGTATGAGAGTGAGAAATCCGAGCCGTTCTAATTAGAAGTCCTGCGACTATCAATGAATAAATAAAGAAAAACATTGAAAACATTATGTACATATGTGGTTAAATATTATTTGTTCTGTATATTGACACACTGATTTTTCAATATTTTGGTTTGTAAATATGTATATCACAATCCAAACTCTTAACGAAACAGTAAACAATAGGCGTTGGTTCAGCAATTCTTATTTTATGTTTGAAAATTATTTCTATATATTCATATATTGAAATTATTAAACGAAAGTTAAAAAATAATTCAACATTTTTTAAATTAATTTTTAGTAAATGTCTGATATATCATATAATATAGTCCGAAATAAGCCAGGAAATAGTGATATGTTATGATATCAAGGTAGACTAGTCTTAATTTGTTGAGCTGTTTAAATTAAGTTCTGATGTTCTGAGAGAAAGCTAGATAGGTTCTTTGCATTTTTAAGTTTGACGTTTCCGTAGAAATTGTAAGTCAATAATTTTATATTTTCTAAGCTTTGAAAGTCAATTTAATCGTTATTTAAGTTAAGTTTAATTCTTACCTCCTAAAGCATTGAAAAATTTATAGTTAGTTACCCTGATATAATTGATATTATAATTTGGTACTTTCTTCTTTGTAGGCATTAAATTAATAGACAATAAATTAAGAAAAGTCTATTAATTACATTCATTTTCATACGGATATTTGGAAATTGCAACTATTTCATTACATTTCATATTCGTTTTGAAACCTACTATCAACATTCATATTATGCATTATCTTAAATTACAATTCATAAAATGAAATGATAATGATAGTGATGGGTCTATCATCGGGCTGACTTTGTGAAGAGAGAGAATAAATGACTGTTTAAAATTTCGTGTTAATTACTTTTTATCAAATTTTTCAGTTCCTCTTATTTTCAAACAGTCATAAATAGAGGTATATTTTGTTGTATTGTATACATATTACATGATTACTGATGTACCGTTTTAAAGTAACTGTACTTGTCATTATAATCAGTACCAAAGGTAAAAATTATTCCGAATGCTAAAGAATAGTTTTTCGGCTTAGATATTTTCTATTTATGTTAATATAACTGAAGGATGTCATGTTTTAAAATACTTATATTCAGATCTGACATGTTGTTATATGAAATAAATTCTCTAAATTCTCTAATTTCGATATTTAATAAATTTAATTATTAATTACACCGTATATTATGTTATATTGAAAATCTTGATTGGTTACACGAGGAATTAATCACTGAGAAAAGTCATCTACATTGTGGGGCAGAATATATCTGTTTAAACACACCACGTCCAGACTAGCGGAATGTACGTTCTAAGCAGTAAAAAAAATAATATGAATTGATATATTGCAACTCGGTAAGTGGCTAAGTGTTTAAGAAGATCTTGGACATTGGGTCTTAGACACTTAATATATGTTATAGAAGTAGATTTTAGTTAGATATGTTATTAAAATAGCATATTTTCAACATTTTTTTAAAAACCATACCTTTCTTATAATTTGTGAACGCTTTGCCGTTCAACACCTTAGTTTTAGTGTTTGTTGATTTATATTCTTAGTATTCAGAAAAAGGTAAGTAGCAGGCAAATAATACGAAGGCAGAATTCTGATTCTATTTCAATTTAATTAATAGCGATGCGTCGAGGATTGCAACTTTCACAGTAAGGGCTTTGATATATGTACTATGGGGCATACATTTCATGCAACAGACTAACTATAAGTATTAGTATAATTAATTATTAGTACTTTTCGTTTTATAAATGATATTTTAAAACACCTTTTTAGAAATTTGTAACAAAAGAAATTCAAACGTAAGAAACAGACAAATTGTTGAGAGTGAAGTTGGAATTCATACGAAATTGTAAACTATTGCAGATAGAAAATTAATCATCACCATTCTAAATATTCAATTTGTATAACTGCATCATAAAAAAATTACAAATTAAAGAGAAATGTATATTTATGAAAGAACTTCAAACAAACGTCGTAAATTATGAGCTTCGCAACGTTAAAGCCTTTGCAAGACGTTGAAGAAAGAACATTTAATATTTAGTGTCTCCTTCACCGAGGTCCCACATTATTAGTGACGATACAATATTATATAATTTATTCAGAGAGTTCTCTGTTAAAATTGACTTGAATATTAATTATAATATAAAATAAACAGTTTTGTTTCAATCATTACAATAGTAAATAGTTAATAAGTTGTGAGCCGGGGTTTCATCTTCGTGGACTACATTATATTAAAAATACAACTTTAAATACAAAAGTTTCATTCTTCTATAACTTAAAAACACACGTACATTTTTATTAATATTATTAATGATTTAATGTAACGTGTAGTAGTAACATTGTGCAGTCATTACTCACAAGGTTCTGTTTCAGTGCAGGCTGGCTTTATTGATCAGAAAAGAACCTTCTCTAGGATCTTAATTTTATCTGAAATTATTTTCTTTTGTACATTCTTCTCATATTATTTCGTTGATGGAAGCGATGAATAAATTTGAATGTTATATTTGTATTAACCTTTAATGAGTCCTGATACTCAGTCTCATTCAAACGATTAAATGCTTCTTTTGTTAAAAAATGTATTATCTATGTAAATTTTATTTTATAGTAATGGTGCTATTAGCATCCCACCGTCTCAGACCGTATAGTTAGCATTTTTATAGTAAATTTGTAATACTAAAATACTATTCTTTTTTAGTTACATGAAAAAATCCTGACGTAAGATTTTTGTGAATGACTTATTGTTTTTAACTTTTCCTTTTCTTTAATTCAATAATTATTTGGAATAGTCTACAATCTCGTATGGCTTTCTATTTCATTCTCAAAGATTGATCTATTTTGTTACATTTGAACTACTTCATTTACAAAATTTATCAAAAGAAGTTTTAATAGAGTGAAGATTGAGAAAAGAGAGAGAAAATATTCTTTGAAAAACGAGAAGTATTATTATGTATCAGTTATAATCGGTATGATTTTGCAAATAGTTAATAATAATCTTTCAGATGTACATATATGCCCCAATTACATATTAAATCCCTTACTATATAAGAGATACGATCCCCGATAAATTGATATTAATTAAATTGAAAGATATCAATAATAATGCCTTCGTACACATTTGGATACTAAGTACCTATTGTTATGACTTTTGTCACTGTTACGTTACTAAATACTTTTTTTTATTTGTTAAATCGTAGCTAATGAAAAAACAAAAACTTCCTTCTCGTTGCGATATCAAACATTTTTCAAAGGGAAAATCAATAAATACAATTCTTTATTCTAAACTTTATGTTACACTGATAGGTTATAGATAAGAGATTGAAATTAAGGGGATTTTATCATTTCGTATGACTACCACATATGTACTTACGACTCATATTTTTTAAAAATCTCGAAGACCAGTTAAATCTATAATATTATGCAAAAATAACGGTGATATCTCAGAATTGCTTGTGTATTAATTGAAATGAAACTAAAGATTTCGGAAATTATTACGCTTTTTCAATATTTTACAGCTCCTATGAAAGGTTCAACTCGTACGTCCGTGATCACGGTTGCTGCAATGGAACCCAAACTATACCAAACTAAAAAACTAATCAAAGAAAGAACCAATAATATAATATTTGTATGAATTACTTGTCAGTTTGGTTGGTTATATTAATTTTCTCGTCAACTCTCGTTCACCGAGTATTATTTAATATGAAGCTTGTTTAATGAACTACCGAAGGCGTCGCTTGAAGCAGAACTAACTGTCTTTTGGTGTAATAATAATTCATTTGGACCTTAATAGATGCAGTATTCAAAATTATCATAGATTTATATGATTATGTTTTGAAACAAGGCTGAAAATAAGTTTAAATGTTTAAAAGCTAACTGTGAAAGAAATTCATGCTTAAATAAACTATTATTATTGGTTTCAGTCAAAAAATATTATTTTTTAACAGAAAATATATTTGAAAAACAATGACCTCAAAAAACTTATTTTCGTATTTAGACCATTTTGATGTTATTTGTATTGTATATGTTAATAAATATTTCAAATATTTTGAATATAATAGACAATAGAGTTGTTTTAAAAAAAAAAACTATTATGCATATTATTGTATTTTATACAGATGATGTTTAATATATATATATCGACGCTATCAGCTTTAATAACGGATGCGACATGAAAATAATTTGAGGCTGCCATCAATTCTTATTAAACCTCATTAGTATTTATGATTATTGTTAAAAGTAAAACGAAATCAAAGGAGAATAGAACTATGTTTGAATCTTGTTATAAATATGACGTCTGGACGCGCGACGGCAGACTCCAGAATTGATAATTCAGAGTTCAGTGAATGCGTATCATTGAAATATGTGATTATGAAGAACCATTGAGATATACAGGAGCATTAATAATAATTGAAGTTTCATTTTAAAATATCATGGCACGCTCTAGAGCAAGTGACATTTGTGACGTCACCGAGGCTGGCGTCTCTCTGTTTTAAAACAACGAAATTGTAATAAATCCGATATATCATCTTCTATATAAATAAAGAGGAAAGATTTGTTTGTTTATTTGTTATGAATAGGCTCCGAAACTACTGAACCGATTTCAAAAATTCTTTCACCTTTGGAAAGCTGCATTATTCCCGAGTAATATAAGCTACATTATATTTTTTTTTTAAATTAGGGATCCTTACTGAAACTCCAATAATGTAACCTAAAGTGTAAAAAAAATGATCTGAAAAATTCCTTACGTCGCGTGCGCTGCGAAAACTATTGACGATAGAACCAAATCATTTACTACGACTTTGCAGAACTCATCTACAAAAAGTGTCTCGACAGCATATGTCTAAATATTACAGTTATGTCACAGTAAGCGGTTTTTTATTCTAAAATTTAATTTATATGCCGCCGCTTGAAAAGGCTCTTTATTTGTACCTTGGTATTAATCCTTATCAAATTAAATTACTTTATATTCTAGACGGCTTCAATACCTTTTTATAACTCTTTGAATTATTCAGTTCGGACATTTCATTCGGAAGATATCACGAGTTTAAAATTGCAAGTATTAGAAAAAAGTCGCGTGGTTGAAGCTCATCGCGCTCAGCTAGCCAGCATGCGATGTAGGCTCTATGTAAGCGTCACTGGGGTACGAGGGGGGAGTCAATCACAACTAATATTAATTATAGATGCGAAAGTAAGTCTGTCTATTTGTTACGCTTTCCCACTTTAACCTCTCAACCGTTTTTGATGAAATTTGGCACAGACAATCTTTAGACCCTGAGAAAAAACATAGGCTACCCTTTATTGCGAAAAAGGGGATGAAGAGGTTGAAAGTTTGTATGGAATTTCTTAATTTTAAAAGATATAACCATGAAAATTTTTATTTAACCACTTAATAAGATATATTTAAACATTTGTTCTAGCGTTTTTGAAATTTCGACCAGTGAGGAGGTGAAATAAGGGTTGAAAGATTGTATGGGATTTCTTAATTTTAAAAGATAAAATCATGAAACTTTATATTTAAGCACTTGATAAGACATGTTTAAACATTTGTTCTAGCGTTTTTGAAATTTAAAATCGTTTGCTATTTTTACCACCGTGGGGGTGAAATTCTACACACGGAATTCCCGAAATTCGAACAGAACGGAACAGGAACTACGAAGCTAAACTTTTTGTATACAAAATTTTAACCACTGAACCTAGGAACAACATATTTAGAAGTTTTAGGTGTATCAAGTTAAAAAAAAAATGGTTTTTGAAGTTAAAAATCCTTTTAACGAATAGGTACTCTGCATCGCCCCCGCACCGTGGGAAAGCCCCGTACAAGGCCGTCTCAAAACCCCTTCACATGAAAGTCGTTGTTATGCAGTAAAACTAATTAATTAATATAGTCTTATAAATAAGCTTTCTTTTCTATATTTTTTTAATTATTTTTTGCAAACCATAATATATATTAAAAGGCACCAAAGGTGACTCATATTCAATGGTCTTATTTTGGCCCAGTACATTACTTCAATTCAACGCCACATTACTTGAAAGTATTACTAATATTATAAATGCGAAAGTAACTCTATCTGTCTGTCTGTTACGCTTTCACGCCTAAACCACTGAACTGATTTTAATGAAACTTGGTACAAAGATAGAGTTGTACAAAGTTGTACAAAGATAGAGTACAAAGATAGAGTTGACCTTGAGAAAGAACAGAATAGTTTTTATCGCAGACTTTTGAAAAGGTTCTCTTGGAAACGCGATATAACCGAACTCCACGCGGGCGAAGCATCGGGCGGAAAGCTAGTTTCTTATTAACTGACGTAGTTAAAAAATCTGTGTTTTGTATGAAAAAAACTCATAAGAATAATTTAAAATTGTTTTTTTATTAAATAGTTCGATATTATTAACAATTCTATTCCAAAATTAATACAGCGAGACTTGCTCCGTTCACGATACAGACATGTAACAAAGACTAGCTGGGGATTACTCTATAAGGGTTCACTTTAGAAATCTGAGTGAAACAATTTTCATTCGACTGAAAGATATCTTACTTTATGAAAATGAAAATGAAGTGATCATTACGTACAGTAATACAAGGCTCAAGAAACTTGTATCGCAATAAATCCGCTTCAGCAATGTTATTTCCATACCTACTCGACGTTTGATTATAATAACCCAACGTTTGTTTATAATAATAATTATTATTAAAGATATGCAATGTTTTAGTTAAAAAAACGTGTTATATTGAAAACATACAATCATATTTTTTATGATGTTCCATAAAATACTTTTAATATAACAATATTTTATTTTATGTTCACCTGCTCCGTATTTTTTGGTCAATGTATTTGATTTTCCAAGGCTATACTCAAACCACTAGTATATATACATTTTAAAAATAGCACTTAAAGTTCATCACAAAACTGTTTCTTCAATAGAATTTAAAAATTTACTCAAACGTCGGGACTATAGGCTCCCCTTGCCCATAATTAAGTCCTCTTTTGCCAGACGCTTCAGTCCCTTCATCGAGTCTTTTATTTATAATAAAGTAGCTAACGCTTGTGACATTAAACATTGCTCCCTAAAACAAGCCAAAACAAAAATTATTTCTTGGCTCTCCTCGTTAACCTACAGTACCACCGAAGAACTATTCTTGCACGTAGTTTAGCACCTCTTCACTATCATAATTTCTATCTTGTAACTTTTAACTTAAACTATGCAATGTATCGAGCGACAACATTAAACATATTTGTAAATCTTTCAATTGGTACCCACGACACAGGAATACCTAGTGTGGGTACCACAGGATATATCTTTGTACTATGTTGTGTTTTTTTGTTAATAAACATTTTTTCATTTTCATTTTCATTTTCATATGTACTTTAAAAATGAACAGGTTTAACCCTTTTTATGAGAAAGGTTGAGTTATCTCTCGGTTATATTATAATTATTATTTTTTTGTGAAATATACATATAATATTATTTCATTTATCTAATCATAGCTCAGGAGCTGGTGCATGAAAATTTTATTGAAATACAATAATACAATCTGAAATAGTATTTTCTTTGTAGGAAGCGCTATTTGAGATCAGTTTATATCTTTCTAAGTGTTTATCAGTAACCTCGCGCTCGGAGTAGCTACGTTAAGAGATATTTTAAGTAATATGCCTATTTACGGAGATATTGTTCTTACAACACTTTACTCCGTAGTAGAAGCTATAAAAGTTGTTGCATTTGATACTTACAACATTATACAGCGGCGCCCAGGTAGCATCACTTGTGGTATATGATAGTTACAACTGTATACGTTGAAAAATATAAGTCTTACTCTGTTGTATGTAACCAATACGCGGCGTGAGCTCGTGATTTTACCCACCTCGCGCCCCGCGTACACAATTGTATAGGCATATACATCAGTGTAATCCGTTCGCGTTGAAAATAACAACATTATGCGTCTGACAAATCTGTGGAATCTACATTACCTACTACACGCAGCGTGCATACATAACATCAAGCATATGACCATCGCGAGCCGAAGGGGCGCGGTTACTAAAGCGTAGTCGAGCACATACGCAGAGTTTTGTATGGACGCGTATTTATATGGCACGCCCATATATGGCATATTTACATACTCACTCGCTATTGGTAGAAAGGCCAATGTTTTGATTGGTACATAATTTTACTAAAGATTTTTATTTTTGTTATAGCCCTTCTGATTGGATAATTTGTAATTAAATTGTAAGTCACATTATAATCAATTTTCATTAGTCATAATGTAAGTCTTTTTATGGGAGACGAATTTCTGTAAATATTGTATTGGTTATTTATAATTGTTATTTTTTGTATAATATATAGGTACCTGTCCTGGAACCATTGCATATCTACAGCTGGTATAGATATGCCAACAACTTCTTATTTCATTATTTAATGGTAAATAGGTATTTGTTATAAAATTAAAGTTGTTTAACATATTCCTTTTATAACTGGTTTTTTGACATCAATGGAAATGTGTTTTTTTTTGTCTGTAATGTTGTCGTTATAATTAACTAGCTTTTGCCGCGACTCTGTCCGCGTGGAATAGTGACTTCCGGCAGAATTTTCAGGATAAAACTTTTGTTTTTTTTATTCACAATAAAGTACACTTAACCAACAACATATATATTTGTTTATTTGAATAAAGATTAATATTATTATATTGATACAACTTAAACAAATTATTTCAACCAAATTAGGTACCATAAAAACGGTTTTTGTGAGTTAATCTTAAAAGATAGACATATACCGTCGCAGACTTGGTGATATAAGTTTTTGGGAAGTAAGGAATAAATGAAGATAACAATTTTTTCAAATTATAAATTACGTCATCTATCGTTTTATTCACACTTTTGATGATAAATTTCGGGTGTAAAATGACAAGTTAAACATTCTGTTAAACATTCAACGAAAACTTAACCGCACGAGAAAATCTCCATTCGTTTGTATGCCGCTAGAGTGAGAGAGACGGAAGATCGGTCCACTCACTCGAACGCTATGCCTGCCTCCGCTCGTGAGGATTCCGCGTGACAAGTTTCACGGAATGACTGGCAGCGCTCGAGATGAGACGGGAGATCGGTCCGTTTCTCTCTCGTTATACCTGCGATCGCGCTCGTGAGGTTTTGGTGTGACACAAGTTTCTGAACATGTCACACGACTAAAACGATTTTAAAGACGTTATCACGTGAAAATAATAATAATATTTTTTTATTTACTGGTGAAAAGATCTTAAGTTTGGAGTAATGATAAATCTGTGTCCATACTGTTCTTATTATATTTAGTAGTTTTGATCTTTACACCTGTTCACTAGATATATAATCGAAAAAAAAAATTGAAATGGTATAGAATTATTATTGCAAGAATAAATGATATGATTACAGAAATTATACAATAATTGTAGGGGAGAGTCGGATATATCGTACCAGTACAATTTAACCAACTGCAAGTGGTACGATTAAACCAACTAAGGCATTTCTAAAACAAAAGCAAATATGCGGCATAAACTCAAAACTTAGACACGCAACAAAAACACCCAATAATCTAGTATACAATTGTGGCATAATAAAAAAAAACTGAATAACTATAGCTTACCTTGACAACGAGTTATCTCCTTACGAATGTACGACAATATTTATATTAATTCCTACAAAAAATGTTTTTCTTTTATTACGTGCACAGTTGTTAACTCACGTCGATTTAAACTAGTGGGTGAAGAAGGATAGTGCAGGGCCACGATTTGGTATAGTCAGTGTAGAAAAAAATATTCATTAAATGGGAAATTTAGAAGTGGTACGATTTAAATGCTAGTACGATATAACCAACTCTCCTCTATATGTTCCTTCCTAAGACTAGACACAAATTTTCTAGTAATATTATACCTCTCTTCAAGGCCTTCATATGTTATTTTCTTCTGATTTTGTGCTGAAGCGTGATAACAAGCACGTTTACGAATCAGTCAAAAACGGTAAAATTGTAAAAACATGTTTCTGGTCTCTAAACTCTTGATAATACCTTTACTCAAAATACATTCAAAATACTTTTGTCAACATTGAAACGGATTTCCTCAACAAACATTTATCCCATACATATTTTTCTACGTAACAAGCTGTACAATTCAAGTCAACTTCTCTTCATTTGATTATCTCTTTTTTTTATACTAAATAAACCAACGCACTAAACAAGTTAAACATTGGATATAAGTAGTATTAATCTCGCCTGTCAAAAAGGATTTATTTTAAGATTTTATTTTACTTATTCAATCTGTAGTAAATATTCCATCACCCAGTGTTGCTTCCTCAGATTGTCATATAAAGTAAAAATACACATCCGTAACATACTAATACTTTTAGAACATGTATTCCTTTTTGTGCTGGAACATTTATATCGATAGACAAGTTGTTCTAAGTTCTGTTTCGTGAATTTCTAAAAACTAGCATAGGAAATGAATATAAGTTGTAATGTAATTTGAAATAATATTTCTAGTTTAGGATTACATATTCCGAAAATCGCTGATGGTGATAGTTTTTTTATGAAAATCTATTACTTTTGGTTTAACCCACAAGAACACGCGTACATAAAAAAACAACCATTCCTTTACACAAATTGAATGTAATTTATACAGATAGTTTAATTTTCTATCCCCAGCGGGCCGTCACCCGTTCGGCTCTATGTTCTCCTGGTAAAATGTTATGAGTTGTGTCGGTGTTCCACCCCACCAGCAAACAAAAAAAAAACAACGATTGTAATCACTCTCCCTTTTTTCTATTTATTCTTGAAGATCACGTTTATTTCATAATATGAAGGACCAGGTGTTCATAAAGCATACAGCAGCATACTACGATCTGCTACGAAAGAAGAGTACATTGATCTTACATGACGTTACGTACACAAACAGAACTTATTTACACAATATCCACATGTGTGTTTATATGTAATGTATGTATTTGTGTATATACATATAAAACGAGAAATGTATGTTAAACTTATGTACAAACAGTTTTTAAAGAGATCCAGATTTTGTACAACCTACGATTTAGATTTTTCAATATTAAAATATTTCAGTGACATTGAATAATACATATATTTATACAATATAAGATTGGACTGATAATAATAGGATATATGTATGAGGATAATATTACAACATGGTTAAATATCTAACAACATAATATTCTAAATAGTAATATGTACAATGTCTTTTGTGCGCGACCTTATTATTAAGTCACCAAAGATAAATATTCTTGATACACTTAAATAAGCCTCTGGATATAGATTCTGGGATTTATATACATCATAAATTATGTTATGAAAATGGATTTAATTCAAAGAAATATCTACCATAGAGTGAATTTATAATAAAGAAAACAGTTGTCATTTTACTGATGAATAAAATATGTAGATGTGGTAAGAATTATGTATCAAATAGGCTTCTTTTAATGGTCATGAACTCATAATTCCCCAAAACCTTTCACAGTCGATTTTAATATAATAAAAAGCACCCACAAACACACATGTATTAATTATGCTTTACTTTCAATTTCATCCTTCAGTCTAACATCACCCGCTAGGCTTTATGTTCTCCTGGTAAGATGTTATGAGTTGTGGCGGCGTTACTTCCTGGTTTTCAATGCTACCTTAAACATTTTACTACTTCTCCATAACTCTCCACTCATAGATGCCAATAGAATGATTGCATTTATTACCTTTAATATGTCAAGCACCCCACGCTTCTAACTCTGAATGTAATAATTCTGTTCGTAACTTAAATTCTATTATCATTTTATTTTGAAGTAATTTACTATGATTGATTGTTTAACCTTCTGCTACGGTAATATAAACTCTTTGTTATTAAATATTTTTTTTAAGTTTTGGGTCGTTCTGCTATAAAAGCGCGTTTTATTAACTATTATTAATTATTTTTATTTACTACAGGATACATTGAACTTTCAACAGCTGCAATGGATATTGTCTCAAGAATCTGTATAATTTATGTGATCTTAGTACAGTTGTTTCTGTTCGAGCCTTCAAGGCACAGAGTCGAGGAGTATCGTGTACGTTTGTGTAGGTTCCGCAAAATTCAACAGTGAGGCAACTAAAGAGAGATATTGAAAAACACTTTGAATGAAGATATCTTGGAGGTATATATGAAAGAGATGAAATTACGACAGCTTAATACTTGACAAAGATGACAGCAAGATGATTATGGAGTTAGTAAATAAAGTGATAAACTTATATAAAAATTAGAAGAAAGCCAAGATGAATGTAACTTTTTATTTAGTATAACTTAACATCACTAAACATGTTTTACTTACTATATTAAAAATGTAAATACATTTCTATAATGGACAGAAATATATAAAATATTAATAAATGTTGTTGACAAAATTATCCTTTTCTCTATTTCCTCGCCAAAATCTAATTTAATAGTGATTGATACATACTCTTTTGAAATTCCATTATTATGACTCTATTTGCCGTTTTTGATCTCCAGTAAGTTCCTTTATAATATTTCTTGAATAATTCAAAACTGACAATGTTCTTACAGTTAGATATGTTACATAGGTCATACACAGCTAAATATTGCTTACTTTGTGAGCTGGAATCTTTCATACATTTCATTTCCATTTATTTAGAACCAATATATTTGTATCACTTGACATAAGACTATTATCTGATAAAGATCTATCTAAATATATAAGATTACAGTTGTTCAAAGTCTGGTTGGGGAGGTGGCTCTTGAGGCAAGGGTTCAAAGTCTCCCAGTGTGTTGTGAGGTTCTTCGTGTCTCGGTGTTGCCAGAGGGTGGTCATATGCGTCTTTCAGGAGTTCTTGATCATGCTTTAAACAAAATATGTAATATAAATTATTTGTTTATTTAATTTAAATTATATTTGTCCCCTATGAAACATAGTACACACCTGATCAGGTTGTAAAACTGAAGGTGGGGCAAGATCATCTAGAGATAGCTGAGTGTTGATGACCGATGGGGGAGCGTAATCTGGGATAGCTGGCATGTTCTCCACAATCTAAAACATTAAATATATAAACAATGTGATAATATATTGTAATATAATCGCAAAACAGTATGAGTAATCACTAGTAGATACTCACAGGCTCTACTTCATCAGCAGGTTTTGGTTCTTCCCTGACGGTGTTGGCTCGTGCTAGTTCCTCAGTTAAGTACGCGCTTGTGTGTTGTGTCACGAGGAGATGAGATAGAATGTCCGTGCCTGGAGTAATATTATATTAGAACAACAAAGTTTTTCATAAAGAATTGCAAATATTTACGAACTGTATACAATTTTTGCGTCGTGACAATAAAATCTGTTAATACTACATACTTGTTTAATTTAACGATGCCGTCTGGGGATTAAAATCTTAATATTTTATTAGTTACTATAGTCATTGGTTAATTGTATATTTTATATTGATCTATATATGCTGCTGGTCTAACAGTTACATAGTTAGTTATAAAATTTATAAAAGAAAATGAAAATATATTATATTGATTGACATCCTATAACCAGTGTAAACTGACTTATGTCTGTAGAGTATTCGCAGACGCAGTATAGCGTGGGAGCGGGTCTAGGAGCGGCCTCCAGTGAAAGTGAGCCGGCGCAATATCCACTGTGTCTCAACATCGCTCGGTAACATGATGTAGCATATGGACACTTGCTGCGCGACGTGCGACCGCTGTATATTGAGAATATTAAAATTATACTTTAGTATGTATTAAACATTTGGTATATTATTTATCTAATCTTTCTTCATTAGAAAATATAGAAATATTAAAAAGATGATATCACAATATAATAAGAGCTACTAAAATAACATTTTTTTCTAAAAGTTAATGAGTGTTTTCAACACGATAAAGGAAAAACTACGTCCATTTACTGACATTCAATAAATCTGATTGTATTCAATGTTTGCAGCGTCGTTTTATCAAGTGGTTATACTAACAGGAAGTGTTTGTCACTGTCAAGCGGCGTGTCACACTCGCGACACAGAAGACCCTCTTGTATGACCAACGTGACACCTTCATACGTGTCGCTGATGGCGTGACACGCGACGTCCTTGATTTTCCTTTGTTCTGAAAAAAATATATTATTATATAATTGCAGTTTGTTAATTGTAGATAAATAAGTAGCAGAATATACAAGTAGCAGTAGAGTTATATGACGTACATACCTTGGGCAGGTTAATCAAGTGCTCAGTAGAACACATAGGTAGAACCTCCTCGAACGGGTTGTGGTCTCGAATCTGATGCTCTTTCAGTTGACCGGAAAAACATTATACGTATTAATGTGTGTATTGAACTCATTTTATTGTAAATGAAACTAATATTTTTCGGATATATTACGCTACTTGATTTCTGATAAAAATTACATACTCCCGACGTTTCGGCTACTTTTCATCAACCGTGATCACGGGCAGACGAGATGTGAGCGTTTATTTTTATTGTATAAAGAGACTAGTAAACCCGGCGAACACCGTTTCGCCACTAGGCTTTGTTTTATGTAACATTTCGTTTGGTGATTAAAAGATGAAGAATTTTTTTATTGTTTTATATTTGAAAGGGAAAATTTTAATTTCGTTTCACAACAGTAATGAATTCATTTCGATTACAGAAATGAAGTGTTATTTAGTTGAACTTCTCTAAGTAAATAAAAGTGAATCCAAAGTAGATACCGAATCGAAGCGTTATACGTGTCCGCAAATTATCCGTTTCATTGAAGTGCTCCTTTGTAAACCACATTTTTTGTTTTTTGTTTTTTTTTTGGTTTCCGAACTCCTGAACACGCAAAGTATAACTGCCCATGTGAAAAACAATGATTTTCTAAATTTATCCCGCAAATACTAAATGGTTTTAAGAGTTTAAACTACAAACACAATACCGGTTTGTCACATGAAATTAACTGAGCAGAGAACAATGAGTAGCCTTCAAACAATGTATCATGCACCGGCACCATCTACTTAAAATATTGATTTGTAGTACTGTTACGTATCAGAAATGGCGCTGTATGTGAAAAAAGATTGTCCCGCTTTTCTGTTGAAAATTTTCCTGAATTTTTTTTTGTTATAAACCTCACGGAGTCAGAGACCTTTCCAACGAATGCAAAACCCTGGAAATCGGTTCGGTCGTTCTGGAGTTGCGTCAGGAAGAAAGAACGGACTTATTTTTATATATGTAGTAGATTTAAGACTTGCGAGTATTAATTTAAATGAAAGTAATATTTTCGGAATACTTTGCGTATTTTATTCTTTTTAAAAACACCACACTCCCGACAACTCGTCTGCCTTAATCATGGTTGCTGACAAGTAACCGAAACGTCGGATGTATGTATAATAGTTTTTAAAATAATAAAATACGCGAAACAGTCCGAAAATATAAGTTTCATCTGTTTATATAGTACTTACAGTTGTATTATTCACCGAGACGTACGAATCTCAGCACACATCTCGTACATTTAATCTCCAGCTCCTTGTCCTGGTGTTGTTTGAGATGGTCCATGTAGAGGAGCACGTTGGCCGTCAGCTCACAGCCTTCAGCGTACACTGGAATCATCTGAAGACAGATATACGATGATTTTAATTTCTTCTACGTAGTATACTATTTGATGTGACCTCTTAAAATTAATATTGAAACTGAAATAAATGAATTCCTCCTTACGAAACGAATGTTTATTTAAGCCGTTTTTAAATTACTTTAAGAGTTTTGAATAAAGAGCAAATATGTTCTACAAAATTGTTATTAAGACATGAAAATTTTATTTTGATTTTATGTGACATGAAAATTTGGTTTATTTTGTTAAAACTAGGCACTATTTAAGCTTATTGAGCGGCAAATGTCATAATATATTATAATACTAGCTTTCCGCCCGCAGCTTCGCCGCGTGGAGTTCGGTTATATCGCGTTTCCAAGAGAACCTTTCAAAAGTCTGGGATAAAAACTATCCTATGTTCTTTCTCAAGGTCAACTCTATCTCTGTACCGAATTTCATTAAAATCAGTTCAGTGGTTTAGGCGTGAAAGCGTGACAGACAGACAGACAGACAGACAGACAGAGTTACTTTCGCATTTATAATATTAGTAGGGATAATCGCAAAACAGTATGAGTAATCACTAGTAGATACTCACAGGCTCTACTTCATCAGCAGGTTTTGGTTCTTCCCTGACGGAGTTGGCTCGTGCTAGTTCCTCAGTTAAGTACGCGCTTGTGTGTTGTGTCACGAGGAGATGAGATAGAATGTCCGTGCCTGGAGTAATATTATATTAGAACAACAAAGTTTTTCATAAATAATTGCAAATATTTACGAACTGTATACAATTTTTGCGTCGTGACAATAAAATCTGTTAATACTACATACTTGTTTAATTTAACGATGCCGTCTGGGGATTAAAATCTTAATATTTTATTAGTTACTATAGTCATTGGTTAATTGTATATTTTATATTGATCTATATATGCTGCTGGTCTAACAGTTACATAGTTAGTTATAAAATTTATAAAAGAAAATGAAAATATATTATATTGATTGACATCCTATAACCAGTGTAAACTGACTTATGTCTGTAGAGTATTCGCAGACGCAGTATAGCGTGGGAGCGGGTCTAGGAGCGGCCTCCAGTGAAAGTGAGCCGGCGCAATATCCACTGTGTCTCAACATCGCTCGGTAACATGATGTAGCATGTGGACACTTGCTGCGCGACGTGCGACCGCTGTATATTGAGAATATTAAAATTATACTTTAGTATGTATTAAACATTTGGTATATTATTTATCTAATCTTTCTTCATTAGAAAATATAGAAATATTAATAAGATGATATCATAATATAATAAGAGCTACTAAAATAACATTTTTTTGTAAAAGTTAATGAGTGTTTTCAACACGATAAAGGAAGAACTTTACTGACATTCCATAAATCTGATTGTATTCAATGTTTGCAGCGTCGTTTTATCAAGTGGTTATACTAACAGGAAGTGTTTGTCACTGTCAAGCGGCGTGTCACACTCGCGACACAGAAGACCCTCTTGTATGACCAACGTGACACCTTCATACGTGTCGCTGATGGCGTGACACGCGACGTCCTTGATTTTCCTTTGTTCTGAAAAAAATATATTATTATATAATTGCAGTTTGTTAATTGTAGATAAATAAGTAGCAGAATATACAAGTAGCAGTAGAGTTATATGACGTACATACCTTGGGCAGGTTAATCAAGTGCTCAGTAGAACACAGAGGTAGAACCTCCTCGAACGGGTTGTGGTCTCGAATCTGATGCTCTTTCAGTTGACCTGAAAAATATTATACGTATTAATGTGTGTATTGAACTCATTTTATTGTAAATGAAACTAATATTTTTCGGATATATTACGCTTCTTGATTTCTGATAAAAATTACATACTCCCGACGTTTCGGCTACTTTTCAGCAACCGTGATCACGGGCAGACGAGATGTGAGCGTTTATTTTTATTGTACAAGTGATAATACATATATTGCATAAATTTATCAAATCTGAATGGAAAAAGTTTAAAGATTTAATGGTTGATTTATTTTTAAATTGTTACCTATAGATAGAATCCAAAACGATCGGTAGAACTATTTGTCTTTCTATTAAATAAAATAATATATTAACCCGTATCAAAAAGACACTATAAAGATATATCAAATCAATCTGGTCTCACTCGTATGTCGCATAGTGTCTTCTAGTAGAAGTAGCCACTGCTCTACATTTGAAGTAGGGTAAAATTTGTCCTTCAACTCCACGATTACACCTTCACTTGAATGCATTTGAGTTATCTTTAGATCCGGTTCAAATGTTACCTGACGGTATTATATACAAAAATTAATCAAACATTATATTAAAACTAATTATTTCTGCTCACAAACATACTATACATGAATGTTATAATTATTATAACTAAATTATTTATTACCAGAAGTAGAAATATTTGCATTACTGTAAAAGAAATTTGATGCACAAAGGATATCATTCTCTTAAAAAGTGATGAATGTGGTGAAGGTATAATAAAAAGGAAAAAAATAAAATTATATCTATAAGCATACAAACAAAATTCTATTACAAAAATTATAACTGTAAATTAAGATATTATACATATATAGATATAAACATAAATGTACACATAAATATGTACTTACTATATGTATAATAAATAAACAAATACATTACACATCAGAAGACAGATATAATTAAGTACCTTAGCAATATTCTCGAAGCATTTTCTAAGATGGGGTTGCACTGCTCTTGGGTTGCGAGATTAGGATAATATTTCTAGCAATTCATCATCACTAAGGAAGAAGAATCTCGGGAACCGAACTCGTTTAAGTTCCATATATTCATTCAGACCTCGTGATACAACAGCCAGTAACTGACGAGCTTCAACCAGGCTGTCTAGAAGACGGCTATCCGGACATATAATCATTATCTATGAACAAAATAAATATATTACATATAAGAGTAGTTATAAACCTAAGGCTACATTTACACATATGTACTTATTTTAAGCAACACTTGAACACACATGCTAGTAAACAGCACGTACTCAAAGCATGCTTTCGTGCTTGAAATAAGCATGTATAACAGTAGCCTAATATTTCAAATATTTCACATGTTAGAATATTAACAAGCATTTAAAAAATACTATTAATATTTAAACTGTGCTGCACGTGACTAAATATCGTGTGTATAAAGTTTAAAACTCGTTTGAAAGTTTGCCAAATACAGTTAGGAAAATAAATCTTTGGACATGCTGCTGCCGATGACATAATTCCTCTCCGTAGTGCCGTACTTTTTAGCTTCAAGCGGTAATTGTCGTGATATATCTTCAGACGTAAATATTGGTTCTCAATACATCCACTCCCTTTATATAATAATATAGATTATGGTACACAATGTATGCAATATAATAATATATATAAAGAAATACTTTAAAACATACACTTAAAACAGACATTCAATCCATTTGTCAACACCTTTTTTGTAAGCCGAAGCTTATCATCCCATTCCTGTATTCGTAGCTCAAACGCTGCTTTGAAAGGACTGAATCCTAATTGTTGTGTAGTTAAAAGTTTTTCATCCAATAGTTGGAGAGTTTCATCAGCAATCTTCATTGTAAACGTGCCTGTAAATTAGATTATAGACGCTTGATAAATATTTAAATAAACCGTTACTTTATTAATTCTCAACTGCAGTACTACACAGTTCTGCTTAGAAATAATTTAGAACAATTTATTTAAATACCTATCTTAGAAATTAGTCCAACACAAATTAATGACAAGCAATAATGCCATGAGGCTATATATATTTCTAATGTTATACCAGTGTTTTTATATGGAGACGCTTCTATCGTCTTGGCCGCCCAGTCGTTAAGCATTTTATCGAGTGCCTGTTCTATCACGTACTCCTTGCTGGCTAGTTCACCAATTTCAGCTATCAATTCAACATGTTGAGCCACTCCTTGCTTCAGACACATTGCAAACGTCTGTTTCTCGTTCATTGTTACTGTCATACCTATATTTCAATATTCATATTATTTAAACAATAATCATCTTCGTTCAAAATTTTATTTGACTTCAACCAGTCATTTTATATATTTCATATTTTCATGAAAAATATACCATATTAGTTAGAATATCATAAAAAAAAAGTCAATCATAGGTTCTGGTGCTTCTAGCTAGTATGTAAAATATATCATTTAAACCAATAAAATGGTGTTACTTTTAATAACTATAGCTTTATTTCAACAGAATTAGTGAATTTTTTTTACCGAAGATAATTTCTATTGCTTTAAAAAAAAGCTAGGAGACGAAACGTTACAAAATGACTTATGTATGAATTTTACATACCAGCTTTTTCCTTGAACTCATTCCAGCATCGTTCTTTCATTCCAGGATTCCTAACAGCCTGAATGTCTGGTATCAACGGTTTAAACTCTTCCATATCATCCTGTTAACAAAGGTATAATAATACTGTAGTAATATTGTTAATAAAGTCACTAAACACATTGAAATAAGATTATAATATAATTTAACTATTTTGTTTGTAAAATTGTGTAAAACATTATAATAAAATATAAACATAAAATAAATTTTAATGATTAGTTACTTCTTTTTATATCTAATATATAAAATTCTCGTGTCACAGTTTTCGTGCCCATACTCCTCCGAAACAACCTGACCGATTTTGATGAAATTTTTTGTGCTTATTCGGTAGCTATGAGAATCGGCCAACATCTATTTTTCATCCCCCTAAATGTTAGGGGTAGTCCACCCCTAAATTTTTTATTTTTATTTTTTAGACAAAATTTTTAATTACTATTTTTTTATGATACAACGTACAAAAATACATATAATCCTAAATTTTCACCCTTCTACGATCAACCCTTATTTTTTAATAGCTATTTTAGTAATTTAATCATTTTTCATCTCCGGTCGATAACTGATCAATCGTCATTTAATAAGTTATCCCCGCCAGATATCTACAGGTGTCACTTCTGACCCAGTAAACAGCACGGAGTAGGGATGAGAACGAAGCCGGTCTTCTGTTTCTCTCACACAATTAGACTTCTCTCACTCCCTACACAGTTGTCGGCCATCGTTATTGTTTGTGCATCAAGTGTAGTAGTAACGTTGACAATTATTATTTTGCTAGCTCAGTGTAACTCTCATATTAACTATTAATCATTCCTAATCACTTCAAAACACGGAGATTTATGGCTTTAATAGGTAAACTCCAAAAATATAAATAAAAAAACGTAACAGATATTTCTTGATTATAGGGCGAAACGAAGTTCGCCGGGTCTTCTAGTAACTTCTAAAATAAGTGAGATGATTGAGTACGCGTTATAGTAATCAATATGTTGTTAATTAGGTATATGGAAAAGTAATATGGGCGAACAAAGGCCGGGCCAAATGTTTATGACTAAAATTAAACTATAATCAAAATAAGTTAGAATAAAATAAATTCACAAGGTTGTCAAACTAAATATAAGGTTTTAATTTAAATTAATATCTATGGAATAAATTTAAATTAATATTTAGTAAAATATAATGAATTTCTTGGTTTCTTCGTGAATCGGTTTTTTCGTTTTTCAAACGCTTTTAAAAACTATTTATGGCCTCAATTTTTTTAATGGTTCCTTAATCAGCTCAATAACTTATATCAAGCCAGAAGCATATAGTTAGGATCTGATTGTATATGTAAGGAGTGACTTGATAACGATTCTAAGGAGTAATTGGATGGCGTTTGTTTAATCACGGATCTAAACTTGAATGTTGTTACTTAGTAAATGTAAAATTGTGATAAAGTTGTACTCGTTGAACCGAATCACCAAAGAAATAATCTATATTTTCGTCTACTTAAACACCAGTTTTATCATGTAGTGCTAATGTATTTTTAGAAAGAAGTTTATGAATAGTTTTTTTTTTAATAATAGGATAGAGGACTTAAATCAATTTAATCATTGGTGATGAACGAGGAGAAGTCTATCAATAAAATATACATGTATATCGATATTGTGTTAAAATAATAAAAAATTAAAATCATACCGAGTCAATCTTCACCCGAAGTTTGTCAAAGAGTTAAACGCAGCGGTGACAGTGTTTTACGAAACTTTTTCACTGAAAGTATGTATAGTCAATCTAGCGTCCACATCAAATTACACAAATACATTGTTACTAATGTCTTATTTCACAATTTATAGTTCTGATTACAAATGAATATCGATAACACTTTATTAAAACAATCCTTTAAAAATCGAACTGACTTAAAATGCATTAGTTAGTCCATATATTATATAGTTTTGTTTTTATCCTGTCACAAAAAAATTACATCTACCCTCACAACATTTGCTAATGAAAATTATCCATATAACTATGTATTTTCATTCAAAATGTTCAATAAATTTTAACATTTTCAATAAAGCAATTTTCGAACCATTTAACATTAATAAGTCACTCAAAATAAATTTAAAATAAATATCTAATATACTAATAATTAATTAATTTATGAGAGCTGGTAACATTTCATGACGATTTTACCTTATTTTAGAAATATACCAAAGTTTTTACATGCTTTAGGTCTTTGTTTTAGAAACAATGATTAATTATGAACATATTAAAAAATAAAAACGAAATTATGGTACACGTAATAAATAACAGAGAGATACAGGAATGCCTCTCTGTAAAATAAAAAGAGGAATAGGAGATGTTGAACTGGATAATAGTAAAATAGCCCTAAGTTATAAATCAAGAAAGCAAATTGCTTTCCAAAGTCCAATGAAAGAAGTTAATTTATTATATTAAAAATATACACAGTATTTATTGTTTTTAGTCCAA
The DNA here is from genome assembly GCA_916720795.1 of Danaus chrysippus. NCBI lineage: Eukaryota > Metazoa > Arthropoda > Insecta > Lepidoptera > Nymphalidae > Danaus > Danaus chrysippus. The sequence continues at coordinate 4,359,266 of CAKASE010000077.1, read as the reverse complement.
TCGAAAAATGTTAATTTTAATGTTGTACTGTTGAATTGTTTGAACACTATTTAAAATCAGTTTATGTATACAATTTAGGACCTAAACATCATATACGTACTTTGGAAGTAAATTTAATTTAGGTTATGTCAAATACAAGTTGTTATAAATAAAAAAAGTCTTTAATATTAAAGTTGTTTGAACTTTGAAGTATTATATGTAGTATTGTTCTAAGGAAAAATATTAAATTGAATAACAAAAATAAAAATGAAACTTTCTGAAAACTATATCAATAAAACCGTAAAAAAATCTGCGTGTATTGATTTTATCTCAAAATTAAATTGCTTTTCCTTAGAAAGTTCTCAAAATATACAATGCAATATGAAAGAAGCAATGTATAATCAAAATTGTGCTTACAAGAACGTATTAAAAATATGGACACTGCTTATACGTTATTATTTATCATTGATTTTTTATGAAATACGTGTTCCAGGAAGTATTTTTTGATACGATCGTGACAACTGATGCTTTTAAAGATGTGCGCTTGATATAATATGACAAATGTAAGAATTGAAAATAAATTGAACACTAAAGTTGTCAAACGCTGTTATATCGATAAATATAGTTGGATATAAACTGTCACTTGGGAAAGGGAATAACAAATTAAAAAGGGAACTGTCAAAAATACTCTGTACTTTGATATTTAAAAATGATTTCGAAGTGCTCCACAAAAGTCAGTCAAAGAATAGATTATTCAATCGAATATACAGGGTGACTGGTGAATTACTATCGATACTTGAGGACGTGATATTTGACGATCATATATGACAAAATAAAAATTAATATAACATAAATATTAATAAACTTCTAAGTAAAGTTAACCAAAAGTTATGTAATTAATTACGCATCGTGTGAACACCCTACAGATTAGGTATACACACACACACGCGCGTGCGGCGGCGTGGTGTTGTATCAGCACACCGCCGCACGCGTCCACACTACGAACACTTGGAACGTGTCCACACTTTATTTATTTATACGGAATTTTGGTCAAATATTAAGTACCTATTTTTTTTTACATAATTCGAATGAGAATCATGTGCCGAGTATGCTCCTTAAATATTGATAGTAATTCACCAGTCACTCTGTATAACATCCTGTAGAGTCTATTTCTAACGCGTTTGTAAGACTTGTAGCTACAGTAGAGAAATAAAATGTATATACTAAAATTTTAGCACAAATTATTATTTAACACTATTTATAATGTCATGGAATATCAATATAATGCGGATTTAATTTCTATTTCTATTATATCATATAACTGTTACACTTTTAACAATACACTTATAGCAAAAAGAAATATAAATATATACTTTACAAATAACAAAATATTGGTGATCACAAAACAAAATATTTGTGATCACACAAAAACATGGACAACGTCGAATGTTTTTGTTATATAGTTGTAAATACCTGCTTTTCAAATAGCTCAGAGCGGCATCCCAATCGACGGGTAGTATTGTGAAATCATACATGTATAACGAGACCCGTGCGATAATTCAAGCCGATTTTGTTCAAATATTTGAACAGATCCGATAGAGCTTTACGCTTCTGCTGCGTTATGTTTTTGGCTTGAGATTTTTGTTTGTCCTTCGGCAATGTTGAATCCACCTACAATATAGAGTATTATTATTAAAATGTTTTGTATTTGTTACAATCTTAGCAGTAAACAATTATCGACAACCGTTTGCATTGACTACAGTATGTTCACTTTATTATTTATGAAGACATCTTTTTCGGATATAAGTCTAATTTTTAGAAATTGTCTAAAAGAAATAGAAATGACAATTCACATTTATACAGGGTGACTGGTGAATTACTATCGATAATTGAGGACGTGATATTTGACGATCATATATGACAAAATAAAAATTAATATAACATAAATATTAATAAACTTCTAAGTAAAGTTAACCAAAAGTTCTGTAATTAATTACGCATCGTGTGAACACCCTACAGATTAGGTATACACACAAACACACACGCTGCGGCGGCGTGGTGTTGTGTCAGCACGCCGCCGCACGCATCCACACTTGGAACACTTGGAACGTGTCCACACTTTATTTATTTATACGGAAATTTGGTCAAAAATTAAGTACCTATTTTTTTACATAATTCGAATGAGAATCATGTACCAAGTATTCTCCTTAAATATTGATAGTAATTCACCAGTCACTCTGTATAAGAACCAATATAGAAATTGAAACAATTTTACGTGTATAAAATAAATATTCGTTATAGAATTTAAAAAAAGAATTACCTCCAAAGATCCTAAATGTTCACTTGTCTCTATAACCAAGGCTACAAAGTCGTCCAAGCATGTAGTAGCGCGGGGTAGCCCGTGTTAGCGATGCTGTCCTTACAAAATGTTCGAGCTTTGTTCAGCAGACTCGGAATCTTTGCCAGGAGGCTGTTCTCTTGTATTAATTGACAAGGCTGTTCGAGCTGGTATTCGTAATCCTGTAAAAGGGAATTCAATTATTAAAACATTATTGCGTAATGCGTATGTTGCATATTTACAGGGTGACTGGTGAATTACTATCAATATTTAAGGAGCATACTCGGTACATGATTCTTATTCGAATTATGTAAAAAAAATAGGTACTTAATTTTTGACCAAATTTCCGTATAAATAAATAAAGTGTGTACACGTTCCAAGTGTTCCTAGTGTGGACGCGTGCGGCGGCGTGCTGATACAACAACACGCCGCCGCGCGCGTATGTGTGAGTGTGTAGTGTAGAGTAATCTGTAGGGTGTTCATACGATGCGTAATTAATTACACAACTTTTGGTTAACTTTACTTAGAAGTTTATTAATATTTATGTTATATTAATTTTTATTTCGTCATATATGATCGTCAAATATCACGTCCTCAAGTATCGATAGTAATTCACCAGTCACCCTGTATAACTGTAACTAATGTTTTTTTTTAAAGACAGAAAGAATGCAATTGTTGCTAGCTACCTTTACAGCTAAATAAAACAGGAGACAGGCGAAATCATTCATAACCACCAAACCTTTTATCATTATTATATTTTAAGTGTAATAAAAATGACGTGTTTATATACCTTAATGTTCTGTTCAGTACTACATGGTTCTGAAGATCTATCACATATGATCCGCCCGCGGCGTTGCTTGCAGTGCCAGCCCTCTGTGATCTATCCCAAATACCCACGTGGTCGATAGACTCACTCGCCGTGTCCACGAGACAACTCGATACACTGTCCTTTAGAACTTTCTGTAGACAATTTTCAAAGTAGGATATTTACTCACACTTCACAAACACATCAATAACATAAGATAATATAAAATGATAAAGTACACAATAATGGTTTATATTACAAACATTGACCTAGAAATTATCGAAGGAATTTATAAATAAAAAACATGGAGTCCCTCCGTACGGAAGAAGTGAAAAATAAAAAGTGGTATAAATATCAATTTATAGTGAACTCATATTGTTTCTTTAAGACAAACTTAATAAATATTGCTTACAATTCACAATTGATCCATTCATTTACTATCGCTCCGTCTCTTTCTATTCCCCCTCCCCAGGAGCGTTGAACGTTTAAGGCAACCTTGTTGGAAGTAGCATTAGACTCTCCACTACAATAAATATATCAATATGGCTAACCTCAAACCCCTTGGTGTGTTTGTGTAAAGCTTTATGAGCCTTGTCTACTGCGTCCTTCACACTCCAGTAGCTGAGGTCTCTGTCCCAGGTGCAGATTTTGACCATGTCCTTCAACTTCTTTTCTATGGGCTCACGCTTTTCTTTAATATGTGAAGCCACTTGTGGAGCGAATTGACGATAGTAATTGCATGTATTCCACAACAATGATAGGAGTTCAACTAAAACAGAACATATATAGATAGAAGTATATTATTGGATATTGCAGAAGACCCGCAGTAGTTGCAGTATAAGATATAGATTAATAAACTGAACCTGACTAAACTTTTAGGAAAAATAAGGTGATAAAAGGACCTATGTCTTTTTTTTTTATGTAAAAGGTGGCAAACGAGCAGACGGCCCACTTGGTGGTCAGTAGTGACCGTGGCCCATGGACATCCACAACATAGACGTTGCGGATGCGTTGCCAACCTTACTTGTGGAGGAAAAGGGAGGGTTGGGAATAAGGAAATATAAGGAAAGGTTGGGAACAGGGAAAGGGCAACCGGCTTTCTCACTCATCGGACGAAACGCAGTCATTATTGACTACTTCACGCCGATCTTCTGTGAGAGGGTGGTACTTCCCTGGTCGAGCCAGCCCATATTGGAGCTGTAGTAACTAAACTACAGCTAGGCTCTACCACCTATAAATGTATGTCGTCCAAAAAATTTAAAAAGAGAATAAATTATCTATCTACGAAAAAGATATCAAGTGTAGTTATTTTTGTTGAAATCTAATAAATAAATAACTTACTATAAACTATTCACTATCATTATTATTTCTAAAGCTCTTTGTAACATATACATATTACTTAACCAATGAATCTCACCGCGTCTTTGACCGGCGTCCAGATGTATTAAGTGGCAGTGATACTCATAAACTATGTCCAATCTCACATCGAACTCCGCTAGATTGGACTTTTCCATGAAATCTTTCAACACGGACACGACCCGCGCCGATGACATATCAGTCTCCTCCAAGTAAGATGTTATCACCGCATACATATAGAACCAGTATTTATGAGCTTCGGCCTGTTGTCTGAAATGTTAATTAAGTATTATCCAAAACAGTTAAACTTTTAATACCTACTAAAAGTTATTGTTCAATAGAATAGTTTTATGACTATCTTATTCGTAAGTAGACCAAGTTGTAGTAAGAAAAAACATTATTATAGAGAAAGATTAATACTGGAATAATATTATATACTAAGATTATTTTGTAATGAGATAAGTAGTTCTTACTTCATAATATGCTAAAAGCCATTCAAATTTTGTGACGTCTAAGTCAAGAAATAACATAAATCAATGACATAATTTTCACCTTCAATACAAGTTGTTAAGACCCTCCTTCCAATGAGTCATTTCCAGTTTCCTCCAGTTAATGATCTGTTGTCCTACATATATATCCAGCCAGTGATATATCAATCATATTGTTTCATTTGTGGGCGTTTTTGTTCCATTCTTCAAATTTATCTCTAAAGAGTTCCAAACCTGTCAGGAATCTCGACACTAGACTGGTAATCGGAAAACCGATTATTCTGTCTACTATTATTATAATCTAGAAAGATAAAAGATATACTAATAAATCATATATCATTTCGATATTGGAGATTCTAATACCAACGATATAAACGGGAGTCAATGGGAATGTATGAATATGTGTCGGTCTGTCACGTTAAATGTATTGAACGGATTATGAAGCTTTACAAAAATGTAGTTCGACTTCACATAACATTATTAACACTTCACTCGAAGTAGTTAACCAACACATAACACACGTATATAGTGTAGAATTTTAGTGACATAGACGATAGATGTCGCTGAAACCTCCTTAGTATATCTATTATATGAGATAAACATTATGCAATTCGCTCTGAACTCAATACTGAAGAGAACACGGTATGAGTCACGAAAGGAAACTAGTATTACATAATTATACATACATCTTTCAAAGTCGGAAAGTCTGGCCATTGATCCAATAATTCATTTGTCGCTTCTTTGACTCTTTCTAGGAGAGGAAGACATTCCCTTGTTTCGGAAATCCAAGGTGACCGGTAGAAGTCAACTTTTGAACCTGTTCCACCTGATATATACGAAAAATTATAAGATTATTCAAAAATGTACTATAACTATGTTTTAACCTCGTATCGAATGATTATTAATTTAAAGTTTTCCATTTGAATTGAAATTTCGGATAGTTGTGTTGAAAAAATAGCAATAAAATTACAAAGAAACGACATAGCACATTTTGGATACTCACTAATTCCATGGACTTTGTCTTTAATATGCGACACTAGCACCATTAAGCTTGGTAAAATAGTTCCTTCGATAGTCACATCAATTCAGATAATCAGAATCAGGTCCTTTAATGACGTCACACTGTACATTATTTGAGACAGTGAACTTTGTAAGGGTTTCGCTAAGTCTGGGAAAGCATCAGAATCAGAGACAATTTTTTTACTAAACGCATTAACAGAATGCAACCACGAGGTCGTTTCCGTTAACACTGTTTGGGCGTTTTGTAATTGGTTTTGTGCTTTCTCGTAGGTACCGCTTTGTATAATATCATACATTGTACCGCAAGTTGACAAAAGGTTGGTATACAGGGTCTTCACTGATTTATCAGATAGGACGGACTTTGTAAAGTGCTTGCAATCCTGTAAAGAAATCAATTTGTGATCAATAATTTCTATTAGGTCATACACTTTCAAATTGATGTTTTATTATAAGTATAGCGTTTAAAAAATCTAAAAATTTAATTTCAATTGCGTAAAAAAATGTAAAAAAAAGTTTTTTTTACTTTCAATTGTTATGTAAGGAATTACGCGTGACATATGGCAAGCCAGAAGTGAATTTTAAACGAAGTAATAGAGAGATTTGGTTACATTTGAGTTTTGCTTTAACATAACATTAACATAACTATAAATACAATAGGATGCGGCCAGAAATAAACCAATAAGTGTTTTATTCTTAAATTTTGTCTTAAAAACAACAGTTATTAAATTACATGAAAATCTAAAATCATCGTGTTTACGTATCTTTAACGTACGTCCTTATTTTTATGGATATAGTTAATTATATAAGTTCACACCTTTATAAAACTGGTGTAGGACGGTTCCTTGGGACGGAACGTATTCCCTGAGGCGTATTATGTTCCCTCAATGCGGTCTCCTCTTTGAGATTCATTATAATTTCGCAGTAGGGATGAACATTCTTCAGTTTTTCCCTATTATCTTGTTTAAAACAATCCGCCGTCACGTCGGACGCCTTCTCTATGTTCCTATTCTCACTGATACCACCCGTTATTACCCCATGAAGGTAATACACGCTCAGTAATTTATTAAAATATATATCAACATCTTCCTCTATATATTTCACTTTGAGTCTGTACTTTTCAACGTGGTCTATGGGACTTATTTCTGCCATTATTCTAAGCCCTAAGGAATAGAAGACTAGTCAACAGTGATAATTCCGCAGTTAATATTTTCGTTTTATCTCTCATATTGTTTTCGTTTGCGATAGAACTTGTAATCTGCTTATATTGTATATCGTTAGCTTTGTTCAACATATCTATAATATTCGCGTCTCCTATAAAATATAATTGTATCTCTCCAGTTATGACGTCACAATTATCTATAATACTCTCATTTACTGAATAATTTTCTAAAATTATATATGACAGACAATCAATGAGCTGTTCTTTTTTATTTCGAATATAGCGTCTGATTTCCTGTAGGAAAATAGTATGTTAACAGATGTGCATGTGAAGATTTAATTATTAATTTGAAAATATAAGAAAACAATATTTACAATTTCAGTAATGCCGTTGAATCCAATGTACCGAAGTTTTTCCATAAAATATTCAAAACAGATTGCAACTGCATGGAATAGTCCGTACGGTCCTTCAAAGCAACACTTTCATATGCCATGACTGAATATGACGCTGAAAAAATATTATTAAAACATTAAAATTACTGTAATCTAAAGCTGTTACCGAGAAGTAAGTACATAAATGCATTTGAATATAATAAAATCACCAGTGACGTCCAAACATGTCGTAAGATTTTGAAGGTAGAATGGCATTAAGGAGAGATTCATAGAGAGTCTTGAACTATTTAAAGGAATACGGTCCTCTGAATTAAAAAAATCATTAATCTTTAAAAACGGTACAGGATATGTAGCGGGCGAGCTCACAAGCATTCTATTCAGTTCTATCCAAAAGCCAACGGGCAACGAAGATATTCTAAAAATGAGAGAAGATTAGTTAAATAGAATTATTGTAAATTAATAAATTGCAGTACTTAAGTGGCAGTGGGCAGGGCACATCGCTCGTAGAACCGATGCTCGATGGGGCCAACGGGTTCTTGAGTGGCGACCACGAGCCGGAAGACGCAGTGTGGGTAGGCCCCCAACAAGGTGGTCCGACGACCTGGTGAAGGTCGCGGGAATCCGCTGGATGCGGGTGGCACAAGACCGGTCGTCGTGGAGATCCTTGGGGGAGGCCTATGTCCTGCAGTGGACGTCTTTTGGCTGATGATGATGATGATTGTAAATTAATAGTGGTAGTTGAATTATACGTACCCGTTATCGAGTTCTTTATTTGTTTCAAGAACTGTTCTTATAACTTGCAACTGATTCAGTAAGGCGGGGGAAATCCTTTAATAACTTTTCCTAGATGAATTAAACTCGACATAATTTCTTGTATGACCCTCGATGATCCGGCGGACTCCGTACCGCCCTATAATCAAGAAATATCTGTTACCTTTTTATCTCAATGAGGTTAATTTCTTAACAATTGTGTACAGCTGACTTGAATGACAATGGTCTGTCTTCTTCTTATATATTATATGTTTAAATTAATACTATAATAGTATAAGTCTTTAGTATTTCGATAATCTGTCCAGATCTCAAGTAATAACATTCAAAAACAATTTGAAAATGTAACATTTATTTTTTTATGTACAGTAGAAACTCTTTTAATCGGACTAACTATCGTCGAAGGGCATTGGGATAATCGAAAATCCGGATAATCGAATGTATGAAGAAAATACGGTTTTGTGCTTATATAGTTCATAATGTTATATGTTTATTTTAAAAATAAATTACAATTTGGTGATATGAAATTGGTAATCATGAATTATAATAATAAGTATAATTTGGTTTAGAATATTTGTTACTTGTCATTTGACGTACGCCACTCTCAACACCACCACTCTCTTACGCTTGGACATTTCTTCTTGTCCTTAGTCCGGACAATCGCGAATCCGTATAACTGAGGGCCTCATAATCGAGTAACCGTAAAAGCCGGTACGATCGATCCTGGGAACCCGGGTTCGATCCTTTACATGTTTTCGTCGAGTATTCTTTAAGTTTTCTTTTTTTTAACATTTAATCTGCTATTCGGGACGGAGACAAATCCAACGAACAAAAAACCGTGAAAATTGGTCTCGATCTCGAGTCATATGTGTAACAAACACGACTTTCTTTCATCCTACTACTATTATAAAGGCGAAAGTTTGTATGGATGTATGGATGTTTGTTACTCTTTCACGTAAAAACTACTAAATGGATTTGAATGAAACTTTACCACAATATAGCTTATACATCAGAATAACACATAGGCTACAATTTTAGAGGTTTCTAATGTGAGGTCGTAAAAAAACTCATTTTTTGCGTTTACATTGCAAACGCTGACTGAATCCTACAAGATAGATCAAAACAATGTACTAAAGTATTGTACAACTTAAAAAGGTCTACAAAAGAGTTCGTGATGGTATATGTTTATCTCTTAGGCCTCGGCCTCGAATCTCGCGGGTAGCGGGGCGGCAGCGGCGGCGGCACGGAAACGCATACTATTCTCCAAACTAGCGGGCAGCGGGCACGGAGAAATGTATGCGTTTTCGTGCCGCCGCCGCTGCCGCCCCGCTACCCGCGAGATTCGAGGCCGAGGCCTTAGGAATAACCCACAATAAACATTTTTTATCCTATACTTTGTACGAGAAATAATGGCTTCTTTACGAAGCGATTTTAAGCAATACAGTATTAATCCTTATCCAATTAAGTATCTTAAATACATTGTTCATTTAATAAAGATCAATATGGCTTTTTACAGCATGTAAATTAAATAAATATTTTCGAAGATATCACAGATTTAAAATGCAGAGTCATAGCAATTTCGGCGATAAATACCGTTTCGGTGATAAATACCGGCAGCGGTGTCAGGCGTACGATTGGGGGAGCGGGGTAGGTGCGGTGGGGAAGTGGCTATACATATATTACTAATGACGAAACTAACGCGGACGAAGTCGCGGGCAAAAACTAGTATACAATATAGATTATATCGCATATTGTCGTTTTTCTAGAGATGAAATGACCAGTAAGAAAAATTTACGACCAGTAATAAAATATCATATTATGATGTTTCATAGATTAAAACCAATATTAGTAATTTAATTTAAATAAATTCTGCTCTATTTTCTGTATTCGAATGCAAAACATACTTTTACAGGTGCACTAATTCACACAAGCGTAATATGAATATTTTCCAGTACTAGCCCAGTGAATTGTATACAGATTTGTTATTATAAAATAATTTGAAAAATAAACGTACTGTAAAATAATAAATATATAGTGAAGTAATTTTGGTGATTACGAAAATTCAAAGCTAGACATTCTTTTAAATATTTCATATCTTAAAAGTACTTGATGTAAAAACAGGGCAGTGGCGTGCCTAGTAAAGATTTAAGGTACGGTAAACAGAATGTTTGAAAAATAAAATAACAATTTTCATCATTTCTTCCTCTAATCATTGATAATAATGATATCTTTCGCAAGTATTGATTTGAATTTAGAAATGAAACTAATATTTTTATTGTTTTCAACATGCAGACGAGAGTCGCGTCAGAACTATACTACCCGGCACGAAACCTGACCTAACATGGCGTCCTCTGCGCAGATATAGTCGTTGCGAAAATCACGTACATACTATCTAAAAATAAATATTAAATATATTAAATGGTAGGTACGTAAAAAAACACAATGGGTTAATTATTTTATCTTTAGCATTATTAAAAACCAGTAAACATCGTAAATCATTTTTCGAGCTTGTCTTTTTAGAACTATATTATTTTTTCTTGGCATTTTGGTAAAATTCGTTAAAATCTTCCTATAATAACAAAAGAAAGAACCCACAAAATCAACAAAACAAAAACAAACGACGGGACAAGCGGTGTCACTGCGCGGGGCCACGCATCCACCCGTTGCAATGGTTACTACTTACTACATAGTAATGGCGGCCTTCATGTTTGCTGTAGTAATGAGCTCCTCGCCTCAGACCGCACATCAAACGACATCTAATATTTGTTACTGCGCAGGGTCAATATTCGTCCCGGATATTATATGTAGTTTTTAAACATAATAAAATATGTACGCGAAGAAATCAGAAAATATTAATTGCATTTAAATATTGATAAAATTCGCGCATAATGTTACAACTTACATCAGGCCGATCAGAACGAACATCTATATACTTTATGAATCTCTCAACTAGGTACCTCTGAGCCACGAAAGTACCTTAAAACGATTACGATCTGTTCCTCACAACTTTATAAAAGTTATTTAAATAGGAATATAAAGTGGAGATTCAAACATTCTTATTATTATCATTTGAAAAAAAAACAAACAAGGCAAACAAAGTAACTTATTTTTGTGTACACAACCTGCTAACTAATTAAAACTATCATAATACTTTTTATTCAAATGAATAACATTACCTTTCTTTTAGTTCAATCTTAACTGGTCACAAGTCACAACTCACACGCCTTCACTTTACACTTATTTTAATTTTATTACCTAACGACAATATTGATAATCTACTCGAACCAAAAATTTCATTAAACACATATCACAAGCACAGAACTCACAGCCATAATTTTCCATAATTCGTTAATAAATTAATTCACTGTTCACTAATTAAAACCTATTCACTTGTGCTTAGAAAAACAAATGACAATGTAACAATATTCAACAATAATAAAATGGCGAAAAAAATATATGTGCAGTTTACCGACCAATCAGAGAGCTCCATTTCATTTGACAATTAACGTATGTACTTTAAACAATACAAAATAATCAGTGCTTCCAGTGTTACCATGGCGCACAGGTAGTTAAGGCGGGAAATTAAAATAAATTTATGAGCTTATTATTGGTTTTATATTCATTAAATTCGTACTATTATTTAACAATAATTTAGTTTAAATAGAAATGAAATTCAATTATTGAAGTACAAATGGTCAAGATTTTTTATGTTTATTGATTGCATTTCGTTTTAAAAAGTATTATTAAATAATTAAAGACTATGAAATATTATCTTAGTAAGTACTATAAGATAACAGTATTTAAATAAATTTTTATATTACATATTTTTATAGATAAACCTTTGACAGAACTGAGTTAATTTTTTTTAACATACTGAAATATTAGGTTGGTGCGTATGAAATGTCGGATTCTTAAGTGATTGTATAAAACTGCATATCTTTCCTCAAAAGCTATTTATTCAATTAAAGTATGCTCCATTCGCTTCAATACACTTCTCCTAACGAGATTTGAAGGCCTAGATGCCTGTCTTAAAAAAATGATGTTCTTTAGAATTAATAAACTCTGATATCGAGTTTTTTAGACTGTCTTCATTTTCATAGTGTTTGCCCCTTAAAAACAGCTCTAAATGCTTGAAAAAATGAAAATCGGTCGGCGAGAGATCCGGTGAATATGGTGGATGCTGCAAAACTTCATATTCCAGTTCGTTCAGTTTCACAATTGTTTTGTGCGATGTATGTGGCCGAGCGTTGTCATGGAGCAGTAGCGGGCCATGCCACTTGTCCATCTTCTTAACCTTGCCAATCTCAGAAAGGTGTCTCAATATCGTTGTATGGTCAACTTTCATCCTGATAGCAAGTTCCGCTTCCACTAGAGCCTTCAGGTCATCATTCTTCACAGACGTTTTGGGTTTTCCGCGCGGCTCATTTTGCAGTGAAAAATCGCCTGTCCAAAATTTTTCGAACCAACGCTGCACTTTCCGATCGTTAACCGTATTCTCCGCAAGCGCTTGGTTTATGTTGCATGCAGCTTTTGCAGCACTATTACCAAGTTTATACTCATATAAGAAAATGACGCGAATGTCGGTAGAATTCATATCGGCAATAAATTCAAAAGAAATAACAAAAAAGAAGACTTTCGAGAAAACCTATTTTGCTGAAATTAGTCTCTGGGAATGGACAATACGACTATGAATAAGGTTATGCCAAAAACAAAAATATAACGAAAACAGGGAGACAAACGTCCGCATGTAAAGAGAATGCGACATTTCATACGCACCAACCTAATAGGATAAATTACTTAATTTAGTACCTCAATCAAGTTGAGAGACTGAATAAGCGCATCATCACTCTTTTCACATGTTTGTACTGAGTCCTCCGAGATTTCATAATTTTTTTAAGTAAACTGTAGGTTTTTATTACTTGTAAGTTGTAGGTAATAATTACAGCAATATCCGTTTACACTCATGTGAATTATTCTGATGCGAATCAACGCAACGAGCATTGGCAGCAGCATTCGACTGCGGAGTTTCGTTTTGACAATAGACATCACACTAAATACTCTTTCAATATCAGATTTGCTAATTGGTAAAGAAAGAACTCTAATTAGAAAAGAAGCTAATTCTTTAAAACTTTGGTTTCCCGATGCATCTCGAAAGTTCCATATCGCAATCCAAAATTTAGTAATTTCAACATTTTTGTCTAACTCAATTGATACACAATCACGTAAAAAAATAAAGCCAAATAGGCTACCTGTAGCCAGGGGATAAAATAACATCGCCGCTCGGTTAGAGAGATAGCCCCATTGGCGCTAAATAGCCCCATCTGGCAACACTGAGTGAATTAATGTCATTTGAAATGTCTATTAAGATTTGTATTTCGTAATGTATGATTAAAAAATATGTAAATAAAAATTAAACAATATAGGTTTAGTTGTTATATGCGTAGGGTATGCTCAACAAGGTACATTATTATTACAGGTATCATTTTCATTAATTGACCGTCGAAAAACGAATATAGTGAAAGCCGCAAACAAAATGAGAATAAGTATGCCTATAATTTTAGCCTTTGATTCATTTATCGAAATAATATATTATATACCAAGTATTATAAAATAAAAATAAAAAGTTATATTGTTAAATAAACTTAACTTCTTTATTCTAAGATTATATTTTAGGTTACATATTATTTAATGGTTTATTATTTTCTATAAATGTAATCTTTGATTTATATTACTCTACACCAGTCCCATGTTCAGTGGTAACCATCTCATATTTTGTATCTGTTACTTCACTGTTTAATATAAATAAAAATAAATAAATCTGAAATAATACCGTTTACTATCACGTTGCCGAAGACCATATTACTGTATTTATGTACTAGTTCTGGTGATGACTGAAATGATAGAGTGATGCCTGTTAGTGCCGTCTACATTTAAGGTCATGAGTCATGACTATGATTATGTACAAAATAAATATTTAAATTATCAAAGCGCAGAAAAAAGCGGTATTGATGTATACCTAGCAAATGTATGAACCAAAAGGAAGATATGAATAAAGTTAAAAGTTAAAGTGATAAATAAATTATACTTTGAAAAGGTTTCATATGTTTACTTTAACATGAATACAAACAGAGTGTAGCGGAGCAACTTAGATTATGTGTTGTATTGTAAATTTAAATTTATATCCATTTCTATACATACATATTTGTTAATGATTAAAATTAATTTAATATTTTTAATTCTTGCGACGGACAAACTTCTTATTAAATTGAACGTATGTATATATCGAGGATGCGCGCTGTGTCTATAGTTCGCGTCGTCCGGAGCGCGCACCTTTAGCCCCGCTGTCCCCCGCTGGCCCCCGCTAGCGGCCGCTGGCCAGCCGAGCGGGCACAGCCGTGTTGGCAACCGTACGATTTAAATTGTATTTATACGACCTTTTTGACTCTTGTACGATGTACGATCGAGTTATCGAAATCTTTTGCGTAAAATTATATACGATTTTTTAAATGAAGTCTTACGAAAAAATAAATCTCCAATAAAACTAGAAGGAATGTGTAAACAGTAAAACTAAACTTTAGTACTATAACTAACTATATTTAGTACTATACTATAACTGTAAGGAATATTTAAAACTAAACTGTATTCCAGAAACGGTAAATGAGAATTTGTTAGCTGCACAACATATTAAAGAAAAAGGATCGTGTATAAACTTCAAGCCATGTGACGATATGCTGAGCAAATTAAATTTAAATATGTACAAAAAATATAAAGCAATTCATTTTTTTTATGTTTTCAAAATATATGTAATTAATGAATATCTTAATTCCACATATTAATTGAATATTGATGATTAATGTTAATTGAAAATTAGAATTAAATTCCTTTTTTATTTGATATACTTAAGCAGTTTTACTGAAATTTCATCGCGTACGATTATTTCCTTGAATTTCAAGACAAAATATTATTTTTTTTAGTGTATAGTACGATCCTCTAAAAAATAAAGTTGGCAACACTGGGGCACTGCGCCGTACTTGTCACTCGTCACTCGTCAGTCCACATAGACTTTAGATGTGTAATGCTTGTCCGTCATCGCTACGACGACACTCGCACGCGCGCCCTCGCTTACTAAAAATAATCTCCTTCTATGTTAATGGCTTTTAAGTAGTTTAAATTGCTAAACTTTGTTTAATTCGCTGAAAATATAAATTTATACAGCAAAGAAATATAAGAAAAAAGACTATTTTAATATTGATAGAATAATCGCTTAACTCAATTAGTAGATTAAGATACTATCATTTAGCTCATAATAAAGCATGTACGTGAATAATTGTTGAATATTAATTTAATCCATAATGTGAAAAAAGATTTAAACATTATTAAACTAAATTTGTATTATAATAACTATAATGAAACTTGAATAATTTTTATATCCTATACAATAAATTTCTAGTTCAACTCTTTATTAATAGAATAGTTTTTAAATAATTAACGCAGAATAGAAATGCTGTGTGTTATATTATATTTATAGTAAAATAAAAGCTTCAAAAATATTATAACTGCTTATTATTATTTCAATTTAAATAAATATTTTTTAACTTTTCTCAAAAACTATCCGAGATATCTTAAACCGTATACCTATGACCCGATGGACTTCGTACCGCCCTATAATCAAGAAATATCTGTTAATTTTTACCTCAATGAAGTTAATTTCTTAATTATATACAGATGACTCGAAAGACAATGATCTGTCTTCTTCTTATATATTATATGTTTAAATTAATACTACATATAATAGTAAGTATATCTGTTGGCGCAAGCGCCTGTTAAAATTGTGAAGCAATTTAGTATATGGAGGTTACGGAACGATTTAAATGTAAGGCGCTTTGTTTATTGTAATTTTAATTTTTTACTTACCCCGTCATAAAAATATGTAACACAATAAAATTATCATTGCAACTAATCTACGCCTTTTAATATCTCCTCGTTAAATACAATCAAAATCCGCAACAATATCTAACAAAAATTAAGTTCCTATTCCCCCTTGTGATAATAGTCAGTGTAAATAGTGTTTAACTACGGGTCTTGCACAAAAAAAAAGAAATCGAGCCTTATTATATAATTATAAAATACATTAAAAAATATTTTTGTTTGTTTATAACGTTAAAAGTTTCAAATTATACGAAGTGCGGTTCACGTCGTAACAGAAGTTGAAGAAAAATTACGAAACTCACTAAGACATGGAATAACAAATGCAGAACTAAACTTAGATCCTATATCTAAGAGTACATAATTTTCCCGAAGTTTTTTAAAAATATCACGTTTTTTTGTTTTATTTTATTAATTTTTGATACACACGAACACGCGTTTGTTTCGTAGAGTAAGCACCGCTCTAAATGCTAACCCGGAACTCTTAAAATTTTAATATGTGTTTCGCATACTTGATAAATTATGAAATATAAATGAATTCTTTTTTATTTTTTTTCCGAATTTGCAGTGTTGTTGTTAATGCACCATGAGATATATTTTGTTGGAAATGTGTAATAAATTAAATAATGATTTTATGAAAAACATTATTTTTTTTGTTTAAGAAAAGGTATGTAAGGTACTACGTGTATGTATATCTATATATACCTATGTATATAGGTATATCTTATTTTACAATGATTGTATTTCATAAATGTATTTGGCATTTTCCCATTATAACCAAACCTTAATATCTTGTACATCAATTTGATAATAACTTTATTTGAAAAGGGTTTCATAGCAAGTGACACGTAGATGTGGAATCATCCCATGGCAACCCTTTGAACTTACGGACTATCGCCTTTACAAGGTAAATGTATAAAACAATATCACGTCCTCAAATATCGATAGTAATTCACCAGTCACCCTGTATATGTCGACTTAGTGAAGCATAATAACTAATGTCTTTGATCGAGTGTTAAATGAAATAGATATAATATATACGGCACGTATACTTCACTTTGATGTGATCAATCAATGCCTTCTGTTTTCTGGAAATGTTTTATTAATTATTAGTTATTGTTTAATATTATATTTTAGTATATTTAAATTTAACATCAAGTTTACTAGAATGTTTAAAAGAGTTCATTGAATCTCGATAGCTTTTAAAATTCAAATCACTAAAAGTAGAAAATTTCTATGAAATAAATGTTCTTTCTCAGATACGTGTATTTTTGGTGTCACATAAAGGAGGTCGAAAGTATTGCATATTGCATACAATTCTAGGCCCACAAAGTAAAAACATAAAATGAGTATTAATTAAAAGGTTCAAAATTAATAGTTTCTTCATTGAAAATTGTATAGAAATTTACAATCAGATAGCTGAGTTATTGGAGGTTCAGTAAAAGTGAGGTTATATTGCATTACCTTTAAGAGTTAGACGAATTCACTTAAAAGTATGTGAAAAATAATAATTTTATTTAGAAGAGAATATATAACAAGGCAAGAAAGACTCAGAGACATACAAATATCGTTAACAAGTATGGAATTTTTCGAGGAACAGGAGTAGTGAACTATGTGATAAAAGTCATAAAATAAAACAAATAATTTTAATGGAATATGTATTTTATTCCTCTTCAATAATAATTACAATATCGTCTAGGAACTATGCAGGGGGTACAATGTTACTAGTTGCTATCCCACAATTCACACAGCGATCCATCGTTTCAGTAATATCCAATCCATAAGCCGGCGAAATAATCCAAATTAACAATTCCAAGTCAAACGTGCAGGCGATCGTCGGTGTCCAATGTGAAAGCAAGGGTCGTAAAACGTTAGGCGGGTTCGGAGTCCGTAAAAAACAAAGCAGTGGTCGTTGAAAACGTAAAACGATCGGGAAAACACTCGAAACGTATCAAAAAACACGAAACAAGTGAGACTCATAACAATGCATCTGGCATGGTAATTGTTAACTGTCAATGTCATGTTGCCATAGACTATATACTGAATTATGTCGGTCGATATGGAATCGATAATTGAAAAGAATGTTTTAAAATAATATTTATTATTATTATTATATTAATACACGTTATTAAAAGTTATTTTTATTAAATTATAGACATAAATGTGTAGTTTAAATGAAGTTACTATAAGTTTAAAACTAGGAGTGAAGTTTTTATTTTGTAGTTTAATAATCGAATAATCATTTTTATTTAATTAATCGTTAATAGATTGCTTCATTCATGCATCATAAAAACAGTTATTTGCGTATTTCTCCGCTTGTAGATTGAGAATTTATGCAGATTTTTGGTATTTCATACAAAAAAAAATTAAATCAATTTTGTACGCATTACAGTTTTGGTCCCACCAGTTTCCATCTCATTTAATTATATTTGTTTAATTATTGCTTTAAATTTAAAATTTATTTAATATTTTTATTTCTTGCGAGTTGTGACGGACAAACTTCTTATTAAATTGTAGATAGCGAGGATGCGCACTGCGTCTATTGTTCGTGCGTCGCCCGCGCACCTGTAGCCCCGCTGGCCCCCGCTAGTCGCCGCTCGCCAGCTAAGCGGGCACTGCGACTCGGTGTTCCCAGACAGTGTTTCCACATTGAGGGGAAATTAGGAAATTTAGGAGAAATTAGGGTCAAGAGGAGAAAAATTATAAAAGGGGAAATTGGGGAAATCAAAGATAAATGAGGGTTTTGAGGAGGAGACGTAAAATATTATTTTGTGCAAAAATGTATGCGCTGACTGATTATCTTATCGTATTCTTACAAAATAAGAAAATGGGTACTTATTACTTCTAAATTAAGTACTTTATCCTATTCTAGTATGTTAATTTTTTTTAACTCATTTCTATCAAATGTTTATCTAATAAAAAATATGTAATATTTAAGTACTGTTATTTTATAGAACTTATTAAGATAATATTTTATAATACTTAATTATTTAATAATACTTTTTACAACAAAATACAATCAATAAAAAGATAAAAAATCTTGATTCGAAAAAACAAATATTCTGGTAACACTGCTGCGTCGAGCTCGTCACTCGTCAGTCCACATAGACTGTAGATGTGTAACGCTTGTCTTTCATCGCTACGGCGACACTCGCACGCGCAAAATCGTTTACGAAAAATAATCTCCTTCTATGTAAATGGCTTTTAAGTAGTTTAAATTGTTAAACCTTGCTTAATTCGCTAAACTGGTGAACCTGACGTGATTGTACTGTTGGTGGAACTTTGAGGGCGGTGTACACAAATCCATTCGAAGTGCTTCAGCGTGGGGATAAGGTTTTCACTATCTTAAGTAATGGTAAGAAGGCCACCCCACACTCAGAGAGTCGGGAATTACCTAAACCAAGGAGCAAGTTCGCCAGACTCGGTCGAGGCGCAGGGTTCGATTCCCAGAATATTATCGCCCGTAGCTCGGTCTCTGGAGGGAGGTGATGTAGCGGAGCTACTTAACATTAAGATTTCAAACGTTTATATTGTAAATTTAAATTTATATTCATTTCTATATTTGTTGAATATTTTTTTGAAATTTAAAATTTATTTCATATTTTTATTTCTTTCGTCGGCCTAACTTATTAAATTGTTTATTGTATATAGCGAGTATGTGCGCTGCGTCTATTGTTCTCGTCGTCCGGGCCCGCGCACCTGTAGCCCCGCTGGTCCCCGCCAGTCGCCGCTGGCCAGCTGAGCGGACACTGCGCCGTGCTCGTCAGTCTCAGTCCGCATAGACTTTAGCTGTGTAACACTTGTCCGTCATCGTTACGGCGACACTCGCACGAAAAATAATCTTTTGTATTAATAGCTTTTAAGTAGTTTAAATTGTTAAACCTTGCTTAATACGCTAAACACATAATACCATTTGTGTTATATATTTTAATAATATCTTTAATAGTGATAAGTTAATTACATAATTATAATATTTATAATTATTAGTCTGTCGGCTTCAGTAGTTTAATATCTCCGAAAATTCATTAATTTAATATCTCCGAAAATTTGAAATAGATAGAAAAAAATTAAGAAGAAAAACAATACTTTGAGAAGGTCAGTGTTTAAATTAATTATTAAATGTTAAAGAAACCAATTCATACTAGGTATGTAATTTCTTTTCAGTTTAAGAATTAGCGATTGTTGATTAGCTATAAGTTTTACACTAGAATAAAGATCTTGTATTCTTCACAGGAGTTTCTTTCTGTTAAGTTATTATCTAAGCATTTATTTAATACCATTTTTATTAACTTAAAGGATCGATGATATCCAGGACAACTCTTTAGTTCGTCCAGGAAAACCAACAGCACATATTTTGGTCTACGGTGTTCCCTTGACCATCAACTCTGCTGTTCAAGTAATGGCGGAGTCAATGAAAATAGACCTCGAGTTAGCACCAGATGCTTCGGTCTGATTATAACTATTAATTAATGTAACGTAGAACTAACAGATGTAACTTAAAATATAAATTGTAGAACGAAACCCTTTCATAAAGTGTAGCTGAAAACTGTACAAAAAAATATGATACAATAATGTAGACTACGTATAGTAATTATGTGATTAATGTGAATAAGATCTATTTTTTACAGAAAGTCATTGGATTCGCGGATCAAATACACGAAATGTGGCAGGACAAGGCACTGAGATTTATTGGAAGCAAAACTTCACTTGTCCCACTGAAGATCAATATAAAAAGATGACACGTATGAGTAATATATAACTTATACATTTTTCTAATCTCTATGTTTTTACAAATCGGTTCTATATTAATATCGTTACTATCAGATGAACAAATATCTCACTGATAATATTTTACATTAAACAGACTTTATATTTCCAACAAATTTAAATTTATCGTAACAGTTTTAGAGAAATTTAATTGAAATGTGAATGTTTTTCCAATTAACGATGATCATTATATTTTTTATTCAGCTTCGAGATGTATATTGTAATCTTCGTGTTTTTGTGTTCCTAATATAATTGATTTATATATATCATTTTCGAAAAAAATATATATCATACTAGCATTTCCCCCGAAGCTTCGCTCGCGTGGAGTTCGGTTAAATCACGTTTATAAGAGAACCTTTCAAAAGTCTAGGATAAAAAGTATCCTATGTTCTTTCTCAAGGACAACTCTATATCTGTACCAAATTTCATGAAAATCAGTTCAGTGGTTAAGGCGTGAAAGCGTAACAGACCGACAAACAGAGTTACTTTCGCATTTATAATACTAGTAGGGATTCATTATGTGTTTTACTATTCCAGTTAAACAGCAATGGCAGTTTCTGTGAAGATTTATCAGAAGGAAAGATCACGTTACCCATCATACATGCATCCAAAACATCAGTGGGAAGCGAAGTTTTACGTGAGTACACTAAACCTCAGTTACTTATTGTATACGAGAACGTATTTATGTGGATCAAACATTACAGTTTTATGTAACTCTTCGATAGATATGTAATCATTATTCTTCATAATTGCATCAGGTTATTTCATAAACTTGATGAGTTACATATCAATTTAAAATTTAGAGTTTTGAGAACTTCGTGTATTTTTTAATAGTTTCATGAGATCAGGGCCGCTTAGGAAGTTTCTTCCTTGATCCTCTTTTTTTTATACTTTATTGATGTTAATTTTTGTCATTATTTTTTGTGTTTGGTAAATAAGTATAAACATAACTATCTGATAATTCAGTTACAGTAAATTTTTATCACTTATCAGGTATCTTGCGGCAGCGTAGCCGTGATATTGACCTGAAGAAGTACTGTATGTGTTTGTTGTAGAAGGCGGGCAGCATACAGTACACGAGAAACAGACTCAGTGAACTTGATAGAGAAGCTCGGGCTGAGGTGAATCAAGTTTATATACATAGTATTCATTGAAGTATTGTTGATTTAAATTGAAGTATACAATCTAGGTTTCTTACAGGTCGCCCGGTTAGGTGGAAACCCACTACTGGAAAAATGTTAGCTGGAAGGATGACGTAATCTTCTTCTTCTATCTTCTTCTTCTATCTATATATATATAAATGGATTGCTGTTCCTTAGTCTCGCTAAAACTCGAGAACAGCTGAACGGATTTATATTATCTTAGTCTTGAAATGTTCGTGGAGGTTCAGGGAAGGTATAAAAGCTGAAAAAAAATTATTCATTCCTGGGAAAACCATAAAAACAGCCCTTTTCTATTTCCCATACAAACGTTTTTTTTGACATTACATTCGACAACTAACTAATATGTCAATCATTCTGTCGCACTTTAAAACACGGAGGTTTATGGCTTACAGGTAAACTCCAAAAATATAAATAAAAAAACGTAATAGATATTTCTTCATTATAGGGCGATACGAAGTTCGCCAGGTCTTCTAGTGACTAAATAATTATTACACTATTTTGTTACACGGGACACTGTAGTATTTAAAAAGTCTAGCAAGTCTTCAAAATATATGTTTGTTACATTGTTTATCCGATATTATTAAAAATGAATATATAAGCATTTTTTGTGGTTTTTTTTATTTCAACAAATTATTTTAATTTATTCACGCTTTATAGAGATGTACAAGATTATAATTCTTCCTAAATTTCCTATATAACAAGACCCTTCCCAATTTATTAAATGTTATTAATGAAGGTTCTTGTCATAATTATCAAAGTCAACTAAACATATTATAACCTTTCTTTTATTTACAGAAAAAATAATGTAAGTAATTGTGCGATGATTCTTACAGTCATTAAAATCTAATGAGAAAAACAACCACATGAATAGGTAAGTGGTTAAGTTAGGAAAGTTTTGTTAATATACAAGGGCTATCATATAGATAAGAATTTAATGCAATACAAAAATACATAATTTTTTAAACAATTAATTTAATCATTATACTTTTGTTAGCAAACTAAATCATTTTTAAATATGTATTATTATATTAAGAATTCAGATAATATAACTATTTAGTGACATAAATTTATATTAAGTAATGAGGCAGTATTTTGTCAACCTCAAGTATGATTATAAATGACACCAAGAAGGTAATCTTTTGTTTCAAATTAGAATTAATTCTCTTACTATACTGATGTGTTTTATGTTAGTATCAACGAGGATTGTATATTTGATCCCACAAATAGTATTTAAATGTATTTTCACATTTATCTGTACCTACATTATGAGTTCACATTTGAATGATAGCATGACTCAAACTCAAATAATTTTATTCAATATAGAAGCATTACACTTCCTTATTGATGGTCACTTGACACACTACCACCTATGAGACAGCTGAGGTATTATGTTTTGTAGTTTTATAATAGTAGGTAACGTTAGAAATTCTTGTTCATTCTTCTCAAAGGTATAGATTCAAAAATGTTGGAGAAGATATCACACTGACTGACCATACTGACATTGAAATGTAACTAAACAATTCAAAGGAATATGTAATAGTCTGTTTGAAAACAACCCATTTTATTTGTATATCATAAATCGCCTAGTGAATTTACATTTATCACCATAAATTAATTAAAACATACATATTATATTTAAAAATTATATAAGAAATATTTAAAAAATATATATTTTTAGATAACAATTTAATTACGTGCTTCCCTTATAATATCTATATATATAAAAATGGATTGCTGTTCCTTAGTCTCGCTAAAACTCGAGAACGGCTGAACGGATTTATCTTATCTTAGTCTTGAAATGTTCGTGGAGGTTCAGGGAAGGTATAAAAGCTGAAAAAAATTGATTCCTTACTGGGAAAACCCTAAAAACAGCCCTTTTCTATTTCCCATACAAACTTTTTTTTTTGACATTAGATTTGACAACTAACTAATATGTCAATCATTCTGTCGCACTTCAAAACACGGAGATTTATGGCTTACAGATAAACTCCAAAAATATAAATAAAAAAACGTAATAGATATTTCTTGATTATAGGGCGATACGAAGTTCGCTAGGTCTTCTAGTTCTTAAATATTTATCATAATTACGTTTAATTTCATTGAAGATTTTGTTTGTCAAATTTATTTTCATATTTTCAAGCGTTTTGACATTAATTCACAGCATTGAAGATAAAAACATTCTTTTGTCTTATAAAAGAGATTTTATTCAGTAATTATGAATTATACCACAGGTAATGAAACCGTATTGACTAGGAGGTATATCTGTCAATAAGCTCAGCGGTGTAATAAATAAAGCGAAATTCAATTTCACGAACAGGAATCACATTCCATCAACATTTCTCTAAATCATAATGTTCATCATACATGACTGACATACGTTAGCATCTCTGATACTTAATGTATGTATTTAATTACAAAGTATTTTTGCATCGTTTCATAATTTGTATATACAACTTTCCTTGAATTTACCGTGAACCATCTTAAAATAAGAACGTTCATACCTTTCGTTTTACTAAATAATGACAATGTAAGTCAATCCCATCTATGATTATGTGAAAATTAATTTAATTCTACTTAAATTGCTTTTCATAATGATGAAAGCCATTTTTGTTCACCAATTATTCGATTGAACGCCTCACATGGGCCAGTAAATCTTTGAATGTAATTCATTTATTTTAATTCATTTAATCCATTGAGGTTTTTTTACCTAATAAAATATTTAATAAATCATTGCTACTGATCGACACAATGTTATTTATGGTCACTTGTCATTCATTCAAAGTTTTTAACAAAGAAAAGTTAATGTAAATATTTGTTATAATACCTCAGACATGAAAATAGGTCAAGAGAATGTGAATGCACAATAAATAAAATAAAACTCTTCATTTTATAGATAACCAAATGTTAAGTAAGAAATTAAGCATATATTTTTTATTATCTCAAATACTTTGTTGTATGTTTGACGTATATACGAGTTTACATTTGGTCGATTATTTTGTTAAACCAGTTTATTTAATATACATATGTACACTTATTACGTTAATTAATTTTTTATCACTAGCAAAACTTTTAGTTTTCATAATTCACTTGAACACTTCTAAACTTTTGTTGACTATTGTTTCAAACTAAGTTCACACTAGCGTATTTTAATGCTCGTGACTATATCCACTCATTGATTACTTCTAATATACATTGATAGTATAAATACGAAGAATTGACAGTTATCCGTCTTTTCTTTTAAGTCAGTCTCTATGTGTTGGTGTATATATGTACTTCATTAAAATATAATCAATTCCAGATGTATTTTGGTTAAAGTCCAAGTTAATAATTCTGTCCCG
This sequence comes from Danaus chrysippus, assembly GCA_916720795.1. Lineage (NCBI taxonomy): Eukaryota > Metazoa > Arthropoda > Insecta > Lepidoptera > Nymphalidae > Danaus > Danaus chrysippus. The sequence continues at coordinate 4,333,767 of CAKASE010000077.1, read as the reverse complement.
AAGGTGATTATTGAACCTACCCTGGCCTCTTCGAGCTTTTCCGTTCGGGACCTTCAGAAAATATCCCCTTCTCTAGTGCTTCGATTAACCAATTGTGTTTAAAATATATATATTGTGTTTCTCTATATTTACTTTACGTATATAGATTTCAATTAGTTTTAAGTTGGGTGTAAAACTTTGTATAAGTACATTCCAATCTTTTGCTGTTAGGTTCAGTCAGTGAGATCAGAATAGAAGATAAGTTTTAAGATAGCTGCATTAAGTAAAACGTTTACAACTTACCTATAATAAAAAAATCCCCCATTTATTATTCTGACTTTAATTTACAATTTTAAATACTTTAGATATATAATAACTAACCTGTTAATTGTTAAGTGATTCAGATTAATTTTAATTATTAACTAGTGTTTAAACTGAAGCGTTTATTGTTTATCAATTGCTCTAATCGCAACTTTTAATGGAAACTCGACTATTTCGAATACGTCTGGGATTTAGTTCAAAGTCTCTCGACTGTGATTTAAAGCTTGTTATATCTTTAAATAGCTCGATTTAACGAAGTAAAATAATGCAACAAAAGAATCGATTACAACGTTAACTCTCCACATCGTATCGTTTATCTTTTGGGCTCATTTGTGCCTTTGAACTGTACACTGTTCCGAAGACGAAATTGTTAGGATACTTACAAGTACAGAGTGATGAAAACTTAGAACCGCGAGTGGTAGAGTACTCTTAAATAAATATTAATTACATATAAGTATATACAAATAAACCAAATTAAAGTGCTTGATTATAATATTGTGAATAAAATCAAGTCATATAAATCTGTAATGGAATTGTCACGGATAGAAAACTAATGGAATGGAAAAAATATATAAATATATAAACTTTGCATTATTTTTTATTGAACGTCCTATATTAAAAACATCTTTTCAAAGTGGAGGATGTCGCGAGCACATAAATTTAAATGAAAACGAGATAAAATCCGTTAACAATTGGTCACAATTAACTTACCTGAACAGTCAATAAAAAGTAAAAGTATCTCTTAATTATATTATCTTTTAATTTTGGATAAGAACTGTTTAATAAAATATTAAGGAAATCAAAGGGAAAAGAAATTAAGCGAAGTAATTTATTAATTGTTAAAATGAAATAAAACGACTTTTTAAATTATAGACACCTGAACTTTTTTGATTTTATTCTGGGAAAATAATATTGGAAACATTATCTCTGGCAAAGTGAACTGCGGGTTAGATATTATAATGTATAAAATATTTTAATACAAAAATTAAAATTAAAATTAAAAACAAAAAAGTGAATTTATAAATTGTTATTAATTTTGTAACCCTCAGACTAGTTTAGTATGTACCTACATCATACTTAAAGCACTTCAGTTCCGTGTTTTAAACTCTTCAGAATGAGGTTAACCTCTCAAATTAAGGCATTGTGTACGTCGTCAGGTTTTAAGGTCGCATCAAGTATAAAATTATTAAAATTGTGTTTCAACAAAATGTAGTCAGACGTTAATAAAAAATAACACATTTTGTTACAAGGGATGATAAGTTAATAAGGTTCTATTTTGTGAGAAAAGTCACCATCAATGTGCATGTTTACAGAAAATAAAACTTATGATTCAGTGTATTTGTTGTAAATCAATGGTATGACAATTGAATACGCTTCATATAATAAAAACATATTCTTTCCCGTTTTTCACCATTTCCTATCTCTCTTCCCCAATAACAGGTTGGCAACACAAATGCAAAACTATGTTGCGGATGTCCATAGGCGACGTTTACTATTTTTATAAGGTAGGCCGTTTGCTTGTTTACCCACCACCTAAAATTCAGGAAAGGTGGGTGAAAACCCAATCAAAATCTGACGTCATGTCCAAGAGCTATCTACATTTTATTGGATTAAATCTGTTCTTTGTAGAGACAAAAAGCTGTACAGAAATAAGGTACTGACTTACTTCGGAAAGTGTTTTATAATTTTCTACAAAATTGCGATGACCATCAGTCGTACTGTTGTGAGAGACTGCTATTGTTGAATTTTTAAACGATACACGTGTTATGTATAAACATTTCTTTAATACATAAATAATATGTAATATTTAATTGAAAACTATATAAACAAAATGTCTTATAAGTTATATTAGATTAATATAAGCCTTAAAATACATTTTCACTTCAAGTCTCCAATATCATTAAACACTCTCCACTTGAGTATTACAAATATTGACCGAGCGAGATTAGGTGCGACACAGGTCTCTGATGATAGGAAATTGAAAATTATGTAAATACCTAAAGGTATTAATAACATTTTATTTAAGGAATACTTTTTGGTTTTTGTAGTAGACTTATTGCATTACAAGTTTGTTAGTTTCTATTATAAGTGTTCACATTTGGTTATAAATAATTTAATTTCATAATAAAAAGTTTGAACTCCTTAAAACGTTTTTATATGTAATTAAAGTATCAGCATTTGGTACTTAATACCATTATTGTAGGTATATATATATATATATATATGTACTATAACGTTTAGTATTTGGCTATGATTGCTTATGATATTTTAGATAATCTTTATTACAAGAAGACAAACAAACACGGTTTATATTCCAAAAACTATTCTTTTGTCCTTAAATTTTAAATTTTTAATCGTGTAATGTGCATGTGCCTTTTGATTTTTTCTTAATATCCGTCGACATATTTTTTAACAAAACGTCAGAAACTCTTTTTGAAAACCTTTATTTTATTCCATAACAATAACAATTCCATAAAAGGTTGGCTTTGTAAGTACGTACATATGTAGAAACAACAGAGGCGATCGGTGAGCCATTCGGACTCCATTCACTTGCACGTAGAAAGTATTCTTCGACATTTTCTTTTATTCTTGATTAAATCGGACCAGAAGTTTACAAATGTATTTTTTTAATCAGTAAATAATTATTGTTGGCTCAAACAAACATTGTATATCTTTCCAATGATACATGCAAACCAGAATAATAAAAAGACTTAAAAATCTGTTACAATGTTTTATACATAAATACATAATTCGTAAATATGCAGTTAAATTTCTTAACAAATAGATTTTCCTGTTCTCAATAGCAAAGATTTTATTTTTTATTTAAAAAAACAGATAAACCTATGCGTGTTATTATAACCCTATGTTTTAAAGATCATCACGACTTTTTTCTATAAAATCAACTGTTTAAATAATAAAAATTTAATGGATCTGGCAAATTGTAAGGTTTAAAAAAAATTTATTACTACGAGGAGGAAAATTTATAATAATCTTGAAAGTTCCCGTTCTTTGATGTCAAGTTCCCTTTTCACTTATGTGTCTTATTCAATGTTTTATCTGAGTCTTAAACGAAACTTTAAGTTGTTTTTGTCAAATTAAATTATTCACAAAATAATAAGGTTTTTAAATTACACAGCAGTATTACATCATTAAATATTCACTCATAATATTAGACTATACTGCGAATGGCAGAAAATATACCATAAAATGTTAATTTAAATTGCATCTATTTGAACAACTTTTAAGAGTTCTTATGACACAAAACAAATATTACGTGTTTTCAGTAGAGTCCACAAAAAACTATGGTGATATATAAAGTAATTACTTTTTGCAATTTATTTAATTCCCAGTTATTCGAATGAAATGAATTGCGTTTTTGAAGTTTTTCCATTTGTTATTTTTAAAGTAAAATGAAAATTTTATGTCATAGTATTTATGGTTTATTTCTTTTTTCCCTCCACACTCACCACTGTTTCACTTTTGGTATTTGTCACAAGTAAATGTTTTATTGATATTTGTTTATAAACCAACAACTGAATGGCTTAAGAAAATAATTAGACTTCCTCTATATAAAACGATGATAAATACCTATAAATCTAAGCGAAAAAATATTAATTAAATAAAATCGGATCAATGCGTAAAAGTATTAATATCAGATAATACATACTACAGTAAATATTTCTGATACGGAAAAAGTAAAATATGTGTAAAAGATTTAGATTCAGGTTAAATTAATATAACGCGGAGTATTCATACATGTTCGCGGTAAACTGTCAAATTGAATGTTGTACAGGAATGTTGTGAATATCTTGCCAACTTGCTTAAGAGCAGCAACGAATTCAAATTAAATAAGACATGCATCGTACAAAGAGATTAGATGCAATACAAAATTTTTATGTTACTAGGTATGTAGAATAAATATAAACAAAATTGTATATACATATTATGTCGGCGTTAGCGCGCCACCTGAGCGTCATTAATAGGACAGTCAATTGTCTACGAAGCACGAGTAAGTGGCTGTTTTTAATTATTACTAATGACAGTGATTTTTCATATTCCTTAAACAAATTACTGAAACTATTATTGCTGTGACAGTACTTAAAAACTTAACGTTAAGTTTAGATGCGGGCCGAGTGTACGAAATAAATTTAAAATAATATTTTGTAATAATGCGGCATTGAGAAATTATATTTATTTATATAAAAGAAAATACATACATAGGTACAATAGATTATAGCTTTAGGTGTCAGGTGCACCTTTGAATTCCTTTTTAAACAAATTATGAAAGAAGTGGTCGTGATTAGTTCTCAAGTTATTTTTTGTTTGTAAAATATTTATTTGTAATTTCGTAAATAAAAAATGTATGTAGTTATGTTTTACAAACCACCAACTGTTTACAAGTAATATAACACAAGGAATGTAATTATATAACAACTGGGGAAAGAGTTTTTGTTCCATAACAAGAGGTTGGGTCACTGATTATAAGGGATTTAGTGAGTAGGGGCCTGCCCAGGCCGAGCCTCACACATCCCTTCCGGTAGGCCGGTTGGACGGCTCGTAAAAATAGTTTCCCCTGTGTCATCAAAAAAAAAAAAACTGATTATAAGGGAGTAGTCATTAAAACGTTCTCTTTTAAATTAATTATGGTTGTGATGTATGATGATTGCTCGTGTTATAAATGGATTTGTTATATTAAATAATAATCATTCCAGTTATAAGGGGTTATATACAAAATGAACTTTTGTTATTTTTGTAAACTATCCTTTTTTAACTAATAAATTGCGTGATCACTAAACGGTTAAGCTCGAGATATTATATGAATAAAAAGTTTCTTAAGTACATTATAGCTTCCAGAGTACTCATATTAATAAATATATCTGTGTATTTGGTACGAATCTCAGAATATAACCATAAACGTAGAGTCTTTTGATCTCAACAATATGGAAATGAATACTAACAATTAATAATAGTTCGTTTGTAACGAAATATGTACAATTATGATTATATACAAATATAAAAGTCATAAAATATATATAGTAGGTATGATAGGTATGATATTAATTGATAGTCATCGTCACCTAGCACGGACTCGGACATCTTTGTTATCAATAAAAATGTGCAAATACATGTTTTATAAGTACTATATTACTAGTATATTTGATATTACGTTCATAGCATCTCTTACAACTCTGATCCACATGTAGTGAAAAAACTTTGGCTTCCAATTTAAATATTATCTGATTTGGTAAAAAATAATCTTTGTTATCAAAAATATGCGAGGAAAATAACGTTAAGCTACATTATCAGGGACCAGCATTATTTCACTTCTACTATATGTACACGTGGTTGTATTAATATTAATCAAAGAACCAAACAGTTTTGGAGGCACGTACAAAGGGTTTATGGCTTTGTAGCAGATCTAATTTGATTTCACGTCTCGGCGCGTTTTTGTTTATTTTTCATCACTTCAATATCGGGCTTTAAATTTTTAAATCTATTGTTTCTTGTCTTTAAATTCAGCCTCGTAAACTGACTTTGCTCAATGTTTAGATCACTTCTAAGCCTGGCTTCCATTTGATTTAATATTTTCCCTTTGTCATCATGATTGAAGAAGCGTCTTTAATTATGCACAAGTTAATGTATTTCAGGGCTAATTAAGTTTTTGGTCCTTTTATATTAAAAAATTGAAGCACTTTGAATTGATTTCAAATTTATTATAATAATTTGGATTAAACCTAAAGTGTTGGTATCCATTATTATCAATGCGTTTTTAATAAATGGTACTTAAATCTTGTATTAAATTGAAAAACCCTTTTTAATTTACTGTCTCGATGATGAAGTTTCTTTTGCTGTTGAAGTGATTCGGCTTAATGATCTTAATTTACTTGATAAATATGTAATTCAAAGTTCTAAATTAAAATGAACAAATTTCTATGATAATATTTAAAAAAAAACCATTTAATTACATCGTAAATAGTTCATTTTTCAATCTTTTTTCATGACACACATAAAGATTATTACATATTTTTTACTTTTACGCTCAGCAACAATACATTTCTTAACCAAATAATTCAAACTGATATGGACTTTAAGCTAATGATAAGAAGTTATATATGCATATGTACTTATATAACATTAAGAAACAGACCTATGTTAAATGTTAATTTTATTTAAACCCTTTAAATTAATAGAATTTCAATTGAACAACATGTCAAAGGAAAATAGGCTAAAAACATTTGATATTGGACCATTATTAATAAAATTATTTTTTCAGGTTCAATGGTTATATTTATATGATCTCAATGTGTTTTTTTTTTTGTCATTTATTGATAATTCATACATTGAGGAAACTTCAGGGATTAACATATTATAATATGTGCGAATGAAAGGCATGGTAGTGTGTGCTATATGTATCCTAAATAATCTTCAAATACATTTAATATTAAAGAAATAACTTTTCATACTTCTAGATTAAAAGTTTACTGTGTTAAATTCCTCTCAAATGGGTTCACGGAAGTTTCTTGAAAAGTATTACAAAGTTCCGATTTTGAATATTAGAATAAATTGAAAAGGTTAAAGTTTATTAAACTAAATGTAAGGATGTAATAATATAAACACGTTTGTTAAGGTTTTATGAGCATAGTTTGAATTTTTACAACGTAAGCATAATAAAAGTACAAACTTTTTCTAGAATAAATTTCGAATCCTTACTTATTTTCCTAATATAATATTCTTGTATGTTATCTTACAATATGTTATATGTCTCGGTCTACATTAATCCGTCTTCTTTGGTTGTGACGCTATCAGTCACATGACATTTAAATAAATCATTTGGTTTTTTTTTTGTTCAAGTCGCGTCACATCTGAGACGTTCTATTAACGATGTACTTTTATAATCGTTTGTTGTATTTGTAAGGATGTCTAATATAATTAATACCATAACAGTATGTATACATATAATATATAGATTATTAGATAGAATAAAAGATAATTTTAAACCTCTTTAGTTTGAAGAATACGTTATAATTTCAGATTTTTTTTAAATTTTGCTTTCGAGATTTTTTAAAAATTTGTTGGTAATATGGTGAATGTAACAACAATTGTAACTTATTATTTTCTTCGATTTGGAAACTGCTCAACTTTTCGGTATTTAAAAAAATATTACATACAACAAAGAGTTTGAAGAATCTAGTAGCTTATTTATCGATACGCCGAATTAACATCAAAATCTAGTTTGGCGAGTTGTAATGTATACACTTAAATTTTAAGAGACTTTTATTCCATGTATATAAAACTAGCTTTCCGCCCGCAGCTTCGCCCGCGTGGTGTTAGGTTATATCGCGTTTCCAAGAGAAAATTTCAAGTCTGTGATAAAAACTATCCTATGTTTTTTCTCCTGGTCAACTCTATCTCTGTACCAAATTTCATTAAAATCAGTTCAGCGGTTTAGGCGTGAAAGCGTAACAGACAGACAGACAAAGTTACTTTCGCATTTATAATATTAGTAGGGATGTGTAACGTTAGGAATATTACTGTTCTATATGAGCTGCTATAGTTAGTAAAACGTCCCATGAGTGACGTGATACTTATTCAAATATTATGGCATCATAAAAGGTTTACGACTCTTATTATGTCTATTAAGAAAAGTATTTGTTAAATGTTTCAAACGAATTTAATTAAGCGTTAAAATACCCTTTAAAATGAGATAATATTAAAATATATTTACAAAAATTAATTGAGGAAAGAAACTGTATCACTCTTGTTAAAATTATTGTTTGCAGTACATAGTTATTTATACAGGGTGACTGGTGAATTACTATCGATATTTGAGGACGTGATATTTGACGATCATATATGACAAAATAAAAATTAATATAACATAAATATTAATAAACTTCTAAGTAAAGTTAACCAAAAGTTATGTAATTAATTACGCATCGTGTGAACACCCTACAGATTAGTTATACACTGACACTCACACATACGCGTGTCGTGACGTAGTGTTGTATCAGCACGCCGCCGCACTCGTCCACACTTGAACATTTAGAACGTGTCAACACTTTACTTATTTATATGGAAATTTTGTCAAAAATTAAGTGCCTATTTTTTTTACATAATTCGAATGAGAATCATGTACCGAGTATTCTCCTTAAATATTGATAGTAATTCACCAGTCACCCTGTATAATGATTAATTTCTCTCATACACAAAAATGAGTATGTGGTATGAAGAAAAAATAAAAAAATATATTAAGAGATCAGGGACTGTCTTTTTATAAATTGTCCGTATCCTTTCTTTCAGTCAAAATTTAAATTTATGACATATGTACTTACCTAAAGCTTCAATAACAAATAACTTTATATAAAATATGAATATTCTTAAAAATATTAAACAAATGGCCCATACAACATTAAAGCTAGTTCTGTCTGCTGCTCCACTATATATTTCAAAGTTCCCAATGAAAAAACTTACTGTAAAGAGCTTTATCATCATTGACATAATGAAATTCGCTGTCCGTCAGTGAGCGCCTCATAAATATGAAATAGAATGAAGTATAAGCTATGAAACATAATTTAGACGTTGATCTTAAAATTCACTTTGTGCTTTATACAAGCATTTACTTTACTATAGCGGATTGAATATTATTTAACTGCAATGCAGCAATGGTAAGAAATACAGTTTTTTCAGACTGGATCGTATTCAAATAATTTATATCCAAATTTTCTGCATTGTGTTACATCGTCTCGAATGGTAGCAGGATCCGGTGACGTGTGTTTATACTCTACCGCCGTCGGTGGTGGGCAACTAGTACTAGTAACAACGAAAATTTGCCCTGAAATCTTTATATAATCACAGGGTAGCCCTGCTAGTGTAAAACCACTTGTGGTTGTGGTATTAGGCTTCTATTCCAAGGAGTCCAACACCTATCCAACACCAGTCTTAAAAACCTACGGCCTCATTTCCACCTTCCATTCGAGGAAATGCAGCCATTTTAGTCTTCTTCACGCTATTTTCTGTGAGAACGTGGTACTTCTCCGATCAAGCCAGCCCATGTTCGAGCTGTAGCAACTTGACCAGAGCCAGACTCCTCTTTCTTATCAATTTATGTTATTTTGAGTTACCCCCAGACTTTTTAAGACAGCTTGATTCGTCTTTTGTATTTCATTTTATGTACGGGTATATTAAGTAATATGAGTTTTATTTCTAATTGTACTACTCTAAATTTACATGTGAGTTGTCATTGTTGTTATGGACTTATATAAAATTAAAACTCCGATAAATGATACTGGAACATTAACAAGACTCTTAAATTTTATTATCACATTGCAACTCGTTAAGAGATAAAGGTAGTAGATATAATTGACATGTTATTTCTTTATTTAATAAAAAAATCTAGTTTGTAACTATCAGTCTTTTTTAAGGGAAATGACATAAAATGGCCTTCTCGTGGTATAATTATGTATAATATTAAGTTTCATGTATAAACCCATGTTATATTCTAATTAATGTAAAGTAAGTTATTTTTTTTTAACGAGAGATAAAGAAGTAAATATGTGATTTCAGACCCTTTGCTTTTGAGAGTTTCATTACAAAAAGAAAATGCTAGAAACTTAGATAATACTCTATTCCCCTCGAGTGTTCGCACTTGAGAATAAATTTTATTCAATGGTCTCCACAAGTTATCTGAATAAAAGTAATGAAAGTTTTTTAAATTCGATCTAAATTTCTTAAATACATTTGTAAGATGAAAGACAATTTACAATTTTATTACAAATTCCATCTAATATTTATCAAGGCACTCGTTCTATTGAATTTTATTTCCATTAATTTTAAGTATACTCACCAAGTAAATACCGCCACAAGGATCACTTTCCATTTGAACATGTCCAATTAACTTTATTTTTTACTGCTTCAAGTATTCAACGAATTTTATTCAAAACTAGTAAACCTGGCGAACTCCGTTTCGCCACCAGAAAGCTTTTATATAACATTTCGTTTGGTGATTAAAAGATGAAGATTTTTTTGTTTTGTATTTGAAAAGGAATTTTTTTATTTCATTTTACAACTGCAATGAATTCATTTCGATTACAAAAAAGAAGTGTTATTTAGTTGAACTTCTCTAAGTAAATGAAAGTGAATCCAAAGTAGATACCGAATGGAAGCGTTATACGTGTCCGCAAATTATCCGTTCCGTTAAAGTGGTCCTTTGTAAACCACATTTTTTGTTTTTTGGTCTAACTTTAACACAAATAAAGCGGATGGTTTCCAAACTCGTGAACACGCAAAATATAACGCCCATGTGAAAAACAATGTTTTCTAAATTTATCCCGCAAATACTAAATGGTTTTAAGAGTTCAAACTACAAACACAATACCGGTTTATCACATGAAATTAACAATGAGTAGCTGTCAACCAATGTATCATGCACCGGCACCAGTTACTTAAAATATTGATTAGTAGTATAGTCCAGTCATTTAAGCTTAAATTAGGTAAGAATCTCGGAATTCGAGATACCCAGCTGTAAGTCTGTAAATAGTTGCATATATACACCCTAAAAGTTGTCTCAAAACCTACATATGGTAGGGTGTAAGCAACTATTAAATTTCAAGGTTCAAAGGTCACAAAAATCGGTTTTTTGCGCTTTTTTTGGAAATATCTCATTTCCTATGGGTTTTTTGCTATTTGTATTTATTATCAATATTGTAGAATACTAAATTCTCTACAAATTTTGTTTCAAAATTTTTTTTATACGGTGTACCGTTTTCGAGATAAAGGGCGGAGAGCGCGCGGTGACCGCATCACTTCAGGTCAACCGGTGCCTCCGGTCGAAAACGCGCCATATATAGTTGATGAACTATCAATAAATCAATGATTATAAATATTTGTAAATTTTTATTAACTATTATATTATATTTTATCATTTTTTTCCTAAGTTATCCACTTTTTATTCAGTATTAATTTATTTAACAACACTTACTTGTCCATGTAATTGCAGAATTGTTAATGAAAATATAAGAATTATATTTGAATTTTAACCTAATTAATATTAATAATTTCTTACATGATGAAAAAAAAACAAATAAATTATGAATTAATCTTTTTATTAAAAAATATCATTGAATAAATTATTTTTTATTGAAAGTAAAAAAATGGAATAAAGGGTACAAAAACTACTATTTAAAATTTTAAACATCTTCTTCCTCTTCATCGTCGTCTTCTAGCTGCTGGTAAATTTCAAACTGGTCTTCATTATCTTCTTCAACCACATTTGTCTCAAGTTCTTCCATGATTTCGGGATCAAAGGTTCCATCTTCGTTAATGTCGCTCTGATATGGTTGAGCATTGAGACAAGCTTGCCCATTACATTGGCCACAAGCTAAAGAGCATTGCAAGCCCGCTTTCCTGTATCCGCATCGCGAACCACAACCACTTTTGCAGTTGCAGAAAATTGTATTTAGCAAATTTTCTGGAGCAGGTGGTAAAATTGTCATGATAGGCTCCAGAAAATCATTTCGCATTGCCCAACCCCATACCTGGGGTTCCAAATCATGTCCTAACCAAGTTTGAACTTGATAATATACACGGTTGAAATGTTGATGAGCAGCTGCACTTGTTGGTGGAATATTTGAAAGCAGGTTTATTAAGTTTTGTAGACTTGACGAAATGCGTATAACGAAGATGATCGAGACTTTTCACAGATTTCGGAGCATTATAGACTGCCAATAAGGTTTGAATAGATATAGATTTAATGCAATATTTATAATCATTGATTTATTGATAGTTAATCAACTATATATGGCGCGTTTTCGACCGGAGGCACCGGTTGACCTGAAGTGATGCGGTGACCGCGCGCTCTCCGCCCTCTATCTCGAAAACGGTACACCGTATAAAAAATTTTTTGAAACAAAATTTGTAGAGAATTTAGTATTCTACAATATTGATAATAAATACAAATAGCAAAAAACCCATAGGAAATGAGATATTTCCAAAAAAAGCGCAAAAAACCGATTTTTGTGACCTTTGACCATGAAATTTAATAGTTGCTTACACCCTACCATATGTAGGTTTTGAGACAACTTTTAGGGTGTATATATGCAACTATTTACAGACTTACAGCTGGGTATCTCGAATTCCGAGGTGAACTTACTATAATGACTGGACTATACATGTTATGTATGTGAAGGCGCTGTATGTGAAAAAAGATTTTCCCGCTTTTCTGTTGAAATTTTTTGTTATATACCTCACGGAACCCGAGACCTTTCCAACGAATGCAAAACCGTGGAAATTAGTTCGTTCCGGACCGGACTTATTTTTATATAGTAGATCTCTTACAAATATCTAATTGTCATCAGTACGTCATTCCATATTTGTCATTATACGTCAATTGCATAGCTGTCAATTGTGTTTCGTTATTCCACGTTTTATAGTGACTGACGGTTCATGTCCAGTCCCACGGGAATGCTGTCGAACGGGATAAAAAGTATCCTATTGCAATTTCCTGGCTCTAAACTACCTTCTTGCCAATTTTCAGCTAAATCGGTTCAGCCGTTCTTGAGTTATAAGTGGAGTCACTAACACAACTTTCTTTTATATATATAGATAGATTTACATCGAATTAGTCATGCACCATTTTTTATTCTAATTTTAATTTGAATATTTGCTTAGAGTTGTTAAAAACACAATTCTAATTGTTTTAAGTATCCGAACATTTCTATGAACAAATTATAATTTATAGAATAGGATGCCTACAAAACCGTAAAAATATCGTTGTCTTATAATGAAGAGAATATGAATATGTGATGATGTGTGATTTGATATGTGTAATGAAGAGAATATGAATGTGAACGTAGTGTGGGTCTTATTTATATATTATCACGCCTTCATACATATATATCACAATGATTAATAAATGTAAATCAAAAGTAAACTATAGATACAAAATTTATGAAAAATATAGCAAATATAAACAAAAAAAAAAATAACATGACATATATTTTTTATTTATTTAGTCATGAAGCTAAATGATATTCAAGTAACTGCAGCTTCAATGTGATTCAACTAACTTTGATATAGCTACGTTTTGATACTATACATCTTTTATTGTTATAATTTATTACACAATTTCGTCATTTTAAGTTCTTTAGATTTCAATCCCTCAAAAATGTTATAACTTTCGTTCAGACGGACAATTGGTTTCTTGTGGTTCAATTTAACATTATCTTATGTTACTTCGTATTTTTTTGTTTCAAATCTTTGTTATCTCACAAATGAAAGATGTGTCTGTATTCCTTCAGTAGTGTGTCTTGATTTACATTTATACGGTAATAAAAATTGTACTTTAACTATTTTTATTATATTCTATTTCATAACATGCTTTTTATAAACTTTTGGAGGGTTGTAGTCTTTTTATGGTGGTGAAAACCTGAATAATTAACCACACGGGATACTATACATAAAGAAATTGACAGAAGAATCGCTTATACGTGGAAAAGATTTTGATCTCTTAGTGAGGTTATGAAAAACAAAGACATGACAATTAAAGATAAACGGAAAGTTTATAACACAATGCATTTTACCATGTTTAACATATGGCTATCAAACGTGTTCATTAAAAGAGAAACTGACTAATAAAATAATCGTATGTCAAAATGGTATAGAAAGAAGTGCAACCGGAGTAAGAAGAAAAGATAAAATAAGATTAAACAAAATTAAAAAGGTAATCACATTTAAATATGTGAACAACGTCTGCAAAATATTTAAATTTGAATGGACAGGACATATCATGAGAGAGGAAAATGGAAAATGCTCCGAGACGGCTACAGAAGTAAAGGTAGATAAATAATACTTTGGGAAGATGACTTCAAAGAGTCCATTATGGATCAGAATTGCGAAAGACAGAAATAGGTGGTAAACTTTGAAGAAAGACTTTGTCGAACGACAATATGTTGTTACAATAACCGATCGCCAGAAATAATTAATTAATGTCAAAACAGTAATTTGAATTAGTAAAATAGCGATAAAGTCTTACTTAATTTATTTTTATTTATTATAATATTTTAGCGGTTTGAAATTCTTTTCTTAGTTTTTGCATAGTGTAGTGATATATTTCAATATGTACCTGATAATGAAATGAGATCAAATATTCTTCGTTATATTTATATCTTAATTGAAATTTTATACATGTAAATGAGATAACTTTATAAAGTCTGATTGAAAATATGAGAGAAGAAGATAAAATAACCAACCAACATATTCCTACAATGCTATCTTTTATAAGTTAAGAAATGAGTCTAATAATTCACCAAAATGTTTTCATTGTGGCTTTTGCCTTTTGTTTATGAAGACAATATCTTATCGTAGCCAAAACCTCCATAAAAGTTTTCTTTGAAATCTCATCAACATGAATTAAAACACGAATTAATTTTCGAAATATACTTTGTTCTCAAGATATTGCTCGCTAAGTTTTCTAGTGAATTAATAACTAATAATAATAATCATAAAACAAGACTTGTATCTAATTGAAAACAAAATGATAAAATAATCTATATCAAATGTACTAGAAGTACATACTAGAAAAGCAAAAACAAAGTTAAAATATGTTGAAGATATAATCAAGATAAAGTAATGTGACTTTTTCAAATACAGACAATGCTCGTGTCACCTTGTTACCAATGTGTATTCATGAGGTAATTCAAAGCAAAGTTTTTAACGAAAATAAAAAGGCGACGTATATGACAACCTTCTAATAGTAAAAAATTAGACACTTTATGAGCGATCTAAAAATATTTTTTTATTTTTATTTGATAAATCTCTCAAAGAGGAGATTTTCAATCTATTTAAGAGTTTGGCAACAACCTCTCAACAATTTTATCGAGATAGAAAAATTACACCAATTATAAGAGTATCAAATATCAAAACGAAAAATACAATTGATTTATAAAGTATAAAATAATATAAAGGATATTAAGCAACCTGTAATTTCAAAGAAGAATTGACTAGTGAGTAATAAATGTGATAGTATTTTAATGTAATAAACCTGAATGATTATGAGAGCATGTTAGCCTGATGTACGAACGAGTTCGTGAAATATGTAGAGACTTTAAACATGTACTTTCATATTCTGTTGTACTTAATTTGGAAGTCGATACTTGAAGAACAAAGTTCTAATAGTTTTATAAACCTACATCCTTCTTGAACGTGGAGTAAATTAAAAATAAATATGAAGAAAGAAAATTCTCTTCAAAACGTTTTCAGTTTCCTTGTTAAAGAAATCTACAGTTGTTTAGTATAAAAATTTTACAAAAGAATAAGAAATATACATTTTTAAAAAAAGTCAAATAAACTTCGGAATTTATGAGAAATCTTAAAGCTTTTGCAAGACGTTGAACAAAGAACATTTAATATTTAGTGTCTTCTTCACCGAGATCCTACAGTAATTAGTGACGCTACAATATCATATAAAATATTCAGATGAGTCCTCATTTAATATTGACTTGAGTATTAACTATAATATAAAAGAAACATTTTCGTTCAACCATTACAATAGTAAACAGTTAATAAGCTGTGAGCCGGGGTTTCACCCTCGTGGACTACATTATATTAAAAATTTACATTTTCATTAATATTATTAACGATTTAAAGTAACGTGTAGTAGTAACATTGTGCAGTCATTACTCACACGGTTCTGTTTCAGTGCAGGCTGGCTTTACTTGATCAGAAAAGAACCTTCTCTAGGATTTTAATTTTATCAGAAATTATTTTCTTTTGTACATTCTTCTCATAATATTTCGTTGATGCATGCGATGAATAAATTTGAATGTCATATTTTTATAAAACTTTAATGAATCCTGATACTCAGTGTCATTCAAACGATTAATAGCTTCTTTTGTTAGAAAATGTCTTATCTAAGTAAATTTTATTTTATAATAACGATGCTAATAGCATCCGACCGTCTCAGACCGTATAGTTAGCGTTTTTATAGTAAATCAGTAATACTAAAATACTATTCTTTTTTCGTTACATGAAAAAATCCTAACGTAAGATTTTTGTGAATGATTGATATTGTTTTTAATTTTTCCTTTTCTTTAATTCAATAAGTATTTGGAATAGTCCACAATCTCGTATAGCTTTCTATTTAATTCCCAACAATTGATCTTTTTTGTTACATTTGAACTACTTCATTTACAAAATTTATCAAAAGAAGTCTTAATAGAGTAAACATTGAAAAGAGAGAGAAAATATTCTTTGAAATAACGAGAAGTATTATTATGTACCAGTTATAGTCGGTATGCTTTTTCAAATAGTTAATAATCTTTCAGACGTATGTGCCCCAAGTTCATATTACATCCCTTACTATATAAAAGATACCATCCCCGAAAATAACTAATAATTTAATTGAAAGATTTTAATAATAATGCCTTCGTACATATTTGGATCCTAATTACCTATTGTAATGATTTTGTCACTGTTACGTTACTTAATACTTTTTTATTATTTGTTAAACCGTAGCTACTGGAAAAACAAAAACTTCTTTCTCGTTGCGAAATCATACATTTTTGAAAGGGAAAATCAATAAATACAATTATTTTATTCTTAACTTTATGTTACACTGATAAGTTCAGGGATTGGAATTAACGGTATTTTATCATTTAATATGACTACCACACTAAAAATTTCGGAAATTACTAAGCTTTTTAAATATTTAACAGCTACTATGAAAGGTTCATCTCGTTGGTCCGTGATCACGGTTGCTGCAAAGGAACCGAAACTATACCGAACTAAAGTAGTATCAAAGAAAGAACTAATAAAATAATATTTGTATGAATTAGTCGTTAGTTTGGTTGGTTATATTAATTTTCTCGTCGTCTCTCAGATGCGAGAGATCGTCTAATGTTCACCGAGTATTAATTAATAAGAAGCTTGTTTAATGAACTACCGAAGGCGTCGCTTGAAGCAGAACTAACTGTCTATTGGTGTAATAATAATTCATTTGGACCTTAATACATAGATGCAGTATTCAAAATTATCATAGATTTATATGATTATGTTTTGAAACAAGGCTGAAAATAAGTTTAAATGTTATTATAAAAGCTAACTGTGAAAGAAGTTCATGCTTAAATAAAATATTAGTATTGGTTTCAGTCAAAAAATATTCTTTTTTTAACAGAAAATATATTTGAAAAACATTGACCTCAAAAAACTTATTTTCGTATTTAGACCATTTTGATGTTACTTGTATTGTGTATGTTAATAAATTCCTATTTCAAATATTTTGAATATAATAGACAATAGAGTTGTTTTAAAAAAAAAAACTATTATGCATATTATTGTATTTTATACAGATGATGTTTAATATATATATATCGACGCTATCAGCTTTAATAACGGATGCGACATGAAAATAATTTGAGGCTGCCATCAATTCTTATTAAACCTCATTAGTATTTATGATTATTGTTAAAAGTAAAACGAAATCAAAGGAGAATAGAACTATGTTTGAATCTTGTTATAAATATGACGTCTGGACGCGCGACGGCAGACTCCAGAATTGATAATTCAGAGTTCAGTGAATGCGTATCATTGAAATATGTGATTATGAAGAACCATTGAGATATACAGGAGCATTAATAATAATTGAAGTTTCATTTTAAAATATCATGGCACGCTCTAGAGCAAGTGACATTTGTGACGTCACCGAGGCTGGCGTCTCTCTGTTTTAAAACAACGAAATTGTAATAAATCCGATATATCATCTTCTATATAAATAAAGAGGAAAGATTTGTTTGTTTATTTGTTATGAATAGGCTCCGAAACTACTGAACCGATTTCAAAAATTCTTTCACCTTTGGAAAGCTGCATTATTCCCGAGTAATATAAGCTACATTATATTTTTTTTTTAAATTAGGGATCCTTACTGAAACTCCAATAATGTAACCTAAAGTGTAAAAAATGATCTGAAAAATTCCTTACGTCGCGTGCGCTGCGAAAACTATTGACGATAGAACCAAATCATTTACTACGACTTTGCAGAACTCATCTACAAAAAGTGTCTCGACAGCATATGTCTAAATATTACAGTTATGTCACAGTAAGCGGTTTTTTATTCTAAAATTTAATTTATATGCCGCCGCTTGAAAAGGCTCTTTATTTGTACCTTGGTATTAATCCTTATCAAATTAAATTACTTTATATTCTAGACGGCTTCAATACCTTTTTATAACTCTTTGAATTATTCAGTTCGGACATTTCATTCGGAAGATATCACGAGTTTAAAATTGCAAGTATTAGAAAAAAGTCGCGTGGTTGAAGCTCATCGCGCTCAGCTAGCCAGCATGCGATGTAGGCTCTATGTAAGCGTCACTGGGGTACGAGGGGGGAGTCAATCACAACTAATATTATAGATGCGAAAGTAAGTCTGTCTATCTGTTACGCTTTCCCACTTTAACCTCTCAACCGTTTTTGATGAAATTTGGCACAGACAATCTTTACCCTTTATTGCGAAAAAGGGGATGAAGAGGTTGAAAGTTTGTATGGAATTTCTTAATTTTAAAAGATATTACCATGAAAATTTTTATTTAAGCACTTGATAAGACATTTAAACATTTGTTCTAGCATTTTTGAAATTTCGACCAGTGAGGAGGTGAAATAAGGGTTGAAAGATTGTATGGGATTTTTTAATTTTAAAAGATCCCATACAATCTTTTAAAATTAAAAAATCCCATCAAACTTTTTTAATTTTAAAAGATGAAACCATGAAACTTTATATTTAAGCACTTGATAAGACATATTTAAACATTTGTTCTAGCGTTTTTGAAATTTAAAATCGTTTGTTATTTTTACCACCGTGGGGGTGAAATTCTACACACGGAATTCCCGAAATTCGAACAGAACGGAACAGGGACTACGAAGCTAAACTTTTTGTATACAAAATTTTAATCACTGAACCTAGGAACATCATATTTAGAAGTTTTAGGTGTATCAAGTTAAAAAAAAATTGGCTTTTGAAGTAAAAGTTCCTTTAAACGAATAGGTACCTAATCTGCATCGCCGCCGCTGCCGTCGGTCGTCGTCGCCGCACAGTGGGAAAGCCCCATACAAGGCAGTCTCAAAACCCCTTCACATGAAAGTCGTTGTTATGGAGTAAAACTAATTAATTAATATAGTCTTATAAATAAGCTTTCTTTTCTATATTTTTTTAATTATTTTTTGCAAATCATAAAATATATTAAAAGGCATCAAAGTTAACTCATGTTCAATGGTGTTACTTTGGCCCAGTACATTACTTCAATTCAACGCCACATTACTTGAAAGTATTACTAATATTATAAATGCGAAAGTAACTCTATCTGTCTGTCTGTTACGTTTTCTCGCCTAAACCACTGAACTGATTTTAATGAAACTTGGTACAAAGATAGAGTTGACCTTGAGAAAGAACATAGAATAGTTTTTATCGCAGACTTTTGAAAAGGTTCTCTTGGAAACGCGATATAACCGAACTCCACGCGGGCGAAGCCGCGGGTGGAAAGCTAGTTTCTTATTAACTGACGTAGTTAAAAAATCTGGGTTTTGTATGAAAAAACTCATAAGAAAAATTTGAAATTGTTTTTTTATTAAATAGTTCGATATTATTAACAATTCTATTCCAAAATTGATACAGCGAGACTTGCTCCGTTCACAATACAGACATGTAACAAAGACTAGCTGGGGATTACTCTATAAGGGTTCACTTTAGAAATCTGAGTGAAACAATTTTCAATCACCTGAAAGATATCTTACTTCATGAAAATGAAAATGACGTGATCATTAGTACCTAATGGGGTTCTGCGATATAAATGTCAAAATATGAAATACAACGGGATCGTTTAAAAATTTACTCGTTTGTTCTTACAAAATATTGTTCGATGTAGTAGAATAGCTAAGGGTGTAAATGATCATTGATAATAAGTGATAACTAAATATGAAGTAGTTATTGTATTGGCATTATTTGGTCTGAGGTTTTTCATCACCTGGGCGAAGCAAATGAGAGTATTAAATGGGTCTTCAAGCTTAAAAGAAATTATATAGAAATTATAATCTGACCAAGTTTATTCCTACCAACTCAAAGACTCTTCTCAAGTGACTTTTTAATACTTTTTACTCAAAAATTATACATTGTATAATCTTCTAAAATCCTAAATTACAGGTCTAAATCCTAAATTATAGGTTCTTAAAATGATATACCGTATAACAATTCCATAATGAAAGGCTTGATCACTCTGGTACATAAACTACAGAAATGACATAAGTATTTAGTTATTGATCTCATTCGAACATTTAACTTTGATAACCGCAGGAGGGTTTCTAACAAACGTACATTCAAAACTACTTGAAAACATTAATTGAATTGATGTTCCTTCGTCTGTACTGTATATACTGAAGTTCTTTTAAAGTAAGGTGTTAATTTAACTTTAATAAACACTATTAAAGTATTACTTAAAAAACATCAGTTTACGAAATGTTTTTAAAACTTTAAGTAAGCATGAAATCTAAAGTATAAAAGAAGAGGTTTTTTACTATGTGAGAGGGTCAGTCAAGACACAAAATATACATTTTTATTCTTTAATTCAAAACAAATGTTTTGTTCTGACTTTTATTCTGTGATATTTATGCCGTCATTATTAATTGTTGTGGAATTATTGAGTATTGATGTTGTACATCTGATAGATGAAGAACAAACAAGAATGGTACCTTCAAGTCCTTTAAAGCTACGTTTCTTTAAGTTTTTTGTCGTGTAAGTTGTTTTCATGAGCCTGTTACATTTTTTTATTCATGACACGACTTTCAATTACATTATAATTTCATTTTCTTTTTTACTTTTCTGTATTAAATTACTCTTAATTTCCTATTTTTCATTCTAATTCAATGTCCTACTGTCTCTTCAATTAATTTCTAACAATCATATAAAGAATATTTATGGCTAGTTAGAAGCATTACAGTTTTATTGATGCAGGGAGTTTTTTTGATCTGTTATTTCTTTATAAAATAATGGTGGTGGTGATTTATAAACTACCTTTGGTTTTCATACAGTTTCAGATGAAGTTATATCAGAAACAATGTTCTTCGAAACAAATAAAAGGTTTATAACCGTCTAATAGGTTGTTCATCGGATAACATCTAATTGTTCAACATGCTTGAGAATATAAAACTCTTATTATCAAACTATAAATATAAAAAAGAATAATGTATTAGATTTAACTGAAGCCAAACAACACAAATCTAAAATACAAAATATCAATCACTCACTCACCACCACTCCGATATATTTTTCGTATCAACATCTATATTATAACTCTGTTTAATAGTTATTTTAAATATCTAAGTTGTTTTTAATTAAGTTCTTTACTTATTTACAAAAATTTATAGAAGCCATACCCACAATTACTTTAAATAATGGCCCGAATTGCATATGGATATGGTTTGAAATTTTATATGTTCTTTAAATTAATGTTTTAACCAGGGGCAGTTTTTTAATTTCTCTTCAACGCAGACTAATTTTTTAACGTTTTCTACACAAGTTCAAATATAAGCTTATATTAAAAGTGAAATAATAAATATAAGAATTAAAAACACAAGTGCTTGTAGATGGTGTAGTTTGTATATATCGTTAGACTTATATGTATATTATTATAAATCCATCTATTGTTATTAAATGTGTAATTATTATATAAGCTTCTCTTTGGCTAAATGCAATTAGAAACTTTTCATTGAGTTTGTTTGTGTTTTATTTCTCGTGCAAACACTCCTCAAGAGTAAAAATCGCTAACTGTAGTTATGTTTCACAAACCATAGAACCCCTTAAAACTATTACAGCACAAAAAATGTAATTAAAGTATTATATCATAACTTGGGGAAAGTTTTTTTGCTCCATAAATATATAACAAGAGGTTTGGTCACTGAGGATAAGGGAGTAGTCATTAAAACGTTCTCTTATAAATGAATTATGCTTGTGATGTATGATGACTGCTCTTGTGAGAAATGGCTGTGTTATATTAATTATTTTTCTACTTCCACTAGTTCATATACCATATAATAAATAAATACACAGAATACAAAATATTTCGTTACAAAGTATTTAAGTTGATTTTTCGTTTTCTGTTCTGCGATCTGTGTATAGCTTCGATTGTGTAGTAAACAGTATGGTTCAAATTTAATTACTGTTATAAAAATAACTTTGTATTTAATTTTAACGTGAAAACAATACTCAGTCTTTTAGAGTATTATAATGAGGAATGTCAAATCATGTCCTTGAAGGATAGTGACTACCGAAGATTGATCGTTACTTCAACAGATTAATTAGCTTTATTCTCTTGTTTTTTTTGCATTTTGCAAAAAAACATTAAATTACAGATCAATTCTTTCAGTTCTTCTTTCTTTCAGTTAACGTATCGATAAAAAATAAATAATTGTTTTTATTTTGTTTCGTCTTCGAATACTTACTTATTTGACTAATATAATATTCTTGTATGGTATCTAACAATATGTTAAATGTCTCGGTCCACACTTATTCGTCTTCTTTGTTTTGTTTTTTGAGTTCAAGCCGTGACACATCTGAGACGTTCTATTAACGATGTACTTTTATAGCCGTCTGATGTAGTTGTGAGTTGTACGTCTAAGAATTAATACCATTACAATATATAAACAGATCGTTGGATAATATAATAAAAGCATAATAAAATATAGGCAAAATAACTTATAAACAATATTAATATATTAATTATTATAAACATAAACTATATTATAAACTACTGTAAGATGTGTAACATCTGAAGACATTTTTTATATCTGATAGAGTTTCAATTTAAGAAAATTGCTAAAATATTACATTTCTGGAATTGTTGATGATTATATATTTGAAATATTTGACCCTCCTTCTGAATAACTTCTCAAATTTGACAAAAATTTCTTTTATTACAAATATCTATCTTAAATGCTTATGAGACTCCAGACAATATATTTATTAACAATACTATAGCATTGTTCTTTAGAAAGAAATAATTTATAACAATTAAGATTGTCTATCTGAATAATTTAATGACAAATATTTAGTAAATCCGAAGCGGTTTCTACCTACTCATATTGTTTTTAGGCCTATAAGTTGTTATAATAAAATACCGAGTAACCACAAATGTAGAGTAACCAGTAGAATACTGCTAAGGCTTTTATCATGAAAACTGTAATATGAGCATCAAATATTCCAGATGAATAGACTGGCGGTTGAAACTCACACATTGTAATTAGAAGTAAACGGGAAGTTTCCTGAATAATTAATGTAATTGTTCGTTAAATAATTAATAGATATTAAACATAAACAAAACAGCGATTTCTCTCCAAAGATGTTGTTATTACTAGAATGGAATCATAATTTTAATTTTGTATATATGTCAATTACATTTATAGAATGTGATCAAGTATATGTATGCTTATATATTTTAATTTCACGAAAGCAATGTTACGAAATTAATTTCCATTAAATACATGTTCTCCGTTAACAATATATGTTTTTTGAAGGTTAGTCTCGTCACCACGGTCGTAGAGAGCTACCCAGGCACTAAAACGACTGAGATCGAGTCAATACTGTGAGGTCAATAATAATCGTAATTGGTAGATGTTTCTTTGAAGCATGGTGTTAAAAGATTTAAGGACTGCATTGAAATATCTACAAGATTCTACATGAAATCTTAGCTTTATTTCATCTCGTGTGATCTCGTATGATCGTACCGAATCTCTTAGTGTAGATGAATTATTATGAATGTTATATATATGTACATATATAGCTTGATATCTTTGTCTTATAATAAGCTTAGATTTATTTATGGCTGTAAAGTGTTAAAGGTATTTAAAATCGTTGATAAACTCAGTGTACCTACGATGAGTAATGATATTCATACGTATAGTAAATAATACTGATCAATTAAAGTGTGGTTTTATTCTCAACTACCAATTTTTGTTTCCGAGACAAGATTTTTTTGGCAAATTTACACATTGCTATAACGCATTCACAACTGCAAAACCTCACCAGGAGTTTTGAGGCAATAGAATTGTGAAAACAAAGGTCGTTCCACTTAATAGTTTTAGTTGGTTATGTTTGGAATACTTCCGTGAATATAAAACCATATACTTAGTGCTCGTGTTATTGAAACGATCCTAACTTTTATTAATAAAGACTTAGTGTTAAAATAAAGGTTTTGGACAGTGATATCCTTATAAGTAAATATCAATACAATAAACAAAAAATGTGTTTTTTTTTAAGGCAAGATAACTCAACTAAAAGTATAGTCACATGAATGAAAAAACATTTTAGTTAAGAATGCAATGCTTTTTTATAGAATTATAAATTATAATCCAAGATAATGTCAGTTTCCTTCGAACTTAATAGTCAAAGCACTTAAAGAAATGATGTATGACTTTATTTTATACTGACAGACATTAGACACCACTGGGTAACAGTCTTGAATAGATTGAGTGTAGGACACGCTAAAAAACAAATTTAGAGAAACTTTGGTTAAATACTTCGAGTCCGAATACAAACAAACAACAGTCTGGCTGACAGAGTTATATATTAATTATTTATATAAAATTAATTAATTTAATGTACATATTTCAATGGGAGATTGATTTCAATATTTCGAAATATCTATTTATATATTATATAGTTTTTTTATATTCGGATATTTAAACTTATTTTGTGAATAGTTCCCTTTGTTAATATTGTTATGAACTAGTCACATAATTCTCGGTTGTATATTTTACCTTCACTCGCATTCAGAACAAATTTGGAGTAATTTTCAAGACTTGGCTCCAAAGACACCGCTTATTCCAGTCAGAGCATTTGCCAAATTACCTCTACTTGCACGAGGTGAGGATTGTGACTCAAATATTTCAGTTTTAATGGACATGATTATATGACAAGTGTTTTAAATCAAATAATAACATTTTCTGTAAATTCTGAAATAAATATTTGAAATAAGATAAGTATAATAATATTGGAAGTATAATTATTATAATAATATATATAAATAATACAATAATGTTTTTAAATAAAAAAAGAAAAACAATGTTTCATTATACAATAGTCGTAAGATGCAAAAAAAGTAAGAAAAAACCTAAAAAAATAAAGAGAAGTTTATAGTCGTACAGCTTAACATAGTTTTGGATGTTTTGGAGTAAACTCCATACAGCCTTTTATTTATGTGGTATAGCTGTTTTATTTGCTTCTTTAATATATATTTTACAAACGTGGACTTAAAGTATATTATATTCAATATTATCTGTTAATTTACCGTCTTTTATTAACAATCAATAATCCTCAAGTCATCAATTCAAGTGTTCTTCATCTCGTCTTCTTTTTATTATATCTTCAGCTTCATCAATCCGATCTCTTTATGACAGTTCAATTGGTCCTTTTATGTATTACTAGGATATTATAATATTATAGATAAATATGGGTTATAAAAATAATATTTGAACTTAGTGAATATATTTGATTGGAAAAAAATGTATTAATGGTTTATAAATTATAAACAAAATAGTTTTAACAACAAATCTTTTGCAGACTAGTAAGAGATTTAATACTTGTTTAAGAAACAAAAACAAAATCTCAATTAAGAAAAAAGCTGATTTATAAGTTACAAAAATATAATGTTTTTAAAATATCAAAGATGCATATTAAAAGAAACTGTACACATCTATGTCTATATCTACAGAATCAACATTTTACTATATTTTTTATAGTAAACTTATGAAATATATAATTTATTTGGAGTTTCAAGTCACAGAACAAACTAATCTGCATTACAAATTTGATACACATTACTTTATACATTATACCAGGGCTTGAAAAGTTGTGTAAAGAAACGTCAAAGAATCATTAAAAATATTTAGAAAACATTAAAAATCCCAAAATTATAGATGTTTTTAAAGTATTAAATCAAAATTTTCACGAAATGAGGTATCCAAAAGTAAGATAAGATAGAAGTTTTGTAAATTATAGTCAGTTTTCAATCCAATAAATAAGCAGAGATGGATGACATTCTCACTATTGATTCTTATATCATATAAATTCAATATTTACATTTGTGAATAATTTATCTTTAAAATAAAAGAACCGATAACAATAAATCAGTCATTCATCAGTGAATAAAACGATGATACCATGAACTATAAATATAATGTATGTTGACCTACAAAATATATGAAAATAGGCAAAATTTACCCAACATATCAAAAAAAAATATTATTCTTATACACACAAAATGGAATTCATACATTCATAATCTTATTATGGTGCGCCGTAAAATGAATGTTTGGGATAAGGTTGGTAATTTATTGGTTCGAATTATTATAGTCCAAGAGCCCGGGGCCCCCAGACGTTACTTATTTTCTGAGTAACGAAAAGTATCGTACAGAGTAGTGTTAGTGTATACGTTGAAGGTATGCATACCTGCTAACTTGGGCCGACGGCCAATTCACAGGTACCAGGTGCTAGAGGTACATAAAAATATTGGTCACTTTTCTTAAATTCTGAGAGCTGATTTTTATATATATTTTAAAAAATTGAATTAAAAATTTAAAATTAATAGTGCCAGAACGTTTTCGTGGGCGGTAATTTACGCCAGAAGCTTTAAAGTTTGGAAAAAAATAACGTAAGTTTACTCAAAGTCTGAGTCTTGATTTTTATATATGATATTTTAGAAACTACATATTTTAAAACTATTTCTATGCGGCCAGAAAAATTCTAGGGGCCAAATATCTCCCAGACATATTTAAAATGTTTTCGCGGTTTTATATCACAGGCCTGTTGAATTTATGTTTTAGTTCAGTCTTGTAATTTTTTAAATAATAATCAAACCATATTTTAGTGCCCAATTACAAATTATAAATTTCAGTATGATAAAAATTATTAAGTTATGAGTGGGAAGGTTCGTACGAAAAGTAACAAAAAAAATATATTTTGTTACTAGCATTTTATCCTGTAAAAAATATTTATTTGTATTTTTCTACAAAACATAGAGAAATATGTAGAGCAAATATTATAAAAAAAATATTTAAGATGAATTACTTTCTTTATTAATAATAATTAAATTTTAGTTTTTAATATTCGTCATCGTCATCATTGGTGTTTGAGAACTCGTCATCCAGCCAATTATTGTATTGAGTCTCTAAGTCATCATCATCATCATTAATATCAGTATTACTTGTTTCTGTCTCTGTAAAATCAAATAAAATATCAAAATTATGAGTAAAATAGCTACATATTTATAAAATTAAAAAAAAAATCTAAGTTTTTGTCAAGCGATTCACTGACGGTAACTGGTCTCCATCGAACCAATTAAATTGATATCGCTTGTCTTCTAGCTTCCATCCGTTATTCTCTGGTCTGAAAATATCAAGCATCTTCATATGAGCATTATTCCAAGAGACTAGCGATGTAATTTGCTCTCCGGAACTGCTTCGGAAGTTCAGTCTTACGCGGTGGTAAGTTGCTCGCATCAAAGTTTTTAATATTTTTCAGGATAAACTCTTCATTTACATCAGAAGCAGTATAGGTGTTGATAAGCTATTAAAGTCTTGCAGCATCTACATCAATGACTCCGGCCACGTTATAAACATTGCAAATAAAGTTTTGGATGGTATTGAAGGTTTCTTCCTCAAGTTCACTATTACTACTGAATAACTCCAGTTCGCTAAATCTGCAAAGTGCTTTTTGGTACTCTTCGTTTTTTCTAAGAATACTGAATGGCCTTTGTTTACCTTTCTTAAAAAAAAAGCAGGATTGTAATCACAGCCAGTGATCGCATGAAAGCCTGCTAAACTTTGAGATAAAGACGGTTCTTATTCCTCGTAAATAATGATCTTATGCATACTCATGGCTGCATAGAAATAGTGTTAAAATAGTTTCTAAAATATCATATATAAAAATCAAGACTCAGACTTTGAGTAAACTTACGTTATTTTTTTCCAAACTTTAAAGCTTCTGGCGTAAATTACCGCCGACGAAAACGTTCTGGCACTATTAATTTTAAATTTTAATTCAATTTTTTAAAATATATATAAAAAAATCAGCTCTCAGAATTTAAGAAAAGTGACCAATATTTTTATGTACCTCTAGCATCTGGTACCTGTGAATTGGCCGTCGGCCCAAGTTAGCAGGTATGCATACCTTCAACGTATACACTAACACTACTCTGTACGATACTTTTCGTTACTCAGAAAATAAGTAACGTCTGGGGGCCCCGGGCTCTTACTCTATTAGAAAATAAATTGAATGAAAGAAAGTCGAATACGGAATATTATATTGACGTAGCATTCAATAAGTGTCACTATTTAAACGAAACGTCTCTACCATTCCTAAAATTATTCGTTTCATATTTCGCATTTTACGACACGTATTATTTGACTATACAGGGTGACTGGTGAATTACTACCAATATTTAAGGAGCATACTCAGTACATGATTCTCATTCGAATTATGTAAAAAAAATAGGTACTTAATTTTTGACCAAATTTCCTTATAAATAAATAAAGTGTGTACACGTTCCAAGTTTTCCAAGTGTGGACGCGTGCGGCGGCGTGCTGATACAACAACACGCCTCCGCGCACGAGTGTGTGTGTGTGTGTGTATACCTAATCTGTAGGGTGTTCATAGGATGCGTAATTAATTACATAACTTTTGGTTAACTTTACTTAGAAGTTTATTAATATTTATGTTATTATAATTTTTATTTTGTCATATATGATCGTCAAATATCACGTCCTCAAATATCGATAGTAATTCACCAGTCACCCTGTATATACCGTTATATACCGTATATACCGTTGTATATTTATACTCATTTTTGTCTTGACTCCTTGGTATTTGTGAGTTTTAATGACTGACTTTAATAAAAATTATAGTGAATTTTTTTTATTATTGCTATACTGAAATTTATTCAACACGATACTCAGCCCTGACTAGGTTATCATTATGATACTATTATTATTATATAAATAAAATAAAAAGTGTGTTTCACATGATCATATGTAAAGGAACTCAATCTTCTCTACTGTATTTACGATATGAATATTATGTAAGTTAAAGTTAATTGACATAAATATGTACATAATAGGAATATAATAATGTGTGACTTTTTGGTAGAGAATGTGTGGTTTGTTAAATCAGATGTAGTGGTTTGATTTGTTTATTGTGATGTTTGGCGAAACCGGAGAAATGTTTATATTCCTCTGTTTTTAAAAAAATGAAACTATTCCTAAGTATTGTGAAAGTTTCGATCACTTTTATATGTAGTTTTAATTAAAATATTTTTTAGGATTTTCCCA
Source organism: Danaus chrysippus (assembly GCA_916720795.1). Lineage (NCBI taxonomy): Eukaryota > Metazoa > Arthropoda > Insecta > Lepidoptera > Nymphalidae > Danaus > Danaus chrysippus. The sequence goes on along the minus strand of CAKASE010000077.1, from coordinate 4,304,112 downwards.
ACTACAATAGGAATATCTTAAACTTAAACTGTCTAAACATTACCATACGGTAATGTTTGGTAGGTTTGTGGAAATTACTTGGTTAACATGCTGTATTTTGGCCTCTAGGTATTCAGTAACGCAAAGGTATTGGCATCTCTAGAACAAATATTTACGTATCGTTAACAAACGCCTACTGTAGTTGTATAAAGAGATTTTACATTAAGGAAGTGCATAGTGTATGAAGAAACATTGTGGCTGTACCTTACGAGGATTTAGATTTGATGTAATTTAAACAATTAGCTTAACTAAGTCATTGGATGAAGTCCTTAAAATTATATTTGTATAATGAAAACAATATGACAGGACGTAACACGATACTTATAATTAATGTATAGGAAATATTAACCCATTCATTATTAATTTTACTCAAAATAAATATGTATATCTGATGTAAAACAATAGTCATTTCCGTAGGCTAATTATTTATTTAACTCAGAGTAATTATGAGGCTCACAGGTTTTATGAATTTGACGTATCAACTATTGTAGCTAAATCTTAAGTTATACTGCCTTTCTTTTATGATTTCATTCCACTTATTTAAAGACAAATTATTTTGTTCAATAAAGTAAGTATATTAATAAAAAAATATTTAAACCTTAAAATGTATATCTTTATCTATTTTATAAATTAATTCAAGTAAGGCGAGTCTAAGCCCTGTTTGTGTTCTCTTCAGACTGGATGAACCCAACTTTGTTAGTTAACTCATTCATTTAACGGAGACGTTAACCGTGTCTGACTAAAAAAAAAGATTCTGATAACTGTCGCGACGAAAAGTAGTTAATTTTCTACCTTACTACTCTTACTCATATTCTATAATGTAAAGCTTAGTTTACCTAAACTTCAATTGAGTTTATAGTTTCAAGCGGGTCCGTGTTGCTGACATAAATGAATCTTGTATATAATTTAGTATGTTTTATCTATTATTATATTTTATTGTTATTATATCTTGTGTCTCGTTTCTGTCGTTAAATTATGTTATTAACATTGAATCATATCAATGAACTGTGGTCGGATGAAAACAAGATAATAATAAACGACAGCATAGTTATATGAATGTAACTTAGCGTTGTGTTTATTCTTCTCGACATTTATTTGATCCTTAAATCTCATAACAGACATTGATACTGATAACCGGGTCAGTGGGCTTAATAAATACGGTATCTTTATTAATTTTGGCAAATATTTTCTGTACTTTATTTGCAAGCGTAATTCTCTGAAAGTTAAATAATGAAGTCCAATATTGATACGAAAACTGCATTTTTAATTATAGTTGTGTTCTTGGTAATGTTATTCTATATTAAAAGTGTATTGAATTATAAAATAATTAATTATTCACATCAAATAAATTCATACATCAATTATTTCGATATTTATTTCAAACTACTTGGTAAAGAAGCCTAACACTACAGTGAAAGTATTCGTATTCAAAATTAATCCCAATGGAATTGAAAAAAAATTAAGTAAAAAAAATGTGTACATTCATTACTATCAAAAAACATTTACATATTTGCGGGACTTTTTCATTTTAAATAAATCAAGGTAATACTAAAATAAAAAGTAATTGTTCATTTCTATTAGCAATTGTTCTTATCCAGTTATTTGAAATCTTCTCAAAAAAAAAAAAATTTATATTTTAACATATAGGTATATATACGTGAATCATAATCAAATTATGAATGAATATAATAAATATTAACAATTAATCAACATTTTCTGAATAAATTAAAATCAGTAGCCCTTGAAAATAAGTTTTATTCTAAAAGAATAACTTGAAATTAAAACTTTCCAAACTATTAGTATAGTTTAGAAAGCGATACATTGAATTAAAAACAGATGCAACTGCTGCTCTTTCACCAATAAAAGCTAATTTAACATAAAAATAACAAACAATGTAATTTGATTATTAAAATAATGTTCTTTATTATTAAATGTTCTATTCCAAAGCGTTATAAGATTTGTTATTTATAGTGCATTTAATTACAATGATGAAAATTTGTATTTTATTTTTCAAACATATTCTGCTTACTCTACCCCAAATCTCTGTGCACGCCACTGTATATAAGGACCTCTCGAAGTTAATGTCAATACATTTATAGTTCACACAGACTGTACCGGTTACCGAATCTATTTCATACAACAAGATCATCATCACTTGCCCCAGGCGGTGTATTCTATTAATCTTATAACCCTCCCCGTCTCTTCTATCGTTCAATCATCTCCACTATATCTCTCCGCGCACTCTCCGCGTCGCGTCTGTTCATATAGTTCAGTCTCTCCGTCACATGTCTCCCTATGAACCAGTATCTCGTCTCTCTATCTATACTATCTATAGTCACTAAAGGTCTCACAGCCTCCATCAAGTCTTCTATAACTCTAACACATCTTCTTCTATGTTTATATTTTCTTCTCGGTCTGTCTGTTCGTTGTACTCTCTGTCTTATTCCTATATTTTCTTCACACTCACTCGCTTCTATCTTCACTTCGATATCTGTCGGTGAATCTTTATATTCTTGTGATGTATAATCCTGAAATAAAAAGAAATGACAACATCTATTATAGTTCTATTGATTTTGAAATAATAATCACTTTACAAATATGGTCAGTAATTATGGATTTGCTTGGATTTTATCCCCACTAATACATATTATAAATGCGAAAGGAACTCTGTCTGTCTGTCTGTTACGCTTTCACGCCTAAACCACTGAACTGATTTTTATGAAATTTGGTACAGAGATAGAGTTAATCTTGAGAAAGAACATAGGATAGTTTTTATCCCAGACTTTTGAAAGGTTCTCTTGGAAACGCGATATAACCGAACTCCACGCGGGCGAAGCTGCGGGCGGAAAGCTAGTAAAAAATAATTGTTAGACTTATTAAATAGTAAAGTACTAGACTCAGAGTCCATCATAATTATTGTAATGATTTACTTGTGATTTGTAATTATGAGTTTAAAGTTTTATGAGTAACTCACAACATTAACAGTTTAAAATGAACAGAAACATTTTCATTGACAGTATCATAATATAAATGATGTAAATTAATTAAATATATATAAGAAAATAGAATTTTAAATTTTGATTCAGAGAGAAATTGGTTTCATTTTCAATAAAACAAAGGATTTTGTTTCATTTTCTTATAATGTTTTATTAAAAAAACTGTGCCTATCTTCCTAAGTTAACTTTTCTTTTAATCTACATTTCCTTCTGAATATACATGCAGCTGTCCTGGCATTAAAAAAATTATTACATACTTTAAATTGAAGTGTCTAATAATAAAGATCAATTTAATAGTTATAATGATAAGAGCATTTTATAATGTGTTAGGCTTTTCTTTAGTGTATTCCAGTTGTAAGGATTTTTTTCAAACATATATATAATTATTCAATATTACACTTCTCACAAACATTTATATTTTCAACACAATAATAGGAATTCTAATACAAAAATTACAATATACTAGTGGTTGTGATGTAACTTCTATATTCCTTTTCATAAAATGATTTTTGTTTGTCCAACATTCATATAGTAATGATGATTCTAATTATATTATATTGTTTGTACTTCATACATCAAGACTCTGTGTCAATACATAAAAAAGGATTTTGTATAAAATGTTTTTAAAATCAAAATAGTACCTGTTCTATTGAGGTCTAGTAATTGTTAAATGTACTATCAGCTGTAAATAACTACAAACACTGAAAACGAGCTAACTACATAATGTTTATGTATTAAAGTATGTAACAATAATTTATACTACTACTATTACTAACAGAACATTATTTGCCAATACTAAATAATAACTCATAATTTACTTTTGATCGTCATACATATAACAATCTGTTACTAAAAACTTACACTAGTATTCAAAACTGTTTCTTTTGTAAAAAAAATATATTATGCTTCAGAGTAAGTTTGAAAAAAAAAGTATTGCAAAATAGTTTAACAAATAATAATTTGTTGTTTAAAGTACATGAGCTTACAATATACTGCTTATATTAAAAATAGTATTACAAATATTCAATTAAATGAATTTATAATTCCATCCATCATTCAGACAAATGATAGTAAGTAAGCTATATAATAGATTACCTAATGAAATATTTAATGAAAAAACCTTTACGATTTTTAAAAAGAAATTATTAAGTTATTGTAAAAAGCACTTAGATTAATTGCACATTAAGCACTCTTGAATTATATAAGTTTGTTACTACTTTACTAAATTATAAATTAAATTAAATTATGTAATACATCTCATTTGAGTGAACATTGTATGTTCTTTATGAGAAATAAAGTTCTTTAACCACAAAGTATGACTTCAACTGTTTGATGTGCTTGTTATAATACTCTCATTATAAAGCGTAACTCACAAGTAAAGTTATTTGATAACATATAGTAACTCACATCATAATGCTTGTTATCATGTTTAATAGTTTGTAGGAACTGTAACGGTCTCCACAGTGGCCAGCTCGGTACATACACCTCCGACGGTGAGCTCGCTGTGTCTCTGGACTTATCTACTCGACGTAACTTATGATTGAATGTACTCCTTATATTAACCCAACGGTCCCTCACTGAGCGAGCTGGAATGATATATGATAAAAAGTTGTTACAAGGAATTAGTTATTTGATGTGAAAATACAGTACATATAATGGTGACATGACTTTCATTTTGTATGAATGACAATATAAACAATGATTTACAGTCAGTGGTGGCCTAGTGGTTAAAAAGCCCGCCTCTCATGCATGAGGGCGCGGGTTCCTGGCAAGGGCGCGGGATACTGGCAAGTACCAATGTGATTTTTCCGAGTCATATGTACTTTCTAAGAGTATTTAGACATCACTGACTTAAATGCATTCTCGAAGAGGGTTGATGTCAGGCAGGCGGCTGGTCGTAAAAACAATTAGCCAAAACTATTCACAACATTTAAGGCGGACCCTGGCTAAAGCTGGGAAATTGCCAGGTAGAAGGACAACATAAACAATGAATATCCTGTAAATCCTCTTCCTAAATTTGCAGCAAATTCAGCGTTAGCCTTGTATTTTTGTTGAATATGATGATTAATATTACCTACCGGCTTCCATATAAATTCTCTGTCGTTCAAATTCTACAAGCTCTAACTCCAGTTAACGTGTCCAATAACATGGTTTTCTTGGCATTTCTTGGGATTAAATAGATTTTAAATCATTATTTTTTAATATACATATATTTGTACCTGATAACAAGTAAACTTTGAATTTGACAATATTTAACAACATATAAACTGAACATCTGTCACTTGTCAGATGTCAGATATCATATATATATTTTTTTGGTTATGTTCGTTCCGTTCAGAACAGGCAAAGAGAACAAAGCCCATACAGCCATGTCTTTTGTATTTTGTATCTTTAATTATTTTTAAAATTCTTAATCTCCTTTTTATTCTAGACTCAAGTTATTGTATCAGGCCGAAGCCATGTCTTCTTTTAATTTTTCTTCTTGAATCCTTTTTTAATTATAAGGCCGCAACCATGTCTTTATTTAAAATATATTTTTTTTGTCAAATTCTTGTTTTTTTTACATTCCGCCTTTTTCAATGTCAAGTCCTTGTAATGACATTTTTAGTACAATAATTAATTTGTCAAAATCGATATAACAGTCAAATTCTGAAAATAGCTGAAATAGCTGAAAAACAAATTTCTTAAACAAAACGAAAAAAATATTATTATATACACATTATGTACAAATAACAATTAGATTTCATTTATAGTAGAAACAATAAAGCCATAAACTGGCAAGAAGCATTCTTGAATGCTTAGTATTTGCTGAAGGAAGCGCGGGATATCTTCAGCAGTTTTAAAAATACTTAAAAGTTGGTCTACAAGGACCATCCTTTGAATACTAAACTGTGGACAATCAAAAAATATATGTTCGAGGGTTTCATCAGGACTATTGCAATATCTACAAGTTGAAGAGTCAAAAACACCAATCCTAACAAGGTGAATAGGACTATTTGCTTGTTTTGAGACAGCAGGTGATACAACTCTCTTATTTTATGTATAATATAGTTAGTTTTTGAATTTAATTGTGAATTTTGTAGTGCTGTTAATAAACTTAAACTATTCATTAGTATAATCCACTTAGGATGAGTCTGTGTTTGAATGTGCTCCATAGCAGTATATACATACATATGCTGGATTCAGCGGAGTATATGCTTGTGAGTGAATTCAGCCTATGACCAAACCCACCCTTGATCTGACTATCATAGACAGCTATAGAGACTGCTTCATTGTTCCTAGACCCATCTGTATATATCTGATGATATCCCTGCCACCTATCAAGTTCCCTATAAATGTCTTCCTTATACTTTACAAGACTCTTGACTACAATTTTTATCTGAATAAATTTTGATTCATATAACCCAGAGTAACAAGGCCATACCATGCTAGAAAATATATTGTGTTTATTAGAAATTTGTTCTGTTTCAGAAAAACCTTGAAACACATGAATTAATATTGGCAGTCCTGTTAATAGTGTCCCGCAGTTTAACAAGAAGTGGATGATTACTAATGGAGAGCAACCTTGCAAAAAATGTTGATTGTAAGTATATAAACCTAAGTGCTAATGGAGGTATATTACATTCCACCTGCATTGACACTATGGGAGTAGTTCCCATGGCACCCATTATAATGTGCAAACATTTGTTTTGTATCTTTTCTAATTTATCTACTATAGTTCTTACCCCTGCAAAACAAAAAAAAGCATATTCAAAATGACTCTTTACTAATGAATTATACAATGTTAATAGAATCCTTGGATCAGCACCCCAATATGTGCTTGTTAAAGATTTTAAAACATTACAACTTACAAGCATTTAAAGCTTGAGATTCTAGAGTTTCAGCATACTTATTCATCTAGAATTGTTTGTAAAAATAACACCTAAACACTTTACAGAGCTCTCTACAGACATTACATTATTATTGAACAAAATATTTACATTCCTATTTCTAATTCCATTTTTTCAAAAGACAAAAACTTTTTTCATTGCTGACCTCCAGCCGAAGGCTATCAAAATAGTTCTTTAGTCTTAGGAGAGCTACATTGAGGACTGATTGTACACTTTGTACATCTTTGTAAATCATCTGCAAACTGCAGATTAGAAACTTCACACCCCAGAGTTAAATTTAGCTGATGTATGAATAGGATAAAAAGCAATGGGCTCAATACACCACCCTGTGATACACACCTACAAGAATATCTTGGACCAAATAACTGATTGTTGACCTTAACAAACACCTTTCTGTAGTTCAACAAATTAAAAATACAATTTACAACTTTTCCAGGTACCCGCAGTAATAATAATATTGAGGATAATTTGTCCAGATCTACATTATTGAAAGCCCTTACAATGTCAACAAAAACACCAACTAGTACTTTATTCTCGGAACGAGCATCGTGGATATCCAGACAGAGACTCTCACAAGCAGAACGACCACAATGAAAGCCAAACTGATTGTGAGGTAAAAGATTATTACTTTCTATGTGAAAAATTAGTCTCTGTTTTATTAATTGTTGGAAAGTTTTTCCAACACACTCCTATTACAGGACGATAAGAATCAGCCAAATTAAAGTCTTTGCCAGGTTTTAATATTGGTACCAAACAGTCAGTTTTCCAATCCTCTGGGACAATAGAAGACGTCCATAAACTATTTAATAAACTTAAAAAAATAGATAGAGTTTGAACATTTAAAAGTTTAAACATCCTGTAGGAAAGCCAATCCAGGCCACATGAAGAATCTTTTCTTGAGGCTAAAGCAGATTTTAACTCTTGCATAATAAAACAACCGATCATGTATGAATTATCACTATTTACTCCAAGAACATTATCTATACTTATCTGTTGTGAAACAGTATCCGGTGTGTATTTATATAAAAATGTTTGAACCCAATTGAGGTCAGAAAATAAGTTAGAAGTCGGAAAGCTTTTTTTTAATTTACTTTAGTCCAAATGCGATTTATAGATGTCAAACGATTTATTGATGAGCAGAATGCAGACCAACTTTTACAACGTTCTTCTTTTAAAGTGCGTTTTTTAAAAGGCTTGTGCGCCTTTGAAATTAATGTAATTTTTACTATTAAGACTAGTTTTGAAATTAATGTAGGCGTTCTTGCAGTCTTCTACTACTTTTGAACATTTATCATTCCACCAAGGTACTTGGCACCTTTTTCTAGGACGGTTATTATTACTATCAGTTGTGTTATGGTTTAAGCTGGGCCTAGAGAATTTGATTGCCAATAGAATAATTGAACAAAACTTTCTGTATGAGTCAAGGAGATCACTATTGTCAACTTTAAAGTTCATTAACATTTTATTAACAATTTGTCATAACTATCCCAATTTACTAATTTCAGATTGCTGTGAAAAGGAATGTTGTTCAAGGGAATAGAGGGTTCATGTTAATCTCTTACGAGAGTAAATTTTGTGATAGTTGGCAAATAATAACTGCCTAAAGGGTCCTGATGAACTTGCCAGTCACAAGGAAGAAATAAAGAAGAAGACACCATAGTTAAATATAGACTGTTTGGTTTCCAAATATGAGAGCCTATAGTTGTTGGTTGACCATTATTTAAAAGTATTAAGTCATATATGACCCATGTAATCCATAATAGCTCTGCCCCGAGAATCTATGCGACTACAACCCCAAAAAGTATGATGGGCCTTAAAATCACCTGCAATTATCAACGGCTTTGGAATACTGTACAATAAACGATCGAACTTCGCCCTTTCAAAAGCAGGAAAACTATTACCAGAATTGTAAACACTAACCAAAGAAATGCATTTATGTTTCACTTTAATAATAATTACTACATATTGTAACGAATCATCATAAAAAGTATCTTGTTTAGAGAAATGTATACCGTTTTTAATTAATATTGCTACGCCATTATGATCATTAGCGCAGTCATTCCTAATAATGGTATAACAACGTAAATTAAATTGAATGTTAGGCTTGAGCCAAGTTTCTGAAATAAGAGCTACATGTATATTATTTTTGTATAAAATTTTTTTTAAACTCAAGTCTGTTACTTAACAGACTGAGCGTTCCACTGTACACTATTTAAGATTTGGTGGTTGAATGTGACGATTTGTTATTTTTATCCTGTATGGTTTCTTTAATAGTTGAGCTAATAAATTGTGAACTAATACTTATATTTTGAGTTTTATTTACAGTTATAACTTTTACTATAGATTCTGTTAATAGTCATAGTTTCAGAATTTGATAGTATTGCTTGTATTACTTCTTGGGTATTTAATTTTTTATAAAGGGAGGGAAAATTTAATGAATCTTTTAACGTGTCAGCATATGACTTGGGTTTACTGTTTGCGATTTTCTTTTGCCTTATAGGGCACTGGCTAGAGATGGCAATGTGATTGCCATTACAATTAATGCACTTAGCTTTTTCAATGTTAACCTTGCATTCTTTGAAAGAATGCCCCTCTGTGCATATGAAGCATCGCGGTGAATTTTTACAAAACTTAGCCAGATGATCATAGCGTAAACATTTAAAACACTGTTTTATAGGTGGGACATATGTGGAGACAGGCAGGCGCCACATCTTAATGTGAATATAGTCCGGCAGTGACGTAGCAGACGCAAAAGTTATTATTACGCTCTGAGTAGGTTGCAGTGTGAAGGTGTTATTTTCTCCTTTTACTTTACGCATTATGCGTCGAAAGAAATGACTTTTTTGTTGTTGATATTACTTTATATATTTTGTGATTGGATAGATGAGTGGGAACCGAAGAGATAACTCCCGATAGTTCGGTGGCCCTTGCTGATATTGAAGATTTAAGTCGTTATTCTTTTAGATATGTAGGATTTTCTAAAAAAGGGATTTGCCAAATTCGCAAGCTGGAAAACAACACCGACCTTATATTTATTATTTTTTTTAAATATTGTATACCTTTCACAGAGCGTATAAAACTAGTACTAAGCGACATCATGTCCCTATTACCGAGTGGGACATCATTAGTACTTTCGACAAATACTAAGAGTTCAGACTTGGCTTCCGCATTTTCAGGGTATCGCCGACAATAATCAGCGACCCTAAAGGGAGCGAAGGCATTTGCATCCTGCAATACTGGCGAATCCTCGCAATCGGAATCGCTGCTTGTGCTGAAATTCAAGGACTCACCCGAATCCTTCTTTTTACGTTTTTTCACCATCTCTCCATATAAACACTTACATATATACATATTAAGTTTTACTTCGTTACAATAAACTAAACAAAAATTTGCAAATTATATTATATAACTATTTAAAATAATTAAAATTTTCAAAAAGCCCGCGTCAACGTTTCAATTCCCGCGCTCTTTTCTAACCATCATAAACCATACATAATAGAAAATTAGAAACTATCTTAGAAAATATATAAACTTAACATCCGTCACTTGTCATCTGTCAAGATGTCAGATGTCATATATATAATACTTACTCTTGACACTTTAAATGAATTGGAACGTAAAAAAGTGAAAATTTATATTTTTAAATCTTACCAAATCAGCAAATGTGTTGAGGTTTGGGCTACAACAGCGACACTGTTTTCTATCCATTGCACGAAACTAACTCCGCTCCCGATAATTTCCTAAAAAAATGAAATACCAGACAATAAAACATCATATTTATTTGACTCAATTTATCCAGCTATGTCGTTTACGCTATATATATGAATGTGCTACCTTTTCACCCGTATCAATACGGAGAAGTGCAAGTCGTCGTCTAGTATGACGGAACAGAAGCAGATGTCCGCTCTCAGTCAGCTCCAACCAATCCACCCGAGCTTCGTGCCACCATGGCCCTAACTGAACTCCTACAACATTCACATCATTGATATTAATAAATATAATGCAACGATATCAATCTTTTTTTTCATAACAAAGGAACTCTAACATCTATCCTACGTATGTTCCGTACCTGTAACAAGATCAATAACAGCAATCGTCTGTCTGTCAGCAGATAGGCGAAGTGTTTTCGTTCTTCCTCCGTCTTCCTGCCCTCATTGATACGGACGCTGAGCACGTGAGGATTCACACGCTCAGTACGAACCTCCATAAGATACGAATCATTTTAGTATCAATTAAATTACTTGACATTGTGTAGATATATATAGATCTAGATCTTGATCTATACTCACGGTTTGTAGTACTCTATCGAGGCCGTACTCCACCACACTAAGTTCGCCAGCACGCTGCAACAGACAGGCTCCACCCACAGCTGCATATATACGCTATCCTCCACCACATGGTGTCTGGAGTATTCATGACTGTAAACTTTTAATACTATATACAAGTTCGATAGAAAATATAACTCACTTCGCTAGTTAGACCACGAGCTATATCGCACAGGATCAGACTATTATTGGTACGACAGACAGCGTACCAATCGTTACCTGTTACAGTCGACGTTGGTTAAATTATTTATAAAATAAAAAGTATTCATTGTTTTACTATAAAAAAAAATAATCTCAAACCGTATCACAAGACAAGAATATGTCAACGACGCGTGCACCGATCACGCCACTGAGAGCGTCATTCGATGCCTCCACTCTCCCCACTAGGTACTAGTTGTGCCAGTATAAAATACGTGCACGATTATTCTACGAATTAATTATAATTCCGGTGTTATAATTCCGTCCCCAGACTAATTATACCCTATTATTACCGATTAAAACTATTATTAGGTTTAAAGGAACTTCATTCTTTTAACTATGGCCCCTCCGTTTTCTTCTCTTTCTACAAATATTTTGCTGTAGTAAAATAATACCAAAGGTTAGTATGTAAACAAAAAATGTTTGTCAATTGAGGTGCTATTAACGTGCTTCAAAAGAAAAATAAAACATTATACAGATTTACGAATGTTGAAGGGAGTTTGACTTGAGTTAGACATAAAAATTCTATTTCAAGTAGGACTCGACTAGCAGACACATTCCATCTTTTCCGTTTCTTCTGTTTCCATCTTTCATCTTTGGCCATTTACAACCAATTATACCTACTCACCAATAAATCTAACATTGAATATATCGGGGGGCTTGTTTGGCGGTAACAGTGAGAGGCGTAGTATCAGAACCACGACGTCGAAGCAGCAACTGACGTGTGCTGACGTGTTGCACCTCTATAAGGTCCCGCCACACACAGCGTCTTGAAACAGAGGTGTAGGAGAAAAACAGGTTACTGTATATGTATAAATAATACTACACAAAGAACCATTTATAATTAAATATAAGCATCACTTTGTTGTGTGACGGTGTCATAAGTGGTCGTTTAATTAAAATATAATTATCTTTATAGGGTATAATCAGAGGACGCCTCAGCTTGTGGGTAAACTCGTCTATTCTACACGGGTCTGACTCAACAGTTAAGTGTGAAGACAGTTTTTGGTTTTATATTTCTTTTATGTTTTTAGAATTTTCAGATATATTATTATTGTGAATCATTATGTACGGTTCCTCCTAGCCGTTTTAAATATATATTAATATTGATTCTATACATATATTTTAATTGGTGTTAGATACAAATTACATATCGACGGAATTAGGGAGCGTTCAAGTATTACGTAACGCAATTTTTGAAGATTTTAAAAATCCGTCTACGCTCATACGAGGGCGGTCCGATAAGTACTTAGCCTACAAAAGAAAAACGAAAATTTTGGAAATGTGGTGATTTATTTTTCAACATAATCTCCTTTTAGCTCAATACACTTGACCCAGCGATGCTCCAACTTTTTTAACCCGTCTGAAAAATACGTTTTCTCGAGGTCTGCAAAGTAGGCCTCCGTGGCGGCGATGACCTCCTCATTTGACTCAAATTTTTGCCCGGCGAGTGCCTTTTTCAAGTTTGGAAACAAAAAGAAGTCGCACGGGGCCAAATCTGGAGAATACGGTGGATGGGGCAGCATTTCGTAGCCTAATTCGACCAATTTGGCTGTGGCGACGGCAGAGGTGTGAGCCGGCGCGTTGTCATGATGAAAGAGCACTTTTTTCTTCGCCAAATGGGGCCGTTTTTTTTGCAATATGGCGTCACATCGGCCCAATAATTCGGCATAGTACAGCCCTGTGATCGTTTTGCCCTTCTCCAGGTAGTCGATGTAGATCACACCTTGCGAATCCCAGAAAATGGTGCCCATCACCTTTCCGGCCGATAAGACAGTCTTCGCCTTCTTCGGAGCACGTTCGCCGGGTGAAGTCCACTGTTTCGACTGTTCCTTGGTCTCTGGTGTGTACCAGTGGATCCATGTTTCGTCGACGGTCACGAAACGACGCAAAAACTCCTTTGGATTGCGCTTAAACAGCGTCAAACATTGCTTTGAAGTGGTCTCACGGTTGCGTTTGTTGTCCGGAGTGAGCAAACGCGGCACCCATCGCGCCGAAAGCTTTCTCATGCCCAAAATTTCATGCAGGATATGGCCCACGCGGTCTTTTGAGATGCTTACTGTCTCAGCTATCTCGCGCACCTTCAATCGGCGGTCTGCCAATACGAGATCGTGGATTTTTGTTATGTTATCCTCCGTAGTAGCAGTTTTCGGGGCTACTGGGCGAGGCTCATCAAAAACTGACGTACGACCGCGTTGAAACTCGTTAAACCAATTTTTGACGGTCGCTATCGAAGGAGAAGAGTCACCGTACACAGCATCCAAGCGCTCTTTGATTTGCTTGCGCGATTTCCCTTCCAAAAACAAGAATCGAATCACCGACCGATATTGCTCTTTTTCCATTGTTCTAAAATCTGCGGTCACGGTTGCTTCCACACGCGGTCAAAACACAGCTAAGAGTTCGATACGGCTGAAATTTGGACGGTAGCTGTCTAGGAGAATGTACTACACGCTAGTAAATTTCTATTGCGATAATGGCACCTTCGGGCGGTGAGGCTAAGTACTTATCGGACCGCCCTCGTATATCTGTATTCCAGTTTAATCAGACCACAACTTGAATATGCATTACAAATCTGAAACCCCATTTACAATAAATATGTTGATCAGATAGAAAATGTGCAACGTCGGTATTTGCGCTCATTACATTACAAATTTTTTCATTCTTACCTGTCATACTCTAAGTTGCTCGATAAATATAAATTGGGGAGTCTTGAATCGAGAAGAAAACTTTTGAGTGCAATGTCCTTATATAATATTTGTAATTCTAATTTAAATTGTCCTCAATTGTTAGGCTACATATATTTCTTGGTACCCAACCGAGTTTTATTGCGTAATACACGAAAACCTAGATTATTGAAATTGAAAAAATGTCGAACTAATGCTGGCAAGCGAGCACCATTGTACCAAATGACCCAAACGTACAATGCTGAATTTTATAATGCTGACATTTTTGGGTTAACAATAGGTGCATATAAAAAAATAAATAAATCCATTACCGAAAAAGCAAATAATAATAATAGTTAACAGTAATAATATAAATCAAATAATATATTTATTGTGTGAGTATGTGTGTAATTATGTATGTGTATTTATATTTGTTATGTATATATTTAATATTGTTATGTGTATATTTAATATCTCTTTTATTTCTATTTTTTAATGTAAGTAGTGGATAACGGTGTGGTTTGTACATATATTAAGTTTAAAAAATTGTATAAAATATATTTTCACAGATGTACAAATGTTTGTTGTCCCAAATAAATAAAAAAATATATATATTTTTGACCCCCCCTTCACCCCTCGTAACGCACAATAACGTTTTCTGTAGCTTATCAAAACGTTATGTAACACTCAAGTGATCAATTTCATCCAAAGTCGTAAAACAATATGTAATAATACTGTATAGTTTTAATCTATTAAATGAAAAAAGATCATTGACACAAATCTCCCTCTTCTGAAGAAATTACACTATAAACAATAATATGAACTCACGGATAAACACCAACGAATACTGACCACGGAAGCAACATTAAAAGACTTACAATGCAATCTAGGTATTCCCAGTAAAATATCAATTAAGAGATTTGCAAACTTGGAATAACAAATAAAAATATCGACCAGACTAATACAATCTGGTGAACATAATGTAACGTATATGAAAAGAGTTGCCAGTTTGGGGGTTTTTATTAAAATATTTTTTTTAGAAACAATGCTACGTAACGTTTTGTTAGAGACACCCCCTCCCGCCCCTGTAACGGATCGTAACGTTATACGAGAACCCCAAAATAGCTTTACGTAATACTTGAACGCTCCCAAAGCAGACTGAAGGAAGTTATAGAGAAATATCTACGGAATAATGATTATAGTCTTGGTGGAACAGAAATTTATGCATCTGAAGAATTTATTGAGAGCCTTAATGTCAGTTGTAAGTGAACACTCTCAAGTCAGTTAATTGTAAATACAGAAAATTTACAACAAACACTACTTTGGCTGTCTTATTACTCAGTGGCGTGTATTAGGATATATGTTCTATAATTATACAATGTTTATTAAATATACTATTTGTATTTAAATATATATCTTGTCATTTACAGTTTAAATAATCGAATAGTGTGGATTTGACTTACGAAAGTGTTGCGTCGTCAATTATTTGTCAAAAGAATGTCTAATATACTATTATTATATAATTATATTGGAGTCAGCTTTGTTTAAAAACTGTTAAAACTTTAAAAACATATATTTTATTGTATTTAGATTATTATCTGATTATAACTAAGGAATTATTATTAAAAAGTAAGAATAAGACTTAGGTACAAAAGCGGTAACATGTCAAATATGTGTTTAATATACTGTTAAATTGGAACCCGCTTTCAAAATGTAATTTACTAAAATATTTTCTATAATTTAAGAGTTATGTTTTCAATATGTATAAGACTTTTTTTTTGTACTATATACTAATATTTTAATACATTTTGTAACACGTGCATACCATAGATGCAAATAAGCACTGCATATCCTACGCATATAACAACTAAACCTATATTTTTAAATTCTTACTTACATATTTTTAATCATACATTACGAATTACAAATATTAACAGATATTTAAAACGATATTTGATTTATGATTTGTTAATAAGTGCCATCTATCTCCATTCGTTCGTTAATTGTCAAATGATACGGGACGCTCTGATTGGTCGGTAAACTGTTCATATATTTTTTCGCCATTTTGTTGTTTTTGAATATTGTTATTGGTCTTTCTAAGCAGTAAGCGCAAGTGAAGTAAGTTTTAATTAGTAAACAGTGGATTAATTTATTAACGAATTGTGTAAAATTATAGCTGTGAGCTCTGTGCTGGTGATATGTGTTTATTGAAATTAGTTACGAGTAGATTTTCATTATTATCATTTGGTAATAAAATTAAAATAAGTTTAAAGTCAAGGTGTGTGACCAGTTGAGATTGAACTAGAAGAAAGGTAATGTTATTCGTTTTAAAAAAAAGTATTATGATAGTTTTAATTAGTTAGCAGTTTGTGTACACACAAATAAGTTATTTTGTTTGCCTTGTTTTTTATTTTCAAAAGGTCATAATAAGAATATTTGTGATTATTTTTGATATTACTATTTAAATAACTTTTATAAAGCTGTGGTGAACAGATCGTAATCGTTTTAAGGTACTTTCGCGGCTCAAAAATAGTTGAGAGATTCATAAAGTATAATATAGATGTTCGTTCTGATCGCACTGCTGTACCTAACATTTTGCGCGAAAATTATCAATGTTTAAATGAAATTATATTTTCTGATTACTTCTCGTATTTTATCGTGCACGCCACTGTTACTTATATACTATAAAAATCTAAGAATCATTTTAATTTTTTCAGATTTCAACGAATGCACGAGTAGTCAGTTCAGTGACTGATCCGAACACTCACGCTGTTTCAACCTTCGTGGAACTTACACTTGTAGTTGTTTAGAAGGTTTTACAGACCTTAGCGTCAACACTCTATACCCTGGAAGGATATGTTCTTGTAAGTCGATTTCATCTGTTACTCTGTCGCACGAAATATATGAGGTATTTTAGACATCAAAACATAACCCTTATACGTATATAATTTGACTTTAAAAGCGTTGTAAGATTTCCAACGATAATAAAACTTGTACAAATATGACATGATTATGTTTTAAATTGTAATTTTCAATAAAAACTTTCAGCTGACGCAATAGGCTGTGCGGGCTCCAACTATCATGGTACCTGCTTCGATCGTGAGAACGCGATGATATGTGAATGTTTCAAATGGTACGCGGGACGAACTTGTCAAGTCAATTTGAAAGGTAAATAGAGATATATGAGACTTGAGTAATCTGGAACGACCAAACTATAAAATGTACTACAGGCTTCCATATCTGAACCACTACTATTCACTATCTCTAAAATATGTTGCTTAATTAAATAAAATATGACGAGATTAACATAAATTGTTCTTAATTTGAATTTAATATTACCTATCCATAAAGGAATAATTTGATCTACGCCAGCATTTAGATCTGAATGGTTTTTTATGTCAAATGTCATGTACGAGGGTCAAACTGAAAGTTCTTAGAAAATCAAAAACTGATTATATTAGACAGTTATTAGTTTTATTATATCTTTTCAAAATATTGTCCATTCACGTCAATACACCGCTGCATGCGATGGAACCACTGGGAAAAGCACTTTGCCCACTCGTCCTTAGGGGTCTCTTCAATGGCATCGCCGTACGCAGCCATCGCTTCTTCAGCATTCATAAACCGCTTTCTTTTAAGTTTTTCTTTAATTTTCGGAAATAAATAAAAATCACAAGGCGCGAGGTCGGGGCTATACGGCGGGTGACCCAGTAATTCAACGTTTTGATGTCGCCAAATAGTCGATGGTTCGCTTGGCGGTGTGCGACGAGGCGTTGTCGTGGTGAAGGAGGATCCTACTGCGAGGTCGTTTCTCTCGAACTTTTTCCAAGACAAGTGGCAAACAATTGGTAGTGTACCATTCTGCAGAAACTGTTTTTTTGATCCTCTAACACAATTGTTGCGAAATGACCTATCCTTCCAAAGAACGAGGCCACCATTTTTTTCCCGCACTTCGATCTCTCTTCATTTTAGTTGGCAACTCCTCGAAAGGACACACCCACTGAGCAGATGGGGCCTCATCGTGAAAGGCCAAACGTAGTCTATCATAACTTTCTTGTTGACTTAAATGACATCTAAAGTCATAAAAATCATTGCACGAAAATTTTCTCGTGTTAAATTCATGTTGACGTGACACAGACAATTTTCAATTTGCCGCCAAATCGTAAAACAAATGACAAATATATGAAATACATATATACTCAGTAATATTGCTAAAGAGTTCTATTTTCAAATTTTAGAATTATTTTTTTATTATATATGTTTATAAGTGGCCAGTTCTAAGAGCTTTCAGTTTGACCCTCGTATTATAGTATTTTAGGAATACTAAATATCTGTTGTTGACAATTGGATTCTTTTAAGTAACAGTGAAAATACCATAAATAGCATTCACATAATTTATATATATTTTTTAACTTTCTACTTCCTTATAAGCTCCTAAAGTACTTTAAAGAAGTCATTAATTCACTTAACAAGGAGTAAAACAGTCCGACGCTATAGATACTTCACCAAATATAATTAATTAAACGCGTATTGATAAACTAAAGTAACAATAATTTCTATGAATTTATTAATAATAAATACCTATGTCGGTGTCTCAACATCAGTGGCGGGGCAAGACCTAAATTCGATGTGGGCAAAACAGATTTCGCGAGGCCCTATTCTATGGCAACCTGAAGCTCTTACTACCAGCTAGTTTTAAAAACTTAATCGTCGATACCATTTTTACCCTTAAAGCTTTGGTTTCCTTTAAAACACAGTATAAAGCGTATTTTATATACTAGTAATTATTGCGTTACATACTTGTTACCAATTAAATATTTGTTACTTAATGAAATAAAGACGAGTACAGGTACCGGTGTATTACAAATCACAAAGAAAACAAAAACAATTAAAAAACGACACTGTTTTCGGGGGCAATCAATATACTTAAACACCATCTATTTATTCGCTAAATATTATTAAAACATTGACCACACTATTCTTATCATATATGTACATACGTTTTTTTTGGTATGCGCGTAACGCCAGGGGTAAAACCCGCATTCTGGTAGGCGGCAAATGTTGCCAGTCTAAGAAAATATCATTATCAACAAAATTGATTTATTTATATATTTTTTTTCTCGCTTTAAAAATTTTTTGAGGCGCGAGGCCCCTTGTACCGCGAGGCCGTAGGCGGTGGCCCACGTCGCCCACGCCTTACGCCGCCACTGCTCAACATATTTTTATTACATTTTCTATGACTACCCTCCAGAGAATATGTTTATTAATTTAATATTCGTTTCAGAGCCCTAACGAGTCTCCTCCAGGACATAGTTTACTTTATAGCTGGTTTTGAAGACGAACCCAACAAGTCGAAAGCCCTAGAACTTGTTGTAGAGAACCCCAACAGAGACAGACAGAAACTGTTGAGGGAGCAGTACATACTGAGACAACTGTTCATGATACTGCAGGTACTCTTATACATATATTAGAATATATAAACTAAAAGAACAAATCAAAATCTTATCGAGAAGCTCTAAGAAAACTTAATAATCATTTACCTTGACACATAATTTCATCTATAAGGCCTCGGCCTCGAATTTTGCGGGCAGCGGAGCGGCGGCGGCGGCGGCACGGAAACGCATACTGTTCTCCAAACTAGCAGGCAGCGGGCACCGCTGTATTCGAGGGTCGGTCCATTTGATTATACGCGTAAGATCCTGCCGCTCCCGCTGCCGCTCCGCTGCCCGCAAAATTCGAGGCCGAGGCCTTACTAACTCGCCTCAATTGACGATATCTAAGACTTTCGTGAATATTCATATAAATGAAATTAATATTTTTTGAAGTATTAACATATAACAGACATTCATATCACGTCCGTCCGTGATCGCGGTTGCTGTAAAGTAAAAAACAAACATCAAAAAACATCGGGAGTATGTAGTTTATACAGGGTGACTGGTGAATTACTGTCAATATTTAAGGAGAATACTCGGTACATGATTCTCATTCGAATTATGTAAAAAAAAATAGGTACCAAATTTCCGTATAAATAAATAAAATGTGGACACGTTCCAAGTTTTCCAAGTGTGGACGCGTGCGGCGGCGTGCTGATACAACACCACGCCGCCGCACGCGAGTGTGTGTGTGTGTGTGTGTGTGTGTATATACCTAATCTGTAGTGTGTTCACACGATGCGTAATTAATTACATAACTTTTGGTTAACTTTATTTAGAAGTTTATTAATATTTATGTTATATTAATTTTTATTTTGTCATATATGATCGTCAAATATCACGTCCTCAAGTATCGATAGTAATTCACCAGTCACCCTGTATAATAATAAAATACGTGTAGTATAATTCTAAAAATATTAGTTTCGTCTCAATTAATTTCATTTTTACTATAGACCTCATATCTATTTGATACATGATGTATTTGTTTCCAGAGTCCGTTTCAAGAATCACCTAAAGGTGAACCATTCCTTAAGATCGAGGAGCTGTATGATCCACGGTACGCGCCTTACAAATTCATCTTCAGACTCTGCTACCGGATACTGAGACTTAGTCAACAAGATTACAGGAAAAACAAAGTGAGCGATGATATTAATACGTCTATTATACACTCACTAGCTTTCCGTCCGCAGCTTCGCCCGCGTGGAGTTCGGTTATATCGCGTTTTCAAGAGAACCTTTCAAAAGTCTGGGATAAAAACTAGTCTATGTTCTTTCTCAGGGTCAACTCAATCTTTGTACCAAATTCCATTAAAGTCAGTTCAGTGGTTTAGGCGTGAAAGCGTAACAGACAGACAGACAGAGTTACTTTCGCTTTATATAATATTAGTAGGGATTCAACTGAAAATGTAGCTTGGAAGACCAAAAGGTACTCATATTTTAATAAGAAATACTTCTAAATATAATTATTGATGCTTCTGCGAATGAGAATTAATTATAGTTCTATGGGTTTTTCAATAGGTTCTCGTTTCAGGAATACATTGCGAAGCACTTCAGCTTCATGCAGAAGCAGATCGGCTACGACATACTGGCTGAGGACACGATAACAGCACTGTTACACAACAACAGGGAGCTGTTGGAGATAGAGACCTTTGTTGGTAAGTATATATGATCTTCTTCTTCTTGGCAATTTCTCAGCCAGGGTCGGAAAAAATATACTTACTGTATATTAAAATATTATTTAAATGAAACTAACAATTTTCAGATAACTACATACTCGTTATTGTACTATTTTTAAAACTACATACTGCCGACGTTTCTGTTACTATACTCAAAACGTGATAACGGGCAGACGAGATGAGAATGATTCTCATAGTTTTCTAACTACTTAAATGAGTTTATTTTCAATAATACTCTCGAGAATATATATATATATATATATATTTTTTTCTGTGTACAATATTCTTTCTATTTATTGTAAATGTCTTTTCTTATATGTATACAATGTATTTTTAAGTGCTATGTATTTTTGATTTTATAAGTGACATATAGTCTATAATCCGTGTTCACATAGTCATTGGGTTATAACTCAGTTTATGTATAATGTTTACTTATCAATTAATTGTATGTTTAGTTATAATCTGTTTTGTGAACCGTAAATAAATTCAGTACCTGGTCTCTATGAGTATATCAGCATTGTTAACACACAACACACTCTTGCAGAAAAATATGAACAAGTTACAGCAACAAAAAAATAAAATTAAAAATTAAATTAAATTAAAAACTGGTGAAGCGAGGAACTAAATAATGGATAAGAAAATAGATTTAATCACTACTATTGTCTGTTTAAATTGAAACCACTTGTTTTTTTTTTTAAATAGATGTAGGTTATTGTTTAAAATGTCAATACTATCAATCAATTAATAGATATATAACAAGCAACTATTTAATCTTTGTAAATTAAATGTGAGTTAAAAAATGTAACCGCTTTTCACTAATAGAATATAGATGTATGTAGTATTGGGTCTTGCACTAAAATAATTATAATATCCATAGAAGTATAATGAAGGAATCATTACACAGGTTAGTGCCAGATGAGTCGAGCGACGGAGACGGTGGGGAGGTGATGCTGTACTGGAACAATAAACAGGTTCGTGTAGACATGGTATTATTGTGAGCGAGGAGAATAAATGTTACCTTGTGTTATTAAAGATAGGACTTAAACGTTAACATCGTCAATTTTTGCCTTTATCATATTAGTTCATGCGGACATATAAGACCTAATACAAAAACAACTCTACACCAGCATACATAATATACTTTTTTATGTTCTATCTTGACAATAAAGTACCTTTCAGTAAGAAAAGATTAAGTGTTTTATAGAAGTATATACAGGGTGACTGGTGAATTACTATCAATATTTAAGGAGAATACTCGGTACATGATTCTCATTCGAATTATGTAAAAAAAATAGGCACTTAATTTTTGACAAAATTTCCATATAAATAAATAAAGTGTTGACACGTTCCAAGTGTTCCAAGTGTGGTCGCGTGCGGCGGCGTGCTGATACAACACCACGCCGCCGCCCGCGTATGTGTGAGTGTGTGTGTATACCTAATCTGTAGGGTGTTCATACGATGCGTAATTAATTACATAACTTTTGGTTAACTTTACTTAGAAGTTTATTAATATTTATGTTATATTAATTTTTATTTTGTCATATATGATCGTCAAATATCACGTCCTCAAATATCGATAGTAATTCACCAGTCACCCTGTATACTTATATATTTTTGATTCTAACAATATAATTAAAAACTATAGTTGTTTTGTGAAGCCAGTACTTCTAAATCACATAACCTTAATTAGAAAAAAACTATTATCTTAAACCAAGACACCTTCAATAAGTTAAGTTCAATATATAAATACACAAGTTGCATAGACAAATATTTTCCCGCGTAAAATTGAACAAACCAAATGTCATTGCTTAAGGTCACTTTGGGTGCGTTCGGGAATTTAAAGCTTTGGTTCAAATTAAATGTTTGTTCCCTAAATATATCATGTTTCAGGAGTGTCGGTCACTGAACTCATTGGCTGAACAAGCCTCAGATCCTCGTAGTGATTTTGGATTTACTACCGACACCAACTCGACCTGTTCTCGAACATGTGTCTCAACAGACAGTACCTGGCATTGAACAGTCTATCACATTGATCTTATACTCGAGTAAGTTAAATCATTCCTTTAGAAATATGTATGTTCATATGGTTTAGAATTATTGATAGTAATTTTTAGTTTCCTTTGTCAGTACTTTAAAGTAGCAATACATTTTATTAAATAATAACGACTTTTTAATCACTCGAAAAGTGTACTTTGATACGGTATTTTATTGATTCACGATTCTGATAAAGAGCTGATTTACCCAAACAAAATATAGTTTTTGTCATAAACGTCGTAAGCATAGCGAAGACTACGAAGTATCTCTAAAATGTAGAAATATCTTTCAAATCAATTATCGCATTATGTCCAAATGAAAAAAATAATAAAATTATTACCTATTCAGATTTCAGATAACAAAATGAAGAATAAAAAGTCACACTCGTTGTGATCCATGTGCTAATAGTCCACGATGCTAACTAATATAACTAATATTTTCGGATTTCTACCGAAACGTCGAGATAACATAAAATACGTTTAGTACATCCGAAAATATTAGTACCATTTAAATGAATACTCTCTAAAGCCTCATATATCATGAACAACTATAACATGATCTCCAGATGCATGTCCAACCCGGTGTTATCCCACGAGCTCCGCGCGTCCTTCTGCCGCCTCATGCTGCACCTGCACGTGGACCGCGACCCTCAGGAGCCCGTCACACCCGTCAAGTACGCGAGGCTGTGGGCAGAGGTCGCCGCCACCGTACGAGTGAACGAGTCGGTACACACACACACACACACACACTTCAACATTAACACACACATGCAAACACCCCGCGTGTTAAAAGACCAGTGATGTTGTGCTAATTTGTCTTTTACTGGAATGCATATATATAAAAGGGGGAGGAGGAGGATTTCTCCTAATTTCAGTCCGTGGCCAGGATCGGCCCCATATAAAGGAAAGGAAACGAAAATCCTTACGAAACCCATTATGTATGTACAAAAACCTGCATTTTTTTTTAATAAGTTAGCTAATTCAACCATCTGTATCGTCAGAATTTAACCATCTTTAATTCCGGAACGCGTTCCTGTCCAAAAAGGAAGTACCGGAGTTAAAGTTATGTTCTGGAGCGTTCCAGCTCAACAACACCACTGAGAAAGACACTCATACATACACACATACAAGGCACACACAATGACACTACGATAAATATAAATACATGTATGATATCAATTATTTTCATTACATTAATCATTAATTAATTCTGCCACAGCTATCAATGCGTGAAAGGCGGTCAGGACACGACCGGGGAAAAAGTGAAGAAGCAGTTCGAGTCCACCATAGACTTCGTTGAGGACTACTTGTGTAAAGACGTGACTAGGACGTGGTACTTGAGCGACCACGACCAGAACAAGTTGACCTTTGAGGTCGTAAAACTGGCTGGAGAATTAATTTACTTTGGGTTTTATAGGTAAGATATTGATGTGTAGTTAAACATATTCATATAAATATTTTTTTTTTCAAGAAACTGACTTCTACTTCATATATATGTTTTAGTCTCCGTGATGATAGTACTGACGCTAAAAAATACTAGCGATGTGTTGAAATACGTCTTGATATCGAAAAACTATTACTTTGCTTATATAGAGCAAGATAATGTTAGTGAAAACACAATTAAGAGAGGCTATAGTTTGTGAGCTGTTAATATTGTGCAGATGATTATATTAAAGAATTATAATACCATGATTTCTCTAGTTCACTTCATTTGTCTATAAATGTATATTTTTCAATAAATAATATAAATTAGTCCATAATTTTCTAATTTAACACAGCTTCAGCGATCTTCTTTGGCTGACAAATCCTTATTGTCTTCTTGACTGTGTGACTGCGATCGATCTACTGAACGAAACGAACGCCCTCGCCGGAGAAGTGGAATGTGAGTTACATTAAATATAAACTAAACAAGATATACAGGGTGACTGGTGAATTACTATCATTATTTAAGGAGAATACTCGGTACGTGATTCTCATTCGAATTATGTAAAAAAAATAGGTACTTAATTTTTGACCAAATTTCCGTATAAATAAATAAAGTGTGGACACGTTCCAAGTGTTCCAAGTGTTGACGCGTGCGGCGGCGTGCTGATACAACCCCCCGCCCCCCCACGCCTGTATGTGTGTGTGTATACCTAATCTGTAGTCTGTTCACACGATGCGTAATTAATTACATAACTTTTGGTTAACTTTACTTAGAAGTTTATTAATATTTATGTTGTATTAATTTTTATTTTGTCATATATGATCGTCAAATGTCACGTCCTCAAGTATCGATAGTAATTCACCAGTCACCCTGTATATACATAGGTTATTTATAAACATGTACGTACATCCTAAAAGATATATGTAAAACATTAAAAAAGTTAATTAATATATTTATTGTATAATATTCAATTTATGTTTATTTTAAAAACTTAATGTTACACGCAGCTGAGGAAAATGAAAAGAAAATATGTGAGTAGTATAGTGCAGAATAACTTTAGAAAATTATTACACATACTTGCCCTGGCCAAATTTATTGTTATTTTTTAAATTTGGAGTCTGTCATCTTTTTCCCGCCAATTTATGGAAAATATTTTTTAATATTAAAATAAGTATATACAGAATACTGAATGACTGTTAGTTTTATATAAAGTAGCCATGGAATCAAATACATTTTGTTAAAATCTAACTTCTAATAAGGAAGAACATATAAATGTATATATTTATGTCTGACCAAGATTTATATATTTGTTGCAGCGGAGGGGGAAGTTCTCCGGAGTATTGGCGATATGGGAGCAGTCATGACCTCCATCACACTCGGACCTGGAGCATTAAATGTAAATATCACAGAAAACACATAAAAACTATAAGGTCAGAACCAATTACTAATATATAACTCCAATAATATTCACTTAGTTTGAAACCACTGTAAGAACAAAAAATATCTGCATTTTTGACCACAATACTCCCTAAAAAACTTGTTTCTTACTGAGATTTACAATTATTTAGTCGATTTATATATAGGAATGTATGTTGTTATTTAGAAAAAATATGTTTTTAAGTGTTGATTATACTATAAAGGATAAATCAAGACTCAGTGTTTGCAATCGAAATAATCAAAATGTGTGTTCTATTAGCAGGTAGTGGGCGGAGGGGCCCGTCAGCCTTGGCCCTGGCCCGGAAACATCCACTAGTGATGGAGACCAAGCTGAAGATTATAGAAATACTGCAGGTACGATACTGATAACAGTTCTGGAGATGTTACAACAACCGACACACATACTCAAACCAAACGCACTCTTAGCTATTTATTTATTTTCTTTGAAAAACAAACTTAACTATGCAATTTACAGTAAACGTTGACGTCCACACTAGGCTAGGCCTGTATCGTGGAAAGTTATACTCTAATTCTTAATTATATTTATATAGATACTGATCTAAATGTTTGAATGAAACTAACTTTTTTTATGATAAAATCAAGTGTAGTAAAACGAAAATATTGGTTTATTTAAATGAATATTCACGAAAGTCTTAGATCTCAGTATGATTAAAAGGTTCTTCAAAAATTTGTATTGTACTTCTTATTCTTATTATATACTTATATTCGTATACTTATTTGTATTCTAAACTAACAATTCTTGGAAAGTATGTACTGTTTTACAAGTTTAAGAAAAACGTTTCTTCAGCTTGATACTACTATTCTTCTTCTTCTAGAAGAATAGTAGTACTACTCAAGTAGTATCAAGAGTACTACTATTACTACTAGTAATAGTAGTACTCTTGATACTACTAGTAATAGTAGTACTCTTGATACTACTATTATACTGACCAAAATAATACATTACTATGAAAGTGACCCAATATATACAAGAAATATTCTCCACAGTTTATCCTGGACGTTCGTTTGGACTACCGCATCAGCTGCCTGCTGTCGATCTTCAAGAAGGCCTTCGAGACCTCCTCGCCGGACGCTCTCGGTCGAGTGGACGTGGAGGCCATAGGACTACAGGCCGAGGGGATCTTCAGCTGTCGGCATGGCACACACACGCATACATACATACCAACACCGACTAGGCGAGATACAAATACAAAGATCATTGTATAAGAAAGTCATTCAACTTAAATTTTAACTCGAACATGTATAAATTTAATCACATACATGTGTGATTATATTCAGTTCAGTATGATTATATTAAAATGTTTATAAAATTTATCTCGTTTCGTTGGCAATGTTCACACGTGGTGTTATATTGTATTGTATAATTTCATGTAGATGTCGGTTGTACTATTGTAACTAATCGGTGGCGAGTTGATAGTAACATGCGGTCTGTAGAATTTTTTTTCAACTATTTCTTATTAGTACTACTTTTATAAGTATTTATTACGAACACTTCTTGCTTCTATTAAACAATTACAAATTAATCAGTAAATTTCTTTCTATTAGATTCATTTGAAAACATCAAATTTTTACTATTTTTCTTTTTCACACTAGATAAATTACCATTAACTCTAAATTATCTTTCATAGGTTTATCTATAATTGGGAATTAAAATCGTAGGAAGCACTTTGAGATAAGAAAAACCATTTAATTCTTATTTCGTCATAGTGGCGATCGGTATTAATAAATTAACAATTATTTCAGAGCAATTCAGGCTGTGCCTGACAACTGTCTTCCAAAAAATGTAGATTTGTTAGTAAGATTGAAATCTATTGCATGATGCATGATGAAAGTACCGCTATTAACCGCATGTATGATGCTATGATTTCTTTGCTTATATGTGGACATCTGATATTTCTGTATTTCCTTAACTTAATTATTCGAACAAAAAGGTATTGAATAATTTCCATTACAAGGTTCTGAAATACATTTCGAACAATTAAGGAAATGTTAGAATAAAATAGTTTGTATGTTACGCATGTTTTGTCCCAAGAAGCTTTAATATTTTTTGCGAGAAATAAAATCCTCATTACTAGGGCTAACTAGTGTTACCTCTCCAACCGCAGCAAGCGATATTACACTTTACAGCTAATACAATAAAATCGACATCCTATTATCGGAAAGATTTAAGTTATTGTGAAGTGTTCTCTGTATAATTCTAACCTTTGTTTATTTTGATTTAAAAAACCCGTTACCCGAAAAGAGATTCTTTTTTAGGCATAATGCTTATAATCCTATTGTGATTTGTGATTTTCTCATATGATATTATATTTTAAACCTTAACATTGATACAATAAGGTTTAAATTTCAGAGACGGTTTAGACCTGGATGCTTGCGGCGGTCGTATGGTGTTGAGTTCTGCTGCAGCTGTGTTCCCAGGGTGCTTCGGCCAGTCTCGTTTCAGGAGCCCTAGCGCTGCTATTCCGTCATTTCAGTCAGAGACAAGAAGTTTTGGAGGCTTTTAAGCAGGTCCGCCTTATAAATTAACTAGCTGCGCTCCGCGGTATTATTTTATCAAAAATGGTTCAGCTGTTTTAGCGTGAAGAAGTAACAAACATACACACACACACTCACAAACTTTCGCAATTATAATATTAGTAGGATTAGTATTATATCAACATACCTTAGCATATTAAATATTTTACAAGATAACTCATAAATGCAAGTAATGAAGTCAACAAAAAGAGATCCTACGTAGTTTCTCATCATATCTGTGAGATTTTAATGTAATCTTTGTAGACTATAATATATTTATCATTATATTCCGTTCAGGTCCAACTGTTAGTGTCTGACGCGGACGTGGAGTCCTACAAATAGATCAAGGCCGACCTGGACATACTGAGACAGAGCGTTGAGAAATCGGAGCTGTGGGTGTTCAATAAGGGACGCGCCGGGATTATAGATGATCACAGTGGTGAGAATTTAATATAGTTATCAAATTAATAAATTCAAAGTTTCAACTCTTTCGAATTGTCCTGCATATACCTACCGGCAAAAATTATTCCATATACATATATGATCTGCAGTTCTAAGATATTTTATAAATTTTCTATACCTAAAACATAACATAAAAAACAAACATTCATTCATACTTCATGAAATAGTGGTATCTACATACTTAGGACTGTATAACTTGTAGATAATTATTAGTATCACCTGTAGATGATGAAAGAATATTGTTCAAAAAATATATAAATATTATTAAACATATATAAATCAATACTTTTCTAGATATAAAAGGCGCCGTTGGTCCTGGCAGGGCGGTGTTGGAGCGAAACGCGTCCTTAGACAACGTGCGAGCACCGAGAGGAGATCGACAGGACTACGATAAGATTAAAGAGGTAAAAAATAAATATTGCATTTATATCAATCTTCTACCCGGCAAGTTCCCAGCTTTTAGCCAGGGTCTGCCTTACATGTGAATATTTTTGGCTAATTGTTTTTACGACCGGCCGCCTGCCTGACATCAACTCTCTTTGGGAATGCATTAATCAGTGATGTATAAATACTCTTATAAAGTACATATGACTCGGAAAAATCACATTGGTACTTGCCAGGATTGAACCCGCGCCCTCATGCATGAGAGGCGGGCCTTTTCACCACTAGGCCACTTAAGTCATTAGTTGACTTAAGTTGCATTTATATTAATGTTTCATCTAAATTGGCGCTTCAATCTCTGATAGTCACTACAAATGATAAGTTGATGTAAAAATTTATTCGTCAACTTTAATAAATACTCAGTAGCACAGTCGACATAGTGACTTGGATTCCGTATCGAACAAGTTATAAGTTTAAATTTGATGGATCCCAGTAATTTTATTATAACATAATATCGTTAATCATAATTGGTAATACAGAACTTCCAAGTTGTTTTTGTTGATAATACATAAGATATTAAACAATTTTTTTAAAATGTTTATTTAATTATCACCTAAATTCAACAGGTAGACAATAAGATTTATTTTTTTGCTTTGCGTGAATGTTGTGTACATCTGTAATTGTCACTCATATCAGGTCCTAGATTTTTTTTCTATTTTATCTTTGTTTATGTGTGCTGAATATGTGTGATGTTGATGTACCTTTTAAATAAATAAATTTAAACATTGTATAAAACAGATCCTGGAACGTATGATCAAGTACTGTACCCAGGGCAACACGGCGAGGGAGGGGGGCGACTCGAGACCGCGGAGACACGAACAGAGGCTACTGAGGAATATAGGAGTACATAATGTAGTGCTGGACCTGCTGCAGGTGGGTGGAGGAGCAGTTAAAACAATATATCGATACGAGCAGGATTTAAACCCTATATATGTGTATGTATGTATTTATGTATATCACAAATGTAAAACAGTATTCTCAAGGGTGGTAGGTTTCATTACTAGTCACGTCAATAATTAATAGTTCTTTCTATTTGGACTTCAATACAAGTCTTAGCTCCTTGCTGTAATAATAAAACCAATAGTACTAAATACTAAAATGCTGAAGTGCAGGAAAAGTAAATGTTACTGCTTTTTTAAGTTTTTTCTTTATCTTCTCACTTAAAAGCCATTGTTGCTTTTACAAAACTGTTTCCGGAAATATGCTATACCTACACTCATGATATAGGTGTAAATCATTTAAGATCTACGTTTATTATCTACAAAGCAAAAAAAGGAAAGAATAATTTTCTGCTGTATGTTATAAATACATTCTGTAATCAATTATTTCCAGGTGCCACACGATGAGGACGACGCTGCTATGGACGAGCTGCTGGGCCTGGCGCACGAGTTCCTCCAGCACTTCTGTCACGGGAACACACAGAACCAGGCCATACTACACAAACACCTGGATCTGTTCCTCAACGCTGGAGTAAGAACAGGCTATGGAATATAAACAATTGTACTGTTATTTTGTTTAATATCGTATTTTATTATAATTATTATTACAATTAGTTGGTATTTTTTACATATATGTCTAAGTTTTCACAGTGTCCCATAAACCAATATTGGTTTTTCCGTACACTGGAATTCATCGTCGTTAACTCACAGTTACTTTGACATCTCAAGACATTTATATTTTACTAGAAGACCCAGCGAACTTCGTATCGCTCTATAATAATCCAGAAATATCTGTTACGTTTTTTAATTTATATTTTTGGAGTTTACCTTTAAGCCATAAATCTCCGTGTTTTGAAGTGCGACAGAATGATTGACATATTACATAGTTAGTTGTAAAATCTAATGTCAAAAAACCGTTTGTATGGGAAATAAAAAAGCACAGTTTTTAGGGTTTTCCCGGAAATTAATAAAAAGTGCACAATCTAACAAATAAGTAACATATGCAAGGTAAATGTAACCTGATTATTATTATTATTATATATATACCATAGCGCTAAATTATTGTTTTACAATTATAGTATAGCCAGCGATCAAAGCATCAAAACGATAGTTTTATTCAGACAACTTTTTACATCAGGTCCGCGAAGCCCAGACGGTGTGCTCGATATTCGAAGAGAACGCAGTTCTGTGCGCTCACGAAGGGAACGAGAAGGTCGCCGCGCACTTCGTACACTGCATCAAATCCCGCGGACGGAGGCCCGCCTGCCTCAAGTGTCTGAGAACTATAGTACGAGCGGGACCTCACCATATACGGAGGGGCCAGGACCTGGTCATGCAAGAAGTAAGTTCCTCTCCCTTCACCCATCATAGAATACATGGTTTTAAGAGACGAAACCTCTTAAAATTCCATGATTTCCCGTGGTAGCGAGTCTATCGTTGTAGTGAGAGGAGCTTCAATAGCTCTTAGGACTTGTGACCCAGGTGTAGGTTTAAGAGGTCCCTATCTAACGCGCAGTAAACGCTCACCTCCATTTTTAAAGCTCCTCTATCAAATATTACCTAACATAAAATTCTATTTTCAGTAATATAGTTATGTTATATCACATGCTTATGTCGTCAATGTATTATGTAAACACGATTTTTTCTCTGTTGTTCAATAATAAATCTATCTTCGTTAATAAATATCTATTCTATCATTTGAGTTCATGAATGGAAACTCGGAAACGCTCAGTATTTAGTTAAACGACGCATACTTGTACCAAGGTACATATAATACATATATTTAATCGTACTTCATGTTTCATTATAGATGCTGAATGCCGGCGAGGACGTGCTGGTGTTCTACAATGATAAAGTACTCTTCAACTACTTCATCAAAATGATGAGGGAGTACAAACAGACGGGAGAGATGCCTGAAGCTCTCACGTAATATATATGCCATTATATGATCATTTCAAAATTTCTAGTCTTGCTCTGGCATTTAATAAGGATTTAAAATAATTATGCATTAATTACGAAAAGTGTGAAAACAAAATTAACCAACCCAATTTTCATTACTTTAATGGTCGAATTTGTATATATTATTAAGGTACAACAGCGTAAGATATATATGCAAGAAAGGTTTATCGATAGCTTCTTTGACAATCTAATATAAATATGCACTTAATATTACATATAATTAATAATATTTATGTATATATTTCTTGCAGGTACCACATAGACCTCATAAAGCTGTTAACATGCTGTACCCTCGGGAAGAACGTGTACACGGAGATCAAGTGTCACAGTCTGCTGCCACTAGACGACATAGTGGCCATGATCACACACCCTGACTGTATACCAGAGGTCAATCACACTTATACATATGTAACATACATCCATGTAGCTGAAATCGTGGTAGTAATTAATACTATCGCAACTTAGTCACAAAAATATTAATCAAGACCGAATATTGGATAATTATTTATTGAAATATCAAATTGAATTAATTTTATTATTTAACTCCATTGGCTTGCACAAACTAAGCTTAATATTATAAAATGAATGAGAATGCTAAGAAGTTATTGTAAACAATATGTATATGATATCAATAGGGCCCGGATTAATATTTAAATACATATTTTTAATTTACGCGATTTTTGGTCTAGAATGTGTTTTTTACATGGATTGTCATATTTAGACTGAACAACCAACTTTTATTTTCCATATTTTACCATATTTCAAAGTTAAGTCCATATTTTACAAGAAAATGTCACAATCATCCATATATTCACAAAATACATAAAATTTACGTTCCCGCCACTAATGTTTTGGATAAAAGTAAAGGATTTTAGACGCTAAAAAATTAACAAAATTCTGTGCGAAAGTTCCGTGTTTAATTATGAAAGTATTTAATTTTATACTGCATATTTTTTCCATATTTTTGATTTTTTTCGTCCATATTTTATGTACATATTTTAGATTTTTTAATACATACTTATCCGGGCCCTAGTTATGATACATATGTAATTGTATTATTCTTAAATTATTTCTGTATTTTTATGACAATTATAATTTATTCTTTTGCTATTTCTAAATAAAAAATATTAAATAAACATATCTTTCTTTATTTTTTTTTACAGATTATAATATGGGTTAAATAAATGAAACAACCAATTAAATATGAGACATAGCGTTTTTATTCAATAATCAATAATATTTTTGTTTATCGATAGAATATTTAGCATTAATAATGCAAGGAAACAATAGCAACTAAATAGATCTTAAAACTTAATACCGCGATGATTTATTTAAAATTATGTAACATTATAATCAAGCACACATATATCTTAATCAATTTTAACTATTTAATTTATCCTAGCGTTCTTCTTGGCTCTAACGCCAGCGAATGTTCAAGCTTGTTATTCTAACAATTCTAGGTCTTACGTGCTTCAGTCTCAAACCTTTTTTTATTACATTCCTCATGATACCATTCTTTATACATACATTTATATATATCTGAAAAACGATGTGAGCAATCGTTGCCGTACATAGTATTTCGACGATCAAATCAACTTAATTTTATCTAAACATAAAACGTATATAAAATTATAATGTGTTAGTTTTTAATGAAGTTTCATTTAAAAATATTTATATTTTAAATGGTATTAATTTAGATTGATTTTATACTGTCCGTCAGTGATACTGAACGTGAAAACCAATATATAATAATACATTTTGTACCTATCTATCTAATTTTATCAGAAGTTGTGCAAATATCGAAACCAATTTTTATGGACCCATAAAAAGACGAGCCAACATATTTCTTCATAGCGAGAATGTTAGTTTCATTAACCGATCATTATGCTTCTAATATAACAATATCAAAACTGTTAATATCAGATACTCGTACTTAATGTAAATCTTAATATTATTTGATATTTCTACAGTGTTAACATCATGTAAGCGGTTATTTTCAAGACTATAAAGCTAAGCTATCTATAGAGGTTAACGGGTCAAGTAATATGGACCGATGTAAAATATACGACGGTACAATTATAAGAAAATACATAGAAATTTTTCACCGGATAGATTAATGTTAGATCCGGGAAAGAGAATTGTAAAATCCTTCATATGTACGAGTATTGTCTTTTCATTTTTATGGTTTACGTAAATATCCCGAATCGTCACATTTCAAGTATTGTATAGATTTTTCTTTAACATTTTGTAATAGCAAATAGTGTGCATTTGCTAAGCCTAAGCCGATAATAGTAAAAATGCATTATTATAAAGAGAATATGTATGCATCAGTATTTATTTCTTCGTTTTGCTAGAACTTGACGTCGGTTTTGGAATCATAGAAAGAGATCTGAAAAGAAAAATTCTTTCAGAACTACATCAACACACTATTAAATTATATGCATTTTCTAAGCGCACGGCAGTGCGCCGGCCAAGTTCCACAGGCCGCGCGCATGCCGTGCACTATTTACACGAACCGTTTCAACCCACTTTTGACCCCCCTGTAGCTCAGTGCCTATTGTAAGTACAGAGATAAAATTGTACCTACGTAATCATATACTAGTACTAAAGCGGTATGCCAAATTTCATAGATAAAGCTTCAGTAGATCCTGAAATATGACCCTGTGAAAATAGCTAATTTTGGCACTGACTCACTGACAGGTAATCAAAACCTTTATATAGGCGTTCAGCTCAGCACAATAAAATACATAATAATGAAATATTAATAATTAATAATATGAGTACATCTATCAATCGGTGATAAATGAAACTAAAAAATAAATATAGTTTAAAAAAACTAAAAAACACGCTACAATGATGAAAGAAACCGCGTGTTAACTAATTTAGCCTTTACAACCTTGGAAATCAATTTAATTTAAATTGTTTAAAATAAACAATAAATGGTATTATTGAAAAAAGCGTGGGGCGCTTCTCAATAACTGATATATGAAGCTCCCCACGCTTTTTTCACAAAAATACCATTTATTGTTTGTTAATTTATTTTTAAATTAATATTATTGTGAAAAAAATGTGGGGCGCTTCTTAAGAACTGATATATACAGGGTGACTGGTGAATTACTATCGATACTTGAGGACGTGATATTTGACGATCATATATGACAATAAAAATTAATATAACATAAATATTAAAAACTTCTAAGTAAAGTTAACCAAAAGTTATGTAATTAATTACGCATCGTGTGAACACCCTACAGATTAGGTATACACACACACACACACACGTGCGGTGGCGTGGTGTTGTATCAGCACGCCGCCGCACGCGTCCACACTTGGAACGTGTCCACACTTTATTTATTTATACGGAAATTTGGTCAAAAATTAAGTACCTATTTTGTTTACATAATTCGAATGAGAATCATGTACCGAGTATTCTCCTTAAATATTGATAGTAATTCATCAGTCACCCTGTATATATATAACGGATATAAAATATTGTCATGTATTCATAATGCACACTGTATAACTTAATTAAATATTGCTTATCTAAAAAATCAGGTTTCTATTGTTTAGGTACGATTTCTTGAAAAAAAGTATTGAAATCTCACCAAAAACATGCCTGTTAAAAAGGGGGCCAAGTACCAATCGGCTAATTGTTTGCCTAAAAAAGGGTTGAAATCCAATCTAATGCCAAGTTTAGATGCACTTTGAAATCGATCATAATCATCTTCATCAACAGCATGATCCACTGGTAAACATTTGCCATTCCCAGGACTCGCCACCACACCCAGTCCTCTGCCTTCCACATCCAGCCACTACCCGCCACCTTATTCACGTCAACGGTCCATCTGGCCGAAATTCACTTTACCATACACCCAACTTAAAATATGGTATAGTTGTGAAAATACGTAGGTGCTTGGTTAAAAATATCTAAAATTAAAATACTTCTAAATTTGAACTTGGCAGGTTAATTTAATTATTTAAATTATATAATTATTTAAATTATATAAATATAAATAATTATATAATATTTAATTAATTAATATGCAATAATTTTGTGACCATAGTTAATTATTTTTAGCTAATACAAAATTAAATTTCTACAAAATAAAGACAATGACACATTCTTTGTAGTGATGAATAAATCACAAAATGGTGGTAAGTCACCCCCTATTAACACTGATACAGAGGCTGGTGATTATGATGGGGTCACGAGGAACGAACAAGTGACTAATAATGGAGTATCACAGGTGTTGTTCGGTGAAATATTGCTCGCGGGAACGCCATACCTAGAAACGACTAATGTTGTTCATCCAACAGGCAAGTATTAACTGATCAAATATAAATTGCTTTAGAACTAGTCTACTAGTTGTCGCTTTAATTTTATACTATATTCTATTTAAATTAAAAAAATTTCACTGGTATAGGATATGGTAAAGAATGTCAACCAGATTGTAAAGCTTCGAGAAATGAAAGATGCCAGAGGATCGATAGTGTTATGAAGTGCGTGTGTAGACCAGGTTTCGCTAGAATGTTCCCAGATCGACCGTGTAAACGTAAGATATTACTATTTTTTATTATACTAAAAATACTAAGCCAGTTAGTATTTTAACTATTTTAACATAATATTTTAAATATGCTCAATTTTAGCCACATGCACGTACTCAGTAAGATTAGGACTAGGATCTAGAGACAACAAGGTGATCAAATTCCATAAGAATTTATCGGACAATTCTACTAAAGAATATGAGAGTTTGTCATTGGCTACTCATGAAGGAATAAATAGAATGATAATGCAATCAGACTAACGGGATGTTTATCACGGAGTCCACATAACAGGATTCCATCCTATTCAGATGAGAACAAAAGACGGTGCATATGAGGGAGTTATTAATGATTTCTACGTTCAGGTAAACATTTAGTGAAGACTTGAAATATGTTGTTTGCAGCTTAACTTAAATGAATTTTTCTTTAGCTTTCCGATAACGCTCATGAAATACGTTATATGTAATTATAAACCTAGATATAAAAATATATATATTATTCTGATTTATGACTGAAGATTGACATCATTTAATCAATTTACGCTTACTATTTCGATATATTAGTATGTATGACAGATAATATTCTACATAACATAAGAGATATATAAATTTATTAACTATCATTATTACCTACGTGTCTAATGAATCCCATTCCCACCGTCTCCGCACCAGCATATATAACCAGAAGGCGACTTCGTACTGCATTATCTACACTTACTTACTTACTTACTTTAGTGTTGTCGTTTCTTCATAGATACAATATTTCAATATTCCGTTTTCGCCATGTCCAACCTCCAGAAATGCTCGTCATTGGAGTAGAACATCCGATACTTTGTGACAAGATTTAAAACCATTGCGAAAACGGATAGAAATACAATACTAGTACGTAACAATATGTGTGTCAAAATATATTACTAAAATAAATGCAGTATAAACACAAGCCTGATGTTTTATTGATACCCCCTTTAAACATTTCACAGGTTTTGTTCATATAAAATATACTTTACCGCAAATAAAATTTGGACTAAGTATACATAATTGAATGAAAAGCATCAGTGTAAGCCGTAAGGTTTACAAATTGATATTGTAAACATATAATTTTTGTAAAAATTTCCAGATATCTAAAATCTTGAGCCTTTATGCTTGACGACCATATCTTTTCACAAATACAATCCGATCCTTAAATGTTTTCATCTATAATAATAAAGAGGAAAGATTTGTTTGTTTGTTTATTTGTAATGAATAGGCTCCGAAACTACTGGACTGATTTCAAAAATTCTTTCACCTTTGGAAAGCTACATTATTCCCGAGTAATATATATATATATATATATGTCTAAATATTATAGTTATGTTGCAATAAGCGGTTTTTTATTCTAAAAAATTAATTTATATGCCGCCGCTTGAAAAGGCTCTTTATTTGTACCTTGGTATTAATCCGTATCAAAATAAATTACTTTATATTCAAGAGAGGGGGTGAAATAAGGGTTGAAAATTTGTATGGGATTTCTTAATTTTAGAAGATAAAACCATCAAACTTTATATTTAAGCACTTGATAGGATATAATATATTATTTATACATTTGTTTTAGCGTTTTTCAAAATTTCGACCAGTGAGGGGATGAAATAAAAGTTGAAAGTTTGTATGGGATTTTGTCATTTTTGGGGATAAAAATATGAAACTTTATATTTAGGAACTTGATGAGAAAAACAATTTGTTCTAGCGTTTTCAAAATTTAAAATCGTTTGTTATTTTTAAAGCCGTGGGGGTGAAATTATACACACGGAATTCTCGAAATTCGAACGGAACAGAACGGGAACTACGAAGCTAAACTTTTTGTATACAAAATTTTAACCACTCAACCTAGGAACATCATGTTTAGAAGTTTTGGGTGTATCAAGTTAAAAAAAATTGGCTTTTGAAGTTAAAGTTCCTTTTAACGAATAAATATCTAAAATAAATAACGAAGAGTACCTACTCTGCATCGCCGCCGCTGCTGTCGGTCGTCGGTCGCCGCACAGTGGGAAAGCCCGATATAATTTAGCACAGAGATAGAGTTGACCTTGAGAAAGAACATAGGATAGTTTTTATCTCAGACTTTTGAAAAGTTCTCTTGGAAACGCGATATAACCGAACTCCAAGCGGGCGAAGCCGCGGGCGGAAA
Source organism: Danaus chrysippus (assembly GCA_916720795.1). Lineage (NCBI taxonomy): Eukaryota > Metazoa > Arthropoda > Insecta > Lepidoptera > Nymphalidae > Danaus > Danaus chrysippus. Next base: position 4,264,958 of record CAKASE010000077.1, on the reverse strand, counting down.
GCTTGTTAGGAAAATGAAAACAATCAATCATAAATACAAATTTTAATATTGATCATATTAATTTAACTAATGTGAAGAAAATTCTGTAGCGCTTACCACTTCATAAACGTATACCGCTCTACAATTTTGAAAATAATGTAAGCTAAAGTTGGTAATGAAGACTTGACGAATCTTTTTTCCATATAATTTAATAAACACAATATAATTATTAAGCTTCAATGAAAATAGTTCAACACTTAAATATTAAGTATTCTTTACGACACAAAACGAAACTAATATAGTTATTCCTTGTTTCCAGTTCGGTCAAAAAATATTCGATATTAAAGATTAATAATGGAATGAAACTCAATAACTTTATGGATCTTTATTGTAACACACATATTACCTACTATAGTTATTATAAACAAATCAATTACTGAATTTTAAAAATAATATTTAAGTTACCTTACCGTAGTAAATAAATAATTTATAAATAAAAAGTAAAAACATCGCACTTTGTTACATCTATTTAAAAGACAGTTTAAGTTATATTTGACAAATAAAATAGATAACAAATAAATAATATTGAAGGACTGTTAATAAAACATAAACACACATTCAATAAATTATAATCAGTAGTATGCCTCTTAATTAATAATACGTGGTGTGTGGCCACTAAACGTGCAAGTAGTCAGCGCGTCACGTCACGTGATGAGCACGCTCGCCGACACGTCCGGGGACGAGTGACGAGCGGCGGAACACGCGCGACCACCACTCTCTGTTCGCACATCTACCTGCAGGTGATATATAAATCTATATATATAAAAATCAATGCCACTTTTCGTTGTAATTCCATAACTCAAGAACGGGCTCACCTATCCAAACCAAATGCTTAGGATTTGGTCGGCATATTTAGTAGATGGTTTATGTGAAGTTTGCACAAAATCGGTCGAGCGGTTCCTCATTTGTCACATTTTTTGTAATAAATGTTTTTTTGTTTGTTTTTTATCTCAGACTTTTGAAAAGTTCTCTTGGAAACGCGATATAACCGAACTCCAAGCGGGCGAAGCCGCGAGCAGAAAGCTAGTTAGGAAAATGAAAACAATCAGTCATAAATACAAATTTTAATATTGATCATATTAATTTAACCAATGTGAAGAAAATTCTGTAGCGCTTACCACTTCATAAACGTATACCGCTCTATAATTTTGAAAATAATGTAAGCTAAAGTTGGTAATGAAGACGTGTCGAAATTTTTTCATATAATTTAATAAACACAATATAATTATTAAGCTTCAATGAAAATAGTTCAACACTTAAATATTAAGTATTCTTTACGACACAAAACGAAACCAATATAGTTATTCCTTGTATCCAGTTCGGTCAAAAAAATATTCGATTCGAAAGATTAATAATGGAATGAAACTCAATAACTTTATGGATCTTTATTGTAACACACATATTACCTACTATAGTTATTATAAACAAATCAATTACTGAATTTTAAAAATAATATTTAAGTTACTTTACCGTAGTAAATAAATAATATAAATAAAAAGTTAAAACATCGCACTTTGTTACATCTATTTAAAAGACATTTCAAGTTATATTTGACAAATAAAAAGAATAATAGTATTGAAAGACTGTTAATAAAACATAAACACACATTCAATAAATTATAATCAGTAGTATGCCTCTTAATTAATAATACGTAGTGTGTGGCCACTAAACGTGCGAGTAGTCAGCGCGTCACGTCACGTGATGAGCACGCTCGCCGACACGTCCGGGGCCGAGTGACGAGCGGCGGAACACGCGCGACCACCACTCACTGTTCGCACATCTACCTGCAGGAAAACATTTTTTTTATTAGACAAATACTAATTAACTCGCCTTAATTTTACTTATACTCATTTCAATGTTCATCTAAAAGTTTTATGTATAAGTTACGAAGTTTAAGTAATAATTGATTCGTATAATAATATGTGCTTATAATAGTTTACCATTCGTAAATGTAACCAATCGCGATGACAACGGATATCCGGTGATGACACAGCACTGCTCGTCTGGCCCCACGTACGAGATGTATCACGGTTGTCCAATGGCAGAGTCTGAAATTAAACAATAATATGTATTACAATAGACAGAAAATTGACATTATAATAATATACATGTATATATTATAAGGCTTATATTGAACGCTTACAATACATGTACTTTCAAATTTTGCTCCTACAGTAAAGTGACGATGGTTTCTTTAATGAGCATAAATATAAAACAATTTTTTTTAAGCAGCTAGTTGTGGACGAATATATGTATACCTTTGAATTTATTAAGTATCGATATTATGTTAATTGACAAAGAATCGAGAAGGCTTTCGATACATGATAAAATAACTACATAACTAGTTATATAACTATAATATTAATGATGTCGATATTTCAAATCCTCGCATTCTTTATACAGATTGGATAATGCTCGACTGAAATGATTGGGCCTCATATGTCCACCTAGATATTCTAGTGACTCCTTGTACGTATATCAAAGTCATGTTAATAAGTCTGTGTGTACACGCACCTGGTCGACCAGTCCCTCAACTCAGAGAGAGTGGTCCCTCGGACACACGAGCCCGACAACAGTAGCGCACTCTGAGACCAATCCGTGCACTCTGACGAATAGAAATATACATACAGTAGGACCCCGATTATCCGGACCTCGGTTATCCGAATTCGCGATTATCCGGACTGCCAATCGCGACGAGTTTATTCTAACACTAGCTGTGCCCGCGACTTCGTTCGCGTGGAATAGTGACTATGAGCAGCGTTTTTTTTTTTAATATATACTTATTTTTATTTTGGATCATAATCACAGTCATTTTGGGTAGCTAAAAAACCTACTTTACTGTAATGCTTCTCTATATACAATATTAGACGTATGGCCATCGGGGGTGAAAGCATACAGGCTGCTGGGATTGCGAACACGGGACAGAGCCACATACAATTGACACACCCGGTCGAATATTGAACGCAGTTCTTCAGTTCTTTAATTTGACATAACTTTTTTATTTATGAACCGATTGACATGAAACAAACACTAAAGCATAACTGAAGCATACCACAATATATTCGTGAAAACCGCATCCAACTCGGATCAGCCGTTTCTGAAATTAGCGTGAACAGACAAACAGACAAAAAAAGTAAATTACATTTTTGGGTTCGACATCGACATAACAATAACCCCTGCTATTTTTTTTTTTATTTTCAATGTACAGACAGCACTTTTCTACAATTTTATTATTGTATGTATAGATTAACATGTCAGAACTTGCACAACGCCACGCCACTTATCACACTTATACGTACATTATGTACAATTTCTTAATAAACGTTGATTTTCGCTCATATGTATTTGTTGTTTTAAATAAACACCTAACATTACATATGTATGGTACAGACTACATAATATGTACATATGCAAGAAGCCCGTTTTTCTTCATATATTGGATTATCCGGACTTTCAATTATCCGGATGCCTACCGACAACGATTAGTCCGGATAATCGAGGTCTTACTGTACCTAATGTAATAATAATAATATACTTTATTAATATAACAATAAAAATGAAATATAAACAAAATAAAAGTAGATGCACAAGAAGGCGTTCTTATCGCTAGGTCTAACCATCCATTCTCTAATGAACTTACGTAACTAGAGTAGGGAGATAATCGAGTACTTAAATAGGATAAATCGATTTTGCATCGAATATTAAATTAGGAAATCGATCTTGCATCAAATTTTGTCCTCAAAAATTGTACAGAAGTAAGTGTACAGTGTACTAAGTGGTGCTCTAAATGCTTCAAAAGTCTATTTTTATATTTTATACAACGTGTAACATAATTAACGCACACCCTGAAAGTAGTTTGATCAGAATCGGATACTGGATCGATTTTGATAGTTTTTTATGTAGGTCATTTTTTTCTCAGATTTAGATAGAACTAAGTAAATTATAGTCACCCTACACACAGTTATCTAAACACTTCATAGAAACGAAAATTAATGGAAACGAAAATGGATCGTAAGTCAGGGTATTAAGATTTTTAAAATTAAATATTTAATTAGTAATCATCATTCAATTAAAGAAAACTGATACTTATTTCAAGGCTAAAATAGTATTTAATAATAACTACGCACGCAACACCATAGCGACAACCGGCACACAGCAAGGTCACTACAGTGCATAAAAGAAAGCCGCGTAATACAAAAAATTATTACTTTCTCCTTCTTTCTACGGCTTAATAACATTACAATAGAGCGAGACGGCAAGCTCATTCCGGGAATCAGAGTAATAATAACTAAACATAGAAGTCAACAAAATGTGTTTTGGGTTAGTTACGCCGCGTCCACCTTATCGAAAAGAGGTCAAGTGTAAAGTGCAAATAAAATCTTAGTCGCGCATTTCGCTGTGTCGTTTCGGTACACTAACATTCAATACATCAAATACCTACGCACGTGTCCATTGACCTCCTAGATCAGCTGATTTGACGCGACTCGACTTTTTTTTGTGGGGGCGAATTAAATCGCTAGTTTATAACACAGAGATAACAAGTAAAAGTAAAAAATAAGATAATAACCGCTTTTGTAAAAGTGAAAAGTGACATTGCAGTATTATCTAAAATAAAACCACAATTGCGAAAACGGTCATTAAAGTGCATTAAACAAGGCGGTGGACATTTTGAAAATGTTTTAAAACGACAACGCTGTGCGAGTGCAAATTAAACTGTAAGTTTGTTTATGATCTTTAAATTATTGTAAATATTTTGATACACACCATTTAAACAGGCCGACTGTGTTTAACTTTGTCGTAGGTATTGTGGTGTCTATTCAAATCACGCGTTATCAGCTGTTTAATAATTCTTATTTACAAATTTAATTTAACAAATCAGTAATTATAAAATATTGGCTTCACATTAAAAAGAAAATTCAATGTCAACAATCTAAAGCTTGAAAAGTGTGATGGAAAGAAAAATCATAATGTATGTAGTTATTTCGTGTACTTATTATTACCTACTTCTTATTATTGTCGGACGGCACTCGGAGAGAGGGGCGCGGGCGCGGCGAGTACAGAGTGTCGCTGAATAGCGGACCATATTATTTGCACGAAATTGGGATAACTAATTTCACAAATAAAAAATTCAAACGCACATATAAATAATATTTGGTGTATGCATTGCGTTTATATCATTATATACGCATTGGGGTATTTGAGGGTGTGCGTTAATTACGTTACACGTTGTATATTAAAAAAATATTATCTCAAATATTTAAAAACAATAATTATGTTAAATAAAAATATATATAACAAATACATGATACACGTCAACATAAAATGAACATTCGCCCAATATTTATAACAATTACATAAAATCTATACTAATATTATAAAGCTGAAGAGTTTGGTTGTTTGTTTGTTTGTTTGAAAGCGCTAATCTCCGAAACTACTGGTTCGAATTGAATATTTCTTTTTGTGTTGGGTAGTTTAGTTATCGAGGAAGGCTGTGGGCTATATAACATCACGCTACGACCAATAGGAGCAAAGATATAGTGGTAAATGTGTAAAAAACGGGAGAAATTATTTCATCTTTGAAGCCTTCCGTTGGGGGCGCCGTGAAAACGGTCAAGATACACAAAAAATATGTATTAAAGAATAATATCTCTTTTAATTATCTAAAAAACAGTCCGCGACAGTATATGTCTATCTTTTAAGATTAACTCACAAAAACCGTTTTTATGGTACCTAATTTGGTCGAAATAATTTGTTTAAGTTGTATCAACATAATAATATATATCTTTATTCAAATAAACAAATAAATATGTTGTTGGTTAAGAGTACTTCATTTTGAATAAAAAAAAATAGGTTTTATCCTGAAAATTCTACGGGAACTCGACCATTCCGAAAACCCCGCAAGAACGAGAACTATGTGGGAAGAACCAAAAATCTGCCGGAAGTCACTATTCCACGCGGACGAAGTCGCGGCAAAAGCTAGTATTAAATAACAATTAATTATGTTTGTTGGATGGAATAAACGGCTTAATTTCATTCAACAAACTCTGTGTTTCCTACACCCCGTACTCAAGAGTGTGACTCATCCAACAAATAAAAAAACGATGACATTAGCAAAATATTCCACGATTCCAATGCAAAGGAAGCCATAGCATAACAAAAATATATAAAATACTTTAATAAATTCTAAAATCGATCTTGCATAAATATTGTAGTCGATAATTATACAGAACCTCAGTGTACTAATTGATGTTAAAATTACTCCAAAAAGCGTTAAATTTTATACATTTTAAAATAATTATCTCAAAGTTTTTAAAAACAAAACTCCTCCTAGTTTTCTTCACACAATACTCAAGATATATAATTCGTCCAACAATAAAATATTCCACGATTCCAGTGCAAAAGACGCCATAGCATAAAAAAATATATAAAATATTTATCTAGATATAAAATAAGTTCAATATAATCATAATAGAGGTCCAATAGTTATACCAAAGTCGGCGTAGTCCAACATTAGGTTCCATCATCATCAGCGGCCTCCAGCAGCTCCACGAAACTGTGGTTCAGCAACACGAAGGACTCCCTGCCTCACCGCCCATCACCTCGCCACATAAGTAGACGCTGCAATGGAAAAGTATACATACATACATACAATGGAATTATTATTAGTACTCTTCTAATAACTTTAAAGACATTTACATGAACATGTTATAGTCATTTCATATAAACATTGTGAGCAACTTGTGCATTATTTATATTTACGGCATAAGTAACATTAATTGAAGATCATTTCTTAGCACTTAGCAAATCTATCCTGCTATCATTTGTAAAAAATGTGACAGCTGTCATGGCATTATATTATATTAAATCTTTCACGAAAATTACTAAGTTATGAGTAAACAAAATATGGTTTTTATACAGGGTAACTGGTGAATTGCTATCGATACTTGAGGACGTGATATTTGACGATCATATATGACAAAATAAAAATTAATGTAACATAAATATTAATAAACTTCTAAGTAAAGTTAACCAAAACTTATGTAATTAATTACGCATCGTGTGAACACCCTACAGATTAGGTATACACACACACACACACTCGCGCGCGGCGGCGTGCTGATACAACACCACGCCGCCGCACGCGTCCACACTTGGAACACTTGGAACGTGTCCACACTTTATTTATTTATACGGAAATTTGGTCAAAAATTAAGTACCTATTTTTTTACATAATTCGAATGAGAATCATGTACCGAGTATTCTCCTTAAATATTGATAGTAATTCACCAGTCACCCTGTATGCCTCTTCAGATAAAAGCTGCTAAAAGATTCGTGATAAAATTATAGATACGGTCACGTAAACAAAAGCTTTAATTAGGCACAATAATTATTGTAATAAGAATAACTTCCAAAACAACTATTAGGTATGTCATAATTACTTATTTATGCTTGTCTGGACTGAAATAAAACTGATATTTTCAGATTTACGACGCGTTTTTTAATATTTTGCCTATATACTCCCGACCTTTCTTTTACTTTGCAGCAACCGAAAATATTAGTTCTAATTCAATGAATACTGCCAAAGTCTTGAACTCATGCTTGTCTGGACCATTCCTGAGACTTTATTGATAAAAACAAAAGAAAATTAATACTTATAATATATAATAGAGTATTAATACTTGCCAACATCAGCAACCATGATGTCAACATATCGAGGCAGGGCTCGAGCTGCCTTGGACCCATCAGTAGTGTGGTAGCCTAAACACATTAACATTCTATTTGAATTTACATACGAGTACCTTTATATCCGTAACATCAGAATTTTTCTTTGTAAATAACAACTAAATGACATTACAATTAATATTATAATTGCGAAAGTTTGTGAGTGTGTGTGTATGTTTGTTACTTCTTCACGCTCAAACGGCTGAACCGATTTTGATAAAATTTTGTATACAGGAAGCTGACGTCCAGGAATAACATATAGGCTACTTTACATCCCGGAAATACCGAAAATCCGCTGGTAACACCGGGGGGCGCAGCTAGTATTATATATTATTTGAGTTTTCTTTTCAAATCTAATTTGATCATTGTATAAAAAACCTGTATGCTCCTTTCATCGGCTCCAGCTGTCACCATAATGGCGGCTGCTTCCTTCATGGCAGGAAGGGCTTTGGGGACAGCGGATATCCTAACAAGGATCTCACTGCATACAGCCTTGGATAAAGCACTGTCACTAGTAGACACTATCACTACACCGGTGTCATCTGTCAGATATTGTCGAAGTACTTCCAGAACTTGGGAAGGAACTTCTGGTATGTCTTCGCTCATAATATCTACGCCTTCCATACGCTGGAACATAAATTGGTTAGTAAACACATGCACCTATAATGTAATGGAAAAAGGTTTTTTTATTATCTCGACTGGATAGCGCTTGACTGTCATTCCACGAGTTGGAAGGTGGAAATTAAATCGTTGATGGTAATGCATTATACTGTTTAAATGTGATATAAAATTATAATACACTTTAAAGCTAGTTCAAAATTTCAATTAAAAGCGTGATATTTTAAGTAAATAAACAGTCATTATAATTATAAGTTAAAAGATAAATAAATTAATATTGGTTATAAAATTGTGAAACAAGACAGAAATTGCAATTTCAGCCAATCAAAACTATTAAACAATACAATAGGTTGTGTTCATATTATTAATAATGAGTTATGCTTACTTAATTGCTGGATTCAAAACAAGTTTTTATACACTTTGATAATAATCATTATATAAAGTCATTGTTTCTGAATTACCTTCAATTTCAATTCAATTCAATAGTTTTTTTAATACATAGCCTCCTTACCGGCTTCTCACATGAAAATATACTGTGCTTCTGTTGAAGACAAAGCTATATTTCTGTTTTCTACATTCAAAAGAAATGTCTTAACCAAATGACTTAAAACAAAATCTAGAAAAAGATTTTCTATCATTTAAATCTGAACCCCAACCTGGATCAACATATCTATACTAATATTATAAAGCTAAAGAGTTTGTTTGCTTGAAAGCGCTAATCTCCGAAACTACTGGTTCGAATTGAATCATTCTGTTTGTGTTGGATAGTCCAGTTATCGAGGAAGGCTGTGGGCTATATAATATCACGCTACGACCAATAGGAGCAAAGATATAGTGGTAAAAGTGTAAAAAACGGGAGAAATTATTTCATCTTTGAGGCCTTCCGTTGCGTGCGCCGTGAAAACGGTTCAAGATACACAAAAAATATGTATTGAAGAATAATAGCTCTTTTAATAATCTAAAAAACAGTCCGCGACAGTATATGTCTATCTTTTAAGATTAACTCACAAAAAACCGTTTTTATGGTACCTCATTTGGTTGAAATAATTTTATAAAATCTTTATTCAAATAAACAAATAAATATGTTGTTGGTTAAGAGTAGTTCATTGTGAATTTAAAAAAACATAGGTTTTATCCTGAAAAAACGGGAACTCGACCATTCCGAAAACCCCGCAAGAAAGGGAACTATGTGGGAAGAACCAAAAATCTGCCGGAAGTCACTACTCCACGCGGACGGAGTCGCGGCAAAAGCTAGTCCTTGTATATAAGAATTATCCCTTCGTAAAAAAACAAAGCTAACATTTTTAGTACCTTTTAAGTTATTTAAAATTCGTTTTAAATGTTTCCAATAAGTTTCATCATATAAATTATAAAACTGACTCAAATAACAAACACTGTAAGCTAAGTCTGGTCTGGTCAAGACAGATAAATACATAAAATTCCCTACCAGTTGTCTACATGGAATTTTCTTATCACAAAAACTGTTCTTAGATTTTTCTAGCCTTACATTAACCTCCATAGGAATTTCCAGTTTTACAATGTAACATATTAAATCATTTCAGAAAGCTTTCTACATATTGTTCTTGATCAACAGTTATAACATTTTCATACATATTTACTCTTAAGCCTAAACAATGCTTTATTTGATCTAGATCTTTTATTTAAAATTTACTGCTTAAATCTTGTATTAACTGATTAGTTGTCATTTTACAATTAGAGAATACAAAAAAGTCATCAACAAACATATCTATTATCACTTTAACATTTCTTTCAAACTTTATAAATAAACAAGGTTCATACTTAGATTTTAAATGACCTAAAGATTTTAAGTGTTCATTGCCTCTCTCATACCATGCATGTGAGGACTGCTCAAGTCCATAGATGGCATGTTTATTATTATCATCCTCATACAATACAGGTTTTTCAATATACACAGAATCATTCAAAAATATCATAGGTGGTAGAGTCTAGCTGTGGGCAAGTGATTGCAGCTCCAACATGGGCTGGCTCGACCGGGGAAGTACCACCCTCTCACAGAAGATCGGCGTGAAGTAGTCTTAATGGCTGAGTTTCGTCCGATGAGTAGGAGTGCCATTTGTCCTTTCCCTTTCCCCATCCTTTCCTCCCCCTCTTCCTAAATCAAGGGTGGTGACACATCCTCAACATGTCTTATGTAGCGGATGTCCATGGGTGACGGTACTACCTCCATCATGTAAGCCGTCTGCTCAGTTGCCCCCTTTAACATAGAAAAAAAACATTCAGGAAAGCTAATGTTGTTGGTGTATATTTAAAACTAATTGTACAGTTAAATCAAATAACAATCTTAGAGTAGAATAATGTAGCATAGGGGAAAGTCTCATGATAGTCTATGCCAGCTTTCTGTGAAAACCATATTGCTATTAATCTTGAAAACATAATGCACCTTACCAACACTATCATACTTTGTTTTTAAACACCCATTTGTACTGAGCTACCATAGAGTCACAAGAGTTATCCACAAGTTCTCATTCATCATCATTTAAAGTAGAAACTTGCTAACCGTCGGAAACTATTAAGCCAAAGAGTGAGACTATATTAGAAACCATGAAGTTAACCAGCCCTATATGGTTACGAATTGAATATAGCAAATAAAACTTACCAAATGCGTGTACTATTAATTAAACAAATTCTGTACCTGTTAGACTCATGCCTTAATTTAAATTGCTTGTTTGTTTTAGGTAGCGTTAAATTTCCAATGCATTGATACGTGGTAGGATGGCCTGAAAAAGAATTTGTCCTTCTCGATCGTAATACAAACTTATATTCTTACATCGAGTTCTGTTCCAAAATTAAATGGTCCTTGTCTTGTCGACGCGACTTGTTGCGAGACTAATGTTATTTATGAGTCGTCTGCTTACTCAATCAACCAGTCACCTATAACACACGCAAGTAATAGTTAAAATAGATTTTAAAACATACCTAATTGGTGTTTTATTTTATTTATAACTCTTTATGTAATCAAAAACGTATTACATAAATGTAACTGTGAACGTGAATAGTATCCCATTTCTGAATTTAGGATTCTAAAAAAATACTCACAAAAATATAGTTTTCTTATAAAGCCAGTACTTTTAAATAACACATAAAACCTTAACTAGAACCAACTAATAATATTCCTAACTCAATACACCTTAAATAAGTTAAATTCAATTTACAAAAATAAAAGTCGTGTTCACAAAGTACTTTCCCGCGTAAAATTAACAAACAAATCATCATCAGTGATCAGTGTTACCAGAATATTTTTTTTCTCGAATCACCCCGCCGCACTGGAGCGAGCGTGTAACCCCGAGATAACCCCATCACGGCACACAGGTAGTTAGGCGGGAAAGTTGAAATAAATTCATGAGCTTATTATTGGTTTTATGGTAATTAAATTCGTTCTATTATTTTACAATAATAAATAATATTTTAAATACAAATAAAATTCAATTATAATACAAATGGTCAAGATTTTTTTTATTTTTATTGATTCCACTTTGTTTTTAAAATAATTTACCTGTTTCGGTTAACTTTTTCTGTTTTTTACTAGTTAAACTTGTTGCGTTGTGTTGATGAGTTTTTCTGCTGCAATGAACTTTTAAATCATGCTTATGAGCACGTAAATTCACCCGGCACCATTTACAATATGCCTCTCCTTGACCTGCTAATATCAAATCAAATCGGTTACCTGATTTCAGCGGATAAAATAATATCGCCACTGGGTAAGGGAGATAGCCCCATTGGAACTATATAGCCTTATCTGGCATTACTGAGCGTCAGCGCTTCAATATCACTTTGGATGCGTTGGGAATTTAAAAGTTCGGTTCAATTTAAAAGTGTGTTTCCTAAATATATTATATAAGTTTTCCATCAACAATATAAAAGCAAAACATTAGCGTTTAGACAAAACAGCCGATGTCGTCTATACAACACTCATTTGATCTGTTAAATAAATATCAATAATTTTGTCGATTGTCTTTCAATGATCATTAAATTATTTACTGTTTCGGTTCTATTTGTAGTTATGATAAATTTTTGGATTAGTAAAATTTTTGTTGAAGAAAAACTAGTAAATCTTAATTTGTTCATGTTACACTACTATCATATTCAGTTGGTGTTTTTCTGTGGCTCCTGAGTTGTGTCACCACGTCGTCAGTCGTGGTCAAAATGAATGAAATCCATTGCCTCGGTCTCAGCCCTCAGGTCCCTTGGAGTTAGCTTTTGATACACAGAACCAGTCTTCTGGACCCAGGAACATATGATGTTAAAATTTGTCCTGTAAAGTTACAGTATATTTTAATATTCTCTAAGGCAATAGTACATTCAATATTTCATTTTAGTCACGTGCTTTCAGATCTCAGATGATACACTCAAAACCACAGGGATTGCGTTTCTAGCCTCTTTTGGAGAACCCGTCCCAAACCTAACGCTTTTATCTTCAATTCCTACTAAATTTATAGTTTTTTTTCAGATCGAATTCCTTGAAGTAGTTAAACTTCAGTTACGATCGACTAAAGTAACCCAATTTAACAAAATTTTAAGTTTCATGACCCTGAAGATGACAGATTTATTGAATAATAAATCTAGCACACATAAAAGTTCTTCTATATATTTTTCCAATGTATTTATTACTATAGATTCTTGTTCTCGATCTATTTCAATCAAATCTTACAACACCAGGGGTCCTTTAACGCTAATTTTAAACTTAAAATAATACTCGTCTATATTTTAAATAAGCTTTTACCTATTGAACTACAATAGGTACTACTACAATACTACTAAAATAGGTACATATTGAACTATATCTATATTGCTTAGTTCGTCGTTAATTTGAGTAAATTGATTAATGCGGAAATTCTTGGATATTTAGGATAAAAGTAAAAGAATCGTTTAAACTTTTTATTTATATCTAGAGATCATTTTCTCCAAATATATCGACAACACGTCGTTCTGCCTTTTTCTTAAATATTCGTATAATGTACCTATAATGTCATGTTAAACTACATATAACTAGTATATAAACAGCATAAGATGAAACAACTAGCTATGACTAATCACCTAAACTAGAAATTTCAATAAAAATAACAGCAAAAAACTGAACGTTATTTAAAATAAAGCAAGATAAACCCTAAAACATAATAAAATACATAGTTACTTCAAAACTTCACTGACATAAATTAACTCCGTCTCTTTGTGCCTTTTATATTATAATATTGTCGCACAAAAACAAAATATAGATAGATTGGGAGCAGATTTCTTTAACTTTTTCATATATGAACTGTGTCACCTTTGTCAATAAAGTGTTGATAAATATCTGGACATTGTTTAAAACTTGTTACATTGTTACCCGGCTTTTAAGAGCTTACCTTTTTTTAAACTATTACTTTATTGGTTTTAATTTTATATACTCGATAAAGTAAGGAACATGTGCCGTGTTCGAATAAGTTAAATAAAAGTATGCATCATGATTCATGGGGATGAAACTGTCATATACTAACGTGTAATAAAAAAAGTATAGAAAATGCTGCCATCTAATGAATAAGGTATAACAATTTTCCTTTGTAACTTCATAGATGGCGTAAGTAGCTCTCAAATTGACTTGACATTAGGACAAACAGATAATACACTATATTAGAAAATTTTGAATCATGAGGACAAATTTTAAATCATTTCAGTTGCTCATTTACCGTTGTTTACTGTTGTTCTTGTGCTGTACGTTCTTTTTCAAACATTTGACCCGGCTTAATATATCATTGACGCCTATTTCCACGCTTTTGACGATCGAGTATCAAGCCCGTTTTTTCTCAATTGGACTTTGTTTTCTGTGAGTACGATCGACCCCAGCTCTTCTCATTTGGATTTTGATTGCAAACCACGAATTTGGATTATCGATAAGTTGAAAAAATGCCACGAAAATCGGCTATTAAGTGTTACTTTCAGTGTGCGAATAAAGGTACGATACTTATTTAGTAAAATCTATAAAATTATTATTTGTCATATATACAATCAATTACTACTCTTGTTACATTAATTGCAACCGTAACAGTTTATTGACGTCTAATAAAAATATTTCAGGTCCTTACCTTCAAACCTGAAATTGAAACCTGAATACCCAAATTTGGAGAAATTTATTCAATGGAAAAATATTTTAAATGAAGACATGAGATAAAAGGAAGATTCTTAAATTTATAACAATATAAGAATATGTGATCGTCATTTTGAACAGTTTTACCATTCTTCAAGTAAATGACTCACCCAAAATGGTGTACCAACTCTATACTTAAGTAAGTATCTAAAGTAAGCAACTTCCCAAGTAGTTATAGGCACACAATACATAGTATTAATATAAAAAAAAACTACCTATAAATAATCAATTATATTTTATAACTATATATAATATTATACATTATTATTTATTATTATTTTACTTTACAAATTGGTGCTCATAAATAAAAATTAAAAACAAAAAAATTAGATTTAATTGAATATAATGAAATAGGTATACAAGTCATCTTAACATTTTTATATACTTAAATGTGGTTTGATAGATTTATTATGTGAGGTCTTTATTACCTTTTTTATATAAATAAGGGAAAGTTCCTACAAACAGTATTGAAAAATAACTACTTGTGTCACTTCTTTACATAGGTAAAACAAAAACAAAGTGTTCTAAATATGCAGAGATTATTTATAGTTTTTTATGTAATATAAGAATGACAGTGTTTAATTCAGTAAAAATTACAAGTCTATTTATATTCGATCAGAAACTAAAAGAAACGAGGAAGAAAGATACTTGATTGTGGGCCGGATTTGTAATAAATTTAGCAAAATAGTCTGCTTGCTCTAGAATAGGACTATTTGCTTGTTTTGAGACAGCAGGTGATACAACTCCCTTATTTTATATATAATATAGTTAGTTTTTGAATTTAATTGTGGATTTTGTAGTGCTGTTAATAAACCTTAACTATCCGTTATTATAATCCACTTTTGATGAGTCTGTGTCTGAATGTGCTCCATAGCAGTATACACAGCTATGGATTCAGCGGAGTATATGCTTGTGAGTGAATTCAGCCTATGACCAAATCCACTTTTGAGCTGACTATCATAGACAGTTATAGAGACTGCTTCATTGTTCCTAGACCCATCTGTATATATCTGATGATATCCCTGCCACCTATCAAGTTCCCTATAAATGTCTTCCTTATACTTTACAAGACTTTTGACTTTTGAATTTTAATCTGAATAAATTTTGATTCATATAACCCAGAGTAACAAGGCCATACCATGCTAGAAAAAATATTGTGTTCATTAGAAATTTGTTCTGTTTCAGAAAAACCTTGAAACACATGAATTAATATTGGCAGTCCTGTTAATAGTGTCCCGCAGTTTAACAAGAAGTGGATGATTACTGACGGAGAACAACCTTGCAATAAATTTTGATTGTAAGTATTTAAACCTAAGTGCTAATGGAGGTATATTACATTCCACCTGCATTGACACTATGGGAGTAGTTCCCATCTCACCCATTATGATGTGCAAACATTTGTTTTGTATCTTTTCTAATTTATCTACTATAGTTCTTACCCCTGCAAAACAACAAAAAGCATATTCAAAATGACTCTTTACTAATGAATTATACAATGTAATAGAATACTTGGTTCAGCACCCCAATATGTGCTTGTTAAAGATTTTAAAACATTACAAGCATTTAAAGCTTGAGATTCTAGAGTTTCAGCATACTTATTGCATCTAGAATTGTTTGTAAAAATAACACCTAAAAACTTTACAGAGCTCTCTACAGACATTACATTATTAATGAACAAAATATTTACATTCCTATTTCTAATTCCATTTTTCAAAAGACACCCCTTTTTTCATTGCTGACCTCCAGCCAAAGGCTATCAAAATAGTTCTTTAGTCTTAGCAGAGCTACATTGAGGACTGATTGTACACTTTGTACATCTTTGTAAATCATCTGCAAACTGCAGATTAGAAACTTCACACCCCAGAGTTAAATTTAGCTGATGTATGAATAGGATAAAAAGCAATGGGCTCAATACACCACCCTGTGATACACACCTACAAGAATATCTTGGACCAAATAACTGATTGTTGACCTTAACAAACACCTTTCTGTGATTCGAAAAATTAAAAATCAAATTTACAACTTTTCCAGGTACCTGTAGTAATAATAATATTGAGGATAATTTGTTCAGATCTACATTATTAAAAGCCCTTACAATGTCAACAAAAACACCAACTAGTACTTTATTCTCAGAACGAGCATCGTGGATATCAAGACAGAAATGACGTGACTCTCACAAGCAGAACGGCCACAATGAAAGCCAAACTGATAGTAAGGTAAACGATTATTACCTTTTATGTAAAAAATTAATCTCTGTTTTGTTAATTGTTCGAAAGTTTTTCCAAACACATGAACTCAGTGTAATAGGACGATAAGAATCAGCCAAATTAAAGTCTTTGCCGGGTTTTTAAAATTGGTACCTAACAGTCAATTTTCCAATCCTCTGGGATAATAGAAGACGTCCATAAACTATTTTATAAACTTAAAAAAATAGATAGAGTTTGAACATTTAAAAGTTTAAACATTCTTAAGGAAAGCGAATCCAGGCCACATGAAGAATCTTTTTTTGAGGCTAAAGCAATTTTTAAATCTTGCATAGTAAAACAACCGATCATGTATGAATTATCACTATTTACTCCAAGAACATTATCTATACTTATGTGTTGTGAAACAGTATCCAGTGTGTATTTATATAAAAATGTTTGAACCCAATTGAGGTCAGAAAATAAGTTAGAACTCGGAAAACTTTTTTAAATTTTCTTATTTTAGTCCAAATGCGATTTATAGATGTCAAACGATTTATTGATGAGCAGAATTCAGACCAACTTTTACAACATTCTTCTTTTAAAGTGAGTTTTTTTAAAGGCTTGTGCGCGTTTGAAATTAATGTAATTTTTGCTGTTAAGACTAGTTTTGAAATTAATGTAGGCGTTCTTGCAGTCTTCTACTACTTTTGAACATTTATCATTCCACTTGACACCTTTTTCGAGGACGGTTATTATTACTATCAGTTGTGTTATGGTTTAAGCTGGGCCCGGAGAATTTGATTGCCAATAGAATAATTGAACAAAAGTTTCTGTATGAGTCAAGGAGATCACTATTGTCAACTTTAAAGTTCATTACATTTTATTAACAATTTGTTCATATCCCAATTTACTAATTTCAGATTGCTGTGAAAAGGAATGTTGTTCATGGAAATAGAGGGCTCATGTTGATCTTTTACGAGAGTAAATTTTGTTATAGTCGTCAGATGATAACTGCCTAAAGGGTCCTGATGAAGTTGACAGTCACAAGAAAGAAATAAAGAAGAAGACACCATAGTTAAATCTAGACTGTTAGGTTTCCAAATATGAGAGCCTATAGTTGTTGGTTGACCATTATTTAAAAGTATTAAGTTATTGTCATCCATGGAATCCATAATAGCTCTGCCCCGAGAATCTATGCGACTGCAACCCCAAAAAGTATGATGGGCGTTAAAATCACCTGCAATTATCAACGGTTTTGGAATACTGTACAATAAACGATCGAACTTCGCCTTTTCAAAAGCAGGAGAACGATTACCAGGATTGTAAACACTAACCAAAGACATGCATATATGTTCCAGTTATAAAAACAAAAAAGAAGAAAGCGTGTCTAGAGACTAACTTAACTCGTAAAAATTAAATAACGAAGTCTCTATAGTGTACAACTTTTATAACAAATTGAAAATAACTTCCGAGCTCTGTTATTTTAACATGAAACGTATTAAAACTTGAAAATTATGAAATGTCTTGAGGATTAAAAAATACCTTAGTATTACGAAAACTACAAAATGTTTGTTGAGCAGAATAAAATCCTTAAATTGTCTTGTATTAATCACTTTTGAAACTGCAACAGCATCGGTTGTATCTGAAATCTTATAACAGGTTTAATAGAGATTGTGAATTGTTAAAAATAATAATATGAAAAGTTAAGTACCCCATTTTCTTAATATTTTAGTTTCTAGACATCTTACATACTATATATTGTTTCAGATCAAAATATATTATCTGTATATTCTATTTGCCTTCATCTTCGCAGCATCTGCTCAGGAGTTTGTTGAACCAGAAATTGTTGTTGAACCGTGAGTCTTATAATTATTCAATATTAATCTTTAATTAATCAGGTGTCTTGACGAACTCTATTACAATGTATTAGAGTTCAATTTATTACTGACTTTTCATTTTATGTTCTAGTTACCCTGAATGGTACGTGGGTCAACGAGTTCGACGTGACGTCACTTTTGATAAACAGATCGGTGTCGGAAAAATGTTCGGAACACTCGGACAAAACGATAAGGGACTCTTTGTATGTAACAATATTAAGTATTATATAATAATAAACTGTATACTCTTTAAACTTTCTAGTAGAAGGGACGGTCCATAGAGTAGTGATATAAATTTATTTGTTTATAATGTAGGGTGAGGGGAGCTACGAGCATCAGATGTTCAATGATCACCGCGGAACTCCAAACGCACCGGCGTACGGAACCCGCGTCCTTGGACCAGCCGGGGACTCCTCGCACCTCGGAGGAGCACTCAACTGGAAGAACCCTAACGCAGCCGCCTCCTTTGACATCAGCAAACAGATACATGGTGGCACTTCAGTGAGTGCATCTACATTTAATATAACAATTTATATTGAAACAGTATGATGATGTATTTATATTGTATCACAGCGAAATACATAATTCCAGTATCAAGCAGCAGCTGGTGGGAGATGGCCGGTCGGTAAGAATGGTGACTTCTCTCTCCAGGGAACGTACGGTAAACAGGCCGGCATGCGCAGAGAATACTGCGGTCTGGGTAGCTTTATCTACAGGTGGTGATACTGTTAAGTATTGACTGATAAGAATAGTTGTAAATATATTATGATAATAAATTATTTTTAAATAACAAAATTGCACTTTTATTTATGATATAATTACGTAATATGACTTTTAGTACTTTTTGAACCTTTTACCTGAGCATCTTATCTTTATAAATGCATTCAGAGAGGAAATTTAATATCAGGAAGGTAGCGAACAAGAAGTAAGAACTAGGAAAATACGTCTCTTCTAATTTTGAATACATTGAATCTTTAATGATTATGAACTTAGTCGAGGTCGGTAGGATACTAATGAGATATTTTCAGAAGAAACCGAACCTCAAAGTTTTTTGTATTTACATACCAGTGTCACTATAAAATTGTAACTGAATATCGTGAATCAAATAACTCAAAAGCTATATGTTATTTATCTTTTCATGACTGTTGTATTTAAAAAATCAATCTCAAGTAGTTACCTTATTCATGTGTATGAAGAAATTATAAACTGAACGCCGATTTAAAGTTTTTTTTTCGGTCAGGGGATTTGAGAAAAGACGGCAATAACACAAGAAGCCTATGAGAATTTGCAAGATGGATAAGATCATTTGACAATGAGCCAATTGATTAATTGGTTTAAATCAATTAACTTGTTTTAATAACTTTTTATTACAGTCATAGTTATTAGAATAAAGTTTACTTTTGCAGGTTTAAGTGCTAGAATTATAGTTAAAATTTTAAAAATTATTTAATCGGAGATGTATATTAATAAAAATGAAAGGATTTTTTTTTCAAAATACACGTATCCTTGCCATAGCTAATATAAACAAACCTATTGTTAACATATCAAAAAATATAAATTATAAATCTAATTATTACCCGGGATTTATCTAAAAATAATATTAGCCTTATTATGTACGAGTAACTGCTTAATGTTCATGCGATTTGATAATTTAAATATGTAGTACCTACCTTGGAGATAAATGTTAATGGAAAATTTAGGTCCCAAAAGTTAAATGAGACAATGTTTATATTCCATAGATTACTGTCAAAGAAAAAATATATAAAGTACGTTATAAGTTATAACAATACACATAGTAATTCCAATAACACATATTGACTGCAGCACCATCCGCCGGCTTGATTCCTGAATCTAAATCATCTGGAGCGTCACAAATATACATACAAAAACTAAAACACTAATCATTCCGCCCGATAAGGAGTTGTTCAGTGACATACACACGTTAAATAGTATATATGTATATAGGATGTTTTTCAAGAATACACCATTTAATTTTAGTAAAGAGAATGTTCTTATAATCTTCAGGTTTTAAAAACAATTATAAATTTGGAACACCACTTTGCGACAAGCATACTCGATGTACTTTTATTCACCCAGGATAATTAGGTAACTAAAATTTTAATACGTACTTAAATTTGCATAGTCAATGAGATATACCTTATACGAGTATGTTCTCCGCAACAAAGTTTAAAACTGTTACATTATAACACATGTTCCACTTAGTAGCTTAGTGGATACATTAAACCGTGGAGCGTTTAGGTTAAGTACTACAATATTTACGACTTACAGAGGATTAAAACACAAAGTTTCATCACTATTTCTAAACAACATTACGTGTTTTACAATTATTTAATTAATATTTATTGTTATATTGCTTGATTATATACTGCATATCGTTTTATATGTTGAAAATAAGTGAGAGGCGCTCTTCTGAGCACTCAGGAGTACATGGCAATATTTTTCATTTATATTTTCCTCCAATTGACGAAATCCCCTGTAGTATTTATAAATTTTCATCAGTGAATAATTTGATGTTACGCTAAGTTTCAAAGTTTAAGTCAATTCTGATAGGTAAGGCTGATAGGCAGATTGAAAGAAAAAAGTCTACTATTGATATATATCTGATCGACTACTTATTTCCTATCATCATTACTACTTTACAATAACGTCAATATTAAAAAATAATTATGATACCCTAAAGTACAAAATAATAAGAATTTTATCTCTTAAATGCCTCAAATAAAAAAGGTTTACATGGTTTTGGGTAAAACATAAGAGAAATTAATTTTTCTTCAGTAAATTTGTAACGACAATAATAAAAACTGTAAATTTAATCATCCAAGTACATTGATTCACTTAATTTCAAATTAGTAGGTTACATGTAAAGGTCAGTTCAAACTACTAATAATAATTAATCAACATATAACATTTAACCACAACACGGTTCAGTATCTAATTGTTATAATTAAGGATAATTTCAATATCCCCTCAATTTACATTCTAATGCCTTAATATTATAATCATTCTTAAGTCTAATTCATGTTAAAAGTGTGACAAATAATAGGGTCTTTTCTCCACACGATAATAATGCTTTAAATATAAGCCGTCTGACAAAATATTATAAAACTGAACACATTAAAATGAAGTTAACTTCAATATTATAAGGGTAACTTATAATTTTTCACTTATAAAAAAAGCTGTGTTAGTTAGTTAGTCACACTATTTATAATTGTAGGACAGCCGTACGACTTTGTCTGAAAATTGGTGGAGAGATAGATTAGAACCAGGAAAAGGACACATGAAACTTATCATCTGATCGAAAAAAGAAAAAGTAAGATGATAAAATTCAAAATAATTTTATTTATTGCTTTTAAGGATGAGAGTTCCTCCGATCAGCTATACGAGTACATTATGATACTGAAACAAACAGAGTTGAAGCCGCGGGAAAAAAGTAGTATAACATAAAAATGATTTAATATTTTCTATTGAGTATTAAATCGCACTTGAAAAATGTATGAAATTTATAATAGCAGTAAAAAGATTAAATGTCCCGAACTCCAAACAAAAAACACAATTTTACAGATATTTTGAAGTTCCAAAAGAAATTTATGTTAAGCAATTTCTATCACAAATATTTTTATGATGAATTAATTTTAAGTGTTAGGGGTACATAATAAAAATAATATTGTTGTATTGTATACTTTATTTCATGGAAATCAAAAGGAGGAGCTATATAATAAAAACTTAGATCAAATGTTAGGAAAATCGTTTTTAAGTATTGTTTAATAAAAAAAACATCAAGTATAGTATCTTCTAAAAAGTTACAAAAAGGCTATAAAAACTTTATTTCCCCCCTTAATGCCTCTCATTTTATTATTAAAATAGTCTAGACCCACATATATCCTTGCTCATTATTATCTAATCAATCAGATTTATATCTCTAGACTTCATTCAAGTGACTCTTAGCTTGAATTCATAACATTGCAATATTGTCAACTTATTATTTTTAATAACAACTGTATATAACCACAAGTATTAAAAATATTTTAATAATTACAAATCATAATTATATTTAAACTATAACAACACACCAACTTGTACTTGTAATATAGAAATGTTCCATCAATCAATCACTTGTCACTCTCTTCTGTTTGTATTCTCATGTGATCTGCTATATAGCTTACGGATTACAGTGAGAGATAAAGAAAATAACAAACATAATATACATGTGGTACTATGTTTCTATAGCTAAAGTGAAATTTATTTATAAGGGTTTCTGTTCGATTGTTTTATTTCTTATTATATCTGATTTAAACATTATGTGATATTAAGAGTTTTCCTTCAGGTATGTTTAGATTATGTTTTTTTAGGGGAACGTTTAGTGAATAGGCCGAGTGTCTTTAGTAAGAAAATTTATGACATGATAAGTGTTCCATCAGATGCTGTATTAACATATGTCTGAATGTAGCTGTTAGAAAAAAGTTTTCAAAGAGGTTTCATATTATCATATACGTACCAACCTCTGTTTGACGGCACGTAATATGTTTTATGTGAAGGAGAGAAAATTACCTTCAAGGAATCTTATAATTTTGGTAGAAAGTCTACCAATTCTTCTAAATTTTTTAAGCAAAAAAATAAAATACAGGGAGAGGTAATGTTTATCACAAGGACTCAAGAGTATTTGAAACTAAATTCATAACTTATAACATGTAACAAAATAGTATGTAGTAATATCAGCTATACGACGTCGTTTTTTGCAATGTAACACTAATGTAGTGTTAATAATACAATTATTTAATCACATACATCAAACATAAATGTTTTGTTTATTGAAGTACAGAACATGTTGTTAGAATGATAGTATCTGGATATAGAGATAATAATAGTTTTACACTGATTATTATCTTCACTGGTCTTATTTATCTTTCACTATCATAGCAAAAACATTTCACCTCCGCAAAACTATCAACAAAATCTCTTTAAGAATAGGTTGTCATTGTTCTTAAATCTTATAATGATTGTATTAATTCCTGTCTCAGGCATAGAACTCTTAATAGAGAAAAATATTATATTTCAAATTAAATAGATACTCGGATATTGCTTAAACATACAAATCCCATGTCCGTGACCACACTCCAGGACATCGGGACACCTTAAGCGCATTCTGCCGGCATCCAGAGCGGTACGCCAGAGAAATTAAGAAACCTGTGGCGGTAGATGATAAATAATAAGACCAACTGACAGACATTCACATCTCGTCTGCCCGTGATTACTGTTACTGAAAAGTAGCCGAAACGTCGAGAGTATGTAGTTTTTGGCAAAAATAAAAAGCGTAGTATATTCGAAAAATATTGGTTTCATTTAAATGAATAAATCTCGCGAAAGTCTTAAATCTAATTATTATGTAAGAATTGGATAAGTCGTTTTAGAACCAATTTATCTAACAAGAAACCAAATTAGAGATGAATATTTTTTTAAACAGCTTGAATATTAGATCGTTGCAATGTGAACCTTCTTCATATGTAGTAAAGTTGTTCAAATGACAGTCCTTTTTCCTTTCCACAAGTGCTCCCGGTACTGTCATATGCTGATTAGATTTTTGCATGATTCGTTATCTGTTGGAGATTACTCGCATTGAGAAAGATCGTTCACATGAATCGGAATACTTGAATCTCAATAGGAATTTGAAACATACATATAAATAATGAGGTATTAAAACAAACATATACTGCTTACATAGTAAATAGGAAATATTAAAAAGTAATATAGTTTTAACCTAATTTAATTTAAAACTGAAATAAAGAATGTAACATTTCCGCTCTGTCTGAAAGACTGAAATGGAGCCGGATGAAAACATAATAGATACTATTCAATTGAATATAAATTAAATTACAAAATTGATCTTACTGAGCTGTTTTTGCTTCTTTTCAGCAACCGTTAGTTTTCTGGCGTCCCGCTCAAGTTCGATTAAGAAGTCGATGGCAATACATGAAAGACAACAAGACCAAACATTCATTTATTTTTTTAGTAATATTTTAGTTTCGCTCAATATTGTTTATTAATTTTTCAAAAATAATCCCATGGACCCTTAGTGTCGTATTTTATTTGGTCATCTGACTAGATTACATAATTTTATTGAAAAGTATTATAGTCATAGCGAAATAATATGTTAAGAATCTTAAATAATTACCCATAGAAACTTATTCTTCTTCAATGAATATACACTTTTTTTGAGTAATAAATAATGTTATATCTTGAGACAAAATATACAAGAATTATACTTTTTGTACTATAGATTTAGACGTTAAGACTTTATAACTGAATTAAAACGCGGTATGGACATGACGGGTCGTAACTACGAGGATAGCGAAGCAAAACAGCATATCAAGCATCAGACTATTTGCGGAACTAGTAATGTAGAAAAACTAGATCTTACAAATATAATTTGTTTAAATAAACAATCAAAATAACTTACATAATTATGTATAAGACAGAAGAAACAAGAAGGTACAATATATTTGTTAGTTATATTTAATAAAAAATGCTAGAACGTAAACATTTCTTATTAAAGTTTTGATTTTAAAAGTTTTAAGTCGATTTATTAAGTATGTCATTCATATATCGTCCTTTCACATGTTTACATAATTATTTTTTGTAACTTTCAAAAATATACAAACAGAATTAGGTCAACTTGGTTAATAGTTTTACTTACAATGAAAGTGTATTAGAAATATGTAAAGATATATTTGTAAGTATATAACATTCTTTTAAATCATGATATTTTGATATCCGTGTAGTCGTTAGAAGTTTTCCACATAAGCTGATGGAGCTAGATGCATCTAGCATTTGCCAAGATCTGTAAAACGGATTCTGCGTTTTCGCAACTTTTGCTTTTTTTTTTTTCATGTTAAAGAAGTTAAGAAAATAATGACGCATATTTTGGAACGAAGATGTTACCGTAGAAGTCTATCTGTTTATATAAAAATAGTAGAGTCCATAATTTTTAAATATCATTGTTTGAAAACGTAGACTTATCTTCAATTTATCCAAACTTTCTAACTAAAATGTTTAGTAAGATAATCTTTATTTTGTTTACTTTGAAAAGATCCTGAAGTTAAAATGTCTTAAGTTTTACTTTTAGAACGACGAAAGTTTATTTTGAAGTCCCTTGAGAATTGTCCACTTGAACTGACTTGCAAGTAGAAATAAAAGCGACGAATGTTTTTTTAACCAACACCAAAATAGAAGGCAATTGGTATATGTTTTACTCTTAGATTTTTTTTTGGATGTCAAAAATCAATAAATTATTATTAGTTTCATATTTCGATTACAACTATTTTTATATCGAATTTTGACATGACCTTTCAAACGCAGGCCGTCGAATGACGCTGAAGACCACGTTGATCGTTGTATCTGAATTCACCAGTTTTGATTGATCGTTTAGTTTATTTTTTAGGTATTAAAATATGACTTTTAGTATTCAATTTAATTTGTTGAACTTTTAGTTATAGTTTTGAAGATGAGTTTGGTTCCGTATTAAATATATTTCAGAGATGTATTTTTATTCGTATTGTTTCTTTTCTTCAAAGAGTCCAAAAATTAATAGCTATTACAACAATCCCGAAACAAAACAAAATACGAGTATATGGAGGAACACATTTTTGAAAACTAACTTTGTCAAGCCAATTGACCCACCAAATCAACTCCACATTACGTAATATTATTAATTTACTGCATTCTGGTTTATATTCCTTTAACAATTGTTGACAAATGTATTTTTAAAATAGCCATTGTTTTATTTTTTTTGCTCTTAGGTATTATGAAAACATAAGTCTATCATTTAAATATCAGGATAAATAAAAGTTTAATAGTATTTGCTATCTGCTTTTAGTACTTCCCCTTAGTTTACACTAATAGTTGCACCTTCATTAATTTTTTGCTGAACCATTGAAAAAATAAAAAAGTATATTCGGCATAGCATTTCGTTCCGAAAATTTATTTAAATCTATGACTTTCAGAACACAAACAAGTGTTTTATTACTTTATCCCAAAAAAACATAACTATTCATAACAACAATTTATAGTGACATGTGATACAAGTCAGAATTTAATACGCTATATGTATATCATATTTTATAGGGTTTATTTCACTATGCCTGATGACAATAGTTAATGTACTTTCCAAACTTGGATTTGATTTTTAAGGAAAGTATTTTCTCGTCAACGGATATATTTTGTATTAGTTGAGTGAGTTTAAATTTTTGTATTTCACTTAGCCACTACATATTTCCTAAAAAAGATAAATTCATTTATTTGCTTGTTTCGAGACCTCACTTTGCTAATTATGTGCTATTCATATTTATAATTCTTGTCTCTTAAGCTCTACAATTATTAAAAAAAAAAACAATAATTTCTAAGTATCTGTAGACTTTAGAATTAAAGTTACTAGCAATTGCTTATTTTTATTTAACATAGTCTGATAGGTCTCTACTATTTCAAGATTTATTTTTCTTTACATACTTTTTATATACATATTTAAAGACTGTGTTTTACTATTATCATTAAAAAAAAAATGATAAGGTTATTTGTCATAATGTTTTAGATTGCGTATCCTGTATGCCCTTCCGAAACCTCGAAAACACTATTTGATTGTAACTTAAAAATACATACTTCATATTTTGCTATGCATTAATATAAGTAACTATTTCTGGTTACTGATAAGTGTTTTGATTTTTCTCCTCAGTATAATTTACTGAGTACTTTTAAACTTTTCCGTGCATTTCAGTAATACCTCACTGTATATTTTGAGCATCGTATATATCAATTCGAAAATAAACCTTTCAGTCTTCAGAATAAAGTTTAGAATTTATTGAACCTGATTCTACACATCGGAATTTTTTCACATATATTTGCTAGTTTTACCGATAACTGACTTTTATTGTACATACATATTTTATGAATTTGGAATGTAAATCTTGCAAATCAAGTATCACTCAGTTTATTGCGAAATGAGCATATGCACTCGTAAGTTATCATGTAGAGCGAATTGAGAGGAAAGTTAAATACTATTTAAGGAAAGTGTCAAAAGGAAAGCCTCAATCTAATCTCTATTTCCTGAAAACTGACCTTTTAGGCGAATCCGGGTAGTAATAATAATAACATAATATTTTTTTTCAATTTTCGTCTCACTGTTTGCTTGTTCCGACTAATCACTGAAATAGTTGCATTTTTGACGTATCTTTTTTTTATAGTCTATACCGATCCCGAATTCCGATTTTTTAAAATTAAGCGTTATCACTCGCGAGCGGGAGGCGCAGGCGGCGTTTTTAAAGGTTTTTTATATCTTTTTTTATGCATGTGAAGATGGGGGTAACAGCTATTAATAAATAATAAGTTTATTGATTGTTACTTTATTCGTCGTCATCAGCCTATCAACGCCCACTGCTTAGCAAAGGCCACTTTCTCACATGGAGAAGGTTTGAGCATTAATCACCACGCTTGCACAAGACGGGTTGGTGATTTCAAACTTATAATTGTGAAACTATAAGTCCAGATTTCCTCACGATGTTTTCCTTCACCGTAGATCAGTGTTGTCTAAATAATCTCAGAAAGTACATATAACTCCGAAAAATCACATTGGTACTTGCCAGGTTTGAACCCGCGCCCTCGGCAACGAGAGGCAGACCCTTTAACCACTAGGCCACCACTGACTTTTTAAAACAAGGTAAAAATTAAAAATTTATATCCTAAAGGATATGCCAAAATATTTCACTCCTTCTCTTATAGCTAGTACATCTTTTGTTTGGTTTATAGTCAGGTTCATGGACCCGAACAACTCATGATTTATTTAATAGGGACTGGGCTGCCCTTGAACAGTTTGGTTAGTTTAAAATTTATATATAACCTTTGTGTTTTACTAAAGTTACACTTTTTCGTATGTCTGTTTTCATTTATATCGATTCCAATAAATATATGAAATAAACTTTCTTCCTGAAACTTAGTACCTACGTCTGTTTATTTTTTAAGGTGATAGTTTAAAATCTTTTAAAAAATAATCTTAAATTTCATTCCTTTTTTGACAAGTCAATTGTAGTCAGCAGAAAAAAAAAGCATTTTTTTATTTATTTTAAAACCGCTTTTCAGTTTAATACGTGAAGAGGAAATTGGAAGTAAATAATATTTAGTAATGACTCCAATTATTTTCTCAGAATGATTTATATTGCATGAACATCTAGATTAAATAAAAGCCTTCTCAGAAACGTTTTGAGTTTTTTTTTTCAATCATACCCATTTCGTAAAATATTGTTATGCAAAATTATTTACAAGTACACAAATATATACAGAAAGTTACATTAATACACTTGTCTTCATCTTGTAACTTAGGATTTATATTTATTCGAATGTATATGGTAGATTTTTCTTTCATTACATGCAATTTTCTTAAATCTCATTCAGAGATTTTTTACAATTTTAGTTTATAATTTTTGTAATTTTATAATAACAAATTTACGTCTTTTTCCTATATTTCTTTCGATCATTATAAACTTTACTATCATTTTAATTACTATATTAATAGGCATGAAACAAAGAAGAAATAATTTTTATTTAATATAAATATAACATTATTAATCGTTCAAATATAATAATACATAGTTAAGAAGAAGTTAGAAAGATATTTAAAATTATAAATACAAAAATCCATTAAACATATATTCATGACCGTCTTAAATATCTTTCTAGACATTGACCATTGAATAAACCAAAAATATCACACTCGGTCATGAGATAGGTTGAACACTCAACTGATCAAAATCTTTATTTAGTATAGAAAACTTAAGCCTACTGAAAAATCAAAACAATGCAAAATAGTTCCTCAGAAAACGCTTTCAAGTTTTGTTTGTCAGAAATGAATTTTGTTATCCTGATCTGCATACAATTATTAACAATTTGCTATTAATTACCTTATTCATTTAGTTAAAATAATAACGATTTATCTATTTCTGTTATAGTTTATAATTATTTAAACAATATATATTTTTTTAAATTCGATTGTAACTATGTTTTGACCAGTTTATATATCTCAGCCAAATTATAGAAGAAAAGCTTCTGTTTATATCTACAAATACATTTGTTAAGTAAAATATCTCTTGTAGTTTATTATTTAGATCTTTTTTAAATATACCACACTTAATAATTCATTTAAATATAATTAAAATCAATTGCTAAAAATTACTGTCGTGCCTCTGAATTAAGTCCATTTTTGGGGTCCAATTCATGCGTTTATTTTCAGTTGAATGCGTATTAATAAGATGGACAGACAATGTCCAAGTTAGTAAAATTGGTAATTAAAAATAAACAGGTGTTTCTTTTTTTTGTTTATAATAAAGAACTTAAATTGCCCTTACTGCCGTATTATGCCCTTTACACGCTCAGTTTAATAACTAATTGTAACAAGTATAATATTAAAAAACTAATCTATTTTGTAAAAATATATTTAATTATATATTCATAAGTCAGTGGTGGCTCAGTGGTTAAAGGGCCCGCCTCTCGGCCTCTCGTCGCCGAGGGCGCGGGTTCGATCCTGACCCGGACAAGTACCAATGTGATTTTTCGGAATCATAGTAACTTTCTAAGAGTATTTAGACATCACTGATTAATGTTGATTCCCGAAAGAGGGTTGATGTCAGGCAGGCGGCCGGTCGTAAAAACAAATAGCCAAAAACTATTCATAACATATAAGGCAGACCCTGGCTATAGCTGGGAAAAATGCCAGGTAGAAGAAGAAGAAGAAGAATATTTAATTATATATTCATGAATCTATAACAGTTTTTTCAAATAATTGTAGGTTAATTTTGCTTACTGGTGAGTTTTTGTTTTCACAAATATTGAGAAAGAAATTTATTTTTAAAAATATTTAAAAATTTATATTGCCGATTGTTTATAACATAACCTGACTTTTTGGGAAAAAGAAAATAATTAATTATAAAAGGAGTTCAATTTAAGAAATTCAATTCTGTCTTCACAATTGTGTTTGACTTACATAATAGTAACAAAACTAGGATAGATTGCTGTAATTTAATTCTCTTAGTAACTGCTCTTATACGACCTCAAGTCTTGTAAACAAGAAGTTAGACGAAGTAACTATTTCTTAACTAAAGTCAAACCCATTCCTGTCTCAGTAGCCGCTGTCTGAATAACATTGACATAAATAACATTATTAAACAATTCTAGTTCATATACTTACAAATAATGAAGGAACAATTGAGTTGTTTACATTTAAACTTAATAATATGAGTCTACAAGAAATTTAATCTAAACTGAATTTTTAATGAAATTGCTATGGAACAAAATTCAATCTTAACATATTTTCTTGAAAGCAGAAATAACTTTTCCTTCGATATTTAACTATTAGAGCAGTCATGGATTAAGCAAAAGTTTTAATTTTTAAGTAGTTTAGGTCTGAGAGAAGATGCAGTCACTTAAACTTAAGTAGATCTCTTAATATAATAATTATGGTATTAATCGTATATGACAACAAAAAATTCAAATATAAAATACAGAATAAATATTATGGAAGTGTAGGAAAAATATTTTCTGTGTATGAAAATGCCTTGTTTATAAAAAATATACAAACTAAGCAAAAAATTATAGAAATAACATTACATGCTTTAATATACATAAAGTTGACTTTTATTACTAAAATCTTCCAATCAATGTGAAAATATCAGAAATTTAACGAAGTCTACCTCAATTTAGCTTGTAGGCATTTAATAAATAATAAATATGAAAATTTTATATTTTTATCTTGCATTGCGACACATGAATGGAAATCTGTAAAATACATAATAATGCGGGAAACAAACGATACAGAACATTTATATATAAAATTCACATTGTGTATTGGCTTATATTATAGTCTTAATATGTTTGTTTTCCTTCAAACCGAGAGGTAATATTGATTAGATCTAGGCATAGTAGATGAAAAATATACTGTCAATATTTAAATATGTAAAACCTTCCAATTCAATAATGAATATTAAATTAAAAATAAACATAAATACAGAGTAGAGAAATTAACTGACGCTTTGTTATAAATTTAATATCAAATGAGACAAATTATACCCTAAAACATTGTTAGTAACAGCTTCTTAATAGCTTAAGCGAATGTTGATGTCATAGAATTTCATTGAAAACAAATCTTTTGTTCCACGTTCAATGATCAGAAAGTTAAAATTAAAAGAAACGGATGAATCAACGATCTAGTTTCTCTGGATGAGACCTTAATATTTTTTTATAGAACCTATTTTATTGTTTATATATTTGTACCAATATAATAAAATTTAAAACTATAATTTTTATCTCCGAACTGGTTTAGAGTTTTTATGAAATCATTTGTTGTCTCTGGCTTTGCTTGCTTAATTAATTTTATATTAATGATCGAATTAAAAGAAACATAAATCTAAGTACTATAATATTGAGAAAAAAAACATTTAAATATTGTATTTTGAAACATTTAAATCTTTGCACAAACGACCAGGCACATTATCAAGAGCGTTAAACTCGAGAAAATCGCTTCTGGTATCTTCAATTTAAAACAATAGACTTGTGGCGATTGAAATTTAAAGAAAAACAACTCCGACTCTCTTTGTTCCGTTTAGTTTTAACAATCTGGATAAGAGTTAAGTAATGGTTTGTATCGTGAGCTGATGTTTTAAATTGTTTCAAAAATCAATTATATTAATGTTTTAGGTTATCTACCATTGAAACATACGCTAGATTTCATTTGTACGTAACCATTTTATTTTTAAATGTCACTATACATATACATATATTGGAATATTTTGTCAGTTGATTCATTGTTACAATAAGTTTATTGTTTTTTTAGTTTGATTTTCTTTATATGATATAAATTCATTTTCTAAACCAATTTCATGATAAACCCCTTCTCTATTCTGATAACCGCTAATACATCCACCCTGACAAAATCACAATTATATAATACTTTTTCGGACATACAAAATTTTTCGGCAATGGATCTGCAATACTCTATATTATGTTGTAGATGTTCATGGGTGACGGTGACTACTTTCCCCTCAGGTAGGCTTCCGCTTGTTTGCACCTTTGGATTATAAAAAAAATCCTTTCGTCCTTATGATTTCCGAAGTATCATTTAATTTGATACATATATGTATGTACGTTTGTATAGATTAAAAAGGTCGGTGATTTAAAACTTATAATTTGTATTTATAAGTTTCAGGTTTTCCTCACGATGTTTTCCTTAGCCGTCTGTCAGTGGTGTCTAAATACTATAAATATAATTAACATTACATGCTATGAATTGTGATATAAATTTATTATAAATATATCTAATATTATGCTTTTTATTCTATATAAAACCGGAGTGTTCGAGAGTTTATCTTTTCAACTATTCAATGTGCTCAAAATATTTCTCACAATATCATCTTATTAACTTATTTCCGAAGATATTTTTTTTTTATCGTGATTAAACAAACCTGTCACTAAGAGAAGTTTGTTCTTATAATATTCAAGTAATAGCTGATGTATAACCGGATAAATTAAATCCCTAAATATAGCTTTGCTTTTACAAACTTTTGTAATAACCAGTCGAATTTCGTAAACGAGAAATTGTTCTAACAACAATAGCCTTGAAAAGAGCTGTACTTTAAGGCAGATTAAATTCATATATAGTCACAGACTACTTTTATTACCACACTCAAATAAACGCCTAACACTTATTGTTATATCAGTGTACACATATTTTTGCACATTTATGTTAAACCTTTCTAATTTTATTAAATATAAAGTCTATAAAACTGAGAATATGTAAATATTACTGCTGCTTAAAAGAAAATTTTTTTGGTAAAACCGCAAATTGTATTAGAAAAGTAAACAATTTTTTTTTTTTATTTCTAACAATTTGTAGTTTTAAAATGAATGTATAACTATCCCTATAATAATAACATTGAAATATATTAAATGTCGTTTTTCATAGAAGTTTATATTTATTCAGGTTTTTAAGACGATAATATACCAAATTCTATTGAGACTTAAATATCTAGATTCCTATTAACCACCTTTCTCAATTCGAGTGCTGTCCGAGAGAAAAAACGAAGCTTCTAAAAATTTTATCGTCATGTGATAGTACCGGGAGCACTCATGCATAGTGAGTAGGGTTCCCATTAAAACAAATTCTTTAAAAAGATGTTTGCCCTTTTTAGGGTATATTTTATAACGTATTTTTTATAAATATAATTCTAGACTAAATTGATTTTGAAATATTTTATATCTGAAGAAGGAATTTGACAAATTTTATCGGGATTTTGATATGATATCATTTTGAATCGAAAGACGAAACCTACACCGTCCAAGCTCCTCTCTCTACCTAACCAAAATTTGAAAGAACCTTCTAGAGCTGCCTTCTAGAGGATGTCCGAAGAATACACTGATGTGAGTTTCTGGACAGGCCCAAGTCTTTTCGTAGGTTGTAGAGAGATTCAGCTGTTATACCCTTCCTTCCACTTCTACCGAGTACAAATCCACGACGAACCTATTTCAAGTGAGTTCGTTTATGAGTTCTTAATATGTATTGATCTTGATGGCATGGTCTTTGGGGATGTCGGTTTCCCAAGGAACCGTAAGATCTATTATCACAAAGCGTAAAATGTAAAATTCGCGAATACATAAATATGTCTGGTCTGGAGACCAACGCATACAGGTCCTCGAGGCTTTTGTATTGTTTTTCATACGTATCAATAATTATAGTCCAATCCGAAGCCGCTTTAAGGATGGAGTTAGGCTAAACGTTTTGATTTTATAGCCCAAGTGCCTTCTCTCACAAAACCTACTGATAACTCGTTTGTGATTATTTCCCTTTGCGATCTGGCTAACTAACTGCCTCTCCTCAGATATAATAAGTTTTGGGCGGTACCTTTACTCCATCTTACTAAATTACTCTGACTTGGGAGTGTCATTTGGACCGCATTGAGATAAAATTTTAGCAATGCTGGCTACCAATCATGAATTAAAGGTAACCATTTTATTGCTAAATTGATGTAAAAATCTCTTATGTCTAAACACTCGTTCTGCATCTCTAAACTCATTATGTGGATCTTATATATACTCGTATATCATTGCCAAATAAACTCCAATATATCTGTATCTTGGGCCATCTTACTTGATATTAACCCTATTATGTTACTTTGTTAGGTTTACAGTGATAAATTTGTTTTGAAACAAATCTCAATACATACATTTCAACCCATAAATAAGAATTATCAAAAATTTTATATATATAAGTCGTCAAAAACTTTATTAAAGAACAATGATATTTTGTTACTATTGAATATAAATGATTAAAGGGGAAAATTTCTGTTTTTAAAGAGAAATATTTTTTTGGAGCCAGTTCCTACCATTTATTGTGACACTGTTTTTATTATACGTAACTTAAAACTGACTTTAAAAGAATTCCATATTAAGCAACTGTTTGTTTTAAAATATGTAATGAAATAAAATGTAGAGTATTGTGTTTCCATTTTACCTTATGGTACACGATAGTGTGTAGACACAATAGAAAGTATATATTTTAGGATGTGTTAAGAGACCGCGCTTCAAAATTTATAAGTTGATAGTATGTAAGTGTTTGTGTTAACATATTTTTCTGGTTTATTTATTTGTGTATTTCTTAAGATTTTAAATTACATCTTTCTTATTAGTAAGTTTATCAAAATTCAAAAACTTTTGGCATTGATTTCTGTATGAAAAAAAGGTATCGTGATACAATGTTTTCTTTATTAATAAACTTACAATTTTTTAAGTGAGAAATATTACTAAATTATCCTTAGATGTTTTACATTAAAGTCAGATCAGTTTTTTTAAAAGTAAAAAGAAATCTGATTTTAAAAAAAGTCCTATACTTAGGACTTTTTATAAGCCGATTTCTTTACGGATATAATATATCCGTGTCTTATAAAATTCATATTTCATGTCCAAGTTTCTCGCAGCCATTAAAACATTACTAGAGTTAGAAGTTCATTAAACTGTATTTACATTTAAGTACTGAGTAATGAACTAAATTATTAATAGGTTATTCCATTTCTTGCAAGTAACTTGATATAAACCGTTTTTATTTAATTGGATTCAAAGTTTTCTTGTTAGTTTTAAATAAAAGAGGTCAAGTTTACTCATTTTCGACAAAATGTTGAAATATTTTAACAAAACTTTGATAGATCTTTGTATATAAGATATAGGTATATATGTAGTATAAAAATAATAAATTCAATAATGTTATGACACCGTACTCCAAATAATTGTTTTAGAATATGATAATGTGTACAAAAACTGTCAATGTTAATAATTTTTTTTACTAGGTGTTCGGTCATTAAGTTAATCATTAATTTGAAACATAATAAAATCTTAATATTTTCATAAAACTAGGACGACAGACCTTAAGGTCGAACGAAGATTAGCTCTATGAAATATTATTATAAAAACCCCAGAGAGGTCATTAGTAATATTATGGACTTGGATTAATTAATTAAGATAAATAAGAGATATCTTCTTGTGCTGTTTAATATTTCAGGCAGGGTTATTCAAATATTATATCTTTGAAACTATTAATTATTTTACATTTGAGTCGTTGATATATTTTATATTTTTAAACATTTTATTCGAAAACAGATGCACTTTTGTAAATTTTCATTGAGATTAACCACAAAAATATATCTTATTAAAAAAAAGTGTTAATAACATTATAACATTTCGTTTATTCCATTGATTTCAATTGTAGATTATATTAAACTAACAATATAAGTTGGAAGTCTTTTCACTCTCCGTTAGTTTTTATATTAGAGTGATTGAGCTATCTTTAGAATCCATTTCCATTAGCACTTATCTCTAAATCTTTTTAGAATTGAATGCTTTAATGATATTAACCCGGCGCTGATATTAATGACGCTGGGTCATATTGACCCGAGACGTTTTTTAACGAACAGATATTTTTTTGTTGACCCGGGTTATGTGGTTTAAGAGTTTGAGTAGCTGAAGCGATACCTCCCCGCTTCCCGCCCCGATGGTTCGCTCAGGGTGACGCCGCTCGCGCAACGAGTAACACGTTCATCAAGTTCAATCGGGTAAGTTTTTGACCCAGCGTCATTGTAAATGTAATATTTTCGTGACATACTTTTTTTTCTATTTAGTGATTTTTATTTATTTTTTGTGTTCTTTAATAAGTTTTTGGAAGAAAATGGCACCGACGAATGATCCGCGGAGAATATTGGAAATATTGGAAGAGTCAGATGAAGACCAGTCAAATTCTGCTTCGGACGCCGACGTTGAAGACCATTTATCGGAACGAAGTAACGATAACGGCACCGAACAACAAGTTTGTTTTATTGATTCTGATACGGAATCTTATTCATCAAGCAATTTGGACCTTTTGACATTACAAAGTCAACAAAATCGGCATGTGTTCAAAGGAAGAGATGGAAATTTATATATGCCCTGATCATTTGATTACCTACTGCACTAATTGTAGTAGTTCGATGTCAGTAAAGGAGGAAAAAAGAAGACTGATTGGCATTTATAATTAAAAATAACTTAATATAATGTCATTTCTAGCATTATAAGATGTTTGTTACCAATGATTATTAACAATACGTAAACCAAAAAATTATAATTAAATTATGTTGTTTGTTTCAAAGTTGATTTTGCACGTCTTGCTGAGTATGTCAATAAAAGTTTAATTACTATATATATATATATTAGTTTTATTTTTATTTATTTTCATTCAGAAAATACTTTTCTTTAATGAACATTAATTACAATTTAGTAAAAGAATATATTTTTATTATAAATCCTCAATAAAACGTCGGGTCAAAATGACCCAACGTCATCGTTCTTGCAACTTTTTTCGCGTCATTGGTTAAACAAATCCAAAACGTTTTAAAATGAGAACATATTCAACTAGCCATGCGCTTGGAATAAATTAAGGATTTAATTTAAAAATTACAATAAAATATTCACATAATCCGGGATAAGGATAGTCCAACCCATTTTTTTTGGATAAAAAAAAAACATACCATCCAACACATGATCATTTTAACGCAAACATAAGGAACACATTATATGTCGTAGAAAAATATTAGCTAGTGAAGGATATTAGAAGCAAAAAATAATACTATGGTACATGAAGTATTGTTTTTTTTTTCATTAACGTATAAGAAAAAAAAGATTTTATTATTTCACAGATCTTTTGTACAAATACTTCTCTGTTCTCATTAAGAAAATGGGTAACATAAAAAAATTGGTATTTCCCTGTTAAGATTTAAACAACTGATTTAAAAAGCTACAAAAATGGCCAATCACCATTATGCTTTGTGCACTTAAGTTTTTATAGACATACTTCTTGCTTAATTAGAATAGATATGATTATTTTTTTCCATATATGATCCATTAATTTAGTAGATATCATAATGTGGATGAGAGAGGTCGATATTTCATCCAGTCGTAGTAGAATGAAGTGAAGTGATAACTACTTATTTCTAATATGAAAAAAACTATTTCATTACATTTAAGGTAGACATTTAAGATATTATTATGTATCACTTCGTTTCAATATCAACCTCAGTAACAAATCCAAATGGAAGGAGTGAATACTAACAAGATTCTAAAGAAAAGGAAGTTAAAAATAAGATTTCTAGTTCGTAGATTTTTCACGCTGGAGCCCTGTAATTAAAATCCGATTGTTTAAAGCTTATTGACAGAAGTACTTTATTGACATCTCACGGACTTTTCAGAAATAGTTACTTGCTAAATAAGATACAAAGAAGAAACAAAAAAAATAAATACATTAATAAGATGAAACTTCTCAGTATTCCAAAATCAATGTAAATAAGTACTTAGTAATATTTTTAAGGTACAACAGCCTAGACAGAAATATAGATTAAATAAAAGAATTTCTTTAAATTTCAAATTATGTATTGTATATTATATGTGTAGTGTCCATGTTATTAATTTATATAGTTATACTATGATATATTTATATATAAAAAACAGATCTTAATGAAAGCACCAACTACAAAATTTTCGAGACGATTAAAAGAAAGAAATTAAAAAATATTTATCATTCACTCATCTAAATACAAAGAAAAATAATATAAATTTGAAAACTTTATTCCATAATAAATTAAAACTTATGTAACATAAAATAATTATAATCTAAGATAGTGTAAACAATAACAAAATTATCAACGATGATTAAATAAGTCAAGATGAAAAAAATGATATCGTCGGTTATATAGTGCAAATTGAACTATCATTGGATAATTCCACGTATCTACATTGGAAGCAGATTATCAGAAGAAAGTTAAGGCTGAAATATTAACTAAATTAACGACTTTTAAGGTGATTTTTTCACAATTTAGAAATAATTACTAATCGTGAAATATTTTTTTTAAAATAATTTGGAAAATATTTAATTCGAAATTACCCAATGGTAGTTCCGCGGATTAGGGTGATTAGGGATAGTGCAATATGCCAAAACTTCGGCATATGAAGAATCGTTTCAATAATCCAAAGCACAGAATAAAGCGACGCAACGCTTTATCCTGTGAGAGTGTGGCTTATGAGTCGCCAGTTCAATAGTCATTACATAGTTGGTCGAGTGTCCAGTGGTCGAGAGTGTCCCGGCTCTAACGAGTGTCTTGTATGTCGGATATTCGTATAAACCTTGCGCCAGACGATGATTCTGTTCCGGTTTCATATATATGATTGCCAATTCTGGAATTGAATATTTTAAATATTTTAGTTTTTATCACCTCATTAACATGAACTACTGATAAAGTAGTGAAGTTTTGAAATTACCAAGCGGTATGTACCTAGTTCCTTTGGTCTGCTTTCTTCTAATGTCATATCACCAGTATTAAATCTAGCACCTTCTAAAAATAGGCCTCGGACACAGCAACCATCATCTGGTTTCTTCGCTGGCGGAGCGTTTAAGAACCTGGAAATATAACTTAGTTAATATAAAGTATGTGCAGATATTCCTTTCACATCTGTTCTTGTAACCATTGTTCTAAATTGTTCATTTAAATAAACGTCTATTTTAAATTTATTTTTTTTTTTTTAATAAAATAAAGATTACATTTCATAGACTGACCAGCTTCGCTGGTATGCTAAGGGTTTTGAGACCTGACGATATAATTACTTATAGAATTAATCGCGAGTCCTATACTCACTTTTCTATCTTATTTTCGACTACTAATCACTACTGATACTTAAACAACAAAATTTTTTCCAACCCGACACCAAAAAAAAATATACAAACTCGCAATGGAACTTCATGTTATTCAGTCAGAAACATGTGAAGTTGAGAAATACAAATACGAAGATCACCGTCCGTGAATTCGTATGGTATATTAAAACCACGAGGCCTAAACTTCTGTCTTTCTAGAACTACACCATGGAATAGGCATAGTGAAAATAGGAGCCACTGAAAATTACAAAAGTTTTGTTACTAATAATTCAACAGTCCTAAAACCCTGAAGAAATAAAATAAAATAGCTTCTTCATAAAGTCAACTGAGAAAATAACATGTCTTTGTTTCGAAGTCATATAACAAATTTTAATAAACAGATACATTTTATACTTGTTTTTCTTAATATTAAACTTGTGTATCGTATGGTTATAATTGACTTTATTGTACGAATAATATTTAAAATACCGTTCTGTAATAAATGCCACAGGAAAGAAGGGTGAAGGTGTTGATGTGAGTCACAGCCGAAAGTCCTTATGAAACTACTTCTGGGACTATTTGCTCCACATTTGACTCCAAGACTGGCATCCATGATGGAGACAAATGGCAAATTCTGAAATTTACATTTAAAAATATATATATCGTGAGGTCAGAAGTCACACTAAAAAGGTGTCTACACATATGTAGGTTTGAGTTAACATCTAACGCAATAAATTTCATTAAAATAGATTTTGCTGTCTACTGAATAAAAATACAGCCAATTAGCATAGACAAAGTTATTATAACATTTTTTATTAATATATGTACATAAAACGGATATATCCATACATATTTGGAATCTTTAAGAGTTAATCTTAAATTAATTTCTTTGAATTGTGATATAGCATTTTCTTAAAATTGTTTAAGATTCATTATGAAAAAACACTTAAGCCGTGCTATAAGGTATATTCGAATGATTTAAAAAAAGCATATACTTTACAATTGAAAGGAAATGTAAAACTTTACCTGAAAAAATACTCAGTTACCAAAATCACAGCATACTTTCATCATAGCTTCGGCTAGAGGTCCTTGACCTTGTCCTAATGAAATACTTTCAAATCTTTTGCCCATCTTCATTTTGTCGGCAAATTTCAACAGATCTGAAACATGTTACACTCAATTAGTCGATAAATAATCATGTAAACAAAATCAAACCACAGCGAACGATCCACTATGTAAAGAGAAATTAAAAATGTATAAGGACTTATAACAATTAAGTACTTTGTAAAAGTTATACATAGTTAGTTTTAATTTTGGCATAGAATTACTGGCATACTTTTAAGAAGAGTCAGACATACATAACTTACATATTTTTCAATATGTTATACAACATCCAACTAGGCTTATAAAAAGTAATATTTACCAGCAGCTGGATCAGTACCGGAGGAGAGAATGAAAATTATAGAAGCGAGTGGATCAGACTCAGCGTATAAAGCTGCAAGATCTGCTGGCTGTGGTTCAACGAAACGAGCCCCAAGACCTAATACTACTTAGTCCTGGACGAAGGAACAAAGATAATAAATTTCAGGTTTAAGTTATAGCTGTATGCTATATGTATAGTAAGTTACTAGTTGAACTTCATTACCACGATTATGAAAACAAATCAACATTATTTATAATAAAATATACCTGAAGACCAGGAATCAATTTGTCAGGTCGTAAGCAATTTAGAACAAGTAGCTTCTGAAAATGCATCTAGTTGAGAATCTAGTCCTTTTGGATACGGAAGTCTGGAACATCCAGATATATTCTATGTAAAAAAAACTTAATTATAATAAATTAATAAGATAAAAAAGACGATTTTACTTATGGAGAATTCCAGGCATCGTAATAAATCTTAAAGAATTTGGTTTGTTGAGGAAAAAAATCCATCACAAAATTGATGCATCGTTGGCAATGTCGCCAACTGTAGCAGATCCAACGACATCCGAGGAGATATCCACTTTGGTTCGGGGTTCTCAAGTTCCTTGTGTTGAACAAATATATCTTTAATGTAACAATATTATTTTGGATATAGCTAAAAATTCTGCCAAGTAAACTTTTTTTTCAGTGAACGTGTTTTTATATTAACTTTATTGAAAAGCACTTTAAAGACTGCTCTTATGTTCATAGTATTTATTTTGAATGCTAAATAGTATAAAAAAACTATACACATATAAAGATATAAACATACGTAATTCCTTATTTAAGATACCTCTTCAATTTTTCCTCTGATTAATAAGAAAATTAATATTCTTGGAATCTTAATCTTGGAATCTATGTCCAACAAAATTATAGCACACAGCAAAAAAAGCAAACAAAAGCTGGTGTCTTTCGAATAAACTCCAGCATACGTTTTTGATATAACAGAAATGTGAAATGATCTATAATGATTTCCACTCTTTCGATTATATCCTCTGTGAAATAATCCATGCATAAATATTTTATAAATACAGATTGATTAAATGGTTAGTCGAATAATAATATTTATAACCATTTGGCCTCGGTTTCTGCCATACCCCCTCCGAAAGAGTTTTATTATTGGTATCAATATTCATAGGATCGACGTTCGCCATTCCAGACAAGCAGAAAAACAGAATTTAACCTCGATTGGCCCACTGGCACGTAGCCCAAACGCGCTTCATCAATTTCAGTTGATGTTCGCTCCATATCTTCTACTTTTTATCTAAAATAAATCGAAAAACTGAATATTTTTAAAATATAGTTAAGTGTGTAGTATACAAATCCTTAACTGTTAAAACTTATTTTCCTAAATAGTAAAATCCGTTTACGTATACGTTTTTCAAACCCGTTCGTAATTTCAAAGAGTCTTTTTGGTTTTTCATGAACAAAGAGAAGCATCCAATCTACGAGTGATTCTAG
Source organism: Danaus chrysippus (assembly GCA_916720795.1). Classification (NCBI taxonomy): domain Eukaryota; kingdom Metazoa; phylum Arthropoda; class Insecta; order Lepidoptera; family Nymphalidae; genus Danaus; species Danaus chrysippus. Next base: position 4,222,181 of record CAKASE010000077.1, on the reverse strand, counting down.
TTTTAAAATCTGCATATATTAAGTATGTATTTTTGACACAGTAATTGAACGGAAATTTAAATTAATTTGACAAAATATTCATATAAATACCAAAATTTTCAGCACTCTTGATTTTAATAGCCTCCAAAGTTAATATGTATAATAGTATTAGCCTCCAAAAGTTAATATGCATGTACTGGAGATCCTTCGCTGTTAGACAGGCCATACAAAAATATCAGATTGTATTTCCGCTAATTGTGTTGCTAGCTGAGCTCGAGACACGATGAGTTGACCTCTTAACTCTTCCAAATCTGGTCGTTCTTGAGCTACTACTATAGACAATAATTGTTCTGCTAAACCACACTAGTATGGACAAGAAAAACAATTAGTAAATAATCTGTTTGTTTAAATATTCTGCATAAAGAATTTGTCAGAAACATAACTCGCTCGATAAACATTCCAACTTATTTAATTTGATCTTTACTTCGTTTAATTGAATAGCGTCTAAACTTGATAAATTATTTTAATTTTTGTATATAGTTTTTTTTCAACTTAGTGACGCGACCTTTTTAATACTACTGCGTTTTAAAATTAATTCTTTTAAAGTAGACATTATAATGCGAACAAAAGAAACAAATGTAAGTACTAATAAGAACCAATGACCGGCACAGCTGATCTATTCAAACGCGACAAACACTTCACTCGAGTGGGTAATAAAGTTTTTTTAACATACGCTCCTCCTTTGTTTAGCGATAAGCTAATTGCCTCGGACACCTGCAGAGACTGAACCGCTCGCCAGTTCTCAGCGTGGCATCAACCCGCACGGCCAACACTCCCGTACGCTGAAAACGTCGGCAACATGTGGTTTAAAAATATTTGCCTTAAATGATTGATAAAAATCAAAAAATGGGATGCGTATGAAACTATGAAGTGGGTTTAAGTTTAGGTTGCGAAGTGGTTTAAGTTTAGGAAACAAATTGAAATTCGTTTAAAATAATGGATAAAAAAGTGGGTTTAAGGACGTTGGAATATAACGTTAGCGTTAGTTTTGTAGCAATAGTGATGCAATTGAAGTTTTAGTTAAGTTGATTTATGTTTACGATGACTTGGCAAATTTGAATTTTAAACGGTTGCAATACAATTTTGATTTTACGGGATATGAGCTTGTAACACTGGGTGGATAGCAATTAAACTTAGTATGGTATGATAATGGTGATTGATGATAGATGGTGATGATGGTGATGGGGATGGATGATGATGAATGGATGATTGATAGATGGAATGAACGGAGATTTTTGTTGAAAAGGTAGACACTTATGTGATTTGGCCCTGCTTCGGCAGCTGTGATAGGTTACTGCCGGGCTGGTGCTTGCAAATCTTCTTAGTGGTGTTGAGCGTCAAGCCTGTGCTGCGATGCTGGTTGCGAATCGGCGATGACTTCAAACGCGATTTCCGTTTGCATTGAAATATTTCTTGCTTAGCTGTCCTGTCACGGTCGCTACTTTTTGTGTTCGGTAGTTAGACAGGTTTAAAGAAAAACTTGTTTGGTTTGCTAAATAACTTTATCTGAAATACAGATGTTACTAAGACAAGAAATCGTAAGCGGAATGATATTCAATATTGAAATATAAAGGGAAGTGACGTATGTACATAGATAAAAAAGGATTACAAATTTATGTAGAATATCATTTCTATATATATAAAAAGAAAGTCGTGTTTAGTGACTTCACTTATAACCCAAGAACGGCTGAACCGATTCAGCTGAAAAAAAATTGGCAGCTTAGAACCAGAAATTGCAATAGGATACTTTTTATCTCATTCGACAGCATTCCGTGGGACTTGACATGAAACGTCAGTCACTATAAAACGTGGAATAACACACAATTGAAACAACTATGCAAATTGACGTATAAATGGGGACAGATATGTAATGACGTATGGATGACAATTAGATATTTGTAAGAAAATCTACTATATAAAAAAAAAAAAATATTTAGGTAAATGTGTTTTGTAGTTTGAACTCTTAAAACCATTTAGTATTTGCGGGATAAATTTAGAAAATCAGTGTTTTTCACATGGGGCAGTTATATTTCGTGTGTTCACGAGTTTGGAAACCATACGCTTTATTTGTGTTAAAGTTAGACCAAAAAACAAAAAAATGTGGTTTTTACAAAGGAGCACTTCAATGAAAACGGATAATTTGCGGACACGTTATAAACGCTTCGATTCGGTATCTACTTTGGATTCACTTTCATTTTACTTAGAGAAGTTCAACTAAATAACACTTCATTTTTGTAATCAAAATTAATTCATTACTGTTTGTGAAATGAAATAAAAATTTTCCTTTTCAAATAATAAAACCAAAAATTCTTCATCTTTTAATCACCAAAACGAAATGTTTATATAAAAGCCTTCTGGTGGCGGAACGGAGTTCGCCAGGTTTTACTAGTAGTTTATATAGACAAAAAAGTCATATAAAATAAATTGTAGTGCAGGTCCACACGTAGGCGCCAACAACTCCACTATTTGTTTTGTTTTTTGATTCGATGTTTTCCGTTATTGTCATTATTTTAATCGTCTTCTTCTTGTTAACTAATGATTTTTGTTTTTTTTCACATAACGGTCCAGTTTCTGAAAAAAAAAAATTAAGCAATTATTGTAATCTATTAATTTACCATTTGTAATATAGTTACATTTAAGAATTCTTCAAGCCCTTTATATGCAATACACTTAATGTTTAATTTAAATTTATTTTAAAACTCATGCCAAAAATTACGATTGAACTATAGGTACATCAACCTTACATCATCTTTCTTCGTTAAAACATAAAAATAAGTTTGAACTCAGAAAAACCTTATATTTCTTATGTTAATAATAGTTTTTTAATATGATAAAATTTACAACAATTTTTGTATACAAAATTAATAACGTGATCATGTGAAAAGTAAGCTATCGCGTGGATTTAATTTTTGAGAATTATTAAACTTATGATAACTTTCAAATGTTTACCGCCTGAATTAAATAATACAAAAATAAATTAATAAAATACTATAGAGGCTTGAACAAAAAGTAATTTTATTTGATAAGACTTAATACTATAATTCTGAAAAATAGCTTTCCTATAATCGCTTTCATGAATGACAATTTTCAAAATTTGTAAAATAGATATGGGTATGGTTATCCTCAAGAGATAGACATATACTATTGTGGGACTTCTCTTAGTAGACCTATAGTAGGGGAAGCGGGGGGCACGTTGTTGCAGGGGTAAGAAAAGTTACACGCATTTTTTTTCCGGGATTTTCAACTCTTTGATAGACGTAAGTGGACTCATTTGTTTTTTTTTTATAACATCGTGCGTTGCAAAAAAAAACAATCAGGGACCCGGCAAGCGGCTAACTGTTAGGTTGTGTGCACGTGTCTTGATTTCCATCAAGTTCGTAACAAAATCTTTTACGAAATTTTTTGATTCCTGCTGTCTATATTTGTTATTCTCTAAATTCTTTTCGCCTCGAACGTTTCACAATGTATCGAGTTTTTAAATTTGTAATAGCGTTTTATTCTGCTATTGATATCCATTAATGGCGACTTTACTTTTAATTTTAATTAAAAAAACACACCATGGGGGCAGGTTTGTTTACAGTTTTTTCGGGGTAGGTTGTTACATGTAACAAATTTTTGCCTCAGATCTTGTATTACCGTTCATCTCATTGGACTATCATTTAGAAAAATTACTACGCTGTACTTAAAAATTAGAAGAAATGGAAAGTGAAAAAATGAAATCATACAGGCAATCGAAAACAGCAACCAATCTATTACCTGACACTATTAACAATATTACTGTTTCACCTTCTCCAAATCCAGCTTGTGCGCAAGATATAGAATGTGTAACAACATTACCGAGTGCAGATTCGTCAAGTTTTTTTAAAAATAAAATTGAATTAGCGATTACCAGGTCCATCTGGTATACAAAGTACATTTGAAAAATATTTCGCCTTCAAAGATAAGGTCCTTTCCCAAGGCAGAGGCTCGAAAAACAATCCATCCATAACCGTCGTAAAACGTAAGTCCGCTGTATTAACCGACACACCTGAAAAAAGACTCATTACAAAAAGAGTATGAAGAAAAAAAGGCCAAGACCAAAAAAACTGTTTATACAGTATTGTATATGTAAACTATAAATTTTATTGCAATATAAGTGTCTTGAAAATGTTAGATTTTAGTTTGACTGAAGTGCCAAGTTGAAAAAAGTATAAATAAATTTATTACATGTTGGTATTTAACTGACGAAATTTTCTAATTCCGTAAAAAAAAACAAACGTGTTTTTATAAGATTTAAGAAAGTTCCTGCCAAAGTTATATGATTATTACTGTTTAAAAAAAAGTTGGAAAAATTACGATATAGATTATTATAATTGCTCATAAAATGTTATAAAACACTGATTCAAAATATAGTTTTTTTTTTATTCATAACGTTTTTTTGAAAAATAATAAAAAGTAAAATGATTTATTATTGTTTCATTTTCTTTATTTACCTACTGTAACATCGTGCCCCGAAGCTGTAACAACTTGCCCCCAAGTCAGGGGTAAGTTGTTTGCAATCGACTTATTTCATTAATTCTCTATTGTGGGAAAAATTACGTAAAATTTTAATATTTTTCCAATTCTATTCTACTAGCTGAACCAGACACACTAATAGTAAAAGAAATCAAATGTATACATTATTTGATAGCTTTTGTGATAATTAACAATTATCTAAAAAAAAATTGCAACAACAAAAAAAACGTGCCCCCCGCTCCCCTATATATACCCAATCCCACCATACATTGTTTTGTTATATCTCAAAGGGTTTTAGCAGCGTTTTTTTTCATTAAAAGATCCCAGGACGTCTCATTTTTTTTTTTCCCGACATCTTTCAACAAAATATCGTTAATGTACACACAAACCACTACAAAACCTTAATAAATTATATATTAAAACCTTTCTCGAAAATAAACGCTATCGACTGGTGAAAACCGCTAGGTAATTGGTGTAGTACATAGTTTTTTCTGTTTATTGCGAACAGGCAGACAGACAGACGCGGAGGGGGACTTTGTTTTATAAACATGTATTGATGATGATTTTGATTTTAAAAACATATTCAAGGGCAACAACACATCACGATTTGGACATTTTTCTAGTTTATCACTTTTTGAATCAATAAAATATAATATTTAATACAGACTAGTGTTTGTAATCGTTAATGAATCAATTTGTATATTGAGTCGCTTATTGTTTAATGCTAATAAGATATGCACGGTGTAAAGATAACGTCACTGAAACCTTTTCAAGATAAAAAAAATAGTTAAAAACACTATTTATTACTAATCTTAATAATAAAAGTGTAGACCGATACTTTTGAAACCTTCCTCGGTCAGTTATACAATTAACACTGAGGATGAACCCAATACGCGTGAAAACAACGAAAATTGATTATATGTTTGTTGGTGGGCACTTTTACAGTATTTATAGTACCAATCCAGTCCAAAAACTTATGATTTACAATAGTTTTAAAGTAAGGAGCTGATTGAAATCTTACCGTTCTGTGAAGGGAACTTCATACATACATATGTTGAAGACTATTGTTGAGGATTTTTTTATACTTAACTTCTTTCTCCGAGCCATTAAAAAAGATACAAGTAGTTTCCAATAAATTTTTACTATTACACAGTTTATTTAAAATTTTACACAGTGAGTATCACCAGAAATTATCTTCTTTTAATATTTTCAGTAAGTTGGGGTGACTGTCTTATGTCCACTCTTTTGGTTGTTAACAATGATTTTTCTGTCGTAGACATGACCGCTCGTAATCTGAAAAACACAAAAATTTAAGTTAGTTATCTTCATTAAATAAGATTACACTTGAAAAATGCTGTAACATTTTTTTACATTTTCATATTTTATATATATTCGAGTTTTTTTTTTACAGTCTTCTGTTCTGTTATATGTATGTTTTCCTTTCCACTATACAAGCCTTTTCTTCGACCCTATTTTTATTATTCCTTTCTTTGAAATTAATTTTAAATATAACAGGCACAGACTAGGGAAAATATCCACTAGGTGAACTATTAAATTATTAATTTCATACTGAGAGTAAATCACCCCAATACACAAAATCATATTATTATCATAATTTATTTTAATATTTTTTTAGTATCAGTTAGAATTTTACTCATAAAGTAAAAAAAAAAGGAATTAATTTTGCTCAGTAATTATTGATGGAATTATTTGGCTTTCAAACTTACCGTTACTTGATTTCATTCTACATAAATGAATCAAGAGTATTGTTGACCACAATTAAACTTTAGCCTTGTTCTTTTGGAGCGAATAAAGATACTTTGTATTTCTGCTACATCTATTTTATATATTTTCAAAAATTGCCATCTCACTAAAATGAAAAAAAAAAAAAAAAAAATCATTAAATATTTGTACATAACAATTATTCGAAAATGTATAGCCATTACCATGATAAGATTCATGTCTTAAAAATAATATATCTTTTAAAAAGAAAAATGATACCTACAGTTAATATTTGAATAACTATAAATAAGATGTGAATAAATGATATGAGTTTGTATATGTGTCCCCAGTTAATATATATGTATATATATTTACGTACATTGTGATGATTTCTCGTTTTAGATGTAATAAATAAAGTGTTTGTATCCTCGTAATAACTAAAGTTATAAGAAGGAATGGACAAAACAAATGTCGTTAGTTTTCTCTCACTGTTATTTTTCTAAAAAATACTTCTTTATCCATCTGCAAAGAAAGGAAATGAAGTCACTAAATTAATTTATCAAAGATATTAAATTCAAAAATAACATATGGAAGAGTTTAAAAAAAGCGGATTTTATTATATTAACAGTTAAGAAAAAAAAAATTAATCTTCTAATTCTTTCTACTTCTTAATAAAGTAGCTATTCTAAGATTACGTTTGTATAAAATTATAAACCTCATCGAGTTTTCTGGAGGTTCCGTATGTACCGTGTTGTGTTTCTCTGAGGTGAAGTGAAACACAACAATTAATAAATGGCGAATGACAGTTTATTATGTTCGCAAAAAAAAAATTTCAAAGAAGATCAAAGATTAAGGTAGATCGTTTTAATTCATGAAAGAGAAAAGTATCTACAGTAACTAGACAATGTCTAATAACTGAAAATATGAAAAAAAATAGAAAATGTTAATGCTGGGTAATCTTTCGTAATAATGTTTTTCACATTTTTTCATTAAGGCACGTCCGAGACGAATATATTTTTATTTTACATAATGGTTTTTTTATATATGTATATTTTCTGGAAAAAAGGCGAAAAGAGTTTTACTTTTATTTTAATTTTTTCAGCTTCAGGAATAGGGCAAACGTTAGCACTTTAATATTTTTTGTATGTTATTAAATTACCATTAAAATTAATTAATGTGGCCTTTATTCTAATAAACAAGATATAATTTGTATTATGTAAGCAATCTCAAACGTTATAAAATAACAGCAAACCACTCACAACAGATATGGAAAGAAGAAGGCGACAAAACTTGAAATATTAATGTTACCCATAGCTACAGCGAATATTTTCGCTCTACTGCCAGCGGTAGTGACACGCCTAATTTCGTTCCCTTAATAGAATAAAGGTAATATACACCAGATATTACATTACGAGACACACGCAGTACAACACCAAAGTGTTCCCATCTAACATTATTTCTTCACTGACGTAAAAAAACCTGAAAATAATACATTTTTTAAATTTTGACTCATCGACATTGTAATTACCTTTTTTTTATAATATGAAAATACGAGCACCGCCTCAGTAATAAATCTGTAATAAAATAAAAAAAAAAAAATATTACAAATGACTTGTTTTAGAAAGGGAAAAAATTTGATAATAAATTAATTGATGTTTGGAGGTATTTTTTTTCATAAACATTTAAAATAAAATGTTAGTACAAATAGGATCGATTAATAGTTTTTAACACATTTTGAGAGTTGATTTGTCTTAAAGTACTTTTATGAAAGGGAGGAAATCTGAGAGATGTGACAATGAAAGCTACTGTATGAACCATAAACTGACTAGCGTAGGAAAAACTCACTTAGAGGACTCCAGAACCAAACTGGCTATATACACTGTGGGGTCCGAGAGAAATGTTTCATGTTTTTGTTGAGGGAATTCTTAGACAACATGCACGGCGTCTTAGTACAGGTCAAACCTACTTGTTTGTAGTAAATGTGCGAGGGTCCACTATACGGTTCCAGCGACCGTTATTCGTATGTTTCCAATCAAACATTTTGTCTTTCATTCACAGGTAGAGGAGTACGAGTCGCTGGTCATAGAGACGTGTGGGGTGGAGGCGGTCCGGCTCGCCGCTGAGCTTCGCTTTGCGAACACGAGACTCTCAATGGGCCGGTGGCTATGGTAAGGTTATGATAATCCTGTAAATGATAATAAATATATGAACAACTACAAATATACGGAAAATGTAAAAACAATCGAAATATGTTACTTAAATATTTAATTGAAATTTGTTGAAAAAAAACAAGATATTAATTACGAGATAATCTTTTCCTTTTATATTTTTTCACAAGGAAAAGGATATATATGATTAGATTGAAAAAATTTCTTCTATTGTATTTTTGGTAACAACGGTTAATGTTATAAAAAAAAACGGTACCTTTAGGGTTGTTATTAAAATACATATATTTTCATCAGTGTCGTTTTTTTCGTCCTTTTATAAGGACCGTGAGTATGTTGTTAAACCCTTGTATAATAACTCTGTATTTTAATAAATTCCAGGATCTCTCACTCGTATCCCGAGCGGCTCGTAAAAAAACATAACGAATACCTCCACGCGCCGACTTTGACTGTGTATCCATATGTTGTTTTTAAAGAAAATGAATGATAAAACTGTGTTATAGAAAATTGTAATTTTTAGGTTAACGCACTAGAGCAACTAAATTATTTTTACAATGTAGAACTATTTTAAAGGCCTGATGTCTAAAAATAATATATTTAATATTGTTATTTAATGACTTAGTACATAAATGGAGGATATCGGTTTCAAAGTTTTTTCGATAATCAATACACGGGATCCATTTTAAGCCTTCGCTGACGATCTTGCAATTCGGAACCACGAACACCACAAAACATTGTCAAGTAATAAACGGAATGCAGAGGATACATTCTGTGAGTGGGGACGGATGGATTGAGGGACAAAATTCAAATAAAAAAAAAATGTTCATGTCTGTGTGTCTCGGTAGGCGGAATACAATATATACCTCATACGGGCCGCGATTATAGTTTAGGCGGTCAATGGTTTCTACGGTTACGGAAAATACACCCAGTATAGGTGAGAGTTTAACGTTGCGATAGATAAGGGGCCCATTAAACCTACACCTGGGTCGCAAATCCCAAGCAACTGTTGAAATCGCCTCTCCCCTGCAACGCGTAGATCTCGGCACCCCGCATGATGAATCCATGGGAATGCTGGAACATGTTTTTTCTTCTTAAAAAAAACTTTCTAAAAAATTTAGCATAAAACTCAGTTTTGAAAGTGGATTGGGAAAACGGTGTGTGTGAAACTGTTTACAAATATCATGTTTTTGTCAGAGAAAAAAAACAAAATATTATGATAAATTTTTTGATGGTATAGGGTTTTTTATTTTATTAAATATTAAACGGTAAATTTCTAACATGAGATTTTTTTATCAACATTTCTGTTAAATTCATAGAATCCCTAAATATAATTTTGTTTTGTTATTTTTTTTACATGTTTTTTTTGAATGTAAATGTAAAATATACCTGTCTGAAATTTACGGGAATTTAGTATAAATTATACTTTGGATAGAAAACAGAGCCAAAACGAATATATTTAACTTTATCTTAAAGAAATAAGTTGTATTCCAACTTTTTAGTTGAATTTCATTGACATTTTATGAAACCGCCACAATATTTTACGCCTTCTGAGGAAAATATAAATTAATATCATCGGCACGTATGTTTGCCGGGAACCAAATAAATCTATACATATTATTATTAAAATCTTTTTATTAACTAAATAATAACACAATCATTACATAATATTAAAACATTCATAATCATAATGAAAATTTCAGAGTTTTAAAACAAACAAAGAGTTTGCAATTCCGTCTGTACCCTGCGGTCTTTTTTTGATGTATTTTTACCCTCGTGTCTGTAATTGTCCCTCAGTTGTGAGTTTTGATTTTTTTGAATAAAATTGATGTATTTATGTAAGTAGTTTAATAAACACCGACTTATAGTTCTCGTTTAATAATAGCAAGAAGTTTCATAGACGAAGAGGTTTCGGAACAAAGTGTGTACGAGGAAGAGATGGACACAGGTGTGGAGTTATATCTGGCAGCCGACCTTTTGGAAATACAAGATTGAATCGTTTTTTTTATCAGGTTTACATGTTTTCACTGACTTTTAGCGATGTCTATATAAAAAACATTACCACAGGAGAAAAAATATGTTTTGAAAATAATGTTCACGCAGGTCGAGCCGCTGCAGTTGTCGATAAAAGAGGGAGAGAGTGCCTCATTAACAAATACGGGGGTCGATTCCACGTCATGAAGTGGAACCTTTATTAAAAATTTTAATGCTTCGAAGTTTAACCAGTCAAAACGATTGCGGGTGTGAGAATATTGTTAATATAATATTTTTCCCCGCGAGCAATTTACTATCATAGGGGGGGGGGGGGGGACTAATCTTAGTACGTATAATGCGCAGCAGTAGTGTGTAGATACAACCAAAGAATGATTTTGTAGAGATGATATCATGTAGAAAACGCTTTTTTTTTACTAAAAGTTAACTTTACGAGTTTAAATGCAGGCTATAATAAACAATTTACAGATACATCCTTGATGTTGTGTCTTGTTTCATTTGTATGTAGTGTCGCGTGGTACCGTCCTCCGCCACCCGTCCAGTGGCGTGGCGCTGCGTGAAGCTGAACGGACACTCCGACCTCAGAAAAACAACTCAGTCTGAGATACGAGTGATATTGTGTGCCCTGGAAAACTGACCGCCGGTGATGTTATGAGGCGAACATAAAAAATCAAATATATAACATAAATCTAGCTTGGAAAATAATAATCGTATAAACATACAACAAACAAGACTGAATGATGTTTTTTTTAATTTCCAATTAGAGTTCGCAAAAACGGTGAAAAACTTCAACAACATTGGAGAAGGGCCGTTAGAGATACGGCTAACACAGCAGCGCCTTGGATGTTGGGACTCTCCAGACATATCTGTAAAAGCTCACTGTATCGATGGTGACAGAACAAAGACAGAGAAGTATAAAACAGTTTTAAAATACAACTGAGAAGTTGTATTGAAAGTAGGAATATGTAATGTTGAAACTTTTTCTCTCTAGTGACATAACATTTCTTTAATCATATAATATTTTTACAGATTTAACATTTCACAGTTGGTCGTAGAGCTCAGTTTGAAAAACAAAAATGAGGTGTGGCCTTCGCCAGGGGCAGTGTGTATCCTTCAAGAACCACTATTAAAGAGTGAGTTTGTGCTTCTCCGATCACGAAAGCAATTATGTTATTTGGTATTAAAACATTTTCAAGTATTAGCAACAAAATTGGAAGATATGATTTTCGAGGTATATTATCGTAAGATTACTATGTAAATGTTTTAATATGATTTTTTAGGGTATATGAAACGTTTTACACATGTCGAGATCAACTAGACAGGACTACATACCCGTACTACATACTATTCCTCTCAGTTTGGATGGAGGGGGGCCGTCTGTTTGTGGGGAGGTCGTGGTCTGTTCTCGAGGAGCAGAAGGGTGAGTGGTGCAGGACGACGAGGGTCAGATGATGAACAACTTACTGCCTTCCTGAAGACATACATTGTTGATACCCAGCATCAATGTTAAAAGAGAGAATAAACAGAAGATCACATGTGTGTTTAATAAGAAACAGTCCAAAAACCTTTTTTTTTATATAATATTATATTAAACTTTACTTTTACACTCCATGTTTCCATTTACAAAATCTATTTTAAAATAAAACGTTCAACAAAAATTAAGCCCCAGTTCCGAGTAAATCCATCCAATCCATCCAATCCAAGTCAGTTTTTAACGAGTATACGTTATATATGTAGGTCTAAAGGTACTCTCTTTACTGATACTCATTCTGATCACAAAAAATTTAATTTTTCGTTTAAATAAAACACATTAGTTATGTAACGAAGTCAAGACCAAAAAGGGGGGGTGGGGGGGGGGGGACCTTTGATAAAAAATAAGGACAAGGGGACAGCAGTGACAATGAGACGTGTGTATCATCCCCATGAGCGGTCAGAGTGTGTCGGATACCTGAGAGGTTGGTACGGAGCCGATCTAGATAAAAAAACTATTGACTCGACTTATTATATTCAGCTCTCATATGATCGAAAGTTATCAGTTATTTAAATATTCTTCTATATATATAAAAATGGATTGCTGTTCCTTAGTCTCGCTAAAACTCGAAAAACAGCTGAACGGATTTGGCCTTATCTTAGTCTTGAAATGTTCGTGGAGGTTCAGGGAAGGTATAAAAGGTGAGGAAAAAATTGGAATAATTTGCCGGGAAAACCCTAAAAACAGCAAACACAAGCCCTTTTTCTATTTCCCATACAAAACGCTTTTTTTTGACATTAGGATTTGGACAAACTAAAAAAAAACTTATATGTCAATCATTCTGTTTTGATTGAAACAGGAAAAAACCTGATTATTTATGGCCTCTAAGGACGGAATAGAGTTCGCCTGGTGAGCCATACATATATTACTAATGACGAAACTAAACGCGGACGAAGTCGCGGGCAAAAAAAAAACTAAGTATAATATAAATATGTTGAAGAACCTTGTCATATTTGATTTTTCAGAAGTGTGTGACGTCAACAATGCTGCCGTCACAATCACTGTTTACACAACATTCAGCTGATCCATCTTCCAATTTGATTTAACTATTAATACACTCACAAAACACTGTTACTACTTTATTTTCAGACTTGCACTTGTAATTAGATAATCTTCCTCCTGATTTCTAGAATAAATAATTTGTTAAAAAAAATCACTGACGCAATGACATTAGTTGAGTGGTTTTTTTTTATGTCAGATCTACCCTCTAAAGTAAAATATTTATGAAAGAACTACCCCTTATTGCGCCGACAAATACATATACGAATCTACATTACTAACAAACAGAGGTAGCACAATTAAGTACATCTGCAAAAAAAAAATTAAACTCGATTTATCTAGTTAGGTTAGAAAAATACTAATAATTATGGTTATTTAATTAAAAAGTAGAATAATAAACAACTGTATAACAATTTTTAAATTAGTCTACCTTAGCAAATCTGTAGTCTACCTTTCCAAGAGAATATATTGATCAGTAAATCATAAAATATCAAGACGATTTGTAAGTACAAGGGGGGGGGACCATCACAGTTGGTCACCACCACGCTGAAGAACCACCGTTCTCAGCGTCTATATCCTGTTGAACTCAAAATTATTTGTTTTGATTTTTTTCCCCAGGTTGTAGGATAAAAAACAAATAACATATTTTTTTACATATATGATTCACCCCCTGCTACTGTGTGAGGTGAGGTTAATCTATGTATGCGATGCCAGTCATGATAAACAGACACTACTTATTGGTATGGAGCGTACAAGCATCACTAGACGTTATATAATAAGAGTGTAACTATCATAACATGTAGTCCCCAGTGGATCACTCCATCAAAGTGTTTTTATAATAAACGACTGTATACACACAACCATTCGTAATCACTTTGAAAATCCAATAATATTAAGAGTATTAACTGGGAAAGCTGCTATGTGTATTAAATGGTATAAATTGATTTTGGTTTATTTTAAAAAAGAACGGGACTGTATCTTTTAAATTGATTAATTATTTTCCAATTAAAAGAACCGAGCCTTACTATTATTATTTCAGCATTAATCGCCACTAATTGGAATATCAGAAAGTTCTGGTTTCTAACTTTAATATTAAAGTCGGATTTTTTGGTTCAGTTATTTATTTTTTTGAGCTAAATGATTTTTATGAATTATTTTATGTCAATACAAATATTCTTTATATGCACTGTATAACAACAAAAAAAGTAAATATTATTTTTTATTGGTTCATAATGATTGTTTTCTCAGAGAAGTGTTATTTTTTTTTTTTTTCAAATCAAATATTTATCTGATCGTGTTTGAACCTTTATAGTTATAATTTGTTAGAGCTTTTCTGACATCACATACTTATATTATACAGCAATAGAAGTAACACGTGTCTCACCGTCTGTTCATCTGTTCGTATGGAGGTTTGTGAATTAAAATTAAATGTTCAGAGATTTATAAATAAGTTACCAGTTATAAAAAAAAAGACAGTAATGTTACATCGTATAAGCATAAAAAAAGAACTCTTTAGTCAAAAACAATACGTTTATTCAATATGTTTCCTTTCGCCAAATGGAGAAAAGAAAGGGACGTAGTAAAACGATTGACTTAATAAAAGGTGTTATTGGATGAAATTACATAGTAAATTTTCAAGAGAGATGAAAACTTTCACTTACATGAGCAGGATACATGAATACATCCTCGTTTCATCCTTTCATCCTCGTGGTTGCTATTGTGAACACTATTTGTTGCTTTTTTGCTGATGCAGATTTCAGTGAGTACTGTCATAAAACAGATAAACAGAGGACGCTTGGTCTTTAACGACTCGTGTGTAAGTCTGAGATGTAAAAAATAATTACAATACTTCAGGTTAACATAACAGTTTTGTACATATGGAGAATGTTTGTGAATGGAAACACTAAAATTATTTATAAATATTTTTTCAAGGGAGTCACATTTAACAAAATATTCTCAACACGTATACAGTCTTCTGTGTTAAGATATTTCGTTATTTTCATAACGAAAAAGGTGACTCAGCAAATATTTCTTATATGGACTATCAAGTGTCGTATAAAGCTCAGTACTCGGGATATTAATTTCTTTAATATGCTGATGTGACCATTTACCATAAAAGCATTTAGCACTAGCATTTGACCAGAAGCACCACTAGCATTTGACCAGAATCTAAACATTTTATTTCGAAAAAAAACTTACAGCGGCATGTATGTATATAGTAAAGGCTATCTCGAATGGTTACCAAATCAGAGGCCATGTGTATAAAATAGTAAAAAAAACAAATATTTTTATAATTGGGTATTTGAAGAAAGTATTCATAAAAATAGGATAAATTTTAAAGTAAAACTTGTAATATAAAAAATGTAACAGTTCTCTTGAATGAAAAAGTTTTTTTTTTTTTTTTTTTTTTTTTTTTTTTTCCTTGGGAAAAAAAGTGCATTTTAACGCATCCCCGCCGTTTTTAGAGAACGCAGCGGGGTATGTGGGACTCGTTGCCACTACCCCACTAAAAACCCAAGGGTGTTCCACGACGGCCCTTGTGTCGGGGCGGGGGATCGCTTTTCGAACTCCCCACTACCAGCTGAATGAAACGGTGAATAAGATAATAAATAATAATAAAGTAAACATTAAATTAAGGAAAGAAATATGTTAAAGAATATATTTTTAATACTGAATTAAATTTACAGATATTAAAATTTTGATAATTACCGAGTGTAATAAGTCTTATAATAAAGGCAAAACGCATTTACTCGTAAATGTTTAAGTAGGGAAGTAGAATAGCTTCAATAATAGTTTTTATAAATAAATTTTAGGAACATAAGAGAATAGCACTATTTTTTAATGAAAATAATTAAACTTCGCAATTCTAAAAACGTTCTACAAAGCCATTTCATGAAATATTATCGGAACAAAAAACAAAAAAACGTGAAAAGAAAATTTTTCCTTTAGATCTTTAATTGTCTTGTTTCTATGTTTTTAAAGAAACTTCCAAATAAAAAAGTGATTTTAGAGAAAGGAGGGTGATGTAACTTTGTTAACAAAATATATAAAAAAAAATTGAATCTAATGAAAATAATCCAAATATTCAAAATTCATTACATATTTTTAAGAAAACGTTTCTTCCTAAAAAACTTACGTTCTAATATAAAACATACATTAAATTATTACAAAAACTACGTTCTAATATATACATCCTTAAAGTATGTTGTATGGTTTCTCTTATTTGAAATCTTGCGATTCTTCAAAAATATTCTCTATAGAAGAGCTAAGAATAACGATAAAGATAATTTATATTCTATTTTAATGTTATGAATAAAAACGAGCTCCCACAGTAGCAGAGCTTCATTAATTCTGAGAACAATACTTGTCCTCTCCATCAAGTATCTCTCCGGCAACATTTCATTAACGACTGACATCATACCGCCTTTTGAGAGGAAGCGAGAGCGAAGGTTTATACAAATATAAATACAAAACGCAATTCTAATTGTAGTATTTGACAGATCCTGACATTAACATGTTGTGTTTTTAAATTCTCTTCCGTATTGACACAATATTTATAGTAAATCATGACTTGCTTCTTTCTGGTTTATTTAATAAATATTGTAATAAAGTTGAGCGAGTTTAATGATCCATTCATACTTTTTCTTTATATTTTTTTTCTAGTTAGAACTAAGAGATAAAACATATGTAGTTATGACGTATTAATATACATAACACTTTAAAGGAACATATCATTCGCCCTGGAAGACTAACGAATCTCATCGGTAAAACGTCTTAAAGATTAAGTTTGTGGGAGAACCTTACACTGTAATAGACGTCTGTTCTAAACTTTGAGTGAAGTCGTTAGTAGTGCGATTGAAGACTAACGAGTTTAAATGAATTAATCCCCTTGCTTCTGGAAAACTTATATTTTTTTTTATTGTGAAGTACTATTTTTATTACAAAGCAATACACTTTATACAAAAGTGTATTAACAAATATTATTCCAAGTATTTCATTAAACTCTTTACTAATTGAAAGCTCATAAATAGATAACAAGTAAACAATATTTCCGTTCGTGAAGTTATAATTTTTAGTCATTCTGTGTTTATATTCATTTAAACGCGTTCCAAATTCTAATTTATAAATTAATTTTTCCATGATTTTTGTTTTCACTTTTTTATTTATTTTAAGTTGTACAGAAATGTCCGCTTCATAGTTGAATTAAGAAAGATTTTTTTCGTCGAGCCTTCCAAAGAGAGCTCCATGTCTCTTTTTAAATTAAAATTGAGCCGACATCGGAGTTCCGAAAATAAAAACAAAGTATGGAGAATATTTAATATTGTTTTTTATAACAGAAACAACTACAAAACAGAAAAATGACATACCGTTGTAGAGGAATACATGGACATTAATAGACATGAAATGTTTTTTACCGATTTATTATCAACTTCTCAAATAATAAATTATTTGTATTTATCATAAGTACTTAAAAGCAAAACTAATCTTGGGTTTTGGAGGTCTAACATTTTTTGTTATGAGACTGCTATTTTTTATAAATTATATATATATATAATATATATAATCCTAATTCCTAAGATTGGTATAATTCGTTGCTCTCCATGAAATACTAAGTAACGATAACACTGCATTATATAATGAATTCTTGAGGTTTAAAAGGTCATTAATTACATAAATAATTCTCTGAGTTTTGATGTCTTTGGTTCAAACGGTCATGAAGTTACGTCGTGTGGGAGATTTTTCTTTTACGTTTCTAAAAACCTTCACAAATCCATGACGTGATACATATGAAGAGGAAAACATGAAAACATTTATAAACAATGAATACAATATGTATCAATTTTACGCACAACCACGGTTCAAGAAAAATATGGAGGGAACATTTATCGGTGAAAAGAATAAATAATTTCTAAAGTAATAGATAAATAACGTGTGAGCGAATTCCTATATCCTATTGGGTCTTTTATTTAACAGAATAAATTAACTCACAATCTATAACGCTGGTAGATAATGTTTTCTGGCAAACACTCCATACTAGACGGTTTTGGTCAAAATATTTTACTTTAGTTACTGTAACTGTTATTTTTATTTTCTTACACTCACTTTTTTACTTACACTTTTATTCTTATCTTATCTCAAACTTTAAGAAGCCACTCGGCGCTTTTAGTATACCTATTTAATGTTTGTAAAGCATGTCCGTGACAGGCGTCATTCTGATATCAAAGTTTTTTACATGTAACCGGTTACCGTAAATATATCCTGTTTAATAAATAAGGCGACCAAAAGATAGGCTCGGAGAAAATTGTTTAACTTATCAGAGGAAACTTATAATTAATACATGACATGAAAAACTTTGTTTTTTTAAATTAGAATAATTATTAGTAAGAACATAATATTGAGTGAGGCAATCGTCATAAATCTTGTTTGTTGTCATATAATAATTCCCAAAAATGTTTCCAAATTCTGAAACAACAAAATTTATTTTTTTATAAGTGAAACGACATCTAAGAGTCGACTTCGGAAAGGACGTCACACAATGACCTCTAGTAAGTCACAGATTTTCCAATAAGACGATGATGATGATTTGATTTGATTTGATGGTTCTCCTCGCAACATGACCAGAGAGGAAACATTATTAAGATCTGATATAACGAATTTAAGAGCAAGGACTCACTGTACTACAGTCAGTTAATTACATATGACACACTACAGAAACATTATACATACGAATTAATGTTGGTTGTTTGAACCTCATTTGTAAAACTATTTAATGTAGTACTTATATTTACAGCTGCATCGAATATCTTTTATATTTGATAAGAATCTTTTTATATATATAATTCTTCTGTGAGTGTGTATATCACTAAACTTCTAGCAAACGACTGGACCGAGTTTGTGATTATGAAATTTTTTTGTGTGTATTCAAGGGGATCTGGGAATGATTTAGATTCACAATTTTTGTCCTCTGGACAATGTTTTTTTTAATTAATTATTAATTTATTTAGTAGTTGTTTGATACATACAAACGTTTTTTTTTTGACATTAGATTTGACAACTAACTAATATGTCAATAATTCTGTCGGCCCTTCAAAACACGGAGATTTATGGCTTGAAATAGATAAACTCCAAAAAATATAAATAAAAAAAACCGTAACAGATATTTCTTTTGATTAATAGTTCGATAGGAAGTTCGCCCGGGTCTTTCTAGTATTCATATAAAACGTCCCTGGGGCTTTTATTCTTGAATTGCCAAAAAATAAAAAAAAAATATAATGTAAGTGTAAGTTTGGTAAGGGGAAACTATTTCTGGTTCGTAATGCTGTTTCTGATGAGAAAGAAAATTTTTTTAATAGAAAAATCCCATGAACCAAACTGCAATACTTCTTACTTTCCGAATAAATGTGTGGAACTAAAATAAAGTCATATTGTTTTAGTCTGAATATTACATGAAACTCGTTTAATGTTTTACAAAGATTGCATTATCATCCTCGGGGGTTTTAATTTACAAGTAGATCCTAGCTGTGGTCAAGTTACTACAGCTATAATAATGGGCACAAAAGAAAAGAACAAGGGCTCGTCCGGGGGAAGTACCACTCTCTCCCACAGAAAGAAGTGTTTTTTTTTTTTTCGGGTGGAGTGGAAGTTTTTTAATGGTTGCACTTAGTCCGATGAGTGATAGAGACAGTTGTGCTTTTTTTTTTTGTTCTTATCTTACTCCTTCTTCACTCCTTCCTCTCTCTCTTCCAACAAACTAAGGTAAGGCGGGAGGAGCCGCATCTGTAACAGATCCTTTATTTTGTACAGGTCCACACGGGCCGACGGTGACTAACCTTCCACCAAGTAAACCGGGTTCCTGTTCGTTTTTTGCCACCTTTTGAAATAAAAATAATAATTATTATCGTTATATTACAGGGAAGTAAATATGTCTCCCTGAATTAATATAATTATATTTTAAGCTTTAACACTAACTCCATTACAATTCAAATTTTTTATGGGGCTTCAATATTTGATATGGCTCACCGAGAAAATAATGGTTCCTGTAATTAGATTTTTTGAGCAAAAAAAAAACGTTTATTAATATTAATATAATTAATTTAATATTTTAATAAGGAACATAATAAATTTGTTTAAACAATTTTTTATATATTTGTTTTAGGTGAAGGTTTCAGTCAAGTATCATTTCCAAGCAGCAAAAAATTTCCTCCCTCTTCTCATGTGAATACAAAGAAACCACGTTGCGAGGGGTTGTGCGGTGGAAGTGGCAAGAATACAAAGCACGTTTTTCGGGGCAGCGTTGCGGGGCCCAAAAAGTTAAGAAGTTTCCAGTTTTTTATCCTTATTAAATAACGGCCCAGACTCTTCAACCGATGAATCATGAATATTACTTATTATTTTCACACGAGAAGAGTGTGCGTCTGTTTTTTTAGAAATAAACACTTTTTTTTTTTTTTTTTTTTTTTTTTTTTTTTTTTTTGTTTTTTTTTTTTTTTTTTTTTTTTTTTTTTTTTTTTTTTTTTTTACTTTTTTACAAAATGACACATTAGAATTGTTCTTTCAAAATCATTATTAGAGTTCAAAGTGTCTTAAAAAAAAAAACTGTTTAAAAGTAATCGCGAGAAAAAAAAGTATCAGGGCGCAAAAATACGTATATCGTACTGGGAGGGAAACATTTGCACGAAAAGTTATAAAAATGAAAATAGTATATTTATATATACATGGAGTCTTCCTATAATTCCACCAAACCTTATGTGAAACACTTGAACGAATGAATGAAAGATTTTATGGCGAGATTAATAAAAAATAAATTTCTGAAAATAATAATGTGTTATAAGCTAACATACGTTTCATTCTGAGCGAGGTCCTCAGGTAAAAATTTTAAAACCGCCGAGTTAAAAATATAGCTGGCCTAATAATTTCTTCGTTAATGTTTATCGTTCTAAGACAACACGTTCCCACCGCATAATCGTATAATTTCCAGCTCTTTGTTTCATAAAACATAAAACAGGTTGTAGCAAGGAGAAATAATTGTTTAAAAAAAAAAAGCCAGGAGAAATAATTGTTTTAACATAAAAGTTAAGTTTACGAGGAATTTTTCTTGAAAACTTTTTTTTTTACTTTACTTTCTTTTTTTTTCATTTTAATTTCTCTTTCTAACTTCGAAACTAACTTTTCGAAGTGATTTTGAACATTTTTTCTCATCCGCAGTAATTATATACGTAGCCTAAAATGGAACGTTGTTCTATATTAAATATTAATATTAATATTAATAATTAATAAAGAGGAAAGAAGATTTGTTTATTTGTTATGAATAGGCTCCTCCGAAAAACACTACTGGGAACCCGATTTCAAAAATTGTTTTTCATCACCTTTGGAAAAGCTAACATTATTCCCGAGTAATAATGGGCTATATATTATATTTTAAAAAAAAAAAAAATTAGGGGATCCTTACTATAAACGCCAATAATTGTAACCCAAGGTGTAAAAAAAATGAAATCTGAAAAATTCCTTATACGTCGCGTGCGCTGTGAAAAACTATTCATGATAGAACCAAATCATTTACTACGGGACTTTGCAAGAACTCATCACAATTATCTACAAAAAAGTGTGTCGCGACAGTGGGCCATATATGGTCTAAATATTATTATAGTTTTTTTTATGTTGCAGTAAAGCGGGTTTTTTTATTCTAAAAATTTTTATTTATTTGCCTGCCGCTTGAAAAGGCTCTTTATTTGTACCTTGGTATTAATCCTTATCAAAATAAATTACTTTTATGTTTCAAAGACGGCTTCAATAAACCTTTTTATAAACTTTTTTTGAAATTATTCAATTCAGATTTTTAATTCGGAAGATATCACAAGTTTTAAAAATGCAAAGTATTAGAAAAAAAAAAGGTCGCGTGGTTGCCGCTCTCCGCGCTCAGCTAAGCCAGCATTGCGATGTAGGCTCTATGTAGTAAGCGTCACTGGGGTACGGGGAGGAGGAGTCAATGTAATAAATAAAGGCCCGCGCGGGTCGGCTCCCTTACGCAGCGGTCGTGTGCGTGATCGTATGATTTTAGCTTGAAGAAATTTTGAATTCGCTTTATAATTATCGTTTTTCGTAGTTAAATAATAAGTACCTGAATTAATAAATATTATATTGTTTAATGTAACTATTTCAAACAGCTTATAGAAGTAGTTTATAGGTATTCCTGTTCAAAATTTAAGCAAAAAAAAAATAGTAGTTTTTCAGGTATTTTTCTAATACCTTATAGTTTGCATTTTCTTTTATTAAGTCACCTACTACTTACCTTTATATTATTGAACAGTGATATTAAATATATTTATAATTAGATTCAATTCAAAAGCTTAGTTTAGTACTTTAATATAGTTCAAACAAGCAAAGATTTAGTAAAAACAGCCTGTTTTAATTATTTTATTTTCCTTTTTATTTTTTTTCATTTTTTATATATGCCCAAAAAATGCGCCAATAAGATCAAAGATCTCAACTTTCTAACATAGTTTCATAGACGGCGTAGGGCAATAAAAAATACGGCGTAAATGAGGAATCTTCATCAGAAACTGAAAAAATCGCCTTGCAAGTCGGAGAGAATACGCGTCGCGCAATCGCGTGGTTGCTTAGAGAGTTCAAGTAAAGGTCGAGAGCGTTTCGCAGCGGCTTGCTGAACAAAAATTTTGATGTTACTTTGGCCCAGTACATTGATTCACAATTCAACGGCCACATTACTGGAAAAGTATTACTAAATAATTATAAATGCGAAAGTAACTATATGTCTGTCTGTCTGTCTTGTTTACGCATTTCACGCCGAATTCAACCACTGAAAAACTGATTTTTAATGAAATTTGGTACAGAGATAGAGAGTTGACCTTTAGAAAGAAAATAGGACAGTATTTATCCCAGACTTTTTGAAAAGGTTCCTCTTTGGGCGGAAACGTTGATATAACGGAACTCCCACACGCGGGCGAAGCCGCGGGCGGCGGAAAAGCTAGTAATATATAAAACCTCTTTATATACTGTAACTACTGACACATTATATTTGTTCTGTCCGATACATGTTTAGGGGTCGAACATGTGTCCTCGGCTCCTCTCTAACACGATACAAAAACCCTCCAGAGAAATGAACAACACAAAAACAGAATCCACATAACAGATTTTGATCAACTTTAAATATCCACTTGTTTTCCAACCCGTTTTTTAAACCAAATATGTGAAATATTAACCTGCGCTTTAAAGAACAAAAAAAATAATATTTTTCACATGTATAGATATAACCTCAATGTGAATTGTGTAAGTATAATTATATTGCGTCCAGTTTTTTTCAAGACTCTTCCATAGAAATTGTTTTTATGTAAAATTCACGTAGTTTTTCATTTTGATTCGTATTTTCTTATTCACAATTTGACATTTTATATTCTCAAGGTTCATAAAAAAAACCTTTTTATACATTATTGTTACCATCGTTCATTATTGTCCACCCACGCTCGGCATGGTTGTTTTGGTAGAAACTTACATTTTTATATTTACGACCCCCCCCCCCCCCCCTAAAAACTAATTTCCACTTAAAAATATCTTATTTTTATTTTACAGTCTTGTTAAATTTATCTTTTTGTTTCAAAATGGAGCTAGGTATATATGTTTTTAAAAGCAGTGTTTTTCTTTTTTTTATTTTTGCCTTCATATTCACGATCTCATTATTAAACGTAAATAAATCTAAAAAGTATTATAGACCTACTTACATACAGTTTTTTTCACAGTAATCCGTGGGTAACTTTAATGAGACTCCTGTTATAATATGTTATAATACACGAAAGAGAGAATGTTTAGAGAAACTCCCTTAAGACTCGGTGAAATTATGTTGTCCTCTTACTTACATTGTACTGTAATATAAATATATATAGAAATATATATTATAATTTACATATTATATAATATATATATATACATATTTATAATATATAATACTAGAAAGGACCCGGCGAACTTCGTTTCGCCCTATAATCAAGAAATATCTGTTACGTTTTTTTTTTTATTTTATATTTTTTTGGAGTTTTACCTATTAAAGCCATAAATCTCCGTGTTTTGAAGTGATTAGGAATGATTAATAGTTTAATATGAGGAGTTTGTGTACACTGAGCTAGCAAAATAATAATTGGTCAACGTTTACTACTACACTTGAATGGCACAAACAAATAACACGATGGCCGACAACTGTGTAGGGAGTGAGAGAAGATGTCTAATTGTGTGAGAGAAACAGAAGGAACCGGCTTCGTTCTCATCCCTACTCCGTGCTGTTTTTTACTGGGTCAGAAGTGACACCCCTGTAGATATCTGGCGGGGGATAAAAACTTATTAAAATGACGATTGATCAGTTTTTTTATCGACCGGGAGATGAAAAAAATGATTAAATTACTAAAAATAGCTATTAAAAAATAAGGGTTGATCGTTAGAAGGGTGAAAAATTTAGGATTGTATGGTATTTTTTTGTACGTTTGTTATCATAAAAAAAAATTAGTAATTAAAAATGTTTTGTTCCTAAAAAATAAAAAAAAAAAAAAATTGTAGGGGTGGGGACCTACCCCTAACATTTAGGGGGAGAAAAAAAGAGATGTTTGGGCCATTCCCATAGCCTACCGAATAAGCCCAAAAAAATTCATCAAAAATCGGTCCAGGTTTGTTTTCGGAGGAGTATGGGCACCGAAAAACTGTGGGACAACGAGAATTTTATATATTATATTTTATACGTTAGTTTTTAATTAAAAAAAATCATAATTAAATAATACCCATACTGGGTCCTATTTTTTTTTACGAGTAAAAGCAATTTTAGATAAATCCCGTCAAAAATTGAAATGAAAAATTAACTATTATGCAGAGTTGTATCATTTCAACCTTGTTTAATACAAGAGTGGTGCAGTGATAACCAACACCGAAGACTTTTCTTAATATAAAAACAATACAGTTTTCCAACAAATTAAAAACTTGTAAAAAATGTTTTGTTTCCTCAGTTTGTTTTATTAGCAGATGAAAAAGAACATCCACGAGAATTGAAAACATTTTGAGAGTGTTTCCTTTATAGTGAATCAAGATGGGTGGTTATTCAACAGTAGAGAGGGGATACGCAAGATCACATTATTATGTTTTTTTTATTTCTTCAATACACATGATGAGAAATCCTTCCACATGATAAATAAAATCTAAGTGATAATGTCTTTATAAACAAACCATACTAATTATAATAACAACTGGATAATGGAACCGCTCCCTCCTTTCGTTGCCCCTGCATTTATTTTGGGTCCTCTGTAACGGATCGAAATAAAAATTCTATATCGAAATAGCGGGAAAACAAGTGGATTATATAGTTAGACCTAAGTAAACCCGGCGAAACTTCCGTTTCGCCACCCAGAAGAAGGCTTTTAATTAACCATTTCGTTTTTGGTGATTTACAACGATGAAAGGAATTTTTTTTGTTTTGTTATATGGTCCCAATTGATTACAGCGGACGTGTTTTGGGACCTTTTATGACGACTCAACTGAAAAGGAATTTTCGGTCCCTGTTTAACACACCTAGTCCCCTCCCCCCTTTCACCTAAAAAATTGTATTTGTCCTGCTCTTTATGAATCACTTTTAGTTTTTTGAGTTTTTTTTTAATGTAATTTTTTTCATTAAGTATCTCCATTTGTTTTTAATTTTTTATTTGTAAGGTTTTTTACCTTTTATTATTTCATTATTTTTTTTTTATATTTTTTTATTTAAAATTTTTGAGTTTTGTGTTTTTTTACTGCGGCTTGCGCTGGGAGGTCACTATTTAAGCATTGAATGTATCTACCTGTAATTTTTTTTTTTGTCCACACCTAGTTTTTAACGTTATGTGGGTATTTGTGGTATTTTAAGTAATGTGATGATGTTGTAACAAATTGTTTTTGGGTAGAATCCAAATTAATAAATCACTAAAGGAAAAAATTTGATATATACATTCCCTCCCAACATTTAAAAGCCTTCATTTTGATTACAAAAATTAAAGTGTGTTATTTTTAGTGAAACTTCTCTTAAAAGTAAATGAAAAGGTGGGAAATTCCCAAAGTTAGATCTCGAAATCGGAAGCGTTATAACGTGTCCCCGCAAAATTATCCGTTTTTCCATTTGAAGTGGGTCCCCTCCTTTTTTGTAAAAAAACCACAATTTTTTTGTTTGGGGGGAGGGGGGGGAGGGTGGGGGTCCTAACTTTTAAAACAATTAAAGAGGATGGTTTTCCAAAACTCCGTGAACACGCACAACTATAAACTGGCCGCATCGGAAAAAACATGATTTGCTAAAATTTATCCCCCAAATGTACTAAATCGGTTTTTTTAATAGTTTTTTTTTCAAACTAAACACAAATAATCGGTTTGTCACATGAAAAATTAAACTGAAACAGGAGAACAATGATAAGCTGTTCCAACCCAAATTGTAATTCCATGCCAACCGCCCGCATTCTACTTTAAAATATTGATGTAGGAGTAACATGTTTGACAAACGAATGCAAAACCGGTGGAAATTGGGTTCGTTCCGTTTTCTGAAGTTTATAGCGCCATGAATGGGAAACAACGGGAATTATTATTTTTTATATAAGTAGGGACCTCTTACAAATATCCTACTTTTGTTATCATTACGTTTCATTTAAATATCTGTCCATTATACGTACCAATTGCATACCTGTCAAATGTTGTTTTCGTTATTCCACGTTTTTTTTTATATTGACTGGACGTTTTTTTTCAATGTGCCACGTCCCCCACGGGAATGCTGTCGAATGGGATGTACAAGTATCCTATTGCAATTTTTCCTGGTTTTCTAAACTAACATCCTGGCCCCAATTATTTTCCACGCTCAATCCGGTGTTTACCCGTTCTTGGGTTGTTAAGTGGCGGTCACTAAAAACGACCTGTCTTTTATATATATAGATTATAGTAAGTTTTTGTGTTTGCATATTATGTATCTATATGGTCAAAACACTTTAAACAATTCTGATATGTTTTTTGTTTTGAGTTTTTTCATGAAATAAAAAAACATAATTCTACACTATCCTTAAATATTTGGAGGGAATTTTTAATGAAAAAACTGAGAAAAAACAGCAGCTCCTGAAATAAATAAGGATCAAAATGAAACCGATGTCACTATCAACGGCCAATTTAACCTAAAAAATGTTTCATCTGTACGTGTGTGTGTTTGTAAAACTTACATATTAAGTCATTACGTTCCGTTTGTTTTCACCCCCCCCCCGTTTGTTTCACTGTAAGTACAACGAGAAAAACTCTAGAGACCCTGGTTACAACCAATTCCTTTTTCAATCCTAACATCTTATGATTCTTCATCCTTTGTTTCTTCTTTTCCTTTTCTCTCGCGTCCTATTGTGGGATTATGTTGGATTCTTAATAACTACAATTGAAGAACACGGACAATATAACTCTATTTAATAATTTCTTTCTTCCGGTTATTGTTATAAAACCAGAGTAATATACTTTTCATTTTGGATGTAACTTTTAATTTTTAGGACAGCTTTGGTTTTCCACGTTTTTAATTATTTTGCATAAGCTTTTTTGTAAAGGAAAAAAACAACTTTACTTACTAAAGCAACAGTTACTGAAAACCGAATAAAATTAATTATCACTCGTTGTTCCAACATTCAGTTGACAATAAAGAAAAAAAGAATTTAAAAAAGTTACCTAAAATTATAAACGCAATAGAATTATAAATTACCTTTTTTAAATATAGTAATCCAAAATAAAACTGAAGCAAACTGAATGACACTAGTTGTTGCCCACGACTCTGTCCGCTGGTTCTGAAGCTACGTTTTTCTATTAAGTTATTTTTGTATTTTAGTGAATAAAAATCTTTCATCACTCTGAGCATCATGTGACTCCAACAATCTTTCGTATTGTTTTTTTTCTTATAACTTTCAGTAATTTGGATGTGAAGAAGGTTTGGCTGAATACTAAAAACTGTATAATTTTTACAAGTTTATGCGATAAACCTATTTTTATTTATAATCAAAATAATATAAACAATATAAATTATTAAACATGTTTGAAGTATTTAGAACATCATTACAGTTTTATCTTTTTATTCTGAGTCAAATATTGTTCGATGTTATTTAAAATTTATGAATTTGGTTTTTGGTCACGTTTTAAGTACATTTTAAATTATTTTATAGCTCAGTATCTCCGTGATGGCTGAAGTTGTTATTCCTACAGCTACTTATTTATCACGAGCTCACAGAGAAATGGTTTTATTATTGGAAATAAATAGACTTTATATTTCTGTAGACTTTATCAAAGACGTCTTTTTAATATTCTGCTAAACATATTCCAAGCTATTAAAAGTTGTTTTAATATTTACTGTAGAACTTTGTAGCTGCATTAATAAATTAACAGCTATCCGAGTCGTTTTAACTCACACAACTCAGATCTCCGTGTACATGAAGTGGTAAATTTATTTGCATAAATTAAAACGTTTTGAATCACTAATATAATTTTTTAATATTTTAAGATTAATTATTTAATATCTGTATATGACGTTGCAATCCTAAGCTAATTATTTCATCTCCGTGCTCTCATAACACTAATTTCCATTTAGTTAACTTGAGCTACATTCAGTTATTCCTCATTGTTCAATATTAACAATAACCACATCTTTACCTAACATAAAACTTTTTATTGAACTCTGAAGGAGTAGTAGACTCTATTATCTTTTTAAAGTTCTATTCTAGCCTGTAATCTGTATAATTTTTATTTAAATTATTTTGTACTAGTTTTTGCCCGCGACTTCGTCCGCGTTAGTTTCGTCATTTGTAATATATGTAGGTATAGCTGACCGGGCGAACTCTATTCCGTTTTAGAGGCCATTCATAATCAGGTTTCTCCTGTTTCAATCGAACAGAATGTTTGACATATTAGTTAGTTGTCAAATCTAATGTCAAAGAAAACGTTTGTATGGGAAATAGAAAAGGGCTGTTTTTATGGTTTTCCCAGTAATGAATCAATTTCTTTCAGCTTTTATACTTTCCCTGAACCTCCACCAACATTTCAAGACTAAGATAAGATAAAATCCCGTTCAGCTGTACTCGAGTTTTAGCGAGACTAAAGGAACACAATCCATTTTATATTATAATAGAAGATAATGTTTTTTTTTGTTTAAACTGAACCGTTTTCTTCAACTTCAAGTGTCCAACTTTTCCTGTTTATTATTATGTTTAAATGCCCTGTAAGGTTTTTTGTAGTATTTTTTTGGTACAACGAACATCTCTCAAATCAAAGCAATTCCAAACGCCTTTAATGGAAAATCCATACATTTCTTTAACTTTAGTTCTCACTTTATAAAGTATGAATGTTAAAAAGTCCCCCTCGAGTCTTCTATGTCTGAAGAGAAATAATTTTTCCTGTTATGAAAACATTACAACAGCCCTGAGTGACCATACCTTAAAGTATTTTCAACCGGATTGTTGTCATTGGGAAAACTTATTGTCCCCCCCCCAAATTTTAATTAGTAATATTTTCCAGGTTTTTTTGTCCCGTTTTTTTTTTGCTTCCAGTAATCACACGTAGTTTTTCTCGTTCTATTTATTTTACAGACCATTTTGTTCTTCCAAAGACGCGTTCTATTTATGAATTGTTTTCTTTTTCAATTAGAAAGGTTTTCATTAAAAAAAACCTGAAAATTTATTAAAAAAATCGTAGGTCAACAATAAAAAGTAACTGTAAAAAGTTTTTTAATCTTGACTCATTAGTTTATGTTCATGGACGCTTTCTCCCCAAGGTGACTAAATAATACTCAGACCCCGAGTTCTTGGGTCTGGTACACAGGGAAGGACAGGGAATTTTTTTATTTTAAATTAATATAAAAAAATAACGTTGTGCAACTCCCTATAGAGTCGTTGCTTTGTTGGGGTGAAAAATGTACTAATAAAAACATATAAATTTTCGAAAGTACAATGTACTCATTAATTGGCTGATTCTGTTTGGCCTAGGATTGTCCGTTAGTAAAATAAGTTTTTTTTTTTTTTAAGTTTTTTTAAAGTCTTAACGTAAACATAATGAGCTTATTTTATGCAGTACGTAAGGTAATATAAAGAAAAAATACAATCGTCCTAATGAAAATCTCAGTACAAAACAGTTTTTAATAACCAACCAATAACCAAACCCGAACTAATGAACTCTTTACATGATAAGAAACCGCGGGTTCAAAAGGAAGTTGAATAC
Source organism: Danaus chrysippus (assembly GCA_916720795.1). Taxonomy (NCBI): domain Eukaryota; kingdom Metazoa; phylum Arthropoda; class Insecta; order Lepidoptera; family Nymphalidae; genus Danaus; species Danaus chrysippus. Next base: position 4,192,013 of record CAKASE010000077.1, on the reverse strand, counting down.
ACTGTGGTACTAAATATGTATACAAGGTCCTTATTCATATACAACATATAACAACATATACAATCTAGGAACATAAAGAAAATTTAAATTCATAATGTAAAGTAGCACCTAATGGCTTGCGTGGGGGTAACAAAAGCTGAATTTTTCTGACTGAATTAAAAAGTAAAAGTAAAGTCAATATTTCCCCTGTGGAATAATATTAATAATATATTATTCAGGGAGAAATAAATTTACTTTTCCCTGTAATATAAAGATTGATAATTTTATTAATTTTTTTTAGATTCAAAGGTGGCAAACCGCGGAAACAGACAGGTGTTTCCTTGGTGGAAAGGTAAGTCACCGTTCCGCCCGTGGACCTTGTACAACATAAAATGATTTAACAAGATGTGGCCTTTTCAAGCCCTTAGTTTGTTGAAGAAGAAGAGGAAGGAGTAAAGATAAGAAAAAAAAGGCACACACTGGGCTCGCTCATTCGTCGAACTAAAGTGCAACACCATAAAACTACTTCTCTTCCTCGCCGAAATCTTCCGTGAGAGGAGTGGTACTTCCCTCCCCGGTCGAGCACCCCTTGGCCCCCCCCCCGGCCCATATAAGAGCCTGTAGTACCTTTACCCACAGCTAAGGGATCTACTTGTAGATTAACCCCCCGGGTTTGATAATGAACCCTTTAACATTAAAATGATTTTTTCATATAATTTTCGATAACAAATATGAACTTTATTTAGTTTACAAGACCATTTATTTCGATGTATTCATTTTTTGGTATCAATGGGGGATTTTTGTAATAGATTTTTTCTTCTTCCTCAGAACAGCATTACTAATCAGAAAGTAGCTTTCCCTTACGCCAAACGCACTTTACATGACATTTTTTTTATTTTTTGCAAATCCAAGAATAAAAAAATTCACTTTTTTTATATGAATATTCCCTTATCAAAAATCAAAGAATATTTCGATACTATTGTAAATAAGTACTACATTAAATAGTTTTTCCAAGAATGGGACCAACATCAACATAAATTCGTGTGGGTTTTTATATTGTTTCCTTCGGTCCGGCGTCCTGCGTTATTTTAACTGAACTGGTAGTTCAGTAAAATACTTTGGAATAATAATTTGAAATACCACTTTATTATGAAGTTAACTTGCGTTCTAATAACAAATTGTGGGAAATAACAATAGAAAGAAATAAAAAGTTTTCCCCAGAGGCAATGGATTTTATTTTCTTTAAACCTTGTGGCTTCAATCGAACTACTACGAACTTTATTCGTCCTTTTCCGGACGAGAATGATATGTCCTTTAAGTGTATATGATACTTCCATAACTCATACGGTTTATCATCTCTTGTTTTCTAACCTAGAAAGAATAATAAAATAGGAATAAATTAAAAGATCGTCATATACATAGTAAGAATGATCATTGTAAACTCGCTCACCTTCCCCACAATATTTTATTAAATAAAACAAGAAAGAAGCAAGTCCATGAAATTTAATAGTAAAGTGTTTTGTTATTGTTAAGAATAACTATAATTGATCGTGGTTTAATACTGAATAAGAAGTTAAAACAACATGTTTTTTCCATGTTCGGATCCTGTTCCATAAATACTATCATATATGCCGTTTTTGTATTTCGATTATGTTAAAACCTTTCCAGTGAGTTTTTACTTCAATATGATACAGTTTGTTTTTTTTTCAACTACTTATTTTCTTTTAAAAAATCTCGTAAAAATAGATTTCAATCCATCGTATACACAGGAATGTAAGGACATGACTTTGGGGCACTCTCGCTCCTCTCCAAGAGCGGTAAATGATTTTCAGTCGTTACTAAAAAAATGGTTGCAGAGAAGATTAAAAAACTTGATGGAGAAGGGGAAAACAAGTAAATGTTTTCAGAATTTAATGTAGCTCTACCACTATGGGAAGCTCGTTTCATTCATAACACTCCCCAATAGGAAATAATTATTCTTTATCGTTATTCTTAGCTTTCCTATAATATTTTTGAAGAAAATGCGCAGAATTTTCAAATAAGAGCCATACCAGAACATACTTTTCTACGGAAGTAAAAAACTCACACAAAGAACAAGCTTGCCTAATAATGGTTTAGAATTTATCTATACATATAATATTGTAGAACGTAGTTTTTTTGGAATTAACGTTTTCTTCAAATAATGTAATAGTTTGGATATTGGATTGTTTTTTTCATTAAATCTATTTTTTTTTATATATGTATTTTTTGTTGAACAAAGTTTATGTGTCACCTCCTCCTTTCAAAGGCGGTCAGTTAACATGCCATCTTTAAGTGAGTTTTAAATTCTCGTCCAATCACTTTTTTATTTGGGTTTTTCTTAAAAACCTCGAAAACAAGAAAGAACAAGAACTTGTTAAAGATCTACAGAAAATATTTTCTTTTCACGTTTTTTTGGGTTTTTTTTTGTTCCAAAAATATTTCCATGAATTGGCTTTTGTAGAATGTGTTTTAAAATTGCGGAGCTAAATTAATTTTCATTAAAATAGTAATAATCTCTCTTATGTTTCCAAAATTTAATTCAATTTAAAATATATTTTCTTAACTAATACATTCCTTTTTCCCTTAATTTACATGTTTACCTTATTATGATTTATTATCCTTAATTCACCGTTTCATTTCTTTTACTGGAACTATTTCATTTTAATACTTACAGTTTAACTGGATTAGTTATTATAATTTTTTATGAAATACTTTTTTTTCAAATTGTATTATAAAATTTTTGTTTTTATACTATTTTTATACAAACGGCCTCTGATTGGTAACCATTCGAGATTAGCCTTGTACTATATACATACATGCAGCGTTACGTTTTTGTTTTTCGAAATAATATTATGTTAAAAATATGGTTTAATAAAAAATATATGTTTTAGGTTCCTGGTCGAAAGCTAGTTTTATTAAGCTCACATCAGCGTATTAAAAAAAATAATATCCCGATTACTGAGTTTTTATACGACAATTGATAGGTTTTTTTTTAAATATTTACTGAGTCAGTTCATTATGAAAAATAAAGAAATATCTTAAACACAGATAACTGTACACGTATTATGATGATTTAGTTTTTAAATGTGACTCTATTGAAAATATTTATAATAAGTGTTTCATTCACAAACATTATATGTAAAAAAAACTGTTATGTTAATCCTGAACTATTATGTATTTGTATTGTAACTATTTTTTACATCTCAGACTTGCACAAGAGTCGTTAAAGACCCAAGAGTCTCTCCTGTTTATTTGTTTTATGACAGTACTTCACTGAAATCTGCTTCAGTGAAAAAGCAACAAATATTGTTCACGATAGCAACCACGAAGATGAAAGGCAATATGTTATTCATGTATCCTGTCTCATGTAAGTGAAAGTTTTCATCTCTCTTGAATATTACGGGTAATAATTTTCATCAAAATAATACTTTTTTAGTAAGTCAATTGTTACTACGTCTTTCTCCATTTTTGGCGAAATTAAAAACATATTTAATAAACGTATTGTTTTTTTTGACTAAAGAGTTTTTTCTTTTTATGCTTTATACGATGTAACATTACTGTGTTTTTTTGTTGATAACTGTAACTTATTTATAAATCTCTGAACATTTAAATTTACACACAAACCTCCCATACGAACAGATGAACAAGACGTTGAGACACGCTGTTACTTCTATTGCGTATAATATGTATAAGTATGTGATGTCAGAGCAATAACTTACCAATTATAACTATAAAGGTTCAAAGAAGATCAAAAATATTTGATTTGCAAAAAAAAAATAACACTCCTGAGAACAATCATTATGAAACCAATATAAAAAATAATATAACCTTTTTTTTGTTTTTTAAACCAGTTGCAATATTAAAGAATATTGGGTATTGCAAATAAAGGAATTTCATCAAAATCATTTTTATTATCTCAAAACATTAAATAAACTGAACCAAAAAATACGAACTTAATATTAAAAGTTAGAAACCAGAACTTTATGATAAGTCTTCCATCTTAGTGGCGCTTTAATGCTACAAATAATAATAGTAAGGCTCTGGTTCTTGTATTGGAAAAATAATTTATCAATTTTTAAAGATAACAGTCCCGTTCTTTTTTTTAACCAAAATCATTTTATACCATTTTAATTTACAACATTATAAGCTTTTCCAGTTAATACTCTTAATAATTATTTGGATTTTCAAAGTGATTAAGAAATGGGTGTGGTTGGGGTTTCAGTCGTTTATCATTAAAACACTTTTGTTGGGAGTGATCACGGGGGAACTAACATTGTTTATGAATAGTTTACCACCTCTTATTATATAACGTCTAGTGGATTGGCCCTTGTTCTTGCTCCATATACAATAAGTAAGTTGTCCTGTCCCTGTCCAAGACTGGCCAAAGCACATGACTGTACATGCCTGTTACGGATTAAACCTCCACCTCACACAGTGCAACGGGTGAAATCATATATGTAATGTCATATATGTAATTTGTTTTATCCTACAACCTGAATCAAATAATTTGAGTTCAACAGAATATAGACGCTGAGAACCACCACCAACGTGATGGTCCTTGTACTGACAAATCGTCCTGATATTTATGATTTACTGATCAATATATCTTTAGGAAAGGTAGACTATAACTTGCTAAGGTAGACTAATTAAAATTGTTATACAGTGTTTATTATTCTACTTTTAAATTAAATAACCCATAATTATTAGTATTTTCCTTTAAAAAAAATAACCTAGAGATAAATCGAGTTAATTTTTTTTTTGTCAGATGTACTTAATTGTGCGCTACTCTGTTTGTTAGTTATGTAGATCCGTATGTATTTGTCGGCGCAATAAGGGGTAGTTTCTTTCATAAATATTTTACTTTAGAGGGTAGATCTGACATAAAACAAATCACTAATGTCATTGCGGTCAGTGATTTTTTTAACAAATTATTTATTCTAGAAATCAGGAGGAAGATTATCTAATTACAAGTGCAAGTCTGAAATAAAGTAGTAACAGTGTTTGTGGTGAGGGTGTATTTAATAGTTTAAATCAAAATTGGAAGATGGATCAGCTGAATGTTGTAAACAGTGATTGGTGACGGCAGCATTGTTGACGTCACACTTCTGAAAAATCAAATATGACAAGGTTCTTCAACATATTTATATTATACTAGTTTTTGCCCGCGACTTCGTCCGCGTTTAGTTTCGTCATTAGTAATATATGTATGGCTCACCAGGCGAACTCTATTCCGTCTTAGAGGCCATAAATAATCAGGTTTTTCCTGTTTCAATCAAACAGAAATGAATTGACATATAAGTAGTTTTGTCAAATCTAATGTCAAAAAAAGCGTTTGTAATGGGAAAAAAAAAAAAAAAAAAAACAAAAATAGGAAAAAAAAGGGCTGTTTTTTTAGGGTTTTTCCCCGGCAATTATTCCAATTTTTTCTCACCTTTTATACCTTTCCCTGAACCTCCACGAACATTTCAAGACTAAGATAAGGCAAAATCCGTTCAGCTTTCGTTTTTTCGAGTTTTTTAGCGAGACTAAGGAAACAGCAATCCATTTTTATATATATAGAAGATATTTAAATAACTGATAACTTTTCGATCATATGAGAGCTGAATATATAAGTCGAGTTTCATTAGTTTATCTAGATCGGCTCCGTACCACACCTCTCAGGTATCCGACACACTCTGACCGCTCATGGGGGATGATACACGTCCCATTGTCCACTGCTGTCCACCCCCTTGTCTATTTTTTATCAAAGGTCTTTTTGGTCTTGACTTCGTTACATAACTAATGTGTTTTATTTTAACGAAAATTAAATTTTGTGATCAGAATGAGTATCAGTAAAGAGAGTACCTTTAGACCTACATATATAACGTAATACTCGTAAACTGACTTGGGATTTGGATGGATTGGATGGATTTACTCGAACTGGGCTTTAATTTTGTTTGAACGTTTATTTTAAATAGATTTTGTAAATGAACATGGAGTGTAAAAGTAAAAGTTAATATAATATTATATAAAAAAAGGTTTTGACTGTTTTCTTATTAAACACACATGTGATCTTCTTGTTTATTCTCTCTTAACATTGATGCTGGTATAACAATGTATGTCTTCAGGAAGGCAGTAAGTTGTCATCATCTGACCCTCGTCCTGCACCACTCACCTTCTGCTCCTCGAGAACAGACCACGACCTCTCCCCACAACAGACGGCGCCCTCCATCCAACTGAGAGGATAGTATGTAGTACGGGTTGGGTAGTCTGTCTAGTTGATCTCGACATGTGTAAAACGTTTTTTTCATATCCTAAAAATCATATTAAAACATTTACATAGTAATCTTACTATAATATACCTCGAAAAATCATATCTCAATTTGTTGCTAATACTTGAAATGTTTTAATACCAATAACCTAATTGCTTCGTGGATCGGAGAAGCAACAACTCACTCTTAATAGTGGTTCTTGAAGGATACACACTGCCCGGCGAAGGCCACACCTCATTGGTTTTCAAACTGAGCTCTACGACCATCTGTGAAATATTAAATCTGTAAAAATATTTATGATTAAAGAAATGATATGTCACTAGATAGAAAAGTTCAACATTACATATTCCTACTTCAATACAAACTTCTCAGTTGTATTTTCACTGTTATACTCTCTGTTTTTGTTCTGTCACCATCGATACAGTGAGCTTTACAGATATGTCTGGTGAGTCCCAACATCCAAGGCGCTGCTGTGTTAGCCGTATCTTTAACGGCCCTTCTCCCAATGTTGTGAAGTTTCACCGTTTTTGCGAACTCTAATTGGAAATTAAAAAAAAAACATCATTCAGTCTTGTTGTTGTATGTTAGTAGTATATAGGAGTACTCGTATGTTATACGATTATTATTTCCCCAAGCTAGATTGATGTTATATTTGATATTTTATGCTCGCCTCATAACATCACCGGCGGTCAGTTCCAGGGCACACCATGTCACTCGTATCTCGGACTGAGTGTTTCTGAGGTTGTGGTCGGAGTGTCGTTCAGCTTTCACGCAAGCGCCACGCACTGGACGGGTGGCGGAGGACGGGACCCCACCATACCACGCGACACTTACATACAAATGAAACAAGACACAACATCAAGGATGTATCTGTAATTGTTTATTATAGCCCTGCATTTAACTCGTAAAGTTAACTTTTAGTAAAAAAAAGCGTTCTACATGATAACATCTCTACAAAATCATTCTTTGGTTGTATCTACACACTACTGCTGCGCATTATACGTACTAAGATTAGTCTATGATAGTATAGTATTGCTCGCGGGAAAATATTATATCAACAATATTCTTCACCCGCACTCGTTGACTGGTAAACTTCGAAGCATTAAAGTTTAATAAGGCGCCACTTCATGACGTGGAATCGACCGTATTGTTAATGAGGCAACTCTCTCTCTTTTTATCGACAACTGCAGCGGCTCGACCTGCGTGTGAACATTATTTTCAAAACATATTTTTTCTCTCCTTGTGATAATGTTTTTTATAGACATCGCTAAAGTCAGTGAAAACATGTAAACCTGATAAAAACGATTCATCTTGTATTCCAAAGTCGGCTGCCAGATATAACTCCACACCTGTGTCCATCTTTTTTCTCGTACACACTTTGTTCCGAAAACCTCTTCGTCTATGAAACTTCTTGATATTATTAAAACGAGAACTATAAGTCGGTTGCTTTATTAAAACTACTTATATAAATATTCATAAAAATCAAAAATCACAAGTGAGGGACAAGGACAGACACGAGGGTAATACATCAAAAAGACGCAGGTACAGACGGAATGGCAGCTCTTGTTGTTTAAACTCTGAAATTTCATTATGATATGAATTGTTTTAATATTCATGATTTGTGTTATTATTAGTTCATAAAAAAGATTTAAATAATTATATGTATAGATTTTTTGGTGGTTCCGGCAACATACGTGCCGATGATATTAATTATATTTTTCCTCAAGAAGGCGTAAAAATTGTGCGGTTTCATAAAATGTCAATGAATTCACTAAAAGTTGGAATACAAAAACAGCTTATTTCTTTCTATATAAAGTTTAATATGTTCGTTGGCTCTGTTCTATCAAAGTATAATTATAATTCCCGTAAATTTCAGACATGTACATATATTTACATATACATTCAAAAAAAATGTAAGAAAAAAACATAACAGAATTATATTTTAGGGATTCTATAAATTAACAGAAATGGTGATAAAAAACTTATATTACAAATTTACTGTTTAAATATTTACAACCATTATTGGTGCATTTTCCGTTTTCGTAGAAACGTATTGACCGCCTAACTATAATCGGGGCCTCGTATGAGGTATACTTTGTATTCCGCCTACCGACACACATACAATTAAATTTATTTGATTTCGTCCCTCAGTCCATCCGTCAGCTCACAGTATTTATCCATTGATATCCATTCATGCATTCCGTAGTACTTGACAATGTTTGTGGTTTTCGTGTCCGAATTGCAAGATCGTCAGCGAAAGGCTTAAATGGATCCCGTGTATTGAATTATTAAACTTGAACCGATATCCTCATTTTCCTACTCGTTACTTATTAGTTTATGTACTAAGATATTAAATATAATATTTAAATATGATTTTAGACAACAGCTTTAAAATTAGTTTCTACATTGTTTTATTTTTTTTTTTGCTAGTGCGGTAACGTAAAAATACAATTTCTATAACAAGTTTTATCATTTTCTTTAACAACATATGGTATACACAGTCAAAAGTAGCCGCATGAAGGTTATTCGTTATTGTTTTACGAGCCGCACCGGTGAAGAGATATTTCCTGGGCAAATAAATTAAAATGTACAGAGTTATTACCAAGGGTTCTTAACAAAACATATTCACGGGTCTTTATAAAAAGGACGAAAAAAAAAAAAAACGACACTGGATGAATAAAATTTTTAATAACACCCTAAAGGATACCGTTTTTTTATAACATTACCCGTTTTGTTACCAAAATACAATAGAAGATAATATTTTTAATCTAGATCAACCAAATCTTTTTCCTTTGTGAAAAATCATCAAAGGAAAGATTATCTCGTAATTAAGATCTTTTTTTTTTTCAAACTACAAATTTTTAAAAAGAAAAGAAAAAAAAATTTAAATTTTTAAATTAACATTTCGATTGTTACATTTAGTATATTTTGTAGCGGTTCATAGTCAGTTATTTACCATTTAACAGGATATCATAACCTTACCACCGGCACCGGCCCATTGAGAGTCCTCGTGTTCGTAAGCGACGCTCAGCGATGACCGGGGGGTGGCCCCGGACCGCCTTCCACCCACAACGTTCCCCTGAATGACCAGTGGACTCCAACCTCCCTCGACCTTGTGAATGAAAAAGAAATGTTTGATTTGGAAAACTACGAACTAAAGGTTCCGCTGGAACCGAATAGTGGTGAACCCTCGCAATAGTAAATAACAAAACAAATTAGATTTTGGAACATGTTACTAAGACGCTATGCATGTTTGTCTGAGAAAATTCCCTCAACAAAATTCTGGTTTTTTTTCTGGTTTGTTTTTATTGATTAATATAATAAAGGGCAGGGCGCCCTGACTAAACATCAGAATTTCATTTTTCATATCTTTTGTCGATTTACATTGGAATGATAAATAAAACCTAAATTGATTTTTGATTTTATGAAATATTAAATATGTACGTTAACTTAAAAGTAACAATTTTTAATTTATATCAAAACTTTTTGAAACACCGTCAACGTCCTTACAATAAAAATTATTTGACATTACAGTAATGTAGATATTTAATCCTTGAATGTTGCGGACAAATAATATATTTGTGTTTTTACGATTAATAGATAGATAATTTGTTCATAGGTACACCCGAATACAATTTGAATGTTACGTACATTCTATGTATATGTGTCAGTTCAACATTCAGATTGTCTTCACAATGGTTACTTCCTTAAAATCCCAAATATTTAGGTCTAAATATATTAACCCTCGTAAACACGAGGACGTAATACCTTTGATTATATTACATATATTATACATACGTATGTAGGATAAATTTATTATTAAATTAATTATTTTCATTTAAACAATGCATTATTTTCTCTTTAGTAGTTCAGTATGTTAATGAAGAATAATGGTTCGAGGAGCAACTCGGTGTAACTTTGTATTTGGCTTCGTATGGCAGGTGTTTGTCCATTATACCTCGAGGGAAACTAAGTATCGCTTGTCATTACCAAGGATATTTTGTTACGATACTTTTTTTGTTATTACTGTTGGTAAGTTTCTTTTTTTCTTTTTTCTTTAATATCAATCAAATTACTTAAATGGTTTAAAAATTATCTTTATTTTTATGGATTTTCTTGTGATATTTATATTTTAAAAAATAAAAAAAAAAAAAAAAAAAAAAAAAAAATTTGTTTATTATTGTATCTTAAACCTAGAAAACCAACAGCTACAGCTAGGGAGCTCCTTTTTCAAGAAAAGGAATTTTCTTGTGTTAGGAGTCCCTGCTCTTCCACAAACGGAATCAAATACATAGAGGTAAAAAAGGTAAACATTATTTTACACAAATTAAGAACAATATAAATAGGTAATATATAACTTAAAATGTAATTTTAAATCATATATAACGTGCATGTGTGTTTGAGTGTGTGTGTGTGTGTGTATGTGTGTGTGTGTGTGTGTGTGTGTGGAGTGTGTGGGTGAGTGAGTGAGTGTGATAGTCAGTTATAGTGTTTAATTAATTACATATAAGTCTTCAAATATTTATGCAGTTATTTCAATAATATTTTAGATTTTATATTTTTTTCTTTTTCTTAAACCAGATTTTTTTTTTGAAAAGTATCGATAATGGTAAAGATTAATATTAGGTATCTGTCAAGTCAAATACTATAAACTATATCATAATTTTTTTCTTTTTCATATTTCAGCTCTAGTCTTTCTCGCTACAGTTACAAGTAAATACTTTAATCAAAAAAGTGGACCATCAGAATCAGTGATTCATTTTACTTCGTGAATTAGTTGGTTTAATAACTGTTATTGCATTATTGATCGTTGTGTTAACTTCACCTCAGAGAACAATGCGGTTCATACGGATCCTCAAGGAACTGATGAGGTAAATATTTAAGGTCATATAAAAATGCAAAAAAAAGCAGCCATTAAAGACTACTTCTCGTCCCCCGATTTTCTGTGATAGGATACTTCCCCAGTCGAGCCAGCCCATGTTCGAGCTGCAGTAAAACTTAACCACAGCGAAGCTCTACCATCTTAAAAAAATTGTGAACATGTATGAATGTGGAAAATGCCTGGATGTATGGATTTTTGTTTATGATTCCACACAAAACTACTTTACGTATATTTAATGAAAAAAAAACTTTTTACTTGAACAATAGTTTTAGTTTCTCAAGAAAACCCTTTTAGTTTTCTTTGGGGCTTACGGCAAAAACAAGTGTATTTTTAATATGAAAAAAAGGCATGTGACAGGCTGTGGACTGGTGCGGAACTGGTTTCCGTATCTATGGTTGATGCACTTGATTCATTTAATAAGTTCCGCGTACAGAGTTAAGGGTAAAAAGCTAGTCTAATATATTAAAGTAATCAAACAAAATTTGGAAAGGGCAACAGAGAAAAGAGATTTTTTTTTTACATCTAATATTAAAGTGAAGGGTTGGTCTATCTAACTTAACCAGATTTATTCTTTCAGATTGACAAAGAAAACTATTAACAAATACCCAATCCCCCCCCCCTGAAAAAGTACTAGTGAAAGAAAAACTAACTACGTTCATCCTTACTATTTTCTTTTCTCGTAATCTTACTAATGCGCAGTAGCGGTTTATTCTATGTATTACCTCCTTAACGACAGCACACCACATTTTGTACGATAGTTTTTTTTATTTTGAAACTAGAAGACCCGGCGAACTTCGTTTCGCCCTATAATCAAGAAAATATCTGTTACGTTTTTTTTTTTTTTTTTTTTTTTATTTATATTTTTGGAGTTTTACCTATTTTAAAGCCATAAATCTCCGTGTTTTTTGAAGTGATTAGGAATGATTAATAGTTAATATGAGAGTTACACTGTGCTAGCAAAAATAATAATTTGTCAACGTTACTACTACACTTTTGTGTCAACGTATTGACTACCTACACTTGATGCACAAAACAATAACGATGGCCGACAACTGTGTAGGGAGTGAGAGAAGTCTAATTGTGTGAGTTGAGAAACAGAAGACCGGCTTCGTTCTCATCCCTACTCCGTGCTGTTTTTACTGGGTCAGAAGTGGACACCTGTAGATATCTGGGCGGGGGATAACTTATTTAAATGACGATTGATCAGTTTATCGACCGGAGATGAAAAATGATTAAATTACTAAAATAGCTATTAAAAAATAAGGGTTGATCGTAGAATGGGAGTGAAAATTTAGGATTGTATGTATTTTTGTTACGTTGTATCATAAAAAAAAATAGTAATTAAAAATTTTGTCTAAAAAATAAAAAAAAAAAAATTTAGGGGTGGACTACCCCTAACATTTAGGGGGATGAAAAAAATAGATGTTGGCCCGATTCTCATAGCTACCGAATAAGCACAAAAAAAATTTCATCAAAATCGGTCAGGTTGTTTCGGAGGAGTATGGGCACGAAAACTGTGACACGTGAATTTTATAATATTAGATAATATAATTTATTCAGTTCTTGTGTTTAAAAGTGATAATTATCAATAACAGTAGTTTATGCAGATACTAGATATTTCAAGTTTTCAGCAGATTATCTTTTCCTATTAATACCTATAGTTTTTTTTTTTATTTTATGAGCATATTGTGTACAGGTAAATAAACTTTCTTCTTATTTTCTTGTAGTAATCCTGGTGATTTATGCCGTATCTCTTTGGGTTTCTCTGTATATGATAAAAAATTTATTGGAAATAATTGTGTTATCTTTAAAATAGGTCGGAGAACGAAGTCAAGTTTAAAAAATCCTCAACAATACTCTTCCAAACATATGTATGAAGTTCCTCCACAGAAGGGTAAGATTTTAATCAGCTTTTACTTTTTTTAACTATTGTAAAAGTTTTGCACTGGATAGGTACTATAAATACTGTAAAGAACTCCACTAAACAAATATATAATCAATTTTCTTTGTTTTCACGGCGTATTGGTTCATCCTCAGTGTTAATTGTATAACTGACCGAGGAAGGTTTCAAAGTTTCGGTCTACACTTTTATTATTATGATAGTAATAATAGTGTTTTTACTATTTATCTTGAAAGGTTTCAGAGGCCGTTATCTAACACGTGCAATATCTTATTAGCATTAAACAATAAGCGACTCAATATACAAATGATTCATTAACGATTACCAACACTAGTCTGTATTTAATATTAATTTTTTTTGATTTCTATCTAGAAAATGTCAAAATCGTGATATATTGCCCTGAATATGTTATTAAAAATCATCATCTTAACATGTTATAAAACAAAGTCCCCCTTCCGCGTCTGTCTGTCTGCCTGTTCACAATAAACAGAAAAAAAAAACTACTACACCAATTACCTAGCGGTTTTCACCGTTTTTGATAGGGTTATTCTCGAGAAAGGTTTTAATATATAATTTATTAAGGTTTTGTAGTGATTAGTGGGTAGAACATTAACGATATTTGTTGAAGATGTCGGGAAAAAATGAGCCGTCTGGGATCTTTTAACCCCCCGAAAAACGCTGCTAAAACCCTTTGAGATATAACACAAACAATGTATGGTGGGATTGGGTATATTCTATAGGTCTACAGAGAAGGTCCACAATATCATATATCTATCTCTTGAGTATAACATACTATATCTATTGTACAAATTTTGAAAATTGCCATCATGAAGCGATTATAGGAAATCTGTTTTCAGAATTATAGTATTAAGTCTTATCAAAAATAAATTACTTTGTGTTTAAGCCTGTATAGTATTTATTTAATTTATTTTTGTATTATTAATTCAGACGTAACATTTGAAACTTATCATAAGTTTAATAATTCTCAAAATTGAATCCACGCGATAGCTCACCTTTCACATGATCACGTCATTAATAATTTTGTATACAATTTTTTTTTAATTATATTATATTAAAAAAAACTATTAGTAACATAAGAAATATAAAGTTTTTCTGAGTTCAAACTTATTTTAGGTTTAACGAAGAAAGATGATGTAATTTTTGTTGTCTTCATTTAACTCAAAAAGAAAGTACTGAAGGCATTATACGCAACATAGGCTGTTTTATATTTCAAGTAAAGTACCCCTGCAAAGCTGGGGCTTGAAGAATTCTTAAAATGTAACTATATACAAATGGTAAATTTGTAGATTACATAATTGGTTAATATTTTTTTTCAGAAACTGGACCGTTATGTGAAAAACAAAAGTCATTTTACAGTCATAACTATGAAGGAGACGAATAATTATTTCCTGATACTTCTGTAAAATTTTTACTGCCACAATTCGCAACCTCAACTTAAACCACTTCATAGTTTCATTACGCATCCCATTTTATCATTCATTTAAGGCAAATATTTAAACCACATATTGCCGACGTTTTCAGCATACGGGAGTGTTGGCCGTGCGGGTTGATGCCACGCTGAGAACTGGCGAGCGGTCAGTCTCTGCAGGTGTCCGAGGCAATTAGCTTATCGCTAAACAAAGGAGGGAGCGTATGTAAAAAACTTTATTACCCACTCGAGTGAAGTGTTTGTCGCGTTTGAATAGATTCAAGCTGTGTCGATCATTGATTCTTATTAGTAGTTACATTTGTCTTTTGTTCGCATTATAATGTCTACTTTAAAAGAATTAATTTTTTAAAACCGTAGTAGTATTAAAGGACGCGTCACTAAGTTTAAAAATATATATACAAAAATTAAATAATTTATCAAGTTTAGACGCCGATTCAATTAAACGAAATAAAGATCAAATTAAATAAGTTGGGGGCGAATGTTTATCGAGCGTGTTATGTTTCTGACAAATTCTCTATGCCAGAATAGGTATTTAAACAAAAGAGCTATTTACTAATTGTTTTTCTTTGTCTATTACTAGTGGTTTAGCAGAACAATTATTGTCTATAGTAGTAGCTCAAGAACGACCAGATTTGGAAGAGTTAAGAGGTCAAACTCATCGTGTCTCGAGCTCAGCTAGCAACACAATTAGCGGAAATGCAATCTGATATTTTGTATGGCCTGTCTAACAGCGAAGGATCTCCAGTAGATGATTTGCCTTTTATATTAAATTGGAGGCTATTAAAATCAAGGGTGCTGAAATTTTGGTAGTTATATGAATATTTTGTCAAATTAATTTAAATTTCCGTTCAATTACTGTGTCAAAATACATATTTTATGTATGACAGATTTTAAACTAGAATTACTTTTAGATCAGATGCTTCTCTGTGTTCATGAAAAAACAAAAAGTCACTTTGAAAATTACGAAACAGGGTCTGAAAACGTATACGTAACTGACTTACTACTTAGGAAAATAAATTTTAACACTTAAGAATTTGTATACTACACACTTAACTACATTTTAAAAATATTCTTTCGATTTATTTTAGATAAAAGTAGAAGATATGGATTCGCGAACATCAACTGAAATTGATGAAGCGCGTTTGGGCTACGTGCCAGTGGCCAATCGAGGTTAAATTCTGTTTTTCTGCTTGACTGGAATGGTGACTGTTCGATCATATGTATCAATATTCATTGGAGTGGTTCATAATAAGGAGTATGGCAGAAACCGAGCCAAATAGTTGTAAATATTATTATAACGACTAACCATTTAATCAGTCTATATTTATAAAATATTCATGCAATTGATTATTTTACAGAGGATATAATCGAAAGAGTGGAAATCATTATAGATCATTTCACATTTCTGTTATACCAAAATGTATGCAGGAGTTTATTCGAAAGACACCAGCTTTTGTTTGCTTTTTTGCTATGTTGCTAGAATTTTGTTGGACAAGGGAGTTATAAGATTCAAGAATATAATTTCTTATTAATCGGAGGAAAAAATTGTAGAGGTATTTTAAATAAGAATTACGTACCTATATAAAATTCATATTTTTAAATTTGCATATATGTGTTATTCTAGTTAAATTTTTATACTATGTATTTCGAATTTAAATAAACACTATGAATATTACAGCTCAGTCAATAAAGTGCTTTCTCATAAAAGTATATACTATGTATATAAAAACACGTTTACTGAAAAAAAGTTTTACTTGTCAGAATTTTAGGTATACCCAAAATAATATTGTTACATTAAATAAAAATATTTGTTTAACACAAGAAACTTGAGAGCCCCGATCCAAAGTGGATATTTCCTTGGATGTGGTTGGATAATGCTACAGTGGCGACATTGCCAGCGATGCATCAATTTGTGATGGATTTTCCTCAACAAAACCAAATTCTTTAAGAATTATTACGATGCCTGGAATCCTCATAAGTAAAATCGTCTTTTTATCTTATTAACTAATGAAATTAAGTTTTTTTTTTACATATGTAGAATATGTCTGGTGTTCCAGACTTCCGTATCCAAAAGGACTAGATTCTCAACTAGATGCATTTCAGAAGCTACTTGTTCTAAAGTGCTTACGACCTGACAAATTGATTACTGGTCTTCAGGTATATTTTGTTATAAATAATTCGTTGATTTGTTTCATAACCGTGATAATAAAAGTTCAAATAGTACATATAGCATACAGCTATAACTTAAACATGAATTTTATTTTCTTTTTCCTTCGTCAGGGACTACGTAGTAGCAGGTCTTGGGGCTCGTTTCGTTGAACCGCAAGCCAGCAGATCTTGCAGCTCTATACGCTGAGTCTGATCCACTCGCTTCTATAAATTTCATTCTCTCCACCGGTACTGATCCAGCTGCTGGTAAATAATACTTTTTATAAGCCTAGTTGTATTATGTTGTATAAAAAAACATATTGAAAAATATGTATGTTATGTATGTCTGACTTTTCTTAAAAGTATGCCAGTAATTCTATGCTATAATTGTTATAGGGTCCTTATACATTTTAAATTTCTCTTTACATATGTGGATCGTTGTTACTGTGGTTTGATTTTGTTTACATGATTATTTATCGACTAATTGAGT
Source organism: Danaus chrysippus (assembly GCA_916720795.1). Taxonomy (NCBI): domain Eukaryota; kingdom Metazoa; phylum Arthropoda; class Insecta; order Lepidoptera; family Nymphalidae; genus Danaus; species Danaus chrysippus. The sequence continues at coordinate 4,174,892 of CAKASE010000077.1, read as the reverse complement.
GTAACGTGTTTCAGATCTGTTGAAATTTGCCGACAAAATGAAGATGGGCAAAAGATTTGAAAGTATTTCATTAGGACAAGGTCAAAGGGCCTCTAGCAAGAAGCTATGATGACAGTTGGCTGTGATTTTGGTAACTGGGTATTTTTTCAGGTCAAGTTTACATGTCCTTTCAATTGTAAAATTTATTCGTTTTTTTTTTTAAATTATTCGAATAGAACTTATAGCACGGCTCTTAACGTTTACATAATAAATCTAAAAACAATTTTAAGAAAATGCTTAATACACAATTCAAAGAAATTAATTTAAGATAAACTCTTAAAGATTCCAAATAAATAGTATGATATAATCCGTTTTATGTACATATTATATTAATAAAAAATGTGATAAATAACTTTGTCTAGGCTAATTGGCCTGTATTTTTATTCAGTAGACAGTAAAATCTATTTTAATGAAATTTATTGCGTTAGATGTAAACTCGAACTTACATATGTGTAGATACCTTTTTAGTGTGACTTCTGACCCTCACGATATATATATATTTTTAAATGTAAATTTCAGAATTGCCATTTGTCTCCATCATGGATGCCAGTCTGGAGTTAAATGTGGGAGCAAATAGTCCCAAAACGTAGTTCATTTTTTTTTTTTTTTTTTTTTTTTTTTTTTTTTTTTTTTTTTTTTTTTTTTTTTTTTTTTTTTTTTTTTTTTTTAGGACTGCCGGCCGGGTTGTGGCTCACATCAACACCTTCACCTTCTTTCCTGTGGCATTATTACAGAACGGTATTTTAAATATTATTCGTACATAAAGTTAATTATAACCATACGATACACAAGTTTAATATTTAAGAAAAACAAAGTATAAAAATGTATCTGTTTATTAAATTTGTTATATGACTTCGAAACAAAGACATGTTATTTTTCTCAGTGACTTTATGAAGAAGCTAATGTTATTTTATTTCTTCAGGTTTTAGGACTGTTGAATTATACGGTAACAAAAACTTTATGTAATTTTTCAGCGGCTCCTATTTCACTATGCCTATTCCAAGGTTGTAGTTCTAGAAAAGACGGAAGTTTGGGCCTCCGTGGTTATAATATACCATACGAATCACAGACAGTGATCTTCGTATTTATATTTCTCAGCTTCACATGTTTCTGAATGAATAACATGAAGTTCCATTGCGGGTTTGTTTACATTAATTTTACGGTAAAATTAATGCCTTCGGAATTATTCTGTAAAAAAGGCTGCTTTTATTATTAATGCCAACGCGACCGTAGTCCCGCCCCCCCTCCTCAACAATGAAAGAACACACATGGAGGTTTGTTAAATAAGTATTTTTCGCCCCCTCAGTTTATCTTTAGATTACTATGTAAAACTGCTCATTATTTGATATTGTTGTGTTGTTATGATATTCTGGGAGAACAATAGGACTGACGTTGAGGTTCGTTACTAAGTCTCTAAATGAAATAGGGTTCACGAAAGCAATAACTTGAAACAAATTGCTTGCATATGGACAAGATTTAATTGGAATATTATTATAATAAATAGGATACCATTTGTAGACATGTTTACATACTTTTAAAATTGGTATTTTAAATCATTTTGTTCAGATGTTAAACCGTATATAGCCGGGTCATATTAACTATGGTGGACGAGTCACTGATGATTGGGATCGTCGGTGTCTGTTGTGTTTGTTGGCTGATTTACTACAATTACTGCGGTACTCAATGACAGATGGATATTCGATGAGAGTGGTGCTTATAAACAGGTCTATAAATTCCTTATGTTGTATTGTATGATTTCGAAGATTATAGTTCAAATAAAAACTAGGAGAAACGCACCGTTAATATCATTCAATTCAGACACCAATGATTTCTCTTCATACTTCTAGACCGTTTTTATTGTATAATTTGTTTGAAGTTAGACTAACTGTTTAACAGCAACAATCTTCATCGCTGATCATTATATACGCCCTTACCCGCTGCCACGATGACCCGGCGTTATCCGGATTTACACGCTAATGCCAAACATCAGTTACGCTATGTGTGAGACGAGCTCTGTGTATAAGTATGTAAAAGTCATATGTAATTTTAAATATGAATATTACTAATGGATAGGCTGTTTATATATATATTACTAAGTTTAATGTATATAATATAATAAATAAAGTTAATTTAATAATATTTTTTATCCTAACAGCTACCCTGTGTTTAGGAAAAAGTCCCTAAATACAGCCACTTATTCAAGAAGTCAGACGATATAATAAGCTTTTGGCCTGTTATGAGCAGTTCTCTGCAGTCAGTGTATAAATCAAATGGCAATTAACAGTTCATTCATTTCTTTTTTACTAATATTTTATTTTCTGCTAGTGGGACCTACAAAAAGCACTCAAAGGTTTAGTTTGTTATGTCGGAAGCCCTAGACAAGTATGTCCGGAAATTGGCTGCTAAAAAACGCTGTTCCAAATATGTGGAGCGCTAAAAGGCGTATCCTTCGCTTTAACCAACTAGTATTGGATATTTATAATCACCAAACAAAACTGACCAACAAATAAGCTGAATAAATAAAACTTTAGAAAGTGTGCATTACTTATTTGTTCTTTTTACCAGCGGCTTGGGTGAAAAGATTTTATGTATCCGAGTACCAATTTATGCAAGCCGGTGGGCTGATGGTGGGATTCCTAAGGTGTTTTGGATTTCTGGTTTATACTTCCCCCAGGCATTCCTTACTGCAGTTGCATTACAAAAACTATGCTAGATAAACATGTTAGTGTAAGTGATACCGTGGCTTACGCTGTTTGAGGTAAGACAAAGAACGTTATAACAGATAGTGGTACAGTTTTTTGAAATTAAAAACCCAATTGTATAAGTTTCACCCAGTTTCGCTTGATTAATATATCCTTAGTAAATAAGGAATTCGGAAAAGAGAAATAAAAATAAATGATGTTCATATATAATTCTATAATTAAATTATATCTTCGGGAACAAAAACTCTCGCAGAAACCGACCTCGGAACAGTCTCCGAAATTCTTTATTCTAAATATATATTATATCCCCCCCCCCCCCCCCCAAGCCAAATTCAGTAAAAAAATTTATACCAGAATAGATCTGAACAAAAATAAAAAACATATTCTATTTATAAAACTTAAGTTATATGTTCAGGCTCTTAACGCTCGCCCAGCGAGAAGAAGAAACTGGATGATGGTTGCTTGCCGGTTCCGAGGCCTATTTGTAGGAGGTGCTAGTTTTAATGATGGTTTGAATTATGACATTAGAAAGAAAGCAGACCAAAGGAATTTTTTTTTTCTGCCCCCAAGCAGGGGGGACCTATCGGTTGGTATTTAAAACACTTTCACTCACTTTTATAAACTTTTTTGTGAGTAATCATGTTTTAAGGAGGTGATAAAAACAAGATATTAAAAATATTCAATTCCAAGAAATGGCATATCATATATATGAAAACCGGAAAACAAAATCATCGTCTTCCTGGCGGCTAAGCTTATACGAATGTCTCCGGACATTTACAAGGACACTCGTTTAGAGCCGGGGACACTTCTCGAGCACTGGACACTCGACCAACTATGTAAATGACTATTGAACTGGCGACTCATAAGCCACACTCTCACAGGATAAAGCGTTGCGTCGCTTTGTTCTGTGCTTTGGATTATTGAACGATTCGGGCATATGACGAAGTTTCGCATATGCCACTATCCCTAATCACCCCAATCTGCTGGACTACCATTAGAAAATTTCAATGAAATATTTTCCAAATTAACGAATTTTAAAATAATTTTTTCACGATTAGTACATTATTTTTTAGTGTTCAATTATTTCTAATTGTGAAAAAATCACGTTAAAAGTCGTTAATTTAGTTAATATTTAAGCCTTAACTTTCTTCTAGTAATCTGCTTTCTAATGTAGATACCGTGGGAATTATCAATGATATAGTACAGCGATTGCACTATCCCTCGACAATATCATTTTTTTCATTCTTGACTTATTCAATCATTAGTTTGATAATTTTGTATTATTACACTGTCTTAGAATATAATTATTTTATGTTACATAAGTTTTAATATTATTATGGAAATAAAGTTTTCAAATTTATATTCTTTGTATTTAGATGAGTGAAGGAATAAATATTTTTAGTTTTCTTTTAATCGTTCTCGAAAATTTTGTAGTTGGTGCTCCATTAAGATCTGTTTTTTTATGTAAAATATATCATAGTATAAACTATATATAAATTAATAACATGGGACACTACACATATAATATACAATACATAATTGAAATTTAAAGAAATTCTTTTATTTTAATCTATATTACTGTCTAGGCTGCTGTACCTTAAAAAATATTACTTAACTTTACTACTTATAAGTACTTTGCTTTGTACTTATTTTACATGATTTCATGAGATAAAAGATTGTTTAAATGTTTCATAGAATTAAAGTTCTAGTTCTTACACAAACTGAACTGATTAAACAAACACATTGACTCTTTTTTGAAAAAGAAAAATAGCTATTATTGATAGTTTCTTTCATATCAGACGCATTCATCGCAGCGGGTCTTATATAAATACTTTTGAAGCTTTGAAATGAAATAATACCGACAAAATTATTCAACTTCCTCTAACGGAAAAAAAACGTGATGGGCCATAGTAAAGTTTCAAAATAAACGTCCAATATATGTACTACGAAGGATGGTATGTTCCCTCAGATTACACTTTTGACATGACTCACATAACTTGTGCAAATATTCCAAAAGGGTAGGGAAAGATCTATGAAAAACAAAAAGTAATGAGTTTGACTTGTCAGCGAATAGGTGGAAAAGAAGCAAGAAGCGATTTTTTCTTCGTGTTTTCTAATGGAATTTTTCAAAACCGTGGCCTGACGTGAAACAATCTTGCTTGGAAAATATTGTAAACATCAGTTTAATGTACAAAAAATATGTAACATTTCCAAATATCTATATATATATATATATAATATATATATTATATATATATATATATATATATATATATATTTCATGTATAAATATTAGAGACTTAAACTCGTTAATAAAAATATGCAACTAAAGATTACAATCACGTTTTGTTGTGTTAAAATTTTGAACAGAAGAAGTTTGTACAATATCTAATAACTTCTATCAAGTATTTTTGTTACTATTACTTATATAATTTCCTCATTTATCTATAATGTTGACATTAACTCAGAATAAATATAAGTTACTAGTTTTGCCCGCGACTTCGTCCGCGTTAAATTTATCATAGTAACCATATGTATAGCTGACCGGGGGCGAAAAATACTCTATTCCGTCCTAGAGGCCATAAAAAAATCAGTTTTTCCTGTTTTTCAATCGAACAGAATGATTGACATATTAGTTAGTTGTCAAATCTAATGTCAAAGAAAACATTTGTATGGAAATAGAAAAGGACTGTTTTTAGGGTTTTCCCGGAAATTAATCAATTTTTCTCACCTTTTATACCTGCCCTGAACCTCCACGAACATTTCAAGACTAAGATAAGATAAATCCGTTCAGCCGTTCTCGATTTTAGCGGAGGGACTAAGGAAACAGCAATCCATTTTTATATATATAGAAAGATTACAAGAACTATCAAAGGTATAATCATTTCCCCCCAAATACAATCAATTTTAAAATTGAAAAACATTTATATTAAACAAAGTAATTGTTATAAAGACATGACGAATGATTGTCATATTTATAATATCAGTAATCTATAATAATTTCGTGTATCAACTATGTGATGTGTTTATGTATAAGTTTATTTATTTTATAAAAGAACATCTTAACGTCTAGTGTCCTCCACTCAGTTCATTGAAGCGAGTCTTTTTAATATCCCCGCAGTATGCCCTTGCGGTTCTGTGTGTGTTGTGTCATTTTGAACTCAGCTCCTGAGACGAGGGAAGCATTACTTTAAAACAATTTTTAATTAAACCTCCGCGGAGCTCTCATTTTGTGCTCGTAATTAAAAATCTGCATTTTAATGAGGGCGACACGTCTGGCCTTCATTGACGACAGAAATGATGACAGACTTTATACATTAAAATCGTTTTAATTTAAATGATGTGTAACTAAGATGTATTAATATACATATGTACTCGTATCTACATTCTTTGTAAAGTCAATCACATGTAAAAACACTCCACGTCCGGTAAATAACGACCTAGTTAATATATGTACTTATTAAAAAGTATCGTGTTCTGATACGACGCATTGAATTAATGTTTTATTTGTTCTTCAAAAAATACTACAAATGAGTTAAAACATTTATTAAATTACCAGATGAAAATACTATTACTTCTATACATATCACGTAGTACTAAGTATAGGGTGGATGAAACCTACTGCCAGGTGGACCGATGATCTGGTCAGTATGGCTACGGCGAGATATTCAACAATGTATGGTCCCCTCGGTTGATTACTAAGAGCCTGGCCAGAAAGCGCGATATACTCGCGAGTCCACTCGCGTGTTCTCGAGTTATTAGAGCTGCATACATTCCGTCCAGATGCTCTCGCGCGGTCACCTCACTCGCGCGCATTACGTGCGAGCGCCGCCGAGTCGAGATACTCCGGCGCCGTTGCAGCGTCCAGAACAGCGATGACGCGTGTGTTCGTGGCGAGTGGACGTATTCGTTGTTTTTTAAAAAATGGAGTGTGGAAAACTTTGATACGGAACTTTTTATTGACGAAATTGAGAAAAAGAGTAACTATATGGAATATGTAATGGTCAGATTATTCTAATAGAACTATTAAGGGTAGGAAAACTGGGAAGAAATAGTAGAATTTTTTTTGTGAAGCTGGTGATTCCGAGGAGAAAAAACAAAAACTAACATAAATAACTGACCAAATCTGTTCTATCACATACGCGCGTGATTTCGCCGCATAATATAAAACAAAATGGCGCCGACACAATATAAAACAAAGTGCGCGAGTTGACTCGCGCGTAAATCGCGCTTTTCTGGACAGACTCTTATCTTCTATATATATAAAAAAGGGAATTGCTGTTCCTTTAGTCTCGCTAAAACTCGAGAACAGCTGAAACAGATTATTCTTATCTTAGTCTTGAAAATGTTCGTGGAGGTTCAAGGAAGGTATAAAAGTTGAAAAAAAAAATGATTCATTGCCGGGGAAAACCCTAAAAACAGCCCTTTTGCTATTTCCCATACAAACGTTTTTTTTTGACATTAGATTGACAACTAACTAATATGTCAATCATTGTGTTCGCAACTTCAAAACATGGAGATTTATGGCTGACAGGTAAACCTCCAAAAATATAAATAAAACAAACGTAATAGACATTTCTTGATTATAGGGCGATACGAAGTTCGCCGGGTCTTCTAGTGTTAAATAAACAAATAGAAATTAGTCATGACTAATGCGTAAAAGTAAACGTAACGTCATTTTAACGAAAATCATATAAAAAAGTATATAAACCTTACACGTATAAATATATTCTTTAGGTATATTCGTATTATATGTATAATATTAGTTGCACAGCCAGCATCCATCCTCCCTGTACGTACTACACAGAGCCGTCAAGTGAAAGAGAGAGATTTATTTCCTCATGTGGAGGTATAATTCAAATCTTAGGTAGTTACTGTTCATATGAATCAAGAGGTCGTCAATGTTATAATAAAGTGTGTTTTCATCAGATCACATGTTTCACTAACCTTCATTAAAAATTCTTCTTCTAACGCTCCGTCGGTTGAGGCGTCGGTGTCAGGACACGACATATAAAAAATATTAATGGCTTTCATAAACACTGAAATAGATTTTATTAACCTTTATATTTGATAAAAAAACTTTATTTTTTGTTAGTATAGAATTTAGTTTACTCCTGGATCAGTTTGACTCAAAACTAACTTCGGGTAATCTTACCTTTTGGAAGAGAATCATTAATAAATAATTTCAATTATTCACTGTAATACTTTTCACAGGTTTTGCAAAAGGCTTTATAAACTTTTATTATTCATAACTAAGGAGATTTATTGCATAACATTATCTTATAAGTATAGAAAATACTATTATTAACATTTAACATAACAGAAAAATCGTTATTTATGTCAACAGTTAAGATTTTTCAACGGCAAGTCCTCCCTAGTTACCGCATTAGAGACTTAAAATTAACTAAACTTAAAACCTAATTACACTACTACTATAAGCTGTTGAATAGTTACATTAAAATATAATATTTTATTATCAGGTACTTATTTTACCTACGAAACGAATTTAAAGCAACTTCAAAATTTCTTCCAAGCTAAAAACATACGATCACGCACACGACCGCGCTGCGTAGGGGAGCCGACCGCGCGGCCTTTTATTTTTATTACATTGGGACTCTCCTCCCCGTATCCCAGTGACGCTTACAATAGAGCCTACATCGCATTGCTGGCTAGAATAGAGCGCGGTGAGCGGCAACCACGCGACTTTTTTTCTAATACTTGCATTTTAAACTCGTGATATCTTCCGAATCTAAATGTCCGAAATTGAATAATTCAAATAAGTTATAAAAAAGTATTTGAAGCCGTCTTGGATTATAAAGTAATTTATTTTGATAAAGATTAATACCAAGGTACAAATAAATAGCCTTTTCAAGCGGCAGCATATAAATTAAATTTTTAGAATAAAAAACCGATTACTGTGACATAACTATAATATTAAGACATATGCTGTTGCGACACTTTTTGTAGATGATGATGAGTTCTGCAAAAGTCGTAGCAAATGATTTGGTTCTATCATCAATAGTTTTTCGCAGCGCACGCGACGTAAAAGGAATTTTTTCAGATCATTTTTTTACACTTGGGTCACATTATTGGAGTTTTTAGTAAGGATCCCTATTTTTGATTTAAATATAATATAGATTATATTACTCGGAAATAATGTAGCTTTCCAAAGGTGAAAGAATTTTGATATCGGTTCAGTAGTTTCGGAGCCTATTCATAACAAATGAACAAAAACAAATCTTTCTCATTATTAATATAGATGAAGGGCAGGTTCTCTTTGATTATTACTTAAATATTATAGCTTTATACCACATGATACCATTTTATTTATCAAGAAGAGTTATTTACGAAAATCAGCGTGAAGTTGTTTTAAATGCATGCATTTCAAACCAATGAGTGAGAGAGCCGGATGCCCTTTCTCTTTCCCACCCTATCGTCTCCCTCTTCCAAAATCAAGGTCGGCCAAAGCATTCACAACTGTCCATCAAGTAGACCTTCTGTTCTTTTCCCAGTTTTGATATAAGATAAAACAATCTTTATCTATTTCCGTCAGGTATTTTTTGTTCTTTAAAACATACATATAAGCAAAACAGAAACAGACAGACAGACCTATTTGTTAAAAAAGGAAAAAAATAATGTCGTTCTTCATTAGGTAATCTAAAATTTCTAATTCGTAAATAATTATGTAAAAATGTAATAATCACTGTTAAGGAAGTCTATTATTTTGTGTGGAAGCTTGTTTTTTTAAAGAACCAAATCCAGCACATTTCATTATGGTAAATGGGGATAAAGTTTTAAGGAGTATTGGTTTACTTCTATTAGACTAAGCAAGCCTTTGGGATGACTTAAATAACATTTCTATACGAGTCGCGCTGTTGTGTGAATTTCCGAATGTTATTACAATTAAAAACGAATGAAAATAGGAACGGATTTTAAAATAATATTACATTCTTTTTAAATGCAGGATTGAACGTAACAATTTTATTTTCTTGTTTTTTTTAGTTTATACTTCATTCTTAATTTATATACTTGTCTTTACTTATATTGTTACTGCCCCGGTTTTGGTACGTGGTGTAACGCTTGTAATAAAATAATTACACTACATAAAAACTATGAAAGTTGTATATAAAAAATAGCGGCCCGTTCCGGTTTACATCATCTACTATATAGGGCCATGTAGGTCTATTCATCTATTCAACCCGCCCGTTTGCAATGTAAGTGGAAAAATGACATTATTTACGGACATCATATGAGAAAATTTAAAAATAACAACTTCTCCACTATTCAATGGATATTATTTTACTTATAAACCTTCCTCTTTAATTAATCCTATCTATTAAAAAACCCTTCAAAAACTCCATCGCGGTGTTTTAAATATTTAAGTATACATACATAGGGATATAGTGATATTAAATGATTTCTTTTCTATTTCGATCTAAATTTATCCCATCTCATAGTCATAGTTCTTATTCAGCATTATGAATCTTGAATTTCATTTTTTGCATTACTTTATTCTTACTAGTATAGTAGAATGAGTACAATAATGTAATATTTTTGTATCAGTTCTCTGACTTCCTAGAGTTAATCCTTTTAAGCGTTCCTCGCTATATGTGGAAACAAAAGGAATCACTACTAAATTACATACAACTGTGTTATGTCATAAATTGAAAATTTTAAGAGCCATACTAAAATTGAAAAAAACATATTTTTTCTTGTCAGTATTATTTTAGGAAAACAAGATATGTGATTGAATTGTGTGCAAAATAATTATTAGAAACTGAATAATTTCCAAATATTTTTACAATTTCGTTGTTTTTTCTTTGAAAAAATAATTGTAACAGATTTTTTTACGAAACCAAACCACACGAATGCTATATGTATATTAAAATTTATCCATCTTAATGTAATTAAATAAATACAACATTTTATTTGAGATAGTTTCACAGTATTGATCTAGGCCTGAAATCAGTTTTATAAATCTTTAATCCGGATTCACTCACACTCACTTATATATTATATATTAAACAAATTTTAGCCTTGTATAAACCACAACTAACTAACTTAACCTACGTATGTAAAAGAAAAGGTTGTACAAAAGTAATAATTTATACAAAGGTTATCTTATATTTTGTTAGACTTATGGATGTATATGTACCTACCTACTTATATAAATAATTTTACTGCAATTTGGTGTATACATTAATTGTTAATGTTTATGTGGTTTTCTTTTTTTTTGTGACAGTAAAATTTCTTGATTTGAAATACAAATTAATTCTTACTTTATAATTAGATCAGTAAAGAGTGAGTTTTGTTATAATTTTATGAATTTAGATTATGTATGGAAGAAGTTATTTATATTTCATGATAAAAATATATAGTATAGTATTCTAATTTTCATGAAAGAGTTTTGTCAAGTTCTTCAAAGTTCTAATATAAAATAAACTCTTAATTACTTCTTTACTGAAACAGTTTAGATATTATATTAAGATACACACGTTTGCACCTATATAGAACAACTGCAAATGCAACTATGCACAATACCTAAAACGTTCTGGCGTATTGTTCTAGATGCAAGCATAATGCGCTGACTCTATTTTGAGGTTTGCCCGTAATAACTACTGCTGTAAAATAACCTAAACGTGGGATGAATGTAGAATTAAACAATACATACTCCTAGTATATCCAAATATATTGTTTAATTTTAAAATAATAAAGTCAGTAGAATTAATACTATCAAAATATTTTTAATATAATCAATATTTATTCATAATTTATTTTTTATTGGAACTTACGAATAATATGGCAGTGTAAAAGGGAAAGAAAATATTAAATCTCTCAATCTCATTAATACCAAACGACCTGAAGTATTCAACAGACCGACTAATTTAGTTATACAATAGGATAAGAATCGCTTTATTGGAATATAAATTTATATTAACATAGAAATAAGAACATTAATTGAATGAGCAACTTTCTTTTCAAAATAATGCCGTTTTGAATTATGAGTGACAAAATTGGGTATTTTTTGCTTCACTGATTATAGCGAAGCTTTTAGATTATGAGAATATTAAAATTAATTACTGGAAAAAAAAATAAAAATAAAGCATTCGAAAAGTTACTTATAATTAAAATGTTGTATTTTGTTAATACATATCAATGATACATATGTACATACCTTAACTTAATCAGAATTCGTACAATTTTTACTATTTCCATTATATTAAAGTACATAAAAATCCTATTTAATCTACAACATTTGGTGAATATTATTATCACAATTTTACTTTAGTTACAATGTTCTGAATTTGCCTTGTGTTTTAACAATTTACCTACAGGAAACATACAAAGTTAGTGAATTAAACTGGGGAATTTAATTTTAACTTGGTGTTCACGACGTCTTACTTCAACGTTGATGGTACTTATACATATAATAAGAAATCCTAATTAAGGCTAGAATCAAATGAAATAATATCAATTTCATTAATATTAATAGGGAACAATGGTATTCCTTTTATATGAATTCTCAAAAAAGTTTGCAATAGGTGAAACAAGGGTCATATAAAAATTCTTTTTTCCCTATTTACTTGATGGTTCCGAAAAAACTTTTTAGCATGCCATGGGATTCACCTTACGTGTGACCGGGTGATTGGGTTGTAGGGAGCGGAGCTTCAACAGTGCCTGGGACTTGCGACCCAGGTATAGGTTTGAAGGGGCCCTTATCTAACGAACGTTAAAACGCTCACCTCCATTGTCCAAGCTCCCCTTTTCTAGCTAACAAATTTTGAAACAGTCCTACTAGGGCTGCTTTCAAAGTACGTTTCTAATAGTGTATTTATGTTAGTTTCAGGACAGGAAAACAGTCTTTCAGTAAAGTAGCAGTTTTCAACAGTCTCCTCACATAGAGTAGTAACTTTTAAAATTTTGCAAAGCATTTTTGTCCATTGTAAAAAATATAAATATCACAGATAAAATGAATAATAGAGATTACATCAAAATAGTAATTTAACTATATATAGTTACTATATATTCAAATAAAATAATGAAAACGTCAAACTATCCTTCATCCGGCTATAGTGCTAATTCAAACTTGGAAAAAAAACTTTTAGTAATTTCAAACAGATAACTTGAAGAGAGTTAATGTGAAGATTTATTCCTAAGAGGCAGACGTCTAGAGGAAATTGAGTATTTTGTAACTATTTTGCGTTTTCTTGTTTGTTTATAAACTCTTGGAGTTGTGGGGATTTCTTTTAAATTTTTATCTTTTTTATCTCAAGGTGGAGGAAAAACATTACATAATACTTATTTATTAAATTTAATACATCATTGATTGTGTACAGATGATATTTAATCCTGAAATTACCCGAAAGACTGTCATAATTTTCTTTGAATTGAAAATTGCCTAGATAAGTATTTTTTTTGCATAAGAAATCTAGCAATATTTATATACCTACTTTTTATATTAAAAGTCGTATAGATACCCTACAAAGATATTCCTAGAAATAAAATCATAACATATTGTAACTAGGAACATTCCACTTTACCAAATTTTTCAATATATAGACGTTGTTATCTAAAAAGCAAATTTTTATTTAAATGGTAATTTTAACAGGTTCACAGTCCAAACTTCAGAGAGGAAAAACCCCCGACGTCCAATTCATTTTTTTTAATAAAAGCGATATTTTATGGGTGTAGGTATATATATATATTATTATTATTATTATATACATAACAGAAATTTTCGTTTTTTTTTAACATACCACCTATGGTCTTCGGACTCGTTAGAAACGAAATCGACTAAAAAAAACTCCTCCTAAGTCCACAGACCACACGCGGTCTGTGCAATATTCACCGATTCGTAAAGACGCTGACATGGTACAAAAAAGTTGCTGTCGACGTGCTATTTGGAGTTGGTATAGTAAATACGGTTTATTTGTACAATAAATTGAACCAGCAAAATAAATGTACTCTTTTGCAAGCACAAATGGATATTGTAAAAAAATTATTGGGTATAAACGTTGTCCAGTCAGCGTCAATACTTACGCCGCTAAGGAGTTTTCCACTGAAAATACCTCTCAAGGAATTCGAAATGTTCGTCCATCCACGTCACAGATGCAGCATTTCCTCACGGAGCTAGATCGAAAAAGAGATGGAAAAAAGACAAGACGTCGGTGTACCGGGGTGCTATGATGAACATCGTCAAAAAGGTGAAACTGCAGCTGCTGCCACCAATAAGGCCAAACGAGTTTCAAAATTTGTAATATTTGTACAAAACCATACTGTTCTACAGTGTTTCAAAAAAAAGCTCATAACAACATGTAAAATTTTATTTCATTTGCTTTTTCAAGTACTTTTTTTTTTTCAAATATTCTTATTTTTTTTCAATAAATAATTTTCTTTCTCATATTCCGTATTTTTTTTCTACCTATCCTATGACGAGTTAGTTATAGAAATAAGCAAAAACAATAAAATGTAGTAAAAATCTGTATACAGTCTAAAATGAAAATTATAGATAAAAAAAAAAATGTACTTTTTTTTTTCAGAAAATCGTACATCTCTTCCCCATGTCCCAGCACTTTTTTTGTGTTCTCTAGGATATGTCCTGTCAAGTTCATGTCAAATAAACGCCGTTCTGCCTACGTCCATAGCTGTAAAAAAAACCTTTAAAATTGTATCAACGAACAGACCACATATGGAACTGTGGGACTGATAGTGCTTTCCGTCTACAGACCGCATGTGGGCTGTGGACTGTGAACCTGTTTAGAATTCACAATTGATAGGATATATAAATTGACTTTGGTCAATACAATTTTGATCCAGTAAAAAACCTGAACTACTAAACGGAGTTAAACATATTTTTTTTATTCTATTATAGTTTTTATTTTGAATGAAACAGATATACCTAATTGAAGACGATTATTAACATTTTTCTGAAGACAGTGAACAAATAATACAAACCCGTAGAGTTATATAACTTCACAAAATCAATAATAAAACTTATACTGAAAAGTAGCCGAAACCGTCGGAAGTATGTAGTTTATAATATGTATGTTTTGAAAATATTTCTTTTAAATTTATGGTATAATGATCATTTTAATGTCACAGTCCAGGTTTAACTGATCAAGAATTTTTTATTATTTTCATATTGGATAATATTATTTCAACAGTCATTTCTAAATCGTTTTCTTATAAACATTTGTATCACGCTACACTGGAGATTTGAGGTCTGATTGACTCTATCGTGCATGTCAGTACGCTTGGCCCTACTCGGCTTGTGGACGGATTTTTATTTCTTTATTTCATACGTAATTGCTTGCGGCATGTTTTTTTTTTCTTTTTATTCACTAAAGGAAGCAAGTTTAGAAGACTGTAGCATTTTTATCTTATTTATAATGCAGCTGTGATTTTCTAAGTAGGAACTTATAAATGTTACCATGAGAATATATTTCGTGTACTAAACAAATTAACACTTATTAATTAATTATAATCTATACATAGTTTTTTATTATTTTTTTTTTAATATTTTGATTAAGCTTTTTAGTTTCCCCCTTAGAATGTTACGTACTATATTTAGTTAGCCAAACAGCTACACTAAATTTAGGAAGCGCTGTGACAATAACGTTTTTCTGATGTTCACACTAACTTTTAATGATTCCATTAGTATACATATATGTACTATAGAAAAACTTACTATAACATACATTTTTAAAGATGCAATATGACGTTGTTATACATAATATACTCTGACAGTATGTAATGAAAACTTTCAAATTATAAAGGGTAATTGAAAAAACTTTAGAACAAAAAATAAATACGAATTAAAATTAATGCTCTCAAATCTATATTTAATTCGTATTGTGTAATGTACATTAAATGTAATAGCGCCCGCCTCTCAGCCTCCCCTCGGCCCCTTCAGTCTCTCTTACCCGAACCTCTCTCACAAACTCGGGGCGAGGACTCAGTTATGTGGTTTGATATAGTAAAATAATTGAATATGGTGCTATGTAACGTGAAATATAAATATTAATCAGCATTTATTTATTAGTGTGTCATGTATATATTTTAATCTCTAAAGATGATCTGGCCCTCACAGTAGCTCTTGTTTTTAACTATGATCTAAATTATAAGAACTTAAAAAAATATATATATATTTAACTTCATCAAACATATTAAATTCAGATCCACTGCTAATAAATACTTGGAAAATTGCATGTCGTAGATTTTTCATGGTAAAGACGTCGTTTGTTTCGTTCTAATCAACCGAATTGCCGAAAATAAAAGTTTTTCTTTTGTCCTTTTTCAATAAATTACTACCACGCGCTTTCTATGTAAACGAAAAAGAGAGATATACTGTTTTTGATAAATTAACTTAATTTAATAATGTATAAAGTAGTTTGATGTCAAATTTTAATTTAATTGTTAATATCTAATTTACTCTATTTATACCCCTTACTTATAACATATTGTAGAGGAAAACATAATATCTGACAATTATTTTTGGTATCGTTATATATCGTGTTTTTAAAAATAAAAATCATGTTTACCATATATTTATGTATCAGTGGCCTTTACAATAAAACATTGGATTTTTGAGGAGCGGGGAACAGATCGGATAAATATTTCTTCGAGCTGAAATATTTTTTTAAACATTAACTATACAGATTTTTATATGTAACTTGACCATTGCATTGAGTTTTAAATGTTATCATAATTATTATTATTTTAATTTAGTCGTAATATTTTTAATAACAATATACATATTTATTAAATGAATACTAAATTTTTCATAACGAATTATTTTTTATTTTTGATCTTCCATAGCACAAAAATGTATGAGAAGATTTTCTATATTAAATTTAATTAGACTAACATTACAGACGTTTTCAGTGTTTTATAAGCAATTTGAATAATTGAAACGGATTCGACTTACTTTGCTTATAAAAGCAAATTTTATTTATAATTATTCCTTGCATGTGTAGTATCACAGGTATGAAGCCGTAATTACCAAATAATCTCAAAAGCTGAAATAAAGAGAAATATTAAAAGAAAATCTTTGAAAATTCCAGATACATTTATGAAGAAAAGGAGGCTGCGACTGAAAACAAGCAAATAGGAATATTACTAGTTTGACGTCACTAGACGCTTCGATTGATACCTAGAATATTTTAAAGGTTTTATCTACATTTAATATTTGAAAATTGATTATATGTAGAATGAGAATAATACATTTAAAACACTGTGACTATTACATTATAAATATTTCTAGAATAAATATATCTAAAAAATAAGATGTATATACCACTTTTATTTGTTTTTGTTATAATAGTGTATCTTAAAAATTATAGTCCTTGAAAAATAAAAGTTTTTTTTCATATTTAAAATTATTATTAAAAGCTTTTTATTCTTGATTCCGACAGTTTTAAACAGAATTTACGATTTGTTCCTGACCTACATGGGGTTTTTTTTTTTTTACATGTTTAATAGTGTCAGAAAAAGATTAAGAATATAAGACGAGCATAAAAATAAGAATTCAAAACAAATATTTTATATTAAATATATTTCAGTAAATATTTTCCAATCCACTATAAGAGTTCCATCAATTTCACTGTTTTTGGGTGTTTCACCTGGACTTTAAAATACGAAAGTTAAAGTTACGATGTTAAAAAAACTCCCCAAATAAAGTAAAGGTGTTTTAAGAATATTTTAAATCTACCAACTTTTAATACAATATTTAGTACCCAAGTTCAATATTAGCATCGCCTCAGAGACCGCTCGTAAAAAATAATATTGTTGATGTTGTGGCGGTTGTACTAACCACATAATGTATTATCACTGGAGTGATGACACCACATATAGGGGAGAGTTGGTTATATCGTACTAGCATTTAAAAATCGTACCACTTCTAAATTTCCCGTTAAATGAATATTTTTTTCTACACTGACAACGCCAAATCGTGGCCCTGTACCATCCCTCTTCACCCACTAGTTTAAATCGACGTGAGTTAACAACTGGGCACGTAATAAAAAAGAAAAACATTTTTTGTAGGAATTCAATATAAATATTGTCGTACATTCGTAAGGAGATAACTCGTAATCAAGGTAAGCTATAGTTATTCAGTTTTTTTCTATTATTCCACAATTGTATACTAGATTATTGGGGGTTTTTTGTTGCGTTGTCTAAGTTTTGAGTTTATGCCGGATATTTGCTTTTTGTTTTTAGAAATGCCATTAGTTTTTGGTTTAATCGTACCACTTGCAGTTGGTTAAAATGTACTGGTACGATTTACCCGACTAACCAACCGCAAGTAACCTATAGTACAACCACAAGTACGTATAGTAAGTACTACCCAAGGCCAAAAACAAAAGTTATAAGAGGAAACGATCTCATTCCATCACCAGTAGCGATGATTCAGGAGAGACACTTGTTGTAGAACTAGATGATGATGATTGACAGCGATGATTACCTTGAAAATAAAATGTTGAAAGTGCAATTGTTCCTACTACATATGATAAGAAGGGTCCAAAACGTTGATTGGATTCAATGCGTTCGCTGTAAAACGGTGGCTACATGAGACGTGTACTTCGAATCCAGACATTTGTCATGATTGTTTCCATTAAGAAATATGCACAATTATTATATTACAAAATAACATTCTTTTTAACTGTTACTTTAATTATTATAGTTTTACTGTTTTTTTTTTGTCTGATTTTTTATTAGTTATGTTGATTGATCTCATTATCATAGTACGTATAATCATGTTATATTTTACTGAGAAAAGCTTATAGTTCCTTTTAAAATAACTAAGAGTTAAAAATTATGTTTCTATTATCTAAAAGATAAAATAATGTTGTTTTATTACTTACCTAACAGTTCAAAATAAATAATTTGATTGAGAATTTTAATGTCTTTCATTCAGTGGTACGACTTAAACACCCATGGTACGATTTAAAGACTTAGTGGTACGATTAAAACGACTAGTCGGCTAAATCGTACCGATGGGCAAGCCCTCTATAAAAAAGCGTTTTTTTAACAATGTTAGAATAATCGCAAGGATCTGTTCTCTTCTTCTTAGGAAGCTAAAATATGAAACTTTATTTTACCTATGTATTAATTTATATTATAAGACGTGTTATAGTCGAAATATTTGAGTTAAAAGTGAAAAGTGGTACGATAATATCCGACTCCTCCCCTACATATAGATATGTATGTATTATGTATGGACGATACATCTCCCACCATATGGGTCGACTGAGGAAATTGCTGGCGGGAACAGCTAAGAATAATCATTGTTTCATTACTCTGTAATTTATAAGTTGTTTTTAGAAATTAAAAATTTCAAAAAAAAACTCTTGTACATTTTTTCCATACGTTTAGTCGGTCTTTATTGTGAAAAATGTTATACATGGTATAATAAAATAAAACGAAGAATAAAATAATTTATTCATGAACAATAGTTGTGGACTTTTTCTATAAAATTAAACTTTAATTAAAAAACTTATTTTTATGTAATATTAAATAAGATTTATATGATTTTTAAATATAATTCCTTCATAATATACAAGTTGAAATTCAATAAACGTAGCTAAAATCTAAGCTTGTTTAGAATTTGCTCGATGTTGTATAGTTTTGTTGGTTTGTCATTTAACATTCAGAATTGAACATTTCTAAACGTTTTTTAATAATAAAACAGTTTGAGTAGAGTTTAGGCATTGGACAAAATATAATTCATTTAAACCTTTGAATCCTCATTGACACTCCACGGAAGACAGATATGCATATGATTTGTACCAAAACGTAATTTTGAATGGAAATGAAAATCTCTCAAAATTAATATGTGCTTTCTTGCAGCCAATACGATGAGCTCTCAGTTGATATTTAATAACAAGGTACTATCTGACAGGTTTGTCACATTATTTAAAATAATAAAAGGTAAAACGTATGTATTATAAATGTATACATAAAATTATCTTATAATATGTATAGTTAAACTATTATTATTGGAAAATAGAATTTAATTTAGAATTGTTGTCGTGGGACATAATAGATATGCAATATTTGTCATAGAGTCTTTTCTAGTGGTTATAACTACTATTACATATCTTTGGGATCTAAATGATCAGTAACGAATATATCGTATTCATAATTAATATTCATGGCAGTAGTGTTCTGATGTAGTTACATCCCGCATCGATCAGAATCAAGTTCATCATTACAATAAAAAACTAAGAGCAAATATCATCTCTCGAATATTAATTTCTATTAATTTTTAAGCTTTGCTACATAAAAATAAGAGGTTAAAAAAAATGAGCTGTTACTATGTCATTTAACCACATTAAAAAATATTTTTATTAAAAATATGTCTATCCTGCGTCTACCTCTTTTTCTCTTCGTAGTTCTGCTCTGATTTTTCATACTAATAATAAAAACACAAATTTAGAATGAAATAAAATTATAATTTCAACTATCAAAACACATGTAATGAGTTTTTTTAAAAAAATATGATTTTTTGTTAAAAGTCCTTTAGTTTTTGATAAACTCATCAACGACTCATTGAAGCTTAAAAATATTTTTTTTGTCAAAGCATACACATTTATCAATGTGAGTTTTTTGATTCAAAAATTTAATCAATGATATGTAGCTAAAATTAAAAGTTTTATTATTTTATCAGATAACTGAACAAGAAAATCAATTTGAAACCTTTGGGAATAATAAAAATAACATGCTATTAACTTATTCCTTACATTCAATTTCTTATAATGTTACTGCTTCGTTTCCCTGAGGATATATGTAGTATTTATGTTTAGAGAAAAGTGATATTTTTTTCTGAAACAATATTTCTTTTCAATCTTAGACTGAATATTTAATTCAATTCTAATGGATGTTTCTTGTTATTTGATATTAATATTTGTACCTGTTGTAATATTTCTATACGACTATCAGTGGTTACGTTTTAGTATTAGGGTATGGCAGGTTGTTACTGAACTGGGGATGGCTACAGATGGTTCTAGAAATAATATTTTACATGCTGCAGCTCGGTATATGGATGTTTCGCAATATAAATATTTGAGCGTCTGAAAGTAAAATTTACGAACAGAAGTTAACCGACTAGGGGATAGTGTTTTTTCCCTAGTATATCGCGGAAAACATAGTTATAAAGATCGAATATTTTGCTATAGATTTAAATCATGTACAATAATTAGATTAAACTTCAATTAGATATTACAAAGAAATTTGTTATAAGTAATATCAAGTCCGTATTTTAAAAGTAGTTTCCACTCTAAGTGTCTAATATCATTAAAACACTCTCCACTCGAGTATTAAAATCTTGACCGATCGAGATTAGGTGCGACATAGGTCAGAGTAAATGATAGGGAATTGAATATTAGATAAACATCTGGAGGTGGAAAAACTTATGTAAAATGATAAAAATGTTTATAATATAGTAATTATAATTTTAGTTCTATCACAATATAAGAATTACTGACCACTGACTAAAATATAATTGGGACTACAGGAATTATAAAATGTAATTTAAACAAATGATTTGTATTATTTATTTATAAAAATCTTTTTAATATAGGAGTTTTTAAACAAAGGATACCAATTATTGGATAAAATTTTATGGTAATGTTTTTTGTTCTTTTAAAAAACGAAGAAATGAATGATAGCTAGGGGAGAAACTTGGATGAAAAGTAGTAAAAGAAGGGCTACTTTATGCGACTAAAAAACGAAATTATATTATAAAACATATATTCAAGCTTAATTTGTAATCAAATCAAAAGGACAAAATAGAGAATTTTGTTTCTTATTTTTGAAATTTGATTTAATTTATTAAAAACTGTATTTGCCTTATTCCGGGAAAGAGCTTAAGCCTTTTTAAAATACAAAAACCGTTGCAGATTCATTTTTATGTTTAAGCTTTATTTTCCCTTAACTTATAAAACTGTGCTCCTTTGTAAAGATGTCTAATTCGCCGTATAAAAGATTTATTATTTTTAAGTGACCTTTTTTAATAAAATACAATAAAAAATAAACAAATTAAAAGTTTGAAATATTTGATTTTAAACTTAAAAATATGAAACACTGGTATATTTGTATAACTGCATTATTTACTATAGTGCGGGTCTATCGCGATGCTCTGAGAGGAGCATTAACAATGCCTGGAACTTGAGACCTATGTATAGATTTAAGGAGTCCCGATCTAACTAAAAAGACTTTTCAAGTATGATTTTCAGAACCCTATCGTGACGATGCGAGTATTGACCGCTATCCATGAGTACCTTACATCCCACCCAGCAAATGCTTAGCAGTTTCCTAATGCCTTACCAAAGACATAGCAGGTTTTATCGTTATCTTTACCCCTCTTACTAAAATGGTTTTCCGAGAGATTTTCTTCCATAATTTGTTTGATTAACTTATATTATTATTAATATTGTTTTCTTTTATACTGAAATACCTACTTGACTTTCACACTAAAATATTGACAATTACTCCTAAAACTTTCACTTATTCAAAGAATTCCTCTTATTAAGGCCTTTTCTCAGAAATTTGAATAGATTTAGAAGTTCTAGAAGCTATTTTTGCCTAACAAACTATTTTATTACATCAGAAGATATGTTCATGAAAAATTTTTGAAACGAATCTGAACTACAGAACGCTTTAATAAAATTGTCTTTATACCTAAGCACGTATGACAAATATTTAACACATTTTTTTAAATTAAACAAATTCTATAACATTGTAATGGTGGCACAACGTTATAATTACAATGCGATACATACAAAAAAATTATACAGTTACTTTTATAATACCAGTTCATAAACAAAACAACTCCTGTTGTAGTGTACATATAATATAATACTTCGAGAAAAATTTCAAATCACTTCGGAAAGTTCATAAAAAGTTTCAGAAAACTTCTCCTAATATAACTTTTATGTGCAATTTCTCCTGGCTGCTTTTTCATATTAACTGTTATTCTAAATACATCATATGTTTATTCCAATAAAAAAAATAACATACAAAGAAATAAGATATCATTTTTTTCCTTAACTTGCAAGTCATTAGGACTAAAACAGAAAAATCTAAACAGAACTTATATCATAAAAATAATGTTGGAAGACTTATAAAAACTCTGCGATATTAAAAACGATTTAGATACCAATTAATTTTAATTGAAAGTAAAAAGCTGTGAGAAACAAGTTCTAAGGTAACTTTTAATGTGTCGACAGGTTTTATATGTTGGAGCCAACATACTATTTATGTAAGAAATTAATTTTCTCTAATATAGGTACATCCGTAGTTTTTAACGGCTGCAGTTTAAATGTGTGGCTTTATAATATTGTCTTCGGTATTTAAAATACAAGAGCCGTTAAATTTTAGATGAGTTGAAGGAGAGTGTTTTGTGATAGGTAAAAAACTAGTTTATATTATAAGTATAAAAAGGATACCAAGTTCCTTAATGTCCATCATAAAAATAAAATATAAAATATTGTGGTGGACGTATTATAAAATTCCTTTTACTGGATCACTGTGCAGGTTTTTTTTTAAACTGTCCACATAATCATTTTTTTCATAAATTAATACTGTCATGTAAGAATTGTTATTAAATTTATTACATCGATGACAAATTTTTTAACTAATACATATCATTGCATAGAACACTTTTTAATCTCCTGCTTGATAACGTTCAAAATAAAAGAAGACAGAAATCACATTGAATTGGTACTTTACTCTTACAAGTGTTTACTGTGGAGGTTTTAATATTAAATTTGTTTAAGTCATGTATATTGAAATTAAATATCGAAAGAATTGTTTTAAGGAATTAGATGACTGAAATCTGTTCAAGCGTCTAGATATGCATCAACAGTGCATAATATGATACTGATGAGGATATTGCTACTTTAATTATTTAAAGAGTTTCTTATAAATTAATATTTTTTTTTTGCATGACATCTGACCGTGAACTTTGCTGGCTATTGAAAACCATTAAAACGTAGCCACGATTTATTGCCCGTTCATTTTTTTTATCGTTTTTTCAATGCATAATATCCGGAACAAAGTCTGATCCGGTTTGTAGCTCGGTTTTAATTAGTAAATAATATATCTTTTATATGTATATAAATCTTAATTTCTTTTCAACAAAAATAAAATGTTTCAATTTTTTCGTATTGAGGAAGACTTTCTTTGACAGTTTAAGATCATTTGGGTCTGGTTCTGTCAAATGTCATCGCAGTCTCTTCAGACCGTAACAGAGAAATAAAAGTTATTCAAGTTATTTGTAATACAATTGTCCATAAAATATAAGAGCAGAATGGAAGATGAGTTGACGTTTTATAAGATGAGTTAAAAATAATAAAGAATTAATAAATTATACAAACACGAGATAAATCATGTCAAATATAAAATATATATTAGTGTTATATTAACTACAGGGTTGATGCAAACCTTTATTCCATACAATTTAAAAGATGTGCACCTGAATACTTTTCTAACAACCAGTATAGCAAAGTCCAATATAGTATTTATAGTGAAATAAACTTTTTTTAAGGTGGGAAGAGCCTAGCCTGTGGGTGAGTTTACTACAGCTCGAACATGGGCTGGCTCGACCGGGGAAGTACCACCCTCTCACCAGAAGATTCCCCCCCTGCGTGAAAGTAGCCCTTTACTGGCTGCGTTTTTCGTTCTGATGAGTCGAGAGAGCCGGTTTTCCCTTTTCCCTATTCTTACCCTTTTCCTTTCCTTATTCCCAACCCTCCAATATCCCCAAAAAATAAGGTTGGCAACGCAAATCCGCAAACAAAAATGTTGCGGATGTCCATGGGCGACGCGTAACCACCTTTCCATCAAGTGGGCCCGTCTGCTCGTTTTTCCACCTTTTTCACATAAAAAAAAAAACTGTATAGTTTTGTCATAAAATTATCGCAGGGGCACAAAAATATTTTATATGTTTTCGGAGACATAATTTATATTTACTGTAGCCTAATTCAGTTATAATAAGGCCTTGGATCGATCTGTGTATCGATTCGGTCAGCCTCCTACAAGCCTGCACAAAAAATATTTTAATAAATTTGTGTGAATACACAAAAAATGGGAGAGTGGTAAGTGATGTAAAGGTAGAACATTGAACAAAAACAGATGGTGAGGTTGTCTGGCACTTGGTGGCTTGATATCTTTTTAAATGTTTATTGACTTTAAAAATCCCATCTCAACTGCATTAAAATCCTGTTATATAATTACAAAGTTTTATTACTTTAAAGTAAACGAGTCTCGCTTCCTCCCTCGAATTAATACAACGAAGAATTTATTTGAATTCATCAATACGGTTTAACAATGGTCTTAACTTGTTATGAAGTATTTTTGTTGATTTGTTCAGAGGGAAAGTGTTTTATAAATGTTTCCCTTAAGAAATACGCAAAATAATCTTATGATTTCAGATATCAGAGATTTAATAAATTTTATTTAACCAAATTTTGCCCCATTTATTTAAGTTATTAAGTAATATTTAAAAACAACAAAGAAAAATTAATATTTTTACCCTACCTAAATATCAATTTCTGATTTTTATTTACTAAGAGTTAAATAGAAATTTTCATTTTAGATTTTGCATGTACTTTATCAATTTCTTATTATCTTTATTTAAAAGAAATTTAAGAGGACAAGGCTTCCATACTCTCATACCCTGTAGAAAACTTAGCTGTAGATGCGTATATTTCAAATACATACATATTAAACAATGAATAAATTTTCAATAATTATAAAAAATAATTAATCAATGAAATATCAACATCTAGTGTTACATATTGGATTAATAAGACTTTTGAAATGGATAAAAAAACATTTTCGGGTAAACTCTTAAATCCTGGATGATCAAGAAGGAAAAAAAATAATTATACATATTGTTTTTAATTCAGTTCTTTGTGTATAATTTTTTTATACAAAACTTGTTTTAATTTGGGTAGAATTTAAAAACGAGGATTACCAGTTTAATATAATAATATTGATCTGATTTTTTGTGGTGAAATTTTATAGAAATGAAGTAAATGAATTTAAAAGCAGTATTTCAACAGAATTTCACAGAATATGGAACACCCACAGTGGCCATTCCTGAATATAAGGAATTTAAATACTGGTAGCTGTTGTTGTGAAATCCTCAAAATTGGATCAACGCTGCAGTTTATTCCGTATCGGTGGTATTAAAATTCCATTTCACAGAAACCCTGCATCTTAAACTGATCCAGCACTTGTACCGAAAAGCATTTTTTATTTCTTTCGAAAATGAAATTCAAGATACTACGTGATAACATGTCATTTGTGTGGATCTACATATAATAAATAATGTTTTGTTTCGATTCTTTGTAAAACGTTATATATAGAAGTCATTTAAAAACTATTAAAAAAAATATTATTAACATAACCGATTTATTGTCACATTAAATTCAATGGAATGAAAATTGTTGTACTAAATGCAAACGTCATGTGATCATGAGTCAAAGATATCAAAGTTAATAAGTCCCAAACAGAGCAATTCAATATTACATTTAAACAATGTTAATAGTCAGTTGTGGAGTTTAAAACACGTAACTTTAATGAAAGGTAGTTCTTGTATCAAGTTTCTAAAAGTAAACGCACAGAAAAACGAACTCCCTCTTAAAAGTCGAATCCGTAGTTTTGACCGTTAAAGAGAAATATATTAACGACTTGTAACGAAAAGTTTTAAAATAACAAGCATACATTCATAAACCTCAACTGTCGAAGATATTTAAAATTTAAAAATATTTTATAGAAAAACTGTTTTTTTTTTTGTGGTTCTAGATCTCAATACAAATGAAAACTTTTCATTACATCAAAGATGTTTAATTAACAAATATGTTTCTGAAAATTATTCGAAGAATCGAAATCCGAGTCGTTCTCATTAGAAGTCCTGCGACTATCAATGAATATATAAAGAAAAACATTGAAAACATTATGTACATATGTGGTTAAATATTATTTGTTCTGTACATTGACACACTGATATTTTCAATATTTTGGTTTTTGTAAATACATATACTTATCACAATCCAAACTTTTAACGAAACAGTAAACAATAGGCGTTGGTTTCAACAATTCTTATTTTATGATTGAAAATTATGTACATACATTCATATATTGAAAATATTAAAAGAAAGTTTCCGTAGAAATTGTAAATCAATAATCTTTATGTCTTCTAAGCTTTGAAAGTCAATTTAATCGTTATTTTAAGTTTAGTTTAATTTTTAACCTCCTAAAGCATTGAAAAAATTATAGTAAGTTACCCTGATATAATTGATACATATTATGATTTGGTACTTTCTTCTTTGTAGGCATTAAACTAATAGACAATAAATTAAGAAAAGTCTATTAATTACATTCATTTTCATACGGATATTCGTAAATTGCAACTATTTTATTACATTTCATATTCGTTTTGAAACCTACTATCAACATTCATATTATGCATTATCTTAAATTACAATTCATAAAATGAAATGATAATGATAGTGATGGGTCTAATATCGGGCTGACTTTGTGAAGACAGAGAATAAATGACCGTTTAAAATATCGTGTTAATTACTTTTTATCAAATTTTTCAGTTCCTCTCATTTTTAAAAACAGTAATGAATAGAGATATATGTATTTTTGTTGTGATGTATGTATGTATACCACACAACAATAAAAATATGTATATTACATGATTACGAATACTGATGTACCGTTTTAAAGTAAACTGTACTTCTCATTATAATCAGTACCAAAGGTAAGAATTATTTCGAATGCTAAAGAATAGTTTTTCGGCTTAAGATGTTTTCTATTTATTTTAATATAACTGAAGGATGTTATGTTTTAAAATATATTCAGATCTGACATGTTATTATATCAAATAAATTCTCTAATTTCGATTATTAATAATTACACCGTATATTATGTTATATTGAAAATCATGATTGGTTACACGAGGAATTAATCACTGAGAAAAGTTATCTACATTGTGGGGCAGAGTATATCTTTTTAACAGACCACGTCCAGACGAGCGGAATGTACGTACTAAGCAGTAAAAAAAAATAATATGAATTGATATATTGCAACTCGGTAAGTGGCTAAGTGTTTGAGAAGATCTTGGACATTGGGTCTTAGACACTTAATATATGTTATAGAAGGAGATTTTAGTTAGATGTGTTAATAAAATAGCATATTTTCAACATTTTATTAAAAACCATACCTTTGTTATAATTTGTGAACGCTTTGCCGTTCAACACCTAAGTTTTAGTGTTTGTTGATTTTTTAGTATTCAGAAAAGGTAAAGTAGCAGGCAAAATAATACGAAGGCAGAATTCTGATTCTGTTTCAATTTAATTAATAGCGATGCGTCTATGATTGTAACTTTCCACAGTAAGGGCTTTGGTATATGTATGTACTATGGGGCATACATTTCATGAAACAGACTAACTATAAGTATTTTATATTTAATTATTAGTACTTTTCGTTTTAATAAATGATATTTTAAAACACCTTTTTACAAATTTGTAACAAAAGAAACTCAAAACGTACGTAAGAAACAGACAAATTGTTGAGAGTGAAGTTGGAATTCATACGAAATTGTTAACTATTGAAAATAGAAAATTAATCATCACCATTCTAAATATTCAATTTGTATAAACTGCATCATAAAAAAATTACAAATTTAAAGAGAAATGTATATTTATAAAAGAACTTCAAACAAACGTCGTAAATTATGAGCTTCGCAACGTTAAAGCCTTTGCAAGCCACTGAACAAAGAACATTTAATATTTAGTGGTTCCTTCACCGAGGTCCTACAGTACGGTCCTACAGTCCTCAGTTAAGATTGACTGAATATTAATTATAATATAATATAATATAAACATTTTTGTTTTACACATTACAATAATAAAAACAGTTCATAAGTTTGTGAGCCGGGGTTTCACCCCCCGTGGACTACATTATATTCAAATACAACTCTAGATACAAAAGTTTCATTCTTCTACAACTTAAAAAACACACATACATTCCCTATTAATATTATTAATGATTTAATGTAACGTGTAGTAGTAACATTGTGCAGTCATTACTCACACGGTTTCGTTTCAGTGCAAGCTGGCTTTACTTGATCAGAAAAGAAACCTTCTCTAGGATCTTAAGTTTATCTGAAATTATTTTCTTTTGTACAATCTTCTCATATTATTTCGTTGATGGATGCGATGGATAAATTTGAAATGTTATATTTTGTATTAACCTTTAATGAGTCCTGATACTCAGTCTCATTCAAACCGATTAAAATGCTTTCTTTTGTTTAAAAATGTCTTATCGATGTAAATTTTATTTTTATAGGAATGGTCCTATTAGCATCCCACCGTCCTCAGACCGTATAGTTAGCATTTTTTATAGTAAATCTGTAATACTAAAATACTATTCTTTTTTAGTTACATGAAAAAATCCTAACGTAAGATTTTTGTGAATGATTGATATTGTTTTTAATTTTTCCTTTTCTTTAATTCAATAAGTATTTTGAATAGTCCAAAATCTCGTATAACTTTCTATTTAATTGTCAACATTGATCTTTTTGTTACATTTGAACTACTTCATTTACAAAATTTTTACAAAACTTCCTTCTCGTTGCGATATCATACATTTTTCAAAGAGAAAATCAATAATACAATTCCGTTATTCTAAACTTTATGTTACACTGATAGGTTATAGATAAGGGAATTGAATTTTAGGGGATTTTATCATTTTCGTATGACTACCACATATGTACTTACGACTCATATTTTTTAAAAAGAATTTAAAATCTCGAAGACTATTTAAATCTATAATATTATGCAAAAATAACGGTAATATCTCAGAATCGCTCGTGTATTAATTGAAATGAAACTATATGGTTTAGGTGGAGAGAGGAGCTTTGAACAGTTTAGGTGAGCGTTTAACGCGCCATTAGGTAGAGGCCCCTTAAACCTATACCTGGGTCCCAGTCCCAGGCACTGTTGAAGCTCCTCTCCCTGAAATGCGAATGACCCGGCACCCGCACGGTGAATCCATTGAATACTAAGAAGTTTAGTCATATATTGAAATAAGGGTTTGATGCAAACCTTTATTCCATACAATTTAAAGATTTGTACATGAATACTTTCTAACAACCACTATAGTAAAGGTCTAATATATTATTTTAGTTAAATAAACTGTATAATTTTTATCATACATTTATGGCAGGTACAGAAATATTTTATATCTTTTCCGACATATTTATATTTGCTGCAGCCAAATTCAGTTTATAAATAATCCTTGAAGCTGTACATAGATTGATCAGCCTCCTACAATCTGAAACAAGAATTAGTTTAAGTAATGAGAGAGTGTAAGTGGTTGTAAGGAAGATTGAACAAAACAGATGATAAGTTATCTTGCACTTTGTGGCTTGATACGTTTTTAAATATTCACTGAGATGAAAAATCTCAAATAATCTTTGATTTCAGATATAATTTTTTTGTTTGCCCATTTAAGTTATTAAGTAATATTTAAAACAACAAACGAAAATTATTATTTACCTACCTAAATATCAATTTTCTGTATTTTATTTACTAAGAGTTAAATAGAAATTTTCATTTTTAGATTTTGCATGTACTTTTATCAATTTCTTATTATCTTTATTAAAAGAAAATTAAGAGACAAGGCTTCCATCACTCTCCTCCCCTATAGAAAACGTCAAATACGTACATTATTATACAATGAATAAATATTCAATAATTATAATAATATATAATCAATGAAATATCAACATCTAGGTGATACATAAGTGTTGATTAATAGACTTTTGAAATGATAAAAACATTTTCGGAGCAAAACTCTTAAATCTGGATTATCAAGAAGGAAAATATTGTTTTTAATTCAGTTCTTTGTGTGTTAATTTTTTGTACAAAGTTGTTTAAATTTGGGTAGAGTTTAAAAACGAGATTACAAATTAATATAATTATTTTGATCTGATTTTGTGGTAAAAAGAATTGAAAAGCAGTATTTCAACAGAATTTCACAGAATATGGAACACCCACAGTGGCCATTCTGGAATATAAGAATTTAAATACTGGTAGCTGTTGTTGTTCATCTTCAAAACTGGATCAACGCTTCAATTGTTGGGTATCGGTATTATTAAAATACCTTTTCACAGAAACCCTTAAAGAATTTAACTGATCTAGCACTTGTGCCGAAAAGCATTTTTTTTATTTCTTTTGAAAATGAAATTCAAGATACTACGTGATAACATGTCATTTGTGGGATTTACATATAATAAATAATGTTTTGTTTCGATTCTTTGTAAACGTTATATCTAGAAGTCATTTAAACTATTAAAAAAAATATTATTAACATAACCGGTTTATTGTCATATTGAATTTTAATGGAATGAAATGTTTGTACTAAATGCAAACGTCAGTGATCATGAGTCAAAGATATTCAAAGTTAAATAAGTCAAACAGAGCAATTTAATATTACATTTAAACAATGTAAGTAGTCAGTTTGTGGAGTTAAAACACGTAACTTCAATGAAAGGTAGTTGAATCAAGTTTCTAAAAGTGAACGGACAGGTAAACGGACTCCTATTAAAAGTCGAATCGTAGTTTTGACCGTAAAAGAGAAATATATTAACGACTTGTAACGAAAAAGTTTCAAAATAATAAGCATACATTCATAAACCTCAACTGTTGAAGATATTTAAAATATAAAATATTTTATAGAAAAACTGTTTTGTGGTTCTAGATCTCAATACAAATGAAACTTTTCATTACATCAAAGATGTTAAACAAATATGTTTCTGAAAATTATTCGTATGCGAGAATCGAAATCCGAGTCATTCTCATTAGAAGTCCTGCGACTAATCAATGAATATATGAAGAAAAACATTGAAAACATTATGTACATATGTGGTTAAATATTATTTGGTTTGTAAATATGTATATCACAATCCAAACTTTTAACGAAACAATAAATAATAGGCGTTGGTTCAGCAATTCTTATTTTTATGTTTTCGAAAATTATTTCTATACATTCATATATTGAAATTATTAAACGAAAGTTAAAAAGTAATTCAACATTTTTTTAGATTAATAAACACCTGATATATATGTATAGTATAGTCCGAAATAAGCCAGGAAATAGTTATGTTAATGTTATAATATCAAGGTAGAATAGTCTTAATATCTTGAGCTGTTTAAATTAAATTCTGCTATTCTGAGAGAAAGCTTGATAGGTTCTTTGCATCCTTAAGTTTGATGTTTCCGTAGAAATTATAAATTTTGTATCAATAATTTTTAGTTCTTCTAAGCTTTGAAAGTCAATGTTATACTTAGTTGGTTAAGTATATCGTTCAGTTTAATTCTTACCTCATAAAGCATTGAAAAAAACATATTGTTTTTGTAGTTTTATTACAATTTATAGTAAGTTATCCTGATATTTTTTGAAATTATTATTTCATTTTTTTTTTGCTTTGTAGCCATTAAATTGATAAACAAAAACTTAAGAAAAGATTATTCATTACAGTCATTTTCATAGGGATATTTTAAATTGTATTTATTTTTATTACATTTCATATTAGTTTTTAAAAACCTACTGTCAACATTCATATTATGGATTATCTTAAATAACAATTCATTAAATGATAGTGATGAGTGTAACATCGGGTCGGGTGAGGTCGGGTTGTAAATGTTATATTATAATCTCGCAGCATTAATTCATCTCGTTAAAAATCACATAAAGGTAATAAGTTCGAAAAAATGCCAAGAACTGGAAAATAAAAATTCTGTTTAAAATTTCGTGTTAATTACTTTTTATTTGATTTTTTCAGTTCCTCGCACATTAAAAGCAGTTTCTGAATCAAGATATATTTGTTGTACTGTTGTTAATAGTTATTGTACTTCTCATAACCACACCATGAAGCGCCGTACAAAAGCTATCATCTATTTCAAGTGCTTGTGTATTTTGATATAAGTCACATTTTAAAATATATTCAGATATCTCACATGGTGTAATATCAAATCATTTCTCTTATTTGATTATTAATAATTTCATTGTATATTAATATTATATTGAAAACCATGATTTGTTTCTTCAGGAATTCATCAGTGAGAAAAGTCATCTAAGTTGTGGGGCAGAATAAATCTGTTTAAACGTACCACGTTCAGACGAGTGAAATGTACGTACTCAGCAGAGAAAAGATAATATAAATTGATATTATATTGCAACTCGACAAGTGGCCAAGTGTTTGAGAAGATCTTGGACATTAGCTCTTAGACACTTAATATATGTAATAAAACTAGATTTTAGTTAGATGAGTTATTAAAATTGAACATTTTCAACATTTTATTATAAACCATTCCTTTGTTGTAGTTTGTGAACGCTTTGATGCTCGACGTATTAGTCTTTACGCTTAATGTTTTCTTTCAATACAGTCGTAGTTATTGGAAGCGGTGAGTAGCAAGCAAATAATATTAAGGCGGAAATCTTATTATATTTCAATTAAATTAATAGCGATGCATCATATTTAGGGTTTTGGTATATGTAGTTAGAGGGCATACATCTGAAAGAACAGACTAACTATAAGTATTAGATTAATTATTAATTATTATTAGTACTTCTCGTTTTTAAATAACATTTTTCCTCACTGTTCAATCTTTACTGATGTATTAAAAAACCTTTTTATAAATTTGTAACTAAAGAAATTCAAGCGTAACTAATGGAGAAATTTTTGAGAGTGAAGTTGGAATTTATACAAAATTACTGACTAAATACATTTTTTTTTTCTATTTAGTCTTTTGCTACTATTCAATATGGAAATAAAATGTATTATTGAAATTTAAAAAGAATAAGAAATATACAATTGTAACAGAACTTCAAATAACTGCCGAAAATTATGAGAAATGTTAAAGCCTTTACAAGACGTTGAACAAAGCGCATTAAATATTTAGTGGCTGCTTCACCGAGGTCCTACAGTATTAGTGACGCTACAATATTATATAATTTATTCAGATGAGTCCTCAGTTAAGATTTGTCTAAATATTAATTATAATGTAAAATAAACATTTTCGTTTCAACCATTACAATAATAAACAGTTAATAAGTTGTGAGTCGGGTTTCATCTTCATGGACTACTTTATATTAAAAATACAACTTTAAATACAAAAGTTTTATTCTTCTATAACTTAAAAACACACATACATTTTCATTAATATTATTAATGATTTAATGTAACGTGTAGTAGTAACATTGTGCAGCCATTACACACACGGGTTTGTTTCAGTACAGACTGGCTTTACTTGATCAGAAAAGAACCTTCTACAGGATCTCAATTTTGTCACAAATTATTTTATTTTGTACATCCTTCTTATATGTTATTGATTGAGACGATGGATAAATTTAATGTTATATTTTTATTAAACTTTAATAATTCCTTTTTTTAAGGGGAAAATCATCAAATGACCCCTCTTGTCCTGGGTGGGGCAAGAGGGAGTGTCAGACTCTTACTGACTAAAAATCTACTCCTGCTCCGAGCCTGGCCGCGGTACATCATTTCGCTTACACCCGCGACCTGGCCTAGCATCGGCTCTGGGGCCCCATCTGTGTTGGTCTGATAACTCTTTGAGGCGCGCGCGGTACGCTACGCGCCGTACGCTCGGGAAACTTTATTGACTCCTAATACTAGAACGATTAAATGCTTCTTTTGTAAGAGAATGTCTTATCTATATAAACTTTATATTATAATAACAATTCTATTAACACCCGATCGTCTCAGATCGCGTAGTTAGCGTTTGTAATAGTAAATCCGTATTACCAAAATACCATTACTTTGTACTAACATGAAAGAATCCTGACGTAAGATTTTTGTGAACGATAGTTTTTTGTTTTTATTTTCTTTGCTTCAATAAGTGTTTCTAATAGTCAACAATCTCGTATGACTTTCTATTTCATTCTCAACAATTTATCTTTTTTGTTAAATTTATCAAAAGTAGTTTTGATAGAGTAAAGATTGAAAAGAGAGAGAAAATACTCTTTGAAAAACGAGAAGTATTATTATGTAGCAGTTACAGTCAGTATGCTCCTTCAAATAATTAATAATCTTTCAGATTTATGTGCCCAAATACATACATTAAATCCCTTACTATATAAAAGATACCATCCCCGATAAATTGCTATTAATTTAATTGAAAAAATTTAATAATAATGCCTTCGTACACTTTTGGATCCTAAGTACCTATGTGATGACTTTTGTCACTGTTACGTTACTTAATACTTTATTATTATTTGTTAAACCGTAGCAAATAAAAAAAACAAATTCTTCCTTCTCGTTGCGATATCATACATTTTTCAAAGGGAAAATCATAAATACATTTTTTAACTTTATGTTACACTGATAAGTTCAGGGATCGAAATTAAGAGTATTTTATCATTTAATATGACTACCAAATACTTACAACTCATATTTTTTTAAAAGAATTTAAAATTCTCGAAGTTCAGTTAAGCCTATGTATAATATCATGCAAAAATAACTGTGATATCTCAGAATTTCTCACGTATTGATTGAAATGAAACTAAATCACTACGCGTTTTTTATTATTTTACAACTACTATGAAAGTTTGATCTCGTCTGTCCGTGATCACGGTTGCTGCAAAGGAACCGAAACTATACTAAACTGAAAAAGAAATCAAAGAAAGAACTAATAAAAGAATATTTGTATGAATTAGTCGTTAGTTTGGTAGATTATATTAATTTCCTCGTCAACCCTCAGACGCGAGAGATCGTCTAATGTTCACCGAGTATTAATTAATATGAAGCCTGTTTAATGAACTAACGACGGCATCGCTTGCAGCAAAACTAACTGTGTATTGGTGTAATAATAACTCATTTGGACTTTAATAGCTGCAGTATTCAAAATCATCATTGATTTATTTGATTACGTCTTGAAACAAGGCTAAAAATAAGTTTAAATGTTATTATAAAAGTTAACTGTGAAA
Source organism: Danaus chrysippus (assembly GCA_916720795.1). Classification (NCBI taxonomy): domain Eukaryota; kingdom Metazoa; phylum Arthropoda; class Insecta; order Lepidoptera; family Nymphalidae; genus Danaus; species Danaus chrysippus. Next base: position 4,139,127 of record CAKASE010000077.1, on the reverse strand, counting down.
GAAATTCATGCTTAAATAAACTATTACTATTGGTTTCAGACAAAAAAATATTCTTTTTTAACAGAAAATATATTTGAAAAACAATGACCTCAATAAAAAATTCATTTTCGTATTTAGACCATTTTGATGTGACTTTTATTGTATATGTTATTAAATTTCTATTTCAAATATTTTTAATATATTAAACAATAGAGTTGTTTTATAAAAATACACTTTTATATTATTGTATTTTATAAAGATAGTATTTAATATATACTACACATAAGGCCGGTAACACATCATGTCTCCGTGTCCATCACAGCTGACAGCATCACGCGCCGTCGACTAACTTTAAATTACATTCACTAGTTCGATGATCACAATATACAAACTGTCGCAGGAACAGAATGAAACTAGATATTGGATTCCTGTGACTCATATAAAGAAATGGCTTACTGAGACCTATTTTTATGTATATACACATAAAAGCATATCAAAAATGCTAATCTGTCTTTTATCTTTCAGTTTGAATGTAAGAGAAATACGGTTAAGAAAATAAATACATATAAGAAAATAAATAAATTTATTAATAAGTAATCGATTTAATAAAATATTTACTCATTTTTTAATTCAAATTATGTTTCGTATTTAATAGAAATTGATAACATTTTTTATTTCAATATACGTCCCGCAACAACTTCCTCGAGACAACGTTTTTTAAAGATTAAATTCATATAATTGGTGTTGTCGTGGCTCTGGTTATTAAACAAAATATTTATTGTTCTTATATAAAACTGCAATTTACAATAATTGACACAATAAATGAAATCATACATATATAAATAATTAACCATTAAATATGAATAATATGGCATGAGAATTTTTAAACCTTTAATAATTTGTCTTGTTCAAAATATAATTCTTTAGTTTGGTATACCTAGTGTATACTTAATAGATTTATTTATTATTTTTTACTGTCATGTGCAACTATATGTTTTAAAAAAGTTCGTAATCAAGTTTAAAATGAATATCATTCGAGTCATGTTTCAATTATCGAAGTCGCTAACAAATAAAAAGTATTGTAACAAAATATAACTAGTGTTAGTAATTGTTGTCGAAAGTATTCGTTTTGTATGTCACCGATTTCAATTATATTTTATTGCATAGAAATAAATCTAAGAAAAAATATTAGTTTTTACAGTACTTAAAACACATTTTACCTTTATACATAATAGAAAGTAATAAAGTAAATAAGTAGAAAATACACGCCAAACTTTTACTTTTACATCATTAATAATAACGCGATGTTTTGATTCTTTTATCTAGTTTTGGTTATTTTTAAAAACGATACCTTAAAAATTTGTTTTCTATGAGTAAAATAATATTGGTCCATAAAAAAGCGTGAATAAAGGAATAGTAATACAAAATATATATAAATTTTAATAAAAAACATGTCTCAGGAGCTCAAAGGGAATATCTGTCTGTCCTTCGATGTCAGTGTTTTTTAAGAAAAATATGACTTTTTTCTTTGTCTACTTTGTTATTGAGGCAACATGACCCGGTCTTTAAAAACACTAAATGTAAAAAGTCCGAAATCTACCTCTATATTTAAAATAAAAACATATTATGTACAAAAATATATTAAATATTCTTCTTACATTAAATGGTCATATATATTTCGAAATATTATGTGGAATTACAGTAGTACAAAATACTCTATGAAAGTAATAGAAATTCTTCACCTATGGCAAATATTAATAGTCATAGGCAGTGGCGGCTGTACCTTAAGTGCGCCCGTGCGCTGAACCACCAATTCAAAATATTTAAAAATTACAAAATATTATGTCATCTTAATTTTTAAATTACCATTTTAATATTTATTTTTTAAACATACAAAAAGGTATAAAAAATTTAATTTCCAATTATGGTCAAAAAGTTTGAGCGCTTTACTAAACTCATATCGTGCGCTCCGGCGAGTGCACGAGGACTGCTAATACATCTTGTATGAGACACGCATTAATACGCCTGGCGCGTGAGACAAAAGATAGTTCATAGAAATGTACCGAGTAACGAGTCGGTTCTCGCGCGCCGCACGAAGCGGCCGAAGGTTACCGAGAGCACCCGATGTATGACGTATTGAGCCGGCCGGCAAGGGGCCGGCCGAAAGGATGGGTGCTATGATTGACATTTCGTTAATCGTTATTGGTATTGTTTCAACTTTCACTGTATGCGTGACGCGTTAATTCGTTATTGTTTATAATTATTTCCGTAATTCGTTTTAGTTTTTTATTTCGTTTCTATAATAGAACTTTTATTCTGTACTGTGTTTTTTATTAGTTGAAAATGAGTATAAATATTGATTATATTAAAGAAAATAACAAAATTTTTCAAAGTAAAGTGAACATAAAATTGGCCGGGCCGCCACGGCCCTTTTTAAATTTAAAACAAGAGTGTAAATCGAAAAATAAAGCATTTATACGAAGTTTTAAAAGTGAAATGTATAATTGAAAGAAATGGTTGTGTGGATGTGAGCGTCTTAATACATTCTTTTGTTTTCCTTGCATTATTTTTGGCGGAGAATCGATTTGGACAGAAACTGGAATCAGATTTTAATAAAAAGGTGATAGAACATTTCGCTACAGAAAAATGTCGTCGCATTGATTTAATGTACAAAAAATAAACATATTTTATGTCAATTGTTGTTTTTGTCAATATTTTAGTAAAGTGAACCACCAGTTTGATAACCCACCAGCCGCCACTGGTCATAGGTGAGTGTACACACAAACAGACAGATATTTGTTCAAGTGTATTTTACGTGACAAATAATATATATTATTTAATGTACGCAGAGAATGTACATATATATACATATGTAAATAATTGATAGAAATTTCAAAGATTTAAGATCTTACTTATCCGTATAACTATCTTAATCATCATCCTAATCTATCAAACCTGTCTTAATAATTCTTTTAGTTGTCTTTAAATGTCACTCTGACATCTTGCAGTTACAGCAAATTATGCAAAGTGAGGTGGAGTGCCGAAAAATAAATTAGGCTAACATGAATTTAGATATTAGTTGAGGAATAGTTTTCTTATCATTTTCTAAGCAAATACATAGATATGAGTCATAAGCTGTGTAAACCTCAAAATAGCTTAAAATACAATTTTGACTTTATAAAAAAGAATGTAATTCGGGTAAGATATACTTATTTTATTATTTTGTGTAATTCAATATTGTTTCTTAAAGGCTTGTGTATCTGCTGTGTAATGCTTTGTTGATGTTTAGAATAAAAAAATTCCAATCAATTTCAAATGACCTAATAGAGATATAACAGCTTCAAAGACCATACCATCAAGGCCAACAATTATAAGGAGCTCGCTAAAGAACCCACTAAGAATAGGTTCGTTTAAATTTTGTGAGGTTGAGAGAGGAGCTTAGACGGTGGAGGTGAGTGTTTAACGCGTGTTACATAGAGGGTCCTTAAACATACACCTGAACGGAGGTCCCAGGCACGGTTGAAGCTCCTCTCCCCTCATCGTGATTCCAATGAACGCTGAGAGGTTTCGTGTCACAAGGGAAGTTTCAAAGTTTCAGGCGTTGGTTTAAGAGAAGATTACTTCTCGTATGGACAACATTATATTAATTGCTCACGTATCAGACCTGTCTCTTACCTCCTATTGATTATTGATGCTTCTCTTAGGTACGTAATGTAAATATTATTCTGTCATTAACATTGTCAAGGTAACTCCGCACTCACGTTATAAATATATTACATAAAAATGCTTTTAGCACATTCAATATAATGAAAGGTTACGACAAATCCTCAAACCATATTCATACAGTAAGTATATACAAAAAACACCATCTTATTTTCCTTCTCCCCTTTTTTTTTCTTCATCATGATTTTAAATACGAATCTAGGGGTTGGTTAATACAAAGCACAGTCCTTTAAATGACTAATAAAGTCAAATATTAAATATAAATATTTGTTGTTTCTTAAATGTATAATTCAACTATCAAACTGTCATAATGTTAGTTGTTAAACCAATAATTGTTACTGGATCCAGTCTCTGTTATTCACATTCGTGCATGAAACTGATACATTCGTATTAGATTCTGTAACATGCTGTTCACTTCAGAGACTTCATACTATCATCTTCACAGATGATGGATGATGTACGTTCTGGCGGGGTTAAGCTCTGCGAGTCTATTAAACAGTGATAATAATAATTAATATTACTTACATCTAATGCTTAACAATTTTATCACAACATGTTATTTTTTTGTTACTTATTTCATAATACCACAATAAGGCCCATTAAAGGGCTCCTTTTATTTTCTTGTTATGAATATTCATTGTTTATATGAAAGTTTACATTATGCTGGGATTTTCGTTTTTAGGAATCTCTAAGTTTTATTTCATTTGATATTAATAAATAGTTAATATAGAAATTTATTTTCTTAATAATTTGGACACTTCGTAAATTTGTTTGCTAATAATGGCTCGTCTATACACAAAAGCAAAATATTAATGAATATTTCTATCGAAATATGAATGCCTTTATATTTAGTTGTATAACGAACAATTATTATAAATATATTAGTAAATAACTTGCTCAAATAATTTTGTAGATTGGAGTTTACGTTTTAATTCGACCCACAATCATAATATTTTGTGTAATAATTAGTAAACACAAATAATTAAATTATTTGTATGAAATATAAAGTATTATAAATAACGAGTAGAGGAACATTTACTTTTATATATTTCTCGATGTAAGTATGCGACATCATAAAGTTATCCCTGAGGAAAACACGGATAAAAACCCGATCATAGTTGGTATGCCTGAGGCAAAACAAAATTAAGTATACTTCTCTAACGTTAAATATTTTAATTCAGTTCTAAATCGATAATCTTGAATATGGATGCTATCGGAACAAAACCGAACATTGGATATTGAATATACATTTAAATAACTTAAAAACTCTAACAGATTATAGTATTGCATGAATATCAGCACTTCGTTTAATGCCCTCGAAAGAACATGAGATATTGTTAATATAAGTATAATAAATTCACTAGTGTTAGAAATAAATGTAAGTTTTATCAACAGTATGATAACTTTATTAAGTATTAACTAAACTATTAACTTCAAAGAAAACATCCGATGAATTTCTTTATACTGGCTTATACATACGAGTATGTAACTTGGAATTAATATTTATTTTGTAGGTAAAATCTTGGAGCTGAATTTTGAAGGGAACACAATTAAACAATAACATATGTGTGAGCTCAGTTTGACTCACAACACACGGTTACATTTATGACGTTTCATCAAATTTAAATAAAAACAAAACAAAAGAACTTCGTGTCATTAGCTTAAGTTTAATAAAATCAACCTAAAATTATAGCTCGCTACAAGCCCTTATATTAATGATGTAATGACATTATAAGTAGATGGAGAAATATATATATTCCTTCAGGTTTAGAGCGTTCTGGTACAAGCTTTATTTTTTTTTCTTTTAATTGATTATAAAATTCAGTTGTTGTATCTCATCTGTGTTACTTTAAAGACAAACTGTCCTTAGAAACAAAACAAAACTAGATGTGATCTCCTTATTGTTAACTTAAAATGAATCAAATTAAATCAAAGCAAAGTTAAGGTTTTTATGTAGGATAAGCTTCACTTATCCTACATAAAGCATACAAAGGCGCTTATTAATTTTAAAACTTCGTACAAAAGACAATAGGATCAAGTTATCTGAGTACATATATTCCGCGGACGCATCCACAATTCATTTCATATTATTTATCAACAATAACTCCATAAACGAAAAATAAGATTTATGTTCATAATAAATATCTTATTCAATTTAATCGATAAAAGAATTATGTTACTCTATTTTGCTAGCAAGTCCAGCTTAATCGATTTACCAAAAAATAGAAACTTTCACTTTTTGGTTTACTCAGTATTATTATTGTTTTGTTTATAAAATTTTTGTATGTACTTCATTTAATCATATTCCGCTTAAAAAGAATTTGTAAACAAACATAGTCTTTACTACATATGTATGATATGTATAGAAATATGTATAAGTATATTTATTATATACGTATTTAAATATAAGTTGAAACAAGATCAGAAATGACTTTTTAAAAATAATATTCGATACAATTTCACTATTGAATTTAACAGAAAACTGGAAAACAATTTAAAGCAAAAAGTTACATTTATATATCATATTATGTGTTTACACTATGTTTTATATTAATCTTAAATAATTCTTTATTAGTAACTATGTAGTAAGTAAATGAAGTGTCAATTTTGATATTTAGTTCTGACTGTTGGATACTCAATGAAATGAATGAACAGAGATGCGGCAGAGGAGGGCTTGTTACGAGTATAATATACATATATTAGATGGAGTATTATTATATTCAAGGAATTGAGACAGTGACGCCAGTGACGGAAGAATTGAAAGAGTCTTGGTGTAGGCATGTTGTGAGATGAGGTAAGAGCCAAGAGCTAGGAGATAGAAGGATCACTTAATATATAACGTGAATCAAAAAGAGTGACTGTTGAGATGGTGACTTATAGGGAAAAATGTGTTAAAACATAGTGCGCCGACAACGTATACTGTTTATTAAACCAAGGAAAGTAGTGGCTTTCATTTTAAAATATAAAAAAAATATATATTGCTTGTCAATTTTGCTTGAAAATATTTTTTTCGAGATGTTTTATAAACTTATTAAACTGTTAGAGATTAGTATTCTTAACACTTTTTTTTTTTTTTTTTTTTTTTTTTTTGTTATCGCGGTGAAAGGTTTTATACTATACCTACCCCTCCGTCTAGGGGAGACAGAGGCGGTTATGTGGGATTCACGGCCAGAAGGGCCCATGTTACCCACTAAAACACCAGCGGTCACTCTCCGTTGCCGCCAAGTGGATCGCCACGGGAAACGCCGAAGCATGCATCCGCGACGATCCGGCGGCGGGCCGCGAACGGCCACCTCCCCCCCCGAGGGCTCACTCCAAGTGACCAGGAGTGTCCCCCCGCCTGGCGGGCTTGCTTAATCGCGAGAGGGTTAACCCCTTACCCCTCCCACCCAAGCCCACGCGGCCAGTCTCCAACCACCCACCGACGAGCGCAAGCGCCCGACGGCAGACAGAGAGGAAACCGACCGACCACAAGCGAACTCAGGCCTCCGGAGAGACCCGAGTATCCCCTCCCCCCCAAGACAGCCACGGACGGCCTCCTGCCAGATCCGTGACCGTCTTACTCCCAGGGCTGTACCCCCAGCCCTCCCCCCCGTGACTGATTGCACCGGAATACACCAGTGGGCGATGGGGTCGTCACGTCCCGACGCCGGACTGCGCCGACAGTGGCCGAGGCCACCCGCCAACACGTAGGGCCGAACTTGGCAGCGGCGGTGTACACCGCCGAGCCTCGTCCTACCCACCTCCATGGGCTGCACCCCCAGCCCGGGCCAAGACCCCACGAGGAGGTCAAGGCCCTCCCCCCCCGTGACTAATTGCACCGGAATACACCGGTGGGCGATGGGGTCGTCACGTCCCGACGCCGGAAGTATTCTTAACACTGACTGTACTTTTCGTAACTTTGTTACTGATTTTCAATTAAGGAAATTGGTAAGGACAGTTTTGTTTTCTTGAACCTTACATTATAATATAGTAGCATAATTATTCTGGTATATTTTATTACTATTGGCACATTTCAATATATTAAATAACATAATATTTGAGTCTTAACATAATATTTAAGACTTTCAATAAATGTCTATAGTTGAAAGATTTTTTTAAGAACATTTTTATTTTGAAATATAGACGGTTTTAATTAGATGTTATTTATTTGGTTAATTTGAATGAAATCATTGTTAACTTGGCTCTGTTTACAAATAAAATAAAACGGAAAAAGCTATTTACAGCCGCAAAAGAACTAATTGAAACTAATAAAAATTATGTTTCAATGTTGTAAAAACTGTATTTTATATAATTTGTATGATATTTAAAGTGTAAAAGGAAACGTTATTTTATCTTTCTTCTCTTATTATAAGCTTGAGATTTTTACGATGTACCTATTAAAATTCAATTTCAAAGTGTATTACATATATTTTTTAATTTTCATTAACTTTTCTGAGTTTATAGTACAATACAGCTACCATATATATTAAATCAGTAAATGTGTAAATTTATGTTCAAGGCTTTTTTTATTTAAGTATAAAATGCTTTAGAAAAGCTTTTAACGGTTTTGAGAAACTTTATCGAAATTCAATCACTTCCTATTGATTTCCAAACCGTTGAAGGAAGGCATTGAAATTTCGCCAATATATTTAATTTTATACAATATAATAAAATGTATAGAAAACTGATTATACATTTGACTTAAATGAATAAAATCTATATTTGAACAAGATCAAGACTTGCAACTTAATTTGTTTTCACATGTGACATAAAGTAATGTTAAGTACTATGAATGTGGCTTAACAACAAATACCTTCACCAAGCCTATGGCGTTAAAGAGACTGCTTTACATGAGGGGCGAACACCTTCACTTAACAATGTACATCTATCTACTTATGTTTCCACAAACATACTCAATGTATTTCAATGAGGAACATCCACTTTAGTATATATATTATTCTACTGAATTAACAGTGACATTGATTTTGAATATGTTCACTCTCAAACCTCCTTGGTAAATGAAAGCTTTTATAAATGTACGATAAACATTGATTGAATATCAAATTTACACAGTAATGGTCATTTTAGTTCTCACAAAAATCTCTTTTAGACAGGAGGCAGTTTCTTCTCTATTGTTGTGATTGAAACATACTATAACATCTTTTCAATCTCAAAGCGTACATTAATTTCATTATTAAGTAACAATCCTTAGTCATTGTTTTTGTTACGATACCAATATTTAAAGATCTTAACTCTTCTGACTTTTTGTGTCTTTGATTGTAAAATATAGTATTTTAAGAAAATATGTTTAGTGGTGGACTTTCGCTTATACTACATCCAAACAGTAATAGAAACGACAAGAGTCATAAGAATTTGTAGAAGTGAAATAGGTTTGCGGTAATAATGAGCAATATGCCCAGTTTATACTTTATGACGTATTTCATTAAACTTGGTTTCATAAACTTATTATTATTTAATATCAAAAACAGTACATACAGAATTAAACATTTTATTTTAAACTCAATGATGCCCCAAAATTAAAGGTTAAATATTTTTCAATACCTTATAAAAGAAGGCGGTCATTATATTCCAAAGATATAACTTCCACAATAGCACAATCTTAAACTAAATATATGAGGTGACATTCGAATAGAAAATTTATTGTAGAATGACGAATACTCCCACCCGAGTAGGATTCGAACTAATGACTTTTGGAAGATTACATTGTAATCTTGTAAGGTTTTCTTACGAAATCCTTACAGTAAATACTTTAGTTATAATTCCACTTATAGTCCATTTTCATTTGATTACTTTTCAAAAAAGTTACTAAAGTTAAAAATGTTTGATTTCAATTACGATTTTTTTTACGACAGAAGAGAGAGAGAGAGAGATTATGCTCGATACACTGTCTAAAGGTGTCTTATTTGTATAACCCTCTACGGAAAATTAAAGAAATTGTGCAAAAATATAAGCTTGTCATCTTCTTTATTAAAAATCCTCTGAGTTAATTAGCGTTTAAAATATTAGATCCATAAAGTTTTATAAATAAAAACTATTTTAGGAAGTAAAACAAGAAGTTAAACTTTAATAACACTCAGTCTTAGTGGCTGTGGCTGAGAGTGTAATAAAATGAAGAAGTGACAAAGAACACTTGATCTGACGCGGAAGAGAGCGGGGCTTTAGGTTGACCTGTTTAGATAACAGTTGAAACATACAGTAATTAATATCAGTTAGTATAGAAACATTCACAGAGAAAAAAAGAGAATAAAAATTATTTTAAACACTAGTAAATTTATACCAATTAAAATAACAATGTCTTTGTTTCATTCCTATGTTAATGTATTGGAATTATTCAATAAATATTTGTTATACAGCATATTAAACATTTATGAATATGTTATATTTAATTATAATTGATACAACTTATTAAATCACTCTGAATATTTATAATTATGATAATTATTTCAAGGTATATATATGTTAAAATTGAATTTTAAAATAATGTTTTTATGCTTTAAAGTAAAACTAACAGTTTTATTATAATTAATTAGTGAAATAATTAATTTATATTAATTAATGTATAAGAACCAACAAAGTTATACACAATATTATATATCATCATCTTGTACATTATAATCTCTCAGTTGTATTATTGTATTTAAATTCTGCTTCATTTGAAAGCACGTGATCTTGTTGTTGTCCCAAGAATCATAGAGGATCTCTTTAGAAATGTACTTCAATTCAAATTCAATTCAATTCAATGTATAAAAATTGCATATAGGAAAAATTATTTTAGTAAAGATCTTTTGTAAACTCTTTAAAATAACTACGAGTATATTTAACTTATATCAAAAATTTAGTCTTCTTAAATTTATGAATGTAATATAATGCAAGTTCAATACTTTCGGATTTCTTTTTTAATATAATTTTTGATTCATTATTTCAACCAAAGTTTTGATTATCTACAATCACCTTCATCGATGAAAGATGCTATGAAACTTGCTTATAAAGTTTAATAGCCTATTGTAGCAACTGGGACTTCTATGACAACAACTGTATTTTTAAAATACAAGTTTGTTTCTTTTATGAATATTGTGAAATTCAGACTTATTGTATGTCGAGTGAATGCATTTACAAGTCTATTTTTATTTACTTTAAATTTTACTGAGATTGAATGAATCAAAATAATATCGTATTGATTTTTGTGGTACATTTAATTATTGACATACGTTTTGTGACCGCCTCGTTATAAAACTTTCTTTAAGTATAATATATTATGTACTCATTAGTTACAAGGCTCTTTTGTTAAAACAGTTGTAAACCAAGTTTTTATGACCCATGAAGTCTTAGTCAGCGTACATAATAAACGATGTTCATAAATTTCCAAACACATGAAGTTTGACCGCAACTGTTTGTATATAACTTCCTGATTTATTAACGTGACTAGCTTCTGTCTGCGACTTCGCTAGCATAAGATATTTGTTTAGATTTAATATTATTTTTAGATCTTCTGGAACTATGAATTTATAACAAGAAACATAGTTATTTTGAAAAACTTAATTTATGGTTTCACTGCATTTATAAAAATTAGAAAAAATATATATAACAAATGAAACTAATATTTTCAGATTTACAACGCGTTTTTTTATTTTTGACAATAAACTACATACTCCCGACGTTTCGGCTACTCGACAGCAACCGTAATTATGGACAGACGAGATGTGAGTGCCCGTGTCACATCTCGGCTGCCTGGCTAAATAGTTTATTATAATTTTTCTCCTAAATTTCTATTTAAATGTAGTAATAATATGAAATCTTAATATTTGATGCTTTTATATTAAATTATATTATGACATTGAAATAGAGACTTATCAGAGAAAGTTAGCGAAGTGCTACAGTTACTGATTATTTATTTATGATGGTAATTTTGTTGGTTTTATGTTACACAATCGCTAGTAGAAAAGGTTTAAGCAGGATCAAACTAAAATTCGGCTACGAATTGAAAATTATTGCTAAAGGGATCGACTTTGCCTTAAACTATGAGATGTTTATATTTTAGATAGTTATGTTAATCAATTAACCACCTACTGTTAGAACTTATTACGTTGTCACCCTGTGTATGAACTTAAATAAGTAAATGGGAGTAGAGGTAGATATCTTTCTATGCAAATCATTACTCTTATAAAAAATACGATGAGTACGTGTTGTTTTAAGTTTAAAAATCCCAACTTATTATATTAAACGTTAAGTTTAAGCAACTTGTATATTGTATAAATAAACAATGGTATTTTGTGTACTTAAGTCTATAGGAATGGATATACTAACATTATTAAAAAGCAAATATTACTTATTTTTGCAATAAAAAGAAAAATTATGCAAAATTTTCGATGTTTTGAACTTGAATAAAGTTCCGGTAATACTCGTAGAATTATTTATTCAATACACATATTCAAAAATCATATAAATTCATTGGGTTTGAGCTGGAAACCGGTATATTTTATGCAAGATATATCTAACAGTGTACAATACCTCTGATGTTTGTAACACAAGAGAAAATATATAAACACACACTTCTGTGTTCTTTATACATATTTTTTGTAATATGGATATTCATTGTCATTTAAATCCTTGCTTGTATGATTATTCAAATGAATTTCACGATAAGTATAAATTGAAACAGTATAAAGTTACACTTCAATTATTTACACAAATTAGAGTTTTTATTTTTGTGTAATTTACTTAAGTAAACTTTTGATATTGTTTCTAATAATATCTTGTGTATAATTTTTATTTTAAAGCCACAGTACTGAAATCATTTACTATTGTTATATATACGAAAGTGTCAACATTACGCCAACTCATAAGAAAGGAAAAAGTCACATTTTTTTTCGTAAAGGAACACTGTCATCGAGGGACAGACATTCCTTTGAGCTTCTTTGACATGTTTCTTTATTGTAGCAAATAATTTTTGTGAAACTTTTCCTTTATTCGTACACTTTACATTCAGTTTGAGTTTTACCAAATTATAGAGATTATTATTACCACTTCACAATTTAGAACTTTTCTGTTGCATTAGGAATGTTAAACTCTTTTGTTTGTTTCCGTTTATATAAGGAAAAAGGTATATGTGCCTTCTTTAATATTTCTTTATGAGATTTTATTTCAAAAACAATTCAGATCCTTTTATTCAAAGTTAGTTTTTAATAACATATTAGATCAGCGACTATGTAGGAAAACAAAACAAGGTTCCTCTAAATTTTTTTAACACTAGTACCACTTTTATTCTCGGAAGGATTTTTCTACTTGTATATTAAGTAAATAAAAATAATTATGTTTTTGGATGTTGCACAATAACAGAAACAAAATTAATAATGTGTGTAAGCATTTTTAATTGTGATGTGGTTTGTGTCATTTCTGAAATACGAAAAAAAATCTCCTTAATATGTTGTGGTTTACTTTTTATCAAATGAATTATGAGTATAAGTACTACATATTAAAATGTGTTAGCTAGTCTAATTTATATTAATTGAAATACAAAGGGAACGAATTAACTTCTTAGGTCCTTCTTGGGACGCTATGGCGTCAACCTCAAGCGCTTGTAGCATTCTGCCTATTATTTGACAAGGATTTAGAAGAGGATTCGTAACCGCATATGCACAAGAAGGCTGAAACTGGCAAATAGTAAATGAGCAGATTCAACTTTTAGATCATTACACCTCGGGTCGATGGTGAATAAGAATATTTTCAAATCTTCTTTCTTCACTCGCAAATATTGTATAACTAGAATTAAACTAGTCTGTATGCTTTGTGATTGAGACGATGAAAAAACGTTCAACATTATCGATATCTGATGAAATTTAGGGTTTATGAAGATATGAAGTATTGATTTCTGTCATCTAATGCGTTAAGCCTTTATAGAATACTGCTGTAAAACCCGTCAAACAACACTGATCAAATTAAAACGTGGAGTAAAACAGTTATTTCTACAAAACCTTTAATCAAGAGATCTCAGGACTTCTTCAAGACATTTGATTGGAATTAACATCAACGGTCCTTCCTTATACATTTAAAATTTGCAGATAACATTGTTATCTAGTATGGTTGATAGTCATATAGGCTGAAACTGTTTAATAATGCATCAATTTTGGCTTAATATTTAAGGTCATTCGGCATAATTATGGAAATAAACCCCTCCGAAGGGTACGTGTAGGCATCGTAGCATTCGGGAAGCAACGACATAATTTTTTTCAATTTAAAAAACAGTTTCGAGGAAATGAACAGTTGAACATTTAACTTGCTCAAACTATTTATTTTTATAACATTTTTTGGTAACATCCATTCATAAATAGAGTAATAATTCAAATTTAATACTAAAACTCAAAACAATAAAAATTCAAAAGTCAGACTAGAACTCTTGATGTAGTAGTAGTAGTAGTAGTATGTATATTATATAGTGATAGGTCTCAGTATGTAGCCCTACTTTTTTATATAAGTCACATTAATCCAATATCTAGTTTCATCCTGTTCTCATTACAGTTTGTATATTATGAGCAGCGAACTAGAGAATGTAATTTAAATTTGGTCGATGGCAAGTGATGCTGTCGAGGCGAGTGGCGAGTGATGAGTGAGCTGTGATGGACGTTGAACCATTTTCTGTTACCGGTGTTATATATACTAAATATTAAATAGTAGGATGATAAACATAACGTTGTATAAACTTTACTTGCAATAATTATTCAAATTCACTCTTCACTAACAATTAAATTTAAATCTGAGGGCATTATTGAAAAACAGGTTTACATATAATAATAAATTGGCACTTTACACTTCATTCTCGACTTCAAAAAATTTATTAATTCAAAAAAGTTGACAAACATTTTTTGTATCAAACTATTGAGGAACAAAAGGAAAGCTATCTTAAATGTACAAAAGAGTACTATAAATAGTATTTAATTAGAAAGTAAATATTATACATTTATTATAGGAAAATATTTGTTTATATTTTGATATTTTAAATCCTTATCATATTGAATGTTTTCTGTATTAAATGAGAAATTGGAAGAATTGCATTTTCGTAGCCATGTTAATTCATTGTGTTGTTGTCAAGGCTTGTGAAAGAGCGTTATAAAGCTGGATTTTTTTATATTATACAGACTTTCCTTATCTCTTTAATTATAGCAATATAATGCATCTACATTACAATATAAAAAGTACATATCCTCTAGAAGAAAATAATTGTTCAGTATCCGACAGTGAGGGTTATATCAATGAGGGGAAAAGACGAATCTCTTGTAGTTTCACTTGAAACACTGAAAGCTTTCAACAGAGTAGAAGTAGAAGCGCTAGGATAATACCTCTGCCTTACAGAAGACCACAACCAAATGACGCTCTTTCATGTAGTGTCGCGTTTCTGTAGTGAGTATGTGTTTTATTCCTTAAGCTGCCGGTATTTTTTCGATACCTTCTGCCGGTTCTTTCAATAGTATATCTACATATACAGTCAAAACAGTATTTAACTAAAGTTAGGTATTACGAGTCAGTGTAGTAATTAAATTTATCGGATAATTATTATTAAATAATCGTTTTCTTTTATCTCTTTCCGTTAAGGTGATTTTGTTCTAAGTTTTTGTCATATATTTGTTCTCCTAATAGAACATTTGATTTCTACTGTATTACACGTTATGGTTGTTAGTATTTGTCTATTTTTTTTAAATCAGAATCAACGTAGGTAAATACATATATATTTTTCAAATTTATTATAAAACAATACGTCGATAATATTCTCACCAATTAGATGTAAGTTGTATGAACAAATGTTGAAGTAGATGTGCTGGGTATCATTTGTACCTAACAGTACATTATTAAGATACAAATTGAGAATCATGATGATTTATGCTCAGCGTTTATTTCAGCAATACTACAGAAGCCAGTATTTAGAGGTTCAAAATACATCCTCGTATTGATGCTTAAATCTTCCCAATTTAAAATTGACATTGATTTAATATTATAATAAGTTTGTAACTACAAATATATATTTCATTATAATTAATAGCTAATTGGATATTAAATGTATTCTGTGTATTAATTAATATATTTTAATGTCCGTGTAAGATCAGGGGCTGACTTTGTTTATAATTGATTAGTTGAATGTAAATAATACTATTGCATTAATTATAAACAGTAAAATTTAAATCAAGTATCGACTAGCCAATTTGCTGAAACATATCACCTAATATATGTAGTATTCAGCGTTCGGGTGGGGGTGTTGGCGTCACATAAGACATCGTACTGATTGTATATGTGGTCTACAAATCTGTTCCTGTTGTTAATAACATTGTAAACCTTGTTAAACACATTGAAATTACAATAAGTATTGACGACGCCATCACTGTAATGAGATCAAGCTATCTATTAAAAATATTGAAGTAAGAACTTAACATTTCAAAATGATTTTAAATCTGAGTGAATGAGGCTTATGTCGGTGTGTTTATAAAATGAACATGTAACGATCACATTATATTGACATATAAGAATTTTTTTTTATAATTATCTTAAAGATCTATATTAAAATATGATCAATGTAATACTACGCTTTCCAAATTTTAATGTACCTACTTAAAAAGGATTTCGGCAATTAACATTTTCATTATTTTCAACTATCGTGACATACTTTAAAGCATAGAAAAGTTGCAACATTAATTAATATAAAATAGAATGTCTTCAAATATACTTAAATATATTTTGGATATATTATGAAAGATATCATCTACATAAGATAGAAAAATAATAAAAAAGTTACACGTTCTGTTATAACATATATTCTATATATGTACATGTTAAAATATAATACAAATTATTTTTTTGCTTTAACAAAGATTTGTTTAACCATTCGTCGTGATATCTCAAAGGAATTAATAACTGGTGAATGTTAAAATAATAGTAACATATTACAGTAAGAAGTGTGTCTATTTTAAAATTTTATGTTATTATAATTCGTCTCTATGTGTTCGTTAGTTTCAGTAAGACTTTTATGTAAAAATTATATAAAATATATAAATAAATTCAAGCAAAATATTGATTTTAGTCTATTAATTCATTACAAGTTTTTTATGGGATATATTACACTGGTAATCAGGAACAATTTGTGACTGTGGTAATAATATGTATACACTAATATATCTAGAGAAAGTATAATGAAAACGAAAAATTCTTATGGTTATTATATTTTACATAATTGGCAAGACTTTAAATTTTAATTTAATCAAACAATTTTTCATTATGAAACATCCGTGAAACACTGACATCGTTTCAAGCGAGTGAACAAAGCTCTTCTCAGCTAAGTTCCGCTGAAATCAGCTTCAATATAATTTCATTTTGTCGAAATGTTGTTAAAATGTAGTGGTGTGTGTAAGTGTACATGATACCAATATAGGAAATATGAAAAATTTAAAAATATTTATATTTTATGTCTATAAAGTTTAGTGCAATAAAATATTTTTTTATAAAGCAACCTGTAATCTACATTGTTTATTATAAGATGCTGAGCGTTAAATACTGAAAGCCAAAGAACAAAGTGTCTTATAGTACTAGTGATGCTACAATATTATATAATTTAATCAGATGAGTCCTCAGTTAACTTTGACTTGAATATTAATTATAATATAAAATAAACATTTTTATTTGAACCGTTATACTAATAAACAGTTAACAAGTTGTGAGCCGGGGTTTCACCAATACATTTTATTTTATATACAACTTCAGTTTAATACTTCTGTAACTTTAATACACACATACATTATTTATTAATATTATAATAATTACAAGAATATTATAATTATTTAATTTTTACTGCCATCAGTGACTCGGTTCTGTTTCAGTGAAGGATAGCTTTACTCGATGGTAGATGGTAGATGGTAGCATGTTTTCAGAATTTATTTAAGGAAAAATATACAAGAATCCTTATATATCATCTCACAAATGAAAACAAACAATTTTAATATTATATCTACGTAATATTACTGTTCATTGAGTATTACAATACTCTTATTGTTAGCAAATACCTTGTCTATGTGAATAATATAATAAGAATAAATAGTAACTTGACATAACAATCTATCAATTGCAAATATTATTTAGCTAAGACATTCATATAATGTAATTTATATTAATCATAAAATTTCATGTCAAATTAAACTTAATAGTAACATTTTTATAACCTGTAGTCTTGTACACAGAAGGAGGCAATTGTGCTTGTAACAAATTAAATTAGAATTCTCAAATATATATTTTATTTTTCAGTTTGTATTATTACTTACAGACATGAAGTAAGCTGCAATGTTCTTTCAATTGATTTGACCGTTCTGACCTTTGACTTATTTGACCGTTGACTTATAGGTCTACGAAAGAGTCCGCGATGATATATGTCTATCTCTTAAGGATAACAAAGTACATACATAGGTATACCCATTTTACTCCATTCATGAAACGTTTATAGGAAAGGTATTTTCGTAATTACAATATTAAGTTTTATCAAAATAAAAACTTTATATTCAAGCTTACATCGGAATCTGTAAATTACTTTTTGAATTATTTTATTCGGACGTACCATTTGAAAGTAATGCTAAGTTTAATAATTCTCAAAGTTAAATCCCCGCGATAGCTTACTTTTTCACATGATCACGTCATGGGTTTTGTGCACATAATGTTTGTAATTTTATTATATTAAAAAACTATTATTAACATTAAAATATACCGTTTCTATCTATTAAAATATATGTTTAACGAAGAAAGAAGATGAAAATTTTGTATGTCTTCATTTCAATCAAAAAGAATGTACTCAAGGCATTATACGTGACATAGACTATTTTATATTCTTTCTAAGCTGGAGCTTCGCAGAGGTACTTTACACCTTACACTTTACAAATTAATTATCGACTTAATGTGAGATAGAAGAATCGTTTAATTCGTCGCTAGGCAGTTGGCCTGCAGACGGTGAGGAAATTACTTACTATTTTCTTGCTCATGGAAATTACAACTGCCTAATTATACCTAGTGTAACATTACAAAACAAATATTTTAATCAATAATACATAATCTTGGGCTTGTCCAGAACTCACATTAATGCATTCTCTGAACGTACATCGAAGGCAGCCCTAGTAGGTTCTTTTCAAATTTGGTTTGGTAGGGAGAGGAGCTTGGACAGTGGAGGAGAGCGTATAAGGCCTCGGCCTCGAATCTCGCGGGTAGCGGGGCGGCAGCGGCGGCGGCACGAAAACGCATACATTTCTCCGTGCCCCCTCCCCTCTAGTTTGGAGAATAGTATGCGTTTCCGTGCCGCCGCCGCTGCCGCCCCGCTACCCGCGAGATTCGAGGCCGAGGCCTAACGCGCGTTAGTTAAGGGGCCCCTTAAACCTACACTTGGGTCGCAAGTCCCAGGCACTGTTGAAGCTCCTCCCCCTGCAACGCGATGGATCCGGCACCCGCACGGTGAATCCATGGAATGCTGAGAAGTTTAGTCTCTAGAAACTAATATTTTTCGGATTCTACTCCTTAGAACATACATACTCCCGAAGTTTCGGTTACCTTGCAATAATCGTGATCACGGACAGACGAGAATAATAAAATAAGCTTAGTATAATCCGAAAAATATAAGATTCCTTTAATTTACTTTTGTTTTGGCAGAGAAAGATTATTCTCATTTTCTCTCCCTCTTTCCCACTCAAGGGTGACAACGCATCCGCAAAACTATGTTGCGGATGTCTATGGGCGACGGTTCTGCCTCCGTAAGGTACACGGTTGCCTCGATTGCCCTCTTTAGAACAAAACAAAATTTAAACTAAAAGTTATAAATTCTTTATATCTATAAAAATTTGACACATATAATTACGTACTGTGATAGCTTCATTATACAACTTCTTAAAGTATAGTATATACTCGTAATGTATAAATAAGTTACGAGGTTCTTTTCTTAATAGAGTTGTAAACCAAGTTTTTTGTGACCCTTGAAGTCGTAGTCGAGCGTACATAATAAACTATCTTTACAAACTTATTACAAACGCGCTACATATGGAGAAATAATATCGTTTTATAGGTAAAATATCTTATAACGAGTGACGCTGATCACTCCGCGGAACGAACACCAAGCCGTGTCAACCAGAAAATACCATACAAGCTTTAGAATGTCATTGTCATCCTAACATCCGAGCAATCATGTAGTCTTAGGTGTAGGTTATAAGTTATAAAATGTAATTTGTATTTTAATGTAGCCATCAAGCTGACCGCCATTATTAGTATACAACTTTCTGATTTATTATATTGTTTGTTCCTTATTATTTTTTACATATCTATTTTATTTACGCCTACGTGCATAAAATTTGTATCATTTTTAACATTATATTAGGAATTCTACATAAATACGAATGAAATAAAATTAATCATTGTAAAAACAAAATTGGATATATATTTTTCAAACTAATTCAATTGATCTAAATTCAAACATAAAAAATAATTAAAACAGATAACAAAATATTGCTAACTTCCGTAAATGAATTTAATCTTTCTTTGGCTCTAGGGACCCGAACGTTTATTGATATTAATTGAGCAGTAAATACAGTGTTATAAAAAATTTATTAAAATATCTGAAACAGGAGCTCTGTTACTCAGTTACTGGGTGCTAATAGCAGTGTTATTATAAAATAAAATTTTCATAAATAAGGTATTCTCTGATAAAAAAAGCATTTAATCGTTTGAATGCGACTGAGTATTGGAAGTCATTAAAGTTTAACAAAAATATAACATTAAAATTTATCCATCGCATCCATCAACGACATAGAATAGAATAGAATAGAATTTACTTTATTGCACACCACAAACAGTAAATTTTACATGGATAAATAATAAAATAAATGTAAATGTACAAAAAGGCGGTCTTATCGCTATACAGCGATTTCTGCCAGACAACCTTCGATTTGGGGAAATTGTGCAGCGAAAAGGTAGTTGGTGCCTAATCCTTATACAGGGTGACTGGTGAATTACTATCGATACTTGAGGATGTGATATTTGACGATCATATATGACAAAATAAAAATTAATATAACATAAATATTAATAAACTTCTAAGTAAAGTTAACCAAAAGTTATGTAATTAATTACGCATTGTGTGAACAGCCTACAGATTAGGTACACACTCACACACACATACGCGTGCGGCGGCGTAGTGTTGTATCAGCACGCCGCCGCACGCGTCCACACTTGGAACACTTGGAATGTGTCAACACTTTATTTATTTATACGGAAATATTGTCAAAAATTAAGTGCCTATTTTTTTACATAATTCGAATGAGAATCATGTGCCGAGTATTCTCCTTAAATATTGATAGTAATTCACCAGTCACCTGTATATACACTAATACATATATAAATATGTAGATACATACAATACATACAAATATACATATATACATAAATATATATACTAATAAATATAAATGAACAATTAGACATATAAATATAAATGAATATAATAATATATAAGTCGTCTCAAATATTTACGTAAATAATATAGACACAAAAGTTGAATAAATTACAGTAAGTAAAAAGAAATAAACAAAAACAAAATAAAATTAACAATATAAGAAGAATGAACAAAAGAAAATAATTTTTGATAAAATTAAAATCCTAGAGCAGGTTCTTTTCTGATCAAGTAAAGCCAGCTTGTACTGAAACAAACTCGTGTGAGTAATGACTGCATAATGTTACTACTACACGTTACAATGAATCATTAATAATACATATAAATGAAAATGTATGTGTGTTTTTAAGTTTTAGAAGTATTAAACTTATATATCTAAAGTTATATTTTTAATATAATGTAGTCCATGAGGATGAAACCCCGGCTCACAACTTATTATTTGTTTTTTATTGTAATAGTTGAAAAGAAAACATTTCTTATATATTATAATTAATATTCACGCAAATCTTAACTGAGGACTCATCTGAATAAATTATATAATATTGTAGCGTCACTAATACTGTAGGACCTCGGTGAAGTAGACAGTAAATATTAAATGCGCTTTGTTCAACGTCTTGTAAAGGCTTTGACATTTCTCATAATTTTCGGCGCTTATTTGAAGTTCTTTTACAATTGTATATTTCTTATTATTTTGTCAAATTTCAATCATGCATTTTATTTCCACATTGAATAGTAGCAAAAGACTAAATAGAAAACAAATGTATTTAGTCAGTAATTTTGTATGAATTCAAACTTAACTCTCAACAATTTCTCCATTAGTTAAGCTTGAATTTCTTTAGTTAGAAATTTATAAAAAGATTTTTTAAAACATTCAGTAAAGATTGAAAAGTGAGAAAAAATGTCATTTAAAAACGAGAAGTACTAATAATTCATCTAATACTTATAGTTAGTCTTTTCAATTTCAAATGTATGTCCCGTGTACATATGTATATCAAAACCCGAACTATAAAAACTGCAATTCCCGATGCATCGCTACTAATTTAATTGAAATATAATAAGATTTCCGCCCTAGTGTTATTTGCCTGCTACTCACCGTTTCCGAAAGCTACGGTTGTATTGAAAGAAACATTAACCGTTAAGACTAAGATGTTGACAACAAAGCGTTCACAAACTACAACAAAGGAATGGTTTATAATAGAATGTTCAATTAAAATAACTCATCTAACTAAAATCTAGTTCTATAGCATATATGAAGTGTCTAAGACCCAATGTCCAAGATCTTCTCAAACACTTGGCCACTTGCCGAGTTACAATATTTCAATTCATATTATCTTTCCTCTGCTTAGTTCGTATATCTCGCTCGTCTGAGCGACACGTGTTTAAACAGATTTATTCTGCCCCACAATATAGATAACTTTTTTTAGCGTAATATACTGTGAAACTATTAGTCATCAAAATTAGAGAAATCATTTGATATAATAACATGTGACATATCTAATTATCTTTAAAAATTTAACATCTCACAATTGCATAAAAATAAATAGAAAACATATAAGATAAAAAAACTGTTTTTTAGAACTCGGAAGAAGTGATAGCTCTTGTATGGAGTTTCATACTGATTAATGAGAAGTACAGTAATTATAAAACGGTACGTCAGTAATCCTATAACATGTATAAAATACAATAATTTCATCTTGATTTACTACTGCTTTAAAAGCCAAGTAACTGAATCTCTCTCCAAGTAACTGAATCTCTCTCCTCTCTCCTCTCTCTCTGAAACTCCAGTTCTTGGTTACACTCAAACGGAATTTTTCGAAATTATTACCTTTACATGATTTTAAACGTGATGCATTTATGTAAATAAATTATAAAATATAACATTACAATCCGACCTCAACTGACCCGATGAATGAATGAATATTTATCAATATAATTACATACATATATCGAGACAAGATGAAACCTTTCAGAATTTAATGAATTCACCAGCGCCTGGGACTTGCGACCCAGGTGTAGGTTCAAGGGGCCCGATCTAATGCACGTTAAACGCTCACCTCCACCTTCAAGCTCCCCTCTCTCACTCTATTACTACTAGGGCAGTCTTCAACACTCTTTTCAGGAATGAACTTATTTTAGTTCTGGATAGGCAATAGACTTTTAGTACGTTGTAGAGAAATTTGGCTGTTATAACCCTCGCTCCCACTTCTACCGCGTGAAAGTTTATAACGAACCTATTCTTCGCGAGATCGTAATATGTACTTGTTGACGTCGATGGTATGGTATTAAAGGATGTTGGTTTCCTAAGGTACTACTACGGGTTCTACTAATACACACACGCTTTAATACAAATTGAAAACAATACAAAATTTATTTTACCTTATTGTTATTTACCTTGTATTTTATTTTACCTTTGAGGAAATAAATGAGCAAGTTTTTATAGATCTGTTTTAAGTCACAGTAGATAAAGTTGTTCTTCGTCTTTCTATAAGTTAAGGCTCAAAATACTATCTGTAGAGGTGACTTTGTTCGTTACTTTTCATTATTTATTACATTCGTTCCTAACTTACTACCCCATTTAACAAAAAAAAAATAGAAAGCATCAAAAAGATCTACTGGTAAACTTCCTACAGGGGAGGAGAATGATGTAAGCCTTATGTCTTTTAACTTACTTTAAGTAAAAATAAAAAAGCAATTGACTATTAACTTAATTAATATTACTTAGTAACTTTAAACAGAAAAACGAACAATTGGTTGAATAAATTAATTAAATCT
This sequence comes from Danaus chrysippus, assembly GCA_916720795.1. Taxonomy (NCBI): domain Eukaryota; kingdom Metazoa; phylum Arthropoda; class Insecta; order Lepidoptera; family Nymphalidae; genus Danaus; species Danaus chrysippus. The sequence goes on along the minus strand of CAKASE010000077.1, from coordinate 4,115,201 downwards.
GTAATCTCAGCAATGGAAGATTATTTGCGTTATTTCTTAAGGGAACATTTATAAACACTGTCCCCTGAACAATCAAGAAAACCCTTTGATAAAAGTTAAGGCATTGTTAACGGTTTTGATGAATTCAATAAATTCTTCGTTGTATTAATCGAGAGGAAGCGAAACTCGTTACTTTAAAGTGAGGAAACTTTGTAATTTTATAAGAGGTATTACGAGTAATACATTGAGCTAGGATTTTTCAACTCAGTGTATATTTAAAAACGTATCAAGCCACAAAGTGCAAGATATGTAACTCACCATCTGTTTTGTTCAATGTTCTACCATACATCACTCACACTCTCCCATTTTTTTTGTGTATCACACAAATTTATTAAAATATTTTTTTGTGCAGGCTGTAGGAGGCTGACCGACCGATATACAGCTCCAAGGCTTATTTATAACTGAATTATTAATAATAATTGGCTGCAATAAATATAAATATGTCGGAAAAGATATAAAAATATTTCAGTACCTGCGATTGATATATGACAAAGTTTTACAGTTTATTTTACCAAAATAATCTTCAAGACTTAACTATAATTGTTATTATAAAGTATTCATGTGCATATTTAAATTGTATGGATATAGTTTTGCATCAAACCTTTATTTAATATAACACTAGTATCATTTTATATTTGAATTATTTTTGACGTGTTAGTATTATTTATTAATTCTTTGTTGCTTTAAATATTTTCTAGTCGTCAACTCATCATTATTATTGTTCTTATATTTTATGAGATTTCTTTAACAAATAACTTTGAACAACTTTTATTTTCTCTTGTTTAGGGTCTGAAGGCTGGCTTTGACATTTGACAGACCAAATGAGCTTTAACATGTCAAAGAAAGTTTCTCAAAAGGAATATGAAACATTTATTTTTAGTGAAAAGAATTAAGATTTTTATATAAAAAACACATACACAGAAACTTACAAATTCAACCGAGCTGCAATTATAGTTTAAATAAGTTTTGAAACTTAAACCTTAGGATATTAGAGCATTGAAGACGATGAAAAAATTAAAGGTCAGTAGATACGTGGCTTGGTTTAATGTTATTACATAGCATGTGAAGTTCACATCCAATCACTTATTGCTTAAAACAATCCTTTCGATATTTAAGTTCAACATACATACTTAACAAATTTAATATTCATTCAATTGCAGTCTTCTTTTATTTTAAACGTTATCAATCCAGTGATTTGATTTAAATAGAAATATATTTCTTAAAAAAAATTGTCATCCTTATTATATTTTAATTTTATATTTTAAAAAGCATACAGTCTGTTTTTGTATAAATAATATTTCTTAAATAAAACTTTAGTTTCGTATATAATTTAAATTTTCTTTCTAATATCACGGATGCAATAATATTTTATATGACAAAGAATAATGGTCACAATATAGTGAAAAAATGTACAAGGAAAAGTAAAAAGGTCATGTACATGTTAAAATATTGTAATTGTCCTTCTACAACGTCCACTTCAAATCTGGTTTAAGGGGTTTTAATTTTATGTTTGTGAAGCAATCGGGAGCTATCACAACAACGGAAAGGAAGGGCTATGTTACTTACGAAGTGGCCAGATAGAGTTCAGATATAAAGATTAGTATTAAATATAATATAGGCCTGTTTTAACTGAAGTATAAACAGCTTTATTTTTTACAGTCAGTAAATACGGATATTTAAAAGTAGTAAAAATAAAATATAACATATATTTTTTTGTGAATAATATCAAATATTTAAAATCATTTTTTTAATATTACATTAATAATTGTGGTTTTTATCTTTAATACTAGAAGACCCGGCGAACTTCGTTTCGCCCTATAATCAAGAAATATCTGTTACGTTTTTTTATTTATATTTTTGGAGTTTACCTATTAAAGCCATAAATCTCCGTGTTTTGAAGTGATTAGGAATGATTAATAGTTAATATGAGAGTTACACTGAGCTAGCAAAATAATAATTGTCAACGTTACTACTACACTTGATGCACAAACAATAACGATGGCCGACAACTGTGTAGGGAGTGAGAGAAGTCTAATTGTGTGAGAGAAACAGAAGACCGGCTTCGTTCTCATCCCTACTCCGTGCTGTTTACTGGGTCAGAAGTGACACCTGTAGATATCTGGCGGGGATAACTTATTAAATGACGATTGATCAGTTATCGACCGGAGATGAAAAATGATTAAATTACTAAAATAGCTATTAAAAAATAAGGGTTGATCGTAGAAGGGTGAAAATTTAGGATTGTATGTATTTTTGTACGTTGTATCATAAAAAAATAGTAATTAAAAATTTTGTCTAAAAAATAAAAAAAAAAAATTTAGGGGTGGACTACCCCTAACATTTAGGGGGATGAAAAATAGATGTTGGCCGATTCTCATAGCTACCGAATAAGCACAAAAAATTTCATCAAAATCGGTCAGGTTGTTTCGGAGGAGTATGGGCACGAAAACTGTGACACGAGAATTTTATATATTAGATATTTTATAAATATGAAGTTTTAATTTTTGTCTAGTTTTAATAAATAAGACTCTTAACAACAGTTAGCAACTAAATATTAAATAACCGAACGTTATATTAATAATTCATTTAAAACCCAGAGCGGATGATAGCGGTGAGTGACGATATTAAACATTTATGAAATAATCTCCTGTACTAATTAATCCTTCTATAAAATTAAACAATGTGTTCGTTGAATAGAGATTTAATTTATTATTTGTATTAACTCTATTTAGAGGTTTTAGATTAATTTCTCTTGTTACCTATAAAATTTTAACAAGTTCTATAATATGTACTATGCGTAAATGATCTGTTCTGGCTCACTTCTTAACAATTTCCATCATTCTTAACACCAATAATAATTAATCATTCAATAACGTCTTTATCATAATGTAAAAGATCGTTCAGTCGGAGATATTTCTTTAAAACTTTTGAAGATATGACAAATATAAAAATGCTTTAAAATGATAAGTATTCTAAATATAAATAATAATTTCTCGTTCGGTCATAACATTGAAGCAATCGGAATTATATATTTTTTTTTCGAATAATTCGACTTTTCAGTGTTAATTAAGATGTAGTGTAGTATAAAGAAATATTAATTTACCCTTCGTGGAACTAAATAACCGTCTAGTAAAATTATCTCAGTAATCGTTAATAGCGGAGTGTGATCTTTGTGAAAAACTGTCAGATAACTGAAAAACTTATAGTTATTTCGAACTCGCCTAGTAGAAGAATGTTTGTAGGTAGGTTATGGACCGGCCAGTCGCTGGTGTGCCCTGTCGCTGACAGATCCGGGGTACACCGACATAGTAAATATAACGTTACCAACATTATCTAAAATTATTATACTCTTTTATATTGTAAAATTTTAGAACATTTATTTTAAAACATAAAATAAATAATTGTTATAAATAAAAAAAACACGTTGCGAACATGTTTCGTATGTGAATATTAACTAGAAATGTTCAAAAGTGTAAACAGTTAAAGACTTTATTTGTAAAGATTATAAAACGGTCATTTCCACGAAGGAGGCATCTGAGCGGGAAAGGGAGAGGGCGGCTGATGCTCCCTCTCTCGACGTACGGGGGTGCGACGGAGGCAATTCCAACGCCTCCAATAGCACCCCTGTGTTCCGGGCTAGGGTCGGCGTGGTAACCCGGCCCTATTGAAAGCCCGGCGTCGTCGGGGCGGTCCTAATTGCCGGGATCGCCCCCATTCTCCGAGGGAGTAAGTCCGGTCTTTGCCAGGACCGGCCAGTCGCTGGTGTGCCGGTACGGGGTACGGGGTACGGGGTTTTAGTGAGTAGGGGCCTGCCCAGGCCGAGCCTCACACATCCCTTCCGGCCCCACCAAGGCTGGTTGGACGGCTCGTAAAAAGAGTTTCCACTACGTCATCGAAAAAAAAAAGGTAGGCAGGTTATATTAAAAAAGTTTATAAAAAGGGCAGTTAATAAGTTTTACAAATATCTGCACATTTTTCCTATATTTCTTTTAACTAAAATCGTGTTTGATTTTTATAACAAATATATAAAAAAAGTACTCATATAAAGTCATAGCAATTCATAATGTCGTTATCAAGTATAATATAGAGACAATATGTCTACGGAAAAGCATTTGTATTCGTTAATAAAGGAATGTTATTTATTGAGTATTATAAGGTACATGTGATATATCATATAAGTAACATCATGGTATCATTCCGTATCGGTAGTGTATCACAAATCATTAAAATGCTACGAAAATCAATATAATAAAATTAAGAATACCTTTTCTGGGTCATCCCACTTTCAAACTCACGCTAAAGTTATAATCGGATATAGGAGGAAACCCTTTTACATTTTTAGTCTCCGTTACTAATTAAGGAAATAAAATTATTGTAATAAAGTTCTATCAAAATAAAATTATTCTGAAAGACCTTTCTGATAAATACACTTTTATTTCAAAGTTAAACAACTTAGTGATATAAACATAATAGTCATAAAACTTTAATATGTTGAGTCTGGATCTTTGCATTTATGATTTATTAATTTTAATTACCGTTTTTATTATGCATTTTGATACTGCTAAAGACAGTTCTCGAATAATTTTTTGTTAAAAATATATGAATGGAATAAATCATAGTGGAAAAAGAGAATTATATGTTATAAATGTTATATTAATTCTAAATGAAGCTGTTGAATGATGATATTATCATCATTCAACAGCTTCATTTATTACTTCCAACTATTTTAGTTTAAATAATATTTCTTTTTAACAAAGGATCTCTCTGAAAATGAAATGAAAACGCGAACGTTGAAGGTTAAAATAAATTGTTCCTCCTAGACATAGATGAGGATATTTCAGAGGGTTTACAAAATTGTATATATTATACTTATACTCGTAGTTACTTATTGCTAGGTGTTGTTTTGGGATGACGGGAATGTAATTAAAATATATTCCTCCACGCTCATTATATGTAGCGTAGTTATATTATAGGGTATATTTTGTGTTACTTAATTAATTAATTTATTTTATTGCGGATATTGAAGTTAACCTGATCTCCTCCTTTTTCGTCTTTCAGTGGTCCACAAATCTTCACAAGTTTCAAATAATCAGTTTGGCGTTTTAAATGCAAACTGGTTCACACAAAATACTTCTCGCTGTACTCAGTCCTCATCTCGTCAAAAACTGCGGCCTTGCTCGATAAAACCAAAGGCTAAATTTCGTCGTTTCATAAATACTGTTTCTTATCACGAAAGGCCGCGTAATCTTAGACTGCATGGAAAATTAAAATTTTAGCATCGTATCATCCCACACGATGTTCCTACGTCCGTTACTTACTCTGAACTAGAAATCAAACGGTTTGATAATTTAATACAAGGGTTTCTTTAAAGGGGAATGAAATAAGAATTTACTAGTTCATTTCAAATCTTTAAAATTAAAATAAATCTATTGCTACCAAACACTTCAAACTATTGTGTAAATATACAGGGTGACTGGTGAATTACTATCAATTCTTGAGGACGTGATATTTGACGATCATATATGACAAAATAAAAATTAATATAACATAAATATTAATAAACTTCTAAGTAAAGTTAACCAAAAGTTATGTAATTAATTACGCATCATGTGAACACCCTACAGATTAGGTATACACACACACTCACACATACGCGTTTGGCGGCGTAGTGTTGTATCAGCACGCCGCCGCACGCGTCCACACTTGGAACACTTGGAACGTATCCACACTTAATTATACGGAAATTTGGTCAAAAATTAAGTGCCTATTTTTTTTACATAATTCGAATGAGAATCATGTACCGAGCGTTCTCCTTAAATATTGATAGTAATATATTAATAGTATAGCTTGCAATACAAGATTGTTTTTCGTCATAGTCAAACATTAAGCCGTAGGATTAAAAACACACCGTTAAACACATAGATACCGGTATTGACACATCAATATTCAGCACAGATTCAGACACAGCTGTATAGTTGTGGCCAGAGAACACAGACACATAGCTAGTAACTAGTTCTACAAATCAAACACAAAAATCAGCCGGCTGGATTGAAATTCTAGTTCATTTGATTTAGTATATAATTAAAAAATCGTTGACTGACATAACTTTGAGCCCATAATTATTCAGTTATATTTTTATAAATATACAGTTATTATAGAATCTGACTTTGTTTTTTGTAATAATTTTGTTAATCAATCACAATAATGGACTTCTTATCAATTCTAAGTAATCAATATTTCTTTAAGTACTGTCAAAGTAACTATTCTCGTTTAAATCATGATGTTTATTATTTAGACATAATACCTTAAACCCGGTTATTCTCAACGCCTACAATGTGTGTATATATAAAATATAAGATGTTACTAACGTTGAAGGCAGAGTTTTTAACAACTTTTCAATTAACTCAAATACCAATAGCGACCAAAATATAAGGAATGATAAAAATTTTGTTATTGGATTACCTTTTATCTGTGTTGTTACATTAAAAGGGCAATACAAAGAAACAGATATTCTGTCAAGGTAGTGGTTGGCAAGTAGTATTCTAAATTGAACTCATTCGTAACCAAGGAAAGTATGCCAATATAAACATTATGTTCCATTTCGTATTTACGAGTATATTACAACATCTCTTCATTTATTACAATACTTTAATCAAACGAAAACATTGAATTATATCATTGCAGTCATACTGTGTTTGTGTTCAACCGAGCATTCGAATCTAAACTGTACACTAATAGAGATCATGTGTAAATTTATGGTCTGTTAGTGTCATTAATAATTCAGGTGTGTCAGTTAAGCTTATTTTACGTGTTGTAAGCATTTATCAAAGGTTTAATGAAAACTTTACTGCGTACTAGGAAAGGCCATGATAATTAATATTGGTCTGTAGGTATCTATATTATATACGTATTATTTGGAATGAACCAAAGAGTTCTCGTTTATCAATCCACACTAATTTAAAATCATATTAATAACCTGAAAATAATCAGCATTAATAATTAAATCTATGTTCATGGACTTAATAATAAATAGTCTCGTAGTTTGTTAAAAAAATAAGTAAGAGGAAATCGCCCGAAATGATAAAAGTGAATAACTTAACAATAGATTGAGAACCAAATTAGAGAAATACAAAACGAACGTCTTTTGCGTAATTTTCACAAATTTCTAGAAAATGATAAACGAAAAATAAAATGACAGTATAAATATAAAATATGTTTAGTGCACATACAGTTATTTATTAGGTTTTTTGATGACTATTTAAACAGGGATAAGGGATGAACGTGTTATTTGTTTCAACGATATACACTCAAAGCAGAATAAATGACTCTGTCCTAGACAAATACCTCGAGAGGTGAAAAACATGACCATTTGTAAACACAAATCATTGTGAATGATTCACAAATATAACAAAGAAATAGAATATTCCTCATTAAGGTTTTTAATATTTTTTAGATAATATAATATAAACAAATAATTAATTGTTACATTAAATTAATTATTTAGTTTCGTGTCGTTGTTTGTAATTTTCTAATGTTCCGTTTCTTACATTACACATCGCAAAAGCAAAGCTCCAATAATGTTACAAACTTGATACATAAATATAAACAGTATGTTGGCTCCTAAATATAAAACCTCCCTCATATTAAAAGTTACTGTAGAACTTGTTTCTCACAGCTTTACTTTAATTATATAAATCGTTTTGTATCGCAGAGTTTTATAAGTCTTTCAACAAATATGTATGTATATTTAAGATATAAGTTTAATGGTTTTGTTTAGATTTTTCTGCTTTAGTAATGAATTGCAATGGCAAGTAAAAGAAAATGAAATCTTATTTCTTTATATAATTAAATTTTGTGTCGAGCTATAATTAAATTTTGTGACAGGACCACTTCGCCCAGGTCTTGGCGCTGCGCAGCCCATCTCGGGCACACCTCGAGTTCTTAAATAATATCACTTGATACTTGTTAATCTATTATATAGCGACAGGCCTTTTTTACAAAGAGTACAGTTTTATCTGCAAGTGAAGTTAAATCTTAGAGATAAAATGAATCTGAAACGGCTTTTGTATTTCATAAAGGAATAAGCTCTTTTCCCGGAATAAGCCAAATACAGTTTTAATAAATTAATCAATTTCAAAAATGGAGAGTGTTTAATGATATCGGGGACTTAGATTGGAAAATACTTTTAAAGATGCGGACGTAATATTATTTATAACAAATTTCTTGTTTATATCCAATTCAAGTTTAATATAATTATTTTATTTTATTTAAACCAAATACAGCTTCGAAAATAATAGAACCAAAATCGTTCTTTATAACTATATTTCCGGGATATACTACGGATATCATACTATCGCCCTAGACAGTTAACTTCTGTTCGCAAATTTTTCTTTCAGACGCTTAAATATTTATAATGCTAAACATCCACAGACCGAGCCGCTCCAAGTAAAACATGATCTTATCATCGACAAAGTATAATTGCCTCAACAGCATTTCTAAAACCATCTGAAGCCACCTACAGTTGAGTGACAACCTGCCATAATACTTACCTGACGACTGATAGTCGTATAGATAAATTACAATAGATATAAATATTGAAATCAATACACAGGAACATTCATTAGAATTTAATTAAATATTTAGTACGAGTCAGATTGAAAAGAAATATTGTTTCAGAAAAATATCACCTTGTACTGCCCGCTCTGAACATAAATACTATACCCCAAGGGAAACGAAGCAGTAACATAATAATAAATTGAATGCAAAGAATAAGTTAATAGCATGTTATTTTTTATTATTCCCAAAGGTTTTAATTTGATTTCTTGTTAAGTTATCTGATAAAATAATAAAAAAAATAATTTAGATACATATCATTGATTAAATTTTTGAAACAAAACTCACATTGGTAAATGTGGATAAATGTGTATGCTTGACAAAAAAAAATAATTTTTAAGCTTCAATGAGTCGTTGATGAGTTATCGAAAACTAAAGGACTTTTAACAAAAAATCATATTTTTTTAAAGAACTCATTACATGTGCTTTGATAGTTGAAATTATAATTTTATTTCATTCTAATTTGTGTTTTATTATTAGTATGAAATTAGAGCAGAACTACGAAGAGAGAAAGAGGTAGACGCAGGATAGACATATTTTAATAAAAATATTTTTTCAATGTGTTTAAATGACATAGTAAGTAGTAACAGCTCATTTTTTTTACCTCTTATTTTTATGTAAAGAAAGCTTAAAAATTGATAGAAATTAATATTCGAGAGATGATATTTGCTCTTAGTTTTATAGTAATGATGAACTCGATTCTGATCGATGCGGCGTGTAACTACATCAGACACTACTGCCATGAATATTAATTATGAACTACGATATATTCGTTACTGAAAATTTAGATCAAAGATATGTAATAGTAGTTATACCACTAGAAAGACTCTATGAGAAATATTGCATATCTATGTATTATGTCCCACGACAACAATTCTAAATTAAATTCTATTTTCCAATAATAATAGTTTAACTATACATAAGATAATTTTATGCATACATTTATAATACATACGTTTAACTTTTATTATTTTAAATAATGTGACAAACCTGTCAGATAGTACCTTGTTATTAAATATCAACTGAGAGCTCATCGTATTGGCTGCATGAAGCACATATTAATTGAGAGATTTCATTTCCATTCAAAATACGTTTTGGTACAAATCATATGCATATCTATCTTCCGTGGAGTGTCAATGAGGATTCGAAGTTTAAATGAATTATATTTTGTCGATGCCTAACTCTACTCAAACTGTTTATTAATTAAAAAAAACTATACAACATCGAGCAATTGCTAAACAAGCTTAGATTTTAGCTACATTTATTGAATTTAAACTTATATATTATGAAGGAATTATATTTAAAAATCATATAAATCTTATTTAATATTACATAAAAATATGTTTGGACGTGATAACGTCTTTAAAATCGTTTTAGTCGGGTGACATGTTCAGAAACTTGTGTCACACCAAAACCTCACGAGCGCGATCGCAGGTATAACGAGAGAGAGACGGACCGATCTCCCGTCTCATCTCGAGCGCTGCCAGTCAATCCGTGAAACTTGTCAAGCGGAATCCTCACGAGCGGAGGCAGGCATAGCGTTCGAGTGAGTGGACCGATCTTCCGTCTCTCTTACTCTAGCGGCATACAAACGAATGGAGATTTTCTCGTGCGGTTAAGTTTTCGTTGAATGTTTAACAGTGAAACAAATTGTGAAGTGAAGTGAAGTGTTTCCTTACTTCCCAAAAACTTATATCACCAATAAGACGTTATCACGTAAACATCTCGATCGTAAACCTACTTTACAAACAACCAATTTTTTTTAATTAAAGTTTAATTTTATAGAAAAAGTCACAACTATTGTTCATGAAAAATTATTTTATTCTTCGTTTTATTTTATATACCATGTATAACATTTTTCAAAATAATTACCGACTAAACGTACGGAAAAAATGTACAAGAAAATTTTCGAATTTTTAAATTATAAAAATAACTTATAAATTACAGAGTTATGAAACAATACTTAACATAGTTTCAAACTTTTAACTGGAGTTCACTTCAACCAAGATCAGCCAGTAGCTGTTCCCGCCAGCAATCTCCTCAGTCGACCATAGTATGGTGGGAGATGTATCGTCCATACATAATATATGTATTATGTACATATCTACATGTATTTGTCGTATCATCACTCCAGTGATAATACATTATGTGGTTAGTACAACCGCCACAATATCAACAATATTATTTTTAACGAGCGGTCTCTGAGGCGATGTTAATATTGAACTTGAGTACTGAATATTGTATTAAAGTTAGTAGATTTAAAAATATTCTTAAACACCTTTACTTTATTTGGGGAGTTTTAACATCCTAACTTAACTTTCGTATTTAAGTCCAGGTGAAAACACTAAAACAGTGAAATTCATGGACTCTTATAGTGCATTGGAAAATATATTACTGAAATATATTTAAAATAAGTATGTATTTGTTTTGAATTCTTATTTTTATGCTCGTCTTATATTCTTAATCTTTTTCTGACACTATTAAACATGTAGGCCAGAACAAATCATAAATTTAGTTAACTGGTGAAATCATGATCAAAAGCTTTAATAATAATTTTATTTTAAATATGAAAAAACTTTTATTCTCAAGACTATATTTTTTAAGGATTTGTAACAACACAAATAAAAATGTTATATACATCTTATTTTTTATCAGTGGCGGCCGGTGGGTTATCAAACTGGTGGTGCACTTTACTAAAATATTAAATTAGAAAATGTAACAAAAAACCAATTGACATAAACTATGTTTATTTATTATACATTAAATCAATGCGACGACATTTTTCTGAACCGAAATATTCAATCAAATTTTTATTAAAATCGGATATTGTTTGTATAATTATTTTTTTCAATACTCAGCACAGAAAGTGCATTTTACAAGTGCATAGTATATCGGAAAAAAGTTTTGATTCTTTTCAATTCCAATTCGTCATACATCGGGTGCTCTCGGTAATCTTCGGTCGCTCGTGCGGCGCTCGAGAACCGACTCATTACTCGATACATTTCGATGAACAATCTTTTGTTTCACAAGTCAGGCGTATTAATGCGTATCTCATACAAGATGTATTAGCAGGCCTCGTGCACTCGCCAAAGCGCACGAGATATTAAAGCGCTCAAACTTTTTGACTATAATTAGAAATTTAATTTTTATACGTTTTTGTATGTTTACAAAATAAATATTAAAATGGTAATTTAAAAATAAAGATGAAGTAATATTTTGTAATTTTCAAATCTTTTGAATTGGTGGTTCAGCGCACGAGTGCACTTAAGGTACAGCCGCCACTGTTTTTTATATATTTGTTCTAGAATATTTATTATGTAATAGTCACAGTGTTTTGAATGTATTATTCTCATTCTATAATACATTTTCAAATGTTAAATGTAGGTTAAATCTTTAAATATTTTAGTTACTAATCGAAGCGCCTAGTGACGTCAAACAGTTATATTCCTATTTGCTTGTTTTCAGTCGCAGTCGTCTTTGCTTCATAAATGTATCTGGAATTTTCAAGGATTTTCTTTTGATATTTCTCTTTATATCAACTTTGAGATATTTTGGTAATTACGGCTTCATTATCTCTGATACTCGACATGTAAGGAATAATTATAATGCTTTTATAAGCAAAGAAAGTTGATCCGTTCAATTATTCATTGCTTATTAACACTGAAACGTCTGTAATGTAGTCTTAACAAAGGAGATCATTCTTTTTGGGCCTTTTTCTGAAAGTGCCGGCCAACAAAAAAGATGGTACTTATTGTTAGAACTAACCATTTGGAGCAATAGTTAATATGGCGCAAAAGTTGTAGGATCCAAGATATAGAAGTTATACAAGTTTTAAGATTCATCATTTTCGTACATTTATTTTTCTGAAAGTGCCAGGAAACAAAATAAATGTACGAAAATGATGAATCATAGAACTTGTATAACTTCTATATCTTGGATCCTACAACTTTTGCTCCATATTAACTATTGCTCCAAATGGTTAGTTCTAACAATAAGTACCATTTTTTTTTGTTGGCCGGCACTTTCAGAAAAAGGCCCAAAAATGTATGAAGCCTGAATGATCTCCTTTAATATAGAAAATCCTCTCATAAATTTTGTGCTGTGGAAGATCAAAAATAAAAAATAATCGTATGAAATATTTAGTATTCATTTAATAAACATGTATATGGTTATTAAAATATTACGACTAAATTAAATAATAATTAGATAACATTTAAACTCCTTGGAATGGTAAAGTTACATATAAATATCTGTATAGTTAATGTTTAAAAATCTCCAGCTCGAAGAAATATTTATCCGATATGTTCCCCGCTCCTCAAATACCAAAATATTGTATTATTGTAAAAGGCCATTGATACATAAATTTATGGTAACATGATTTTATTTTTAAAACACGATATATAACGATACCAAAAAAAAATTGTCAGATATTATGTTTCCTCTACAATATGTAATAAGTAAGTATAAATAGAGTAAATTAAATATTAACAATTACACTAAAATTTTACATCAACTAGTTATACATTATTAAGTTAATTTATCAAACAGTATAAAATATCTCTTTTTCATTTACTGCAGCGCGTGGTATTAATTTATTGAAGCAGACAAAAGAAAAACTTTTATTTTCGGCAATTCGGTGTTTAGAGTGAAACAAACGACGTCTTTACCATGAAAATCTACGACATGCAATTTCCCCAAGTATTTATTACCAATCGATCTAGATAATATGTTTAATGGAGTAAATATATACTTTTTTTTTAAGTTCTTATAATTTAGATCATAGTTAATAAGCGCTACTGTAAGGCCAGATAATTTTGAAAGATTAAAAATTTATATAACTCACAATCTAACGCTGGTTGATATTTATATTACATGTTACATAGCACCGTATACAATTATTTTACTGTAATCAAACCATATAACTGAGTTCGCGCCCGAGTTGTGAGAGAGGTTCGGGTAAGAGAGACTGAAGGGACCGAGGGGAGGCTGGAGGCGGACGCTGTACATATATTGTATATTACACAACACGCATTAAATATATATTTGAGAACATTAATTTAACTCGTATTTATTTTTTGTTCTAAAGTTTTTCAATGACCCTTTTTAATTTGAAAGTTCATTACATACTGTCAGAGTATATACATTTAACAACGTGATATTACATCTTTAAAATGTATTTTATAGATGGTCTTGTATTTTTGAGTTCTTTTTACTAAATTATTATATTTATATTTAAAAAATGTTTAAAAAACAAACTAACAAATGAATATGATATAAGTATTTAATGTAATTTCAGTTTTTTTTGTATATTTTTCTATAATACATATATGTATACTAGTGTAAGCATTAAGAGTTAGTGAACATCAGAAAACGTTATTGTCATAGCGCTTCCTAAATTTAGTAGCTGTTGGCTAGCTAAATATGGGACGTAACATTTGGGGAAACTTAATGAAAAGCTTAATCAAATATACTATGTATAGATTATAATTAATTCGTGTTAATTTGTTTAGTACACGAAAATATATTATCATGGTAACATTATAAGTTCCTACTTAGAAATCACAGTTGCATTATAAATAAGATAAGAATGCTACAGCCTTCTTAACTTGCTTCCTTTAGTGAATAAAAACAAACATGCCGCAAGCTATTACGTATGAAATAAAGAAATAAAATCCGTCCACAAGCCGAGTAGGCCAAGCGTAGTGACACGCACGATAGAGTCAATCAGACCTCAGATCTCCAGTGTATCGTGATACAAATGTTAATAAGAAAACAGCTTAGAAATGACTGTTGTAATAATATCCACTACGAAAATAATACAGTTTTAAAACGTTATTTCAGACAACGATGCTGAAAAGTATAAAAAGAGCACTTAACGTACTGAAATTTCAATCAGTTAAACCTTGATCGGGACCTTAATATAATGATTATACCTTAGATTTACAAAACATTTTAAAGACCGGCTTACATTAAAGTACAACTACACTATTGAATTTTATTTACTATCGTAAATGTAATCCTAATATTGACTAACTATGTTTGAAAAGATTTTGATCAATTGCCTATTTAACCTTTTAGAAATACGATACTACGGTTCTGAAAGGTTAGTCTTTAATCAAACTAAAATAAGTAACAATTATATAAATGTTTTCCTCCGCCTTGTGATAAAAATTTAAAAGAAATCCCATAACTCCAAGACTTATAAACAAACAGGAAGACGATAAACAGTTACAAAATACTCAATTCCCCTCGACGTCTGCCGCTTAGGAATAAATCTTCAAGTTCTCTATTTTAAACTACTATAAGCTTGTTTGCAACTTTGGAAGCACAATTGCCTGATGAAGGATAGGTGACGTTTTCATTATTTTCTTAGAAGGTACTTAGAAGGCAGCCCTAGTAGGACCGTTTCAAATTTTGTTAGCTAGAAAGGGGAGCTTGGACAGCGGAGGTGAGCGTTTAACGCGCGTTAGAAAGGGGCCCCTTAAACCGACACCTGGGTCGCAAGTCCCAGTCACTACTGAAGCTCCTCTCCCTGCAACTCAATCACCCGGCACACGTAAGGTGTATCCATGGAAGGCTGAGAGGTTTTTATCGGAACCATCAAGTAAATAAGGAAAATTAGAATTTTTATGTGACCCTGGTTTCACCTATTGCAACTTTTTTGAAAATTCATATAAAAGAATATCATTGTTTTTAATAATATTAACGAATTGATATTATTTCATTAGATTCAAGGCATAATTGAGATTTCTTATTATATGTGTATATAATGAACATAAACACCGAGTTGGAATTAAATTCACTTGTTTATCACTAACTTTGTATGTTTCCTGTAAATTGTTAAACAACACAATAATTCAGAACACTGTAACTAAACTGAAATGTGATATTAACGTATTTTTTGCTTCTATGTATTAGCAAAGTACAAACAATTTAATTATAATTACCTTTCGAATGCTTTATTTCAATTATTTCCGGTACTTAATTTTAATATTTTCATATTCTAAAAGCTCCGGAATTATCAGTGAAGCAAAAAATATCCAATTTGTCACTCATAATTCAAAGGGCATTATTTTGAAAAGAAAGTTGCTCATTCAATTAATGTTCTTATTTCTATGTACATATAATTTGTATTCTAATAAAGCGATTCTTATCATATTGTATAACTAAATTAGTCGGTCTGTTGAATACTTCGGGTCGTTTGGTTTTAATGAGATTGAGAGATTTAATATTTTCTTTCCATTTCACACTGCCATATTATTCGTAAGTTCCAATAAAAAATAACTTATGAATAAATATTGATTATATTAAAAATACTTTTATAGTATTTAATCTACTGACTTTATTATTTTAAAATTAAACAATGTTTTTGGATATACTACGAGTATGTATTGTTTAATTCTACATTTCATCCCACGTTTAGGTTATTTTACAGCAGCAGTTATCACGGGCAAACCTCAAGATACAGTCAGCGCATTATGCTTGCATGTAGACTCTAGAACAATAAGCCGGAACGTTTTAGATATTATGGATAATTGCATTTACAGTTATTCTACATAGGTGCCAACGTTGTATCTTAATATAATAATGAAAGAATCGTTTATAATATTTAAACTCTTTCAATTAAGAAGTGATTAATAGTTTTAATTATATTAGAACTTTGAAGAACTTGACAACTCTTTTATGAAATTTAGAATACAATATATATTTATCATGAAATATAAAGGACTTCTTCCATCCATCGATATTAATTTCTAAAATTATAACTTCAGTCTTTATGTCATCTAATTATTAAATAAGAATTTATTTGACTGGACTTTCACAAAAAAAAAAATACACCACATGGCATTAATAATTATTAATTTATACACCAAATGCAGTATAAGTATTAAAATATGTAAATTGTAGGTATATGTTCATAGGTCTAACAAATATAAGATAACCTAAGTATTAATTATTCCTTTTGCGCAAATTATTCTTTTCTTTTTACTAGTGTATTCCTAATCTTAGCCTAGTAAGATAGGCTAAGATTAGGAATACATTACGTATAGATAAATTTTGATAGAAAACAAAGAGAAATCATTTAATATCACTACATAGTTGAACAAAATCGCTTTCTCTGTTTCTATATCCCTTTGTATGATTAAATCTTTTAAACTATTCAAAGGATTTGATGCAGTTTTTATTAGATAGAGTAATTAAAGAGGAAGGTTTATAAGTATAATAATACCCATTAAATAGTTAAGAAATACTCTAATTTTTCGCAGGAATACTCACATCCTTCAGCTTCTGTACTGTATTCTGTTCAATCCGTCTTCTCCTTCATATCTAAAAGAACGTTTTCAATTTCTTAGTTCTTCACATAGTCATAATCTTCGTTCTGAAGAGAATTTAATGTTAAAAATACCACCTCATACAACTTCTTTTTACACTCACTCTTTTACTGTCCATTCTATTCGTCTTTGGAACTCTCTTCCACTCGAAGCAAGACGTGCACCAACCTTGACTTCTTTTAAAAAACTGATAAAAGAGCACTATCTTGCTTCGTGACATATTATGTAACTATGTATAGTATGTAAATGTATATATTTATAATGTGTATGTATATTATATTATTATTATGTAAGTATATATTTATGGTATATTTATTTATGTATCGTATATATACATATATGTGGATGTATATATATATATATATATATATTGTATCTATATTTATAATTTGTACACCCCTACCATCCTATCTCTCTCCTCTACCAAAGGTTGCCTGGAAGAGATCGCTGTTTTAGCGATAAGGCCGCCTGTTGTACATTTTCTTTTCTTTATGTTACTCCTATTATGTGTCTATATTGGTGTACAATAAAGAATATATAAATAAATAAATAAATAATTTTTGACTTTTTTAAGGAGTATCGTAAGTAATAAAAATTTTGTCCCTTAAATTGCAAACGTAGGCTGAACCCTACGAGATTGATCAAAATAATGTATTAAGTACACATTTACACATTGATAGTCTTCAGAAAACTCTCTAATGGTAGGTATATGTGTATCTGCTATGGATTTTCCACAATATATATGTGTATTATTTCGTCATTTACTATTTACGTCAAACCTTGGTAAATTTTCTAAGCGATTTTAACCAATACAGCATCATACTTTATTGAATTAAGTACTTAAATACATTGGTGATTTAATATAGATCTATGTATATGAAGTAGATTTTTTGCCTGTGCGAAACCGGAGCGGGTCGCTATGTTTTTATATAAAATGTTCACAGTTTTTGTGTAGTGTATTAACAGTAGACAATAAAATACAGGTAAATACAACTAATAATAACTAAAGATAAATTAATTAAGAATGAATTATAACTAAAAAACCAGACAGTAAAATTGTTACGTACAATCCTGCATTTAAAAACAATGTAATATTTTTTCAAAATCGGTTCCTATTTTCTTTCGTTTAATTGTAATAACATTCGGTAATTCACACAACAGCGCGACTCGTACAGAAAGTAATTTAATTTATCCCAAAAGCTTGCTGATTCTAACAGAAGTAAACCAATACTCCTTAAAACTTTATCCCCATTTACATAATGAAATGTGCTGGCTTTGGTTCTTTAAAAAACAAGCTTCCAAATAAAATAAAAGACTTCCTTAACAGTGATTATTACATT
The DNA here is from genome assembly GCA_916720795.1 of Danaus chrysippus. Lineage (NCBI taxonomy): Eukaryota > Metazoa > Arthropoda > Insecta > Lepidoptera > Nymphalidae > Danaus > Danaus chrysippus. Next base: position 4,096,876 of record CAKASE010000077.1, on the reverse strand, counting down.
TTTACATCATTATTTACGAATTAGAAATTTAGATTACCTAATGAAGAGCGACATTATTTTTTCCTTTTTTAACAAATAGGTCTGTCTGTCTGTTTCTGTTTGATTATATGTATGTTTTTATAAAACAAGAAAAACCTGACGGAAGTAGAAGTACGATTGTTTTATTTTATATCAAAGCTGGGAAAAGAACAGACGGTCTACTTGATGGACGGTTGTGTCTGCGTTGAAAACCTTGATTTTGGAGGAAGGTAGAGGATAGGGTGGGCAAAAGGAAAGGACATCCGGCTTTCTTAATCATTGATTGAAATGCAGCCATTTATAACTACTTCACGTCGATCTTCGTTGTGACTGTGGTACTTCTAAATAACTCTTCTAAATAACTGTCCCTCACGTTAAAGGAATAAATCAATTCCGTTCCCTCACTAGGAAACCTTAAAAACCGACATATGTTGTAACATAAAAATATTTATTTTTTTCCTCTAACCTAAAATAAGAGACTTATAATTTTAACATCTACATTTGTATGTCTGTTTGTCGGATCCCAGTTCATGAACGGATTGATTGATTTCAATGCGTATTCCACATTTGATAGCCAGCTTGCTTGCGGTGTTTTTAAGCTATGATTAGTTACACAACGGAGTAAGAGAAATAGTTTTTAACGAAATGATTTACGACATTTGATACTTTTATTTACTGATACTGATTTATAATTTACCGATTTTGATACTTAGATTAAGAGCTTCAAGTAGAGGATTTTTAAGCAGGGGATAACACGTGGTTTTAATAGTGCAGCTGATTATTTTCTTACAATATTTTTTATTATTACTTAGTTGAATGAGAAGTTTTCATAACATGTCGAGAATAACATGCCTTCACAACAATTATAATGTTGACTTATTCTAAATTTAACTCCCACCTATATATCTAAAATACGCCTTGTTTATTCATATAAACAACAAATTATTATTCTAAAAAAAATCATCTTAAAAGTGAAGACAACAACTGTGTATTATAAATTTTCTTTGTACAACATTACCGTACAGATCCTGGTTTTATGATGAATTGAAACAAGAAGAGAATGAAATTGTTTACAAACTTAAAACTAGCTCAAGTTTTAAACTAGCTGCGTTGATGTGAATAACTTGACCCGAACCTGTTAATATTTATTCGTATAGCAAAGAAACTACATTTTTATTACTAGTTATATAACAATGTCAACAAAACTTTAAATACTTTACATTTCTTAATTGTTATATAAATTTCACACTTTATTAAATCACAATATGATGATAATGCGTTTTAGAGGATTATGAATTTGAATTACGTTTCATTCCCATGAATAAATCAGAAATAATGGTAGAAAATTCTTAATAAGTCTTTAATACGATTGTGTAATATATATAAATCATTCAAGGTTACAAGGTTTTATATTGACGTGACGTGACGTGTGTGGGGTGACGTGAGAAATATTTTGCTCTTTTATTAAATTGAAGGTTACATTTGTTGATTATATCGTTTAAAATACTGTTCACATTGTATTTAAATGTGCGGTTCACGGGCAGCCACTGGATCCAGGAAGACTACGAAACAGTTCTGACAAGTAATAAAGTATCGAAACGTAAGTAATATTACTTACTGTCTCACAAGTTAAATGAAAACTTATAAAAAAAAACACTTAATAAATATGTCTTAATATAATTGTGTTTATGTCGTAGGCAATTTGCATAATATGTCAGTTTACAAATGCCTGAGGCAGATGGTAAATTGTCGTCATTTTATAAAAGGTTTTCTAATATTAGTATTTTCTTTTTATGTCCCAAAGGGGCACTCGAGCAGACGGCCTACCTGATGGTAAGTAGTTACCGTTGCCCATGGACATCTGCAACACAAGGGGTGTTGTTGAAGCGTTGCCGGCCTTGTTTGAAAAGGAGCCTGAACACTTGCTTTTTGAAAGACCCCATGTTGTAGCTCTCTGGAAAAGCCTCGGGAGGAAGATCATTCCACATCCTGCACGTGCGTGGTAAGAATGAACGCGACGCACGTACAGTCTTGCAATTGAATGCATCCAGGTGATGTGGATGAGGTAGTAGCGCATTTTATAGTTTCCTTCTTCATTTTTCTCGTTTAATGTTAGGTTAGGTTCATGTTTATAAAATGCCGTAGTTGTTTGTAAACGGAAACATTATAAAATTTAATGCGACATAACTAAATTGTCCGATAATGATTTCTTTTATAAGTTAAGAAAACGGTTAATAATTCACCAAAATTTACATTGAGGCTTTTGCCTTTTATTTATAAGGACACAATGATCAAACGCCCGAATCTTTAAATATTTTTTCCATACAATCTTGTCAACATAAATGAAAATTTAATTTTTTACTCTTGTTAACATATTTTCCAAATATTTATTATACTTTGTTTGATGGAGCAAAATTTTATTACATGAGACTTTTTAACATAAAAATAAGAAATTTGCTACAAAGTATATGAAATCAAATAGATCTCTGACATATAAAAAGGAATATGTTGTTACAGAAAATGGATTTATATATAAAGTGGGTTTATTTCAACATACTGTCACTATTTGTTTCATTTTCATCAATGTGTAGGTATATAATATACATAACTTCAATTGAATGTCGCATGTTGCATTTTAATTTTAACGAAAAATGTTTTCTTATAATCACATAATGAAAAATATATCTACAGTTTTAATCTAAGGTACATATTAATCATGTTATTAAATTGTATTTGCAATATTTCCCAGTGAAGATACTTTGAATTGGTTAAAATACTGATTAAGAAACAGTGAGATTAAATAGATAGAAAATATTTAAACCATTTTAATAATATGTCTACATCCATCGCTTATAAAATATTATAAAAATAGAGAGAACAAGCCAGACAACTTTGTTAGAATATAAATTGATAGACCTCGTGGTTATTCTACAGATACTTACGTCTTACATTCAACTATTATTATAAAACAAAAAAACACTTAATTGTCCGATGACACGTATATATATCTTTTTGTTATCTTGTAGCAGTTCCTAGTGATCAATGTATTGTTTAGTTCCCCATATACATATGTAACATTTTATTCACATGTTGTTATTAGTGTTAATTATTCTAAAACGACTTTCAATATACAAAAGTCTCATGTAAATGCAGAACTTAACAGTGGAAAACACATTTAGAGTAACGAAGACGACTACGGCCTGTGTGCTTATTTTAGTTTTACAAGTTATTTTACTTAAATCAATAATTTTTTGCTTTGTAATTAGGTTTAAAAAAATTAAATAGGGGTAACTACATAATTTTCTTGCATCAAATCAAAGTTTCTCTTTTTCTTTGATTTTCAGTTTGTCGTGTTTGTTATAGATTGTTAGACGGAATCATAAAAATTAGGTTCATCATTACTGACAACTTTTTCCTTTCCCTAACAACATATAAATTATAAATATAAAATATACACTTCAAGTGAGTAATTTTTGCAAATAAGACGAAACGTTGAATAAAATGTACATTAGTTAAATAAGCGAAGGAATTCATCCTTGAAAAAATAAAAGTTTCTTTGTTTTATTCAAAAACTGAATATAAATTAATAAAAATCATAACTTAATATAAATATATTAACTACATATAATTTGTATCTAAAGTTGTGATCATAACAATACCCAGGTTGATGAGTACAGAGGGTCGGATAATAAACCTTATACCTTTAATGAAGTTGTGTAATTTAAAAACAATTTGGTTTGTGTGATGAAGAATACTATTCATTCATTAGAGAAAGGAAACACACTGTTTCTAATATTAAAAGTGAATAAAACATGAAAGCTATTAAAGCCTAAACCTCCGATTTTTAGTGGAATTTTGTTAATAATACTGACCTGTTCTTGAACTTATCATTATTTTTAATGAAAAATTTTAAGCGAAAAATAAAATTTCTGGCAATATATTTGATATAATAGAAAAGGATATAATAAAATTGTTCTCACAATATAACATTAATGCTCTCGACTCAATGAGTCAATCGACCCGCTAATTAAGTTGCGGAGTGTGTGTGATATTAATGTATCGAATTGATTTCTCGTTTATAACTAAACTATACATATAACCATATAATATTTTCTATAGAAACTTAATCCGATGTTGTAATATTTTATATAAATATCTATTTAAAACTAAACATGTCCACCAAATATCATTTCGTTCTGTCAACAGAACGGAATCAACCAAATCAACAAAATATCAGTGACAATATGTGACAAAATATCAGTGACAAATTCAAAACAAACAATCGGGTTATCTAAATAAAATAGTTAAATATAAATATCTCCGACAGACTAACCTTAACTTGAAAAATCTCTGAATATTATTTGTATAATTTTTCATAGCTCTGAAAGTATATTGCAATTTAGTAGAAAATTTGTGTTTAATTACTGAAAATATATTTTACACAAGCCAATACTCGTAGTACTCGAGATAATTTTAGCAATAATAAGTATAACAAATACAGAATTTATTACTGTACTGACTAGGTATACTGAAATCTACAGACTTGAATGAGGCAGTTCAAAGGCGAAAGACAATAAAAGGTATTCACAATATGTAAACTGTAAAGTCTCCGGGAACTTTCGCTTTAAACTTTATCTCTCTGTGATTCTAGCAAAAACTCTTATTCTCTTAAAATTCACAAAGTTACTTGGATATACTAACACAACGTAGGCTGTATATTTATTTATACTAGAATTTTTTACTGTTCCATAAAAGATGGAAAAGTGAAAGTAGAGGAGAATTTGAAATGTTAGCGACCGTTTAGGACCTGAGTTCACAAACTATCTAAATAAACTTATTAATGACTTGTTTTTAGGATCCTTGTCGTTAAAATCAAACTCTGGAGATTATAACGCTGAATGTTATTTAAGAAAAGTGTTTTTGTAATGTCAATAATTTATAATTACTATCAAAAATATAATAGGGTACTCTATTTATCTTAGTGACAGTGACAAATGGTGTTACTTAAGGTAACTTAAATAGCTGAATGAATTCATGTATTTTTTGATAAAATGTGTCAAAGAAATAAACAAGTCGGCTTCTGTTAATGCTAATACTACAATGCTTAGCTTGTATATCTATAAAAGATAGAACTCTGAATTTAGTATTGTTTGTCAAGAATACAATGAATGAGTCGTACTGATAACTTGGTTTTACAATCTCGTCTCTCAATCTGACACAAATATATCTGAAGGTCATTCATCTTTATCATCTGTACAGCCTCCTTAGGTAGGATACGTTCCCCAGTGTCCACTCTCCTTATGCCGGGTATTATTGGACCCCAGTCGAATCAGACTAACACTGATACTACACAGAAGGTAACTTCACGAATCTACAAAGGAAAACGATAAAATTCTATTATGGGATTTAAAGATAATTGAGTTTTGTTTAAACAAAGAAATAAATTCTATATATCGTTTCTTAATATCCTTGAATTTTAGTTCGAACATTTTTTTGGACTTTTTTACTAATGAATATGCCTTATTACAGAAATGTATTCAAATGATAAATTGAAGTATTACGATTAAGAATACATATGTGTATGATTTTAATATAACTTTATTATTAATATTTTACTTCAAATTAATATCCAACTTAACTAGTTCGATTTAAAAATATATATATAAATATTGAACATAATATTATAAAGATATCAAAATGGTATTGTTATGAGCAAACATCAGTAAACCTTGTTATTTGTTTTGTTGAAGGTTTCTTATATTTTTCTCAGTATTAATTTGCTCGGATCATTGAAATACAATGTGAACAATGACCGAAAAATCAGTTTGATACAAGATTAGAAAAACCCGATATCTGAAGAAAGAAAAAATAAAACATATAATATGTAGTTGTGTTTGATAAAAAGAATCGTTATCAGACTGAATTATCAAATAGTTGAAATTAGATTGATTTTATATTATATCAGAATCACTATAAATATAATAAAGAGTTGCTATATAATATAGTCTTGTTTATGTTTGTCAATTTGTTATAATAGCTTAAGGTTTATTATCCAAAAGATGATTGTGTATCTTTTAAATTCATATTCATATTAACGTAGTTCATACAATATTTGTCAGCTTCAAGGCTTTAAAGTAAATAAGCTGTTACAAAGCTACTGCTGTGAATGGGTGAAATGATGAGATTTAAGATTTTCACGAGTACTAATTTAAATGAAACTAATATTTTCTATTTTACTACGAGATTTTTTATTTTTGACTATAAACTACATACTCCCGACGTTTCGGCTACTTTACAGCAACCGTAATTACGGGCAGACGAGATGTGAGATGACATCTCAGTCAAAAATAAAAACCGCGTAGTAAATCCGAAAATATTAGTTTCATTTAAATGGATGAAATGATTTTTATATTTATATGAATTTTTAAGTGTTAAAAAAATATCTGTTTTTTTATAAATCCATGACAAATTGAATTAGACATGAGCCACATTTCTGTGAGCTTTACATTGAAAAAAATAGTAACGGAAAGGTGACCTTGTCTCAGAAATCAGGAGGTTCATTCAGTCAATATAATAGATGGATACACAAAAGATTTGTTTACTTTTTAATGCTGGAGCTAAACCTAACACTACTTTTTAACTCTATATATGTATATGTACACATTGGTTATACCTCCAAACGTCTGAATTATATAGGGTGGCCACCGGAGGTTCCAGGAAAACTACGAAACATACTTATATGTATATTAACATACGAATTACATGTTAAAACTTATAACCTACATCTAAGACTACATGATTGCCCAAATGTTAGGATGATAATGACATTCTATTGCTTGTGTGGTATGTAGAATCTTCTGGTTGACACGGCTTGGTGTTGGCTCCGCGGAGTCAGCGGCGTCACTCGTTATACGATATTTTACCGATACAAAGATGTCACCTCGGCTATGTTCATTTTTTTTGTTCATAAGTAGCGCGTACGTAACATCTGTGATAATATTATTAATTATTATTCTCTTTTCTTTTATTATTACATCTGTTTTATATTTTAAACATCAAATAAAAGCTAAGGAATTATAATTCCTTCAACAATGCTAATAAACATCAATGTTTTATACATAATATGTTTTGTATATGAATAATTTTAAATATTCTTTATTCGTCACAAATTTCAAATTGACAAGCGACACGAGAATTTTTTATGAAATTCTCAAACAAGCTAATGATTAGTCTTTCTAAAAAAGCATTGCCTCTAGTTTATATTTTATAAAATAGTAACTTTTAGTTTTTAAATTTTTATTGTGAATTAAAATCTTAACATAATAAAGATTGTATAAAAATATTAAATTCATTTAGTACTTTTAATGTGTGATACTCATCATTTAAGATAGTCTAGCCCTACTTAGTAGGGAAAATCTGTGTTTTTAAAACAAAAAGAGATTAAAAACAATAATGAAGAGGGAAGTGAATTATTAAAGTGCTTCGTAATGTACTGTACTATATGTTATTATCATTTTAATAAACTAAAACTAACATTATTTGCTTTAAAAATGGTTATTATCAATATGAAGGATCACCTACAAGTTCATCAGAAAATTATGGAAATTGTCAACACATTATTTTCATATGAAACACCTTCTAAATATAATTTCTAAGAAAATCAAACGTCTCTTGTGATCTCCTCCTTAGAAAAAAAATAATGTTTTATGTTATATACTGCGTGGGATAAAAAATCTATAAAAACATTACATGGTGTATTTTTTAAGATTTTACTGTGTAAATCTTGTTACTAAACTATACTGATAATGAGGCTATACTGATAATGAGGCTAAACATTAAAAAATATTTTTTTTGTAGTTATAATGGAAATCTGTGATAAATGCACTCATATACAACATTTTTTTAATTACTTTTATTTATATTATTAATATTTAAATATTTGAAATTTTCCACCAAACAAAAAAGATTTATATATAAATTTATAATGAAATAAAAAAAATTTCGGAAAGTATTAGTATTATCCTAAATAAAGACTAGATAACACCACCTCAATAAAATAGCTCAAGTTTGTTGATCAAAACACACGTACACATGAACCGTACGCTTGCTTTGATAGTTGTGGTCACATGACATGGTGAACCCTCGAATTATTGAACACAAAGGGATCAAGAATGTTCACAAAGACTTAGTCGCTTTGACCTTTATGTTTGTGTGAAATTTTTGTGAAAAACCTAGAAAAGGTTTAATTGATGTTGGACAATGTGATTCTTATTTGCTTTAAAAACATTTCCAAATAAATTTTGTTATTCAAAAATGGTGCTTATTTCAAATTTTCATTACGAGATTTTATTTATAAAACACAGAAAGTTTGCATGAAAATAATCATAAAATTTGTAACGTACATATTGAAAAATAAATGAACATCGCCAGGGTAATATCTTTGTATGGATAAAATATAACACAACGGGTAACGCTGCTGTCTCCGCGGAATGAACACCAGCCGTGTAAACCAAAATATTCCTAATACCACAGAAGCAATAGAATGCCATTGACATCCTAACATCGGGGCATTCATGTATTCTTAAATATAATTTATAAGTTTTAATAAAAAATTCTTTTTATAGTAAACATATAAGCAAGTTCGTGGTTTTCCTGAAACCTCCGGTATCCACCCCATATATTATACCTATAATTAATTTGTAAATAGTGTTAATGCTGAAAACAAACTTTTAATTTGTTTTGTATAAGTAACCCAATATTCATACACTTTAATCCGCTACAAGAGACTTAAATTTTGTTTTTAATGGTAGCTCATAAATCAATTAAGTAATTTGCATGAATACATTCCGTTCTCTTTACTTTTGTTAACATTAATTTTAAATGCAAAACTTGTTATCATTTATTATAAAACTTGTGATCTTATATATAATAATTGAGAACTTTTCAGACACTTTAGTTTATTTTTGCTTATCATAATTACCTTTATGCATAATATTGCAGTGTCCAACGGTCAGTAGATTGTTACTCACATCGCAGCTAATTTAAACTAATGTGACTTTCTTTTATTAAGTGTGAGAGAGATAAAACTCTAAGTCCCCTTCTAGAAAGTAGTTCTCTCTAACTAATATGTTTCCTCGCAAAGGACAGCTGACAAATAATATGACTTGAACAACGCACCAACAATTGTACAAATAAAATAAAGAAAGATTAATATAGTTATTTTTTCTGTATTTACTGGTTGAGACCGTATGTTGTTGATTATATAACGTCTTTAACAACTAATCTAATGATGAGCTTCCCTACTAGAATCTGGAGATGATATTGCCAATCACCGTTAACTATATATCTATTTAATTTAGGTATGTTTGAATGTTAGTCACTATTGTTACTACTACATTTTGAAGAGAAGACTGCATTTGGCGCAAGTTGCTATACTACAAGTTTCAATTGTTCCGTTTAAATTTTATATCAGTAAGTATATAACGTATGAAAGTATATATTTGGACAAAACTATATACTAAGAATGAAAATTATTAAGTTGATACAAAAAATTTAAGTATAGTGAGGAAATGACGGTCGGTTCATTTATTGAACGTGGTTTCACTCTGATTTAAGTTATATATTGTAGTTATACTTTAATAACTTTTTGTATTAATGAATTCCTATTTTAGGATTATAATCCAGGATAATATATTGTTACAGGCTGTGACTGAGGTTCGTTTCTGTCGATTAATGACGTTATTAACATTGAATCATATCAAAGAACTGTGGTCGTATGAAAACATGATATGACAGTATTGTTATATGAATGTAACTTAGCGTTGTGTTTATTCTCCTTGATACATATTACAGATAAAATCTCATAACAGACATTGATTTTTTTGCAGATACTGATTTTAGTTAATTAATCAGCATCCCTACTCAAAGTTGGGATCATTACTATACATACGTAGCATCAACACTCTTCAATTCATAAATTTTATTATAATTTGATTCGATGTAAAACGGAAATTGCTTCATATACAGTGGACGATGCAAACTTGTAGTTACTACATTTGTGTTGGATTAATTATTTTTTTATTATTTAACATTTATCGCTACTTATAAAAGTACACGTCTATTCATGTAACTGTTCTTTCGTCATTATAATTTCATACAAATTGAACTATCCATGTACTTTTTCATCATGAAATTCATAATAATTATGCACGAAATGTAAATTTTAATGATAAACGGTTATATTGTTTTGTAAATTAAAATATTTTTACTGTATTGTAACAAGTAACGCGAAGTGTTCGATGTCACTGAATTATTGATTACAGATTGATCTATAAAAGCCGTTACGGGCTAAATTGAATTCTTATGTAGAAGCATCACGGCGAGAAATGGCTTCCGAACTTAATTTCACAAAAAAAAACTCATATTATTTTAAAATATGGCCAAGAAATAAATAGCATCAGACTTAATATTATTTTAAAACATAAATATTCTATACTCTGTTATTCTTATACGATACTTGTTTTTGTGTAATAAAAAAATTCTAAAAAATAAATAGTATTTTAGATGTGGTAATCTAATAAATTGTTGTATTAATAAAATAAAATATGAATTTATCAGTGTAGTAGTCTCTGGAGTTGTATTAACTGAACCCGGTACTCTGAGAGTCGACGAGCCTCGGTGAAATACATAGAGCATTAATTAATATGAGAGCTGGTGAATGAATCGGTAATGACGTCGCTTGGAGTCGTCCTCAAATATTAAACTGATAATATCACCAATAATTTCAAGTACAGCGTAAGGATATATCTTCCTTTAAGCTCTGATTGAAAGTTAATAGCCATCATTGAAACGGTTCCTTTTAAATTTCTTATTTTGTTGTAAATACAAAATTCACTTTAAACTAAAATAATATTTTATTTTTTTCTCAAATTTTCTTTGAGTGATAAAGGTTACTTATAGCATATTTTGACTTAAATAAAATTTTAAAGACGTAATATACAAACAACATAGATAGTACATAGTTACAAGTGCCTAAATAAAATGTGCAGCGTAAATTCAAACTAAAAATACTTAAAAACATTTCAACTTAAACTTCTTTCTATAATTTGTTTTGTTTAAGCTTTATTGGAAATGTTAAAAAAGTTTAAGGATTTTGTTGCTTATTTTGCTGGTAAAACTGTTTCATTTCTAGGAAAAACTTTATAATGTATTTTTTTTTTTGATTTTGATTTTTATCACTTTGAAAGTATATATCGGATTTAATACATATTCGTTGATTTTAAAGAGAGGGACGCCAGCTTCACTGATGATACAAATGTCACTTCTTCTAGAGCATTCGATGATATTTTAAAATGAAACTGCAATTGATCTTAATGCTCTTGTATTTCTCAAAGATTCTTCATAATAACATGCTTCTATGATACACGCTCACTGAACTCTGAATTATCAATGCTGAATTCTCTATTCTGGAGTCCGCCGTCGTGAGTCCAGACGTCATATTTTTGATTCAAACATAATTCTATTCTCTTTTGATTTCGTTTTACTTTTAACAATAATCATAAATACTAATGAGGTTTAATAAGAATTGATGGCAGCCTCTAATTATTTTCAAGTCGCATCCGTTATTAAAGCTGGTAGCGCCGATACGGCCATTCTGACAGGCGGTGCGTGCTCTGCACCTGCCTGGTTATGTGTTCTTTCTTGGTTGGTTTTCGTTATGTGCTTGGACCAGTCGCGCGTCTCGTAGAGTAGATGGGACAGGATCAAGAATTGATGCTTCATCTTCCGAAGTCATGCCGATACGGTCATACTGATGTTTGCTCTGTGATAAAAGATAAATGCTTTTGTAGTCTAGGTACTTCCACAGTAACCCTAGGTAACTTTATATTGTTACAATTATGAATATCAAATATTTTTTTTTTGATCGTATGGGTAACGTTGTTTACTACAACACAACTTTGAGATGGTCATAATATCACGTCCAATTATCTAAGCTATGTAGCTTTGGGGGCATCACACGAACATTCATAACATATTTGTCATAGGACGTCTCCGCCCGCCTACAACATTTTTTTTTTTATTTATTTGTCATAGGACGTCTCCGCCCGCCTACAACATTTTGTTTTTATTTATTTGTCGTAAGACGTCTCCACCCGTCTACAACAATTTTATTTTATTAACCATTTTATTATTATTATTATTTTGTTATGGTTCGGATCCGCCATCAAAGGCATCTTTTATAGTAATAATAATAATTTAATAATTTTATAGTAATATATCTCAAAGTAAGTGTTTCAAAATCACACTTTTATCTACGACATATGTAATGCGTTTGAAATGAAGTAAATTGAACAAAATGAAATACGCTCACCGGATAACTATTAGGTAGTCGAACAGTCTACCTTGCTGCTCGTTTACTTATACTCTCTCGTCACTCCAGTGGAACTTCGTCTGGCTGGTCACGAATCACATTTCAAAGTGTTCCTCGGTTTCTATTACTTTTTCTGTGATATTTTTTTTTTATATTAAATCTCCATTCTGAAATTATTTAAATTTTAGCTCGAAATCTCTAAAATCCAACTTTTTATCTTCTCTCCGCCTCGACCATCCTGTTTTAAATGTGTTGCTTCGATATCCACGGACGGATTGTCAAAATGTAATCTAAACTGTTAAAGCCGGATTGACTTGTTCATAATATCGTCAAGGATACTAAATTTGTCAGATGTACGCTGATGCCTGTAATTACATAATACTATTTATAGGAATAATAGAGCCCGGCCTCAATCCTCGCAAATAGTTGACGATTTGTTTTCTATTCCCGGATATGTTATTTGCCATTGATTCTTGTATAACGCACCCCTGAAATCATGCATTTTATTAAGATTAAATTTACCAGTTGATATTAAATTTAAATTCGGCGTGATATCCTTTTTCCGTCGACAACTTGATTCAAACGTTTGACCACGGTTAGCAGAAATGGAACAAAACTTAGCTGTACTCGCAATAGGTGTATTTGATTAGAAATTTGGAGTCAATTATGCTATCATTTGAATTATAACATCGTTTTTTTTTAGTGGCACTGCTGTGTGTGTTGACCGACATGTTGTTAATATTACTGCGGAGAGTATGTCTACAGTCGATTCTAAATAAAGCCGTGGCGCCGGCTGTTTGATATCAAAATCATGTAAGTTCTTATAGATTGAGTGACTTCATATTTACTCATAGTTTCCCAAGGCCGCTCTTCGTAATCTCATGGTATTCTCAAGGATACAGCAAGGACCTGTGGTTAGCTCAAGGGTAACTCGTGATTAGCTCAGAGGTCACGCTCTCCAGATCTATGGTGTAATACTTGTCTCTTCACGGCTCCACAAGGCTTCCCTACAGAATCTCATGGTTCTCTTGAGAATACACCATGGACACGAGATTAGCTCACGGAAATTCCCTAAACACTAAAGGCAACATAGAGCTCTCATTATTTCCGAAAAAGAAGAGCGCGTCTTATCTCGTAAGTTTTAAAGATATCACTATTAAAATAGTTTGCCTCTAGTTTCGTGATAATAAAATTAATTTCGTTATCTATTTCTTGTTTAGCCTTCAACCAATGGTCTGTTGTCCCGGCGAAATGAAAGCATTTTTGATTCGAAATAAGTGGCAAAGGATATCTATCAGACACCGTATTCTTATTTAATTCTCTCTATGACATTATTCAAATGATTTTTCAGTCCCAATCTTGTTTGTTTTAAGAATGAGACATTATTTTTAATCCCTATAGAATACCCTAATGTAAGCAGATCCTGTCTAATCATAAGGTCGTTGAAAATACATGAATTCACAACATGGAAAACTCACTTTACTGAATCACTCTTAAATTGTTTAAAGAATTTAGATATAACATTTAATGCGAGCGTTACTTCACCTTCTAATGCAATTGTATTATTATATTGTGATTTACTTAGAAAAGTATCTTTCAAAAATTTTTTTTTTTTTTATTAAAGAACATTCGGTACCCGAGTCGAAACAACATGAAAACCTCTCACCGGTTTCACTCCAGAGCTGAACCATATCTGGATTGAACAGATATTCACGTGTCGTTCGGTCCATGCTTAATTGGCTTTGAATTCAACACTGGGGCAGCGCGGCGCGAAGTAGCCTCGTTCACCATACTTGGAGCAACTAGGACTAATCATTTACTTCGGCGCGCCAGGTTCTTTTAATTGTTGAGAGGAGCTGGTATCTGAAAACTCAGGATGTGTATTAGTATTTGGTCAAGCCTGCTATGGCCTCAACCTTCAGTTAAAACGTGCCCGTCTTGCCTCAGTTATAGAGCCACATCGTCGCATAATATCTCCGCTTAATATCCATACTACGTGGCTTCTTATGTAAATGTTGTAACCAATCGTATTCACATATTTGAGCTCACTCCTTTTAAAGATTTCATTTTCATTTGAGAATCATGGTTCCTGATTTACTACGTATTTATAGCCATGTAGATGTGTTGACACCATTCCCGAAGTTACACACTAACACCGGGGTCAAACGATGATAAAAATGATCTTCTTAGTAATTTTAATATTATCCCTTGATTTATTTGTAAACGTTTGCACACGCTCTGCATTATTGACATCAATGAATGGCATGAAAAAAATTTTCTTTTAGCGTTCTTCAGTACGCAAGTTCTCCACATGGTTATTTTCTTCAGCTGGATAGGATTTATAAGACCGGCATGATCACGAGAGCGATCCCACTTCTGATATCGGATTTAATACATATTCGTTGATTTTAAAGAGAGGGACGCCAGCTTCACTGATGATACAAATGTCACTTCTTCTAGAGCATTCGATGATATTTTAAAATGAAACTGCAATTGATCTTAATGCTCTTGTATTTCTCAAAGATTCTTCATAATAACATGCTTCTATGATACACGCTCACTGAACTCTGAATTATCAATGCTGAATTCTCTATTCTGGAGTCCGCCGTCGTGAGTCCAGACGTCATATTTTTGATTCAAACATAATTCTATTCTCTTTTGATTTCGTTTTACTTTTAACAATAATCATAAATACTAATGAGGTTTAATAAGAATTGATGACAGCCTCTAATTATTTTCAAGTCGCATCCGTTATTAAAGCTGGTAGCGCCGATATATACATATTCACTCTTTACTTTATAATTGTTTTTTTTCTTTTGTGGAATTAGATATAAAGCTGAGTAACTATGTTAGAGTATTTAATACAACAGAAAATATATTAATAATAAAAAAAGCCTATTAATATTGAAAATGTTTTGTTGTACTCGTATATCAGAAATATCACGAATGAATTACATTTTAACGCCATTTGAATTTTTCATTAGGTTTTCAGTAATTCCTCTCGCTTTACAAAGAAACCTTCTAGCTCTTATAAAGTGTGTTGTTTGAAAAGAAAGAATAAGAAAAAATATATATCGCTTAAAGTTCTTAACGACTTTACAGTAGAACTGTTTTCATAAATAGTTAATTAGATGTTGAGCGGAGAACCATCTTTTTGATATGATCTTCCTAGAGTACAAACTAAACGATTCGCTCTTCTCTATTTTTTTAGCTCAACAAATGTATTGGACTAGTTTATCTATCTATGTCTATATTTTTGGATTTGGAGGTAAGCAAGAAAAGGGTGAAAGAGCTTTTACTGAGATTTGACTTTACGCCATTGAGTTTGTCTTTACTTAAAAGATATTGAACTTTGGACGATGTTTTCTGGCTTCTCGATTGAGATTGACGTATTATTAAATGTAAAGCACAATTTGTGAATTAATTGAGGTTTCCTGGTAAACAATCACGCCTTACGGTTGAAAAACGATGAATAAACTCAAACTCAAACAAACTTTATTCAATATAGAAGCATTACACTTTCTTATTGATGGTCATTTGAGACACTACCACCGGTTCGGAAAAGAAAATACCCTGACCTGAAAATATCCTGACACAAATATAAATACATATATTTAGTAGTAAAAGAGACCTTGTTAATAGCGATGTCTTTTGATATTAAATGGTCGCTAATCGTTAGTGGAGGCGATACTGATCAAGAGCTGTAAGGTTTGACTGTTTTCGTAAATGGTAAACGTATGTCGAACGAGATAATTTTTAAATCTGCGTCAGTACTGGTTGTTAAAACACATAAAACATTTTGTTACTGTTAAGGTAAACACCTTAAAAAATTAAACTATAAAAGAACGATTAAAAGACGAATACTTTTACTGTAAGTGTTGTAAGCGATTTTATAAAGTATTACACAATTTGATAGAAAATGTTGACTTAATATCATATAAATTATATCCATATCCTATTAAAACTTGTTTAAGAATTTATAAATATGTCCATCAAGAAGTTAAAACAAATAAGAAATTGGATTATTGATAACTCTTATCAAGTAAAAGGGTACAAGGTATGTCAAATACAAATAGTTTTCCTAATGACAATCAATTAATTTTTATAATTGTATTATTATAATTGGTTTTCCCATTTCCATATTAAATATTGTCTAATAGCCATATTTTATACTCCCCGTTGGTTTATTAAACCATTATGTAACAAAAGAACAATTACTATATAAATTATAGCTTAACACAAAGCTGCAACATCTATGTTTACTTACTGTCCTATGTATTAGTAATTACAATTGCCAGTTCTCTTGTAATACAGGAAGACTGACAGATTAAGATGACATACATTAAAGTAGAATAGAATTAGTGACTAAACTATTCAAGTATAAACATGCCTTAACTAAGTATTTAAAACACCTCTTCTATTTTGAGACACTACTTCAGTGTATATTACTAAAAGTATAAAATAGAAAGATAAGTTGGAAAAATTGTTATACCATATCATAAGGAAAATCATATCTAATACTTTTCAAGAATCAAAATTTTAAAAACAATAATAATATTATGAGAGAATAATACTTTCTCATGATACGGACTACAAACTAATCCACGGTGTTATAAACATTGCTTGAATGTTTTATTACTTAAGTAAAGAGCCTGCAAATTTATAAAACATTTGTCAACTTCTAACAAAATGTAAATTAGTCTGACCTGAAACACTTGAATTATCAATTACACAAACTGACCATAAATTTAGATATCAGCTCTATTAGTGTTCGCTTTAGGAGGAAATGCTCGGTTGAACACCAACACGACATCGTTTCAATGATGGAATTTAATGACAGAGTGAATTTCATCATTAGTGTGTTGTACATAAATAGCAGTAAATAACGGCTTAAAAATAATTTTGGAAGATTAGTCTCTTCCCAATGTAGTTTAAATATTTAGCCTTTCTAGTGTTAATCAATTAATTTTATATTTTCAGATATAAATTTTCTTTTTGCCCAAACAGATCTTAAAACGTAGAGAAAGATAATTTTCTCATCACTTGCCATTTGAGTATCAAGTGATTTATGTTGTTTGTATCATCTCAAAAGTATTTAATCTTTACACTGCGGTGTTTTTAATCGCAAATTTTTAACCAATTCAACAACTTCCATTAGGTTTCACCAACACAAAAAAACAACGTTCCAAAGCATAAGAGCAAACAAGTGCAAATATTACAAGTTGTTGAACTTTGGCAATCATAATGTTTTTAATCAAGAACTAGAGCCCTTTTTTTGTTTAGGAAAAAAGTATCTCAGAATTGATTTTACAAAGGCTTTTCATTTTATTTTCAGGATGGCCAACAAGAGAGTTATATTTTGGATAGAACTTATGTATAGTAGTCGTTTTTAACTGAAAATAAACTTTTTCTATTTTTATAGGAATACTGTTATTTAAAATATTTAGTATAACTTCCTTTAAGCTACGAATAAAACCACATAACTTTAATTGAAAACATCTAAAACACAATTACTGTTTTCAACTAGCAAAAATTTTTTTTTTGTTTTGTTATATAAAAAATAGAAACATATTTTTTTTAGGCAATTTATATCGATTCTTTGACAGAATTTTAAAACTTTTTCTTGTGAAGAAATAACTTGACAAATTAATTCTTTATAAACGTTAACTATTTGCGAGATGAAGTCTTAACAAAATCGATCTAGCTGTTTTAAATAATAGTAACAACAAAGAGACAGCATAAATTTTCATATTTCATTTTTGATTTAATTATCTCGAATATTTTCGTATACGTTTACTTTTTTTATAAAAGCATATATGTTTCATTGTATGTATTGTCATCAAATCAAAGGATGTGTACATTTGAAGTTATCTTTCAAGAAGCAGATACTGAAATTACATTTTATATATTTTTTCAACGGGTGTCTCTAAACAAAACTATATACTAACAAAGTCTTTTACAAAACAAGATCAACAAAAATATTACAAAGAAAAAAATTTATTCTTTTTTTCGTTCAACGAGTAAATAAATTAATAACGTAAACCGTGACGTGTGGCGGTGTCACAGTTCGACATGACACTTCACTGGAAAATGCGAACATTTGACGAAGTTAATGTGAGTGAGAAGCAATCCGAACTGGTACATGTGAAGAAACATGTTAATAAATCATTAATTACAGATAGTTATTCATTGTACGTGTGGCTAGTCAATTAATTAATAAAATATCTTATAAACCAATAAATTCTCATTATTTTTAGTTAAAAACCGAATGTTCATACTACTCCATAAGTTTTGAAAGTCCTATAGTTACTTAAATGTTTAATGTTTACCATATCGGCATTTTACTCAGTACAAAGGATGCCACGTATTGTTTGCAATATTATCATAACAAAGACGTCGCAACATTGTATTATGTTTTACTTTAAGATAATAATAAAACAATGTTATGTTTTATTCATTAAAAATACAAAAGTCCAAAGTGCATAAGGAGGTGTGATGGTTTTTCCTTATATGTATATATGATATTATCATATACTACAACGGTCAGTTAAAAGCAATTTTTATTCTTTTTGATCAGTATTAATCTAAATAAATTTAAATATAATTATGTAATTTGCATTGATTTAACTGTTTCTTTATTATATATAGTATATTGGAATCGTCTCGTCTCGTGGAATAGTCTTAAAACATAGGAAAATCCCTCATAATTTTAGATTTAGAGAATATAATTTAGATTTTCAGTAATTCATCTTGTATGATTATAATATAAGATGAGCTTGTATCTGAAACAACACCAATGTGTTGCTCTGTCGAATTTTTACTTATTTACTAAAGTGTAAACCATACAATGTAATATTTATTATTAAGTGAATCAAGACAAATAGTATTAAATGTATACTACATATAATACCGGTAACACATCATGTCTCAGTGTCCATCACAGCTGACAGCATCACTCGCCGTCGACCAACTTTAAATTACATTCACTAGTTCGCTGATCACAATATACAAACTGTCGCGGGAACAGAATGCAAAATAGATATTGGATTCCTGGGACTTATACATATAAAGAAATGACTTACTGAGACCTATCTTAAAGACCCAAGTTTTAAATGCATTGTTATTAATATTAAGATCTCTAATATGACATCAAAATAGCTAATTTTGAGTTGCTTTGATATTAGTTATACTTATAAATTAAATGAACAATATAATCTATATAGTCCAAGGTCCCAATACCCCCGGATCTTAGTTATTTTCTGACGTTCAAAACATATATGTTAGGTTAGTATTAGTTTGTATAGTAATCGGTATACATATCTCTATGTATGTAGGCTCAGATAGCTTATACGGACGACCAATTCTCATGAGGTGCCAAAAGTAAGTAAAAATTGTCCTCACTTTACTCATAGTCTAAGGTCCGTTTTAACGTCGATTGTGGGAACATTGTAAACAATTTCTAACGAACATTGTCATACATAAGATGTTATTAGATTAGCTAATAATTGGTATGGTATTACATAGATCTCACAACTTGTTACGATAGAAGAACTGTGTAGCAAGACTCGGTTTTTATTCACAACTTTAGAATTTGATGGCATTTGGTCATGACATAAGGTCACTAAAATAAGCTATACTCCTATTGTTATTTGTTGTTACAATATTTTTTTTATTACAATTTCAATCTGATTAATGTTTAAAATTACTTAAGATATTAAAAGCTTCTAAGTAATTTTATTTTTATTATTGAAGTTAGACTAACAGGATTATACAGAATTTATTTTAAAAGATTTAATAACACAATTTTTGTTCCTAGTTAAATTTAAAAAAAAAAAAACACGAAGTAAAATAATTTGTTACTTTGAAGAGTTATGTAAAAGGAAAGTATCATAGAAATATTTCATTCAATAAGAAACTCGTCAAATAGCTCAAAGAGAATATCTGTCCTTCGATGTCATTCTTCTTTTATACAATAATTGAAACTTTTCTCTTGTCAGCGTCAATGTGCAGGGGACGTGACCAGTCTTGTAAGAAATCGGAGGAGATGCACTACAGCTTAATACATATATAATTATAATTTATAGGATAGTACATATAAAATATTTATTTTAATTATAAATTGATATTATATAATCTTCAAACTGTAAAAAGTATAACAATTGACAACAATGATGAATAAAGCAATCATAAATATTACAAAATATTTTATGATTACCAAAGCATTCGATGTTTATATGTGTAGCAATATCAATGTACAAGGATGACCTATTCTACAATGTTATTGTTTCTGACCTTTTGTACTTTGAATGACAAAAAAGACGCTATGTACGTAAAGGTATATTTTTAACAGTGATTTTCAATCTTAGTCTTTACAAATAGGACATGAAACCTATCAAACTATTTTCATTGATTCATTTTATTGTTTTTACAAGTTAGATAATATCTATTCTGATAATAATCGGTTACTGTTTCATAATGTTTATCAAGTTGTCTGCATTACATACTTAGCAAAGAAATATGTTTACAAAAATATGAGTAACATAGTTCTCGAATTGTTAGAAAAAATGTTCAATAATTTATATTTTAGCTAAGATCCATATAGAAAATTACAATCAATCACAATTTCTGTTTCAAACCAGAACGACTTCAAATATTGCCAATGTTTTCTCATAAACATGTTGTAACTGATATCCATATGAAAAACATAAATGTTGTTTTGTTTTACACAGATATTTATTCGTTACTTTTTAAAACAAAATGTTGTTGAAAACTTTTTTATTATTCATATTTCAATAAAAGTTTTGCTCCAGTAAACAAAAAGTAGCACGCGTTTTAATATAACTAATACCAAAATGTGATTCAAAACGAAATTTTTATAATTTGATTTAAAAAAATTATTTCGGGATATTATTCTATCCTATGATCCTAGTCAGATACGATTTTGGTTGACCATCACAAGTAAACTACATTGTACAATTACATACATAACAATTTCAATACATATATAACAATTTCTACCATACAAAAAACAAATATTACATATCACACTGATTGGACTAACTTAGAATAAAATTTAAACACATACACGGTAAAAATAAAATAAACGATTAAAAGAAAAAACGTAGAGCTAACTCATATATTTTGACTAAAAGTGATCACTCACTATGGATCTAAAGTTATAAGACACTCACTTATTAATTTCTTAGGATATGATATAAAATGGTAACATTATCTCTATTCTTAATATGATAGAACATATTTAAAAATGATGGACTTTGTTAACAAAAGTTAAAAATTTGAATAAATTGTTTAAAAAATTATCTATTTTTGTGTTATATTAAATTTTTATCTATATAATTCTTATCTATATAACACTTTGATTATTATTGTAACAAGAACGGTCATAAATTACATTTTATAAATTGGTAAAGATCTCTTTATACATGAAATTTAAGAAGAATTGTAACCTTATACGTGAACAAAGCGTGAAGAAATTAAAATAATTTGTTGAAATAGAAAAAATACAAAAAATGCTTTTATATTCATGTCTTAAAATATCGGATAAACAATATAACAAAAATATATTTTAAAGACTTGCGAGTCTTTGTACTCCACACCTTTTAAATATTATTGGTTAATAGTGTCCGGTGTAACAAAATAGTGTAATAAGTATTTGATCATTACAACATCCTTCCAGCTACTGAGATCATTCATACATTTTTCCAGTAGTGGGTTTCCACCTAAACGGGCGACCTGTAAGAAACCGAGGTTGTATACTTCAATTTAAAACAATCACACTTCAATGAATACTATATGTATATACTTGATTTACCTCAGCCCGAGCTTCTCGATCAAGTTCACTGAGTCTGTTTCTCGTATACTGTATGCTGCCTACCTTCTACAACAAACACATACAGTATTTCTTCAGGTCAATATCACGAGTACGCTGTCGTATGATACCTGATAGTAATAAAAATATGATTACGAAATACTTTACTATCACTGGATTATCAGATAGATTTATACTCATTTGCCAAACACCAAAAACGATGAGAAAAATTAACATCAATAAAGTATTACAAACAGAGGATGAAGGAAGAAAAACTTTATAAGCGGAGATGATCTCATGAAACGAGTAAAAAAATCACACGAAGTTCTCAAAACTCTTAATTTTAAATTGATATGTAACTCATCAAGTTTATGAAATAACCTGATGCAATAATGAAGAATAATGATTGCATATTTATCAAAGAGTTACATAAAACTGTATTGTTTGATCCACATAAATACGTTCTCATATACAATAAGTAACTGAGGTTTAGTGTACTCACGTAAAACTTCGCTTCCCACTGATGTTTTAGATGCATGTATGATGGGCAAGGAAAACTTTCCTTCTGTTAAATCTTCACAGAAACTGCCATTGCTGTTTAACTGGAATAGTAAAACACATAATAAATATGATATATATTTTTTTTAGAAGGAATTATAATGATCATCGTTAATTGGAAAAACATTCACATTTCAATTAAATTTCTCTAAAACTGTTATGATAAATTTAAATTTGTTGTAAATATAAAGTCTGTTTAATGTATAATATTATCAGTGAGATATTTGTTCATTTGATAGTAACGATATTTATTTACATAGGACAGATTTGTTAAAACGTAGAGGTTAGAAAAATGTATAAGTTATATATTACTCATATGTGTCATCTTTTTGTATTGATCCTCAGTGGGACAAATAAAGTTTTGCTTCCAATAAATCTCAGTGCCTTGTTCCTGCCACATTTCGTGTATTTGATCCGCGAATCGAATGACTTTCTGTAAAAAATATATATTATTCACATAATTTATATACATAGTCTACATTATTGTATCATTTTTTTACAGTTTTCAACAACACTTTATGAAAGGGTTTCGTTCTACAATTTATATTTAAAGTTACTTCTGTTAATTATTAATTACATTAATAAATAGTTATAATCAGACCGATGTGTCTGGTGTTAACTTGAGGTCTATTTTCATTGACTCCGCCATTACTTGATCAGCACAGTTGATGGTCAAAGGAACACCGTAGACCAAATGTGCTGTTGGTTTTCCTCGACGAACTAAAGAGTTGTCCTGGATATCATCGATCCTTTAAGTGAATAAAAATGGTATTATAATTTTTTTACAGATTAGGCTAAAGACAATTTATTATATTATAGAAAATAGCAAATATAATGCAATAAAATTACTCCCTATTGATAATAATTAAAGGGTACATAACCTATATATGACTACAAAAGTGGATCCTCGCAAGAAAAATCTTCGGAATTCATTATTTTAATTAATAATTAAGATATAAAATATATAAAACACAAATTGTATTATGTGTTTAGCGAATTAAGCAAGGTTTAACAATGTTAACTACTTTAAAGCTATTAATACAGAAGGAGATTAGTTTTCGTAGGCGAGGGTGTGCGTGCGAGTGTCGCCGTAGCGATGACGGACAAGCGTTACACATCTACAGTCTATGTGGACTGACCGTCAGTCACTGACGTGCCCGGCGTAGCAGTGTTACCAGAAATTTTTTTTGGAATCAAGATTTTTTCTTTTTATTGATTGCATTTTGTTTTAAAAAGTATTATAAAATAATTAAGTATTATAAAATATTATCATAATAAGTACTTTAAAATAACAGTATTTAAATATTTTCGTTTCGTTTAAAACAGTTTCGTCGATGTAGTTTTCACTATAATGTCAAATTACCTTTGTAACAGTTTTACAAGTTAAACAAGAAAAAACATATTATTATATTTGACATCGACAGACTTTGATATCGAAAAAAATGTATCATTAAATAGGTCATGAAGAATGTAAGCAAATGGAATATCGATGTTAATTTAGTTTTAACATTTTAAATATGTAATGTATGTATGTATTTTAATAAAAAATATATATATTGATAACCAAAACAAAGGCAGAAACACAAGCCCAAAGATTTTGGGTTTCATGGAAAATTCCTATCTAAATATTTATGTTTTTTTATCAAAAATATATATAAATGAAAATCTTTCAATCCTATTTATAATTAAGACTAGAAAAAAGATAGATCATTCAGCCAATTTAAATAGGAGGAATAAAATAGACCTGAAACTTTTAATAATCTCACTCATCTAACTTAATTCATATTCCTAAAATATATTCCCAATCACGTGTAATGAATAAGTGTTTGAGATTTGAGATTTAACACCCATTATTTGACATGAAGCATTAAAATTTTATGAATACATTTAATAGTATTCTTCCTTTATGTATGAAATAGTATTAATTTTTTTCCCCTATAGTACTTCTTGTGGTAGACGATGTTATATTTCTAATAGTATATTTTTCTAAGCGGAAATAAAAATACCTGTATTTTGAATTATCTAAAATATATATGTAGAACATATGTTCAGGAAGTACATAGTATTTCTCTTCTATGTAGGTAACTATGTAAAACGCGTGGTCAGCTTTACACATACAGTTAGTTTCCTTTATGAATATTCAACGTCCAACAAGATTTATTGCGGCCTGGTTTCTTTCTCCCTTTTTTTTTCTTTTTTTTTTCGGGGAGAAATCCGCTTACAGACTACCCACTGCCCTGGCTCGACAGTGGGACTTGTGTGGGGGTCGCCCAGAGCCAGAAAGTTGTTTCTAATAACGAAATTTATATCATATATTTTTTTTTCAAATCTTTTCAATTACCAGCTATCATTTATCAGTTACAATGTAGTTTTTATAGAAGTTAAGGTTAAAGAGAGGGAATATTTTGAATATCAAGTATGTACTTCTTGTCAAGTATCGCTCATTGATAGTTATTAATTCATATTTTTCCTCAAAACCGTTAAAGAGAAGACTGAAGCTAAGTACAAACCACCCAATTGCAAAAAAAATAAACTATTGAGTGAACGTTTAAAATAATAAACGGGATTAAATATTGAATGTAATTCAAGGAAATCACGAACACATCATATAAAATAGGTCGTCAGATATACAACTACTGTACTTTTTAATTCCATTGTAACGAAAGAAATATTCCATAATTTAGTAACATTGTCTGCATTACTATCGTAACAATGATTATTATAAAATACTGGGAACCTACCCCAACCCGCAGGGGTACTTTACAAAAAGAATAAAATATCCTGTAGCGTTTAATTTTGAGAATGATTAAACCTTCAAACTATTAAATTTTTAAATGGTACGTCCGAATTAAATATGTAATTCAAAAAGCCATTTAATACTGATGTACTTAGGCTTGAACACAAAGTAATTTATTTTCATAAGACTTTATACCGTAACTATAGAAACGTAAAAACCGACAAAGTAAGTGTGAATAATATTTTAAGGAAAAATAGAAAATAGAAATCTAGAAATGTCTCTACAGTATCCCTTTAAAATACATTTATGCAAAGGTTTAACTCCTTTAGTGATTTTCTACAGCGCAGAAAGTACAAATAACTTGTGTTTCTAACGCGACCGCTTAGACACTTACTGAAATTAAACCTTTTGTTCTAAAAATATTATGGACCTAATACGTTTTTAAAATATTGACACTAAGATAAAAAAACAAGATTTTTAGCCTTTGTTACAGAAATGTAACTATTTTATTTCGGGGTGCTGATTTTAATATCGAAGCCATATAAAACATTATAAGTGTTTTTATAAAATGTATTATCCTTTTATTCATTTTCTCACATACTATGGCTCAAACTGTTCGTTGTTATGAAAATATTGATTTCATTAAAACAATACAGCTCAGTCAACATAAAATTTATGTGTGATTCGGCGAAGAAAAAGTATTTATTTTATTTTCATACTCATCACTAAGCGATAATTTTAAATAATGACCTCTCTTTGGTTAACTTAATAATCATGTACTTTTCTAATGTAATCTATATATCTGTATACATATATACATATGTATAAGAGATTTCCCCCTCTATATTAACTCATCACGATATCTCTGGAACTAAAAGGCGCAGCGGTTTCAAATGTAGTTGGAATATTCATTTGGCCAAGTAGAGGTCAGCCAAGAATGGATTTTACGAAATTTCACCCACTAGAGGGGCTGCAGAGGCGAGAACAATTAAAAAAATCTATTTTTAAACTATCGCTTTATCGATTGAAATGATCTAAGAGCGGATTTTGTGACAATTTTATGACTCCTAATATAAATTTGGGGTTAAAATGTAAAATTTAAAATCGTAAATGATGGTATTGGTTTGAACTAAATCTTTAAATGCTGTTTGGTCAGAAGGTAATCCATGACTTATGTTATTTCCTTTATCCTGTAAGTTTCACGCGATAAAATGTACGTTACCAATGCTAAAATGTACGTTTCACACGCTATACTGTACCTTTCTCACGTTACGTTAAACTCTACGTTACTAACTGTAAACTGTACGTTACCTAGAAAACATATAGTTATACCCTCAGGCACTGTTCCCACAAATTCGCTTCACTATACCTGAGATCCATAACTGACAAACAAGCGCCAGGTTACAGAGTAGTGTTGAAGAAACCCTTGGAAGTTGGAACTGACCACGATGAACTCTAAACACATACAATAAAATAGTATGCAGCAGAAATATATTAGATTTACTGCCTTTTAAACATTTATTAATTATGTACTGTCCTTTTAATTAACATTACTGTCTTTTTTTTTTAGCACGACAGAGTATTGATGCCTAGGTTTAAGTTGTTTATATACGATCTATATTTATATGGATTTGATATGTGTGTGTAGAAAGAGCGCAGAGGTCTCTCATAAAAGTAATGTTTTTCAAGCCGTACCTTTTACCAATTTTTGATTAACACAATCAGTACAAATTACTGACTACTCGTCAAATATATATATATTAAATTGTATACTTAAAATTCATCATCATTTACCTTTTGTTCCCTCTCAAATCCAAAACCGTAGGCGTAACTCTGTTTGTCCTATCCCAACTAGTAAAACCAAATTTAAGAAAATACAATACAATTATCAATCATCCTATCTTTATAATAAACTAAACCGTAAACTTGACTTCTACAGACTGACAAAAACCAAAGTAAAGCATGTTCTAACTGAAACATTACTCACGTATAGGTAATTATGATGAAACTGAAAAATTGATAATTAATCTAAACCTTTCACAACTTTAATAAAATTAATAGATGTTTAAACGCACGCACGCACGCACGCACACACACAGACACACATATACAAGCACACACACACAAACACTTAATAGGATATTACTATAAATCTGTGTAACAAAATCATTGTTGAGTTTCTAGTTGTCTTGGTGGATGAGCGGGGCACCTAGTAATACGGGTTTGCACCTAGTACAGGGGCCCTTGCAACTTGATTGTTATGTAATCCTTGAGTCAATAAAGTTTATTTTTATTTTATTTATTTATTTACTATGTGTAATTCTAAACCTAATGGCATCGATACTCACATTTATCCATGGTGCATCCAAACTGGGGTTCCCGACGTGTAAAAAATGGGAACGTATTGTGCAACACAGTAACGATACGGTGAGTAGGAAGCTGTGTTATATTTTGTTTGAAATCATATAAATCGAAGAGACCCTAAGTAGTTAGGGGTTAATTTGTCTGTTCACAATAAATAATTAGGTAGCTAGAGAACACAATTTAATATTTCTTTTTTGTATTTTATGAAACACGAAGCGGGCGAGCTAGAAACCAAATAATTTTAGTTTTTATTTTTATTATATGTAAACAGAAATTCATCAGTTTCGAAAATATGTTTGCTAACTCTAAATATTAAAATAAAAAGGTTTGCTATTCTAAGCATAACCGACATTGAAGTTTCAAGAGTCTCAACATGTCGACTAAGAAACCACATGTCTTCATGATTAAAAGGTTCAAATCCAGCATGCATGCATGCATTAACCAATGCATTGAATATCAATGTCTAATTTGAAAGGTCTAATGCGTCAGATGAATTCTATGCTCTGACTATCGCCGACCAAGGTCCAATCAAAAAAACTATTAAGTTAGAATCAGTGGCGGCCGGTGGGTAATCGAACTGGTGGTGCATTTTATTAAAATACTAGCTTTCCGCCGCCCGCAGCTTCGCCGCGTGGAGTTCGGTTATATCGCGTTTCCAAGAGAACCTTTCAAAAGTCTGGGATAAAAAACTATCCTATGTTCTTTCTCAAGGTCAACTCTATCTCTGTACCGAATTTCATTAAAATCAGTTCAGTGGTTTAGGCGTGAAAGCGTAGCAGACAGACAGACAGACAGACAGACAGACAGACAGACAGACAGACAGAGTTACTTTCGCATTTATAATATTAGTAGGGATTAAAATTAGAAAATGCAACAAAAAACCAATTGACATAAAATATGTTTATTTTTATACATTAATAATTAATTAATTAATGCAACGACATTTTTCCGAAGCGAAGTGTTCAATCACCTATTTATTAAAATCGGTTATTGTTTTTATATATTTTTTTAATGCACAGAAAGTGCATTTAGCAAGCGCGAGGTATTTCGGAGAAAAGTTTTGATTCTTTTCAATTCCAACTCGGCATACATCGGGTGCTCTCGGTAACCTTCGGCCGCTTCGTGCGGCGCTCGAGAACCGACTCATTACTCGGTACATTTCTATGAACTATCTTTTGTTTCACGCGTCAGGCGTATTAATTCGTATCTCATACAAGATGTATTAGCAGTCCTCGTGCACTCGCCGAAGCGCACGAGATATTAGTTTAGTAAAGCGCTCAAACTATTTGACTATAATTAGAAATTTAATTTTTTATACGTTTTTGTATGTTTAAAAAATAAATATTAAAATGATAATTTAAAAATAAATATACAGTATATATTTTGTAATTTTTAAATCTTTTAAATTGGTGGTTCAGCGCACGAGTGCACTTAAGGTACAGCCGCCACTGGTTAGAATTTACAATTACTTCCAATGCCTCAACATCGATGGCGTGAAATATTTTCATAAGAGCATGATAAGTTTGTTGATACTATCCTTACCGTAAGGTCAACTAAATCAAGTCTTTCCGCCAAAACACGATAAGAAATTAAAGATCCAATTACAATAGGGATCAATAGTTCAGTTGCCAACAACATTGGGATCTGTAAAACCGTGGTTTAGAGAACTTAAAAAAAACGCCTCATATAGCAAATCTACAATATCAGTCCGATTCTAGAACCAGAGAAAAAAAACCTACATGTTTGAAACGCGGCATGAGAGAGGGCGCAGTTGTTACACTGAAACTATTTACTACCCTACAGAAAGAGGTCTTAAAATGGAACGTACTTAATATAAAAAATTACTCATTATATTACTCAGGGACCTCTCACTCACTGATGATATCGTAGTCATTGAAAAAACCTTAGACCAGCACAGTCGAAGACTAAAACTATGAAAATATTATTTGAATAACCATATATTTTTTAATTTAAATAAAATAAGTATTTTTTTATAGATGTGGATATACCTAGATCTTTTCTATAAATCAAATGTGTTACTACGACCAGCATTAATATAATCATCTTCTATATATATAAAAATGGATTGCTGTTCCTTAGTCTCGCTAAAACTTGGGAACGGCTGAACCGATTTGGCTAATTTTAGTCTTGAAAAACTCCTGGAAGTCCAGGGAAGGTATAAAAGGTGAGAAAAATTGGAATAATTGCCGGGAGAACCCTAAAGACAGCCCTTTTCTATTTCCCATACAAACGTTTTTTTTGACATTAGATTTGACAACTAACTAATATGTCAATCATTCTGTTTGATTGAAACATAAAAAACCTGATTATTTATGGCCTCTAAGACGGAATAGAGTTCGCCTGGTCAGCTATACCTACATATACTCTTGACCAAACTAACGCGGACGAAGTCGCGGGGAAAAACTAATATTATATAAATATTATTTAATATTTTGTTAATACAACAACATTTATCCTTTTGAACGACCATGTAAGTACTTAAAAGAAATAAACATAATTTCTTTTGAATTTGTCGTTTTAGATATAATTTATAATTATATTCAATGTCCTCGCAATATGAAACGGCAATTCCTAAATCATTTTCCTCTATTTAATTTCACTATGTCACTCGTTCTAAATGCTTGCAGTCACTTTGATGTGATCCATTAGCGATGTTCGTCTGTTACATACAAGGGAAAATATGAAAAATTTACAAATAGCGATTATCTATATTGAGTTGACCTATACACAGTTTAATTCATGCGAAGAAAGGAGAATACGTAGTCTTTAAACTTTAAAAAAAATTCTTGCAAGTAATTTAAAGTTTTAAGAAGAATTCATTAAAAACTTTCATATTAATGACTAATTAAAACTTTGCAGATCTTGTGAACATGAATGTATGAAAATTGTACCTTCTGTTGATAAATCTTAAAATCATTATTTGTCCTCATCATTATACACAAGGGGTTTGTCATTTACCATAGTATACTTATCTTAATTTTAAATAAGCTATATAATATTCAATATGAAAAGAATTTAAAAAAGATATATATTTTAATTCACACTTTCTTCCCTTCCATGTGAACATATCAAAACTTAATGAAGCTACATTCAATCAAGATTCTGAGCACTTAATTTATCTAAAGATACATTTATTTGCTTTACAAGATAGAATTAGATTGAGGTTCTATTATTTAATACATTTTTAATATTTTCATAATTTAAAGGACTTTTTCTGCACTTATGTCAATTTCTTTTAATATTCCTTATTATAAAACTTCCTGAATTGTATATGCATGCCAAAAATAAAAAGCTAGTAAATATGTAGTTCATTATATAAACTCTTACTAGACTTATTTCATTAACTTCATAATATTTTCTTTTTATAAAATAAATCTTTTTTAATTGTAACTACTGTCTTTTTTTCCTTTAATTTTAAATAGTAGATAGACAATGATGTTAATGAATGCATATTATACATGTTTTAACACAACATGTAAGGCAGACCCTGGCTGTAGCTGGGAAAATTGCCAGGTAGAAGAAGAAGAAGAAGATTATACATGTTTTAATTTATTTACTCTTCAGCTACATGAATATTTATAAAAATATTTTGTAATGACTATGTAAAACATATTTAAACAAACCTTTACAACAATAGCAGTTTTTTTTTACATGTAACATAATAAGTCCTATACGAGTTCATAAAATTATATCTAATTTGAAATAAATTATGATTTATGTTTTAACTTAATAGGTAATGCAAAATTGAATATTATATTCTATATTAATGTTGCAAAACCACAAACATGGATACATTAAACAAAATATTTGAAATATTACATTACAAGTATATATATATATGTATGTATATTTGTCAAATAATATAAAAGTGTGAGTGATGTTTGTAATAAAATTTAAAGTTTTTTTTAACAAAACACTAATTTAATCTATTCATACCCGAGTTTTTGAAATTAGAATTTAAAATTTGTATATATACAATACATGGTATTTCCATTTCTTGCTAGCTTTTAAGAATGGTACTCAAAACATTACTTATTTTTAAAAATTTTAATAGTGCAACATCTAGTTTTTCTCGTCTTTAATTCTGCAGTGTAATATCGTTTCAAGCATTTTGCTATGCTGTCATTGTTGAGTCGACTTGTCCGGTTTACACAACGATTTAGTACTCTGGAAAATAAGTATAAAGATTTATTAATAAATGGGTTACACTAAAGATGTTACGAATTGGCTAGTTAGAGACATTGCTAATGTAAATTTTTTTTTATTTCAGGTTTAGAAGTCTTTAGTAACAAAAAGTATATTGTATAATAAGTACATTCATATGTCCTATGTTTTTGTGGATTGGCGAGAAATCTAAAACTCTTGTTGAACCTTACTGAAAAATAATTCTCGGTAACAGATTTATAAAGACTTTTGTTGTAGACTTAGTCAACAACAAAGCTATGATTGCAATGCAAATTGATAAACCCAGAATAGTATCAATTAATATATTTAAGCTATAATAGTCTTAATTATTATATAACCTTGATAAGATGGCATTTACCATATTTTTTCCTTTTATATAATTATAATATAATATTGACTTAGTCATTATAATATTGACTTGATAAATTTCTTTTAGAAAGAGAATTTAATTTTTTAATCCCATATTTCTATGTATGTTTCATCGAACTAAAGCAGCTTCAGCGTACTATTGCAATAGCAATGCGTTCTAGATGTATATCTTTTTTATCAAAAGAATTGTTGTACAAATAGACTCCCAGGATCCATATACAGTACAAATGTACTTTAAGCCATTTCAAATGATACACCACTACAATTGAAAACTGTCAACAATAGTGGTAAATGTTTTTCCATACACTTACCTTAAAAGTTGGCCTATAATTTATTGTACTATAGTCCATTTCTTTGTTGTCCTCTAGGGTTTAAAAACAACACTTCTATATTGTTGGTTCCGGTTCCATCGATTCTTTTCAACTTCATTCCGCGTTTCACGTTGCTCATCAGTTAGACTTGCTGTTCTATATCTTTGACCTGAGGCATTACGGGTTCCGCGACGTAAGCCGGCATTGCCGGCATTTTTTGAAACAAAAATGCAACTGAAAATAAAAAATACTTTTCTTATTCTATTGCTATTTTGTAATAGTATCAAAATAGTCTATCAAAACTTTCTAACACTATAATAATTTGATTTACCTTGTAGAACAAACACTTCAGAAAAGAACATAGTACAAATTATCCTACTACGAAAAGGTAAATGAATTATGTAGGTATTATTTTATTATAACTCCGGCTACAGATAGTAAAACTGAATATGTACTCGTACAAAACCATACAAAAAAAAAATACTCTTTGCAAACAATTTGAATTTTGAAACAATAGTTAACTGAACTTTTAAGACAGAGACAACAGTTTATCATAGACTAATATAGTCACACAAATGCCAAGCTCGGCTTAAAGCATTATAATAAATCTTTAAAAATTATCGACAACATAACGAGACTTTTACGTTTTCGTTTATGTATTAAATATCTTAGAAATTGTTTTATAGAATATAATCTTTAACTTACACACAATAAATTATTTCTGAACTCATGTCAACCATTACTTATAGTATTTGACAGGATGAACTACAAATGTTTGACAAATGACAGGCACAAAGGAAAAATGATTCATCTTTTATAATTATGTTTTCGTCGAGTTTTCTTTATTTTTTCGGGGCGGAGACAAATCCAACGAAACAAAGACCATGAAAATTGATCTATCTCGAGTTATAAGTGTTGTGACAAACACGACTTTTGTATGTATAATATATAGGATAGAAGATAGATTCATGATTTTTTTACCGCGGTAACCAAATAATCTTAGATTTTATGTTTTATTACAAGTAAAATTCACAGATGATAAAATAGCTCTTTTATTCTAGGCTATCAGAAAATGACATTTTTATTTTGAAATTTTTAGCAACAACGAAAAAAGTTTAAAATAGTCTCAAAAACAAAATTATATATTTTAATTTATGTTTAAGTAAAAAAGTAAACTAGGATATCGAAAACTTAATTTGACTTTCTTATACAAGAAGTTAGATGAATTTACTATTGCTCACTCAGCACCCAATGTACCCTTAAATCTCATTTAACAGCTCGCTTATGATTGCTCTAACTTTATATACTAACTAGAAGACCCGGCGAACTTCGTATCGCCCTATAATCAAGAAATATCTGTTACGTTTTTTATTTATATTTTTGGAGTTTACCTGTAAGCCATAAATCTCCGTGTAGTGAAGTGCGACAGAATGATTGACATATTATTTAGTTGTCAAATCTAATGTCAAAAAAAAACCGTTTGTATGGGAAATAGAAAAGGGCTGTTTTTATGGTTTCCCAGTAATGATAAAGTACAGTGAAATACTGAACGTCAACTAGGAAACCTCAAATTAAAATAGACTTTAACCGAAATCATTAGGAATTAAGATTAAATGTGAAAACAAAAGGACAACTAAGTACAAAATCCCGACAATCTATATGAGGACCCTCAGTAAATAGGATTATGAGAATCCCAGCGACTCCCGGGGTAATCTATTTGTGTGGAGATTTAGTATATAACAGACATAAAAGATTTACTTTTGGAGTAACTTTGGATCCGATGGAAATAAATGTTAACAAAGTACTTATAGTAAGATATTGAGTTATGTATGTGCAAATCATTTTGAAAAAGAAAACAATTCTATTCATGTAAGGTTTCATCATCATCATTTGAGCCCTGTGAGTCTGCTGCTAGACACAAGCCTCATTCATGTACTCTTATTTTGTTTAACTGAGTCGTTCGTCCATCTCGTTGGTGTACGTACAACGTTGTATTTAATAGGAGAGTTTGATACGATAGTAATATTTATTTAAGTTCACCTCCTTATCATTTTACCTATGTATATTTTAATTTAGTTAAATTATAAATCAAGCCCTGGCCCCCTGCACCATATATAAATTAATGTTAACCCTTTATTCTGTAACTCATAATATTTTATTGCTAACATAATTTTAAACGAACCAATCATTTTCTGGCATAATTTAGGATCACACTCATTATGCCCCAAAAATTAATCTTAAAATTAAATAATTTTGCGGATTAAACAAGGTTTAGCAATTTAAAAACTGCGTAAAACCTATGAATACAGAAGGAGATTATTTTTCGTAAGCGAGGGTGCGCGTGCGAGTGTCGCTGTAGTGATGACGGACGTCGGACAAGCATTACACAGCTAAAGTATATAAAACATAATCTAAGTAGCTCCTACAATAATGCTTAAATCATTTCACATTATTTGATTTCAATATGTCATACTTACTAAGTTCTTGCAGTCTCTTTAATTTGATGTAATTGTATGGTTTGTAAAGGTTCTTCCAGATTCTGAGTTCTATTAGGGAAATTCGTGTTTTAAAATTACTTTAATATTTATAGTATTTTTTTAGGGTTTAGAATTGGGAAGATTTTAGGATTTAAGGAATTTCATTTTAATTTTAAACATCTATTCATAAAGGTCAGTCAAGTTTGTCTAAGTTTAGAGAAAAATAAGGTATACAGGTAGGTAGGTACTTATACATATAGCCTTAAAACTAACTGGTCTTTCCAAGAATATTTTTACATTTAAAATTAAAAATAATATAAATATTTTGCTTTAATTAAACTATCTATAGTATAAAAGAAGAATAAAAAAGCTTTAAATTCTGTTAAAAAGTCCATAATCACTATAAATTAGCTCAGCATTCATTATAAAATTTTAAAGAACATAGATCAATGCAAGTGCTGTCAGAGGTATAAGTAGCATATAAATAATGTTTATAGATATAGTTTTGCAAAAAAGGAGGTGGCAAATGGTGGGCCCAAAATGTAATGAGTTCAAATTTGTTTAAAAAAATTGGTTTAATTTTTTTTTATGAAATACCAAAAATCTACTTAAATTCTCAATTTACAAGCGGAGAAATATGCAAATAACTGTTTTTATAAAGTAATCGATTAACGATTAATTAAATAAAAAAATGATTATTCGATTAACTACAATATAAAAAATTCACTCCTAGTTTTAAACTTTTAGTAACTTCATTTAAACTACACCATATATGTCTACACATCATTAAAAATAACTTTTAATACCGTGTATTAATATAATAATAATATTAAATATTATTTTAAAACATTCTTTTCGAATTTCGATTATCGATTCCATTCGATCGAAATCATTCAGTATCATTCAAATCATAGACTATCTATGGCAACATGATATTTTTGATTGACGCTTAACAAATAACAATTACCATACCAGATGCATTGTTATGAGTCTCACTTGTTTCGTGTTTTTGATAAGTTTCGAGTGCTTTCCCGATCATTTTACGTTTTCAACGACCACTGCTTTGTTTTTTACAGACTCCAAACCCGCCTACGTTTTACGACCCTTGCTTTCACATTGGACACCGACGATCTCCTGCACGTTTAACTTGGAATTGTTAATTTGGATTATTTCGCCGGCTTATGGATTGGATATTACTGAAACGATGGATCGTTGTGGGAATTGTGGGATAGCAACTAGTAACATTGTACCCCCTGCATAGTTTCTAGACGATATTTTAATTATTATTGAAGAGGAATAAAATATTCCATTAAAATAATTTCTTTTATTTTATGACTTTTATCACATAGTTTACTCCTCCTGGTCCTCGTAGAATTCCTTACTTGTTACCTTTATCTGTATGTCTTTGAGTCTTTATTGCCTTGTTATAACTTATCAGATATTCTCTTCTAAATAAAATTATTATTTTTCACATACTTTTACGTGTATTCATCTAACTCTTAAAGATAATGCAATAAAACCTCACTTTTACTAAACCTCCAATAACTCAGCTGTCTGATTGTCAATTTCTATAGAATTTTCAATGAAGTAACTCTTAATTTTAAACCTTTAATTGATACTTTTTCCATGTCTACATTTAGGGCCCAGAATTGTATGAAATACTTTTGATCTCCTTTCCTTCTAAATTAGAATATTTTTTTAGTTATTTTTATTTATATTACTTTGTTTTCGTGACAGAATTTATTAAATTATAACTACTTATTATAAGAACATGCATTTATTTAAGTTGCATGATAAAATTATATTTGAAAGACAACTTTTTTTGCTTTTACGAAGTTATTCTTGAGGTCGTATCTTAAGGTAATGCTTTAAGTTGTTCAAAAAATAAAAAAGGTTTAGTTGTTAATAATATTAAAACATATATTTTCATCTGTATCATTGTAATATAAAGGTTCACACTGATTTCTGACCTTGTAGTATATACTTTTAAGAAATATACATCTATTCTCTTTTGGGATATACTTACTTCATCAGAATAGAAATACATTTATATAATACTATTCATAATATCAATACGCATGAAATTAATACACTTTAATATATACATAATATATACACAGTATGTTAACTAACAGAGTGCGTTTTCGTTAATCCGCAATAATATAACATCCATACATGCTAAAAAAATATTTTTCCAATCGAAAACAAAATGTCTTTTATTTTTTTAATTAAAAGAAAACAATATAAATGTAAAATTTACACGTAAAAGGAGCACCCGTACACGCATAGTTGACGAACAGCATCGTCGCAATTTATTTATGAATGACGATTGATCGATTGATCTACAATATTAAAGTGTCGCCCCGCCCCCCGCCCCCTTCCCCCGAACGTCCGCATAGGTAATTATATTCGGTAGTAATCTCACGCGCTGACCGGGATTTGACGTCCATTATTTTCGCATTACTATATACATATTGCGTCCTCCTCGTGTGAAAGATGCCGCGTTATCAGTTTAGTGCGCAGGAGTATGTAAATGTTTATTTCTGCTGAGTGTAATTATGACGGCGCACGTGCTCTGAGGATGTATGCTGAGATACCTCTCAGATGCATACCAACCGCGGAATTCTAATGTAATTGTGAGGGCCCTGGTGCG
Source organism: Danaus chrysippus (assembly GCA_916720795.1). Lineage (NCBI taxonomy): Eukaryota > Metazoa > Arthropoda > Insecta > Lepidoptera > Nymphalidae > Danaus > Danaus chrysippus. The sequence goes on along the minus strand of CAKASE010000077.1, from coordinate 4,058,984 downwards.
TATGCGTAACAATGAGCCCGCGACCCGTGATTTCAGTGCGGCAGGAAGAGAATGTGCTAAGGCATTTTGAGGAGGAGCCCAGGTTTCCGTGAGTAGAACTTCTGTATTAACTAGTATTTGTTTATTTTGTGACCACGAGCGCGCGAAAACGGCGATGCGTCGCCATAGTGTCGCGACATGTCGGCAGAACTCAAAGGCGCTGCCGCCCCACCAATACGCATTCAATACTTGGCCCCTGTCAAATTCTCTGTATTTTAATTGAAATGTTATTGAGACGTGGCTTAGATATGTAGTTACATGAATTTAGTTTTTGTTAAATTACTGTTTGCGAATAGGTACCACAGGGACACGTTTCTTTGTAAGCGATACATTTGAGACGGGTTAAGTGTTATTGCTAACTTATTTATTTATTTCTATTTTCAAGTTAATGTTAAACGTTATTACTCAATAAATAATTACCTAATGGACGAAACATAATATTGTAATAAATTGATGAATAAAAAATAAATAAAATATACAACTTAATCATGTATCTATCTACCATTGTTAATTTTGATTAATATGAATTTATAATTAATTGCATTGTTTAATTTTAATTTCTAATTTTAATTTAATGGTTAATTTTAATTTATAATTTAAGCCTAACATTTGCATGCCTTAAGGTAGAATGTACTGGAACTTATACTAGATTCTATTATATACACCTATATTCTGTACCTACATTCGGAGCAAATAAATATTATTATTATTATTATTTAGTAACAATGACTCATTTAAAAAATAATACATAGATTGTTAATAAAAAATTAATAATACATAAATTGTTAAAATATAATAATTAATCAATTAAAAAACAAAACTAAACATAGGTACATTTAAAATGTTTATTTTTACTGATAACAGTCCGACTACGTGTCTTTATAATTCAATATGCCGCCATTATAAAAGTCGTGCGTATTGAGAAGTTGCCAGTTTGGGCAATGTTACTACGCTAGATTCCTACCTACTATTCCACGCCATTGTTTTGATTTTGCACAGCTTTCAAATTTATTGTGAATTAATTTTTTTTTTAATTCAGATTATTTTATGCTTATTTTTCTATGCTGATATATTTATTTTAATCTATTAGTGATATATTAACGAGTTCAACGGAACCTGTGTTACATAACATACTGTATATATAAACACTGTTGTACCTACAACTACTATTTACAAATGTGAATTCATAAATAAGAATCACTGTAAAGTATTCGTTTTTTTATAGCATTTTTAAAATCTCTTAGTAATATTGGATGCGAATAAATGAGACGCGCAGTTAATGTAGAGAAAAGATTTTCGTCTGGAGGTTTACTCTAAATAATAATAAATTATTTGGAAGTAAAGGAAGGAACATAAAATATTGATTAAAAGATTGAAGACTTTGACGGAGATCAAACAGTTTTAGAATATGAACCTATGCAATCAATGAGATCAAAGTAATTTCACGCCGGATATATATAACTGTCCTAGGAATAAATTATTCAACCTATAATTCAATATTCTTCAAAATAACTAATTTGATATATGTACATAAATTGTACAGTTTGAAGAGTAATAAAATTAACGAATGTACTTTGTGACAAAATGCATTTTTTTATATAGTATTGCACAGTATTATTTGTATTACGATAAAATAATGTGATTATAATTTAGTCTTCATTCAATGATACATTTACTATTATCGATTGCTAAATATGTATATTTAATTCACATATAAAATAAAATCCGTGCAGGTAATATTAGTATTAATGAGATCAAAGATTTTCGCGAGTCTTCATTTAAATGAAACTAATATTTTTTTATTCTATGAGCAGCGTTTTTTTTTTAAATATATACTTATTTTTATTTTGGATCATAATCACAGTCATTTTGGGTAGATAAAAAACCTACTTTACTGTAATGCTTCTCTATATACAATATTAAACGTAATACATATTAAATTACGTGATTCTTTAATTTGACATAACTTTTTTATTTATGAACCGATTGACATGAAACAGACACTAAAGCATAACTGACCACAATATATTCGTGAAAAACGCATCCAACTCGGATCAGCCGTTTCTGAGATTAGCGCGAACAGACAAACAGACAAAAAAAAAATACATATCGATAACCCCTTGCTGTTTTTTTTATTTTTATTTTCAATGTACAGACAGCACTTTTCTACAATCTTATTATATGTATAGATTGGTATTTTTTTAAACGACAGTTTCCGGATTCACTGAGCGTTTTATATACGGATAGTTCTACGTTAAGAGTACGAGTAAGAGAGTAAGAGTACTGTCGACGGCTACATGAAAAAATCATACATAATTTGAAAATTCGCGGGAATCCTCAGTCATATTTAATAATAAATAAAGCATACTTTTTTACCAATGAATTACAGTATCTGAATTAACTAAGTTTAGCTATAATTTCATGTTGACCTAGAAAAAAGTATCTACCCTGGCCTGTCTCTTTACTATTCTGTAACAAACTCTTCCAAATTTAACATATATTACTAATTCATTTAAAATCTAAGCGTTATTTATTACAAAAAACAGTATAATTAACAATAATGAATATGTAAAAAACTCTCAAATTACTTTAATTTTCTATTTAAAAAAAAAAAAATCAGTTTTTGTCCCTCATATATTAAGTAAAATAGGCAGGGGAGGAGCCCCTGCCTATTTTTCGTCCGTTATAAATGCCGCAAAAATACGTTGACGCTTCAAATTCACATTCATCATCATCATCATCATCATCAGCCTATCAGAGCCCACTGCTGAGCAAAGGCCTTTGTCTCACGTAAAGAAGGTTTGAGCATTAATCACCACGCTTGCTCAAGACGGGTTGGCGAATTCAAACTTATAATTGTAAAATTATAAATCCAGGTTTCCTTACGATGTTTTCCTTCACCTTATGTCAGTGGTGTCTAAATACTCTTAGAAAGTACATATAACTCGGAAAAATCACACTGGTACTTGCCCGGGCCAGTATCGAACCCGCGCCCTCGGCAATGAGAGGCGGGCCCTTTAACCACTAGGCCACCATCGACTTATATACATTCACCTCATCAATATTTATACATCGTATTTCAATTTTCCATCATCATGTAATATACGAAGAGTTTCCTTGTACTTTTTTTAATAAACTTAGTCATTACAAATAATTATGGAAGACTTATGAATACAATACTGCCCTTAATCAATAAGGTGTCCAAATATATTCCTATTAATTTGTCTCTGTTATTCAGTTTTCTAACATTAATTAAAAATAATGCAATCTAAATACTTAAAAGAGCTTTAAACAGCTGCCATATAGGTTAAAATAATTTAATGGCACAAATGTAGCGAATTGAAAACTTGTATGAAGATGACTTAAAAGTAGAAATTTTCCCCAAGTAAGTTAAGAAACTTGAACGCTTTAAGACAAATAAGGGAAGTACACAATATGTTCACTTAGTGCCTATTAGCAAAGTTTTATATGAAAATATCTCTTTCCTATTTAAATAAACAAAGAGTATTCTTATTAGCAGTGGCGGGGCAAGACCTAAATTTGATGTGGGCAAGACAGATTTCGCGAGGCCCTATTCTATGGCAACTTGAAGCTTTTACTACCAGCTAGTTTTAAAAACTTAAACGTTGATACGTTTTTTACCCTTAAAGCTTTGGTTTCGTTCAAAAGACATTGTAAAGCGTACTTTATATACAAGTAATTACTGCGTTACCTACTTATTACCAATTAAATATTTCTTACCTTATGTAAAATAGACGAGTACAGGTACCGATGTATTACAAATCAGAAAAAAAAACAAAAACAATTAAAAAATGTTACTATTTTCGGGGCAATCAATATACTTAAACTCTATCTATTTATTCGCTAAATATTATTAAAACATTGAACACCCTATACTTATTAAAGTAGGTTTAATTAATTCTGTTTCCCAAAAAGGGTTGATGTCAGGCAGGCAACCGGTCGTAAAAACAAGTAGCCAAAACTATTCATAACATGTAAGGCAGACCCTGGTTATAGATGGGAAATTGCCAGGAAGAAGAAGAAGATATATTTTTTTAAAAAATTCTCACTTTAAAAATTTTTGAGTTGCGAGGCCCCTTTGTACCGCGAGGCCGTAGACGATGGCCCACGGCGCCCACGCCTTAGGCTGCCACTGCTTATTAGCTATATCTGATAACGAATTCGATGGATCTAAAGCAAATCCAACAGATTTACGAAAATTTTTCAAGTTCAAAATAAAACAAAGCTGGAATATAAGCTGGAAAACAGATAACACATCGAAACTCTTCGGTATCCGAAATAGTATCTTTGATAAATCCCCTGCTTCATTCACTTGTAGAAAAGACCAAGTTGTTATAACAATATTACGTATTGGTCATACAAATATGACTCGTATTCATTTAATTACAAAAAATAATAGAACTAAATGTAAATGTGGCTTTAACTTGACAGTGCTTCATCTTTTCGAAAGTTGTACCGCTTATAATAATGAAAAACAAATTTGTGATGTATCCACTAATTTAAAAGATTGTCTTAATACATAGTATACATGGATGTAAATGTACTTTAAAGTTTCTTAAAATGATAAAATTGTATAAATTAATTTAAATTGTGTAACTGTGATCGTTAATGACCTTGTTGTTAAAAAGCGACCGTATATAAATAAATAAAAAAAAAGTATTTTTATTATTAATAGAACATATTATATTCAAGCATTTCAATTTAGCTCCAAATGTCTTTAATCTGGAATAATATGATATAATAACAACTTCACTCCAAACATAATGTTCGAGACGGACTCATTAATACTGAATAAATAGGTATTACTGAATTAAAAGTCAAGTTCCAGTAAATCTTCGATGTAAATTATATTTAAGACAGAAATATCTCGCTGGAAATCATTTACTATAAATTATTGGTCACGGATCATATCACATATTAACAACGGATACTGTTAAATAAACAATATTCTTGCGCAAATATGTTTGAATATTCAGAAATATATAATATGATCAAAAATAATAAAAATTGTGACGTCAAAATTCTTTCTTCTTTTCCGTTAAAAATCGACAGTAAATATTTTTAACTAGTCCAAACGTTGTCAACTTATATGTTATAATGAAATCTAGGACTTTCGCGAGTATTTATTGAAATAAACAAATATTTTTGGGCTTTACTAGGCGTTTATAATTATTTTTAACGACATACTTAATCTCGACTTTTGGTTACTTTGCAGCAACCATGATCACAAGCAGACGAGATGCATATGTGTCTGAAGGCCTGCAGAGCGCGCAAACTGTTTCTCAAGGTCTTCACGGACATGGGATTTTATATTTTTAATGAGCTCAATATATTTTACAGGCATATTGTTATCCTTCAACTCACCTCCTACAATCTCAATGCAGTCAAGAACATAGAAACTAGGAAATAATGACTTTAAATCAAAACTTACCATTATGTTATTGTTTCTAAATTATATCATTGACCAAGTGATAGGAATCCCTAACAAATAATTGTTAGTGACCGCGGAGTGCCGACTGGTGATAATATATTTGAAAGAAATTTAGCCAGATTAAGAGTTAGTAAATCAATAGGGCAATAGTTAATTCTTTTTTATGGACTTTGGGTAACTAATACAATGTTAATGGTTTTATACACGACAGTATGAATGATTTGATATCTAAATATATATTTTTAACATCTTTATTTATTAAGATATTGGTTTCTATAAGTACTTTACTAGTCGGCTCTATACTAACTTTTTTATAAATGGAATTATCTGCAAGAATTTCAGTTATTTTTTATCATACTCAATATTAACAATTATTACGGTCGCTTTCGATTTATTTATTTTTAGTAGTGTTCATAATATTTTCATATAATTCTTGTTTTATTATTATTATATATCCATTACAATAAATATTGTCACAGGTTACATCTAATGTAACTTAAATAATTAATCAGATTTTCGAGTATTAGTTCTTAAGAAGCACAAAAATGTGTTTTCTACAGAACACTCTTAACGCATTAAACGTTCACCTCCACTATCCAAGCTCCTCTCTATACCTAACCAAATTGGAAAAGTTCCTACTAGGGCTGAAGTCGAAGGACGTTTCAAGAATGAATTAATGTGAGTTCTGGACAGGCCCAAGTCTTTAAGTAGTTTATAAATACAGTTCAATAGAGTAGTCAACTAAAATATCACTAAGACCATTACATATCGGTTCTATGTAAAATGTTAAAACATGTTGTTATTTATGATTGAAGGAATATTAATTTGCAATAACAATAAAAAATATCTAAAACAAGAATCTATGTAGTACATTTGTAAAAGATTCTGTTAGCTCGTTGTAAAACGAAATAATTGAAAAATATATTTATTCTTTATAGGTAACTTAAGTTACTTCTAGGATAATTTAAATATGATGGTGCAGTTTTTGTTAACAGATATTATAAATTGCAAATTACTTCAGTCACTTCAAAATAAATCAAGCCGTTACTGAGAATAAGCGAAACAAACAGGTAAGTTTTAGAAAAAATGCTATTTTAGCATAATATGTGCGGCTCATATATCGAAATATCAGCCTATCAGAGTCCACTGCTGAGCAAAGGCCTCTTTCTCACATGGAGAAGGTTTGAGCATTAATCACCACGCTTGCTCAAGACGGGTTCGTGATTTCAAACTTATAATTGTGAAACTATAAGTCCAGGTTTCCACACGATGTTTTCCTTCACCGTATGTCAGTGGTGTCTAAATACTCTCAGAAAGTACATATGACTCCGAAAAATCACATTGTTACTTGCCAGGTTTGAACCCGCGCCCTCGACAACGAGAGGCGGACCCTTTAACCACTAGGCCACCACTGACTTAGTATAATCGTATGTCCGAATTAGTGAACATTGTGAGGCTACTGTTACACATGCTTATTTCAATCACGAAAGCATGCTTTAATTGAGCATTTGCTGAGATCTAAAATTATTGGGAGTACACATTTAAATGAAACTAATATTTACGGATTTTCTACTAGTATTTTATTACTTAACTTTTTTTTTCTTTTTTTATGTGAAAGGTGGCAAACGAGCAGACGGCCCACTTGATGGAAGGTGGTTACCGTCGCCCATGGACATCCGCAACAAAATGTTGCGGATGCGTTGCCAACCTTGTTTTTTGGGAATAGGGAATGGGCAGTTTACTAGTATTTTATTGTAATAAAATAACAAGACCTACTGACAGACACTCACATCTCGTCTGCCCGTGATCATGGTTGCTGAAAAGTAGCTGAAACGTGTATTCATTGTTGCTTAAAATAAGCATGCTTAATTAGAGCATGCTTTAAAATTGACAGGCGTATCATTTTTAAGCATACTAGTAGCGGCGCGGGTCCAAGGGTGGATGCTTTAAGCACGTCTAAACACGTTTGCTTATTAAGCAATGCTAGTACCGATCAGTTAATTACAACAGATGAAACGTCGTCTCCTCGTATTTCTGTAAGTAAATTAGCACTTGATCCCAAGTCCTGTCTTCTCGATATTTAATTTAATTTAAGCTTCTGGATGCATTGCATCCCCAGCAAAAGGATGGTCTTATCTTTGTTTGAACGGACAGAGAGCGAGAAAAGTATGCTTTAAAAAAGCGTATGTACTCGTATCTGGAAAGTTTCTTTTAAGATTGCTTATTGCCCGCAAATATAAACGGCTGCCAGGTATGCTTGTTTAAAGCATGTGTAACTGTAGCCTAATGTATGTATATATATCTGTTCCAGATGTCTGTCACAATGCCTAAACGATGGTATCGGTCGAGAAGGACCCAAATCGTTATTATAGTTTTCATAGCCGCCTCTATAATATACTACATAAGTTTTTCTGTTAGCTTACAAAGGGAGCAGAAACTCGATATTACCAGGAGGTATGTACATAGTTTTAGAAGCTTCGTGGATTATTAAAGGGTTATTCAAGCAATTGTGACAGAATTTCTCGACTGCAGCTATCCTGAATATATATTTAATTGCCTTGTCTCATTACTTCAACTAAATTAAAGAAACGAAAAAAATTCTGATGCTACGTCATAGATACTTTATGTTAGAACAAAAAAAATGGGTTACTTTAATTTTACAAACAACAAATGGATTTGTAATAACAGCCGTATAAAGGGTCCTAATTTGTAGTTAGTTTTAATAATCTACCATTCATATTTCATTCTATTAAATAAGTTAATCATGATGCTGTTCGTATTGTATTTGCTATTATTTGAATCTTTGTTTTTATTATGTTGGTGATTGATAAATTATACATATTTGAAGCAGCCTGTTATTGAGTAAGTAGACCTATTTATTTTGACGTAGCGTACTGTACTGTACTGTAGCGTTCAATATACTTTTTATTTGTAATGTATAGTTATAAAACTTTTTATATACATGGGGAGGTGTTAATAAAATTGGAATTTCATGCAGCGACGAACATAATTTTATCAATATCGGTTAGGTGATATCTGTTTTATTTTATTATAATATACACTAAATATATAAATAAATCTTGATTATTTTCTCGTGTAAAATCTTATATTTTATTCGTAAATATTTTGAATTTATGATTTAATTCGAAGAAACCGTTTGATATTTTTAATGCAGGTCCATGGAAAGACTATTAGAACAATCTCTGAAACAGGACAAAGGCTCCGGGTGTGAGATACCCCGGATCCATTCTCTAAAGAAGTCACGCAGTTTGATAAGGACATACCCAAGGTTATGTGTTTGGGAACGGATTGGGTTAAATGTTATGTGAGTTAATTTGATTTGGATACTGCTTTTGTAATAAACCCTGATATTAAACACGAAAGATAACATATGTATATTCTATGTATTAATATAATTTTTTTCAGCATTCTAAATGTAGGGTAGTTCCGAAAATATTAAATACCACCGATAACATAGTATGTTCATACCAAGACATAATATATGAGAGTGATCAAAAATACACAATCGGTCCTCCCACAGCGGTCAGAGGTGATAACGAGTATGTACTCACTAAGAGCGATCATGTAAAGGTTAAGTGTTCAGGGAAACATAGGGACAGGTGAGATTATGTGTTAAAAGCAATAGAAAGTGCAGTGAAAAATACTTTTCAATAATCATGATAACAGAAACGTTATAGATTAGTCTTAGTTTTTATAATCTATTACTGCTTCTTGAGATCTTTCACTGTGGTCAAGTTATATATATTTTTTTGATTAGTAATTTTTCAGATATGTTACTTGCTATTCATATTTTTTAACAGTCTTGATTATTTTCCCTGGTATAGACGTCACGTTACAATTTGGAATAATTGTTACTAATGGAAATCGGAACAAAATGTTTCCAATGTATTCACGATTTTCCAGTATACTCCCATCCAAATGGATCGGCCACTCTCTTGGCTTCCGTTCCACTGTTCTTGCAAAACTCAATCAGAAAGGAAGAGGTGACTCCTTGAACGTGCTCATCCTGGGATTCGACTCCACCTCCAAAAACGGATTCATACGAAAAATGCCGAAGAGTTATAAAGTTTTAAAGGAAACATTGGGCGCTACGATTTTGAATGGGTATGTAACAACCAACATGATATTTTGAATGATATATTACGGGGTAGATTTTCTTTGTTGTTTTTCTTAAATTTATCTGCATCTTTTTAATAAGAAACTTTATAAGAAAACAATATCTAAAATGGTAAACAACTTTACATTTCGTTACTTTATGTTTCTCTTGAGGAATTCTAATCTAAATACCGACTCCAATAGTCTTAGTAATATTAGAAAATTTCAATAATATTTTATGATAGGTACAATATAGTAGACGATGGGACGCCCGCCGCCCTGTTCCCGATCCTGACGGGGAAGACGGAGTTGGAACTGCCTGACATGAGGAAGAAGATGAAGAACAACAGAACCTTGGACGACATGCCCTTCATATTCTATAAGCTGAAGGATGGAGGGTGAGACTTGGTGGATAGGGTGGACTTAATTTTGGGGTAATATTATGAGCGTTAGTCTTTTTAATCTTTATTATAAAGTAATCATTCACTCTTCATGAATCAATTCAAAAATAAACATTAATACTAAGAAAAATTAAGACAGATATTATTAAGAGAAATTTAAATGATTTTGTATTTTCAAAATGATATTATTTACTTAATCATACATTAAATCTTCTTTATTTTGTAGTTCGTTGCTTGACAATTAATTAATCTATACCTTTATTCCATATGACTTGTGCAAATTATTATTTTTAGCTACAAACGAGCAAAATGCATCACAAACTTACTGATGCTTAAAGATCTGTTTCATGTAAGCATAATACGTATGATTTCAGTTACCGAACAGCGTTCTTCGAAGACATGCCCTGGATAGGAACATTCCAGTACAGATTCAATGGTTTCAAGAATCAACCCGCGGATCATTACTTGTTATCGTTTTATATGGAGGAGTCAAACGGTGGCAAGAAATGGTGGACGAGCAGCTTGAACAAATACTGCGTGGGAGATACTCCGCAGTATAAACTCATGTTGGATATTACTGATCAGGTGCATGGAAGTTATTCTTTAAGTTTTATTTAATAAGGTATATTTTTGATTGGTTCATCATAATTTTTCAATTAAGTTTATAGAATATTGAAATACTTACTACAATTATACGTTTTAGATTTTATCTGATATAATAACTCAGTTATTCTGACGGTGCTTAGTTTTACAAGTCAAATATTATTTTCCTGTTTTATGTTTTCATTCGTCTTCTTTTCAGTTTCTCCGTCTGGATGGAAAACGTTTTGCGTTCACGTTTATAGTTGACATATCCCATGATGACTTCAACATGATATCTATAGCTGATGAAGACACTGCGGAGTATCTTACGAGATTCCATGACGGATATAAAGAGGACACCTTGATAATTGTCATGGGGGGCCATGGAACGAGGTAAATACATATTTTAATTAAATCAAATAAACAAAAAGCAAATGATATATGTAATGTTGTTATATTTAATTTTTTACAATTGTATTAATTGTAGTACTCATAAATAATAATCATCGAATTGCCTCTACCTTTCATTTTTTCGTTATGGGTTAATGTTTAAGAGATTTATTCAAGAAAATGTCATATGTTTTAATATTGCCATTCATTCTTTGATATATAATTTTGATTTAATTTGTTTGCTAATAATATAATACGATTTAGCAACTAAACTGATAAACCTAAAAATAAATTAAAACTTGACTCGTAAAAGAGATCCTTAAGAATTATCAATAAATAAGCTTGTCAAATAATGTTTTTACCATAAAATGAGGTACGCAAACGTTCGAGATACTCTCCAAGGGAAACTGGAAGAGAGATTACCTCTCATGGCGATCAGACTTCCAGACAAACTGAAGAAGAGGAGAACAGAGGCGGAGAAGAATCTGAAGGAGAACGTGGAAGTATTGACGACACCTCACGACATATACGCTACGGTGTTAGATGTACTGGACCTGACGCAGTTCACTAACACATATAGAGTTAAAGGAGCCGATCAGTGTTGGAACCGGTCAGTAACATTATAATATCATTGATCAACTCGAGTTAACATGATAGTTCAGTTTGAGAAACAATTGGAATGTGATATTTTGGATGCAGGTTCAAATCCTACTTAGTCCGTGCCAATGAAGTTTTAGGCCAGTAGGATTTTTATTTGACGTATTTTGTTATAAACTGCTTTTAATTTATATTATGATAATATTTTAGACCCGCTCACAACTCTTGTGGATGTCTTATTATATGTTAAAATCAATTGTTGAGCTAAAATTATCCAAACTAATGTTTTACGTTTTAAAAGTAAAGCATATATAGCCTAAATACCCTGATCTTGTAATAATAATATCAACCATTGAAACAATATGTCTTTTATGGTAGAAGCCAGTGTAACATTGTGTTAAATTACGGTCTAGAAGTTTTAATTACAGTTTGTACTATTTTAAGAGCTCTTTACCAGAAACTAGGAGATTGCAATACATATGTTTTTTGAGCTGGTACATCCAAATTTTTGACAGAAACAAAACTTTACATACGATAATTATCCACCTTCAACATAATCTTAATAAATTTAATGTTTAGCTTAGCTATTATTAATCAGAACTTGATATTATACTTGAGCACATGTCCTTCTCCAGATTCCAAAGAACAGATCGTGTAGCGAGGCGGGTGTGGAGGCTCACTGGTGTTCGTGTCTGTCGTGGCAGAACGTGACGCACGATGACGTCATGTTCAGGAGGACGGCCGCCGCGCTCGTGGACTTTATTAATGATCTCACTGAGGAGAAACGGCCCGTATATGTAATAGGAGAATAAAAACAATTATTGATATAGCACTTACCTAACTATAGGGTTTGAAGGGAAGTGGTTCCGTGTATTATGAGACAAAACCTCTTAGCATTCAATGAATGCACTGTGTAGGTGCCGGGTCCATGGCGTTACAGGGAGAGGATCTTCAACAGTGTCTATGACTTCCGACCCTTGTTTAAGGGGGCCCTGTCTAACGGGGGTTAATCGCTCACATCCACCGTCCAAGCTGCTCACTCTACTAAACCAAATTTGTAAATTTATTAATGTTATAATGTACGTTTATCTCCAGGTCGGTGTGTGCGGTCCGCTCGCTCAAGTCAGTGTCGTGGGTGATGCGAGCGAGGCCCAACAGCGGTGTATTAACGTTCGTAGAGGCTCGCGGCACCAGGCACCAGGGAGAACTATCAGCTTAAGGTAAGAAGAAGTAAAAAACCTGAAGTTCTTTACTATTAAAATAGTTTTTTTGCACGCTTTTAATAACCCCTTTCCAACTATTAGCAGCGTTGTTATATCCCATAGATCGAATTGTAAAAAATATTATTATACTTACTTTGGATTGCGGGTGGATAATTTAATGTAAAAGAATCCGTACCGATAGGATGGAGATCAAACGTTAAACGCTACTTCTTAATCTATATCCCTTAGCTGGTTTCGTGGGGTTGGCGCGGCCTCCAAGCGTCTTATTTTTTTCATTTCTTTAAAACTATTTAACTTGCGTGGAAGCCATTTTGAGTAATCTCATTACGTCTTGTCTTGCGACGGGTGACGGACTTTCGGCGTTTTATTATTTACCTGAGTGGAGGTACGGGCGTTATGGGGATCACGCGGCCCCCACTATACCATTTACGTCAATTTTTAGTTAATATTTTATTTCATTTGTTCGTATGTTTTAGAGTTATTTCGTTAAGATGGAAAAACTGTTAAGTGTAAAAACGATAGAAAACATATTGGCTTCGGATTCCGACTCCGAATTAACGTTAAGTGACTATCTAGAAGAAGATGTAAGTGACAACGATGAATTAAGCGATCTGGAGCAGTCATCAACACACGATTCAGAAAGCGGTGAAGATCTAAGTCCCGATATTGAAGAATGTTTTTCAGAGAGTGAAGGTGAACCTACTGCAGGACCGAGTCAAAGGAGTTATTATGGAAAAAACAAATACAAATGGTCTAAAAACCCACCAGCACCTTCACTTACTCGTCAACATAATATAATAAAACAAATACCTCGATTGATTGGAACAGGAACGACTAAAAATCAGATGTCTACCAAAGAAACATTTGAACTGCTCATAGACGATAATATTATAAGAATATTAAAAAAAATATACCAACGAAAAAATTACAGAGAGCTTAGAAAAGAATTCTACGGTCGCATTTAGTCAAACCACGTTTCTGAAACGGAGATGAAGGCTTTTATTGGTCATTTGTTTTGTTTTCAAATCTGGACTTGAAGATATAGAAGATTTGTAGCACACAGCACAGTACAGTAGCACAAAAATACTATGTACTAGTTGTCAAGACTGATCTTAGTTTACTTGTAATTTTCCTGAGCCCTTAGTATTATACATATTTGTGTTGATTTCTTTTAGAAAACGCTAATCAGTGATTTATTTCTTTATATTTCCAGAGTTTCTTGTATAAAGAATAAGAAAACATATACATGTATAATACAGCCTAAGATTTTGAAAATTATTATTTTTTTTAAGTTAATATTATGTAAGAAAAAGAAAATGCCAAAAATTTTAATGTTTTTGTGATCACTTGTAATAATTAAGAAAAAAGCATTACAGTAATAAAAATTTATTGCATCAATTAAAGAAGCTTATTATTTATCTTTTCTTAATTAAAACTTAATTAAAATTTCGATCATTTATACCTTAGGTGTAGTTTAGTGATGGTTGATTCCAAGTGCCGTTTAAAAAAAAATCTGGATATAATTTTAGAAATTTATTAAGGTTCTAAGTTTTATTTGTTGCGAATGTACTGCTCATTGTGAAGAAGACTATACTGTTATCAATTATCTCAATCATCGACATAAATGAAAAAACGTAAAAATAGTTTCAATAAAGTTTAATTGAATCTACTGTCCATATATTCATATACAGTTTATTAAATGATTTAAGTGATAACTAGTAATAGACATTGGTGGTTGAAGACTAAATGACTGAAAGGCTGAAAGTTATATGTTTATAATTTCAGATCGCAGTAGGACCTGGTGTCGGTAAATACGAAGTATTAGTGACTTATGTTATCAACGAAAACAGATTTGAGATAAATTCAAGAGACATATCAATGACTAACGCGTAAGTAACAGAATTATTCAAATCTATTAGTCTATACTGGGAGCAATACATTATATGTAACGAACACAGTTATTTTTAAAATGTATATATCGGATTTATTACAAATTCGTTGTTTTTTAAAGAGATTTTAGAGAGAGTTTTTAGAGAGACGCCAGCCTCGCTGACGTTACTCATGTCACTTCTTCTAGAGCGTTCCATAATATTTTAAAATGATACTTCAATTGTTCTTAATGCTCCATTGTTTCTCGAAGGTTCTTCTTAATCACATACTTCAATGATACACACTCACTGAACTCTGAACTCTGCCGTCGTGCGTCCAGACGTCATATTTTTAACAAGATTCAAACATAGTTCTATTCTCCTTTTAAACAATCGTTGATTTCGTTTTACTTTTTACAATAATCATGAATACTAATGAGTTTTAATAAGAATTGATGACAGCCTCAAATTATTTTCACAACGCATCCGTCATTAAAGCTGATAGCGCCGATATATACAGGGTGACTGGTGAATTACTATCAATATTTAAGGAGAATACTTGGTACATGATTCTCATTCGAATTATGTAAAAAAAATAGGTACTTAATTTTTGACCAAATTTCCGTGTAAATAAATAAAGTGTGGACAAGTTCCAAGTGTTCCAAGTGTGGACGCGTGCGGCGGCGTGCTGACACAACACCACGCCGCCGCAGCGTGTGTGTTTGTGTGTGTGTATACCTAATCTGTAGGGTGTACACACGATGCGTAATTAATTACACAACTTTTGGTTAACTTTACTTAGAAGTTTATTAATATTTATGTTATATTAATTTTTATTTTGTCATATATGATCGTCAAATATCACGTCCTCAAATATCGATAGTAATTCACCAGTCACCCTGTATATATAATACAAGATAATATACTAATAATATATTATACATATTACAGTTACAACAACGAGCCGAGCTGTATAAGCGCCACCCACCCACACCTCAACATGTACTGCTACTGTAACCAATAGACATTAACAATGTACATATAGTATGGAAATGAAACATTATACGCATATTTTTTATATTATATATGAAAAGAATTATATATACAATAATATAATACAACATCAATATATGTTATTCTGTAGGTGTATATAATGTTCTACTGTGATTGTTAATACACATGTCTTTCCTTATATATTATATTATATAATTGGCACAAACTATTGTTTTAGTACCTATAAATGAAGATATGTTTATACTCGGTATGTATTCAGTTCAAGTTGTTTATAGCGGGGAGATGTGTTAGTGTTCCTGAGTTACCTGTAACGTTAGTATTATCTGTATATTTAACCTTCTCATAATAATTATTAATATGAATATAATAACTCGGTGATAATAATTAGTTTTTATTTTTATTATGTACAAAAGACATACCAAACATTATAATATTTTTTGTAATCTACTTTGATTTTTAACTTTCTACTTTTATATGTTATCTTTTACTTTTGAGATAATTTATTGCTTGATTGTTATAATCTTAAAAAAATCGTTTTTCTATAATACTAAGTACATTTTTTATTTTAAAATACATAAAAACTTATGTTTCCACTACAATTTTTATATTTCCACATTTTAAATGTCATTCTATAGGCATTACTAAGTACAAATGAAAATAGGGTATTTGGATACTATGCGTTCCTCTTTATTTTATTACTATATAATACCCAAGTTACGGATCCTTTGCATTAACCGTGATCACGGGCACACGAGATAAAAGTGTCTGTCAGTTAGTCTTTTTATTTGTCACTATGTCTCCTAAGGTATTCTGGTATGATTACGGACATAATATTTTATATATTTTTTAATTAAGGGGTCCCAGGTGTTAAATAAATTCCAGCCTTCTCTAATGAAATTCAAAAAACATCCGCTTTTCAATAGAGAAAATGACTGGACTGGTAAGGGGCTGAAACGTCAGAATTGTTTAGTTGAAAAATAATAAAAAAAAGAACGTTGCAGTATCCGAAAACCTTAGTTTCATATAAATGAATACACTCGAAAATCGTACATATTATGTTTAAGTAATATACAAAATGAAACAATGATATGTACATATTTTTATTAAGATCTAGATTGTTATGACTTTTTTAAATATTAATATTACAAGTACGGATAAATAGATTTATTATTAAATATTAATTTTAATCTAAGAAAGAAGTACCGTATAATAAAGTTCCTTAGTAGGGGTTCATCTTTTTCATTTCATTACATCTAGTCATAAGTTTATAAAGAAACCTTTTTCTGTTATATTTCTGATACTCCGTTGTGATATTGGTCATAAACTTGAAATTATAAAATGGAGAAAAGGGACACGAGCTTTGTTTTTATTTGATTTCTCAACCAGAAACCGATTGTATTTCGGTATAACAAACTTATACAGGAGAATGCTTGTAGGATTCTTACACCGACAAGACACCGAGACCTGAGTCGTCGTTTCTTTGATTCCCTTTGAACCAATGCCAATGAAATATAGTAAACAACCACTCAGAAGGGACTCAGACCAAAACTGGACATTAAATAACTGCACTTTATATAATCTTTAAAAAAATGTTTGGACAAACAAAAAAGGCAATGATTTAAAAAAATTAGCATTGAAAATATACTACTACTACAACAAAAAAAAACTAGGAGATTCTAGAATGTACTTAACGAAAAATTTGTAATTAAAAAAGAATTTGTGAATAGGTTTTGAGATATTCACACTGAGACAAACTAAAAATAAATGCTTCTAGACAAAACAGGATTTAATGAACATACAACGTTTTGATTTCCTTAAATGGCTTAAAAGCACGAAGAGCTAACTTTTATTTACTTTTGATATTAATATAATAAAAAAAAATTAATAAATGTCACTTCAATCAAAAGATATAGGTACATATTTTTGACAATTTGGTCAAGTAAACGACATCTCTAGCTTTTAAATTATTATTATATAATACTAGCTGCTTCCCGCGGTGTTAAACACGGATTTCCGGGATGTAAAGTAGCCTATATGTTATTCCTGGACGTCAGCTTCCCGTACACAAAACTGAATCAAAATCGGTTCAGCCGTTTGAGCGTCAAGAAGTAACAAACATACACACACACTCACTAACTTTCGCAATTAAAATATTAGTAGGATGTTATATAATCGATAAATTGCATGAACTGTTAGCGAGCTTATTTATTATTGAAAAAAGTTATTTATAATAACTCTTAATTGTTATAACGAAAAAAAAATGATTTTTTTCATACTTATTTATTTACGAAAATACATTACGCAATCTTTAAAAAAAATAAAGACTGTAACATAAAAATATTTTGATATATAACTGGGACTCTTAAAAGTCTTCTAAATATAAATTAATGTATTCACATGCGATTATAAGACTTTTCATTGTAACATTTAAATACAGCCCCACATAATACTGTATATTTTGTATAAATAAAATAAAATCGATGAGTTATATATACATATATGAAATATATTTGAGATCAGAAAAAAATTTGATTTCCTTGTAGTAACGTTTATTTACAAAAAACATTTACGCAATCTTTAACAATAATAAAGACAGTAACAAAGAACTATTTTGGTATAACTGGACTCCACCAAATCCTTAAAAGTAAGGCACAGATAGAATTAAAGTTAAATATACACACACTCGGTGTCCATTAACATTGCTTGTCGTCATTTAGAATAAGGACTATTTACAGATCAGTTAGAGGAAGGGAAGAAGATCCTTCTCTCTATCAAATAAAGATAAACAATCATCTTAAACAAGCCTTCTTTATATTAAGTCTTCTAATAAGGTCCGTTGTTATAATCGTTGTTGTAATCCGCTTGTCTGTTACTGTCGTAGCCTGATCCGGCGCCGACGTCCTCGTATGAGATTCTGGGCTTGAAACCGTCCTGGTCGGCTTCATATTCAACGGTCTGGTGACAAATAATTCATTTCATAAGTCATCCTCATGGTCTCTATTGTGTTAATAACAACAACCCACCCTCCTATTACATATTACCTATTTCCTTCCATCAGGTTAGACGACGTAGTAGACTCCCTAAGTCCCCTTCGGTCCCCTCGTCGTGACTCTCGGTGACCGAAGTTGTTGTCGGAGGGAGCGTCCTGGACCATGTATTCAAAGTCGTAGTTCGCAGGCTCCTGTTAGTGAAGGTTGTTATTAAAAGGACTTAAAAATAATACTTGAAAGAAGAGTAATTATGATACTAAGAGATAAAAAGATATGTGGCCATACAAAACAATAGTATGGGACATTTATGAACTTTAGCAGTTATAATGAGTATTCTAGTATTCCAAGTCTTGATTGAATCTATCCCTAATTCTCTAATATTAAACTCACTCCATTGCTTCCATCATCACATCCTCGAGCACTGGGAGGGAGGCACTGTCTGCTTTGTTGGTTGGCATATTTGTTGTCACTACCACCTTGAAATAATTGAATAATATTAGAATTGAAATGTAGTAGGGAACACAGGCATGCGTTCAAACTGTGAAAAAGATATAAGTTCTGGGATCTAAGATTTTCGCGAGTATTACTACGCATTCTTTTTATTTTTTACTGTCAACTACATACTCCCGACGTTTCGGTTACTTTACAGCAACCGTGATCATGGTAAAAAACGCGTAGTTAATCCGAAAATATAAGTTTTATTCATATGAGTACTGGATTTTAAATTTTTGTTCAGTAAATATTATTATAAATCCAACGTTCTGTTCAAATCCAGGGGCTCCATATTCTTGAGAGGGTCCATTGGATCCAGCCTGATCTGGTGCACCGTATTGAGTGGAAGGTGCTTGGTATTGGTTTACAGGTGGCAAGTATTGTGCCTTTGGTGCTTGGTATTGGCTCGGAGCTGAATTTTGGTTCCCATAAGCTTTTCATTTGCTCTGAACATTTAATTGTTTTGTTTTTTTCAAAGATTCCAGTCAACCTCAGTGGTGATGTTCAACAGAGCTCAGCTAATATTTCGTTTTAAAAATAAACGAACAGTTGAAATTAGGTATTCCCAACTACAAATTTCAGGCAGTGGATTAAATACATTAAAAATTACCAAACCCAAAGTTAAATAAGTGGAATAAAAATAAGCCATAACGCATGCCAGAAAAATAGTTTCAGAAAATCAGTACATATTATACAGGGTGACTGGTGAATTACTATCAATATTTAAGGAGCATACTCGGTACATGATTCTCATTCGAATTATGTAAAAAAAATAGGTACTTAATTTTTGACCAAATTTCCGTATAAATAAATAAAGTGTGTACACATTCCAAGTGTTCAAAGTGTGGACGCGTGCGGCAGTGTGCTGATACAACACTACGCCGCCGCCGCGTCTGTGTGAGTGTGTGTGTATACCTAATCTGTAGGGTGTTCATACGATGCGTAATTAATTACATAACTTTTGGTTAACTTTACTTAGAAGTTTATTAATATTTATGTTATATTAATTTTTATTTTGTCATATATGATCGTCAAATATCACGTCCTCAAATATCGATAGTTATTCACCAGTCACCCTGTATACAGTATATACATATGTATGAATATCATTTTGTTACTTGAAATACACAACAATAGAAACTAAATTAATGCGTACGAGAATCTCGTTTGAACAAATACCCTGTATCTGTGCTTTTCCATTAGAGAGGAAAATCAAATGACGATGCTAAATTAGTATTCCGATTAGCAGTAATCGTACTTTGGTAAATCCACTAAAGGTCAACAGTCACTAAGTTTGGGGTTCAAGATGAGAGATGACCAAATAAGATAATTATACACTAAAAAGTTGTTGTAGACTAAAATGTGGAATAAGATCGTAAAAGTCTACATCTTGACAATAGCGGAAGAACCCAAGAGCACGAATATTTCAAAAATAAATATTTATTCACAAAAAATATTACACGCCACATATTCTTAGTTAAGAATTAAAGTTAAGCTAGTTAAGAAAAAGCTAGTTAGCTTATGCCGCGACTTCGTCCTCGTGGAATAGTGACTTCCGGCAGATTTTTGGTTCTTCCCACATAGTTCCCGTTCTTGCGGGGTTTTCGGAATGGTCGAGTTCCCGTAGAATTTTCAGGATAAAACCTATGTTTTTTTTATTCACAATGAAGCACTCTTAACCAACAACATATTTATTTGTTTATTTGAATAAAGATTAATATTATTATGTTAATACAACTTAAATTATTTCGACCAAATTAGGAACCATAAAAACGGTTTTTGTGAGTTAATCTTAAAAGACAGACATATACTGTCCGGGACTGTTTTTTAGATCATTAAAAGAGCTATTATTCTTTAATACATATTTTTTGTGTATCTGGAACCGTTTTCACGGCGCACGCAACGGAAGACTTCAAAGATGAAATTATTTCTCCCGTTTTTTACACATTTACCACTACATCTTTGCTCCTATTGGTCGTAGCGTGATGTTATATAGCCCACAGCCTTCCTCGATAACTGTACTATCCAACACAAAAAGAATTATTCAATTAGAACCAGTAGTTTCGGAGATTAGCGCTTTCAAACAAACAAACAAACAAACTCTTCAACTTTATAATATGTATTAGTATAGATAATATCTCGGAAAAATATTTTAACTTTAAGTGTTAAATATTCAACATCCTAAAAAACCCTTGCTAAAGCCTCACTACAATACTACTCGCATTTTGATATTACTAAATTTTACACAAAAAAACAAGTGGTATTTCTTTTCATTTATTTCCCTTTGATTTGAATGTTAATATATGTCAGCCAATGAATGGTCGCTTTAACACATATCACGCTAACTCTTCAACTTGTTTAAACCCGTATCAATTAATGCATGTATTAGGATATAGTTCTATAATTATACAATGTTTATTAAATATACTATTTGTATTTAAATATATATAGTTAGGAAACTCCTTGGTCAAGAAACAAAATAGAAGCCGAGTTAGGAACTCCTTGGAAAAGAAACAAAATAGAAGCAGTGCGCAAAAAGAAACATCTGCACTTTCTGGTGGTCCGTCGTCGAGGCAACATCGCTCATGGGCTTTCGACTATTAATATTGGTTTAGCAATTAGTCTAAGGCTATTTTAAGGATATTACTCTGTAAGTACTTTAATTGTTGTTTAACTGGAGTTAGCAGGTTATCATTTCATTCCTTTATTTACCTTTTATATTTGTTCATTTTAATTAATATCGCATAGTCAAATTGTCAAATGTCTTACTGTTATTTTATTTTTTAAAAATCCGAACGAAGTTCCTTAATTCAGAAGTGGGATAAAGATCTCTTTTTTATAAATTCTTTGGTCCACCGTATTTTGTTTTCTTTTTGACAATTATGTCTAATAAAATGAATCGTAATCGATCTAAATTAGAAAAAGATTACGCCATGTGAAAAATAGATTGATATCTAGCCCACATAGATACCCTAGGGTGTCCATAGCACGAGTACGTTGTCGTAGATCGAGAAACGAGTCGAGCAGCAGTAAATTTTCTCAACACGCACCCGCATCATACTTACTTGTAAGTGATTCATTGAATGATAATTTGAATAACATTTTAGTAAGACTCAAAGCTGTCGATCAGTTTAATAATAGTGTCGTAGAGTTACAACATAATTATCAGGAAATGTTGCTGAATCGGTCGTAAGAAATGTGTCTATAGGTCACAATCACATAGTTAATAGTAGCAACGAATCACCAAACGTAAATAGTTTAGTTAACTTGAGCGATGTCTCTCAGACTACGACTCACGATCAAGATACCACTGTTCGCTATCCCGATACTATGTCAGTTTCGTATTTTACCATTATGACAGAAGCCCTTAAGAATCTCGCACTCATAAAATCGCTTCATTATTACGTGTCAATTTTTGATCCTTCTGATTGATTTATTGTGTCTAGAGGTAGATCGCGCAATGATAGTGGACAGTGGAAGATCATGAGTGTTTTTCCCGGGAAGCATCTTATTTAAAAGGCGACGCCAAAACATAACTAAATTCATAGGTCACAAATGGCCGTACATGGATATTTTTAAAAACTCATTTAAGACCTCTCTGTCCTCAGAAGTTGGACTCCGTTAACATTTCGTTTGCATGTATGAACACGACATACGCTGGGAATGTGAGACGTACATTATAACGTTTACGATTGGTTAAGGATTTATCTGCAGAACTTCGAATTGTAATAATAAACAAACCAACATTAACAACTTTCAGAATAAAATTATACTCCCGCTGCTAAGTCGTCTTAATACGCGCATTTATTAAAAGTACAGGACACTGTGAAGACGCATGTTTTGTCAAGAATAGGTCAAGATTAACTAACTACCAAAATGTAAGCATATGTTAACCGAAGCTGGTGAGAAATATCGATGTGGTTCCTGCAGTTGATAGTGCATACCGATTAACATATTTATCAATATTGGTGATCACAACATATCACTGATTTCTTCTGACCTTTTTAAATTACTTTATTGCCAATCCAAGTACATGACGTACATTACGAGACGTTAATGAATACGAAACCTTTGCCTTTCCTCACAATACAGTAACTATTGAGTTCAGCAATATTTCATTTTAAGATCTAGTAGTAGTACCGTCAGCCTGCATGAATAACGACAGATGTTTTGAATCGTGTTGGAGTAATGTATGTAAGAGTAACAACAACAGTATATCACTCACGGGGATCAGTCAGATTAATCAAGTACCAGCCATCGAAAACTCTTTATTAAAATCCCTCTGCCAGGTAGTAATCTGCAATCATCAATGTTTGTATTGTCACTTTTCTCGGATTTCCTCGTGTACCGCTGCCACTACAGTACAGTATAGGTGAGATGAACATCAAACTTACTAGTTCAATTCCAATAACTTATCGCCCATACAATTTATTTTTACGGGAAGATAGTACAAGTTAGCGAAATAATGAAAGATCTCTTAGAAAAAGGCATCATTAGGGAATCTCGATCCCAATATGCCAGCTCAATAATTTCAGTGACGAAAAAGATTTTCGAGCACTTATTCGCAATACAGAGAAGAAAAGATATCCGTTTTCATTTATTGACCATTAAATTGATTTTTTAGGATGACATAACTTCGTCACCGGCCCTGATATGGCGACTTCATGAAATGAGAATCAGGGACGACTGTATTCGCTACACAGGCTTCGTTACGTCCGCGTCAGGAGGGAGCTACGAATACTGAAAGATGCCATATGGTTTGACAAACTCATCTATTGTTTACAAACCTATTATCAATTAATGATATGCTTCGGGAATTCATTGATTTTGATGACTTGCTCGTTTATATCAACAAAGTACTTCTTCTGAATTTTAATGCTAAAAAAAAGGTAAAGGTAGAATTCTATTTTTTCGATCAATATTAAAATAAAATACTCGTTTCTGAATACCGAATTTGAGAACTTAGACAGACATATAAGTGGTGGTCAGGTTAGCCCGAGCGCTAGAAAGGAGGAGGCTCTGCAATTACATCATTACATGAACTCATCTGCAATTTTATTTTTATTTTATTTTGTTTATTGGAGAAAAAAAAAAACAGATCACAGGAGTATAACAAAAAAATATAAACAACAATACAGCATATTAAAGACAAAATACCTGTGTCCTCAAACATTTCTCACCAAGAAATATAACTAAGTAAAAATGAGAGGATGCTTGGGCACGTACCTCACTAATAAATAAATTTGAAAGGCGATGTGTAAACCTAATCTAGTATGTGAAGGGAGCGATGACGAATGTGCAGAGAATATCCAATACTTAAAACAAACTAAACTAAATTCCCAGTCAATGTAAATGAAAAACAGGACTGCTAGGTGGTTTATTCTTTTTTCAATAATACGTCCCGCAACTTGCTGTGAAACGCGGCAGAGTTATGACGTAGAATATCAACCTGAGAAAATTCGTTATGAGTACGACATATTTTTCGTATTGGGGCGCGTAATCCCGCATTCGTGTATGATCGCGGTACATGAAATAGAGATTAATTACAATAGTGAAATAAGGTCAGGGCCTTAAAATATTTCCACCACAATCTAGTTGGCATCCAGTTTAAAATTGTAATCCAATGTAATGTAATGCTCTTAAATCAGCTCAACCAACCACTCAACGTGTGATGCCATGGAATTTAGAATGGTGCCCAGATACTGGTGCTATAGTATTCGAGGGTGAAATTTTTGAACTGTTTTGTCACTTTGCTCATTTTCTTTTAACGACTGTTCTCAGACGGGGACATCCCGCTGGCCTGCAGCTGGTGGAGGTTCGAGACACCGCAGGCGTCTCATTGACCGGCTGCCGGGTGGGAGTTCAAGACGCAAGTCTACTCATCACCACTGGCGTTTGTCGCCTTGGCGTTAGTCGCCTTTGACGTGTGTCGTCAGTTTGCGTTAGTCGCATTGGCGTTTGACGCCTTGGCGTTAGTCGCCTTTGACGTGTGTCGTCAGTTTGCGTTAGTCGCATAGGCGTTTGTCGCCTTGGCGTTAGTCGCCTTTGACGTGTGTCGTCAGTTGCGTTAGTCGCATTGGCGTTTGTCGCCTTGGCGTTAGTCGCCTTTGACGTGTGTCGTCAGTTGCGTTAGTCGCATAGGCGTTTGTCGCCTTGGCGTTAGTCGCCTTTGACGTGTGTCGTCAGTTGCGTTAGTCGCATAGGCGTTTGTCGCCTTGGCGTTAGTCGCCTTTGACGTGTGTCGTCATGTGCGTTAGTCGCACGGGCGTTAGTCGCCCTTAACGTTTGTCCTCAGTTGCATCAGCCGCCATCAGCGTTGGTCGCCACTGACGGGAGTCGCCACTGACGGGAGCCGCCAGTGATGGAAGTTGCCGATTGCGTGAGTCGCATTGGCATGAGCTGCACTTCTATGGTGTTGGTAGCCCTTCAAAGGCGTGAGTCACCCGACAATGGTAATGTACTGTGGGGATGTGAAATTGTTGGGATACCGTCGATTTCACACCTTTTTCTTTATTTTCACTTTATCTGTCTTGGATGCCGTTTAGCTTACATTACTTTGTTTATTTGAAAACCATTTGGACACTACACTCATGCAAACAATAATGTTTCCGATAGTAATGGTGATGTTATTTCAAAATTCAGGATGACAATGTTAAAGGTGCTTCGGCCGGATCGTCTATGCCAAACCTTGAAGACGAAGATCGGGAAGGTGGCGCAGTAGGCGAGGCTACTACTGAAAAACAGAGAGAATGTGGCCGAGGACGACCAAGAGTCAGGAGAGGCCGAGTTAGGAAACTCCTTGGTCAAGAAACAAAATAGAAGCCGAGTTAGGAACTCCTTGGAAAAGAAACAAAATAGAAGCAGTGCGCAAAAAGAAACATCTGCACTTTCTGGTGGTCCGTCGTCGAGGCAACATCGCTCATGGGCTTTCGACTATTAATATTGGTTTAGCAATTAGTCTAAGGCTATTTTAAGGATATTACTCTGTAAGTACTTTAATTGTTGTTTAACTGGAGTTAGCAGGTTATCATTTCATTCCTTTATTTACCTTTTATATTTGTTCATTTTAATTAATATCGCATAGTCAAATTGTCAAATGTCTTACTGTTATTTTATTTTTTAAAAATCCGAACGAAGTTCCTTAATATATTATCTTGTCATTTACAGTTTAAATAATCGAATAGTGTGGATTTGACTTACGACAGTGTTGCGTCGTCAATAATATGTCAAACGAATGTCTAATATACTATTATTATACAATTATATAATAATAGGCCTTGCTCAGCAGTGGGCTTCTGATAGGCTGATACATACATACATACATACATATAATTATATTAAAAAAAAATCAAAATCAAAAAAATCTTTATTTAGACATACACAGTTAACATATAAAAAACAGTATAAAAAAAATAACAAAGAGAACGTGATGCCTAAATTGGTAGGCCACTATTCGAGTCAGCTTTATTTAAAAACTGTGAAAATTTTAAAAACATATATTTTATTGTATTTAGAATATTATCTGATTTATATCAGGGAATTATTATTAAAAAGTAAGAATAAGACTTGGGTATAAATGCAGTAACATGACAAATATGTGTTTAATATACTGTTAAATTGGAACCTGTTTTTGAAATGTAATTTACCAAAATATTTTCTATTATTTAAGAGTTATGTTTTCAATATATATAAGATTTATATTTACAACTTGTAAACCTGGCGAACTCCGTTTCGCCACCAGAAGGCTTCTATATAACATTTCGTTTGGTGATTAAAAGATGAAGTTTTTTTTTTGTTTTATATTTGAAAAGAAATTTTTTTATTTCATTTCGATTACAAAAATGTAGTGTTATTTAGTTGAACTTCTCTAAGTAAATGAAAGTGAATCCAAAGTAGATACCGAATCGAAGCGTTATACGTGTCCGCAAATTATCCGTTTCATTGAAGTGGTCCTTTGTAAACCACATTTTTTGTTTTTTGGTCTAACGTTAACACAAATAATCGGATGGTTTCCCAACACACATAAAATATAACTGCCTATGTGAAAAACAATGATTTTCTAAATTTATCCTGCAAATACTAAATGGTTTTAAGAGTTCAAACTACAAACACAATACCGGTTTGTCACATGAAATTAACTGAGAAGAGAACAATGAGTAGCTGTCAAACAACGTATCATGCGACGGCACCATCTACTTAAAATATTGATATGTACATGTTATGTATGATGGCGCTGTATGTGACAAAAGATTTTAGCCCTTTTCTTCGTTCTGAAGTTATAGCGTCAGGATGGAAAACCGGACTTATTTTTATATAGTAGATTTTTTAACAATATCAAATTCTCATCATTACATTACATATCTGTCATTATACGTCATCATTATATATCTGTCATTATACGTCAATTGCATAGCTGTCAATTGTGTTATTCCACGTTTTATAGTGACTGACGTTTCATGTCAAGTCCCACGGGAATGCTGTTGCAATTTCCTGGTTCTGAACTACCTCCGTGCCAATTTTCAGCTAAATCGCTTCAGCCGTTCTTGGGTTATAAGTGGAGTAACTAACACGACTTTCTTTTATATATACAGATATATATATATATATATATATATATTGTGTGGGGAGGACCTATAAAACATTGCTCTTCGCCGAGGCAAGGGACTTGACATCGGACAGCTTCCTGGGCCAGAACTTCAATTGAAACCCTGTGGTTATAGTGAAACTATTGAGCAGCGACTCTTGAAGAAACAATTACCGAAAGACTATATAGACGAGATAAGTATTTTATATTGTATAGCTTCCCTTTACGAAAGACGATATTTTGTAAAATTATAATATGTCATGTAAATAAAATATTATTAGATGTTTTAATGAATTGTTTTATTCGAAATATGTATATAAATATATCTTTTTCTTATATAATATTTTAATTTTAATACATTTTCTAACACATGCATGTACGACATACAAATTCATGAGATGTAGTGAACAGTTGTGATTTTTTCATTGTATATCCTTACATAATCCTATTAATTTATACATTCAGCGACGGGATTCATAATGATTATACTAATTAAAACAACACTAAAATTACTTACGGTGAATAAATAGTTTCTGATTGAGATTGCTCTTATATGTAGAACTCATTCTCAACAAAATATAAGTTTAAGTTTTAGATTATTTCTTAAACATATATTAATCAAAGAGAAATATTAGATAGTTTTGAAACATATTTTTACTTATATACTAATAATAAGCTTAGTTAATTCTTCTTCATTAATAAATTAATACAAAGAAAAGGCTAAGTTTACTGTGATTATATTCGATTTGATCATTACAGTGGTTAATGAAATATTCATATTCAATATTTACATTTGATATATTTATAAATCCTGACTAACATATTGTTTATTAAAAGTAATTGAACTAATGAAGCGTACAATGTACAGTGATTGATCTGCGTATTTAAAACATCAATAAACGGACATATTAAACGCTTATATGAACACTAGCTTTTGCCGCGGTTTCGTCCGCGTGGAATAGTTACTTCCGACAGATTTTTGGTTCTTCCCACATACATAGTTCCCTTTCTTGCGGGGTTTTCGGAATGGTCGAGTTCCCGTAGAATTTTCAGGACGAAACCTATGTTTTTTTTATTAATAATGAAGTACTCTTAACCAAAAACATATTTATTTGTTTATTTGAATAAAGATTAATATTATTATTTTGATACAACTTAAACAAATTATTTCGACCAAATTAGGTACCATAAAAACGGTTTTTGTGAGTTCATCTTAAAAGATAGACATATACTGTCGCGGACTGTTTTTTAGATCATTAAAAGAGCTATTATTCTTTAATACATATATTTTGTGTGTCTTGAACCGTTTTCACGGCGCACGCAACGGAAGGCTTCAAAGATGAAATAATTTCTCCCGTTTCTTACACATTTACCACTATATCTTTGCTCCTATTGGTCGTAGCGTGATGTTATATAGCCTACAGCCTTCCTCGATAACTGGACTATCCAACACAAAAAGAATTATTCAATTCGAACCAATAGTTTCAGAGATTAGCGCTTTCAAACAAACAAACAAACAAACAAACAAACAAACAAACAAACTCTTCAGCTTTATAATATTAGTATAGATTATTTATGGCACTTGATATACGTGACTTTATATAAGTATTTTTTATACAATTCTTGGAAAAAAATAAGTTGCTTTTTAGAATTCCACGAACATTTTAAGTAGACGAACCGCCTCAAAAGGTTACGCGTCGTTGATTTACGAGCAGACACTATCAGTTTCAACTCAACTGTAATAATATCTTGTTTGTTCATCTGACGGATGGCTAGCTCTCAATTTTATTTAAATATATAAATTTTAAGATGAAAATATATTATTAACCATTTTTTAACTTAAAATGGATATAACACTGTCAAAAGAATATTTTTATTGAAATAAAGAACATTAGAAAAACTTTATGAGTGATATTTTTTATAAATCCAATAAAGCAGAGTTAAAACTTGTACCAATATTAATATTAAATTAAATTTGAAATAACCTTGCTGTTAAATAAATGGTATAAAATGTTCAAACACGTACGTGAAACGGTTTTCCGTGAGATTGAACTTTAAACGACTATAGGCTTTGTAGTGTGTTGAACGAAATCGTCTGAAGAGATCTAGTTCCTTGTCCTGAACTCAAGTGGACAAACTATTATCACCTCCTTTAAGTTATACATTTACTGAAATGAAACTATTTCTGTAAGACTTGAATTTGAGAAGTTTTCAGGAGAATTGAAGGAAAATGTTTTACTACCCAATTTTCAAACTAAACCTTTAGTTGAGCTTATAAATTATACTATAGAAAACATTTACATTTTTTTACATGTTATGGAATCAATGTCAGCTAAATCATAAAAGGATTATATCTATGTTTTATTAATAATTTAATTGTTTCAATATAGCTCTGAGGATATAGTCATAACCTACAGACAAAGTGACGTCATACGAAAACAGTAACTCAAATTTACTCTTAAAATGATGTCCTCACACAATACACACATAATAGTACATATCAATCTTACAACACTTCAGATAGAATACAGCGGGGATGATAAATCACGGAGATGTTTCCTTCACAAGAGATCGCGCGTCTTAAACACACGATGATGATTAAATCACATAACAACAAAATATTTTTTAACAAATTACATTTCTTTTAAAAATATTATTATGTAATACACTTTGTTATGCTGACATGACACATGTATCTTTTTTTGAACAGTTTCTATTTCATTTTCGTGATAGTTAGTCGTGTGTTTTAAATATGATTCAGTTTAAAACTCGATATTTTCACGTTAATTTTACATCATTCATCATTTACATGTAAGATACCGCGGAGATGTTTAACTAAATTGTACGATTTTTTTGTATAGTAAAGGTATATATACAATACAAGGCCCTATAAAATATATAAATAAAATTAAGTAATTAATAAAATAATTGAAAATGCATTCAAAGATACTCGTTTTGTAATAATTAGAAATAAATTATCCCTCATTTAATATAACATTTTCATTACTTATAAGTTCCAGTTCATCATACAAGAACAAAACATATATTAATATAATAACATTTCTATCCATTAAGTCTGTACTCTTAGCTGCACTTCATTTTATATTGAGTCAGACAAACCACTCTCAATGTGTATTTCACAGTCCAACGGCTGCCTTGGGGAATTTTTTTAATTTTGTTCGTGTTTTGGTTAACTCTCGTTTCTTTTTAGACTTTTTTTAATTAACTATTTATAAAACTAACATTGTTCATGTCACATAAAACCATTAAACGTTTTTATAAGACCATTTTTTAAATATCTCTTCAGTAATGATTGTTAAATATTATCTTTTTTCTTCTTACATAACAACCATTCATATAAATAATTCGTTTTTAATAAATAATACAGTAACCATAACATAATATAGTTTGTGATCTTAATTCTTTGTTTTATCTGAAATAAATATAACGAAAACGAGTACTCGAATAAAACTAAATTTTCAATGTAATGTGTAATAATATAATTCAGAAATATATATACATATATACAGGGTGACTGGTGAATTACTATCGATACTTGAGGACGTGATATTTGACGATCATATATGACAAAATAAAAATTAATATAACATAAATATTAATAAACTTTTGAGTAAAGTTAACCAAAAGTTATGTAATTAATTACGCATCGTGTGCACGCCCTACAGATTAGGTATAGACTCACACACACATACGCGTGTGGCGGCGTAGTGTTGTATCAGCACGCCGCCGCACGCGTCCACACTTGGAACACTTGGAACGTGTCAACACTTTATTTATTTATACGGAAATTTTGTCAAAAATTAAGTGCCTAATTTTTTTACATAATTCGAATGAGAATCATGTACTGAGTATTCTCCTAAAATATTGATAGTAATTCACCAGTCACCCTGTATATATATATATATATATATATATATATATATATATATATATATATATATATATATACATATAATTAGGTTGGTGAGTTTGTTTATTTTTGTAGACCGTACTTATCACAGGATCGATTGCTTCAAATCCTCTTTTTATATATATCATTTTTCGAAAAACACCCTGATGTCACGCCACAACTAATAGCTACGGAGAATGAAAAATGTATTAAAAACGTGTAATATAATCCTTAATAGCTTTCGTCATACGCTGTCTTCTTCTACCTGGCAATTTCCCAGCTTTAGCCAGGGTCTGCCTTACATTTTGTGAATAGTTATGACTAATTGTTTTTAAGACCAGCCGCCCTCCTGACATCAACCCTCTTTGGGAATATAATAATCAGTGATATCTAAATACTCTTAGATAGTATATATGTATGACTCGGAAAAATCACATTGGTACTTACCAGGGCCAGTATCGAACCCGCGCCCTCGTGCATGAGAGGCAGGCATTTTAACCACTAGGCCACCACTGACTAATAATACGCTGTGTACATGTATAAAATATTCCAAAACCGTAAGTAGTTTTTTAAGAAACCCAAAAATCCTATGCGGACGAAGTCGCGGGCAGAGCTAGTTAAATATATTTTCAATTTAACAGTTACAGGAATTATGTTGTAGTTTAATATTGGAATCCATCGCATTTTCATATTGAGATATTCGATAACAGAATTAATGAAAAACATCTGACTAGTATTGAATATCAGCAAAATAAAAAAAAATCTTGAATAAAATTCACAAATTATTAAAGCAATCTGCATTTTAATTTATTGAAAAATAATATGCATATCACATGCTACCTGAAGGTATTCTGAATTCTGATAAATATAAGGGGAAAACCTCTATTTTTGTAAATATAAAATGTCGTCTTTTAGTTTTCATGATTTTTATGAAATTTAATAATATACTATACGCCACTAACACCCCTTTATATGTATGTGTATTAATTGGGTTTTTGAAAAAAAAAAAAGTATTGATTTTTTTTATGTATTTTAAAACTTTATTATTAATTATATTGGATTTTTAATGCAAAAAACTTGAAATATTTTTTTTTAATTAATTATAAACAATTAAAAATTGATCAAATTCAAAAATATATCACGTGACTGTAAACGCGCCATGATTGGTCAGCATACTTGTGACGTCATAGTGTTAAAGCAATTTCATAATAGTACAGTGTTTATGGCTATTATCTTTAACTTGATAAAAATATCTCAAATTTATTAGTGAAAAACGATTTGAAAAGTTTATTTCGACTATGATAAAGGATTTATAAAAGCAAAATCGGATAATATTCCTGATGTTGATATATTTATGATAACTAATTTTTTAAAAAATGACGTTCGGTTTAATTCTGCTGAAGTTCGAGGTGATAAGGCATCAAGGTAAGTCTGTTAAAAAATACTATTCTAAATGAAAATAAGTATTTATTCTCTATTAAATATAATTAATAATTATTTCATTAAATCATTATTAATAAAATGTTATTATAACATTATAAAAAACCAAAATAACATATACTTTAAAAATTTAAATGTAGTCTGATACAGAACCTAGAATGTTATAAAATTATGAAAATATCTATTAATTGAAGTCCAATTATTAGACAAACATACATATAGATTTACTATTTAATCGCTTTGAATTATCAATTAAAATTTTTTAATGCTACGATTCTAAAGGTAATGATTTGGAGCCCAGGTAAAAAAATTAATTATTGAACTATACTTATTCGATTTATACAATTAGATAAATAATAATTAATAACAATACTATTATGAATACTTACAACGAAATGATCTTCACAACAAAAAAAAACTGATTTTGTTTTTGAATAATCTCGATGCACTGCTTGAAACCATTTCTTTCGACGTTTTTCGTCTTGTGGAACATTTAAAAACATTTTTTCAGGAGTTGTTTTTGTAGTCTTTGTACATAATGGTAGAAAACTTTTGATTATTTAACAATGCCAACAGAATTTACTAGATAAAAACTCAAAACACTGTACTAATTATTATATCCCTGTATGCTACAATGAGCAAAAACTAACATTGTGACGTCACACGCGCTCGGGTTTATTCGCGAGCTGTCGGCGGGTCTTCGGTACTGAATTTAAAATTTAATTTTTATTTTGATATAACTTTTTAATTATTGCAAAAAAAAATAAAATAAAAATAGTTTTGTTATAAAACTTATATATGATCTTTCCATTTATCACAAAAAAAAAATAATTCAAAAACCCAATTGTATTTGTCAATACCAAACCGTAGCCTATAAAATAATTTTAATATAAATGCTATGTTTGCTATTAATTGGATGTGTGAAACTACCAAAATTAGTTTCAAAATTATTGTTTTGTAAAACAATCTTAGTGATGGTAAACAATTACAGCAACTTTTAAATTATTATAATTTTATCAATTTTGTTAGTGTATAAACAAAAACCTTGTTATGATTGGAGCTCTCAATCCCATTGTTTAGTATTCGTAAAGGCTCTAACTACCACTCACTTATCCCTCAGCTTCAAATAGAATAACGTTACGTTTTAAAGTGGTAGAGCCTAGATGTGGTCAAGTGATTGCAGCTCGAACATGGGCTGGCTCGACCGGGGAAGTACCACCCTCTCACAGAAGATCGGCGTGAAGTTGCCTTAAATGGCTGCGTTTCGTCCGATGTGTGAGAGAGCCGGTTGCCCTATCCCTATTCCTAC
Source organism: Danaus chrysippus (assembly GCA_916720795.1). NCBI lineage: Eukaryota > Metazoa > Arthropoda > Insecta > Lepidoptera > Nymphalidae > Danaus > Danaus chrysippus. Next base: position 4,024,577 of record CAKASE010000077.1, on the reverse strand, counting down.
TATTTCCTTATTCCCACCCCTCCCTATCCCTAAAAAACAAAGTTGGCAACGCATCCGCTACATAGATGTTGAGGATGTCTATGGGCGACGGTAACCACCTTCCATCGAGTGGGCTGTCTGCTCGTTTGCCACCTGTCACATAAAAAAAAAATCAACAAAGGGCCAAGTAATGTTCACAAACTAAGCCTGTCCTAACTATCGTGCATCATACAATATGTACATAGATATATAAATATCGTATTACTTTATTAAAACTAATTTATAATAAAAATATCATTCATTCTGTATATTTGGATAACTTTGCATTAACAACAACAACAACAACACAGACACACACACAGTTATATATTATATTAATATTATTATTATACGAATATTATCTTATGTTTTATAACTCGCGAGTCTACACGAGACGAGACTCACACGAGGGACGTGCGACCGGGACCAAACGTAGACTTTGACTGGCGTAGAGGCTCCGTAGAGGCTACGTAGAGGCCGCGTAGACCCTCTACGAGAATTATCCCACGCATACAATACATTGTTACATTTAATAAAGTTTTAGCTTAGCTTCATCACGCGGGTTTACATCATGTATTGTAACATTAATTATTAACTTTAATAGTCTATATTAATAAAGAGAAAAGATTTGTTTGTTTATTTGTTATGAATAGGCTCCGAAACTACTGGACCGATTTCAATAATTCTTTCACCTTTGGAAAGCTACATTATTCCCGAGTAATATAACCTATATTATATTTAAATAAAAATTAGGGATCTTTACTAAAACTCCAATAATGTAACCCAAGGTGTAAAAAAATGATCTGAAAAATTCCTTACGTCGCGTGCGCTGTGAAAACTATTGATGATAGAACAAAATCATTTACTACGACTTTGCAGAACTCATCATCATCTACAAAAAGTGTCGCGACAGCATATGTCTAAATATTATAGTTATGTCACAGTAAGCGGTTTTTTATTCTAAAAATTTAATTTATACGCCGCCGCTTGAAAAGGCTCTATTTGTACCTTGGTATTAAACCTTATCAAAATAAATTACTTTATATTCAAGACGGCTTTAATGCCTTTTTATAACTTTTTGAATTATTCAATTCGGACATTTTATTCGGAAGATATCACGAGTTTAAAAATGCAAGTATTAGAAAAAAGTCGCGTGGTTGACGCTCATCGCGCTCAGCTAGCCAGCATGCTATGTAGGCTCTATGTGAGCGTCACTGGGGTACGGGGGGGAGTCAATCACAACTAATATTATAAATGCGAACGTAAGTCTGTCTGTCTGTCTGTCTGTTACGGTTTCCCGCTTTAACCTCTCAACCGATTTTGATGAAATTTGGCACAGACAATCTTTAGACCCTGAGAAAAAACATAGGCTACCCTTTAATGCGAAAAAGGGGATGAAGAGGTTGAAAGTTTGTATGGAATTTCTTAATTTTAAAAGATATAACCATGAAAATTTTTATTTAAGCACTTGATAAGATATATTTAAACATTTGTTCTAGCGTTTTTGAAATTTCGACCAGTGAGGAGGTGAAATAAGGGTTGAAAGATTGTATAAGATTTCTTAATTTTAAAAGATAAAATCATGAAACTTTATATTTAAGCACTTGATAAGACATATTTAAACATTTGTTCTAGCGTTTTTGAAATTTAAAATCGTTTGTTATTTTTACCGCCTTGGGGGTGAAATTCTACACACCGAATTCCCGAAATTCGAACAGAATGGAACAGGAACTACGAAGCTAAACTTTGTGTATAGAAAATTTTAACTACTGAACCTAGCAACATCATATTTAGAAGTTTTAGGTGTATCAAGTTTTAAAAAAATTGGCTTTTGAAGTTAAAGTTCCTTTAAACGAATAGGTAATCTGCATCGCCACCGCTGCCGTCGGTCGTCGTCGCCGCACAGTGGGAAAGCCCCTTACAAGGCCCCATACATGAAAGTCGTTGTTATGGAGTAAAACTAATTAATTAATATAGTCTTATAAATAAGCTTTCTTTTCTATATTTTTTTAATTATTTTTTGTAAACCATAATATACAGGGTGACTGGTGAATTACTATCAATATTTAAGGAGCATACTCGGTACATGATTCTCATTCGAATTATGTTAAAAAAATGGGTACTTAATTTTTGACCAAATTTCCGTATAAATAAATAAAGTGTGGACACGTTCCAAGTGTCCCAAGTGTGGACGAGTGCGGCGGCGTGCTGATACAATACCACGCCGCCGCCGCACGAGTTGACCTTGAGAAAGAACATAGAATAGTTTTGATCCCAGACTTTTGAAAAGGTTCTCTTGAAAACGCGATATAACCGAACTCCACACGGGCGAAGCCGCGGGCGGAAAGCTAGTACTAGTATAAAGTGGTGATTAGGCTAATTTCAAATGTAATTGTTTCATAGAAGGTATAGTAATACCTTCTATGAAACAATTACATTTGAAATTTATATATTTTAAATTAATTTCATTTTTTATTGGATCTAAAAGGAATAATTCAATAATTTTGACGACGATTTTTGTAATTTTATTTATTTTACTAACTCACTTATTTTCGTTCCGCTTCTTAGATGTATATTTAGTTGTCATATTTTTAAGTTTGCCAAGTACATGCATATGTTTTGCCAACACGAGCGCTATCTGGTGACAGAATGTAACATTCTATTTGTTACATATCAAAATGATTTATAAACACATTCTATAAAGTGTCACCGATATAAGGTGTTTTAGGTTTCAGTCGTATGACATAAATGAATTCAAGCATATTTATATTTAATAAATTGATTACTAGTTAGTATTATCCAATAGATTCTTTTTATGTGAAAGGTGTCAAACCAGCAGACCGACCACAACCGGCCAACCGTCTCTCTCACTCATCGGACGAAACGCAGTCATTAAAGGCTACTTCACGCCGATCTTCTGTGAAAGGGTGGTACTTACTGCAGTGACTGACCATAGCTGGCCTCTACCACCTATTATTATTAATATATTTTGGGGCTTGTAGATTGTAACAGAAAGAATTTTGTTTAACTTTTATAAATCTAGATTAAGAGACGAGAAAAAGTATGAAGATATTTAAATAATTAACATAAAAATACAACAAATGTCTCATCAACCTTTTAAAATGAAAACAAATATTCTGTTTGATACAATTGAAACATGAGTCAGGTAAATGAAGTTACAACACGCTGAAGGATTATAATAATGAATTACAATCGATCGGCTTAGAGGAGATTGTCGTCGAGCCTTCCTGTGGAACCTTACAGACTCCTCACGAACCTTCACTTAATACACTTCAACTTCAATAATCGTAATAACATATTTAAAATATCCATAAAACTGTAAATTTCTTATGTTTTTATATTTTTTTGGCCATTTAAATTGTTGTTTAGGTAATTGAGAAGATATATGACTTACAATAAAGGTATTATTGTCCAGTAACAGTGTTAGTACTTCATCCCTGCCCCGAGTCTCGTGTGAACCGAGCCTAATGAGGAGGTCAAACTTACTGAATATTGTATTACACTGTAACAATATTTTAAATGTTTTTTTGTTGAAACTTCACTGCTTTCGATGAATAAAATTGTAGTTATAATATGTCTCCTGTTTATTTGTTAAGTTATCGGATGTTTGCTCGTCATGCGAGAGAAATTAGAAAGTTTTCATTCTAGATACAAAAATCAAATAAATGTCATATTAAATACTAATAAGTCTGTAATGACTATAAATTATTATTGAATATTAAATAAATCATTTATAATAATTTAAACAAGTAGGACTAGTAATGAGTATCTGTATTTCAATGACATCTGAAATATATATGTTTTAGCAATAAATAACAAACACCAACTTTATTACAAGTTGGGAAACATTTTTTCTAACCAAATTTTAATAAGTAAAATGATATTTCATCAAACATAGCACCCTTTTAAAACATTACATTATCTTGTTCAGTATTAGTAGGTAGCGTGTTTTAGTTGTATAAACAGTGTATTTTTACGCGTGGAACGTGCACCATCATAACTCGACCCTCCTTAATATATTCTTTATAGAACATATTTTGGTCCAAATTTAATTATATTTGACAAACTTTTTAAAGTAAATATTTCTACTTTTCACCATGTTTGTAACTTCTATACAAACATGGTGAAAAGTAGAAATATTTACATTCAAAAATAAGTTTTAAGTCAGTCTTTTGGGATCATTTTCTATTTTTTATAATGACACAGTTACACATATTAAGTTGCTTTTAACTATTTTTTTAATTTTTGACTTCTAGACATGAAAATTTATTAATTGACACTTAATATAGTTTCTTTAACGTTGAGGTTCACAAATCAAACCAATCTTTAACTCGGATCTTGGACAAGATGTATAGATTGCACTCGGATAACTCAAAAGTGTCATATAAAAACCGTAATGTCTCAGTGACGTCATTATTTTTCAGCTTGTACAAGTATATCATCAAAGCTCTGTGAGAATTAATAAGATATATGTAAATGTAACGTTATGTAATAAATATGTAACAAGGTTATTAAAGGCCAAAGAATCAAAATTTCAGAATATTTCCCGATATAATAAACAAAACCCATGATACTTCTAATGAAAAATATATTTATCGCCCACAAGAAATAGACGGCGTTAAAGAATGTAAAAGATTGTGACGAGTTTTTAGATATAGTTGTAGAAACAAAAAACTTCTGTGAACATATTATCAACAAAAAAATATATTAGTTTTATTACAATGAATACTCTTCAAACAACTTAAGAAAATATGAAAAATAATATTTATGATCATTTTATACACTCCGATGTCACGTGGAAATCATATACATCATATATAGTACGTATATATACTATCACATGATGAATTTGACAAAACCCATAGTACTGTATTCATTTGTAAAACAGATTTTACCCAAGAAATTATTCATAATATACATACTTAGAGCAGGTGGGATGCTACACTAACTATCTTTTTTTAGTAAAACTGGTGTATGCAATGCCAAAATGTTTTAGCTAATTACTAAGATTAATGAATTTCTTCTTTAGAGAAAAAAAAGGCTTGGTAAAGAAATGCTTGCACCATCTTTAACGTTTCATCTGCTATTCCTTGGGAATATACTTTTTATGTGTTCATGACGATATTTATTTTTTCTTTCTTATTTATACATATATTACGCGCGCGCACGCACCATGCGCACACAATTTCGATATCCTCGTCTCAATTTTAATCTCAAAAATTAAACTAAATGAAATAAAATAAAATAAACTTATATTTTCGGAGATATTACTCCTTATTTATTATTTTATAACTAAATACTCCCGTCGTTTCATCCTGTTGCTATAAAGGAATCAAAACAATGGTATTAAATAGTTCATAAAATAAAAAAAAAACGTAGAATCTTAAAATCTTTATTCAAATGAGTATGTACATGACAACATTTTAAATTACATAATTGAACTTAATATTATAACATTTCTTACAAAGCATGTGTCATGTGGCTTGTTCATTCCGACTCTTTTGTACACTTCTACTTTCTAATATTGTTATAACGGGTAATATCATTTTAGTCCTATTTCATGTCCCATATGTATATATCGTCAAGAAATCTGGGTTCAATTTTAATAAAATTAAGTGCCAAACAAAACGGTTTTTATTATTAAATATGCAATTATAACAAATATAATTTTATAATCAGTTTTATATGCCGATAACGTTATAACATTTACAACGATCAATAGTAATATAATAATGATAATGCTTTAACATTACATTTTATTTATATTTCAATATTAAAATCAATGACTTGTGTAACGCCGGTCATAAACCATCCGATTTATACATACGTGTCTAGTTTTACAGTAATGAAAGATAACTACATTGAAACTAACTAGCCATCTTGGATATTTCAATATATTATTATATGTAACGTGACGTCACACATCATATAAAACATTGAGATATATACAATTAATATACCTTTACATATGTACAACTAAATCAATAAATGTTTCTGCTTCAAGTGAATAAATGTAATAATATAATAATAATGTAATATGGATTTCACTTCAGTTGGTCAAGTCGATGACAATTCAGTAAAACCTATATTTAGAAAAGGAATATTAAAGTTTAATAAGTGTTTAACAAATTCATTAGTTCAAAATGTTGTGAATACTAGCTGTTAAATTATATATAAAATGATTGTTTCGTACTTCATTGAAATACTTTGTAATTGACCGAATAAATGTTTATTGTTTCAGAAGGAGACGTTAAATGTCTCTGTATTTAGAAGTACGCTTGTTAAGGTATAAGTCATTAATGAGAAAAACTATTTGAAATGTAAACATAGAAAATCTTTTTATAAATATCTCTGTAACGTTTATTCAAAGAGTATATACATTAAAGTTTAAAAATACAGCCGCAAATAACATTCAAGTTTGATTTGAAAAATAACTAAATTTAAATGTGGTTATTTCGGCGCACGTTCCACGAGTAAAAAATTCATTGTTTGTACAAAGACTGCGGCGTACATTGTACGTGCCGCTTTAATTTATGAGATTATTATACCTAGACCTTCAGCTGTACCTTTAAAAGGGTTTTAAGAGGTGTTATAGAAATGGAAATTTAAAAATGTAAGTAAAATATTTGGAACACTCAGATATTATTTATCGAATATTGAATCTCTCTCTCTCTCTCTCAGTATTACCTCGGTGACATTAATGAAGGTTGACATAATATTCTGTTCAAGTCGCTCCTCATCTCGTCTTGACGCTGCCCACGGCGCTCTTATGAAACTACATGACTACTGTTATTAACAAGAAGCTTTGTAAAAAGAGATGCTTTCGATTATTTTCTGACGAATACTAAAATAATCGACGAATTTTGATAGCTATGTTGTAAGTTTTTATGATATTTCAATATAACATAGGAATCCTATTCATATTTATTTAAATCCTGGTCATTGACCTCGCATAGAACATAAGATTTACATCTTACCAAAAGTTAAAATTAATACTTACCAATAATAAAAAAAAATGTAATTTTATAAAATATTTATGAAAATTTCCAATGTAATAAACTTTTAAAATTATACTGTAACATTAAATATGCAGTCTCTGAGGTGACGTGTGAATATAGAAAAATTATATGTAAAAATTACAAAATATTTGATTGAAATTTTTATAATTTTAACGGCAATATGTAATTTAACTGGAAAAATGTATTTTAAGAGCATACCAGTTCATTCAAGTAAAACTCTGCCATCTATCGGTGAATATAAAACATTTACCGCGACATCTTTTATGTTTATTGGAAACCAGGCCTGGCGAATGTTTGATACATAATATGTTATTAAATATTACTGAAACACTATCATATTGACTGAGTATTCAAATCTAATCTTTAACAATAGCCGGTTTCATTTAATATTTTAATATTTCCAAAGATAGCCTTACAAGTTATAACACGATGCCCTCATAACACGTTCATCTCAAAGTTATAAGACTATGGAGCGTTAATCGCAATTTTTATGTCTTTATTGGAAACTGGTGTTATAAGTCTTTGGCTGGAGTAAAAAGTGAATGATTTATAATAAAAATATTTTTCCGGACATGTACATATTATGAAGCGCAAAGAATTCAGCTCTATTTAATAATATTATAAAGTGCGTTACTGTAATACACTTTTAGTTTTAAATATTGTTTGTCGTAACACACGCTGTTGAATACTATGTAGGTATGTTTTGTAAAGTAACTATAGTTGCGACAGTAAACCAACATCTACTTAATGTGAACGTTCTCAGGTTAACTGAGTCTTTTTAATCTCGTCTTCGATCGTCTTCAACACAAAATAAACATTGATTCTATTCGTATTTCATGTGATTAAATTTAAATGAAGATGTAATTTGTGAGCTTGAAGTTTTATATTCAATGTTTAAATCATTTTTATAGTGATATAAAAGATTAATTTAACAATATAAATGATAAATAAATTACAGACACAATTAAACAATAATTCAATTTATAATAATTCAAACTTTCAGGGACTGGCAGACGATTTTAGTGGTTGTTTTAATGTAAAATTTACAAAAGTGTAGCTACAAAAATAATGGGTTTTTAATATAGAGAGATATTAATAATTTTGTCAGTTCTAAATACTATTGATTTAAATAAATAAAATAAGTATTTTCTTTATATTTTTTTTCGAAACAATTGAAGCTATTAATTTTCTATGAAACCTCAGACACATCAACAAAAAAAAAACGTTAAAAACAATGTTATTTGAATGGTCGTTTAAAAATAAATATTTTCTTAGTAATATCAAAGACTCTAAGAAATTGGTATACGATTCATAAGGAAACACTTTATACAAATAACTTACCAAGTTTTCAGATGGCTCTTTTACTAACAAGGTTGGCAACGCATTTACAACACCCCTTGTGTTGCAGATGTCTGTCTTTAATTCTTTACGGTAATTTGGGAACATTTTATAAAACCTTTTACTTCCTCTTCATTTTTAGCAAAATTTAATGTTTACTTTTAATGTTAGTGACCTCGAAACATTACGAATAAGATGAGCTGAAATAAAATAAGGCAAAGAAAACGTTATATATATTTTAGGCTCTCGTTTATTCAACCCACAACCAGTTTTTGTGATATTAAGTGAGTTCAGTGATTATTTAGCTACTTATTGGATTTTTTTTTCATAATTTTGTCTTTAATATCAAACTTAACAAATACATATATTTAATATGAAAGATGAAAGATTTTTATAATAAAAATATCTCTTTTCTAATTATTAACTTTCACTTTTCAGATATAAAGATCATAAAATAATTCATCATAGTTACTACGACTATTTTTTAAAAACAATTATACAGTGAAGCGGTTGAACCGTTCGGCCTTAACAAAATTACCATTTAACCGCAATGACGTTCTGTCTAAAACTCCATCTGTATCCTGAACCATCTTAATGTAGGAATTCACGGATTATAAATATTTTTAAGAACCTTTTGTTGTTTTAATTATTATTATACATTATATATTGTATCTTCAGTAATCTCCTGCTCCTGAACTAAAAAGTATGAGTATCGAGATATGTTAAGGAAAAATGATAGGTAAGTTTTATTGTTAGTTGAAACTCTCTCATATATCTATAAAAAGAATGGAGCTGTTTTTTTTTATTTATATTAGTGAATCTATCTCGGCCGACTTCTATTTTGAATCTAAATTTGAAAAAATACAAAATTTAGTTTTGTAATTAATTTTTATTCATATTGTTAAATAGATTATATTAACTTTCATTCAAAAAGACTGTCCTTAATGATAACAAGCCTTTCGGTCTATTTAAAGTATTTTAAATTTAAATTGGAACAAGAGATTTTGAAGCGTTAATTACGAAGAGTCTTTGCTTTAATATTTTTCCGAACTCATCATTATGGCAGACAATTCACCTTAAGAAATGAAAAATATTAAAACCGGTGACAGTTTGGATAATTGTATCCTGCGGACACTCACTGTTTTACTTGAGACTCAGTTCAGTCTAGGTTTTATTCATTGTGAAGATTTAATGATAAGGATTCAGTTTGAAACCTTTGTCAAATGACATTTCATATCCTTAAAGTTTAACGTTTTCTGGGGAAAATAAAATTAATGATAATTAAACTATAATTTTTTCTTCTCAATAAAATAAAACACCAGGTTACAATTTTTTACAAACAAACTTAAATATATACTAACCCTCTGAAAGCAACTTGGTGACAGAAGTTTCTTAAATATCAAAAAAATTACGAACCTCAAACAGTAGCACTGTTACGCGTATTAGGCTTTTCCACAAACCTTTGTTAACTTAACTAGTACAGCGACCATATTTATAATATTGTAACAAGCTAGAATTTAACGAGAAAAATCAACAGGGTATTGAAAAGAAAACTTTCAGTGTGCCTGGCCAGGTAAAAGCACCATCGAAACTGCCTGGCTACTGAGTAAATATAATAATTTAATACTTTTCTCAGTAACAAACATAAAAATCAGCTTATATATGTACTATAACGAAAGTACAAATAAAATTACTTATAATTTAGGGGTGCCTGGCTGGGTTTCCCACCTTACTAAGTGCCGGGCAATTTACAGCGTGATTTCTAATATTATTACGATGAAAATATATCAAAACTGAATTTTGTACTAAGAGGAAAGTGAAAGAAAATTTTATACACCTTTAGAACGTGTTACCTGCCAAAGCCACCTCGACCCAAATTTCATATTTGGGGATCGTGACTGCCTATATTGGGTACATCTATAGAAAAACTTTTAGCTTTTATAAATTAACTAATGCCTGGCTGGCCCTGGCTCTTGGACTATTATTTAAATTATAAATACACATTAATCAAAATATAGTTTCTCAAACACAAATAACTCGTCACGAGTTCTATTCAGCCAGTATTAAAAATAAGTCTCCTAATATAATATTTTCAGTAAATCCTTGTTGGTACATAAACTATCACTGAGCATTTTCTTTAAACGATAAAACAAAGAAAACTTTTAAAGCAATCCTCCAGCGACTGGCTTGGAACATAAATACCTATTGAACTTTCAAATTATTAGAGAACATGATATTAATAAGAAATATTAACAGTAGTACTTTGTAATCGTTTAACCTAAAGATCTTATCTTGAAAAAGTATATACCTATTAGGAAAAATTCAAATCAAAATTCCAATTACATATAAAGTCATTGATTCATTGAGTTGAAATTCTATTTTTACTATAACGTTAAATGTGATCGGTTTTGCTTCCTGTATACAGTTAACTTTTATAATATGTAGATAAATTTTAAAGAAATGGTACAGTTTATCAGTTAGCAAAAGTGAGAAAGACATACTGTGATTATAATTTAGCAAATATCTCGTGAAATCTACAACTAGTATAATTTTAGAAAAGAAATGGTTGGCTAATCTTTTAAGTTGATTACAAGAGAGTGAGAAAGGTATTGATGGACAAAATTAAGCTTTGACCAATGATTTCTCCTTGTACACTTACCTTTTGACACCGTTACTTGAATGAATGCTGTTGTCATTAAACAAAATAGAACTTAATTGAGATTCTATGAATTGATACTAGCAGTTGAATTAAAAGTACATAATTGCCCGACACTGTGACAATCATTATTGATACATTTATAATACCTGTCCAACCGTCCTTTAAATTTATTTTAATAAGCGGTTTTTGAAGTGCACTGAGGTCTATTGGCATCTTCTATATTGGTATATAAATTAAAAATATCTTTTAATTTAAAAATAAGTAATATTCAACTATACTACTATACTACTATTATACTATAATACTATTCTTCACACATACATATAATTATTGTGATGTACAACTCAAAGTTCCTGTTTTCTACTTTAAGATGCTTTAGGAAACTTTATAATGCAATAAATGAAGTCAAGTGATAACTACTTATTTCTCATATGAAAAAAACTCTTTCATTATATTTAAGGTAGACATTTAAGATGTTATTATGTATCACTTCGTTTCAATAGCAACCTCAGTAACAAAGCCAAATGCAAGGAGTGAATACTAACAAGATTCTAACGAAAATGAAGTTAAAAATAAGATTTCTAGTTCGTAGATTTTTACGCTGGAGCCCTGTAATTAAAATCCGATTGTTTAAGGCTTACTGACAGAAGTAGGTACTTTATTGACATCTCACGGACTTTTCAGAAATAGTTACTTGCTAAATAAGATACAAAGAAGAAACAAAAAAAAATTTAATACATTAATAAGATGAAACTTCTCAGTATTCCAAAATCAATGTAAATAAGTACTTAGTAATATTTTTAAGGTACAACAGCCTAGACAGTAATATAGATTAAATAAAAGAATTTCTTTAAATTTCAATTTTGTATTGTATATTATATGTGTAGTGTCCATGTTATTAATTTATATATTTAGTTATACTATGATATATTTACTTATAAAAACAGATCTTAATGGAGCACCAACCACAAAATTTTCGAGACGATTAAAAGAAAGAAACTAAAAATATTTATCCTTCACTCATCTAAATACAAAGAATATAAATTTGAAAACTTTATTCCATAATAAATTAAAACTTATGTAACATAAAATAATTATAATCTAAGACAGTGTAACAATAACAAAATTATCAAACGATGATTAAATAAGTCAAGATGAAAAAATGATATCGTCGGGGATAGTGCAAATTGAACTATCATTGGATAATTCCACGTATCTACATTGGAAGCAGATTACTAGAAGAAAGTTAAGGCTAAAATATTAACTAAATTAACGACTTTTAAGGTGATTTTTTTCACAATTAGAAATAAATTGAACACTAAATAATAATGTACTAATCGTGAAAAAATTATTTTAAAATTCGTTAATTTGGAAAATATTTCATTGAAATTATCCAATGGTAGTCCCGCAGATTAGGGTGATTAGGGATAGTGCAATATGCCGAATCGTTCAACATTCATTCACATTCGTATAAACCTTGCGCCAGACGATGATTTTGTTTCCGGTTTCATATATATGATTGCCATTTCTGGAATTGAATATTTTAAATATTTTAGTTTTTATCACCTCATTAACATGAATTACTGATAAAGTTTATAAGTAGTGAAGTTTTGAAATACCAACCGGTATGTAGTTCCTTTGGCCTGCTTTCTTCTTATGTCATATCACCAGTATTAAATCTAGCACCTTCTAATAATAGACCTCGGACGCAGCAACCATCATCTGGTTTCTTCGCTGGCGGAGCGTTAAGAGCCTGGAGATATAACTTAGTTTGTAATAGAATATGCATTTATATTTTTTCACATCTATTCTGGCATAAATTTTTTAACTGATTTGGCATTGAATAATATATATTTAGAATAAAGATTTCGGAGATTGTTCCGAGGGCGGTCTGCGAGAGTTTTGGATCCCGAGGATATAACTATTTATAGAATTATATGAAAATAATTCTCTTTTCCATCTTTTCCAATTCCTATTACTAATGATATATTAGCAAGCGAAACTGTGGAAACTTATACAAATTCTTTTAATTTAAACTGTACCACTATCTTTATTACGTTCTTTGTCTTACCTCAAAAGCGTAAGCCACGGTATCAATTACAATAACATGTTATCTAGCTTAGTTTTGTAATGCACCAGTAAGGAATGCCCCCGGGAAGTAGAACCCAGAAATCCAAAACACCTTAGGAAACCCACCATCAGCCCACGGCTGCATAAATTGTACTCGGAGACATAAATCTTTCACCCAAGCCGCTGGTAAAAAAACAAAAATAAGTAATGAACCCTTTCTAAATTTATTATGCAGCTTATTTTTGGCCATTTTTTTTTTGTGATAAAAATTCCAATACCTAGTTGTTTAAGCGAAGGATACGCCTTAGCGCTCCACATATTTGGAACAGCGTTTTTAGCCAAACTTCCGGACATATTTTCTAGGGCTTCCGACATAACAACTAAACCTTTGAGTGCTTTTTGTAGGTCACTAGCAGAAAGAAAATATTAGTAAAAGAATGAACTGGTAATTGCCATTTGATTTATACACTGACTGAAGAGAAGTGCTCATAACGGCCAAAAGCTTATTATATCGTCTGACTTCTTGAATAAGTACTGTATTTAGGGACTTTTTCTAAAACACAGGGTAGCTGTTAGGATTAAAAAACATATTAAATTAACTTTATTTATATATTATATACATTAACTTAGTAAATATATATAAACAGCCTATCCATTAGAAATATTCATATTTAAAATTACATATGAGTTACATACTTATACAAGAGCTTACACACATAGCGTAACTGATGTTGGCATTAGCGTGCAATCCGAATAACGAAGGGTCATAGTTCAGCGGTAAGGTGCGTATATAACGATCAAGCGATGAAGATTGTTGCTGTTAAAACAGTAATTATAACTTCAAACAAATTATACAATAAAACGGTCTAGAAGTATGAAGAGAAATCATTGGTGCCTGAATTTAATGATATTAAGGGTGCGTTCTCCTAGTTTTATTTGAACTATATCTTCGAAATCATAATACAACATAAGGAATTTATATACCTGTTTATAAGCACCACTCTCATCAAATATCCATGTATCATTGAGTACAGCAGTTGTGTAGTAATCAGCCAACAAACACAATAAACACCGACGGTCCCAATCATCAGTGACTCGTCCACCATAGTTAATATGACCCGCTGTATACGTTAACATCTGAACAAAATGATTTAAAATACCAATTAAAAGTATGTAAACATTAAAATGTATCCTATCTATTATAATAATATTCCAATTAAATCTTGTCCATAATGCAAGCATTGTTCAAGTTATTGCTTTCGTGAACCCTATTTCAATTAGAGACTTAGTAACGAACCTCAACGTCAGTCCTATTGTTCTTCCAGAATATTATACGACCCAAGACTACAAACAATAACAGTTACATAGTAATCTACTACTAATTAAAACAAACCCATAGGTTCTTCCATGTTAACTAGTTAATAAAAAGCAGTCTTTTTCAAATTAAAGGTATTAACTTACGGTAAAATTAATTAACAAACCCGCAATGGAACTTCATGGTATTCAGTCAGAGACATCCGTGAATTCGTATGGTATATTAAAACCAAGAGGCCCAAACTTCCGTCTTTCTAGAACTACACCATGGAATAGGCATAGTGAAAATAGGAGCCACTGAAAATTACAAAAGTTTTTTTACTTATAATTCAACAGTCCTAAAACCTGAAGAAATAAAATAAAATAGCTTCTTCATAAAGTCAACTGAGAAAATAACATGTCTTTGTTTTAAAGTCATATAACAAATCTAATAAACAGATACATTTTATACTTGTTTTTCTTAATATAAATAATATGGCGAACCTTAAAATTAGAAACTTTCCTGTCTGATGAATTAAATTATTCAAAAAAATCAGGGACTTGATTCATATATGCTTTTAATAAGTTCGCTTTAATTCCTCTAGGTGGTTCCACTGTCATTTTATATCCTGAAAAATTCATATATATTTTTAAAACCTTGACTTATAATTAAATATGATAATGATAATTATTATAATTAGAATTATATTTAACGTCTTATTTATATTTATAATTTTAAGTAAATAAGGTATAGTTTAAATACTTGTATATCGTATGGTTATAATTAACTTTATGTACTAATAATATTTAAAATACCGTTCTGTAATAATGCCACAGGAAAGAAGGGTGAAGGTGTTGATGTGAGTCACAGCCGAAAGTCCTTATGAACTACTTCTGTGACTATTTGCTCCACATTTGACTCCAAGACTGGCCATCCATGATGGAGACAAATGGCAATTCTGAAATTTACATTTAAAAATATATATATCGTGAGGTCAAAAATCGCACTAAAAAGGTATCTACATATATGCAGGTTCGAGTTATCATCTAACGCAATAAATTTTATTAAAATAGATTTTCCTGTCTACTGAATAAAAATACAGCCAATTAGACTAGACAAAGTTATTATCACATTTTTGTTAATATATGTACATAAAACGGATATATCATACATATTTGGAATCTTTAAGAGTTAATCTTAAATTAATTTCTTTGAATTGTGATTATAGTATTTTCTTAAAGTTGTTTTAGATTCATTATGAAAAACACTTAAGCCGTGCTATAAGTTCTATTCGTATGATTAAAATTTCAAAGTGTCTTTTTGGTTTTCATGAACAAAGAAAAGCATCTGATCTACGAGTAATTCAAGTTTAAAATCTGCATACATAAAATATGTATTTTGCCACAGTAATTGAACGGAAATTTAAATTAATTTGACAAAATATTCATATAAATACCAAAATTTCAGCACTCTTGATTTTAATAGCCTCCAAAGTTAATATAAAAGGCAAATCATCTACTGGAGATCCTTCGCTGTTAGACAGGCCATACAAAATATCAGATTGAATTTCTGCTAATTGTGTTGCTAGCTGAGCTCGAGACACGATGAGTTGACCTCTTAACTCTTCCAAATCTGGTCGTTCTTGAGCTACTACTACAGACAATAATTGTTCTGCTAAACCACTAGTATAGACAAGAAAAACAATTAGTAAATAATCTGTTTGTTAAAATATTTTGCATAGAGAATTTGTCAGTAACATAACACGCTCGATAAACATTCCAACTTATTTAATTTGATCTTTATTTCGTTTAATTGAATCGCGTCTAAACTTGATAAATTATTTAATTATTGTATATAGTTTTTCAACTTAGTGACGCGTCCTTTAATACTACTGCGTTTTAAAATTAATACTTTTAAAGTAGACATTATAATGCGAACAAAAGAAACAAATGTAAGTACTAATAAGAATCAATGACCGGAACAGCTGATCTATTTAAACGCGACAAACACTCGAGTGGGTAATAAAGTTATTTACATACGCTCCTCCTTTGTTTAGCGATAAGCTAATTGCCTCGGACACCTACAGAGACTGACCGCTAGCCAGTTCTCAGCGTGGCATCAACCCGCACGGCCAACACTCCCGTACGCTGAAAACGTCGGCAATATGTGGTTTAAATATTTGCCTTAAATGAATGATAAAATGGGATGCGTATGAAACTATGAAGTGGTTTAAGTTTAGGTTGTGAATTGTGGCAGTGAAATTTACAGAAGTATCAGGAAATAAATTGAAATTCGTTTAAAATAATGGATAAAAAAGTGCGTTTAAGACGTTGGAATATAACGTTAGCGTTAGTTTTGTAGCTATAGTGATGCAATTGAAGTTATAGTTAAGATGATTTATGTTACGATGACTTGGCAAATTTGAATTTTAAGGGTTGCAATAAAATTTCGATTTTACGGGATATGAGCTTGTGCACTTGATGGATAGTTAGAAAAATAGTGTGATATGATAATGGTGATGATAGATAGATGGATGATGGTGATGGATGGATGATGATGATGGATGAATGATTGATAGATGGATGAACGGAGATTTTGTTGAAAAGGTAGTCACTTATCTGATTTGGCCCTGCTTCGGCAGCGTTGATAGGTACTGCCGGCTGGTGCTTGTAAATCTTCTTAGTGGTGCTTGAGCGTTAAGCCTGTGCTGCGATGCTGTTGCGAATCGGCGATGGCTTCAAACGCGTTTTCGTTGGTTTGAAATATTTCTTGCTTAGCTGTCCTGTCACGGTCGCCACTTTTTATGTTCGATATTTAGACAGGTTAAAGAAAACTTCTTTGGTTTTGCTAAATACCTTTATCTGAAATACAGATATTACTCAGATAAGAAATCGTAGCGGAATGATATTCAATATTGAAATATAAAGGAAGTGACGTATGTACATAGATAAAAAAGGATTACAAATTTATGTAGAGTATCGTAGTTTATATAGACAAAATGTCATATAAAATAAATGTAGTGCAGGTCCACACGTAGGCGCCAACACCTCCACTATTGTTTTGATTCAATTTTTCCGTTATTGTCCTTATTTTAGTCGTCTTCTTCATTATTACAAATGACTTTTGTTTTTCACATAAAGGTCCAGTTTCTGAAAAAAAAAATTAAGCAATTATGTAATCTATAAATTTACCATTTGTAATATAGTTACATTTAAGAATTTTTCAAGCCCTTTATATGCAATACACTTATGTTTAATTTAAATTTATTTTAAAACTCATGCCAAAATTACGATTGAACTATACATCGACCTTACCGATACCATCGTTTGTGCTACATGCTACAATTCATTCACTTATTAATATTTATTATTCACAAGACACCCACCCCAGATTTGTAGGGGTACTTTACAAAAAATATAAAACAGCCTATGTTGCGTACAATGCCTTCAGTAATTTCTTTTTGAGATAAATGAATACAAACAAAAATTACATCATCTTTCTTCGTTAAACATAAAATAAGTTTCAACTCAGAAAAACTTTATATTACTTATGTTAATAATACATAGTTTTTTAATATAATAAAATTACAAAAATTTTGTAAACAAAATTAATGACGTGATCATGACAAAAGGGAGCTATCGCGTGGATTTAATTTTGAGAATTATTAAACTTATGATAACTTTCAAATGTTACGTCGGAATTAAATAATACAAAAAATAAATTAATGAATACTGTAGAGGCTTAAACACAAAGTAATTTATTTTGATAAGACTTAATACTATAATTATGAAAATAGCTTTCCTGTAATCGCTTCATGAATGGCAATTTTCGAAATTCGTAAAATAGATATAGTGTGTGTTATCCTCAAGAGATAGACATATGATATTGTGGACTTCTCTGTAGACCTATAGTATATATCCAATCCCACCATACATTGTTTTGTTATATCTCAAAGGGTTTTAGCAGCGTTTTCGTTAAAAGATCCCAGACGGCTCATTTTTTCCCGACATCTTCAACAAATATCGTTAATGAACACACAAATCACTATGAAACCTTAATAAATTATATATTAAAACCTTTCTCGAGAATAAATCTATCGAATGGTGAAAACCGCTAGGTAATTGGTGTAGTGTTTTTTTTGTTTATTGTGAACAGGCAGACAGACAGACGCGGAGGGGGACTTTGTTTTATAACATGTATTGATGATGATTTTGATAACATATTCAAGGGCAACAACACATCACGATTTGACATTTTCTAGTTTATCACTTGTTGAATCAGTAAATATAATATTAATACAGACTAGTGTTTGTAATCGTTAATGAATCATTTGTATATTGAGTCGCTTATTGTTTAATGCTAATAAGATATGCACGGTGTAAGATAACGTCACTGAAACCTTTCAAGATAAATAGTAAAAACACTATTATTACTAACTTAATAATAAAAGTGTAGACCGAAACTTTGAAACCTTCCTCGGTCAGTTATACAATTAACACTGAGGATGAAGCAATACGCGTAAAAACAACGAAAATTGATTATATGTTTGTTAGTGAGCACTTTACAGTATTTATAGTACCTATCCAGTCCAAAAATTATGATTTACAAACGTTTAAAGTAAAAGCTGATTGAAATCTTACCGTTCTGTGAAGGAACTTCATACATATGTTGAGGATTTTTATACTTAACTTCTTTCTCCGAGCCATTAAAGATACAAGTAGTTCCAATAAATTTACTATTACACAATTTATTTAAATTTACACAGTGAGTATCACCAGAATTATCTTCTTTTAATATTCCAGTAGTTGACTGTCTTATGTCCACTCTTTTGGTTGTTACAATGATCTTCTGTCGTAGACGTGACCGCTCGTAATCTGAAAACACAAAAATTCAAGTTACTTATCTTCATTAAATAAGATTACACTTGAAAATGCTGTACATTTTTTTACATATCGAGTATATAGATATTTATATAGAGTACAGTCTTCTGTTCCGTTACATATATATTTCCTTTCACTATATAAGTCTTTTCTTCGACCCTATTTTATTATTCCTTTCTTTGAAATTAATTTTATATATAACAGGCACAAACTAGGGAATATCTACTAGGTGACTTTTAATTATTAATTTCATACTGAGAGTAAATCACTACACACAATCATATTATTATCATAATTTATTATATTTGTTTAGTATCAGTTAGGAGTTACTTAATATACTCGTAAGTAAAACGAAAAAGGAATTAATTTTGCTCAGTAATTATTCTGAGCTGAAGTAATTATTGATGGAATTATTGCTTTCAAACTTACCGTTACTTGATTTCATTCTACATAAATGATCAAGAGTATTGTTGACCACAATTAAACTTAGCTTTGTTCTTTGAGCGAATAAAGATACTTGTATTTCTGCTACATCTATTTTATATATTCAAAAATTGCAAGTCTCACTGATTAAAAAAAAATCATGAAATATTTGTACATAACATTATTCGAAAATGTATAGCCATTACCATGATAAGATTCATGTCTTAAAATAATATATCTTTTAAAAGAAATGATACAGTTAATATTTGATAACTATAAACAAGATGTGAATAAATAATATGAGTTTGTATATGTGTCCAGTTAATATATGTATATATATACGTACATTGTGATGATTTCTCGTTTTAGACGTAATAAATAAAGTTGTATCTTCGTCATACTAAAGTTATAAGAAGGAATGACAAAACAAATGTCGTTAGTTTTCTCACACTGTTATTTTTTAATACTTCTTTATCCATCTGCAAAGAAATGAAGTCATTAAATTATTATCAAAGATATAAATTCAAGTTCAAAATAATATGTAGAAAAGTTTAAAAGCGGATTTTATTGTATTAACAGTTAAGAAAAAAAAATATTCTATACTTCTTAATAAGTTAGCTATTCTAGATTACATATGTATAAAATATTAACCTCATCAAGTTTCTGGAGGATCAGTATGTACGTGTTGTTCTCTGAGGTTAAGTGAACACAACAATTAATAACGCGATGACAATTATTATGTTCGCAAAAATTTTAAGAAGATCAAAGATTAAGGTACCTAGGTCGTTTAAATTCATGAAAGAGAAAAGTATCTACAGTAACAAGACAATGTATTATAACTGAAATATGAAAAAATAGAAAAAGTTAATGCCTGTCTCTCGTAATAATGTTTTCACATTTTTAATTAAGGCACGTCCGTGACGAGTATATTTTATTTACAAAGTGGTTTTTATATACGTATTTTTCTGGAAAGGTGAAAAGAGTTTACTTTTATTTTAATTTCAGCTTCAGAATAGGGCAACGTTAGCACTTTAATATTTTTGTATGTTATTAAATTACTATTAAAATTAATTAATGTGCCTTATTCCAATAAACAAGATATAATTTGTATTATGCAAGCAGCTCAAACGTTATGAAATTACAGCAAACACTCACGGATATGGAAAGAAGAAGGCGACAAAACTTGAAATATTAATGTTACCCATAGCTACAGCGAATATTTTCACTCCTACTGCCAGCGGTAGTGACACGTCTAATTTCGTGCCCTTAATAGATAAAGGTAATACACCAGATACACGAGACACACGCACCACAACACCAAGTGTTCCTTCTAACATTATTCTTCACTGACGTAAAAAACTGAAATAATACATTTTTAATTTGACTCATCGACATTGTAATTACCTTTTTTATAATATGAAAATACGAGCACCGCCTCAGTATAAATCTGTAATAAAATAAAATTATTACAAATGACTCGTTTAGAAAGGAAACAATTGATAATAATTAATTGATGTTGGAGGTATTTCATAAACATTTAAAATAAAATGTAGTACAAATAGGATCGATTAATAGTTTTTAACACATTTGAGAGTTGATTTGTCTTAAAGTACTTTTATTAAAGGGAGGGATCTGAGAGATATGACAATGTATCTACTGTATGACCATAACTGACTAGCGTAGGAAACTCACTTAGAGGACTCCAGACAAACTGGCTATATACACTGTGGGGTCCAGAGAATGTTTCATGTTTTGTTGAGGGAATTTTTAGACAACATGCACGGCGTCTTAGTACAGGTCAAACCTACTTGTTTGTAGTACTATGCGAGGTCCCCTATACGGTTCCAGCGACCTTACTCGTATTTTCCAATCAATATTTGTTTCATTCACAGGTCGAGGAGTTGGAGCCTCTGGTCATAGACGTGTGGGTGGAGGCGGTCGGCTCGCCGCTGAGCTTCGCTTTGCGGACACGAGACTCTCAGTGGCCGGTGCTGTGGTAGGGTTATGATATCCTGTAAATGGTAATAAATATATGAACCGCTACAAATATACGAAATGTAACAATCGAAATGTTATTTAAATTAATTGAAATATTAGTTGAAAAAAAAAAGATATTAATTAAGAGATATCTTTCCTTTGATATTTTTCACAAGGAAAAGATATAAATCATTAGATTGAAAAATTTCTTCTATGGTATTTTGGTTACAACGGTAATGTTATAAAAAACGGTATCTTTAGGGTGTTATTAAAATATATTTCATCAGTGTCGTTTTTTCGTCCTTTTATAAGACCGTGAGTATGTTGTTAAACCCTTGTATAATAACTCGGTATTTTAATTAATTCCAGGATCTCTCACTCGGATCCCAAGCAGCTCGTAAACATAACGAATACCTCACGCGCCGACTTGACTGTGTATCCATATATTGTTAAAGAAAATGATAAAACTTGTTATAGAAATTGTATTTTTACGTTAACGCACTAGCAACTAAATTACAATGTAGAACTATTTTAAAGGCTGTTGTCTAAAATCATATTTAATATTGTATTTAATATCTTAGTACATAAACTAATAAGTAACGAGTAGAACTGAGGATATCGGTAAAGTTTAATAATCAATACACGGGATCCATTTAAGCCTTCGCTGACGATCTTGCAATTCGGACTCGAAACCAAAAGCATTGTAACGTACTACGGAATGCAGAGGATACATTCTGTGAGTGGACGGATGGACTGAGGACAAAATCAAATAAATGTTAAATGTTAAATACGAGCCGCGATTATAGTTAGGCGGTCAATGCGTTTCTACGGTTACGGAAAGTGCGCCAGTATAGGTGAGAGTTTAGCGAGCGTTAAATAAATTAAACCTACACCTGGGTCACAAGTCCCAGTCACTGTTAAATCGCCTCTCCCTGCAACGCTTAGGTCCTGGCACCCGCATGATGATTCCATGGAATGCTGACATGTTTTTCTTCTTAACTTTTCTAAAAAATTTTGCATAAACTCAGTTTTGAAGTGGATTGGAAAGGTGTGTGTGAAACTGTTACAAATTTCATATTTTGTCACAAGAACATAGTATTATGATAAATTTTTGATGGTATAGGTTATTATTTTATTAAATATTAAACGGTAAATTTGTGACATAAGATTTGTATCAACATTTCTGTTAATTTATAGAATCGTAAATATTATTCTGTTTTGTTATTTGTCTTATATGTTTTTGAATGTAAATGTAAATATACCGGTCTAAAATTTACGGGAATTATAATTATACTCTGATAGAACAGAGCCAACGAACATATTTACTATTATCTTAAAGAAATAAGTTGTATTCCAACTTTTAGTGAATTCATTGACATTTATGAAACCGCACAATATTTACGCTTCTGAAGAAAATATTAACATCATCCGCACGTATGTTGCCGGGAACAAATAATTATTAAATACTTTTACTAACTAATAATAACATAATCATCAAAATTAAAACATTCATGTGGTAATGAAAATTTCAGAGTTTAAACAACAAGAGCTGCCATTCCGTCTGTACCTGCGTCTTTTTGATGTATTACCTCGTGTCTGTCCTTGTCTCTCTGCCCTCAGTTGTGAGTTTAATTTTTAACAATATTTATGTTAGTAGTTTAATAAACACCGACTTATAGTTCAGTTTAAAAATAGCAAGAAGTTTCATAGACGAAGAGGTTTTGCAACAAAGTGTGTACGAGGAAGAGATTGACACAGGTGTGGAGTTATATCTGGCAGCCGACTTTGGAATACAAGATGAATCGTTTTATCAGGTTTACATGTTTTCACTGACTTTAGCGATGTCTTTATAAAACATTATCACAGGAGAAAAAATATATTTGAAAATAATGTTCACGCAGGTCGCGCCGCTGCAGTTGTCGATAAAAGTGCCTCATTAACAATACGGTCGATTCCACGTCATGAAGTGGCGCCTATTCCACTTTCATGCTTCGAAGTTTATCAGTCAACGAGTGTGGGTAAGAATATTGTTGATATAATATTTTCCCGCGAGCAATACTATCATAGACTAATCTTAGTACGAATAATGTGCAGCAGTAATGTGTAGATACAACCAAAGAATGATTTGTAGAGATGTTATCATGTAGAACGCTTTTTTTACTAAAAGTTAACTTACGAGTTAAATGAAAGCTATAATAAACAATTACACATACAACCTTGATGTTGTATCTTGTTTCATTTGTATGTAGTGTCGCGTGGTACCGCTCTCCGCCATCCGTCCAGTGCGTGGCGCTGCGTGAAGCTGAACGACACTCCGACCTCAGAAACACTCAGTCCGAGATACGAGTGACATTGTGTGCCCTGGAACTGGCCGCCGGTGATGTTATGAGGCGAGCATAAAATATCAAATATAACATAAATCTACCTTGGAAATAATAATCGTATAACATACGAGTACTTCTATATACTAACTAACATACAAATCACGACTGAATGACTTTAGATTTAAATATCAGGATTTCATATACATGACTATACTACAGTTATTACGTTGAGATATGATGTTCGAGGTATACTCGTGCTATCGTAAGATTACTCTGTCAATGTTTTTAATTTGTTTTTAGATATATGTAACGTTTTACACATGTCTAATTCAATATTCGTTTTGTTATAAACAATTTGTGTCGTGAAAGAATTAAATGTCAGACTACATACCCGTACTACATACTATCCTCTCAGTTGGATGGAGGGCGCCGTCTGTTGTGGGGAGGTCGTGGTCTGTTCTCGAGGAGCAGCAGGTGAGTGGTGCAGGACGAGGGTCAGATGATGACAACTTACTGCCTTCCTGAAGACATACATTGTTATACCAGCGTCATTGTTAAGAGAGAATAGGCAGAAGATCACATGTGTGTTTAAAAAGAAACAGTCAAAAACTTTTTTTATATAATATATTAACTTTACTGTACACTCCATGTTCATTTGCAAAATCTATTTAAAATAAACGTTCAACAAAATTAAGCTGAGTTTAAATCCATTGAGTCAATTTACACATGTATGAGTATACGTTATATACCTATATACCTAAATGTACGCTTTTTATTGAAACTCATTTTGAAAACGAAATTAAATTGACGTTAATAAAATACATTAATTGTTGTGACAAAGTCAAGACCAAATAGACTTTTGATTAAAAAAAAAATAGACAAAAGAACAGCGGCAATGAGACGTGTAGATAAACTAATGACTTCTACATTCAGGTCTCATACGATAGAAAGTTATCAGTTATTTAAATATATAATATAAATATGTTGAAGAACCTTGTGATATTTGATTTTTCAGAAGTGTGACGTCAACAATGCTGCCGTCACAATCACTGTTTACAACATTCAGCTGATCCATCTTCCAATTTGATTTAACTATTAATACACTCACAAACACTGTCACTACTTTATTTCTTTAACTCGCACTTGTACTTTAACTCGCACTTGTTCTCGTAAGTAGATAATCTTCCTCCTGATTTATAGAAAAAATAATTTTGTTAAACAAATCACTGACACAATGACGTTCGTGATTTGTTTATGTCACATCTGCCCTCTAAAATAAAATACTTATTAAACAAGTACCCCTTATAAGGGTTTTAAATATTGTTGCGCCGAGAAACATATACGAATATACATACTAACAAACAGAGTAGCACAATTAAGTACATCTGCAAAAAATAAAATTTACTCGATTTATCTGGTTAGGTTAGAAAATACTAATAATTATGGTTATTTAATTAAAAGTAGAAGTAAATTAAAAAAAAACTATTGTTTTAGCTTTGTATTTGGTGTTCATATTTATAATAATCATTGATTTTTTTTTTTCAAAAATTAAAAAAACCAAGAATTTATTTTAAATATGGAGTACATTAAATGAAATAATGTAAACATTAATTTTAAAGATTTGTCAGTAACTGGCGTTGTTAGTGACCTCCCCGATTCTTTTTAAAACATTTTTATTTAGTTAACTAGGTCTAGTACATGTTTTATTTTTAAGTGGGTAACCTTATCAAAACGTATATTAATCCAGTTTTAATTAAAACTATTTGTTTCAATTCGACCTCGTTCAGTTATCCTAAAATGTTAATAATATTGCGAAATTTATTTCACGAGTTTTACTTTTAAATATTTTACAACATATTTTTTTTTCAAACACACTGCCTAAAGAAATGTTCCGTAGGTAGGTATATTCTTTTCATTTCAGTTCTTTATTCATTTGCACCAATTAATATGTACGAGAACGTATAGTATGTATGAATTGCTCAGAATCCTTGAATCCTTTTCATTCATACAAAACCAATTTGTAACAGCTCCTTCAATGCTTTTTATATACTCCTAATAGAAGTTCAAAAAATTAGAGATATATAACGAAAAGCAAAAATTTTCCTTATAGTCGGCACTTTTCACTTCAAATAGTTGTTTTATCGAAACATCGTAAGAAAAAATAAAGCAATTAAAAGCCACGTGAAGTTCAAAACAACTTTAATAAACATATAGGATTTGGTTATTAGTTCGGAAAGCTGTGGGAACCATTAAGTAAAAATATAATTAAATTGATATAAATACATACATATTTATATTACCTACGTATATGGAATAGTGTTTTCTACACAAACATGAAGTACCTACGTACGTACTCTTACATGTTTTTTTGGGTCAACCATAATGTTATAGGTAAGTTTTAAAATAATAATTATAAGAATAATTTCCACACACTTACTATAAAGTAAAACTGATTTAACGGCCCTTTGATTTATGTGTTTACACCTATAATATGGAATTGTGTTTTTCATTGTATATAAAACATATCTTTGTATAATATTGTTCTTAACATCCGTTAGTTTTTCCTTTTATAAGTAGTTGAAGTCGACGTGCTCCGACTTACAGCGACGGGTGGGGACTGTTATATTATTAAAAGCAAATGTTCGAAATATTACCAGGAAATGGAAATAAAAGAAAATATAATAAAATATTAATAAGTTTATTATATTCCCTTAAAAGGCTATTACATAATATTTTAATTTACATTTCAAATTCAGTAACTGAGAAGCTTTGGTAATATCTTCATATTAATTAACTTTAATTTTAAATTTTTATGATTGTTACAGTGGTTATTTCACTACTTTATCTATTTACCAACCAATGCTAATTCTCAATAAAATCCTACATACTGCTAGCCAGGAAACCCACGTTATATTGTCATTATTAACATTTGAATAAATAACTACATTTGGTCAACTTACACTAATTTTGATTTGTACGACATCTAAACTAAGATGTATTTTTGCACTCGTCCAAGGATCTTATACGTTCCATCACTATGAAACACAATGGAGAGAGAAGTCGGAATATAATATAATGAATCAAAATAACAGTCACACCTATGTTCAAAGTAAACAAACAATACTGTAGAGGTGAGGGGAATAGAAATGATTAAGATGATATTTATAAAACTAAACATCAGACTCACTCGTGTCTTATTTAAACTTTTAATCATGACATCTCAACCGACCTGATGAATGTTAACTACGTTCTCCCTCTCTGACAAATAAACTGTATTAAAGATATAAAAAAATAAAAAATGTTGCTTTTATGTTCAAAAATAATTAATATAATATGAATAGAGTCCAATTAGTGACTCAAAAGGTTTTTATACATAAATAGAAAAAGTCTATAATATTAATTTTAATTGACATATTTAACTGCATTTAATTAAAAGTATAACCGCGTCATCTGTGATACATTGAATCCGTTTCAAGCGAGTGAACAAAGCTCTCCTCTACCAAGCTCCGCTGGTATTAGCTTCTCTTCAATCTAATTTCATTCTGTTGAATCTCTCTCGTCTGTTGTAACAGTGTTTGTTGAAATCATATACAATGTGTTCACTGAAGTGTTCGTGATACCGCTGTAGCTATTTGTAATATGAAAAGTTATTAAGATTAACTAGTAAAGATAAGGCTTATGTTAGTAACGAGACAACAGGCAGGCGTATACAATATGATAGAGTTATAATTTCTAGTAAATACTTGAAATATTAAATAAATATTACACATATTACGTTTTATATTCTTATGTATTGTATTTAATAAACATATAAATAAACATATCATTTTTTAATATTAATTTATAACAATGTTTGCATTGCAATGAAAATTGCAATGTTCTTTAAAAGGAAGAATTTCAAACCAAGATATTAAAACGCAGAGTCTTTTTACCTCGATCTATTGAATGGTCATTTAAAATATGATTTACGGAAATGAAATTTTTAAAATAATAAAATACGCGAATATGTAATCTGAATATATTTGTTTCATTTAAATGATTAGTCGTGAAAGTATTAGCTCTCAATGTCATTTACGTATACAATTATATTCAAGTAAGATTCCATCACAACTATATAGTCTTTAATTTAAGACCCTTCTGAAAATTAAAATTAATTCATATTCATTTTCTTCTTATTTTCAAAGTTAAAAACTTACATGTGTTATATAAGTACTATAGACTTCACTGATCAATGTTGTCTTTTAAATATTCATTGTACTTTTTAAGTTACTTCAAAATTAATGTCTTCAAAATCAAAACTACGAAATCTAAGACACAATGTATATACTCTAAACAAAGTGATAAGAATTGTATTCCGCATTTAATATAAATGTGATACTTTACTTATAGTATTACAATCTACAATTACACTGTCTGTGCTAGTTCACAAAAAGGAATTCACTTATTTACATTTAAATATACAACATGGTGAAAATAAAATATAACATGCATGTTGTACAATATGTATTGTATTTTCATAAGAAGATATTCATATTACTGGCAAACATTTTATTATCAAGCTATGAAATATAAAGAAAAACCAGTTTAAATTTTCATCGTAAATTATGGGATGACAAACATTAAATCCTTTAAATAGAGAGCATTTAATAGTTACTGGCTCTTATAAAGAACGCCACTGAGCTTCCATTCCATTCCGATACTCAGTTTAAATCCCTTTTGGCACTGTTTATAACTTACGAAGGATATATGTAAACATACCTAACTAACATAACAGATCAAAAGAGAGGTATACAAAAGTTTTAAATGGTTAATATATCTATTGGAAGGCGTTTAAATTTATAAAAGTATAACATATTAACCTTCTATTATAGATTTGGTTTTAGTTTTTTAAGGATATAGACAAGTTGCCCTGTCGCTGACGGATCCAAAGTAAATCGACACCTGCCCAGGCCGAGTCTCACACATCCCTTTCGGCCCCACCATGGCCGGTTTAACGGCTTTTAAAAAGAGTTTTACATAAAAAAAAGGTTATAGACATAACCCAAATACCTTTTATTATTTTACGTAGTAACCAATTGTAATTACATATTAAATTTCAATAAACTGTTTAAAAATGTTTCTCCTCATAAATTTCATAAGAACTTACTTTTTCGACACGATTTTAATTGTCTGAGTTGGTTTTAATTGTCACATACATATATTTCAACAATAATATGTAGCTCTTTTTCCCGCAGACTATTGGATATAAAATATTAAAAACTAAAAGTTCTTCAAATTAAATTATATCTTATTATAGATTACAATAAACGTTATCGGTTTATGAGACTGCTGTTAGCAACAGATCAGTGACAGAAAAAAAAAACAAGTTTCTTGTATGTATAAAGTCGAATAAAATTAAACTGAAAACGAATTTAAATCTTCAAAAAGAATTAGTATTGCATACCTCTTCAGCATTTTTCTATAGCAACTTTTCTCTATTTTTATGGTAATTGTAAAGTGAACAGATTAATAATATCTTCTTCTATTTCAATTCTTAGGCACACGTTCCACAAGAATGAATTTCATAATCGCTTATCGCTTAAATAATAACACCTAATCTAAAAACATGTTGTCTTCATCTTGTACAGTCTTCTTCTTCTGCCTGGCAATATTCCTAGCTTTGGCCAGAGTCTGTCTTACATGTTGTAAATTGTTTTGGCTAATTGTTTTTACGACGGGCCGCCTGCCTGATAACAACCCTCTTTGGAAATATATTAATCAGTGATATCTAAATCCTCTTAGAAAGTAAATATGACTCAGAAAAATAACATTGGTACTTGCTACGAGCGAACCCGCGCCCTCATACATGAGAGGTGGGCCTTTAAACCACTGTGCCACCACTGTCAATTTCAACTGACTGACTGTCTTCATCTCGTACAGTAAATTTACAAATCTGTCGTGTTTTAAATATTACAAAAAATCGGGTGAAAATCATCACAGAAAAAACTATATTTTTTAAAATTTTAATTATAAAAATTACACTTACAACTTTCGTTTAAATTTTACTGGGTTAATTAACAGATTGATTTGTAATTATTCTTTATTGATGCAATAAACTATTGTAATAATACCCAGGTCATTTTTTAAATAGATCTAAGGAGATTTCAATATAAAAATAAATATTATATATCAGAGAAAATTATCCAAATATTTAAGTAAAATAGGCATACATTTAAAGTACTTTCATCAAACTAAAACAAAGTAAGAAAATTATTCACTCACAAAACATTTATGTTGAAAATATATTACGAGAAACTCTAATAATAAATGTTATAAATTATCTTCATCATTATCTGTAATAATCATCGTTATTATCGTCTATCAATATATATATTGTTGTTAGAACATATGAATGTTTGTATTAAAAAATAGAAATAAGTCTCTTTGTGACTGAAAAATAAAAGTAGTATTTTGTGATTTATTATAAATGTGGCCGTCTTTATATATGACGAGATAAGTTATTGGTCCAAGATAATAACAATAATAATTACTTTATCATATAGTTAAATTGAACATTCATTACAATAGTAAAATTAAGAAAATTGTATGAATATTAAATTTATTTTTGATAAACTGTAGTTTCCTAACTGATATTAAATCATAACAATATGCTCAAGTCTTCTTTTTCATGGAAGCAGAAAAGAAAATAAACTTTTGTAGCAACGACAGATTGACACAAAATATAGGTCTCATCGTTTGTGGAATCTTTATTTACTAAATATTGAGAAACATTCAAAAGGAACATACTAGTAGAGATATTCACAAATTACAAGTTGAATTTCAATTTGTCACAATTGTAACAAAATTAAAAACTATATTTTGTTCTTTTTTCATATAAACCACACGAAAAAACGAAAACACTATTTGTTTTAAAGAGTCTGATAGATACACTATACAATAGAATAATTATAAACGGAGACAAAAAACAGACGGAGAAAGAAATAGTTTAAGCACCCTTGGTCCTGTGATATATTTTCGGTGGGTTATTAATCACTGGCTCTTAGACTATGAGCTCTCGTAGTGAGAAAAATCTGGTATACATTCATTGTGACTACATTCATCTCAAGGATAAAGAAGACACAACCTGCTTAAAAATATATTATTATAGTTATATAAATACTTGAAATTGTTAACTGAATTGTAATATTATAAGAGATAATGTATAAAAAAACGAAGATACACCAATATTTTTTGTCAATATGTATTACATATGTATGTATGGTTATACAAAACCAATAGCTACACTCACACATACACAAACATAAACACAAACATGTAGTTAACTTACCTTTTTTCTATTTCAATATAATTGCTTAAATAATACGTTATTGTAATTATTATTAATAACCTTTAAATAAAATGAACACAATAGCTAATTCAATTTGCGTATAAGTCTGAAACGAAATTATTTTATCGTAATTACAGCGGTATTTATAAACGAAGCGTTTTAAACCGATCAAGAAAATTCTTTTGTCAAAAGCTAGCACATTGTTAAAGTTTTTTAAAATTTAAAATCTCAGTTGTTTTCGTAAAAAGGCTTTATTTTTTTACTAACAAGTGATTTAAATTGTATGTTATACATTTTTTTTGTTATATTTTAATGGTGTCAAGATATGTTCTTTAAGTCGAAAGTTATTTACGAGCCCACGTTAACTTTATATTGAACTAGCTTTCCGCCCGCAGCTTCGCCGCGTGGAGTTCGGTTATATCGCGTTTCCAAGAGAACCTTTCAAAAGTCTGGGATAAAAACTATCCTATGTTCTTTCTCAAGGTCAACTCTATCTCTGTACCGAATTTCATTAAAATCAGTTCAGTGGTTTAGGCGTGAAAGCGTAGCAGACAGACAGACAGACAGACAGACAGACAGACAGACAGAGTTACTTTCGCATTTATAATATTAGTAGGGATAAGAATATTTTGTTACTGGCCGCAATACATCTGCTTTTTAAAAGATTTCGTTTTTATTGCTGATTTCATATAAGATCAGAGATATTTTCCATTTCGTAAAATGGCTAGCCAGGCTATGGTGAAATATGTACTACAGCTTGAACACGATATCACTCTCTCACAGAGGATCGGCGTGAAGTAGTCTTTCTTCCTTAACAATCAATGCTGGAAACGCATCCGCAACATAAGATTCGATGGGCGACGTTGACTATCGTCTATTAAGTAGTCCGTCTACTCGTTTGCCAATTTCTCATAAAGAAAAATATAAAAATTATTTGTTTGAATAATTTTGAACAAGAAACTATACATTAAATTATTCTAATTTGCATCTATCTGGTCCTTGTTTATTTTGTGATTCATAATAATATATTATATATTAATAAACTCTCTGAAATTCTAATATAAACAGTCCCTGAGGATAAAAGGCATTTTTGTTTCATAAACATGGAAAACTTTTTATAGAAAAAGAAAAATAAATCCGAATAACAAATATTGTCTTATTTGAACTTATGACATTTCACAATTTTCCTTATCTTTAATGAAAGAATTTACTTATAAGACATTGTAAGTTTTCTTCGAAAACAGGTTTCTTTTAGTTTAATTTAAAATAGAAATAGATCTTTACAAACTAATAATTGCTAACTAACAAATAAAATAACACAACCGAATTGGAAATGGCTTTTCGATTAATCGAAATAATAATTAAGCTATAGAATCATATGGTAAGCGTTGAACTCTCTCCTTAATAAATATGATATTATGTTAGTGAATCACACACGTTGTATATATTAATAATATATTTTAACAGTAGTTAGTAAACTGTTGGCAATGAACAGACAGGCAACTGAATGTAATCTAAACTTGGTTGAACCAATTTTCTTGGAGACTACAAGACTGTTTGATGTTTACTATACAATTATTACTAGTATTGTTGATAGAACTTTACATTTGCGTATGTATAATAAATAATTTATGATGCAAATAGAGAAAGTATGTAAATTTATTTATTATTTTAGTTTACACCTTGTACAAATGTTTAATATTCTCGTTAATTCGCGTTAAAACTTGTCGTGTATTTCATAAATAATACCCAATATACATATAAGTATGAAGTTATTGCATATTTATACTTATCCATATAACAGAAAAACATTTTTCAGTAATATGTATCTTTTGAGATATATGTCTTCTAACTATAGGTTATTAATGAACTATTCGAGGACTATGTCTGATGTATTTTATTTCAAATATTTATATTATAACAGTTTCTGATCGTTCCCAGTCGAAATACGGTAAGTACATATTCTTCAAAGATTGGAACATAATTAATAAAAAAACCTTGTTTTTGACAATATTTTACAATTATGTTTTTTTATACATGTAATGATGTATATAAAATTATTTTAAAATTTTCCAATGAATTATATATTATCTGGACATTTCATCTCACTCTCATAATAAATTTGGTATTTCATTTAAGCCAAGAGATCCTGATAGCGGTGAGTGAGGATATTACACTCTTGAACTAATTAATTCCGTTGAATCTTAACGACTCTTGTGAGCGACTCCTCTCTTGATTTCATTGAGATTTAATTTATACTAAGCTACTAATGACATATATTACTATGTATCTTTTATTTCTCTGCTATTAATTTATGAAGTTATTTTTTTTTAATTCATAGCTTTCAATTTGGTAGCCAAAGGTTTTAGAAAACTAAAACAAATATTAAAACATATTTAGTTATACAAAACTTGTATTCCAAACTTAAACCTATATGACAAACTAATGTTATGATATAATTTTATTGGTAGGATTTTATAAATCATTTAAATATTAAATGAAAATAACAGAGTTTATACATATAGGATTTCTACAATAAAAACATGAACCATTTTTACGTATCTCAATAGTATTTGATTAAAAAAAACATATAGTATTATTGTGAAAGTAAAATTGTCAATTATTTTAACGATCATATTTAATTTAAACTGCTTCACTGAATTAAACCTTTTCTTTTTTTAGTTACTAAAAAAATATATATTAATTCCGTATGTAGATATTACCATCCTCACTATAGGTTTTTATTATCTCACCTCTTATCTATATATATAAAAGAAAGTCGTGTTAGTTACTCCACTTATAGCTCAAGAACGGCTGAACCGATTAAGCTTAAGATTGGCAGGGAGGTAGTTTAGAGCCAGGAAATTCCAATAGGATGCTTTTTATCCCGTTCGACAGCATTCCCGTGGGACTTGACATGAAACGTCAGTCACTATAAAACGTGGAATAACGAAACACAATTGACAGCTATGCAATTGACGTATAATGACAGATATGTAAAGACGTAATGACGACAATAAGATATTTGTAAGAGATCTATCTACTATATGAAAATAAGTCCGGTTTTCCATCCTGACGCTATAACTTCAGAACGTACGAACCAATTTCCACGGTTTTGCATTTACTTAGAGAAGTTCAACTAAGTAACACTTCATTTTTGTAATCGAAGTGAATTCATTACTGTTGTGAAATGAAATAAAAATTTTCCTTTTCAAATATAAAACAAAAAAAAAATATTAATCTTTTAATCAAACGAAATGTTATATAAAAGCCTTCTGGTGGCGAAACGGAGTTCGCCAGGTTTACTAGTTTCAAATAAAACAGTTTGTTTTCATATCTTAAGAAAATTTTCATATTCGTGTTCCCTGTCACCGACAACCATAACGTTATTTACTCAAACTGATATATTTAAATCACAACGTTGATCTCTGCTCCTTACTTTTCCAACATCGGCATTTTGATTTCTTAAATCGATGAACCATTTTTTTTATAATCCGGTAAACAGTGTCACATCAAGTGTCTTGAAAAAATAGAATAAACATTAAATTTTGAGTTTTAAATGAAGACCAGTTATGAACAGAATATTAATTATTATTAAAACAGTGACTAGTTGTACTCGGCAGTCAATCGCGGCCTCCCGTGAGGACCCTCGCGGCTGTCAGCATTATGAAACAGTCTACTTAATAATAACTAATACGCGGTACAACAAGCAAATAAGGAAGTTGAAGTCTTGTGCTCAAGATAATACATATGTATAATGATATATGTATACATGTATGAAAATATTATGAGATTAGAGGTTGTATACTAGTTGAGGAACAAACAATGATTTAATAAAGTTTAAGATATAATGACTTCTCAATATCAATTTAAAGAATCAAGTTGAAACGACTTAGAAGTAAACGCATTAATCATTAAACTATATTTATTAATGTGAATACCTACAACATATTTTATATATAAATAATTCCCTTGTTTGTGACAATCACCAATAAGAGGTCCCTTAAGATTACGAATAATTACTAAGTTATAAAAGTATGAGAACTAAACAATATGTTAGAATATATTAAAATGTACACGCATTTTTTCTATCATTGTTCTGAAGAGTATATACAAATATAATCTTTTCCCATACATACTGTTGAATGTTCATACTCACCTATACCATTTTTTTTACAAAACTTAAAAGAAATCCATAAAGAGGAATAAAAAGAAGCTAAAATAAACAATATATTTTTGATTAAAAAAGAACAACAACAAATCAAGACAGGAATGGTAATAAAGTAATATATAATTTATAAATATATTTTTCTTGAAAGTTATTTGAGACTAAAACTAACAATCATTATTTATATAACGGGGATAAAAGTATCTCGTGTACTTTGTTTCCAGGATATAGGTATTTTCACTCAAGGCAGTGTAAATCACTCGGCCCTAGACAAATACCTCGGGAGGTAAAAAAACATGTGTGTGTTTGTAATAATAAATCACTGTAGCTAATAAAACTGTAAGTGTTAACCCAATGTTAATGAATATAATGACAGCTTGTTGTATCCAAATAAGTGACTAATAAAATGATGAATTAATGATGATGAAATATGATCAATAACACCCTTGACAATTCTAATTTTTAGTGTTGAAGCTGTTTTGATGTAAATTCTACTAATTGAATGTATGATGTCATACAAATATGCGTATTGTCTACAATGATTTTATTTAAAAATCATTAGTTTCTTATATTGAAATATAAACATTATGAAATATCCCCTGACACATTAACCTAAAACCAAGTATTTATTCTGGTCTGGGAGAGAAAATACTATGAGGTGTCGAGTTGAATTTAACTAATAAATACAAGACAATGATACTGACTTTACAGAACTACTTTATTTATTTATTTTTTATTTATAGAACAAAAGTGAAAAGAAATGAAGAAGAATAAAAAAATCTCCTGAAATACAATCAATCAAAATTATCCACGACGTTTTCCTAAAATCTAAACAAGGAATAAATAACAAAAATATTCAGTATTTCTCATTAGGTTTAGAAACAAAATTGTCACATCGATATCCTGATTGTTTTAAGTTTATTAAAGTGTTGTTCCAGCGATCTCAATGTAATGGATTCTCTAAGAGTAAACACAATGAATGTCAGTGGAACAAAGATGTTTAAACAATTAACTTGTAAACTTTGCAACGTGAACATTGAATAGCATATATGTAGGCATTAGTGAAGATAATATTGTTAAACTAATCCTTCATATCATTCTGATTTATTAATAAGAATTACACTTTATTTCTCATTAATACTTTATTGGAATAGATTAAACTAAGTTTA
Organism: Danaus chrysippus; assembly: GCA_916720795.1. Taxonomy (NCBI): domain Eukaryota; kingdom Metazoa; phylum Arthropoda; class Insecta; order Lepidoptera; family Nymphalidae; genus Danaus; species Danaus chrysippus. The sequence goes on along the minus strand of CAKASE010000077.1, from coordinate 3,987,890 downwards.
TTTTTTATAAATATTATTAATAATAATAAACTGATTTAAACTATAAAAAAATTATTTACTTTTGGGCAATTATAAATTGAATGATTGAGCACTTACATTGCGTTACTTTAACATTATACATATAATACCGACGGTGTATGAAACAAATACAGACACTTTAGTAAATAAACGATTTAGGACTCGGACACAGAACAGAGATGAAATCAGATGATGTAATCTTAATAGCTGTAAGGTTTAAAATATTCTCTCAAAGTAAAAGAAATGTATAAGAAACCAATGAAAAGTAGGTTGAATGTAAAGTTAGGTTAAGCCTTTAAAATTATTGATTGAACAAAAATTCAACATAATACGAAGATATTTCCTTAAGATTTTCTTAGAAAAGTTTTAAAGTCTTGCTGTTAATAACACTAACTAAGTTCCAATATCATGAAAAATGTTATACTCTACAGTTAATTAAATAAAGAAAAGTTTCTAGACTCTGCGAAAGCTTTATCAGTTTAAAAATATTTGCTCTTATAAATAATAAATATGACCTTCCTTTTATATCAAACTGAGTTAGTTTTAAGTTAAAATATAATTACAACATACATACAATTATTTTATTAAATTAAAAAATAACACACATGCGTCTGAAAACATATAAAATGTAATTTTAATTTCATCTCATTAAAAAAATCCAAAATAACATTATAATGATAAAAATAATTTTTTTAAAGTCTTTATTTACACGACCTTCATTCGTGTTATAGAAACACTATGTACATATGTAACAATGAAACACATAAATTTAAAACAAAGAAAAACATCTCATAGACAGTTCAATGAGGGAAAGGAAAGCAATGTTCTTTGACTTTATGTGTCATAAGTCCTTCCAATGTTCTAGTGACAATAAATATACCCATTTTCTTTTCTTTTCTTTTCACTTCTGTTATTAGTTTAATGTTTCATTTGTCGTTTGTAAAAAGAAAAACAAACTAGAAGAATGAAAACTTCTTCTAAACACACATCTAATAATGAGGAAATTTTACCTGTCACTAAGATGTTTTTTAACGAAAGAAAGTATGGCTGTTAGCGCAATTTCTAAGACATACAAGGTAAACCTTGAGTAAAAACAAGAAATTGAATTGAACCAAATTTAGAAAAAAAATATATACGTCATCATAATTTATACATCAAAAATTTAATCAGGAGGAGCTTTATTGACTTTTATAATAATTTTCAGTATGATTAAAAAAAATATAACATTTTGATGATGACACTAAGCCTTTAATAGTAAGTGATATAGCTACGGACAAAATACTGTCCAATATAATATATACAACTATACATAAGATATTTGTTAACTCTGTAATAATTTGTCATTATAACATATGTGGGTTATTTTATTGTTTCACTAAAAGTAAATCGATGATAGCTAATAAGAGAGGTGACACTTAATTTTAAACACGATGCAAGGAAATATCTCAGCATGGATTTTCCGATTGATGATACAAATCTCTTTAAAGAACTTTTGTACATGTGGTATTGAGAATATAGAAGTATTAAGTAAATTACGCAGAAAGTTTATAAATTTAATATAAATCATTTAACTAGTTAATTTTCCATCCGTAAAATAATTTCTTTATACATGTATACATTGGTAACATATGAAGACACTGTCTATATTGAAGTAAACATCACACCAGATCTAACACAGAACGTCAGAAGTTCACAACAAACTCGTTTGTGTCAACATCCTCGAACCTCGTCTTCAATATAAAAGATGACGTGACATTCACACTGTACAATAATCGAAAACAAAATAACAAACTTTTAAATTTGTTTTTATTTCTCTTCAATAATTATTAATTTACTATGAAGGCAGGCTGTACATTCAACTTAACCCTTTGATCATTTTATCGATGAAAATGTATCATATTATTGAATATTGCGTTAATCAATTTCAAAAGCTTATATGATTATGTAGCGACAACAACAGCAGCGGTGTATTAGTTATGTTTTATTAAAACCAAAAAATCTTTAATAATTTCAAGTATTGACAAATTTCAAGTAATAGATCAGAATTATAAATTAAGAAGGAAATTAAAATCGAATAGAACAATACATATTATTTTTTAATAAAAGCTATATTTTATAGCTGTTCAAAAACCTTTCACCTACACGATACTTAACTGGCATCGATTTATAAGTCCTTAAAAGGTTTAGAACAATAAACTCATATTTAAACATCTTACAGTTATAATAATTCATAAATTGATTGTAAAGGCACGTTCTAGTTAATTATTATATATGTACATATAAACAAAACTGCCATCTTGTTAAAATACTTGAGTCTTAAGTTTTCAGTTGCATACATAATCGTTTTTAATTAACTTTTTGGCTGGTAAATAAAAACCTTATGGCAAAAAATATTTATTTAAATCAAAATTTACAAAGTTAAATAAAAATCATAATGTAAAAATTTCACGTATGCTGACTTATTAAAAATAAATTGCGTTCGCAACTCATCAAATAGCGTTAAAAAATATTGTTTCTCAAAAATGTAATACCTATGTACATACGAGTATATGAATTTATAGCTTGAACTCCACACACATTATAAGTTTAATTAGAACTTATTTGTCGACACGATTTCTTTCACAATACTTTAACAGTTATATTTATAATAAAATATTGACTAATTATATAAAATATTAATAACATTTTTTGAGTCAAATCTGGTAATTAAAGTTATAGCACCTTTCTTCTTTGAATTGAAGTTCAAGGATGTTTGATATGGGGTACCAACCGTCATAAGTGCCCGGTAATATATGACACGATTACTGAAGTTATCCCGAAGAAAATATAAGAAAATTGAACTTTCTACTTCGATGAGAGTAAGATCCTACTTAATACACTATATGCCCAAGTAGCCACAATCCAATCTCTATAGTCGCTGATCGTTACTACCTGTATAGAGACATAAAATACAGAGGGTCTGGATGTCGAAGGCTCTAAAAGGTTTAAACTTAATAATTTTCTAAAATTAGTTATACCCTTATAATAGTTTCACAGTACAAAATTTCTAGAGAAAACTTGAAGAGTCTTGATATTTTAACCTTAATACATATATTTATATCTAAGCTTTATTATTCTCTTTACAACTATACTGATATATTATTTTAATTAACTTGAAATAATGAGATTGCGGAAGCCATTAATGTGTTTTGATGAGTAAACTGGCAGTCATCGATCTTTGGGTGAATCATAACATTTAACCTAGAATGAAGAGGTTATACGTATAAATAATTAACCATTCTTGTTACATAAGTACGTAGTGTGATTCAGGTGTACTTCATAACATTTTATATGTAATGCTGTCATCTGCACTTGTTCTAATAATGAGTCTTCTAAGCACGTTACTTGATTTAATAGGAAATTGTAGGTTAGCAGAAAAAGGCATTCGGAGAATAGATATAAGATTTGTTAAACATCTCTAAAATGCGCAATCTGTACAGTTTTTAATTGCTTTTTGATACAAACTACAACATATTTTTTTTAAATTAATTTTTAATTTGAAAATAGAGGCTAACAACAGATACATATTAGTAATTAATTTTTTTTTTCTTCGTTATAATGTACAAAACAATATGTAAACCATATTTAAAAAGTGAGCCAATTCTTGAGACTAATAAAAAATTCCATTCATTTCCAAACTTGAAAGTAACTTTTGCTGTCATACATTGAAAAAACAAAGAAGAGTATTACTACAAATATGACTCTTTCTTCTCATCTGCCTGCCGGATACCTTACTAAAACCATGTTTAAGTAAGGTATCGAGAAAAATCGGTTGAAATGTAAAATTAAATAATAATAAAAGCATCATTTAATTCAAATATGTACTTACGGAATATATTAGAAATCTTTGTAACAGTTAATTATTATAATTGAACTTTGTTAAGAAATATATATTAATTCTTACAGATTATAAGTTAACATTGAAACTCCATGAAAAAGTATTTTCTGTTGCTTATACGACCAAATGTTTAAAATAGAGTTTACGTATAAAGTAATACAAAATTCATAAACATCTTTAATGACATCATCCCTGAATCTGTGGGTCGTGTTCATGCTTGTGTAGAGAAGAGAATAAATAAATAAATCCTGAGTACATTAGCGAGACTTTAGAAAAACATTTTATGTATATATTATGTAATTATGTTTTATTATACAAATATGATTTTGAAATAGTTTTTATTGAAGCCAAAAATAAATAAATATACATATATAAATATGTATAACTCTTTCGTGCAAAGTTTCATACTTTGTAACATATAATTAAATATTAATTTTTAATATATTTCTTCAAGAATATTTTGTTTTAACTTGAACATCGTTTTTACTAAAAAGCTCTTAGTAGATGTAGGTCTTACTTTTTGGAATTCATTTACATGCTTATCTAATTTCTTCAAGTAAAAGATAAATACAAGGTACATATGAAAATTTCGCAAATAAAAATGTCCACGATGTTCACTTCAGTTTTCATTTAAATATAAATTAATTGCTATAATAATTTTCTTATGTTTAGTTCCCATAATATACTGTATTTCAATGCTATATAAAATCTCTTAATAAAATATATAAGCTACAATATAAATATAATTATTGGAAATAAAAGGATTTTGTATAATTATTATTAATATTTTTTAAGAGGATACATTACACGAAAATTTTGGTGAAGTTTTTTTAAAAAAAATTGTTTATATCTTTGCCAATATATTTTTATTGTATTTAAGTTCGTATGTATGTACATAATTCTATTAATTAGTTTGCAGTAACCATGTTCTGGGAAAGACAAAAATTAAAAGAAATTTTTATCTTCAAACTGATAATCGAATAAAATTCAACAAGAAATATAAATAAAACTTTATTATCTTTGAAAATAGAAGAAGTCTTTAAGATAAACTCTTTTTATATTTTAAGGCATTCTATTATCATAAGTTTGTTAGAGGCCAAAATACAGCATGTTAACCAAGTAATTTCCACAAACCTACCAAACATTACTGTATGGTAATGTTTAGACAGTTTAAGTTTAAGATATTTCTATTGTAGTTGGGAAAATCCTAAAAAATATTTTAATTTATCTAAAACTACATATAAAAGTAATCGAAACTTTCAGAATACTTAGGAATAGTTTCCTTTTTTAAAAAAACAGAGGAATATAAACACTTCTGCGGTTTCGCCAAACATCACAATAAACAAATCAAACCACTACATCTGATTTAACAAGCCACTCATTCTCTACCAAAAAGTCACACATTATTATATTCCTATTATGTACATATTTATGTCAATTAACTTTAACTTACATAATATTCATATCGTAAATATAGTAGAGAAGATTGAGTTCCTTTACATATGACCATGTGAAATACATACACTTTTTATTTAATTTATATAATAATAATAGTATCATAATGGTAACCTAGTCAGGACTGAGTATCGTGCTGAATAAATTTCAGTATAGCAATGATAAAAAATTCACTACAATTTTTATTAAAGTCAGTCATTAAAACTCACAAATACCAAGGAGTCAAGACAAAAGTGAGTATAAATATACAACGGTACATATTTATAGTCAAATAATACGTGTCGTAAAATGCCAAATATGAAACAAATAATTTTAGGAATGGTACAGACGTTTCGTTTAAATAGAGACACTTATTGAATGCTACGACAATATAATATTCCGTATTCGACTTTCTTTCATTCAATTTATTTTCTAATAATTCGAACCAATAAATTACCAACCTTATCCCAAACATTCATTTTACGGCGCACCATAATAAGATTATGAAAGTATGTATTCCATTTTGTGTGTATAAGAATAATATTTTTTTTTTTGATATATTGGGTAAATTTTGCCTATTTTTATATATTTTGTAGGTCAACATACATTATATTTATAGTTCATGGTATCATCGTTTTATTCAATGACTGATTTATTGATATCGGTTCTTTTATTTTAAAGATAAATTACTCACAAATGTAAATATTGAATTTATATGATATAAGAATCAATAGTGAGAGTGTCATCCATCTCTGCTTATTTATTGGATTGAAAACTGACTATAATTTACAAAACTTCTATCTTATCTTACTTTTGGATACCTTATTTCGTGAAAATTTTGATTTAATACTTTAAAAACATATATAATTTTGGGATTTTTAATGTTTTCTAAATATTTTTTAATGATTCTTTGACGTTTCTTTACACAACTTTTCAAGCTCTGGTATAATATATAAAGTAATGTGTATCAAATTTGTAATGCAGATTAGTTTGTTCTGTGACTTGAAACTCCAAATAAATTATATATTTCAGAACTTTACTATAAAAAATATACTAAAATGTTGATTCTGTATATAGATGTAGATATAGACATAGGTGTGTACAGTTTCTATTAATATGCATCTTTGATATTTTATAAACATTATATTTTTGTAACTTATAAATCAGCTTTTTTCTAAATTGAGATTTTGTTTTTGCTTCTTAAACAAGTATTAAATCTTTTACTAGTCTGCAAAAGAGTTGTTGTTAAAACTATTTTGTTTATAATTTATAAACCACTAAAACATTTTTTTCCAATGAAATATATTCACTAAGTTCAAATATTATTTTTATAACCCATATTTATCTATAATATTATATCCTAGTAATATATAAAAGGACCAATTGTACTGTCATAAAGAGATCGGATTGATGAAGCTGAAGATATAATAATAAGAAGACGAGATGAAGAACACTTGAATTGATGAACTGAGGATTATGGATTGTTAATAAAAGAACCTAAATTAACAGATAATATTGAAAATTATATACTTTAAGTCCACGTTTATAAAATAAATATTAAACAAACAAACAAAGCAGCTAGACCACATAAATAAAAGGCTGTATGGAGTTTATTCCAAAACATCTAAAACTATGTTAAGCTGTAACACTATAAACTTCTCTTTTTATAGGTTTTCTCTTACTTCTTTTGCATCTTACGACTATTGTATAATGAAAAATTGTTTTATTTTAAATTAAAAACATTTTTGTATTATTTATATATTATTATAAAAATTATACTTCCTATATTATTATAATTATACTTCCGATAAGATTATGACTTATCTTATTTCAAATATTTATTTCAGAATTTTACTCTATTTATTACTCTAAGTAAATGTTATTATTTCATTTAAAACACTTGTCATATAATCATGTCCATTAAAACTGAAATATTTAAGTCACAATCATCACCTCGTGCAAGTAGAGGTAATTTGGCAAATGCTCTGACTGGGATAAACCGCGTCTTTTGAGCCAAGTCTTGAAAATTACTCCAAATTTGTTCTGAATGCGAGTGAAGGTAAAATACACAACCGAGAATTATGTGACTAGTTCATAACATTAACAAGGGGAACTATTCTAAAAAGAAGTTTAAATATCCGAATATTAAAAAAAAACTATATAATATTTATATATTTTATTTATATAGATATTTATAAATATTGAAACCAATCTCCCATTGGAATACATTAAATTAATTATATTTAACTCTGTCAGCCAGAAAGTTGTTTGTTTGTATTTGGACTCACAGTCTTTAACCAAAGTTTCTCTAAATTTTTTTTTCAGCGTGTCCTACACTCAATCTATTCAAGACTGTTATCCAGTGGTGTCTAAAGTCTGTCCGTTTAAAGTAACTAAATTGCTTTAAACTCATACAATGATGCATTTTATCATTTCTTTTAAGTGCTTTGACTATTAAAGGTTTGAAACAAACTATCATAATTTTGGATTACAATTTATAATTCTATAAAACAGCATTGAAGATTTAACTAAAAATTCTTTTTATTCATATTACTATCCTTTTAGTTGAATTACCTTGCCCTAAAAAAAAACAACATATTTTTGTATACTGTACGTATGTTTACTTATCAAAATATCAGGGTTCAAAACCTTTTATTTAAATCTTATCTTAACACAAACTCCTCGTTAATAAAAGTTAAGATCGTTTAAATAAAAGGAGCACTAGGTATATGGTTTAATATTCACGGAAGTATTCCAAACATCCTGAACTAAAACTATTAAATGGAATGAACGACCTTTGTTTTCACAATTCTATTGCCTGAAAACTCCTGGTGAGGTTTTGTAGTTATGAATGCGTTTTAGCAATGTTTAAATTCTACAAAAATCTTGTGTCGAAAATAAAAATTGGTTTTTGGAAAAAAGAACACACTTTACCTAATCAGTGTCATTTATTATACGAATGAATGTCTATATTTATCGTAGATATATTGAGAATACATTTATTATAATTTTAACACTTTACAGCTATTGATAAATGCAAGTTCATTATAAGACAAAGCGTGATATATCAAGCATCTACACTGTGAAGATACGATTCGATCATGAGATGAAATAATGTTAATTTTTCATGTAGATAATTTAGTAAAGCTTTCAATACTTTTAACACTAAGCATTATAAGAAACATCTACTAAGTTGCTTCATCATTGACCGTACAGTATTGGGCTTGTTTCATTCGTTTCAGTTCCCAAGTAGCTCTCTGCGATCGTGGTGACTAGTGGTGATTGAATGGGAATTAACTTATTAGCATCACTTTGTGAAACTAAAATATGTATAAATACTTGATTACATTCTCTAATAAACGATAATAATCAAATGTATTTGAAATATATACAGACTTAAAACAATGATACCATTTTATTGATGATAACAGCTTTGATTTGGAATTGCTGCTTTATTTATGTTTAATATCTATTAATTATTTAACGAACAATTCAATAATTATTCAGGAAACTTCCGGATTACTCCTAATTATAATTTGTGAGTTTCAACCGCTTGTTTATTCATCTGAAATATTTGATGCTCATATTACAAATTACATGATATTTCTAAATAAGCCTTAGCTTTATGCTACTGATTTACTTCATATTTTATTACGACAAATTATAGCCGTACAAACAAATAAGTAGCTTGAGAGGGATTATTAATAAATATTTTGTCTGGAGTCGAGTAAGCATTTAAGATATTTATTTGTAACTAGTTTTTGCCCGCGACTTCGTCCGCGTTAGTTTCGTCCTAAGTAATATATGTATAGCTGACCGGGCGAACTCTATTCCGTTTTAGAGGCCATTAATCATCAGGTTTCTCCTGTTTCAATCGAACAGAATGATTGACATATTAGTTAGTTGTCAAATCTAATGTCAAAGAAAACGTTTGTATGGGAAATAGAAAAGGGCTGTTTTTAGGGTTTTCCCGGAAATGAATCAATTTTTTTCAGCTTTTATACCTTCCCTGAACCTCCACGAACATTTCAAGACTAAGATAAGATAAATCGGTTCAGCTGTTCTCGAGTTTTAGCGAGACTAAGGAACAGCAATCCATTTTTATATATATAGAAGATAAAAGAAATTTTTGTCGAATTTGTGAAATAATTCAGATAGAGGGTAAAATATTTGAACTATATTATCATCAACAATTCCAGAAATGTAATATTTAAACAATTTTCTCAGAAATAAAAAAATGTGTTCAGATGTTATACGTCTTACAATAGTTTCTAATAATAAATATCATCTGAAATAAAGGGATATCAAAATAATATTTTATATAATCAAATAATCTCTAACGATCTTTTTATATATTGTAATGGTATTAATTATTATTAGACGTACAACTTACAACTACATCAGACGGGTATAAAAGTACATCGTTAATAGAACGTCTCAGATGTGTCACGGCTTGAACTCAAAAAACAAATTATTTATTTAAACGTCACGTGAATGATAGCGACTCAACCAAAGAAAACGGATTAAAGTGGACCGAGTCATTTAACATATTGTAAGATAACATACAAGAATATTACATTAGGAAAATAAGTAAGGATTCGAAGATTATACCAAATAAAAATAATGTATTATTTTTTATCGATACGTTAACTGAAAAATTGATCTGTGATTAAATGGTTTTTTAGCCCTTAGGTATAGGAAAGAATTATATGAAATGTAATAAAAAAGGATAAAGTTGATTAATCTGTTGAACTAAGGATTATTCTTTGGTAGACACGATACTTCATGGACATGATTTGACATTACTCTTTATAATACTCTGAACGACTGAGTATTGTTGTCACGCTAAAATCAAATGCTTAGTTATTTATATAAAAGTAATCAAATTTGAACCATACTGTTTTCTACACAATCGAAGCTATAACACAGATCGCAGAACAGAAAATATAAAATAAACTTAAATACTTTGAAACAAAATATTTTGTGTTCTGTGTATTTATTTATTATATGGTATATGAACTAGTAGAAGTAAAAAAATAATATTAACGTAACAAAACCATTTCTCACAAGAGCAGTCATCATACATCACAACCATAATTAATTTAAAAGAGAACGTTTTAATGACTACTCCCTTATCCTCAGTGACCCAACCCCTTGTTATATATTTATGGAGCAAAAAATCTTTCCCCAATTGTTATATAATACCTTAATTACATTTTTTGTGCTGTAATAGTTTTTAAAGGGTTCTATGGTTGGTGAAACATAACTATAAATAACGATTTTCACTTTTGGGGAGTAGTTAACAAGAGAAATAGAACACAAACAAACTCAATGAATAGTTTCTAATTGCATTTAGCCAAAGAAAAGGTTATATAATAATTACACATTTAATTACAATAGATGGATTTATAATAATATACATATAAGTCTAACGGTAAATACAAACTACACCATCTACAAGCACTTGTGTTTTTAATTCTTATATTTATTATTTCACTTTTAATATAAGTTCATATTTGAACTTGTGTAGAAAACGTTAAAAAAACTAGTCTGCGTTGAAAAGAAATTTAAAAACTGCCCCTGGTTATAACATTAATTTAAAGAACATATAAAATTTCAAACCATATCCATATGCAATTCGGGCCATTATTTAAAGTACTTGCTGGTATGACTTCTATAACTTTTTGTAAATGACTTTTGTGAATGATATACCTAACTCTTAATAAGTAAAGAACTTAATTAAAAACAACTTAAATATTTAAAATAACTATTAAACAGAATTATAATATAGATGTTGATACGAAAAATATATCAGAGTTAGTGAGTGAGTGACTGATATTTTGTATTTTAGATTTGTGTTATTTGGCTTCAGTTAAATCTAATACATTATTCTTTTTTTATATTTATAGTTTGGTAATAAGATGTTATCCGATGAACAACCTATTAGATGGTTATAAACCTTTTATTTGTTTCGAAGAACATTGTTTCTGATATAACTACATCTGAAACTGTATGAAAACCAAAGGCAGTTTATAAATCACCACCAACATTATTTTATAAAGAAATAACAGATCAAAAAAAATCCCTGCATCAATAAAACTGTAATGCTTCTATCTAGCCATAAATATTCTTTATATGATTCTTAGAAATTAATTGAAGAGACAGTAGGACATTGAATTAGAATTAAAAATATTAAATTAAGAGTAATTTAATACATAAAAGTAAAAAAGAAAATGAAATTATAAATGTAATTAAAAGTCGTATCATGAATTTATCATAATTCTTATAAAATTCGTGAACATTAACAGAAATAAACAATACGAAAAAAAAATGTAACAGGCTCATGAAAACAACTTAAACTTAAACTTAACTTAAACAACTTAAACTTAAACAACTTAAACTTAACTTAATAAACAACTTAACATTTATATCGCAGAACCCCATTAGGTACTAATGATCACGTCATTTTCATTTTCATGAAGTAAGATATCTTTCAGGTGATTGAAAATTGTTTCACTCAGATTTCTAAAGTGAACCCTTATAGAGTAATCCCCAGCTAGTCTTTGTTACATGTCTGTATCGTGAACGGAGCAAGTCTCGCTGTATCAATTTTGGAATAGAATTGTTAATAATATCGAACTATTTAATAAAAAAACAATTACAAATTTTTCTTATGAGTTTTCTCATACAAAACACAGATTTTTTAACTACGTCAGTTAATAAGAAACTAGCTTTCCACCCGCGGCTTCGCCCGCGTGGAGTTCGGTTATATCGCGTTTCCAAGAGAACCTTTTCAAAAGTCTGCGATAAAAACTATTCTATGTTCTTTCTCAAGGTCAACTCTATCTTTGTACCAAGTTTCATTAAAATCAGTTCAGTGGTTTAGGCGTGAAAACGTAACAAACAGACAGATAGAGTTACTTTCGCATTTATAATGTTAGTAATACTTTCAAGTAATGTGGCGTTGAATTGAAGTAACGTACTGGGCCAAAGTAACACCATTGAACATGAGTTAACTTTGATGCCTTTTAGTATATTTTATGGTTTGCAAAAAATAATAGAAAATATAGAAAAGAAAGCTTATTTATAAGACTATATTAATTAATTAGTTTTACTCCATAACAACGACTTTCATGTGAAGGGGTTTTGAGACGGCCTTGTATGGGGCTTTCCCACTGTGCGGCGACGACGACCGACGGCAACGGCGGCGATGCAGATTAGGTACCTATTCGTTTAAAGGAACTTTAACTTCAAAAGCCATTTTTTTTTAACTTGATACACCTAAAACTTCTAAATATGATATTCCTAGGTTCAGTGGTTAAAATTTTGTATACAAAAACTTTAGCTTCGTAGTCCCTGTTCCGTTCTGTTCGAATTTCGGGAATACCGTGTGTAGAATTTCACCCCCACGGTGGTAAAAATAACAAACGATTTTAAATTTCAAAAACGCTATAACAAATGTTTAAATATGTCTTATCAAGTGCTTAAATATAAAGTTTCATGGTTTCATCTTTTAAAATTAAAAAATCCCATACAATCTTTCAACCCTTATTTCACCTCCTCACTGGTCGAAATTTCAAAAACGCTAGAACAAATGTTTAAATATGTCTTATCAAGTGCTTAAATAAAAATTTTCATGGTTATATCTTTTAAAATTAAGAAATTCCATACAAACTTTCAACCTCTTCATCCCCTTTTTCGCAATAAAGGGTAGCCTATATTTTTTCTCAGGGTCTAAAGATTGTCTGTGCCAAATTTCATCAAAAACGGTTCGGAGTTTAAAGTGGGAAAGCGTAACAGATAGACAGACTTACTTTCGCATCTATAATATTAGTTGTGATTGACTCCCCCCCGTACCCCAGTGACGCTTACATAGAGCCTACATCGCATGCTGGCTAGCTGAGCGCGATGAGCGGCAACCACGCGACTTTTTTCTAATACTTGCATTTTTAAACTCGTGATATCTTCCGAATGAAATGTCCGAATTGAATAATTCAAAAAGTTATAAAAAGGTATTAAAGCCGTCTTGAATAGAATGTAATTTATTTTGATAAGGATTAATTCCAAGGTACAAATAAAGAGCCTTTTCAAGCGGCGGCATATATATAAAATTTTTAGATTAAAAAACGGCTTTCTATAATATTTAGACATATGCTGTCCTGACACTTTTTGTAGATGATAATGAGTTCTGCAAAGTCGTAGTAAATGATTTGGTTCTATCATCAATAGTTTTCGCAGAGCACGCGACGTAAGGAATTTTTCAGATCATTTTTTACACTTTGGGTTACATTATTGGAGTTTTAGTAAGGATCCCTAATTTTTTTTAAATATAGTATAGCTTATATTACTCGGGAATAATGTAGCTTTCCAAAGGTGAAAGAATTTTTGAAATCGGTTCAGTAGTTTCGGAGCCTATTCATAACAAATAAACAAACAAATCTTTCCTCTTTATTAATATATAGAAGATGATATATCGGATTTATTACAAATTCGTTGTTTTAAAACAGAGAGACGCCAGCCTCGGTGACGTCTCAAATGTCACTTCCTCTAGAGCGTGCCATGATATTTTAAAATGAAACTTCAATTATTATTAATGCTCCTGTATTTCTCAATGGTTCTTCATAATCACATACTTCAATGATACGCATTCACTGAACTCTGAATTATCAATTCTGGAGTCTGCCGTCGTGCGTCCAGACGTCATATTTATACCAAGATTTAAACATAGTTCTATTCTCCTTTTAAGCAACCTTTGATATCGTTTTACTTTTAACAATAATCATAAATACTAATGAGGTTTAATAAGAATTGATGGCAGCCTCAAATTATTTTCAAGTCGCATCCGTTATTAAAGCTGGTAGCGCCGATATATATATTAAACATCATCTGTATAAAATACAATAATATGCATAATAGTATTTTTTTTAAAACAACTCTATTGTCTATTATATTCAAAATATCTGAAATAGGAATTTATTAACATATACCATACAAGTAACATCAAAATGGTCTAAATACGAAAATAAGTTTTTTGAGGTCATTGTTTTTCAAATATATTTTCTGTTAAAAAAGAATATTTTTTGACTGAAACCAATAATAATAGTTTATTTAAGCATGAATTTCTTTCACAGTTAGCTTTTATAATAACATTTAAACTTATTTTCAGCCTTGTTTCAAAACATAATCATATAAATCTATGATAATTTTGAATACTGCATCTATTAAGGTCCAAATGAATTATTATAACACCAATAGACAGTTAGTTCTGCTTCAAGCGACGCCTTCGGTAGTTCATTAAACAAGCTTCATATTAATTAATACTCGGTAAACATTAGACGATCTCTCGCAAACTAACGACTAATTCATACAAATATTATTTTATTAGTTCTTTCTTTGATACTACATACTTTAGTTCGGTATAGTTTCGGTTCCTTTGCAGCAACCGTGATCACGGACGTACGAGATGAACCTTTCATAGTAGCTGTTAAATATTTAAAAAGCTTAGTAATTTCCGAAATCTTTAGTGTGGTAGACATATTAAATGATAAAATACCCTTAATTCCAATCCCTGAACTTATCAGGGTAACATAAAGTTAAGAATAAAATAATTGTATTTATTGATTTTCCCTTTGAAAAATGTATGATTTCGCAACGAGAAAGAAGTTTTTGTTTTTCCAGTAGCTACGGTTTAACAAATAATAAAAAGTATTAAGTAACGTAACAGTGACAAAATCATTACAATAGGTACTTAGGATCCAAATATGTACGAAGGCATTATTATTAAAATCTTTCAATTAAATTATTAGTTATTTTCGGGGATGGTATCTTTTATATAGTAAGGGATTTAATATGAACTTGGGGCACATATGTACATCTGAAAGATTATTAACTATTTGAAAAAGCATACCAACTATAACTGCTACATAATACGAGAAATACTTCTCGTTTTTCTAAGAATATTTTCTCTCTCTTTTCAATCTTTACTCTATTAAAACTTCTTTTGATAAATTTTGTAAATGAAGTAGTTCAAATGTAACAAAAAAGATCAATTGTTGAGAATTAAATAGAAAGTCATACGAGATTGTAGACTATTCCAAATACTTATTGAATTAAAGAAAAGGAAAAATTAAAAACAATCAATTATTCACAAAAATCTTACGTCAGGATTTTTTCATGTAACGAAAAAAGAATAGTATTTTAGTATTACAGATTTACTATAAAAATTGCTAAATATACGGTCTGAGACGATCGGATGCTAATAGCACCGTTATTGTAAAATAAAATTTACATAGATAAGACATTTTCTAACAAAAGAAGCTATTAATCGTTTGAATGGCACTGAGTATCAGGAGTCATTAAAGTTTAATAAAAATATGATATTCAAATTTATTCATCACATCCCTCAACGACATAATATAAGAAGAATGTACGAAAAAAAAATTTAAAAAAATTAAGATCCTAGAGAAGGTTAGGTTAACTACTTTTCAGCAACCGTGGTCACGGGCAGACGAGATGTCGTCCGTCTCGAAAAACCGAAAATATTAGTTTCCTTTGATGTATTAAGTATTGTAAACAGAGAATTAATGTTTATTTTAATTAAAGAGGAAAATATAATTCATTGGTTTTGTTACATAAGAGCTTGTAATAATATGTACAATGTACATTCATTAGTTGTTGATATGATAGCGTATACTATCCGATTAGTTTATTTTTGTTAAAAAATAATTATATTTCCTAGCTTAATATAGGGGCAGACAAAATTTATAATCAGTCTGTTCAAATATTATTTTATATTATTGACATTACTGTTAAAAAAACCTTTCATTTAGTAAACTTTATTTTGGATTATAATACCTACCAAGTAAATTTTTAACTCTTATATAATTAGCATTAATCATGGTTAATTTTTTTTTAATTAAATTTATCAATATTACATCCTAGTAAATAAATATTCACTAATTAATGGAAGCAATTTTTATTTTTAATATGACTCTAAGATTACCTACATACGTATAGAAAACGGTACCTACTGTACAAACAATAAAGTGATAACATACGGTTGTTAAAATAACGTCCATTTCCAACGGTTCGATAAATCACATTAACTAATTAAAATATAATACATTAAATTAATGCTTGAATACAGTATGTAAAATTGTAACGGAGTAATCAAAGCCTACACACAACACAAAAAACATATTATGATTTATTTGAATGTCACGTGACTGATAGCGACACAACCAAAGAAAACGGATTAATGTAGACCGAGACATTTACATATTGTAAGATAACATAATAAGTAAGAACTTGAAGTTTTATTCTAAAACAATAGGTAAAAAAACTTTTTAAGTCAAACGGTTTTACGTGAAACTTACATTGCAATGTTTTAGATAAATGTACTAAAGACCAAAAAATAATAAAATAGATACAGTCATGGGAATTATAAACATATGCACAGACTAGACTAAAATAAAAGCGTGGGGCACGTCAATTGTCTACAAATTATCGACTTAATGTGTGATAGAAGAATCGTTTAATTCGTCGTTAGGACTTAGGCAGTTGGCCCGCAGACGGTGAGGAAATAACTTACTATTCTTGCTCATAGAAATTACAACTGCCTAATTATAGTGTAACATTACAAAACAAATATTTTAATCAATGATTGTATTTTATTTTGCCCCACGATCGACTTTCAACAAGGAATTAGTAATGATATGGTAATGACTTAAGGATAGGTTAAGTGAAATAACAATATTTAATCAATAATATTTTTATACGCGACGACGGAATGTGTTCAAAACTTAATGTTATGTCCGTAATAATGATGAATCCTAATTTATAATTTATTAATATATACAGTTAGGAAACTCCTTGGTCAAGAAACAAAATAGAAGCCGAGTTAGGAACTCCTTGGAAAAGAAACAAAATAGAAGCAGTGCGCAAAAAGAAACATCGGCACTTTCTGGTGGTCCGTCGTCGAGGCAACATCGCTCATGGGTTTTCGACTATTAATATTGGTTTAGCAATTAGTCTAAGGCTATTTTAAGGATATTACTCTGTAAGTACTTTAATTGTTGTTTAACTGGAGTTAGCAGGTTATCATTTCAATCCTTTATTTACCTTTTATATTTGTTCATTTTAATTAATATCGCATAGTCAAATTGTCAAATGTCTTACTGTTATTTTATTTTTAAAAATCCGAACGAAGTTCCTTAATTCAGAAGTGGGATAAAGATCTCTTTTTTATAAATTCTTTGGTCCACCGTATTTTGTTTTCTTTTTGACAATTATGTCTAATAAAATGAATCGTAATCGATCTAAATTAGAAAAAGATTACGCCATGTGAAAAATAGATTGATATCTAGCCCACATAGATACCCTAGGGTGTCCATAGCACGAGTACGTTGTCGTAGATCGAGAAACGAGTCGAGCAGCAGTAAATTTTCTCAACACGCACCCGCATCATACTTACTTGTAAGTGATTCATTGAATGATAATTTGAATAACATTTTAGTAAGACTCAAAGCTGTCGATCATAATAGTGTCGTAGAGTTACAACATAATTATCAGGAAATGTTGCTGAATCGGTCGTAAGAAATGTGTCTATAGGTCACAATCCCATAGTTAATAGTGGCAACGAATCACCAAACGTAAATAGTTTAGTTAACTTGAGCGATGTCTCTCAGACTACGACTCACGATCAAGATACCACTGTTCGCTATCCCGATACTATGTCAGTTTCGTATTTTACCATTATGACAGAAGCCCTTAAGAATCTCGCACTCATAAAATCGCTTCATTATTACGTGTCAATTTTTGATTCTTCTGATTGATTTATTGTGTCTAGAGGTAGATCGCGCAATGATAGTGGACAGTGGAAGATCATGAGTGTTTTTCCCGGGAAGCATCTTATTTAAAAGCCGACGCCAAGACATAACTAAATTCATAGGTCACAAATGGTCGTACATGGATATTTTTAAAACTCATTTAAGACCTCTCTGTTCTCAGAAGTTGGACTCCGCTAACATTTCCTTTGCATGTATGAACACGACATACAGCTAATATACGACATACGCTGGGAATGTGAGACGTACATTATAACGTTTACGATTGGTTAAGGATTTATCTGCAGAACTTGGAATTGTAATAATAAACAAACCAACATTAACAACTTTCAGAATAAAATGATAATCCCGCTGCTAAGTCGTCTTAATACGCGCATTTATTAAAACTACAGGAAACTGTGAAGACGCATGTTTTGTCAAGAATAGGTAAGGATTAACTAACTACCAAAATGTAAACATATGTTAACCGAAGCTGGTGAGAAATATCGATGTGGTTCGTGCAGTTGATAGTGCATACCGATTAACATATTTATCAATATTGGTGATCACATCATATCACTGATTTCTTCTGACCTTATTAAATTACTTTCTTGCCAATCCGAGTATACGATGTACATTACGAGACGTTAATGAATACGAAATCTTTGCCACTCCTCACAACACAGTAACTATTGAATTCAGCAATATTTCATTTTAAGATCTAGTAGTAGTACCGTCAGCCTGCATGAATAGCAACAGATGTTTTGAATCGTGTTGGAGTAATGTATGTAAGAGTAACAACAACAGTATATCACTCGCTGGGATCAGTCAGGTTAATCAAGTACTAGCCACCGAAAACTCTTTATATAAAATCCCTCTGCCAGGTAGTAATCTGGAATTACCAATGTTTGTATTGTCGCCTTTCTCGGATTTTCTTGTGTACCGCTGCCACTACAGTACAGTATAGGTGAGATGAATATCAAACTTACTAGTTCAATTCCAATAACTTGTCGCCCATACAATTTATTTTACAGGAAGATGGTACAAGTTAGCGAAATAATGAAGGATCTCTTAGATAAAGGCATCATTAGGGAATCTCGATCCCAATATGCCAGCTCAATAATTTCAGTGACGAAAAAGATTTTCGAGCACTTATTCGCAATACAGAGAAGGAAAGATATCCGTTTTCATTTATTGACCATTAAATTGATTTTTTTAGGATGACATAACTTCGTCACCGGCCCTGATATGGCGACTTCATGAAATGAGAATCAGGGACGACTGTATTCACTACACAAGCTTCGTTACGTCCGCGTCAGGAGGGAACTACGAATACTGAAAGATGCCATATGGTTTGACAAACTCATCTATTGTTTACAAACCTATTATCAATTAATGATATGCTTCGGGAATTCATTGATTCTGATGACTTGCTCGTTTATATCAACAAAGTACTTCTTCTGAATTTTAATGCTAAAAAAAGGTAAAGGTAGAATTCTATTTTTTTCGATCAATATTAAAATAAAATACTCGTTTCTGAATACCGAATTTGAGAACTTAGACTGACATATAAGTGGTGGTCAGGTTAGCCCGAGCGCTAGAAAGGAGGAGGCTCTGCAATTACATCATTACATGAACTCATCTGCAATTTTATTTTTATTTTATTTTGTTTATTGGAGAAAAAAAACAGATCACAGGAGTATAACAAAACAAATATAAACAACAATACAGCATATTAAAGACAAAATACCTGTGTCCTCAAACATTTCTCACCAAGAAATATAACTAAGTAAAAATGAGAGGATGCTTGGGTACGTACCTCACTAATAAATAAATTTGAAAGGCGATGTGTAAACCTAATCTAGTATGTGAAGGGAGCGATGGCGAATGTGCAGAGAATATCCAATACTTAAAACAAACTAAACTAAATTCCCAGTCAATGTAAATGAAAAACAGGACTGCTAGGTGGTTTATTCTTTTTTCAATAATACGTCCCGCAACTTGCTGTGAAACGCGGCAGAGTTATGACGTAGAATATCAACCTGAGAAAATTCGTTATGAGTACGACATATTTTTCGTATTGGGGCGCGTAATCCCGCATTCTTGTATGATCGCGGTACATGAAATAGAGATTAATTACAATAGTGAAATAAGGTCAGGGCCTTAAAATATTTCCACCACAATCTAGTTGGCATCCAGTTTAAAATTGTAATCCAATGTAATGTAATGCTCTTAAATCAGCTCAACCAACCACTCAACGTGTGATGCCATGGAATTTAGAATGGTGCCCAGATACTGGTGCTATAGTATTCGATGGTGAAATTTTTGAACTGTTTTGTCACTTTGCTCATTTTCTTTTAACGACTGTTCTCAGAAGCAGTGGTGACAAGTTTCGCGAGTCGTCACTTGTCGAGACGGGGACATCCCGCTGGCCTGCAGCTGGTGGAGGTTCGAGACACCGCAGGCGTCTCATTGACCTGCTGCCGGGTGGGAGTTCAAGACGCAAGTCTACTCATCACCACTGGCGTTTGTCGCCTTGGCGTTAGTCGCCTTTGACGTGTGTCGTCAGTTTGCGTTAGTCGCATTGGCGTTTGTCGCCTTGGCGTTAGTCGCCTTTGACGTGTGTCGTCAGTTTGCGTTAGTCGCATTGGCGTTTGTCGCCTTGGCGTTAGTCGCCTTTGACGTGTGTCGTCAGTTTGCGTTAGTCGCATAGGCGTTTGTCGCCTTGGCGTTAGTCGCCTTTGACGTGTGTCGTCAGTTGCGTTAGTCGCATAGGCGTTTGTCGCCTTGGCGTTAGTCGCCTTTGACGTGTGTCGTCAGTTGCGTTAGTCGCATAGGCGTTTGTCGCCTTGGCGTTAGTCGCCTTTGACGTGTGTCGTCAGTTGCGTTAGTCGCATAGGCGTTTGTCGCCTTGGCGTTAGTCGCCTTTGACGTGTGTCGTCAGGTGCGTTAGTCGCACGGGCGTTAGTCGCCCTTAACGTTTGTCCTCAGTTGCATCAGCCGCCATCAGCGTTGGTCGCCACTGACGGGAGTCGCCACTGGCGGGAGTCGCCACAGACGGGAGCCGCCAGTGATGGAAGTTGCCGATTGCGTGAGTCGCATTGGCATGAGCTGCACTTCTATGGTGTTGGTAGCCCTTCAAAGGCGTGAGTCACCCGACAATGGTAATGTACTGTGGGGATGTGAAATTGTTGGGATACCGTCGATTTCACACCTTTTTCTTTATTTTCACTTTATCTGTCTTGGATGCCGTTTAGCTTACATTACTTTGTTTATTTGAAAAACATTTGGACACTACACTCATGCAAACAATAATGTTTCCGATAGTAATGGTGATGTTATTTCAAAATTCAGGATGACAAGGTGCTTCGGCCGGATCGTCTAAGTCAAACCTTGAAGACGAAGATCGGGAAGGTGGCGCAGTAGGCGAGGCTACTACTGAACAACAGAGAAAATGTGGCCGAGGACGACCAGGAGTCAGGAGAGGCCGAGTTAGGAAACTCCTTGGTCAAGAAACAAAATAGAAGCCGAGTTAGGAACTCCTTGGAAAAGAAACAAAATAGAAGCAGTGCGCAAAAAGAAACATCGGCACTTTCTGGTGGTCCGTCGTCGAGGCAACATCGCTCATGGGTTTTCGACTATTAATATTGGTTTAGCAATTAGTCTAAGGCTATTTTAAGGATATTACTCTGTAAGTACTTTAATTGTTGTTTAACTGGAGTTAGCAGGTTATCATTTCAATCCTTTATTTACCTTTTATATTTGTTCATTTTAATTAATATCGCATAGTCAAATTGTCAAATGTCTTACTGTTATTTTATTTTTAAAAATCCGAACGAAGTTCCTTAATATACATTCTACGTTGCATTGCTGTGATACATTGAAGTCGTTTGAAGCGAGATAACAAAGCGCTCCTCGGCTAAGTGTCTGTGGAATTAACTTCGCTGAAATATAATTTCATTTTGTTGAATCTCTCTCGTCTGCTGATAACAGTGTTTATTGAAATTAAATCTTATATTTTTATGACATATTTTTTAAATCGAATTAATGCTATCATTCAAATGTTTACTCATAATGTAGGTACGGATAAATGTGAAAATACATTTAAATACTATTTCTGGGATTAAATATACAATCCTCGTTGATACTAACATAAAACACATCAGTATAGTAAGAGAATTAATTCTAATTTGAAACAAAAGATTACCTTCTTGTTGTCATTTAAACTCAGACTTGAGGTTGATGAAATACTGCGCTATTACTTTATATAAATTTGTCACTAAATATGTAGTTATATTATCTCAAATCTTAATATAATAATACATATTAAAAAATGATTTAGTTTGCTAACAAAAGTATAATGATTTAATTAATTGTTTAAAAAATTATGTATTTTTGTATTGGATTAAATTCTTATCTATATGATAGCCCTTGTATATTAATAAAACTTTAACAACTTGATCACTCATTCATGTGCTTGTTTTTCTCATTAGATTTTAATGACTAAGAATCATCACACAATTACTTACATTATTTTTTTCTGTAAATGAAAGGAAAGAATATATTATATTTAGTCCACTTTGATTATTGTGACAAGAACGTTCATAAATTACATTTTATAAATTGGGAAGGATCTTGTTATATAGGAAATTTATGGAGAATTGTACATCTATAAAGCTTGAATAAATTAAAATAATTTTGAAATAGAAAAAACACAAAAAATGCTTTTATATTCATGTCTTATAATATCGGATAAACAATATAACAAAAATATATTTTAAAGACTTGCGAGTCTTTGTACCCCACACCTTTTAAATATTATTGGTTAATAGTGTCCCGTGTAACTAAATGGTGTAATAATTATTTGATCATCAAGTCATCCTTCCAGCTACTGAGATCATACAAACATTTTTCCAGAAGTGGGTTTCCTCCTAAACGGGCGATATGTAAGAAACCTAGCTTGTATACTTCAATTTAACTTGGCGGGAGGCGCTACCGGGGAAAATTTACCACATAGTGCATACTTTAGAAAATATTTATTTTTTTTAAGTAATTTTGTGCAGCGCCATTTTAGATACCTTTCGACAGATTTTCGACGGTTCGACTAATAAAGAAAATCGTGAGATTACTTGAAGGTGTTGGCTGTGTCTCTTGTATTGCCACAAATTAAGTGTAAGTCTACAATTTTAAACCTGCCTACATACATTTATGAAAAGTAAAATAATACTTTTACTTGGTGGTAATGGCGAGCAAAATAATAATATTCCGAATAAACAACAGGAAAGACTCCTCCAGCCACACAAGCAAATATTTCTTTTTGTGCACAAAATGACTAAGCTTTTGGGCCATGTTTTAAAATTTCAAATACTACATATTATACCAAGCGTTATTAGTTTCCAACTGTCCAATTGTTTAATTGAAAATGTAACACAATATAATATAAAAAATAAAAATTGGTTATATTTAATTACCCATAAAATAACTCTAGTTCTTGCATTAATATTATTGTGGTATTTTTTACCTAGTAGCGACAGTCAGTGTTGGTATATGGGGTGCGCCTCCCGCCGAGTTAAAACTACCATACTTCAATGAATACTATGTGTATATACTTGATTCACCTCAGCCCGAGCTTCTCTATCAAGTTCACTGAGTCTGTTTCTCGTGTACTGTATGCTGCCCGCCCTCTACAACAAACACATACAGTACTTCTTCAAGTCAATATCACGGGTACGCTGTCGTATGATACCTGAAAATAATAAAAATATAATCACGAAATACTTTACTATCACTGAATTACCATTTAGTTATGTTTATACTTATTTCCTAAACACCAAAAATAATGACAAAAATTATCATCAATAAAGTATTAGGAACAGAGGATCAAGGAAGAAACTTCCTAGGCGGACCTGATCTCATGAAAAGAATGAATAAATTACACGAAGTTCTCAAAACTCTTAACTTTAAATTGATATGTAACTCATCAAGTTTATGAAATAACTTGATGCAATTATGAAGAATAATGATTGCATATTTATCGAAGGGTTACATAAAACTGTAATGTTTGATCCACATAAATACGTTCTCGTATGTATACAATAAGTAACTGAGGTTTAGTGTACTCACGTAAAACTTCGCTTCCCACTGATGTTTTGGATGTATGTATGATGGGTAAGGTGATCTTTCCTTCTGATAAATCTTCACAGAAACTGCCGTTGCTGTTTAACTGGAATAGTAATACACATAATGATTCCCTACTAATATAATAAATGCGAAAGTAACTCTGTCTGTCTGTCGGTCTGTTACGCTTTCACGCCTTAACCACTGAACTGATTTTCATGAAATTTGTTACAGATACAGAGTTGTCCTTGAGAAAGAACATAGGATACTTTTTATCCTAGACTTTTGAAAGGTTCTCTTATAAACGTGATTTAACCGAACTCCACGCGAGCGAAGCTGCGGGGGGAAAGCTAGTATGATATATTTTTTTTTCGAAAATGATATATATAAATCAATTATATTAGGAACACAAAAACAACCTCCTTCGCACGAAGATTGCAATAGTCATGTCGAAGCTGAATAAAAATTATAATGATCATCGGTAATTGGAAAAACATTCACATTTCAATTAAATTTCTCTAAAACTGTTATAATAAATTTAAATTTGTTGGAAATATAAAGTCTGTTTAATGTAAAATATTATCAGTGAGATATTTGTTCATTTGATAGTAACGATATTTATTTATATAGGACAGATTTGTTAAAACGTAGAGGTTTGAAAGATGTATAAGTTATATATTACTCATACGTGTCATCTTTTTATATTGATCCTCAGTGGGGCAAATGAAGTTTTGCTCCCAATAAATCTCAGTGCCTTGTTCCTGCCACATGTCGTATAGGTAATTGATCCGCGAATCCCTTGACTTTCTGTAAAAATATATATTATTCACATAATTATTATACGTAGTCTACATTATTGTATCATAAAAATTTTCTACAGTTTTCAACTACACTTTATGAAAGGATTTCGTTCTACAATTTATATTTTAAGTTACTTCTGTTAATTATTAATTACATTAATAAATAGTTATAATCAGACCGAAGCATCTGGTGCTAACTAGAGGTCTATTTTCATTGACTCCGCCATAACTTGAACAGCACAGTTTATGGTCAAGGGAACACCGTAGACCAAATGTGCTGTTGGTTTTCCTCGACGAACTAGAGTTGTCCTGGATATCATCGATCCTTTAAGTGAATAAAAATGGTATTATAACTTATATCCAATTAACAATCGCTAATTATTAAACTGAAAAGAAATAGGTATAAGATCTTTCTCCGCGATTTCCATTTCATAGATTAGTCTAAAGACAATTTATTATTAAACATATAGCGGCTTCGCACGGGCACTTAACATGCTATTTACACAAATATTACAATTTTATGCGTCAAATAAAAAAAATAGGAAAGGAGATCGAAAGTATTTCATACAAATCTGGGCCCTAAATGTAAAGACATGAAAAAAAATCAATTAAAGCTTTAAAATTAAGCGTTTCTATATTGAAAATTCTATAGAAATTGACATTCAGATAGCCGAGTTATTGGAGGTTTAGTAAAAGTGAGGTTATATTGCATTATCTTTAAGAGTTAGATTAATACACGTAAAAGTAGGTGAAAAATAATTATTTTATTGAGAAGAGAATATCTGATAAGTCATAACAAAGCAATAAAGTCTCAAAGACATACAGATATATCATATAGGTAACAAGTATGGAATTCTACGAGGAACAGGAGGTGTGAACTATGTGATAAAAGGCATAAAATAAAAGAAATATTTTTAATAGAACATTTTATTCCTCTTCCATAATAATTAAAATATCGTCTAGGAACTGGGCAGGGGGTACAATATTGTGGTACCTTGCCCAGCTGAGGTACCACTAACAGTTCCAAGTCAAACAAGCAGGCGATCGTCGGTGTCCAAAGTGAAATCAAGGGTCGTAAAACGTAGGCGGTTTGGGAGTCCGTAAAAAACAGAGCAGTGGTCGTTGAAAACGTAAAATGATCGGGAAAGCACTCGAAACGCCTCGAAAAACACGAAACAAGTCAGATAACAATGCATCTGGTATGGACGTATGGTAATTGTTAAGTGTCAATGTCATGTTGCCATAGACTATATACTAAATGATTTCGATCTAATCGAATCGAATGGAATCGATAATCGAAAAGGATGTTTTAAAATAATATTTAATATTATTATTATGTTAATCCACGTCATTATAAGTTATTTTTATTGAATTGTAGACATATATGGTGTAGTTTAAATGAAGTTACTATAAGTTTAAAACTAGGAGTAAATTTTTTATTTTGTAGTTAAATAATCGAATAATCATTTTTTTATTTAATTAATCCCTAATCGATTACTTCATAAAAACAGTTTTTTGCATATTTCTCCCCCTGTAGATTGAGAATTTATTCAGATTTTTGGTATTTCATACAAAAAAATAAAGTATGTAATTTTTTAAATCAATTTTCAACACATTACATTTTAGGCCCACAAGTTTCCATCTCCTTTAATTCTTAGATATTATTTCGTGATCTTAACCCCCCTTCCTTTGCGTAGGGTCCTGTCGAAAAATAACTAAAAATATTCATTAAATGGGAAATTTAGAAGTGGTACGATTTAAATGCTAGTACGATATAACCAACTCTCCCCTATATCATACGACAAAGTTAATTCTTATTTAGATTAAGTTACCTAGATATTAGTCATAAATTCCTACAACTTTGGAAACACTTTGAGGTTTGAAATAGTTTTGAGTTCTATCTACACTGGCTTCGTCTATTTTCTACTGTTCACTGTCCTTTTTGGTAGTTACGTAACTCTTGTTTTAGTTCTGTCATCCTTCAACACAGGTTATTTCAAAAATATTTATATTGTTTACGTTTTTACTCTTTAATTTTGTAAAATATATCAGTAATTGAATAACATGTACATATTGACATAATGCACGTCGTTCATTACGTCTACTAGTTTCACCTATTTTTTTAAATTGTCATTATGAATATTACTTAGTTTAAATAACAACATAATATCACCATTATATACCAGTGGCGTGCACACCATAGATGCAAATAAGCACTGCACCCCCTACGCATATAAAAACTAAACCTATATTGTTTAATTCTTACTTAGGTACATACCTACTTTTAATCATACATTTTGAAATACAAATGTCAACAGACATTTAAAATGACATTTGATTCATGATTAGTTAATTAAAGTGACATCTAACAATGTAAAAACGAAACATTTTCGATTAGCCGCTGCTAATTGCTAGCGCCGCTATGCAGCCAGAGCGGCGGTATGCACAATCACTATCTGTTTATAGTCTAAGATCCCACTGCAGGATTGGTGCGGTCATCAGTTATTTGTTTAAAAACAAATTTTGAAGTTTATTTATAGTTAGGAGAAGATAGTATTTACTTAGTTACCTATCAAAATTTGGACGCCATAATTTTTAATTAAATTATTTTTGATTTATTTTTTGGAAAAACTCCGTTCATTTATTTTTTAAATAAAGAAAACTATATATGACAGTAATTTATATGAAGATTCTAAAAAATCACGGTTGCCATTGCGCACCTAGCCGCAACTCTACGCAGCCAGGGTGTGTTCGCAAAAATTAACAAAGTAATTATAATATGTTCTCCTAACTATAAATAAATATAAAAATTTGGTTTTAAACAAATAACGTATGAACGCAGCAATCATGCAGTGGGATCTCGGACTATTATTTTCATAGTGTTCGAAAGCACTGATTTAAATTTTGAATTGTTTGTAGAACCTCCGTTAATTGTCAAACGAAACGGGGCTCTCTGATTGGTCGGTAAACTGTTTATACTTTTGTCGCCATTTTATTATTATGCAATATTGTCATTTGTTTTTCTAAGCACAAGTGAATAACTTTTAATTAGTATAAACAGTTGATTAATTTATTAACGAATTATGGAAAATTATACCTGGAGTTCTGTGCTTGTGATATGTGTTTAATGAAATTAGTAACGAATGTGTACATTTTCAATATTGTCGTTTGGTAATAAAATTAAAATAAGTGTAAAGTCATGGTGTGTGAGCTGTTGTGACCAGTTGAGATTGAACTAAAAGAAAGGTACATAATGTTATTCGTTTTAATAAAAAGTATTATGATAGTTTTAATTAGTTAGCAGGTTGTGTACACACAAATAAATTATTTTTTTTGCCTTGTTTGTTTTTTTCAAAAGATTATAATAAGAATGTTTGAAAATGGAACTCCGCTGGATATTCCTATTTAAATAACTTTTATAAAGCTGTGATGAACAGATCATAAAATATATACTAGATGTTCGTTCTGATCGGACTGCTGTAACATTATTCGCGAAGATTATCAATGTTTAAATGAAATTAATATTTTCTGATTACTTCTCGTATTTTATTATGTTAAAAACTACATACTCCCGACCTTTCGATGACTTTGCAGCAACCGTGATCACGGCGGACATCTCGTCTGCCCGTTAAAAAAATAACAATATTAGTTTATTTTGACTAAAAAGTTTTGACGACCGTAAGCAGATTAGTTTAATTATTAATTTAATTGGTCTCTAGTATTGTGGAAAATGAGGTTTTGTCACCATTTATAACAATAACTTCTAATTCAAATATCATTCCGTATAAAGGTCCGAAATATATAAACTGCAATAAATATTTCTAAGGGATTGCTATAAAAATTCAACTGAAACTTGAAATAATAAAAAAAAAACAAACTGAAACTGAAAATTAAAAACACCGTCCGCCATGTTTCTAAGTCACAATATTGTAAACAACGTAATATCAAACTCTATTTCAGGTTATTTGTGGTCTTTCATTTATACGCCTTGATAATTATTTATACCACGTAAAAAGAATAAATGATTGTTAGATGGAGTATACTCTCTTCTTGACAACATCCTCATCATTTGTTACCAAACGCTTGCGTTTGCTCTCCTTTTGACAACTAAATCGAGTTGGAACACAATTAGTTTTCATTCTGATTCTTTTAACTGAACCCATGATTTTATATTGTTTATAATTTTCCATGTCACTTTCAAGCTAAAATAAGAACAGTCGCTTACTGAAACTTTATTTAGAAAGAAAAAATATTAATACATTATAGTTTAAAGTGAAAATTACAAAAAAAATATTTGTTGTAAGTTTCTTTAATTTACATTGAAGTGATCTTCACAGAAATACATTTCTGTTCGACTGACAGAGTTACGGGATCTTTTTTTTAGCTAGTTGTAATCAGGTATTACACATATTCTCAACACTGGGTACTTTAATCCACAACTTTTCTGGGTTCTTTATTGATGCATTCTTACATTACCGCACTATACAATAGTGATGACTACTATATTTTATCATGTAATCCTTTCGAAGCCATGGTTTTGAATTCCGATAAACAGGTTATGATAGTCACTCGTATTGTTTACAAGAATATTACGTCACGGCACAAATAATTAGTAGAACATCATGGCGGACGGCGTTTATGACTGCATAGCGAAAATATATTTTAAAGTTTAATGTGTATTAGGATAGGTGTTTCAAAAAGAATTATATTTTTTTTATGGCGTAATATAATCGTAATGAACCGTTCTATAAAATAATAAAAATATTTACTTTCAGATGAATATTGTTCGTCACGTCATCGTTTACAACGTAAGTACATTTTTATACACTTATCGCCTGTAACAAAGTTTTTTCACAGTAAATATTGCATAGCGCATTTATTCAAAGGTTTTCTCGTTAAGGATTTTAGTAGGACTTTATATTGTAGAAGTAATGAAAACAATTAAGAGAACAACCTTTAATGATCGTTTGGTTTAATTTATGCCAACACAAGAGGCAGAGGTTCTTGAGGATTTATGCTTTTTATGCATTTAACATTTCTTCGTGCTTGTCACACTTTTTAATTAAATTTAAATACCTTATCGAATTTGTCCTTTTAAAATTCATGAAAAATATTTTTCTGGCCAAATTTTCCATAACTGTTGTTATTTATTTAATCCACGTTTACCATTAAATATTGAACACATTCAACTATCCCTACTAATATTATAAATGCCTAAGTAGCTCTGTCTGTCTGTCTGTCTGTTACGCTTTCACGCCTAAACCACTGAACTGATTTTAATGAAATTTGGTACAGAGATGGAGTTGACCTTGAGAAAGAACAAAGGATAGTTTTTATCCCAGACTTTTGAAAGGTTCTCTTGGAAACGCGATATAACCGAACTCCACGCGGGCGAATCTGCGGGCGGAAGCTAGTCTTCATATATTTCTGTCGCAACAAAAATTATTTCATATCAATCGTTTTTCAGTTATGGTAACCATTTATTGCACCACGCTTTATAATGTTACATTTTATTTTAATATCAACATAACATTTAACTATAAAATTTTAATCTAGTATAGAATTGTATTAGTTTCGAGATTTCGATGATATTTCACCTAGTTTGTGTGCTAAATTGGACAGCGTATTGAAATTAATTACTACTTTCGGGGAAGGTGATCAAAACATGCAAAACCAAGTGATTCTAAGAGCTTTGCACACTTAGTGAATGGAATTGTGATCATCATTTGTTTCAATAGCTAATGTCGATGAATTTCTAGTCTCCAGTTCATCTGAAGTATTATTACCTTTAGTCTTTGTTACTTTTTTAATTGACTTTAGATTTATGGGTTTAAGCATTCTAACTGAATTTAAAAAGAAAGTCGGCTGATAAAGTGCAGATGACTCAATACATCTTTTTGTATCCTTTTCCGACATTTCACTATTTTTCATTGAAATATATGTATATTTACAAAAATTTGTTTGCGATTAAGTGAAAATTGGTAATACTATTATAAAATATTTATTTTAATATTATGTATATCCAATTGTTTTTAATTGTAGAAGTCTGTATTTCATAACTATATTCGCTGTCTCTGTTATGCTCGTTTATTATTTAAAGAATCCGAAATTATGAAACTACTGAAAAATTTTGCTAAATAAGAATGTCACCCACAGCTATAATTATTTCATATTTTATATCTTAATCAGCAGTGGCGGCCGGTAGGTAATCGAACCGGTGGTGCACTTTACTAAAATATTAAAATTAGAAAATGCAACAAAACATAACGAGATGTCAATCACGTCTCAATTCGTCATACATCGGGTGCTCTCGGTAATCTTCGGCCGCTCTTGCGGCGCTCGAGAACCGACGGTATATTTCTATGAAAAATCTTTTGTTTCACGCGTCAGGCGTATTAATGCGTGTCTCATACAAGATGTATTAGCAGTCCTCGTGCACTCGCCGAAGCGCACGATATTAGTTTAGTAGAGCGCTCAAACTTTTTGACCATAATTAGGAAATTTAATTTTTTATACTTTTTTATATGTTTATAAAATAAATATTAAAATGTTAATTTAAAAAGAAAGATGAAGTAATATTTTGTAATTTTTAAATCTTTTGAATTGGTGGTTCAGCGCACGAGTGCATGTAAGGTACAGCCGCCACTGTTAATCAGTATAATCTATAAAAATAATATAATTTCTTTCAAATATTTTATTTTAGTAGTATTAGTGCAATAATAAAATATATGATAAAGTTTGAAATATTTTAGTGTTAAATTCAGAGACAATCTTTTATAAAAATTAGAATTTTGTAAAAATCTGTGAATTATATTTATTACCTCAACATATTGCTTTATTACAATATAGTTCCAATAAATACAGCAAAAATTTTTATAAAAACATTCAAAAGTATAATAAAATTTTGCGACTTATGCTGTATCTGTCATGTTTTAGACGTAATGCGGTTTATTTATAAAGTTTTATAATAAATTGTGGTATTTTACTTTTTCTATCTAAAAAATATAGATATAGTGGATTTACGCATAACTTTTCCATCTCAATTTTGGTAAGAACTCTTTTCTCGAGAGAATTACGAAATTAAATGTGTAAAAAAGTAAGCCGGCTTTTTGTTGGACCTTTATAGCTACTTTATCCGGCTCTCTTTCGTTTCCTCAAACCTCATAATTTATTGCATAACTTTTAGAATTTTGTGAAAACCTTAAATTATTCTTGATGTCTTTTCGAATGAATCTCAATTAAAATATTTATTAATTCTTTTGAATAATATTGTAATCTTCATTATTTGAAGTTATACAGGGTGACAGGTGAATTACTATCAATATTTAAGGAGAATACTCGGTACATCATTCTCATTCGAATTATGTAAAAAAATAGGTACTTAATTTTTGACCAACTTTCCGTATAAATAAATAAAGTGTGGATACGTTCCAAGTGTGGACGCGTGCGGCGGCGTGCTGATACAACACAACGCCACCGCACGCGTGTGTGTGTGTGTGTATACCTAATCTGTTGGGTGTTCACACGATGCGTAATTAATTACACAACTTTTGGTTAACTTTACTTAGAAGTTTATTAATATTTATGTTATATTAATTTTTATTTTGTCATATATGATCGTTAAATATCACGTCCTCGAGTATCGATGGTAATTCACCAGTCACCCTGTATAAAGTAAGTATGGTATGGGTTTATAAAACCATATTTCAACCGAAAACAAAGTCAAGCAAACAATTGTACCTATTATTTGAAGTTTCAATAAAAATACTTTTCAAAAGATTAAACTTATAAGCTTTTATTTAAAATATCATACTATTACACGATATTAAATTTTTCTTGACTATTGTTTCATGTTATATATTATTATTTATTATATAATTTTGAATTTCTGAAGTTGTAGGAATATCAAAATTAGTAAACTAATAATGTCTTAGCTAAGATATGATTCGCATAATATGAAATTGCTGTTTGTATTCTAAATCAAAACAAAACAAGACGTGACAAGGGAGACAAATGAGATTAAAGGAAAAGTTAAATTTATATGATTTATTATATTATCTTAGCATATTTTGTTATTTGTTTATGAAAAACAGAGATACGTAAGTGTGATCACGAATAAAGACAATCAATGTAATGAACAATTGACTAACGTAATGTCAGATTAATCTTGAAATAGAGAAGAGGAAAGTGTTATTAACAATTATTTTGTTATTCTGAAAATTAAATAACACATATAAGTATGTAGCAGAAAAAATCTGCTTTCGAAATATATATTTTGCCTTTTTTCTTGCACGTGAAAAACCAAAACATAACATCGTCTACACCAGTTCCTCATAAACATTAACATACATTCAAAGACTTTTCATTGAAATGAAGATCTTAGACTACCACAGGGTAGTCATAGATTTATTTTATTGTTATTTTACCTACTTGTTATTTTATAAATGACCTGTTTCAGTACAGATTGGTGTCATTTGTCCCCTGTTTAAAACTTAGGTACTTTGCTAAATAATTATTTATTTGTTAATGTTTGTATATTGTTATTAAATATTTTTTAAACATTTAGGATAAAGACTATTAAGCTTGTTTGACTAATTGGTTATTTTATAAAATTTATTCAATTCGTGCTATTAAAAACCTTTTTCATTGTTTTTAAAAGTACAATTAAAGAATATCCAGCCCCAAGCCAGTTTTTAATTTTGTTTTTGCCAGACCTTTTTGATTCTCTACAACGGGAAAAACAAATTAGTTACTTGTTGTTTGGCAAAATTCCAACGATTCATTGGAAAGAGTATCTAAAGAGGCAATTTATTACTGGCTTTTGTACTTTAAGAGTTTATTTAATTTATAAATAATTGAATATTTTTGTATTGCTGACTTCGATGATAATTTTTTAAAAGTTATAACAATTTCCTGAGTTACTGCAGTTTAAACTGCCAGTCCATTTTTTAGAAAAATTTGGTATGGTTAAGTTGAAAAAAAATCAAATTAACGCTAAAGTATTAAGTGTTATATGTTATTAAATGTTTGCGTATTTATTATTTTCATTTTTCGGTCATTATTTCAACATATCATAATCAATTTATTTCAAGTATGTCCTATTATATTTTAAATATAAAAATTAAATTTATATTCCATTTTTCTGAAATTTGAGTTATAATAAATTCGTTTATTAGACAATTATATCATTACTCTCAGACGTCAGTGAATTTTTTCAGTAGTTTTTGAGATTCTCGTTAAATGATGGTAAGGGAGGAAAACTTTTCCTTTGCTTTTTTTTCAAATGATGTTATCAAATTATGTATATGTATAACTTAGCGTGCAATGGAAATAAATAAGGTCCACGAAAAGCCTCAGAATTAATATCATATTTATGGATTTATGGTCACTACATCCATCAGATTATTATCTTCGTTCTTATACATATGTATTTCACCGGTTGTGTTTCTAAGGTGGTCAGCATGAACTATGATAACATTTTTTGTAACACTACAACTTATGAACTTAGTTTAATAAAATCAAAAGGGTCATCAAGTGAAACCTTTGAACAAGTAATTCCCTGGAATGCAACGTCCACGGTATACGGTACGTTTAACATCACACAGGCCGTAGATTTATTTGTCACTGACTGAAACTCTCACTGTTTATATCAATAAAGAAAAAATAAAATCGTATGTAATATGGAACCATAGTAATATTTCCTTTTTTTGCTATTATGCTGTTGATTATTTTTTATAAATATTTACTTATAATTAATAAGGGAATTAATTATAATTTATTAAGAATTATTATACAAAAAATTTCTCCTAGCCCATTCAGACTGTTAAGAAACAAGGATGTCAAAGAAGACATTTGCTTTAAAACGTATAAACGTATAAACTTAGTATATTTAAAGAAAATTCTTACATATAACTTATATTTTGTGAGTTTACATCAGTTTACTACATTAGCAAACAAAGTATGTACATATATTTTTTACAGAGAACATAACAAATTGTGAAAAATTGTTATATAGAAGTTGGTCTATAGTTGTGTCGATATTATTGTTGTTATGTTAATTTGTGGTTGCTTAATAAGTTAATTTAGTTAGTTTAATAGCGCTAAATCTGGGGTAATTATTGAAATCCCCGTCATTACTGGTATTACATTATTCACAGTACCAAATATGTGTACTTACGAACTTTACTTAGTCATTTATACAGGGATGTGTGTATTAGACGCATGCGCTATTTACAAGAATTACATGCATTATTAACAATGAATTTAGTTATTCTATAATAGAAAATTCCTTTTTATTTAAAAAGTTATGACCGTTAGTTTAATATCTTATGTTTATTATTTATACATTATTTACATTGGAATATGATCAATCTTAGTTCTTGACTCTGTCACGATTTCATCCTGCTTCTCTTTAATAGAAATTTATTTTTTTATTTAATATTTCCTCAACCTCCTACATAAATTGTTAGGTATATTTACAAATTATTTATTTTACTACAATATCCTTAAAAATTTCTACATAGTACATACTAGAGTAAGATTAATCGATGGTAACTGACTTACACGTAACGTCGGCTTTCTTAAGGATTTGGTAAAAATAAAGCTGAAATCATGAAATAATATAAAGTAGTAAAATAGCAAGATCATGAACACTACTCATGAGCTAAGTAGAGTTGAATGTGATGCTATCAATTAGTAGCTCAGGACGATAATGCTGGCTGGATTACCAGATAAATAAGCTCAGTATAATACGATTATACAACAACTACCGTAGCGAAATATGGACTAACTATGGACTACACAAGAAGTTGATGGACAAAAGTCAGTTTCACTTGTTACATAATCAGAGAAGAATGAAAATAATAGTCAGTCAAAAAAACAAAATTTGGCCAAGAAGTTTTATAATGAGTCAACAAGATCAAGTTATGTAGTTGTATTTTCAACATCAATTGGAGAATAAGTTAGAACAAACTATCGAATAGACTGGTACAAACATGTATATGATTAGTAGTTATGATTAGATATACCTAATGTCATTGAGCCTACAACGAAGAGTGTATGTTTTGCAAATAGATAGCCACTATCTGTAAGAGGATTTGTTAATTTATAAACCATGGCAAAATACGAGGATGTTTATAATTAGCTGGAAATCTTTTTTTTTGTTATTCCCAATACTCATCAATTGAGATATTCTAAAAAATTTAACAGGAGTTGATCGATGTCAAAACGGTATCACTTTTCTCCTCGTTATGTTTTCATGTCATTTCAGTTTTTAATAAGTTTTTAATAAATATCGAAAATAGCTAAATTAGGATAGTCGTTTGTACTTAAAACGTATATAAATCTTAATTTTCTTATGTTACTGCTCGGAAAACTCAATATATGCCGTAAAGTAAATGTCGACTAGTTTATTTTGATATTTTATTCCATTAAGGAGGAATTATTGATTCAAAAGTTTAAACATTAATTTGGTTTATAACCCAAACATTAATTAGTTTATAACCCAAACAACATATAGTTAAAAAACTTAAGTCATTTCTTTATCGATGTCTATATTTATTGTTTATTCTATTATAAAAAAAATGTCATATGTATTTATTCTCTGTATCTGAAAAATATTTATTCTTAATTTTATACAGTTCTTAGAATTGTTTTTATTTAATAAATATTCTATTGCGACAATTTCATCAACCGAACCGATACATGACGTGTCCTAAAACATTCGATCGATCAAATCACAATAAGTGGATATAAGAAAGGAAATAAGATTTTTGCGTTATTATAACAGAATAAAAAGAATTATCGTCGCTGTTATAGTTCAAGGGTATTTTTATTATTATTTAAGGAAAAATGTCGTAGCTACAGACAGCGTTTTTAAAAAATGTTCGTGACTACAAAATATTTCGAACTCGGCTAATATAACAATGTACTCATGTATTTTTTATTTAATAAAAACAAATTGTTAACTTAGAACTACTTTTCTTTTAAGGTTGTAATGAGTAAATGATGACTGTTTTTGTGGAACTCATAAGTATTGAGGACAATCACAGTCTATAATAAATGCAATTTATGTCTATTTATTTAAACACAGAAATGTTTTCAAGATTTGTAAATAGCAGTTATTTAACCTTAGGATACAGTACAACTATCTACATAGTTTGAAATCCATACTCGGATTGTTAAATCTAATATTAATGAATTTCATATTTTTATATATACATACGTTATAATACAAAATACAACAATAAACGCAGATTGAAGTACAGAAGGCAAATAAAACTAAGTTTTTGTCATATTACGCGTTTTGATTATTTTATTTTTACATGTCCGAGGCGTTTCGGTTTCTTTTATCACAAGTGGAAAATGAATGAAAATCACTAATTTCAGGTTTTATCTCAGTTCAGTTCTTGTTCAGTTAAAACCCAGGGGAGAATATTAGAGAATAGTTGTTTGAGAATTCTATCCAGATACTTGGTAAATGTTTTCAATATTAATAAACAATGATATTTGACGAGAATTCAAATCATTCAGCTGTGTACAAAACCTGCCTTGAAAATGATCCCAATATTATTTATTACTCATAAAATAAATGTAGGCCAAAATAAATACAATCCTTAAGGTTTTCTTATAAAAAACATACACAGTTACCAGTGCTTCCCTCAAATCTATACAAAACCTTATGACGTTGCACTCAAGAATTCAAATCCAATCTTCAGCAGCAAGAAATTCTCCTTTACAACCATTTATCCGAATATTCAAACCGTTAGCTGCAATTACACAATAGATAATTTAATTAAATAAACATATATATGTTTCGGATTTATTACACATTCGTTGTTTTAAAACAGAGACGCCAGCCTCGCTGACGTTACAAATGTCATTTCTTCTAGAACGGTCCATGATATTTTTAAATGAAACTTCAATTGTTCTTAATGCTCCTGTATTTCTCGAAGGTTCTTCATAATCACATATTTCAATGATACGCACTCACTGAACACTGAATTCTCAATTCTGAAGTCTGCCGTCGTACATCCAGACGTCATATTTATCCCAAGATTTAAACCTAGTTCTATTCTCCTTTTAAACAATATTTGATTTCGTTTTATTTTTAACAATAATCATGAATACTAATGGGTTTTAATAAGAATTGATGACAGCCTCCAATTATTTTCATGTCGCATCCGTCATTAAAGCTGATAGTGCCGATACGGCCATTCTGCCAGGCGGTGCGTGCTCTGCACCTGCCTGGTGATGTATTCCCTCTTGGTTGGTGTTCGTTACGTTCTTGGACCAGTCCCCCGTCTCGTAGAGTAGATGGGGCAAGATCAAGAATTGATGCTTCATCTTCCGAAGTCATGCCGATACGGTCATACCGGTGTTTGCATTGTTTTCTGTGATAACAGAGAAATACTTTTGTAGTCTAGGTACTTCCACAGTAAACCTAGATAACTTTATATTGTTACAATGATGGATATCAATTTTGTTGTGGTCATATGGGTGACGAAGTCGCGATAAAAGCTAGTACAATAATATAGTTTATAGTGAAAATTAAAAAAATAATTTTGTTGTAAGTTTCTTTAACTTACATTGAAGCGTAAAAATTTTGTGGCGTAATATAATTGTAATGAACCGTTCTATGAAATAATAAAAATAGTGGCAACTAGCCTTGTACATAAAAAAACTGACTACAATAAAAGTTGTTTTTTGTTTACCACAGCAGTAAAGCTTGAGTTATAAATCCAATCAAAACTAAATCGTTCTGAACTGTCTGAAGGTCATAAAAACCTTATCAGAAATAAAAGATATCTGAAAGTCAAGTACTCTTTATCAGTTTATGTTCCCTCTTGCGTAAAAAAAAGAAAAATTTAAGTGTTTGCAATTTTTCTTTTTCTTAAAAAAATAATTATATATAAGAACTTACAATTAATTTAAAATATTACTTATAAAAATATTTGTCTTGTCGTCTTGTACCCGATATTTACGTATCTAATATCGAATTACGAAGTTTTAGTCATAATTCCGAAATTATCTTTAATAAGTTTTACTGATCGTTTCAATTCGTCGTGTCTTCTTTTTTTACGAGATCTTGTAAAGAACTTTCACTTGGAAGACAGAGAAAAACTTTCAATAGAAAGATTTCTTGAATGAAACAAATTTCTCAGAAAATCAAATTAATTTACGAAACATCTTGGAGTGTACATGTTTAATTTTTATTATGATTTTCATATCAATATAATTAATATGGTGTTCCTCATCTTTTGACTGTTAATCAAGTTACAAATAATTTACATTATTCTCAATCTTTTTTATTTGTCACAATTCTCATTAACTGGGTATATATTATTTTTTAAGTACATTGAAAAATTATATGTCACATAAACAATAAAACCGTTAGTAAGATATCAGACAAAAAAAATTAAACTTAAAATAAAAATGAGTGTTTTATTTTAAGAAATAGCCAAATATAGCTAATGTTTGGCTATTTCATAAAAAATATGATATTGTCCATTTAATAGAACATAACTAAAATAGAACTCTTGTACATTAAAAATAAGCATTTGTCTTCTAATACTCATAAATACCGGCAAATAATTTAGATAAACATATGAAAATAAAACAACTCATTAGAAACAAAACAATCAATTTCTAAACAAAAACCTTTTTTTCTTAATTGTTTATTGTGTTACTTAAAAAATAAAAATATAAAACTAATTTATATAAGTGTAATAAATCATTGACTTATAAAAGTGTTTAATTTTTTTTCGTATCGCAATAATAAGAATTCGGAGCTTTTAATACAGTTTTCTATATACAACGTGTAACATAATTAACGCACACCCTCAAACACCCCAATTAGAATATAATAATATAAACGAAAGGCATACACCAAATATTATTAATATGTGTGTTTCCATTTTTCATTTGTGAAATTAGTTAATTGGGATCAATTTTTTGCAAATAATATGGTCAGCTATTCAAATATATACTCGCCGCGCCCGCGCCCCTCTCCGAGTGCCGTCCAACAATAATAAGAAGTATGTAGGTTATAATAAGTTCACGAAATAACTACATACTTTATGATTTTTCTTTCCCTCACACTTTTCAAACTTTAGATTGTCGACATTGAATTTTCTTTTTAATGTGAAGCCAACATTTTATAATTACTGATTTGTTAAATTAAATTTGTAAATAAGAATTTTTAAACAGCTGATAACGCGTGATTTGATTAGACACCACAATATCTACGACAAAGTCGGCATGTTTAAATGGTGTGAATCAAAATATTAACAATAAGTTAAAGATCATAAACAAATTTACAGTTTACTTTGCACTCGCACGGCGTTGTCGTTTTAAAACATTTTCAAAATGTCCACCGCCTTGTTCAATGCACTTTAATGACCGTTTTCGCAATTGTGGTTTTATTTTAGATAATAATGCAGTGTCACTTTTCACTTTTACGAAGGCTGTTATTATCTTATTTTTTATTTCCTCGACATTTGATATCTCTGTTTTATAAACTAGCGATTTAATTCGCCCCCACAAAAAAAAAAAGTCTAGTGGCGTCAAATCAGCTGATCTAGGAGGTCAATGGACATGTGCGTAGGTATTTGATGTGTGCCGGCTGTCGCTGTTGGTGTTGCGTGTGTTAGAAAATGTATTAAAATATTAAAATAATATATAAGAAAAGGTAGATTTATATACATATTTCGAATAAAACAATTCATTAAACAATCTAATAACATTTTATTTACTGGACATATTATAATTTTACAAAATATCGTCTTTCGTAAAGGGAAGCTATACAATATAATATACTTATCTCGTCTATATAGTCTTTCGGTAATTGTTTCTTCAAGAGTCACTGTTCAATAGTTTCACTATAACCACAGGGTTTCAATTGAAGTTCTGGCCCAGGCTGCTGTCCGAAGTCAAGTCCCTTGCCTCGGCGAAGAGCAATGTTTTATAGGTCCTCCGAACACCACACGATATTCAAGATATTTACTTTTTAATTGTAACAAAATATATATTGAAAATATAAATCTTATATATAATGAAAACATAACTCTTAAATAATATAAAATATTTTAGTACATAATATTTAGAAAGCGGGTTCCAATTTAACAGTATATTAAACACATATTTGACATGTTACCGCTTTTGTACCTAAGTCTTATTCTTACTTTTTAATAATAATTCCTTAATTATAAATGAAATAATATTCTAAATATAATAAAATATTATTTTAAAGATTTAACAGTTTTTAAACAAAGCTGACTCCAATATAATTATATAATAATAGTATATTAGACATTCGTTTGACAAATAATTGACGACACAACACTTTTGTAAGTCAAATCTTAACTATTCGATTATTTAAACTGTAAATAACAAGATATATATTTAAATACAAATAATATATTTAATAAACATTGTATAATTATAGAACATATATCCTAATACGGCCATACTGACATGTACTTCGTTCTCGAAGTACAATTAAACTCTCAACTCATTTATTTTCAACATACAAAATCAAATTTTGTATCTACTATTATATCTACTGGATGACAATCCTTTATATTAACTGCAATCTTTGGGCTACATATGAAACTTATGTATTAACAGTTCTTAATCGTTATATAATAAGCAACAATATAATCTGTAATAAACACGGTATATTCAATAGCAAGTTATCCTTACTTTGCCCAACCATACACCCGCTGTCGGTGAAGCTAAATCACCCACAGTCAGTGAATGCTGAACAACGGTTAAGTCATCTATCTCAAGTCAAGTCAATTATTCAAGTCAAGTCAATTATTCAAGTCAAGTCAATTATTCAAGTCAAGTCAATTATCATATAATTCAGTTTTTTTTTCTTTTTCTTTTTTTTTTTACTCTAATCACCTTAAGTGATCTTTTCTCATAATCACACCTTACTTTGAACGACCAAACACCCGCAGTCGGTGAATCTGAATCACCCGCAGTCAGTGAATGTTGAACAACAGTAAAGGCGTCCATCTCAATATTATCATAAACTCACATCACCTTAAGTGATCTCTCATAATCACACCTTACTTTGCACGACCAAACACCCGCAGTCGGTGAATCTGAATCACCCGCAGTCAGTGAATGTTGAACAACAGTAAAGGCGTCCATCTCAATATTATCATAAACTCACATCACCTTAAGTGATCCTCTTTAATAATCTCCCCTTACTTTGCACGACCAAACACCCGCAGTCGGTGAATCTGAATCACCCGCAGTCAGTGAATGTTGAACAACAGTAAAGGCGTCCATCTCAATATTATCATAAACTCACATCACCTTAAGTGATCCTCTTTAATAATCTCCCCTTACTTTGCACGACCAAACACCCGCAGTCGGTAAATCTGAATCACCCGCAGTCAGTGAATGTCGGCAACAGCTAAGGCGTCACAGTATTATCACTCCAAATACTCACAAAGCTAGTAAGTCATCCTCCAGAGCAGAGTTTTGTTCCGCCCATTCACCAGCCATACCTGAAGTTCTTCTTTAGCAACTACAATATTTCTTAAGTTGCCAATGCCTCTTAATGAGAATCTGTAACTGTCTAATTTACCCGTTACTACATAAGTATACCTACCCGTTACTACATAATTATACCCGTTAGGCCGTTACTACATATTCTGTTCCTAAGGACATGATCAAAACGCTCCTTGAATTTATCAACCACAATTTTATGACGTTATTTATGCTATGTTTTAAGACAATATGTTATATAGGAAAACACTTGTAATGCTCGTTACAACGGTTACAATACTAATGCCCGATATATTTAGACTGGCGGTATTTATACAAAAACATCTTGACCTTATTTAATATTTATTTTAAGAATATTTAACATTATTGAGGTTATATTTATTTTAAAATAATTTAATATTGCACCACCCTATACTGTCTTCCAAACGCAATCCTCTAACCCTAGGTAGTCTGGAAGAAATGGCTAATATGCCATAAGGCCGTCTTTTGTTTCACCATTAGTTTTTAGTTTGTATCTTTTGTAATTGTGGTGAACAAAAAAAAAGAGTTAAATAATAAAATATATAATATTAAATTTGCAAACTTAAAAAATATATTAAACGTTATCTTAATTATTGTAATGATTATTTACGGACAAATATTATTTAATAATACAGGAATATGTAACATTAAATATTAAAGATTAATATATTACACTGGAAGTTGATGAGCAGCAGATAATCTAGCCAAATCAGTAAAATAAGATTCTAGTAGAATAATCCTTACATTATACACAATAAAACAAAACTATTATAGCATTGATTAATCAACATAATTTGAGAAAATTATAAATAACAATAAGCACTATTTATTAATTGCGC
Organism: Danaus chrysippus; assembly: GCA_916720795.1. NCBI lineage: Eukaryota > Metazoa > Arthropoda > Insecta > Lepidoptera > Nymphalidae > Danaus > Danaus chrysippus. The sequence goes on along the minus strand of CAKASE010000077.1, from coordinate 3,944,440 downwards.
CGGAAGTATTAATTGATATCCGTTTCTTTCAGCTGTTACATCTACAATTTCAATTTAATTATTATTTATCACTGTCTAGTCGATTTTATATGGCAGGAATATTAGAGATTCTACCGATAACTATGTATTTACATAGGAGAAAAACCAGTCACTTTCAAGAGTTTTTGTAATTTTGGATAATTGAACTTTCCACAAACCGCTCGGCCAGTCTGACACATCAGTAAAAAAAAACGTATTAATCATATTTGTAATCATTAAGATATATTGCTTTACCTGGCCATTATAACGTGACGTGAGGGTAGACATATGGTGTCTAGCTTGCCATTCGTTAAATAACTCTTACATTGGTGTCTGCTTCCTTTCCAAAGTGTGGCAGAGCGACATCATTATGCCGCTGACTTACTCGCTGATGATCTTCAACAGACCTTCCAGTAGTGTATTCGATTCCATAAATCTGAAAACAAGTTATAAGTTATTTAATCTATAAATAAATTGTTATATTGGATTGGGCGAAGAGATTTTGTGATCCCACTTCTGATGTTAGAAAATGTATTAAAATATTAAAATAATATATAAGAAAAGGTAGATTTATATACATATTTCGAATAAAACAATTCATTAAACAATCTAATAACATTTTATTTACTGGACATATTATAATTTTACAAAATATCGTCTTTCGTAAAGGGAAGCTATACAATATAATATACTTATCTCGTCTATATAGTCTTTCGGTAATTGTTTCTTCAAGAGTCACTGTTCAATAGTTTCACTATAACCACAGGGTTTCAATTGAAGTTCTGGCCCAGGCTGCTGTCCGAAGTCAAGTCCCTTGCCTCGGCGAAGAGCAATGTTTTATAGGTCCTCCGAACACCACACGATATTCAAGATATTTACTTTTTAATTGTAACAAAATATATATTGAAAATATAAATCTTATATATAATGAAAACATAACTCTTAAATAATATAAAATATTTTAGTACATAATATTTAGAAAGCGGGTTCCAATTTAACAGTATATTAAACACATATTTGACATGTTACCGCTTTTGTACCTAAGTCTTATTCTTACTTTTTAATAATAATTCCTTAATTATAAATGAAATAATATTCTAAATATAATAAAATATTATTTTAAAGATTTAACAGTTTTTAAACAAAGCTGACTCCAATATAATTATATAATAATAGTATATTAGACATTCGTTTGACAAATAATTGACGACACAACACTTTTGTAAGTCAAATCTTAACTATTCGATTATTTAAACTGTAAATAACAAGATATATATTTAAATACAAATAATATATTTAATAAACATTGTATAATTATAGAACATATATCCTAATACGTGCATAGGATGACTGTAATTTATTAGTTCTATCTAAATTTGAGAAAAAAATGACCTACATAAAAAACTATAAAAATCGATCCAGATACCGAGTCTGAACAAACTGCTTTCAGGGTGTGCGTTAATTATGTTACACGTTGTATATTAGTTTCCGTGCCTTTTCTTGTATTTTTTTTTATCAAAATATGAAAAATTCGAGTACACCGGTTAACACTCTGAAGTCTGAATACAAGATTTGGTATTCTTTTTGTTTTCAATCGAAATTTATAAATAGTGAGATTAAGCTACTTTTTCATCTTCATCCATATAAGGCATAAATAATAAAAATTGGTGTAATATTTTTAACATCAGTTCTATATATTATATATTTATATCATTTACTTTAAAAAAAACGAAGAGATTCGACAATAACTTATAACATATTTCATTTAAATAAATATACGTTTCATTTTTTCAAATACGAAAAGCAGAGTATATAACAAACTTCCAGCAAGATGTTATCAAGTTATAGAATTTGTTATAAGTAATTAAAGAAGTCTAAATTATATTTTAGTAATAAATTGAAATAGCTTTGTTGTAATTTGCCTGGTTTTAAGGCTCCTTTGTGATTAAACATTGTTAATTCAAAATTGATGTCTATGTAAGAAACCGTGTAAAGTGAAGTCGTTTTCTTTGTCATGAGAATTGTACTCTCACATCTATTAAATCTTACTTCATAATATGGATGAGACGTCTTAAAATATGTATCAGTTAAAAGTAGTTGTATATAAGAATGTGCATAGTTTGTAGAAGGGATCCTCCCTCAAATGAAGTGATGTTTAATGTTATGTAAGAGTTTCGAGAGTAGACAATTAATTAAAACGAATATTTTCGAATGTACTAAGCGTTAATCATTGTTTCAAACTGCATACTCCCGAAGTTTCGATTCTTTTACAGCAACCGCGACCGCCGTGAAAATATTAGCATTATTGAAATTGATATTTTTTTATTAATCTTGGTCAAGATTGATGATGTTCATGTATTTAAAAATTCTTGAATTTAAAACTTATCTTATTAGTATTTTTATATATTCCATTCAGTTATACAAAAACTGTAAGCGAAGACTATGTGATCAGGAATTGTTCTCAGAATTTTACATAAAGTCCTGAAATCTTATTTCAGCACAGTACAATTTAAAAATATTTGAAATCGGATATTATTGTCTTCCTCCTGAAGAAAATTGTTCGAATACGTATGTTTTAAGTGGTTTTCTGAAAATTAGGCTTTGAAAATATATCTCAGATATGTGTTGCTTATTCTTTCTATTTACTACGTTGTATTTTTAAATTAAATTAATATAGCCTACAATTATATTTTTTTAACTCATGTTGTATCTTTTATTAGTAGCAAATTACAATTGGTCTATGTTTTAAATAATTATATTTTTAACATCATCAATCGTAATATGTCCCAGTTACATATACAATATAAACAGTTCCCAACTCGGCAACTAATCCTGAACTGTATCTGAGATCATTAGGGGCTCGTCTGTTATAGGTACAAGACATTGTAATAGATGTGCCCAATGAAACACGAGTGATAGAAAACGGTACAAGGAAATCAAACATTTGTCGTTTACAAGCGATGCTTACTTATTTATAAGATACCCTCTTAGTCTACTATATATTTAGTACAATTATTATAATATATATATACGACAAAGCCTGGAAGTTATTAATTCAACTTAAATATTAATTATTAGAAGAATATATTTAAGACTTGTTCTTCATAGTACAACCGTTTTCATTATTTGTTTGCAGTGTGACACACAGGCCAACTTTATCAACATTTCATCTTTTTGGTGTCCTCTATACAACAAGCTTTGTTTGTGGATAAACAAAGGGCATACGAATAAAGCTTATAATAAAAACGAGATCTTTACTTTTGCTACAATATTCACAGTCAACACTTGGTCCACTTTGAGTTAAGTCTGTGATCCCTATTATTACCAATTATGAATAGTAGTCATTGCAAACAAAAAGTTGGATATGAACGAAATATAAGGTTTTTTGTAATATTAACCTTATCTAAGAAAACTAGTTTATACTGGTTATTGTGTAAAAAACTTTTAAATGTAACAGAGTATAAACTCATCAAAAGCGAGGGTATATACATAAGTACATATTACCTTATTGTAGTTTATATTTTTTATAAAAATGTATTTCCTGAAGTAATTTTTAGTCACGTTGTGTTATTTTAATTCACCTAAAATTAATACTACGAACCTGAAAATATCAATTAATTCCTAAATTAATCATTCACTCATTTTCTGATAAATTATACTCTTAACTTTGGTTCTATTTATAACATATCAGACGTCTATTACTCTGGAATATTCCCATTTTTTCTGAAATTCGTATAAGGGTACTTTTTTACCGTCTCTTTAAAAGTTTTACTTTTTTGTGAATAAAAAATTAATGAGTTTTTACAATGAAACTGGTTTCAAAAGGGACCAATAAGGAAAACAGTAATCTCACCAAAAACATGCCTGTTAAAAAGGGGGCCAAGTTCCAATTGGCTAATTGTTTGCCTAAAAAAGGGGTGAAATCCAATCTAATGCCAAGTTTAGATGCACTTTGAAATCGATCATAATCATCTTCATCAACAGCATGATCCACTGGTAAACATTTGCCATTCCCAAGACTCGCCACCACACCCAGTCCTCTGCCTTCCACATCCAGCCACTACCCGCCACCTTATTCACGTCAACGGTCCATCTGACCGAAATTCACTTTACCATACACCCAACTTAAAATATGGTATAGTTGTGAAAATACGTAGGTGCTTGGTTAAAAATATATAAAATTATAATACTTCTCAATTTGAACTTGGCAGGTTTTTGTGCTGTACGTAACACTTAATTAATTGTATCATTAATTTATTATTTATATAATTATTTATATAATTTAAATAATTAAATTAACCTGCCAAGTTCAAATTGAGAAGTATTATAATTTTATATATTTTTAACCAAGCACCTACGTATTTTCACAACTATGCCATATTTTAAGTTGGGTGTATGGTAAAGTGAATTTCGGCCAGATGGACCGTTGACGTGAATAAGGTGACGGGTAGTGGCTGGATGTGGAAGGCAGAGGACTGGGTGTGGTGGCGAGTCTTGGGAATGGCAATGTTTACCAGTGGATCATGCTGTTGATGAAGATGATTATGATCGATTTCAAAGTGCATCTAAACTTGGCATTAGATTGGATTTCACCCCTTTTTTAGGCAAACAATTAGCCGATTGGAACTTGGCCCCCTTTTTAACAGGCATGTCTTTGGTGAGATTTCAATACTTTTTTTCAAGAAATCGTACGTACAATCGTACTATACAGCCGTACAATGCATAACTTACAGCATGAAACATACAGCTACCATCTGATGGCATAGAAATTACCCTATGTGGTATATCTCCGCCAACCACCAAAAGATGCACAATTTCCATCGTTGGTAAATGAATAGTAGAAAAGAAATAGAGTGAATTTGTGCTTTTAACACACACAAGTAATCAATCAATAAGCAATATCAAAATTAATCCTTTAGCAAGTCAAATCAGTGATCCATTTAATCGTAATCGTAACCATATATAAGATATCAAGACATAAGTGTAGAAAGAAATAGAAAGAAAAGACCATCGATTCCTTATCGACTTTCATTCATATATACTGCAGACAAAACAATATCGCGATTCAATTATACCGCTAGCGCCATCTATCGAAAGTCATTTATAACAATAGAAACCTGATTTTTTAGGTAAGCAATATTTAATTAAGTTATACAGTGTGCATTATGTATACATGACAATATTTTATATCCCTTATATATATATCAGTTCTTAAGAAGCGCCCCACACTTTTTTACAATAATATTAATTTAAAAATAAATTAACAAACAATAAATGGTATTCTTGTGAAAAAAAGCGTGATGAGCTTCACATATCACTTCTTGAGAAGCGCCCCACGCTTTTTTTTCAATAATACCATTTATTGTTTATTTTAAACAATTTAAATTAAATTGATTTCCAAGGTTGTAAAGGTTAAATTAGTTTCCACCCGGTTTCTTTCATCATTGGAGCGTGTTTTTTAGTTTTTTTTAAACTATATTTATTTTTTTTATTTTTTAGTTTCATTTATCACCGATTGATAGATGTACTCATATTATTAATTATTAATATTTCATTATTATGTATTTTATTGTGCTGAGCTGAGCGCCTATATAAAGGTTTTGATTACCTGTCAGTGAGTCAGTGCCAAAATTAGCTATTTTCACAGGGTCATATTTCAGGATCTACTGAAGCTTTATCTATGAAATTTAGCATACTGCTTTAGGACTAGTATATGATTACGTAGGTACAATTTTATCTCTGTACTTGCAATAGACACTGAGCTACAGGGGGTCAAAAGTGGGTCGAATTTATTAAAAATTCGATATTTAGAGTTGAGGCAACTCACGCTTGACCGATTTCTTAAATTTCTTAATTTTTTGTTAATCTACATATAACACACAACCTGTGTACCAAATTTCATAATGCTAAAACAATGGGAAGTGGCCTAGAGGTTTTGATTACCTGTCAGTGAGTCAGTGCCAAAATTAGCTATTTTCACAGGGTCATATTTCAGGATCTACTGAAGCTTTATCTATGAAATTTGGCATACTGCTTTAGTTCTAGTATATGATTACGTAGGTAAAATTTTATCTCTGTACTTGCAATAGGCACTGAGTTACAGGGGGGTCAAAAGTGGGTCGAAACGGTTCGTGTAAATATAGTGCACGGCATGCGCCGGCCTGTGTGGAACTTGGCCGGCGCATGCCGTGCACTTAGATATCACGTCTGTGAAAAGCGATGTGCGTACGGCTAGCTTGTAGTTAAAGTTAGTAGATTTTGGACAAGTGTAATTACTACCAGAGGAATCACTAGTACATTTAATCCCACGTTATATTAATTTTAAGTAGAAGTGACTTTATTTTTACATTTTCAAAGTTGAATTATATTGGAAACAAAAGATTTCTTTTGCGTTTCAATCTTACCGATTCATTGAAAGCATTATTTGGTGATAGAATCAAAGTTCTAATGTAATATACAAACATATGACAGAAAAAAATTAATACTATAAAATCTCTAATAAAAATTTCACGTAATTCCGTCAAAGGATTATATATATTTTTTACCCATAACACAATATACGTTGAAGCGGACATAATTATAAGATTGCTTAGTAATTGAGATGGAACTGGCAAAATATAAAGTGAACTATTTCTTGGTTCTATTTATTTAAGAAAGGGGCAAAAGTTAAAACAAATACAGGTCATGTAACAAATAAAAACGCTATATTAATATATATAGTATATACGAGCAAGTCTTAATCACATTTTATTTTGAAATAAGGGGATTATTGTTAATGAATCATAGTTTTTATTCAGTCATTCAAAAAACAAAGCAGCGTTAAAAAACACTTTAAAGCCATTTAAAAAGTAGTCATGAATCTCTAAAAAAAGAAGGTATAATATATTTTCGGTGGTCTGAAACGTTAGCACCGTTAAATTCCTGTACTACGTATAGTATGTATGTAATAACTTGTACTTTTTGATATAATAATTCCATTCTGTTATGTATTCATGACGCTATAAATATATTTATTTTGTTCTGTCATCATTAACCTCATAGTAATGTATTGAAAATGATACTATGGGACTTGTGTATATTGAAACAAGAAAATTCCAAAATAATATAGAGTAATAAAACTTGAGTAAGTAATAAATATTAATGTAAAGTAATGATCTGGAGACTGTATAAATAAGATTCATGTAGATGGAGTTGACGTTTGTTTACTTAAATAATTGGATCCAAAGTAAACCACTCGGATGTTTAATTTTGTATGTAATGGGAGTCGGACGAAGACGTATGGTATAATTATATAATTTGATAATTTTGCTTCCTCCCTCAAAAAGATATAATTTTGATCTATACTTCATTTATAATTGTATACTTACTAAATGTAAAACTCAATTTTCAGATGAATATTGTTCGTCACGACATCGTTTTCGACGTAAGTACATTTTTATACACTTATCGCCTGAAGAAAAGTTTTTTCACAGTAAATATTGCATAGTGCATTTATTCATAGGTTTTATCGTTAAGGATTTTAGTAGCATATATTATAGAAGTATCATATTGTAGAAGTAATGAAAACAATTATTAAGAGAACAACCTTTAATGATCGTTTGGTTTAGTTCATGCCAACACAAGAAGAAGAGGTTCTTTAGAATTTATGCTGTTTATGCATTCAGGATTTCTAAAAAGTCAAACTTTTAAATTAAATTTTATTACCATATCGAATTATTCTTTTGAAAATTCTCGAATAATATTTTTCTAGTCTCCATAATTGATGTTATTTATTTAATACACGTATACCATTAAATATTGAACAAATTCAATTATCTTCTATATATATAAAAATGGATTGCTGTTCCTTAGTCTCGCTAAAACTCGAGAACGGCTGAACCGATTTGGCTAATTTTAGTCTTGAAATACTTCTGGAAGTCCAGGGAAGGTTTAAAAGGTGAGAAAAATTGGAATGATTGCCGAAAAAACCCTAAAAACAGCCCTTCTCTATTTCCCATACAAACGATTTTTTGACATTAGACTTGACAACTAACTAATATGTCAATCATTCTGTTCGATTGAAACAGTAGAAATTTAATAAATACCAATACCGGGTTATTGAAGAGGGAATAGAGTTCGCCCGGTCAGCTATACCTATATTACTAATGACGAAATTAACGCGGACGAAGTCGCGGGCAAAAACTAGTCTTTGTATAATTCTTTCGAAACAAAAATTCTTTCATATCAATTGTTTCTCAGTTATAGTAATCATTTATTGCACCATGCTTTATAATGTTAAATTACATTTTAAAATTAACATTACATTTCACTGTGAAATTTTAATCTGGTGTAAAGTTGTATTAGTTTCGGGAATTCGATGCCATTTCACCTAATTTGTGTGCTACATAGGACAGCGTATTGAACTTAATTATCACTTTTCGGGGAAGGTGAGCAAAACATTCAAAACCACGGGATTCTGCGAGCTTTGCCGACTTACCGAACGGAATTGTGATCATCATTTGTTTCGATAGGTAATGTCGGTGAATTTCTGGTATCCAGTTAATCTGGAGTATTGCCTTTAGTCTTTGTCACTTTTTTAATTTACTTGAGATTTATTTGTTTAAGCATTATAACTTAATTTAAAAAGAAAATCAGCTAACGTCTAGATGTATCTTTTTGTATCCTATCCGGACATTTTCACTATTTTTCATTGAAATATATACTTACCAAATTTTTTTTGTGATCAAGTGAAAATTAGCAATACCATTTTAAAACATTTATCTAAATATTATGTCTATCCTATTATTTTTAATTGTAGAAGTCTGTATTTCATAACTACATTCGCTGTTTTTGTTATGCTCTTTTATTATATATTCACCGACGTATATACATTTACTAACAAATATCTCAATGAAATTCATTGAAAAACTTCATATTTCATATCTTAATCAGTAAAGTAATGATATTGTATTTATATAAATATAATGTTAATTTCTTTCAAAGAATTTATTATTATATTGATTACAAAATAAATAATACAAAATTATTAACAGAAAAGTGTGCTGAAGTTGCATGAAATATTGAGTTGCTCCAAAAATAGAAGTGTATTAGTGCAATCTATATATATAAAAGAAAGTCGTGTTAGTTACTCCACTTGTAACTCAAGAACGGCTGAACCGATTTAGCTAAAAATTGGCAGGGAGGTAGTTTAGAACCAGGAAATTGCAATAGGATACTTTTTATCCAGTTCGACAGCATTCCCGTGTGACTTGACATGAAACGTCAGTCACTATAAAACGTGGAATAACGAAACACAATTGACAGCTATGCAATTGACGTATAATGACAGATATGTAATGATGTATGGATGACAATTTGATATTTGTAAAAACCTACTATATAAAAATAATTCCGGTTTTCCATCCTGCCGCTATAACTTCAGAACGAAAGAAACTCAGAACGAAAGTTGGAAAGGTCTCGGGCTCCGTGACAACAAAAAATTTCAACAGAAAAGGGGGCAAATCTTTTGTCACACACAGCGCCATCATACATAACATGTACTACAAATCAATATTTTAAGTAGATGGTGCCGTCGCATGATACATTGTTTGACAGCTACTCATTGTTCTCTTCTCAGTTAATTTCATGTGACAAACCGGTATTGTGTTTGTAGTTTGAACTCTTAAAACCATTTAGTATTTGCGGGATGAATTTAGAAAATCATTGTTTTTCACGTGGGCAGTTATATTTTGCGTGTTCACGAGTTTGGAAACCATCCGCTTTATTTGTGTTAAAGTTAAACCAAAAAACAAAAAATGTTGTTTACAAAGGATCACTTCAATGAAACGGATAATTTGCGGACACGTATAACGCTTCGATTCGGTATCTACTTTGGATTCACTTTCATTTACTTAGAGAAGTTCAACTAAATAACACTTCACTTTTGTAATCGAAATGAATTCATTACTGTTGTGAAATGAAATAAAAATTTTCGTTTTCAAATATAAAACAAAAAAAAATCTTCATCTTTTAATCACCAAACGAAATGTTATTTAAAAGCCTTCTGGTGGCGAAACGGAGTTCGCGGGGTTTACTAGTAATTAAATTTTTGAAAACGTTTGAAATATTTTAGTCTTAAAGTCTTAAATTCAGAGACAATCGTTTATATACGAGGGAACTAGAATTTCGTAAAAGTCTGTGAATTATATTTATTATTTCAACATATTACTTTATTACAGTACAAAAATAAAGGTCCAATAAAAAGAGCAAATATTTTTATAAATAAATTCAAAAGTATAATAAAATTTCTCATCTTATGCTGTGTATGTGTCATGAATTAGACGTAATGCGGTTTATTTATTAACTTGTGTAATAAATTATTTATATTTTCTATCAAACAAAAAAATAGAAATCATCATTAGCTTTTAGTGGATTTACGAATAACTTCTCCATCTCAATTTGGTAAGAACACTTTTCTCGAGAGAATTACGAAGTTACATGGGTAAAAAAGTAAGCCGGCTTTTTGTTGGACCTTTATAGCTACTTTATCCGGCTCTCTTTCGTTTCCATAAACCTCATAATTTATTGCATAATTTTTAGAATTTTGTGAAAACCTTAAATTATTCTTGATGTCTTTTCGAATGAATCTCAATATAATATATAATAAAATGTTTATAATGCCTTTTGAAGTATGTTGTTATCATCACTATCTGAAGTAATAAAAAGTATGGTATGGGTTTATAAAGCCATATTTCATATAAAATCTGTATCAGGTCTCAGAAGTTTAACTGAACACTATATCGTCATAGACATTAACATACATTCAAAAACTTTCCATTAAAATGAAGTCGTAGTTATAGAATTATTTTATTATTATTTAACCTAAATAAATGACCTATTTCAGTAGATATTGGTGTCATTTGTCCCCTGTTTAGAAGTTAGGTACTTTGCTAAATAATTATTTATTTGTTTATGTTTGTATATTGTTATTAAATATTTTTTAAACGTTTAGGATAAAGACTATTAAGCTTGTTTGACTTATTGGTTATTTTGTAAAATTTAGGCAATTCGTGCTAGTAAAAACCTTTTTCATTGTATTTAAAAGTACAATTAAAGAATATCCAGCCCCAAGCCAGTCTTTAATTTTGTTTTTGCCAGACCTTTTTGATTCTCTACAACAGGAAAAACAAGTTAGTTACTTGTTGTTTGGCAACCTTCCAACGATTCATTGGAAAAGGTATCTAATGAGGCTATTTATTACTGGCTTTTGTACTTTAAGAAAGAGTTTATTTAATTTATAAATAATTGAATATTTTTGTATTGCTGACTTTGATGATAATTTTTTAAACTGTTATGACAATTTCCGGAGTTACTGCAGTTTAAACTGCCAGTCCACTTTTTAGAAAGAATTTTGAAAAAAAAAATCAAATTAATAACGCTAAAGTATTAAGTGTTGATGTTATTAAATTTTTAACTATTTATTATTTTAAATTTTCGGTCATTATTTCAACGTATCATTATCAATTTATTTCAAGTATGTCCTATTATATTTTAAATATAAAAATTAAATTTATATTCAATTTTTCTGAAATTGGAGTTATAATAAATTCGTTTATTAGACAGTTATATCGTTACTCTCAGACGTCAGTGAATTTTTTCAGTAGTTTTTGAGATTCTCGTTAAATGATGGGAAGGGATGAAAACTTTTCCTTTGCTTTTTTTTCAAATGATGTTATCAAATTATGTATATGTATAACTTAGCGTGCAATGGAAATAAATAAGGTCCACGAAAAGCCTCAGAATTTAGATCATATCTTTGGATTTATGGTCACTACATCCATCAGATTATTATCTTCGTTCTTACCTATATGTATTTCACCGGTTCTATTTCTAAGGTAGTCAGCATAAACTTTGAAAACATTGTTAGTGATACTACAACTTTGAACTTAGTTTAATAAAATCAAAACCTTCATCAAGGTTAGCCTTTGAACAAGTAATTCCCTGCTATGCAATGTCCATAGTATACGGAACGTTTAGCATCACACAGTCCGTGGATTTATTTGTCACTGACTGAAATTCTCTCACTCTTTATACTAATTATACCAATAAACTCTTTATACCAATAAAGAAAAAATAAAGTCGTATGTTACATTGAACCTTAGCAATGTTTCCCTTTTTTGCTACTACGCTGTTGATTATTTTTTTATTAATAGTAAAGGTTATGGCATTATTACTAATTTAGTAACCATAAGTGAATTAATTACAATTTATTAAGAATTTTTATAGAAATAATTTCTCCTAGCCCATTTAGACTTGTTAATAAGAATGTCAAAGAAGATATTTGCTTTAAAACATATAAACTCAGCATATTAAAAGAAAATTCTTACATATAACTTATATTTTGTGAGTTTACATCAGTTTACTACATGAACAAATGAAATATATACCTATATTTTTTTTTACCCAGGACATAACAAAATGTGAAAAATTGTAATATAGAAATTAGAAATAGTCTATAGTTGTGTGTTAATTTGTGGTTACTTAATAAGTTAATTTAGGTAGTTTAATAGCGCTAAATCTGTAGTCATTATTGAAATCCCCGACATTACTGGTATTACATTATTCACAGTACCAAATATGTTTACAAACTTTACTTAGTCATTTATACAGGCATGTGTGTATTTGTGTGTTATTAGACGAATGCGCTATTTACAACAATACATGCATTATTAACAATGAATTTAGTTAGTCTATAATAGCTAATTCCTTTTTATTTAAAGAGTATGACTGTTATTTTAATATCTTATGTTTATTATTTATACATTATTTACATTGGGATACAATCAATTATAGTTCTTGATTCTGTCACGTCATCATCCTGCTCCTCTTTAATAGAAATGTATACTTAATATTCGCACAACCTTCTAAATAAATTGTTAGGTAGACTTACAAACTATTTGTTTTACTACAAAATCCTTACAAATTCGTACATGGTATTAGAGTAAGATTAATTGATGACAATTGACCTATACGTATTGTCAGGTTGCTTAAGGATTTAGTAAACATAAAGCTGAAATCATGAAATAGTATGAATTAGTAAAACAGCAAGATCATGAACACTACTCATGAGCTAAGTAGAGTTGAATGTGATGCCATCAATTAGTAGCTCAGAACGTTAATGCTGGCTGGATTACCAGATGAATAAGCCCAGTATAATACGATTATACAACTACCGTAGCGAAATATGGACTAACTATGGACTACACAAGAAGTTGATGGACAAAAGTCAGTTTCACTTGTTATAAAATCAAGGAAAAGCAATAAGGGAAATCATAATCAGTCAAATAAAGAGAATAAGACCAAGATGTTTCGTAATAAGTCTAGAGGATTAAGTTGGGTAGTTGCAATTTCAACAACTAGAGTATATGTTAGGAAAAGTTAATTAATAGACTGGTGCATCCACGCATATGACGAGTAGTTATGATTTGATGTACAATGTCATTGAGCCTACAACGAAGAGTGTATGTTTTGCAAATAGATAGCCACTACCTGTAAAAGGATTTTTTAATTTATAAACCATGGCAAAATACGAGTATATATTTAAAAATCGTTTCATCAACTCTCCCAAATAATCGGTTTACATGAATCTTATACAGTAGACAGCGGATAAAGTCTTGGCACTGTTTACTGCAACAACACATAACGACACAACAACAGTTACACACTTTCGAAATATAGTATAGGTAATTATATTAGTTTTAGGAGAGCCGCAGTATTAAGCCAAAAAATAAAGTAACTAATAACTTTAAATTTTCTTGATTTAAAGCTATCTTGAAAACATATTTTTGAATATATCCCAAAAGAAAGATTTAAACACTTTTCGAAAATCTACGATTGATAAAACTATCACACCAACTCGCGTTTTGAACCAGAAAAGAACCCTGATATTCTGTGACAAATTCTTATACATATATGGCTTGCCCCTCTTATACTCTCCAATATTCCTACAATATTATAGTTTTATAATTTAATACTTTTTACAAATTAAATAAATATGTTCAAGATAATTATATTCGACAAAAACAACACAATTTCAAAAAATTGCAAATTCACACCGGCTGTAAAATAGATTTTCCTTAAAACTACGTAAATATGTATAAAATTATGTTAAGATGCATATATGTACATAACTGTAGAGTGGTTAAATGAAAATCGGCAAGACATTAATTTGTTAAACCTTAATTTGCACTGTTGATGATATAAAACATTTAATACAAGTAAGAATGACGGGACTTTATAAATAAAAGGTTTAAATTTGTATAATTTGTATAAAATTTAAACAGTCGTATATCATGGCGAGCCACACGTTACGTTAGTTGCCTGCACATAAACATTACTCTAAATAAGAGTTCATACTGTTTAGTGCTCATTTAAAATAAATATACATAGAAAGTAAAGTTTTACAAAAACAATCAAGTTTCATGATATTTAACATTTAAACTATAATAAGAATCTAAGCGCACGGTAGTGCGCCGGCCAAGTTCCACAGGCCGGCGCATGCCGTGCACTATATTTACACGAACCGTTTCGACCCACTTTTGACCCTCCTGTAGCTCAGTGCCTATTGCAAGGACAGAGATAAAATTTTACCTACGTAATCATATACTAGAACTAAAGCAGTATGCCAAATTTCATAGATAAAGCTTCAGTAGATCCTGAAATATGACCCTGTGAAAATAGCTAATTTTGGCACTGACTCACTGACAGGTAATCAAAACCTCTAGGCCACTTCCCATTATTTTAGCATTATGAAATTTGGTACACAGGTTGTGTGTTATATGTAGATTAACAAAAAATTAATAAATTTAAGAAATCGGTCAAGCGTGAGTTGCCTCAATTCTAAATATCGAATTTTTAATAAATTCGACCCACTTTTGACCCCCTGTAGCTCAGTGTCTATTGCAAGTACAGAGATAAAATTGTACCTACGTAATCATATACTAGTCCTAAAGTAGTATGCCAAATTTCATAGATAAAGATTCAGTAGATCCTGAAATATGACCCTGTGAAAATAGCTAATTTTGGCACTGACTCACTGACAGGTAATCAAAACCTTTATATAGGCGCTCAGCTCAGCACAATAAAATAAATAATAATGAAATATTAATAATTAATAATATGAGTACATCTATCAATCGGTGATAAATGAAACTAAAAAACAAAAAATAAATATAGTTTAAAAAAAACTAAAAAACACGCTCCAATGATGAAAGAAACCGCGTGGAAACTAATTTAACCTTTACAACCTTGGAAATCAATTTAATTTAAATTGTTTAAAATAAACAATAAATGGTATTATTGAAAAAAAAGCGTGGGGCGCTTCTCAAGAAGTGATATGTGAAGCTCATCACGCTTTTTTTCACAAAAATACCATTTATTGTTTGTTAATTTATTTTTAAATTAATATTATTGTGAAAAAAGTGTGGGGTGCTTCTTAAAAACTGATATATATATAAGGGATATAAAATATTGTCATGTTTACATAATACACACTGTATAACTTAATTAAATATTGCTTACCTAAAAAATCAGGTTTCTATTGTTATAAATTACTTTCGATAGATGGCGCTAGCGGTATAATTGAATCGCGATATTGTTTTGTCTGCAGTATATATGAATGAAAGTCGATAAGAAATCGATGGTCATTTCTTTCTATTTCTTTCTACATTTATATCTTGATATCTTATATATGGTTACGATTACGATTAAATGGATCTCTGATTTGACTTGCTAAAGGATTAATTTTGATATTGCTTATTGATTGATTACTTGTGTGTGTTAAAAGCACAAATTCACTCTATTTCTTTTCTACTATTCATTTACCAACGATGGAAATTGTACATCTTTCGGTGGTTGGCGGAGATATACCACACAGGGTAATTCCTATGCCATCAGATGGTAACTGTATGTTTCATGCTGTAAGTTATGCATTGTACGGCTGTATACTACGATAGTATGTACGATTTCTTGAAAAAAAGTATTGAAATCTCACCAAAAACATGCCTGTTAAAAAGGGGGCCAAGTTCCAATCGGCTAATTGTTTGCCTAAAAAAGGGGTGAAATCCAATCTAATGCCAAGTTTAGATGCACTTTGAAATCGATCATAATCATCTTCATCAACAGCATGATCCACTGGTAAACATTTGCCATTCCCAAGACTCGCCACCACACCCAGTCCTCTGCCTTCCACATCCAGCCACTACCCGCCACCTTATTCACGTCAACGGTCCATCTGACCGAAATTCACTTTACCATACACCCAACTTAAAATATGGTATAGTTGTGAAAATACGTAGGTGCTTGGTTAAAAATATCTAAAATTATAATACTTCTCAATTTGAACTTGGCAGGTTAATTTAATTATTTAAATTATATAATATTTAAATTATATAAATATAAATAATTATATAACTAAATAATAAATTAATGATACAATTAATTAAGTGTTACGTACAGCACAAAAACCTGCCAAGTTCAAATTGAGAAGTATTATAATTTTAGATATTTTTAACCAAGCACCTACGTATTTTCACAACTATACCATATTTTAAGTTGGGTGTATGGTAAAGTGAATTTCGGTCAGATGGACCGTTGACGTGAATAAGGTGGCGGGTAGTGGCTGGATGTGGAAGGCAGAGGACTGGGTGTGGTGGCGAGTCTTGGGAATGGCAAATGTTTACCAGTGGATCATGCTGTTGATGAAGATGATTATGATCGATTTCAAAGTGCATCTAAACTTGGCATTAGATTGGATTTCACCCCTTTTTTAGGCAAACAATTAGCCGATTGGAACTTGGCCCCCTTTTTAACAGGCATGTTTTTGGTGAGATTTAATTATTACATGGGCATAAATTAGACTTAGGTAGGTATTACAACAATTTTAATGCAAACAATCTTCAAATATCTAAAAAATAATAACATATATTCTAAGTATTTTCATATATAAATTAACGTGTTTTTGAATTCCCTAAATGTGTATGGAATTTTCTTCTATTCATGGTCGTTTTAAATAATGCTAGAAGTTATTGTTGTGAGTAAAGACAGTACAGTTTTATAAGGTATTCTTAACATTATGAATGTCACTGAGGACATATTTATATGTAAAGTCATGCATGCCCTTTGCTAAAGCGAATGATTGGTTAAAATATAAAGATTAAATGGAGAAGAAATACCGAGAACTATTTTTGTAAATTTTTACGTATGTTGTATTAAAAATATTTTAATCATGAACATATTCGTACGTCGAAGGTTTGACCCTTTGGGTACTATAAAAAAAAATCTTTAAAATTATCTGCCTTCATAGTTTTAAATCCATACTCGGATTGTTAAATCTAATATTAATGAATTCCATAATATTATATGGTTTCATATTTTTATATATACATACGTTATAATATAAAATACAACAATGGTACTTTATTATTAACGAGTTATTTATATTTGAGTTAATACTATTGTTCATTTCATTCCATTCTATTTTATAACATTGTCAGGTTTTTATGATAACATTCATGAAAAGAACTTTGTCTTCAATAGTTTATTTCATAATTGATCGTTAGTTATTTTGTTCTTCTTTACATGTTGCTATCCCTACTAATATTATAAATGCGAAAGTAACTCTGTCTGTCTGTCTGTCTGTCTGTCTGCTACGCTTTCACGCCTAAACCACTGAACTGATTTTAATGAAATTCGGTACAGAGATAGAGTTGACCTTGAGAAAGAACATAGGATAGTTTTTATCCCAGACTTTTGAAAGGTTCTCTTGGAAACGCGATATAACCGAACTCCACGCGGCGAAGCTGCGGGCGGAAAGCTAGTTTGTTATAAAGTAAAAACAAGTCACTTGAACTTGATTGCCATAGGAAAACTCCGTTCTTGTTCAAGATATCTTTACATTATTAATAAAGTGCGACGTTAAGAAATTGCTTTGAACCACTATCACTGTGATGTATGGACGTGATAGGTTCAAGTACAATTCAATTACATTATGTAGATTATTTTTATTTCTTTAATTAAAATTTCGAAGCTAATGTGATAGAAAAGTTCGTATAGTAATTTTTATTTTAAATAAGATCTTTGAATAGGCGAAATAAATTATTTCGATGAATATCTTAAGCGTCCTGGTTAAACAAAGGGAAACAAAACGAGAAGTTTAATGAGTGAGTCTCAATATAAATAAAATAAAATAAAAATATTTTTGATGCCTACTTAGAAGTAAACGGTTAATCGAACTACATAAGTAACATAAGTAACACTTTTTCTATACATTGTCAATTATATCACAGTAATTAAAAACATTTCATAGAATACTTAATATAATCTCTTTAATCACACCATTCTTAAAAATCTTTTTAATCAATTAAGATTGTTGGACAAAATTCGATTCTTTAATTCAAAACTAATGCAATGTTTCGTTTTCGTTGTATTACTTTAGAGAAAGTATGTTTTTCTTTTCCTATGTCACAAACGAAATAACAATAAAATTGAGTAGATAAATCAGTGACATTTCCTTTGTTAGAAGTATTAAAATGAAATAACGCCTTTAATGTTATACGCGACACATGTCCTTGGGCACGATGAAAGAAGGCAATATACATTGTTAGTTCCATCTTTAGAAGATCTGAAAAATTTTCTAAATTTTATTTTAAAAAATCCTGTTAATTCGATATTATATATTCGAATTGAGTGATGATTATTCAATAGAAGTATTGGGTTCAAGCCGTTAGGTTCAAATCATTCATTTTATACGGCGAAAAGAATTACATCGTTAATATAAGAAATATATAAGACACAAACTTTTCTACTGTTAAATTACATTTAAAATTAACTATTGTTCATGATACAATTATTTAATTAATCATTGTAAATATATTAAGGAACTGTAATAATTGATTTTAAGAATTCAGTCTTTTCCCACTCCTGTCAGACTTGCGGACGATCTGCTTTACAAAGCCGAGGAAGTCACTACAGTCCTAAAATTGTTGCTACTTAATTATGTTGTCATATGAAAGCTTGTTTAAAGAATTCGGACATTAAGTATCCCTACTAATATGTATTATAAATGTTAAAGTAGCTCTGTCTGTCTGTCTCTCTGTTACGCTTTCACGCCTAAACCACTGAACTGATTTTCATGAAATTTGTTACAGAGATAGAGTTGACTTTGAGAAAGAACATTTTATCCCAGACTTTTGAAAGGTTCTCTTGAAAACACGATATAAGGGAACTCCAAGCGGGCGAAGCTGCGGGCGGAAAGCTAGTTGTATGATAAAATCTATTATTTACTTATTTGAATTGATATTTTGTAATTTAAACAGAAACAAATAGGCAAAAAGCCATAGAAATCCTTTTTATAATTTTTTTTTTAACAAAAATTCTCAATATATTCATCGTTAAATTACATAGAGTTCTGAATCACAAATTTATTATAGTAAAAATGCCATGGCGTTTGAGATACTACTTTAATGACATAGTTTTTTAAGGATCCGCTGAATTACCTTTTATGTTTTATGCTCTTTAGTCACGTTCGCTTATGTAGTCTGATTTTATAGAATAAATAACTTTTTATTAAACTCGTTAGCGGGAAGATGAGATGAAATTCATTTTTAAAATACTTTCTCAATAATAAATCAACCTTTAAAATATTTGTTATATGTAGTATTGAAACAAATTATACATAATTTTTATTTCTGCATCAAATTGTTTTTTTTTTACGAAATTTAATAACCAAGTTGTTTAACTTTTGAAGGGAGAACTACAACATACTTTTGATTTTAATTCAATTAAGCTTATTTCTTATTTTTCATAACATTTAATTCCATTTGTTTGTAATCAATTTTCCGCTGACATTTCCAATTTTTGAATATCATTCCAAAGCTATATTACGTAGTTTCATACATGTGACTTTGGCCAATAATTTTTTCGTGAATTATTTAAAATTTCTATTTTAATTATTACATTATTGTATAAAAATGAAAAATCTTAGCCTAGTTAATAAAAAAACAGGTCAAAATTAATTACCGGCGTCGGGACGTGACGACCCCATCGCCCACTGGTGTATTCCGGTGCAATCAGTCACGGGGGGGAGGGCTGGGGGTACAGCCCTGGGAGTAAGACGGTCACGGATCTGGCAGGAGGCCGTCCGTGGCTGTCTTGGGGGGGAGGGGATACTCGGGTCTCTCCGGAGGCCTGAGTTCGCTTGTGGTCGGTCGGTTTCCTCTCTGTCTGCCGTCGGGCGCTTGCGCTCGTCGGTGGGTGGTTGGAGACTGGCCGCGTGGGCTTGGGTGGGAGGGGTAAGGGGTTAACCCTCTCGCGATTAAGCAAGCCCGCCAGGCGGGGGGACACTCCTGGTCACTTGGAGTGAGCTCTCGGGGGGGGAGGCGGCCGTTCGCGGCCCGCCGCCGGATCGTCGCGGATGCATGCTTCGGCGTTTCCCGTGGCGATCCACTTGGCGGCAACGGAGAGTGACCGCTGGTGTTTTAGTGGGTCAAAATTAATTACACCTACTTTTTAAAAAATCCATATTCGAAACCACCATTTTTTTAATGTAAACAAGTAATATATATTTTTTCGGAATATTATTTAGATTTTAATCACTTTAACATATGTAATATTGTATTTTATTTCTAACATTAATCATGATTATTTTCATAATATTTTAATTTATCATTTGAAATTCAAACTTATGGTTATATGTGATAGAACCTAAATAATCTGAGTTTCAATTTACATTACATAATAATACGTTTGGGACGAGAAAAGAAACTGTTAATCTTATCTTTTAATAAGTGAGTAAGTTTAATACAGTAAAAGCTCCTTATTCGCGGGGTATATGTTCCGTAAATATACCGCGAATACAGAAACCGTGAATACGGAATGGTTATTTATATGGGATTATAGGGGATACGTTCCTAGGTGACAAAAAAAAACAACAAATTTATATAAAAAAATATTTAATTGAAGTATTTGATCATTATAATTAATTATCTTAAGGCTTAGGCAATGGTTTGAAGAATTTTGTAATTTTTTCTTTCTTGGCAGTTTTTAAAAGCTCCTTCAATTCAGACTGATACACAGCAGTCGCATTAGCAATTTGCCTCTTAAAAATAAGACTTCGTTCCATAAACGGATCAATGTTCATAAAGAAATCGCAAAGTAATTAGGTAAAGTTGTAATAAGATCTATATTACTTTTTAATTAGTCCATTTGACAAGGATATTGTGTTGGATACCTATTTGGAATAATTTTATTATTATGTATGTACTTATTAGATCCGCGAATAAAGAAATTTTTAGTCGCGAATATAGGAATTGGTAGCATTTTTTTAATCCGCGAATAGTGAAAACGCGAATAAAGGAAGCGCGAATAAGGAGCTTTTACTGTAAATAGTTAGGCGACGTTAAGGGGACATTTATACGCGAAAGTCACTATATTGAAGGCTATAAAGAAGGGTACTACATCTAGATGTTCACGTTAACTGAACCGTTTCAATTTATGGCCTTGGAATCTGACTGCCACGTCCGTTTTAAAAATATTTTTCTTAATACTTTTCTTTACTTTTAAATATTAAATGAGATATTCATATTTTACTCAATCTTTATCTATCTATATATTGATATCTTTCTATATATATAAATGAATTGCTGTTCGTTAGTCCCACTAAAAGTCTTAGAGAAGTTCAACTAAATAACACTACATATCTGTAATCGAAATGAATTCATTACTGTTGTGAAACGAAATTAAAATTTTCCTTTTCAAATATAAAACAATAAAAAATTCTTCATCTTTTAATCACCAAACGAAATGATACATAAAACGAAGCCTGGTGACGAAACGGAGTCCGCCGGGTTTACGAGTCTCATTATACAATATAAATAAACGCTCATATCTCGTCTGTCCGTGATCACGGTTGCTGAAAAGTAGCCGAAACGTCGGGAGTATGTAGTTTTTATCAAAAATCAAGTAGCGTAGTATATCCGAAAAATATTAGTTTAATTTACAATAAAATGAGTTCAATACACACAAGAGGGTCTTCTGTGTCGCGAGTGTGACACGCCGCTTGACAGTGACAAACACTTCCTGTTAGTATAACCACTTGATAAAACGACGCTGCAAACATTGGATACAATCAGATTTATTGAATGTCAGTAAAGAGACGTAGTTTTTCCTTTATCGTGTTGAAAACACTCATTAACTTTTACAAAAAAAAAAATGTTATTTTAGTAGCCCTTATTATAATTGTGATATCATATTTTTTATACTTCTATATTTTCTAATGAAGAAAGATTAGATAAATAATATACCAAGTGTTTAATACATACTAAAGTATAATTTTAATATTCTCCATATACAGCGGTCGCACGTCGCGCAGCAAGTGTCCATATGCTACATCATGTTACCGAGCGATGTTGAGACACAGTGGATATTGCGCCGGCTCACTTTCACTGGAGGCCGCTCCTAGACCCGCACCCACGCTATACTGCGTCTGCGAATACTCTACAGACATAAGTCAGTTTACACTGTTTATAGGATATCAATTAATATAATATATTTTCATTTTCTTTTATAAATTATATATATATGTAACTGTTAGACCAGCAGCATATATAGATCAATATAAAATATACAATTAACTAATGACTATAGTAACTAATAAAATATTAATATTTTAATCCCCAGACGGCATCATTAAATGAAACAAGTATGTAGTATTAACAGATTTTATTTTCACGACGCAAAAATTGCATACAGTTCGTAAATATTGCAATTCTGTATGAAAAACTTTGTTGTTCTAATATAATATTACTCCAGGCACGGACATTCTATCTCATCTCCTCGTGACACAACACACAAGCGCGTACTTAACTGAGGAACTAGCACGAGCCAACACCGTCAGGGAAGAACCAAAACCTGCTGATGAAGTAGAGCCTGTGAGTATCTACTAGTGATTACTCATACTGTTTTGCGATTATATTATGACATTTGCCACTCAGGCGCGAGGCACGATAGCTCAATAAGCTTAAATAGTACCTAGTCTTAACAAAATAAACCAAATTTTCATGTCACATAAAATCAAAATAAAATTTTCATGTCTTAATAACAATTTTATAGAACATATTTGCTCTTTATTCAAAACTCTTAAAGTAATTTAAAAACGGCTTAAATAAACATGCGTTTCGTAAGGAGGAATTCATTTATTTCAGTTTCAATATTAATTTTAAGAGGTCACATTAAATAGTATACTACGTAGAAGAAATTAAAATCATCGTATATCTGTCTTCAGATGATTCCAGTGTACGCTGAAGGCTGTGAGCTGACGGCCAACGTGCTCCTCTACATGGACCATCTCAAACAACACCAGGACAAGGAGCTGGAGATTAAATGTACGAGATGTGTGCTGAGATTCGTACGTCTCGGTGAATAATACAACTGTAAGTACTATATAAACAGATGAAACTAATATTTTCGGATTGTTTCGCGTATTTTATTATTTAAAAAAGTATTATATATACACCCGACGTTTCGGTTACTTGTCAGCAACCATGATTAAGGCAGACGAGTTGTCGGGAGTGTGGTGTTTTTAAAAATAATAAAATACGCAAAGTATTCCGAAAATATTACTTTTATTTAAATTAATACTCGCAAGTCTTAAATCTACTATATAAAAATAAGTCCGGTTTTCCTTCCTGACGCTATAACTCCAGAACGAACGAACCGGTTTCCAGGGTTTTGCATTCGTTTGCATATTTTAAGTAGATGGTGCCGGTGCATGATACATTGTTTGAAGGCTACTCATTGTTTTCTGCTCAGGTAATTTCATGTGACAAACCGGTATTGTGTTTGTATGTAGTTTAAACTCTTAAAACCATTTAGTATTTGCGGGATAAATTTAGAAAATCATTGTTTTTCACATGGGCAGTTATACTTTGCGTGTTCAGGAGTTCGGAAACCATCCGCTTTATTTGTGTTAACGTTAGACCAAAAAACAAAAAATGTGGTTTACAAAGGAGCACTTCAATGAAACGGATAATTTGCGGACACGTATAACGCTTCGATTCTACGGTATCTACTTTGGATTCACTTTTATTTACTTAGAGAAGTTCAACTAAATAACACTACATTTCTGTAATCGAAATGAATTCATTACTGTTGTAAAACGATATTAAAATTTTCCTTTTCAAATATAAAACAATAAAAAAATTCGTCATCTTTTAATCACCAAACGAAATGTTAAATAAAACAAAGCCTGGTGGCGAAACGGAGTTCGCCGGGTTTACTACTCTCATTATACAATAAAAATAAACGCTCACATCTCGTCTGTCCGTGATCACGGTTGCTGAAAAGTAGCCGAAACGTCGGGAGTATGTAGTTTTTATCAAAAATCAAGTAGCGCAGTATATCCGAAAAATATTAGTTTCATTTACAATAAAATGAGTTCAATACACACACATAATACGTATAATATTTTTCAGGTCAACTGAAAGAGCCTCAGATTCGAGACCACAACCCGTTCGAGGAGGTTCTACCTCTGTGTTCTACTGAGCACTTGATTAACCTGCCCAAGGTATGTGAGTCATATAACTCTACTGCTACTTGTATATACTGCTACTTATTTATCTACAATTAACAAACTGCAATTATATAATAATATATTATTTTCAGAACAAAGCCCGCCCTCCCATCAAGGACGTCGCGTGTCACGCCATCAGCGACACGTATGAAGGTGTCACGTTGGTCATACAAGAGGGTCTTCTGTGTCGCGAGTGTGACACGCCGCTTGACAGTGACAAACACTTCCTGTTAGTATAACCACTTGATAAAACGACGCTGCAAACATTGAATACAATCAGATTTATTGAATGTCAGTAAAGAGACGTAGTTTTTCCTTTATCGTGTTGAAAATACTCATTAACTTTTACAAAAAAAAAATGTTATTTTAGTAGCCCTTATTATATTGTAATATCATCTTTTTAATCTATATATATAAAAGAAAGTCGTGTTAGTGACTCCACTTATAACCCAAGAATGGCTGAACCGATTAAGCTGAAAATTGGCAGGGAGGTAGTTTAGAACCAGGAAATTGCAATAGGATACTTTTTATCCCGTTCGACAGCATTCCCGTGGGACTTGACATGAAACGTCAGTCACTATAAAACGTGGAATAACACAATTGACAGCTATGCAATTGACGTATAATGACAGATATGTAATGACGTATGGATGACAATTAGATATTTGTAAGAAATCTACTATATAAAAATAAAAATATTTAGGTAATGTGTTTGTAGTTTGGACTCTTAAAACCATTTAGTATTTGCGGGATAGATTTAGAAAATTATTGTTTTTGACATGGGCAGTTATATTTTGCGTGTTCACGAGTTTGGAAACCATACGCTTTATTTGTGTAAAAGTTAGACCAAAACACAAAAAATTTGTGAAAAACTTCAATGAAACGGATAATTTGCGGACACGTATAACGCTTCGATTCGGTATCTACTTTGGATTCACTTTCATTTACTTAGAGAAGTTCAACTAAATAACACTTCATTTTTGTAATCGAAATGAATTTATTACTGTTGTGAAATGAAATAAAAATTTTCCTTATTAATATAAAACAAAAAATTCTCCATCTTTTAATCACCAAACGAAATGTTATATAAAAGCCTTCTGGTGGCGAAACGGAGTTCGCCAGGTTTACTAGTATTTCTATATTTTCTAATGAAGAAAGTTTAGATAAATTATATACCAAATGTTTAATACATACTAAAGTATAATTTTAATATTCTCCATATACAGCGGTCGCACGTCGCGCAGCAAGTGTCCATATGCTACATCATGTTACCGAGCGATGTTGAGACACAGTGGATATTGCGCCGGCTCACTTTCACTGGAGGCCGCTCCTAGACCCGCACCCACGCTATACTGCGTCTGCGAATACTCTACAGACATAAGTCAGTTTACACTGTTTATAGGATATCAATCAATATAATATATTTTCATTTTCTTTTATAAATTATATATATATGTAACTGTTAGACCAGCAGCATATATAGATCAATATAAAATATACAATTAACTAATGACTATAGTAACTAATAAAATATTAATATTTTAATCCCCAGACGGCATCGTTAAATTAAACAAGTATGTAGTATTAACAGATTTTATTTTCACGACGCAAAAATTGTATACTTTTCGTAAATATTTGCAATTCTGTATGAAAAACTTTGTTGTTCTAATATAATATTACTCCAGGCACGGACATTCTATCTCATCTCCTCGTGACACAACACACAAGCGCGTACTTAACTGAGGAACTAGCACGAGCCAACACCGTCAGGGAAGAACCAAAACCTGCTGATGAAGTAGAGCCTGTGAGTATCTACTAGTGATTACTCATACTGTTTTGCGATTATATTATAATATATTATCACATTGTTTATATATTTAATGTTTTAGATTGTGGAGAACATGCCGGTTATCCCAGATTACGCTCCCCCATCGGTCATCAACACTCAGTTATCTCTAGATGATCTTGCCCCACCTTCACTTTACAACCTGATCAGGTGTGTACTATGTTTCATAGGGGAGAAATATAATTTAAATTAAATAAACAAATAATTTATATTATATATTTTGTTTAAAGCATGATCAAGAACTCCTGAAAGACGCATATGACCACCCTCTGGCAACACCGAGACACGAAGAACCTCACAACACACTCGGAGACTTTGAACCCTTGCCTCAAGAGCCACCTCCCCAACCAGACTTTGAACAACTGTAATCTTATATATTTAGATAGATCTTTATCAGATAATAGTCTTATGTCAAGTGATACAAATATATTGGTTCTAAATAAATGGAAATGAAATGTATGAAAGATTCCAGCTCACAAAGTAAGCAATATTTAGCTGTGTATGACCTATGTAATATATCTAACTGTAAGAACATTGTCAGTTTTGAATTATTTAAGAAATATTATAAAGGAACTTAATGGGGATCAAAAACGGCAAATAGAGTCATAATAATGGAATTTCAAAAGAGTTTGTATCAATCACTATTGAATTAGATTTTGGCGAGGAAATAGAGAAAAGGATAATTTAGTCAACAACATTAATTAATATTTTATATATTTCTCTCCATTATAGAAATGTATTTACATTTTTAATATAGTAAGTAAAACATGTTTAGTGATGTTAAGTTATACTAAATAAAAAGTTACATTCATCTTGGCTTTCTTCTAATTTTTATAAAAGTTTATCACTTTATTGCTAACTCCATAATCTTCTATCTTGCTGTCATCTTTGTCCAGTGTTAAGCTGTCGTAATTTCAACTCTTTCATATATACCTCCAAGATATCTTCATTCTGTTACCCATCCTTTGTTGATATAATTCAAAGTGTTTTTCAATATCTCTCTTTAGTTGCCTCACTGTTGAATTTTGCGGAACCTACACAAACGTACACGATACTCATCGACTCTGTGCCTTGAAAGCTCGAACAGAAACAATTGTACTAATATCACATAAATTATACAGATTCTTGAGACAATATCCATTGCAGCTGTTGAAAGTTCAGATCTAAGTTATAAATCAAAAAAGCAAATTGCTTTCCAAAGTCCAATGAAAAAAGTTAATTTATTATATTAAAAATATACACAGTATTTATTGTTTTTAATAGCAATCTAATAATTATCTAACTCAAATTTAAACAGTTTTCTGCGAACATGTGCAACAGTTTCACAATATAACAGAAATTTATTTTTATTTTCATTATTGAGATTCTTTTTATTTATATTCTTGTCATTTTAAATGTTATTGTTAATTAACCTTATTTCAAGTGTGTGTCATAAGTCATAACTCTACAGCACCTATTTCATTCATAGACCTACATTGATACAATATTGATACTTATATGAGAGGATTTATGAATGACATACATATTTCAAAAGCATCTTGTGTTCCTTTGCGAACTTATACGTTAGGTCATGTATAAATGATTATACATATTTCAGAGTGCCTAGATCTATTTCGTAACTGTGTTAGAATAATGAAAATTAAAGTGTAGAATTCTTAAGAAACATTTTTATTTGTAAACAAAACAAAATTTTAGACTTTATTTTGTTTCAATAATAATTCGGTAGCCGCATTTGGTATTTTAAATAGCTTTAATTTAGGGGACGTAAATAAAACTAAAATCTCTATTCGTGCAATTATTATAAAATGAGTCACTTACTCATCGATGTGAGATCTAATGACAAAGACCCAAGTCCATTTATATTTGACAAGACCCAAATCTAATTCGAAGATCCTTTTTCGTTTAAGTACTCTTGGGAGGAATAGTCACATAACTTTCCGTAACAGGTGTTGGTGTTATATTATACATGTGATGAAATTAAATAAATCTTAACTTTTGTTTTTATACCTGCCCTATAATTATTTTACAGTAATCAGATTCAAGGAAATACGAGGTACAAGCGTAATCCAATATTAGCTAGTTGAATATTAAAATATAGTCAATATTATACTGTTTTATTCTTGTGAAAATTTCAAATGAATATTTTCCTTAACTTTGAAGAATTACAGATGAGATAGTACACAAACATTTTTGGTTTTTTACCAAAAGAAACTAATAAATTTTAAGATTGAGGTCAAGCCACAAAGCCACAAGTCTGCTTATCTAAACTCCAAGGAACTCGTAACACTTGTATAATTCAGATATAATAAACAAATGATAAACTTTTAATACATCTATTAGTAAGAGGGGTAATTTGATAGACATTATAAAGATTTATCTGTAAATTGGTGGAACATAAATAAACCTAGTTCAGATAAAAGTTATGTTACAATTTTTTTTTAACGCAGCTATGTAATAAATTAAATTTATTGCAACATATATAAATCTCAGGATAAAATAATAAAAAAAACGATTATATTACAAATTGTCCCTTTCGCCTTTTAAATAGGCTCTTAATTTGTTTGACTTTGATACTCTAGAATTAGTCACTGTTTACAAGGATTTTCGCCACTGCTTTTTAAAAAGATTTTTAAGATGCTTAATGTAACCTCGTTATTTAAAGTTTTTAACCTCTTTTAAGCTAACAATAATATGAAGTTTAAAGGTTTGAATTCTGAACTGGATGAGGGCAAATCATTAGCTATCATAAAATTCAGAACGTTGATTGCAAGTCAGGCTAAGGAAATTCGTATCTTATGACAAGGTGCAGTTAAGTCAAAAAACCATCAGTCAAGTAGTATCTGTCATATAAATTTAATTCTTATAAAATATACCAAATTTGTTTTGTAATCTGCTAATAAAACTGTTAATTTGATCATTGCTTACTTAACTATTTTAATTCTAAAGCCTGTATAGACCTTATCATACTTACCTTATACACAAAAACAAACACATCAATAATTAATTGATTAATATCAATTAATTGACATATACATTGGAACTTTTTGAAATACTTGACACGTTAATAAATCATTGCTCTTGTACCGTCTCAAGCAGTTATGTCGATAACGTACAGACCATTTCACCATGAAAGAATATTCGCTTATCTTTAAATTCCAATTGTTAACTATTTATAATCATATTAAAGATTATTTAATAAGGACTAGGTTGCCTTGTCAGGTGGTCACATTATAAAATAAATGTTGATATACATTTCGTCATTTAAGATACTACGTTTTCTACAAAGGAGATCGAAAGTATTGCATACAATTCTGGGCCCTCAATGTAAAGACATGAAAATAGTTTTAATTAAAAGGTTCAAAATTAAAAGTTTTTTCATTGAAAATTCTATAGAAATTGACAATCAGATGGCTGAGTTATTGGAGGTTTAGTAAAAGTGAGGTTATATTACATTATCTTTAAGAGTTAGATGAATACACTTAAAAGTATGTGAAAAATAATAATTTTATTTAGACGAGAATATCTGATAAGTTAAAACAAGGCAAATTTTATGAGGAACAGGAGGAGTGAACTAGGTATGTGATAAAAGTCATAAAATAAAAGAAATAATTTTAATGGAATATTTTATTCCTCATCAAAAATAATTAAAATATCGTCTAGGAACAGTGCAGGGGGCACAATGTTACTATTTGCTATTCCACAAGTCACACAGCGATCCATCGTTTCAGTAATATCCAATCCATAAGTCGGCGAAATAATCCAAATTAACAATTCCAAGTCAAACGTGCAGGCGATCGTCGGTGTCCAATGTGAAAGCAAGGGTCGTAAAACGTTAGGCGGGTTCGAAGTCCGTAAAAAACAAAGCAGTGGTCGTTGAAAACGTAAAATGATCGGGAAAGTACTCGAAACGCATCGAAAAACACGAAACAAATAAGATTCAGATAACATAACAATGCATCTGGCATAGTAATTGTTAAGTGTTGCCTTAGACTATATACTGAATGATTTCGATCGATATGGAATCGATAATCAAAAAGGATGTTTTGAAATAATATTTAATATTATTATTATATTAAAACACGTTATTAAAAGTTATTTTTATTGAATTGTAGACATTTATGGTGTAGTTTAAATGAAGTTACTATAAGTTTAAAACTAGGAGTGAAGTTTTTATTTTGTAGTTAAATAATCGAATAATCATTTTTTATTTAATTAATCGTTAATCAATTGCTTCATAAAAACAGTTATTTGCATATTTCTCCGCTTATAGATTGAGAATTTATTCAGATTATTGGTATTTCATACAAAAAAAATAAAGTAATTTTTTAAATCAGTTTTGAACTCATTACATTTTGGGCCCACCAGTTTCCATCTCCTTTGTTGACATTGAAAAGTTAAGTACAGAAACTATACATAAGGACATTGTAAGTACTTGAAGTATATTTGATATTTTGAAGTTAAAAATATATTATATAAGTTCTCTTACAGCTTCTTAAAATTCCACAAGATCATAAATACTTCTAATAATCAGTTAAATTATAGTTCTACAAAAGTACCTATTATTAAATTATAAATATAGGAATTCCTTTTTATTTAGAAGTAATTAAATTTACATATGTACATCATGTTTCATCACCGAGTGCGTTACCAAACGTTGAGTATAAATGACTCAATGCAATAGATGCCATGTGAATACATGAAATTACAATCGGAATGAATGATAAGACTCCATTGTGCTTTCTCTTAAAACCCTAAAATATTATAAATAATAAAGCTTTGAACGTTTTTAACTCAAATCTGAAATTTTACATATACAAATGTTTAAATAAAAAATATAAATTTAAAAAGTCTTAGTATTCAACTTTCAGCGATACCTTCATTTCACGCTTCTTGCAACAAATTATCTTCAATCATGTATTATATTATCTAGATAGAATTTAAATACTCATTGTGTCTGCTTTTATATGTTTACAAAAACACTGTTTTAAGTGTAGTTCTAAGAAGATTTTAAGATATTTATTTCTGTATGAATTATCACAAAACTTGGTTTATGGTTTCAGAACAAAACTATGTAATCTATACTAATATTATAAAGCTGAAGAGTTTGTTTGTTTGAAAGCGCTAATCTCCGAAACTACTGGTTCGAATTGAATAATTCTTTTTGTGTTGGATAGTCCAGTTATCGAAGAAGGCTGTAGGCTATATAACATCACACTACAACCAATAGGAGCAAAGATATAGTGGTAAATGTGTAAAAACGGGAGAAATTATTTCATCTTTGAAGCCTTTCTTCCTTCCTTTGAAAAAATATGTATGAAAGAATAATAGCTCTTTTAATGATCTAAAAAACAGTCCGCGACAGTATATGTCTATCTTATAAGATTAATTCACAAAAACCGTTTTTATGGTACCTAATTTGGTCGAAATAATTTGTTTAAGTTGTATCAACATAATAATATTAATCTTTATTCAAATAAACAAATAAATATGTTATTAGTTAAGAGTACTTCATTGTGAATTAAAAAAAAAACATAGGTTTTATCCTCAAAATTCTACGGGAACTCGACCATTCTGAAAACCCCGCAAGAACGGGAACTATGTGGGAAGAACCAAAAATCTGCCGGAAGTCACTATTCCACGCGGACGAAGTCGCGGCAAAAGCTAGTTATTATATATATTGAGCAAATTTTTTTTTATATTATATGTACTTAAACTTTTAGTATGTAGAAGATAAGGCTATAAAAGTTTCAAGCAACATTTTAGAGACTCCTGTTCTAATAGATTAAGACAAGGCAGCACTTTACATCACTGCACTTGTTCTTATTTTACAAAGTATAGAATTGTCCCCGCTTGAAGTACTATTCTCAACTTTACCTTGAGGTCACTCAATTTGCTACATCAACTTAATTTGATACAGTTAAAAAGAATTTGAATTAAAATCAATTGTCCTGAATTTAGACTTGTTTTGACTCAATTTAAATTGTCGTCCTTCAACGAGGAATCTTCAAAAGTATTAATTATTTATGATAGCGCCAATCTGTAAATTTGGGATATATGGTTTAAAAACAAATTTCTCGCAGAAATTTAAGGCCGGCACCTCATTGACAATTACTCTTATATTGAAGATTTCTATAGGCAACTTAAGATACTTGACAAAAAAATGAACGCTGTATGTATGCTATCATCTTCACATAACAAATAATATGCTTTATTTTTATTACAAAGACTAATATGTATATAAAAAAATATATAACAAATATGTTTATCAGTGTTTTGTGTATTTTAAAGACATGTATTTCAATAACGATTCTTAAGGCTATACTTTATACTTTTTTTTATTAAAGTCAAATACTTGGAGCAGTAACATTTTCTTACAATCCAATAATATAAAGTTTTAGGTTTAACATTAATAGAAGTGCAAAACGATCCATAGAGTTTTGTAGCTAAAATATTTTTTTTCTTAGCTTCTCAAAGTGCAACATTGGTCATAAACTCATTATAGGAATTGAATCGTGCTATTAAAGTAACAGAAAATAAATATATTTATATAAGAATATATGCAGTGAGCTTCTGATAGGCTGATAGGCAAGAACATGACATTTACACATAAAATTCTATTTAAAAAAATATTTAAATATAATTTTAATCAAAATTAAAACACTCTTCTTTTTTCCTTTAATAACATATTTGTCCGGTTCATGAAAGATAAGTAAATTCTGGTCATCATTGAAATCAAAAATTATAATACAAAACAATTACAATTTTGTTCAATTTTCAATTTATACCTTCTAGTGTACGAAGAATACTGTATATCGTTAATGCAATATTGAAAATAAACGACACAAGTAACAAAAATAACATAAAGTTATCTGAGGTATTGAAATCCTTTAAAACATCACATGTTTATACGAAGGACTTTTTGATTTGACTGATCCTCTGCGCTGTTAACTGCCTTTTAAAACTGTTGTCATCTAAAAAAATAATAAATATGTGTCGAATATATAACATAAAACTTAATTATGTATTAATGAGACAATATTCGTATTAACGTACTCTGAGGTGTGTTATCGACTGCACCGTTCCTATCAATGGCAGCATTGATTGATTCCAAAGTTATATTTAAATCCCTGAAACAGAAATTATAATGTTTTTAGTGAACGTAAATTCTTTTGATGCTAACTTTAAAGTCCATGAAATTAACAATACAATACTTAATATATAAATTGTTTGTTTGAAATATAATGATCAAGTTAAAACTAACAATCCACTGTCAGTCAATCTAGTTAGTTCTATTTTTAGTTCTGCTCTGAACATTTTAAATGGAATTTGCCATATTCACAAATTGCAGCTGGAGAAGATTTATGGCAGTAAATTGAATAATGATGCCATAATAAATGGTTACACATTATAACAAAAATCTCATTAACGGGAACATCATCAAACATTGCGAGAATGCCTCAAAAACATGTGTCCAGATGAAATTGCCATCCTAATTTTGGCATTTCTTTACCAGTGCTTAAGCATCTTATTGTCTGAAATTAGTTTTGATATATTAATAGATAGTCATTTAACAATTCTTAAAAGTAAATACCATACCTTATATATTTTACTTCCATACATCAGATAGTTTTTAATCCTCACTTCATTCTTGAAAGCTCCATAAAGAAATATTGTCATATTTAACATTGTTTGAACGCTGTAAAATAAGAATCTTCTTTGGTAAACACTGTCCGTGCTAATTGTTATGAAATAGTGAACGCTGTATGACAGAAACAGTCCTAAAAATGTAAATACTAATTAGTATTATATATTGAAAATTAATAAATAAGATAAAATAGACCATTTATATAATTCCTTATTTGTATATTATTTCCAAAGTTTCAATTACACATGAAAGTATTCGTATATGGTTTAATGTCCTTGTAGTGTTTTATTGAAATAATTTTATGTATCAATAATATGTTTTTGTTTTTGTTTTTAATCTTAAATATGCAGCATTTAAATAAAATAATTTATTCTATTACAAATATTTATTATGCTTTACTGATCGTTATAGATGTTCAAAGATTTTATCACTTCATTTTTAAAATACATTGCCTCATACTATTATATGTATTTGTGCATAATATAA
The DNA here is from genome assembly GCA_916720795.1 of Danaus chrysippus. Classification (NCBI taxonomy): domain Eukaryota; kingdom Metazoa; phylum Arthropoda; class Insecta; order Lepidoptera; family Nymphalidae; genus Danaus; species Danaus chrysippus. The sequence continues at coordinate 3,909,841 of CAKASE010000077.1, read as the reverse complement.
TCCTCGTCTTTACTAAAAATAATGTGACTATACATAGTATATGTATACAGTATCCTTTGAATAAGAACAGGTTTCCAATGATCATACTAAACACCCCCAGGATTCATTTTGTGACTTGAAAAAAATTTTAATAACAGTATTAACTAACCAATTATTGTAACGGCGATGATATTAAAAATTTTGAAACAACGTGGAAGTAAGCAACCAGTTCCATTTGATGAAAAACGTATCGGAGCAAAACAGCAGTCTTGTAGTATGAATCGCCATGAATCACTCAGTATCAAGCTGCGTGGTAATTTCATTTTCTGTAATTAGATATGGGAAACAGGATTTAAAGTTTTATATAAACCTAATAAAATAGTTGCCAAAATATAAATAACTGAAAAATTTATTTAATAAAAAATAGACCACACATCAATTGTCATTTCAAGACCACGTAATCATAGGACAAAAATAAGTTGCGTCATTTTGAAAAAGTGCTCCTGCATTTGATCGATATTAGCCAAACATAGATAAGAACTACTGCAAAGTAATTGGCTTTCAGATTAAAAAAAACATCGAAATTGGATGATCCCTTTGAGAGCTACCATTCCACATACAGACACACACGCAGCATCTACATACATCAATTTTATAACACCCCGCTTTTTGGGTCGGAGATTACATAACGAATATTATTTTTATAGATTCAAATCATTTTCACTAAATTATGATATGATCGCGTCTTATTACTCAAACTTTCTTTTACACGTTTTTATACGCGTTAAATAAGTGACCAGTACTCATTAACGATCCGTGGACAATATCTAGTCTTAGACCCAGTTTCACCAATCAATGTTAAATAAGTAAAATCGTGTTAAGGCGTTTGATGCTCTATTAGATGTATCGAGCGTCCCACCACGCACAAATGTCCGTTTAAATGTCTTAATCAGCCACTAATATCAATTCCTGCTCTGGAGCTCCGTCCATTAGACGGAATGTCGGCTAACCGAATGTTAATGGCATTGTCAAAACTCAATTGTCCAATCACAGCCCTGATTTCTTGTAACCATAGTAACGTCATCTGTTTTGTCAGTTTGGACTATTTCCTTGTTATTATTAATAAAGTGAATTAAAAATTTCATTTAGTATGATGATTTTGCCTCCAGATTTTCTATGACATTGCAAATAAAATTTTCTTTTTATCTCGTATAATTTGAACACAATTTATGCCTATATTTATAACACAGTAACATTTAATACAATTTATTGACAGCACGATTTTGACAAGTTACACCTAGTAAATTGAAAAGAAAGCTTTTTGTGTACCAAATGTATGCAATCAACGATATACAAAATTTGTTCGCATTAGATAGCAAGTGAGTATCGAGGAATATATATGATCAAAGTATAAAGATTTTATCCAGAGTTTCTATATTCTTAGTAAATTTTCGTACAAGTTTTTCTCGTTCGTGTTAAAGAAATTTATATGAGAATCGTGTTATATTTTTGTACCTACATATATTAAAGATTCATAACCGGAACTGGATTCAAATATTGTATTGTGTAAAGCTGAGTAGACGCTGCGAGGGTTAGACCCTGTTTGTTTTTAGATATAAGCAAGTTGGACGATCAGTTGGACGATCAGTTGGTCGATCAGTTGGACGATCAGTTGGACGATCAGTTGGTCGACCAGTTGGACGATCTGTTAGTCGATCAGTTGGTCGATCAGTTGGACGATCAGTTGGTCGACCAGTTGGACGATCAGTTGGTCAATCAGTTGGTCGACCAGTTGGACGATCAGTTGGACGATCAGTTGGTCGACCAGTTGGACGATCAGTTGGACGATCAGTTGGACGATCAGTTGGACGATCAGTTGGTCGACCAGTTGGACGATCAGTTGGTCGATCAGTTGGACGATCAGTTGGTCGATCAGTTGGTCGACCAGTTGGACGATCAGTTGGACGATCAGTTGGTCGATCAGTTGGACGATCAGTTGGTCGACCAGTTGGACGATCAGTTGGACGACCAGTTGGTCGATCAGTTGGACGACCAGTTGGTCGACCAGTTGGACGATCAGTTGGACGACCAGTTGGTCGATCAGTTGGATGACCAGTTGGTCGATCAGTTGGACGATCAGTTGGACGATCAGTTGGACGATCAGGTGGTCGACCAGTTGGACGACGAGTTAAATATCAATAATATTCTAAATTTCATTTTAAACTATACGAGCAGTGCAGTCAGTATGCGGTACAATACAAAATTACGTGGAAATGTATTTTACTCTAATCTGCATGTTCACTGTAAATGTACATTGTTTCTATTGAAATTGAATTATTAAGTCCAACTTATGTATTATGTAATACAAAGTTCATATTTATTTAATGGACTTTTGTTTTAATAGATGAAAACTAAGCTAATGTAATTATCCACAGCTTCACCCCTAATTAAGGGATAAAAAGGGCTAGGAGAATAAACCACAACGCAACTCCAATGTGGTTTAGTGGGTTAGTACAATAGTGACATATTGGAACAAAATGTTCAAACTTATTCTTATTAAAATATACCCTTAAAATAAAATAACTTTTGCTCCCGTTAATGACGAGCCACTTGACCTGCAAGAAAACCTTCAAGTGTACTTGGAGAACCATTGGTTTGCTGAAATGTTCGATCAACAGAGAGTCGACAAGATTTTCTCAACGTAAGACATATTAATGTTTGCGCATATATTCCGACCCAACTAAAAAGCCTAATCAAAATGCTTAATTAGTTATCTTAGAAAAATAAAGGAAAGTTATATTTAATTAAGTTTTAAGCTTTCTAATCGTTGTAGTGTATGGCGTCAGGTTATCTCGCGTGTTAATGGATGCAAAATAGTTTTTCATGTTCTAATAAAAGATATATTCATTACTGTTCATGGTGAAACACGTAAAACATAACGAAAAGCAATATATATATATTTAGATTATACATAATTTTGTGATCTAATTAAAGCGACAATTAGTAAACAGTCCAATCAAAATTGTTAAATGTAATCTAATTACATATTTCCACAACATATAATATGTTTTAACATTTTAGATTAAAGACAAATCTCTTATGAGAAAATTCTACTCAATTTATGAAGGTATCAAGCATTGACAGAATATGTCTCAAATTTTAACGACGTTGTTCGTGAAGATAAGAAACTTGTTGGAAAATTTTATTTCTGAAAACACGACATGGATTTTGAGAAATTTTGGTCTTGTTGTATCACAATGTTTATCTTGAGTGTAAATTGTGTTAGTACTTATAAGTTTAAAAGACTGAGACCTAATACTAACAAGTGTTTTCAGATATTCAGTCCCAGATTATTTTAGTCATAGTTTGAATAAACATTACAATTGAATACAAAGTTTAAATCATTGTTATATAATGTAGTAAATATTAGCTTTATATTCATAAAAATATCCGATTCATTTGAACAGTTTTGCTGAATAAGTAATGTATACATATAATATATCAAAATTCCATTCATAATATTAATAGTTGGATGGTTTTTGTTCAAATCAAAATCACGAAGATTTATGTAAAACTTGCTCATTCCCGGAAATAACACGACTAACAAAAGGTCCTAATATACCACATTACAGAGCAAAATCCATTTAAAGTCCGAGTCTTTAAAACTTAACAGGATCGTACTAGTCCGTAGTAAAGGATACAAACTATTGTTCACGAATGTCCCAGAATAATTTAGATTACTTAATGTGCAGAACATCGCCTAATATCCACGCAGGGATTACGTTCTGCGGCCTCTGATATTTTAAGCTCTATGCACTTTTAAATATAAGTCATAAACGACGTATTTATTGGTATTAATTGGCAGTAAGTAGTATTATTTTATATATGTTTAAAGTCTAAGGATCTTTAATTAATCAATCGCATAATGCATAAAGTATTGTACAAGTATATAGACTGTACTATAAATAAAAATAAAAAAGAAAACAAAAGAGCATTTCTGTGATAAATTATTATAGTCTCAATTAAATTTAGAATTTTTAATATACTCCGCTATTAAATATTTAAAAAAAATATACTATTTTTATAGATATCATAAAAATATAAATACAAAAATATACTAACGCTGCTTATTTTTCTGCAGTATGTAAGAATACCGAGTAATTTCAAAGTTACGAAATAAACAGGAACCATAATATTTTACCACATACATTAAATTAATTGCAATATGTTATTTTTTATGAAAATGCGTATATTTTAGTATAAAAATCTGACTATTTTTGATATTGATATATGATCTTGAATATGAATACTAAGAATCTTAGAAGAATTAATTCAGGGATAGTAAAAAATTTAATCGGCTTAACTCCGCGAGAAAATTGTGGACCATCTGTGCGATAAACGTAGTTAAAAATCTTATCATTATTTTAAAACTTCCTAAAAGAATTGGCCACCTTAAAATATGGAAATAAATCCTATAGTTTTTTTATGATTTTTCAAGAATAAAACAATAAAATGATTAGATACAATTATTCCATTTAACGCTATTTTATTTTTCCATTCGTATTTAAGAAGTATGTTTATTTAAGTACATAAACTTTACATTTAAGTCATATACCTATTGAAAACATTTGCTAATGATAACAAAATTGTAATGAGACCAAAGAAATTGTAGGCGTTACCAAAAATAAGTTAAGTAGCCTTCGTGTTTGAAGTAGATAAATGTAAAGTTTTGTAACAAAGAGATATATATAAATTTATATATAAAATATTCATCCATGTCCCTTTTAGTCCAGTCAAAGAGGCAATGCATCGAAATAAAGACTATTCACATTTTCTTTGACATTTTCAAAAGTCAAACAAAATAGATCCATTGAAGTATTGTCGCGAAAATTAAAAATATTTTTTTATGTCAACCTCTCAAATAAAACGGAATACTTTCCGATTTAAATTTAAAGGCAGCCTACAATTGAATAAAGGTACTGAATCAGCTTTAAAAATAACTATATATTCATATATTAAATTAAATGTTTTGCTTTTGTAAAAGTCTTTAACAATTTTTTTAAGCGAATGTCTAACAAAGAGCTATAATTTCATTCGACAAATTTCACACAAATTCTTACAATGATATGGGTTTACTATAATTAAAAAAAAAACTTTAAAATAAATCTAACGCCGGAAAAATATGAACAAAAATTATCTTTTATAATTGCTATTTAAACATTGAAAATATATGCATACACGAAGCACCATTAAAAGTTTGGAAGAAGAAAAGATTTAAATTGATTTAAATTGATTATTAATTATAATTTATAGCTGATGGACACTCAATTTTAAAAGATATTTTTATTTATTTATTATAGCGAAAGTTCCCCGATAACTTGATTATGAATGCTATAAACTTTGTATGGATTCCGTGAGAATTTTCCGGTTCAATTTAATATTAAAATGACAGAAATAGAAATGGTGTAAGATGGTAAGGTATTTGAATTGCGTAAATATCCCCGGGACTTGCCTATATTACGGAAAACTCATTAAAATTAGATGAAATAAAGCGATTCCATTACAGAAACAATCGTCTTTGTAGTTGAGTTGTGCCTTTCGATGTTTCTACATCTTGTTCTCGTGATAGTTCATTTTTAGAAAATACAATGTTATGAGTTTGTTAACCAAAACAACAGTCACATCTTTTTGCAGAAAGCTATGTATTATTCATATGTTTGCCAAACAAAAGGGGTGCCTAAAAAAGTCGCAGTATGAATTATTATCAAAAAATAAGCTGGCATCACTAAAGAATTGTGTTATAAATTTTTTGACATGCGACATTTCGATTTTATATTATAATATTAAGGAAAATAATTAATATTCTCTTACTCGTATTAAAATAGAGGAACAATCGTGTTCAACTCATCGGACTTACTTGACCATATAAGAAAAAAAATCCTAACAGATAGATTGCAAGTATTTTGAAGAATTCAAAATATTTTTTCATAAAATACCAGAGCAGTTGCTAGTAGATAAGATTATTACTTTTTAAATGTATATATCAGAACCTAAAATGTTAAATACTAAAACTGATCATTGCGGATAAGTTAGAACATATTGTAAAGTACAGAAATCTTAATGTACAGATAATTCAAAGAGGACGGAATTATCCAACATATAAAACCAATAAATTAAACTAATACCAAAAAAATATTAATTACTGTGTCTACCTATCATTAAACCCAGATTATAGATTCTAAGTCTCGATGTCAGCCTTAAAATAAGTTAACTCTACTCTAATTTACGAATTTTATTGCTTTGTTTATTGGTAAAAAAAACATTATAGTTTTACAATCATTTCTTGTTATTAAGAGTATAAAACTAATAACTAAAATATAACACAATAACTTGAGAATGTTGAGTTTAAAATAGATACATATTTACTATATTTAAAGTATCCCAACTTGCTTTTAAATCACAGATAAATGTGCTAATAAGTAGCCATATATATATATATATATATATATATATATATATATATAGGTATAGAATACATTTTGTACGTAATTACTTACTTTTATTAGTGGTCGTGTGATTCAATTCAACATCTAAAATAAAAGACTGTTGAATTTGAATCTGACTGGGAGTGAAGCAGTTGAGCAAAGTTTATATTGAGAGACACGGAACGGGAAGAACACGTCATTACATTACAGTCGGAATTGTGACTGTTTGGAGTTATTCTGGAACAGTCAAACAATTAAACCGTGTAACGTACGTTAGTCCCATAAACTACTAACTGGTTGCTAGCAATCATGGAGCCATATATACAGGATATAATTCATAATATTTTTTAGATTGAAATTCAAATTAATGAAATAAAATATTTAAAAAGAGGTGAAACAAAGAACGATGCAATCGCCTCGTGGTAATTTTAACCAGGCCATAGAATATTTATTTTGTTGAAGAATGTATGAAAGGCGAAGCCGCGATTTTAGACAGAAAAAATACAATATATTTTCACACCAACACAACTCATATTTATCCGAAACGAAAACCCGACAACAAATGCATTGGTACTCAAATTTGTGATCTAAGAGTTTCGCGAGTAATCATTTAAATGAAACTAATATTATTCGGATTTACTCGCGATGTCGAAATATCACATCTTGTCTGTCCATGATCACGGGTGCTGAAATGTAACCGAAACGTCAAGAGTATGTAGTTTTTAAAATAATAAAATGCACGTAGTAATCCGTCTAATATTAGTTTCATTTATTCAAATATGGTTTTAATTATCATTGATAATATCAAAATCTGTTTGTTCTTAGTAACACTATTTAGGTCGTAGTTTATTAACAGGAAGTCTAACATCGAACGTCTCAATCTGTTTGTCAAGACAATTAGTAATAAGTGAACACCAATGGACATTCCATTGCTAATACCGATCCAGGATATTATGAATGTTGCATCTCTATTTCATAGTCATCGATTTATCCTGGTTAAATCCAATTATGGTACGTTACAAGCAACTACATATATTGATTTCTTGGTTAGAAGCTTTTTAAATTTTAAATATCCCTACTAATATTATAAATGCGAAAGTAACTCTGTCCGTCTGTCTGTTACGCTTTTACGCCTAAACCACTGAACTGATCTTAATGAAATTTGGTACAGACATAGAGTTGACCTTGAGAAAGAACATAAGATAGTTTTAATCCCAGACTTTTGAAAGGTTCTCTTGGAAACGCGATATAACCGAACTCCACGCGGGCGAAGCTGCGGGCGGAAAGCTAGTGAAGATATAAAGTATTATAAATTCGTTTCAAATATATTTCCTACATATTCTGTCAGTTCTAGTTCAAAGATAAAATATAATTAATACCATATATGATGTCCTCTTACAACAAGTGTCAAGTATTCGTGTCGTGTAAGAATAATGTAGCTTTCTTGTATTAATTAAAACTTTTACTGCGTATTTGGGCATGACATGTACACTACGATTCTTAGAACTTCCGCCCTTACAAGTTTTTGCAACTACTTCTTGAAGTTACTAATTGCTTTTTTATACTGATTGTTTTTAATTTCAAATAGCCAATCAGCGATTGATTATAAGTATAATTGTAATCTTTATAAGGGCTGTTTATTAGTTTATATATATATATATATATATATATATATATATATATATATATATATATATATATATATATATATATAAAACTAGTTAAATATAGCAGACGCTTGAGTTTCAGTATATTTACAAGCATACCTAATGACCGACTTTGTAATCTTGTAATCGTTTGTACGTAAGTCCCACGTATTTTTCATTACCTCGGCAAACTTCAACGGAATTTGGAATACCAGAAAAAAAATTATGTGTTCAAATATAATAAATATAAGAAATAATAATGGAATTTTTCTATAAAATCCGTTAACCATACTCTCACATTATATTTATATAATTAAATCAATAGAATTCTTTATTTCTATGCATGCTTTCATTGAATTGTATGAATTTAATTTATATTTAATAAAAGCACTATGATTATATTGGCATTTTAGAATGTAAAAATCATAATTTAGTGATTTATTGGAAACCAATATATGGAATAAGTGTATAACATTAAAGTAATAATCACAAAAACGGTGACTATTACTACTATTATTATAAAATAAATCTGTTATTTTTTTTTCTCAAAACTGAACACATAAAAAGAAGCTTTCACTATGGATTGAATCCGCGGGATAACTTAGTATCACAACCAATTATGTGCGACTAGTTGGGGTAAATCTGGAGCTATCAATGTATTTGATTCATCTACTCCCAAATTTCTAAGTTACATAGTAATAATAGTATTATTAAGATCCAATTAACGTAAATAATTACATTAAAACTGATAATAATCAATTATCTAAAGAGGTCACATCAAGATTTGAAAGCATATAAAGATATATATTAAAATAATATATGTATGTGTACCTAGCTTAAATTTATTGGCTTCTTTGTCTGTAAAATAGTCTAGCTTTTGATAATCGACCATAAGTCTTCATATATTTTCTCTCGAAATCTTTTGTTCTTATTTAAATTGTAATCTATAACAATATATTCTCAACGGGATTTAATTTAATTTGAAAGAGTGGTTATGATAGTTGTCGTCACTGCACATCGATTATGAATGTTAAAACTACACCTTAAGTATGTGTTTCATATATGTAATTATGCAAATATCAATATAAATATGTTGAGTAATGTATCAGTGAAATATCAGTTTGTGTTATTAATAGATACGTTATTATAAATTTTACCCCCAATACTGACAAGTACGACAGACCACGCAATAAGCTAACTATTAAGCTATTTAATTCGATTAGAATATTTTTACTATGCAAAAACAAAAGAACCGTCGCGTCGTTAGGAATATGAAATTGAAGAAAATACTATATGCTCAACTAGTATATGCAATTTGAAGTCAATCGAGAACTTAAACACGCGTTTAGAAAGTTTCTTTAATAGATGAGGAGAACTAATTTACACTTCTTCTGTCTTCATAAATAATATATACTGTTAGAAGAGAGACCCTAAACAGGCTTATGGCATGGTTTATGTGAACTTTATAATAGCGTGACTATGGTTTGGAGGTACGATTCAAGAATATATACATTTCCGAGCATAACGTCAACTTTTCCGGTGACAATATCAAAGCCGCAGGGCTAACAGCTTTGACATGAGAAAAGAAAATTATTGAACACTCCCGGCATAGCCGCTAGGTTGTAGTGAGACAACTACTCTCTTATCGTTGTAATTAGCTGTTTAAAGCTGTGAATGTTACATGTTGTTACAGTTTTGCTATACTCGTATTACGTAGAATTTATGGAGTATTTCGTTTAAAAGAAAGCACTTTATAAACATAAATATACATTAAGATTTCAAAAATGTTCTATGTATACAAATACATATATTATGAAAATGAATTTGAAAAAGACTAAAATATCATATTTACAAATGCTTGTATATAATTTCATATTATTAGCTACAAAATATTATGTTTAACTCCCCTTATAAAATTAGCAAACAAACTACATAATTAATTTAACAATTTTATACATTGTGATTATTTTTAATAAAGCGGTTTCATAACCACATAGTATTTGTTAATTATAATATAAATATTTTGTTTAATATAATAATAACAAAATTATGTGGTCTAGGTATTCACGGTGTAATCGGATGACGCTAATACATTAATCCATATTTTAAATAAGTACATATGTATATAATATATAAAACATTCGTTTTTTCATAATAAAAATATCGTTTAAATTATTAGAATTGGTATCAAGTATAAACTTTATATTTAAAATTTCACTTCGCATCCTCATTATTTTCATCTAGTAAATATTTAAGTAATGATACTTTTATCTCAATTTATTTATTTTGTGACAAAATGAAATTTAATGTAACAAATTTTATTTCGTTTTGTATTCATTAGAAGGCACAGAAAATGTATCTATGCTTAGTTTAATCCAGGACTGTAAATATAACAAGTCAAATTAACGTGCAAACAAAATATCGCTTTAAATACGAATACTTATTTTCTAGTTAGCTTACCTTGTTTGGCTTGTGGATGGAGTCCGTCCCGCACGTTATTGCAATGGTTATCCTAAACGTGTCACCTAGAAACAAAAATGTTTTATTACTGACATGAACGTTCATGCATAATGGATAAAATATTATTTTAATTAGATCAGTTCTGGATTGAAAAATCTCATTGTCACTGACTGTATGAGTTATGTGTAGATTAAGACAGAGTTCTTTTTATATGTCGTTTTATATAGAGTTATTTCTTATAGCTTATCTAAAAGAATGTATCATTTCAAATAAGTAGGAAATTATAACATAATTAAATGGGAGCAAACAAAAATTTGAGTGTATACTATATACATATATATGTATATTCTTCTATGGCAAATTTACATTGTCTAATAGTTAAGTTTATATATGCTTTACGTAGTTTTCATTTTTCTTATATATGGTAATCCGATTAAACCCTTTATATTTAACAATATTACATATTGCTTAGATTGTATTCAGATTCTATTTCTTCAACATACTCTTATCATTTCTTTTACTACAAAAGTAATTCACAAAACATCAGGTGTACGAATTCGAAATATTTCCCTATCTTGTAAATTAAACTTATTATTTTTAACATGTTAAGGTGTCAACTTTATTATATCAGTGATTTAACTTAAAGAGAACATGAAATAACAAATTCATTACGACAATTTATTAAACTATTTAACTTTTTATAACTGAATTACTCTTTTATTTGATCATTTCACGGACACGATAACTGTATCAAAATGGCAGTTTCACTTCAAATCTTGTTAAATTTAGTTATATTGTATTGTAGCTTTGACAGAAACCTGTTACTGAAAATTATTTCTAAAACCTCTCTAAAGGACCTGGCTCAAACCCTACAAAGGATCCTCAAATTAGATTAGAGTCTTGTCAAATATTATCGGGTTCGGGTCTTTGTCACTCGATATAGCATAAGTGAAAAACTGTCTCATATTACGACTATTTACATAGGTTTTCAAACTTTTTTTTATTGCAAAATATTGTATTAATTAAATTAATAATTGTTTTCTAAGTACATGATAAAATAGTTAGAAGGTAAAATCTTACTTGATTGGCCTTTCTACTTGATATGAAGGTGTGCATCTTATTGCCACGTCACCCGGCTGCTGTTTCAGTCTTGAAGCAAATGTTTTTCTGATGTGTGGCTCGATGACACGAAAACTTAATTTGAGCCTCCGTTTCATACACTGTGCTTGATTCTCCTTTCTACTTGACCTCCTCTTCCAAACCTGATGGCGCTGTCCACGTGGAAACTTAAGCCAGCCTTACTCTTCCCTGCACATAAAATAAAAAATGGGGTCTTAAAAAGGCTACCCGAATATAACCTTTCAATGGACTTACATTAAAACAGCGAAACTTACGCCATATAGGTCCACAAAACCTACTGCTAGTTAAAAAGCCAGTTTAAGAAAAAACTATATAAAAAAATCATGATTTCATTGTATTCATTCATATAAGCAAGGTTTAAACTAGGTCACTAATTCGTTATATTATGAGCTTATAACAAAATTCATACTTATATCAACATGAAGTGGATTATGTCACAACTTTAAAATTATAGAAAATTTACTTATAAGGTATAAGGAGTAACAAAAGAAATAAAAGACTATGCAAGGCATTAAAGGGTCTTATTTCACTAGCAACCTCTATCAGACGTCCTTGGGTATAATAAAAAGAGACTACTAAATTTCTATTTGAGAGATCAAATGCTTTTTAAAAGTAGATAATGTATCAGAGATTTCGAACGATTTACAAAAGGTTAATGCCTGTCTGAATTCTTAGACATAACAAATATCTTTTTAAGTAGAAAAAAAACACACACAAACAGCACATTACTACGTCTAACTCAGGGCCATTTGTTTCACAAACTTTGCTATTTATAATGCTTAAACTTATTTTATTTATTGTACAAAGACAAGATGCAATTACTTTGGCATGTCTTAAAAAACTTGTTAATATATATTAATATCTATTTAAAAAAACTCTTTTAATTAAATAGTTCCTAATTATTTATTTTTTGGTTCACTTATATAAAAACTATTTTAGTCTCTATTTATTTTATATGAAATTGTTTATATAGTAAATATTTACTTTTTCGTCATTCTATAAACAATATCGACTACAGTTACCAACGATAACAAGAGGAAACAGTTGTATATGCAAAATGAGAGAACCAAATTGTATAAGTAGCAAAATAACTACCTCAGCGATAAAGGCAGACACTACATTCATACCCTGCAGTGAACTTGTCGACCGACGGTATTAATAATACAAGTATACATAGGTAACTTGAATTTCAGCTACAAGAAATTTTAAAACACATTTTCATCTCGAAATTAAAATAATAGATATTCTTGTTCAATATTCGTTAAAACAGATTCTTGTAATACTTTTTTTATATTCGATTTTTTAGTTGTGAATATATTGAATCATACAACAAATCAATAATTTCAAACAACTAAATCAAACACAAATGAAAATTGTTCTGAATCCTAAATCCTTTTACTCGATATCCAAAGGGATAGTAATATAAATGGGCCACTAAACCTGCTAACAATGTTGAGAACCACCATCTGTACTCTTTCCTGACTTCATAACTATTTATTTATTTATTTATTTATGTACCAACAACAAGTAACACAGAAAAAAGAATAAGAAAGAAACAAAGTGATACAAAGGGAAGCTTATCTCTATGAGAGATCTCTTCCAGCCACCCTGGAGTGTGAGTAATATTAAGTTAAATAACAGGAAGGTAGGTACAATTTTAATTTTAGTGACGAAGAATAATTATCACTTTTTTACTTTACATAAATACAAATAATATATACATACATATACAAAATAAAATATACATATATATATCTAATTTCTAATGTTGTGATGAAACGGTAAGATAATATTTTTTAAATCTGAATTTAAATGTATGTAACTATTTATAGAGTACAGTTTTCTCGTTGTGCACACTGAACTTCATTCGATGAATGCAGTATAATATTATGTAATCTTTTAAAACACTTTACAGTAGCAAGTCAACTATGGTAAACATTTTTTTATTAAAAACTATATACTATACTATCAGGGTTATATTTGTTCCACTTAGGTTATTACGTAAGTAACAAGTTACATATATTTTTTAAAAAGAAAAGTAAGTATCAGTATTTTTCATTTCGTCTGTCTGTGATCACGGTTGCACAAAGGAACTGAAACGTCGGTATCATATAGATATAAAATAGTATAAAAACGAGTAGGATCCGAAAAACTTAGTTTCCTTTAAAAGACAAATTTACTTTTTATGCTGAGAAAATAATTCCTGAGAAAAAAACTAAAATTATTATCAAACGATGATACGATATTTTGTCATAAATGATTGGTATCATTAACAAGAAAAAATATATCTTGGATTCCTGGTGATTAATAAATATGTAATGAAATACATAAATATAATATGGTTTCTTACTTCAGAGGTTTCGGAAGAACTTGTAAAAAATGTAACTTCTATTTGATAATACACTAACTGAAAAGAATAAAACATTGTGGAGAGACAAACAAAAATATTAATATTTATTTAATGCCAGTCATAATTAATTGATCAGCAAAAAATTGCAATATTAACGACTAAATTTTGTTGGATGACTTAGCTGAAATAAAACTATAAGTGGCCACAAATTAATTATTTTACTTTATAAGGATTTATTGGACCTCAAGTAAAATATGTTTTTGATGCTAAGAAGTTGAAAAACGTTAAACGAGTTTTAAAAATAAATTGAGTCCCTCCACCCTAGTAAATCGGTTAGTATATCGAATGCTTATATTCTTATTCAATAAGGGCAGATAGCTTAAATCATAAAGGCACTGGAACGCGATATTCCGCAGGTTGTAGCTTCGAATTCTGCACGTATCAATGTATTTTGCATAGCATATTTAATATTTGAATTTTAAATTGAACATAGCACATGTTTGATAATGATAATGAGAAGGACCCAGCAAACGTATGATTATCGAGTTAACGTGCCTATAGTGTAACGTGCAGGGTCAATGGTGAATTGAAAATGACTAGAATTTAGCAAACAACTGTGTTAGGAAAAATATTTTTAAAGGATTTTGTAAACCACTATATTATAAACCAAAGAGTATTTTTTTTTTTTTTTTTTTTTTTTTTTTTTTTTTTTTATGGCCCAAAGGGGCAAGCGAGCGGACGGCCCACCTGATGGTAAGTGGTTACCGTCGCCCATGGACATCTGCAACACAAGGGGTGTTGAAGATGCGTTGCCGGCCTTGTTTGGAAAGGAGCCACCTGAACACGTGATGTTTGAAAGACCCCATGTTGTAGCTCTCTGGAAAAGCCTCGGGCGGAAGATCATTCCACATCCTGCACGTGCGTGAAAAAAATGATCGCGACGCACGTACAGTCCTGCAACTGAATGCATCCAGATGATGTGGATGAAATCCAACCCTACGCCGAGTAGTGCGATGGTGGAATGTAGAAGACGGCACTACATCAAACAGTTCCTCGGAACATTCCCCATTGTACAGACGATAGAACACACAGAGGGAGCTTACTTCCCTTCGGAGGCTTAAGGGTTCTAGATCGTCTGTGAGCATGGGATCGTTGACAATGCGAACTGCCCGACGTTGTATGGAGTCAAGTGGAAGAAGTTGGTACTGTGGGGCACCGGACCAGAGGTGAGAACAATACTCCATGTGGGGACGAACCTGTGCTTTATATAATAAAAGCAAGTGTCCCGGTGTGAAGTACTGCCTCGCTCTACTCAGTACCCCTAGTTTTTTAGACGCTAATTTAGCCTTGTCCTCCAAATGTCTCCGGAATTGAACGTCGTTCGCTATGTCAACCCCAAGGATCCCAATGCTCTGTTTAATCTTAAGGGGAATGTCCTGGAACGTTGGAGCTACAGTAAATGGGGTCTTTTTAGTGGTAAACGCGCAAACTTGTGTCTTCTTGGGGTTGAACTGAACAAGGTTCAGCTTACCCCATTCGGAGACCTGCTCCAGGGAGGTCTCAATTTCAGACACAAGTCTCTTTCTGCTCTCTTCTACTTGTTCACGAGGAATATTAGCTCGGCCCATGTAGTAAGCGTCACCAGTACTGTCATCCGCATAGCACCGAAAGTTGCTGGTTCGCAGCATATCGTTGATATGCAGAATGAACAGTGTTGGTGATAGCACAGAGCCTTGTGGGACGCCAGCGTTGATGGGCTTGGGTTCCGAGCAAGAACCGTCAACAACGACCTGTATGCTCCGCCCATGAAGGAAGCTGGCAATCCAGTTGCATAATTCCTCGGGTAGTCCGTACGATGGAAGCTTCGATAGAAGTGCGCGATGCCAGACCCTATCAAAGGCCTTTGCGATATCTAGGCTGACTGCCATGGCCTCCCCTTTGCTCTCAATGGCTTCAGCCCATCGATACGTGAGGTATACTAGAAGATCACCAGCGCTTCGACGGTGGCGAAAACCATACTGACGGTCACTAATAAGCTGGTTATCCTCTAGATAGCCCAAAAGTTGCGTATTGATGATTCGCTCCATCACCTTTGAGAGTAGGGAAGTAATCGCAATAGGCCTGTAATTGGATGGATCTGTGCTGTCACCCTTCTTGGGAATAGGGTGAACATTGGCCACTTTCCACGAAGACGGTACTTTACCAGTAGTATAAGAGAGTGAGAATAGGCGCGTTAAAACCGAAGTCAATTCAGGAGCACACATCTTAAGCACAATGGCTGGGATACCATCTGGGCCGCTGGATTTCTTGACGTCGAGGGACGATAGGGCGGCACGCACAGCGCTCTGCGTAAAACGCACATTGCGCATAGTTTCTCGGCACCGTGGGATGGTAGGTGGTGCTTTTCCCTCGTCGTCAAGGGTCGAATTCGACGCAAAAAGAGTGCACAGAAGGTCAGCCTTCTCTTTTGCGGAATGAGCCAGCGTCCCGTCAGGATTGTGCAAGGATGGTAGAGAGGACTTACAAAAATTGCCTTGTACCGCTTTGGCGAGAGACCAGAAAGAACGAGTTCCCGAGGGAACGTCTAGTAGTCTCTCTCCAATTCTGCGTACGTGCTCCTTTTTTGCTCTGGCGATCTCCTTTTTGCAAGACCTGGAAGCAGCATTATAACCCTTTTTCAATTCGGATGTTTTTGGATCCTTCGCAGCTGATGCCGCAGCCCATAATCGGTACTTCAACTGTTTCGAGCGTAACGCTCCTGTACAGGATTTATCAAACCAGGGCCGCGACTTACCCCCCGTGCGAATAACAGAGCTGGGAATGAAACATTCCATTCCCTGCAGAATAGTATCCGCAACGGCGTTCGCGCAGATCGAAGGATCTTCCGAAGAAAAACAAAGCTGCCTCCAGGGGTAGGATGCGTAATATTCTCGCAATCCATCCCAATCTGCCGACTTGTAGTGCCATACAAGACGTCTCCCTGGTGGACGAGGAGTCGTTTTTTGCACTATCTGAGCCTCGGAGTGCACCAGGCAGTGGTCAGATGACCCAAGGGGTGCATTGACGGACACCATGTAGCAATCCGGGCGAGTGGTCAGCAGAAGGTCCAACAAAGAGGGGTTATGGTCCTCAACATCAGGGATCCGAGTGTGTTCTGGAACTACCTGAGTTAACCCATAAGCCAGAGCAAAGTTATTTGCGGTTTTACCAGCGTAGTCTGTGGCACGTGATCCTAACCATTCGCAATGGTGGGCGTTAAAGTCGCCAAGGATCACTACCTCCGCGCTGGGATACCGCTGGAGAACAAAATCTGTAGCCTCCTGGATGTGTCCAAAGAGACGATCGACTTCGGTGTTACCACTATGGGACCTGTACAGGCACGCGTAGATACGGCTTGAGCTACCGTTGTCCACTCGCACCCACATCACTGATAGGTCCCTATGTTCGAGGCTGTCAAGACGTTGACAACAAATATCTTCCTTGACGTATAAGCACACCCCGGCCCGCGGTAGAAATAGGTGCTCAAGTCTGTAACCGGGGTAATGCAGATACGAGGTGTCTAGAGGAGTAGATATTTGTGTTTCAGTCAAAAATAACAAGGCCGGCTTAGCCGTCTCTAAGTGGTGATGGACAGCATTAAGGTTGGAGTGTATACCCCTTATGTTGCAAAAGTCCACTACAAACGTGGAAGGGGTCGCCGCTGTAGAGACCTTTAGTAGTTTTTTTTTGACAGCCATATTTGTTTTTTTTTTTTTTTTTTGTTCAGGGAGTGGGAGTGAAGGAAGGATGCTGATAGCCCATCAACTATCCTGTCAAAGAACATTGCCATTGATCTGAATTGAGCGCAGAGTTTTGTGTGTCACTGGCATGGGGCACGGAAGGGCCCCCGATCCGACCCGCGGTTGCTAACTGGGTTCCACCCCGGTCTCCCACTCCGGCACAGTCAACAACCGACGGGCTTTTTTCATTGGCGGTGGGACAGCCTCCTAGATCGGGACAGTCTAGGTTCGGGTCCCCTACGGACCAACGGGCGGCCAGCGGTAAACCGTTTCATCGGGTCTCCCTGGACCCCATGCCAATGAAACACGCTCAACATCTCAAAACAGACTTCGACAGATGTAGGACAGAGAGTCAACAGACACATCAGCATCCTGGGAGAGGGAAGGGTGGGGAAAGGGAAAGGGCAACCGGCTCTCCCACTCATCAGACGAAACGCAGCCACTAAGGCTACTTTACGCCGACCTTCTGTGGGAGGGTGGTACTTCCCCGGTCGAGCCAGCCCAAGTTCGAGCTGCAATCATTTGGCTACAGCTAGGCTCTACCACCTAAAAGTATGAAATTTATCAGGAAAAAAATTATGTATGGACCTTAAATAACAAATAAACAGTACAAAAATGATAGATAATTACTTATTCTCATTAAATTATTTGGTATAATTAAATTTTAAGGCAGGTAAAATATAAAGAAATATAAAAAATAATAATATAAACATGTGCTCCTAAAACATTATATTAATAAATTTCGAACTATATTTTTTCCGTACTTACTACCATAATTTATTTTATTTAGTGGATTAAAATAATCTCCCTAGTCAAGCAAAAGAACGGTATTATAACTGTAGAGAATTATTTAATAAAGTATTTAAAGATGTTCTCAAACATACACTTGTTATACCGTTACTTTTAAATTCAAAGTTTTATTCACATTCAAAATGATATTAGATGGACAAAAGAATGGTTAAAATTAAAATCTATTTCAGGGTACTTTGTTAATATATTGTTTCATTTTGATATAGAAAATGATACTTGAACTTTTATTTCATCAGTACGATCCCATTAGCAATATACATATTGATTTATATACCATTAGATACAAATGATGTCTCCTAAAGTTGTGCTAAAAAGCCTGATTAAAAACAGTTTGAGCCGTTTTTTGATAGTAAAATCGAATAGTCAATGTTATAGTTGCATAGCGATGTATTCTTTTACAGTATTTTTTGCATAATGTTCCTAAAACTATAAATTATCAAGAATTGTCACCAAGATTTTGTGAAATAAGATTGAATAAAATGATATCCAAGATTTTCACGAGTATTCATTTAAATAAAAGTAAAATTTTAAGACGAAAGTTTTCATTTCTTCTGCCCGCGATCACGGTTGCTGCAACGGCACTGAAACTTTTAGACTATGTTGTTTCAAAATAAAAATCTTAATTTTATTAATTAAAGTAAAAATTGCATCAAAACTGCATATTTATATAAGAATAATAAGAGACCGTGGAAAAAGTTTTCTAAAACTATGTATATGGTTTTCATAGGTATATAAATATATTAATAAAATTATACCTTAAAGCTTGCTGAACAATAAAACAATTCCGGAGAAAACATCAGGAAATTTAAAGTCACATTGAAAAGTACATATATAATTATGCACAAACGTGTTTTAATTTGAAACATCACTACAGTTTCTAAAATAAACTTACTGTATTAAATAATTCGTTTAATTAAATATATTTTCATGACCTAAAAATAATAATTATTCAGCTTTTAATATTACTTTGTGTTATGCATTTATTTATCTGTTAGTAAATATTACAGACGACTAAGTTTTTGAATATAATAATTTAATACTCGGTACTTAGTAAGTTTTAATGAATTTACAACGAACATTCCTTGAAGTAAAATGCATATTGTTTGAAGAGTAACATTAATTTTAGCTTAAAAGAACATTGTTATAGAATTAATAATTAATTAGAAACTTAACAATGAAAGCTTTAGTTTATAGAGAATTCGTTATCTTGTAATACTATTGTGTATGTACTAAAAAAGTATAAATTTAAGTGTGGATTTAAGACTTTTGTTGTATAATTTTAGCATACTTTTTTTATAATTGTCAATATATAAAAGTCCTAAGTGATTTTATAGAGGTACTGATGCTGCTTTTATTTTGCTTTAGTTATGGCTGTTTTTTATATTTATTTGAATATTTATTTTGTAAGAGTAGGCCTTTCCAATGATTTAACACATACAGAGTGACTATACAGCTTGTTCCATATATGAGAACGAGGATAAAGTGAATTAAACTTTATTTTATTTTCATCTAATAAATTTCTAATGATAAGCAAGTGTGCTTAGAAAAGAATTACCTAGTTTGTAACGTAAGTACAAAATTTATTGAAAATATCACGAACATCGCCTTACTTGTATATGCACCGTTGTATGAAAAATATTATGTAAAAAAAAACTGTGCTGACGTCGAAGACAAACACTTGTCGGTATCAACCAAAGATTTCTTATTGTTATATCTGTTATGGCATAATCCTCCCCATATTGGGACTATCGTGTAGTGTTGGGTATGGGTTATAAGTTCAAATTAATTTAATATGTATTATTCGGATTTCTACGCGTATTTTATTATTTTAAAAAATATATTAAAGAAAATAATTTTCAATTCCTAATATACAACACACGTTTTACTCTATTAACTACTTTATATAACGATATCACGCTATTATATTTAGCTATAAATAAAAACTGATTAATTTTATCTTTCAATTAATTCATCGCGTAAGACTAAAAAGTTTATGTTCTGTTTATAAGACGTTAAGTTTCTGCAATCTTTAAAAAACGTGTAATGTACATTAGCAACCATACAAAGTTTGACAGAACTTTTACACTTTCAAAATTCTCTAAACTGTTAGTTGTATTTTATGTAAGCAAATATGTGTCAAAACGATGTTATGCTAATTTGCCTTTAACACAATAAACATGATATAAGTCTATTAATGCATAGTTTAGAAATATTCGATTTCTTAAAATAATATGTCGAATAGTTGTATTGTATGTAGTAGGATTGATAGTTACATACATACGTCGGTTACTACAATGCAACGACGGACTTCGGGACACAATATTTAACAAATATTGTTGACTAGTAGGTATCCCAAAAAACCTATAACCGATCACATCGTTCCTACATCGGATTGAGGCAATATATAAATTTTTTTATATGTAAATTAATTTTAGTTTTAAATATAGACCTCTCTAATTCTCCATTTCAATCCTAGATAATTAGGTAATAATCAATGTTTCTCAACAAAGTGCTTTTTAATACAGTGAAAATGTTAACCATTAAGAAAAATTATAATATTTTTAATTGACACAGTATCCACACGTAATTGATAATAATATGGTTTGTCAGATCAATTGACCCTTCATTAATGATATAACTATAGTTTAATGCATTATTATGCTGATATGTCATTGTAATATAATAATAGATAATGATTATATTAATCTATAATATTACAGTTAAGCACACAGATAGTTTCACAAAAGCGTGTAAAAAATCGTAAAAAAATGTGTTTCTTAAGCACTTCGACACTTGTAAATAGGGATGCAAATTCTACTAAAGATATACATATGTTGAGTACCTCCCTATAAACCGACAAATTTACCTACTACCTACTACTACAGCCGATTTACTGTCGAAATCTCTGTTTGGATACAAGATAAAATAATTTTAAGTTTTTTCATAACTGTTTTTCTATCAATTCCTGTTCACTACAGTATTTGAGGAGGTAGGTACTTATTCAAAACCGACTCTTTAACTGGCAGGTTGTACCAGATCCTTAGTTGAGCGTCCCCTCATATTTTTAAATTTTTGTATACCGCTATTAGGTGCTTATGTCCATTTATTTATATTAGACTTCTATTTAGAACTTTATCCCATGTAGAACTTAAAAATGTCGACTTGTAATAATACGCAACATATGTACATATATGCAAAGTACCTTTTTAATTGTAGTCGGAGATAAATGTGAGTTGTGTGTATTACGAGTATATGGTAATGTATGAAGTTAAGCAGAACAAAGACTAGACTCCACAGTCAAGATATCTACGAGATATACGCCTGTGAACACACGTTCTACAGAAGGACATTCTGAGATTTCTTCCGAAACTTTTCAATTTATTTTTGCGGCCATTTCAACGACCTTTTCGCTTCTATTGAATTTTGTTCTGTTGCTAAGTAGAACCGATAGGTCGTAAATGCCACCTTGAAATAAAATGACGTTTGTAATACGAACTAGAAAGACAGTTGAAATGAAATTTGAACCCTAAGAGATACCCAAATTTGTGCAGAATATAAATATTATGTATATGGCTTCTACAAAAAAATGTTGTAATTTATTTATATTACATTCCATCATCCAGATCCCAATTACACATTATCAGAATCCAATTTAATTAATTTTGCAATACGAAATAAACAAGATAAAATGTGAATATAATCTTAGAGTGGTAGAGCCTAGCTGTGGTCAAGTTACTACAGCTCGAACATGGGTTGGCTCGACCGGGGAAGTACCACCCTCTCACTGAAGATCGGCGTGAAGTAGCCTTTAATGGCTGCGTTTCGTCCGATGAGTGAGAGAGCCGGTTGCCCTTTCCCTTTTCCCACCCTTTCCTTTCCCTCCCTTCCCCACCTTTTACTCCCCCTTTTCCCCAATCAATGGCGGCAACACATCTGCAAATCTACTTTGCAGATGTCAATGGGCGACGGTAACTAACTACCATCCAGTAGGCCATCTGCTCGGTTGCCGCCTTTTCCCATAAAATATATATATATATATTTATCAGTTTCATGGAAATAATGAAATGAAGAAGTCTCTGGAAATAATTTTACTTCATACTTCTTTAATGATTCTATGAAATTTGTTTTATAATACTTTAATAAATGGTAGGTGTTTTTATAATTAAAATAACAAATAGTATAGGATGATAAATAAACTTTATCAAAAATATATTTATATGGAACCAAACAAAGAAACTAAACTTGAGGTTTTAACTAAAAATGTTTTAAACTTGCCATATTGCATTTAATGTCTTAAATTACAATTAACTATAACATTTATATAAAAAAAAAACTATAATTGTTCAAAAATTATATGAGATCTAATATTTTATTTTTTTTTTTTTTTTGTAATTGCCTCAATCAATTCATAGTTTCTTCGATTTAAAATGAAATGTGTTGGAAGAGAAATATTATCAATTTGTAGTTGTAGAAAAGCGAGGCACGTGCGGAACGTTTTACTCTGCAAGCGGGACTTAAGTTTAAAAAGATAATACTTATTATTTGAAAATTGAATTAAATATCAAATGCCGCTAGTGACAATTTTTATGGACAGTACAATTCTTACTGCCATTTTATTCGAGTAATTTCATCCAACCATTTTACGAACCTCAGATAGTAAAGCTTTTCAAGCGTATTCTAAAATGTCTCAAACCAGACGCTTCCGTTTTTTATATACATACCATAGTGCATAAAGTAGATAAAGGTTACAAAGTGTTATTGTTGTTGAGCATTAATGTTGAGTTAAAATATTAAGATACTAGCTTTTGCCGCGACTTCGTGCGCGTGGAATAGTGACTTCCGGCAGATTTTTGGTTCTTCCCACATAGTTCCCGTTCTTGCGGGGTTTTCGGAATGGTCGACTTCCCGTAGAATTTTCAGGATAAAACCTGTTTTTTTTATTCACAATGAAGTACTCTTAACCAACAACATATTTATTTGTTTATTTGAATAAAGATTAATATTATTATGTTGATACAACTTAAACAAATTATTTCGACCAAATTAGGTACCATAAAAACGGTTTTTGTGAGTTAATCTTAAAAGATAGACATATACTGTCGCGGACTGTTTTTTAGATCATTAAAAGAGCTATTATTCTTTAGTACATATTTTTTGTGTATCTTGAACCGTTTTCACGGCGCACGCAACGGAAGGCTTCAAAGATGAAATAATTTCTCCCGGTTTTTACACATTTACCACTATATCGTTGCTCCTATTGGTCGTAGCGTGATGTTATATAGCCCAAAAGCCTTCCGCGATAACTGTACTATCCAACAAAATAAGAATTATTCAATTCGAACCAGTACTTTCGGAGATTAGCGCTTTCAAACAAACAAACAAACTCTTCAGCTTTAATATTAGTATAGATTAGCGAGATAGTCATAAATTATAGTGAACATGCGAAGAGCTCAACATTTAGATTTTAAAGGTAAGAGTCAAGTAAAGGTGGTGCAATCACTTTGAAAGCTTAATTGATTAGTTTGTTTATTAATTAGTGTTACTAGAAGAAGTTACTTCGTAAATTACGATTATAACTAAGTTATATTGGTGAACTACTTATCAAATATTATTTCAATTGCAGCTGTATTTATAATACATACATATATACAAGTTCTCTTTTTCTTTCACTATACAAATTTCTTATTGCTTTATTAACAATACACTTTTATAGTTTTATAGCTATGTAATAACTCTGTTCGGAAATTATATAATCATACTCCTTTATTTTTCAAGACACTTAGAAACTATAAGGTTAGTAACCTTTTATTTATTTATTTATTTATTTAAAATCTTTATTGTCTAACTACACACGTAGAAACAAAAGGTGGACTTAATGCCTGAAGGCATTCTCTCCCAGTCAACCCTTAGGCAAAGCAGAAAGACATGAAGACGGTAGTATGTAAAAGTAAAACTATACATATTAATTTCTATTGATATATACATATATATAGATACATATACATACACATACATATACATACATATACATACACATACATACACATACACATACATACACATACATATACATACACATACATACACATACATATACATATACATACACATACAAATACAATACACCAAAAACAATAATAAAACAGAGACTTAACACAGATTCTGAGCAAAATGTTCCTGTAAGCGACGCCTGAAAATTGCCCTTGTAGGTGCCTTTCTTATATCTAGTGGAAGTTTATTCCACAGTCTGATAGATTTACAGAGAAGGAGTTGGAGAGGAAACCAGAGTGGTGGCTGGGAAAAGAGAGGAGGAGAGAGTCATTAGAGCGTAGCTGTCGAACATGATTGTCACAAAGAAATTTAAAATTATCTTTTAGGTAAAGAGGAGATTGGGGATCAAAAAGAATAGAGAAAAGAAGACACAATAGACGTAATTTTCTGCGTTGGCGGATGGGAAGCCATTTGAGCTCTGCTCGACAGTGAGAAATGTGGTCAAATTTACGGAGACAAAAGATAAAACGTAAGGAGTTATTTAGGAGACGGTCAAGTTTGTTCAAAAGGGTTTCATTGAGATCAGGATAACACACATCAGCGTAATCTATAATGGGAAATATAAGGGCTTGTACAAGTAGGATTTTAGTTTTAATAGGTAAAAAATTTCTTAAACGATTAAGGCATCTTAACGTGGCAGTGACAGAACGACTAACTTCAGAAATATGCACATTCCAACTTAATGTAGAATCAATATGAAGTCCAAGATCTTTAACGTGGTGGAAGTATGGAATAGTCGTATTGTTAAAAACGATAGGTGACAAAGAGGAAATATTTAACTTAGACATGAGACGTGAGCTACCAACAATGATCGCCTGACACTTAGCAGGGTTAACTACAATGCCAAATTTATTAGACCAGTTGCAAACGTAAGAAAGATTTTGATTTATTTTGTTTATAGCTGTTTCGATATTGTCTATCTCGGAATTAGAGTATAATTGCAAATCGTCGGCGTAAAAATGATAAGAACAGTCGAGATGAAATGAAAGGAAATTTATAAAAAGAGAAAAAATAATAGGAGATAAAGTGCCACCTTGCGGAACGCCAGCAGAAAGATCAAGCCACTCGGAGAGGGACTGATTCAGCCTAACCGCTTGCCGGCGGCCGCGAAGATAAGAGGAGAACCATTCCAGAGCTGATGAAGAAAATTTCAAATGCTTGAATATGGCCAGGACGATATCATGATCAACCATGTTAAAAGCATTGGAAAAATCAATTAAGACCAAAATGGTGATCATTCTATTCTCCATGCCAACCCGAATATCCTCAGATACTTTGAGAAGAGCGGTAGCTGTGCTATGGCCTGGTCGGAAGCCAGACTGATATGAGGTGAGAATATTATTATTGTAAACAAAGGAAGAGACTTGCTTGTAAACACACAGCTCCACAATTTTCGATAGAAAAGGAAGAATAGAAATAGGTCTGAAATTATTTAGTTGGGAAGGATTGGGAACTTTAGGAAGTGGAATGATATAAGCTTTACGCCACAAGGAAGGGAATTCTCCAGATGAAATGGAGAAGTTTACAATATGAGTAATAGCCGACAGTACATAGTCCAGAATAGGTAAAATCATAGGTCGATTGATACTATCGACACCAGTAGCATTAGATGTTATTGAGATGATTATTTTACGAATTTCTTCATCAGACACTGGAGAAAGGACTAAGTCGTTAAAAGGAAGAGAGGCCATGGATTCAATCTCAGAAATAGTTGATAATTTAGTATTGGGAGATAACGGAGAACTGGAAGAAAAATATCTGTTTAATGTATCAGGAGAAAACGAAGAGACAGCAATGTCTTCATTCCGTTTATTTATACCTAGTGTTTGAAGAAATTTCCATACTGAGGCCGAAGATGCATTGCTAACATTAACGTGACAATAGTGGCGTTTGGCTGTTCTTACCATTAGATTACACCTGTTGCGAGCTACCTTATACAAATCCCAGTTTTCTTTGCTCCTATCAAGCTTAAACTTGCGGAAAGCGCGATCACGTCGTGACATAGCCATTCGGACTTCTTTGGTAATCCAAGGAGCAGGTGGACGTCTGATCTTAACAGGTCTCAAAGGTGCGTGTTTATCGAACAGTGATAAAATAGACAAGTTAAAGTGAGAGACTTTGTCATCTACTGTCGATGAACGGTACATCAGAGACATGTCCAGCGATCTTGCATCTTCTTTCAAAGCCTCAAGATCAATTTTAGCTAGGTTTCGCATCAACACTATTGGAGCTTTAGCTTTAGGTGACTTAAGCTTGTATGATAAATATATAAGGTCGTGACGAGAAAACCCGGGAGCTGCAAGTTGACCATATTTAATCACAGAATTTTTAGAAGAAACTATGATAACGTCCAACCAAGTGTCAGGCGAGTCAGAGTTATGATGTGTAGGTTCAGAGGGAAGAATGTTGAAATTCACCGAATCTATGAGTTGGGAAAATTTAAGAGAACGTGGAGTGGTTTTCAACAGATCCGTGTTTAAATCGCCCATTATAATATGATGTAAGTAATCCGAAGAAAGGGATTCCAGGATAGGTTCAAGTGAGGAGAAGTAGTCAACAGTAGGAGGACAATAGACAACTCCAAGAACAGCTTTTACACCCCTGAGACGGATTTCAAGGAATATAAATTCAGCAGAAAACGAGAAAGAAGAAGGAGAAGTAAAGAGAACAGTATAAGCAATATCCGAACGAAGGTAGATAGCAACACCTCCTCCCCCTTTGCCTACCCGATCGTTCCGAATCAGCACAAAACCGGGAAGACTATATAAGGTGGAATTAAGTGAGGGTTTCAACCAACTTTCGGAGATCAATACTGCGTCTACAGGGGCGTATGAAAAGGCTTCAAGAAAATCAGAGAAATGAGAAGGTAAACTTTGAGTGTTAAGATGACAGACATTAAAAGAGCTAGGAGAGTTAAGAAAAGAACTACATAGCAAAGTCCCAAGCGTCTCAGGAACATGGAAAGAATCACCATCTGTGTACGAGGAACAACTACTACTGCATGCTGATAAAAATACATCATCATCTGTATCAGACATAATACTACAATTATATTATAAATAAGATAAAAATACGTATACGATAAATTAATTATTAAATAAATGGATTTAAATATATATGTACAAAAAAAAAAAAAAATAGGTATATATAAAAACCAAATAACAAAAAGAAGAATAATAACAATTATTCCTGCTTGTCCCGCCAGCTGACGGTTACATTAAAACTGTACTAATCATTAAACACTAATGATAACAAAAAATATATATATAAATAATTTAAAAAAAAAGTTAAAGAAATAAAAAATAAAAAAATTACACACTAAAATTTAAATGACCAGAGCAGTAGACTTAACAAAGACAGATAACCTTAATTACTGTTAACAAGGGTATTCTTAATTATTATTTCTAAGAGCGACACCAAAGTACATAATCTAATAATCTTTTTTATTACAATAGAAAACCTATATCTAACATATCTACTAAGACTAAAAATTATTAAAAATAAAAGTGTCATATATTTACATAGGTTAAAATAAATATAGTTGTAATATAATATGATTAGTTGACACGTTAAATTTATAATCTATTACAATTTATGAATACATGCACGACTAGGCAACACAGTATATTGTCTTTGTCAACTGTCAGTATAGAGAAAGATACTATTTATGTCAAGTGTCAACGTCAAAGTAATTAATACAAATACCGAAGAAAATTCTAAGTTAAAATTAACCAATGAAGTAATAAAACATAAATGAATTGAATTACAATTCAATAATACCAGAGCGGCTTAAGTGAATAGTAAAAAGTATTATAGTTTAAATATGTACATGATAAATAAAGAATACCCTTACCTTAGCAACGATACCAAAATTGCTCTGGGGATTTGTTATTAATAACAAGATTTTCAAAAAAGCTTAATACTCGAATAAATACAATGATAAAAAAAAGAAAAAAAATACGAAGAAATAAATAAATGAGGAACACTATTTCTTTGCCCTCACTGCTCGCTTGGGTTTGGAATTGTATCCTGATGATGAGTCCTGATTTCCACTTGAAGGTGCCTCAACAGCGACATCGGTATTAACAGTCAATTTAGAAAGGCTCTCCTCGGTATCAATACGGTGTCTGGTGCCATCGGGAAGCTTAACAATGATATTCCCGTCTAATGTCCAACAGTTCTTCATCCCCAATCTTTTGCGCGCGAGCAAGAACAACGCCTGACGTTGGTGGGTTAGAAACTCAGACAGCACAAAGGAGGAGCCCTTAAGACTAGCCTTCTTCTTCCACACAGCAGTTTTCAGATTGAGGTCGACAAACCTCACAAGCACGGGACGATGCTTGCCCTCAAAATGTTTACCAAGACGATGACAAGCAATAATCTTATCCTTGGTTACATCTCTTATACCAAGCTTATCATTGCAGATATCAGAAATAGAATTTGAAAGATCCTCATTAGGTTCCTCCGGTACACCATTAAATAACAGATACTTTCTTCGGTGTCTCATTTCAATATTATCAACAACTTGATTGAGATCAGAGATCTGTTGCCTCAAAAGGCTTAATATTGACCAGACATGGTCCTTGAAGCAGCTGAATTCATCATAAAGACCGGCAACACTGACATTGCTTCCTGGGATACTTGCCTTGAGCTGCTTCTCAAATTCAGTCATCTTCTTCATTAACAACGATTCAAGTGCCTTTTGTGACTCAATCACATTATAATAGTTTGCCATGATTTGTGAAAAGTTTAATTATGTAATTTATAAACACAAAGTTTGCTTAGCTGGCAGGACAGTGCAGGTGGAATATTTAAATTAGCACTAAATGCATATGTTTAGCTGGGATAACACTTGTGAGTATTTAATAAGACTTATTCTTTAATAAACTGAAGAAATTTACTAACTTTTCATGAAAATAAATAATAAAATCGAAACTTATAACCACAGAACAGTGTTGTAGTTTTCTTTGCCTACCGCCCAAAAAAAAGATTTACACAATTTTATGTTTATAATTGTAACAGTTATCTTTGTAATCGTTGTAACTTTGTATTTTCTTTGTGATCCTTGTAAATGTTTACAATACACGTGATTCTTTTTTTTTATTTTTTTCCATTATCGGCTTATTAAAGTAACATTTTGGTTTTATAAAAGTTCTCTAGTTTTAAATATTTTGCAAAAATTTTTACCTAATTTTATTTCAGATTTAAAAAATATTATTTTAATATTTTTTCTCATCACAAAGCACAGATTAGGTACATAATCCCATCCGACCTATTATACTCTCAATTCACATGTCTGTCATCATCTGTTATCCATAACTTAAACTTGAAATTCATTCAAAACAAATCAGTGTCGTATAGGTACGCAAAAATTTCATGAAAATAAAAAACACAGATTGTTTGTGCAACAACTTTATATCGCTTTTCATAAAGTTAGAGATTTATTGTGTTCGTAACATCATTTCTTGGACATAGCAAATTATAGTTCCAGATTCTAGACAAGAAATATTATGTTATTACTATCCTGTCCTAGTGTCATGTGTAGGCTTGGGTATAGATTTTAGTATGTAATTTTTTTTATTTAACATACGTTTAAATAAATTTTTGTATCTTTCGTTCAACTTATATCTAGCTATGACAACATTTATGAGTTGATGGAAATAATATTAAAGATTATTTTAAAAAAGGCAAACTGAACAGCCTAAAATGTAGGCAATATTACGTGGTCAGTGAAGTTAGTTGGTTTATATATTTATTTCAACTTTTCTCTTTCCTGATAAATGAAGGCAGAAGTTTATTAAGACTATATATTTTTATATCCCAACTTTGATTGTTTTTATTATTTAAACTAAAAGTGGTACAATAATAAGGAACAGTTTTTATAAAAAAAAAATGTATGGAATGGCCTCATAAATAACGAATGACATCTGTTTACAATACGTATTAGGGGTTTTGACAAAAAAAAATTTTAAAATACCTAAAACCACACCTACTTGGACTTCTAAAACCATAAATAATTATAATTAATACTTTTGCACATATGTATAATACGTTTTTAATATTATATGTGATTTCTTGGCTCTACGGCTTGAATAAAACTAATATTTTTCGTGATCATGATCGCTGAAAAGTAAGCGAAACATCAGGAGTATGTAGTTTTTACAATAATAAAATGCGTATAGTAATCCGAAAAATATTAGTTTCATTTAAATGAGTACTCGCAAAAGTCTTAGATGTATAAGATCTGTAAACGTTAATTTTTTGTGTATATAAATATAATAATATTTTAAGTATATTCTATAAAGTAAACACTTTCAATAGATATTTCAGAGATATCGAATCATGCTAAAGAATAATTGTTAAAACTAGGTTAATTCGCTAGTGAGTTTAATAACACCTCTTGTTTTTAGTTAAAAACAAATGCAAAATTTTCTTAATGTCTTAATGTTCTCAGTTCCATTATTCAGTTCCTATAATATTTATTTTTAACTACTTGGCACCGTTGGCTATATATAGTAAGTTTATTTGGCTATAAAAATTATTTTTCTGACACTAAAGTACAATGGTCTTTATTTACATAGATTGAAGTATTCGTTTAATGTGTGTATAAGATATTTATGTACTCACTTCATTGAAAATTTCTACCGATATTCTTATAGAGAAAGACTGCTACTACTATAAAAAAATATGAAAGCTTAAACGACAACAGTCGACTTCTGTACACTTTTTAACCTATGTCCGTAATATTCTTGTAAAACTAACAGGTCTTATTGAGCATGGGACTTTGACTTATACTCAATATGTTCCATAGAATAATTTTCTATATATATAAAAATGGATTGCTGTTCCTTAGTCTCGCTAAAACTCGAGAACGGTTGAACCGATTTGGCTAATTTTAGTCTTGAAATACTCCTGAAAGTCCAGGGAAGGTTTAAAACCCTAAAAACAGCCCTTTTCTATTTCCCATACAAACGTTTTTTTTGACATTATATTTGACAACTAGCTAATATGTCAATCATTCTGTTTGATTGAAACAGGAAAAATCTGATTATTTATGGCCTCTAAGACGGAATAGAGTTCGCCTGGTCAGCTATACCTACATATATTACTCTTTACCAAACTAACGCGGACGAAGTCGCGGACAAAAACTAGTAATATATAGAAATATAGTCTAATTTCTGTTTGAACTATAATTATTGTTGTCGTCTATTTTTTAAGGTCTTAATTAATTAATAAAATTAATAGTTAAACTACTAAAAGTCTTTACAGATGAATTGATAGGAATCAGATCGCACACGACGCGCTCTTGTTAATTATACTTAATGCACGCACTGATTTTATCGTATCAACTATTCAAAAATAATTGTCATATTCAATTGCCTAGATACGTAAAAAGTTGCTAAATTGTACTTTTTACTTGGCAGCTGCAGAGCCCTTTTCATTTCATTGACTATCATTTTGTATATATCGTAGGATAAAATATATTCAACATTTCAGTTAAAAGTATAGATTATTTATAAGTTCTATTACGGCGTTAACATTTTTCAATTGGCGATTTCCAGTCCGTACTGGTTCATATAATGAGATCTTAGGCTTTCGCGACTATTCAATTAAATGAAATTAATATTTTTTTTTCGATTAGGTACTTATATCATGCGTTTGGGTTTGTAGTCATTATGATGATGCATTCACTTAATGAAATCTAAAAAACTTTCATTAATATTACGGGTTTGCATGGATTAAGAAAAACTAATATTTTTGGATTTACCACGCAATTTCGATTATTTTAACTACATACTCCCGACGTTTCGGTTACTTTGCAGCAACCGTGATCACGGGAATACGAGATGAAAATGACGACAAGATTTTAATTAATGCGACTTTACAAAAACTAAGAAGTAAAATAGGTAAAATAACTTTTTCAGGCAAACGGTTTTACGTAAAACATATATTGCAATGTTTAAAATAAATGTACTAAAAACCAAATAATAATAAAATAGATACAGTCGTGGGAATTGTAAACATATGCACAGACTAGACTAAAATAAAACCGTTGGGCACGTCAATTGTCTACAAATTATCGACTTAATGTGCGATAGAAGAATCGTTTAATTCGTCGTTAGGACTTAGGCAGTTGGCCCGCAGACGGTGAGGAAATTACTATTTTCTTGCTCATGGAAATTACAAGTACCTAATTATAGTGTAACAATACAAAACAAACATTTTAATCAACGATTGTAACGCCTCGCATTGCCTTCGGGATCGTTGTATATGTATAATTGAAACGGCTTTACAATTTATTACTTTATTTTTATTTTAAATCATTAACATCTTCTATATTATATCCGATCCATACTATCTAATGCGACGGCAAGCCCTATTCACTCCAAACTCAACGTCATTCTTTCTAATTCTTTCTAATTTGTTTTTATTTTAATTTATTTGAATTCAATTTTTTTTTTGGTCGCCTCCCAGCACCACCATGTGATATGTAGTAACTCTTAAAGTCTCCATATCACAGTACTTTCTAAGAGTATTTAGACATCCCTGATTAATGCATTCCCAAAGAGGGTTGATGTCAGGCAGGCGGCTGGTCGTAAAAACAATTAGCCAAAACCATTAAAAAAAAAATGTAAGGCCGACCCTGGCTAAAGCTGGGAAGTTGCCAGGTAGAAGAAGAGTTATGTTAATAAAATAAAAGCAAATAAGTAAAAAATTAACTGAAAGTTAATTCTGTGAGTAAATAATTATATGTACAATTTTAAAACTATTCAACTTTTATAACATTTCACTAGAAGTACAATGACTTTGTATAATATTTATACAGTGTTATATTCACATATGTATTACCGATAGGTTGTATATTAATTAATAGATATTTTATTATTAAATTATACTTATAATTCGTCAAAAATTGGTAGCACATAATTTTTACTTCTCTAATAATTATATTCTAAAGATGTATCGAGTTTGTTTATTCATGGTAGGTTAAATGACACTAATATGAGAAAGTTGTTCTGGCGTGTGTTATTCTAAATCACGATAAAAGTTTCTTAGCATATTTTTGTAATGTTCAAAAAAATCGTATTTTGTTATATATCTTAAAATATTTGTACGTTTATATTTTTTCCAGTTATAGGATATATTGGAGTTTTATTTTTAAAGATACAATAGTTTATTTAGTGAGAAAATGATTATTTCTATATTTACCACGGCTTCGGGTTAGCACGTATTGTGAGTGTTAATTAATTTTTCCAGTAACAATTTGTAATTTTAAATACTATTTCAAAAAAGCTTGCATAATTTTCCTAGAGCTCTTAATAAACAGTTTAAATAATTTATCGGTTGGATAGTTTTACAATAAAATACGCACACTTTACTTTGATCGAAGTTTAAAACTGTACATATGGCATTCAGGTATGTTATACAATAATCTTTTCAATAAATAATTGAAGTCAAGATTGATTATTATGAAAGAAATAAAGTTCTTCACACTATTCCTATTTTGAAAAAATATAATGATTGGTAATAGAGAAAACAGTGAGAAAATATAGCAAAACAAAAATTCAATCTAAATATATTTTACTATTCATATATATAGTCAGTGGTGGCCTAGTGGTTAAAGGGTCCGCCTCTCGTTGCCGAGGGCGCGGGTTCAAACCTGGCAAGTACCAATGTGATTTTTCGGAGTCATATGTACTTTCTAAGAGTATTTAGACACCACTGACATACGGTGAAGGAAAACATCGTGTGGAAACCTGGATTTATAGTTTCACAATTATAAGTTTGAAATCACCAACCCGTCTTGAGCAAGCGTGGTGATTAATGCTCAAACCTTCTCCACGTGAGAAAGAGGCCTTGCTCATCAGTGGGCGTTGATAGGCTGATGACGATTCATATATCTCAGTGAATACACAAGAAATAAAATTTAATATATGCATATTATAACAACATTAATGTTGTAATTTTGTAAATATGGGTCGTTCTAAGATCAAAGATAACTAGCATTTCTTTTTATTGAGCATTAAAAGGTCGCGAGTAGTCTAGTAACTTTATAGTTTGAAAACCGTCTGTTCTCACGATCTTTACGACTAGGAAGTTCCTCTAACGAAATTATAAAATAATATTATTATAAATTTATAAAAACGTACAAAGATTCTTCAAGTGTACAGAAAATTTTACCAATATTAATTCGGATTCCGAAACAATATTTAATGCAAAATTTATTGCTTATACTTAGTACTTTGCTTTATCGATATTTGAGGACGTGATATTTGACGATCATATATGACAAAATAAAAATTAATATAACATAAATATTAATTGACTTCTAAGTAAAGTTAACCAAAAGTTATGTAATTGATTACGCATCGTATGAACACCCTACAGATTAGGTATACACACGCACGCACACACACACACACTAGAGCGCGGGGGCGTGTTGTTGTATCAGCACGCCGCCGCACGCGTCCACACTTGGAACACTTGGAACGTGTACACACTTTATTTATTTATACGGAAATTTGGTCAAAAATTAAGTACCTATTTTTTTACATAATTCGAATGAGAATCATGTACCGAGTATGCTCCTTAAATATTGATAGTAATTCACCAGTCACCCTGTATATAGTATTTGTTAAAAAATTTCGTCATTAAGAGATAACAAGTTATTTTGACATTAACTTTTAATCTCTAGTGTTTTTTAATAACAGTTATGACAAGTAACGACAGAAAACCTTTTTCAATATTATTATTATCATTTATTGTCTCCGTATTTTTCATAAGTACAATATTTTTCATAAGTAATAATTCAAACACATAAAAATAATAGTCCATGGAAACGTAAAGACTACAAGCTTTAGCTTGTAATCTTTACTATTAACAGTAGTTATCCTTACCTGGTACGCACACCTGGTATATGTTGGAGTTGTACTCGAGGCTGGCGCTGTTGCCTACTCGTGTGCCGCGACTCCGCTCGTAGCCCGGCTCCTTGAAGTACGGCTCCGGCACCAGGAAGAGCGACTGGATGGACACCAGCACCTGCAACACACACATTAGAGACTTATCTCTAGTTTAAATGCTGAGTTTTAGTGATAAGTAGGTATTTGATAAAATAAACGGTAACATTTATCCAAATACTAGCATTAAATTTGAAGTATGCTTTAGATAGTTTGAAAAGTTTCTGTGTATTTGTCTAAAACCACAGAATGAATTTTGTACTCAGAATATTACTCTATTTCAAACTTCTCCCAGTTTAAGATAACATACGCTTTTTAGTTCATGTGATATCTGAGCCTTTATACTCGTATTACGAATATATGTTTAAAGATAGTTTAAAATTATAATCTGGCAAAAAATAGAAGACTCAAAGATAAAATTCCGAAGACAAACACATTTAATTAATTTCCCTGTAAACATTATCAATGTTTATAAAACCTATTGAAACAAAGATCTACAATATAATCATGGAATTTATTTATCTTGAAGTTACTTAAGTATATAATAATGATATATATTTACTTATGCCCTATATTGCTTACATATTAATTATAGAGCAATATATAATCAATTTACGTATTATGATAGATGTTGAATGAAAGGTATTGAAAATAGAAATTTTTAAAGTGACTATTGTTAGTATCTTACCGATAAGACAAACAATCGATATGTAATACATACAACTGTATATATTGTATACAGTTATACAATATATACAGTTGTATACATACATAACTATGTATATACAGAAACATTCTCATAAAATTCATATTAATGGCAAAGTAAAGTATGTATTTTTAGACTATTATTTATTTTTAAGTATTATTGTTACTGTTTTATTATCACTTCAATAAAATAAAGTTTTATATACATATAACTAATAAATTAAATTAATCTTTAAAAGAAATGCGATATTCAATTTTTTATATAATCGCTTCGATCTTGTAACTGCACAAAATAATTTTAATAACCTTAGAAGTTTACAATACATGTATCAAATATATAAAAATATTAGAGCTTTAAAGCGTTATAGAAATTACAGTAAATCAATTACGCAAAATATGTACATTAGCACCCGAATGTCTCTTTACTCCATATTAGTACGTTTATGTATATGAAAATGTAATTTTTAAAATTTTTAATCAATTTAGAACCATATGTAAAGTAAAAAAATAAAGTTTATAAATATAATATAACAATACTATTATATTTCAATATTTAAAATAACTATTAACTTAATAAAATTATTTAATGAACCTATTTATTCCGGGTAAGGCTCGTGACAATTTGGGTCATCTTATATAACCAATATATTTTAGTGAATCTATAAACTCGTTTAAATTAAACTATTTATTGCTTACGAAAATGTATGAATATTGTACATATATATTTGGATACTGTCTTCTATAATGATATTAATTTGAAGCAATATTATTTCAAAGCGTGTTCAATAACTTACTATTATTCATATTATAAACTATATCACTTTACACACAAAACACAAGAATCCTTTGACTGATTACATACTAAGAAAGTTGGCTTGCCTTAGGCTACAAATTAATATATTATTAAGATCTCTCTGACAAGTAATGTAATATGAACATTTGATTAATTTAGTTTCAATAATTAAGTCTTACAAGTCAGTCACAGTTATGTTTACGTCCATATTAGCATGTCCTCTTCATTATTTACAAAGAAAAATATGAGTAATCACAATTATCTGATTCTATTAGATGTTTGTGACATTGATCGAAATAGACGAAATCTATTGGCTTGTTGTTAAAATAAATTATCTTTGAAGTATTGTATTCGATTTTTTTTGTATATTATTAATATTTAGCCAAAAATAAAGAACACTCTACAAATAGAACACAGATTTTTGTTATTTATAAATTTGGAGTCGGAACTCTTTTAAATATTACAACTAGTAAACCCGGCGAACTCCGTTTCGCCACCAGAAGGCTTTTATATAACATTTCGTTTGGTGATTAAAAGATGAAGATTTTTTTTGTTTTTTACTTGAAAAGGAAAATTTTTATTTCATTTCACAACAGTAATGAATTCATTTCGATTACAAAAATGAAGTGTTATTTAGTTGAACTTCTCTAAGTAAATGAAAGTGAATCCAAAGTAAGTAAAGTAGATACCGAATCGAAGCGTTATACGTGTCCGCAAATTATCCGTTTCATTGAAGTGCTCCTTTGTAAACCACATTTTTTGTTTTTTGGTCTAACTTTAACACAAATAAAGCGGATGGTTTCCAAACTCGTGAACACGCAAAATATAACTGCCCATGTGAAAAACAATGATTTTCTAAATTTATCCCGCAAATACTAAATGGTTTTAAGAGTTCAAACTACAAACACAATACCGGTTTGTCACAATGAGTAGCTGTCAAACAATGTATCATGCGACGACACCATCTACTTAAAATATTGATTTGTAGTACATGTTATATATGATGGCGCTGTATGTGACAAAAGATTTTCCCCCTTTTCTTGTATCTTTCGTTCTGAAGTTATAGCGTCAGGATGGAAAACCGGACTTATTTTTTTATAATAGATTTCTTACAAATATCAAATTGTTTTCCATACGTCATTACATATCTGTCATTATACGTCAATTGCATAGCTGCCAATTGTGTTTCGTTATTCCACGTTTTATAGTGACTGACGTTTCATGTCAAGTCCCACGGGAAGGCTGTCGAACGGGATAAAAAGTATCCTATTGCAATTTCCTGGTTCTAAACTACTTCCCTGCCAATTTTTAGCTAAATCGGTTCAGCCGTTCTTGGGTTATAAGTGGAGTAACTAACACGACTTTCTTTTATATATATCGATTATTTAATATTCATATATGAACATATGTAACTCTGGTGTACAAGATATTTGTTATTGCTATATTATAGAAAGCATGCCAAGAATATTAAACTTTTGCCATAGGCTCTTTAAATTAAAATAAATTTAATTTAAAATTCACATATTTAGCCAGTTGTTATTAAAAACTTATCTACCATCGTAAAAAAAACTTAAAAATATTATTAATATATATTTTGTTGATATGAACTTTGCTTAGTTGTAGAGAGAATGATAAAATCAGCTAATATTTTTAGACAATGCTAGAATAAATTAGTCTTCATATGATATTGTGTACTTTGCTAATGCTTATCAAGTCAACCGAAAAATTGTTTGACCTCTCTTTAAATATGAATTACCCCATTTTTTTAATTTTATATACTTTTATATTATCTTATATATTACACACAATTACACATAATAAACAACACTTTGGATTGGAAAATGATAACAAATTCGAAGCAGCAGACTCACGAAAACTGTAGCATCATCATTAAGTCGCTTTAAGTACAATAAAAACAAAAAAATTGAAAAGTATTAATTTACACTTTACAGGGTCTTTATGAAAACTAAAGACTTTCAGTGTATTACGTTTATGATTACAAAAGAACAATGATCACAAAGATTTTACAGATCATTGTTTTATGAATATTCTGAAGTGACAAAGTTTTATTTATTTGAGGTGATGATAAAGTGTTCTTAATATGTATTCATTTGCACATTTATTTTACTAACATGTGTAATTGGCGGCCGTAAATAAGAAATATTATTTAATGGGTGGCTATTTAAGAAATAGTAAACAAAAATGTAAAGAAAAGTAAAAAAAATCATTGGTAAAGTATGGGATTATGTTTCTATATTAAGACTGGTTACATTCACGTACAAAATTACTATGTATAAAGATTTTGAGAAAATGTACTTAAACTTAAAACCACACAATCTATCGCAATACACATAAAACCCTATCTAAGTGGTTTTAAACAGAAAAGATTTCTGCTAGAGTTACCAACTATATATGTAGCTTATACCAATTTCAGTAGGTATTGATACATTTTGAATGTTTTAAGACTTTAGAAAATTTGGTGATCTGTTTTCTTAAAATATTAACTTTTAGTGAATATTTTTAATGTGTCTTTTCTGAACATTTTCCTTATTCCACATTTACTTAGTTTTTATAAATGTATATGGGGCCGTTCAAGTATTACGTAAACAGATTTATTACAATTATTTACCCCTCCCCCCCCCCCCCCCCTTGTCAGAAAAAAAATAAGCAAACCCCCTCCCCCATGCTTACGTAAATATTTTCAATTACTTTATTTTTTTTAATATAAGTCCAGAAAAAAATATAATTGTATTTTTTATGGATCTACTCGATGTGACGATTAAAAATTAATAACTACAGATGACGTAATCGATGTGTCTTACAAAATACAATGTTGTTTTGTTCAACAGAGGCTGAAAATTGTATGATGTTACTTTTGAATTCACTTCATCGTTTGAAGTTTATCATAATAAGTAATTTATAAACTTATGCCATAATTTTTATATCATAAAAAAATCTATGTTTTCATTACATAAAATTTTTCTTACATGAAAAAAAGGGATTTTAATACCACAAGATTTAAGCTTTGAGCTCAAATATTGTAGCAAGTGATAAATATATTTATGGCGAGGACGCTTACTAATTCACAATTTTAGTTTAATTCAAAAACCACGATTATGACCATACCAGTAAAACATATGTACAAATTTTTCAAACAACTACAAAAATTTCACCAATCAAAATAAACAAGAAGAAATGAATTTTTGTATGTTCTTTAATCAATTCTACGTCCATTAACATCATTAAAAATATTACTGTTATTTAATAACTTGACTATAATTTTCACAAAAATGTATGGCTTTACTACAAATAAATACTTTATTATAAATAACTTTCAGTCAGTCAGTGGTGGCCTAGTGGTTAAGGGGCCCGCCTCTCGTTGCCGAGGGCGCGGGTTCAAACCTGGCAAGTACCAATGTGATTTTTCGGAGTCTTATGTACTTTCTGAGAGTATTTAGACATCACTGACATACGGTGAAGGAAAACATCGTGAGGAAACCTGGACTTATAGTTTCACAATTATAAGTTTGAAATCACCAACACGTCTTGAGCAAGCGTGGTGATTAATGCTCAAACCTTCTCCATGTGAGAAAGAGGCCTTTGCTCAGCAGTGGGCGTCTGATAGGCTGATGATGATGAAATAACTTTATTTTCAATTATTTCTAAGATTTTCACATATGTACTTGTATTGTTCTATGTTTCTGACTTGACCTAAAGTTATTCTAAGAACTTTTTTTATTATTACTTAATGAACTACATGTAATTGAACCTCATTTTTTTAAGTTCTTAAATGCATATCTACAAATTTATTTTAAGTCGAGACAATTATTGGAAATATTACAAGATAATAATTCTTGAATTATGTAAGTTAAACCGAAGAAAATCTAAATTAACCTTCTTAATCTTTTTTACTTTATCCCCTACTTGAACCAATATTCGTGAC
This sequence comes from Danaus chrysippus, assembly GCA_916720795.1. Taxonomy (NCBI): domain Eukaryota; kingdom Metazoa; phylum Arthropoda; class Insecta; order Lepidoptera; family Nymphalidae; genus Danaus; species Danaus chrysippus. Next base: position 3,868,742 of record CAKASE010000077.1, on the reverse strand, counting down.
GCAATAAAAACCTATAAAAACCAATCAATCAAGTTGATTGAAAATTTTGCTTTTATTAATTATTGTATATATGGGTAACTTGGACAGTGGAGGTGAGCGTATAACGCGCGTTAGTTAAGGGGCCCCTTAAACCTACACCTGGGTCGCTAGTCCCAGGCACTGTTGAAGCTCCTCTCCCTGCAACGCGATGGACCCGGCACCCTCACGGTGAATCCATGGAATGCTAAGAAGTTTCGTCTCTATAATACGTATAGATCGAGTATCTAAACTTATATCATAAATTAATTATCAACCTTATATGAAAATACAGAGCCCTAACAGTTTCTCATTCATAAACATACTATCCCGTTCGAAGAATTATATGTGAAAAATAAAAATAATCCCCGTATTGAATTAAAATGATATCAAATTTATCAACGAAAATACAAATAATTCCATATTGTTCTGAATTTTATTCTTTTTTGAATTGAAATAGATTTGAAGATGATAGAGGAAATTGTTACAGAATTTGGAAAGTTTTTACTCATTTCTACAGTTAATTACATAAAATTAATAAATTTATATTTCCATCACGAAAAAGGTAGAAAGCTAAGTAATAATTCAGTTAAAATTTCGAAGGCTAATATAAAAAATAATGATATAAAAAATAATCGTATGATATAGGAATTTAATATTAAACTAGTGATGAAGTTGATAATAAAAAACGACTTTTATAAATATTACATGTACAATGATGTGTCTTTTGTTTATACAACAACTTTTTTAATATATCCAACAGTCGCTATTAGCACATAGTTGGTCGAGTAATTTTAATTATAAAAAATAATATAAGAACAAATTAAATATACGATTACAAGCTGTCATCTATGCAAATGTTAAGACTTATAAAACATAATTACACTTATTTTCAAAGATTTTGTGTATAACCGATAGTTATTGACCATCAAAAGCAGTTATAGTAAAAACAAAACATAATTTTTAAGTGGGAAAAACCTATCATTACCATACTTTTCTGTACTTCGTCTATAAGGATCTGTATTGCTGCTAAAGAACAAAAAATGCTGCTATTTAATTTACAAATCGGTATTTCTCCAAGGAAAGGAGGCACTTTTTATTTTAATTATAATGCCATTCAAAAATTCAACGGTTACCGTTGATGGCATCTTTAACCTAGATACATGTGTAAGTTATAAGTATTGTCAAATTTTTGTTATATTTTTAACCGAAAAGTTAAAATAATAATTCCATTACAAGAATTTTGTTCATAAAACCTTTTAATAATAAGGAAACAAATACGTTTATTTAATTATAATATCAAATCTAGGTTAATTTACAATTGAATAGTATCAACAGAAATATTTTAATTTTTAACTTATATTCTGAAAAATACATTATGCGACATATCTTTTTACATGTTCCAAGTAAACCTGGCGAACTCCGTGTCGCCTCCAGAAGGCTTTGTTTTATGTAACATTTCGTTTGGTGATTAAAAGATGAAATATTTTTTTTGTTTTATATTTGAAAAGGAAAATTTTTATTTCATTTCACAACAGTAATGATTTCATTTCGATTATAAAATTAAAATGTTATTTAGTTGAACTTCTCTAAGTAAATGAAAGTGAATCCAAAGTAGATACCGAATCGAAGCGTTATACATGTCCGCAAATTATCCGTTTCATTGAAGTGCTCCTTTGTAAACCACATTTTTTGTTTTTTGGTCTAACTTTAACACAAATAAAGCGGATGGTTTCCAAACTCGTGAACACGCAAAATATAACTGCATGTGAAAAACAATGATTTTCTAAATTTATCCCGCAAATACTAAATTACATATCTGTCATTATACGTCAATTGTGTTTCGTTATTCCACGTTTTATAGTGACTGACGTTTCATGTCAAGTCCCACGGGAATGCTGTTGAATGGGATGAATGGGATAAATCTCCCTGCCAATTTTTAGCTAAATCGGTTCAGCCGTTCTTGAGTTATAAGTGGAGTCACTAACACGACTTTCTTTTATAAATATAGATTTACAAAGTTTTGTGTTAATTCTTAGGTTTCAGTCTTATAATTTAAATATAAAGAACAAAATAATAAAATCTCAAAGTTTCATTTTATACAGTACAGCAGATTCGCTTTTTTTTATTGAAATCATTTTTTACCACCACTGTGGCAAATTTTTTGCTACACGCAGATATATTAAATATTTAATATAATAACGACCATGGAAGAAACTTTTTTCAATATAATCTACCAATCAGAGAGTAAATCATCTTTACGTGTCACCAAAGTCAAATAGTAATCCGCATTAGAATCTGTCAGTGCGTATAATGTAGGTACCAATTACTCAAGAAACATCTCTTTGTTATGTTCTACGATATTTCGCAGATGTGCTTCTGCACCTGACCTTATTAAATATATTGTGCAACTACTATATAGGTAATTATAACATCGGAATTTGAATGGAGTTATTAAAAATATATATTAGTATTTCTTCTTAATTGATATATTACTATTTCGTCTTAATTGAAACCTTCTTCAAGATGTTGCCTATTCTGTCAGTAACTCCCTTTACATATGGTAGAATTGCAGGTTGTCGCTCAACTGTAGGTGGCTTTATCTGGCATCCAGAGCGGTACGCAAGACAATTAAGAAATCGATGGCGGTAGGAGATAAAATGACCAGACCAACTGACAGACACTCACATCTCGTCTGCCTGTGATCACGGTTGCTGAAAAGTAGCCGAAACGTCGGGAGTATGTAGTTTCTAAAATAAAACGCGAAGTAAAATCCGAAAATATTAGTTTCATTTAAATGTGTACTCGCAAAAATCTTAGATCTCATTATTCTTACAAAATGTCTTTTGACTTCAAACAATTCAGAAAGTTTAAACACATGAGTGAAACTTTGTTTAGTTTGTCTCAATGTACACTTCATGTTGTGAGGAGACAACATTCTTAATACTTAACATAGTCTTAATTCAATATCAACTCTTAGTCTTAAAACAAAGAGATTATTTTTGAACAACCTTAAGTTTTCAAGTCTGTTCCCAAGGCTTTATTTAAGAACAATAAAATTAATTGTAGTCGTTCGTATTTCAAACATATTTTATGCAATATTTTGTTTTTAAGGTAGCATTTAAGCTACATAATAATTGAATATATTATTTTGATTTACGGTACTCATTCGTTAAATCACATTTTTCAAAAACCTGTCAAATAACTATTTATATACAGTAACTACAGTTATTTAAAGAAACAATTTTATTAACCCCAAAAAGCGCAAACATGAATACAAATGAAAAAACAATTCTTTTAAAATCACAGCGAAAGGAACGAATGAATTGATGAATAAATGAACAGAGGAACGATCAAACGAACCAACGAATAAATTAATAAATAAATATAGAGGCTGGTTACAAACTATACAGGGTGACTGGTGAATTACTATCGATATTTGAGGACGTGATATTTGACGATCATATATGACAAAATAAAAATTAATATAACATAAATATTAATAAACTTCTAAGTAAAGTTAACCAAAAGTTATGTAATTAATTACGCATCGTATGAACACCCTACAGATTAGGTATACACACACACTCACACAGACGCGGCGGCGGCGTAGTGTTGTATCAGCACGCCGCCGCACGCCTCCACACTTGGAACACTTGGAACGTGTCAACACTTTATTTATTTATACGGAAATTTGCTCAAAAATTAAGGACCTATTTTTTTTCCATAATTCGAATGAGAATCATGTACCGAGTATGCTCCTTAAATATTGATAGTAATTCACCAGTCACCCTGTATAACTTTAAACTCCAACATCAATGAGTATACGATATAATTGAAACGTTCCATATGTTTTCAATAATGTTGCCGATTAATGACTTTATAAATAAACATTATATTTTTATAAAAAAAAACAATGTGCATTTATTAAAAGAAGTTTGCTAAAAATATTCAACTTCACTTAATAAGTAGCAAGCTTTGATATGTAATAATATTTAAGAACTGTATGCATTACAACATAAACCATAATACAAATAAAATACATCATCATCATCAGCCTATTAGACGCCCACTGCTGAGCAAGGCCTCTTTCTCACATGGAGAAGGTTTGAGCATTAATCACCACGCTTGCTCAAGACGGGTTGGTGATTTCAAACTTATAATTGTGAAACTATAAGTTCAGGTTTCCTCACAATGTTTTCCTTCAACGTATGTCAGTGATGTCTAAATACTCTCAGAAAGTACATATGACTCCTAAAAAGTCGGTGGTGGCCTAGTGGTTAAGAGGCCCGCCTCTCGTTGCCGAGTGCGCGGGTTCAAACCTGGCAAGTACCAATAAAATACACTCTTAACTAATCTCACTGTGGTCACTATTGCAGTCATTTAAATCAGATATAATTTTAAAATTTATATCAATATATATTATATATACATATATCGGCGCTACCAGCTTTAATAACGGATGCGACATGAAAATAATTTGAGGCTGTCATCAATTCTTATTAAACCTCATTAGTATTTATGATTATTGTTAAAAGTAAAACGAAATCAAAGGTTGTTTAAAAGAGAATAGAATTATGTTTGAATGTTGGTATAAATATGACGTCTGGACACACGACGGCAGGGTTGAGAGTTCAGAGAGTGCGTATCATTGAAGTATGTGATTATGAAGAACCTTCGACAAATACAGGAACATTAAGAACAGTTGAAGTTTCATTTTAAAATATCATGGAACGTACTGAAAGAAGTGATATTAGTAACGTCAGCGAGATTCTTTGTAAAAACAACGAATATGTAATAAATCCGATATATATATATATATATATGTGTGTTAATCCGATATATACATATATATGTGTATAAAAACACGTTCCATTAAATTCTTATAATCATTTTCAACTTTTGAGTATTTTTTTCCACTTCGTCCACAAAATCTATCGGGTCGGCTTAACGGATTTTATGTCTATCTTACAGAGAGGGTAGTAAAGGGGAGAGTTAGTTATAATGTTAAAATATTTAAACTTGTATTCATTTAGTTCTATTTATACACGAACATGATGAACTAAAAAATAAGTTCTACTTATTGTTGCTATTACCATTTAAACATATATTTAAATAGTTTTTAAATTTAAAACGTCTATATAATGAGGATTTAAACTTCAACTAGATGCTGATATTCTCATTTTTATACACTACTAGCTGACCCGGCAGACTTCGTACTGCCTCAATCAAGAAATAAATTATGTCTTATTTATTTTTTTTGGTGTTTTTACTTTAAGCCATAAATCTCCGTGTTCTGAAGTGTGACAAAATGATTGACATATTAGTTAGTTGTCAAATCTAATGTCAAAAAACCTTTTGTATGGGAAATAAAAAAGCGCTGTTTTTAGGGTTTTCTCGGAAATTAATAAAAAAATTTCAGCTTTTAAACCTTCCCTGAACCTCCACAAATATTTCAAGCCTATGATAAGATCAATCCGTTCAGTCGTTCTCGAGTTTAAGTGAGACCAAGGAACAGCAATTCATTTTTATATATATATATAGACTAGTTTTTGCCCGCGACTTCGTCCGCGTTAGTTTCGTCATTAGTAATATATGTATAGCTGACCAGGCGAACTCTATTCCGTCTTAGAGGCCATAAATAATCAGGTTTTTCCTGTTTCAATCAAACAGAATGATTGACATATTAGTTAGTTGTCAAATCTAATGTCAAAAAAAGCATTTGTATGGGAAATAGAAAAGGGCTGTTTTTAGGGTTTTCCCGGCAATTATTCCAATTTTTCTCACCTTTTATACCTTCCCTGAACCTCCACGAACATTTCAAGACTAATATAAGATAAATCCGTTCAGCTGTTCTCGAGTTTTAGCGAGACTAAGGAACAGCAATCCATTTTTATATATATAGAAGATGATATATGTATATAATGAGATCTAAGATTTACGAGTCCTATTCATTTAAATGAATCTTATATTTTTTACATATATGTAGTACGCGTTTATTATTTCTGATAAAATACTACTCCCGACGTTTCGGTTACTTTACAGCAACCGTGATCATTAAGACGAGATGTGAATGTCTGTCAGTTAGTCTTTAATACCAAGAAATGTGATTAATAACAACAGTATGTTGTTTTTATCAAAAATAAAGTGGCGTAGTACATCCGAAAAATATTAGTTTCATTTAAATGACTATATATATTATAATTATTAGTATTATAAAACACAATTCAGTATTTGAAGCTGCGACTTTCCGTTCATTGCGTTTTTGTCGCTTCTCCATCTAAGCCATCGTATTTGGTAGCCCTAGTATAAGTTTCATTTATCAAACTCAGTAAGTAACTTTTCACTTCATTCATAATCTGTTTGTGAACTGTCGTGCGAACAACAAAATTAACGAACTCTGCGACTCATAATGAAAACTTGTAGTAAATATAAAAAAAGTCAATATAACAATTGTTTGTAAACTAAATTAATCTTTTTTTTTGAGTAATGTATTTAATTTATTATATGTAAGTACCTCCTCTCAATGATGATCGAGTCCAGTATCTGTTTCATGTTGATGCGACTCTTCTCAATCTGTAATGATTTTAATAAACATGTTTTATCATATATATTTAGGATTCTAACAAAATCCTTATAAAAATATAGTTTTCTTATAAAGCCAGTACTTTTAAACAACAATGAAACCTTAACTAGAGCAAACTAATTATTATCTTTAACCAAAACACCTTAAATGAGTTAAATTCTATTTACAATAATTCAAATCGTGTTCACAACATACTTTCCCGCGTTCAAAGAGAACAAGCCAAGCGTCATAGCTTTAATATCACTTCGGATGCGTTCGGGAATATAAAGTGTGTTCCCTAAATATATACATATGTACATATATTGGAAGCTCGTGGTGGCTAGAACAACGCGACATGGTCACCTCGCTCAGCCATGAGGACATAATGAAAGAGATAGAAAGAGTGTGAGACAGAGAGAGAGATATGCATAGTAAATATCGCTCTTCAAACTATTTTTCGACCTTTTGTATAAAATGACGAAATGTGATATAGAAGTAAAATTGTTGAATTCACATTATACGAGTAGATCAAGGTATACCTATATGAAATTCAACGCAGCACTTGAAAATGCAAGTTTGTCGAAAAGCACGGATAGTGAGCTCCGTTATTTGAAAGAAATGTCCTGCTTCTTGTGATAATTCTAAACTTCCATCGTATGTAATGAAGTAGCAAGTAGACTTAAATTGTACGAAATTATCTCCACAATTATTTTATATAGATACGTTTTTCTTGTAAACAGTATCTGAAAGGAATTATTATCAAAAACCTTCTTTTGGGTGTTATTTTTTATTTTTTACGCAAAGATACGAGTTTTTAAAGTTAAATTTCGGTACAACACATGAATACATAAGATTTCAAAGGTTCAAAATTCCCGGGGAACTTACCAAGTAACAAACTATATAACTGCAATACTTTATAAATCGATATGTTTTACTAAAATTTCACACTTTAAGTTAAACGTGCCTTAATGAGTTTAAAATAATTATTATCTGAACACAAAACACAAACTAACTTACAGAACAAGAAAATCTCAAAGAACTCAATTTGATTTGCAAAACACAAATAGCGTCACTACTTTCCCGCTCAACAGTTATTTTTTTTTTGGTTATGTCCGTTCCGTTCAGAACAGGCAAAGAGAACAAAGCCCATACAGCCATGTCTTTTGTATTTTGTATCTTTAATTATTTTTAAATGACTTAATCTCCTCTTTATTCTTGACGCAAGTTTTTATATCAGGCCTAAGCTATGTCTTCTGTTAATTTTCTTCTTAAATATTTTTTTTTAATTTAAGGCCGAAGACATGTCTTCTTTTAATTTTTCTTCTGGAATCATTTTTTAATTATAAGGCCGAAGCCTTGACTGTAGTTTTTTTTGTCAAATTCTTGGTTTTTTTTTTACATTCCGTTTTTTTTCAATGTCAAGTCCTTGTAATGTCATTTTTAGTACAATAATTAATTTGTCAAAATCGATATAACAGTCAAATTCTGAAAATAGCTGAAATAGCTGAAAGCAAATGTCTTAAACAAAACGAACAAATTAGTATTATATACATATGTACAAATAACAATTAGATTTCATTTATTGTAGAAACAATAAAGCCATAAACTGGCAAGAAGCATTCTTGAATGCTTAGTATTTGCTGAAGGCGGCGCGGGATTTTATTTATAATAGGAAATTACTAAAGTTTTGGGTTTTATTTAAAATTAAGTTTAACTTTTGAAAGATATATTAACTGCAATAAATAAGTTTATATATTTTACAATTGCTAACTCTTCCATGCTTAAGTTACAAGTAGTGACACCTATGTTTTACATTTCAAAGTAAAATGATTTTGAACAGTATTTTAATTTAAAAAATTTGAAAAAACTTAATGACTTCTTAAGTTAAAATACCTTAAAATTATTATGAAGTAAAAAAATATTTTCTTAACAGTCTATTAAATTATATTTATTTGTAATGGTAATCTAATAACGAAATCATTGCCTTTATTGTCTAAGGAGCTTACGTCAAACGTCAAATGAGAGAAGTGTTTGTTTTTGAATTTTAACGGCGCACCGGTACCGTATAGCTCTGTAAAGTCGGTTCAAATTGTTTTATTATTTTGTTACTAATATGTTATTGTGAATTTATCAAGATGGATAACTGTGACGACATTCGTGACGAGGATTTTATCACGTTTCTTCATGGATTAGGTGTAGAGACGTATAAGAAGTCTTTTGAGTGGATGTTAAACGATCTAGACTTTTCTGGAGTTTTGCAGTGGATTTACAACAATTTGGATCATTATAATGCATTAACTGCTAGAGAAGAGTGCAGGTTAAGTATTTCAGATAACGCAAAACTCTAAAAGTCGCCTTGGTAAAATCGACACGAAGTATTGTGTTACGACACTTAGTTATGAGTTCTATAACTGTACTAAAACAAATAGCTAGTAATATATAATTTAATTTTTAATTTAAACATTTTAATCTTTATCATTAACAGATATGCAGAGTTAGAGAAGGAAGGAAAATTATTCTCACGTGAAAACTTATAAACACAAAACCAATCAATACAAGATGATTTCGAAGGTTTAGTCCTAGGTGGGGTTTCGATTCTTTAGAGGACGCTAAACTTGATATTAAAAGGCAGAAAGAGAAGCTTGCAATGTAACAAATTCATGAAGAAATGCTTAATGAAATGATCACTCAAGAAGAGTAAGTCATTATCATCAACTGTATACATTTTAATGATATTTAACATAGTGGAAGCATTTAAATTGTTGTTTCATTTAAAATTAGATATGAATAAGGATCCTAAGCTTCTCAGAAATATTTAACATTAATTATTAAAAACACATAATCAATATTTATACATATTTAGGTCTACTAAGAGGTCCTCACATTAGATATTGCTAGATTAGAAACAGTACAGAAACAATATAATCAGGATGTCACTACAGCTAGCGAGCAGTGCTTGCAATTGGCTGAAGAAGTTGAAAACATTACCAGTAGTGTAATGAACAATATTGCAGAGGTTTTGAATGTTTATGGCTCCAGCATCAATGATAAAGTATGTTTAATGCTATTGATGATTATTTGCAATAGTATACTTAAGCAATCATTAGTAAAAAAATAACTAGAATAACTATTAAGGTGACCATATAAGTATAGCTTATATTTAAAAGCATACATTAAGTATCTTTGTAAGTTAAGACTTGGTAATTCTTAGTTGAATGACCAAAAGTTTTGGCCTACTTTATTTTTTTAACTATCACTTAAATATACTAAGCTTTGTTCTAATAACTCTTTTACATGACAGTGAACTTTTTTCTATTTTACAAGTTTATAATCTTTTATACATAAATACATTTATATTGCTACACTTAACTTGTGTTAAAGTCATAATTATGTTATCAAAGTATGAAAATGTATCATATAATGTTATTCAACATATATTCCAGGAATTATCAAAACAGTTCTTTACATTTGGTCCTCTAGAATCGTATCAACAGACACAGTCACTGTTTAAGTCTCATTTTGATTTGTACACCAATAAGAAGTTCAACAACCTCCAAACAGATGTGAATGAGGATGATTTACGAACAGCCCTCATTGAAGCTAAGGATATGGAGGAATGGTAAGGTTTTCTTATAATAGACTATATGATATTTTATATATATAGATTACTAGCTTTTGCCGCGACTCCGTCCGCGTGGAACAGTGACTTACGGCAGATTTTTGGTTCTTCCCACATAGTTCCCATTCTTGTGGGGTTTTCGGAATGGTTGAGTTCCCGTAGAATTTTCAGGATAAAACCTATGTTTTTTTTATTCACAATGAAATACTCTTAACCAACAACATATTTATTTGTTTATTTGAATAAAGATTAATATTATTATGTTGATCCAACTTAAACAAATTATTTCGACCAAATTAGGTGCCATAAAAACGGTTTTTGTGAGTTAATCTTAAAAGATAGACATATACTGTCCGGAGTGTTTTTTAGATCATTAAAAGAGCTATTATTCTTTAATACATATTTTTTGTGTATCTTGAACCGTTTTCACGGCGCACGCAACGGAAGGCTTCAAAGATGAAATAATTTCTCCCGTTTTTTACACATTTACCACTATATCTTTGCTCCTATTGGTCGTAGCGTGATGTTATATAGCCCACAGCCTTCCTCGATAACTGGACTATCCAACACAAAAAGAATTATTCAATTCGAACCAGTAGTTTCGGAGATTAGCGCTTTCAAACAAACAAACAAACTCTTCAGCTTTATAATATTAGTATAGATTAGATTTTCCCTTTAGTTTGAGCTAGGAATTGGGCATATAATATTAAAAGTAGGTATGTGTATGTTTTAAGTGACCTACTTTTTTATTGATATCTTATTAAATTTTAGATATACATATAACTGTATAGTTTTATCAATATCTAAGCAGTAAGTTTTTGTGTTAAAGAGTATTAGAAATCTATATACCCTTACAAACATTTATACTTTTTTGGGACTATTTGCAAATCTCATAATATATCTTATTCTTATGTTTAAACAAATGAATCTAGAAATAAAAGATTTCCCAGTCTATCTTGTGAAATAGCAACAAGTAACTATACAATCAGTCACCCAAGTTTTTCAATATGAATAATAAATTTTCTCATTCTATGTTTCAGTCTCTCTAATGCCGTCTGTACATACATAGAATCCAAAGCCGAGCTGAGCGGGGAGCTTGCCAAGTTGATGCTTGTGACTAACTATAGTCATTTACATTCAAGTGAAATTAGTAATTACGTATGTATATAAATGATATGGTTAGTTAATAAATTTCATTCAATATTCACGTAATATGATAACGCATATAGATATTGTAGTTAAAATTCATAAAAAAAATAAATGTTAAAATGTATAGAATCTTCTTCTTAATGTTCTTTCTAATTACTTGGACACGCACCTTCACCAATTTTTTTTGCTTTCTCCGAGAAAAGCTCTGGTCACTAGTTTAGTGAATCCTTAGATTTTGGTAGAGAATATTTTTTTTTGAACATGGGTTTCGTTTTCCGACCCTAATTGAAACTGATGGTCCAATCAAAATAATTTTTGATAAAAGTTAAACACCACACCAAACAACTAAGCTATCTCAAAATTCTTGACGAGATCGGACATTAAGTTGCTGAAATTATATCCATGAATGACCAGAGTATAGCAGTTTTCTTGTTTCACTCAATAAATTTATTACTAACTTATATTTCCAGGCTTTGTTCATTGGAGGCTCAAAGTGCCATCAGTTTACTGGAACAAGAGGAGTGTATATTGGAGCAACAGTTACTGTCCATAGTCAAACAGTACAGCGAGGCCCGGAGCAGGCTGGCTGTGTCCACAAGAACTACCTCCGCTATGATGATGAGGAGGTCAGTATAAATTGGTGAAGTTACATCACATATATGGAAATGAACCAGGAAGGAATTAATGATTTAGAGTCTCTAAATGTCGGTCTATTTGTTTGAAATTTTAATACATTGATATTTTTTATATTGTCTATCATTGTTTAAGTATTTATTAATTTGTAAAGAATTAAATTACTATAGTATATATCGGAATTATTACACATTCGTTGTTTTTAAAGAGAGAGACGCCAGCCTCGTTGACGTAACAAATGTCACTTCTTCTAGAACGTTCCATTATATTTTAAAATGAAACTTCAATTGTTCTTAATGTTCCTGTATTTCTGGAAGGTTCTTCATAATCACATAATTTAATGACACACACTCACTGAACTCTGAATTCTCAATTCTGCCGTCGTGCGTCCAGACGTCATATTTATACGAAGATTTAAACATAGTTCTATTCTCCTTTAAAACAATCGTTGATTTCGTTTTACTTTTAACAATAATTCTGAATACTAATGAGTTTTAATAAGAATTGATGACAGCCTCAAATTATTTTCATGTCGCATCCGTTATTAAAGCTGATAGCGCCGATATATATAATAAAAATATATTAAATTCGTGATTTTTGTATTGTTGAAGGAAGATTCAAAGACGGAACATATAATAAAGTGATCTAAGTATATTGTGTTTGACATCATAATTTTAACAATAACGACAAAGCAGACCAGCTCAGTGGTTCCAGAAGACATTAGTGTTTTAAATGTCCGCTCCCACATATGATTGCAAGCAAACTGTGCGTGTAATATTCCTATCACACCTAACAAACGCCCTGATGGCCTTGAAGACCTGAATCGATTTCTAAAAAACATAGCTAAGAATACTCAACGGATATACCTTTCAAACAAAAAAACCGCATTAAAATCGGATCATCCGTTTGGGAGCTACGTTACATCAGACAGACACATACACACACACAGACACATAGACACGTCAAAATTATAATCCTGTCGTTTTTGCGTCGGGGATTAAAAACACAACAGTAATGAATAAAATTAGTAATGAATTTTGTATTTATTTTCCAGAGAAATCTACAAAGACCTATCATACCTAGTGGATGTATGTCAGCAGGCTGTAACGTTAGATCGTCTCGTGTACTACGCATTAAGACGGGAGCTATGTACTATGGAGGATGTAATGCAGTTCGCGGCTCATCTACGCTTGTATGTGATACAGGAGAGCGAAATAGTTGCTGATACAACCTACTAAATGACTTGAGCCTGTCCAGAACTCACATTAACTCATTCCTGGAACATACTTCAAAGGCATTCCTTGTAGGTTATTTTCAAATTTGGTAGAGGGAGGAGCTTGGACAGTGGAGGTGAGCGTTTAATCCGCGTTAGATAGGGCCTTAAACCTACACCTGGGTCGCAAGTCACAGACACTGTTGAAGCTCCTCTCTTTACAATGAATGGACCCGGCACCCGCACGATGAATACATTGAATGCTAAGAGGTTTTGTCTCTATATAGTTTGTATTGTGTTTGTAATTAATTGATATACACCCAAATTTATTATTTGGATAAAAACTTTACTATTAAATAAGGATTATCGTATAAAGGCATAGATATAATTTGTTTTAGGATAGAACTAAAACGGTTTAGTGCTGCCATCTAGTTAAACTTAAACACACATATAGTAAAATATGTTTAGATTTTATTTTTTTTAATTAATTAAAAGCATTATAATTTTATTCTGACCTACTTTATTTAAGTTTCTGATTTGTTTTTAAGTTTTTTTAATAATTCTGATGCAATTAATTTAAAACATATTTATTTTTTTGACATATATGTAATTTATAATTTTTCAGAAATTAATGACGGATATATGCAAAGAACAGGAAAATGTTGAAAGAAATCTACAAAAATCAAACATTTTATTACAAAGTTTGTCTTCAATACTTGCAGTAAATAGTACAGATGTGTTGTTATATGTTAAGACTTATAATGAATTGATGAGTAGAGGTAGCCAGTTGAAAGAAAATGTAACTAAGGAATATAAAAGAAAGGAAAATGAATTGATGCAATAGTAAGTATGATTTGAGTGTAATTTATATAAATATATATTTTTTGTGTCTTAGGAATTAATCTAGGTAAAACTACATATTTACCAATATAACAATCATTTAACGAGACGATTTTAGAAAAGTTATTGAAAAATACTATAACTCTTTTGTATAATCACAAAAAGAACATTTTTTGATAATCATTTGGGCTTGTAAAATAGTTTTTTAATAATCTCAAATTAATAATTTTAAATGGAGTAATAGATGCAAATTAATATGTAGTTGACAGAAATACTCCTCTAAATACAAAATACCGTAAATTTCATGTTCAATCATCGTTTGAGTACAAATAAAAAAAAAATTATACTTCTATCCCTGCTATGTTGCGGGCTGTAGTGTGACATGCGATAGAGTAACAGAAATGTCGAACTTCAATTATAATACAACAATTAATTTTCCAAAATTGTGAACATAGTTTGAAATTCATAAACTATATTCGTCTCTGTCATACACTTCTTTTAAGGTCAAAAATTCCTTAACAGCTCAGTTCTTTAGGCCGAACCAATTAAATGAATGAACTTATGTATTAACACTCAACATACTGACTTGGCATTCATTAACATATAATATTAATAGCTACTAAAACTGTTACTCCAAAGTTTCCTTCATATTATCTTCTATCTTCTTCTTCTATACAGGGTGACTGGTGAATTACTATCAATATTTAAGGAGAATACTCGGTACATGATTCTCATTCGAATTATGTAAAAAAAATAGGCACTTAATTTTTGACAAAATTTCCGTATAAATAAATAAAGTGTTGATACGTTCCAAGTGTTCCAAGTGTGGACGCGTGCGGCGGCGTGCTGATACAACACCACGCCGCGCGCGCGTATGTGTGAGTGTGTGTGTATACCTAATCTGTAGGGTGGTTACACGATGCGTAATTAATTACAGAACTTTTGGTTAACTTTACTTAGAAGTTTATTAATATTTATGTTATATTAATTTTTATTTTGTCATATATGATCGTCAAATATCACGTCCTCAAGTATCGATAGTAATTCACCATTCACCCTGTATATATAAAAATGGATTGCTGTTCCTTAGTCTCGCTAAAACTCAAAAACAGCTGAACGGATTTATCTTATCTTAGTCTTGAAATGTTTGTGGAGGTTCAGGGAAGGTATAAAAGCTGAAAAAAAAGATTCATTACTGGGAAAACCATAAAAACAACCCTTTTCTACTTCCCATACAAACGTTTTTTTGACATTAGATTTGACAACTAACTAATATGTCAATCATTCTGTCGCACTTCAAAACTCGGAGATTTATGGCTTACAGGTAAACTCCAAAAATATAAATAAAAAAATGTAATAGATATTTCTTGATTATAGGGCGATACGAAGTTCGCCAGGTCTTCTAGTATACAATAAATTATCAGTAAGAATTCATCGGCCCACCTAAGATCCTACATATATGATGGTTGTACAAAACAACCAAACTGCAACAACACAGTCATTTCAGCCATGAGACACCGACTGATACAAGACAGAGATGTTGTGGATGAAAGGATCGTTGAAACAAGCGTTATGTTCAATGATATTAAGGTAATGAAGATTATGGTGTCATAAAGTGATCACATTGTGAATTTTATAATAATATTTGAATGAGACTACTATTTTTCCGATTACTACGAGTATTTTATTATTTTTAATGGTCGAAAAGATGTTTACCGTTATCACGGTTGGTGAAAAGTAACAGTAACGTCAGGAGAATGTGGTTTTTAAAAATAATATAATAACGCGTATGTAGTAATCAGAAAATGTTTAGTTTTTATTAAATGAATATCCGCGAAAGTCTTCGATATTATTATATAAAATATTTTTTGCATTTTAAAAGCAATTAAATTTGACATATTTAACAAAAAATTATAGATATTAATTTGAAATATTTAAATTATAATTAATATTTTCAGAAAAACGTCAAACATAATATGAGGAAGTTGTGGCAATGGTTTCTTACGGACCAGTCAAAATTGTTAGCAGCTATCAAGAATATAAGAGGATATATAATTAATATACATAATAAATATGTTTGATTATTGTTGTTATTTATTTAGTATTCTGTATTTGTTTAATCATTATTATATTTTTTTTATTCCTAGTTTTAGCTCGCGACTTCGTCCGCGTAAATTTCGGAATTAGTAATATATGTATAGCTGACTGGGCAAACTCTATTCAGCCATAGAGGCTGTAAATAACCACATTGGAATTTATTATTATTTTTTCTTTTTCCTTAAAAATTAATAAAATTCAATATCCTATGTCCATCTCCTTTTTCTGCACTATCTTCCTGCCAATTTCAAACTATATCCGTACAGCCGTTCTTGAGTTATAAATAGTGTAACTAACACAACTTAATCTTATTATAGATATCTTAAAACAAAAAAATAAATTTGGTGTTAAATACCATTTTCAATTAGAAGTTTCATTAAGTATAGAGTTGTTTTTCTTTCTTGAGAATTTCAAAATAAAGATACAAATTGAACATATTTTAATTATAATTTATTCAATAATATAAGTATAGGAATATAATCTTATGGTACATACATCACATTGATACAGTCAAAAAATATAAAAATGACTATACATAGTACAACCTCAGTGAAGCAGCGTTTAAAATATTATAAAATAGGTAAAAAGGTTCTTCATTACTTAAAATATCCTTAGAGTACAGTTTTTTTTTTGTATTTTTTATACAAATTTTCAGTCCCACGTCGGTCTTGGTTTTTTCCTAAGCAGAGTGTCTTCCGGTGATATGTGTATCGGATTTGTAAAATCAATTTCTATATTCTCTGGTATAGTTTGAAAGTATGCGCTCCCTCTTGTGTTATCTGAAAAGTATTGAATTGTTATAATTAGATATTTATCAACCAAGATATTTATTTTATAATTTCCCCCCTCATTTTTGACAGCCCGCTATATTTAATTCACAAGATGTCACTAAAATAATGTCAAACCAAATCATTGTAATAGTTACATAAAAGACCAATAAAGGAATCATTTACGAATTACATAATAAATCTTCTGAATTTTGTATATTTTAATGATCCTATTAAAAAGTGCCCATTCATTTAAAGGTATAGCAAAATGCATAATAAAACCAAATAAATACGTTAGAGTTCCTATTTTGTAATTGATACTGTTCTAAAACTTATTCATAACTGTAAAAGTTCAAAGTTTGTTGGACGATGTAAACTTGTAATACTCGTATTAATAGTCAATGTTATATAGTTACCAGTTAAGTTGAGCCTAGCTATGATATCCTCCAGGTGTTGTCTGTCTAGGGTCGTTCTGACTGTGAGGCGATCACGATAAAGACTGCCACGATGACGGACGGAGCCGCGGTTCAAGAGAGGCAGAGTGAACACCGTCTCGGATAAAGGAGTTAGATCCGAACCGAATTCCTATAGAACATATATTAATATAAATATATACAGAGTTTTTTTAAGCTATGGCTGCATTTGCACTGTAGTTGTGGAATATTATGCCAATGTCATACGAAGTTATTATACAGTGTGTGTACGATATACAATAATTATATGGATTGAATTTAAAATGTTATTAAAACTCTGAAGTCGTGATCTAGCCGAAGATGGATTGCGCTGTTTGGATTTACATTGAAAGGTTCACTTGGTAGGAAAATATAATTTTTTGCGTATAATTTGTAATGTTTGTAGTTTTCATGTCTCTTTTATAAGAAATGTTAATATTTGAAAGTTTTAGTCGTATATCTCTTTTTAGACAACTTTTTTTATACATTTTACTATAATGTGCCCTACCGTTCAGAAACACGAATGCTTATAATGAAATGGCTTAGAAGGGAATTTATGATTTTATGATGATTTTGCCTCCATATTTTTTATAACATTGCAAATAAAATTTTCTTTATATCTCTTATAATTTGAACACAATTTATGCCTATAATTTTATAACATAATAATATATAACACAATTTAAGTCAGTGGTGGCTCAGTGGTTAAAGGGCCCGCCTCTCGTTGCCGAGGGCGCGAGTTCGATCCTGGCCCGGGCAAGTACCAATGTGATTTTTCCGAATCATATGTACTTTCTAAGAATATTTAGACATCACTGATTAATGTTGATTCCCAAAAAGAGGGTTGATGTCAGGCAGGCGGCCGGTCGTAAAAACAAATAGCCAAAACCATTCACAACATGTTAGGCAGACCCTGGCTATAGCTGGGAAAAATTGCCAGGTAGAAGAATAATATATAACACAATTTATTGACAACCCCATTTTGACAGGTTACACCTAGTAAATTGAAAAAAAAGCTTTATGTGTGCCAAATGTATGCAACCAAGGATATATAAAATTTGGTCGCATTACCTTACAAGTGACGTATCGAGGGATATATACGATCAAAGTATAAAGTGGTGCATCGTAGCAAACGTGCCGTATTAAACGCTATAGTTTCCATTTGGTCGTCTTATAACAAGAACGAATAATTTGGTAGTCGGTCATTTGACATGACGTTTAATAATGCGTTGTTAATTTGTCATCTTGGGACGTAAACATTTTATCAAACATTTATAATTTTGTAGGTTGGTTAGTAAATGCTGTGTTTAGATTAAACAAACATTGATTGGTGAAACTGGGTCTTAGAGTATTCTTATTATCTTTTGAATTAACAACTTTATGATTAAATATTTGTCGAACATATCAATAAATATTACCTTTGGTGAAGCTTGTCTCCCAACCCACACATAGATGGAGCCACTGACTGTGTCAAGAGTATAGGTGTCCTGAAAATATTATTAAGTAACTAGTATTTGCCCGCGACTTCGTCCGCGTTAATTTCATCATCTTCTTCTTCTATATATATAAAAATGGATTGCTGTTCGTTAGTCGCGCTAAAACTCGAGAACAGCTAAACGGATTTATCTTAGTTTTGAAATGTTCGTGGAGGTTCAGGGAAGGTATAAAATCTGAAAAAAATTGATTAACTACTGGGAAAACCATAAAAACAGCCCTTCTTTATTTCCCATACAAACGTTTTTTTTGACATTAGATTTGACAACTAATATGTCAATAATTCTGTCGCACTTCAAAACACGCAGATTTATGGCTTACAGGTAAACTCCAAAAATATAAATAAAAAACGTAATAGATATTTCTTGATCATAGGGCGATACGAAGTTCGCCAGGTCTTCTAGTTAGTAATATATGTATAGCTGACCGGGCGAACTCTATTCCGTCCTAGAGGCCATAAATAATGAGGATTTTCCTGTTTCAATCGAACAGAATGATTGACATATTACTTATTAGTTAGTTGTCAAATCTAATGTCAAAGAAAACATTTGTATGGGAAATAGAAAAGGGCTGTTTTTAGGGTTTTCCCGAAAATTAATCAATTTTTCTCATCTTTTAAACCTTCCCTGAACCTCCACGAACATTTCAAGACTAAGATAAAATAAATCCGTTCAGCTGTTCTCGAGTTTTAGCAAGACTAAGGAACAGCAATCCATTTTTATATATATAGAAGATTAGACATCAGTCGAGATTTTAAACGTTAAACATTCTACGCTCCTGGAGAGGGAATAGAAATAGACGGATCGAGAGTAAATGAGTGGGTCAATTAATTATTAATCCTAAGCAATGTTTATAAAGTTTTTCTTAAAACAATATAAATTCACTAACAATTTGTTTCCACGCATTCCTGCTTCGAGCTTTGATTCCGACATTACGAAGTTTCACTTTTTCCACTTAGAGGGACTCCACGCTCTATTTTTTTCACTTCATTTTTGTATATATCGAGATTGTCGACAAGGGAGCGTTCAAGTATTACGATATTCAATTTTTGCACATTTTTGACCCCCCTTCCCCCCTTCCATCGTTTTTCTGTACCCCCCTCTGCCCTTCTCTAAACGTTACGTAACAGTCAAGTGATCAATGTCATTAAACATGTGTACATAATGTAACGTATATGAAAAGGGTTGGCTGTTTGGGGATTTCAATTAATTATTTTATTTAGAACGAATGCTACGTATAACGTAACCTCTTGTGAGAGAGAGAGACCTCCCGCCCCTGTTTTACGTAATACTTGAACGCTCCCTAATCAACTAAGTTTTAATTTAATACTATATATAACTTACTTGGTGTTTCAACTGCTCCGACAGGTAGGGACCAGTGAGAGGTGTTGTTTTAAATTTGTCAGAACTATCTGACACCTCCGATAAAACAACTGAACGCTCTTCATTTTTCTCGAATGTCTGAAAATATGTTAAAATTTTTTAAAAACCACTACATAATATACAATCATATACATAATGTAATAGTTATCAGTTTATTATAAAATAATTAAACAAAGCGAACATTTTATTTTAGGAGAAAAGAAAAAACAAACGCCTTATAATTTTTTAAGCGTATAACGACGATAACTGCTATTGCTATTAAAATCTATCAGACGCTTCCAAAATAATAATATCCCTACTAATATTATAAATGCGAAAGTAACTCTGTCTGTCTGTTAGGCTTTCACGCCTTAACCATTGAACTGATTTTAATGAAATTTGGTACAGAGATAGAGTTGACCTTGAGAAAGAACGTAGGACAGTTTTTATCCCAGACTTTTGAAAGGCTCTGTTGGAAACGCAATATAACAGAGTTCCACGCGGGCGAAGCTATAGGCGGAAAGCTAGTTACTTGTAATGGGTTGGCAACTAAGTCATTGCCGATTTTAAATAAGAAGGCAAATTCGGAATTTTTGTTTAAAAAATATAACTTTATTCAATTAGATATTGGCCGTTCTTGTCGATGACCTTCTTCCACCGTTCTGGCAGAGTAAAAATTCCCCGTTCGTAAAATGTCTGGTCTTTGCTATTAAAAAACTGAATTAGGTGTGATCCGACATCATCCGCGTTGTTAAAAATTTTACCATTTAAAGAGTTTTGAATGGAACGAAACAAATGGTAATCCGAAGGCGCAAGGTCAGGGCTATATGGTGGGTGTGACAAAACATCCCAACCCAGTTCCAATAATTTTTGCCGAGTAACCAAAGATGTGTGGGGCCTTGCGTTATCATGATGGAAAACAACACCCTTCCGATTTGATAATGCCGGCCGCTTTTCTTCAATTGCATCCTTCATTTTTTCGAGTTGTTCAACATACACATTTGAATTTATCGTTTGGTTCTGCGGCATGAGTTCAAGATACAAAATTCCTTTGTGATCCCATCAGACTGACAGCATAATCTTTTTTTGGTTAATCTCTGCTTTTGATACTGTTTGGGCTGGTTGATCTTGCTTCACCCATGATCTCTTGCGAGTAACATTGTTATAAACTATCCACTTTTCGTCGCCAGTAACTAGGTTCTTCAGAAATGGATCATTCTCATTGTTTCAGTAGCGAATCACAGATGCTAATCCGTTGCGTCAAATGAATTTCCTTTAACTGGCGAGTGATCCATAAATCAAGTTTATTGACATAACCAAGGATTTTTAATTTTTTTTTCAATGCATGTATGCGACACATTGAACGTCTCTACAATATCTCGTGTTGTGCTGTGACGATTTGAATCGATAATGGCCTTGATATAGGCTTCAGCCACGTTGACTGGGCGACCAGATCGTTGTGAATTTTTCAGTGAAAAATCACCGGAACGAAATCTTTCGACACTGCCTTCCTTTTAAGGCTTTATCTCCATATACGGTACATAACTTATTTTGTGCTTGCGATGCTTTCTTTCCTTTTCGGAAGTAGATACAATACAATAAAATGTGTCCGAAGTGCACGTCCTGTTCTTTTATTTTTAAATTGAGATAAAAACAAAACTAAAGAACTAATTATTAAAAAAATTTTACTAATTAAACGTAGAAACCCATAGAGTAAGAAAAAAATATAGTTTAGATGCTCTGGCCACGTTAACAATGCAAAAGAAAGTGTAGAGTGAATCTATCAACAAAAACGGCAATGACTTAGTTGCCAACCTATACCTACCTACTTATATAAATAATTTTACTGCATTTGGTGTATACATTAATTGTTAATGTTATGTGGTTTTCTTTTTTTTTGTGACAGTAAATTTCTTGATTTAAAATACAAATTAATTCTTACTTTATAATTAGATCAGTAAAGAGTGAGTTTATAATTTTATGAATTTAGAATTATGTATGGAAGAAGTTATTTATATTTCATGATAAAAATATATAGTATAGTATTCTAACTTTCATGAAAGAGTTGTCAAGTTCTTCAAAGTTCTAATATAAATAAACTCTTAATTACTTCTTTACTGAAACAGTTTAGATATTATATTAAGATACAACGTTTGCACCTATATACATAGAACAACTGCAAATACAACTATGCACAATACCTAAAACGTTCTGGCGTATTGTTCTAGATGCAAGCATAATGCGCTGACTCTATTTTGAGGTTTGCCCGTAATAACTACTGCTGTAAAATAACCTAAACGTGGGATGAATGTAGAATTAAACAATACATACTCCTAGTATATCCAAATATATTGTTTAATTTTAAAATAATAAAGTCAGTAGAATTAATACTATCAAAATATTTTTAATATAATCAATATTTATTCATAATTTATTTTTTATTGGAACTTACGAATAATATGGCAGTGTAAAAGGGAAAGAAAATATTAAATCTCTCAATCTCATTAATACCAAACGACCTGAAGTATTCAACAGACCGACTAATTTAGTTATACAATAGGATAAGAATCGCTTTATTGGAATATAAATTATATTAACATAGAAATAAGAACATTAATTGAATGAGCAACTTTCTTTTCAAAATAATGCCGTTTGAATTATGAGTGACAAATTGGGTATTTTTTGCTTCACTGATTATAGCGAAGCTTTTAGATTATGAGAATATTAAAATTAATTACTGGAAAAAAATAAAATAAAGCATTCGAAAAGTTACTTATAATTAAAATGTTGTATTTTGTTAATACATATCAATGATACATATGTATGTACCTTAACTTAATCAGAATTCGTACAATTTTACTATTTCCATTATATTAAAGTACATAAAATCCTATTTAATCTACAACATTTGGTGAATATTATTATCACATTTTACTTTAGTTACAGTGTTCTGAATTTGCCTTGTTTAACAATTTACAGGAAACATACAAAGTTAGTGATAAACTGGGGAATTTAATTTTAACTTGGTGTTCACGGCGTCGTACTTCAACGTTGATGGTACTTATATAATAAGAAATCCCAATTATGGCTGAAATCAAATGAAATTTTATCATTAATATTAATAGGAACAATGATATTCTTTTATATGAATTCTCAAAAAAGTTGCAATAGCTGAAAGAAGGGTCACATAAAAATTCTTTTTTTTCCTTATTTACTTGACGGTTCCGATAAAAACTTCTCAGCATTCTATAGTACACCTTACGTGTGCCGGGTGATTGGGTTGCAAGGAGAGGAGCTTCAACAGTGCCTGGGACTTGCAACCCAGGTATAGGTTTAAGGAGCCCCTGTCTAACGCACGGTAAACGCTCACCTCCACTATTCAAGCTTCTCTTTCTAGCTAACAGAATTTGAAACGAACCTACTTGGGCCCTTTGAAGTACGTTCTAAGAATGAATTTATATTAGTTCTGGATACGAAACAGTTTTTAAGTAAGTAGCAGTTCTTAGTAGTTCCAACAGCTTCCACACATAAAGTACTACAAGAGTGTACATTTTTGTTCTTTGTAAAAATATAAACGTCACAGATAAAATGAATAATAAAGATTACATACTTCAAATTAGTAATTTACTATATGTATTACTATATCTTCAAACAAAATAATGAAAACGTCAACTATCTTTCATCAGGCAATTGTGTTTACAAACTTGAGAAAAAAACTTTTAGTACTTTAAAACAGAGAACTTGAAGAGAGTAAATTGAAGATTTATTCCTAAGAGGCAGACGTCGAGAGGAATTGAGTATTTTGTAACTGTTTTGCGTTTTCCTGATTGTTTATAACTCTTGGAGTTATGGGATTTCTTTTCAATATTTATCTTTTCATCTCAAGACGGAGGAAAACATTTACGTAATTGTCATTAATTCGCTTTGATTCATCATTCAAGATATTTAATCCTGTAACCATACAAAGAATGTCATAATTTTCTTTGGAATTTAATATTGCCTAGACAACTTTTTGTTTCGTAAAGAATCTAGCAATACTGATATACTTTTTATATTAAGTCAAATATACGCTATTCAAAGACTTAGCAAACAGAATAAAATAAAAATAAAACACGTTGCACCTAATAACATTCCAATCTATGGATCTTTTCAATATAATATAATATTATTTCAATATATAATATTTTCTGAAAGAATTTTTTTTACAATGTGTTTAAGAACTTCACAATTGATAGAATATTTAAATTTTGACCCTGGTTAGTATAAATACAATCCAGGTAAAACCTGAAATGATTTTTTTACCTACGGAATTGATTTTTTTTACAATGTAATAGTTTTATTTTGTAATTTAAATAATTTTTTATTCCAAATATATATTATATTTTAATAAAACAGATAATTGAAGACGATTGTGAATATTTTCTGAAGTCTGTAAAAATTATTATACACTCATACGGTTTAGACTTCACAACATGAATAATTAAGGTTTCACTATTTAATAGAAATGATTGAATATTAGTTTAACTATTTCTGTCAGTCATATTGAAAACAATATAATATGTCACTCACATGTTACTTTCTCATCTTTGTTATTGACAAACTTTAAGAAAAGTTTAATCTAAGGCTACATGTAATAAAATAGTAACTGTATTTACCCTTTAGAGTCTGTTCTGGTTTCAATTTAAAACGTTTTACTTCATGTTGTATCGTTAAATTTATAAAATTTTCTTGTATATGACAATTGTTTCGGTGTTATTTTGGTATTTGTTCAAACATGCAATATTTACATAGTATCGCTGTCTGAAATGATGTTTTCAAACTTGTATTATTTTCTTATTGGATAATATTACAACAGTCATTTCTAAGCTGTTTTCTTATAAACATTTGTATCACGGTACACTGGAGATCTGAGGTCTGATTGATTCTATCATGCGTGTCACTATGCTTGGACTACTCGGTTTGTGGACGGATTTTATATCTTTATTTCATACGTAAAAGCTCGTGGCATGTTTTTTATTGACTAAAGAAAGCAAGTTTATAAGAATGTAGCATTTTTATCTTATTTATAATGCAGCTGTGACTTCCGAGTAGGAACTTATAATGTTACCATGAGAATGTTACCATTTCATATGTTAAATAAATGAACACTATTTAATTATAACCTATAGCATATTTGATTGTTTCATTAAATTTTCCCCAATTACTGCATACTATATTTAGCTAGCCAACAGCTTCTAAATTCAGGAAGCGCTATAACAATAACGTTCTCTGATAATAATTAAGAATTCCTAAATTTTATATAATATTTTATTCGACAGAAAAAGTAAGAATAAGTACTTTAAATACCAATCTCATATTCATTTGTAATTTTTTAAGATACATTTTTTATATAAAAATAGTAATTTAATAATATCAGATATATTTATACAAGACTATCTACATAACACATTTAAAAGATACGATATAACGTTGCTATACTCTGACAGTTCAGTACATATACTGAACTTTCAAATAAAATATGTAGAATCAGTAAGTTCTTTGAAAAACTTCACGACAAAAATTAATGCGTGTTAAATTAATGTTCTGAAATATTTATTTAATTCGTATTGTGTAATATACAATACATGTACAGCGTCCGCCTCCAGCCTCCCTCGGCCCCTTCAGTCTCTCTTACCCGAACCTCTCTCACAACTCGGGCGAGAACTCAGTTATGTGGTTTGATTACAGTAAAATAATTGAAGATGGTGCTATGTAACATGCAATATAAATATCAATCAGCGTTATTTTGTGAGTCATGTATTTTTTAATATTTAAAATGATCTGGCCTTACAGTAGCGCTTATTAACTATGATCTAAATTATAAGAACTTAAAAAAAGTATATATTTACTTTCATGTTAATTAAACGTTTGTATCATTCTAAATTTCACCGAATTGTCGAAAATAAAAGTTTTTCTTTTGTCTGCTTCAATAAATCACCATAACGCGCTATTATATAAGTGAGAAAGAGATATTTTATACTGTTTCATAAATTAACTTAACTTAATAATGTATAAGTAAGTAGTTGCTGTAAAATTTTAATTTAAATGTTAATATTTAAATTACTCTATTTATACTCCTTACGTTTTATTGTAGAGGAAACTTTTTAGTTGGTAGAGCCTAGCTGTGGCAGTTACTACAGCTCGAACATGGGCTGGCTCGACCGGGGAAGTACCACCCTCTCACAGAAGATCGGCGTGAAGTAGCCTTTAATGGCTGCGTTTCGTCCGATGAGTGAGAGAGCCGGTTGCCATTTCCCTATTCCTACCCCTTTCCTATCTTTCCCTTTTTCCCATCCCTCCCTATCCCTAAAAAACAAGGCTGGCAACGCATCAGTAACAAACGTGTTGCGGATGTCCATGGGCGACGGTAACCACCTTCCATCAGGTGGGCCGTCTGCTCATTTGCCACCTTTCATATAAAAAATAAACATAATATCTGACAATTATTTTTTGTTATAGTTATATATCGTGTTTTTAAATCATGTTACCGAAATCTCGCCATAAATTAATGCATAAGTGGCCTTTTACAACAAAAAAATATTTTGGAATTTGAGGAGCGGGGAACATATCGAATAAACATTTCTTCGAGCTGGAATTTTTTTAAACACATACTATACTGACATTTATATGTAATTATACCATACCAAGGAGTATAAATGTAATCCAATTATTTAATTTAGTCGTAATATTTTTATAACAATATACATATTTATTAAATGAGGCAACAAATTTCGAATACGATTTTTTTACATTTTTGATCTGCCATAGCATAAAATTTATGAGAGGATTTTCTATATTAAATTTGATTAGATTACATTACAACGTTTCAGTGTTATTAAGCAATGAATAATTGAATTTACTTACGGATTAACTTACTTTGCTTATAAAAGCGAATTTTATTAATAATTTTCCTTACATGTATAGAATCACAGGTAATGAAGCCGTAATTACCAAAATATCTCAAAGTTGATATAAAGAGAAATATCAAAAGAAAATCCTTGAAAATTCCAGATACATTTATGAAGCAAAGGCGACTGCGACTGAAAACAAGCAAATAGGAATATAACTGTGTGACGTCACTAGGCGCTTCGATTAGTAACTAAAATATTTAAAGATTTTATCTACATTTAACATTTGAAAATTTATTATAGAAAGAGAATAATACATTTAAAATACTGTGACTATTACTTAATAAATATTCTAGAACAAATATATAAAAAATAACATGTATATAACTTTTTTATTTGTGCTGTTACAAATCCTTAAAAGTTTTGTCTTGAGAATAAAAGTTTTTTCATATTTAAAATAAAATTATTATTAAAGCTTTTTATCTCGATTTCGACAGTTAACTAAATTTACGATTTACGATTCTGACCTACATGTTAAATAGTGTCAGAAAAAGATTAAGAATATAAGACGATCATAAAAATAAGAATTCAAAACAAACATTTATATTAAACATGTTTCAGTAATTCTTATAGAGCATAAGAGTCCTTAAATTCTACTGTTTTAGTGTTCACCTGGACTTAAATACGAAAGTTAAGTTAGGATGTTAAAACTCCCCAAATAAACTAAAGGTGATAAGAATATTTTTAAATCTACTAACTTTAATACAATATCCAGTACTCAAGTTCAATATTAGCATCGCCTCAGAGACCGCTCGTTAAAAATAATATTGATGATGTTGTGGTTGTCATACCACATAATGTATTATCACTGGAATGATGACACCACATATACATGTAGATATGTATGTATTATGTATGGACGATACATCTCCCACCATATGGTAGACTGAGGAGATTGCTGGCGGGAACAGCTACTGGCTGATCTTGGTTGGAGTGAACTAAAGTAAAAGTTTGAAATCATTATGGTGCGTATTGTTTGTAATTTGTTTTTATAATTTAAAAATTTCGAAAATTTTCTTGTACATTTTTCCGTAGGTGTAGTCAGTAATAATAATGAAAAATTTTATATGTACATGGTATATAAAATAAAACGAAGAATAAAATAATTATTCATGAACGATAGTTGAAGCTTTTTTTTTCAATAAAATTTAACTTTAATAAAAAAACTCATTTCACGAAAATAATATAATTTGTTAGTAACTAAAATTAAGTTTTTTCTAATAATCGAGACACTTCTTTAACTTTCATACTGGACTCATTTCAAAATTATAAAATGTACCGTTCACTAAACGTGACAGTCATAAAATATGTGCCGCCATTATCTTTTTCATCGTCTAGCAAACTCAACATATGTATATTTACTCAACATAATTTTACCATATAATCTGTGTACAAACATATTTTAATTTTACCTCACACCCAATATATATCGTAATATTCAGATTTTTATGTTATACTAGTTTTTGCCCGCGACTTCGTCCGCGTTAGTTTGGTCAAGAGTAATATATGTAGGTATAGCTGACCAGGCGAACTCTATTCCGTCTTAGAGGCCATAAATAATCCGGTTTTTCCTGTTTCAATCAAACAGAATGATTGACATATTAGTTGTCAAATCTAATGTCAAAAAAAAACGTTTGTATGGGAAATAGAAAAGGGCTATTTTTAGGGTTTTCCCGTCAATTATTCCAATTTTTCTCACCTTTTAAACCTTCCCTGGACTTCCAGGAGTATTTCAAGAGTAAAATTTGCCAAATCGGTTCAGCCGTTCTCGAGTTTTAGCGAGACTAAGGAACAGCAATCCATTTTTATATATATAGAAGATTAAGTAAGATTTATATAATTTTTAAATATAATTCCATCATAATATTCAAGTTTAAAACACTCTTAATAATATAACCGACAAAAATGAAGGTAAATCTAAGCTTGTTTAGCAAAACTCGTTGTAGAATAGTTTGTTTGTTTGTCATTTAACATCTAGGATTGAACACTTCTTACGTTTTTAATTAATAAGAAGTTTTAATAGAGTTAGGCTAGGACAACATTTAAATCAATTTGACTTCGAATCCACATTGAAACTCCACAGAATACAGATATGCATATGCATATGATTTGTACCACAACATATTTTGAATGGAAAGGAAATCTATCAAATAATATGTGCTTCATGCATCCAATACGATGAGCTATCAGTTGATATTGAATAAAAGTATTTAATAACAAATAATTATCTGACAGGTTTGTGACATTAAATAAATTAATATAAATATAATGTATCATATATGTATATATAAAATTATCTTATAATAATGTGTACAGTTAATCTATTATAGGAAAATAGAATATAATTTAGAATTGTGTCGTGGGACAATAGATATGCAATATTTCTCATTAAGTCCTTGTATTTGTGTAACTTTATCATTACATATCTTTGATGTAAATTTTCAGTAACGAATATATCGTAGTTCATAATTAATATTCATAGACTGCCATGAATATTCATTTATTATTAATTTATTAACTATTTTTAATATAAGAAGTATTCACAAAAGATTACCAATTATTGATAACATTTTATGGTTATGTTTTTCTTTTAAAAACAAAGGAATGAGATAGTGGGAAATCTTGGATGAAAAGTAGCAAAAGAAGAGTTATCTGATACGATTAAAAATGAAATTATATAATGAACATGTATTCAGCTTAATTTTAATTAAAACAAAAGACAAAATAAACAAAATTTTGTTTCTTGGTTTGAAATTGATTAATTTATTAAAACTGTATTTAGCTTATTCCGGGAAAACAGCTTAAACCTTTATGAAATACAAAAGCCATTTCAGATTCATTTTACCTCTAAGATTTAACTTCATTTGCAGATAAAACTGCACTCTTTGTAAAAAGGCCTATCTCTATACAATAGATTAACTGTGATCAAGTGATATTATTTAAGAAATTACAATAAAAAACAACAAATAGAACATGGAAATATTTTATTTGGAAATTTAAAATTATGAAACAGTTGTATATTTGCACAAACGTATTATTTTGCGATGAAACTTCTCAGCATTCTATAAATTCACTGTGTGGATTGCGGTTACATAACTTTGTTCGTAGAGGAGCTTCAACAGTTCCTAGGACTTATGATATAGATGTAAGTTTAAGGGGCCCGTATATAAATAGAAAGACTAACCGCTTCGCTTATGATTTCCAGAACCCTATCGTGACGACGCCAGTATTGATCGCTATCCAGGAGTATCTAACAATCCGGCAGCCTAGCAGTTCCAATTTCAAAAAAGAAAATATTCCTATATACTCGTAGTATACAGTAACTATGATCACGGACAGCTCATATGTAGGTCAACATTCATCTCGTCAGTATAAGGAGATAACAGTTTCCGTAAAACTTAGTTTCATTTAAATGTGCACTAATGAAAATCTTAGATATCATAAGGAAGTTTTGTAGTTTTTCAAACTGGATATTCAAGGATAACGGATGTAGTTCGAAAGCCGATTCCAAAGATAACAATACTTTTTACTTTGCTTCAATAATATGGATTTTAATATGAATTGTTTCTCATTATTTTCAAATTAAGTTAAATCGTTTGCAGAAAATAACAAGAATTAAAGATAACTTGATTTTTCGTCCAGTCTGCCATAATTACTTACTTAAAACCACAAAATGTCAGAAAGAAATTTCCTATCAATACTGTATACATAATTCATCGCTAAGTTAATGTTATAAACGTTTTAAAGGAACTGCTTTTTTGAACAAATCTTATCTAATTAACTCTGAAATCAATACAACGAACACAAAATGGTCGAAGATTTTGTTACGATAGATAAAGTTCTATTATATTGTTTCGTCTATACTAAAATACTTTCTTGATTTTCGTCGTCGTCATCAGCCTATCAACGCCCACTGCTGAGCAAAGGCCTCTTTCTCATATGGAGAAGGTTTGAGTAGAATCGTCTTTGTAGCTAAGCAAGTATGACAAGTATTTCATACTGTATGTGAAAAATACTATACATTGTGATGGGTAGAGTGACATGGGGTTATAATTAAAATAAGATACGTACACATTTTTTATAAAGTTACTGCAGTAATACCAGTTTATAAACAAAACAACTTCTTTGTAGTCTACTTATGTAATACTGCGGATGAGAAAATGTTCAAATCACTTCGGAAAGTTCGTAAAGTTTTCAGAAAATTCTCGTAACTTAACTTTTATGTTCAATTATTTCTCCTGGCTGCTACAACCTGTTATATTTATGAAACAAAGAGCTGGAAATTCTACGATTATGCGGTGGAACGTTGTCTTAGAACGATAACATTAACGAAGAAATTATTAGCCAGCTATATTTTTAACTCGGCGGGTAAAACTTACCAATGTCTCAGATGAAACGTATGTTAGCTTATAACAATTATTATTTCAGAAATTATTTTTTATTGATCCGTCATAAATCTTTCATTCATTCGTTCAAGTGTTTCACAGAAGGTGGAATTATGAAGACTCCATGTATATAAATATACTATTTTCATTTTTATAACTTTCGTGCATTGTTTCGCTCAGTACGTATTTGTCACGATACTTTTAAACAGTTTTTTTAAGACACTTTGAACTCTAATATGATTTGAAAGAACAATGTAATGTTTCATTTTGTAAAGAAGTGTTATTTCTAAAAAAACAGGGTTTGTATAAATGTAACAACCTCCCGTCCGTCTCCATTATATTAGACAAATGCTATGTTGATAAGACGCAGACTCTCTCGTGAAATAATGAGTAATATTTATGATTCATCGTTGAAGAGTCTGGGCCGTTATGAGGAAAAACTGAAACTTCTTAACTTTTTGGCCGCAACGTGTTTTCTTTGTATTCACATGAGAAATTTTTGCTGCTGGAATGATCTTTCTGAAACCGTAACCTAAACAATATATAAAAAATTGTTTAACAAATTATTATGTTCCTTATTAAATATTAATTAATTATATTAATTTAACACGTTGCTCGAAAAATCTAATTACAGGAACCATTATTTCTCGATGAGCCATATCAAATATTATAAAAATTCAATTAAGTATGAGTTATTAAAGCTTAAAATATAATTATATTATTCAGGGAGAAATATTTACTTCCCTGTAATATAACGATAATAATTATTATTTTTATTTCAAAGGTGGCAAACGAACAGACGGGTTACTTGGTGGAAGGTAGTCACCGTCGCCCGTGGACCTGTACAACATAAGGGATGTTACAGATGCGGCTCCAGCCTTAGTTGTTGAAGAGAGAGAAGAAGGAGTAAGATAAGAAAAAGCACAACTGGCTCTCTCACTCGTCGAACTAAGTGCAACCATTAAAAACTACTTCACGCAAATCTTCTGTGAGAAAGTGGTACTTTCCCGGTCGAGCCAGCCCATATTAGAGCTGTAGTAACTTGACCACAGCTAGGATCTACTTGTAAATTAACCCCGAGGTTGGCAATGAATCTTTGTAAACATTAAATTAGTTTCATATAATATTCAGAATAACAATATGACTTTATTTAGTTCACACATTTATTTCGATGTATTCAGTTTGGTTCATGGGATTTTGTATAGATTTTTTCTTCTCATCAGAACAGCATTACTAATCAGATGTAGCTTCCCTTACGCAGGCACTTACATTACATTTTTTTATTTTTGCAATTCAAGAATAAAAATTACGTTTTATATGAATATTCTTATCAAAATATAAAAGATATTCGATACTATTGTAAATAGGTACTACATTAAATAGTTCCAAATGAGTCAACAATCAACATAATTCGTGTTATAATGTTTCTGTCGGCGTCATACGTAATTAACTGACTGTAGTTCAGTAAAATACTTGGAATAATATTTGAAATACACTTTATATGAAGTAACTGCTTTCTAATAAAATTGTGAAGTAACAATAGACAAAATAAAAATTTCCCAGAGGCACTACTAACGACTTTATTAGTCTTTCAGGACGAATGATATGTCTTTAAGTGTATATGATACGTCATAACTTATATGTTTATCTCTTAGTTCTAACTAGAAGATATAAAGAGAAATAATGTAAAAGATCGTCATATAGTATGATAATCATTAAACTCGTTCACCTTACACAATATTTATTAAACTAGCTTTCTGCCCGCGGCTTCGCCCGCGTGGACTTCGGTTATATCGCGTTTCCAAGAGAACCTTTTCAAAAGTCTGGGATAAAAACTATCCTATGTTCTTTCTCAAGGTCAACTCTATTTCATTAAAATCAGTTCAGTGGTTTAGGCGTGAAAGCGTAACAGACAGACACACAGAGTTACTTTCGCATTTATAATATTAGTAATACTTTCAAGTAATGTGGCGTTGAATAATGAATTGTACTGGGCCAAAATAACACCATTGAACATGAGTTAACTTTGATGCCTTTTAATATACTTATATTATGGTTTGCAAAAAATAATTAAAAAAATATAGAAAAGAAAGCTTATTTATAAGACTAAATTAATTTATTAGTTTTACTCCATAACAACGACTTTCATGTATGGGTCCTTGTATGGGGCTTTCCCACTGTGCGGCGACGACGACCGACGGCAACGGCGGCGATGCAGAGTACCTATTCGTTTAAAGGAACTTTAACTTCAAAAGCCAATTTTTTTTAACTTGATACACCTAAAACTTTTAAATATGATGTTCCTAGGTTCAGTGGTTAAAATTTTGTGTACAAAAAGTTTAGCTTCGTAGTTCCTGTTCCGTTCTGTTCGAATTTCGAGAATTCCCTGTGTAGAATTTCTTCACCCCCACGGTGGTAAAAATAACAAACGATTTTAAATTTCAAAAACGCTAGAACAAAGTTTTAAATATGTCTTATCAAGTGCTTAAATATAAAGTTTCATGATTTTATCTTTTAAAATTAAGAAATCCCATACAAACTTTCAACCCTTATTTCACCCCCTCACTGGTCGAAATTTCAAAAACGCTAGAACAAATGTTTAAATATATCTTATCTAATGCCTTAATATAAAGTTTCATGTTTTATCTTTTAAAATTAAGAAATGCTATACAAACTTTCAACCTCTTCATCCCCTTTTTCGCTATAAAAGGTATGTTTTATCTTAGGGTCTAAAGATTGTCTGTGCCAAATTTCATCAAAATCGGTCGAGAGGTTAAAGCGGGAAAGCGTAACAGACAGACAGACAGACAGACTTAATTTCGCATTTATAATATTAGTTGTGATTGACTCCCCCCTCGTACCCCAGTGACGCTTATATGCAGTGACGCTTGCATTTTTAAACTCGTGATATCTTCCGAATGAAATGTCCGAATTGAATAATTCAAAGAGTTATAAAAAGGTATTAAACCCGTTTTGAATATAAAGTAATTTATTTTGATAAGGATTAATACCCAGGTACAAATAAAGAGCCTTTTCAAGCCGGGGCATATAAATTAATTTTTTAGAATAAAAAACCGCTTACTGTGACATAACTATAATATTTAGACAAATGCTGTCGCGACACTTTTTGTAGATAATGATGAGTTCTGCAAAGTCGTAGTAAATGATTTGGTTCTATCATCAATAGTTTTCGCAGCGCACGCGACGTAAGGAATTTTTCAGATCATTTTTTTACACCTTGGGTTACATTATTGGAGTTTTAGTAAGGATCCCTATTTTATTTTAAATAAAGTATAGAGAATGTTACTCGGGAATAACTTAGCTTTCCAAAGGTGAAAGAATTTTTGAAATCGGTGCAGTAGTTCCGGAGCCTATTCATAACCAATAAACAAACAAATCTTTCCTCTTTATTAATATAATAGATAATAATAGATAAACAGAAAGAAGCAAGTCATGAATATTAGTAGAAGTGTTGTTATTGTTAAGAATATTATAATTATTGTGTTCATACGGAAGAGAAGTTAAAACAACATGTTCATGTCAGGATCTGTTAAATACTATTAGATATGCGTTTTGTATTTCTATTATATAAACCTTCAGTGAGTTTTTACTTCAATATGATGCAGTTGTTTTTCGACTAATTATTTTCTTTAAAATTCTCGTGAAATAGATTTCATCCATCGTATACACATGAATGTAGACGTGACTTGGCACTCTCGCTCCTCTCAAGAGCGGTATGATGTCAGTCGTTAATGAAATGTTGCCGAGAGATACTCGATGGAGAGGACAAGTAATGTTTCAGAATTAATGTAGCTCTACCACTATGGGAGCTCGTTTCATTCATAACACTAAATAGAATAATTATCTTTATCGTTATTCTTATCTTCTATAATATTTTGAAGAATCGCAAGATTTCAAATAAGACGCATACAACATACTTTACGGAAGTAAAAACTCACACAAAGACAGCTTCTAATGATGTATATATTAGAACGTAGTTTTTGGAGGAACGTTTTTTAAAATATGTAATATTTTGGATATTGGATTATTTTCATTAAATCTATTTTTTTTATATATGTATTTTGTTAACAAAGTAAGGTCACCGTCTCTTCAAGGCTGTCAGTTACTGTCATCTTAAGTGAGTTTAATTCTCTCAAATCACTTTTTATTTGGAGGTTTCTTAAAAAACATAAAAACAAGACTTTTAAAGATCTACAGAAAATATTTTCTTTCACGTTTTGGTTTTTGTTCCGAAAATATTTCATGAAATGCTTTGAAGAATGTTTTAAAATTACGAAGCTAAATTATTTTCATTAAAATAGTACTATTCTCTTATGTTCCTAAAATTAATTCAATTTAAAAAATATATTCTTAACATACATTCTTTCCTTAATTTAATGTTTACCTTTATATTATTAATTATCTTGTTCACCGTATTAAGAATATTTCGTTAAATGTGACTTGAAAATATTTATAAATAGTAAGTGTTTCGTTAACAAACATTCTCCATATGCACAAACTGTTATGTTAACCTGAAGTATTGTAATTATTTTTTATATCTCATACTTACACAAGAGTCGTTAAAGACCAAGCGTCTCTGTTTATCTGTTTTATGACAGTACTCACCGAAATCTGCTTCAGTAAAAAAGCAACAAATATTGTTCACAATAGCAACCACGAGGATGAAAGGCAATATGTATTCATGTATCCTGCTCATGTAAGTGAAAGTTTTCATCTCTCTTGAATATTACGATGTAATTTCATCCAATAACACTCTTTAGTAAGTCAATTGTTACTTAGTCTTTCTCCACTTGGCGAAAGGAAAACATATTGAATATTGTATTGTTTTGACCAAAGAGTTCTTTTTATGCTTATACGATGTAACATTACTGTCTTTTTTTTATAACTGTAACTTATTTATAAATCTCTGAACATTTAACTTTACACACAAACCTCCATACGAACAGATGAACAGACGATGAGACACATGTTATTTCTATTGCGTATAATATAAGTATGTGATGTCAGAAAAGCACTAACAATTATAACTATAAAAGTTCAAACAAGATCAGAAATATTTAATTTGAAAAAAAATGCACTCTGAGAGCAATCATTATGAACCAATATAAAAATAATATTACCTTTTTGTTGTTATATAGTGCATATAAAGAATATTTGTATTGACATAAATAATTCGTAAAATCATTTAGCTCAAAAAAATAAATAACTGAACCAAAACATCCGACTTTAATATTAAAGTTAGAAACCAGAACTTTATGATATTCCTTCAAGTGGCGATTAATGCTGAAATAATAATAGAAAGGCTCTGTTGTTTTAATTTGAAAATAATTAATCAATTTAAAAGATACAGTCCCGTTCTTTTTTGAACCAAAAGAAAATAAACCAAAATCAATTTATACCATTTAATACACATAGCAGCTTTCCAGTTAATACTCTATTTCCAGTTAATATTATTGGATTTTCAAAGTGATTACGAATGGTTGTGTGTATACAGTCGTTTATATAAAACACTTTGATTCAGTGATCACTGGAGACTACATGTTATGATAGTTACACTCTTATTATATAACGTCTAGTGATGTTTGTACCGCTCCATACAATAAGTAGTGTCTGTTTCTGTAATTTGTTTTATCCTACAACCTGAATCAAATAATTTGAGTTCAACAGGATATAGACGCTGAGAACTACCACCAACTGTGATGGTCCTTGTGCTGAAAAAAAAATTATGATTTAGAGATCAATATATCTTTAGGAAAGGTAGACTATAGCTTGCTAAGGTATACTAATTAAAATTGTTATACAGTGTTTATTATTCTACTTATAATTAAATAACCATAATTATTAGTATTTTCTAACCTAACCAGATAAATCTAGTTTTTTTTTTTGCAGATGTTATTGTGCTACACTGTTTCTTAGTCCAATATTCGTATGTGTTTCTCGGCGCAACAATATTTAAAACCCTTATAAGGGGTAGTTGTTTAATAAGTATTTTATTTTAGAGGGTAGATGTGACATAAACAAATCACGAACGTCATTGTGTCAGTGATTTGTTTATCAAAATTATTTATTCTAGAAATCGTTGTGTGATTTGTATTAAAGAACAGTAAAAGTTAATTCGTCCCGTGATTTGTAATATGTGACGATTAATCATTCTGTAGCTTTAAGTAAAAAGGATACTTATTAAGTCTTTATCGTGATCGGCTCACAGTCAGAACGACCCTACACAGACAACACCTGGAGGATATCATAGCTAGGCTCAACTTAAATGGTAACTATATAACATTGACTATTAATACGAGTATTACAGGTTTACATCGTCCAACAAACTTTGAACTTTTACAGTTATGAATAAGTCTTAGAACAGTATCAATTACAAAATAGGAACTCTAACGTATTTATTTAGTTTTATTATGCATTTTGCTATACCTTTAAATGAATGGGCACTTTTTAATGAATTATTAAAATATATACACATAACTTAGAAGATTATTTGTGTAATTCGTAATTGTAGATTCTTGTTAGTCTTTTATGTAACTGCTAGAATGGTTTGGTTTAACATTTTAGTGACGTCTTGTGAATTAAATAAGGCGGGCTGACAAAAATGGGGAGGAAATTATAATATAAATAACTTGGTCAATAAATATCTAATTTAAACAATTCAATACTTTTCAGATAACACAAGAGGGAGCGCATACTTTCAAACAATACCAGAGAATATAGAAATTGATTTTACAAATCCGATACACATATCACCGGAAGACACTCTGCTTAGAAAAAAACCAAGACCTACTTGGGACTGAAAATTTGTATAAAATTACAAAAAAACTGTACTCTAAGGATATTTTAAGTAATGAAGAACATTTTTACCTAATTTATAATATTTTAAACGGTGCTTCACTGAGGTTGTACTATGTATAGTCATTTTTATATTTTTTTTACTGTATCAATGTGATGTATGTACCATAAGATTATATTCCTATACTTATGTTATTGAATAAATTATAATTAAATTATGTTCAATATGAATCATCTTTATTTTGACCTTCGCAAGGAGAAAAACGACTCTAAGATGAAACTGAATAGAGTTCGCCCAGTCAGCTACACATATGTTACTAATTCCAAAAATAACACGAAATCGCGAGCAAAAACTAGTAATAAAAAAATATATAGTACTGATTAAACAAATACAGAATACTAAATAAATTACACCAATAATTTAAACCTGTTTATTATATATTATAGTATAACAATATTGATCCTCTTATATTCTTGATAGCTGCAAACAGCTTTGACTGGTGCGTAAGAAACCATTGCCACAACTTCCTCATATTATGTTTATCGTTTTTCTGAAAAAAATAATTATAATTTCAATATTTCAAATTATCATCTATAATTTTTTGTCATGAGAGTCAATTTAATTGCTTTTAAAATACAAAAAAAAATATATATAATGAGATCTAAGACTTTCGCGTATATTCATTTAATAAAAACTAAAAATTTTCTGATTACTACATACGCGTTGTTATATTATTTTTAAAAACTACATATTCCCGACGTTACTGTTACTTTTCACCAACCGTGATAACGATAAACTTCTTTTCGACCATTAAAAATAATAAAACACTCGTAGTAATAGGAAAAATAATAGGTTCATTTAAATATTATTATTAAAATTCACAATGTTAAATGATCACTTTATGACACCATAATCTTAATATATTGATAGTAAATACTAGTTACATAAGTAACTATCTAATTTACTAGAAGTAACCTAAAAGAAGTTACCTAAGTAGATACTTAGGTAAGTATCTTTCATTACCTTAATATCATTGAACATAACGCTTGTTTCAACGATCCTTTCATCCACAACATCTCTGTCTTGTATCAGTCGGTGTCTCATGGCTGAAATGACTGTGTTGTTGCAGTTTGGTTGTTTTGTACAACTGGGCCGATGACTTCTTACTGAAAATTTATTACTGAATATATATATATATATATATATATATATATATATATATATATATATATATATATATATATATAGTATATATATATATATATTCACTTGGAAGTAACAGTTATATTAGCTATTAATATTATATATTAATACTAAGTCAGCATGTTGAGTGTTAATACATAAGTTTATTCATTTAATTGGTTTGGCCTAAAGAACTGAGCCTTTAAGGAATTTTTGACCTTTTAAGAAATCTATGATATAGGACTATATTTTATGAATTTTAAACTAAATTAATTATTTAGGAAAATTTATTGTTGTATAATAGTTGAAATTTAATATTTATGTTACCCTATCGCATGTCGCATTACTTGTGGCAAAGGGGGCAAGTTACTAATTATCATAAAATATTTTAGTTAATGGCTAGCAGGCAAAAAGGGTATATTCTTTTTGTGGTTACACATAAACATATGTTTTTTTTAATAACTTTTCTAAAATCGTCTCGTTAAATAATTATTATTATATATAAAACAAATGGTGATTGAACATAAAATTTACGGTATTTTGTATTTAGAGGAGTATTTCTGTCAAATACATATTAATTTGCATCTATTACTCCGTTTAAAATTATGAATTTGAGATTATTAAAAAATTATTTTACAAGCCCAAAAGATTATCAAAAAAATGTTTTTTTTTTTTGATTATACAAAAAAGTTATAGTATCTTTCAATAACTTTTCTAAAATCGTCTCGTTAAATGATTGTTATATTGGTAAATATGTAGTTTTAGCTAGATTAATTCCTAAGACACAAAAAATATATATTTATATATAATTACACTCAAATCATACTTACTATTGCATCAATTCATTTTCCTTTCTTTTATATTCCTCAGTTATATTTTCTTTCAACTAGCTACCTCTACTCATCAATTCATTATAAGTCTTAACATATAACAACACATCTGTACTATTTACTCCAAGTATTGAAGACAAACTTTGTAATAAATTGTTTGATTTTTGTAGATTTCTTTCAACATTTTCCTGTTCTTTGCATATATCAGTCATTGATTCCTGAAAAATTATAAATTTACATACTATAACATATATGTAAAAAAAATAAATATGTATAAAATTAATTGCATCAGAATTATAAAAAAAACTTAAAAACAAATCAGAAACTTAAATAAAGTAGGTCAGAATAAAATTATAATGCTTTTAATTAATTTAGAAAAAATTAAATCTAGACATATTTTACTATATGTGTGTTTAAGTTTAACTAGATGGCAGCACTAAA
The DNA here is from genome assembly GCA_916720795.1 of Danaus chrysippus. NCBI lineage: Eukaryota > Metazoa > Arthropoda > Insecta > Lepidoptera > Nymphalidae > Danaus > Danaus chrysippus. The sequence continues at coordinate 3,827,935 of CAKASE010000077.1, read as the reverse complement.
CTGTTTTAGTTCTATCCTAAAACAAATTCTATCTATGCCATTATACGATAATCCTTATTTAAAAGTAAAGTTTTTATCCAAATAATAAATTTGGGTGTATATCAATTAATTACAAACACAATACAAACTATATAGAGACGAAACCTCTTAGCATTCAATGTATGCACCGTGCGGGTGCCGGGTCCATTCATTGTAAAGAGAGGAGCTTCAACAGTGTCTGTGACTTGCGACCCAGGTGTAGGTTTAAGGCCCTATCTAACGCGCGTTAAACGCTCACCTCCACTGTCCAAGCTCCTCCCTCTACCAAATTTGAAAATAACCTACAAGGACTGACTTTGAAGTGTGTTCCAGGAATGAGTTAATGTGAGTTCTGGACAGGCTCAAGTCATTTAGTAGGTTGTATCCCTAGTAGTAGCCTTATAAAAAGCATATACTCACGATCCTATCAGCAACTATTTCGCTCTCCTGTATCACATACAAGCGTAGATGAGCCGCGAACTGCATGACATCTTCCATAGTACGTAGCTCCCTTCTTAATGCGTAGTACACGAGACGATCTAACGTTACAGCCTGCTGACATACATCCACTAGGTATGATAGGTCTTTGTAGATTTGTCTGGAAAATAAATACAAAATTCGTTACTAATTTTATTCATTACTGTTGTGTTTTTAATCCCCAACGCAAAAACGACAGGGTTATAAGTTTGACGTGTCTATGTGTCTGTGTGTGTGTATGTCTGATGTAACGTAGCTCCCAAACGGATGATTTTAATGCGGTTTTTTTGATTGAAAGGTATATCCGTTGAGTGTTCTTAGCTATGTTTTTTAGAAATCGATTCAGGTCTTCAAGGCCATCAGGGCGTTTGTTAGGCGTGATAGGAATATATTACACGCACAGTTTGCTTGCAATCATATGTGGGAGCGGACATTTAAAACACTAATGTCTTCTGGAACCACTGAACTAGTCTGCTGTTAGGACTGCTTTGTCGTTATTGTTAAAAATATGATGTCAAGAACAATATACATAGATCACTATATTATAATAGGTTTCGTCATTGAGTCTTGCTTCAACACAATACAAAAATCACGAATTAATATACTACAGGAACTTCATTCTTTTCAAATTAATATGTAAATAAATAATGACAGATAATACAAAAAATTACAATGTATTAAAATTTCAAACAAATAGACCGACACTTAGAGACTCTAAATCATTAATTCCTTCCTGGTTCATTTCCATATATGTGATGTAACTTCACCAATTTATACTGACCTCCTCATCATCATAGCGGAGGTAGTTCTTGTGGACACAGCCAGCCTGCTCCGGGCCTCGCTGTACTGCTTGACTGTGGACAGTAACTGTTGCTTCAATATATACTCCTCTTGTTCCAGTAAACTGATGGCACTTTGAGCCTCCAATGAGCAAACCCTGTAAATATAAGTTAGTAAATTTATTGAGTGAAATAAGCAAACTGCTATACTCTGGTCGTTCATGGATATAATTTCAGCAACTTAATGTCTGATCTCGTCAAGAATTTTGAGATAGCTTAGTTGTTTGGTGTGGTGTTTAACTTTTATCGAAAATTATTTTGATTGTACAATCAGTTTTAATTAGGGTCGGAAAACGAAACCCATGTTCAAAAAAAATTGTTCTCTACCAAAATCTAAGGATTCACTTAACTAGTGCCTAGAGCATTTCTCAGAGAAAGCAAAAAAAAAAATTGGTGAAGGTGCGTCTCCGAGTAATTACAAGGAACATTAAAAAGAAGATTCTATACATTTTAACATTTATTTTTTTTATGAATTTTAACTACAATATCTATATGCGTGAATATTGAATGAAATTTATTAACTAACCATATCATTTATATACATACGTAATTACTAATTTCACTTGAATGTACATGACTATAGTTAGACACAAGCATCAACTTGGCAAGCTCCCCGCTCAGCTCGGCTTTGGATTCTATGTATGTACAGACGGCATCAGAGAGACTGAAACATAGAATGAGAAAATTTAGTATTCATATTGAAGAACTTATTTCACAAGATAGACTGGGAAATCTTTTATTTCTAGATTCATTTGTTTAAACATAAGAATAAGATATATTATGAGATTTGCAAATAGTCCCAAAAAAGTGTAAATGTTTGTAAGTGTATATAGATTTCTAATACTCTTTAACACAAAAAAACTTCCTGCTTAGATATTGATAAAACTATACAGTTATATGTATATCTAAAATTTAATAAGATATCAATAAAAAAGTAGGTCACTTAAAACATACACATACCTACTTTTAATATTATATGCCCAATTCCTAGCTCAAACTAAAGGGAAAATCTAATAATCTATATATATAAAATATCATATAGTATATTATAAGAAAACCTTACCATTCCTCCATATCCTTAGCTTCAATGAGGGCTGTTCGTAAATCATCCTCATTCACATCTGTTTGGAGGTCGTTGAACTTCTTATTGGTGTACAAATCAAAATGAGACTTAAACAGTGACTGTGTCTGTCAGTATGATTCCAGAGGACCAAATGTAAAGAACTATTTTGATAATTCCTGGAATATATGTTGAATAACATTATATGATACATTTTCATATTTTGATAACATAATTATGACTTTAACACAAGTTAAGTGTAGCAATATAAATGTATTTATGTATAAAGACATAATAAACTTGAAAAATAGAAAAAAGTTCATTGTCATGTAAAAGAGTTATTAGAACAAAGCTTTGTATACTTAAGGGATAGTTAATATAATAAAGTAGACCAAAACTTTTGGTCATTCAAATAAGAATTACCAAGTCTTAACTTCCAAAGATACTTAATGTATGCTTTTAAATATAAGCTATACTTATTTGGTCACCTAAATAGTTATTCTAGTTATTTTTTTACTAATGATTTCTTAAGTATACTATTACAAATAATCATCAATAGCATTAAACATACTTTATCATTGATGCTGGAGCCATAAACATTCAAAACCTCTGCAATATTGTTCATAACGCTACTGGTAATGTTTTCAACTTCTTCAGCCAATTGCAAGCATTGCTCGCTAGCTGTAGTGACATCCAGATTATATTGTTTCTGTACTGTTTCTAATCTAACAATATCTAGTGAGGACCTCTTTAGTAGACCTAAAAATGTATCAATATTGATTATGTGTTTTTAATAATTAATGTTAAATATTTCTGAGAAGCTTAGGATCCTTATTCATATCTAATTTTAAATTAAACAACAATTTAAATGCTTCCACTATGTTAAATATCATTAAAATGTATACAGTTGATGATAATAACTTACTCTTCTTGAGTGATCATTTCATTAAGCATTTGTTCATGAATTTGTAACATTGCAAGCTTCTCTTTGGGCCTTTTAATATCAAGTTTAGCGTCCTCTAAAGAATCTAAACCCCAGCTAGGACTAAACCTTCGAAATCATCTTGTATTGATTGGATTTGTGTTTATAAGTTTTCACGTGAGAATAATTTTCCTTCCTTCTCTAACTCTGCATATCTGTTAATGATAAAGATTAAAATGTTTAAATTAAAAATTAAATTATATATTACTAGCTATTTGTTTTAGTACAGTTATAGAACTCATAACTAAGTGTCGTAACACAATACTTCGTGTCGATTTTACTAAGGCGACTTTTAGAGTTTTGCGTTATCTGAAATACTTAACCTGCACTCTTCTCTAGCAATTAATGCATTATAATGATCCAAATTGTTGTAAATCCACTGCAAAACTCTTGAAAAGTCTAGATCGTTTAACATCCACTCAAAAGACTTCTTATACGTCTCTACACCTAATCCATGAAGAAACGGGATAAAATCCTCGTCACGAATGTCGTCACTGTTATCCATCTTGATAAATTCACGATAACATATTAGTAACAAAACAATAAAACAATTTGAAACGACTTTACAGAGCTATACGGTGCCGGTGCGCCGTTAAAATTCAAAAACAAACACTTCTCTCATTTGACGTTTGACATAAGCTCCGACAATAAAGGCAATGATTTCGTAATATTAGATTACCATAACAAATAAATATAATTTAATAGACTGTTAAGAAAATATTTTTATGTCACTGTTATTTAATGGTACTCTAACTGAAGAAGGCACTAAGTTTTTTCAAATTTTCTAAATTAAAATACTGTTCAAAATCATTTTACTTTCAAATGTAAAACATAGGTGTCACTACTTGTAACTTAACCATGGAAGAGTTAGCAATTGTAAAATATATAAACTTATTTATTGCAGATATTATATCTTTCAAAAGTTAAACTTAATGTTAAATAAAACCCCAAACTTTAGTAATTCCCTATTATAAATAAAATCCCGCGTCGCCTTCAGCAAATACTAAGCATTCAAGAATGCTTCTTGCCAGTTAATGGCTTTATTGTTTCTACTATAAATGAAATCTAATTGTTATTTGTACATATGTATATAATACTAATTTGTTCGTTTTGTTTAAGACATTTGCTTTCAGCTACTTCAGCTATTTTCAGAATTTGACTGTTATATCGATTTTGACAAATTAACTATTGTACTAAAAATTACATTACAAGGACTTGACATTGAAAAAAAACGGAATGTAAAAAAAACAAGAATTTGACAAAATAAATATTTTAAATAAAGACATGGCTTCGGCCTTATAATTAAAAAAAAGATTCCAGAAGAAAAATTAAAAGGAGACATGTCTTCGGCCTTAAATTAAAAAAAAATATTTAAGAAGAAAATTAAAAGAAGACATAGCTTAGGCCTAATATAAAAACTTGCGTCAAGATTAAAAAACGAGATTAAGACATTTAAAAATAATTAAAGATACAAAATACACAAGACATGGCTGTAAGGGCTTTGTTCTCTTTGCCTGTTCTGAACGGAACGAACATAACCAAAATAAAAAAGTAACTGTTGAGCGGGAAAGTAGTGACGCTAGTTGTGTTTTGCAAATCAAATTGAGTTCTTTGAGATTTTCTTGTTCTGTAAGTTAGTTTGTGTTTAGTGTTCAGATAATAATTATTTTAAACTCATTGAGGCACGTTTAACTTAAAGTGTGAAATTTTATTAAAACATATCGATTTATAAAGTATTGCAGTTATATAGTTTGTTACTTGGTAAGTTCCCCGGGAGTTTTGAACATTTGAAATGTTATGTATTCATATGTTTGTACCGAAATTTAACTTTAAAAACTCGTATCTTTGCTTAAAAAATAAAAAATAACACCCAAAAGAAGGTTTTTGATAATAATTCCTTTCAGATACTGTTTACAAGAAAAACGTATCTATATAAAATAATTGTGGAGATAATTTCGTACAATTTAAGTCTACTTGCTACTTCATTACGATGGAAGTTTAGAATTATCACAAGAAGCAGGACATTTCGTTCAAATAACGGAGCACACTATCATTATCACACTAATTTCATATAGGTATACCTTGATCTACTCGTATAATGCGGATGCGATGTGACGACCAATGAAGGCGTGCTAACGAAATTGATTTGCGTCTCTTTTATCATGTTTACTATTTATATCCTGTATTTCTCGAAGGTGCTTCATAATCACATACTTCAATGATACGCACTCTCTGAACTCTCAACCCTGCCGTCGTGTGTCCAGACGTCATATTTATACCAACATTCAAACATAGTTCTATTCTCTTTTAAATAATCTTTGATTTCGTTTTACTTTTAACAATAATCACGAATACTAATGAGGTTTAATAAGAATTGATGACAGGTTCAAATTATTATTTCTAGGTTCGTCATAGCAGACAGTGAGTTGCCGTACTTCTTCTACTGGTGCTTCAAAAGGAATGGTACAGGTATGTACAGCTACTTCTACATATAACAATGTGACCAAGAATGATAAACACTGTTTCTCATATACTATATCATAACATTTAAACAATATACTAGTCTTATTTCCATGCTTTATCTGGCTAAATAAAGTAAAATATGAAATTTAAAAACTAATAGAGCAGAAGAAAAGGTAAATATCTTCAAAAATAAGTAATTAAAATATTACGATTTCAAAGAAATATCGTGTTATATATATCCCTACTAATATTATAAATGCGAAAGTAACTTTGTCTGTCTGTCTGTTACGCTTTCACGCCTAAAACACTGAACTGATTTTAATGAAATTTGGTACAGACATAGAGTTGCCCTTGACAAAGAACATAGGATAGTTTTTATCCCAGACTTTTGAAAGGTTCTCTTGGAAACGCGAAATAACCGAACTCCAGGCGGGCGAAGCTGCGGGCGGAAAGCTAGTATGAAATAATTATAACTGAAACCATTTTATCGACTTTCATATATTTCATAATCGTTTGGTACATCAGTACGTAGGATGGTGTAGGAGCTAATCACAGACAGCTACACGTACTCTCTCAGGTACACTCACCGTCTATAATATTCATCTTCTTCTTCTTCCTGGCAATTTCCCAGCTTTAGCCAGGATCTGTCTTACATGTTGTGTACAGTTTTGGCTGATAGTTTTTACGACCGGCCGCCTGCCTGACATCAACCCATCAAATACTTCTAATGAGAAATATACATTCTGGATTCAGTTAATGTAGAAGACACTCCGTTAACGCATAATAATGAACCTACATGTACTTGAATGGTTTTGATTAAAAGGCACAACGGAAAGATAATTAAAATGGTAATTAATACAGCCTTTTGACTTCGCTAACCATTTAATTCTTTTTTATGTTTTTGACCACTTAGTCAAAACTAACTAATTCTTCTGACTTACAATCAAAATTTTGGCTGACCATCAGAATTTTCCCTATTCCTCTCGATGCTCCTACAACTCCGTGCAATTTTAAAATCTCAACCAGCTATCATTTACTTTGATAGTGCTTCTCATATTCTTATTCCTATTATAATTGATGAAATGAAATGAGATTCTATCTAAGAAATGACAATAGCATTTAGTACCGATTGACAAATCAAATTCTGTTGTAAACTGCTTTTATCTTTGAACATATTTAATTTTTTCATATAATTTCTTATATGTTAACTGAATAATTAATTACAAAAAATGTAAGCTTTTTAGGAATTATATTTTATTGTTTTGATTTATTAAATTCAGATAGTTACAACACCAGACATTGGTAAAGCATCACTACTATCAGAATTCCTTCTTCAAACAATTATTAAAGTCAGAAAAATCCCTCACTGAAGACATAGAAAAATATTGTGGAATATAGTATATATGTTTTTTATATTCGTCTTAACTTCATAAATGTCTGGTTACATTTGTATTGATGTATCTCCCGAAGGACCACAAGCTTCACGTGAAACTCGAGGTTCTGGTACGATTCAAGCGTTTGATATTTGAAACGACATTTCTACCATATTATCTATATTATAACGACAGATTTGCTTCTGTACGGGAGATAGTTCGAGAAGTATGAACGCTTTAACAGATGGGACACGTTAGGTGATGGAATACTTTATTTCCTTCACCGAATACATTAAAAAAGTAAGGACATTTTCAGACCGTTTTCTAGTGCCATTACTATAGAACAGGCGGATTTATACAAACTTGACTGTGACTGTGGCTTATAATACATTAGACAAAGAAAGAGGAGCATAGACGCAAAGGTTACAGGGCATAATATTTCGGTTATTTAAAAATAGTTATACGTTGAAGTTAGCTGTGTATGAACATACAATAGACAAACTAAGCAATCAGGTTACTACATCAGGATTAAAAAGAAAAGTCATAAAAACTACAGTATCCAAAACTTAGTTTCGATTCAAAGTGTACACGCGAAAGTCTCATGTAATTAAATAGATTTGATTGTAAGCCAGTGCTAGGATTAATTTTTGTGTTATATCTAGAACTGTATGTATTATCACTTTTGTTTTAATAATATCAGAGCTTGATGTTCGGATGAGAGCATAAAAGCTTGATAACATTATTTTATTCTTCACAGTATATTATGTTACGTTGTATTCCGCTATTCTAATTAGTTCCCTCCTGTGAAGGTTGATAAGGTTATAGCTTTATAAAATTACATTAACATGGTCCAATATATGAGAATTATTAATAGCAATATTTTCATGATTAAACCACATACTTTTCAGATTGACTTTTGTTCTTTAACATGATGTTGATATGAACAAATTTTATTAATGAGAATTAATTTAATCTATGTATGTATGAGTTCTATTAAAACCAGAACAAATTGGGATAACTCTCGAACTATCGCCATTAATTTATGTATACTATCGTTTGTGAAAATGTATTTCTTGTCTATTGTAAAGATAGTATCATAATGAAGTTGACTATGAAAGACAAGCGTAGTAAATCCTTTCTTTTTATATGGTTAACGAAATATTATACTTATGTATTAATTTTAAGTACTTTAAATATTGGTAAATTGCTTGGATACTATTTTATAAGTGAAATTATTTAGGATTATCTTATTATTTTAAAATATCGTTTTGATAAAATTATACTTTATGCTCCGTATATTTTGAATTCTTAAATCTCTTTCGTAGGAAAGTTTATTACATAAAATGTAATTGCTAAGACATTATTATCATTTAATATATTCTATTAGTTTGATGAAAAAGGATAAATTTTGACAACTAAATTCACTCTCTAAAGTACCGTCAAAAACTTCAGATTTAATCAAGCGTCAATTAATTATTATTAGGCCTGTATTAGTCTACTGCGACCACCTCTTTATGTAACTAATTTACGCCATTGAGTTAGCTTAGGAAATACATAAAAAGGTTTTGTGTAAAAATTTTCTGAAAACATTTAAGATCCAGTTTTTAATTGATAAAATTATTTCGACTAATATTTTAGTAACATTACATTCGTTGTTAGTATAATCTTTCGTACTTACGAGGATGTAGTTTTAAACAAGTCAATAGTTGGCTGAGCACCCAACTTAAGGTACTAAATGTAACATTATTTTATTGAGGAGATCTCTTTTGATTATCTTAGAATTAAAAAGGAAGTTGTGTGATAGTCACAACAACTAGACGAAAAACGTCAATAAGTTGTATTATCTTTCACTTTTTTTATCTATATCCGCTTTATTTGTGTTAAAATTAGACCAAAAAACAAAAAATGTGGTTTACAAAGGACCACTTCAATGAAACGGATAATTTGCGGACACGTAATATAACGTTTCAATTCGGTGTCTACTTTGGATTCACTTTCATTTACTTAGAGAAGTTCAACTAAATAACACTTCATTTTTGTAATCGACATGAATGCATTACTGTTGTGAAATGAAATAAAAAATTTCCTTTTCAAATATAAAACAAAAAATAATTCGTCATCGTTTAATCACCAAACGAAATGTTATATAAAAGCCTTCTGGTGGCGAAACGGAGGTCGCCGGGTTTACTATGTAGTTCTAAATATATCAATGAATACATAAAGCTACTATTTGACCTACTTTAACTATATTTTAATCACTGTTTTTTTAATATTAATTTTAAGGTATTTTATCAATATATTTATATAAAATAAGGAAAATGATTTATATATTTATTTCAAAATTGATATCCATCGTTATTAATGTGTTACTTATAAAATAATTTCAATTTAATCATCAAAGTAGCGGGTTAAAAAAAACTAATACACTTACTTACGTACTCCATTTTAACATTTTCTTTAGCCCTATGAAAACGTTAATACAACGTCTGTGGTTTATATGAAAAGCGATAATTTCATGCCGTCCCTCCAAACCTTTCCTTCAATGTTGGAACTACCTTAAACTTATAAAGATTATTCTGTATTCAAGTATTTTGTTTTCAATCCACTTCTTACAATATTAATTTTATTTCATCATGCTTTTTTCTTCTGTGCGTTGACAAAGAACGGATTTCAATAGAAAATCCATTTCGTTTACAAATTACTAAGAATAATGCAACTTTTATTTGATTTCCTATTCTAAATCTTTAATGATATGGATTTAAAGACGAGTTTCTCAAATTAAGGGCCTCTGTATCAGGGATATGAAACAATTTTTAAAATCATATCGGATAAATATACATATCTACTATTTTTTATTGCTTATACAAAATTTTCTTTAAGTTTGAGACTTTTACGAACAATTTATTAAAAAAATAAAATAAAAAAGTAAAATATTATGACTACTAATTTAACCGTTAAGTGGATATCCAAATCCCAAATCAAAATCGCTTTCGAGGCCTCAGGTTAGACTATAAGATGAGGTATACATATATAACAATTGGTACTTTTGCACTAAGTACTTTTTTATCTCGTAATTGTAACAGATATGTTTAACTCTAAAATGCAACTAAAATTTTCGAACTACATACTCCCAACATTTTGGTTCCTATGCAGATACCGTGATCAAGTGCAGATGAGATGAATTTTTATCATTTCGTCTCAAAAATCTTAGTTTCATTTAAATTAATACACGCAAAAATCTTAGATATCAGGTGTAACTATTTAATGTTCTACATTTCTCGTAACTTTGAACGTTTTGTTTATTTTAAAAAAATGAACTTGAAAAATAAACTAAAATTGGCAATCTTTGAATGTTTCACGAAGATGTAGATGCGTTTTTCCGCTTTCTTTCATAACAATATTTTTTATTAATTAAACGTTATGCTTATCGTAAACGACATTCAATAGAAATTTATATGCATATGAAAAATAAAAATATTTTTATTCCTATTGAAATTGAGATGAGCTCACATTTTAAGCAATATATAATATACATTTTTTTACCCATTTAAAAATTTTAAATTTCGTTTTAAATAAATAGTAGTAGCAAATTTTAAATTTTTGTGAAAACCTTTTTAACTTTTCGTTATAAACTCGCAATAAAATACATATTATTAATTATTCAAGTGTATAGTTATCTTCTATATATATAAAAATGGATTGCTGTTCCTTAGTCTCGCTAAAACTCGAGAACGGCTGAACCGATTTGGCTAATTTTAGTCTTGAAATACTCCTGGAAGTCCAGGGAAGGTATAAAAGGTGAGAAAAATTGGAATAATTGCCGGAAAACCCTAAAAACAGCTCTTTTCTATTTCCGATATAAACGTTTTTTTTGACATTAGATTTGACAACTAACTAATATGTCAATCATTCTGTTTGATTGAAACAGGAAAAACCTGATTATTTATGGCCTCTAAGACGGAATAGAGTTTGCCTGGTCAGCTATACCTACATATATTACTCTTGACCAAACTAACGCGGACGAAGTCGCGGCCAAAAACTAGTATGATATATATTTCTAATTATACAATATACAATCTTATAATCAAATCGCTCATTTTAAGACTTTATTGTTACGTAAAAGATGTTTAAATTATGAGCATTATTTAGACAAAACTTTTTTGTGCCCTATATTTAATTAATGATATCAACAAAAAATGATTTTTAGAAACTACAGGTATCTCTAAAGTTACTGTTCTGTAATGGGATGAATAAATAGAGTATTATTTACATTTGTTTAAAAAAAGTCGAACAATTTATAGACGGAGTTGCGGGAAATAATTAGTAGTTAAGATAACAACAAACTAGTTCCACGATATTAGATCAGTCACGAAATTATCCCCTCAGGATAGTGTGATAGGATAACAACTTAGAAGATAATAATAATGAGTTACGATTTACTTGCAGCACTATTAATGAAATAAATTATACACCGCTACTATAGTTTGTCCTTTTGTAAAGAATTTTATTAACTATAACTCCAGTAAAATAAATAAGAAGTGGTAAAATATTTTGTGTTGATATAAACTACAAAAGCACTTATGTATGTATTGTGTTTCTCGTGCTTAGGGCTGTTGGTTAAGGAAACATTTGATTGTAAATGTATTAACTTCCACACCCCATTGATATAAAAGAGTTTTAAAATATATATATTTTTAATATATTACTGAACAATAAATAAGATTTAATTCTTTTAATTGATAAGGTTTTTAAAATATATACTTCATGTTGCTATGGTTACTTTGAAGTTACAATAATTTAATTAAACTTTTCCTTTAGTCTCGTGCGTAGTGAGCGGAAGTATGGCTTGCCGTTCCCGCTCACTAGTCTACGCACAGCGCAGAGAACGTCGAGGTGGTTTAGTGGGTGGAAATCCCACATGCCCCTGTCGCGTTTCCCCCGCGGCAGGAAGTCTTTAAAAGATTCCCCTCGTAGAAAAAAAAAAAAAAAGTTTTCCTTTAGTCTAAGATCCCGATATAAGGCGACCTTCACCGAGATGTTTATTTGATGAAACATATTTTATATTCAATTTAATATGTCAATAACTATATTACATATGGGTTGCCTCATAAATTTTAGTCCAGGATATGATTAATTAACAATTAAAAATTGATTTTTTCCAAATATTTCACCGGTTTGTTTATTAGATAAATTCCACACCTACGAAAGTACGGAGCCCATAGAATATGAAAACGTTAGGTTACCTATTCTTTTCCAGTCACAACTCTCAAGTTGTGACTGGAAAAGAATAGGTAACTGGAAACCTGAGGGTTGCCAGGGATAAACAGGTACATCGATAGTAGCATTTTGCACCGGTCTGTTAATTTAATCAAATTTAAATGAAAATAAAGATTATTTAATTATGAACACGGTGAAATAGGGTTGCCTGCGAAAAATCGGTCCTAGATTAGGGTTGTCAAATTTTAAAAAGTAAAATATTGCCGCGAGTGAATATGTACGACTGAGAGGTCCCAAGCAACTGTTCCGTGCGTTAGAAGAGGACAGAGCATAACAGCTGCGTAAGGTATTCCCATTTAAAGAAAGAGAGTGTGTATGCTATTTGTGAGTGCAACTGACAAGGATAGCGATAGACGTGTATATGCTGTGTATCATTTTGGAGTAATGTATTATTATTATATTAAAAATAGAAGAATAGTTCTTTAATATTAATTTAATTAATTATTTATATGTATACAGGGTGACTGGTGAATTACTATCAATCTTTAAGGAGAATACTCGGTACATGATTCTCATTCGAATTATGTAAAAAAAATAGGCACTTAATTTTTGACAAAATTTCCGTATAAATAAATAAAGTGTTGACACGTTCCAAGTGTTCCAAGTGTGGATGCGTGCGGCGGCGTGCTGATACAACACTACGCCGCCGCACGCGTATATGTGTGTGAGTGTATACCTAATCTGTAGGGTGTGCACACGATGCGTAATTAATTACATAACTTTTGGTTAACTTTACTTAGAAGTTTATTAATATTTATGTTATATTAATTTTTATTTTGTCATATATGATCGTCAAGTATCACGTCCTCAAGTATCGATAGTAATTCACCAGTCACCCTGTATATTTAATGTGACATTAAAGTATATATATATATATATAGGTTGTCCCATAAGTTTCTTCCTTTTTTTTGATGCAAAATGAATACACGATATTTGTTGTTTGAGGTTAATTTATTGTATTATGTATGAACCCTTCTGTTCTATAATCTTCTTTCATCTCTCAGGAAGCCTCATTATGCCCTCTTTCCAAAATTGTTGAGGCTTACTTGCAAAATATTCATCTGTGTGCGTTTTTATTTCGCTTATGGATTTGAAACATTTACCACGAAGATATTTTTTTTAAGGAGAGGCACAAGTAATAATCGGAAGGAGCAAGGTCTGGGAAGTACGGAGGATGAGGTAGAACGTCCCAATCGAACTGTAATAATTTTTGTCTCACGACCATCACGACGAAGAAGCAAATCGCACGTAGAGACGCGGTTCATAAGGCCGGTCTCCGTCAATAGGTGTGGAACCCAAACTTCATACCGATTTGCATATCCCATCTTGATCAAATGCTTATGCACCGTTGTCTTGGGAATGTTAGTTTTATCCTCTATCTCGCGGATTTTCAGAGAGCACAGTCTTGATAAGGTCCGCATCCGTCGTTACTGGGCGGCCGCTGCGGTCTTCATCTTGTAAATCAAATTTGCCGGCTCTATATTTCTTAAACCAATTGCGGACGGTCCTAATGGTCGTAGTACCACTCCCGTAAACGGTGCAAATCTCATCTGCAGTGTTCTTTGCACTATTGCCTTTTTTAAAGCAATGAAGCATAACATGCCGTAAATGCTTCTTTTGGTTCTCCATATTGAACGGGGCAGATTTTTTTTTTAAAGAGGTTTTGTCACCAACGAAACGTACTTTGAAAGAGCTCTGGGACGACTGAAACCGATGCCATAAACGGTTAAGAGATAAGCTGCATGTTTATATAAGCATAGCCAGTCAGACTCATTCATAACATAGCGCGGAAAAAACTTATGGGACACCCTAATATATATATATATATATATATATATATATATATATATATATATATATATATATACATATATAGTAAATAAGCAGGTTATAACAATACATATGTAATACTAATTTAGAGTATTTTTTTTATTTGAAAAAAATGAAAAAAAATGAAATTTCATACTCTTTGGTTTATAATATAGTGGTTTACAAATTCCTTTAAAAATAATGTTTCCTAACACAGTTGTTTGCTAAATTCTAGTCATTTTCAATTCACCATTGACCCTGCACGTTACACTATAGGCACGTTAACTCGATAATCATACGTTTGCTGGGTCCTTCTCATTATCATTATCAAACGTGTGATATGTTCAATTTAAAATTCAAATATTAAATATGCTGTGCAATATACATTGATACGTGCAGAATTCGAAGCTACAACCTGCGGAATATCGCGTTCCAGTGCCTTTATGATTTAAGCTATGTGCCTAAAAATTGGATAAGGATATAAGCATTCTATATACTAACCGATTGACTAGGGTGGAGGGACTCAATTTATTTTTAAATCTTATTTAACGTTTTTCAACTTCTTAGTATAAAAAAATATTTTACTTGCGGTCTAATAAATCCATATAAAGTAAAATAATTAATTTGTGGCCACTTATAGTTTTATTTCAGCAAAGTCATCCAACAAAATTTAGTCGTTAATATTGCAATTTTTTGCTGATCAATTAATTATGACTGGCATTAAATAAATATTAATATTTTTGTTTGTCCCTCCATAACGTTTTATTCTTTTCAGTTAGTGTATTATCAAATAGAAGTTACATTTTTTACAAGTTCTTCCGAAACCTCTGAAGTAAGACACCATATTATATTTATGTATTTCATTACATATTTATTAATCACCAGGAATCAAAGATATATTTTTTCTTGTTAATGATACCAATCATTTATGACAAAATATCGTATCATCGTTTGATAATAATTTTAGTTTTTTTCTCAGGAATTATTTTCTCAGCATAAAAAGTAAATTTGTCTTTTAAAGGAAACTAAGTTTTTCGGATCCTACTCGTTTTTATACTATTTTATATCTATATGATACCGACGTTTCAGTTCCTTTGTGCAACCGTGATCACAGACAGACGAAATGAAAAATACTGATACTTACTTTTCTTTTTAAAAAATATGTATATGTAACTTGTTACTTACGTAATAACCTAAGTGGAACAAATGTAACCCTGATAGTATAGTATATAGTTTTTAATAAAAAAATGTTTCTCATAGTTCACTTGCTACTGTAAAGTGTTTTAAAAGATTACATAATATTACACTGCATTCATCGAATGAAGTTCAGTGTGCACAACGAGAAAACTGTACTCTATAAATAGTTACATACATTTAAATTCAGATTAAAAAAATATTATCTTACCGTTTCATCACAACATTAGAAATTAGATATATATATGTATATTTTATTTTGTATATGTATGTATATATTATTTGTATTTATGTAAAGTAAAAAAGTAATAATTATTCTTTGTAACTAAAATTAAAATTGTACCTACCTTCCTGTTATTTAACTTAATATTACTCACACTCCAGGGTGGCTGGAAGAGATCTCTCATAGAGATAAGCTTCCCTTTGTATCACTTTGTTTCTTTCTTATTCTTTTTTCTGTGTTACTTGTTGTTGGTACATAAATAAATAAATAAATAAATAAATAAATAGTTATGAAGTCAGGAAAGAGTACAGATGGTGGTTCTCAACATTGTTAGCAGGTTTAGTGGTCATTTTATTTTACCATCCCTTTGGATATCGAGTAAAAGGATTTAGGATTCAGAACAATTTTCATTTGTTTTTGATTTAGTTGTTTGAAATTATTGATTTGTTGTATGATTCAATATATTTACAACTGTAAAATCGAATATAAAAAAACTATTATAAAAATCTGATTTAACGAATATTAAACAAGAGTATTATTTTATTTTCGAGTTGAAAATGTGTTTTAAAATTTCTTGTAGCTGAAATTCAAGTTACCTATGTATACTTGTATTATTAATACCCTCAGTAGACAAGTTCACTGCAGGGTATGAATGTAGTGTCTGCCTTTATCGCTGAGGTAGTTATTTTGCTACTTATACAATTTGGTTCTCTCATTTTGCATATACAACTGTTTCCTCTTGTTATCGTTGGTAACTGTAGTCGATATTGTTTATAGAATGACGAAAAAGTAAATATTTATTATATAAACAATTTCATATAAAAAAATAGTTTTTCTATAAGTGAACCAAAAAAAAATTAAATAATAAGGAACTATGTAATTAAAGAGTTTTTTTTTTTAAATAGATATTAATATATATTAACTAGTTTTCCAAAACATGCCAAAATAATTACATCTTGTCTTCGTATAATAAATAAAATAAGTTTAAGCATTATAAATAGCAAAGTTTGTGAAACAAATGGCCGTGAGTTAGACGTAGTAATGTGCTGTTTATGTGTTTTTTTCTACGTAAAAATTTATTTGTTATGTCTAAGAATTCAGACGGACGTTAACCTTTTGTAAATCGTTCGAAATCTCTGATACATTATCTACTTTTTAAAAGCATTTGATCTCTCAAATAGAAATTCAGTAGTCTCTTTTTATTATACCCAAGGACGTCTGATAGAGGTTGCTAGTGAAATAAGACCCTTTAATGCCTTGCATAGTCTTTTATTTCTTTTGTTACTCCTTATACCTTTTAAGTAAATTTTCTTGTATAAAAGTTTTTTTATTTTAATTTGAAGTCGTGACACAATCCGCTTCATGTTGATATAAGTATGAATTTTGTTATAAGCTCATAATATAACGAATTAGTGATATAGTTTAAACCTTGGTTATATGAATGAATACAATGAAATCATGATTTTTTTACATAGTTTTTTCTTAAACTGGCTTTTTAACTAGCAGTAGGTTTTGTGGACCTATATGGCGTAAGTTTCGCTGTTTTAATGTAAGTCCATTGAAAGGTTATATTCGGGTAGCCTTTTTAAGACCCCATTTTTTATTTTATGTGCAGGGAGGAGTAAGGCTGGCTTAAGTTTCCACGTGGTCAGCGCCATCAGGTTTGGAAGAGGAGGTCAAGTAGAAAGGAGAATCAAGCACATTGTATGAAACGGAGACTCGAATCAAGTTTTCGAGTCATCGAGCCACACATCAGAAAAACATTTGCTTCAAGACGGAAACAGCGGCCGGGTGACGTGGAAATAAGATGCACACCTTCATATCAAGTAGGCCTATCAAGTAAGATTTTACCTTGTAACTATTTTATCATGTACTTAGAAAACAATTATTAATTTAATTAATATAATATTTTGCAATTAAAAAAAGTTTTATAACGTAAAAACCTATGTAAATAGTCGTAACATGAGACAGTTTTTCACTTATGCTATATCGAGTGACAAAGACCCGAACCCGATAATATTTGACAAGACTCTAATCTAATTTGAGGATCCTTTGTAGGGTTTGAGCCAGGTCCCTTTGAGAGGTTTTATAAATAATTTTCAGTAACAGGATTCTGTCAAAGCTACAATACAATATAACTAAATTTAACAAGATTTGAAGTGAAACTGCCATTTTGATACAGTTACTGTGTCCGTGAAATGATCAAATAATAGAGTAATTCAGTTATAAAAAGTTAAATAGTTTAATAAATTGTCGTAATTAATTTGTTATTTCATGTTCTCTTTAAGTTAAATCAATGATTTAATAAAGTTGACACCTTAACATGTTAAAAAGAATAATAAGTTTAATTTACAAGATAGGGAAATATTTCGAATTCGTACACCTGATGTTTTGTGAATTACTTTTGTAGTAAAAGAAATGATAAGAGTATGTTGAAGAAATAGAATCTGAATACATTCTAAGCAATATGTAATATTGTTAAATATAAAGGGTTTAATCGGATTACCATATATAAAAAAATGAAAACTACGTAAAGCATATATAAACTTAACAAATAGACAATGTAAATTTGCCATAGAAGAATATACATATATATGTATATAGTATACACTCAAATTTTTGTTTGCTCCCATTTAATTATGTTATAATTTCCTACTTATTTGAAATGATACATTCTTTTAGATAAGCTATAAGAAATAACTCTATATAAAACGACATATAAAAAGAACTCTGTCTTAATCTACACATAACTCATACAGTCAGTGTCAATGAGATTTTTCAATCCAGAACTGATCTAATTAAAATAATATTTTATCCATTATGCATGAACGTTTATGTCAGTAATAAAACATTTTTGTTTCTAGGTGACACGTTTAGGATAACCATTGCAATAACGTGCGGGACGGATTCCATCCACAAGACAAACAAGGTAAGCTAACTAGAAAATAAGTACTCGTATTTAAAGAGATATTTTGTTTGCACGTTAATTTGACTTGTTATATTTACAGTCCTGGATTAAACTAAGCATAGATACATTTTCTGGGCCTTCTAATGAATACAAAACGAAATAAAATTTGTTACATTAAATTTCATTTTGTCACAAAATAAATAAATTGAGATAAAAGTATCATTACTTAAATATTTACTAGATGAAAATAATGAGGATGCGAAGTGAAATTTTAAATATAAAGTTTATACTTGATACCAATTCTAATAATTTAAACGATATTTTTATTATGAAAAAACGAATGTTTTATATATTATATACATATGTACTTATTTAAAATATGGATTAATGTATTAGCGTCATCCGATTACACCGTGAATACCTAGACCACATAATTTTGTTATTATTATATTAAACAAAATATTTATATTATAATTAACAAATACTATGTGGTTATGAAACCGCTTTATTAAAAATAATCACAATGTATAAAATTGTTAAATTAATTAGTTTGTTTGCTAATTTTATAAGGGGAGTTAAACATAATATTTTGTAGCTAATAATATGAAATTACATACAAGCATTTACAAATATGATATTTTAGTCTTTTTCAAATTCATTTTCATAATATATTTGTATACATAGAACATTTTTGAAATCTTAATGTATATTTATGTTTATAAAGTGCTTTCTTTTAAACGAAATACTCCATAAATTCTACGTAATATAGCAAAACTGTAATAACATGTAACATTCACAGCTTTAAACAGCTAATTACAACGATAAGAGAGTAATTGCCTCGGTACAACTTAGCGGCTATGCCGGGAGTGTTCAATAATTTTCTTTTCTCATGTCAAAGCTGTTAGCCCTGCGGCTTTGATATTGTCACCGGAAAAGTTGACGTTATGCTCGGAAATGTATATATTCTTGAATCGTACCTCCAAACCATGGTCACGCTATTATAAAGGTCACATAAACCATGCCATAAGCCTGTTTAGAGTCTCTCTTCTAACAGTATATATTATTTATGAAGACAGAAGAAGAAGTTCAAATTAGTTCTCCTCATCTATTAAAGAAACTTTCTAAACGCGTGTTTAAGTTCTCGATTGACTTCAAATTGCATATACTAGTTGAGCGTATAGTATTTTCTTCAATTTCATATTCCTAACGACGCGACGGTTCTTTTGTTTTTGCACAGTAAAAATATTCTAATCGAATTAAATAGCTTAATAGTTAGCTTATTACGTGGTCTGTCGTACTTGTCAATATTGGGGGTAAAATTTATAACAACGTATCTATTAATAACACAAACTGATATTTCACTGATACATTAATCAACATATTTATATTGATTTTTGCATAATAACATATATGAAACACATACTTAAGGTGTAGTTTTAACATTCATAATCGATGTGCAGCGACGACAACTATCATAACCACTCTTTCAAATTAAATCAGATATTATGATGTAAAAATAATTTTTTATCAAGAATTCTATTATTTATAAATTCTAAACAATATATACAAGATACCGAAGAGAAAAATCATTCCATAACTGATATTTGGTAGTGGAAAATATAGAAAAGGGAATTAATGTTTCATGTAGTAAACAGAGAAAGTAACGTAATATCGCAGTGAAAATTAATGTTAATCTGAAAAGCTTGTATTTAATTTTACTAAACAATTTTAATAATAAAACTTTGTATTTAATTTTACTCTCTAAACCACTCCGTCTGTTATCCAAGCCTCAATGAGCATTTTGCAATATAGTTTTAAGTCAGAAGCAGTCTACATTTTTTTTTAACTTTCAAACCCTTTTCATTTTAAATTACAAGTTTTAACAAAGTTGTAAAATATTACAAGTCGCCAGCTATTATGTTTTAATCATCGCAACGGCTTTTTTCTAAAAAAATTCAATATATTATATATATTTTATAAGAATGGAATTCTGTTTAGATAAAGTAAATATTTTGTTGTAGATGGATAAGATACAGGTATATAATAGACACGATAATGACAGTGAAAAGTATAGAACATATGACATACATAACTCAAAAAATATTCATTTTGTATGACATTTTATCTCCAGGTAACATGATGAGTACTAAATCTTAAAATAGTTATTTTATTTTATGTCATTAAAAATCAACTCGAAAAATTCAATTGTCAATTGTTTACAGATAAAAAATTACAAAAGAATATAATGCTTCCAAAGAGGTCTGTACTCCTGCTCAGAATTTCATACAAATCCACCAAACACATTTTGTATTATAACGTTCAGTGATTCTTAACACTTTGTTCAAAAAATACGATTTTGAAAATTTTAACTAACACGGCAAATAAAAATTACTAAACACTCATAATATTTATTCCTTTTTATAAGGTACTTCACAGAGAAGATTTATCGTTTTACTATTTAATTGACGATGTGTTTAAACATCTAAGACATAAACAAAGAAAAACGGTATATAAGAAAATACCTTAAGATCTAACTCGTTATACCTTTGAATGTTCGGTGTCGTTTCATGTCAGAGCTTTCAGTAGTCCTAAACGTTTTTACTCAACTATCGCTAGCACATATCAATAGACTAATGTTAATAATGCAAAAAAGTGAAGTTATTGAATAATAGTGCGTTACGAGGAAGAATTTTAGTAAATCTAGCAAAAAAAGTAACTTACAACATGCGCTTTGTATCAAAATTAAAGAGGTAGAGAAACCATCAACCAGAAAGAAAAATCAGGAATACAATAATTACAGTACATTTTGAGTATCATCACTTTATTTAATATAATATATTAGTATGCATAACTTAACATTCATTTTCCAGTAAACTCAAGTGCCTTCATAAAAGTATGCGTCATGTTATTCTTTTTATAGTACTTGAAAAATCTTGTTTTAATATATGAAAATGATGTTTAATTTTGTAGTTTATAGTATGTTAAAACTTATAACCTCAATAAATTGTATAAAATATTTCATAAATATATTTTAAAACTTTTTAATCTAATATTAATAATGGTCCAACCGACTATTTCATAAATATTACTGCATTATTTGACCTATACATGAGTTCTTAATTTAGTAAATTTTTTTGTTTCCTTTATAACCATCGTCTTCCATAGCTAAATACAGTAGACATTATAAATGATGACATCATAGTTATTTCATTAAGTAATGCTGACGTAGAACAAAATCGACAAGCTGTCTTGGGTGTGAAATACTTCTGGCCAATTATTCTGACAACATCACAGTTCGAACACGACATTAGAAAATGTCGTTAATGATCTATTCAGAGCTTGAAGTGATAATTTCCTCCAATCATTATGTTATAAGATTACAGTGGAACTCTTAAATTATAAACTTAATGAAAGACTTCTTACTGAAAAACTTTAATAAATTAATGATTATATGATTCTTTTTGCTTCTGGATTGAAAATTACTTAATAGTCGACAGAAAATAGTTACATTTAAAGACAGTATATAATATTTTAAGATCAAGTCCAAATAGGGTTTGTAAAAGCCGGGTACAGAGGTTCATGTAATACGAGTATAACTAATTTTATAATCAAATTACAAATAGATCTTTTTGTACAAATCATTAGTGAAATTAACCAATATATCAATAGTATATGTAACTGGTGAAACTATCGTTGTGTGTTATATAATCCTACAAACATAAATATAGTTTGTTATTTGGAAGTCAGATATACGAGTGTGTTATTTTTTAAATCGAAGGCTATTTTTATTATTGTACAAAGATATTTAATGAAGCTTTATAATATAAGTTTGACAATTTTCTAGTCTTTGAAGGTGACTTAAGGGAAGAAATGTAAATTTTTATATAAGATTTGTTACATGTTATATAGGTTTAAAAAAATTCGGGTGTTTCAGTGATTTCACATAATAATGTCTAAGATTTATGCGAGTCCACTTATAAATGAAACTATGATTTTCCGATATACTGGGACATTAATTACAATTTTTTAAATTTTAACAAACGTTTTTCTTAATTGACAGCAATTGTAATAACAATTTAGTAAAATGAAAGTGTTTGTCAGTTAGACCGGTTATTTAACCGCTACCCCCGATTATAGCTTGATTTGCTTGCCTATTGAGTGCAGCAGGCAATAGTAAAATCAATCAATGTTGTCACAGGCAGGTGATTTTATGTTTTTGGTGACTGAACCTTAGATATTAGACAATTGCGAGCTATATGCTTTACAGAAATTAATATTATTTTATTACACTACATGTCTTTCTTCACGAGCGAGGATCATAGAAAACAGTGTTAAGACAAAAGGTAATTATCAGAACCCGTCATTGAGAGAGGTTTCAACGAAAAGAGTTTTTTTTTTTGCGAAAGTATGAGGGTCTAGTTTAAAAATCACAAAAACCATAGGGTCAAACGATCAATAGCGTTTTGTATAGTGGATAGCTCATACGAATATATGAGGTTTTATTGCTGGAATATTCCGGTTTAGTTTACTAAAAACGGGTTCTTCTTAAACAAGGATAATGTTAACTCATATACTTTCATTGAAATCCGTTAAAGAACTTGGTTATATCGAACTCCTAACACAACACGAAATTAATTCGGACCTTGTAAACTCAGATTACTTTTTATTCAGTTCAATAAATAAAATTGTTTTATGGAAATAAATGAATCCAAAAGAGATACTAAAAATTTATTGTGCTAACCTCTTGCATCCAAGTTCACAAAATGGTTTTACCAATCGACTCAAACAGCTCAGTGAACGTTGAGTTAAAACCACAGAATACGATTGGCTATGTTTCATGCATACAGGCTTTCTTACCGCATGGTTGTTTGATAAACAAAGAGAACATTGTGAACCGATATTATTTATGAGACATGCTATATATCCTACATTTTATAGAGACACTATAGTGTTATAATAGTAATGAAACAATTACTAATATTTTATTTCTCCACACACCTCAACCACAGATTCGTTTAATTTGTATGCATTCATAAATAATTATTTATTATAATAACTGAAATTATTATTCCATTCTTTGTTAGTTCCTTCAATTAATTGTATCAATATTTATCTTCCAACAACATTTCTCAGTTATTATATTGTTACACTGATTTAATAATCTACCTCATTACTGCTTGCTATTTCGAAAGATTTATTATATTATATAATGTTTTCAATTGTGTAGAATTGTCATTGGATTAGATGATATTTTACGGACAGTATTTATTTTAATTTTAATAGTAGGGTAACAGTATGTACACCTTTGTGTTTGTCCTATATTATAATATGTTTGCCTTTACACCCATGGCGAAGCCAGTTTTAAATATAACCTGTCATACTCTTAGCATGTTGAAGAATTTTTTACTTATTTTTGGCACCACAATAATATTGTTTTTTTATCTCTTTCTAATCCTATGTCCCCCAGATGGGGCAGAGGGCGTCCACAGTACGCCGCCATCCCGTTCGGTCTTGAGCTTTGCCTTGTTCGCCTTATTGTTTTTATATACATGTTACAAAATAATTCAAAATATATCTTTAAAAAATTATTAAATAAACAGATTTTCAAGAAATAACGAAGTTATAACCATATTATATCGTTTGATGCCTGATAGTATTTAAAGTTGTATAAAATAATGTAAAAATATGAAAAACAACCATAAGTATAGATTAGTAGGTGCGATAAATAATAAATCTATCAATATAACAGTAACTTCGAGTATAGTAATGACTTAAAAACCGTAATATCCATCTGATATATTAAAATCTACTAACTAAAGTTTACTAATGAAACACCCCTAAACTGATTTACCAATAAAGTAGAATAAATAGAATTTACAAATTATATTTCTGTATCTATTTAATTTAATAATCTATTTTAACATTTTTAAAAGATCCTGTATTAATGCTTCTTGTGTTGCAATTTAATTGCAACTCAAGAAACCCTTTTAACTATTCTTGATCATTTTCGAAGGTAAATGTTTATACTCAATACGAAAGAAATAAAGCAAGAAACTACACTAAGGTAATGACAAAATATTATTAAAGTTGACACAAAAAACACTTAAAATTTTCTAGACATCTTAACTTTGGGGACGGTTTTAAGAAATCTAATTAAAAAGTACAAACAAAATAAACATCACCGTCTCATATAAAAACTTTAATAAGATAATAAAGTTTATAACTTGGAAAGATGAAACTATTTTTCATTACGTCATAGAGTTACTTTTTATTTATTAGAGCATAACTTTATTGCTATTCAGCATAACTTTTTGATATATATAAATATCAAGTTTGGTGAGTCATATCAAAACTGTAATCTCATAGAATATTTCAACTGACCAACCCTTTCGTTTGATATTGGATGTTCTTTCAAACCTTTCTATTCTCGTCGCGTTTCTTTCAATACGGAGAAAGTTAGATTATGTACGTATTTTCAGCTTTTTAATACTATGATAAATTTATTTATACTTAAATAGAAGTCAGAAGAAGATAGGAATTACTTTTTATATTTCTTTTTATTCTAGAAACATTTTTATTCCAAATACAATTAAATGTTATTTGGATTATTAAACCTCATGAGATACATTAAGTTTGTTCAACCTACGAGTATTTTAAAACAAATTAATCCCTGGACTACACTATAGGTTAATTAGATAAATCTTGAATGAAGTTCTAGTGAGTTTAGTTCTAAAATATAATGTAGAGTAGGATTTAGACATATGTTGAAAAATTGAGAGGTATGTACGTCCGTAATTCTTTGCGTATAATATTTTACAAGACGGGTAATCCTACCCTGTTACACACATAAATGGTCGTCGCAAATTAAAAACTTTTATATAGATACTTTAAACAGATTAATAAGATAAATATTTTTTATCTGTTCCCATTGGTCAATAATTAGAGAAAATTTGATCACTATTAATTTTAATTTTACTTTTTCGTATAATAATCTCTCAGAAACCTTTCAGTATTGGAAGGCCTATCAATACTCCTTATCCTACAAAATGTCATATATGTATGTATGTAGCATACTTGTTAATTGTGTTACTACATAGTTGCTTTAGTACCTCAGGACGGTTTGGCCTTTGCGTTCTAATATTTAAATTTATTATAACAACATATATTCATTAACAGGAGTTTAAATTAATTCCTCAGTTGAAGGGTATAACTGGAAGTAGTAACTTATTTATTATGTGTAAGACCCACTATGGGATTAGGAAGAAACTAAATTTGGGAAATACTTGACTTGCTTAATGAAAGAGTTACGGCTAGAAACCCTCTAGAAAAAACTAAACGAAAAAATCTTTTTTAATACATTAGAAGCTTACTACAGTCAACACATTTTAAATTACAAACGAACTTTTTTGTTACATTTCTAAGAAATAAAAAAATATACATCAAGTTATCGAGAAAATTAGTTATGTCAAATTTATACAAAAATTATGGTGATTTAAATTATTTTAATTTAATTCATAAAGCATTAACATAGAATTCAAAGTCAGGTTGAGCTTTTGAACTACATCTGTCAGCAAAAAGGATTTTCCACGTAATAAGAAAAAATAGTTATAAGCATTCATATAGTTATTACGAGTAGATTATGTGCTTGTTTTTTAAGCATTAAATCCAACGACAGATAGACAGTAGCTAATGGTACAGTATTAAAAACATGACACTAAAGCAATAAGTTTCTTCCTAGTTAATTAACTATGAAAAAGTCAGGTTTATATATTTTTTTTGTTATTATTTCTTAATTTGAAAATTTATTATTCTTTTAGAAATTCGTATTGTATTTCATAACATTACACATTTTATTAGTTTTATCTTACAAAACAGCTTTCCCTTATATTTTGATGTTTGCTACAATTAGTCTTAAAATGAAATGGGTCAAAATATTAAAATAATTTTGCCACAAGTAAGGATAATCTAAGACAGTGAGCGATTCTTTAGTGATATATTTATATGCTATTTTCTTGGATAACATAGTTTTATTGACGTGATACAAGTAACTCATTTACGAATAAACCAAGCTAATAATCAACTTAATTTACTGTTACTGTTTAACCCTTAGCTAACTTTTGTCAGTTATTTCAAATCGACAGAATACTTTAAACTGTTAATGTCTTATAATCACCAATGTTAGGTTTGCAAAAAAAAAATCTAAGCATATTCTAATTACTGTATTATTGTATCTTTATATATTGCACTTTACCACTTATACCAAAACCGAAAAGAGAAAAAGATGCAAGTGATTTACTGTGAATAAACAGTTCTTTTAATATTAAAGAATACAAAATGTAAACATCCACAAACATGTGTACGAGGAATTAGAGATTTCCGATTTGTGTGGGGGCATATTGATTTCAACTCATACGTGTTTAGAAAGGATGCCAACCTGAATGCAAGCATGCATTTCAAACAGATTGGATTAGAATATTGAAATTTCCATTCCTTATTGATGATTAATATTGAAAGTACAACCTTTTCAATTCTTGTGGATAAATATTACGTGTATATTATTAAAATATAGATTCTTATATTTACGTTACTAACATTAACAAGCTCCATGTCACAAAATTGAAGCTTTGAATTTAAAATATTACATGCCCTCTAGTTAACTATTCCTTCTTCATGAAACGATATTCTCATCGTTGTTGGTTATGTACAAGTAGGATTTGGTGTTTATTTGTTAACTTAGGAGTGTTTTAAGTTGGATGTAGATATCTATATGTGCGTGTGTGAGCGTATATAACAAAGTTTGCATGATATTCTAGTTCTCAAACTAAACTCGATACCTTTTTTTTAAAATTTGAAACCCTGTTCTCTTCTAGTGATTCTTAGCTGAATTGAATTAGCTATTCTCCAAATAATGTAAAGCATTTTTGCCCTGTGATTACTCGATTAAGTGAGTATTACTTATCACTTAAATATAAAGTTTAAGATTGGGATTTTTAAGTTGAAACTAAATTTTATTATGTTGAATAATAGTTTGCTTCTTTTACCAGGTTGTGCATAGTTATTCTTTTCTCAATAATGACTTAAAGATGGAAATATTGAAAGTTGGGTCCAACGATATCATGAATAAAAGATGCTATTTGCAATGTACATATATTATTTTTGAGGTGAAAAGACTACAAGAATAGCAACACGGGCATGAAATGAAAATAAAACTAATAAATTGGAAAACGTTAATATCTTGTTTATATGTATATTTGTATGATATTTTTCTTCTGGCGATTTGTATGCTTAGACCCGATATATTATTTTTACTCTAATGGTTGAGGATTTGTTTCTAATACTAATTTTGAGTAATCTACTGATCTGCTGATTATCAAAATTTCCCTTAAACGTATTAAAGAGTCGCTGTTAATAAGTCCGAAAGACCATTCTACTTGCATTTTAATGTGTGTTGGTTGAAAATATATTTGGACGTTAGGATTGGTCTGGAAACTTAGAAAATACATTTAAATAGCCCCCAACAATTAGGTACAGTTGAAAATCAAGTATCGGACTGTGATATTATGTTTTTGTTGTCGATATTTATAGCGTCTGACAAAAATTTCTCCGGACAAAAGATTTTCGCTAGTATTAATTTCAAATTATTTGTTAATCAAACCTCAGACTATAAGTAATGTGAGCACAATTTTTAGTTACCTGTACCTTCTGATATCTGAAACTTGGCCATCAATCTAATCTAGCAGATATGTATATATACGTTTACTCTACACATTAATTGTAACCTAACAAAAAAAGAAATATTCAAGAACTAATTACTCCACAGAAGAATAGGCTCAACGCTTCTGTGGTCGATTAATTATTATTTGTCTGTCTGTCCGTCTGTTCGCGCCTACAAGGACCGGATGAAAATAGTTAAAACAACCTACTTCAGTGTTTTTAGAAATGAAATAATATTTTAAACGAGCATATCCTATATAATTTTATTGTTGTAATGTATACGTTTAGGTGGTACAGCCTAGCTGTGGTTAAGTTACTACAGCTCGAACATGGGCTGGCTCGACCGGGGAAGTACCACCCTCTCACAGAAGATCGGCGTGAAGTAGTCAGTAATGACTGCGTTTCGTCCGATGAGTGAGAGAGCCGGTTGCCCTTTCCCTTTTCCCAACCTTTCCTTGTATTTCCTTATTCCCACCCTTCCCTATCCCTAAAAAGAAAAGGTTGGCAACGCATCCGCAACATATTTGTTGCGGATGTCCATGGGCGACGGTAACCACCTTCCATCAAGTGGGCCGTCTGTTCGTTTGCCACCTATAACATAAAAAAAAAAAAAAAAAAATACAGTGGCTACAAAAAACATGAAATATTAGTAGAAGGCCTTTGTAATTAAGCTTATTAGAATATACATACATATAAACCTTTAATTACGTTTAAAAATTTCTTTTCGTTTTATCTTATTATTTAAACTCTTATTTCTGATCTTTAATTTTTTATAGTAAAGACGTCTAACCCTACTAGTTTTCAAATAGATTTTTTAAACTTTTGGATCTGATAATAATCAGCCATTCTGTAATTAAATATCATCCGTTTTGATTTTAGCCCTAGCCTTAATGGAGTTTTCTAATTCTTCTAAAAGTTTAACTAGCATACAATTTTTAAATCCCGTATTTTATCATACAGAAAGTAGTTTTTTTATTTATAAAATTATTTTGTATATCACGATTTACATTTTTTTAATGTTTCCGGTAAGCTTTTAGAATGACAAAATACATAATGCTCCCGAATACCGGATTACACTTTCTCTCTCCCAGTTACACTGGAGAATAAAACAGGAATTCTATATTTGTAAAATATTTATACACATTCACCAATTATTTTCATAAAAGTCGTTAAAGACTTTCTATTTTTATTTTTGTATTGCGTTCTGTCTACTGCCATTTCAGATTTTTTGAAAAGTCTATCATATTATAAAAAATCCGACAATTTTTGACGGGTTCTTTCTTGTTAAATTATTTTTATATTTTCGTAAATTATGTTTTAAACATAAAATACATAAAGTAATTTAATAAAAATTGTAACTTTCAGTCAATATCCCATAGCACTTTACTATATTTATTTAAATTGTATGAATATTAGTAAAGATTTAATGTTGGTTTTTGTTACAATTAAGTTAAAAAAAATCCTTCAATTATTTGATTTCATGACTTCTGCTATTGACAGTTTTAAGGATAAAAATATGTGTTATTCATATTCCTTAGGAAATTTAAAAAATGGTACAAAAAATATATGAACATTTTGTGTTGATATGGACTCATAGCCGTCCGGTGAATCCATGAAATGCTGAGAGGTTTCATCTCTGTCTATGCATTATAATTGGAAATAGAGTTTATTTTAATGTTACAATGCCACAAACATCTTCTCCACTGACTAAATCTTTAAAATATCTAGTCTACCTACGTTGTGCTTATAAGGACGTCGTCGAGGGTAATAGACCTCTAAATCGGATTAACCGTTTTCCTTCGACCCACGCACACCCACCCCTCTGCCACTTGAGTTTAACAAGTCTCCGGACTTTAACTGTGACTTCTTGCTTTGCTTCATTGACCTCCCAAGTTCTGATTCGACCACGCAATGAAAGATCCGAAGCAGTCCTTTCCATTAACCCCTGAGTGACTTAATGTATTAGTATACGGATAATATTTCAACAATAAAAGGTTTTCCTTGATTTACATATAAAAACAATAAAAATTTTACAAAATAAAAGTATTTGCAAGTGTAAATTCAGATCAAACCAATCAATTTAGAATCGTTTGTATGCAATATTTAAAATATCAATCAATATAATGAGTTTGACTTTATTATCAATAAGTATATACAAGACTCAAGAACACTATTGTTTTTATCAATGAAATGATTATTTGACTCCTTATCTTTTAATTAAAACAATGGATGTATATTTCACTCATGACTTTTTTGAGTCACTTTTGTATGCAGGCTCCGAATATTATAAGAATATATTTCTATAATACTATTCTAAATTGCTTCAACAGCAAATGTATTTTTGTTATGAAGGAGTAAGAAATGATACTGAAATGAATAATTAAACTAGTATAACAAGGTGATCAATGCATATATCATTGTTTTTGTTGCTTGATTTGGAGTAAATAAAATTGATAAAAGTTATAATTCAAAATACTTATATCAAAAGAAAAATAATAATTAAAATGTTTGGCTTCGTATAATATAATCAAGTATAGAATTCAAACTATTTTAAGTCATATTGGTTAAGTTACTTTTAAATACACGTTCTTATGTTAAATGAAGGACGCACATATGGTTATAACATACACACAGATATTATATGGGTTTCTATTCTTCGTTAAATTAAAGAAGTAAGGGGATGGGGTTAAAATAAGCACAACATAGATATACATCAGTAATTCACGATGACCTTTTTCAAGAGTTTTAACCCCCCTAGCTAATACGTGGAATATTCGGTATGGTATTTAATTAAATTACAGTCAGTGTATTCGTCATAAAAAAATCCTATGTTTTAAAAATATCAGATTTTGATAAGCTTCTACAAAATTATTCTTAAAGTTACGTTTTTTTATAAAGACACAAAATTATTAAGTCATAATAGATATAGATTTACAAAACAACACAAATTTAAAAAAGTTTTTATCTTTTAGTAATTTCGTTTACACTAATTATAAAGATATATTATTTTGTTTTTCGATCTATTGTCTTATTACTTTAGGCAGTTCGAAAGGAAATCTACCGTTAATTCGAAATGCAGTATCATGAATTTACGCTCACTGTCATAACGCTCCATTATTGTTAAATGTTCGGTAAACTACACGTTGAAATACATTCTTTACAAATACGCAGTTTTGCTTTTACTGTGAAGAAATCTTCTTTTACATTTTAAAATAGATAATAAAAGTAGGGATTGGCCCATTATACAAAATGTATAATAGATAATCTTTTATGAATATATATAATTTTAGAAGAAATATAGGTTATGCTGCAGGTACTGTAGTTTCCTTTTTGTCTACGTTTGTAACTTGATCAAAAAATTATATCACTTAACAGAATCGCATGATAAAATTTTGTACTTTAGCTGTGAGATTCAAGTTGTGTGCCAAGATCATAGCTTATGAATTTTATATTCGTTTCTTAACTTCAAATCTAAACTTATATAAGCAAACATTTATTTCTCCCTTATATATTTGATCACTTATTTAGTGATAGTATTGTCTCTTGAACGATAATATACAATATTCATTGAGATAAAAATACTCCACTAAAGTTATTATCGTGAGTGATAATTATTTACTTCCCGTTTAATTGAAAATATCTTTTTCGTGTCATAACACCACTCAATAGTAATAAAGCATTCAATGAATCTTTCGTTAAAATATATTTTACTTATTTATATTTATGTAGCGTTCGATACATTGCTTCTAAGTAAAGAATAACAAAAATAGACTGTAATTTTTATGTAACAAGACAGTAAATACCGTGGCCTGACATAGTTTAGTTTGTGATATTTTTAAAAGCATATTTTTAAAGTAATAAAGCAGTATAGTGCTTGCATTTATTGCATACACTGTACACAATAGCAGTTCTTGGGTTAATATTGATACAATCTGATAGTGAAGCTTTGTAATCAATATTTTGCTATCAATATTCTCACTTGAATCGACTTGAAAATTTAAATAATTTTTTTTGTGCTGTTGTTCCATAATCATGTTCATTAATTATTATTAAGTATTATAATTTATTTAAATAAAAAAATAACTAAAATTTCATAAAATTGTATACAAAAATTATGTTTAATAATGCAAAGGATTTTAATCATGCAAGATATTTCGGTCTCCTACAATGATTAGTCCGCTTCTACGGTCAGGAGGAGCTAATGTGTGGTTTTAATGTATTATTCTCCTTCAATAATAATAATTAAAGTGATTTGTCGTCTTAGTTACGTTGTTAAAAGATTCCTTTTTTTTTTCAACTTGACTGCCGGTCCTATTGACTTTGTCGGCCTCACTGGTGAGGGTGTCATTACTGTGGACGAATTTCTATGGATCGTGTTGTTTACAAAACGACCGTAGCATGTATACTTTTGTTTTTTGAGCTAAAATATGTCGTTGATTTCAAAGCTATTTTTTGCCGATCAGGATGACTTTTTTTCTTTGGAGCCAAATAATTTGTGTTTTAAATTCCTGACCAATAAAAGATAATACATTAAAATGATGATAATATTTTTATACATAGAATATCTAAAAAGTTTATATTATTACCTCCAGTTAAAAATGATCTCTAATGTATATTTATGTGAAGTGGACTAGATTAAATTTGAAATATAGTGTTGTCATTAAAATAACTATGCATTCTCTCAATATCCTTTAATGTTAATATAAAGATCCGTGATATCACATTACGTATAATTATTTTGGGTAAATTATAATTAAAAATTTTCTGGTTAATAATAAATTCTAGTACAGGATTTTCTATTGATTTGTATTCAAAATCAATATTTGATAAAACATTGCATACTTCTAATCCGATATAAAAATTTATTGATAGAAAATTTCAAGAAATTCATTTTTAAAGAAAAAATACAGGAACAAATTTTGATCAGTTTTTTACAGGAAAGTGACTTTAAATAGTATGGAACCCTCATACAACATGGAAATATTGTTATTATGAAATGTATAACAAAAAGGTTAAGAAAATAAACCATACTTAGAAATAAGAAATAAAAATACAACACATTCCATCATATATACATTATTTAAAATGAAAAATACATAGAAACATACAATAGACCAAGGTTATTTGATTTTAAGGCGACTAGAGCGTAATCTTATTCGTGGTAATATTCCGTGTTCTGACTGTTTGTAAGACAAATTCGATAACAAACAGACGGATTCAATAGTATTAGATTGGGAGCTCGATAACTGGAACCACAGAAAGAGTTATTGGATATATAATATTAAGTATTAATTTATAATTTTAAATTCCACTTCGTCCATTTTAAGCTCAATATATATATTTATATATTTCGAGGTTCTATGGGTAGCAACCAGTAAAAAAACCACAGCGTGAAATGGTTTACATTACAATAAAAGAAACATTATAATCGTCCATGCAATGATTGTCACAAGAAATAACCTTTAGCTATTGCTAGCTATGAGTGCGAATACGTTAAATATTTACACACACAGCGATATCCACGCCTTTTGACCATAAGGCGACCTTTATATAGACACA
Organism: Danaus chrysippus; assembly: GCA_916720795.1. NCBI lineage: Eukaryota > Metazoa > Arthropoda > Insecta > Lepidoptera > Nymphalidae > Danaus > Danaus chrysippus. Next base: position 3,794,039 of record CAKASE010000077.1, on the reverse strand, counting down.
ATAAGAAGAATTACCATAACAATATAGCCGTCTCATATATGAGCAAATATAATATGTTAATAGCAATTCTTTCTAATCTACTGTGGTGTATCTAATACAGATTCATATCTATGTAGTGTTCATAGCTTTTCTATAATAAAGAACTTTGTTATTGAATAGATCGAAAATCCGTTTATAGAATTATGATTTTCAAAAGACAGGTATCTTTTCAAATAATTTAAATTTTATATAGATACATACAGGTCGGTCAAACAATTAATTTTGATAGCATGAAAGTTATCACTAACATATGTCTGCTCATAACTCATATTCACTAATAGTAATTGGTATAATTTTGTTGTTAATCTCCAATAATAATTATTAATATTAATAAACTATCATTTAAATGTAAGCCTTAATAAATTTTAATAAATTGTTTTGAGAATAATGAATTTTATGGTTATATATAATAACAAATTGATTTTATTAACGAATATTAATGAAAGTAGCATGCTTGACATCTTAAGTGTGCTTGATATACTGAGAGAAAATAGCATAGCATGGAATGCATTATCAAATAACCGCTTTGACATTTTAATATATCCAAGTTTATATAAAAATTACATAGGTGGACTTGAATTTTATATGATAAGAAGTGACAGTGGCATTATAAAATAAAAATATGACGACAAACCAAAGGGAGAGTGAGAAATTAGAAGCTCACAAAGTTGACGATAATTAGATAAATTGATACCCTTTATGCATGATTTGGTACTGGAGTAACTTACGTTTGTTTTTATTTACTGTTGGGCGTAGACAATAATGAATATTCTTCATCCAATTTCATAATGCAACTCTCTAGTCTAGATTAAATTGTAATGTTTCCGCATTGTATGTTATATGTTTTAATGGATTTGGACTTGATATGTCCTAGTTCAGTATAAAATCGTAAAAGGAAAAGTTTTAAAGAGTTTGATTTATAATTTGACAGAGACCACTGTAAGTTTTCCAGTGTAGATAGGAGCAATAGTTTTAAAGGGAAATCGGGTTTCTTAAGGAAAGAGCGCAAAACGTTCGTTATTCATACTGTGGATTTACTAGATGATAGCTGTTGGATTAAATATAGTGTTATATATTATTTGAAGTGAACATTTGTTTCCCATTTTTATTCTGTAAGATTTATTATTTTTCAATTTTGACCAATTGTGTATAGCAAGGTTGATTACTGTCAAAATAATAATTCAAAATACACAGAGCCAAGATATATCCAAAAAATCTTTCCAAAAAAGTTTCCTGTGTTATAAATCGGTTTTTATCGAATCCTAAATCAAAAATTATACTCGTAATCATGTAAAAGAAGGTGAAAAGTCATTATTAATTATGATATATATTTCAGATTTCATGACTTAATTGAGGTAAATAAACCCTTGAAACGAATTGGCATCGAATTACTAAGTACTGACATATAAAGATTCGTTCTTTTTTAGCAGCGTATTATTTTAACTGCTTTAAAGTTATTTATTGAAAAAATATAATGAACAACAACGATAGCTGATATTTTGATAGATAATACTCGAAATCTAGTTTAAACAAAAAATTTATTTGCCAATGTATTGCACATTAAAGTCCGCGTGGAATAGTGACTTCTGGCAGAAAAATATAGATATCTGTGCCCGCGACTCCGTCAGCGTGAAACTTCTTAATTATTACTGAATTGATCGCTCGACAGACTTATTATAAGTACAGAAGAAGATAGCTTTGGTGTTTTTCTACAACGATTCGCATGATTCTTTTTTTATTGAATAGGTCATAATGTTACCTTTTTAAATTAGGGATGAGTTATAGTGTTGTAAACGTTAGAGTAGACAAATAAAATCAGAAATCTCCGAATTGCTAAGCTATCGGGAGTTTCACGTGTTATTGTGATTCAACAATAAAAGATAGACATATGCCGTCCAGGAATACTTTTTATATAATTTTAAGGAGAATATTCCCGTGATATATGATTTCTATGTAGCTTTAACCTATAAGGGTGCACACGCGACAGAAGCTTAAAAAATGGAGTAACTTCTAACGTTTTCCGAATATTTCTCTTCACTGCTCTGCTCCTATTTATCGTAGCGTTATGAAAAGTATACTGTAACCTGCCCAGGAATATGAAGAATAATTGTGCCAAATTTCTTTAAAATCCGTCGCGTAGTTTTTGTTTCCATAAGGAATATACAGATAGACAGACAAAAATTTTACTGATTGCATTTTTGGAATCAGTAGCGATCCCTTACCACCTCCTGATAGTTATTTTTTAAATATATTTTATGTACAGAATTGATTGCTCTACAGATTTATTAAAAGTATAGATTAAATTAAAAAAACAGTTGAAAAGAAATTAAGTCACGATTAAAATTTCAAAAAACTAGGTAACATAACTGTGTAATGTATATGGTATGTCTTCCTAATATTTTAAATAATTTATTGATATATTGAGTAATTTGTTGAATAAATACATTAGCAATATTTTCCACAATCTAAATTCTACAGCCCTTTCTTTGTTAACACTTTTACTTCTAACCGTTATTTACATTGGATCTGGAACACGTAAACGACACAGTAGGATGCTCTTAAAACCCTATTAAAACGATGAGCTGTAATTTTTCAGTTGTAATTTGTTAGTTAACTTAAAGGCAAGTCTTTTGATTTTAGTGGTGATAAATACCTGTAACATACCTAGTGTTATATCATTAAGTCTTCTAAATCTTGTTGTTTTGTTTAATCTTTTTAAATTATGTATAGGCCTCATAAAATTAAATACTATATCCATTCCGTTGTTTCTTTAAAACTCCGCCCATACCTTCCTGCTTCCAAGTGTTGTTTGTTATATTTATTTACCTTATAAACGAAAACGTAAAATGCAAAAGCCATATTTTTAGCATTAGAAGTTTTACTTCAAAATTCACTTGCATTTTGATATAAGTGTAATGACCATAGAGTTAAAATATGCTTGTCACAAGATACTTCCAATACAGATAAATTACTAAAAATATTTTCGTTAAAATTCTTTATTTTAACAAATTATTAGTTAAGTAGTAGTTGGAAAATATTTTGCTTACAGAATAAGTTAAAAATTGAACATGTTCCATTTGTTATGGTATTTAAGTTTTTATGTTTAAGACTTTAATAAGATAACTGTTGAAAAAAATATCAGTCATATTATTGAATAATGTAATTTAGATAAAACGCTGTAGTATTTGCTTTATTTACAATCGCTACAAATCGTTTGAAGTTTCTTATAAAAGAATATGATAATTTCCCCTGAGGAAACTTTTAACTATTGGTTATATATATATGAATAGATATGAAGCGATAGGTTCAATTTCCTTTGCTTGACGTTGATTAAACGAAGACCAGCAATTACGATTGCATATGTATATGATATTAATTATTCGTTTTGCTTTACGATTACGGTTTTTGTCAATAATTTTGTTTAACAATAAATCACGTCCAATAAGGACTAGCTGGAATTACAATCTCTTGTAGGCTCACCAATGACTTGATGTAAACCATACTGTGATAGAAATTCTAGTAGTTTAACAATTTAGGACTCATTTGTACGCAATAAGTTGATATTTGTATCACGAGTCACGAACAAAATCAAGATCATACATATAACTCAAAGATGATATCATTTCTTTATACTTCATTTATGAATAATAATTAAATATTTTTGACCTATAAAAAGTACCCAATAACTGCCTTATGTCTTTTCAGTTTCACGACTAACCAACACTCCAATCCGTTTGAGACTAGCGTTAGTTCTGTATATTTAAGTCCGTTCTGAATGTAGGCCCTTACTGTACCTCTTCTTACTGACTCATTAATCCCTCTAGTGGTTTATTTATTAATGAATAGCCTGGAATATTGTTATAATTAAACCAAGCCTCAGTAGTAGTAGCATGTGTAGTTTAAAGAAAAGCATGGTTTTAGGAAATTCATCACTGCCAGTGTTTAAACATATTTTAACTAGTTAAGATGACTACAAAAATATTGTGCGTAGATACTAGAACAACGTAAACAGATACAAGAAATTTGTTTTCAAGAGTAAAATTCAAGTATACCGGATAATAATTCTATATTAAATGTGACTTAGGGATTTATTTCCGAAATGTCATAAATTTTGTCTGAGAGAAAACTGCGTAAGACGAAAATCGATCATTGAAATATTTGAGTAACATTAAAAAAATATATCTCAAAATAAAACACTTTAATTTTAGATTTACTACCAAAATATATAGTAAATTTAAAAATATTCTATTACTCTACTGATAACAAAATCACGTTACATTTAAATTTATAAAATATAAAAATACAGCAAAAGCAATGAATTGAAGTTTTAAAAAAATACTATTTAATTTAATGCAGTAATCTGACGTAACCATCCTACTAAAATGGTCCAATAATGTATGTATATCATTCATTAATAATAATAGTATTGTATCGATTGTAAGGAATCACTTGAATTGATAGATAACTCAAACATTATATAAAATTAATTACCTTATTTCTGAACAAGCCACAGTCCAACGATCTGCCACTTGGCCCGTTTTACAGATATTTGCATAGGATAAGTTATAAGATTATTGTTATTATAGGTTCATGTTATGTGATACAGTTGGTTATTTCTTTTCCAAAATAAAATAATTATGGAACACAAAGAAAAACAAGCAAATTTAACAAAAATGACTTGTTAAATTTTTTACTTTTGCTTTTATATGTACATATATATACTTTACTGGAAAATAGTTGAAACGTCAACTGAAATAATAAAACAAATATGGGAGTAAATTCTTACAAAAGACTACTTTTTATGTCAATATATTTACACTAAAATCTTAGATATCATGGTCGCTATATCAGTGATGTTCAAAGATTTAAGATATTCAAATTAGTCAAAAAAATACGCTCATAACTCAGAAACTAACTATGCTTATAACTTATAATCATCTTATTAAATATCAATCGTCTATTTTTAGTACATTAGTAATAACGCTGAGTGCATGCCTCACACTCACACTATTATAAACTCCAGATAAAATAATTGCTTCTCCATATATTAAGTAATTATATTGTTGAAGTTAAGATTTACCTAAGTGGCCTAGAAAAAGTTTGAATAAAATATTAAGGAACGATTTAAATTAAGAAATTAATATTAAGTCCTTGATTTCATTAGAAGATAAGTTATAATAACTAGGTATAAACCAAAAAATATTTTAATGGGACACTTAAAGAAATGGACTTAACCCAATTATGACATTTTGTCAGTAATGTTTATTGTCTTAACAAATTAAACTCTCGATAATTAATTTATTTAACTACTTTTTTATTGACGCCAAAATCAGCGGATGGTTAAGTATCGTATATGAAATGAATAAATGTCTCCATAAACTTAGAATTTAATAGCTTGTTAAAAATTATTTTAAGACGTCTACAATCTCCAAATTTCATATATAAATTAGCTTTTATGTTTTACGATCTTAGTGTGAGGCTGGCGTTAACTTAAATAATTTATATTTATATTTAACAGAAAAATAATTGAGTACTTAATAAATTTTACTGCTTTAGCTCTTCAAAGCTTAATAAAATTAGTGTATTGTAATACAAGATAAAGTATAGTTTTTCATTCAAAACTTCTTCATAAATTCTCGACCAATTCCTTATTTGGAATCAAAGACACCATAACACTTTAAGTGAAAAGGTGTCTTTTAAAAAAACATACGTCAATATGTTATAAATAATATTGTACCAAATAACACCTGATAAGGATATTAATAGTCGCTTTCATTAGAAGTTAAATTATTAAACATATACATCATCATCCTCAGCCTATCAGAGCCTACTGCTGAGCAAAGTTCTCTTTCTCACATGGAGAAGGTATGAGCAATATGAGCATTAATCACCACCCTTGATCAAAACGGGTTAGTGATTACAAACTTATAATTGTGAAACGATAAGTCCAGGTTTCCTCACGATTTTTTCCTTCACCGTATGTCGGTGGTGTCTAAATACTCTCAGAAAGTACATATGACTCCGAAAAATCATATTGGTACTTGCCAGGTTTGAACCCGCGCCCGGCAATGAGAGGCGGACCCTTTAACCACTAGGCCACCACTTACTTACAAGGCCACTACTTGCTTATTAAACATATACATAGAAATACAATTTTGTTACCTTATATTGTCGGTTTTATATCTTAAGCAGCTAATTTTGACCTTTTTGCTAGTTCTCATCGAAATATTTAGAGTACTCACTTTTGTTCAGAAAATTATAATTTAAAATTCTTTGAGTTTATACAATTTGATTTTTTCATCTCCAAACGGTATGAAGGTCGTAAGTAAAGTAAGTTTTTGATCATATTATTTGACTTGAATAAGTGATACAAAGATGTGAAAATCTTCAAGAACATATGTAGTATATCACTTTAAATACCAATTGTTGCTGACTCCTGTGGATTTGTTATAAAAAGGATTTGTAATCTTGTCAAGAGTGCAGCTGCATTCAGAAAATAAGTTCCATAGCCTACAACAAAAACATCTTTTAGTAATAAAGTAATTGAAAGTGTGACACAGTGACTTAAACCTTAAAGCAGGACATGACCAAAGGTATTCTGAGCTAAGTGTAATATTGGTAAAGTTATTATTTACAGAGTAACTTCTCTGTTCATGATATTTGACAGCTTAGTGATACTAATCACATATTTAATCGTTGCTATATTTTGCATAAAAATACTTCAGACATAATATAATAAGCTTATAGCAGAGTATTGGTAATTTTTGAAGTCATGTTTGTTAAGAAGTAAGTGCTTAGGTAAACAAACTTTTCATATCCATCATTCGCTGTAAATGAAAGCAAGTATCCGTTATATTTAATTTAAAGCAAGTATTCGTAAATTGATCGACTACACAAGCTATACAACGTCATACTAACAAATTTAAAGAAGACTTCTTAAACTTAAGTTCTAAAATGTTAGATATGTACATACATATCTCTGAAAGATTTGACACTCGTCTTGTTACTTGTATAAAAACTCCGAAACCTCGTACGTCTTTCACAAAGTTCTATTCTCTAAAGCATATTAAGGTATCATCATTTATAAACTGACACTTTACTAACCAAAAACTTAAGAACTTTTGACGGCTTTTTACCTTAAGAAGAACAGTGGAATAAACCACGCCTGTTATTTAATTTGAAACTATATCATCATGTTATATAAAGTTTATTATCGATTATCACTTGATTAGAGCTAAATCGGATTTAGAATATTTTCTTTCACAATCTATATTAATAAAGAGGAAAGATTTGTTTGTTTATTTGTTATGAATAGGCTCCGAAACTACTGGACCGATTTCAAAAATTCTTTCACCCTTTGAAAGCTACATTATTCCCAAGTAACATACTCTATATTATATTTTTAAAAAATAAGGAATCCTTACTAAAACTCCAATAATGTAAACCAAGGTGTAAAAAAATGACCTGAAAAATTCCCTATTTCACGTGCGCTGCGAAAACTATTGATGATAGAACAAAAACATTTACTACGAATTTGCAGAACTCATCATTATCTACAAAAAGTGTCGCGACAGCATATGTCTAAATATTATAGTTATGTCACAGTAAGCGGTTTTTTATTCTAAAAATTTAATTTATATGCCAACGCTTGAAAATGCTCTTCTTTTGTACCTATTAATACGTCCTTATCAAAATACATTACATTATATTCAAGATGGCTTCAATACCTTTTTGAATTATTCAATTCGGACATTTCATTCGGAAGATATCACGAGTTTAAAAATGCAAGTATTAGAAAAAAGTCGTGTGGTTGCCGCTCACCGCGCTCAGCTAGCCAGCATGCGATGTAGGCTCCGTGTAAGCGTCACAGGGGTACGGGGGGGGAGTCAATCCCAACTAATACTATAAATGCGAAAGTAACTCTGTCTGTTTGTCTGTCTGTCTGTCTGTTTCGCTTTCCCGCTTAAACCTTTCAACCGATTTTGATGAAATTTAGCACAGACAATCTTTAGACCCTGAGAAAAAACATATGCTACCCTTTATTGCGAAAAAGGGGATGAAGAGGTTGAATTAAGTTTGTATGGTATTTCGTAATTTTAAAAGATAAAATCATGAAACTTTATATTAAGGCATAAGATAAGATATATTTAAACATTTGTTCTAGCGTTTTTGAAATTTCGACCAGTGAGGGGGTGAAATAAGGGTTGAAAGTTTGTATGGAATTTCTTAATTTTAAAAGATATAACCATGAAAATTTTTATTTAAGCACTTTATAAGATATATTTAAACATTTGTTCTAGCGTTTTTAAAATTTCGACCAGTGAGGAGGTGAAAAAAGGGTTGAAAGATTGTATGGGATTTCTTAATTTTAAAAGATAAAACCATGAAACTTTATATTTAAGCACTTGATAAGACCTATTTAAACATTTGTTCTAGCGTTTTTGAAATTTAAAATCGTTTGTTATTTTTACCACCGTGGGGGTGAAATTCTACACACGGAATTCCCGAAATTCGAACAGAACGGAACAGGAACTACGAAGCTAAACATTTGTATACAAAATTTTAACCACTGAACCTAAGAACATCATATTTAGAAGTTTAGGTGTATCAAGTTAAAAAAAATTAGATTTAAAACAATTAGACCCGTATGATGTACACGAGCCTGGCCGACACGTTTAGTTCTAACGGCTTGTCTATCGACTTTGACGAATGGTTTCTGTAAACTGTATTTATAATTTGGATTCCTCCTTGAGCTACAAAATACTACTTTAGTTTTAATTTAATAAGCCTCATAGTTACTCGGACTAAAGTGGAGTTTTTAAATTTAGATACAGCACAATTTCCATATGTTCAGAATAACTATGTAAGTAATTATGTTTTCATTATTAGAAACCGTTTTTGTTTTAAAACAATTGCTTATTTTAATATTGTTTTGTTGTTATTCTATTTATTAATTACGACTGAACGCAAATTAAACCCTGATTTTGCTCTTTATGAGTTACAGAACATATTATTTTATTGCGATTTGATTGAACATAAATCCATCGATTACAAAGTTTCCTTCAGATTTATTTGGTAAATAAGTAAGTACTTATAAATAAATCAAAAAATATTTATATACCAAATCTTCGTCCTTAATATTGATGAAATGAAAAATATTTACTTAGTTTAATGATTGTAGTAAAAAGTAAACACTAATTATGTAGGGCGGCAACCAGAGGTATCAGGAAAACTACGAAACTTATTTTTATGTATATTACTAGAAGACCCGGCGAACTTCGTTTCGCCCTATAATCAAGAAATATCTGTTACGTTTTTTTATTTATATTTTTGGAGTTTACCTATTAAAGCCATAAATCTCCGTGTTTTGAAGTGATTAGGAATGATTAATAGTTAATATGAGAGTTACACTGAGCTAGCAAAATAATAATTGTCAACGTTACTACTATACTTGATGCACAAACAATAACGATGGCCGACAACTGTGTAGGGAGTGAGAGAAGTCTAATTGTGTGAGAGAAACAGAAGACCGGCTTCGTTCTCATCCCTACTCCGTGCTGTTTACTGGGTCAGAAGTGACACCTGTAGATATCTGGCGGGGATAACTTATTAAATGACGATTGATCAGTTATCGACCGGAGATGAAAAATGATTAAATTACTAAAATAGCTATTAAAAAATAAGGGTTGATCGTAGAAGGGTGAAAATTTAGGATTGTATGTATTTTTGTACGTTGTATCATAAAAAAATAGTAATTAAAAATTTTGTCTAAAAAATAAAAAAAAAAAATTTAGGGGTGGACTACCCCTAACATTTAGGGGGATGAAAAATAGATGTTGGCCGATTCTCATAGCTACCGAATAAGCACAAAAAATTTCATCAAAATCGGTCAGGTTGTTTCGGAGGAGTATGGGCACGAAAACTGTGACACGAGAATTTTATATATTAGATTAATGCAGCATTGTCTAATATTAAAATATGTTTTTTTTAATATCTTGATGTGACAGTTTACATTTAAGATGAATATTCCTTGTCCTATTAACCATTACTTCTCATGTAAGCAGTGTGAATATAATATGTCTAGTGACTATTCAAATGGCGTACAACGTCTAAAAAAAAAGTGTTGTTATAGAAAAGAAATAAGTTTGTAATTTAGACCAGTAATAACTAATTAGTAATCAGTTTTAAAACTCTTGTTACTTTTCTTGCAAAACGAGAGCTTTTATAAGTTTGACATTGATGTCTCTCTCCTCTCTGCGTGAGTGTATTTGTTATAAGTATTGTGTAGGCTATCTGTCTATATTGACTTCTCATACTTTTTGTTAAACACCTTGTGCACGTAAACGAGCACCATATTACCATTTTACGTATTAATACAGATAAGTCACTTAGTCTTAGTTATTCGTAGCCACTAATATTTAAAGTTCTATCATTATATCCTTAATCGGAAACTGTCAAGGAACTAAACATACAATGAATAACTAACTGTAATTAATAACCCAACAATGTGTCTCTTCACATGTGCTAGTTCGGATTGCTGTCTCACTCACATTAACTTCGACAAACGTTTGTCATTTTCCAGTAATATAAAGTGTCATGTACCACTGAGACATCGACACACGTCACGCTTTACGTAATTAATTAATTTACTCATTCAATGAAAACGATTTTTCAAGCTGATCCTGGGTTCTCCCACCCTAGGCGGGTCGAAATACAGGGATAACCTAGGATGATGATGAATGAAAAAGATTTATAATTTTTCTTTGCAATAGTTTCGGTGCTTTATTTTGTTTTGTAAAACGGGTTTGTACTATACAGTTTTATTAAAAGTCATCCGTTGAAACAATTTATTAAATGTAATTTTAGTATCTGCTCCTCCACTAACGATTAGCGACCATTAGATATCAAAAGTCGTCGCTATTAACTAGGTCCCTTTTACTACTAGATATGTTTATATTTGTATCCACCGTTTTTTAACCGTAATTGTGATAGTTTACCAGGAAACCTCAAGTGACTCACAAATTGTTCTCAACATTTAATAATACGTCAATCGCACTCGAGAAGATGGAAAACGTCGTCCAAAGTTTTATATCTGTTAAGTAGAGGCAAACGGTGTATTAAGGTAAATCTCAGTAAAAGCCAGTTCACCCTTTTCTTGTTGACCTTCAAATCCAAAAACACAGACACAAATAAACTAGTCCGATACATATTTTGTGCTTGAAAAAAGATGCAAGCGAATTGTTTAGTTTGTATTCTAGGGAAGTCTAAAACGAATAGATGGATCTCCACTGAACGTGTAATTAACTATTCTTGGAAATCGTTCTACCGTTAGGTCGTAAAGAACTTTAAGCGATACATATTTTTTATATTCTTTCTTTTCAAACAACATACTTTATAAAGCTGAAAACCTAATGAAAAATTTAAATGGCTTTAAACTGTTATTCATTCGTGGTATTTTTTGTATACAACAAAACATTTTCAATATTATTTATAGGTTTTTGTTATAATTAACATGTTTCCTGTTGTATTTAAAGTTCTAACATCATATTTCCTCAGCTTTACATCTAATTCCACCAAAGGAAAGACAATTATAAAGTAAATAGTGAATGTGTATTGAGTAAACTTTCAAAGTGATAAAAATCAAAATCAAGAAAAAATACAGTATTTATAAGTTTTCCCTAGCAGTGAAACAGTTTTACCAGCAAAATAAGCAAAGAAATCTTTAAACTTTTTTAACATCTCCAATTAAGCTTAAACAAAACAAATTATTGAAACAAGTTTAAGTATTTTTAGTTTGAATATTTTTTACGCTGCTCGTTTTATTTAGGCACTTGTACCTACTATCTATGTTGTTTGTATATTACGTCTTTAAAATATGCTATGAGTAACGTTTATCACTCAAAGTAAATTTGAGAAAAAAGTAAAATATTTTTTTAGTTTAAAGTGAATTCCGTAATAGTTTACCGATTTCCTTTACAACAAATTAAGAAATTTTAAAGAACCGTTTCAATGATTGCTATTAACTTTAAATCAGAGCATCAAGGAACATACATCCTTACACTGTACTTGAAATTATTGGTGACATTACCAGTTTAATACATAGGTATCAAATGAAAGGTATCAATAAGTAGAATACAATTTACTATGATAAATTACGTACATTCATATTACGCTCCGCTCGGATTTAGTTCATGTACGACATATACACACTTACCTCTGGCATATCTATAAGTTGCAACGCTAACGACACTTAATGCGACAGATATAATGCGTTTAGGGCTTGGGCATGATATAGAAAAGGATAGCTATATATTTCAATGATATAGAAAAGGATAGCTATATGTTTCGAGTTAATATTCGAATCGAATAGGTTTATACTCCAACCAAATTCGATGTGGAATGTGAATTTTATTAAAAGGGCGGCATAGACTCGAATAAAAAATATCGATATTAAAAAAATCATAACAATAAATAAATATTTCATATTCATATTATTTCGATAATTATTTTGATATATCAAACATTAATATTATTTTTGATTGTGAAACACCATTTTTAACAGAAGTAGGTTAAGGATTTATCCTAATAATACAAAATAATTAATTTACCTGAAAAAGTTCCGAATTATAATATTGATTAATAATAATTATTATTAATAAAAGTTATTTTGAATGAAATTATTTTAATGTGAAAAGCATTAGTATTTATAGGAAATTGAAAATATCGATAGAATATTTATCGATATACCTAATTTTTAAACTTGCAAATCGCTAATTGAAAAAATAATAATAATAACTCCGGCGGCCCGGCGCCTGCTATGAATGGCCGCGCGTGCGGCCGCGCGACTATACGGCGCCTTAACCATTTATGGATCTGATGTTTGAAACATTTTTTCAATATTATGTCGATTTAGAACTTATTTAGCCTACGCACTGTAACTGACCTCTGCTTGACATTTTTTAAGTTATGTTATTTTTGAGCCATTAAACAACTCTTCTATATACTTTTAAGTAAATATTATACATATAGGTACATACAAGTACAAATCGTTTTCTCAATTTACTCCTGTTGAAGTATGTTCTGTATTCTAGATATTCTCTTAGGAAGCTTCTGAACGAAAGGTAATTTGTATTCTAATGGCAAATCTTTAACAAAGTTGAGGTTATTGATCTACCGTTTCTTAACAGATTATGGGAAGCCTGATAGTTCAACCATTTTGCTGTATCATTCCTTGATTACCAATATTGTTTTAATATTTTTGGATCTTACAAATATTTTAGTAAAAATTATATTTAAAATTATAATAATTTTAAGGGGACTTAAACAACTACTATATGAATTGTTAAAGTTTAATATTTTTAATATTGTTGTTTCTTTAAGATAAGTTATATGTTTAGAAACAATTATTATTAAACGGCTTCAGTATATACCTACATATCAAAGCGTATTTGGAGAGTAAGAAATGTTTTAGTCAGTTTGAGGCGTCATATAAAATTTTAAATTACCGTTTTAAATTGTAATTGCGTTGGTGTTATTTATGAATTTGAAACTTTGTTTAAAATAATTTCGAGTGTACACGAAATATAAAAAATATATTATTATTATCGTAGAGAACATCTCAACATCGCATCAACTTTTTCTTTTTTAATAACTGATTTACATATAGTGCTGCCATTGAGCAATTTGAATTTAACTTTGTCCTATTTGTTTTTCATTTTTCGTTATTGTTGAGCATTTCAACTTCTTTCGCTATTAGGCAACCACATAAAAACTCATTACAGAATATTTTTATAATACCTAGTAGTAGGACTCAGAGTATCAGCCATGAGGCGAGGCTGACGACGCGCACTTTTTTTTTATAATTATTTCTATAAATCCATTATCACTTCCCTTGTTACATATATCGAATTTTTTATCATAATTTTATATATAATTTTTGATACAAAGAATAGGTTACTTGAATTTGATCAGAATGAAATGGAACAGAATCTTAATAAGAGATGCTGAAGAAAATGTATTTTTAAACCTTTATATCTGAAAATATTGACCTACTTAACTTTATTTATTACTTTATGGTTTAGTAACTTTCAATTAACTCAGATCATCAATTTCATATTTTAAACTTGATTAACTATAAAAATTTTCTACTTTTAATTTATATAATATTTACTTATTATAATTTTGTATTATTTTTATATACTTACATATTAAACTACTACCTGTATTGAATGATTCATATTCTACGCTAATATAACAATTATTTAATTATATAAATAGATAAAAAATTAATAGAATACTTAACTGATTGATCCTTCAAAAGACTGATATATTTTTGTAAGACATTTGTTTACCCGTAGGCTGTAAAAGTAATAGAATATTAGTAACATATAAGATAAAGGTATGGGAAAATATATTACTATATCTCTGGTCGTTTCCTTAACTACATACATATGTATAACCTTTAACCTATGTAGGGGAGAGTCGGTTATATCGTACCACTTTTCACTTTAACTCAAATTTTTCGACTATAACACGTCTTACAATAATTAATGTTCTATATAACCTAAACTTTTAAAACTGAATTCAACATGCTAACCTACTTCTTTATATATCGCTTGAAGATAGCAAATGTTGCTTAGACTCAAAAAATATAAAGGCAATGATAGAATCAAATAGTTATAATTTTTTGCTAATCAATGGCTAGAACTTAATATTATTAAAGTGTCAGAAGGTTGTAAATCTCTCACTGCTGTCTACAATAATTTTTCTTTACCTTTTAATAGAATATTATGTCTAACATTTTTCTCATTCAAATGTATTTAACTTAACCGCTGTCAGAGTAACAGAATACGTAATAAGTAATACTCGTTATGGTTTTATATATATCTTTTTTTCATATAATTGAAGCTACTGATAAACTAATTACATATTCAAGTATTCCACTTGTTACTTGTAATGATTGCAATCTTAAGACCCGTTACGAGAAACGAGTTGCTCTGGATATTTATATCCTTTTATTTAATTTTGCAATATATTTTATCTGATATCAGACTGTTTAAAAAATTGTATAGGAGAAACTACTTTTTTCGAGTTTTTGTATTTAATCATAAATAAACATATAGATTGTTTTGTAGCTGGTAGATGCTAGATGTGGTCAAGTAATTACAGCTCTAATATGGGCTGACTCGATCGGGAAAATACAGGGTGTATTCACAGAAAATCGAGCTGAAGTAGTTTTAATGGCTGCGTTTGATCCGAAAAGTGAGAAAGCCGGTTGTCCTTTCCCTGTTCTCATCCTACCCTGTCATTTCCTTATTCTAGGCCCTACCACTTCCTAAACAACCAAGGTTGGCAAGGCATCAGCAACAGAGATGTTGCGGATATCCATGGGCGACGGTGACTACTGCCCACCAAGTAGGCCATCTGCTCGTTTGCAACCATTCACAAAAGAGACACACTCTCAAACACAAATACAACACTTATGTACATATATTAAAAACAGAAACGCAGCCGCACGTAATATATAAATTTTCTTCTCTCACTCTCTCATCGATAATTCTCCCGTTAACATATTTCCTTTCAGACGAAATTTATTAAAAAGCCAATGAACTCAGACAATTCTTTATATCTATATACCATATATTACAACCAATTCCTATTTTCCATCGTCAAAGAACGTCAAATATGATGTTCTAAGAATGAACCCGGCTTATATGATCCCTTAAAAATTCCTGGGACATTCAATCAAATAATCAAATATAAAATATCGCTCAGCCGAATATTTTTTGCTTCGTACCTTTCGATTTTCCTATACATACCGAGATTGCAAGACAAATTATTGTATTATCGAAATGTAAAAATGTCAGCGGTACATCATTCATACAACAAAAATATTTGATCAATTTGTGTATTTGGTATTCACATAAAATATAAAAGTCTAGAAGCGGCTTTTCAAATATAATTTTTATTAAAGGTTAAAACTGGATATTAAATGTTTTATGTTTCCTGTTTAAGTCACTTTTGCGTATATTTGGTGCCAGTTACCTAATTAAAATGCAATAAAACTTTGTTTTCACTACATTCGTAGCGAGATATGAATCAAAATATTATGATTTCCACATGATTTCATAAGTAAACATAACAATTACCATTTACCATATAATCTATGTAGTCTACGTCTATTAAGTGACATACTTTACCTATTCGTTCATATATTGAGTACTGTTTTCATCTGAATATATAAATTAAATAGAATAATACATTAGAAGTAATAATTATCGTCTGCAGTAAGATTATATAATAAATGTCCCATCTAATAATACTGCCTCAATCAAGATCACTTCCCGTGTTTCATAATCTGTGTACACGACTACACTCTTAGCTCGGGAAGATCAAATGAGTTTGTTTTGTTGAGTTGAGCTCGCCACGTGATCAGTCTTGTGTTAAAAATGGACCGAATTTAATAACAGATAAACAAATGATGGTTAAAAAGAATGGTTTAAGATATTTGGTTATTGCTTAACTTGTTTTAGCTAGCGTATTTGCTTGTGTGATTGGAGCTTGTCATTCAGCTTCGATGAAGAAGATATATATTTATATAGATTAGATAGAAGAAGTTTGAAAACAAATAAAAGTAAAACAAAATTAGTTTCGATATAAATGTAAATAGTTTAAGTTTAAGATACATATTATTTGATAGTAATTTGTATTAATACTTAAAATAATAATGAAATAATATCTCCCATACCTATATATTTTTAATTCAATAAAATTATTAATATACTAATTTGTAGATATTCTAATACATCTCAATAAGCCTTTAAAAATCTCTGTAGCAAGGATTTCCTCTCAGAAAGACAGGATCAACACCGTCCGTGATTATAAAAACGAGAATATTCTCACGTTTTTTAAAATAACATCTTTAAAGACAGTGTGAATGACAACAAAATGGTCTGCAAGGAGATTTATCTTTTTGATGTACAGAATACATAAATTTAATTCAAATCATTTACCTTGCTTTAAACTCAATTTCTTAGTTGGGAACATAATATTAAAAATGGTCTATTTGAAATTCAAAATGGCCGCCGCGTTTTCATTCGATAAGATAATCATGATTTATAGTAAATCGAATTTATTTTTATCGTTTTCCTATTGATATTAAAATAATTTGACACATCATATTATAATATAAATATTTATATTTTATAACATCAGTATTTTTTTTATAGTTCAAAGGAATTTCTTTTATAGTTATTATTAAGTGACGTAAATTTTTGATAAATTTTGTATATGTATCAAAACTTGTAAAAATAGCATTTTTCTTACAAGAATATACCTAGCTATATAAAACTGTTGCTAATAGTTGAGTAACAAATTATTACTCTTTTTTTATTCAAAAATTCGGGAAAGCAATTTTTGTCCTCATTCCCAAAAAAGATATAGTTACTGATCCGAAAGATACTAGACCGATAGCTTTAACAAATACTATATCGAAAATCTTTTTCTCGGTTCTACAAACGAGAATGACGCGATTCATGCTCAGCAACAACTATTTTAGGCCAAATCACCAGAAAGGGTTTTTACCCGGGATTTCTGGATGCCTAGAACACAACACCTTGCTGTCGGAGAGTTTGAAAGATGCTAGAAGAAGCGAGCGGCAAATCACTGTTTGTTGGATAGACTTGGAGAACGCGTTCGGGTCGATACAACACGAATTGATGCTATTCGCGCTTAGATGGTACAACTTTCCACCCCTAGTTAGAGATATGATCGCGTCGTATTACTCAAAATTAAGGTTTTCTATAATAACTAAAGAAGGCCCTTCAAAAGTTTGAGTTATAATGTAGGATTGTTTCAAGGTTGTTGTCTATCTCCAATTACGTTTAATATCGTTATTAACATCTTAGTAGACAAATTAATCTGTAACGAGAAAAAATGGGGTTATCGGTTTAAGTTTAATAATAAATACACGGAATCCATTTTAGCCTTCGCTGACGATCTCGCAATACTGACACGTAACCCCAAACACTGTCAAGTACTATTGGATGAAGTGGATAAATTCTGTGAGTGGACGGATGGATTGAGGACAAAACCCAGTAAATGTCATTGTCTGTGTCTTGGTCGGCGGAATACACCTCATACGATCCGGGACTATCGTTAGGCGGTCAATGCATTTCTACGGTTACGGAAAATGCACCATTTAAATTTCTCGGTCGTAAGATTGATAATATAGGCCGTACTCCATCTTTAGAAGGAATAGTAGATAGCTTTTTGAACGATCTTAACAAGGTAGATAGCCAACTGATAAGTAACGTCAAAAAAGCGTGGATCTACGAGAATTACTTAACTTCACGTTTGAATTGGCCTTTCCTCGTCTATGATTTTAATAAAACCCTTTTGTCAAAGTTAGATGCAGGCGTCATAAAGATGTTGAAGTTGTGGCTCGGGCTCGCTCTAACGGCTGATTCATCGGCGTTATTTAGGGGAAGCAATAGTTTTGGGATGAGTCTAAAAAGGCCATCGGAGCTCTATAAACACCTAAGAGTTTCCAAGAGATATATCCTGGGGAAATCCCATGATGACATAGTGACATCGCTCCCAAAAGATGAAGATGCCCCCGAGCTAGAGTCACGACTTCAATTCCATAAGCAATTTATGATAGGAGCGCAAAGTAACAGAGCGGGGTTAGGATCAAATAGGAAAGTCCAAGATGCGGATATATTGAAGTCTTTTATTCGGCAAGACGAGAATGATAAATATAAGATCCATGCAATGAATTTAGAAATGCAGAACGAGTGGTTAGACATAGGAGATTTTTGCATCCCATTAGCATTAAAATGGCGCACTTTAATTTATGATTGGTCGCCAGCATTGCTAAAATTCTATCTCAATGCGTTCCAGATGACTCTCCCAGATCAGAGTAATTTAGTAAGATGGGGTAAAAGTACCGAAAAAACTTGCTATATCTGTGGAAAGGCAGTTGGAACTGCTAAGCATCTGCTGGTGGGATGTAAGGTACTCCTGGACAGCGGTCAATACTCGCGTCGTCACGATAGGGTTCTAGAAGTCATACGTGAAGCGGTTAGTCTTTCGGTAGCCAGAGCGCAAAAGGAAATAACCACAAACGAACGATCAGTAGGTTTTGTGAGAGAAGGCACTAGGGCTACAAAATCAAACGTCAAGCCTTACTCCATCCTTAAAGCGGCGTCGGATTGGACAATATTGATGGACACGTATGAAAAACAATATAAAATCCCCGAGGATATTTGTGCGTCGGCCTCCAGACCGGATATATTTTTGTTTTCGCGAATTTTAAAGCGCGTAGTGATGATAGAGCTTACGGTCCCTTGGGAAACCAACATCCCCAAAGACCATACCATCAAGGTCAACAAATATTACGAGCTCACAAACGAACTCACTCGAAATAGGTTCGTAGTAGATTTGTACGCGGTAGAGGTGGGAGCGAGAGGTATAACAGCGAAATCTCTCTACAACCTACTAAAGGACTTGGGCTTGTCCAGAACTCACATTAATGCATTCTTGGAACGTATATCGAAGGCAGCCCTAGTAGGTTCTTTTCAAATTTGGTTAGGTAGGGAGAGGAGCTTGGACAGTGGAGGTGAGCGTATAACGCGCGTTAGTTAAGGGGCCCCTTAAACCTACACTTGGGTCGCAAGTCCCAGGCACTGTTGAAGCTCCTCTCCCTGCAACGCGATGGACCCGGCACCCGCACGGTGAATCCATGGAATGCTTAGTAGTTTCGTCTGTCTTTAAGTCATATGAAAATTGGTCAAAATATATTCAAACGGAATGGATATCTAAAACACCAATATAATCGTTTTCTAAAAAAATACCTTTAAACATAGTAACTATTTATATACTATACATTTCTAGTAACTCAAAAACAAAATCTGATCTGATTTCAAATTTGTATTAATATTGAAAATTGAAATATAAAGCAATAGTTTTTTACAAAAAAAAATCTTGGTGTACTAGAATGGTTATCGGATTCATAAAAATTAAATCAAAACACGACTGTCAGAACACATTGACGTTATTTAAAATCGATAATTATAGTTTTGAACTAGATCCAAATATTATTAATAGTGGGAACATTAGAAAACGTCAAACGATAAATCAATTGCTGCCATATCAAAAAAAAGTGTCGCTACATCTAGTTAACAGCAATGGAATTAAAATATAAAAGTATATTTTATTTATTATAAAAATCGATCCTTTTTATCTTTGCTAGATATTATTCAATAAGTATTTTATGTTTCCGTTCCAAACAGGTTATTGTTTAATTGATTGGTGGATTTTAATTAGCGACAAATATTATGCGAATAAAATTAAATTAAGAGGATGATGTACTGTTTATGAGACATTGTATGATGATGGTCATTGGATATAAATTAATTTTATATCTTTTATAGAAATATTAGTTGATAAGTATAGTTTCAATTGTGTTCTAAAGTTATTTTCTTTTTACGCTACGTATAAAAAACTTTGTAATATACTAAATGGTTAACTTGACGGTAAAATAGTAGTAAGACGGAAAGCTATTAGCTCATTCCGTCTTAATGTCTACTAGTTTTACAAAGTAACTTATAAGTTAACACTTTAAATTTTTTGTATCAATGTTCTTAAATATAATCTATACTAGAGCGTTTTATTATAGTCTGTGGACTTCTTACATGCTTTGATGACATCTATTCATATTATAAAAGTTTTTTAATCAGATAACATTTCATTACGTACATGGTCATTAGCAAAAAAAGTAACGTTAAGTATAAAACTATGCTTAAAGCAATAATAAAAATAAATAGATAATATAACATTTATGATTTGTCCATTTTTAGAGTTACAATCAAACCAAAAATTGGTTTCCGCTCACACATTGGAAAGTCATGGTAATATTCTGGTTGACGTACTTAAAATGGCGGCTAGGAAAACAATTATGTTTATTTTAATTACATTGTATAATAAGTAAGACACAATTCATCCAACAAATAATAAAATTGACATTGGCAAAACATTCTACGATTCCAGTGCGAATAAAGCCATGGAAGAAAGTGAGACAAATTTCAAGGACGACTAAAATATTCTACGGAGATAATAAAGCAAAACTTATTTAAACTCCCATAAATTGGTAAATAAGTTGTGTCCTTACTATATCTTTCCATTGTTACACTATTTAAGGAGCGTTTTTCGGTGAGGTTATGTTTTGTATACTGTTGTAGATACAAAACAGAGAAGAGCAAAGACATATATTCTATCTCTCTTTATTATTAAAACCCGTAATAAATTGAATATTGCCGAAAAATTATATTATATCAATATAAAAGTATAAAAATATGAAAGTTAGTGGAACCAAAAAGTTTTTACCTCATTCGTACGATCAAAAACACACTCGCTTTGCTTAAATCGCTTTTTATACATAGTCTGTTTGATTAAAATTTTTGGGATTATCGCAAAGTGAAATACTTCAAGCGATATATAAATGCACAGAACGAGTTCAAAATATAATACATTTTAGAATTGTGTGAAAATAATTTAAATGCGTAACTTTTATTAGTATTAGCAGTAGAAAATATTAGAGTAATCCTAAATGCAAAATAATTGAAATTTATCATAAATTCAAAGTATAAACATGTAGTGCAACGCGATTCAAAATTAAATCAAAAATCCTGTATGGGTATCTTTTCCAAAAACATTTATACGAAATAACATTTAGGTTAAAAGTTTATTATAATATTTGGCTGCAACAAAGTAAATAGAGGCGCGTATAGAATACTCCCTGTTATTATTCATAAGCTGTGCTAGCGACGCGGGGAGGTGGATACGACGGCAAGACTCAAGAGAAACATTTCCGTCAGTTAAGCTCGGACGGCCGTGGCGTATGTATGTTACTCGTCACTCCCTTTGAACATCGGAAACGACGTTTACGATATATGTATTAACGTGATATTTTTCTGTGTTGTGATCAAACAGTTTATTGTGACAGAATTATGTGGAATTAGATTAATTTATGGTTGTGTGGTTTGTGTTTCGGAGGTTTGTCGGAATAGTGCTAGTTACACAGGTTGGTCAATACCTAAAATTATTTTAGTTGTATTTAACGGTTTATGTGTAAGAAACTAATTGATTTCATTTGAGTTTTAAGAATTATTTTGTTTTTATTATATTAATTGTATAAAATTAATAGAATTATATATTCATATATATTATTAATAATTTGAATATGTTATATGAAAACTGCATTATTGGAGCGTCGCGTCGTTTCGTTTATTTTAAAAAATAACGGTATTTGTTATGTATACTTAAGACCTGTTTTTATTAATTATTGAAATAAAAATAATTAATACTAATTTTTTAGCCGTGAAATTATATATGTTCTCATCAAAACCTATTTTTTTCTATTACTAGAAAAACTTTTTCTGCGATCCAAAAACATCTTATTAATTCCAGAAACTTCTACGGCTTTTTTCTTACTGTTTAAACTAATTTGATCTTTTGCCCCATATGACATTTTTTGATACAATTTATATTTGAAAATTAATTTAATATTTTTTTATGAATCAATCGTCCTTAATAATAGTAATCGTATAATTTATTAATTATTTTCAGTCACTTAAATAACAATATAAATTTTAGCTCATTTTGTCATAACATTAAATCGTTTCCGTTAGAATTTTATTTATTAACTTGAGGAATCTTATAAATTACATACATTAAAATAAAAATTTGTTTAACATAAAAAAATCTTTTTAAAATATCTGCTACTTGAGAATATTAGTAGTTCGTATCTTATAAAAAGACTTCATATTTAATTGGCTACTCAACAAGTTCTTTGAAACCTTTTTACAAACCTTGTGCTATGAAATCTGAACATTTTCATATCTAGAATTGTAAACTTTTCGAATTCCGCATAAAGATTTTCTCGTGACGTAAAATCAGTTTAGTATTTTGGTATTATGTGAAAGCATTTCTATAGGACACCCACTCACTACGCTAATGATACATTCTAGATTCTTCTGTGATTTTACAATAAAGAAAAAATATTTTATAATTGTAAATAAGATTGTATATAAACTAAATTACGTAAATTGGTTCATACTTTACATAAAAAAAGTTTTATAGTACAATTATGATTTAATAATAAATTCATTCGTCTTTGAATTTCTATAACAAATGCTAAAAGTTTTACAGATTTTTTTTTTGTTTTATCGTAGTTATCCTTTATAAACGGGAGTATTGATTTCAACCAAACTTCAGCCATTCCTTGGTATTCCAATATCTTTTGAATGACCACTTCTACCTAGGTTTTCCATTTCAATGAATACTTTTTGCTGGAATCGTGATGTTGTCCTTTGTTTGTGTTCTTTTATATTTTATGTCCGCCATTTTGTAGTACGAAATTTTGATATGTCAAATGTATGGATGAATTCGGAAATGTGTATTAATTGTAATCAAACTACATTTAACATCTTAAAAACAATAAGGTTTATTTAATTAAAATAATCGTTAAAGATAAATAATAAAGTCACACACCATCTTTATAGGTTATAGAAGTTTCTAGAAATTAAAAAGCACTTCATTAATTCCGTCTTCTATGAAAACTGGATAATAATTCCGATCTTTGAAGTATTGAATATTTTTTCAAAATATTTTCAATCAATCTTTTGGAGACGTGGGAGAGTTTAATGAAGACGGATGATGCGTTTTGAACGAATCGGAATTAGTGCTTACGATGTAACCCACGATATGTCGTAGTAATAAAATTTATTTGTCATATACAGTATGTATCCTGGTTTATCTATTATCTAATAATATGGTTGGTTTTGTATAATTAAAACGTTAAATTTATACGAATATATGATAAAACAGTTATTATTTAGAGCATTGGAAAGTAAAATATATCTATTGTGTCAATTCAAAGTTGACGAATTTATGAATTGATTAAAATGGATAAACCAAGTTATTTTTTATTAGTTATTTATAATAAATATAGTATTTTTTTTTAAATTTCAATCATTGAACTTTATATACACGTATTAAACGCTAACCGCTGACGTATCGGAAGAAAAATACTTAATGGTATAAAATAGTTTCTTTTATTTTTGAGACTTTTTTACAATTTAAAACTAAATAGTTTTGGTAATTACAATTTTATCACTATTTATGAATACCTATTTATATATGATAATTTATTTCCGATTATACTTACATGTATGTATGTTTAGATAATAGATATTATACAAACTTATAAATATATATATACGTATATATGAACATTCGAGTCGTTTTGTAATGTAACAGGTTACAAATGCGGTTGGAGGCGTCTGTTTTCACCGCAAATGTATCGGGAAACAATATTAATTACAATTCAATGAAATAAATTTATGACGTCATCAAAAATATTTCAAGTAATTGCAAAGCTTTTCAAATCTTGTTTCATTAGTTCAATTCGATTTAATATAAGTTTCAGACGATATCGTTACTAAATAGAATTGCTAGTCACATACGGTAAGTTTTTTATGAAAATTTCACAAAATGGTTATTAAAAAAATATTTTATATGTAGAGTACCTATATATGTATATACTCTTCTTATACAATGCTATTATAATATGAAATTAGGCGTTTAAGAATAATTATAATTCTATGCTTCATCAATAATTATATTTTTGTAAATATAATTGTTACATTAAACTACAAAATGGATTGATCGTTTCAAGACAAAGTACATATATAAAATTGAATGCGTAAGCCACAACAGTCTTTAAAGTTATAAATATTTTTATCTAATCAAACTGAATTAATAGTTCGTCAATTGAAAATAAAAACCTGGTACAAATTTTCATTATTAAACTTTCTTCACGGCATGTTCTGTCACTGATAATAATAATTTTTCATACTGCGTCCCTTCCGTAGAGTTATATATTCTTAGAACTGTAGCGCCTAACAGAACGATATTCAAGGCCATTGCGCGAGCGTCGTTCCCGCTAGTGCATACAAGACGCCTGAACGTTCCCCCCCCCCCCCCCCCCCGCGGTAAAACCCCTTTCTCAGTTCTCAGTGCGAAATAGGACACGAAAGGGAACGGTTATGCGTCTTCTAGATTCCATTATTTTCCTTGCCTTGCCCTATTTTCCCTTTTATGTAACTGTGTGTCTATTTTTATTGTGTTAAATAAACGGTTCGACATAAATACACGTGATAGAACAACGTTATTATTACAATGTTTACAGCTTTATAGAGTGGTCTATCTAAATATTTTTAAATTTCACTAACGTAATACTAATTTATATTTGATATAGAAGAATATGAAGCATATCTATTATTATAATTATAAAAATGAATTGCTGTTCTTTAGTCTCACTAAAACTCGAGTACGGCTGAACGGATTTACCTTATCTTAGTCTTGAAATGTTCGTGGAGGTTTAGGGAAGGTTTGAAAGCTGAATAAAATTGATTCATTTCCGGGAAAACCCTAAAATCAGCCCTTTTCTATTTCCCATACAAACGTTTTCTTTGACATTAGATTTGACAACTAACTTATATGTCAATCATTCTGTTCTATTGAAACAGGAGAAACCTGATTATTAATGGCCTCTAAAACGGAATAGAGTTCGCCCGGTCAGCTATACATACATTACTAATGACGAAACTAACGCGGACGAAGTCGCGGGCAAAAACTAGTATATTATAAATATTATGTATGGGCTATCTCAAAAAAGTTACTTAAATTGAATTAACAAATATTATGTCGGTACATATATATATATATATATATATATATATATACTATATAAGTTTCAAAAGTGAGATAAATTCTAATAATATTCTGGATGAGACCTTTTCTATGTTTATGTTAATTAAATGTTATATAGGTACAGATGTTTATTTTGCTTATAACCGTGAAGGACGTTACATCAGGTCAATGTGCTTAACTCGAGTTTGCAACGTCACTACGTACGAGCTGTTTGCCGTTTCTCATTCAACCCGCGATAATACTGTATAAGATTTATGGCTGAAAAACTGTAAACGCATCGTATGTATGACGATGCAGACTTGTGGTAAGTGTAAAGCTATTTGAAATCATCTAACCGTACAGTGAAGGTCGTTTAAGTTGTTCAGATAACATTAATATTGTTACAGAACCTTCTGGAACAATATAACTATTTGTTTTAAATTCATATATTCAATTATAAATAGTACATTTTCATATGGAAATATAAAGATTTGTTTCTTTCTTTTACTATTTAAATAATTTTGATATATGTAGATCAATTTAATTCAAATTAATCCCACCACTGATTCTCTGAGATGAGCTAGCCAGACTATCTAACGACGCCTTGCTTGTAGCTGTTTCATTTCAGAAGAGACAATTTCATCTGCAAATCGTATATGAGAAATGTGTACTTTATTCATACTGATACAGTGTCTTAAATATGTCTTCCACGTCGCTGAACACTTGTTGAAATACTAATTTGGATAGATTTCTTTATCTAAGTGTTTTAAAGCACCTGTCGTTGCCTCGTACTCATTTTCTGACCTTTTTGTTTAGGACCCGATATTCTTACAATGTTGAATCAAGATAATGCTGTATGCGCACTTACCTATATGTCTCATTACTCATAATTTTGGTTCTTCTTTTTTTAGACCGTAGACCACTAAGACGCGTTTCTGGTCTACACTGTCAGTGGTTTCTAAACTGGTTGAACTTTATATAATATATAGGCTATAAAAGATTCAGGCGTCATATTCTCATTTGAATTTTCCTTTAAAAGATAAGATCGTATAATGTTAGCAGTCAAAACCTATTATCTTAAAGAACCTTTTACATAGTTTTATCTCCATTCATTTATTATTTAGTGCTACAGTTCTCTTGGCATCTTGATTGAATATTTCAGCTAAATTTCTAGCCTCAGGTATAAATTTATATATATTTTCAATTTAAAATGATTTCCATTTTTTATAATTTATCATTTAAGCCAATAAAATAAATAATAATTACACAATAATTCTTTATTTATATAAAACAACTTAATGAGATCTAAGATTTTCGCGTGTACTCATTTAAATGAAACAAATTTTTTTTTTCGAAGTAAAATCCGAAAAATATTAGTTTCATTTAAATAAAACAACATTTTGTGAAAAAAAGTTCTTTTAAAAAAATGCTCTAATAATAGATATTTTATCCGGAAAAAAGTATTAAAATACGTTTTAAGCAGCTCAATAAGTAGCTATTTAATAAACAAAGGGCTTATTGAGTTGAATTTTTAAAATTAAATATTAATAAATTATTCTGTTTTACAGAATCTTAATGTTTTCTCGATTAAATATTAACAAAGATAAATTGTTAAATACATAAAGATAATTTTTATATTTAATATCGTATATTGATAATGTTTTTACTGTAAACATATTTTAGATTATTTTTGAATACTATAATGGCATGATACTCATTAAAGCAGATAAAGTTATAGGAAAAAGTAATACGTGTTGAAAAAAAACTGCACTAAATTCGCGCTTACAACGGACAAAGAATTTTAATTTACATTTTCATTTCTCTCTTCAACTGTATATCAATTCGAAACTGAAGGCAAACAATCATTTACATGCCTCAGATCAGGGAAATT
This sequence comes from Danaus chrysippus, assembly GCA_916720795.1. Taxonomy (NCBI): domain Eukaryota; kingdom Metazoa; phylum Arthropoda; class Insecta; order Lepidoptera; family Nymphalidae; genus Danaus; species Danaus chrysippus. The sequence goes on along the minus strand of CAKASE010000077.1, from coordinate 3,766,357 downwards.
CATGGTACCATGAATTTTCACCAGGGACGACGGAACGGTAGAGAAATGAACTCTATTTCATAGGCCATAAGGGTTACACGTGTAAGATATGGCACCTAAAGGACGTTTTTACTACCCTACCAGCACTTCGGTGGCGGTGGGGGCGTTTGCATAGTATGTATAATAGTATTTCTGTCACAGGAAAAGCGATGGTAAACTATCGTATTCGATGCCAGTTGGTCGAGGATATTTGATGGCGAGTGGCAATAAAACTCTTAATATGATCAAAAGTATACTTATGTTGTAAAAACCTATTACATAAACTGGGCTATTATTTTCAATTGTTCTATCGATAGTTCATATGTTTCTGTGTTTTATGGGAATACGTGTGACATTCATTGTTGTAATTAGCTTTATTTTCTAAGGATATTTTAAATCTATATCTTGTAATATCTCGATATAGTTTATTGATAAAATACATCAAATAAACCAATCATTAATCCACAAACAATAAATACAGCTCCTTGTTTTATGTATTCTCAATTCTACTATCGGGAAATACTTCAATCGTGCTCATACAATGCTACAAAGTTATCTTTAATAGTTTTTCCGGTGAAACAATAAATTTAAAATCTATATTGCACTTTGTACAATGAAATGAAAGGATCGACTTTATTATTTGATGAGAGTTGTATAGAAAAATTCGTTTTAATCTTTGTTGAAACGATTACTTAAATTGAAGCGTAACATTTTATCGTAAGACTTTAAATTATGCAACAAAGTTTATTTCACGTTTTTCAATTAATATTTATAGTTCTTATTGCGGATAGTTTTATATTTACATATTTGTACATGCAAAAGTATTTAAAAACGGCATGAAAGTACGCGTAATGACATTAATTAAATGTATACAACTTTAAAATTATGGTAATATTTGATTAAATACACAGATTCAAGTACATACTGGAGAGGATTAATATTTTTCTTAGAAATTCTCAATTCTTATATAGGTGAAAGACTTAAAAGAGATCAGATTATATAGTTTTTGTCAATAATTAAATATAGAAGTATATACTTGGGATAAATTCGAAACAAAAGTTTTTAGGAACAAAGATATTACTTGACAAAAGATAAGTAAAGAATACTTAATATTTGACATATCATTTTATAAAACCAGGAAACTATTAACGTTAAAAGCGTTCCATTTACTACATTTCAGAGAGCAGAAAGCTTATGAATTAATACTTAAGTGTTGGAGCGTAAATAACATCTGTACTTTAGAATTGAAAAACATTTGGGATTAGATTCTGATTGGAATAAGAATTATTAACTGGGATTAACGATTATAGGATTAAACTCTTAGTGTATAACAAGATCACTTTCCGTTTGTGTTTAACATTTTCATTACATTTTATTTAGTATTTTATAAATAATGCAATTCTCAAATCCTAACCCAAATATAATTACCAATTTCATCATGCAACCATAAGCACTCTTAGTTTTAATAAAATATAATGTGGTTTTAGGAAATCTATAGTAATGTATATATTTATATATCAAAGATGAATATTTGTTAAATCCATTTAATTTTCTGTTATCTGCCAATTAGTAATATATCACATATTAAACGGTAACAAATGGTATACAATCGTGGACATACATACATGTATTGCTCACCTGATTGTGGTAACGATTTACGATGCCATAATTCTACCGTCAAGCGATATTAATGTGCATATTATTGTTATATTCTAGATTGGGTCAACTACACCCATCCTCCCAGACTTTGGTTCTAACATGACACAATTCTACTACATATAGCCATAGCTTATATGAAACATAAATAACGTTTTTTTAACAAAAATATTTTGCATGATAAGCCTTAATTTCCGCTTTATTACATGGCAACGTTTATTCTTTAAACAAATGTTCAATTTTAAATATAAACTCAATTTAATTTTGTGTTTTTCTATATATTATTATGCTTTATATGATAAAGTTTTTAATCAGTTTTAAATGAAATGATACTATTATTCTACATTACTTTTTAATTTTATTATTTGTTAGAATTTTTCGTACGTAGAGAATTGTTTGATAATGATTTCGAACTTATTTGAAATAAATTGAAGTGTTTTGTTTATACTAATAAAGAGTATCATATTTTTCATTCACATTAAAAACGGTTACACGTTTAATAAGTGTTGTTCTTTTGACTTTAACTTTTGTAATTTTTCTTTTATCTCAAAAATCCTCGCAGATAAATAGTTTATGATCAAATAAATTGTCAAAGCTATAGATTTCTTTTGCTTCAATATATTAATTATTCAAGCTGTTACTTAAACGGGACTACAAATGTTTTTATAGTAAGAGGTTCAGCTTTTTCGCGTTTATTTAATGTTTTGCATTTAATTCCAATGAGTAGAAGTCATAGCGTAAGAAAAAATATATTTAGGAACAATTGTCGCTACACAAAGATCGTCTTTGGGACAGTTATAATAAATAAAAATCGAGTTGCAATGTATTGCGTTCAAGTCCACCTATAAATATAATATTCTGTTTGACTATAAGACATTTTCGGAAGTAAAAAACTATATCTAAATTCAATTTGGCTTAAGAAACATACTTAACAACATTCTCTGACTTAAAATAGAATATCTCAATAATAATAATAATGTTATGGATAGGGTTAAACTAACCTAACTGTGTACAAACAAAACTTAATAATAAAATAATGGATAAAATTAATTTGAAGCTTTTTTTGTTGAAATCTTATTGGTTTGCTTAAGACAAAATTTTGTGCATTTGTGAAAAATTTACTTATAATTTAGATACATTTTATCGAAAAACAAACAAAATTATTTTAGCGTAAATAAACAATGGACTTAAAAGTTTCAAATTAAAATTTCTTGAAACTAAATAAACTTTTTATTACATAATTTGTCTGCTGCGGGCTTTATGTTAATTTCGGTAAATTCTCTACTGGCTTAATACATATAACAAGGTATAAAGCATTTTAAGAATTCAGATTGTAAAACGTACAACATCCTGTACATTTATATTGCTCCAACAAAGAAGTTTCAACAAATTAGTAGTAAATGAACAACATCTAGAAAACAGATTGCATTTTTAGTACCTAACGAGTTCGTTTTATTAATTAGTTTAAATTGTAAGAGTTAAGTTAACTACGGCGTAATTAAATAACCTGCCAAGAGGGATAGGGCTCCCAGAGAGGCTTAGCAGCCTTGTCCACAGAAACTTGCAAATATCATGTTTGTTGTATCGGAGCCATTCTAAATGTTACAATTTTTCTTGGTTGTTTTTGTATTTTAAACTAATGTGTTTCGGATTATACTACGCGAATTTATTTTTGTAATGTAGTTTTTTTTTATAACCGAAAAATAATTGTTTCATTTAAGTAAATATAACACGCGAAAATCTTAGATCTCATTATATTTTAGTATTTGATGTTATAAGGTCAATAAAAATATGAATACTTAAGTCATTTGAACAGACTAATACTATCAGAATTCATACAATACAGCCTGGTGCCGTACAGATTGATGGAAGGAGAGTAGTCTTAGTAATAGATTCCCGTTTTACCCTTTAGGTACGGAACCCTAAAAGTTACATATACAAAATTTAACAACACGATAACTCCAACAGAATTGTTCGTATACTGGCTGTCTTTATAATATGAACAAGAATCTCTCGATCTGCGATCTTCCTTCCGAATACACACAAAGTAATGAAATGGTGAATAACCGTTTTCCTCTATAAAACTATTGTGACTGCAAATGTATTTGTCGACACAACCTACTTTCGAGATATCCACTTATTTGGGACACATTTTGAAGACAAACTTTTAGAAATTTCCTTCACAGGTCTTATTAATTTTACTAACTAGGATTATTTTTACGTGTGAATCAGCTTTGAAATATTTGAAACGCTAATGATAATTGAGATTTAACCCCAATGTAATTTTTACTCTAATTCTTTAATATAATGAAGAATGTAAACTAAAGAATATGAATAACTTTTTTTTTATTAGATTATAATTAATTATTAATTATTTTGTTTCTACATATAGTCTCGTCTTTCAATAGTCTTATCAAATATGTCTATTTTTACATACATATTCTAAAGTTTCTTTGCGAGGCTAATAGAGCCTCAGAAATGTACCCATTATTCCATATATTGCTTTTTTAAAATGTATATATATATATATGTATATCATGTTTTTATCATCTATGACAAATCTCTCTAGTTTTAAAAACGAAATAAAGCTTCAGTGAGAATTTATGACCGCTGTTAGGATGTAAGATAGTTATAGTGTATAAAGAATTTTATAACAGAAATATTATCTCGAGGTAGAAACCTGAAGAACTATTAAGTCTTTGTCTATGAAGATGAGTCTTCAGCACTAAACTAAAGATGCTTCAAAGTTTTCCGCGTAATAAATACTACGGTAAATATTCTGAAAAGATTTTTAAGTATTTTTTTTTGTTTTTTACAGGTAAAGATTATGAAAATGGAGTGAGTGATGGACAAGGTTTGACTTTGTAATCCCCAGAATAGAATTGTTTTGTCACTAGTTGAAAATATCGCAGGTAACTTGTAAATTATTTTCTTTAATCCTAAAAGCTTACTTATTTTACCTTCTACTAAAAATCTTACATTCTTGTTTGACTTTCAGTACTTATCGACAATACAATTATAAATTTAATCTAAATTTTGCATCTAAAAACACTATGATACTATTAATATCCTCGCTAAGAAAGTTTAGTGTAATGGGTTTTAGGTTTCTTATAAAATTTTCTTGAAGCACACCGCTATCACAACTTCTTGATAAGAATTACAAACTATCAAGATCATTATCAATTTATACGAAGAATGAGAAATACTGTACTATGAATAAAGAGCATTTATTATGCTAAAAGGAATTTCGGAATATTAAAAAGGCTTTTAGCAAAGGAATATAGTTGGAAACATTTGCTTTTACATTTTTAATTTGTTATTTAACTTGATTTAACTTTCATGAGAGCCAGGTTTAGTTGTCAAGTTTGTTATAATTTTGTACTATGTTTTATATCCATTAATGTATTTAAACGATTTAATAATTTAACTAGTTCCTACTAGTGATATTTTTAAAAATATAATTTGAAATTTATATGTATTGATTTATAAAAGGGAAGGCAAGACAGACAAGTAAGTTTTGTTTGCTATTTGTTTATTCATGAGAAATTTAATGGAATAAAACTAAAATATATTTCTACATATTACGTCTTCTCAATTACGTTAAGGAATACATATGACATTTAACTTCGTTTTTCTATATCAACCTAAAAGAAAACGGCATAAACTCATGTGTTGCAATTGAGATATGACTCGTAATTGGAGCGTTTTACACGCGAGCTGGCGTGGCTGTTCTTAACTGCAACACGGAGCTTAATAGAAAATATACCTTGATGAGTTTCATAGCCTTTTACGGTATTTATAATTACACTATAAGTCTTACTCAATTAGCGTCGGTTTTGCTAAGCTTTCTCACATTGACAATATCTTTTCGAAGAATATTATAGATGTCATTTTTGTACTAAATTGGCAATTTAGTACAAAAATGACAAAATTTTATTGCACAGTAAATTTTAAGCCTGAAAGCGTTGTCACGCTATTTAGTGGTAAGCTTAATGCTAACTGACTACTCTGTTTGAATATTAGTTGATTCTCTTTTTCAATACCCTAGCTGCAAGGAAAATTGTATCAAAATCAGATAACTGATAATTACGTTAGGGAATAGTGTTGTCAAACATATGCTGAATACTTGATAAAAAGTCAGTAATACTTAATACTTATAATATAGTTACGTTAGCTACGCCTTTTAAACATGTTTTTCTTTTATCAACATTCATATGCTATTTACTGACAAGATAACCCGTGCCTTATCGCCATATAATTAGAGAGAAATAAAACGAGCTATAAAAACGACCAACAATTGTGAATGTGAAGTTCAGTAGCTTATGTTGAACAATGACTTCTGTCCCAATTCAAAGTGTTAGATAAATTCTGTAACAACACTAAACTCACTTCAGTTGATGGGTACATTTATATGTAAATTCTAGCATTACAACATATTGAGGGAAAATAAGTGGAAACGGTCTCAGTTTGATCGCCTATGTGATTGATACTTCTTTGTTTATATCTTGGAAGTTTGTATACGCATTTATCATTTTGTTAAAACTATTTCTGTCCTCATATGCAGTTTAAAGACACTTTCCTTGACTTAGAATATTTATTAGGCTTTTCTTTCTATATTATCTAGTTTATAAATATATTTCCAATTCTCGTTGAATAATTTATTAATTTATAACCTTGTCTAGAATTAGGAAGAAGTCTGATTTGTCAAAAGTTTCTTGGATTGTAGCGTTTTAATAACTTATGCGTATCGGTTAATAATCCCTTTACTTCCCAATAATTTTAAAATGATTATAATAGATTAAAAAAAAAATTCTATATTCTAAATTAGCTTTGTCTAACCTTTTTTACACCTCAAACGTCTATATTGAATTACAAATATTATAATCACCTCACATTTTGAGGCAATTATTTTATTTAATTTCGGTGATGAAATATGTTTTTGAAACCAAGGGGAGGTTTCATAAAAACGGATCTTGTCACTAACAGAGCATTTGTTCTGTTTTATTCTACATTTTCCTTTCAAGTGCTACTGACGTGCTTGATCGAGCTTAAAATTTGGGAGGGACAGTTTTTTTGTCTGTTTCAATATTTTTAAATAATTACGTTTTATTAATATAATCTATTTTAACGTACGCTTTAAAGTAGTATTTTTTATTGTTTTTTGAAAACATTGGTTCGTAGTAAAAGGCTAACACTTTAAATTAATTATTCTTATTTTATTAATTTTAGATTATATTTCATTTATTAATTCCTTAAATCATCCCACATTATTATTTTTAGAACAGTCGACTGTTAATAATTAAAGAAAAGAAATTTCAAGGGTAGGTAGCATTAGATTCTGAATGCATTTTGGTTTGGTATATACATTTTGGTTATGTTTAGGTATATATTTCTTACAACTAATGAGTGGCTATCCAAACCTTTGTTTATTTGGTTGGAAAATATGTTTTTATGAAACTAACTGTGTAACATCTATTGTCTGAAGATTTTGAAATAAGTCATATTTAATAATAACATCCAAAAAAAAATAAATTAAAAAGGATAGTATTCGTATATTTGAATATATTTGCACATCTTTTTGTTTCTTAATATGTTTGACGATATGGATTAATTATGTATGATTTTTATAGTGTTTGGTATTACAAAGAAACTAATATGTAGATTAAGCTATGTGTTAATAAAATATATTTCTGTAAAATATTTAAAGTGACCAAAAATCCCAGAAACTAAAGAAAGAAACGCCAACAACATTACACCTTTTGTAATATATTTTAGTAGTAAAATATAACGAGAACAGAATAAGAAATATGTATTATTTAAGTTTAATGTAGCGGAAAAGAATGATGAGATGCTAGACGCAGAACTGAGTATTACAGATATGATAAAATAGGTATGAATTACACATTGCTATATGTGTGCGGCTACGATTATGTGCATATGTATATTTATATTTAGGTTCAGAAGAATAAATAAAAAAACTAATTACAAACAAAACAATTTAATAATTCTTACAAATTAATGAAATAACTAAAGTTTTTAATGTGTTGGTTGATACCTCACAGAATCTAACAATGTGATTATAACATGATCACGCTGCCGAATGTACAGAGCTCCGACTGTTCACAAGCAATAGAAGGACTCGATACAATACTACAGTTATTAATAAAATAATTAGTGTTTACTTTTATAAATCAAAGAGAGGGGGAGGGGGGTTGCTTATTACATAATATATACATATATATATATATGTGTTATATAACATACTCCGTCAAATTGTTATAACTTATATTGTACGTATGATAAACATTCTCAAATATTTCTTCATGGTCGCGTTTTGTTAACAATAACTTATTATTGAAATTATTTTGACGTGAAGACATAGATACCAAATGTATTGTACCAGTAATTAAAAGCTTCTTAACCTTTAAGACACCCAAATAATAACTCGAAGTTATCAGACAGACAGTCAGTTCAAATCAACTTATTTTTTATTTTATTAAGTTACTTACATCAGTTTCATAAAAATATCGATATCTTCTTAATTAACAATTTATTCTTTAGTCTTCTTCTTCTTCCTGGCAATTTCCCAGCCTTAGCCAGGGTCTGCCAATATATTCTTTAGTATTTATATATATCTGTAAATTTTTCATTTCCTTGCTAAGAAAAAAATGTTAATAAAATATTACATAAACATGAAAATATCTCTAAAATTGATATAATAGCCGATTTCCCGATAATTTTATTTTACTCGTCGCTTTACTCGTCGTTATCTTACAACCTTAGACCGTGTTCAGGTTTTATTAAAATAAAAGCTAATAGTATCTGAAACATCGTTAGTACCATCCATCTTCCTATTTACAATTCCCCGAATTCACCGTCTCTTACCTTCTGAATACTAAATATAAGCTAAATGGATTACACTCCTCCGTGACTCAATAACGGATTGGGTCTATTAAAATTGGATATCTACATATGAAAGAAACTCATTAATTTAATCAAAGACAATATAATGTACCTATAGTTATATTTCAAGTATTGACAGTAGTTTCTCTCAAACCGTTCTCATTTAATACGTCTAAAATGTAAACATTAAAGTCAGTGGTGGCCTAGTGGTTAAAAAGCCCGCATCTCATGCATGAGAGCGCGGTTTCGATCGTCCCAAGCACCAATGTGATTTTTCCGACTCAATATGTACTTTCTAAGAGTATTTATACATCACTAATTAATGCATCCTCGGAGAGGGTTGATGTCAGGCAGGCGGCGGCCGGTCGTAAAACAATTAGCCAAAACTATTCACGACATGTAAGGCAGATCCTGGCTAAAGATGGGAAATTGCCAGGTAGAAGAAGATTCTTCTACGTTCATCTAAAGTTTTATAGTAGGTATATACGCAAATTGGTTTTCTCGTTTGTATTCATTGAAGTAAATCTTAAATCAAAGTATTTCATATATTTCGTTACTCTAATTTTAAATATATAATATTTGTTTCAAATTAGGTGAGGTAGAGAGAGGAGCTTGGACGGTGGAGGTGAGCGTTTAAGGCCTCGGCCTCGAATCTCGCGGGTAGCGGGGCGGCAGCGGCGGCGGCACGAAAACGCATACATTTCTCCGTGCCCCCTCCCCTCTAGTTTGGAGAATAGTATGCGTTTCCGTGCCGCCGCCGCTGCCGCCCCGCTACCCGCGAGATTCGAGGCCGAGGCCTAACGCACGTTAGATAGGGGCCCTTTAAACCACTTCAACTTATTTTAAAATGACCATAGAAATATATACCAGATGTCAAATTACATACCTATTTTATTAAAAAATATTGGGTACATAATCAAAATATAGTTTCTCAAACAAAAGAACTCGTCACGAGTTCTATTCAGACAGTATTAAAAATAAGTCTCCTAATATAATATTTACAGTAAATCCTTGTTCGTATATAAACTGTCACTGAGCATTTTCTTTAAACGATAAAACAAAGAAAACTTTTAAAGATATTATTAAATATTATTAAGTAATGGTTCAACTTGCTTCTCAAGTACACATTATGAAAGTATACAGCACTTAACAGTAGTACTTTGTAATCGTTTAACATAAAGTATACATAACTGTTGAGATAGTACGAAGTGCGTGAGCAGTGCCGCCCGGCATATAATATGTAAAAAACGATTTATTCAGTTCAGTTGTCAACACGCGTTCGCCTGAATATCATTGTAATATCTTTCTGGCTTAAATATAATTATATTCACGTAAATATCGCCTATTCATTCATAATCCAACAATAACATAAAATCTTAAAAAGTATATAATAATGAGAACATTTGATACAACTTTTTGTTGACATTTTGTATTAGGGGGACCGGAAAGTAATGTCGTTTCTGCGCATGCCAATACTTGATTGTCATTTGTCAGCTCATTGTTTGGTTCAGAGGCGTACCAAAGACATTGTGAGGTTATAGTGATTTCTTTACTTATAGACAATTGAATTACATTTTTTTTTTGTAATTTTGGGTAAAATGGCCAGCCAAATACCAGAAGAGGTACACATCCGGCATTGCATGCTCTTTGAGTTTCGCAAGGGAAATAACGCAACAGTTGCTACCAAAAACATTTGCGATGTTTATCCAAATGCACTGGACATTCGTAAATGCCAAAGGTGGTTTTCCAAGTTCAAATCGGGTAATTTTGATCTTTCCGACTCGTATCGATCAGGAAGACCATCAGCGTTAGACAACGACGTGTTAAGGGCCGAAGTGGAAGCAAATCCGTGTCAGACGATCGAGGAATTGTCAAACAGTCTCAACAAACCTTGGTCGACCATCCAAGAACATTTGAAGCAGATTGGGAAAGTAAGCAGAGCAGGTGTTTGGGTCCCGCATAATCTGTCCGAACAGAATAAGGCTAACCGATCGATCACATGCAACTTATTGCTTCAACGACACAACACAGAAGCGTTTTTTGATCGCTTGATCACAGGAGATGAGAAATGGGTCCTGTATGATAACCCAAAACGCAAAAGGTAGTGGCTCTCTCCAAATGAAATCCCTCGGAGTACTGCTAAGCCAGGTTTACACCCCAAAAAAGCGCTTTTGTGTGTTTGGTGGAGTATTCGCGGCATTGTTCATTTTGAATTACTGAAACCTGGACAAACTGTTACTGCAGACCTCTCCAGCGAACAATTGCAGCGAGTCAATCAATCTTTAATTGAAAAGTGGCCAGCAATTGTCAACCGAAAAGGCGTCATTCTCCAACATGACAATGCAAGACCGCCGCACTGCGCAAGGCGAACTCTAGAAAAAATTAATGAATTGGGGTGGGAGGTGCTGCCTCATCCACCATATTCGCCCGATGTTGCACCATCGGATTTCCACTTATTCCGAGCGCTGCAACACTTTTTAAGTGGCAAAACATTTGCAAATTTGGATGATATCCAAAATGCCATCTCTAGATATTTTGCCGAAAAACCAATTAATTTTTATCGATCAGGGATTGAAAATTTACTCACTAGATGGCAAAAGGTTATTGACAATGATGGGGAATACACCATTGATTAAAAATAAAGACTCGTTAAAAATGTATGTGTTTGTATTTAGCGTAAGAAAACGACATTACTTTCCGGTCCCCCCTAATACAAGAATGCCGATACTCTTAATATTTTTGGGTTCATTTTAGGATCAATTATATTGTTTCTTCTATAATAATAAAGAGGAAAGATTTGTTTGTTTATTTGTTATGAATAGGCTCCGAAACTACTGGACCGATTTCAAAAATTCTTTCACCTTTGGAAAGCTACATTATTCCCGAGTAATATAAGCTATATTATATTTAAATAAAAATTAGGGATCCTTACTAAAGCTCCAATAATGTAACCCAACGTGTAAAAAAATGATCTGAAAAATTCCTTACGTCGCATGCGCTGCGAAAACTATTGATGATAGAACCAAATCATTTACTACGACTTTGCAGAACTCATCATCATCTATGTACAAAAAGTGTCGCGACAGCATATGTCTAAATATTATAGTTATGTCACAGTAAGCGGTTTTTTATTCTAAAAATTTAATTTATATGCCGCCGCTTGAAAAGGCTCTTTATTTGTACCTTGGTATTAATCCTTATCAAAATAAATTACTTTATATTCAAGACGGCTTTAATACCTTTTTATAACTCTTTGAATTATTCAATTCGGACATTTCATTCCGAAGATATCACGAGTTTAAAAATGCAAGTATTAGAAAAAAGTCGCGTGGTTGCCGCTCATCGCGCTCAGCTAGCCAGCATGCGATGGAGGCTCCATCTAAGCGTCACTGGGGTACGAGGGGAGAGTCAATCACAACTAATATTATAAATGCGAAAGTAAGTCTGTCTGTCTGTCTGTCTGTAACGCTTTCCCGCTTTAACTTCTCAACCGATTTTGATGAAATTTGGCACAGACAATCCTTAGACCCTGAGAAAAAACATAGGTTACCCTTTATTGCGAAAAAGGGGATGAAGAGGTTGAAAGTTTGTATGGGATTTCTTAATTTTAAAAGATAAAACCATGAAACTTTATATTAAGGCATTAGATAAGATATATTTAAATATTTGTTCTAGCGTTTTTGAAATTTCGACCAGTGAGGGGGTGAAATAAGGGTTGAAAGATTATATGGGATTTTTTAATTTTAAAAGATAAAACCATGAAACTTTATATTTAAGCACTTGATAAGACATATTTAAACATTTGTTCTAGCGTATTTGAAATTTAAAATAGTTTGTTATTTTTACCACCGTGGGGGTGAAATTCTACACACGGAATTCCCGAAATTCGAACAGAACGGAACAGGAACTACGAAGCTAAACTTTTTGTATACAAAATTTTAACCACTGAACCTAGGAACATCATATTAAGAAGTTTTAGGTGTATCAAGTTAAAAAAAAATTGGCTTTTGAAACTAAAGTTCCTTTAAACGAATAGGTAATCTGCATCGCCGCCGCTGCCGTCGGTCGTCGGTCACCGCACAGTGGGAAAGCCCCATACAAGGCCGTCTCAAAACCCCTTCACATGAAAGGCGTTGTTATGGAGTAAAACTAATTAATTAATATAGTCTTATAAATAAGCTTTCTTTTCTTTATTTTTTAAGTTATTTTTTGCAAACCGTAATATATATTAAAAGGCATCAAAGTTGACTCATTTTCAATGGTGTTATTTTGGCCCAGTACATTACTTCAATTCAACGCCACATTACTTGAAAGTATTACTAATATTATAAATGCGAAAGTAACTTTGTCTGTCTGTCTGTCTATTACGCTCTCACGCCTAAGCCACTGAACTGATTTTAATGAAATTTGGTACAAAGATAGAGTTGACCTTGAAAAAGAACATAGAATAGTTTTTATCGCAAACTTTTGAAAAGGTTCTCTTGGAAACACGATATAACCGAACTCCACGCGGGCGAAGCCGCGGGCGGAAAGCTAGTATAAGATAAAATCATATTGAAAGACTTTATGTACAATTTTGATACGTATCATTGTTGAAGAATTTCATTCATTGTACTCTCTTGATATAAAAATTAAAAATTATATTACATAGAAACAATGAGCTTAATGTAAATAAAACTCCTATTATATATTTCTTGTTTCTATTCTCCTTATTTCATAATTCCGTGACTTTTTCCTTACAGCTGTATGTTTACCTTCTTATTTATCTTTGTTCAAAATTTATGTTCGTTCCTTAGGCCGCTAGCGGGTGCCAGCGGGGCTACAGGTGCGCGGGCCCGGACGACGCGAACTATAGACGCAGCGCGCATCCTCGATATATACAATGTAATAAGAAGTTTGTCCGTCGCAAGAAATAATAATATTAAATAAATTTTAGACAATTAATATACAAATATAGAAATGAATATAAATTTAAAATTACAATATAAAAGTAATATAGTGTATTATCTATGGAAAATAGTGTCAAAGTTGTTGTACCTTGTACACTTAGATGGCAGCATTATCTATATATTATTTTCTTACACTATAATTATGTATATGACGGTTTCATCCCCATTCCCCATGATTCTTAGTGTGGCCAACTGGCCAACCTGACGGCTCGTTTATTGTTAGTTTGTAATTTTATTAATTTACATTTTATGATTTTACTATTAATAGCTTTCAAAATTCATTTCTCATGTCTTTCCAGTCCTTCCGGCTCCCTCTGGTGCCTCTGGTGGCAGTCGGCCGCGGCCTTCCTTATGATGGATGTGTTTTACGTCGGTTATCTTCATGGTGAGTGTTTTTTTTTTGCACATAGGTACTAATAAATGTTACTTTTTATATTATTGACATATCGCTCAAATTCAAATGTTTATTAAGTAACACTTTTAGTTTTGTTTAATATTAGTGTTTATTATCTGTAGCAATAAGAGTACTAGTTTATTTTAATAGTATATTTTGAATTATTCTCTAAGCGTAACATTGACCGCAGGGTTTTTCAACGTTATATCGTTTCAATGGCCTTCTTTATTATTATGTTTTTCACACTCTAAAATGCGACTTCTTGTAAGTCGAATATTTAAGTAAGAAATCTATTGTCATTATATAAACTAGAATCATTCGTTACGTTACAGGACTCGTAAGAATATATAATTCAAGATGAGGGTCGAAGCTGTTGGTGTAGCGTCTGTTAGGACGTGGTCTGCGGACGAGAGGAACCCTTCTATGAAGAGAAGTGTATGTAGCTGATGTACGATAGTAGTGTGACGGTATGTACTATTAATTTCTGCATAATGTATCTCTTATATTGAGTAAACCGTTATCAACACATTCATTTTAGAATTCCTCATGTGCTGTTGATATTATATATAATGAAATCCACATGGCGTCTTTCTAGAATAATTGATTATAATAAAAGTGTTTTAATAGTGTTAAACTTTTTAAGTAAAATCAATTTGTATTTAGTGTAAGTATAAACATTTATAATTTCTGTAGGAATCCAATATTTTCAACAGAATATTAATAATAATTCCATACATTATATAGTATGTTATTAATGATGATACTAACTAGATTGATATATAAAGAATTGTTTTATTTGAATAATAAACCTTCATAGTGATATGAAGTGTAATTTATTTGTGGATATTTTAAGATTAATATAAAATATTATATTTTTATTTTCAAACAATCCTTGATGTAATTGTCTCTGTATGTCTTTATATATGGACAATATTGTTTGTGAACAGTATTAATATATTGTATTATGTATTACAGATGGTGTTATTGGACTGTACTTGATTCATCCATCAGGAGATGACGGCTGATCATCAAGTGTTAGATGAAAACTAACAATGAACCAGGTAGCTATTAATGAAACATGAGTGTGTGATTACACTAGACACAATATATTAAAGACAATGAGCTACACATTATATGGAGAGGGAAGTGACTGAGATTTAAACATATTAGAATGTAAAAGACTTGAAGTATCAAGTGTAGTGTTGAAGGTGGAGTGTTGCAGCGGCTCAAACAGTCAATGTCTTTTAATACAAGCTTTATCCATACATTTGTATGTAGCTCCTGCGGGACTTGCTTCATGTTAAGAATCATTGTTTCAGTAGCTTCTGATGAGTTCACTAACAGAGGCTGTTAGCTGTAAAGATTGTTAACTTACTGTTGTTACATATTATTATAGGTGTTATTTTATTATATGTGTAAGGCGCCGTCACAGTATCTATAATATATATAAACATAATGTATTCACTTGACTATAGTTGTGAGCTTAGAGAGTTGGACAGTAACACCAGATTTTGACATCTCCGGGGGGCGCTGCGGTTTCTTAATGGTTCAACTGAACCTAGCTTAGTAAGAGTACTATCGAAAATCTTAGATCTCATTAATTAGCTTACTATAGTTTTTATAAAATGAAATTAAGATTTTTGTATACATATGTGATTTTTATTATTCTAAAATTTCAGAATCCCGACGTTCCGGTTACACTCTGTTCACGGACAGATGAGTTGAAAGTGTTTGTTAGTTAGTCTTATTATTTGTCATCTTCTTGCCACTATCGATTTCTTGATTGAAACTAATATTTTCGTTTTACAACTATATGCATCATATTACTTTGTAGCAACCTTGATCACAACGTCAAAGCTTGTTAAAACTACCCTATATCCAGACTCAACACATTCGTTGAGGACGCTTCGTTAATCAACGTCATTTACAGCCTCACAAAGTCATCTCATCCTGACTCACAGCTTAGAGACTTCGACAGCGTCTAAGACCTTTAAGACCTACTCTTTAAATTCCGACGTGAAGCGGGTTTATAGTGTTTCAAATCTTAAATGCTGTATACAGTCAGCTGTTAATTGTGTATTTAAAAATTTGTTGGTTTCAAGAGAATGGTCAAACTAGATAGAAGACTTGTGACGTCATTCTGGGTGTTTAGAGAGGGGCGGGTTTGGTGAGGGGGCATCGACCGTTAGGGTTCGATTAGCTAAACGCAATCGCCTCCAAGTACCTCTAAAAGCTCTACAAATCAATTTTTATAACGATCGCCTAGACGGGTGACAGGTTGTATAAGTTGTCCCCCTGCCATAGTAGGAAAGTGTGGGAATTGTGAGTCGAAAACATGTAGCACTGTATGTATAGGTGAACAGGTTGTACTACAATCACCTCACACGGCTGGTGGAACACTTATAAACACTATCACTACACACACACACACACACACATACTGTCCTTCACTAAACGGATGTCTCTGTACGGGTAATACTTGGACACGGAGCTGTGGATTCTGTTGGTGAGGTCGAGATCAGTGTATAAGAAACTAGTTCCTACGAGTGACGGAGAGCGAACCTAAGGATGTGTCGCTGTACGTGGAGCTGACTTGTGAACACTTTAATTTATTTAAAACAATTTATAGCTCTCCTACAGAAACATCTTCCTCAATCAAAGTACTCATAGTTTCACTACCGTCGTATGTTTTCACTACATGGTCTGTCCATCGATCATGCAATATATGTTTGTTTCAAAATATAAAGATAAGTAAAGTTAATGATATCCAAACAAGTCTTTGTAGAGGACCGCAGTCTTAAGAAAAATATTATTGTCTAAACGCTATATTTGGCGAAGGCTTATTAATGTGATAGTTTGGTTTATTTCATTATTTTTATTTTAACTTTTTTGTTGTTAGTCTTTGACCACATCCTAAAATATGTGCTATCTTTAATATGAACAATGATAATTTATTACGAAGTTTATAGTCTTTATATGAAATAGTACTATTCGTTACGTTCCAGGACTCGTGAGAATATATAATTCAAGATGAGGGTCGAAGCTGTTGGTGGAGCGTCTGTTAGGACGTGGTCTGCGGACGAGAGGAACCCTTCTATGAAGAGAAGTGTATGTAGCTGATGTACGATAGTAGTGTGACGGTATGTACCGTTGAATATTTAATATTATTCTGTTATTATTTCTAGTAATGGTGAATATTTTTTAAATTTATTTATTCAATATTTTTAATTTTATTACATTAACTGAACGCTACCGAAACGTCATAATTGTTATAATTTGTTTATTGAAAATTGCCTGAAATTTTCCTAATACTAAAGTAATTTTATTATATATTGCAATTTCTTTGTTTATATGTCTCTATAAGAAATTTATCTTAATCATACTATTGATAAGATGAACGTCAAACTGACGTAGCCCTCTGAAGTAATACTAGATATTATGTACTTTAGACATTTGTTGGTTGGTTGGTATTTAGTTTAGAAGTGTAAACTCATGCTAAGGCTACAGCTAACTTGAAGTTTTCTGATTAAAAGGTATAGTAGTTTTTTAAATTTGTTTGTAAACTTAATATATTTTATTAGAATTAACACACTTATGATTTAATTATCAAAATGCTTATGTATTTATTATTGATCAATGTGTAACTCGAGTTTTTTAGCATCTGTGAACTATCAGGCCGATACATGGTTTATAAATTTGTACAGATGTACAAATTTATTAGATTATAATGTAACCGATACTTTATTACTATTATTGAAAAAGACCAACTTTACAGATTAATATATATCTCATTTAAATATATGCAGGGTGACTGGTGAATTACTATCAATATATAAGGAGAATACTCGGTACATGATTCTCATTCGAATTATGTATGTAAAAAAAATAGGTACTTAATTTTTGACCAAATTTCCGTATAAGTAAATAAAGTGTGGACACGTTCCAAGTGTGGACGCGTGCGACGGCGTGGTGTTGTATCAGCACGCGTATGTGTGTGTGTGTATACCTAATCTGTAGGGTATTCACACGATTCGTAATTAATTACATAACTTTTGGTTAACTTTACTTAGAAGTTTATTAATATTTATGTTATATTAATTTTTATTTTGTCATATATAATCGTCAAATATCACGTCCTCAAATATCGATAGTAATTCACCAGTCACCCTGTATATTTCATATTGCTTATATGCATATTGTAAACCATATGACATATTTCAGGCATTTTTTTACAAACAGCTACCATATAGTATTAGTCATTTGTTACTCATAATTAATGAAATAAATACATTTAAATTAATTCAAATGAATTCGTTGCGCCAGCGATATGTACATAGTTGAACAAAATAATGAATTTTAGAAGTATTTCAAGTCAACAATAGAAGTACATAATATAATTTTCAAATGAAGTTATATTTATATATACATACAACGTTTTATTGTTGTATAATAATTCATATACATATATGAAAAATTGCAATCCGACTTTGTTTTGAATGTTTCTATAGACTAATATTTTTAGTTTAATGAATTTCTCTTTGCGATATGAAATATTTTCATTAACAAGTAGTATAGCTATTTCATACACAGTAAATAGACATACAAAACGTATTCACACATTTATAATTATGATTTATACGATTTAAACATAAAGTATAAAGGTTAATATACTTATAATAAATAGTAACAGAATTTGTCACAGTTGTTATTGTAACTAATACTTGTGTATTTTAAGCAATACGAAGTCAATCCGTATAAAATTAAGCCGAATTAAGTATTTACTAGGGATTTTCATTACTTAGTAATGACTTATCAGTAATAAGCTTGTAAGATCATGAAACATTGTTTTTATATCAGCTTCCCTTGTGTTGTTGTTGTTAAAATACATTATTCCTCCTTCAACCATTATTGACACCACTTGTATTTGTATATAAAAGAAAATAGTGTTAGCACTATTTATAACTAAAGAATGGTTAACGGTTTATGAAAATTTGTGGAGATAGCTTACACCAAGATTCCACCGAAAAAAAAGGGATACAATCAAAATTCTTCTTATTTACTGCCTTTTAGGAGTAATACAGTTCCCCCGGTCAACTGAGGTCCTCCTATATTTCTAATTTTGAAAGTAACGCAGATGAAGTTGCGGGAAAAATCTAGTATTATACAATTTATTTAGTCAGTGGTATTTAGTCAGCGGTGGCCTAGTGGTTAAGGGGCCCGCGTCTCGTTGCCGAGGGTGCGGGTTCAAACCTGGCAAGTACCAATGTGATTTTTCGGAGTCAAATGTACTTTGTGAGAGTATTTAGACATCACTGACATACGGTGAAGGAAAACATCGTGAGGAAACCTGGACTTATAGTTTCACAATTATAAGTTTGAAATCACCAACCCGTCTTGAGCAAGCGTGGTGATTAATGCTCAAACCTTCTCCATGTGAGAAAGAGGCCTTTGCTCAGCAGTGGGCGTCTGATAGGCTGATGATGATGATACAATTTATTTAATTCAAATCTTATTTAAACAGGGTGAATGGTGAATTACTATCAATATTTAAGGACAATACTCGGTACATGATTCTCATTCGAATTATGTAAAAAAAATAGGCACTTAATTTTTGACAAAATTTCCGTATAGGTATGTATGTATATACAGGGTGACTGGTGAATTACTATCAATATTTAAGGACGTGATATTTGACGATCATATATGACAAAATAAAAATTAATATAACATAAATATTAATAAACTTCTAAGTAAAGTTAACCAAAAGTTATGTAATTAATTACGCATCGTGTGAACACCCTACAGATTAGGTATACACTCACACATACGCGTGTCGCGGCGTGGTGTTGTATCAGCACGCCGCCGCACGCGTCCACACTTGAACACTTGGAACGTGTCAACACTTTACTTATTTATACGGAAATTTGGTCAAAAATTAAGTACCTATTTTTTTTACATAATTCGAATGAGAATCATGTACCGAGTATGCTCCTTAAATATTGATAGTAATTCACCAGTCACCCTGTATATGTAATATTTGTTAAAATTATACTCAATTTTCAGTATTGTATCCACATTATAATATCTGTTTGGTAATATTCTTATTAAAGGTAATTGTATCATTGATTTTCATTCTATAGTTTTTCTCCCAATACTATTTTCAGATTGTTCGCTGAATTCGAACTATGTTACGTGAGTGCGATGGTAAATGTCAAGACTCCACACGAATTTGAGGCCCAGCAGTTGATATGTGTCTTGATCACTGAGAGTCTAAGACGAGCTCTCAAACAGAGTCTGCTTACACAAGAACAGGTAATATGACATAGACTTTACAAGCTAGTCTAGACTGAATAGTATTTTCTAATACGATGTAGAAATTTTTTGAACAGATAGGAGTTTTTGTCTATTAGTCTAGCTATTATTATATTAGACTTAGTATGGGCATATTTACATTTAATTTATAAAATAGAAGTCAGATTTTTTTACAAACTTAATTCTTTGATTTTTTTTTAGTATAATAATATGTTAAAACAATATACTCATATTTCCAGGTGGATTCATATGACCCAGCGCTAATGTTCGCTGTTCCACGTCTCGCTACAGTTAGCGGTCTCTTGATATATTCTAGCGGACCTCTCAGTATAGACAAAAATCACCTGGTGAGTGTGTATGTGTGCTCTGTGTGTGTGTGTGTGTGTGTGTGTGTGTGTGTGTGTGGTTTAATGAATTCACTGCAGATGTTTTTGGTTATGGTTATCTTTGTATGTACATTTACAATACGAGTCACTGTATGTATTCATATTTATTTAAAAATAAACGGCCGTAGATGATCTTTTATTTATTTGGTATTAGGTAAAGTAATATATGCTTTGTGTTTATATTATATTTAAGCACTTGTGATCGCTTCTATTTTATGTATCGTTTATGTATATAATCATGTGTATGTGTCATGTTCAATACATTTGTTAAATATTATGTTATATAAATAACATATTAAACAAGTGTGTATGTATATCTTTACAGAAGAAATGTCCGGCATGTTCCGTCCCTTTCGCACCCTTCTTCATAAAATTCGTTCTCTCCTCTGGACATTGGATCGACGGGAACTACCGGGCTTGATATGCCCGGTTAGTAATTATGTCCTATACAATGTAATAAATATTGTAAACAAGCTTTCTAAATTACAAACAGCCCAAAATGTTAATATATTTGCATTTCTCTATGGTCTGTTTGTTAAGAGTGCTGTCCTTAAAGTTACAGTATTGGAAGTTAGTTTACATTTAATATCATGTTTCTGTATATAATAGTTGAAACTAATTGAGCCTTTATATTTCGATTTTCTTGGGTTTGTGGTTGTTAGTAATAATGTTTTATTTATATTCTAGCTGATGGTTCAACGGCTGATTCATGTTATCCTGATATTGGCGAGTTCGTGTCTAAATTCTACGCGGATAACGTGCATTGCCGGGATCTATACACCCAGAGGTAATATATTGAACTGTATATAATACACGTCAAGTTATATATTCATATATATACAGTGGAACCCCGGTAATCCGGCCCCTGTAATCAAACATGATCTATTATTTATTATTGAATACATATTTTGTATTCGCTAATGCATGATTGAATAAATTACAACTTGTACGCACCATCACTATTGTGCTCGACGCGTAGGGTATTGTTTTGATTCTGATTGCTTAGTTGGAATTTGAATTTGTACCTCAGAGTACATATAAGTACATATCTTTATATATATAACTAGCTTTTGCCGCGACTTCGTCCGCGTGGAATAGTGACTTCCGGCAGATTTTTGGTTCTTCCCACATAGTTCCCGTTCTTGCGGGTTTTTCGGAATGGTCGAGTTCTCGTAGAATTTTCAGGATGAAACCTGTTTTTTTTTTTTATTAATAATGAAGTACTCTTAACCAACAACACATTTATTTGTTTATATGAATAAAGATTAATATTATTATTTTGATACAACTTAAACAAATTATTACGACAAAATTCGACAAAATTTAGCTACCATAAAAACGGTTGTTATGAGTTAATCTTAAAAGATAGACATATACTGTCGCGGACTGTTTTTTAGATCATCAAAAGAGGTATTATTCTTTAATACATATTTTTTGTGTATCTTGAACCGCTTTCACGGCGCACGCAACGGAAAGGTTCAAAGATGAAATAATTTCTCCCGATTTTTACACATTTACCACTATATCTTTGCTCCTACTGGTCGTAGCGTGATGTTATATAGCTCACAGCCTTCCTCGATAACTGGACTATCCAACACAAAAAGAATTATTCAATTCGAACCAGTAGTTTCGGAGATTAGCGCTTTCAAACAAACAAACAAACTCTTCAGCTTTATAATATTAGTATACATTCTTCTGTGAGTGTGTATGTCACTGAACTTCTGTCAAATGGAGGGACCGATTTTGATAAAAATTTTTGTGTGTGTTCTAAGGGGATCTGGGAATGGTTTAGATTCATAATTTTGTCCGCTGGACAAAGTTTTTTAATTAATTTTTAATTTATTAGTAGTTGTTGATACAAATGTTTATTTTGACAACTAACTTAAATATGTCAATCATTCTGTCGCACTTCAAAACACGGAGATTTATGGCTTTAATAGGTAAACTCCAAAAATTTAAATAAAAAACGTAACAGATATTTCTTGATTATAGGGCGATACGAAGTTCGCCGGGTCTTCCAGTATATATAATATGTAAATAATCTTATCATTGAATCTGTAATTTGTCGGATTACAAGGTACTCTTTTGTAAGAATAATCCGGACTATAGGGGGTCTTAGGCAGTACTCTATCATCCGACGAATTCGATAGTTCGACCCTGCCCTGCAAAATGTTTGTCGGACTACCGGGGGTCCACTGAATATATAAACTAATAGAGGCACTATGAGTTCAAGACTTTTTTTTACTATATGATTAATATAGTTCATAAAAATTTGTCCTTGCCTTATTTTCGTACTTATTTTTTCGTCTTAAATTTCAGTTCAAGCGAGCATTTGATAACAGACGCCGATTACCTTCCCGACAACAGAGAGGTCATGACTCCGATCATTGAAGGACTGAAACGTCTCACAGAGGACATTTATGAATCTGAACGAGAATCCATCGATATCGACAATAAACTTACAGATAAGGACAGCACTAGCACTGATACTTTCCAATCGACCGAGAGCAAGAAATTTGATAAAATGCGGAAGATAAGTAGGGCGGAAAGTGATTTATCGTCGCTGAGAAATCTATCGACACCATTTGTCGATGATTAATGATTAATGATGTTCGATCCGTTGGTTATAAATGCGGTGTCAGCGTCGACATCAGATCGACAAATCCCGGACCAAGATTCAGTCACATCACTAAACGAGCAAGTCACTGAAGTAGCGGATAGATTACCATCGATAGTTAGAGATGTGGATGTACACGATCACCAAATACATTCGATTTCACCGAACGATGTCCCATCTCTGATATCGAATGAAAATTCTGAAGATTTCAGGTTTAGTGGTCCAAGGAATGAACAATTAAGTTGTATGCCATCTACTAGTCATGGTTATTTGATACCAAACGCTATAAGTCAAGAGCCTGTAGTACTAGCGTCGCTATCACACAATAACTCCCTGTGTTCAACCAAGACGAGAACGATGATATTAACGGTGCAATACTGAATTCTGATCTCCCATTAATACTTACCGATAATATTGACGCTGATATTGTAAATACTAATATATCAATAGCTAACGTGAATCTTAGTTCACTGTTGTTGACGGACGAGGAATCCAGACAGAATTTTATAGAAAACGAAAATGATGGTGGTAATACAAGCTTCCATTCAGCAAAAATGACGATGGATAAAGACGAAAGGGTGAAATTCATGCTCGGCTACGATAGTGATCACGAATCACCTGTAGATTCAGGTGTTAGTACTGAAATACAAGCTTAGATAGATCACCCGATACGGGCCAGAATAAAGATATCAAATAAACTATTTCATGTAACAGAACAGGCTATTAAAAAGTCCGACAGACGAGCGGATACAGAAAGAAAACGTTCTAGAAAGATCCTTCTCCGATGTAAGAGATGATGTAAATATAAATTACTGATTGAGATGACTCACAGAAGAATGAAGCGTAATCTAGTGTTATAGATAGGTTGAGCGACGACGGACTAAACGAAGCTACTAGTGTTAATGTACAGAATTGGAACACAAATGAACCGCAAGAAGATATAAGGACCATAGAGGATGTTATAACAGGACTAAGAAGACAGAGAGAAGCTGATAAGAAGAACACGTTAGAAGGAACCGACGAACCGAACTGTTCAACAAGCACGAGACGGAAAAGAAAAGAATCATCGTTATACTCGATAAAAGATCTAACCAAAACCAAAGTCCTTTAACATTGAACCGGGACCACTTTGTCGAGAAGTAAGTTTAGATATACATTTTATTCTTGTATTCAATACTAAACAGTTATGCTTGTGGAATATCGAAAGGAATTATGCTTTTATACAGCGAAGTCTTATTAGTCATCTATTGTTGTTTAAATTTATGTTATTTATGATTTATTCAACCGTTAATTAAAGCTTAGAGAAAATACATGTGAATATTATTAAAATTGTAAGAAATATCGTCATCCACTTTAATATTGACTTGTTATATGAACTCATTTGTTTGATCTTCTCTCTCTCTCTCTCTTTCATCATCCGTCTCGTTCTATTTCATTATTTTGTTGATCTTCCCTCTCTCTCTCCAGTGCATCTTGCAGTACGTCCGAGTGCGCTGACGACGAGCAGATCGCCCTCGCGCTTCAAGCACAGGAACCAGCAGCAAGAAGACGGGCCAGGGATAAGTTCAAGTTAGTATTAGTTCATACACACATACAAATACATATACACATATACATTAATACACAAAACGTACCAAAATGTTTTCACAAGCCATTACTATACTTGGATATATTACATCAACATGCTTTTATATGTTGTCAAATATTATTTTTGTGACATATGACCATGGATAAAGATATCGTAAATTGTGGATGTGGGGGGCCAATAGCAAAATTTTTACAAATAATAACGTTAAACATGATCATTAAACATGGCAAACAAAATAAAATACATATATGTTTGAAGTGTGACAAGAAGGTAACTAAGAATGTTCGTAATGACTATTATACTAAGGATTTTCTAATATAAGGATACATACACATATACATACATATATCTCATAATCCTCTAACCATAGGTGTTCATTCATTCATTCACATATACAGTATACAACTCCTACAAATTGAAATAACACAAAAAATATATGTGTATATATTTGTGAAATATATAAGCATGTAATTTTAATACATCCAAGTATATTATTGATTGTGAAAATATTAAGTATTTGTGAGTTAATAATATTTTTTTATAATCTTTCTGAAAATATCAGTGAAAATGTGAGGCTAGGGCTTGAGTTTAGACTTTAGAGTTTGAACTTGTATAGTCCGTTAGACGATCTTTGCATTTGTGTGAGCGAAAGTAAAAGTAGAGTTAGACAAAAAACTTTTAGAATTAAAGTTTATTATATTTTAAATAGATACATAACATAAGTGCTATAAAATAAACAAAACTTGTAAAAGTCCAGAAATATTTTGAATATTATGGAAAAAAAATATTGATTAATAAGAATTTTGAAAAAACTACAAATTCTTATTCACTTGACATTACGTTTTCAACATTTGATATTGCTACCAGTACAAAAGGTGAAGTGAGCAAGGTGCGGGGCGAAGTAAAAGCAGAATAAACCGTTTACACCTAGAAAATAACGTTTCATTCAAAAATTTGACATCGCACCTACACTATCCGTGTGCACTCACACAAATCAAAGCTCAGCTTAAATCAAACGCACTATACCAACCCTTATACATATAAGTTTCTATTACATTTTTAAGCCATCAAAATGATATCAATGACGTAACATACATCGTCTGTTCGTATGTATAGCCGGGGTCGCTGACCAGCTGCAGACTAACTTCGCAGCTGATCTACGTAATATATTGAAGGCTGTTTTCCTCATGAACCAAACGGCGGAAGTACCGGAGAGCATAGAATATCAGGCTGGCGAGGATCAGGTCATACAGAACGGTACGTTAACACTAGTTTTTACCCTCGACTTGCTACGTAAAGACTTCAGAATTGTGTCCTAACTATAATATGTATATTTATTAGTCAACATCGACATCTATTAAATGTGTCACGCGATTCCATACGAAGTATGTATCATGTTATGTTGTTATATAGAGAAAATTATATTCGTTTTGGGATGAATTATAGGCTATATCTTATTCTGATGACTAAGCTTACAACACTGTAATAATTCATCGAAATCCGTTAAATATTTTATGCATTATAGAGCAACAAACATATCAACATATATAAAGCATTAAATCCAATGTTATTATTAACCCTATATTACAGGAAGTTCGTTCGCCAGCGTTTATTCGGCCGAGGAGGTGTTCGCGGACAGTAACTCCGACTCTACATTAGAGCCATCTAGAGTCGCGCGACGTAACACACTCAACTCTACTATGAACGAGCCCAATGTTAGCGATACACGTAAATCAGCTGATACTATGCAAGCCTCTGTGTCAACGGGAGATTAACATATAGGTTTGTGGACTACTGGTTTTTAATCGACTTGAAATAAAATGTGTTGCGTGTTTTACATATATTTGTGTGTGTATTTAATTAGGTTCATATATAGATGCAGTTTATAAGTATCTAAGAAGGTCATTTATTTAGTTTTTTATATGTGTCAAGTTAAAATGAAATGATAAAATTTTATGATTTCTACCTTAAATCAAATAATAAACAAAAAACTAATACGAAAGTAACATATAGAATAAGAAATCTCATTGAAGACATGTCATATGAGTTAGTTTCTAATATATAATGTTGTATGTATCAGGGATGATACGTCTTCATCATCAGTAGTGGAGCGAGCCCCAGAGTGGGTCCCTGATATAGCGGCGCCCGCCTGTATGAGATGCTCCTCACACTTCACGGCCTTCAGGCGCAGGCATCACTGTAGGAACTGTGGTGAGTATCCCTCTATGTGTGTGTGAATGTGTGCTTGTATATGTATGTGTGTGTGTACGAGTTCAGTAGGCGTCTATTTGCGTCAAGTAGCAACTATGTTCATAATAGATATGTAAGTTGATGTATTAGTGCACATGTAAATGCATGCATTGGAGGCCATTTGATTGTGTTTGTATGTAAATGCGTGCTTGAATGTGTGTGTATAAGCATGTTCGTGTCTTTATTTTAGTGTATTTGTGTAAAACTGCTTTCAAGAGTATTTATGTGTGCGTGACTAGATACATTTGTGTGTGTATGTGTGTGAGTTTAATATTTTTTTTAATTACTAATATAAAATAATTAATATTGCGACATGTGTTTCTATCAGGTAAAGTCTTCTGTGCTTCGTGCAGCTCAAATTCAATACCATTACCGAGATTTGGTCAGTTGAAGCCGGTGCGTGTGTGTGAGGAGTGCTATCAGACCAACTGCGGGAGACAGACGAATCGGTGAAAATGTCATTGGAAAATATACCTTGCGTTATACGAAATAAAGTTGGCTTTTAAAAAATATTTTAACAGATGTAATTCTATTGTGAGATACATAAAATAGAAAGTTTTTAAACTATTTTAATAAATTATAGACTTTATTTCGTTATATTAAGGTTTATTTTCTGAAATACTTTAATCGATCGCTCACAATTTCTAACATCACGTTATTGTTGAGAATTTTGTGTGTTAAATGTTACTGTATAGTTGAGGAAACAATAAAAAATATATTTCTTAGTTACTTTGAATTGAAAAATGTCCTAACTTTAAAAAGCGGCAGTGTTTGTGAAAACTGTGTATGGACACAGTTTTCAATATACTGAATATTTAAAAATTACATTACATTTAAAAATTCATATATCCAGTATTGCCATGCTAAAACGAGAAATGTCCCTAAAATATAATATTACCTATAATTAATTTGTGATATTTGTATGTTATTCCACAACTAACCCGCCCTAGATGACTATTAAGTACTGAAATGTAAAATTCCATTTTTGACTGATGTTATAAGCGAGTTATTTTTTTGTTTTGTTTTTGATAGGTAGCTCTCTATACGCTAGATGTCGCTACATTATTTGATATTTTTGTAAATGTCGTAACTAATAAAAATTGACTCAGCAACTATTATCTATTCATAAAACATTTAGTATATAAAGTTTATGTCAGATGCAATATATTGTATGCAGAGTTATATATATATTAATAAATAACATTTTTCATGTATAGATATGTTTTGTAATAAAATTTAATTATTTGCAGAACATTTTAAACGATATTATAAAATATGTATATTAATGTTAAGTAGTTATGTTCAAATAGTGTCTATTTTTAAGAGTACGTTGAAATGATGTTTATATTTTTTAAAATAATTAATCAGCGTGGATGTAACAGAAGATTCCATACTTTTATAACATTATTATAGTATGTATAGATATTTTGTAAAGGTTAATTATTAATTTCTACCAATATATATGTTGGCTTTTCCTTTTTGTATGTAATTTCTATGTTTGATGAGACCACAACGTCTAAGTGATATAATGATACTGATATATATTTTAATTGTATAAAATAAATGTCGGTTTTATTATTAGATAAAGTATGTTTTATTTCACTGTTTTTATATTGACTTTGTAGAAAATTCATTAAAATGACAAAATTATAAACATATCTTTTCAGTCACTAAAATTATTCCCCAGACTGATTATCCGATTTGATTAGTAAGAAAAATATTTCAATTATTTTGTAGTCTATACACACGTTATGTGTGCAAAACTGTGCGCTGTAATTGCACAAAGCAAGTTTGCTCACACTGTATTAGGTCTATAGTAATGTTTTTTTCCATCTTCTTGAACATAAACAGTTCTGATTTTTAATTTGCTTAAAAAATTCTATTTAGATTTGTGTTTTTAAGTGGTTCCGTTAATTTTTTAGTTTACATAGTGTCTATGTGATTTATGACCTCGTATGAATTGTACGGAATAACGTAAGATCCTGCCGCTCCCGCTCCCGCTCCGCTGCCCGCAAAATTCGAGGCCGAGGCCTAATTAACATATCTGCTATCTACTTCCTCGAGTTAAAATGCCATGTGTGGAAACAATATCACTATTAAATTACAACTGTGTTATGTCATTTATTGAAATTTTAAAAGTCATACATATTTCATTGGATATTTCAATCCATCTAAGTGAAATATATAAAATAGAAATAGTAAGTAAAAAGACTATACAAATAATTTTGTTATATTATTTATACGTATAAAAGGAAGTATTTCATTTTGTTATCAATATTAACTTAAAAGATCACTTTTTAGTTATACACAGATTGATGAAGATCCTTCTCTCTTTTTAACAGTTTAGAAGACTCCAAATATCTCTGAATGTTTTAAGTGATACTCATAAAATGCCAATAACAATTTATAAACCGTCCCTTGATACCACATGTCCCCTATGAGTGTGTCTCTTACCACAACCTCTGTCAGATTAAAGACTAACCTTTCAGAACCGTAGTATCGTATTTCTAAAAGGTTAAATAGGCAGTTGATCAAAATCTTGTGAAAAATAGTCTTAGTTAGTCAATATTAAGATTACATTTACGATAGTAAATAAAATTCAATAGTGTAGTACTTTAATGTAGGCCGGTTTTTAAAATCTTTTGTAAATCTAAGGTATAATCATTATATTAAGGTCCGATCAAGGTTTAACTGATTGAAAGTTCAGTACGTTAAGTGCTCTTTTTATACTTTTCAGCATCGTTGTCTGAAATAACGTTTTAAAACTGTATTATTTTCTTAGTGGATATTATTACAATAGTCATTTCTAAGATGTTTTCTTATAAACATTTGTATCACGATACACTGGATATCTGAGGTCTGATTGACTCTATCGTGCGTGTCACTACGCTTGACCTACTCGGCTTGTGGACGAATTTTATTTCTTTATTTCATACGTAATAGCTTGCGGCATGTTTGTTTTTATTCACTAAAGGAAGCAAGATTAGAAGACTGTAGCATTTTTATCTTATTTATAATGCAGCTGTGATTTCTAAGTAGGAACTTATAATGTTACCATGAGAATATATTTTCGTGTACTTCACAAATTAACACGAATTAATTATAATCTATACATAATATATTTCATTAAGCTTTTAATTAAGTTTCCCCAAATGTTACGTACTATAATTGATTAGCCAACAGCTCCTAAATATAGGAAGCGCAATGACAATAACATTCTCTGATGTTCACCAGCTCTTAATGTTTTACTTGTACATATTAAAGAAGAACTTACAAAAAAACTGAGATTACATTAAATACTTATCATATTCATTTCTAAGCTTGTTTTTTAGATATTTTTTTAATATAAATATTATAATTTAATAAAAAGAACTCAAAAATACTCATACAAGACCATCTATATCACACATGTTACAGATGCAATATAACGTCGTTATTATACTCTGACAGTATATATTGAACTTTCAATTGAAAATTAAAAGTGATAAATAAATTATACTTTGAAAAGTTTTCATATGTTTACTTTAACATGAATACAAACAGAGTGTAGCGGAGCAACTTAGATTATGTGTTGTATTGTAAATTTAAATTTATATCCATTTCTATACATACATATTTGTTAATGATTAAAATTAATTTAATATTTTTAATTCTTGCGACGGACAAACTTCTTATTAAATTGTACGTATGTATATATCGAGGATGCGCGCTGTGTCTATAGTTCGCGTCGTCCGGAGCGCGCACCTTTAGCCCCGCTGGCCCCCGCTGGCCCCCGCTAGCGGCCGCTGCCCAGCCGAGCGGGCACAGCAGTGTTGGCAACCGTACGATTTAAATTGTATTTACACAAACTTTTTGACTCTTGTAAGATGTACGATCGAGTTATCGAAATCTTTTGCGTAAGATTATATACGATTTTTTATATGAAGTCTTACGAAAAAATAAATCTCCAATAAAACTATAAGGAATGTGTAAAACTAAACTTTAGTACTATAACTATAACTAACCATATTTAGTACTATACTGTAACTATGAGGAATATGTTAAACTAAACTGTATTCCAGAAACGGTACATAAGAATTTGTTAGCTGCACAACATATTAAAGAAAAAGGATGTTGTATAAACTTGAAGCCATCTGACGATATGCTGAGCAAATTAAATTTAAGTATGTACAAAAAATATAATGCTTTCCCCGCATCTGCTGTGCCTAATAATTCAGATAGTGACTAAAGCAATTCATTTTTTTATGTTTTCAAAATATATGTAATTAATGAATATCTTACAAACTGTCAACCCTACATACAAACTGTCAACCCTAATATCATACAAACTGTCAACCCTTATTTCACCCCTTCACTGGTCGAAATTTCAAAAAACGCTAGATCAAATGTTTAAATTATCCTATCAAGTGCTTAAATATAAAGTTTCATGGTTTTATCTTCTAAAATTAAGAAATCCCATACAAACTGTCAACCCTTATTTCACCCCTTCACTGGTTGAAATTTCAAAAACGCTAGAACAAATGTTTAAATATATCCTATCAAGTGCTTAAATATAAAGTTTCATGGTATTCTCTTTTAAAATTCAGAAATACCGTACAAACTTTCAACCCCTATTTCAACCTCTTCATCCCCTTTTTCGTAATAAAAGGTAGCCTATATTTTTCTCAGGGTCTAAAAAAATTGTCTGCGCCAAATTTCATCAAAATCGTTTGAGAGGTTTAAGCGGGAAAGCGTAACAGACAGACAGACAGAGTTACTTTCGCATTTATAATATTAGTTGTGATTGACTCCCCCCTCGTACCCCAGTGACGCTTACATGGAGCCTACATCGCATGCTGGCTAGCTGAGCGTGGTGAGCGGCAACCACGCGACTTTTTTCTAATACTTGCATTTTTAAACTCGTGATATCTTCCGAATGAAATGTCCGAATTGAATAATTCAAAGAGTTATAAAAAGTTACTGAAGCCGTCTTGAATATAAAGTAATTTATTTTGATAAGGATTAATACCAAGTTACAAATAAAGAGCCTTTTCAAGCGGCGGATAATAAATTAAATTTTTAGAATAAAAAACCGCTTACTGTGATATAACTATAATATTTAGACATATGCTGTCGCGACACTTTTTGTAGATGATGATGAGTTCTGCAAAGTCGTAGTAAATGATTTGGTTCTATCATCAATAGTTTTCGCAGCGCACGCGACGTAAGGAATTTTTCAGATCATTTTTTTACACCTTGGGTTACATTATTAGAGTTTTAGTAAGGATCTCTAATTTTTATTTAAATATAATATAGCTTATATTACTCGGGAATAATGTAGCTTTCCCTAGGTGAAAGAACTTTTGAAATCGGTTCAGTAGTTTCGGAGCCTATTCATAACAAAGAAACAAACAAATCTATCCTCTTTATTAGTATAGATGATAAGAATCGTTTCATTGGAATATAAACTATATCATCATAGACATAAGAACATTAATTGAATGAGCAACTTTCTTTTCAAAATAATGCCCTTTGAATTATAAGTGACAAATTGGGTATTTTTTGCTTCACTTACAATTCCGTAGCTTTTAGATTATGAAAATATTAAAATTAATTGCTGGAAATAATTAAAATAAAGCATTCGAAAAGTTATTTATAATTAAATTGTTTGTACTTTGCTAATACATACATTCATTCTTAATTAATATATGTAGTTGTCTTTACCTATATTTTATTATCTTCTAGCAAGGCGCCCCGGCTTCGCACGCGTTTAATGCTTATATTTAATACACTAAACAAAAACTGTGAACATTGTATATAAACATAGCGACCCGCTCCGGTTTCGCACGGGCAAAAAATCTACATTATATATTGTAAAGAGCCATATAGATCTATATTGAATTAACAGTGTATTTAACTACTTTTTGAATAAAGATTGACGCTGTAAATTAATAAATAAATAAATAAAATAAAATAAACCTTCCTATTCAATTACCCTATCTAGTTAAAAAAATCGCATTAAAATATTTCGTGTAGTTTTACATATTTAAGCATACCTAGGGATTTTGGAACATGAAAGCGACTTTGTTTTATACTATGTAGTGATATTAAATTATATATATGTACCTTCCTCTTTAAATACACAATCTTTTAAAAAGCCACATCAAACTCCTTTGCGTAGTTTAAAAGATTTAACCATACAAGGGAATATAGAAACAGAGAAAGCGATTTTGTTCCATACTATGTATGTATGTGGAGATATTAAATGATTTCTCTTCGGTTTCTATCAAATTTTATCCAATCTCATAATCGCAGTTCTTATTCAGCAGTATGAATCTTGAATTTAGTTAATATTTATTTATAATAGACAGACACACTTACTGAGTAATGTAAGGCCTCGGCCTCGAATTTTGCGGGCAGCGGAGCGGCGGCGGCGGCGGCACGGAAACGCATACTGTTCTCCAAACTAGCGGGCAGCGGGCACCGCTGTATTCGAGGGTCGGTCCATTTGATTATACGCGTAAGATCCTGCCGCTCCCGCTGCCGCTCCCGCTGCCGCTCCCGCTGCCGCTCCCGCTGCCGCTCCCGCTGCCGCTCCCGCTGCCGCTACCGCTGCCGCTCCCGCTGCCGCTCCCGCTGCCGCTCCCGCTGCCGCTCCCGCTGCCGCTCCCGCTGCCGCTCCCGCTGCCGCTCCCGCTGCCGCTCCCGCTGCCGCTCCCGCTGCCGCTCCCGCTGCCGCTCCCGCTGCCGCTACCGCTGCCGCTCCCGCTGCCGCCCCCGCTGCCGCTCCCGCTGCCGCTCCCGCTGCCGCTCCCGCTGCCGCTCCCGCTGCCGCTCCCGCTGCCGCTCCGCTGCCCGCAAAAATCGCGGCCTTAGGCCTCGGCCTCGAATTTTGCGGGCAGCGGAGCGGCAGCAGCGGCGGCACGAAAACACATACATTTCTCCAAAATAGCGGGCAGCGGGCACCGCTGTATTCGAGGGTCGGTCCATTTGATTATACGCGTAAGATCCTGCCGCTCCCGCTGCCGCTCGCTCCGCTCCCGCTGCGCTCCCGCTGCCGCTCCCGCTGCCGCTCCCGCTGCCGCTCCCGCTTCCGCTCCCGCTGCCGCTCCCGCTGCCGCTCCCGCTTCCGTTCCCGCTGCCGCTCCCGCTGCAGCTCCCGCTGCCGCTACCGCTGCCGCTACCGCTGCCGCTCCCGCTGCCGCTCCCGCTGCCGCTCCCGCTGCCGCTCCGCTGCCCGCAAAATTCGAGGCCTTAGGCCTCGGCCTCGAATTTTGCGGGCAGCGGAGCGGCAGCAGCGGCGGCACGAAAACACATACATTTCTCCAAAATAGCGGGCAGCGGGCACCGCTGTATTCGAGGGTCGGTCCATTTGATTATATGCGTAAGATCCTGCCGCTCCCGCTCCCGCTCCGCTGCCCGCAAAATTCGAGGCCGAGGCCTAATTAACATATCTGCTATCTACTTCCTCGAGTTAAAATGAAGCCATGTGTGGAAACAATATCACTATTCAATTACAACTGTGTTATGTCATTTATTGAAATTTTTAAAGTCATACATATTTCATTGGATATTTCAATCCATCTAAGTGAAATATATAAAATAGAAATAGTAAGTAAAAAGACTATACAAATAATTTTGTTATATTATTTATACGTATAAAAGGAAGTATTTCATTTTGTTATCAATATTAACTTAAAAGATCACTTTTTAGTTATACACAGATTGATGAAGATCCTTCTCTCTTTTAACAGTTTAGAAGACTCCAAATATCTCTGAATGTTTTAAGTGATACTCATAAAATGCCAATAACAATTTATAAACCGTCCCTTGATACCACATGTCCCCTATGAGTGTCTCTTACCACAACCTCTGTCAGATTAAAGACTAACCTTTCAGAACCGTAGTATCGTATTTCTAAAAGGTTAAATAGGCAGTTGATCAAAATCTTGTGAAAAATAGTCTTAGTTAGCCAATATTAAGATTACATTTACGATAGTAAATAAAATTCAATAGTGTAGTACTTTAATGTAGGCCGGTTTTTAAAATCTTTTGTAAATCTAAGGTATAATCATTATATTAAGGTCCGATCAAGGTTTAACTGATTGAAAGTTCAGTACGTTAAGTGCTCTTTTTATACTTTTCAGCATCGTTGTCTGAAATAACGTTTTAAAACTGTATTATTTTCTTAGTGGATATTATTACAATAGTCATTTCTAAGATGTTTTCTTATAAACATTTGTATCACGATACACTGGATATCTGAGGTCTGATTGACTCTATCGTGCGTGTCACTACGCTTGACCTACTCGGCTTGTGGACGAATTTTATTTCTTTATTTCATACGTAATAGCTTGCGGCATGTTTGTTTTTATTCACTAAAGGAAGCAAGATTAGAAGACTGTAGCATTTTTATCTTATTTATAATGCAGCTGTGATTTCTAAGTAGGAACTTATAATGTTACCATGAGAATATATTTTCGTGTACTTCACAAATTAACACGAATTAATTATAATCTATACATAATATATTTCATTAAGCTTTTAATTAAGTTTCCCCAAATGTTACGTACTATAATTGATTAGCCAACAGCTCCTAAATATAGGAAGCGCAATGACAATAACATTCTCTGATGTTCACCAGCTCTTAATGTTTTACTTGTACATATTAAAGAAGAACTTACAAAAAAACTGAGATTACATTAAATACTTATCATATTCATTTCTAAGCTTGTTTTTTAGATATTTTTTTAATATAAATATTATAATTTAATAAAAAGAACTCAAAAATACTCATACAAGACCATCTATATCACACATGTTACAGATGCAATATAACGTCGTTATTATACTCTGACAGTATATATTGAACTTTCAATTGAAAATTAAAAGTGATAAATAAATTATACTTTGAAAAGTTTTCATATGTTTACTTTAACATGAATACAAACAGAGTGTAGCGGAGCAACTTAGATTATGTGTTGTATTGTAAATTTAAATTTATATCCATTTCTATACATACATATTTGTTAATGATTAAAATTAATTTAATATTTTTAATTCTTGCGACGGACAAACTTCTTATTAAATTGTACGTATGTATATATCGAGGATGCGCGCTGTGTCTATAGTTCGCGTCGTCCGGAGCGCGCACCTTTAGCCCCGCTGGCCCCCGCTGGCCCCCGCTAGCGGCCGCTGCCCAGCCGAGCGGGCACAGCAGTGTTGGCAACCGTACGATTTAAATTGTATTTACACAAACTTTTTGACTCTTGTAAGATGTACGATCGAGTTATCGAAATCTTTTGCGTAAGATTATATACGATTTTTTATATGAAGTCTTACGAAAAAATAAATCTCCAATAAAACTATAAGGAATGTGTAAAACTAAACTTTTAGTACTATAACTATAACTAACCATATTTAGTACTATACTGTAACTATGAGGAATATGTTAAACTAAACTGTATTCCAGAAACGGTACATAAGAATTTGTTAGCTGCACAACATATTAAAGAAAAAGGATGTTGTATAAACTTGAAGCCATCTGACGATATGCTGAGCAAATTAAATTTAAGTATGTACAAAAAATATAATGCTTTCCCCGCATCTGCTGTGCCTAATAATTCAGATAGTGACTAAAGCAATTCATTTTTTTTTATGTTTTCAAAATAAATGTAATTAATGAATATCTTAATTCCACATATTAATTGATGACTAATGTTAATTGAAAATTAGAATTAAATTCCGTTTTTATTTGATATACTTAGGCAGTTTTATTGAAATTTCATCGCGTACGATTATTTCTTTGAATTTCAAGACAAAATACAATTTTTTTTAGTGTTTAGTACAATCCTCTAAAAAATAAAGTTGGCAACACTGGGGCACTGAGCCGTACTCGTCACTGTCAGTCCTCACTCCTCAGTTCCTATAGACTTTAAGTGTGTAATGCTTGTCCGTCATCACTACGGCGACACTCGCACGCGCACGCTCCCTTACGAAAAATAATCTCCTTCTGTATTAATAGCTTATAAGTAGTTTAAATTGTAAGTGTACGTGAATAATTGTTGAATATTAATTTAATCCATAATGTGAAAAAAGATTTAAACATTATTAAACTAAATTTGTATTATAATAACTATAATGGAACTTGAATAATTTTTATATCCTATACAATATATTTCTAGTTCAACTCTTTATTAATAGAATAGTTTTTAAATAATTAACGCAGAATAGAAATGCTGTGTGTTATATTATATTTATAGTAAAATAAAAGCTTCAAAAATATTATAACTGATTATTATTATTTCAATTTAAATAAATATTTTTTAACTTTTCTCAAAAACTATCCGAGATATCTTAAACCGTATACCTATGACCCGGTGGACTTCGTACCGCCCTATAATCAAGAAATATCTGTTAATTTTTACCTCAATGAAGTTAATTTCTTAATTATGTACAGATAACTCGAAAGACAATGATCTGTCTTCTTCTTATATATTATATGTTTATATTAATACTACATATTATAATAGTAAGTATATCTGTTGGCGCAAGCGCCTGTTAAAATTGTGAAGCAATTTAGTATATGGAGGTTACGGAACGATTTAAATGTAAGGCGCTTTGTTTATTGTAATTTTAATTTTTTACTTACCCCGTCATAAAAATATGTAACACAATAAAATTATCATTGCAACTAATCCACGCCTTTTAATATCTCCTCGTTAAATACAATCAAAATCCGCAACAATATCTAACAAAAATTAAGTTCCTATTCCCTCTTGTGATAATAGTCAGTATAAATAGTGTTTAACTACGGGTTTTGCACAAAAAAAGAAATCGAGCCTTATTATATTATTATAAAATACATTAAAAAATATTTTTGTTTGTTTATAACGTTAAAAGTTTCAAATTATACGAAGTGCGGTTCACGTCGTAACAGAAGTTGAAGAAAAATTAAGAAACTCACTAAGACATGGAATAAAAAATGCAGAACTAAACTTAGATCCTATATCTAAGAGTACATAATTTTCCCGAAGTTTCTTAAAAATATCACGTTTTTTGTTTTATTTTATTAATTTTTGATACACACGAACACGCGTTTGTTTCGTAGAGTAAGCACCGCTCTAAATGCTAACCCGGAACTCTTAAAATTTTAATGTGTTTCGCATACTTGATAAATTATGAAATATAAATGAATTCTTTTTTATTTTTTTTTTCCGAATTTGCAGTGTTGTTGTTAATGCACCATGAGATATATTTTGTTGGAAATATGTAATAAATTAAATAATGATTTTATGAAAAACATTCTTTTTTTTGTTTAAGAAAAGGTATGTTAGGCCCTACGTGTATGTATATATAGGTATATCTTATTTTACAATGATTGTATTTCATAAAATGTATTTGGCATTTTCCCATTATAACCACACCTTAATATCTTGTACATCAATTTGATAATAACTATTTGAAAAGGGTTTAATAGCAAGTGACACGTAGATGTGGAATCATCCCATGGCAACCCTTTGAATTTACGGACTATCGCCTTTACAAGGTAAATTTATAAGACAATATATAAGTCGACTTAGTGAAGCATAATAACTAATGTCTTTGATCGAGTGTTAAATGAAATAGATATAATATATACGGCACGTACCTATACTTCACTTTGATGTGATCAATCAATGACTTCTGTTTTCTGGAAATGTTTTATTAGTTATTATTTAATATTATATTTTAGTATATTTAAATTTAACATAAAATTTACTAGAATGTTTAAAAGGGTTCATTGCATCTCGATAGCTTTTAAAATTCAAATCAATAAAAGTAGAACATTTCTATGAAATAAATGTTCTTTCTCAGATACGTGTCTTCTTGGTGTCACACAAAGGAGATCGAAATTATTGCATACAATTCTGGGCCCACAATGTAAAAACATGAAACCACTATTAATTAAAAGGTTCAAAATTAAGAGTTTCTTAATTTTCAATTCTATAGATATTGACAATTAGATAGCTGAGTTATTGGAGGTTCAGTAAAAGTGAGGTTATATTGCATTATCTTAAGTGTTAGATAAATTCACTTAAAAGTATGTGAAAAATAATAATTTTATTTAGAAAAGATATAACAAGGCAAAAAAGACTCAAAGACATACAAATATCGTTAACAAGTATGGAATTTTACGAGGAACAGGAGTAGTGAACTAGTGATAAAAGTCATAAAATAAAACACATAATTTTAATGGAATATGTATTTTATTCCTCTTCAATAATAATTACAATATCGTCTAGGAACTATGCAGGGGGTACAATGTTACTAGTTGCTGTCCCACAATTCCCACAACGATGCGTCGTTTCAGTAATATCCAATCCATAAGCCGGCGAAATAATCCAAATTAACAATTCCAAGTCAAACGTGCAGGCGATCGTCGGTGTCCGATGTGAAAGCAAGGGTCGTAAAACGTTAGGCGGGTTCGGAGTCCGTAAAAAACAAAGCAGTGGTCGTTGAAAACGTAAAACGATAGGGAAAGCACTCGAAACTTATCAAAAAACAACTTACCAAAATGTATTCGGACGTGCAAGAGCAAATTATTTCGGCAATCTTTGAGAGGACACCCTTATGGAACAGCAAAGATGTGAACCATAAAGATAGAAGATGAATTAACCAATTATGGGAAGAAATAAAAAACGAACTGAATATTGAAGGTAAATATAATAATGATTTATTATGTCAAATACAATATTTATTATCTTTTACAAATTAATTAGTAATTAATGCGATTATTTACAAAATATTCTTTGAATTTTTCACGTGTAAGCAATTTGTAATTGTAAACAAAAGAACAAATTTCTTAGAAAGTTCGGTATGACTATCGAGTTTATTGCGGGTTAGGATAACAAAGCGACAAAAGAGCGTACACAGCTGCGCAGTTCTTACTAATTTTAGCCACTTAAAAGGTATTTTTTATTACTTAATTGTTGTCGTTATATAGAGTTTACACTGATTTACTAAATTAGTGCAACACAATTTCTAAAAGATATAGATCTAAATCGTTTTGAATTAATTCCAGACTCTAAATCACTCTTGATAGTTTCAAGAATATAGTCAAATGTTTCTACACTCATTCTGGTGTAGTCGTAGAATCTGTCGGGATTTTGTCTCTGTTCTTCATAGTTTCGATAAAACTCGCCATTTATTTTCCTTGCCCTATAGTAGGGATCCACTTCTTCTTTTGCCCACAATAAATCGAGCATTAGGAATGATTTCGAATCATAAAGATGTCGCCGTTTTTCAGACATTTTGTTCGCGAATAAAACAAATATCTCGACAACACAACCACGAACACAACACTACACCGCTATAGTGCCGCACGATCTGCCCGCTAGTTTCGAGAACAGGTTCCCAGATGAGGCTGTTTAGCGCCTATGGGGCTATCTCCCTTACCGAGCTGCGATATGATTATATTCGCTAATATTCAATTAAAAAATCATTTTTATGCAGAAAAAAAAGAATTTCAACACTCAACACTCAGTTTCAATCAGTTTTATGTACCTATATGGTATAGCATGGATTTTAAAACGTTAACTGTCTCGCAATATATATATGTAGATATAGGTACATAATTTTATATCAAATCCTAGTGGCTTCACTCCTAATGTGGGTTCGATGGTATCTTACTGTCTGTTGGAAAAGGACCGGCCTACTTTTGTTCGTGTTGATTGTAATTTTTAATTTATTTTGATTGTACTCGTAATTACCTTATCGTATTCTTACAAAATAAGAAAATGGGTACTTATTACTTCTAAATTAAGTACTTTATCCTATTTTAGTATTTTAATTTTTTTTACTCAGTTCTATCAAAGGTTCCTGTTAGTATAAGTAGTAGTAGTAGTAGTAGTAGTAGTTAGCTGTAGTGGTTTATTTTGATTGTTGTTTGATATTCTTTCTTCTTCATTTGTATGTTTTAAGTAATAGTTTTGTTATTTCTTTTGTTAACTTGTTTTTTTTATAATATTTTTGTGAGCTAGACAGTAATTTTTAGCAGTGCTGTGTACATCCATAATTGGTACATACATCAGTTAGTGTTTAGTTTTAAATGTTTAGTTTTAAGTGCTTAATGTATGTACTGTCGATGTGCCGTTCAAATAAAAA
The DNA here is from genome assembly GCA_916720795.1 of Danaus chrysippus. Classification (NCBI taxonomy): domain Eukaryota; kingdom Metazoa; phylum Arthropoda; class Insecta; order Lepidoptera; family Nymphalidae; genus Danaus; species Danaus chrysippus. The sequence goes on along the minus strand of CAKASE010000077.1, from coordinate 3,725,160 downwards.
AAAAAGGTTTATCTATAAAAAATATGTAATATTTAAAAAATATTTAAATACTGTTATTTTATAGTACTTATTAAGATAATATTTTATAATACTTAAATATTTAATAATACTTTTTAAAACAAAATGCAATCAATAAAAGGAAAAAAATCCTGATTCGAAAAAAAATATTCTGGTAACACTGCTACGCCGGGCAAATCACTAATCAGTGACTGAAGGTCAGTCCGTATAAACTTTAGGTGTGTAATGCTTGTCCGTCATCACTACGGCGACACTCGCACGCGCACCCTCGCTTACGAAAAATAATCTCCTTCTATGTTAATGGCTTTTAAGTAGTTTAAATTGTTAAACCTTGCTTAATTCGTTAAACTGGTGACCCCGACGTGATTGTTCTGTTGGTGGAACTTTGAGAGCGGCGTACACAGGTTCATTCGAAGTGCTTCAGCTTGGGAAAAGGTTTTCACTATCTTAAGTAATGGTAAGAAGGTCACGGTATCATATGACCGCCTTAAGCCGGCCTACATACTGTGCGACCCAGACACCACACACACAATACAAACACACACCAATCATGAACACTCACACAACACACAAAGGATTGGGAATTGTCGGAAACCAAGGAGCAAGTTCGCCAGATTCGGTCGAGGCGCAGGGTTCGATCCACAGAATATTATCGCCCATAGCTCGGTCTTTGGAGGGAAGTGATGTAGCGGAGCTTAAGATTAACATTTCAGTCTTTTATATTATAAATTTAAAATTTATATTACATTTTTGTATTTCTTTTGCGGACAAACTTCTTATTAAATTGTTTATTGTATATAGCGAGGATGCGCGCTGCGTCTATTGTTCGTGCGTCGTCCGGGCCCGCGCACCTGTAGCCCCGCTGGTCCCCGCTAGTCGCCGCTGGCCACCTGAGCGGGCACTGCGCCGGGCTCGTCAGTCGTCCTCGTCAGTCCACATAGACTTTTGGTGTGGAACGCTTGTCCTTTATTGCTACGGCGACACTCGCACGCGCACCCTCGCTTACGAAAATTAATCTCCTCCTGTATTAATGGCTTGTAAGTAGTTTAAATTGTTAAACCTTGTTTAATTCACTAAACACATAATACCATTTGTGTTATATATTACATACCTACCTTAATATTTTAATAGTTATAACTTAAGTATATTATAATTAGTCTGCCGACTTCATTAGTTTAATATCTCCGAAAAAGAATTACTGACTTGACGAAGGTCAAATTTATAGCAAAATAATGATTTATTATTCCTTGCTAAAATAAGATATAATTATAATACTTATTTCTTAGTAAGTATACATTCGTATTAAGAAAAGAAGATAATAATATTAATTATTACTTAAAATAATGAATTCGGAAGATTTTTTTTGCAAGGATACACTTTTGTAGTCATATAATGGTTGTGTCCCTTTTATTATTGTCAATAGGAAATATTTTATTGCATTACATTCGTTATTTTCTATAATATAATAAATTGTCTAGTGGTTCGACATGGAAATCGAGCAAGGCATAAGGTTACCAACAATCTGGCGGCAGGCTGCGAACAGACGGCAAGGAAGTGGACGACCGGTCTAACAGTGGCACAAAACAGAGATTTGAGGTAAAGAAAAAGTCATTGTTATTAAGTGACACTTTACAGAAGACACTGAAATTTAAATTTGCAATGGATAAAAATAATAAAAATAAAAAAATAAGTACTTGGAGGAGGTTAGAGTCTAAACTATTAAATGTTTAAGAGACTGGTTCATACTAATTTCTTTTCAGTTTAATAATTAGCGATTGTTAATTGGATATAAGTTAAAATACCATTTTTATTAACTTAAAGGATCGATGATATTCAGGACAACTCTTTAGTTCGTCGAGGAAAACCAACAGCACATTTGGTCTACGGTGTTCCCTTGACCATAAACTCCGCTGGTCAAGTAATGGCGGAGTCAATGAAAATAGACCTCGTGTTAGTACCAGATGCTTCGGTCTGATTATAACTATTTATTAATGTAATTAGTAATTAACAGAAGTAACTTAAAATATAAATTGGTGAACGAAACCCTTTTATAGAGTGTAGTTGAAAACTGTAGAAATTTTTTATGATACAATAATGTAGACTACGTTAATAATTATGTGAATCAATTATACGAAATGTTGCAGGGACAAGGTACTGAGATTTATTGGGAGCAAAAATTTATTCGTCCCACTGAGGATCAATACAAGAAGATGTCACATATGAGTATCTATAACTTATATATTTTTCTAACCACGTTTCTAACGTTTTTACAAATCTGTCCTATATTAATATCGTTACTATCAGATGAACGAACATCTCACTGATAATACATATTATACATTAAACAGACTTTATATTTCCAACAAATTTTAAATTTATCATAACAGTTTTAGAGAAATTTAATTGAAATGTGAATGTTTTTCCAATTAACGATGATCATTATATTTTCTTCGAAAAAAAATTTATATTATATTTATTATGTGTTTTACTATTCCAGTTACACAGCAATGGCAGTTTCTGTAAAGATTTATCAGAAGGAAAGTTCTCCTTGCCCGTCATACATGCATCCAAAACATCAGTGTGAAGCGAAGTTTTACGTGAGTACACTAAACCTCAATTGCTAATTGTATACATACAGAGAACGTATTTGTGTGGATCAAACATAGCAGATTTTCCTGTAACCCTTCGATAAATACGGAATCATTATTCTTCATAATTGCATCATGTTATTTCATAAACTTGATGAGTTACATATCAATTTAAAATTTAGAATTTTGAGAACTTGTTTTTTTTTTTTTTTACCCGTTTCATGAGATCAGGTCCGCTTACGAAGTTTCTTCCTTGATCCTCTGTTTCTAATACTTTATTGATGTTAATTTTTGTCATTATTTTTTGTGTTTGGTAAATAAGTATTTACATAACCAGATTTTAATTCAGTGATAGTAAAGTTTTTTGTGATCATATTTTTATTACTATCAGGTATCTTACCACAGCGCACCCGTGATGTTGACCTGAAGAAATACTGTATGTGTTTGCTGGAGAAACAGACTCAGTGAACTTGATCGAGAAGCTCGGGCTGAGGTGAATCAATTTTTTTAACATAGTATTCATTGAAGTGTGATTGTTTTAAATTGAAGTATACAACCTAGGTTTCTTACAGGTCGCCCGTTTAGGTGGCTACTGGAAAAATGTTTGTATGATCTCAGTAGCTGGAAGGATGACTTGATGATCAAATAATTATTACACTATTTTGTTACACGGGACACTATTAACCAATAATATTTAAAAGGTGTGGAGTACAAAGACTCGCAAGTCTTTAAAATATATTTTTGTTATATTGTTTATCCGATATTTTAAGACATGAATATAAAAGCATTTTTTGTATTTTTTCTATTTCAACAAATTATTTTAATTTCTTCACGCTTTGTTCATTTATAAGGTTACAATTCTTCCTAAATTTAATGTATAAAGAGATCTTTACCAATTTATAAAATGTAATTTATGATAAGAATTTAATATAACACAAAAATACATTATTTTTTAAACAATTTATTCAAACATTTCACTTTTGTTAACAAAGTCCATCATTTTTAAATATGTACTATCATATTAAGAATAGAGATAATGTTACCATTTTATATCATGAGTCTCAATATCCTAAGAAATTAATAAGTGAGTGTCTTATAACTTTAGAATCATAGTGAGTGATCACTTTTAGTCAAAATATACGAATTAGCTCTACGTTTTTCTTTTAATCGTTTATTTTATTTTTACCGTGTATGTGTTTAAATTTTATTCTAAGTTAGTCCGTTCAGTGTGATATGTAATATTTGTTTTTTTATGGTAGAAATTGTTATGTATGTAATTGTACAATGAAATTTACTTAGTGATGGTCAACCAAAATCGTATCTGACTAGGATCATAGGATAGAACAATATCACGAATAATTTTTTTTAAATCAAATTATAAAAATTACGTTTAGAATCACATTTTGGAATTAGTTATATTAAAACGCGTGCTATTTTTTGTTTACTGGAGCAAAACTTTTATTGAAATATGAATAATAAAAAAGTTTTCAACAACATTCTGTTTTAAAAAGTAACGAACAAATATCTGTGTAAAATATAACAACATTTATGTTTTTCATGTGGATATCAGTTACAACATGTTTATGAGAAAACATTTGCATTATTTGAAGTTGTTCTGGTTTGAAACAGAAATTGCGACTGATTATAATTTTCTATATGGATCTTAGCTAAAATATAAATTATTGAAAATTTTTATAACAGTTCGAGAAAGATGTTATTCATATTTTGGTAAACATATTTTACTTTGCTAAGTATGTAATGCAGACAACTTGATACACATAATGAAACAGTAACCGATTTTTAGAATAGATATTATCTGACATGTAAAAACAATAAAATGAATCAACAAAAAATAGTTTGAATAGTAGAGACGGATATTGAAAATCGCTGTCAAAAATATACCTCTAGGTACATTGCATCTTTTTTGGCATTCAAAGTACAAAAGGACAGAAACAATAACATTGTAGCGTGGGTCATCCTTGTACAATGATATTTGCTACACACATAAACGTCGGATGCATTGGTAATCATAAATTTTTTTGAAATAGGTATTTATGGTTGCTTTGCTCATTATTGCTGTGAATTGTCATATTTTTCAAGTTAATAAGTTTTCATCATATCAATTTATAAGTAAAATAATATTTTATACACTCAAGTATATAATTTAGTTATATCTATGTATTAAGCTGTAGTCCATCTCCTGCAAATTCTTATAAGTCTGGTCACGTCCCCTTCACACTGACGCTGACAAGAGAAACGTTTCAATTATTGTATAAAAGACTAGCTTTCCGCCCGCGGCTTCGCACGCGTGGATTTCGGTTATATCGCGTTTTCAAGAGAACCTTTCAAAAGTCTGGGATAAAAACTATCCTATGTTCTTTCTCAAGATCAACTCTATTTTTGTACCAAATTTCATTAAAATCAGTTCAGTGGTGTAGGCGTGAAAGCGTAACAGACAGACAGACAGAGTTACTTTCGCATTTATAATCTTAGTAAAATTTTCAAGTAATGTGGCGTTGAATTGTAGTATAATGTACTCGTACCTACTGGGCCAAAATAACACCATTGAACATGAGTCAACTTTGATGCCTTTTAATAATATGTATTATGGTTTGCAAAAAATAATAATTTTAAAAATATAGAAAAGAAAGCTTATTTATAAGACTAAATTAATTTATTACTTTTACTCCATAACAACGACTTGCACGTCAAACGATTTTGAGACAGCCTTGTATGGGGCTTTCCCAGGTGCACTATGAGCAAATCGCGTATGTGCTGTCTCATAACTCCGTATCTCAGTTATTTCAAAAAACTAAATGATCTATAATTTTAAAGTTTCATGGTTTTATCCTCTAAAATTAAGAAATCCCATACAAACTGTCAACCCTTATTTCACCCCGTCACTGGTCGAAATTTCAAAAACGATAGATCAAATGTTTAAATTATCCTATCAAGTGCTTAAATATAAAGTTTCATGGTTTTATCTTCTAAAATTAAGAAATCCCATACAAACTGTCAACCCTTATTTCACCCCTTCACTGGTCGAAATTTCAAAAACGCTAGATCAAATGTTTAAATTATCCTATCAAGTGCTTAAATATAAAGTTTCATGGTTTTATCTTCTAAAATTAAGAAATCCCATACAAACTGTCAACCCTTATTTCACCCCTTCACTGGTCGAAATTTCAAAAACGCTAGATCAAATGTTTAAATTATCCTATCAAGTGCTTAAATATAAAGTTTCATGGTTTTATCTTCTAAAATTAAGAAATCCCATACAAACTGTCAACCCTTATTTCACCCCTTCACTGGTTGAAATTTCAAAAACGCTAGAACAAATGTTTAAATATATCCTATCAAGTGCTTAAATATAAAGTTTCATGGTATTCTCTTTTAAAATTCAGAAATACCGTACAAACTTTCAACCCCTATTTCAACCTCTTCATCCCCTTTTTCGTAATAAAAGGTAGCCTATATTTTTCTCAGGGTCTAAAAATTGTCTGCGCCAAATTTCATCAAAATCGTTTGAGAGGTTTAAGCGGGAAAGCGTAACAGACAGACAGACAGAGTTACTTTCGCATTTATAATATTAGTTGTGATTGACTCCCCCCTCGTACCCCAGTGACGCTTACATGGAGCCTACATCGCATGCTGGCTAGCTGAGCGTGGTGAGCGGCAACCACGCGACTTTTTTCTAATACTTGCATTTTTAAACTCGTGATATCTTCCGAATGAAATGTCCGAATTGAATAATTCAAAGAGTTATAAAAAGTTACTGAAGCCGTCTTGAATATAAAGTAATTTATTTTGATAAGGATTAATACCAAGTTACAAATAAAGAGCCTTTTCAAGCGGCGGATAATAAATTAAATTTTTAGAATAAAAAACCGCTTACTGTGATATAACTATAATATTTAGACATATGCTGTCGCGACACTTTTTGTAGATGATGATGAGTTCTGCAAAGTCGTAGTAAATGATTTGGTTCTATCATCAATAGTTTTCGCAGCGCACGCGACGTAAGGAATTTTTCAGATCATTTTTTTACACCTTGGGTTACATTATTAGAGTTTTAGTAAGGATCTCTAATTTTTATTTAAATATAATATAGCTTATATTACTCGGGAATAATGTAGCTTTCCCTAGGTGAAAGAACTTTTGAAATCGGTTCAGTAGTTTCGGAGCCTATTCATAACAAAGAAACAAACAAATCTATCCTCTTTATTAGTATAGATGATAAGAATCGTTTCATTGGAATATAAACTATATCATCATAGACATAAGAACATTAATTGAATGAGCAACTTTCTTTTCAAAATAATGCCCTTTGAATTATAAGTGACAAATTGGGTATTTTTTGCTTCACTTACAATTCCGTAGCTTTTAGATTATGAAAATATTAAAATTAATTGCTGGAAATAATTAAAATAAAGCATTCGAAAAGTTATTTATAATTAAATTGTTTGTACTTTGCTAATACATACATTCATTCTTAATTAATATATGTAGTTGTCTTTACCTATATTTTATTATCTTCTAGCAAGGCGCCCCGGCTTCGCACGCGTTTAATGCTTATATTTAATACACTAAACAAAAACTGTGAACATTGTATATAAACATAGCGACCCGCTCCGGTTTCGCACGGGCAAAAAATCTACATTATATATTGTAAAGAGCCATATAGATCTATATTGAATTAACAGTGTATTTAACTACTTTTTGAATAAAGATTGACGCTGTAAATTAATAAATAAATAAATAAAATAAAATAAACCTTCCTATTCAATTACCCTATCTAGTTAAAAAAATCGCATTAAAATATTTCGTGTAGTTTTACATATTTAAGCATACCTAGGGATTTTGGAACATGAAAGCGACTTTGTTTTATACTATGTAGTGATATTAAATTATATATATGTACCTTCCTCTTTAAATACACAATCTTTTAAAAAGCCACATCAAACTCCTTTGCGTAGTTTAAAAGATTTAACCATACAAGGGAATATAGAAACAGAGAAAGCGATTTTGTTCCATACTATGTATGTATGTGGAGATATTAAATGATTTCTCTTCGGTTTCTATCAAATTTTATCCAATCTCATAATCGCAGTTCTTATTCAGCAGTATGAATCTTGAATTTAGTTAATATTTATTTATAATAGACAGACACACTTACTGAGTAATGTAAGGCCTCGGCCTCGAATTTTGCGGGCAGCGGAGCGGCGGCGGCGGCGGCACGGAAACGCATACTGTTCTCCAAACTAGCGGGCAGCGGGCACCGCTGTATTCGAGGGTCGGTCCATTTGATTATATGCGTAAGATCCTGCCGCTCCCGCTGCCGCTCCCGCTGCCGCTCCCGCTGCCGCTCCCCGCTGCCGCTCCCGCTGCCGCTCCCGCTGCCGCTCCCGCTGCCGCTCCCGCTGCCGCTCCCGCTGCCGCTCCCGCTGCCGCTACCGCTGCCGCTCCCGCTGCCGCTCCCGCTCCCGCTGCCGCTCCCGCTGCCGCTCCCGCTGCCGCTCCCGCCGCCGCTCCCGCTGCCGCTCCCGCTGCCGCTCCCGCTGCCGCTCCCGCTGCCGCTCCCGCTGCCGCTCCCGCTGCCGCTCCCGCTGCCGCTCCCGCTGCCGCCCCCGCTGCCGCTCCCGCTGCCGCTCCCGATGCCGCCCCCGCAGCCGCTCCCGCTGCCGCTCCCGCTTCCGTTCCCGCTGCCGCTCCCGCTGCCGCTCCCGCTGCAGCTCCCGCTGCCGCTACCGCTGCCGCTCCCGCTGCCGCTCCCGCTGCCGCTCCCGCTGCCGCTCCGCTGCCCGCAAAATTCGAGGCCTTAGGCCTCGGCCTCGAATTTTCGAAGCAGCGGCGGCACGAAAACACATACATTTCTCCAAAATAGCGGGCAGCGGGCACCGCTGTATTCGAGGGTCGGTCCATTTGATTATATGCGTAAGATCCTGCCGCTCCCGCTCCCGCTCCGCTGCCCGCAAAATTCGAGGCCGAGGCCTAATTAACATATCTGCTATCTACTTCCTCGAGTTAAAATGAAGCCATGTGTGGAAACAATATCACTATTAAATTACAACTGTGTTATGTCATTTATTGAAATTTTAAAAGTCATACATATTTCATTGGATATTTCAATCCATCTAAGTGAAATATATAAAATAGAAATAGTAAGTAAAAAGACTATACAAATAATTTTGTTATATTATTTATACGTATAAAAGGAAGTATTTCATTTTGTTATCAATATTAACTTAAAAGATCACTTTTTAGTTATACACAGATTGATGAAGATCCTTCTCTCTTTTAACAGTTTAGAAGACTCCAAATATCTCTGAATGTTTTAAGTGATACTCATAAAATGCCAATAACAATTTATAAACCGTCCCTTGATACCACATGTCCCCTATGAGTGTCTCTTACCACAACCTCTGTCAGATTAAAGACTAACCTTTCAGAACCGTAGTATCGTATTTCTAAAAGGTTAAATAGGCAGTTGATCAAAATCTTGTGAAAAATAGTCTTAGTTAGTCAATATTAAGATTACATTTACGATAGTAAATAAAATTCAATAGTGTAGTACTTTAATGTAGGCCGGTTTTTAAAATCTTTTGTAAATCTAAGGTATAATCATTATATTAAGGTCCGATCAAGGTTTAACTGATTGAAAGTTCAGTACGTTAAGTGCTCTTTTTTATACTTTTCAGCATCGTTGTCTGAAATAACGTTTTAAAACTGTATTATTTTCTTAGTGGATATTATTACAATAGTCATTTCTAAGATGTTTTCTTATAAACATTTGTATCACGATACACTGGATATCTGAGGTCTGATTGACTCTATCGTGCGTGTCACTACGCTTGACCTACTCGGCTTGTGGACGAATTTTATTTCTTTATTTCATACGTAATAGCTTGCGGCATGTTTGTTTTTATTCACTAAAGGAAGCAAGATTAGAAGACTGTAGCATTTTTATCTTATTTATAATGCAGCTGTGATTTCTAAGTAGGAACTTATAATGTTACCATGAGAATATATTTTCGTGTACTTCACAAATTAACACGAATTAATTATAATCTATACATAATATATTTCATTAAGCTTTTAATTAAGTTTCCCCAAATGTTACGTACTATAATTGATTAGCCAACAGCTCCTAAATATAGGAAGCGCAATGACAATAACATTCTCTGATGTTCACCAGCTCTTAATGTTTTACTTGTACATATTAAAGAAGAACTTACAAAAAAACTGAGATTACATTAAATACTTATCATATTCATTTCTAAGCTTGTTTTTTAGATATTTTTTTAATATAAATATTATAATTTAATAAAAAGAACTCAAAAATACTCATACAAGACCATCTATATCACACATGTTACAGATGCAATATAACGTCGTTATTATACTCTGACAGTATATATTGAACTTTCAAATTAAAAAGGGTCATTGAAAAACTTTAGAACAAAAAATAAATACGAGTTAAATTAATGCTCTCAAATGTATATTTAATTCGTATTGTGTAGTATACATTAAATGTACAGCGTCCGCCTCCAGCCTCCCCTCGGTCCCCTTCAGTCCCTCTTACCCGAACCTCTCTCACAACTCGGACGAGAACTCAGTTATGTGGTTTGATTACAGTAAAATAATTGAATATGGTGCTATGTAACATGCAATATAAATATCAACCAGCGTTATTTTTAGTGTGTCATGTATATTTTTTAATCTTTAAAATGATCTGGCCTCACAGTAGCAGTTATTAACTATGATCAAAAATATAAGAACTTAAAAAAAAGTATATATTTACTTCATAAAACATATTATCCAGATCAACTGCTAATAAATACTTGGGGAAATTGCATGTCGTAGATTTTGATGGTAAAGACGTCGTTTGTTTCACTCTAAACACCGAATTGCCAAAAATAAAAGTTTTTCTTTTCTCTGCTTCAATAAATTACTACCACGCGCTGCTATGTAAATGAAAAAGTGATACTTTTAACTGTTTGATAAATTAACTTAATTAAATAATGTAAAAGTAGTTGATGTAAAATTTTAGTTTAATTGTAAATATCTAATTTACTCTTTTTATACCCCTTACTTATTATTGTAGAGGAAACATAATATCTGACAATTATTTTTGGTATCGTTATATATCGTGTTTTAAAAATAAAATCATGTTACCATATATTTATGTATCAGTGGCCTTTTACAATAAAACAATATTTTGGTATTTGAGGAGCGGGGAACATATCGGATAAATATTTCTTCGAGCTGGAAATTTTTTAAACATTAAGTGTATACTTAATGTTTAAAAAATTTATCTGTATAGATATTTATATGTAACTTTACCATTCCAAGGAGTTTAAATGTTATCTAATTATTAATTTAATATTATTATTAATTTAGTCGTAATATATTCATATCGTAATATTTTAATAACAATACATATACATGTTTATTAAATGAATACTAAATTTTTCATACGATTATTTTTTTATTTTTGATCTTCCATAGCACAAAATGTATGAGAAGATTTTCTAAATTAAATTTGATTAGACTTCATTACAGACGTTTCAGTGTTAATAAGCAATGAATAATTGAACGGATCAACTTACTTTGCTTATAAAAGCAAATTTTATGTATAATTATTCCTTACATGTGTATCACAGGTAATGAAGCCGTAATTACCAAAATATCTCAAAGCTGAAATAAAGAGAAATATTAAAAGAAAATCTTTGAAAATTCCAGATACATTTATGAAGCAAAGGCGGCTGCGACTGAAAACAAGCAAATAGGAATATTACTAGTTTGACGTCACTAGACGTTGCGATTGGTAACTAGAATATTTGAAGGTTTTATCTACATTTAACATTTGAAAATTTATTATAGAATGAGAATAATACATTTAAAACATTACATAATAAATATTCTAGAACAAATATATAAATAATAAGATGTATATAACATTTTTATTTGTTTTCTTACGAATCGTTAAAAATTATAGTCTTGAGGATAAAAGTTTTTTCATATTTAAAATTATTATTAAAGCTGTTTATCTTGATTCCGACAGTTAACTAAATTTACGATTTGTTCTGACCTACATGTTTAATAGTGTCAGAAAAAGATTAAGAATATAAGACGAGCATAAAAATAAGAATTCAAAACAAATACATACTTATTTTAAATATGTTTCAGTAATATTTTCCAATCCACTATAAGAGTCCATCTATTTCACTGTTTTGGTGTTCACCTGGACTTAAATACGAAAGTTAAGTTAGGATGTTAAAACTCCCCAAATAAAGTAAAGGTGTTTAAGAATATTTTTAAATCTACTAACTTTAATACAATATTCAGTACTCAAGTTCAATATTAGCATCGCCTCAGAGACCGCTCGTTAAAAATAATATTGTTGATGTTGTGGCGGTTGTACTATCACTGGATAATGTATTATCACTGGAGTGATGACACCACATATACATGTAGATATGTATGTATTATGTATGGACGATACATCTCCCATCATATGGTCGACCGAGGAGATTGCTGCTGGCGGGAACAGCTACTGGCTGATCTTGGTTGAAGTTAATTACAGTTAAAAGTTTGAGACTATGTTATGTTTCATTACTCTGTAATTTATAAGTTGTTTTTAGAATTTAAAAATTTCAAAAATTTTCTTGTACATTTTTTTCCGTACGTTTGTTTAGTCGGTAATTATTGTGAAAAGTATAATAAATAAACACGGTATAAAAATAAAACGAAAAATAAAATAATTATTCATGAACAGTAGTTGTGACTTTTTCTATAAAATTAAACTTTAACTTTAACTCTATAAAATTAAAAACTCATTTCACGAAAATAATATAATTTGTTACTAAATAAAATTAAATAAATATAATATTTTTTTTTAAATAATCAAGACTCTTTTTTAAGTTTCATACTGGACTCATTCTTAAATTATAAAATCTACCGTTCACTAAACGTGACAGTCATAAAATATGTGTCGCCATTGACTTTTTCATCATCTAACAAACTCAATATACAATTACTTCCCTACATAATAATTAGTACAGACATATTTTAATTTTACCTAATACCCAATATATATCGTAATATTCAGATTTTTATTGTATATTTAGTAAGATTTATATAATTTTTAAATATAATTCCTTGCTAATATTCAAATTTAAAACACTCTTAATAATATAACCGACAAAAACTGAAGGTAAATCTAAGCTTTTTTAGCAATTGCTCGATGTAGAATAGTTTGTTTGTTTGTCATCTAACATCTAGGATTGAAAACTTCTTACGTTTTTAATTAATAAGAAGTTTTAATAGAGTTAGGCTAGGACATAATTGAAATCAATTTGACTTCGAATCCTCATTAAAACTCCACAGAATACAGATATGCATATGCATATGGATTGTGCCACAACGTATTTTGAATGGAAAGGAATTCTCTCAAATAATATGTGCTTCGTGCATCCAATACGATGAGCTCTCAGTTGATATTGAATAAAAATATTTTAATAACAAAGAATTATCGGACAGGTTTGTGACATTAAGTAAATTAATATAGATATAATAAGTAAACGTATGTATTATACATATATGTATATATAAAATTATCTTATAGTAATGTGTTAGTTAAACTATTATGTTAAATAGAATATAAATTAGAATTGTGTCGTGGGACATAATAGATATGCAATATTTCTCATAGTCTTTGTATTTGTGTAACTTTATCATTACATATCTTTAATGTAAATTTTCAGTAACGAATATATCGTAGTTCATAATTAATATTCATAGACTGCCATGAATATTAATTAATTATTTAATTTATTAACTATTTTTAATATAAGAAGTATTCACAAAAGGTTACCAATTATTAATAAGATTTTAAGGCAACGTTTTTCTTTTAAAAACAAACGAATGAGATAGTGGGAAATCTTGGATGAAAAGTAGCAAAAGAAAGGCTACCTGATGCGATAAAAATGAAATTATATAATGAAACATGTATTCAGCTTAATTTTATTTAAAACAAAAGACAAAATAGACAAAATTTTGTTTCTTGGTTTGAAATTGATTAATTTATTAAAACTCTATTTGGCTTATTCCTGGAAAAAAGCTTAAACCTTTATGAAATATAAAAGCCGTTTCAGATTCATTTTATCTCTAAGATTTAACTTCATTTGCAGTTAAAACTGTACTCTTTGTAAAAATTCCTATCGCTATACAATAGATTAACTGTGATCAAGTGATATTATTTAAGAAATTACAATAAAAAACAACAAATAGTGCATGGAAATATTTTATTTGGAAATTTAAAACTATGAAACAGTTTTATATTTGCACAAACTGATTATTTTACGATGAAACTTCTTAGCATTCTATAAATTCACCGTACCGGTTGCGGTCACATAACGTTGTAGGCAGAGGAGCTTCAACAGTTCTTAAGAATTACGATGCTGGTGTAAGGTTAAGGGGCCCATATATAAATAGAAAGACTAACCGCTTCGCTTACGATTTCCAGAACCCTATCGTGACGACGCGTATATTGATCGCTATGCAGGAGTACCTAACAATCCAGCAGCCTAGCAGTTCCAATTTCAAAGAAGAAAATATTTTTTCGCCTTATATCGTAAAACTTAATTTCATTTAAATGTGCACTAGTGAAAATTTGAGATATCATTACGAAGTTCTGTAGTTTCTCAAACAAGATAACAATACTTTTGACTTCGCTCCAATAATATGGATTTTAATATGAACTGTTTCTCATTATATTCAAATTAAGTTAAATCGTTTTCAGAAAATAACAAGAAATAAAGATAGCTTGATTGTTCGTCCAGTCTGCCATGATTACTTATTTAAAACCACAAAATGTCAGAAAGCCTATCAATAAATAATTCATCGCTAAGTTAATGTTATAAACGTTTTAAAGGAACTGCTTTTTTGAACAAATCTTATCTAATTAACTCTGAAATCAATACAACGAACACAAAATGGTCGAAGATTTTGTTACTATAGATAAAATTCTATTATATTGTTTTGTCTATACTAAAATACTTTCTTGATTTTCACACTAAAATATTAAAGATATCTTCTAAAACTTTCACTTTATCGAAGAATTCCTTTTATTAAGGTCTTTTCCCAGTTTGAACAGATTAAGAAGTTCTAAAGCATATTTTACCTAACAAACTATTTTATTACATCAAAAGATTCGTACATTACATCAAAAAAGTTATTAAACGTTTTTGAATACAGACAATTTTCTACATAAAGAAAAATATGAACTGCAGAACGCTTTTAAAAATCGTCTTTGTAGCTAAGCAAGTATAACAAGTATTTCACACTGTTTGTGAATAATACTATACATTGTAGGGTGGCATGGGGTTATAATTAAAATAAGATACGTACACATTTTTTATAAAGTTACTGCAGTAATACCAGTTTATAAACAAAACAACGTCATTTTAGTCTACGTATATAATACTGCGGATGAGAAAATGTTCAAATCACTTCGGAAAGTTCGTAAAGTTTTCAGAAAATTCTCCGAACTTAACTTTTATGTTCAATTATTTCTCCTGGCTGCTACAACCTGTTATGTTTGTGAAGAATGAATATTTAAATACATTTTATGAAACAAAGAGCTGGAAATTATACGTATTGCGGTGGAACGTTGTCTTAGAAGGATAACATTAACGAAGAAATTATCAGCCAGCTATATTTTTTAACTCGGCGGGTAAAATTTACCGATGTCTCAGATGAAACGTATGTTAGCTTATAACAATTATTATTTCAGAAATTATTTTTTATTGATCCGTCATAAATCTTTCATTCATTCGTCCAAGTGCTTCACATAAGGTGGAATTATGAAGACTCCATGTATATAAATATACTATTTTCATTTTTATAACTTTCGTGCATTGTTTCGCTCAGTACGTATTTGTCGCGATACTTTTAAACAGTTTTGTTTAAGACACTTTGAACTTTAATATGATTTGAAAGAACAATCTAATGTTTCATTTTGTAAAAAAGTGTTATTTCTAAAAAACAGGGTTTGTATAAATGTAACAACGTCCCGTCCGTCTCCATTATATGTATTAGACACAGGCCATGTTGATAAGACGCACACTCTCTCGTGAAATAATAAGTAATATTCATGATTCATCGTTGAAGAGTCTGGGCCGCTATAAGGAAAAACTTCTTAACTTTTTGGCCGCAACGTGTTTTCTTTGTATTCACATGAGAAATTTTTGCTGCTGGAATGATCTTTCTGAAACCGTAACCTAAACAATATATAAGAAAATGTTTAAGCAATTATTATGTTCTTTATTAAATATTAATTAATTATATTAATTTAACACGTTGCTCGAAAAATCTAATTACAGGAACCATTATTTCTCGATGAGCCATATCAAATATAAAAATTCAATTAAGTATGAGTTATTAAAGCTTAAAATATAATTATATTATTCAGGGAGAAATATTTACTTCCCTGTAATATAACGATAATAATTATTATTTTAATTTCAAAGGTGACAAACGAACAGACGGGTTACTTGATTGCAGGTAGTCACCGTCGCCCGTGGACCTGTACAACATAAAGGATGTTACAGATGTGGCTCCAGCCTTAGTTGTTGAAGAGAGAGAGAGGAAGGCGTAAGATAAGAAAAAGCACAACTGGCTCTCTCACTCGTCGAACTAAGTGCACCCATTAAAAACTACTTCACGCCAATCTTCTGTGAGAGAGTGGTACTGTAGTGAGCTGTAGTAACTTGACCACAGCTAGGATCTACCTGTAAATTAACCCGAGGTTGGCAATGAATCTTTGTAAACATTAAATGAGTTTCATATAATATTCAGAATAACAATATGACTTTATTTAGTTCAGACATTTATTTCGATGTATTCAGTTTGGTTCATGGGATTTTGATTAGATAGATTTTTTCTTCTTATCAGATCAGCATTACTAATCAGAAGTAGCTTCCCTTACGCACCCACTCACATTACAGTTTTTTATTTTTGCAATTCAAGAATAAAAATTACGTTTTATATGAATATTCTTATCAAAATATAAAAGATGTTCGATACTATTGTAAATAAGTACTATATTAAGTAGTTACAAATGAGTCAACAACCAACATAATTCATGTTTATAATGTTTCTGTCAGCGACATGTGTCATTAACTAACTGTAGTTCAGTTTGTTCTTTTTGTAATATGTTTGTTAATCTCTCAGATCTTAATAATGTTTCCTCTCTAGTGATGTTGGCGAGGATTATCGTCAACTTAAGGTATCTTTATATTAGAATTTTGTCAAATTATTTTCTATAGGATGTCATGAAACATCTATCTCAGATGACGAGGTCTTGGTAATACGTCATTTTCTATCCTTACAGGAGTGTTTGTGAATCGTTTTATTATGCATACTTTAAACGGTTACAATTACTTTTACTGCTCACTCATAACCACAAGTCTGAAGACAGTCGAAATTCGAAACTCTTACTGGAAATCTGTGACCTACTAGAGGCAATTGTGTGGCGTCAGTTATAAGTTGACTCTTAGATGTCGTTTCATTATAAAGAAATGTTTTTTTGTCTCAGAGTTTGGAACATTTTGGGAATTATTGTACGACAAGATTTCAGATATAGCGATTTACTCACTCAATATTATATTAATGATAATTCTAATTTAATCAAAGTCCATGTCGTGTATTTATTATAACTTTTCTGATAAGTTTACAAGTTCCCCGAGACTATCTTTGGTCGCCTTATTCATTAAGAGTATAATTTTTCCGGTACATGTAAAAGCTTGATATTAGATCGACGGCTGTCACGGACATGCTTACAAACATAAATCAACTAAAAGTGTCGAGTGGATTCTTAAAAGTTTGAGTAAAAATTAGAATAAGTTGTAAGTAAAGAAGATAAAGAAATGAAAATAACATTAACATATGAGAAAAACATTAATCGCGTGGTGTGTTGATATAACAGTTACAGTAAATAAAGTAAAATAGTTTCACCAAAATTTTTTAACTTGTAAGCGTGTTGCAGAGCATTATTTACCTGCGTTATATAGGCATATAAAATAATAAAAAATAAAATTGTTTTTTTCTGTAACTTATACATATACAACAGATACAGCTAGGGAGCTCCTTTTAATATATATATATATATAATAGTAATAGGATTAACTTATGTTAGGAGTCCCCGCTCTTCCACAAACGGAATCAAGTACATCAAGGTAAACACAATGAAAAGGTAACATTATTATACAAATTAAGAAAAGTTTAAACACTGTGTGTGTGTGTGTGTGTGTGAATGTCTGTGTGTGATAGTCAGTTGTACTGTTTTAAATAATTAGATCTAAGTTTTTAAATAATTATGTAATTATTTCCATTAAGTTTTCAGTTTCATAATAATCCAATTTTTTTTAACCAGTCTTTTAACGTTTTTTTGCAATTATATGTGTTCATACCATAGATGTTCACTTTACGGTTTATTTTAGTATATAGATAAGTAGGTAGCTTGTCTTCTAAATTATTTTCTAGTAAAACTAGTTTTTGCCGGGGGAAAAGTGCACGGTAATTTAATATCCTTACGTCTTTTAGTTGATACTTTAGGGTCAAATTTAATATTAATAATTTATAATATTATTAATTTAAAAATATGTGAGTTAATCATTCTATAAATTAAGACAAATAGATATGACCATTCGCTCAAACGTTATTTTTTTATATTTTTTTCGATACTTATCACACAGCATTAGAAACGATCAAGTTTGTTCCCTCTGTGTCGCCGCTAAACTCTCCATATTTTTCTTGAACCCTAGTAGTGCGTAATTGATACATATTTATCGTTTATAAATTTTTGATGTTTTCCTCTTCATGTATATCATCATGTTATGGATTTGTGAAGGTTTTAGAAAACTTTAAACTATTTGAAAAAAAAAATGTCCCACACGACGTACTTCATGATCGTTTGAACTAGAGACATCAAATATCAGAGAATTAATTATTAATGTAATTAATGATCTTCTAAACTTCAAGAATTAATATATAATGTAGTATTATCGTTTCTTAGGATTTCATGGAGCAATGAATTATACAATCTTAGCATCATATGCATAATTTATATGTATGTATATAAATACATTCAAATTTGTATAAAAACATGGATGGAAACTCACGAATATACGAATTCAAATATTTGTAAGTGAAAAGAACTTGAAAAATGACATCAAACGACCGTCTTTCTGAATATGTATATATCAAATATTAAATATAATATTTACGGCACGGAGATGATGCCTTGTATGTATAAGGGAGGAGCGATACAGAATAAATGTGTATGTTGTAGTCATATTTCCAACATTCATGAAAATTACCACCTCTATGGAAGTAATATAATGTTGAATGTTTAATCTCAACACTATAATCATTACTAAGTTTGTTACATAATACTTTATTGGCTTTTGCAACAATGTTGTTTTTCTTACATCAATATTGTGTGTACTATGTATACGTGTGTGTGTGTGTGTGTGTTTGTTGCTTTTGACATCACAAGAATACGTGCTTTAGGGTTTGTTAATGTAAGAGTCACTACTAACGAGAGCATCCAAAATCTTATATCTTGCTTGAAGTTCTATATTAAGTTACTTGAGCGACTCGTTTTCCATCCAGTAAGTATGTAATGAATTCCTCAACATCAGCATCTTCACTTGTATCAGACTGAGTTTTTGATTGTTTAGAGACATGTTATTGCATTACTCAATGCCTAGTTAGGTTAGGTCGTTCTGATAGTGAGTGGGCATTATATATCGAAGATATCATTTTATAACAACCTTTTGTATATTCATTAAAATTCATAAAAAATAGCAGTCTCATAATAAAAAATGTTTGACCTCAAAACCCTAGATAGGGTGCTATTAGCTACTTGTGATAAATACAAAATAATTTATTTGAGATTTAATAATAAATCGGTAAACATTCATGTCTATTAATGTCCATGTATTCCTCTACATCTGTATGTCGTTCTGTTTTTTTGTTGTTTGTGTTATGAACAATATAAATGTCTCATTACTTGTTTTTTTTTTTTCGGAACTCCGATGTCGGCTTTGTTTTAATTTAAAAGAGAAATATGCACTCTTTGGAAGGCTCGACGAAAAAAATATTTTTTAATTCAACTATGAAGCGAACATTTCTGTTAGCTTAAAATAAATAAAAATTTTAAACACATCCTCGGAAATTAATTGATAAATTAAATTTGAACGCTTTCAAATGAATATAAATACAGAATGACTAAATTATAACTTAACGAACGGAATTATTGTTTACTTGTTATATTTTATAAGCTTTCAATTAGTAAAGAGTTAATGAAATACTTGGAATAATATTTGTAATTCACTTTATATAAAGTGTACTGCTTTGTAATAAAAATAGTACTTCACAATAAAAAAATATAACTTTTCCAAAAGGAATGGATTAATTCATTTAAACTCGTTGTCTTCAATCGCACTACTAACGACTTCACTCTAAGTTAGAACCGAAGTATTTTACAGTGTAAGGTTCTCCTACAAAGTTAATCTTTAAGACGTTACCGATGAGATTCATAAGTCTTCCAGGGTGAATGATATGTCTTTAAGTGTATATGATACATCATAACTCATACGTGTATCTCTTAGTTCTAACTAGAAGATATAAAGAGGAATAAAGTAAAAGATGGTCATATAGTATGATGATCATTAAACTCGCTCACTTTATACAATATTTATTAAATAAACAGAAGAAGGCAAGTCATGATTATTAGTAAAAGTGTTGTAAGTGTTAAGAATACTATAATTATTGTGTTCATACGGAAGAGAAGTTAAAAACAACATGTTCATGTCAGGATCTGTTAAATACTATTAGATATGTGTTTTGTATTTCCATCGTATAAACCTTCAGTGTGTTTTTACTTCAATATTATACAGTTTTTTTTTCGACTAATTATTTTGACATGAATGTAGACATGACTTGGCACTCTCGCTCCTCTCAAGAGCGGTATGATGTCAGTCGTTAATGAAATGTTGCCGAGAGATACTCCTATAGAGAATATTCTGAAGAATCGCAAGATTTCAAATAAGACGCATACAACATACTTTACGGAAGTAAAAAACTCACACAAAGACAGCTCCTAATGATGTATATACATATTAGAACGTAGTTTTTGGAAGAACGTTTCTTAAAATTGTAATATTTTGGATATTGGATTATTTTCATTCAATCCATTTTTTTTAATATTTTGTTAACAAAGTTACATCATCCTCCGTTCAAGACCATCAGTTACTATCGTCTTAGGCCTCGGCCTCGAATTTTGCGGGCAGCGGAGCGGCAGCGGGAGCGGCAGGATCTTACGCATATAATCAAATGGACCAACCCTCGAATACAGCGGTGCCCGCTGCCCGCTAGTTTGGAGAAATGTATGCGTTTCCGTGCCGCCGCCGCTGCCGCTCCGCTACCCGCAAAATTCGAGGCCGAGGCCTAAGTGAGTTTAATTCTCTTAAATCACCTTTTATTTCGGAGGTTTTTTAAAAACATAGAAACAAGAGTTTTAAAGATCTAAAGGAAATATTTTCTGTCACGTTTTTGTTTTTGTTCCGAAAATATTTCGTGATATGCTTTGTAGAACGTAAAAAAAATTGCGAAGTTAAATTATTTTGATTAAAATAGTACTATTCTCTTATGTTCCTAAAATTTATAACTATTGAAGGTACTTCCCTCCTTAAACATTTACGAGTATGCTTACCTTTATTATAAGATCTATTACACTCAGTATAAAATATATATTCTTTCCTTAATTTAATGTTTACCTTATTATTATTTATTATCTTATTCACCGTTTCATTCAAGAGAACTATAACGTTTTATATTACAAGTTTACTTTAAAGTTATTCTATTTTTATGAATACTTGTTTTCAAATAGTATTATAAAAATATTTGTCTTTACTAATATATTTTATACACACGGCCTCTGATTGATAACCATTCGAGATAGCCTTTACTATATATACTACATACATGCAACTGTAAGTTTTTTTTCGAAATAATATTATGTAAAAAGGTTTAATAAAAATATATGTTTAGATTGTGGTCAAAAGCTAGTGTTATTGAGCTCACTTCAGCATATTAAAGAAATTAATATCTCGAGTATTAAGCTTTTTACGACACTTGATAGGTTTCATTATGAAAATAACGAAATATCTTAACACAGATGACTGTACACGTTTTAAGATGGTTTTGTTAAAAGTGACTCTATTGAAAATATTTATAAATAGTAAGTGTTTCTTTCACAAACATTCTTTATGTTATGTTAATCTGAACTATTATTGTATCTGTATTGTAATTATTTTTTATATCTCATACTTACACAAGAGTCGTTTAAGACCAAGCGTCTCTGTTTATCTGTTTTATGACAGTCCTCACTGAAATCTGCTTCTAAAAAAGCAACAAATATTGTTCACGATAGCAACCACGAGGATGAAAGGCAATATGTATTCATGTATCGTGCTCATGTAAGTGAAAGTTTTCATCTCTCTTAAATATTACGATGTAATTTCATCCAATAATACTTTTTAGTAAGTCAATTGTTACTACATACGTCTTTCTCCACTTGGCGAAAGGAAAACATATTGAATATTGTATTGCTTTGACTAAAGAGCTCTTTGCATGCTTATACGATGTAACATTACTGTCTTTTTTATATAACTGTAACTTATTTATAAATCTCTGAACATTTAACTTTACACACAAACCTCCATACTAACAGACGAACAGACGGTGAGACACGTGTTACTTCTATTGCGTATAATATAAGCATTTGATGTCAGAAAAGCACTAACAATTATAACTATAAAGGTTCAAACAAGATAAGAAATATTTGATTTGAAAAAAAATAACACTCTGAGAACAATCATTATGAACCAATATAAAAATAATATTACCTTTTTTTTTTGTTAAACAGTGCATAAAAAGAATATTTGTATTGACATAAATAATTCATAAAATCATTTAGTTCAAAAAAATAAATAACTGACTCAAAAAATGTGTTTAATATTAAAGTTAGAATCCAGAACTTTATGATATTCCTTCAAGTGGCGATTAATGCTGAAATAATAATAGTAAGGCTCTGTTGTTTTAATTTGAAAATAATTAATCAATTTAACGGATACAGTCCCGTTCTTTTTTGAACCAAAACAAAATAAACCAAAATCAATTTATACCATTTAATACACATAGCAGCTTTCCAGTTAATATTATTGGATTTTCAAAGTGATAACGAATGGTTGTGTGTATACAGTCGTTTATATAAAACACTTTGATGGAGTGATCACCGGGGACTACATGTTATGATAGTTACACTCTTATTATATAACGTCTAGTGATGCTCGTACCGCTCCATACAATAAGTAGTGTCTGTTTATCATGACTGGCAGCACATGCCTCTATAGATTAACCTCACCTCACACAGTAGCAGCGGGTGAATCATATATGTATATGTAATTTGTTTTATCCTACAACCTGAATCAAATAATTTGAGTTCAACAGGATATAGACGCTGAGAACCAGCACCAACTGTAATGGTCCTTGTACTTACAAATCGTCCTGATATTTATGATTTACTGATCAATATATCTTTAGGAAAAGTAGACTACAGCTTGCTACCGATCCTGAGACATACTGTTGTACAAAAAATTTAATAAATTAAAATTGTTATACCTACAGTGTTTATTATTCTACTTTTAATTAAATAACCATAATTATTTGTATTTTCTAACCTAACCAGATAAAGCTAGTTAAAGACTGTAAAAGACTGCTTTGTAATTTGTAAAAGACTGCTTTTTATTAACTAGTTAACATGAAAGAACCTATGGGTTTGTTAAAATTAGTAGTAGATTACTATGTAACTTCTATTATTTGTATTCTTGGGTCGTATGATATTCTGGGAGAACAATAGGACTGACGTTGAGGTTTGTTACTAAGTCTCTAATTGAAATAGGGTTCACGAAAGCAATAACTTGACTAATGCTTGCATTATGGACAAGATTTAATTGGAATATTATTACAATAGATAGGATATATTTTAATGTTTACATACTTGTAATTGGTATTTTAAATCATTTTATTCAGATGTTAACGTATATAGCGGGTCATATTACCTATGGTGGACGAGTCACTGATCATTGGGATCGTTGAGAGTGGCGCCTATAAACTAGTATACAAATTCCTCATGTTGTATTATGATTCCGAAGGTATATTTTTAGTAAAACTAGGAGATCGCACTGTTAATATCATTCAATTCAGACACCAAATATTTCTTTCATACTTCGAGATCGTAATATTGTGTAATCTGTTTGAAGTTATAATTATTGTTTTAACAGCAACAATCTTACTATACGCACACTACAAACTATACGCACACTACACGCACCTTACCACTTATTAATTTACAAAGAGGTCATTACTAATTTTCGTTTTTCACCAGCGACTTGGGTAAAAGATTTATATTTCCGAGTACAATTTATGCAGCCGTGGGCTGATGGTGGTGTTCCCAGGGTGTTTTGGATTTCTGGGTTCTACATCCCCCAGGCATTCCTTACTGGTGCATTACAAAACTATGCTAGATAACATGTCGTTGTAATTGATACCGTCGCTTACGCTTTTGAGATAAGTCTAAGATAACACCCCAACGGTAGAATTCAAATTTAAAAAATATCTAGGTATTTTGAACACACAAATTTCCACTATTTAGTTGTTTAAGTGTCAGTAGTGATTAGTGTTCGAAAATAAGATAGAAAAGTGAATATAGGACTCACGAATAATTCTATAAGTAATTATATCGTCAGGTCTCAAAACTCTTGCATACCAGCGAAGCTGGTCAGTCTACGAAATGTAATCTTTATTTTATTAAAAATAAAAAATAAATGAAAATAGACGTTTATTTAAATGAACAGTTTAGAACAATGGTTACCAGAACAGATGTGAAAGGAATATATGCACATATTTTATATTAACTAAGTTATATCTCCAGGTTCTTAACGCTCCGCCAGCGAAGAAACCAGATGATGGTTGCTGTGTCCGAGGCCTATTTTTAGATGGTGCTAGATTTAATACTGGTGATATGACATTAGAAGAAAGCAGACCAAAGGAACTACATACCGGTTGGTATTTGAAAACTTCACTACTTTATCAGTAGTTCATATTAATGAGGTGATAAAAACTAAAATATTTAAAATATTCAATTCCAGAATCGGCAATCAAATATATGAAACCGGAACAAAATCATCGTCTAGCGCAAGATTTATACGAATGTCCGACATACAAGACACTCGTTAGAGCCGGGACACTCGACCAACTATGTTATGACTATTGAACTGGCGACTCATAAGCCACAATCTCACAGGATAAACGCGTGGCGTCGCTTTGTTCTGTGCTTTGGATCATTGAACGATTCGGCATATGCCGAAGTTTCGGCGTATTGCACTATCCCTAATCACCCTAATCCGCGGGACTACCATTGGATAATTTCAATGAAATATTTTCCAAATTAACGAATTTGAAAATAATTTTTTCACGATTAGTACATAATTATTTAGTGTTCAATTTGTTTCTAATTGTAAAAAAATCACCTTAAAAGTCGTTAATTTAGTTAATATTTCAGCCTTAACTTTCTTATGATAATCGGCTTCCAATGTACATAGATACGTGGAATTATCCAATGATAGTTAGGCAGATTCGCACTATCCCCGACGATATCATTTTTTCATCTTGACTTATTTAATCATCGTTTGATAATTTTGTTATTGTTACACTGTCTTAGAATATAATTATTTTATGTTACATAAGTTTTAATTTATTATGGAATAAAGTTTTCAAATTTATATTCTTTTTCTTTGTATTTAGATGAGTGAATGATAAATATTTTTAGTTTCTTTCTTTTAATCGTCTTGAAAATTTAGTAGTTGGTGCTTCATTAAGATCTGTTTTTTATATGTAAATATATCATAGTATAACTATATAAATTAATAACATGGACACTACACATATAATATACAATACAAAATTGAAATTTAAAGAAATTCTTTTATTTAATATATATTACTGTCTAGGTTGTTGTACCTTAAAAATATTACTTAGTACTTATTTACATTGATTTTGGAATACTGAGAAGATTCATCTATCAATATATTTATTTTTTTTTTTGTTTCTTCTTTGTATCTTATTTAGCAAGTAACTATTTCTGAAAAGTCCGTGAGATGTCAATAAAGTACTTCTGTCAATAAGCTTTAAACAATCGGATTTTAATTACAGGGCTCCAGCGTGAAAATCTACGAACTAGAAATCTTATTTTTAACTTCCTTTTCTTTAGAATCTTGTTAGTATTCACTCCTTGCATTTGGCTTTGTTACTGAGGTTGATATTGAAACGAAGTGATACATAATAATATCTTAAATGTCTACCTTAAATGTAATGAAATAGTTTTTTTCATATTAGAAATAAGTAGTTATCACTTCACTTCATTCCACTACGACTGGATGAAATATCGACCTCTCTCATCCACATTATGATATCTACTAAATTAATGGATCATATATGTAAGACAATATCATATCTTATTGTACTTAAGCAAGAAGTATGTCTATAAAAAGTTAAGTGCACAAAGTAGAATGGTGATTGGTAATTTTTGTAGCTTTTTATATCAGTTGTTAAAATCTTGACAGGGAAATACCAATTTTTTTATATTACCCATTTATTAATGAGAACAGAGAAGTATTTGTACAAAAGATCGGTGAAATAATAAAATCCTTTTTTCTTATACGTTAATGAAAAAAAAAAACAATACTTCATGTACCATATTATTATTTTTTGCTTCTAATATCCTTCACTAGCTAATAATTTCTACGACATACTTACAATGTATTCCTTATGTTTGCGTTTAACGTTGTATGGTATGTTATTTATCCAAAAGAATGGGTCGGACTATCCTTAACCCGGATTATGTGAATATTTTCTCGTAATTTTTCAATTAAATCCTTAATTTATTCCAAGCGCAATGGCTAGTTGAATATGTTCTCATTTTAAAACGTTTAGATTTCATCTAAAAATATTATTTTATATTCTTATGTAAAATATAATTAATAAAAATCTTAGAGAAATACCTTTACAAGCATTACTTATTCTGGGTTGTGTCTTTTCTATGACATACTTTATATCAAATAAAGTAGAAACAATGGCAGTATTAAGTAATGGTCTAATCTAAATCGGCAAGAATTAATTAAATTCCTTATATTTTAAATATCTTGAAAGTTAAGTCAAGTAATAAAATGTTTCTGTGATCTTAAATTATTTTAAAAAACTGATGTAATAAAAAAGTTCTGGTAACTGTAAGAGTTTCTTCATTCATTCCTCGAAAGAAATCCGTCCTATTATTACTTTCAGAAAAATTAAGATCAACGAAAACTGAATCTGTGTTTACAATGCATCAAGGACAAAGCTTCCCTCTATTGGCTCGCGAAGGAATTAAAGTGAAATCTAATCTAAAACTATCCATAAAGTCGACCACGCTCTTACTTGATTGACTGTAGATTTGTTTCTTTCATATTTGTTAACAAATTGAAACGTAAATGCGTGTATGTCTAAGTGAACTTAAATAAAGAGGATACAATTTTAGATAGAGTGGAGTAATTAAAGCATCATTTATATTTATGGAAGTGAATGCTAAATCCACCATTGCTGTATTGTGGGTATGTTTTAATGTAAATTCTAAATTTATGCTCATTTACTAATTCATGGAATAAGGTTTTGAAAATTTTCTTAAATAATATGTGAAGGTTGGTCAACTTTACTTGAATTTGACAATACATCTGATTGTAGGAAATATCAGTCAGTTATTTTACAACAAACGATGAAATATAAGCCTCCCTTATGATGATTTGTGGCCTATTTTATTTGACTTATTTGCTTTGTCAAGTAGACATTACTCCTTGCAATAAGAGTAATAACACTGGTCAAAATAAATGGTAGTATTGTATACAGTACAGTACTATAATATTTACAGTAAAATGTGTGCCACAATATCGAATGTTGGTTTTCTGTATTTTTTTTATTTATTTTTTTTTTTTTTTAAAGGACCACTAGCAGCTTCTACATGCTTAAATGCCGAATGTAAAACAATTAAATGGAAATAGGTTACACGTGTAGCTTTTTAAAGTGGCCACAACTATTACAATGTTTGTTTTAAAAATATATTAATACATAATTATAGCGAGGAAAGAGTTAAATAATAATAATTATAATAACAATAAAATTGATACAAATTAAAAACAGCAAAAAACAAACATGTACTTAATAAAATTAAAACTAAATAATTCATTACATTACAAACTAAAATTAATATATAGCTATAAAACATTTATAATTTATTTATTTATTTGCATCCCTCAATAATTTAAGCTCCCGTTTACGAAATGTCTTTTCAGAGTTATTAAAAATATCGAGATCTTGATTTAAAATATTGTATAGCCGAGATGATCTAGACATAGGGGCGTTACTTCCTAATTTAGTTTTTGACATTCTAATATCAAAGGTACCTAGGTACCTTTGATATTAGAATGCCTTTATTCATTAATTGGATATTAAGTTAGTTAAATTACGGTATAATCGAACACCAGCTAATATATAGGTATACCATTTGAAAAGACAGTTTATAAATAATAATGTTTAAAATACATACACATAAATAATAGTGTAGTCAAGTGGACAATCAATTTTTTTATTCATGACAATGGCAAACAATCATACGGATTTTCTGACTTTAAGTGGTTAATATGTGCGCATTTAATATTAGGGTTAATACCTTTCAGATACTCTTACCAATTCAGTCCTCTCTTGAAGAATTTCTTATTTCTTTCGATAAACTCATTATGGTGCTAATTCCATAGCACCAGTTCGAGGAAGAAAATTCCTCTGAAACCTTATTGCGCGCGATCTTATACGAGTATAATTTTTTGGAGGTCCTGATTGCAATTATTAAAAAAATCTCAAATTTACCAATATGTAATTCATAACATTTCCAGAATACTTACTGCTACCACAAAAGTTATGTGAAAAATTCGATTTATGATCCATTGTATGTGCCTCGAGCAACGTTGCAACTAACTAACGTGTTTCAAATACTGCAAGCTAGTTTATTTGTAAGATAAATAGAACACTCAAAACACTTGAACACGGGAAAGTTATGGACAAGATTTAATTGGAATGTTATTTATTACTTTATTACTTATTATTACTTATTTCTAATATGCAAATAACTTTATATGTGTATAACTCAAGAGTTTGGGAACGAAACGATGGGTAAGATCCGTTAAGAAAAACTATTAAACCAACAAAATCCAAAAAAAAAACTATTTGGGTATGCACCGTCTAAATAAGTTAAGTTATCAAGTGCAGAACCACTTATTAATCAGACAAAATATGTAAAGTATACTGGATGATATAGATACATCTATACATCTGACCTCCGTAAGGTTTGGTATATACCTTACATATATAAACTGAACTGAACTTATATATATATCCCCTGCAACACAGTGTATTTGTAACTTAAAAAATTTGCCATTATAAATCTTCTTCAGTTGATAAAATGTGTAAAATCGTTTATTTGTTTAGGGTCTTGGAGTTTTACACAATCAATGTATTTTACGTAAAAATTTTAATAATAGTCGAATATTACTTAGTTTAAAATTAAAAGATATTTTTAATTAACATACGTCTTTGGAATAGAAAATGCCAATAGACCTCCGTGCATTTCAGAAATCGCTTATTAAAATAAAATAAAAGACTGTTGGACAGTTGGTATTATAAATGTATCAATAATTATTCTCACAGTGTCGGCAACTAAGTGCTTTTAAGTCAACTGATAGTATCAATTCATAGAATGTCAATTAAGTCCTATTTTGTTTAATGACAATAGCATTGATACAAGTAATGGTGTCAAAAGATAAGTGTACAAGGAGGAATCATTGGTCAAAGCTTAATTTTGTCCATCAATACCTTGCTCACTCTCTTGTAATAAACTTAAAAGGTTAACCGAATACTGAAATTTCTTTTCTAAATTATATACTAGTTGTAGGTTTTACGAGATATTTGCTAAATTATAATTTACAGTATGTCTTTCTCGCTTTTGCTAACTGATAAACTGTTCCATTTCTTTACAATTTATCTACATATTATAAGAGTTAACTGTATACATGAAGTAAATACGATCGATCACATTTAACGTTATATGTAGTAAAAACAGAATTTCAACTCATTGTATCAATGACTTTTTTTTTTATATTATCTTAATTTTTATTTGAATTTTTCCTAATAATAGGAAATATTAAGTTTAAATGCATTTGCTGCCGGGGTCATTATTTCAAATACGAGACCCATTATACACTACGTATGAAAAATTTTCTCGTGTCATGCTTGATTCTTAATGCTACGTACTTTAATATTATATTTACCCAGACATTGTATTTGTAGATTAAAACATTTTATTACCGTTAATGGTAAAAATTTATGTTAAAATCTTTCTCTGACTCCCGGATTTCCTGAAAACTTTCCAAGTCATTTTTTATTGTTTTTAGTGCGACTAAAATTTCCTTCATGTTTGTTAGATCATATTTTTTCGATATTCGTGATGCCCTCTTGTGGTTGTTGGTGAAATTACTTGGTTAGGTAGTATTGATGTTGGTTGAATCCGATGATCGATTTGTACTAAGCGACTGACGATTTGTTTTAGACAGTGGCCGTGAGATGGCGATTTTTGGTAAAATTATAATCGAATACGACTTAACGTATTGTGGATTTCTTTCTTTTTAGTTTATGTCGAAATCAATAATTTACTAAAGTAGAAAAGGCACAATTAGTGGAATGCAGAATTAAAAACTTAGGTTTCACTTCACTGTCAGTTATTAAGACTCCTAGTTAACACTAAGAAAGTCGGTAATTTTTGATGTAGGTAATGTGGTTTCGTATTATTGTTGTTTTAAAGCACTTTTTGTTAGTTTTACACTGAAACTTTTAAATATTATATATTTCCTTGACTTTTTGATTTGACTTGACTTGATTTTCACTCAATATTTGTATTTAATTAGCGGAAATAGTCAATACATTGAAATTATACACGGAGTCGATGTTAACCGGCAACCGATACACAAAAATAATCCTTATACTCATAGCATGAGTCTGTATTCATGTGCGATGACTTATTATTTCATGTATAACTTTGGTGTTTCTACACCGATTTACATGATTCTTTATTATTGAATAGGTAATAATGTTAACTTTTTTTTAATAAGGAATGAGTGATAGTGTTGTAAACGTTAGAGTAGACAAATACAATCACAAATCTCCGAAATGCTAAGCTATCGTGAGTTTCAAGTGGTATTGTGAGTCAACCATAAAGGATAGACATATGCTGTCCAGGAATACTTTTTATATAATTTTAAGGAGAATTTTTCCGTGATACATGATTTCTAAGTAGCTTTAAGTTATAAGCCTGCAGACGCGACGGAATCTTAAAAAATGGAGTAACTTCTCCCGTTTTTCCAATATTTTCTTTCTCTGCTCTGCTCCTATTAACCGTACGATAGTAAAAGTATACTGTAACCTGCCTAAGACTATGAAGAATAACTGTTCTAAATTTCGTTAAAATCCGCCAAGTAGTTTTTGTTTCTATAACGAACATACAGACAGACAACATTTTACTGATTGCATTTTTGGCATCAGTAGCGATCCCTAACCACCCCTTGATAGTTATTTTTTAAATATATTTTATGTACAGAATTGACCTCTCTACAGATTTATTATAAATATAGATGACCAATCATACCTAAACAATTATAATTCGTAAGCTGTTTGAAAATGTTTTCCTTATCTGTATCAAATAGCTGGTCCAATTTATTTTAGAATGTAGTTAACAAGTCATTATTTTAAGAATACTGTAAATATTATGAAATAGCTTCTAAAAAGAACTTACTTTTCAAGTTTCAAAATTTCTTAGTTTTGCCTTTTGTTGAGTATAAATAACGTTTTGTTCTCAGTAGTTTGTTAGTTATTGCGCTATAAATATATAAAAATGCTAGTAATACTAGCACTTACTCTCAGAAAATTCTAGAAAAGTTTCTTAATAATATCTACTAACAAAAATTTGGTGGCCAAAGAATATTACGATATATTAAAAAGTAAAACATATTCAATTATTCGAAAGCGAAAAATTACTTTATAAATTTTAGATATATCTATGACAACTCCTAGCAGTATCACAACAATATTTAAGTATTTTTGAATCTTCGTTTATTATATTAATTATTAATTATTATCATCCGCTCGTAATAGTTTACTTCACAACACTTATTACTCCGCGGATTTTTTATTTTTAATGTTTATGATAACTCTAGTCTTGTTTAACTTCAACCTAAACTTTTCTCGTTGAAATCAAACAGTTTTGTTATTTAACTGTGAAAAATGATATAAAGTTTTAGTTTTATTGGTTCTAGTATAATAAGTGTTACAAGTTAAGGTATATTTACTACATTTAATAAAGAATTGTCAATGTATAAGAAGCTTTTATTACTGTTTACCAGGCGCCGTTTTCTACTAACTTTACAGCCTGATCGACAGAGAGCAACAATAATATAGATTGAAAAAATGTTTTTTTTAATATTTATTAAGTAATATAAAACATAAGTTTAAAAAATCTTAAAAGAAAGATGAAAGTTCTGAGCTATAGTGCGACTGAGAAAAAAGAAACATTTGAACTAAGTGAGAACTAAAAACTGACTTCTTAATTTATTATTTAAATATTAATTAATTTTGTAGTTTTGAGGTATTCAATTTCCATTATTTCTTCCGATAGGATAATTTTTAATCAAGACTTAATAGATCTATAAATAGTTAAAGGGTTAACTTAACTGTAGGTACATGAACTAGTTTGAATGTAATAGTTGTTTTACTTTTTTAGTTAAATATATATTTATAACATTTAGCAGTTATTAAATGCTAAGATTTTTATAATATGTTAAGTAATAAGTGTTTAAAGAATGTTCTACATTAATGTAAAACAAGACATTTGCTTGTATATTTTATATAAGTTTGCGCCACAATTATAGCTTCAATAAAAGAAACAGCTTTATGTTGAATATTTTAAAACTATATAATTCTATTATGTAATATTTGACCATCTGTTGGCGGGTCTGCTCATTAATTTCATTTTGATATAAACATATAGATATACATCCATTCCATTCTACAAGAACTCGGCATCAAGGAGCGTTTATCTTCTATCGTCCAGTCGCGTATTCTTACATTCTTTGGCCATGTGTCGCGGCGTGGTAATGATTCTGTGGAGCGCATGGTGGTACAGGGTAAAGTTGAAGGGACAAGGTCACGTGGTAGAGCGCCATTGCGTTGGCTTGATCAAGTGAAGACCTCGACAAAAGTTCCTGTAAACTTGTGGGTCAGGAAGGCATCGATTAGAGAAGAATGGCATCGAGTTGTCAAGCGAGCCACCACTACCCAAACGGATGACCACGACCACTCCGTCAAGAGTGACACCGACTGAGAAGAAGAATAGATCAGTTATCATACATATATATCTACTAGAAGACCCGGCGAACTTCGTATCGCCTTATAATCAACAAATATCTGTTACGTTTTTAATCAGATCAGTTGATGTTAACAACTGTATTTCTGTAATTACATGAAGATGTAATAAAAACTTAAAGTCACTGAGACCAAAGGCAACACATAGTACAATACTTAACAGATGTAAGTATTAAGCCAGCTGTGTGTGGTAAGATTAGATAATGATTGAATTAAACAATTACATCTATCCTGCTGTTGTCTGGGACATACTGATAATAATTGGGAACTTTTGTTCTATAGTATAGATTCAGTGCATATATCAGTGCATAACAGCGTAAGGTCATTCAATAGAATTACTTTTATTTAATTAACTACTCACGTATTATATGTACCAGTGACACAGCCGTCTCACACCGAAGTAATAATAAGAAATGTGTCAAGGTACGCTCATTGTTAACGTATCTCTCGAGATGAAAGACTCACTTTTCTAATGTTGACGAAATTAAAACATTATGTAAGACATGGACCGAGACAGTTAGGTTCACTTAGTATTAAACATAATCTAGGGTGTTATAGTTGAAGTTATAAAAGTCTTAGTTTTAGAATTACTATAATATTTCAATTTCTGTGAAACATAATTCAGTTTTCTAATATAGTTTCTACATGTATGGAACTCAAACACTCCTGGAGGTTATAGCTCAATGTTTGTGGCGTCTTAAATCTTAAAGGCACAAGTTGAATGTTCTGAACACAGTTGCACCCTTCCACTATAATTGAGAGTTTCAATATCTCCTATCATTTCCCTGATATTGTTTTTAGGTTTCTCAATAGTTCTGTTTTTGTGTTGTCACCTATTAATGACATAAATAATATTTTTAATTTTATAATGACATAGTATCAATAATTTTTTTATTCATCTTATATCTACGCCAATAATTATTATTTTGTTTAAAATAAAATCTTTGTTACACAGCTCTTATTTTGACTTGATCTTCAATCAAACCTGATTAACAAAAATTTACAGAATAGTATCAGTTTTCTCTACAATATAAAATAAGATGTTGTTATAAATATTTTGCGATAGTTTAAACTAATAATAAGGAGTTCAATACAATCAACTTTATTGTAATCCCTACTAATATTATAAATGCGAAAGTAACTCTGTCTGTCTGTCTGTCTGTCTGTCTGTCTGCTACGCTTTCACGCCTAAACCACTGAACTGATTTTAATGAAATTCGGTACAGAGATAGAGTTGACCTTGAGAAAGAACATAGGATAGTTTTTATCCCAGACTTTTGAAAGGTTCTCTTGGAAACGCGATATAACCGAACTCCACGCGGCGAAGCTGCGGGCGGAAAGCTAGTGTTATATATTTTACTGTAATAATGACATATAGTTTTATGTTGATATAAATGTGATGTCGACACATCAGGTCTAAGTTTTTGTCGATAAAACTTTTAATAACTTTGTTACTATTGCTTTAGTAACAATAATTCTTTTACTTTAACAATATATTAAAATGTTTTCTTTGAAAGGTTACGATATAATATTTTCTAAATTTTTCAACAAGAGTTTGTCATTTTTGTACACAATATATAAAGTGAAGCTTTATGTCTGATAACATACTAACATTCGTCTTTGAGTTAATAACATACAACTCAAATAATACACAGTAAGCGAGTTTGTAAATACTTGAAGTATATATATTCATTTTCATATGTTCTTCTCTGTTTTGTGTCAAAAAGTTTTCGTTTGAAAAGTCTAATTCAGCTAACAATGATTTGGTGAATAGTCTCGTAAGAGTTTTATTCATTTTGTTATATTTTTCGTTAAGTTTAAGCTAAGCTAATAAACAAAGCTGTAACTAATATATATTTATACATATTTATTAATAATGATATGAAAACTTTCACCACATGTAAAATTTATTTTTATCTTATCTATATGTATTTGCTGAATGTTTGTGAGTATACTTATAATGTATTGATGACAAATAAAACATAATTCTGAGGACTGTATTACTGTTTGGAAACAAACAACACTTTTTTTATAAGATATTAATTTCTTTTTTCTCATTTTTATTACCAGAAATATATTTTTCAAGAGTCAGAATTAACGTTATGATAACATAACTCAAAAAGTTGACCTGCGCATTGTGTTTTGCTGAAAAATAATAGTTATAACATGCAAAAATATACTAAATACAAATAATTTTAATAAGAACTTGTGAGAAATCAAACGAAATTTTAATATTCACTATAATACTTGTTAATATTAAATATATGTACTTTTTAAGTCTTCATATAGCAATATTAGGATTGAAACGAAATTAACAAAAAAATCCTGAACACTCTCGGAGTACACCATAACGACATGTTATGAGTAACGTGTCAAGACTCAAGTGATGATAACAGAACCTTCATATTATTAAACTCTTATATTATATGAATCCTCTGGACCTACTTCTATAGTTTAATTAATGGATCTTAATAAAATAAGCACTTAATTGTAAGTTATAAAAAATAAACCTATTTAAATCCGAACAGATCGAACAGTTAAATACCGTACGAGATCTAGTTGTTACTCTAGATTCAGGGCTTAGATACAACACTCATATTTTAAATATTGTATCCAAAGCATTTAAATTATTGGGTTTCATACTAAGAAATAGCAAAGAATTTAGAAAACCATCAATTAAAATAATATTATTCAATGCAATTGTCCGTCCAATCCTAGAATATAATAGCATAATATGGAACCCTCATTATGATATTTATATTAAACGATTAGAAAGCGTTCAAAAACGTTTCCTTTATCACTTTTCTTACGCCGACAATTTGGCCGAGAAGTTTCCAAACTATGTATAATGAACGACTAAAACATTATCAGACGACCTCTTTGAGTTGCCGTAGGAAAATGATTGATTTAACAGTACTGTATAAAATAGTCCATTCGAAAATAGATAGTCGCGAACTGATACAACTACTCCAATTTAACATACCTTCTCGTGTGCCTCGGAAAAATAAATATGCATTGTTTAACATTCCCTCACCTGAAACGAATCTAGGGCATTATGCTGCTATGCCCATGGTCTGTAGGCTATACAACCTTCTATCAAAACAACATCCCGAACTAGATATATTCAACCCTATAATAAATCAATACAAGTAATGTATCATAAAAGCACTCTGTTGACATTTTTTTAAATATTAATTGTTGTTGTATACGTTCTTTGTTTTATTTACGTTCTTTTTTTTATAACTTACTGTTCTTACTTACTGTATTCTTATTTTTTAACAAATTCTGGATATATAATTGTTTTTAATATTTTTTGTTTTTTAAATATTTTTAACTTTAACTACATATAAGTTCATATTGTTTTGCTTAATCATATACATAGCAAGCTGTGGTTTCCAGTAATTGAAAGAGCCCAAATTTTTGTAATATTTAGTATTGATTAGTATAAAATTGTAAACTGTGTATCTTTTGTTGGGGATCCTCAAATAAATAAATAAAAACACCAGGCAGATGATGATTGTTAGCCAATGACCGTAAGTTGAATAAAACTTCTACAATGAGTAGGTACTTGGATTGTTCATCTATGAGGGATGTCTTTGGAGTCATTATAACAGATCGATGAAACTCTCAGGTCGATGAGTTACAGGAAATATTTGTGGTAGTCGTGACCCGCCCTTACTACACACGGATTAATTTGGGTTTTGAAGAGAAACGGGTAAATTAAATGATGTAACATGGAAAACTTTAATTACTTTTAGTTATAACTAGTTTAAGCTCGTTACAATGGGAAAAATATTTAACGTTGAAAAAAGTTACTTGAGTTAAAAAAATAAAAGAAAGTACCTAGTGCGTTGTAAACGACTGGGTGTATATAATAGTTATATGGAATCATTATATAACTGTTGCTAGACGTGGCAGTCACCACAATCAGAAAATAAACACACCGAAACGGTTCGTGTAACCTTAGCATTAAGATATAAACTGTTTTGATAATTCGGATTCGAAGGTTTTATCCCATAGATGAGTTTTTAAGAGTTTCTTCTTTTCTTGTTATTATTTCATTATCAGATGCAACAGACACTGACATAATAAATCAGATGTATTGTCAAGATCTAGAGAACTTCATGTTAAAACTCGTATCTCTTACATCTATTGAACAACTTCCTATTGAAATATCCAAAGAGGGTGACGTCATTTCAAAATAATTGATGAATACTGACTCCTCACTTCATAGTCAGTAAGGTAATGTTTCAAAAGTTTAAATCTTCTTGTAAAATGTATATCCCGGGTAATCTAATATATAAAATTCTCGTGTCACAGTTTTCGTGCCCATACTCCTCCGAAACAACCTGACCGATTTTGATGAAATTTTTTGTCCTTATTCGGTAGCTATGAGAATCGGCCAACATTTATTTTTCATCCCCCTAAATGTTAGGGGTAGTCCACCCCTAAATTTTTTTATTTTATTTTTTAGACAAAATTTTTAATTACTATTTTTTTATGATACAACGTACAAAAATACATACAATCCTAAATTTTCACCCTTCTACGATCAACCCTTATTTTTTAATAGCTATTTTAGTAATTTAATCATTTTTCATCTCCGGTCGATAACTGATCAATCGTCATTTAATAAGTTATCCCCGCCAGATATCTACAGGTGTCACTTCTGACCCAGTAAACAGCACGGAGTAGGGATGAGAACGAAGCCGGTCTTCTGTTTCTCTCACACAATTAGACTTCTCTCACTCCCTACACAGTTGTCGGCCATCGTTATTGTTTGTGCATCAAGTGTAGTAGTAACGTTGACAATTATTATTTTGCTAGCTCAGTGTAACTCTCATATTAACTATTAATCATTCCTAATCACTTCAAAACACGGAGATTTATGGCTTTAATAGGTAAACTCCAAAAATATAAATAAAAAAACGTAACAGATATTTCTTGATTATAGGGCGAAACGAAGTTCGCCGGGTCTTCTAGTATCATATATAGTAATGCATGTTCTAGATATTGTCTTTTCTTAGTTTGATCCATCGCGCTAGGGGAATTGAATTCAGCTTAGAATGTTTAGTATGAACATGAAGTTAATTAATGAATAATAATGATTCTAAACAAAAATATATTTTCTGTTTCAGAGAAAACTACATATTAACGTCTTTCCTTCATAAACTTGTATCAAAATATAATAAAACTAAGTCGGAGCTATCAACCAGCATGCTTGGATGAATTCCACATATTTTTTGATTGAAACATTTATCATGAATATTAAGGTCAATAGATGTGTCTGTCTGTTCGTAGATGAAATAAAACAGTAAACAAACTTGGGTCAATATTGCCCTACGATTTAGAAAGGAATAGATATTAAAGTTGACTGGGATATTTCAACATAAAACATACATACATACATTATAAGGAACAAAACATTTGGTAAAACCTTGAAGTCTGAAACCATTGTCCATTATTATTATATACATATTATAACTCAATTTATATATGTTATAACCTTGGTTAATGAGGAAGAGGGAGAGGTGGTAATCTAAGAAATGGTAGGAGAGGGTGGGAACAGTGAAAGGGCAACCGACACTCATCCGAAAAAAGGAACAATTAAGGAAGATGATGGTACGTCCCCGGTCGAGCTGGTCCATGTTCGATCTGTAGTGACATGTGGCGTGCACACCATAGATGAAATGAAATGACGAGATGAAATCAAATCAAATCAAATCAAATCAAATTGGGCTCTCTGATTGGTCGGTAAAGTGTTCATATATGTTTTTCACCATTTTTTTATTATTGAATATTGTCATTTGTCTTTCTAAGCGCAAGTGAATAAGTTTTAATTATTAAACAGTGGATTAATTTATTAACGAATTATGGAAAATTATAGCTGTGAACTCTGTGCTTTTGATGTGTGATTATTGAAATTAGTTACGAGTAGATTTTCAATATTATCGTTTGACAATAAAATTAAAATAAGTGTTAAGTCAAGTTGTGTGATCAGTTGAGATTGAACTAAAACAAAGGTAATGTTATTCGTTTTCATAATAAGTATTATGATAGTTTTAATTAATTAGCAGGTTGTGTACACACAAATAAGTTACTTTGTTTGCCTTGTTTGTTGTTTTCAATTAATAACTATAAGAATGTTTGAATCTCCACTGCGTATTTAAATAACTTTTATAAAGCTGTGATGAAAATGAAAATCGTAATCGTTTTAAGGTACTTTCGTGGCTCGGAGGTAGTTGAGAGATCCATAAAGTATATGGTTGTTCGTTCTAATGGGACTGCTGTAGTATTATGCTCGAATATTATCAATGTTTAAATTGAACTAATAGTTCTGATTACTTCGCGTATTTTATAATGTTTAAAAACTACATACTCCCGACATTTCGATTACTTTGCAGCAATCGTGATCACGGCAAATCTCGTCTGCCTGTTAAATATAATAAAAATATTAGTTTCATTTAAAATTTAAATTAATTCTTGAGAAAGATATCATTATTATCAATGTTTTAAAAAGGATATGATGAAAATTGTTATTTTATTTTTCATACATATTCTGCTTACCCTACCCCAAATCTCTGTGCACGCCACTGGTAGTTACTTAACCACAGCAAGGCTCTACCATCTCACAAAACATTAACAGCTCAAATACAAAGTACAGTTATTTCGTCCAATATCATGTTTCTTAATGATTTTAATTATTTTCTGTGTATTAAGGATGTAACTTATCACATTACAAGAAGTAATTATTTATTTTTCTTTATTCCATCACGCTTAGTAGTTATTCTGTATATTTGATCGAAACAACCTCATTATAACGTGATATCAATCTTATACAATATTAACACTGGGACAATCTTAACTATCTCTTTATAAATTTATTAAGAATATATATTTTGAAGTAGTATCCTCGGAGTATCCTTAAAAACATTCTTGTGATTTCCCTGGATTTTTGACTTACATGAAATACAAATCAAAACAAGAAAAATCTGAAACTTGTCATTAGATTTATCTAAATATTTACTAATAACCATCCCTATATTCAATAGTTTCCTGGTCCCCGACATAAATGGCACTTATTATAATTTAATCATTCTATTCATTGTTAGACTCAACTGAACAAACTCGCGACACAAAGGTGTGCCTTCAATAGATCACATAATAATGGTCTCTTTCTCTCTTTTATAAACCACGTGTCTCGTGTTAGCTCCAGTGGAACGCCTAGTTCATATGTAATCCATTTTTTTTAGTAATATGAAATTATAATAATCCTAAAATAAGAAAAAGTTAACATTGTATTGCTTGCACTATCATCAAAATTATTTTAATTAAATCATTCTTGCCACTAAATAAACCAATTTATTACGAAAGAATTAGTTGATTTTGAATAAAACACTCGTTTTTGACTGTAGAGGTATCTCATTTAACTATAAATAACTGCCTGTCTTAAGAAAGTCATGTTTTATAATTAAAAGATAATATTGTTATCATATACATGTCTCAGTGTGTAGAAAGTTATTTCAGTTGACTTAACTTATAGTTAATAATTAATTTATGAGTGTATGTAGACCAATAAATTTTCCTTCCAAGTTTGTACCATACAACTCGAAATATTTTTTATTTAATTCAAAGTGAACTAATAACCAATACTGAAATGATCAACAATTTATAATTTATTTTGAATACATGTAGTATACAATACGTAAACAATAAACAATGAATTTAAACTCTAATTCACGTAGTCATAATATATGTGTTGTTCGTGATAGTTGTTGTCAGTAATCCCTCGATCGTCTAACAATGATCCGCGATCTTTTCCCTCTAGTTACCAATACTATTAATCTTCCTCGATTCAAACCCAGACTGAAATAACATTGGTTGTTGTCTGTTTAAGATAAATTTACTTTTGTATATATGTATTAGTATCAAGTCTTGATTGCATCAAAATATAGTTTTTGTTAGATTATATTCATAATATAAAGTTGTTTTATTAGTAGAAATAAATTTTAGTTTTGTTTTAGTTTTAAATAACAATATAATTTTTTTAAACTTTTTTCTTTGATATAGTTTTTCTGGCATAATGTAATTATTAAAAGACTCATAAATATTATATTTATTAGCTACTAATCATACAAAGGCTACATAACGAGACTCCATATTTTCGTTTTTTTTAAGTAACTTCGACTTCATTTTTATTACAACACACATATTTTCTTATTTTGGTTAAACTATATTCACAACAAAAGACACAAAGAAATAAAGTAATTGTCGTCAAGATAATTTAGAATTATATTTTTCAAAAAAGTATTTCAACTTGACTTCAAAACTTTACTATGACGCTGTCTGTAACAGAAAAGACAATTTACAGTTTGTTTTGTTGAGGATGATAGAATTTGTGAGAGAGTTGATCGTTTGCTCTGGAACTTTAAGAGTTGAAGATTGTTTTCTTACATTCGATAAAAGTATCTTTTCATTTGTATTGTATTCATTTCTTTATCTATATATGTTACATCTATATATTATATGTATATATTACATTATATCTATATATTTATATATATTACATTTGAGCTACATATTTTTAAAACCGCCGCTAAGTGCCTTTTTAGTTTAGTTATTTATGTCTAATTGAGTGGACGGTACAACAGACAGGATGCATGTTTACATGAATTTGTTTTCTCTCACTAACACAACACACACTTGCATCTTATAACTAGATACTGATAGGAGAAACAATTTTAGCCATATTTAAAGAAGTTACAATCAAACATTAAAGTTATTCCGTTCATTCACAAAATAGATTACTTTAGGTTTTTATTTTTATTATACTCGTAACTATTTCTGTTACTTATTAAGGGTACACAATGTAAAGACTAGGACTACGTATTGTTGCGCGGGTCTGTGGACGGCGAACAAGGGTAGCTTGCTTCCCGATCATATCCAGACCCGAGTGTACGGCGTGTAGTGTACCTCGCGCGCCTCAAAGAGCCATCAGACCAACACAGATGGGGCCCTAGAGCCGATGCCTGGCCAGGTCGCGGGTGTAAGCGAAATGATGTACCGCGGCCAGGCTCGGAGCAGGAGTAGGTACGGGGGATTTTTAGTCGATAAGAGTCTGACACTCCCTCTTGCTCCACCCAGGACCAGAGGGGTCATTTGATGATTTACCCCTTTTTTAAAAAAAGGACTACGTATTGATAAAGTCACTAAAAATAATCACACTAAAAATAAGCAAATTCCGGTATTCTTTAAAAAGTTACTTGGTGTTCTTTTTAATCTTAACTTAATTTTTAACATCTTTAATACTTTTTTAACAACTTTTTTTAACTAAGGTACTGTCATTTATCGAAAATCAAAAACGTAATCGAGATTCGTACAACGGTTGAATATCACTCGTATTTGTATACAGATCTATACAGATCAGTTAATGTTATGTGATGATTCAGTAACATTAGAGTTGAAAAAACTTTTAGTCCCTTTACAACAACAGAAAGGTTTTATGTAATGTAATCAACTGTTTTTAAGATACCTTTTTTGTCAGATCAATTTGGAAGGTTTAATATACATATATGACTATAATCTAATATTGGTGGTTAGTATCTCTATCTCTTTAAAAATTATTAATTTTGAAATTACCTTCCTATGTACCTGTAAATCTGTTTAAACCTCCCTATTTTATTTTAAGTCTGTCTGTCTGTTAGTTTGTCCAACTCTATATCTGTTTCCATAATATATTTCATATAAATAGTTTCAGTGGTCTTTGTGTGATTCAGTAAACAGTCCCAACATTCAGACTTGTACATACACAATTACTAATGTCAGTATATCTGTATGTACGTAACGCTCACACATACCACACACACATACATGTACGAGTATACTTTGAAGCTGTTTCATTTTGGCTTCAGAGTTACTTTTGAATTTGTAGTAACTTGATTATTTATAGTAATAATATTACACAATTACATTAAAATATTATTAAAGTAACATCAAAAATAATTTAATAGTTAAAATAAACACAATAGTGTTCTTTTGTTGTAATAAACATGTTGTCATCGACATAACACTAGAATTGTAATGGGAATGATTATAAAAGATTGAAAATA
Source organism: Danaus chrysippus (assembly GCA_916720795.1). Lineage (NCBI taxonomy): Eukaryota > Metazoa > Arthropoda > Insecta > Lepidoptera > Nymphalidae > Danaus > Danaus chrysippus. Next base: position 3,681,764 of record CAKASE010000077.1, on the reverse strand, counting down.
TTCTCTTCAAAATGTTAATGTATTTCAAATATATATGTATAAATGTACATGAGGCCATTAATAACATGTATACATACAAGTATGTATACAGTGTCTAATGTATCATGTTTATACATGATACAATGAGACGAACACAATAAATTTTACTTTAGTTAATGTTATAGCTTCAGAGTAAATAATTATTAGTGAACCAAATTTATTTTCATCATAAATATGTCAAGACCTGTTTAAGTTTAGATTATCTTTTGAATTACTTTCATTTAAATAAATTAGAATATTTTTTTGTAACGTGATCAATAAAAAAATATTTTTAGTATGTACTTTATATTACAGGAGTTTGATATAATTCTATAAGACATAGAAAATATTTATATCCAGAAGAATATATACAGAAATAACATTTGTAATAATTATACAATATACAGCTTCTTTTCTGTATTTCTATTATTATTCTCTATATAATTTTTATAAAATATATTGATTGAGTTTATATAAAAATATTTAGGTACATGCAACTGTTTTGGTTACTTTAGATACATGAAGCTTTATGTAGTCTGAATAAATACAATTACTGATTTTGATTGAAACCACATTGAATTGGATAACAAATAATTTAATAAGAATAAAAAACCTCAAAAATTGTGACATCTGAATGATTATGTTTACATACAATATAATGTTTAAGAAAAATAAATTTACTAAAAATTGTTGAGACACTTTATAGAGAAAAGGTGATCTGAATATAGAAAGTAATAGAAGAACTTACAAAATCAAGAATAAAATTTCAATTTAAAACAGGCGCTTTGCTTTATAATCAATTTAAACAATAAATTGTAAACGGTTAAATAGTAAAGTTGAATAAAGTTCAGAAACAGAACGAAAGTTTAATACAATCTTTGATTTTGATTTTAGTGTAACTAGTTTGTGTTTTGTAACTTGTGTGAACTGAAGTGTCATATAAATAACTCAACTTTATCAATTAATGCTGCAGAGATTTAAGTCATGAAATTTACGACTTTAATTACAGTTAAGTTAAAGACTTAGAATTTATTAAATATTTAACATTTGTTGTTGTGAAAATTAATATCATAAGTTTGTTGCTGAACACAAGCTGTTTTTTCTTAACGACTGCAGTGCAATTAAAGGTGCTGTTGGTGCAATCACAGAACAAACATTTTGAAAATATGATCCTTGGAAGCAGGTTAAAATTAAACCTTGTTGTCACTATACAACGTGATCATATTTCTAAGATATGATTTAGTTTTTCAAACGCCAAGTTGTTTCTTTGTATATGTTAACAATCCTTTTAGACGTCCTTGTTTATTATATCTCCTCTCAGCTTACTATCCTTCACTATTCAAGCACTGACTGTTCCCCAAAGGACTGGATGCGAATGTGTTGAACGCTAGTACTGACACTTTATATTAAAGTCCGGTAGCGACTACACGAAAGTGGCTGAAACGTAAAAAACAATATCGATGTTAATACAAAAAAAAAGTTTTGCTCATTTATAAATTATTAATAAAATACAATATTTTATTAATTTTATTAATTAACTTTTGGTTAAAAAGGTTACAAACACAATACATTGGTTATTCAAATAAGTTTCTGTAATTATATTTTTTTACAATACTTTAATAGATATTGTAATCCATATACATTTTCTTCAGGTTTGAGAACGTGGATTCAGTTGCTGCTTTAATATTATAAGGAATATATATACGTGAGGATTCATCAAATATGTAATTTGTCATAAAATATTATCCTTCTTTTTATTATACAAACACAAAGAGCTAATTGAAGTCAGAAACCCCCGTTACTTCTAAATGAATTTATAAACCGCTCTCAAAAAGTGAACTTCAAAAGAATTAAGTGGATGCACTGAATAAAATATGTCAGTTCTTTGTAGGATTCTTTGGAAAAGAAAGAAAAGAGGAACGATTAATTCCCAAGTCTAAGCCCTTACTGGAGAACTTTCACTTTTACAAAAACGATATAAAAATTATTAATCTGTTTGTTTCATACTTCGAGGGGCGACTCTTCTTTATTTATTTATTTGGGAGGACCGAAATTAAGGTTTTAATAAATTTTCACAGGAATAAAATTTTTACATGATATCTTTTCTGTTCATTTATAAAATGGACATAAAGAAGGTGGTATTAAGTTTGTATTTTTAAGAATATAGTAAAGTGTAACAAAAATATTATAAAAAATCATATGTATGTTTTGTAGTAAAGCGATTGAAAACATAAGTAAAAAACATAGTAGATGTTATAGGTATTTTTGTTGCTCCCAAAAACTACTGAATGTATTGTGAGGAGAGTCGTATTTTATGTCAAGTCACGTGTTACAGATTCAAGATGGCGCTGTCAGTTGATAAAAATAACTATATTATCTAAGTATATAATTTTGTCTCGCAACCAAATCTTTAGCTAAGCTTAGCTTGGAATGGTTCCAGTGATAGAAGTCGGATGATTCATGATATAAAATATAATTAAAAGAATTTAAACATCCTCAAAACAGACATACACTACTTATAAATACAACATTGATTCATTAATTTATATGCATTGCTAAAAAATACTGTATTATTTTTGAGAGTAACAATAATAAATATATTAAATTCGTTTAAACTACTACGGCTACTAATCAATATATATATAACATGGCTGAAACTCTCTTGTGTAGTGTAACCTTGTGTAAGTACAGTGTTCTGATCACCTGCCAGAGAGGTCGAGACAAACTACTATCAGTTATCATTATCAGCTCTGAATACATCTGACGGTACATTCACCTACACATTACAGGAGATAGTTAAGTAGCATAGTTTAAATTCAGTTTAAATATTCACATGTCTATTGGTATAGAAAACTTTAATATGCATATTTATAAATTAATGAGAGACATTCGAATAAATAGTAGCTTGAAACGTATAACAATATTTGCAAATAAAAATAAAATTCTTTTCAAAAGACAGAATTTTTAAATACTTTTTTATAATTTGAGCTACTTTCAACATAACAAAAGCTGTTTCGTACAAAACGAGAGAAACTTCTTTTTAATGATGGTCTTTTTGTTTCCTTTCAAGAAGCTAAAGAAACAATGAACATACTAAAGAACAAACGAATATACGTTTGATGACACAGCGTGTGAAGACCTGACTCCGGACTCTGTTTATTGTTTGTTAAATGAAAAGATAAAACGTGGAATGTATTTTTTGTAATATATAATATATGTAGTACAGAATGTTTAAGTTGATGTTATATTATAATTTACAACAATTATAATGGCTACGTTCCTGTAGTTTAAAATAACGTTTTTCAAGTTTTTATTTAACATGCAACGTCTCTTATCAGTATGTATGTAGAAATTCAGTTTAGATGTCAACGCATAGTTTTAGTAATGTTAATATTTCGTTTTTAATACGACACGGATCAAGATGTGAGGCATAATGTTTAATACATTACGCAAATATGTGTATGAAAGGAAAATACTTGCTCAGGAGAAAGTAAAAATAATGTGAGACTATAGTATGAGTTTGAAATGAAAGAGTTTACTGAAAATAAGACTGTAAGTTTAAAAATGACAAGGCACAGATTACTGACAGCCCAAATGTGCATACTACATACCATCCATCTGTATAGACGTTATAAAGAAGGTGTTTATTTCAATTAAGATAGTTGTGTTTAATTTCCACAAAATATCACTTCGCTACAAAACGAAGAATGCTTACTATTATATTATGTTGAGCTTACATAGAAAGTGGAACACAAAATACAGAGTAGTAGCGGCCATCAGGCGATTGTATTCTTAGGCTCAGAGGTCTTTGCTTCTGTTCAAGGAATAGACTGTTTCAAATTAACGTGTAGAGGAATGCGTTTAGTAGAACGAGTAGACTGAGAAACGCGTCTAAAATGTACTAAAATGTAAAGTTAATAAATAGTTTTTACATTAAAACTTCTACAACCTTTTTTTTAACTTCTTTATAAAGTTTACGTCGCGGGAATCCGCTGGATGCGGGTGTCACAAGACCGGTCGTCGTGGAGATCCTTGGAGGAGGCATAGGCCTCCTAGGCGGACATAGGTCCTGCAGTGGACGTCTTTCGGCTGAAATGATGATGATGATAAAATTTACATGGTGTAAAAGTTTATCCTGTGTCTAGAGTATTCATATATAAAATCTTAGTCCGAACATTTCAATGCTTTAAATCATTAATATTACGTAATTAAATTTTCATTTTTTATATTTCAAAGACGTCAAATGAGCAGACGGACTACCAGATGGAAGGTAGGTACCATCGTCCATGGACATCTGTAACATAATGGATGTGAGGGACGCGTTGCTGACAGTGATGATGGGAGAGGAAGGGGGATAAGAAGGGAAACAACTCACTCACACATGGAACGAAACGCAGCCATAAAAGACTACTCACGAACATCTTCTATGAGAGATTTGTTATTGCCCAGTTGAGCCAGCCCATGTTCGGTATGTAGAAATTAACCATATTTAGGGTTTGACAATTAAAAATACAGTTAACAAAACATTTATAACAATAATTTTGTTGCAAATTCTAATATTAATTATTTTAAGGATAGAGGTTAATAAATTAACAAAAAATTCATTTTCCTTAAAGTGCAGTGAAAGAGGTTATCATATGGAATTCAATTTCAAACCATACTGAGGAGCAAACGTAAATTGGAAATTTTTCGAGTCAACGAATCTTCAAATGAAACTAATATTTTCGGATTTTACTTCGCGTTTTATTTTTTATTAGAAACTACATACTCTCGACGTTTCGGCTACTTTTCAGCAACCGTGATCACGGGCAGACGAGATGTGAGTGTCTGTCAGTTGGTCTGGTTATTTTATCTCCTACCGCCATCGATTTCTTAATTTTCTTGCGTACCGTTCTGGATACCGGCAGAATGCTCTCACGGTGTCTCGAGGTTCTGCGGTGTGGTCACGGTTGCTGAAAAGTAGCCGAAACATCGGGAGTATGTAGTTTCTAATAAAAAATAAAACGCGAAGTAAAATCCGAAAATATTAGTTTCATTTAAATGAGTACTCGCGAAAATCTTAGACCTCACAACGAATCTTCAATTGAAATGAACGCATGCGATAATTCTTTAATATCTTTAAACTCTAACTAACGGGAAGGAACTAAAAACATTTCTTTATTTATCGCCGACTTCTTTATTTAATAATAATTATTAACCTGTGTGTGTATATGTAAATGTTTTCTTAGATTTTAATTATTATTTATTATCTCATGTTACTTACTTTAAACATCATTCATGTTTACATTTATGTTATGTCTAAATAAATTTTAAGGTCGGCAACGCACTCTGGTGCCTTCGGGCTCGAGTGTTCATGGGCGGCGATGATCATCTACCATCGGATGGCTAGCCTGTTCGTTTGCCCCCTGTTATAAAAAAAATGTAATATAATTTTCTGAGTAATGTTAGTTACATGCCTGCGGTCCAAATAATATTCCACTGGTATCGAGGTTTAGTAAAAATATAAGAATGAAGCTTTTCAAACTAAGAGCAAGATAAATATTGAAAGAGGCTATGAACGAGGAACGTGAGGTGAAAAAAATATATATGGCTTCTTAAAAGATATTGTATTATTTAAATATTCACTTTACAAATTACAAAATCTTAAAAATGATTTTTTTATCCTAAAAAGGTGAGAGTGTAAATATTTATTATAATATTTGCAACTAAAATGTGATATTTGCATATAAATTATTATACATACCATATCTTAGGCCGGAAATTCTTCCTTAAAATGAAATATATCTTCTACATTCACAACAGGTAAAGTATGTCTCCGTCTTGAGAAGAAGATCGACAACCAAAAGATGTAGACCCTGGCTTTGTGTCTGCAAGATCGATAGTAAACAGGGGGTGAAGAAATATATGTTGGTATTCCACCATCCCCTTATGATTATAATAAACTGTATTTGTATAGAAATTAATTACTTTGATAGTTGACAAAATATTATTTACACTATCTCGGCACAATAAATGTTTTTTTTTATTTTTCCAGTCAAGTTTATAGGACCTCATGTTATTTTAATGTGAAATCAATTTGTAAGCTCTGAATCTAGAGCATTTTATTTATTGCTCTTTAAATTAATGAAATTCATAGAAAGGTGTCTAAAATGAATCTTAGGCTTAATTTTATAAAACCGAAAGTCATTCCTGTTTAATTGTAATTCACCATATTAAATATTTTATTTACGAGATGGACGGACGACCTAGTCAAGGCCGCGGGTGCACGGTGGATGTAGGCCGCCTCCGACCGTAGCGTTGTTGATGAGGGAGGTCTATGTCCAGCAGTGGACCTCACGTGGCTGAAGAGAGAGAAAGGACATTCAAATATTATCTTGTATCTATACATTCATATTTCATACTAACCATCAACAATATGACTTCGTAATAAATAAATATAAAATCTTCATATATTTCTTTTATGAAATCCATTGCATTACAATAATAATAATCGCTGTTATAATTATCAGACGAAAATATTATTTTCTTTACTTTTGCTATACTATAAACTTAAAATTATTAAAATTTGAAAACCACTTACATCACTTCGTCTAGTTTTGATGATAAATAATATTTTTGTTTTCTCGTCTTTATTATATTTTATCTTTATATAACTGTATTGGTATATCTTATACGACTAGGATAGAAGATTGAAATATTTATTAAGGACCTAAAGACCTATTTATTAAGGACCGCCAGTATTACTCACTCATAGTAAAACAAAGTAAATGGTGAAATAGCATGAAGTTTCTTACTTAACTTTAAACCAATTACTTCCAGTAAAACCAATATCCAACTCCAAATTGTTTCAATGGCTACAAGAGTTCTTCCAACTTTATATAAATTAACTCGTATAAATGTGGGAGAATCTGCTCGGGCCTGGAAGTTCACACAAAATAAAAATTAAAAGTACTGTCATTGAAAACTGAGAGGCTTAAGAAATATTGTTTTCTTAACACATCAGGAGTCAATGAATATAAATAATAAAGTGACTTAAGATGTTAGGGTTTAATACATATATGATACAAAAACGGTGAGGCGTGAGTGACGTTTTCGTGTTTTATATCTAATTAAAGAATGTTATTTTACTTATAATACTCAGTACTCGGTGATGTGATACTAATAATATTCGGTACATTTTGTGTAACGTTACGTACATGAGGTTTTGTTCATCTATACTAATATTATAAAGCTGAAGAGTTTGTTTGTTTGTTTGTTTGAAAGCGCTAATCTCCGTAACTACTGGTTCGAATTGAATAATTCTTTTTGCATTGGATAGTCCAGTTATCGAGGAAGGCTGTAGGCTATATAACATCACGCTACGACCAATAAGAGCAAAGATATAGTGGTAAATGTGTAAAAAACGGGAGAAATTATTTCATCTTTGAAGTCTTCCATTGCGTGCGCCGTGAAAACGGTTCAAGATACACAAAAAATATGTAGCAAAGAATAATAGCTCTTTTAATGATCTAAAAAACAGTTTGCGACAGTATATGTCTATCTTTTAAGATTAACTCACAAAAACCGTTTTTATGGTACCTAATTTGGTCGAAATAATTTGTTTAAGTTGTATCAACATAATAATAATAATCTTTATTCAAATATACAAATAAATATGTTGTTGGTTAAGAGTACTTTATTGTGAATAAAAAAAACATAGGTTTTATCCTGAAAATTCTACGGGAACTCGACCATTCCTAAAACCCCGCAAGAACGGGAACTATGTTGGAAGAACCAAAAATCTGTCGGAAGTCACTATTCCACGCTGACGAAGTCGCGGTAAAAGCTAGTCTTATTATAAGTTGGTTGGTTTACATTCTTTATCTTTATAATAGTCACGTAACTATCTAACATATATTTAGTACACTTACAACATGTTCCCCTGTATTAGAAGCTCCGTGTACTCGCCTCTGGTATTCATCGTCTGTTATCATCTTCGTTTGTTTTTATTACAATAGAAAATGTATTCAAAATTAAACTTCCTTCATGTGATCCTTTCTGAGTGTAACTGGAATATTATATAAATTAAAAATTATTAACATATTTAACTATAATCTTAATTATACATATACATACATAAACATGATATAAAAATTTGATGGATTACATTTTGAAAACGAATACACAGAATGATGTTTTATTGGATCAGTATAATTTGGTTGCTCAGTGATGTGTAGAGTTGTTCTGTGACGGACGCTGTTATTTACGAGTAAATATGTGATAAAATTACAATGAAATATAAAAAATATACGTTTCTATAATTTCCTTTGACTATTTAATGCTAAATAATCTAATCATTAGTCAGAGACTTTTTTAATCTTTGATTTATCTTTTTGTTGGACCCGTTTGTTTAAGTCCCGTGAAGACCACCACACACTACTGCACTGTTTTATTCATTGAGTTTCTTTTGTTCTTTAAATCCGTTTCATCAAACTGTTTCCATCAATATAGACAGGATAAAATGTTCAGGATCTCTTTTCATTATATATTTTTATTATCTACTGTAACTGTTAATAAAATCTCTAATAATATCACATTGACAGCTACAGTTGTTATAACCTTACCTTGTGTATGATATATAAAGTTTTATAAACTTAAAACAAACTCTTTGTTTTGTAATTAATATATTTTAAACAAGTCGAATTAAATTGTAATATTATTATGAGCATACACATAGTGGAGTTTTTACTACTTTACTATTTCTTGATTGTTTAAATACTGTACTACTACATATGAAAATACACAATAGGTTTTTGTTGGACAATTCGATTCTTCTATATCATTTTTATATGTGACACATATAATAATAACACTTACAAAATTATACCTTAATGTCATTGAACTTTGATGTCAAATTTTCTTTGTTTTTATCTTCCACAGTACGTCGTGTAGTTGTCCCTCGTCACTTGAATAATAGAATACGAAAAACGTGTCAGTATAGTAACGTCACTTCTAATATTGACTATAGAGTCACAGTATAAGGTGATCCTTAATGAGATATAACAATGTGATCATCTCATTAAATATACCAATTGAACACACGCTGAGATTGTGTTTTTGTAACAAATATTGAGTAGATAATGTGATCATGAACATAAAATATTCAACAAGGACTTGGTTTATTAAACGAAGCATACTAATTTAGAAATGAGGAGATATCAGCGTCTGTTGATGAGTTAATTATTACAGTTTAATAAACATTATATTCTTGAACATGTTAATATAAATACCATAAGCAGTTACTGCTATTGAAGCTTGTTCTGTATAAGGTTTGAGTGGTTCCTGAGGTCGCTGACGTTTAGGGTGTTAAGATCCCGATATATAACGAACTTCACTGAGATGCTTATTTGATGAAATATATTTTATATTCAATATATGACAATAATTATATTGCATAATGAGATCTGACATATTCGCGAGTCATATAAATGAAACTAATATTTTGCAGATATACTACGCGGTCTGATCTATAATATAAAAAGGAATCGCAAAATGTGTTAGTAAGCGCATAACTCAACAACGCCTGGACCAATTTGGCCAATTTTTTTTTTTAATGTTCGTTGAAGTGCAAGGATGGTTTTTACGGCTGGAAAAAATCGAATAATTGCCGGGAAAACCCCAAAAACAACCCTTTTCTTTTACACATACAAACATTTTCTAACTAAAACGCAGAATCAATTTGAGCTTTATTGCTATTTTATAAAGTTCATAATCAATTACAAGCACTAACTTGTAAAAAATAAAACAAACAGGGTGAGCTAAATGAAACCGTATAAAAAGTAACTTCATTGAGATAAAAAGGTAACAGATATTTCTTGATTATAGGGCAGTACGAAGTCCGCCGAGTCAGTTAGTTTTTGATAAAAACTATACATACTTTAGAGCAACCGAAACGTCGCACTATGGAAAAATCGCCTATGTTTCATGTCAAACCTCCGTATCTCAGTTATTTCAAAACTGAATGATCTGTAATTTTGCACACATATACGTGAAAGTATATATAAGCCTTATGGCTTAATATAAAAAATAATAATTTTGAAAATTATGTTTATTAATTTATTTAAAAAATAAAAATATATAAAATTATGTTTAAATATGTTTTGGCACCGTATCAGAAAAGGCGCAAATAGGCGCAACTTGTATTTCCTTATGTAAACTAATATATAAAGATTGTAAAGCAACAAATACCTCGACGGCGGTAAAGGGTTAGGTGTCGTTAAAAAAAAGAACCCGAAAATGATAACAGCTTAAACTACATATATTGGTTAGTTGTAATTTATTTATTTATTATACGTAATATTATTTAAGAAACGTTATAAGGAGATTATAAGCATTTCAAAATTATGTAATACTTATAAATTTATATCAAAAACTTTCGAGTAATGTGGCGTTGAATTGTAGTAATGTATTGTGCCAAAATCACATCATTGAACATGAGTTAGCTTTTATACCTTTTTATATACATACATTACATACTGTTTGCAAAAAAATATTTAAAAATTATATAAAAGAAAGTTTATTTATAAGACTAAAATAATTAATTAGTTTTACTCCATAACAACGACTTTCATGTGAAAGGGTTTTTAGACGGCCTTGTAAGGGGCTTTTCCATAATGCGTCGGGAGTATGTAGTTTTTATCAAAAATAAAGTCACTTTGTATATCCGCAAAATATTAGTTTTATTTAAATGTCATTAGTTGCCTCATAAATTTCAGTCCAGAGTATGACTAAAAAAGTTTTTTTTTTTAATATTTCACCGGTTTGACTATTAAACCACTTCCATGCCAATCGAAATTATGAAACCCATAGAACATGCAAACGTTTACTTACCATCTTCAGCATCAGAATCCTTCAATGTTACAAAAGCGAAAGTTTGTATGTGTGGAGGTATGGATAATACTTAGTTACTTTTTATTCAAATCTAACGAACAACAAAAAAAAAACAGTACATAACTTCAAATGTCACTATCACCGGTAATGAACTATTTGTCTCAAGTATCGATTGATAATTGACATAGAGGATGGATCGACAAATTAGATGCTTGTCAAACGTCAAATATTATGTTTGCGTCCAGAAATTTAAAATTGTTCTACTGAAATATAAACAATCTGATACTAAGTTAATATGATTGTGCTACCAAATGTAAGTAGTAAAAAAATACGTTTATTTTTAACCTAATGAAGATGATTACGTAGTTAGAAAGATATAAAAAATTCTTATTAGTTATTCATTCTAAACTATTCTTTTAAGTTGATTTCTAATCACTTCAAAGTGAAAACGAAAGTATTTTCATATTAATTGACCTTTTAAACATTCCAATCGTTTCAGCCGTTGTCAAGGTTTGGTGACACTAACGAACAGCAATAAAATTATAATACATAAGGTCGTTTATGAAATGTTCTGTTTTCTGCTGAAGTTCTTTCAGAGATGTTACATGATCATTAAACTTTCAGGGCGGATGACGAAGATTGCGTTATTTATTTTTTTTGTGTTGAACTTTATATTCATGGTTCAAATATTACACAGCAAAGAAAAAAAAATATTGTTTGATTTTAAAAGGAAAATTTTAAAGAAACTCAAACCAAATTTATAGAACACGTCAGTGTTTATTATTCCATCGTCTCCCTCTTACTAGTTGGTGGAGGCCTCAGATCACTTCATTATGAGGTTGTAATATCGTTACTATGTAGGAATTATAAAAAAAAAAAATGGTAAAAATATGGGAACCGTGTTTAATTTAACGACGCGGTGTATGAAATATTTGATGAAGAGAATCTTTATTTTATTTATTACGTGGTACATTTTTGTTCATCAAATGGTATGATATTATTAATAATGTATATTTTTAAATATTATAAACTTACATCTACTCGTAATATAAACAATCACAGTTTAAAATATGTTTTTGTTTTTAAAATATTACCTTCATGAAATGTGTTATTGGAAGTTCTGATATCACTTTAGAAGTGTGCGAGTATGAGGAATTAATTTTAATTGGATTTCCAGTGTAGTGTTGTTGAGATATTAAATAGCTTACATCTGTTTGTCACTCGTGAAATATTTAAGGTAATGTAACATCGTTTACACGACGACGTCTTGATGACGGATTGGATGGATGGATGGATGGATGGATGGATTGATGACTTTAATGACGGACATCGCACATTTAATTCATAAAAACAGTTTTTTATTTGACAATGTTTTAATTTTGTGTGACTATTATTTGCTAGGTCATCATATCAAAGCTGAAAATTTCAAACAAGTTCGATTAAAGCTGTTGTCTGTAATTTATCATCAAAGTGATTTAAATAGTTCATAGTTTTATTTAGCCACCTTTACAATTCCTTTTTCTTTAACTTTGAAATTGATTGCAGTTGCGTAATTTACCAGATTTCTTACTGTTCTTAAATTTTATTCCCTTTTCAGGTGTTTCCCAGATGTAACGAAACGAAAACAAGTAACGAAACTTGGAAGGCAAGAAATCTTTAGTAAATTTTAGACATTTTCGAAAGATTTCTTCTTTCAGAACGAACAAACAACAATCCTTAAGATTAAATGATTTTTATTTACTGATCAAACTGTCATCAAAAATTATTTTGAACGTAATCTATTTCATAAAAATAAGTTTTGCAGTTCTATTGGAAAAAAATACAGCCAATTAGCTATGACAAAGTTATCATCACATTTTTGTTAATATACATAGAACGGATATATCATACATATTTGGTATCTTTATTTGAATTGTGATTAAAGCATTCTTTTAAAATTGTTTTATATTCATTGTGAAAAACACTTAAGCCATGCTATAAGTTATATTCGAATGATTCAAAAAAACGAATATACATTAGTATTGAAAGAAAATGTCAAACTTTAACTGAAAAATTTAAGTTATAAAAAATTACTATAAACACTTATTAAATACAAAAAATATAACTTTAAATCCCATATAGTATTGCTAACATGTTTTTCATAGTATAATATTGTTCCAGGGTGTAGTAACCTCTGCCCCCTGGCCAGTACGTCCTTGAACCTGTGCCGCTGCTGCTGAGCGTGCGGCAGCTGGGGATGACGACCACGAGATGACGTCACGGAGCTGGGGAACGATATTTATGATATATATAACTTATAAAAAACATTCTCGTGTCACAATGTTCGTTCCCGTACTCCTCTGAAACGGCTTGACCGATTCTCGTAAAATTTTGTAAGCATATTGAGTAGGTCTGAGAATCGGCCAACATCTATTTTTCCTTCCCCTAAGTGATAGGGGCTGTTCATCCCTAATTTTTGTTTTGATTTGGAGGAAAGGTTTTGTTTTTTTTTTTATCAAGTGGCATAAGAAAATACATAAAATCCTAAATATTAATTTTTTTATCACCAACCCCTACTTTTGATATGACAAAACAACGTTTGCTCGGCAGATAGTATATATTAAATATTAAATAATCAAAACTAAGACAACCATTAAATTAGTGCTTAATATAGAAAAATATCTCTTAATTAAACGTTATTTCATTTAATATTTGTTACAAGTGCGTTGTCGAACTGTATATTCATAAATGTTTTTATTATAAGTGTAATTCTCATATAAGTGATAATAATGTCTTAATGGAAATAAAATATCATAAAGGATACATTATTTATAGGCGTAAAATCGTTAATAATTAATTAGTATATAAAGAAAATATATATAAATTAGATAGATTAATCAAATGTAGCAATATATTAACACACTATCAGATCATAAAGGTTTTGTATAATAGTGAAATCCCACAGTAATACCTCGGATAGGAAGGTCTGTAATTCCAGGTGTTGGTGCAGCAGCTTCCTATTAAGACCTGTAGCACCTCGCAGTGACCGCCACGCCTTACTGAGCGCCTGCTGTCTCAGCGCTATCTGCTGGGAGTTACTTCCTCCTGGAGCACCTGGAAATAGTTTTAATATCACTACAACTATCTCTTCTACCTGGCAACTTCCCAGCTTTAGCCAGGGTCTACCTTACATGTCGTGATAGTTTTGGCTAATTGTTTTTACGACCGGCCGCCTGCCTGACATCAACCCTCTTTGGGAATGCATTAATCAGTGATGTCTAAATATTCTTAGAAAGTACATATGCCTCGGAAATATCACATTGGTACTTGTTCGGGCCAGGATGTATATTACTACAACTATAAAATACTGCAAAAATCAGTTAAAATCTTATTTAAGCAGAATTAGGCTACATTAAAGGAGGAGCTATGATATTATGAAATAGATTTTGACAAGTATTCATTTAAATGAAACTAATATTTATCATATCGTCTGCCCGTGATCATGATACTGTAAAGTAAACGAAACGTCGGAAATATGTAGTTTTTTATCAAAAAGTTCATCCAAAAAATATTAGTTTTATTTAAATGAATACTCGCGAAAATCTTAGATTTCATTATAAGTCAATCTTAATAGTTACTCTGTGTCTATGAGTTTGCATTTCTTATCACTGTTTTGTACACAATTATTGTTGCTTTGAGGGTGTATATTTTAAATTTCATGTTTAAAGCAAAATTTATTGTAAGAATATGTTAAACTACCTAGTGATACATTTATTATGATTGTCGAAGTTTTAATTTAAAATACATAATATGTTTAAAGTCATAATTTTCTCAAGTCTGCGCGTCTATAGCGACCATATCGTTCTCGGCTGCGTCGTGGTCCCTCAAGAGGGCGGTGGCGGGCCCGGCGCTACCCGGCCCGCGCCAGAAGGTCCCCGGCGTCGCGGTGGAAGCGGTGGATCTCGCCAGGAGCAGCCAGGCGCTGGCTGCGGGACTGGATCTGTTCTACCAGACGCTGCCAGGACTCGCTGGAATGTATGAATTGTATGTATTTGAGTTGTGGATTATGTAAATTAGATCTTATAAATATGTAATTAAAATTCATTTTGCCTTGTTTTAAATGACATGTGGAATTTTTGAATTAGATCTTATGTGTATGTTATTAAGTCTCATTTTTCTTTGTCTAAATTAAATTCCATATCTAGTTATTAAGTCTTATTTTAACTTGTACAAATTTATTTGCATTTGTGGAATGTCTTATTTAGATTCTATACCTGTATACATGTCATTAAGTCTCAATATTCTTTGGTATAAATTTGATTCGAACATGTTGAGTATATATAGTAGATCCTATATGTATGTTATTAAGGGTCATTCTCCAAGTTCCCCTCACCCGAGCACTTCCTGTCTCTTTTCAATGTCAGCGATGTATGGGCTGTCTGAGGCGACCAGCTTCTTGGCCAGCTCCTCACACTAGTTGAACCTCTCCGCCCCACTCTCTACACGGTGACAGAGCTCTTCAAACTTGGACCTAAGGATCTGTGGTTGGGGAAATATGATGTCTTAGATTATAGATATAATTAAATGGTTTTGGAGGATATTTTAATGAAACTAAAACTTTAGGTATATTTAATATTATGACATGCTAATCTTTGCACATCCTTGTGAGATACAAGAAATAAAAAAAAAACACTAAATTACGTACTAAATGCTCAAATTGACTTAAATTTCAACGAAATTTAGTATTCATTCGTTAGTTTCTAAAAATAGGATTGCTGAACGGATTTCCGTGAAGTTTCAAAGCTTAATATTTGAAGATATAACTGAATAATGTCTCCATCACCAAGTGTGATGGCTGGAGCACCCTCTCATCATCATCATCATCATCTACATATCGTTACTCACCAGTAAGTGTTTATAGTCCTGTCCGTAGTCTTCACTGGAGGCGGCTGCTTGCAGCTTCGCAACTCATTCCTCCAACTCAGCGCTCTCAGCCAGATATTCATGTCTAAGGATAGACACACATATTTTTAGAGGATATCCTATTTATATATTCCTATAACACACATATACTAGTCTTTGTCAGCAACTTCTTCATAATCAACTTCAGGAATAGAAAGGCGTTACTGTGTAACGCTTAAGAAGCAGTAAATAACAAGTCTTTGTTAAGTAGTTATTTATTTAAATTTCGACCTCGCTTAATGAAAAGTATGCTACGTCAGTCTCCTGTTTCGAAACTACCTCGAGACAAATTTACAAATTCTTATAGCCCTTCTTAGTAGTGCGACGAATATGATATGTATATATATATATATATATAGTATCTCTCACCTGCACACATTCCCCACGAGCGCGGCCTACCTGCTCGCTGCCAGTCTCTGCAGCCTAGCCAGACTGCCAGCCAGCTGGTCATGTCAGGTGACCAGCGCGGCACCCTCAGGATGACCACCGGAAGCCATGGATTGCGCCACGTGACCCATTTCCGCTATGATCGCCGCGTATGTGTCCAGCTCGAGTTCTACGGCCTGTTGGTAGGTTAAAGAGGAATTGTAAGATAATGCTGAATATACTCTGTATTATTATATGTCTGTTAATTGAAAGTGTTAGAAATTTAAATAATGACAACTTCTGATTTAAGTCCATATATATATGTTAGATGTCATACTCCTGCCAAACGGCTTAACCGATTTTTATGAAAGTTTATATGCATATTCAATAATTTTAACAATTTGCTACTATCTATATTTCATACCCCTAACTATAAGGGCGGCCCACTTTTAACACCTTATTTAATTTTTTTTGGACAACCTTTCATAATGTGGCATTATAAAATACATACAACCCTTAATTATCACTCTTCTATCACCAACCCCTATTTTTAATATTTGTTTTATAAATATTTGATCCTACTCAATAACTGATAAATTTTCACTTCATAAGTCACTTGATGACTTACATATATGTATATAGTGATTTATCATACATTTCAAATAGCTCAAAAATTGTGTGATATGACGAAAATCTAATTCTTAGCTATGTATATATATATATATATATTACCTTATGCCGCGTGAGTAGTTGAATCGCTCTATGTCTATCATTGCCGACGTCACCGAAAGCCAGTGCGGCGGCCTTGTCAGCCACACAGGAGTCGACTTCAACTGCGTCATGCAGGAACTACTGAGCCTTGAGCGCCAGCTCCAGCCGGGCCACGCGCTCCTCCGCCGCCGATGATACAGAGGAGTACGCCTCTTCAAGCTCCTGGCACAGCTGCTTGATCTGGAATGTGATCGTTATAGTTTAGTGAGTGGAGTAGGAAAATAAATTATATGTATATGCATTAACTAATCTTCTTCCTAAAAATTTCCCAGTTTTAGCCAGGGTGTGCCTAAGATGTGTGAATAGTTTTGCGTAATTGTTTTTACGACCGGACGCCTGCCAGACATCAACCCTCTTTTGGAATGCATTAATCAATGATGTCTAAATACTCTTATAAAGTACATATGACTCGGAAAAATCACATTGATACTTGCCAGGACCGAACCCGCGCCTTCATGCATGAGAGGCGGGACTTTTAACCACTAGGCCACAACTGACTGAGGAAATGAATTATATGTGTATACATAAATTAATATAATACAAATTGGTGTTTCAGTTAATGTCGCGTTCACACTGTTTACTTCGCTGTAAGCAACAGTACTATGCACATGTGCTTGGAATCTACTCTCAATCTCTCTCCTACTTTCTACATTTGTGTATCTTTCTTTCCCTTCGTTGAACGTTTAACGCAACCTTGTTGGTAGTCGCATAAGAAGTTTCACTTCAAGAATTAGCAGGTAGCATGTCGGCGTGGAGTACATGGCGTACATTTGATGTTTGAAGCCTTCTTCATTGACAAAACTGAAAAATATAATTAATATATATATAATAACATATATTTATGTATATTAATATAAACTCCAAATATTGTAATGTGTGGTTCATTTTAAATTGTATAACATATAACGAAACTGTTACCAAGAAGACAACTTGTCATTACTTCTCCTGGTGCGTCGTCTGCAGGTAGCATGTCGGCGTGGAGTACATGGCGTACATTTGATGTTTGAAGCCTTCTTCATTGACAAAACTGAAAAATATAATTAATATATATATAATAACATATATTTATGTATATTAATATAAACTCCAAATATTGTAATGTGTGGTTCATTTTAAATTGTATAACATATAACGAAACTGTTACCAAGAAGACAACTTGTCATTACTTCTCCTGGTGCGTCGTCTGCAGGTAGCATGTCGGCGTGGAGTACATGGCGTACATTTGATGTTTGAAGCCTTCTTCATTGACAAAACTGAAAAATATAATTACATATATTTATGTATATTAATATAAACTCCAAATATTGTAATGTGTGGTTCATTTTAAATTGTATAACATATAACGAAACTCTTACCAAGAAGACAACTTGTCATTACTTCTCCCGGTGCGTCGTCTGCAGGTAGCATGTCGGCGTGGAGTACATGGCGTACATTTGATGTTTGAAGCCTTCTTCATTGACTAAACTGAAAAATATAATTAATATATATATAATAACATATATTTATGTATATTAATATAAACTCCAAATATTGTAATGTGTGGTTCATTTTAAATTGTATAACATATAACGAAACTGTTACCAAGAAGACAACTTGTCATTACTTCTCCTGGTGCGTCGTCTGCAGGTAGCATGTCGGCGTGGAGTACATGGCGTACATTTGATGTTTGAAGCCTTCTTCATTGACAAAACTGAAAAATATAATTAATATATATATAATAACATATATTTATGTATATTAATATAAACTCCAAATATTGTAATGTGTGGTTCATTTTAAATTGTATAACATATAACGAAATTGTTACCAAGAAGACAACTTGTCATTACTTCTCCTGGTGCGTCGTCTGCAGGTAGCATGTCGGCGTGGAGTACATGGCGTACATTTGATGTTTGAAGCCTTCTTCATTGACAAAACTGAAAAATATAATTACATATATTTATGTATATTAATATAAACTCCAAATATTGTAATGTGTGGTTCATTTTAAATTGTATAACATATAACGAAACTGTTACCAAGAAGACAACTTGTCATTACTTCTCCTGGTGCGTCGTCTGCAGGTAGCATGTCGGCGTGGAGTACATGGCGTACATTTGATGTTTGAAGCCTTCTTCATTGACAAAACTGAAAAATATAATTACATATATTTATGTATATTAATATAAACTCCAAATATTGTAATGTGTGGTTCATTTTAAATTGTATAACATATAACGAAACTCTTACCAAGAAGACAACTTGTCATTACTTCTCCTGGTGCGTCGTCTGCAGGTAGCATGTCGGCGTGGAGTACATGGCGTACATTTGATGTTTGAAGCCTTCTTCATTGACAAAACTGAAAAATATAATTAATATATATATAATAACATATATTTATGTATAATAATATAAACTCCAAATATTGTAATGTGTGGTTCATTTTAAATTGTATAACATATAACGAAACTGTTACCAAGAAGACAACTTGTCATTACTTCTCCTGGTGCGTCGTCTGCAGGTAGCATGTCGGCGTGGAGTACATGGCGTACATTTGATGTTTGAAGCCTTCTTCATTGACAAAACTGAAAAATATAATTAATATATATATAATAACATATATTTATGTATATTAATATAAACTCCAAATATTGTAATGTGTGGTTCATTTTAAATTGTATAACATATAACGAAACTGTTACCAAGAAGACAACTTGTCATTACTTCTCCTGGTGCGTCGTCTGCAGGTAGCATGTCGGCGTGGAGTACATGGCGTACATTTGATGTTTGAAGCCTTCTTCATTGACAAAACT
Organism: Danaus chrysippus; assembly: GCA_916720795.1. Classification (NCBI taxonomy): domain Eukaryota; kingdom Metazoa; phylum Arthropoda; class Insecta; order Lepidoptera; family Nymphalidae; genus Danaus; species Danaus chrysippus. The sequence goes on along the minus strand of CAKASE010000077.1, from coordinate 3,662,007 downwards.
GAAAAATATAATAAATATATATATAATAACATATATTTATGTATATTAATATAAACTCCAAATATTGTAATGTGTGGTTCATTTTAAATTGTATAACATATAACGAAATTGTTACCAAGAAGACAACTTGTCATTACTTCTCCTGGTGCGTCGTCTGCAGGTAGCATGTCGGCGTGGAGTACATGGCGTACATTTGATGTTTGAAGCCTTCTTCATTGACAAAACTGAAAAATATAATTAATATATATATAATAACATATATTTATGTATATTAATATAAACTCCAAATATTGTAATGTGTGGTTCATTTTAAATTGTATAACATATAACGAAACTGTTACCAAGAAGACAACTTGTCATTACTTCTCCTGGTGCGTCGTCTGTAGGTAGCATGTCGGCGTGGAGTACATGGCGTACATTTGATGTTTGAAGCCTTCTTCATTGACAAAACTGAAAAATATAATTACATATATTTATGTATATTAATATAAACTCCAAATATTGTAATGTGTGGTTCATTTTAAATTGTATAACATATAACGAAACTCTTACCAAGAAGACAACTTGTCATTACTTCTCCTGGTGCGTCGTCTGCAGGTAGCATGTCGGCGTGGAGTACATGGCGTACATTTGATGTTTGAAGCCTTCTTCATTGACAAAACTGAAAAATATAATTAATATATATATAATAACATATATTTATGTATATTAATATAAACTCCAAATATTGTAATGTGTGGTTCATTTTAAATTGTATAACATATAACGAAACTGTTACCAAGAAGACAACTTGTCATTACTTCTCCTGGTGCGTCGTCTGCAGGTAGCATGTCGGCGTGGAGTACATGGCGTACATTTGATGTTTGAAGCCTTCTTCATTGACAAAACTGAAAAATATAATTAATATATATATAATAACATATATTTATGTATATTAATATAAACTCCAAATATTGTAATGTGTGGTTCATTTTAAATTGTATAACATATAACGAAACTGTTACCAAGAAGACAACTTGTCATTACTTCTCCTGGTGCGTCGTCTGCAGGTAGCATGTCGGCGTGGAGTACATGGCGTACATTTGATGTTTGAAGCCTTCTTCATTGACAAAACTGAAAAATATAATTACATATATATATAAAAACATATATTTATGTATATTAATATAAACTCCAAATATTGTAATGTGTGGTTCATTTTAAATTGTATAACATATAACGAAACTGTTACCAAGAAGACAACTTGTCATTACTTCTCCTGGTGCGTCGTCTGCAGGTAGCATGTCGGCGTGGAGTACATGGCGTACATTTGATGTTTGAAGCCTTCTTCATTGACAAAACTGAAAAATATAATTACATATATTTATGTATATTAATATAAACTCCAAATATTGTAATGTGTGGTTCATTTTAAATTGTATAACATATAACGAAACTCTTACCAAGAAGACAACTTGTCATTACTTCTCCTGGTGCGTCGTCTGCAGGTAGCATGTCGGCGTGGAGTACATGGCGTACATTTGATGTTTGAAGCCTTCTTCATTGACTAAACTGAAAAATATAATTAATATATATATAATTACATACATTTATGTATATTAATATAAACTCCAAATATTGTTATCTGTAATTGTATAACATATAACGAAACTGTTACCAAGAAGAGAACTTTTCATTACTTCTCCCGGTGCGTCGTCTGCAGGTAGCATGTCGGCGTGGAGTACATGGCGTACATTTGATGTTTGAAGCCTTCTTCATTGACAAAACTGAAAAATATAATTACATATATTTATGTATATTAATATAAACTCCAAATATTGTAATGTGTGGTTCATTTTAAATTGAATAACATATAACGAAACTGTTACCAAGAAGACAACTTGTCATTACTTCTCCTGGTGCGTCGTCTGCAGGTAGCATGTCGGCGTGGAGTACATGGCGTACATTTGATGTTTGAAGCCTTCTTCATTGACAAAACTGAAAAATATAATTACATATATTTATGTATATTAATATAAACTCCAAATATTGTAATGTGTGGTTCATTTTAAATTGTATAACATATAACGAAACTCTTACCAAGAAGACAACTTGTCATTACTTCTCCTGGTGCGTCGTCTGCAGGTAGCATGTCGGCGTGGAGTACATGGCGTACATTTGATGTTTGAAGCCTTCTTCATTGACAAAACTGAAAAATATAATTAATATATATATAATAACATATATTTATGTATATTAATATAAACTCCAAATATTGTAATGTGTGGTTCATTTTAAATTGTATAACATATAACGAAACTGTTACCAAGAAGACAACTTGTCATTACTTCTCCTGGTGCGTCGTCTGCAGGTAGCATGTCGGCGTGGAGTACATGGCGTACATTTGATGTTTGAAGCCTTCTTCATTGACAAAACTGAAAAATATAATTAATATATATATAATAACATATATTTATGTATATTAATATAAACTCCAAATATTGTAATGTGTGGTTCATTTTAAATTGTATAACATATAACGAAACTGTTACCAAGAAGACAACTTGTCATTACTTCTCCTGGTGCGTCGTCTGCAGGTAGCATGTCGGCGTGGAGTACATGGCGTACATTTGATGTTTGAAGCCTTCTTCATTGACAAAACTGAAAAATATAATTAATATATATATAATAACATATATTTATGTATATTAATATAAACTCCAAATATTGTAATGTGTGGTTCATTTTAAATTGTATAACATATAACGAAATTGTTACCAAGAAGACAACTTGTCATTACTTCTCCTGGTGCGTCGTCTGCAGGTAGCATGTCGGCGTGGAGTACATGGCGTACATTTGATGTTTGAAGCCTTCTTCATTGACAAAACTGAAAAATATAATTACATATATTTATGTATATTAATATAAACTCCAAATATTGTAATGTGTGGTTCATTTTAAATTGTATAACATATAACGAAACTGTTACCAAGAAGACAACTTGTCATTACTTCTCCTGGTGCGTCGTCTGCAGGTAGCATGTCGGCGTGGAGTACATGGCGTACATTTGATGTTTGAAGCCTTCTTCATTGACAAAACTGAAAAATATAATTACATATATTTATGTATATTAATATAAACTCCAAATATTGTAATGTGTGGTTCATTTTAAATTGTATAACATATAACGAAACTCTTACCAAGAAGACAACTTGTCATTACTTCTCCTGGTGCGTCGTCTGCAGGTAGCATGTCGGCGTGGAGTACATGGCGTACATTTGATGTTTGAAGCCTTCTTCATTGACAAAACTGAAAAATATAATTAATATATATATAATAACATATATTTATGTATAATAATATAAACTCCAAATATTGTAATGTGTGGTTCATTTTAAATTGTATAACATATAACGAAACTGTTACCAAGAAGACAACTTGTCATTACTTCTCCTGGTGCGTCGTCTGCAGGTAGCATGTCGGCGTGGAGTACATGGCGTACATTTGATGTTTGAAGCCTTCTTCATTGACAAAACTGAAAAATATAATTAATATATATATAATAACATATATTTATGTATATTAATATAAACTCCAAATATTGTAATGTGTGGTTCATTTTAAATTGTATAACATATAACGAAACTGTTACCAAGAAGACAACTTGTCATTACTTCTCCTGGTGCGTCGTCTGCAGGTAGCATGTCGGCGTGGAGTACATGGCGTACATTTGATGTTTGAAGCCTTCTTCATTGACAAAACTGAAAAATATAATTAATATATATATAATAACATATATTTATGTATATTAATATAAACTCCAAATATTGTAATGTGTGGTTCATTTTAAATTGTATAACATATAACGAAATTGTTACCAAGAAGACAACTTGTCATTACTTCTCCTGGTGCGTCGTCTGCAGGTAGCATGTCGGCGTGGAGTACATGGCGTACATTTGATGTTTGAAGCCTTCTTCATTGACAAAACTGAAAAATATAATTAATATATATATAATAACATATATTTATGTATATTAATATAAACTCCAAATATTGTAATGTGTGGTTCATTTTAAATTGTATAACATATAACGAAACTGTTACCAAGAAGACAACTTGTCATTACTTCTCCTGGTGCGTCGTCTGTAGGTAGCATGTCGGCGTGGAGTACATGGCGTACATTTGATGTTTGAAGCCTTCTTCATTGACAAAACTGAAAAATATAATTACATATATTTATGTATATTAATATAAACTCCAAATATTGTAATGTGTGGTTCATTTTAAATTGTATAACATATAACGAAACTCTTACCAAGAAGACAACTTGTCATTACTTCTCCTGGTGCGTCGTCTGCAGGTAGCATGTCGGCGTGGAGTACATGGCGTACATTTGATGTTTGAAGCCTTCTTCATTGACAAAACTGAAAAATATAATTAATATATATATAATAACATATATTTATGTATATTAATATAAACTCCAAATATTGTAATGTGTGGTTCATTTTAAATTGTATAACATATAACGAAACTGTTACCAAGAAGACAACTTGTCATTACTTCTCCTGGTGCGTCGTCTGCAGGTAGCATGTCGGCGTGGAGTACATGGCGTACATTTGATGTTTGAAGCCTTCTTCATTGACAAAACTGAAAAATATAATTAATATATATATAATAACATATATTTATGTATATTAATATAAACTCCAAATATTGTAATGTGTGGTTCATTTTAAATTGTATAACATATAACGAAACTGTTACCAAGAAGACAACTTGTCATTACTTCTCCTGGTGCGTCGTCTGCAGGTAGCATGTCGGCGTGGAGTACATGGCGTACATTTGATGTTTGAAGCCTTCTTCATTGACAAAACTGAAAAATATAATTACATATATATATAAAAACATATATTTATGTATATTAATATAAACTCCAAATATTGTAATGTGTGGTTCATTTTAAATTGTATAACATATAACGAAACTGTTACCAAGAAGACAACTTGTCATTACTTCTCCTGGTGCGTCGTCTGCAGGTAGCATGTCGGCGTGGAGTACATGGCGTACATTTGATGTTTGAAGCCTTCTTCATTGACAAAACTGAAAAATATAATTACATATATTTATGTATATTAATATAAACTCCAAATATTGTAATGTGTGGTTCATTTTAAATTGTATAACATATAACGAAACTCTTACCAAGAAGACAACTTGTCATTACTTCTCCTGGTGCGTCGTCTGCAGGTAGCATGTCGGCGTGGAGTACATGGCGTACATTTGATGTTTGAAGCCTTCTTCATTGACTAAACTGAAAAATATAATTAATATATATATAATTACATACATTTATGTATATTAATATAAACTCCAAATATTGTTATCTGTAATTGTATAACATATAACGAAACTGTTACCAAGAAGAGAACTTTTCATTACTTCTCCCGGTGCGTCGTCTGCAGGTAGCATGTCGGCGTGGAGTACATGGCGTACATTTGATGTTTGAAGCCTTCTTCATTGACTAAACTGAAAAATATAATTACATATATTTATGTATATTAATATAAACTCCAAATATTGTAATGTGTGGTTCATTTTAAATTGTATAACATATAACGAAACTGTTACCAAGAAGACAACTTGTCATTACTTCTCCTGGTGCGTCGTCTGCAGGTAGCATGTCGGCGTGGAGTACATGGCGTACATTTGATGTTTGAAGCCTTCTTCATTGACAAAACTGAAAAATATAATTACATATATTTATGTACATTAATATAAACTCCAAATATTGTAATGTGTGGTTCATTTTAAATTGTATAACATATAACGAAACTATTACCAAGAAGAGAACTTGTCATTACTTCTCTTGGTGCGTCGTCTGCAGGTAGCATGTCGGCGTGGAGTACATGGCGTACATTTGATGTTTGAAGCCTTCTTCATTGACAAAACTGAAAAATATAATTAATATATATATAATTACATATATTTATGTATATTAATATAAACTCCAAATATTGTAATGTGTGGTTCATTTTAAATTGTATAACATATAACGAAACTGTTACCAAGAAGACAACTTGTCATTACTTCTCCTGGTGCGTCGTCTGTAGGTAGCATGTCGGCGTGGAGTACATGGCGTACATTTGATGTTTGAAGCCTTCTTCATTGACAAAACTGAAAAATACAATTACATATATTTATGTATATTAATATAAACTCCAAATATTGTAATGTGTGGTTCATTTTAAATTGTATAACATATAACGAAACTGTTACCAAGAAGACAACTTGTCATTACTTCTCCTGGTGCGTCGTCTGCAGGTAGCATGTCGGCGTGGAGTACATGGCGTACATTTGATGTTTGAAGCCTTCTTCATTGACAAAACTGAAAAATATAATTACATATATTTATGTATATTAATATAAACTCCAAATATTGTAATGTGTGGTTCATTTTAAATTGTATAACATATAACGAAACTCTTACCAAGAAGACAACTTGTCATTACTTCTCCTGGTGCGTCGTCTGCAGGTAGCATGTCGGCGTGGAGTACATGGCGTACATTTGATGTTTGAAGCCTTCTTCATTGACTAAACTGAAAAATATAATTAATATATATATAATTACATACATTTATGTATATTAATATAAACTCCAAATATTGTTATCTGTAATTGTATAACATATAACGAAACTGTTACCAAGAAGAGAACTTTTCATTACTTCTCCCGGTGCGTCGTCTGCAGGTAGCATGTCGGCGTGGAGTACATGGCGTACATTTGATGTTTGAAGCCTTCTTCATTGACAAAACTGAAAAATATAATTAATATATATATAATAACATATATTTATGTATATTAATATAAACTCCAAATATTGTAATGTGTGGTTCATTTAAAATTGTATAACATATAACGAAACTGTTACCAAGAAGACAACTTGTCATTACTTCTCCTGGTGCGTCGTCTGCAGGTAGCATGTCGGCGTGGAGTACATGGCGTACATTTGATGTTTGAAGCCTTCTTCATTGACAAAACTGAAAAATATAATTACATATATATATATAATAACATATATTTATGTATATTAATATAAACTCCAAATATTGTAATGTGTGGTTCATTTTAAATTGTATAACATATAACGAAACTGTTACCAAGAAGACAACTTGTCATTACTTCTCCCGGTGCGTCGTCTGCAGGTAGCATGTCGGCGTGGAGTACATGGCGTACATTTGATGTTTGAAGCCTTCTTCATTGACTAAACTGAAAAATATAATTACATATATTTATGTATATTAATATAAACTCCAAATATTGTAATGTGTGGTTCATTTTAAATTGTATAACATATAACGAAACTGTTACCAAGAAGACAACTTGTCATTACTTCTCCTGGTGCGTCGTCTGCAGGTAGCATGTCGGCGTGGAGTACATGGCGTACATTTGATGTTTGAAGCCTTCTTCATTGACAAAACTGAAAAATATAATTACATATATTTATGTACATTAATATAAACTCCAAATATTGTAATGTGTGGTTCATTTTAAATTGTATAACATATAACGAAACTATTACCAAGAAGAGAACTTGTCATTACTTCTCTTGGTGCGTCGTCTGCAGGTAGCATGTCGGCGTGGAGTACATGGCGTACATTTGATGTTTGAAGCCTTCTTCATTGACAAAACTGAAAAATATAATTAATATATATATAATTACATATATTTATGTATATTAATATAAACTCCAAATATTGTAATGTGTGGTTCATTTTAAATTGTATAACATATAACGAAACTGTTACCAAGAAGACAACTTGTCATTACTTCTCCTGGTGCGTCGTCTGTAGGTAGCATGTCGGCGTGGAGTACATGGCGTACATTTGATGTTTGAAGCCTTCTTCATTGACAAAACTGAAAAATACAATTACATATATTTATGTATATTAATATAAACTCCAAATATTGTAATGTGTGGTTCATTTTAAATTGTATAACATATAACGAAACTGTTACCAAGAAGACAACTTGTCATTACTTCTCCTGGTGCGTCGTCTGCAGGTAGCATGTCGGCGTGGAGTACATGGCGTACATTTGATGTTTGAAGCCTTCTTCATTGACTAAACTGAAAAATATAATTAATATATATATAATTACATACATTTATGTATATTAATATAAACTCCAAATATTGTTATCTGTAATTGTATAACATATAACGAAACTGTTACCAAGAAGAGAACTTTTCATTACTTCTCCCGGTGCGTCGTCTGCAGGTAGCATGTCGGCGTGGAGTACATGGCGTACATTTGATGTTTGAAGCCTTCTTCATTGACAAAACTGAAAAATATAATTAATATATATATAATAACATATATTTATGTATATTAATATAAACTCCAAATATTGTAATGTGTGGTTCATTTTAAATTGTATAACATATAACGAAACTGTTACCAAGAAGACAACTTGTCATTACTTCTCCTGGTGCGTCGTCTGCAGGTAGCATGTCGGCGTGGAGTACATGGCGTACATTTGATGTTTGAAGCCTTCTTCATTGACAAAACTGAAAAATATAATTACATATATATATAAAAACATATATTTATGTATATTAATATAAACTCCAAATATTGTAATGTGTGGTTCATTTTAAATTGTATAACATATAACGAAACTGTTACCAAGAAGACAACTTGTCATTACTTCTCCTGGTGCGTCGTCTGCAGGTAGCATGTCGGCGTGGAGTACATGGCGTACATTTGATGTTTGAAGCCTTCTTCATTGACAAAACTGAAAAATATAATTACATATATATATATAAAACATATATTTATGTATATTAATATAAACTCCAAATATTGTAATGTGTGGTTCATTTTAAATTGTATAACATATAACGAAACTGTTACCAAGAAGACAACTTGTCATTACTTCTCCTGGTGCGTCGTCTGCAGGTAGCATGTCGGCGTGGAGTACATGGCGTACATTTGATGTTTGAAGCCTTCTTCATTGACAAAACTGAAAAATATAATTAATATATATAATAACATATATTTATGTATATTAATATAAACTCCAAATAATGTAATGTGTGGTTCATTTTAAATTGTATAACATATAACGAAACTGTTACCAAGAAGACAACTTGTCATTACTTCTCCTGGTGCGTCGTCTGCAGGTAGCATGTCGGCGTGGAGTACATGGCGTACATTTGATGTTTGAAGCCTTCTTCATTGACAAAACTGAAAAATATAATTACATATATTTATGTATATTAATATAAATTCCAAATATTGTAATGTGTGGTTCATTTTAAATTGTATAACATATAACGTACCACCATAGTACCAGATCTGCTTTACTGAAAGTAACAGAGGATGTCCGAAACGCTATGGACAACAGAGAACTAACCATTTTAGTTCTCCTAGACTTCAGTAACGCTTTTAACTCAGTTGACTTCGACATCTTATTAGGAATCCTCTCTTCTCTCTCGATATCACCAACTGTTATTAAATGGTTCCAATCTTACCTCGTCGGACGTCGGCAGATGGTGAAATCTGATGAGAGCTGCTCTGATTGGAATGTCACATATGCCGGGGTTCCACAAGGCGGCGTCCTCTCTCCTTTACTCTTCTCTATATTCATAGATAATATTTCCAAACATATTTCTTCTCCCTATCATCTCTATGCAGATGATTTGCAGCTTTATAGACATACTCCACTATCTACACTTGTGGTAGCTATCGAGGCTGTTAATAAGGAGTTGATATCTATACACAGATGGGCAAATGACTTCGGTTTGCTAGTGAACCCAAATAAATCTCAGGCGATAATTATTGGAAGCAAGCAACTCTACAAAAAAATTAATTTTGACACTTTACCCTGTATAATGTACGATGGGGTGACAATCCCATTGTTAGATCGGGTTAAAAACTTAGGTCTATTAATGGATTGTCATCTGTCGTGGACAGCTCAGGTGAGTGAGGTAAGTAGAAGAATTCACTCTACTCTTCATTCTCTTAAACGTCTGCAAAACTTCCTTCCTTTTAAAACTAAAATTATTCTTGCACAATCTCTCCTCCTTTCCTTACTCGACTACGGTGATGTTTGCTACTTAGATGCCACTGATGAGCTGCTCGATAAACTGGATAGACTTCAGAATTTATGCATCCGATTTATTTTCGGCTTGCGTAAATACGACCACATCTCTGAATTCCGCAGCAAATTAAAGTGGCTCCCTATCCGCTTCCGCCGGAATATGCATATTTTAACGTTAATGTACAATGTGTTCAAACATTCTTCTCCCCCGTACCTACTCGAACGTTTTAAATTTTCCTCCCCCAGAATCCTTCCTAATCGCTCCTGTGTTGCACAAAATCCTCTTGATATCCCCTCCTTTAATACTAAATTCTATCGTAAATCCTTCTCCGTCCAAGGTGCAAAACTTTGGAACTCACTCCCACCTTCTGTTTACAAAGATAGTCCAAGTGCATTTGCCTTTAAATATCGGCTTAAGAGACATCTTCTATCACTCTTACCTTAATATAATATGTAATGTTTATGTACTTATATATATTTATGTATATGTTGTATATATATGTATATTTATTGTGTTTATTTGTATATATTTATGTATATATCTATGTATGTATAATATCTGTATTTTATACTATTATATTTTTTTTTGTATTCTTACATATATCTATATACCTCTTTTTTTCTTTTTTCCATTTCTCATTTTATTGTACCTATTCCACATTTCTCTTCTCATTTCCTCTATCAAAAGGGTTTCTGGTAGAGATCTCTTTTAAGAGATAAGTTATCCTTTGTACATGACATTTCTTTTATAATACTCTAATGTAACTATTTTTTATGTTTGGTACATTAATAAATAAATAAATAAATAACGAAACTCTTACCAAGAAGACAACTTGTCATTACTTCTCCTGGTGCGTCGTCTGCAGGTAGCATGTCGGCGTGGAGTACATGGCGTACATTTGATGTTTGAAGCCTTCTTCATTGACAAAACTGAAAAATATAATTACATATATTTATGTATATTAATATAAACTCCAAATATTGTAATGTGTGGTTCATTTTAAATTGTATAACATATAACGAAACTGTTACCAAGAAGACAACTTGTCATTACTTCTCCTGGTGCGTCGTCTGCAGGTAGCATGTCGGCGTGGAGTACATGGCGTACATTTGATGTTTGAAGCCTTCTTCATTGACAAAACTGAAAAATATAATTACATATATTTATGTATATTAATATAAACTCCAAATATTGTAATGTGTGGTTCATTTTAAATTGTATAACATATAACGAAACTGTTACCAAGAAGACAACTTGTCATTACTTCTCCTGGTGCGTCGTCTGTAGGTAGCATGTCGGCGTGGAGTACATGGCGTACATTTGATGTTTGAAGCCTTCTTCATTGACAAAACTGAAAAATATAATTACATATATTTATGTATATTAATATAAACTCCAAATATTGTAATGTGTGGTTCATTTTAAATTGTATAACATATAACGAAACTCTTACCAAGAAGACAACTTGTCATTACTTCTCCCGGTGCTTCGTCTGCAGGTAGCATGTCGGCGTGGAGTACATGGCGTACATTTGATGTTTGAAGCCTTCTTCATTGACTAAACTGAAAAATATAATTAATATATTTATGTATATTAATATAAACTCCAAATATTGTAATGTGTGGTTCATTTTAAATTGTATAACATATAACGAAACTCTTACCAAGAAGACAACTTGTCATTACTTCTCCTGGTGCGTCGTCTGCAGGTAGCATGTCGGCGTGGAGTACATGGCGTACATTTGATGTTTGAAGCCTTCTTCATTGACAAAACTGAAAAATATAATTACATATATTTATGTATATTAATATAAACTCCAAATATTGTAATGTGTGGTTCATTTTAAATTGTATAACATATAACGAAACTGTTACCAAGAAGACAACTTGTCATTACTTCTCCTGGTGCGTCGTCTGCAGGTAGCATGTCGGCGTGGAGTACATGGCGTACATTTGATGTTTGAAGCCTTCTTCATTGACAAAACTGAAAAATATAATTAAATATATTTATGTATATTAATATAAACTCCAAATATTGTAATGTGTGGTTCATTTTAAATTGTATAACATATAACGAAACTGTTACCAAGAAGACAACTTGTCATTACTTCTCCTGGTGCGTCGTCTGTAGGTAGCATGTCGGCGTGGAGTACATGGCGTACATTTGATGTTTGAAGCCTTCTTCATTGACAAAACTGAAAAATATAATTACATATATTTATGTATATTAATATAAACTCCAAATATTGTAATGTGTGGTTCATTTTAAATTGTATAACATATAACGAAACTCTTACCAAGAAGACAACTTGTCATTACTTCTCCTGGTGCGTCGTCTGCAGGTAGCATGTCGGCGTGGAGTACATGGCGTACATTTGATGTTTGAAGCCTTCTTCATTGACAAAACTGAAAAATATAATTAATATATATATAATAACATATATTTATGTATATTAATATAAACTCCAAATATTGTAATGTGTGGTTCATTTTAAATTGTATAACATATAACGAAACTGTTACCAAGAAGACAACTTGTCATTACTTCTCCTGGTGCGTCGTCTGCAGGTAGCATGTCGGCGTGGAGTACATGGCGTACATTTGATGTTTGAAGCCTTCTTCATTGACAAAACTGAAAAATATAATTAATATATATATAATAACATATATTTATGTATATTAATATAAACTCCAAATATTGTAATGTGTGGTTCATTTTAAATTGTATAACATATAACGAAACTCTTACCAAGAAGACAACTTGTCATTACTTCTCCTGGTGCGTCGTCTGCAGGTAGCATGTCGGCGTGGAGTACATGGCGTACATTTGATGTTTGAAGCCTTCTTCATTGACTAAACTGAAAAATATAATTAATATATATATAATAACATATATTTATGTATATTAATATAAACTCCAAATATTGTAATGTGTGGTTCATTTTAAATTGTATAACATATAACGAAACTGTTACCAAGAAGACAACTTGTCATTACTTCTCCTGGTGCGTCGTCTGCAGGTAGCATGTCGGCGTGGAGTACATGGCGTACATTTGATGTTTGAAGCCTTCTTCATTGACAAAACTGAAAAATATAATTACATATATTTATGTATATTAATATAAACTCCAAATATTGTAATGTGTGGTTCATTTTTAAATTGTATAACATATAACGAAACTGTTACCAAGAAGACAACTTGTCATTACTTCTCCTGGTGCGTCGTCTGTAGGTAGCATGTCGGCGTGGAGTACATGGCGTACATTTGATGTTTGAAGCCTTCTTCATTGACAAAACTGAAAAATATAATTACATATATTTATGTATATTAATATAAACTCCAAATATTGTAATGTGTGGTTCATTTTAAATTGTATAACATATAACGAAACTCTTACCAAGAAGACAACTTGTCATTACTTCTCCCGGTGCTTCGTCTGCAGGTAGCATGTCGGCGTGGAGTACATGGCGTACATTTGATGTTTGAAGCCTTCTTCATTGACTAAACTGAAAAATATAATTAATATATTTATGTATATTAATATAAACTCCAAATATTGTAATGTGTGGTTCATTTTAAATTGTATAACATATAACGAAACTCTTACCAAGAAGACAACTTGTCATTACTTCTCCTGGTGCGTCGTCTGCAGGTAGCATGTCGGCGTGGAGTACATGGCGTACATTTGATGTTTGAAGCCTTCTTCATTGACAAAACTGAAAAATATAATTACATATATTTATGTATATTAATATAAACTCCAAATATTGTAATGTGTGGTTCATTTTAAATTGTATAACATATAACGAAACTGTTACCAAGAAGACAACTTGTCATTACTTCTCCTGGTGCGTCGTCTGCAGGTAGCATGTCGGCGTGGAGTACATGGCGTACATTTGATGTTTGAAGCCTTCTTCATTGACAAAACTGAAAAATATAATTACATATATTTATGTATATTAATATAAACTCCAAATATTGTAATGTGTGGTTCATTTTAAATTGTATAACATATAACGAAACTGTTACCAAGAAGACAACTTGTCATTACTTCTCCTGGTGCGTCGTCTGTAGGTAGCATGTCGGCGTGGAGTACATGGCGTACATTTGATGTTTGAAGCCTTCTTCATTGACAAAACTGAAAAATATAATTACATATATTTATGTATATTAATATAAACTCCAAATATTGTAATGTGTGGTTCATTTTAAATTGTATAACATATAACGAAACTCTTACCAAGAAGACAACTTGTCATTACTTCTCCTGGTGCGTCGTCTGCAGGTAGCATGTCGGCGTGGAGTACATGGCGTACATTTGATGTTTGAAGCCTTCTTCATTGACAAAACTGAAAAATATAATTAATATATATATAATAACATATATTTATGTATATTAATATAAACTCCAAATATTGTAATGTGTGGTTCATTTTAAATTGTATAACATATAACGAAACTGTTACCAAGAAGACAACTTGTCATTACTTCTCCTGGTGCGTCGTCTGCAGGTAGCATGTCGGCGTGGAGTACATGGCGTACATTTGATGTTTGAAGCCTTCTTCATTGACAAAACTGAAAAATATAATTAATATATATATAATAACATATATTTATGTATATTAATATAAACTCCAAATATTGTAATGTGTGGTTCATTTTAAATTGTATAACATATAACGAAACTCTTACCAAGAAGACAACTTGTCATTACTTCTCCTGGTGCGTCGTCTGCAGGTAGCATGTCGGCGTGGAGTACATGGCGTACATTTGATGTTTGAAGCCTTCTTCATTGACTAAACTGAAAAATATAATTAATATATATATAATAACATATATTTATGTATATTAATATAAACTCCAAATATTGTAATGTGTGGTTCATTTTAAATTGTATAACATATAACGAAACTGTTACCAAGAAGACAACTTGTCATTACTTCTCCTGGTGCGTCGTCTGCAGGTAGCATGTCGGCGTGGAGTACATGGCGTACATTTGATGTTTGAAGCCTTCTTCATTGACAAAACTGAAAAATATAATTACATATATATATATATAATAACATATATTTATGTATATTAATATAAACTCCAAATATTGTAATGTGTGGTTCATTTTAAATTGTATAACTTATAACGAAACTGTTACCAAGAAGACAACTTGTCATTACTTCTCCTGGTGCGTCGTCTGCAGGTAGCATGTCGGCGTGGAGTACATGGCGTACATTTGATGTTTGAAGCCTTCTTCATTGACAAAACTGAAAAATATAATTACATATATTTATGTACATTAATATAAACTCCAAATATTGTAATGTGTGGTTCATTTTAAATTGTATAACATATAACGAAACTATTACCAAGAAGAGAACTTGTCATTACTTCTCTTGGTGCGTCGTCTGCAGGTAGCATGTCGGCATGGAGTACATGGCGTACATTTGATGTTTGAAGCCTTCTTCATTGACAAAACTGAAAAATATAATTAATATATATATAATTACATATATTTATGTATATTAATATAAACTCCAAATATTGTAATGTGTGGTTTATTTTAAATTGTATAACATATAACGAAACTGTTACCAAGAAGACAACTTGTCATTACTTCTCCTGGTGCGTCGTCTGCAGGTAGCATGTCGGCGTGGAGTATATGGCGTACATTTGATGTTTGAAGCCTTCTTCATTGACAAAACTGAAAAATATAATTACATATATATATAATAACATATATTTATGTATATTAATATAAACTCCAAATATTGTAATGTGTGGTTCATTTTAAATTGTATAACATATAACGAAACTGTTACCAAGAAGACAACTTGTCATTACTTCTCCCGGTGCGTCGTCTGCAGGTAGCATGTCGGCGTGGAGTACATGGCGTACATTTGATGTTTGAAGCCTTCTTCATTGACTAAACTGAAAAATATAATTAATATATATATAATAACATATATTTATGTATATTAATATAAACTCCAAATATTGTAATGTGTGGTTCATTTTAAATTGTATAACATATAACGAAACTGTTACCAAGAAGACAACTTGTCATTACTTCTCCTGGTGCGTCGTCTGCAGGTAGCATGTCGGCGTGGAGTACATGGCGTACATTTGATGTTTGAAGCCTTCTTCATTGACAAAACTGAAAAATATAATTACATATATTTATGTATATTAATATAAACTCCAAATATTATAATGTGTGGTTCATTTTAAATTGTATAACATATAACGAAACTGTTACCAAGAAGACAACTTGTCATTACTTCTCCTGGTGCGTCGTCTGTAGGTAGCATGTCGGCGTGGAGTACATGGCGTACATTTGATGTTTGAAGCCTTCTTCATTGACAAAACTGAAAAATATAATTACATATATTTATGTATATTAATATAAACTCCAAATATTGTAATGTGTGGTTCATTTTAAATTGTATAACATATAACGAAACTGTTACCAAGAAGACAACTTGTCATTACTTCTCCCGGTGCTTCGTCTGCAGGTAGCATGTCGGCGTGGAGTACATGGCGTACATTTGATGTTTGAAGCCTTCTTCATTGACAAAACTGAAAAATATAATTAATATATATATAATAACATATATTTATGTATATTAATATAAACTCCAAATATTGTAATGTGTGGTTCATTTTAAATTGTATAACATATAACGAAACTGTTACCAAGAAGACAACTTGTCATTACTTCTCCTGGTGCGTCGTCTGCAGGTAGCATGTCGGCGTGGAGTACATGGCGTACATTTGATGTTTGAAGCCTTCTTCATTGACAAAACTGAAAAATATAATTAATATATATATAATAACATATATTTATGTATATTAATATAAACTCCAAATATTGTAATGTGTGGTTCATTTTAAATTGTATAACATATAACGAAACTGTTACCAAGAAGACAACTTGTCATTACTTCTCCTGGTGCGTCGTCTGCAGGTAGCATGTCGGCGTGGAGTACATGGCGTACATTTGATGTTTGAAGCCTTCTTCATTGACAAAACTGAAAAATATAATTAATATATATATAATAACATATATTTATGTATATTAATATAAACTCCAAATATTGTAATGTGTGGTTCATTTTAAATTGTATAACATATAACGAAACTGTTACCAAGAAGACAACTTGTCATTACTTCTCCTGGTGCGTCGTCTGTAGGTAGCATGTCGGCGTGGAGTACATGGCGTACATTTGATGTTTGAAGCCTTCTTCATTGACAAAACTGAAAAATATAATTACATATATTTATGTATATTAATATAAACTCCAAATATTGTAATGTGTGGTTCATTTTAAATTGTATAACATATAACGAAACTCTTACCAAGAAGACAACTTGTCATTACTTCTCCTGGTGCGTCGTCTGCAGGTAGCATGTCGGCGTGGAGTACATGGCGTACATTTGATGTTTGAAGCCTTCTTCATTGACAAAACTGAAAAATATAATTAATATATATATAATAACATATATTTATGTATATTAATATAAACTCCAAATATTGTAATGTGTGGTTCATTTTAAATTGTATAACATATAACGAAACTGTTACCAAGAAGACAACTTGTCATTACTTCTCCTGGTGCGTCGTCTGTAGGTAGCATGTCGGCGTGGAGTACATGGCGTACATTTGATGTTTGAAGCCTTCTTCATTGACAAAACTGAAAAATATAATTACATATATATATATATATATATATATATATATATATATATATATAATAACATATATTTATGTATATTAATATAAACTCCAAATATTGTAATGTGTGGTTCATTTTAAATTGTATAACATATAACGAAACTGTTACCAAGAAGACAACTTGTCATTACTTCTCCCGGTGCGTCGTCTGCAGGTAGCATGTCGGCGTGGAGTACATGGCGTACATTTGATGTTTGAAGCCTTCTTCATTGACTAAACTGAAAAATATAATTACATATATTTATGTATATTAATATAAACTCCAAATATTGTAATGTGTGGTTCATTTTAAATTGTATAACATATAACGAAACTGTTACCAAGAAGACAACTTGTCATTACTTCTCCTGGTGCGTCGTCTGCAGGTAGCATGTTGGCGTGGAGTACATGGCGTACATTTGATGTTTGAAGCCTTCTTCATTGACAAAACTGAAAAATATAATTACATATATTTATGTATATTAATATAAACTCCAAATATTGTAATGTGTGGTTTATTTTAAATTGTATAACATATAACGAAACTGTTACCAAGAAGACAACTTGTCATTACTTCTCCTGGTGCGTCGTCTGCAGGTAGCATGTCGGCGTGGAGTATATGGCGTACATTTGATGTTTGAAGCCTTCTTCATTGACAAAACTGAAAAATATAATTACATATATATATAATAACATATATTTATGTATATTAATATAAACTCCAAATATTGTAATGTGTGGTTCATTTTAAATTGTATAACATATAACGAAACTGTTACCAAGAAGACAACTTGTCATTACTTCTCCCGGTGCGTCGTCTGCAGGTAGCATGTCGGCGTGGAGTACATGGCGTACATTTGATGTTTGAAGCCTTCTTCATTGACTAAACTGAAAAATATAATTAATATATATATAATAACATATATTTATGTATATTAATATAAACTCCAAATATTGTAATGTGTGGTTCATTTTAAATTGTATAACATATAACGAAACTGTTACCAAGAAGACAACTTGTCATTACTTCTCCTGGTGCGTCGTCTGCAGGTAGCATGTCGGCGTGGAGTACATGGCGTACATTTGATGTTTGAAGCCTTCTTCATTGACAAAACTGAAAAATATAATAATTATATATATATAATTACATATATTTATGTATATTAATATAAACTCCAAATATTGTAATGTGTGGTTTATTTTAAATTGTATAACATATAACGAAACTGTTACCAAGAAGACAACTTGTCATTACTTCTCCTGGTGCGTCGTCTGCAGGTAGCATGTCGGCGTGGAGTATATGGCGTACATTTGATGTTTGAAGCCTTCTTCATTGACAAAACTGAAAAATATAATTACATATATATATAATAACATATATTTATGTATATTAATATAAACTCCAAATATTGTAATGTGTGGTTCATTTTAAATTGTATAACATATAACGAAACTGTTACCAAGAAGACAACTTGTCATTACTTCTCCCGGTGCGTCGTCTGCAGGTAGCATGTCGGCGTGGAGTACATGGCGTACATTTGATGTTTGAAGCCTTCTTCATTGACTAAACTGAAAAATATAATTAATATATATATAATAACATATATTTATGTATATTAATATAAACTCCAAATATTGTAATGTGTGGTTCATTTTAAATTGTATAACATATAACGAAACTGTTACCAAGAAGACAACTTGTCATTACTTCTCCTGGTGCGTCGTCTGCAGGTAGCATGTCGGCGTGGAGTACATGGCGTACATTTGATGTTTGAAGCCTTCTTCATTGACAAAACTGAAAAATATAATTACATATATTTATGTATATTAATATAAACTCCAAATATTGTAATGTGTGGTTCATTTTAAATTGTATAACATATAACGAAACTGTTACCAAGAAGACAACTTGTCATTACTTCTCCCGGTGCGTCGTCTGCAGGTAGCATGTCGGCGTGGAGTACATGGCGTACATTTGATGTTTGAAGCCTTCTTCATTGACAAAACTGAAAAATATAATTACATATATTTATGTATATTAATATAAACTCCAAATATTGTAATGTGTGGTTCATTTTAAATTGTATAACATATAACGAAACTGTTACCAAGAAGACAACTTGTCATTACTTCTCCTGGTGCGTCGTCTGTAGGTAGCATGTCGGCGTGGAGTACATGGCGTACATTTCATGTTTGAAGCCTTCTTCATTGACAAAACTGAAAAATATAATTACATATATTTATGTATATTAATATAAACTCCAAATATTGTAATGTGTGGTTCATTTTAAATTGTATAACATATAACGAAACTCTTACCAAGAAGACAACTTGTCATTACTTCTCCCGGTGCTTCGTCTGCAGGTAGCATGTCGGCGTGGAGTACATGGCGTACATTTGATGTTTGAAGCCTTCTTCATTGACTAAACTGAAAAATATAATTAATATATATATAATAACATATATTTATGTATATTAATATAAACTCCAAATATTGTAATGTGTGGTTCATTTTAAATTGTATAACATATAACGAAACTGTTACCAAGAAGACAACTTGTCATTACTTCTCCTGGTGCGTCGTCTGCAGGTAGCATGTCGGCGTGGAGTACATGGCGTACATTTGATGTTTGAAGCCTTCTTCATTGACAAAACTGAAAAATATAATTACATATATTTATGTATATTAATATAAACTCCAAATATTGTAATGTGTGGTTCATTTTAAATTGTATAACATATAACGAAACTGTTACCAAGAAGACAACTTGTCATTACTTCTCCTGGTGCGTCGTCTGCAGGTAGCATGTCGGCGTGGAGTACATGGCGTACATTTGATGTTTGAAGCCTTCTTCATTGACAAAACTGAAAAATATAATTAATATATATATAATAACATATATTTATGTATATTAATATAAACTCCAAATATTGTAATGTGTGGTTCATTTTAAATTGTATAACATATAACGAAACTGTTACCAAGAAGACAACTTGTCATTACTTCTCCTGGTGCGTCGTCTGTAGGTAGCATGTCGGCGTGGAGTACATGGCGTACATTTGATGTTTGAAGCCTTCTTCATTGACAAAACTGAAAAATATAATTACATATATTTATGTATATTAATATAAACTCCAAATATTGTAATGTGTGGTTCATTTTAAATTGTATAACATATAACGAAACTCTTACCAAGAAGACAACTTGTCATTACTTCTCCTGGTGCGTCGTCTGCAGGTAGCATGTCGGCGTGGAGTACATGGCGTACATTTGATGTTTGAAGCCTTCTTCATTGACAAAACTGAAAAATATAATTAATATATATATAAATACATATATTTATGTATATTAATATAAACTCCAAATATTGTAATGTGTGGTTCATTTTAAATTGTATAACATATAACGAAACTGTTACCAAGAAGACAACTTGTCATTACTTCTCCTGGTGCGTCGTCTGCAGGTAGCATGTCGGCGTGGAGTACATGGCGTACATTTGATGTTTGAAGCCTTCTTCATTGACAAAACTGAAAAATATAATTAATATATATATATAATAACATATATTTATGTATATTAATATAAACTCCAAATATTGTAATGTGTGGTTCATTTTAAATTGTATAACATATAACGAAACTGTTACCAAGAAGACAACTTGTCATTACTTCTCCTGGTGCGTCGTCTGTAGGTAGCATGTCGGCGTGGAGTACATGGCGTACATTTGATGTTTGAAGCCTTCTTCATTGACTAAACTGAAAAATATAATTACATATATTTATGTATATTAATATAAACTCCAAATATTGTAATGTGTGGTTCATTTTAAATTGTATAACATATAACGAAACTCTTACCAAGAAGACAACTTGTCATTACTTCTCCCGGTGCGTCGTCTGCAGGTAGCATGTCGGCGTGGAGTACATGGCGTACATTTGATGTTTGAAGCCTTCTTCATTGACTAAACTGAAAAATATAATTAATATATATATAATAACATATATTTATGTATATTAATATAAACTCCAAATATTGTAATGTGTGGTTCATTTTAAATTGTATAACATATAACGAAACTGTTACCAAGAAGACAACTTGTCATTACTTCTCCTGGTGCGTCGTCTGCAGGTAGCATGTCGGCGTGGAGTACATGGCGTACATTTGATGTTTGAAGCCTTCTTCATTGACAAAACTGAAAAATATAATTACATATATTTATGTATATTAATATAAACTCCAAATATTGTAATGTGTGGTTCATTTTAAATTGTATAACATATAACGAAACTGTTACCAAGAAGACAACTTGTCATTACTTCTCCTGGTGCGTCGTCTGCAGGTAGCATGTCGGCGTGGAGTACATGGCGTACATTTGATGTTTGAAGCCTTCTTCATTGACAAAACTGAAAAATATAATTAATATATATATAATAACATATATTTATGTATATTAATATAAACTCCAAATATTGTAATGTGTGGTTCATTTTAAATTGTATAACATATAACGAAACTGTTACCAAGAAGACAACTTGTCATTACTTCTCCTGGTGCGTCGTCTGTAGGTAGCATGTCGGCGTGGAGTACATGGCGTACATTTGATGTTTGAAGCCTTCTTCATTGACAAAACTGAAAAATATAATTACATATATTTATGTATATTAATATAAACTCCAAATATTGTAATGTGTGGTTCATTTTAAATTGTATAACATATAACGAAACTCTTACCAAGAAGACAACTTGTCATTACTTCTCCTGGTGCGTCGTCTGCAGGTAGCATGTCGGCGTGGAGTACATGGCGTACATTTGATGTTTGAAGCCTTCTTCATTGACAAAACTGAAAAATATAATTAATATATATATAATAACATATATTTATGTATATTAATATAAACTCCAAATATTGTAATGTGTGGTTCATTTTAAATTGTATAACATATAACGAAACTGTTACCAAGAAGACAACTTGTCATTACTTCTCCTGGTGCGTCGTCTGCAGGTAGCATGTCGGCGTGGAGTACATGGCGTACATTTGATGTTTGAAGCCTTCTTCATTGACAAAACTGAAAAATATAATTAATATATATATATAATAACATATATTTATGTATATTAATATAAACTCCAAATATTGTAATGTGTGGTTCATTTTAAATTGTATAACATATAACGAAACTGTTACCAAGAAGACAACTTGTCATTACTTCTCCTGGTGCGTCGTCTGTAGGTAGCATGTCGGCGTGGAGTACATGGCGTACATTTGATGTTTGAAGCCTTCTTCATTGACTAAACTGAAAAATATAATTACATATATTTATGTATATTAATATAAACTCCAAATATTGTAATGTGTGGTTCATTTTAAATTGTATAACATATAACGAAACTCTTACCAAGAAGACAACTTGTCATTACTTCTCCCGGTGCGTCGTCTGCAGGTAGCATGTCGGCGTGGAGTACATGGCGTACATTTGATGTTTGAAGCCTTCTTCATTGACTAAACTGAAAAATATAATTAATATATATATAATAACATATATTTATGTATATTAATATAAACTCCAAATATTGTAATGTGTGGTTCATTTTAAATTGTATAACATATAACGAAACTGTTACCAAGAAGACAACTTGTCATTACTTCTCCTGGTGCGTCGTCTGCAGGTAGCATGTCGGCGTGGAGTACATGGCGTACATTTGATGTTTGAAGCCTTCTTCATTGACTAAACTGAAAAATATAATTAATATATATATAATAACATATATTTATGTATATTAATATAAACTCCAAATATTGTAATGTGTGGTTCATTTTAAATTGTATAACATATAACGAAACTGTTACCAAGAAGACAACTTGTCATTACTTCTCCTGGTGCGTCGTCTGCAGGTAGCATGTCGGCGTGGAGTACATGGCGTACATTTGATGTTTGAAGCCTTCTTCATTGACAAAACTGAAAAATATAATTACATATATATATATAATAACATATATTTATGTATATTAATATAAACTCCAAATATTGTAATGTGTGGTTCATTTTAAATTGTATAACATATAACGAAACTGTTACCAAGAAGACAACTTGTCATTACTTCTCCCGGTGCGTCGTCTGCAGGTAGCATGTCGGCGTGGAGTACATGGCGTACATTTGATGTTTGAAGCCTTCTTCATTGACAAAACTGAAAAATATAATTAATATATATATAATAACATATATTTATGTATATTAATATAAACTCCAAATATTGTAATGTGTGGTTCATTTTAAATTGTATAACATATAACGAAACTGTTACCAAGAAGACAACTTGTCATTACTTCTCCTGGTGCGTCGTCTGCAGGTAGCATGTCGGCGTGGAGTACATGGCGTACATTTGATGTTTGAAGCCTTCTTCATTGACAAAACTGAAAAATATAATTAATATATATATATATATATAATAACATATATTTATGTATATTAATATAAACTCCAAATATTGTAATGTGTGGTTCATTTTAAATTGTATAACATATAACGAAACTGTTACCAAGAAGACAACTTGTCATTACTTCTCCTGGTGCGTCGTCTGTAGGTAGCATGTCGGCGTGGAGTACATGGCGTACATTTGATGTTTGAAGCCTTCTTCATTGACAAAACTGAAAAATATAATTACATATATTTATGTATATTAATATAAACTCCAAATATTGTAATGTGTGGTTCATTTTAAATTGTATAACATATAACGAAACTGTTACCAAGAAGACAACTTGTCATTACTTCTCCCGGTGCGTCGTCTGCAGGTAGCATGTCGGCGTGGAGTACATGGCGTACATTTGATGTTTGAAGCCTTCTTCATTGACTAAACTGAAAAATATAATTAATATATATATAATAACATATATTTATGTATATTAATATAAACTCCAAATATTGTAATGTGTGGTTCATTTTAAATTGTATAACATATAACGAAACTGTTACCAAGAAGACAACTTGTCATTACTTCTCCTGGTGCGTCGTCTGCAGGTAGCATGTCGGCGTGGAGTACATGGCGTACATTTGATGTTTGAAGCCTTCTTCATTGACAAAACTGAAAAATATAATTACATATATATATAATAACATATATTTATGTATATTAATATAAACTCCAAATATTGTAATGTGTGGTTCATTTTAAATTGTATAACATATAACGAAACTGTTACCAAGAAGACAACTTGTCATTACTTCTCCCGGTGCGTCGTCTGCAGGTAGCATGTCGGCGTGGAGTACATGGCGTACATTTGATGTTTGAAGCCTTCTTCATTGACTAAACTGAAAAATATAATTACATATATTTATGTATATTAATATAAACTCCAAATATTGTAATGTGTGGTTCATTTTAAATTGTATAACATATAACGAAACTGTTACCAAGAAGACAACTTGTCATTACTTCTCCTGGTGCGTCGTCTGCAGGTAGCATGTCGGCGTGGAGTACATGGCGTACATTTGATGTTTGAAGCCTTCTTCATTGACAAAACTGAAAAATATAATTACATATATTTATGTACATTAATATTAACTCCAAATATTGTAATGTGTGGTTCATTTTAAATTGTATAACATATAACGAAACTATTACCAAGAAGAGAACTTGTCATTACTTCTCTTGGTGCGTCGTCTGCAGGTAGCATGTCGGCGTGGAGTACATGGCGTACATTTGATGTTTGAAGCCTTCTTCATTGACAAAACTGAAAAATATAATTAATATATATATAATTACATATATTTATGTATATTAATATAAACTCCAAATATTGTAATGTGTGGTTCATTTTAAATTGTATAACATATAACGAAACTGTTACCAAGAAGACAACTTGTCATTACTTCTCCTGGTGCGTCGTCTGCAGGTAGCATGTCGGCGTGGAGTATATGGCGTACATTTGATGTTTGAAGCCTTCTTCATTGACAAAACTGAAAAATATAATTACATATATATATAATAACATATATTTATGTATATTAATATAAACTCCAAATATTGTAATGTGTGGTTCATTTTAAATTGTATAACATATAACGAAACTGTTACCAAGAAGACAACTTGTCATTACTTCTCCCGGTGCGTCGTCTGCAGGTAGCATGTCGGCGTGGAGTACATGGCGTACATTTGATGTTTGAAGCCTTCTTCATTGACTAAACTGAAAAATATAATTAATATATATATAATAACATATATTTATGTATATTAATATAAACTCCAAATATTGTAATGTGTGGTTCATTTTAAATTGTATAACATATAACGAAACTGTTACCAAGAAGACAACTTGTCATTACTTCTCCTGGTGCGTCGTCTGCAGGTAGCATGTCGGCGTGGAGTACATGGCGTACATTTGATGTTTGAAGCCTTCTTCATTGACAAAACTGAAAAATATAATTACATATATTTATGTATATTAATATAAACTCCAAATATTGTAATGTGTGGTTCATTTTAAATTGTATAACATATAACGAAACTGTTACCAAGAAGACAACTTGTCATTACTTCTCCTGGTGCGTCGTCTGCAGGTAGCATGTCGGCGTGGAGTACATGGCGTACATTTGATGTTTGAAGCCTTCTTCATTGACTAAACTGAAAAATATAATTACATATATATATAATAACATATATTTATGTATATTAATATAAACTCCAAATAATGTAATGTGTGGTTCATTTTAAATTGTATAACATATAACGAAACTGTTACCAAGAAGACAACTTGTCATTACTTCTCCTGGTGCGTCGTCTGCAGGTAGCATGTCGGCGTGGAGTACATGGCGTACATTTGATGTTTGAAGCCTTCTTCATTGACAAAACTGAAAAATATAATTACATATATTTATGTATATTAATATAAACTCCAAATATTGTAATGTGTGGTTCATTTTAAATTGTATAACATATAACGAAACTGTTACCAAGAAGACAACTTGTCATTACTTCTCCTGGTGCGTCGTCTGCAGGTAGCATGTCGGCGTGGAGTATATGGCGTACATTTGATGTTTGAAGCCTTCTTCATTGACAAAACTGAAAAATATAATTACATATATATATAATAACATATATTTATGTATATTAATATAAACTCCAAATATTGTAATGTGTGGTTCATTTTAAATTGTATAACATATAACGAAACTGTTACCAAGAAGACAACTTGTCATTACTTCTCCCGGTGCGTCGTCTGCAGGTAGCATGTCGGCGTGGAGTACATGGCGTACATTTGATGTTTGAAGCCTTCTTCATTGACTAAACTGAAAAATATAATTAATATATATATAATAACATATATTTATGTATATTAATATAAACTCCAAATATTGTAATGTGTGGTTCATTTTAAATTGTATAACATATAACGAAACTGTTACCAAGAAGACAACTTGTCATTACTTCTCCTGGTGCGTCGTCTGCAGGTAGCATGTCGGCGTGGAGTACATGGCGTACATTTGATGTTTGAAGCCTTCTTCATTGACAAAACTGAAAAATATAATTACATATATTTATGTATATTAATATAAACTCCAAATATTGTAATGTGTGGTTCATTTTAAATTGTATAACATATAACGAAACTGTTACCAAGAAGACAACTTGTCATTACTTCTCCTGGTGCGTCGTCTGCAGGTAGCATGTCGGCGTGGAGTACATGGCGTACATTTGATGTTTGAAGCCTTCTTCATTGACTAAACTGAAAAATATAATTACATATATATATAATAACATATATTTATGTATATTAATATAAACTCCAAATAATGTAATGTGTGGTTCATTTTAAATTGTATAACATATAACGAAACTGTTACCAAGAAGACAACTTGTCATTACTTCTCCTGGTGCGTCGTCTGCAGGTAGCATGTCGGCGTGGAGTACATGGCGTACATTTGATGTTTGAAGCCTTCTTCATTGACAAAACTGAAAAATATAATTACATATATTTATGTATATTAATATAAACTCCAAATATTGTAATGTGTGGTTCATTTTAAATTGTATAACATATAACGAAACTGTTACCAAGAAGACAACTTGTCATTACTTCTCCTGGTGCGTCGTCTGCAGGTAGCATGTCGGCGTGGAGTACATGGCGTACATTTGATGTTTGAAGCCTTCTTCATTGACAAAACTGAAAAATATAATTAATATATATATAATTACATATATTTATGTATATTAATATAAACTCCAAATATTGTAATGTGTGGTTCATTTTAAATTGTATTACATATAACGAAACTGTTACCAAGAAGAGAACTTGTCATTACTTCTCCTGGTGCGTCGTCTGCAGGTAGCATGTCGGCGTGGAGTACATGGCGTACATTTGATGTTTGAAGCCTTCTTCATTGACAAAACTGAAAAATATAATTACATATATATATATAATAACATATATTTATGTATATTAATATAAACTCCAAATATTGTAATGTGTGGTTCATTTTAAATTGTATAACATATAACGAAACTGTTACCAAGAAGACAACTTGTCATTACTTCTCCTGGTGCGTCGTCTGCAGGTAGCATGTCGGCGTGGAGTACATGGCGTACATTTGATGTTTGAAGCCTTCTTCATTGACAAAACTGAAAAATATAATTAATATATATATAATAACATATATTTATGTATATTAATATAAACTCCAAATATTGTAATGTGTGGTTCATTTTAAATTGTATAACATATAACGAAACTCTTACCAAGAAGACAACTTGTCATTACTTCTCCTGGTGCGTCGTCTGCAGGTAGCATGTCGGCGTGGAGTACATGGCGTACATTTGATGTTTGAAGCCTTCTTCATTGACAAAACTGAAAAATATAATTAATATATATATAATAACATATATTTATGTATATTAATATAAACTCCAAATATTGTAATGTGTGGTTCATTTTAAATTGTATAACATATAACGAAACTGTTACCAAGAAGACAACTTGTCATTACTTCTCCTGGTGCGTCGTCTGCAGGTAGCATGTCGGCGTGGAGTACATGGCGTACATTTGATGTTTGAAGCCTTCTTCATTGACAAAACTGAAAAATATAATTACATATATATATAATAACATATATTTATGTATATTAATATAAACTCCAAATAATGTAATGTGTGGTTCATTTTAAATTGTATAACATATAACGAAACTGTTACCAAGAAGACAACTTGTCATTACTTCTCCTGGTGTGCGTCGTCTGCAGGTAGCATGTCGGCGTGGAGTACATGGCGTACATTTGATGTTTGAAGCCTTCTTCATTGACAAAACTGAAAAATATAATTACATATATATTATGTATATTAATATAAACTCCAAATATTGTAATGTGTGGTTCATTTTAAATTGTATAACATATAACGAAACTGTTACCAAGAAGACAACTTGTCATTACTTCTCCTGGTGCGTCGTCTGCAGGTAGCATGTCGGCGTGGAGTACATGGCGTACATTTGATGTTTGAAGCCTTCTTCATTGACAAAACTGAAAAATATAATTAATATATATATAATTACATATATTTATGTATATTAATATAAACTCCAAATATTGTAATGTGTGGTTCATTTTAAATTGTATAACATATAACGAAACTGTTACCAAGAAGAGAACTTGTCATTACTTCTCCTGGTGCGTCGTCTGCAGGTAGCATGTCGGCGTGGAGTACATGGCGTACATTTGATGTTTGAAGCCTTCTTCATTGACAAAACTGAAAAATATAATTACATATATATATATAATAACATATATTTATGTATATTAATATAAACTCCAAATATTGTAATGTGTGGTTCATTTTAAATTGTATAACATATAACGAAACTGTTACCAAGAAGACAACTTGTCATTACTTCTCCTGGTGCGTCGTCTGCAGGTAGCATGTCGGCGTGGAGTACATGGCGTACATTTGATGTTTGAAGCCTTCTTCATTGACAAAACTGAAAAATATAATTAATATATATATAATAACATATATTTATGTATATTAATATAAACTCCAAATATTGTAATGTGTGGTTCATTTTAAATTGTATAACATATAACGAAACTCTTACCAAGAAGACAACTTGTCATTACTTCTCCTGGTGCGTCGTCTGCAGGTAGCATGTCGGCGTGGAGTACATGGCGTACATTTGATGTTTGAAGCCTTCTTCATTGACAAAACTGAAAAATATAATTAATATATATATAATAACATATATTTATGTATATTAATATAAACTCCAAATATTGTAATGTGTGGTTCATTTTAAATTGTATAACATATAACGAAACTGTTACCAAGAAGACAACTTGTCATTACTTCTCCTGGTGCGTCGTCTGCAGGTAGCATGTCGGCGTGGAGTACATGGCGTACATTTGATGTTTGAAGCCTTCTTCATTGACAAAACTGAAAAATATAATTAATATATATATATAATAACATATATTTATGTATATTAATATAAACTCCAAATATTGTAATGTGTGGTTCATTTTAAATTGTATAACATATAACGAAACTGTTACCAAGAAGACAACTTGTCATTACTTCTCCTGGTGCGTCGTCTGTAGGTAACATGTCGGCGTGGAGTACATGGCGTACATTTGATGTTTGAAGCCTTCTTCATTGACTAAACTGAAAAATATAATTACATATATTTTTATGTATATTAATATAAACTCCAAATATTGTAATGTGTGGTTCATTTTAAATTGTATAACATATAACGAAACTCTTACCAAGAAGACAACTTGTCATTACTTCTCCCGGTGCGTCGTCTGCAGGTAGCATGTCGGCGTGGAGTACATGGCGTACATTTGATGTTTGAAGCCTTCTTCATTGACTAAACTGAAAAATATAATTAATATATATATAATAACATATATTTATGTATATTAATATAAACTCCAAATATTGTAATGTGTGGTTCATTTTAAATTGTATAACATATAACGAAACTGTTACCAAGAAGACAACTTGTCATTACTTCTCCTGGTGCGTCGTCTGCAGGTAGCATGTCGGCGTGGAGTACATGGCGTACATTTGATGTTTGAAGCCTTCTTCATTGACAAAACTGAAAAATATAATTACATATATATATATAATAACATATATTTATGTATATTAATATAAACTCCAAATATTGTAATGTGTGGTTCATTTTAAATTGTATAACATATAACGAAACTGTTACCAAGAAGACAACTTGTCATTACTTCTCCCGGTGCGTCGTCTGCAGGTAGCATGTCGGCGTGGAGTACATGGCGTACATTTGATGTTTGAAGCCTTCTTCATTGACTAAACTGAAAAATATAATTACATATATTTATGTATATTAATATAAACTCCAAATATTGTAATGTGTGGTTCATTTTAAATTGTATAACATATAACGAAACTCTTACCAAGAAGACAACTTGTCATTACTTCTCCTGGTGCGTCGTCTGCAGGTAGCATGTCGGCGTGGAGTACATGGCGTACATTTGATGTTTGAAGCCTTCTTCATTGACAAAACTGAAAAATATAATTAATATATATATAATAACATATATTTATGTATATTAATATAAACTCCAAATATTGTAATGTGTGGTTCATTTTAAATTGTATAACATATAACGAAACTGTTACCAAGAAGACAACTTGTCATTACTTCTCCTGGTGCGTCGTCTGTAGGTAACATGTCGGCGTGGAGTACATGGCGTACATTTGATGTTTGAAGCCTTCTTCATTGACTAAACTGAAAAATATAATTACATATATTTATGTATATTAATATAAACTCCAAATATTGTAATGTGTGGTTCATTTTAAATTGTATAACATATAACGAAACTCTTACCAAGAAGACAACTTGTCATTACTTCTCCCGGTGCGTCGTCTGCAGGTAGCATGTCGGCGTGGAGTACATGGCGTACATTTGATGTTTGAAGCCTTCTTCATTGACTAAACTGAAAAATATAATTAATATATATATAATAACATATATTTATGTATATTAATATAAACTCCAAATATTGTAATGTGTGGTTCATTTTAAATTGTATAACATATAACGAAACTGTTACCAAGAAGACAACTTGTCATTACTTCTCCTGGTGCGTCGTCTGCAGGTAGCATGTCGGCGTGGAGTACATGGCGTACATTTGATGTTTGAAGCCTTCTTCATTGACAAAACTGAAAAATATAATTACATATATATATATAATAACATATATTTATGTATATTAATATAAACTCCAAATATTGTAATGTGTGGTTCATTTTAAATTGTATAACATATAACGAAACTGTTACCAAGAAGACAACTTGTCATTACTTCTCCCGGTGCGTCGTCTGCAGGTAGCATGTCGGCGTGGAGTACATGGCGTACATTTGATGTTTGAAGCCTTCTTCATTGACTAAACTGAAAAATATAATTACATATATTTATGTATATTAATATAAACTCCAAATATTGTAATGTGTGGTTCATTTTAAATTGTATAACATATAACGAAACTCTTACCAAGAAGACAACTTGTCATTACTTCTCCTGGTGCGTCGTCTGCAGGTAGCATGTCGGCGTGGAGTACATGGCGTACATTTGATGTTTGAAGCCTTCTTCATTGACAAAACTGAAAAATATAATTACATATATTTATGTACATTAATATAAACTCCAAATATTGTAATGTGTGGTTCATTTTAAATTGTATAACATATAACGAAACTATTACCAAGAAGAGAACTTGTCATTACTTCTCTTGGTGCGTCGTCTGCAGGTAGCATGTCGGCGTGGAGTACATGGCGTACATTTGATGTTTGAAGCCTTCTTCATTGACAAAACTGAAAAATATAATTAATATATATATAATTACATATATTTATGTATATTAATATAAACTCCAAATATTGTAATGTGTGGTTCATTTTAAATTGTATAACATATAACGAAACTGTTACCAAGAAGACAACTTGTCATTACTTCTCCCGGTGCGTCGTCTGCAGGTAGCATGTCGGCGTGGAGTACATGGCGTACATTTGATGTTTGAAGCCTTCTTCATTGACTAAACTGAAAAATATAATTAATATATATATAATAACATATATTTATGTATATTAATATAAACTCCAAATATTGTAATGTGTGGTTCATTTTAAATTGTATAACATATAACGAAACTGTTACCAAGAAGACAACTTGTCATTACTTCTCCTGGTGCGTCGTCTGCAGGTAGCATGTCGGCGTGGAGTACATGGCGTACATTTGATGTTTGAAGCCTTCTTCATTGACAAAACTGAAAAATATAATTACATATATTTATGTATATTAATATAAACTCCAAATATTGTAATGTGTGGTTCATTTTAAATTGTATAACATATAACGAAACTGTTACCAAGAAGACAACTTGTCATTACTTCTCCTGGTGCGTCGTCTGTAGGTAACATGTCGGCGTGGAGTACATGGCGTACATTTGATGTTTGAAGCCTTCTTCATTGACTAAACTGAAAAATATAATTACATATATTTATGTATATTAATATAAACTCCAAATATTGTAATGTGTGGTTCATTTTAAATTGTATAACATATAACGAAACTCTTACCAAGAAGACAACTTGTCATTACTTCTCCCGGTGCGTCGTCTGCAGGTAGCATGTCGGCGTGGAGTACATGGCGTACATTTGATGTTTGAAGCCTTCTTCATTGACTAAACTGAAAAATATAATTAATATATATATAATAACATATATTTATGTATATTAATATAAACTCCAAATATTGTAATGTGTGGTTCATTTTAAATTGTATAACATATAACGAAACTGTTACCAAGAAGACAACTTGTCATTACTTCTCCTGGGGCGTCGTCTGCAGGTAGCATGTCGGCGTGGAGTACATGGCGTACATTTGATGTTTGAAGCCTTCTTCATTGACAAAACTGAAAAATATAATTACATATATTTATGTATATTAATATAAACTCCAAATATTGTAATGTGTGGTTCATTTTAAATTGTATAACATATAACGAAACTGTTACCAAGAAGACAACTTGTCATTACTTCTCCTGGTGCGTCGTCTGCAGGTAGCATGTCGGCGTGGAGTACATGGCGTACATTTGATGTTTGAAGCCTTCTTCATTGACAAAACTGAAAAATATAATTAATATATATATATAATAACATATATTTATGTATATTAATATAAACTCCAAATATTGTAATGTGTGGTTAATTTTAAATTGTATAACATATAACGAAACTGTTACCAAGAAGACAACTTGTCATTACTTCTCCTGGTGCGTCGTCTGCAGGTAGCATGTCGGCGTGGAGTACATGGCGTACATTTGATGTTTGAAGCCTTCTTCATTGACAAAACTGAAAAATATAATTACATATATTTATGTATATTAATATAAACTCCAAATATTGTAATGTGTGGTTCATTTTAAATTGTATAACATATAACGAAACTGTTACCAAGAAGACAACTTGTCATTACTTCTCCCGGTGCGTCGTCTGCAGGTAGCATGTCGGCGTGGAGTACATGGCGTACATTTGATGTTTGAAGCCTTCTTCATTGACTAAACTGAAAAATATAATTACATATATTTATGTATATTAATATAAACTCCAAATATTGTAATGTGTGGTTCATTTTAAATTGTATAACATATAACGAAACTGTTACCAAGAAGACAACTTGTCATTACTTCTCCTGGTGCGTCGTCTGCAGGTAGCATGTCGGCGTGGAGTACATGGCGTACATTTGATGTTTGAAGCCTTCTTCATTGACAAAACTGAAAAATATAATTAATATATATATCAACTGAAAAATATAATTACATATATTTATGTATATTAATATAAACTCCAAATATTGTAATGTGTGGTTCATTTTAAATTGTATAACATATAACGAAACTGTTACCAAGAAGACAACTTGTCATTACTTCTCCTGGTGCGTCGTCTGCAGGTAGCATGTCGGCGTGGAGTACATGGCGTACATTTGATGTTTGAAGCCTTCTTCATTGACAAAACTGAAAATATAATTACATATATTTATGTATATTAATATAAACTCCAAATATTGTAATGTGTGGTTCATTTTAAATTGTATAACATATAACGAAACTGTTACCAAGAAGACAACTTGTCATTACTTCTCCTGGTGCGTCGTCTGCAGGTAGCATGTCGGCGTGGAGTACATGGCGTACATTTGATGTTTGAAGCCTTCTTCATTGACAAAACTGAAAAATATAATTACATATATTTATGTATATTAATATAAACTCCAAATATTGTAATGTGTGGTTCATTTTAAATTGTATAACATATAACGAAACTGTTACCAAGAAGACAACTTGTCATTACTTCTCCTGGTGCGTCGTCTGCAGGTAGCATGTCGGCGTGGAGTACATGGCGTACATTTGATGTTTGAAGCCTTCTTCATTGACAAAACTGAAAAATATAATTACATATATTTATGTATATTAATATAAACTCCAAATATTGTAATGTGTGGTTCATTTTAAATTGTATAACATATAACGAAACTGTTACCAAGAAGACAACTTGTCATTACTTCTCCTGGTGCGTCGTCTGCAGGTAGCATGTCGGCGTGGAGTACATGGCGTACATTTGATGTTTGAAGCCTTCTTCATTGACAAAACTGAAAAATATAATTACATATATTTATGTATATTAATATAAACTCCAAATATTGTAATGTGTGGTTCATTTTAAATTGTATAACATATAACGAAACTGTTACCAAGAAGACAACTTGTCATTACTTCTCCTGGTGCGTCGTCTGCAGGTAGCATGTCGGCGTGGAGTACATGGCGTACATTTGATGTTTGAAGCCTTCTTCATTGACAAAACTGAAAAATATAATTAATATATATATATATAACATATATTTATGTATATTAATATAAACTCCAAATATTGTAATGTGTGGTTCATTTTAAATTGTATAACATATAACGAAACTGTTACCAAGAAGACAACTTGTCATTACTTCTCCTGGTGCGTCGTCTGCAGGTAGCATGTCGGCGTGGAGTACATGGCGTACATTTGATGTTTGAAGCCTTCTTCATTGACAAAACTGAAAAAATATAATTACATATATTTTATGTATATTAATATAAACTCCAAATATTGTAATGTGTGGTTCATTTTAAATTGTATAACATATAACGAAACTGTTACCAAGAAGACAACTTGTCATTACTTCTCCTGGTGCGTCGTCTGCAGGTAGCATGTCGGCGTGGAGTACATGGCGTACATTTGATGTTTGAAGCCTTCTTCATTGACAAAACTGAAAAATATAATTACATATATTTATGTATATTAATATAAACTCCAAATATTGTAATGTGTGGTTCATTTTAAATTGTATAACATATAACGAAACTGTTACCAAGAAGACAACTTGTCATTACTTCTCCTGGTGCGTCGTCTGCAGGTAGCATGTCGGCGTGGAGTACATGGCGTACATTTGATGTTTGAAGCCTTCTTCATTGACAAAACTGAAAATATAATTAATATATATATATTACATATATTTATGTATATTAATATAAACTCCAAATATTGTAATGTGTGGTTCATTTTAAATTGTATAACATATAACGAAACTGTTACCAAGAAGACAACTTGTCATTACTTCTCCTGGTGCGTCGTCTGCAGGTAGCATGTCGGCGTGGAGTACATGGCGTACATTTGATGTTTGAAGCCTTCTTCATTGACAAAACTGAAAAATATAATTACATATATTTATGTATATTAATATAAACTCCAAATATTGTAATGTGTGGTTCATTTTAAATTGTATAACATATAACGAAACTGTTACCAAGAAGACAACTTGTCATTACTTCTCCTGGTGCGTCGTCTGCAGGTAGCATGTCGGCGTGGAGTACATGGCGTACATTTGATGTTTGAAGCCTTCTTCATTGACAAAACTGAAAAATATAATTACATATATTTATGTATATTAATATAAACTCCAAATATTGTAATGTGTGGTTCATTTTAAATTGTATAACATATAACGAAACTGTTACCAAGAAGACAACTTGTCATTACTTCTCCTGGTGCGTCGTCTGCAGGTAGCATGTCGGCGTGGAGTACATGGCGTACATTTGATGTTTGAAGCCTTCTTCATTGACAAAACTGAAAAATATAATTAGATATATTTATGTATATTAATATAAACTCCAAATATTGTAATGTGTGGTTCATTTTAAATTGTATAACATATAACGAAACTGTTACCAAGAAGACAACTTGTCATTACTTCTCCTGGTGCGTCGTCTGCAGGTAGCATGTCGGCGTGGAGTACATGGCGTACATTTGATGTTTGAAGCCTTCTTCATTGACAAAACTGAAAAATATAATTAATATATATATATTACATATATTTATGTATATAATATAAACTCCAAATATTGTAATGTGTGGTTCATTTTAAATTGTAAAACATATAACGAAACTGTTACCAAGAAGACAACTTGTCATTACTTCTCCTGGTGCGTCGTCTGCAGGTAGCATGTCGGCGTGGAGTACATGGCGTACATTTGATGTTTGAAGCCTTCTTCATTGACAAAACTGAAATATAATAACATATATTTATGTATATTAATATAAACTCCAAATATTGTAATGTGTGGTTCATTTTAAATTGTATAACATATAACGAAACTGTTACCAAGAAGAGAACTTGTCATTACTTCTCCTGGTGCGTCGTCTGCAGGTAGCATGTCGGCGTGGAGTACATGGCGTACATTTGATGTTTGAAGCCTTCTTCATTGACAAAACTGAAAATATAATTAATAATATATAATAACATATATTTATGTATATTAATATAAACTCCAAATATTGTAATGTGTGGTTCATTTTAAATTGTATAACATATAACGAAACTGTTACCAAGAAGACAACTTGTCATTACTTCTCCTGGTGCGTCGTCTGCAGGTAGCATGTCGGCGTGGAGTACATGGCGTACATTTGATGTTTGAAGCCTTCTTCATTGACAAAACTGAAAAATATAATTACATATATTTATGTATATTAATATAAACTCCAAATATTGTAATGTGTGGTTCATTTTAAATTGTATAACATATAACGAAACTGTTACCAAGAAGACAACTTGTCATTACTTCTCCTGGTGCGTCGTCTGCAGGTAGCATGTCGGCGTGGAGTACATGGCGTACATTTGATGTTTGAAGCCTTCTTCATTGACAAAACTGAAAAATATAATTAATATATATATAATAACATATATGTATATTAATATAAACTCCAAATATTGTAATGTGTGGTTCATTTTAAATTGTATAACATATAACGAAACTGTTACCAAGAAGACAACTTGTCATTACTTCTCCTGGTGCGTCGTCTGCAGGTAGCATGTCGGCGTGGAGTACATGGCGTACATTTGATGTTTGAAGCCTTCTTCATTGACAAAACTGAAAAATATAATTACATATATTTATGTATATTAATATAAACTCCAAATATTGTAATGTGTGGTTCATTTTAAATTGTATAACATATAACGAAACTGTTACCAAGAAGACAACTTGTCATTACTTCTCCTGGTGCGTCGTCTGCAGGTAGCATGTCGGCGTGGAGTACATGGCGTACATTTGATGTTTGAAGCCTTCTTCATTGACAAAACTGAAAAATATAATTAATATATATAATTAACATATATTTATGTATATTAATATAAACTCCAAATATTGTAATGTGTGGTTCATTTTAAATTGTATAACATATAACGAAACTGTTACCAAGAAGACAACTTGTCATTACTTCTCCTGGTGCGTCGTCTGCAGGTAGCATGTCGGCGTGGAGTACATGGCGTACATTTGATGTTTGAAGCCTTCTTCATTGACAAAACTGAAAAATATATAATAACATATATTTATGTATATTAATATAAACTCCAAATATTGTAATGTGTGGTTCATTTTAAATTGTATAACATATAACGAAACTGTTACCAAGAAGACAACTTGTCATTACTTCTCCTGGTGCGTCGTCTGCAGGTAGCATGTCGGCGTGGAGTACATGGCGTACATTTGATGTTTGAAGCCTTCTTCATTGACAAAACTGAAAAATATAATTACATATATTTATGTATATTAATATAAACTCCAAATATTGTAATGTGTGGTTCATTTTAAATTGTATAACATATAACGAAACTGTTACCAAGAAGACAACTTGTCATTACTTCTCCTGGTGCGTCGTCTGCAGGTAGCATGTCGGCGTGGAGTACATGGCGTACATTTGATGTTTGAAGCCTTCTTCATTGACAAAACTGAAAAATATAATTAATATATATATAATTACATATATTTATGTATATTAATATAAACTCCAAATATTGTAATGTGTGGTTCATTTTAAATTGTATAACATATAACGAAACTGTTACCAAGAAGACAACTTGTCATTACTTCTCCTGGTGCGTCGTCTGCAGGTAGCATGTCGGCGTGGAGTACATGGCGTACATTTGATGTTTGAAGCCTTCTTCATTGACAAAACTGAAAAATATAATTACATATATTTATGTATATTAATATAAACTCCAAATATTGTAATGTGTGGTTCATTTTAAATTGTATAACATATAACGAAACTGTTACCAAGAAGACAACTTGTCATTACTTCTCCTGGTGCGTCGTCTGCAGGTAGCATGTCGGCGTGGAGTACATGGCGTACATTTGATGTTTGAAGCCTTCTTCATTGACAAAACTGAAAAATATAATTAATATATATATAATAACATATATTTATGTATATTAATATAAACTCCAAATATTGTAATGTGTGGTTCATTTTAAATTGTATAACATATAACGAAACTGTTACCAAGAAGACAACTTGTCATTACTTCTCCTGGTGCGTCGTCTGCAGGTAGCATGTCGGCGTGGAGTACATGGCGTACATTTGATGTTTGAAGCCTTCTTCATTGACAAAACTGAAAAATATAATTACATATATTTATGTATATTAATATAAACTCCAAATATTGTAATGTGTGGTTCATTTTAAATTGTATAACATATAACGAAACTGTTACCAAGAAGACAACTTGTCATTACTTCTCCTGGTGCGTCGTCTGCAGGTAGCATGTCGGCGTGGAGTACATGGCGTACATTTGATGTTTGAAGCCTTCTTCATTGACAAAACTGAAAAATATAATTACATATATTTATGTATATTAATATAAACTCCAAATATTGTAATGTGTGGTTCATTTTAAATTGTATAACATATAACGAAACTGTTACCAAGAAGACAACTTGTCATTACTTCTCCTGGTGCGTCGTCTGCAGGTAGCATGTCGGCGTGGAGTACATGGCGTACATTTGATGTTTGAAGCCTTCTTCATTGACAAAACTGAAAAATATAATTACATATATTTATGTATATTAATATAAACTCCAAATAT
This sequence comes from Danaus chrysippus, assembly GCA_916720795.1. NCBI lineage: Eukaryota > Metazoa > Arthropoda > Insecta > Lepidoptera > Nymphalidae > Danaus > Danaus chrysippus. Next base: position 3,621,740 of record CAKASE010000077.1, on the reverse strand, counting down.
TGTAATGTGTGGTTCATTTTAAATTGTATAACATATAACGAAACTGTTACCAAGAAGACAACTTGTCATTACTTCTCCTGGTGCGTCGTCTGCAGGTAGCATGTCGGCGTGGAGTACATGGCGTACATTTGATGTTTGAAGCCTTCTTCATTGACAAAACTGAAAAATATAATTACATATATTTATGTATATTAATATAAACTCCAAATATTGTAATGTGTGGTTCATTTTAAATTGTATAACATATAACGAAACTGTTACCAAGAAGACAACTTGTCATTACTTCTCCTGGTGCGTCGTCTGCAGGTAGCATGTCGGCGTGGAGTACATGGCGTACATTTGATGTTTGAAGCCTTCTTCATTGACAAAACTGAAAAATATAATATATATATATAATTACATATATTTATGTATATTAATATAAACTCCAATATTGTAATGTGTGGTTCATTTTAAATTGTATAACATATAACGAAACTGTTACCAAGAAGACAACTTGTCATTACTTCTCCTGGTGCGTCGTCTGCAGGTAGCATGTCGGCGTGGAGTACATGGCGTACATTTGATGTTTGAAGCCTTCTTCATTGACAAAACTGAAAAATATAATTACATATATTTATGTATATTAATATAAACTCCAAATATTGTAATGTGTGGTTCATTTTAAATTGTATAACATATAACGAAACTGTTACCAGAGAGACAACTTGTCATTACTTCTCCTGGTGCGTCGTCTGCAGGTAGCATGTCGGCGTGGAGTACATGGCGTACATTTGATGTTTGAAGCCTTCTTCATTGACAAAACTGAAAAATATAATTACATATATTTATGTATATTAATATAAACTCCAAATATTGTAATGTGTGGTTCATTTTAAATTGTATAACATATAACGAAACTGTTACCAAGAAGACAACTTGTCATTACTTCTCCTGGTGCGTCGTCTGCAGGTAGCATGTCGGCGTGGAGTACATGGCGTACATTTGATGTTTGAAGCCTTCTTCATTGACTGAAAAATGAATTAATATATAATTACATATATTTATGTATATTAATATAAACTCCAAATATTGTAATGTGTGGTTCATTTTAAATTGTATAACATATAACGAAACTGTTACCAAGAAGACAACTTGTCATTACTTCTCCTGGTGCGTCGTCTGCAGGTAGCATGTCGGCGTGGAGTACATGGCGTACATTTGATGTTTGAAGCCTTCTTCATTGACAAAACTGAATTAATATATATATAATACATATATTTATGTATATTAATATAAACTCCAAATATTGTAATGTGTGGTTCATTTTAAATTGTATAACATATAACGAAACTGTTACCAAGAAGACAACTTGTCATTACTTCTCCTGGTGCGTCGTCTGCAGGTAGCATGTCGGCGTGGAGTACATGGCGTACATTTGATGTTTGAAGCCTTCTTCATTGACAAAACTGAAAAATATAATTACATATATTTATGTATATTAATATAAACTCCAAATATTGTAATGTGTGGTTCATTTTAAATTGTATAACATATAACGAAACTGTTACCAAGAAGACAACTTGTCATTACTTCTCCTGGTGCGTCGTCTGCAGGTAGCATGTCGGCGTGGAGTACATGGCGTACATTTGATGTTTGAAGCCTTCTTCATTGACAAAACTGAAAATATAATTAATATATATATAATAACATATTTTATGTATATTAATATAAACTCCAAATATTGTAATGTGTGGTTCATTTTAAATTGTATAACATATAACGAAACTGTTACCAAGAAGACAACTTGTCATTACTTCTCCTGGTGCGTCGTCTGCAGGTAGCATGTCGGCGTGGAGTACATGGCGTACATTTGATGTTTGAAGCCTTCTTCATTGACAAAACTGAAAAATATAATACATATATTTATGTATATTAATATAAACTCCAAATATTGTAATGTGTGGTTCATTTTAAATTGTATAACATATAACGAAACTGTTACCAAGAAGACAACTTGTCATTACTTCTCCTGGTGCGTCGTCTGCAGGTAGCATGTCGGCGTGGAGTACATGGCGTACATTTGATGTTTGAAGCCTTCTTCATTGACAAAACTGAAAATATAATTAATATATATATATAACATATATTTATGTATATTAATATAAACTCCAAATATTGTAATGTGTGGTTCATTTTAAATTGTATAACATATAACGAAACTGTTACCAAGAAGACAACTTGTCATTACTTCTCCTGGTGCGTCGTCTGCAGGTAGCATGTCGGCGTGGAGTACATGGCGTACATTTGATGTTTGAAGCCTTCTTCATTGACAAAACTGAAAAATATAATTACATATATTTATGTATATTAATATAAACTCCAAATATTGTAATGTGTGGTTCATTTTAAATTGTATAACATATAACGAAACTGTTACCAAGAAGACAACTTGTCATTACTTCTCCTGGTGCGTCGTCTGCAGGTAGCATGTCGGCGTGGAGTACATGGCGTACATTTGATGTTTGAAGCCTTCTTCATTGACAAAACTGAAAAATATAATTAATATATATATAATACATATATTTATGTATATTAATATAAACTCCAAATATTGTAATGTGTGGTTCATTTTAAATTGTATAACATATAACGAAACTGTTACCAAGAAGACAACTTGTCATTACTTCTCCTGGTGCGTCGTCTGCAGGTAGCATGTCGGCGTGGAGTACATGGCGTACATTTGATGTTTGAAGCCTTCTTCATTGACAAAACTGAAAAATATAATTAATATATATATAATAACATATATTTATGTATATTAATATAAACTCCAAATATTGTAATGTGTGGTTCATTTTAAATTGTATAACATATAACGAAACTGTTACCAAGAAGACAACTTGTCATTACTTCTCCTGGTGCGTCGTCTGCAGGTAGCATGTCGGCGTGGAGTACATGGCGTACATTTGATGTTTGAAGCCTTCTTCATTGACAAAACTGAAAAATATAATTAATATATATATATAACATATATTTATGTATATTAATATAAACTCCAAATATTGTAATGTGTGGTTCATTTTAAATTGTATAACATATAACGAAACTGTTACCAAGAAGACAACTTGTCATTACTTCTCCTGGTGCGTCGTCTGCAGGTAGCATGTCGGCGTGGAGTACATGGCGTACATTTGATGTTTGAAGCCTTCTTCATTGACAAAACTGAATTAATATATATATTACATATATTTATGTATATTAATATAAACTCCAAATATTGTAATGTGTGGTTCATTTTAAATTGTATAACATATAACGAAACTGTTACCAAGAAGACAACTTGTCATTACTTCTCCTGGTGCGTCGTCTGCAGGTAGCATGTCGGCGTGGAGTACATGGCGTACATTTGATGTTTGAAGCCTTCTTCATTGACAAAACTGAAAAATATAATTAATATATATATAATAACATATATTTATGTATATTAATATAAACTCCAAATATTGTAATGTGTGGTTCATTTTAAATTGTATAACATATAACGAAACTGTTACCAAGAAGACAACTTGTCATTACTTCTCCTGGTGCGTCGTCTGCAGGTAGCATGTCGGCGTGGAGTACATGGCGTACATTTGATGTTTGAAGCCTTCTTCATTGACAAAACTGAAAAATATAATTAATATATATATAATACATATATTTATGTATATTAATATAAACTCCAAATATTGTAATGTGTGGTTCATTTTAAATTGTATAACATATAACGAAACTGTTACCAAGAAGACAACTTGTCATTACTTCTCCTGGTGCGTCGTCTGCAGGTAGCATGTCGGCGTGGAGTACATGGCGTACATTTGATGTTTGAAGCCTTCTTCATTGACAAAACTGAAAAATATAATTATATATATAATACATATATTTATGTATATTAATATAAACTCCAAATATTGTAATGTGTGGTTCATTTTAAATTGTATAACATATAACGAAACTGTTACCAAGAAGACAACTTGTCATTACTTCTCCTGGTGCGTCGTCTGCAGGTAGCATGTCGGCGTGGAGTACATGGCGTACATTTGATGTTTGAAGCCTTCTTCATTGACAAAACTGAAAAATATAATTACATATATTTATGTATATTAATATAAACTCCAAATATTGTAATGTGTGGTTCATTTTAAATTGTATAACATATAACGAAACTGTTACCAAGAAGACAACTTGTCATTACTTCTCCTGGTGCGTCGTCTGCAGGTAGCATGTCGGCGTGGAGTACATGGCGTACATTTGATGTTTGAAGCCTTCTTCATTGACAAAACTGAAAAATATAATTACATATATTTATGTATATTAATATAAACTCCAAATATTGTAATGTGTGGTTCATTTTAAATTGTATAACATATAACGAAACTGTTACCAAGAAGACAACTTGTCATTACTTCTCCTGGTGCGTCGTCTGCAGGTAGCATGTCGGCGTGGAGTACATGGCGTACATTTGATGTTTGAAGCCTTCTTCATTGACAAAACTGAAAAATATAATTACATATATTTATGTATATTAATATAAACTCCAAATATTGTAATGTGTGGTTCATTTTAAATTGTATAACATATAACGAAACTGTTACCAAGAAGACAACTTGTCATTACTTCTCCTGGTGCGTCGTCTGCAGGTAGCATGTCGGCGTGGAGTACATGGCGTACATTTGATGTTTGAAGCCTTCTTCATTGACAAAACTGAAAAATATAATTAAATATATATATATATACATATATTTATGTATATTAATATAAACTCCAAATATTGTAATGTGTGGTTCATTTTAAATTGTATAACATATAACGAAACTGTTACCAAGAAGACAACTTGTCATTACTTCTCCTGGTGCGTCGTCTGCAGGTAGCATGTCGGCGTGGAGTACATGGCGTACATTTGATGTTTGAAGCCTTCTTCATTGACAAAACTGAAAAATATAATTACATATATTTATGTATATTAATATAAACTCCAAATATTGTAATGTGTGGTTCATTTTAAATTGTATAACATATAACGAAACTGTTACCAAGAAGACAACTTGTCATTACTTCTCCTGGTGCGTCGTCTGCAGGTAGCATGTCGGCGTGGAGTACATGGCGTACATTTGATGTTTGAAGCCTTCTTCATTGACAAAACTGAAGATATAATAACATATATTTATGTATATTAATATAAACTCCAAATATTGTAATGTGTGGTTCATTTTAAATTGTATAACATATAACGAAACTGTTACCAAGAAGACAACTTGTCATTACTTCTCCTGGTGCGTCGTCTGCAGGTAGCATGTCGGCGTGGAGTACATGGCGTACATTTGATGTTTGAAGCCTTCTTCATTGACAAAACTGAAAAATATAATTACATATATTTATGTATATTAATATAAACTCCAAATATTGTAATGTGTGGTTCATTTTAAATTGTATAACATATAACGAAACTGTTACCAAGAAGACAACTTGTCATTACTTCTCCTGGTGCGTCGTCTGCAGGTAGCATGTCGGCGTGGAGTACATGGCGTACATTTGATGTTTGAAGCCTTCTTCATTGACAAAACTGAAAAATATAATTACATATATTTATGTATATTAATATAAACTCCAATATTGTAATGTGTGGTTCATTTTAAATTGTATAACATATAACGAAACTGTTACCAAGAAGACAACTTGTCATTACTTCTCCTGGTGCGTCGTCTGCAGGTAGCATGTCGGCGTGGAGTACATGGCGTACATTTGATGTTTGAAGCCTTCTTCATTGACAAAACTGAAAAATATAATTACATATATTTATGTATATTAATATAAACTCCAAATATTGTAATGTGTGGTTCATTTTAAATTGTATAACATATAACGAAACTGTTACCAAGAAGACAACTTGTCATTACTTCTCCTGGTGCGTCGTCTGCAGGTAGCATGTCGGCGTGGAGTACATGGCGTACATTTGATGTTTGAAGCCTTCTTCATTGACAAAACTGAAAAATATAATTACATATATTTATGTATATTAATATAAACTCCAAATATTGTAATGTGTGGTTCATTTTAAATTGTATAACATATAACGAAACTGTTACCAAGAAGACAACTTGTCATTACTTCTCCTGGTGCGTCGTCTGCAGGTAGCATGTCGGCGTGGAGTACATGGCGTACATTTGATGTTTGAAGCCTTCTTCATTGACAAAACTGAAAAATATAATTAATATATATATAATATACATATATTTATGTATATTAATATAAACTCCAAATATTGTAATGTGTGGTTCATTTTAAATTGTATAACATATAACGAAACTGTTACCAAGAAGACAACTTGTCATTACTTCTCCTGGTGCGTCGTCTGCAGGTAGCATGTCGGCGTGGAGTACATGGCGTACATTTGATGTTTGAAGCCTTCTTCATTGACAAAACTGAAAAATATAATTACATATATTTATGTATATTAATATAAACTCCAAATATTGTAATGTGTGGTTCATTTTAAATTGTATAACATATAACGAAACTGTTACCAAGAAGACAACTTGTCATTACTTCTCCTGGTGCGTCGTCTGCAGGTAGCATGTCGGCGTGGAGTACATGGCGTACATTTGATGTTTGAAGCCTTCTTCATTGACAAAACTGAAAAATATAATTACATATATTTATGTATATTAATATAAACTCCAAATATTGTAATGTGTGGTTCATTTTAAATTGTATAACATATAACGAAACTGTTACCAAGAAGACAACTTGTCATTACTTCTCCTGGTGCGTCGTCTGCAGGTAGCATGTCGGCGTGGAGTACATGGCGTACATTTGATGTTTGAAGCCTTCTTCATTGACAAAACTGAAAAATATAATTACATATATTTATGTATATTAATATAAACTCCAAATATTGTAATGTGTGGTTCATTTTAAATTGTATAACATATAACGAAACTGTTACCAAGAAGACAACTTGTCATTACTTCTCCTGGTGCGTCGTCTGCAGGTAGCATGTCGGCGTGGAGTACATGGCGTACATTTGATGTTTGAAGCCTTCTTCATTGACAAAACTGAAAAATATAATTACATATATTTATGTATATTAATATAAACTCCAAATATTGTAATGTGTGGTTCATTTTAAATTGTATAACATATAACGAAACTGTTACCAAGAAGACAACTTGTCATTACTTCTCCTGGTGCGTCGTCTGCAGGTAGCATGTCGGCGTGGAGTACATGGCGTACATTTGATGTTTGAAGCCTTCTTCATTGACAAAACTGAAAAATATAATTACATATATTTATGTATATTAATATAAACTCCAAATATTGTAATGTGTGGTTCATTTTAAATTGTATAACATATAACGAAACTGTTACCAAGAAGACAACTTGTCATTACTTCTCCTGGTGCGTCGTCTGCAGGTAGCATGTCGGCGTGGAGTACATGGCGTACATTTGATGTTTGAAGCCTTCTTCATTGACAAAACTGAAAAATATAATTACATATATTTATGTATATTAATATAAACTCCAAATATTGTAATGTGTGGTTCATTTTAAATTGTATAACATATAACGAAACTGTTACCAAGAAGACAACTTGTCATTACTTCTCCTGGTGCGTCGTCTGCAGGTAGCATGTCGGCGTGGAGTACATGGCGTACATTTGATGTTTGAAGCCTTCTTCATTGACAAAACTGAAAAATATAATTACATATATTTATGTATATTAATATAAACTCCAAATATTGTAATGTGTGGTTCATTTTAAATTGTATAACATATAACGAAACTGTTACCAAGAAGACAACTTGTCATTACTTCTCCTGGTGCGTCGTCTGCAGGTAGCATGTCGGCGTGGAGTACATGGCGTACATTTGATGTTTGAAGCCTTCTTCATTGACAAAACTGAAAAATATAATTACATATATTTATGTATATTAATATAAACTCCAAATATTGTAATGTGTGGTTCATTTTAAATTGTATAACATATAACGAAACTGTTACCAAGAAGACAACTTGTCATTACTTCTCCTGGTGCGTCGTCTGCAGGTAGCATGTCGGCGTGGAGTACATGGCGTACATTTGATGTTTGAAGCCTTCTTCATTGACAAAACTGAAAAATATAATTAATATATATATAATAACATATATTTATGTATATTAATATAAACTCCAAATATTGTAATGTGTGGTTCATTTTAAATTGTATAACATATAACGAAACTGTTACCAAGAAGACAACTTGTCATTACTTCTCCTGGTGCGTCGTCTGCAGGTAGCATGTCGGCGTGGAGTACATGGCGTACATTTGATGTTTGAAGCCTTCTTCATTGACAAAACTGAAAAATATAATTAATATATATATAATAACATATATTTATGTATATTAATATAAACTCCAAATATTGTAATGTGTGGTTCATTTTAAATTGTATAACATATAACGAAACTGTTACCAAGAAGACAACTTGTCATTACTTCTCCTGGTGCGTCGTCTGCAGGTAGCATGTCGGCGTGGAGTACATGGCGTACATTTGATGTTTGAAGCCTTCTTCATTGACAAAACTGAAAAATATAATTAATATATATATAATACATATATTTATGTATATTAATATAAACTCCAAATATTGTAATGTGTGGTTCATTTTAAATTGTATAACATATAACGAAACTGTTACCAAGAAGACAACTTGTCATTACTTCTCCTGGTGCGTCGTCTGCAGGTAGCATGTCGGCGTGGAGTACATGGCGTACATTTGATGTTTGAAGCCTTCTTCATTGACAAAACTGAAAAATATAATTACATATATTTATGTATATTAATATAAACTCCAAATATTGTAATGTGTGGTTCATTTTAAATTGTATAACATATAACGAAACTGTTACCAAGAAGACAACTTGTCATTACTTCTCCTGGTGCGTCGTCTGCAGGTAGCATGTCGGCGTGGAGTACATGGCGTACATTTGATGTTTGAAGCCTTCTTCATTGACAAAACTGAAAAATATAATTACATATATTTATGTATATTAATATAAACTCCAAATATTGTAATGTGTGGTTCATTTTAAATTGTATAACATATAACGAAACTGTTACCAAGAAGACAACTTGTCATTACTTCTCCTGGTGCGTCGTCTGCAGGTAGCATGTCGGCGTGGAGTACATGGCGTACATTTGATGTTTGAAGCCTTCTTCATTGACAAAACTGAAAATATAATTAATATATATATAATAATTTATGTATATTAATATAAACTCCAAATATTGTAATGTGTGGTTCATTTTAAATTGTATAACATATAACGAAACTGTTACCAAGAAGACAACTTGTCATTACTTCTCCTGGTGCGTCGTCTGCAGGTAGCATGTCGGCGTGGAGTACATGGCGTACATTTGATGTTTGAAGCCTTCTTCATTGACAAAACTGAAAAATATAATTACATATATTTATGTATATTAATATAAACTCCAAATATTGTAATGTGTGGTTCATTTTAAATTGTATAACATATAACGAAACTGTTACCAAGAAGACAACTTGTCATTACTTCTCCTGGTGCGTCGTCTGCAGGTAGCATGTCGGCGTGGAGTACATGGCGTACATTTGATGTTTGAAGCCTTCTTCATTGACAAAACTGAAAAATATAATTACATATATTATGTATATTAATATAAACTCCAAATATTGTAATGTGTGGTTCATTTTAAATTGTATAACATATAACGAAACTGTTACCAAGAAGACAACTTGTCATTACTTCTCCTGGTGCGTCGTCTGCAGGTAGCATGTCGGCGTGGAGTACATGGCGTACATTTGATGTTTGAAGCCTTCTTCATTGACAAAACTGAAAAATATAATTACATATATTTATGTATATTAATATAAACTCCAAATATTGTAATGTGTGGTTCATTTTAAATTGTATAACATATAACGAAACTGTTACCAAGAAGACAACTTGTCATTACTTCTCCTGGTGCGTCGTCTGCAGGTAGCATGTCGGCGTGGAGTACATGGCGTACATTTGATGTTTGAAGCCTTCTTCATTGACAAAACTGAAAAATATAATTACATATATTTATGTATATTAATATAAACTCCAAATATTGTAATGTGTGGTTCATTTTAAATTGTATAACATATAACGAAACTGTTACCAAGAAGACAACTTGTCATTACTTCTCCTGGTGCGTCGTCTGCAGGTAGCATGTCGGCGTGGAGTACATGGCGTACATTTGATGTTTGAAGCCTTCTTCATTGACAAAACTGAAAAATATAATTACATATATTTATGTATATTAATATAAACTCCAAATATTGTAATGTGTGGTTCATTTTAAATTGTATAACATATAACGAAACTGTTACCAAGAAGACAACTTGTCATTACTTCTCCTGGTGCGTCGTCTGCAGGTAGCATGTCGGCGTGGAGTACATGGCGTACATTTGATGTTTGAAGCCTTCTTCATTGACAAAACTGAAAAATATAATTACATATATTTATGTATATTAATATAAACTCCAAATATTGTAATGTGTGGTTCATTTTAAATTGTATAACATATAACGAAACTGTTACCAAGAAGACAACTTGTCATTACTTCTCCTGGTGCGTCGTCTGCAGGTAGCATGTCGGCGTGGAGTACATGGCGTACATTTGATGTTTGAAGCCTTCTTCATTGACAAAACTGAAAAATATAATTACATATATTTATGTATATTAATATAAACTCCAAATATTGTAATGTGTGGTTCATTTTAAATTGTATAACATATAACGAAACTGTTACCAAGAAGACAACTTGTCATTACTTCTCCTGGTGCGTCGTCTGCAGGTAGCATGTCGGCGTGGAGTACATGGCGTACATTTGATGTTTGAAGCCTTCTTCATTGACAAAACTGAAAAATATAATTACATATATTTATGTATATTAATATAAACTCCAAATATTGTAATGTGTGGTTCATTTTAAATTGTATAACATATAACGAAACTGTTACCAAGAAGACAACTTGTCATTACTTCTCCTGGTGCGTCGTCTGCAGGTAGCATGTCGGCGTGGAGTACATGGCGTACATTTGATGTTTGAAGCCTTCTTCATTGACAAAACTGAAAAATATAATTACATATATTTATGTATATTATTATATATAAACTCCAAATATTGTAATGTGTGGTTCATTTTAAATTGTATAACATATAACGAAACTGTTACCAAGAAGACAACTTGTCATTACTTCTCCTGGTGCGTCGTCTGCAGGTAGCATGTCGGCGTGGAGTACATGGCGTACATTTGATGTTTGAAGCCTTCTTCATTGACAAAACTGAAAAATATAATTACATATATTTATGTATATTAATATAAACTCCAAATATTGTAATGTGTGGTTCATTTTAAATTGTATAACATATAACGAAACTGTTACCAAGAAGACAACTTGTCATTACTTCTCCTGGTGCGTCGTCTGCAGGTAGCATGTCGGCGTGGAGTACATGGCGTACATTTGATGTTTGAAGCCTTCTTCATTGACAAAACTGAAAAATATAATTACATATATTTATGTATATTAATATAAACTCCAAATATTGTAATGTGTGGTTCATTTTAAATTGTATAACATATAACGAAACTGTTACCAAGAAGACAACTTGTCATTACTTCTCCTGGTGCGTCGTCTGCAGGTAGCATGTCGGCGTGGAGTACATGGCGTACATTTGATGTTTGAAGCCTTCTTCATTGACAAAACTGAAAAATATAATTACATATATTTATGTATATTAATATAAACTCCAAATATTGTAATGTGTGGTTCATTTTAAATTGTATAACATATAACGAAACTGTTACCAAGAAGACAACTTGTCATTACTTCTCCTGGTGCGTCGTCTGCAGGTAGCATGTCGGCGTGGAGTACATGGCGTACATTTGATGTTTGAAGCCTTCTTCATTGACTGAAAATATAATTAATATATATATAATACATATATTTATGTATATTAATATAAACTCCAAATATTGTAATGTGTGGTTCATTTTAAATTGTATAACATATAACGAAACTGTTACCAAGAAGACAACTTGTCATTACTTCTCCTGGTGCGTCGTCTGCAGGTAGCATGTCGGCGTGGAGTACATGGCGTACATTTGATGTTTGAAGCCTTCTTCATTGACAAAACTGAAAAATATAATTACATATATTTATGTATATTAATATAAACTCCAAATATTGTAATGTGTGGTTCATTTTAAATTGTATAACATATAACGAAACTGTTACCAAGAAGACAACTTGTCATTACTTCTCCTGGTGCGTCGTCTGCAGGTAGCATGTCGGCGTGGAGTACATGGCGTACATTTGATGTTTGAAGCCTTCTTCATTGACAAAACTGAAAAATATAATTAATATATATATAATACATATATTTATGTATATTAATATAAACTCCAAATATTGTAATGTGTGGTTCATTTTAAATTGTATAACATATAACGAAACTGTTACCAAGAAGACAACTTGTCATTACTTCTCCTGGTGCGTCGTCTGCAGGTAGCATGTCGGCGTGGAGTACATGGCGTACATTTGATGTTTGAAGCCTTCTTCATTGACAAAACTGAAAAATATAATTACATATATTTATGTATATTAATATAAACTCCAAATATTGTAATGTGTGGTTCATTTTAAATTGTATAACATATAACGAAACTGTTACCAAGAAGACAACTTGTCATTACTTCTCCTGGTGCGTCGTCTGCAGGTAGCATGTCGGCGTGGAGTACATGGCGTACATTTGATGTTTGAAGCCTTCTTCATTGACAAAACTGAAAAATATAATTACATATATTTATGTATATTAATATAAACTCCAAATATTGTAATGTGTGGTTCATTTTAAATTGTATAACATATAACGAAACTGTTACCAAGAAGACAACTTGTCATTACTTCTCCTGGTGCGTCGTCTGCAGGTAGCATGTCGGCGTGGAGTACATGGCGTACATTTGATGTTTGAAGCCTTCTTCATTGACAAAACTGAAAAATATAATTAATATATATATATTACATATATTTATGTATATTAATATAAACTCCAAATATTGTAATGTGTGGTTCATTTTAAATTGTATAACATATAACGAAACTGTTACCAAGAAGACAACTTGTCATTACTTCTCCTGGTGCGTCGTCTGCAGGTAGCATGTCGGCGTGGAGTACATGGCGTACATTTGATGTTTGAAGCCTTCTTCATTGACAAAACTGAAAAATATAATTACATATATTTATGTATATTAATATAAACTCCAAATATTGTAATGTGTGGTTCATTTTAAATTGTATAACATATAACGAAACTGTTACCAAGAAGACAACTTGTCATTACTTCTCCTGGTGCGTCGTCTGCAGGTAGCATGTCGGCGTGGAGTACATGGCGTACATTTGATGTTTGAAGCCTTCTTCATTGACAAAACTGAAAAATATAATTAATATATATAATTACATATATTTATGTATATTAATATAAACTCCAAATATTGTAATGTGTGGTTCATTTTAAATTGTATAACATATAACGAAACTGTTACCAAGAAGACAACTTGTCATTACTTCTCCTGGTGCGTCGTCTGCAGGTAGCATGTCGGCGTGGAGTACATGGCGTACATTTGATGTTTGAAGCCTTCTTCATTGACAAAACTGAAAAATATAATTACATATATTTATGTATATTAATATAAACTCCAAATATTGTAATGTGTGGTTCATTTTAAATTGTATAACATATAACGAAACTGTTACCAAGAAGACAACTTGTCATTACTTCTCCTGGTGCGTCGTCTGCAGGTAGCATGTCGGCGTGGAGTACATGGCGTACATTTGATGTTTGAAGCCTTCTTCATTGACAAAACTGAAAAATATAATTACATATATTTATGTATATTAATATAAACTCCAAATATTGTAATGTGTGGTTCATTTTAAATTGTATAACATATAACGAAACTGTTACCAAGAAGACAACTTGTCATTACTTCTCCTGGTGCGTCGTCTGCAGGTAGCATGTCGGCGTGGAGTACATGGCGTACATTTGATGTTTGAAGCCTTCTTCATTGACAAAACTGAAAAATATAATTACATATATTTATGTATATTAATATAAACTCCAAATATTGTAATGTGTGGTTCATTTTAAATTGTATAACATATAACGAAACTGTTACCAAGAAGACAACTTGTCATTACTTCTCCTGGTGCGTCGTCTGCAGGTAGCATGTCGGCGTGGAGTACATGGCGTACATTTGATGTTTGAAGCCTTCTTCATTGACAAAACTGAAAATATATAATTACATATATTTATGTATATTAATATAAACTCCAAATATTGTAATGTGTGGTTCATTTTAAATTGTATAACATATAACGAAACTGTTACCAAGAAGACAACTTGTCATTACTTCTCCTGGTGCGTCGTCTGCAGGTAGCATGTCGGCGTGGAGTACATGGCGTACATTTGATGTTTGAAGCCTTCTTCATTGACAAAACTGAAAAATATAATTAATATATATATAATACATATATTTATGTATATTAATATAAACTCCAAATATTGTAATGTGTGGTTCATTTTAAATTGTATAACATATAACGAAACTGTTACCAAGAAGACAACTTGTCATTACTTCTCCTGGTGCGTCGTCTGCAGGTAGCATGTCGGCGTGGAGTACATGGCGTACATTTGATGTTTGAAGCCTTCTTCATTGACAAAACTGAAAAATATAATTAATATATATATAATATTTATGTATATTAATATAAACTCCAAATATTGTAATGTGTGGTTCATTTTAAATTGTATAACATATAACGAAACTGTTACCAAGAAGACAACTTGTCATTACTTCTCCTGGTGCGTCGTCTGCAGGTAGCATGTCGGCGTGGAGTACATGGCGTACATTTGATGTTTGAAGCCTTCTTCATTGACAAAACTGAAAAATATAATTACATATATTTATGTATATTAATATAAACTCCAAATATTGTAATGTGTGGTTCATTTTAAATTGTATAACATATAACGAAACTGTTACCAAGAAGACAACTTGTCATTACTTCTCCTGGTGCGTCGTCTGCAGGTAGCATGTCGGCGTGGAGTACATGGCGTACATTTGATGTTTGAAGCCTTCTTCATTGACAAAACTGAAAAATATAATTACATATATTTATGTATATTAATATAAACTCCAAATATTGTAATGTGTGGTTCATTTTAAATTGTATAACATATAACGAAACTGTTACCAAGAAGACAACTTGTCATTACTTCTCCTGGTGCGTCGTCTGCAGGTAGCATGTCGGCGTGGAGTACATGGCGTACATTTGATGTTTGAAGCCTTCTTCATTGACAAAACTGAAAAATATAATTAATATATATATATATACATATATTTATGTATATTAATATAAACTCCAAATATTGTAATGTGTGGTTCATTTTAAATTGTATAACATATAACGAAACTGTTACCAAGAAGACAACTTGTCATTACTTCTCCTGGTGCGTCGTCTGCAGGTAGCATGTCGGCGTGGAGTACATGGCGTACATTTGATGTTTGAAGCCTTCTTCATTGACAAAACTGAAAAATATAATTACATATATTTATGTATATTAATATAAACTCCAAATATTGTAATGTGTGGTTCATTTTAAATTGTATAACATATAACGAAACTGTTACCAAGAAGACAACTTGTCATTACTTCTCCTGGTGCGTCGTCTGCAGGTAGCATGTCGGCGTGGAGTACATGGCGTACATTTGATGTTTGAAGCCTTCTTCATTGACAAAACTGAAAAATATAATTACATATATTTATGTATATTAATATAAACTCCAAATATTGTAATGTGTGGTTCATTTTAAATTGTATAACATATAACGAAACTGTTACCAAGAAGACAACTTGTCATTACTTCTCCTGGTGCGTCGTCTGCAGGTAGCATGTCGGCGTGGAGTACATGGCGTACATTTGATGTTTGAAGCCTTCTTCATTGACAAAACTGAAAAATATAATTACATATATTTATGTATATTAATATAAACTCCAAATATTGTAATGTGTGGTTCATTTTAAATTGTATAACATATAACGAAACTGTTACCAAGAAGACAACTTGTCATTACTTCTCCTGGTGCGTCGTCTGCAGGTAGCATGTCGGCGTGGAGTACATGGCGTACATTTGATGTTTGAAGCCTTCTTCATTGACAAAACTGAAAAATATAATTACATATATTTATGTATATTAATATAAACTCCAAATATTGTAATGTGTGGTTCATTTTAAATTGTATAACATATAACGAAACTGTTACCAAGAAGACAACTTGTCATTACTTCTCCTGGTGCGTCGTCTGCAGGTAGCATGTCGGCGTGGAGTACATGGCGTACATTTGATGTTTGAAGCCTTCTTCATTGACAAAACTGAAAAATATAATTACATATATTTATGTATATTAATATAAACTCCAAATATTGTAATGTGTGGTTCATTTTAAATTGTATAACATATAACGAAACTGTTACCAAGAAGACAACTTGTCATTACTTCTCCTGGTGCGTCGTCTGCAGGTAGCATGTCGGCGTGGAGTACATGGCGTACATTTGATGTTTGAAGCCTTCTTCATTGACAAAACTGAAAAATATTAATATATATATATATATTTATGTATATTAATATAAACTCCAAATATTGTAATGTGTGGTTCATTTTAAATTGTATAACATATAACGAAACTGTTACCAAGAAGACAACTTGTCATTACTTCTCCTGGTGCGTCGTCTGCAGGTAGCATGTCGGCGTGGAGTACATGGCGTACATTTGATGTTTGAAGCCTTCTTCATTGACAAAACTGAAAAATATAATTACATATATTTATGTATATTAATATAAACTCCAAATATTGTAATGTGTGGTTCATTTTAAATTGTATAACATATAACGAAACTGTTACCAAGAAGACAACTTGTCATTACTTCTCCTGGTGCGTCGTCTGCAGGTAGCATGTCGGCGTGGAGTACATGGCGTACATTTGATGTTTGAAGCCTTCTTCATTGACAAAACTGAAAAATATAATTACATATATTTATGTATATTAATATAAACTCCAAATATTGTAATGTGTGGTTCATTTTAAATTGTATAACATATAACGAAACTGTTACCAAGAAGACAACTTGTCATTACTTCTCCTGGTGCGTCGTCTGCAGGTAGCATGTCGGCGTGGAGTACATGGCGTACATTTGATGTTTGAAGCCTTCTTCATTGACAAAACTGAAAAATATAATTACATATATTTATGTATATTAATATAAACTCCAAATATTGTAATGTGTGGTTCATTTTAAATTGTATAACATATAACGAAACTGTTACCAAGAAGACAACTTGTCATTACTTCTCCTGGTGCGTCGTCTGCAGGTAGCATGTCGGCGTGGAGTACATGGCGTACATTTGATGTTTGAAGCCTTCTTCATTGACAAAACTGAAAAATATAATTACATATATTTATGTATATTAATATAAACTCCAAATATTGTAATGTGTGGTTCATTTTAAATTGTATAACATATAACGAAACTGTTACCAAGAAGACAACTTGTCATTACTTCTCCTGGTGCGTCGTCTGCAGGTAGCATGTCGGCGTGGAGTACATGGCGTACATTTGATGTTTGAAGCCTTCTTCATTGACAAAACTGAAAAATATAATTACATATATTTATGTATATTAATATAAACTCCAAATATTGTAATGTGTGGTTCATTTTAAATTGTATAACATATAACGAAACTGTTACCAAGAAGACAACTTGTCATTACTTCTCCTGGTGCGTCGTCTGCAGGTAGCATGTCGGCGTGGAGTACATGGCGTACATTTGATGTTTGAAGCCTTCTTCATTGACAAAACTGAAAAATATAATTACATATATTTATGTATATTAATATAAACTCCAAATATTGTAATGTGTGGTTCATTTTAAATTGTATAACATATAACGAAACTGTTACCAAGAAGACAACTTGTCATTACTTCTCCTGGTGCGTCGTCTGCAGGTAGCATGTCGGCGTGGAGTACATGGCGTACATTTGATGTTTGAAGCCTTCTTCATTGACAAAACTGAAAAATATAATTAATATATATAATAACATATATTTATGTATATTAATATAAACTCCAAATATTGTAATGTGTGGTTCATTTTAAATTGTATAACATATAACGAAACTGTTACCAAGAAGACAACTTGTCATTACTTCTCCTGGTGCGTCGTCTGCAGGTAGCATGTCGGCGTGGAGTACATGGCGTACATTTGATGTTTGAAGCCTTCTTCATTGACAAAACTGAAAAATATAATTACATATATTTATGTATATTAATATAAACTCCAAATATTGTAATGTGTGGTTCATTTTAAATTGTATAACATATAACGAAACTGTTACCAAGAAGACAACTTGTCATTACTTCTCCTGGTGCGTCGTCTGCAGGTAGCATGTCGGCGTGGAGTACATGGCGTACATTTGATGTTTGAAGCCTTCTTCATTGACAAAACTGAAAAATATAATTAATATATATATAATTACATATATTTATGTATATTAATATAAACTCCAAATATTGTAATGTGTGGTTCATTTTAAATTGTATAACATATAACGAAACTGTTACCAAGAAGACAACTTGTCATTACTTCTCCTGGTGCGTCGTCTGCAGGTAGCATGTCGGCGTGGAGTACATGGCGTACATTTGATGTTTGAAGCCTTCTTCATTGACAAAACTGAAAAATATAATTACATATATTTATGTATATTAATATAAACTCCAAATATTGTAATGTGTGGTTCATTTTAAATTGTATAACATATAACGAAACTGTTACCAAGAAGACAACTTGTCATTACTTCTCCTGGTGCGTCGTCTGCAGGTAGCATGTCGGCGTGGAGTACATGGCGTACATTTGATGTTTGAAGCCTTCTTCATTGACAAAACTGAAAAATATAATTACATATATTTATGTATATTAATATAAACTCCAAATATTGTAATGTGTGGTTCATTTTAAATTGTATAACATATAACGAAACTGTTACCAAGAAGACAACTTGTCATTACTTCTCCTGGTGCGTCGTCTGCAGGTAGCATGTCGGCGTGGAGTACATGGCGTACATTTGATGTTTGAAGCCTTCTTCATTGACAAAACTGAAAAATATATTAATATATATATATATTACATATATTTATGTATATTAATATAAACTCCAAATATTGTAATGTGTGGTTCATTTTAAATTGTATAACATATAACGAAACTGTTACCAAGAAGACAACTTGTCATTACTTCTCCTGGTGCGTCGTCTGCAGGTAGCATGTCGGCGTGGAGTACATGGCGTACATTTGATGTTTGAAGCCTTCTTCATTGACAAAACTGAAAAATATAATTACATATATTTATGTATATTAATATAAACTCCAAATATTGTAATGTGTGGTTCATTTTAAATTGTATAACATATAACGAAACTGTTACCAAGAAGACAACTTGTCATTACTTCTCCTGGTGCGTCGTCTGCAGGTAGCATGTCGGCGTGGAGTACATGGCGTACATTTGATGTTTGAAGCCTTCTTCATTGACAAAACTGAAAATATAAAAATATATATATTACATATATTTATGTATATTAATATAAACTCCAAATATTGTAATGTGTGGTTCATTTTAAATTGTATAACATATAACGAAACTGTTACCAAGAAGACAACTTGTCATTACTTCTCCTGGTGCGTCGTCTGCAGGTAGCATGTCGGCGTGGAGTACATGGCGTACATTTGATGTTTGAAGCCTTCTTCATTGACAAAACTGAAAAATATAATTACATATATTTATGTATATTAATATAAACTCCAAATATTGTAATGTGTGGTTCATTTTAAATTGTATAACATATAACGAAACTGTTACCAAGAAGACAACTTGTCATTACTTCTCCTGGTGCGTCGTCTGCAGGTAGCATGTCGGCGTGGAGTACATGGCGTACATTTGATGTTTGAAGCCTTCTTCATTGACAAAACTGAAAAATATAAATATATATATTACATATATTTATGTATATTAATATAAACTCCAAATATTGTAATGTGTGGTTCATTTTAAATTGTATAACATATAACGAAACTGTTACCAAGAAGACAACTTGTCATTACTTCTCCTGGTGCGTCGTCTGCAGGTAGCATGTCGGCGTGGAGTACATGGCGTACATTTGATGTTTGAAGCCTTCTTCATTGACAAAACTGAAAAATATAATTAATATATATATTACATATATTTATGTATATTAATATAAACTCCAAATATTGTAATGTGTGGTTCATTTTAAATTGTATAACATATAACGAAACTGTTACCAAGAAGACAACTTGTCATTACTTCTCCTGGTGCGTCGTCTGCAGGTAGCATGTCGGCGTGGAGTACATGGCGTACATTTGATGTTTGAAGCCTTCTTCATTGACAAAACTGAAAATATAATTAATATATATAATACATATATTTATGTATATTAATATAAACTCCAAATATTGTAATGTGTGGTTCATTTTAAATTGTATAACATATAACGAAACTGTTACCAAGAAGACAACTTGTCATTACTTCTCCTGGTGCGTCGTCTGCAGGTAGCATGTCGGCGTGGAGTACATGGCGTACATTTGATGTTTGAAGCCTTCTTCATTGACAAAACTGAAAAATATAATTAATATATATATAATTACATATATTTATGTATATTAATATAAACTCCAAATATTGTAATGTGTGGTTCATTTTAAATTGTATAACATATAACGAAACTGTTACCAAGAAGACAACTTGTCATTACTTCTCCTGGTGCGTCGTCTGCAGGTAGCATGTCGGCGTGGAGTACATGGCGTACATTTGATGTTTGAAGCCTTCTTCATTGACAAAACTGAAAAATATAATTACATATATTTATGTATATTAATATAAACTCCAAATATTGTAATGTGTGGTTCATTTTAAATTGTATAACATATAACGAAACTGTTACCAAGAAGACAACTTGTCATTACTTCTCCTGGTGCGTCGTCTGCAGGTAGCATGTCGGCGTGGAGTACATGGCGTACATTTGATGTTTGAAGCCTTCTTCATTGACAAAACTGAAAAATATAATTAATATATATATAATTACATATATTTATGTATATTAATATAAACTCCAAATATTGTAATGTGTGGTTCATTTTAAATTGTATAACATATAACGAAACTGTTACCAAGAAGACAACTTGTCATTACTTCTCCTGGTGCGTCGTCTGCAGGTAGCATGTCGGCGTGGAGTACATGGCGTACATTTGATGTTTGAAGCCTTCTTCATTGACAAAACTGAAAAATATAATTACATATATTTATGTATATTAATATAAACTCCAAATATTGTAATGTGTGGTTCATTTTAAATTGTATAACATATAACGAAACTGTTACCAAGAAGACAACTTGTCATTACTTCTCCTGGTGCGTCGTCTGCAGGTAGCATGTCGGCGTGGAGTACATGGCGTACATTTGATGTTTGAAGCCTTCTTCATTGACAAAACTGAAAAATATAATTACATATATTTATGTATATTAATATAAACTCCAAATATTGTAATGTGTGGTTCATTTTAAATTGTATAACATATAACGAAACTGTTACCAAGAAGACAACTTGTCATTACTTCTCCTGGTGCGTCGTCTGCAGGTAGCATGTCGGCGTGGAGTACATGGCGTACATTTGATGTTTGAAGCCTTCTTCATTGACAAAACTGAAAAATATAATTACATATATTTATGTATATTAATATAAACTCCAAATATTGTAATGTGTGGTTCATTTTAAATTGTATAACATATAACGAAACTGTTACCAAGAAGACAACTTGTCATTACTTCTCCTGGTGCGTCGTCTGCAGGTAGCATGTCGGCGTGGAGTACATGGCGTACATTTGATGTTTGAAGCCTTCTTCATTGACAAAACTGAAAAATATAATTACATATATTTATGTATATTAATATAAACTCCAAATATTGTAATGTGTGGTTCATTTTAAATTGTATAACATATAACGAAACTGTTACCAAGAAGACAACTTGTCATTACTTCTCCTGGTGCGTCGTCTGCAGGTAGCATGTCGGCGTGGAGTACATGGCGTACATTTGATGTTTGAAGCCTTCTTCATTGACAAAACTGAAAAATATAATTAATATATATATAATTACATATATTTATGTATATTAATATAAACTCCAAATATTGTAATGTGTGGTTCATTTTAAATTGTATAACATATAACGAAACTGTTACCAAGAAGACAACTTGTCATTACTTCTCCTGGTGCGTCGTCTGCAGGTAGCATGTCGGCGTGGAGTACATGGCGTACATTTGATGTTTGAAGCCTTCTTCATTGACAAAACTGAAAAATATAATTACATATATTTATGTATATTAATATAAACTCCAAATATTGTAATGTGTGGTTCATTTTAAATTGTATAACATATAACGAAACTGTTACCAAGAAGACAACTTGTCATTACTTCTCCTGGTGCGTCGTCTGCAGGTAGCATGTCGGCGTGGAGTACATGGCGTACATTTGATGTTTGAAGCCTTCTTCATTGACAAAACTGAAAAATATAATTACATATATTTATGTATATTAATATAAACTCCAAATATTGTAATGTGTGGTTCATTTTAAATTGTATAACATATAACGAAACTGTTACCAAGAAGACAACTTGTCATTACTTCTCCTGGTGCGTCGTCTGCAGGTAGCATGTCGGCGTGGAGTACATGGCGTACATTTGATGTTTGAAGCCTTCTTCATTGACAAAACTGAAAATATATATATTACATATATTTATGTATATTAATATAAACTCCAAATATTGTAATGTGTGGTTCATTTTAAATTGTATAACATATAACGAAACTGTTACCAAGAAGACAACTTGTCATTACTTCTCCTGGTGCGTCGTCTGCAGGTAGCATGTCGGCGTGGAGTACATGGCGTACATTTGATGTTTGAAGCCTTCTTCATTGACAAAACTGAAAAATATAATAATATATATATATATATATTTATGTATATTAATATAAACTCCAAATATTGTAATGTGTGGTTCATTTTAAATTGTATAACATATAACGAAACTGTTACCAAGAAGACAACTTGTCATTACTTCTCCTGGTGCGTCGTCTGCAGGTAGCATGTCGGCGTGGAGTACATGGCGTACATTTGATGTTTGAAGCCTTCTTCATTGACAAAACTGAAAAATATAATTACATATATTTATGTATATTAATATAAACTCCAAATATTGTAATGTGTGGTTCATTTTAAATTGTATAACATATAACGAAACTGTTACCAAGAAGACAACTTGTCATTACTTCTCCTGGTGCGTCGTCTGCAGGTAGCATGTCGGCGTGGAGTACATGGCGTACATTTGATGTTTGAAGCCTTCTTCATTGACAAAACTGAAAAATATAAATATATATATTACATATATTTATGTATATTAATATAAACTCCAAATATTGTAATGTGTGGTTCATTTTAAATTGTATAACATATAACGAAACTGTTACCAAGAAGACAACTTGTCATTACTTCTCCTGGTGCGTCGTCTGCAGGTAGCATGTCGGCGTGGAGTACATGGCGTACATTTGATGTTTGAAGCCTTCTTCATTGACAAAACTGAAAAATATAATTACATATATTTATGTATATTAATATAAACTCCAAATATTGTAATGTGTGGTTCATTTTAAATTGTATAACATATAACGAAACTGTTACCAAGAAGACAACTTGTCATTACTTCTCCTGGTGCGTCGTCTGCAGGTAGCATGTCGGCGTGGAGTACATGGCGTACATTTGATGTTTGAAGCCTTCTTCATTGACAAAACTGAAAAATATAATTAATATATATATAATTACATATATTTATGTATATTAATATAAACTCCAAATATTGTAATGTGTGGTTCATTTTAAATTGTATAACATATAACGAAACTGTTACCAAGAAGACAACTTGTCATTACTTCTCCTGGTGCGTCGTCTGCAGGTAGCATGTCGGCGTGGAGTACATGGCGTACATTTGATGTTTGAAGCCTTCTTCATTGACAAAACTGAAAAATATAATTACATATATTTATGTATATTAATATAAACTCCAAATATTGTAATGTGTGGTTCATTTTAAATTGTATAACATATAACGAAACTGTTACCAAGAAGACAACTTGTCATTACTTCTCCTGGTGCGTCGTCTGCAGGTAGCATGTCGGCGTGGAGTACATGGCGTACATTTGATGTTTGAAGCCTTCTTCATTGACAAAACTGAAAATATAATTAATATATATAATAACATATATTTATGTATATTAATATAAACTCCAAATATTGTAATGTGTGGTTCATTTTAAATTGTATAACATATAACGAAACTGTTACCAAGAAGACAACTTGTCATTACTTCTCCTGGTGCGTCGTCTGCAGGTAGCATGTCGGCGTGGAGTACATGGCGTACATTTGATGTTTGAAGCCTTCTTCATTGACAAAACTGAAAAATATAATTAATATATATATAATACATATATTTATGTATATTAATATAAACTCCAAATATTGTAATGTGTGGTTCATTTTAAATTGTATAACATATAACGAAACTGTTACCAAGAAGACAACTTGTCATTACTTCTCCTGGTGCGTCGTCTGCAGGTAGCATGTCGGCGTGGAGTACATGGCGTACATTTGATGTTTGAAGCCTTCTTCATTGACAAAACTGATAATTAATATATATATACATATATTTATGTATATTAATATAAACTCCAAATATTGTAATGTGTGGTTCATTTTAAATTGTATAACATATAACGAAACTGTTACCAAGAAGACAACTTGTCATTACTTCTCCTGGTGCGTCGTCTGCAGGTAGCATGTCGGCGTGGAGTACATGGCGTACATTTGATGTTTGAAGCCTTCTTCATTGACAAAACTGAAAATATAATATATATACATATATTTATGTATATTAATATAAACTCCAAATATTGTAATGTGTGGTTCATTTTAAATTGTATAACATATAACGAAACTGTTACCAAGAAGACAACTTGTCATTACTTCTCCTGGTGCGTCGTCTGCAGGTAGCATGTCGGCGTGGAGTACATGGCGTACATTTGATGTTTGAAGCCTTCTTCATTGACAAAACTGAAAAATATAATTAATATATATATAATACATATATTTATGTATATTAATATAAACTCCAAATATTGTAATGTGTGGTTCATTTTAAATTGTATAACATATAACGAAACTGTTACCAAGAAGACAACTTGTCATTACTTCTCCTGGTGCGTCGTCTGCAGGTAGCATGTCGGCGTGGAGTACATGGCGTACATTTGATGTTTGAAGCCTTCTTCATTGACAAAACTGAAAAATATAATTACATATATTTATGTATATTAATATAAACTCCAAATATTGTAATGTGTGGTTCATTTTAAATTGTATAACATATAACGAAACTGTTACCAAGAAGACAACTTGTCATTACTTCTCCTGGTGCGTCGTCTGCAGGTAGCATGTCGGCGTGGAGTACATGGCGTACATTTGATGTTTGAAGCCTTCTTCATTGACAAAACTGAAAAAAATATATATATACATATATTTATGTATATTAATATAAACTCCAAATATTGTAATGTGTGGTTCATTTTAAATTGTATAACATATAACGAAACTGTTACCAAGAAGACAACTTGTCATTACTTCTCCTGGTGCGTCGTCTGCAGGTAGCATGTCGGCGTGGAGTACATGGCGTACATTTGATGTTTGAAGCCTTCTTCATTGACAAAACTGAAAAATATAATTACATATATTTATGTATATTAATATAAACTCCAAATATTGTAATGTGTGGTTCATTTTAAATTGTATAACATATAACGAAACTGTTACCAAGAAGACAACTTGTCATTACTTCTCCTGGTGCGTCGTCTGCAGGTAGCATGTCGGCGTGGAGTACATGGCGTACATTTGATGTTTGAAGCCTTCTTCATTGACAAAACTGAAAAATATAATTACATATATTTATGTATATTAATATAAACTCCAAATATTGTAATGTGTGGTTCATTTTAAATTGTATAACATATAACGAAACTGTTACCAAGAAGACAACTTGTCATTACTTCTCCTGGTGCGTCGTCTGCAGGTAGCATGTCGGCGTGGAGTACATGGCGTACATTTGATGTTTGAAGCCTTCTTCATTGACAAAACTGAAAAATATAATTACATATATTTATGTATATTAATATAAACTCCAAATATTGTAATGTGTGGTTCATTTTAAATTGTATAACATATAACGAAACTGTTACCAAGAAGACAACTTGTCATTACTTCTCCTGGTGCGTCGTCTGCAGGTAGCATGTCGGCGTGGAGTACATGGCGTACATTTGATGTTTGAAGCCTTCTTCATTGACAAAACTGAAAAATATAAAATATATATATATTACATATATTTATGTATATTAATATAAACTCCAAATATTGTAATGTGTGGTTCATTTTAAATTGTATAACATATAACGAAACTGTTACCAAGAAGACAACTTGTCATTACTTCTCCTGGTGCGTCGTCTGCAGGTAGCATGTCGGCGTGGAGTACATGGCGTACATTTGATGTTTGAAGCCTTCTTCATTGACAAAACTGAAAAATATAATTACATATATTTATGTATATTAATATAAACTCCAAATATTGTAATGTGTGGTTCATTTTAAATTGTATAACATATAACGAAACTGTTACCAAGAAGACAACTTGTCATTACTTCTCCTGGTGCGTCGTCTGCAGGTAGCATGTCGGCGTGGAGTACATGGCGTACATTTGATGTTTGAAGCCTTCTTCATTGACAAAACTGAAAAATATAATTACATATATTTATGTATATTAATATAAACTCCAAATATTGTAATGTGTGGTTCATTTTAAATTGTATAACATATAACGAAACTGTTACCAAGAAGACAACTTGTCATTACTTCTCCTGGTGCGTCGTCTGCAGGTAGCATGTCGGCGTGGAGTACATGGCGTACATTTGATGTTTGAAGCCTTCTTCATTGACAAAACTGAAAAATATAATTACATATATTTATGTATATTAATATAAACTCCAAATATTGTAATGTGTGGTTCATTTTAAATTGTATAACATATAACGAAACTGTTACCAAGAAGACAACTTGTCATTACTTCTCCTGGTGCGTCGTCTGCAGGTAGCATGTCGGCGTGGAGTACATGGCGTACATTTGATGTTTGAAGCCTTCTTCATTGACAAAACTGAAAAATATAATTACATATATTTATGTATATTAATATAAACTCCAAATATTGTAATGTGTGGTTCATTTTAAATTGTATAACATATAACGAAACTGTTACCAAGAAGACAACTTGTCATTACTTCTCCTGGTGCGTCGTCTGCAGGTAGCATGTCGGCGTGGAGTACATGGCGTACATTTGATGTTTGAAGCCTTCTTCATTGACAAAACTGAAAAATATAATTACATATATTTATGTATATTAATATAAACTCCAAATATTGTAATGTGTGGTTCATTTTAAATTGTATAACATATAACGAAACTGTTACCAAGAAGACAACTTGTCATTACTTCTCCTGGTGCGTCGTCTGCAGGTAGCATGTCGGCGTGGAGTACATGGCGTACATTTGATGTTTGAAGCCTTCTTCATTGACAAAACTGAAAAATATAATTACATATATTTATGTATATTAATATAAACTCCAAATATTGTAATGTGTGGTTCATTTTAAATTGTATAACATATAACGAAACTGTTACCAAGAAGACAACTTGTCATTACTTCTCCTGGTGCGTCGTCTGCAGGTAGCATGTCGGCGTGGAGTACATGGCGTACATTTGATGTTTGAAGCCTTCTTCATTGACAAAACTGAAAATATAATAATAATATATATATAATTACATATATTTATGTATATTAATATAAACTCCAAATATTGTAATGTGTGGTTCATTTTAAATTGTATAACATATAACGAAACTGTTACCAAGAAGACAACTTGTCATTACTTCTCCTGGTGCGTCGTCTGCAGGTAGCATGTCGGCGTGGAGTACATGGCGTACATTTGATGTTTGAAGCCTTCTTCATTGACAAAACTGAAAAATATAATTACATATATTTATGTATATTAATATAAACTCCAAATATTGTAATGTGTGGTTCATTTTAAATTGTATAACATATAACGAAACTGTTACCAAGAAGACAACTTGTCATTACTTCTCCTGGTGCGTCGTCTGCAGGTAGCATGTCGGCGTGGAGTACATGGCGTACATTTGATGTTTGAAGCCTTCTTCATTGACAAAACTGAAAAATATAATTACATATATTTATGTATATTAATATAAACTCCAAATATTGTAATGTGTGGTTCATTTTAAATTGTATAACATATAACGAAACTGTTACCAAGAAGACAACTTGTCATTACTTCTCCTGGTGCGTCGTCTGCAGGTAGCATGTCGGCGTGGAGTACATGGCGTACATTTGATGTTTGAAGCCTTCTTCATTGACAAAACTGAAAAATATAATTACATATATTTATGTATATTAATATAAACTCCAAATATTGTAATGTGTGGTTCATTTTAAATTGTATAACATATAACGAAACTGTTACCAAGAAGACAACTTGTCATTACTTCTCCTGGTGCGTCGTCTGCAGGTAGCATGTCGGCGTGGAGTACATGGCGTACATTTGATGTTTGAAGCCTTCTTCATTGACAAAACTGAAAAATATAATTACATATATTTATGTATATTAATATAAACTCCAAATATTGTAATGTGTGGTTCATTTTAAATTGTATAACATATAACGAAACTGTTACCAAGAAGACAACTTGTCATTACTTCTCCTGGTGCGTCGTCTGCAGGTAGCATGTCGGCGTGGAGTACATGGCGTACATTTGATGTTTGAAGCCTTCTTCATTGACAAAACTGAAAAATATAATTACATATATTTATGTATATTAATATAAACTCCAAATATTGTAATGTGTGGTTCATTTTAAATTGTATAACATATAACGAAACTGTTACCAAGAAGACAACTTGTCATTACTTCTCCTGGTGCGTCGTCTGCAGGTAGCATGTCGGCGTGGAGTACATGGCGTACATTTGATGTTTGAAGCCTTCTTCATTGACAAAACTGAAAAATATAATTACATATATTTATGTATATTAATATAAACTCCAAATATTGTAATGTGTGGTTCATTTTAAATTGTATAACATATAACGAAACTGTTACCAAGAAGACAACTTGTCATTACTTCTCCTGGTGCGTCGTCTGCAGGTAGCATGTCGGCGTGGAGTACATGGCGTACATTTGATGTTTGAAGCCTTCTTCATTGACAAAACTGAAAAATATAATTACATATATTTATGTATATTAATATAAACTCCAAATATTGTAATGTGTGGTTCATTTTAAATTGTATAACATATAACGAAACTGTTACCAAGAAGACAACTTGTCATTACTTCTCCTGGTGCGTCGTCTGCAGGTAGCATGTCGGCGTGGAGTACATGGCGTACATTTGATGTTTGAAGCCTTCTTCATTGACAAAACTGAAAAATATAATTACATATATTTATGTATATTAATATAAACTCCAAATATTGTAATGTGTGGTTCATTTTAAATTGTATAACATATAACGAAACTGTTACCAAGAAGACAACTTGTCATTACTTCTCCTGGTGCGTCGTCTGCAGGTAGCATGTCGGCGTGGAGTACATGGCGTACATTTGATGTTTGAAGCCTTCTTCATTGACAAAACTGAAAAATATAATTAATATATATATAATACATATATTTATGTATATTAATATAAACTCCAAATATTGTAATGTGTGGTTCATTTTAAATTGTATAACATATAACGAAACTGTTACCAAGAAGACAACTTGTCATTACTTCTCCTGGTGCGTCGTCTGCAGGTAGCATGTCGGCGTGGAGTACATGGCGTACATTTGATGTTTGAAGCCTTCTTCATTGACAAAACTGAAAAATATAATTAATATATATATAATAACATATATTTATGTATATTAATATAAACTCCAAATATTGTAATGTGTGGTTCATTTTAAATTGTATAACATATAACGAAACTGTTACCAAGAAGACAACTTGTCATTACTTCTCCTGGTGCGTCGTCTGCAGGTAGCATGTCGGCGTGGAGTACATGGCGTACATTTGATGTTTGAAGCCTTCTTCATTGACAAAACTGAAAAATATAATTAATATATATATAATAACATATATTTATGTATATTAATATAAACTCCAAATATTGTAATGTGTGGTTCATTTTAAATTGTATAACATATAACGAAACTGTTACCAAGAAGACAACTTGTCATTACTTCTCCTGGTGCGTCGTCTGCAGGTAGCATGTCGGCGTGGAGTACATGGCGTACATTTGATGTTTGAAGCCTTCTTCATTGACAAAACTGAAAAATATAATTACATATATTTATGTATATTAATATAAACTCCAAATATTGTAATGTGTGGTTCATTTTAAATTGTATAACATATAACGAAACTGTTACCAAGAAGACAACTTGTCATTACTTCTCCTGGTGCGTCGTCTGCAGGTAGCATGTCGGCGTGGAGTACATGGCGTACATTTGATGTTTGAAGCCTTCTTCATTGACAAAACTGAAAAATATAATTACATATATTTATGTATATTAATATAAACTCCAAATATTGTAATGTGTGGTTCATTTTAAATTGTATAACATATAACGAAACTGTTACCAAGAAGACAACTTGTCATTACTTCTCCTGGTGCGTCGTCTGCAGGTAGCATGTCGGCGTGGAGTACATGGCGTACATTTGATGTTTGAAGCCTTCTTCATTGACAAAACTGAAAAATATAATTATATATATATAATTACATATATTTATGTATATTAATATAAACTCCAAATATTGTAATGTGTGGTTCATTTTAAATTGTATAACATATAACGAAACTGTTACCAAGAAGACAACTTGTCATTACTTCTCCTGGTGCGTCGTCTGCAGGTAGCATGTCGGCGTGGAGTACATGGCGTACATTTGATGTTTGAAGCCTTCTTCATTGACAAAACTGAAAAATATAATTACATATATTTATGTATATTAATATAAACTCCAAATATTGTAATGTGTGGTTCATTTTAAATTGTATAACATATAACGAAACTGTTACCAAGAAGACAACTTGTCATTACTTCTCCTGGTGCGTCGTCTGCAGGTAGCATGTCGGCGTGGAGTACATGGCGTACATTTGATGTTTGAAGCCTTCTTCATTGACAAAACTGAAAAATATAATTACATATATTTATGTATATTAATATAAACTCCAAATATTGTAATGTGTGGTTCATTTTAAATTGTATAACATATAACGAAACTGTTACCAAGAAGACAACTTGTCATTACTTCTCCTGGTGCGTCGTCTGCAGGTAGCATGTCGGCGTGGAGTACATGGCGTACATTTGATGTTTGAAGCCTTCTTCATTGACAAAACTGAAAAATATAATTACATATATTTATGTATATTAATATAAACTCCAAATATTGTAATGTGTGGTTCATTTTAAATTGTATAACATATAACGAAACTGTTACCAAGAAGACAACTTGTCATTACTTCTCCTGGTGCGTCGTCTGCAGGTAGCATGTCGGCGTGGAGTACATGGCGTACATTTGATGTTTGAAGCCTTCTTCATTGACAAAACTGAAAAATATAATTACATATATTTATGTATATTAATATAAACTCCAAATATTGTAATGTGTGGTTCATTTTAAATTGTATAACATATAACGAAACTGTTACCAAGAAGACAACTTGTCATTACTTCTCCTGGTGCGTCGTCTGCAGGTAGCATGTCGGCGTGGAGTACATGGCGTACATTTGATGTTTGAAGCCTTCTTCATTGACAAAACTGAAAAATATAATTACATATATTTATGTATATTAATATAAACTCCAAATATTGTAATGTGTGGTTCATTTTAAATTGTATAACATATAACGAAACTGTTACCAAGAAGACAACTTGTCATTACTTCTCCTGGTGCGTCGTCTGCAGGTAGCATGTCGGCGTGGAGTACATGGCGTACATTTGATGTTTGAAGCCTTCTTCATTGACAAAACTGAAAAATATAATTACATATATTTATGTATATTAATATAAACTCCAAATATTGTAATGTGTGGTTCATTTTAAATTGTATAACATATAACGAAACTGTTACCAAGAAGACAACTTGTCATTACTTCTCCTGGTGCGTCGTCTGCAGGTAGCATGTCGGCGTGGAGTACATGGCGTACATTTGATGTTTGAAGCCTTCTTCATTGACAAAACTGAAAAATATAATTACATATATTTATGTATATTAATATAAACTCCAAATATTGTAATGTGTGGTTCATTTTAAATTGTATAACATATAACGAAACTGTTACCAAGAAGACAACTTGTCATTACTTCTCCTGGTGCGTCGTCTGCAGGTAGCATGTCGGCGTGGAGTACATGGCGTACATTTGATGTTTGAAGCCTTCTTCATTGACAAAACTGAAAAATATAATTACATATATTTATGTATATTAATATAAACTCCAAATATTGTAATGTGTGGTTCATTTTAAATTGTATAACATATAACGAAACTGTTACCAAGAAGACAACTTGTCATTACTTCTCCTGGTGCGTCGTCTGCAGGTAGCATGTCGGCGTGGAGTACATGGCGTACATTTGATGTTTGAAGCCTTCTTCATTGACAAAACTGAAAAATATAATTACATATATTTATGTATATTAATATAAACTCCAAATATTGTAATGTGTGGTTCATTTTAAATTGTATAACATATAACGAAACTGTTACCAAGAAGACAACTTGTCATTACTTCTCCTGGTGCGTCGTCTGCAGGTAGCATGTCGGCGTGGAGTACATGGCGTACATTTGATGTTTGAAGCCTTCTTCATTGACAAAACTGAAAAATATAATTACATATATTTATGTATATTAATATAAACTCCAAATATTGTAATGTGTGGTTCATTTTAAATTGTATAACATATAACGAAACTGTTACCAAGAAGACAACTTGTCATTACTTCTCCTGGTGCGTCGTCTGCAGGTAGCATGTCGGCGTGGAGTACATGGCGTACATTTGATGTTTGAAGCCTTCTTCATTGACAAAACTGAAAAATATAATTACATATATTTATGTATATTAATATAAACTCCAAATATTGTAATGTGTGGTTCATTTTAAATTGTATAACATATAACGAAACTGTTACCAAGAAGACAACTTGTCATTACTTCTCCTGGTGCGTCGTCTGCAGGTAGCATGTCGGCGTGGAGTACATGGCGTACATTTGATGTTTGAAGCCTTCTTCATTGACAAAACTGAAAAATATAATTACATATATTTATGTATATTAATATAAACTCCAAATATTGTAATGTGTGGTTCATTTTAAATTGTATAACATATAACGAAACTGTTACCAAGAAGACAACTTGTCATTACTTCTCCTGGTGCGTCGTCTGCAGGTAGCATGTCGGCGTGGAGTACATGGCGTACATTTGATGTTTGAAGCCTTCTTCATTGACAAAACTGAAAAATATAATTAATATATATATAATTACATATATTTATGTATATTAATATAAACTCCAAATATTGTAATGTGTGGTTCATTTTAAATTGTATAACATATAACGAAACTGTTACCAAGAAGACAACTTGTCATTACTTCTCCTGGTGCGTCGTCTGCAGGTAGCATGTCGGCGTGGAGTACATGGCGTACATTTGATGTTTGAAGCCTTCTTCATTGACAAAACTGAAAAATATAATTACATATATTTATGTATATTAATATAAACTCCAAATATTGTAATGTGTGGTTCATTTTAAATTGTATAACATATAACGAAACTGTTACCAAGAAGACAACTTGTCATTACTTCTCCTGGTGCGTCGTCTGCAGGTAGCATGTCGGCGTGGAGTACATGGCGTACATTTGATGTTTGAAGCCTTCTTCATTGACAAAACTGAAAATATAATTAATATATATATAATTACATATATTTATGTATATTAATATAAACTCCAAATATTGTAATGTGTGGTTCATTTTAAATTGTATAACATATAACGAAACTGTTACCAAGAAGACAACTTGTCATTACTTCTCCTGGTGCGTCGTCTGCAGGTAGCATGTCGGCGTGGAGTACATGGCGTACATTTGATGTTTGAAGCCTTCTTCATTGACAAAACTGAAAAATATAATTACATATATTTATGTATATTAATATAAACTCCAAATATTGTAATGTGTGGTTCATTTTAAATTGTATAACATATAACGAAACTGTTACCAAGAAGACAACTTGTCATTACTTCTCCTGGTGCGTCGTCTGCAGGTAGCATGTCGGCGTGGAGTACATGGCGTACATTTGATGTTTGAAGCCTTCTTCATTGACAAAACTGAAAAATATAATTACATATATTTATGTATATTAATATAAACTCCAAATATTGTAATGTGTGGTTCATTTTAAATTGTATAACATATAACGAAACTGTTACCAAGAAGACAACTTGTCATTACTTCTCCTGGTGCGTCGTCTGCAGGTAGCATGTCGGCGTGGAGTACATGGCGTACATTTGATGTTTGAAGCCTTCTTCATTGACAAAACTGAAAAATATAATTAATATATATATAATTACATATATTTATGTATATTAATATAAACTCCAAATATTGTAATGTGTGGTTCATTTTAAATTGTATAACATATAACGAAACTGTTACCAAGAAGACAACTTGTCATTACTTCTCCTGGTGCGTCGTCTGCAGGTAGCATGTCGGCGTGGAGTACATGGCGTACATTTGATGTTTGAAGCCTTCTTCATTGACAAAACTGAAAAATATAATTACATATATTTATGTATATTAATATAAACTCCAAATATTGTAATGTGTGGTTCATTTTAAATTGTATAACATATAACGAAACTGTTACCAAGAAGACAACTTGTCATTACTTCTCCTGGTGCGTCGTCTGCAGGTAGCATGTCGGCGTGGAGTACATGGCGTACATTTGATGTTTGAAGCCTTCTTCATTGACAAAACTGAAAAATATAATTAATATATATAATTACATATATTTATGTATATTAATATAAACTCCAAATATTGTAATGTGTGGTTCATTTTAAATTGTATAACATATAACGAAACTGTTACCAAGAAGACAACTTGTCATTACTTCTCCTGGTGCGTCGTCTGCAGGTAGCATGTCGGCGTGGAGTACATGGCGTACATTTGATGTTTGAAGCCTTCTTCATTGACAAAACTGAAAAATATAATTACATATATTTATGTATATTAATATAAACTCCAAATATTGTAATGTGTGGTTCATTTTAAATTGTATAACATATAACGAAACTGTTACCAAGAAGACAACTTGTCATTACTTCTCCTGGTGCGTCGTCTGCAGGTAGCATGTCGGCGTGGAGTACATGGCGTACATTTGATGTTTGAAGCCTTCTTCATTGACAAAACTGAAAAATATAATTACATATATTTATGTATATTAATATAAACTCCAAATATTGTAATGTGTGGTTCATTTTAAATTGTATAACATATAACGAAACTGTTACCAAGAAGACAACTTGTCATTACTTCTCCTGGTGCGTCGTCTGCAGGTAGCATGTCGGCGTGGAGTACATGGCGTACATTTGATGTTTGAAGCCTTCTTCATTGACAAAACTGAAAAATATAATTACATATATTTATGTATATTAATATAAACTCCAAATATTGTAATGTGTGGTTCATTTTAAATTGTATAACATATAACGAAACTGTTACCAAGAAGACAACTTGTCATTACTTCTCCTGGTGCGTCGTCTGCAGGTAGCATGTCGGCGTGGAGTACATGGCGTACATTTGATGTTTGAAGCCTTCTTCATTGACAAAACTGAAAAAATAAAATATATATTACATATATTTATGTATATTAATATAAACTCCAAATATTGTAATGTGTGGTTCATTTTAAATTGTATAACATATAACGAAACTGTTACCAAGAAGACAACTTGTCATTACTTCTCCTGGTGCGTCGTCTGCAGGTAGCATGTCGGCGTGGAGTACATGGCGTACATTTGATGTTTGAAGCCTTCTTCATTGACAAAACTGAAAAATATAATTAATATATATATAATACATATATTTATGTATATTAATATAAACTCCAAATATTGTAATGTGTGGTTCATTTTAAATTGTATAACATATAACGAAACTGTTACCAAGAAGACAACTTGTCATTACTTCTCCTGGTGCGTCGTCTGCAGGTAGCATGTCGGCGTGGAGTACATGGCGTACATTTGATGTTTGAAGCCTTCTTCATTGACAAAACTGAAAAATATAATTAATATATATATAATACATATATTTATGTATATTAATATAAACTCCAAATATTGTAATGTGTGGTTCATTTTAAATTGTATAACATATAACGAAACTGTTACCAAGAAGACAACTTGTCATTACTTCTCCTGGTGCGTCGTCTGCAGGTAGCATGTCGGCGTGGAGTACATGGCGTACATTTGATGTTTGAAGCCTTCTTCATTGACAAAACTGAAAAATATAATTACATATATTTATGTATATTAATATAAACTCCAAATATTGTAATGTGTGGTTCATTTTAAATTGTATAACATATAACGAAACTGTTACCAAGAAGACAACTTGTCATTACTTCTCCTGGTGCGTCGTCTGCAGGTAGCATGTCGGCGTGGAGTACATGGCGTACATTTGATGTTTGAAGCCTTCTTCATTGACAAAACTGAAAAATATAATTACATATATTTATGTATATTAATATAAACTCCAAATATTGTAATGTGTGGTTCATTTTAAATTGTATAACATATAACGAAACTGTTACCAAGAAGACAACTTGTCATTACTTCTCCTGGTGCGTCGTCTGCAGGTAGCATGTCGGCGTGGAGTACATGGCGTACATTTGATGTTAACTGTTACCAAGGAAGACAACTTGTCATTACTTCTCCTGGTGCGTCGTCTGCAGGTAGCATGTCGGCGTGGAGTACATGGCGTACATTTGATGTTTTGAAGCCTTCTTCATTGACAAAACTGAAAAATATAATTAATATATATAATAACATATATTTATGTATATTAATATAAACTCCAAATATTGTAATGTGTGGTTCATTTTAAATTGTATAACATATAACGAAACTGTTACCAAGAAGACAACTTGTCATTACTTCTCCTGGTGCGTCGTCTGCAGGTAGCATGTCGGCGTGGAGTACATGGCGTACATTTGATGTTTGAAGCCTTCTTCATTGACAAAACTGAAAAATATAATTACATATATTTATGTATATTAATTAGACTCCAAATATTGTAATGTGTGGTTCATTTTAAATTGTATAACATATAACGAAACTGTTACCAAGAAGACAACTTGTCATTACTTCTCCTGCTGCGTCGTCTGCAGGTAGCATGTCGGCGTGGAGTACATGGCGTACATTTGATGTTTGAAGCCTTCTTCATTGACTAAACTGAAAAATATAATTAATTATATATATAATAACATATATTTATGTATATTAATATAAACTCCAAATATTGTAATGTGTGGTTCATTTTAAATTGTATAACATATAACGAAACTGTTACCAAGAAGACAACTTGTCATTACTTCTCCTGGTGCGTCGTCTGCAGGTAGCATGTCGGCGTGGAGTACATGGCGTACATTTGATGTTTGAAGCCTTCTTCATTGACAAAACTGAAAAATACAATTACATATATTTATGTATATTAATATAAACTCCAAATATTGTAATGTGTGGTTCATTTTAAATTGTATGACATATAACGAAACTCTTACCAAGAAGACAACTTGTCATTACTTCTCCTGGTGCGTCGTCTGCAGGTAGCATGTCGGCGTGGAGTACATGGCGTACATTTGATGTTTGAAGCCTTCTTCATTGACAAAACTGAAAAATATAATTAATATATATATAATAACATATATTTATGTATATTAATATGAACTCCAAATATTGTAATGTGTGGTTCATTTTAAATTGTATAACATATAACGAAACTGTTACCAAGAAGACAACTTGTCATTACTTCTCCTGGTGCGTCGTCTGCAGGTAGCATGTCGGCGTGGAGTACATGGCGTACATTTGATGTTTGAAGCCTTCTTCATTGACAAAACTGAAAAATATAATTACATATATTTATGTATATTAATTAGACTCCAAATATTGTAATGTGTGGTTCATTTTAAATTGTATAACATATAACGAAACTGTTACCAAGAAGACAACTTGTCATTACTTCTCCTGCTGCGTCGTCTGCAGGTAGCATGTCGGCGTGGAGTACATGGCGTACATTTGATGTTTGAAGCCTTCTTCATTGACTAAACTGAAAAATATAATTAATATATATAATAACATATATTTATGTATATTAATATAAACTCCAAATATTGTAATGTGTGGTTCATTTTAAATTGTAAAACATATAACGAAACTGTTACCAAGAAGACAACTTGTCATTACTTCTCCTGGTGCGTCGTCTTCAGGTAGCATGTCGGCGTGGAGTACATGGCGTACATTTGATGTTTGAAGCCTTCTTCATTGACAAAACTGAAAAATATAATTAATATATATATAATAACATATATTTATGTATATTAATATAAACTCCAATATTGTAATGTGTGGTTCATTTTAAATTGTATAACATATAACGAAACTGTTACCAAGAAGACAACTTGTCATTACTTCTCCTGGTGCGTCGTCTGCAGGTAGCATGTCGGCGTGGAGTACATGGCGTACATTTGATGTTTGAAGCCTTCTTCATTGACTAAACTGAAAAATATAATTAATATATATATAATAACATATATTTATGTATATTAATATAAACTCCAAATATTGTAATGTGTGGTTCATTTTAAATTGTATAACATATAACGAAACTGTTACCAAGAAGACAACTTGTCATTACTTCTCCTGGTGCGTCGTCTGCAGGTAGCATGTCGGCGTGGAGTACATGGCGTACATTTGATGTTTGAAGCCTTCTTCATTGACAAAACTGAAAAATACAATTACATATATTTATGTATATTAATATAAACTCCAAATATTGTAATGTGTGGTTCATTTTAAATTGTATGACATATAACGAAACTCTTACCAAGAAGACAACTTGTCATTACTTCTCCTGGTGCGTCGTCTGCAGGTAGCATGTCGGCGTGGAGTACATGGCGTACATTTGATGTTTGAAGCCTTCTTCATTGACAAAACTGAAAAATATAATTACATATATTTATGTATATTAATATAAACTCCAAATATTGTAATGTGTGGTTCATTTTAAATTGTATAACATATAACGAAACTCTTACCAAGAAGACAACTTGTCATTACTTCTCCTGGTGCGTCGTCTGCAGGTAGCATGTTGGCGTGGAGTACATGGCGTACATTTGATGTTTGAAGCCTTCTTCATTGACAAAACTGAAAAATACAATTACATATATTTATGTATATTAATATAAACTCCAAATATTGTAATGTGTGGTTCATTTTAAATTGTATAACATATAACGAAACTCTTACCAAGAAGACAACTTGTCATTACTTCTCCTGGTGCGTCGTCTGCAGGTAGCATGTCGGCGTGGAGTACATGGCGTACATTTGATGTTTGAAGCCTTCTTCATTGACTAAACTGAAAAATATAATTAATATATATAATAACATATATTTATGTATATTAATATAAACTCCAAATATTGTAATGTGTGGTTCATTTTAAATTGTATAACATATAACGAAACTGTTACCAAGAAGAGAACTTGTCATTACTTCTCCTGGTGCGTCGTCTGCAGGTAGCATGTCGGCGTGGAGTACATGGCGTACATTTGATGTTTGAAGCCTTCTTCATTGACAAAACTGAAAAATATAATTACATATATTTATGTATATTAATATAAACTCCAAATATTGTAATGTGTGGTTCATTTTAAATTGTATAACATATAACGAAACTCTTACCAAGAAGACAACTTGTCATTACTTCTCCTGGTGCGTCGTCTGCAGGTAGCATGTCGGCGTGGAGTACATGGCGTACATTTGATGTTTGAAGCCTTCTTCATTGACTAAACTGAAAAATATAATTAATATATATATATAATTACATATATTTATGTATATTAATATAAACTCCAAATATTGTAATGTGTGGTTCATTTTAAATTGTATAACATATAACGAAACTGTTACCAAGAAGACAACTTGTCATTACTTCTCCTGGTGCGTCGTCTGCAGGTAGCATGTCGGCGTGGAGTACATGGCGTACATTTGATGTTTGAAGCCTTCTTCATTGACAAAACTGAAAAATATAATTACATATATTTATGTATATTAATATAAACTCCAAATATTGTAATGTGTGGTTCATTTTAAATTGTATAACATATAACGAAACTCTTACCAAGAAGACAACTTGTCATTACTTCTCCTGGTGCGTCGTCTGCAGGTAGCATGTCGGCGTGGAGTACATGGCGTACATTTGATGTTTGAAGCCTTCTTCATTGACAAAACTGAAAAATATAATTAATATATATATATAATAACATATATTTATGTATATTAATATAAACTCCAAATATTGTAATGTGTGGTTCATTTTAAATTGTATAACATATAACGAAACTGTTACCAAGAAGACAACTTGTCATTACTTCTCCTGGTGCGTCGTCTGCAGGTAGCATGTCGGCGTGGAGTACATGGCGTACATTTGATGTTTGAAGCCTTCTTCATTGACAAAACTGAAAAATATAATTAATATATATATATATAACATATATTTATGTATATTAATATAAACTCCAAATATTGTAATGTGTGGTTCATTTTAAATTGTATAACATATAACGAAACTCTTACCAAGAAGACAACTTGTCATTACTTCTCCTGGTGCGTCGTCTGCAGGTAGCATGTCGGCGTGGAGTACATGGCGTACATTTGATGTTTGAAGCCTTCTTCATTGACAAAACTGAAAAATACAATTACATATATTTATTTATATTAATATAAACTCCAAATATTGTAATGTGTGGTTCATTTTAAATTGTATAACATATAACGAAACTCTTACCAAGAAGAGAACTTGTCATTACTTCTCCTGGTGCGTCGTCTGCAGGTAGCATGTCGGCGTGGAGTACATGGCGTACATTTGATGTTTGAAGCCTTCTTCATTGACAAAACTGAAAAATATAATTACATATATTTATGTATATTAATATAAACTCCAAATATTGTAATGTGTGGTTCATTTTAAATTGTATAACATATAACGAAACTCTTACCAAGAAGACAACTTGTCATTACTTCTCCTGGTGCGTCGTCTGCAGGTAGCATGTCGGCGTGGAGTACATGGCGTACATTTGATGTTTGAAGCCTTCTTCATTGACTAAACTGAAAAATAATTAATTATATATATATATAATATTTATGTATATGTATATAATATAAACTCCAAATATTGTAATGTGTGGTTCATTTTAAATTGTATAACATATAACGAAACTGTTACCAAGAAGACAACTTGTCATTACTTCTCCTGGTGCGTCGTCTGCAGGTAGCATGTCGGCGTGGAGTACATGGCGTACATTTGATGTTTGAAGCCTTCTTCATTGACAAAACTGAAAAATATAATTACATATATATTATGTATATATAATATAAACTCCAAATATTGTAATGTGTGGTTCATTTTAAATTGTATAACATATAACGAAACTCTTACCAAGAAGACAACTTGTCATTACTTCTCCTGGTGCGTCGTCTGCAGGTAGCATGTCGGCGTGGAGTACATGGCGTACATTTGATGTTTGAAGCCTTCTTCATTGACAAAACTGAAAAATATAATTAATATATATATGTATATTAATAAAACATATATTTATGTATATCAATATAAACTCCAAATATTGTAATGTGTGGTTCATTTTAAATTGTATAACATATAACGAAACTGTTACCAAGAAGACAACTTGTCATTACTTCTCCTGGTGCGTCGTCTGCAGGTAGCATGTCGGCGTGGAGTACATGGCGTACATTTGATGTTTGAAGCCTTCTTCATTGACAAAACTGAAAAATATAAATAATATATATATAATAACATATATTTATGTTTATTAATATAAACTCCAAATATTGTAATGTGTGGTTCATTTTAAATTGTATAACATATAACGAAACTCTTACCAAGAAGACAACTTGTCATTACTTCTCCTGGTGCGTCGTCTGCAGGTAGCATGTCGGCGTGGAGTACATGGCGTACATTTGATGTTTGAAGCCTTCTTCATTGACAAAACTGAAAAATACAATTACATATATTTATTTATATTAATATAAACTCCAAATATTGTAATGTGTGGTTCATTTTAAATTGTATAACATATAACGAAACTCTTACCAAGAAGACAACTTGTCATTACTTCTCCTGGTGCGTCGTCTGCAGGTAGCATGTCGGCGTGGAGTACATTTGATGTTTGAAGCCTTCTTCATTGTCTAAACTGAAAAATATAATTAATATATATATAATAACATATATTTATGTATATTAATATAAACTCCAAATATTGTAATGTGTGGTTCATTTTAAATTGTATAACATAT
The DNA here is from genome assembly GCA_916720795.1 of Danaus chrysippus. NCBI lineage: Eukaryota > Metazoa > Arthropoda > Insecta > Lepidoptera > Nymphalidae > Danaus > Danaus chrysippus. Next base: position 3,578,698 of record CAKASE010000077.1, on the reverse strand, counting down.
AACGAAACTGTTACCAAGAAGACAACTTGTCATTACTTCTCCTGGTGCGTCGTCTGCAGGTAGCATGTCGGCGTGGAGTACATGGCGTACATTTGATGTTTGAAGTCTTCTTCATTGACTAAACTGAAAAATATATAATTAATATATATATAATTACATATATTTATGTATATTAATATAAACTCCAAATATTGTAATGTGTGGTTCATTTTAAATTGTATAACATATAACGAAACTGTTACCAAGAAGACAACTTGTCATTACTTCTCCTGGTGCGTCGTCTGCAGGTAGCATGTCGGCGTGGAGTACATTTGATGTTTGAAGCCTTCTTCATTGACTAAACTGAAAAATATAATTAATATATATATAATAACATATATTTATGTATATTAATATAAACTCCAAATATTGTAATGTGTGGTTCATTTTAAATTGTATAACATATAACGAAACTGTTACCAAGAAGACAACTTGTCATTACTTCTCCTGGTGCGTCGTCTGCAGGTAGCATGTCGGCGTGGAGTACATGGCGTACATTTGATGTTTGAAGCCTTCTTCATTGACAAAACTGAAAAATATAATTACATATATTTATATATATTAATATAAACTCCAAATATTGTAATGTGTGGTTCATTTTAAATTGTATAACATATAACGAAACTCTTACCAAGAAGACAACTTGTCATTACTTCTCCTGGTGCGTCGTCTGCAGGTAGCATGTCGGCGTGGAGTACATGGCGTACATTTGATGTTTGAAGCCTTCTTCATTGACAAAACTGAAAAATATAATTAATATATATATAATAACATATATTTATGTATATTAATATAAACTCCAAATATTGTAATGTGTGGTTCATTTTAAATTGTATAACATATAACGAAACTGTTACCAAGAAGACAACTTGTCATTACTTCTCCTGGTGCGTCGTCTGCAGGTAGCATGTCGGCGTGGAGTACATGGCGTACATTTGATGTTTGAAGCCTTCTTCATTGACAAAACTGAAAAATATAATTACATATATTTATATATATATAATATAAACTCCAAATATTGTAATGTGTGGTTCATTTTAAATTGTATAACATATAACGAAACTCTTACCAAGAAGACAACTTGTCATTACTTCTCCTGGTGCGTCGTCTGCAGGTAGCATGTCGGCGTGGAGTACATGGCGTACATTTGATGTTTGAAGCCTTCTTCATTGACAAAACTGAAAAATATAATTAATATATATATAATAACATATATTTATGTATATTAATATAAACTCCAAATATTGTAATGTGTGGTTCATTTTAAATTGTATAACATATAACGAAACTGTTACCAAGAAGACAACTTGTCATTATTTCTCCTGCTGCGTCGTCTGCAGGTAGCATGTCGGCGTGGAGTACATGGCGTACATTTGATGTTTGAAGCCTTCTTCATTGACTAAACTGAAAAATATAATTAATATATATATAATAACATATATTTATGTATATTAATATAAACTCCAAATATTGTAATGTGTGGTTCATTTTAAATTGTATAACATATAACGAAACTGTTACCAAGAAGACAACTTGTCATTACTTCTCCTGGTGCGTCGTCTGCAGGTAGCATGTCGGCGTGGAGTACATGGCGTACATTTGATGTTTGAAGCCTTCTTCATTGACAAAACTGAAAAATACAATTACATATATTTATGTATATTAATATAAACTCCAAATATTGTAATGTGTGGTTCATTTTAAATTGTATGACATATAACGAAACTCTTACCAAGAAGACAACTTGTCATTACTTCTCCTGGTGCGTCGTCTGCAGGTAGCATGTCGGCGTGGAGTACATGGCGTACATTTGATGTTTGAAGCCTTCTTCATTGACAAAACTGAAAAATATAATTAATATATATATAATAACATATATTTATGTATATTAATATGAACTCCAAATATTGTAATGTGTGGTTCATTTTAAATTGTATAACATATAACGAAACTGTTACCAAGAAGACAACTTGTCATTACTTCTCCTGGTGCGTCGTCTGCAGGTAGCATGTCGGCGTGGAGTACATGGCGTACATTTGATGTTTGAAGCCTTCTTCATTGACAAAACTGAAAAATATAATTACATATATTTATGTATATTAATTAGACTCCAAATATTGTAATGTGTGGTTCATTTTAAATTGTATAACATATAACGAAACTGTTACCAAGAAGACAACTTGTCATTACTTCTCCTGGTGCGTCGTCTGCAGGTAGCATGTCGGCGTGGAGTACATGGCGTACATTTGATGTTTGAAGCCTTCTTCATTGACAAAACTGAAAAATACAATTACATATATTTATGTATATTAATATAAACTCCAAATATTGTAATGTGTGGTTCATTTTAAATTGTATAACATATAACGAAACTCTTACCAAGAAGACAACTTGTCATTACTTCTCCTGGTGCGTCGTCTGCAGGTAGCATGTCGGCGTGGAGTACATGGCGTACATTTGATGTTTGAAGCCTTCTTCATTGACTAAACTGAAAAATATAATTAATATATATATAATTACATATATTTATGTATATTAATATAAACTCCAAATATTGTAATGTGTGGTTCATTTTAAATTGTATAACATATAACGAAACTGTTACCAAGAAGACAACTTGTCATTACTTCTCCTGGTGCGTCGTCTGCAGGTAGCATGTCGGCGTGGAGTACATTTGATGTTTGAAGCCTTCTTCATTGACTAAACTGAAAAATATAATTAATATATATATAATAACATATATTTATGTATATTAATATAAACTCCAAATATTGTAATGTGTGGTTCATTTTAAATTGTATAACATATAACGAAACTCTTACCAAGAAGACAACTTGTCATTACTTCTCCTGGTGCGTCGTCTGCAGGTAGCATGTTGGCGTGGAGTACATGGCGTACATTTGATGTTTGAAGCCTTCTTCATTGACAAAACTGAAAAATACAATTACATATATTTATGTATATTAATATAAACTCCAAATATTGTAATGTGTGGTTCATTTTAAATTGTATAACATATAACGAAACTCTTACCAAGAAGACAACTTGTCATTACTTCTCCTGGTGCGTCGTCTGCAGGTAGCATGTCGGCGTGGAGTACATGGCGTACATTTGATGTTTGAAGCCTTCTTCATTGACTAAACTGAAAAATATAATTAATATATATATATAACATATATTTATGTATATTAATATAAACTCCAAATATTGTAATGTGTGGTTCATTTTAAATTGTATAACATATAACGAAACTGTTACCAAGAAGAGAACTTGTCATTACTTCTCCTGGTGCGTCGTCTGCAGGTAGCATGTCGGCGTGGAGTACATGGCGTACATTTGATGTTTGAAGCCTTCTTCATTGACAAAACTGAAAAATATAATTACATATATTTATGTATATTAATATAAACTCCAAATATTGTAATGTGTGGTTCATTTTAAATTGTATAACATATAACGAAACTCTTACCAAGAAGACAACTTGTCATTACTTCTCCTGGTGCGTCGTCTGCAGGTAGCATGTCGGCGTGGAGTACATGGCGTACATTTGATGTTTGAAGCCTTCTTCATTGACTAAACTGAAAAATATAATTAATATATATATATAATTACATATATTTATGTATATTAATATAAACTCCAAATATTGTAATGTGTGGTTCATTTTAAATTGTATAACATATAACGAAACTGTTACCAAGAAGACAACTTGTCATTACTTCTCCTGGTGCGTCGTCTGCAGGTAGCATGTCGGCGTGGAGTACATGGCGTACATTTGATGTTTGAAGCCTTCTTCATTGACAAAACTGAAAAATATAATTACATATATTTATGTATATTAATATAAACTCCAAATATTGTAATGTGTGGTTCATTTTAAATTGTATAACATATAACGAAACTCTTACCAAGAAGACAACTTGTCATTACTTCTCCTGGTGCGTCGTCTGCAGGTAGCATGTCGGCGTGGAGTACATGGCGTACATTTGATGTTTGAAGCCTTCTTCATTGACAAAACTGAAAAATATAATTAATATATATATATAATAACATATATTTATGTATATCAATATAAACTCCAAATATTGTAATGTGTGGTTCATTTTAAATTGTATAACATATAACGAAACTGTTACCAAGAAGACAACTTGTCATTACTTCTCCTGGTGCGTCGTCTGCAGGTAGCATGTCGGCGTGGAGTACATGGCGTACATTTGATGTTTGAAGCCTTCTTCATTGACAAAACTGAAAAATATAATAATATATATATAATAACATATATTTATGTTTATTAATATAAACTCCAAATATTGTAATGTGTGGTTCATTTTAAATTGTATAACATATAACGAAACTCTTACCAAGAAGACAACTTGTCATTACTTCTCCTGGTGCGTCGTCTGCAGGTAGCATGTCGGCGTGGAGTACATGGCGTACATTTGATGTTTGAAGCCTTCTTCATTGACAAAACTGAAAAATACAATTACATATATTTATTTATATTAATATAAACTCCAAATATTGTAATGTGTGGTTCATTTTAAATTGTATAACATATAACGAAACTCTTACCAAGAAGACAACTTGTCATTACTTCTCCTGGTGCGTCGTCTGCAGGTAGCATGTCGGCGTGGAGTACATTTGATGTTTGAAGCCTTCTTCATTGTCTAAACTGAAAAATATAATTAATATATATATAATAACATATATTTATGTATATTAATATAAACTCCAAATATTGTAATGTGTGGTTCATTTTAAATTGTATAACATATAACGAAACTGTTACCAAGAAGACAACTTGTCATTACTTCTCCTGGTGCGTCGTCTGCAGGTAGCATGTCGGCGTGGAGTACATGGCGTACATTTGATGTTTGAAGTCTTCTTCATTGACTAAACTGAAAAATATAATTAATATATATATAATTACATATATTTATGTATATTAATATAAACTCCAAATATTGTAATGTGTGGTTCATTTTAAATTGTATAACATATAACGAAACTGTTACCAAGAAGACAACTTGTCATTACTTCTCCTGGTGCGTCGTCTGCAGGTAGCATGTCGGCGTGGAGTGGCGTACATTTGATGTTTGAAGCCTTCTTCATTGACTAAACTGAAAAATATAATTAATATATATATATATAACATATATTTATGTATATTAATATAAACTCCAAATATTGTAATGTGTGGTTCATTTTAAATTGTATAACATATAACGAAACTGTTACCAAGAAGACAACTTGTCATTACTTCTCCTGGTGCGTCGTCTGCAGGTAGCATGTCGGCGTGGAGTACATGGCGTACATTTGATGTTTGAAGCCTTCTTCATTGACAAAACTGAAAAATATAATTACATATATTTATATATATTAATATAAACTCCAAATATTGTAATGTGTGGTTCATTTTAAATTGTATAACATATAACGAAACTCTTACCAAGAAGACAACTTGTCATTACTTCTCCTGGTGCGTCGTCTGCAGGTAGCATGTCGGCGTGGAGTACATGGCGTACATTTGATGTTTGAAGCCTTCTTCATTGACAAAACTGAAAAATATAATTAATATATATATAATAACATATATTTATGTATATTAATATAAACTCCAAATATTGTAATGTGTGGTTCATTTTAAATTGTATAACATATAACGAAACTGTTACCAAGAAGACAACTTGTCATTACTTCTCCTGGTGCGTCGTCTGCAGGTAGCATGTCGGCGTGGAGTACATGGCGTACATTTGATGTTTGAAGCCTTCTTCATTGACAAAACTGAAAAATATAATATACATATATTTATATATATTATATTAATATAACTCCAAATATTGTAATGTGTGGTTCATTTTAAATTGTATAACATATAACGAAACTCTTACCAAGAAGACAACTTGTCATTACTTCTCCTGGTGCGTCGTCTGCAGGTAGCATGTCGGCGTGGAGTACATGGCGTACATTTGATGTTTGAAGCCTTCTTCATTGACAAAACTGAAAAATATAATTAATATATATATATAATAACATATATTTATGTATATTAATATAAACTCCAAATATTGTAATGTGTGGTTCATTTTAAATTGTATAACATATAACGAAACTGTTACCAAGAAGACAACTTGTCATTATTTCTCCTGCTGCGTCGTCTGCAGGTAGCATGTCGGCGTGGAGTACATGGCGTACATTTGATGTTTGAAGCCTTCTTCATTGACTAAACTGAAAAATATAATTAATATATATATAATAACATATATTTATGTATATTAATATAAACTCCAAATATTGTAATGTGTGGTTCATTTTAAATTGTATAACATATAACGAAACTGTTACCAAGAAGACAACTTGTCATTACTTCTCCTGGTGCGTCGTCTGCAGGTAGCATGTCGGCGTGGAGTACATGGCGTACATTTGATGTTTGAAGCCTTCTTCATTGACAAAACTGAAAAATACAATTACATATATTTATGTATATTAATATAAACTCCAAATATTGTAATGTGTGGTTCATTTTAAATTGTATGACATATAACGAAACTCTTACCAAGAAGACAACTTGTCATTACTTCTCCTGGTGCGTCGTCTGCAGGTAGCATGTCGGCGTGGAGTACATGGCGTACATTTGATGTTTGAAGCCTTCTTCATTGACAAAACTGAAAAATATAATTAATATATATATAATAACATATATTTATGTATATTAATATGAACTCCAAATATTGTAATGTGTGGTTCATTTTAAATTGTATAACATATAACGAAACTGTTACCAAGAAGACAACTTGTCATTACTTCTCCTGGTGCGTCGTCTGCAGGTAGCATGTCGGCGTGGAGTACATGGCGTACATTTGATGTTTGAAGCCTTCTTCATTGACAAAACTGAAAAATATAATTACATATATTTATGTATATTAATTAGACTCCAAATATTGTAATGTGTGGTTCATTTTAAATTGTATAACATATAACGAAACTGTTACCAAGAAGACAACTTGTCATTACTTCTCCTGGTGCGTCGTCTGCAGGTAGCATGTCGGCGTGGAGTACATGGCGTACATTTGATGTTTGAAGCCTTCTTCATTGACAAAACTGAAAAATACAATTACATATATTTATGTATATTAATATAAAACTCCAAATATTGTAATGTGTGGTTCATTTTAAATTGTATAACATATAACGAAACTCTTACCAAGAAGACAACTTGTCATTACTTCTCCTGGTGCGTCGTCTGCAGGTAGCATGTCGGCGTGGAGTACATGGCGTACATTTGATGTTTGAAGCCTTCTTCATTGACTAAACTGAAAAATATAATTAATATATATATAATTACATATATTTATGTATATTAATATAAACTCCAAATATTGTAATGTGTGGTTCATTTTAAATTGTATAACATATAACGAAACTGTTACCAAGAAGACAACTTGTCATTACTTCTCCTGGTGCGTCGTCTGCAGGTAGCATGTCGGCGTGGAGTACATTTGCGTACATTTTTGAAGCCTTCTTCATTGACTAAACTGAAAAATATAATTAATATATATATAATAACATATATTTATGTATATTAATATAAACTCCAAATATTGTAATGTGTGGTTCATTTTAAATTGTATAACATATAACGAAACTGTTACCAAGAAGACAACTTGTCATTACTTCTCCTGGTGCGTCGTCTGCAGGTAGCATGTCGGCGTGGAGTACATGGCGTACATTTGATGTTTGAAGCCTTCTTCATTGACAAAACTGAAAAATATAATTACATATATTTATATATATATTAATATAAACTCCAAATATTGTAATGTGTGGTTCATTTTAAATTGTATAACATATAACGAAACTGTTACCAAGAAGACAACTTGTCATTACTTCTCCTGGTGCGTCGTCTGCAGGTAGCATGTCGGCGTGGAGTACATGGCGTACATTTGATGTTTGAAGCCTTCTTCATTGACAAAACTGAAAAATATTATTAATATATATATAATAACATATATTTATGTATATTAATATAAACTCCAAATATTGTAATGTGTGGTTCATTTTAAATTGTATAACATATAACGAAACTGTTACCAAGAAGACAACTTGTCATTACTTCTCCTGGTGCGTCGTCTGCAGGTAGCATGTCGGCGTGGAGTACATGGCGTACATTTGATGTTTGAAGCCTTCTTCATTGACTAAACTGAAAAATATAATTAATATATATATAATAACATATATTTATGTATATTAATATAAACTCCAAATATTGTAATGTGTGGTTCATTTTAAATTGTATAACATATAACGAAACTGTTACCAAGAAGACAACTTGTCATTACTTCTCCTGGTGCGTCGTCTGCAGGTAGCATGTCGGCGTGGAGTACATGGCGTACATTTGATGTTTGAAGCCTTCTTCATTGACTAAACTGAAAAATATAATTAAATATATATATAATAACATATATTTATGTATATTAATATAAACTCCAAATATTGTAATGTGTGGTTCATTTTAAATTGTATAACATATAACGAAACTGTTACCAAGAAGACAACTTGTCATTACTTCTCCTGCTGCGTCGTCTGCAGGTAGCATGTCGGCGTGGAGTACATGGCGTACATTTGATGTTTGAAGCCTTCTTCATTGACAAAACTGAAAAATATAATTACATATATTTATGTATATTAATATAAACTCCAAATATTGTAATGTGTGGTTCATTTTAAATTGTATAACATATAACGAAACTCTTACCAAGAAGACAACTTGTCATTACTTCTCCTGGTGCGTCGTCTGCAGGTAGCATGTCGGCGTGGAGTACATGGCGTACATTTGATGTTTGAAGCCTTCTTCATTGACAAAACTGAAAAATATAATTACATATATTTATGTATATTAATATAAACTCCAAATATTGTAATGTGTGGTTCATTTTAAATTGTATAACATATAACGAAACTCTTACCAAGAAGACAACTTGTCATTACTTCTCCTGGTGCGTCGTCTGCAGGTAGCATGTCGGCGTGGAGTACATGGCGTACATTTGATGTTTGAAGCCTTCTTCATTGACAAAACTGAAAAATATAATTAATATATATATAATAACATATATTTATGTATATTAATATAACTCCAAATATTGTAATGTGTGGTTCATTTTAAATTGTATAACATATAACGAAACTGTTACCAAGAAGACAACTTGTCATTACTTCTCCTGGTGCGTCGTCTGCAGGTAGCATGTCGGCGTGGAGTACATGGCGTACATTTGATGTTTGAAGCCTTCTTCATTGACAAAACTGAAAAATATAATTACATATATTTATGTATATTAATATAGACTCCAAATATTGTAATGTGTGGTTCATTTTAAATTGTATAACATATAACGAAACTGTTACCAAGAAGACAACTTGTCATTACTTCTCCTGCTGCGTCGTCTGCAGGTAGCATGTCGGCGTGGAGTACATGGCGTACATTTGATGTTTGAAGCCTTCTTCATTGACTTAACTGAAAAATATAATTAATATATATATAATAACATATATTTATGTATATTAATATAAACTCCAAATATTGTAATGTGTGGTTCATTTTAAATTGTATAACATATAACGAAACTGTTACCAAGAAGACAACTTGTCATTACTTCTCCTGGTGCGTCGTCTGCAGGTAGCATGTCGGCGTGGAGTACATGGCGTACATTTGATGTTTGAAGCCTTCTTCATTGACAAAACTGAAAAATATAATTAATATATATATAATAACATATATTTATGTATATTAATATAAACTCCAAATATTGTAATGTGTGGTTCATTTTAAATTGTATAACATATAACGAAACTGTTACCAAGAAGACAACTTGTCATTACTTCTCCTGGTGCGTCGTCTGCAGGTAGCATGTCGGCGTGGAGTACATGGCGTACATTTGATGTTTGAAGCCTTCTTCATTGACAAAACTGAAAAATATAATTACATATATTTATGTATATTAATTAGACTCCAAATATTGTAATGTGTGGTTCATTTTAAATTGTATAACATATAACGAAACTGTTACCAAGAAGACAACTTGTCATTACTTCTCCTGCTGCGTCGTCTGCAGGTAGCATGTCGGCGTGGAGTACATGGCGTACATTTGATGTTTGAAGCCTTCTTCATTGACTAAACTGAAAAATATAATAATATATATAATAACATATATTTATGTATATTAATATAAACTCCAAATATTGTAATGTGTGGTTCATTTTAAATTGTATAACATATAACGAAACTGTTACCAAGAAGACAACTTGTCATTACTTCTCCTGCTGCGTCGTCTGCAGGTAGCATGTCGGCGTGGAGTACATGGCGTACATTTGATGTTTGAAGCCTTCTTCATTGACTAAACTGAAAAATATAATTAATATATATATAATAACATATATTTATGTATATTAATATAAACTCCAAATATTGTAATGTGTGGTTCATTTTAAATTGTATAACATATAACGAAACTGTTACCAAGAAGACAACTTGTCATTACTTCTCCTGGTGCGTCGTCTGCAGGTAGCATGTCGGCGTGGAGTACATGGCGTACATTTGATGTTTGAAGCCTTCTTCATTGACAAAACTGAAAAATATAATTAATATATATATATATAACATATATTTATGTATATTAATATAAACTCCAAATATTGTAATGTGTGGTTCATTTTAAATTGTATAACATATAACGAAACTGTTACCAAGAAGACAACTTGTCATTACTTCTCCTGGTGCGTCGTCTGCAGGTAGCATGTCGGCGTGGAGTACATGGCGTACATTTGATGTTTGAAGCCTTCTTCATTGACAAAACTGAAAAATATAATACATATATTTATGTATATTAATTAGACTCCAAATATTGTAATGTGTGGTTCATTTTAAATTGTATAACATATAACGAAACTGTTACCAAGAAGACAACTTGTCATTACTTCTCCTGCTGCGTCGTCTGCAGGTAGCATGTCGGCGTGGAGTACATGGCGTACATTTGATGTTTGAAGCCTTCTTCATTGACTAAACTGAAAAATATAATTAATATATATATAATAACATATATTTATGTATATTAATATAAACTCCAAATATTGTAATGTGTGGTTCATTTTAAATTGTATAACATATAACGAAACTGTTACCAAGAAGACAACTTGTCATTACTTCTCCTGGTGCGTCGTCTGCAGGTAGCATGTCGGCGTGGAGTACATGGCGTACATTTGATGTTTGAAGCCTTCTTCATTGACAAAACTGAAAAATACAATTACATATATTTATGTATATTAATATAAACTCCAAATATTGTAATGTGTGGTTCATTTTAAATTGTATGACATATAACGAAACTCTTACCAAGAAGACAACTTGTCATTACTTCTCCTGGTGCGTCGTCTGCAGGTAGCATGTCGGCGTGGAGTACATGGCGTACATTTGATGTTTGAAGCCTTCTTCATTGACAAAACTGAAAAATATAATTAATATATATATAATAACATATATTTATGTATATTAATATAAACTCCAAATATTGTAATGTGTGGTTCATTTTAAATTGTATAACATATAACGAAACTGTTACCAAGAAGACAACTTGTCATTACTTCTCCTGGTGCGTCGTCTGCAGGTAGCATGTCGGCGTGGAGTACATGGCGTACATTTGATGTTTGAAGCCTTCTTCATTGACAAAACTGAAAATATATAATAACATATATTTATGTATATTAATTAGACTCCAAATATTGTAATGTGTGGTTCATTTTAAATTGTATAACATATAACGAAACTGTTACCAAGAAGACAACTTGTCATTACTTCTCCTGCTGCGTCGTCTGCAGGTAGCATGTCGGCGTGGAGTACATGGCGTACATTTGATGTTTGAAGCCTTCTTCATTGACTAAACTGAAAAATATAATTAATATATATATAATAACATATATTTATGTATATTAATATAAACTCCAAATATTGTAATGTGTGGTTCATTTTAAATTGTATAACATATAACGAAACTGTTACCAAGAAGACAACTTGTCATTACTTCTCCTGGTGCGTCGTCTGCAGGTAGCATGTCGGCGTGGAGTACATGGCGTACATTTGATGTTTGAAGCCTTCTTCATTGACAAAACTGAAAAATATAATTAATATATATATAATAACATATATTTATGTATATTAATATAAACTCCAAATATTGTAATGTGTGGTTCATTTTAAATTGTATAACATATAACGAAACTGTTACCAAGAAGACAACTTGTCATTACTTCTCCTGGTGCGTCGTCTGCAGGTAGCATGTCGGCGTGGAGTACATGGCGTACATTTGATGTTTGAAGCCTTCTTCATTGACAAAACTGAAAAATATAATTACATATATTTATGTATATTAATTAGACTCCAAATATTGTAATGTGTGGTTCATTTTAAATTGTATAACATATAACGAAACTGTTACCAAGAAGACAACTTGTCATTACTTCTCCTGGTGCGTCGTCTGCAGGTAGCATGTCGGCGTGGAGTACATGGCGTACATTTGATGTTTGAAGCCTTCTTCATTGACTAAACTGAAAAATATAATTAATATATATATAATAACATATATTTATGTATATTAATATAAACTCCAAATATTGTAATGTGTGGTTCATTTTAAATTGTATAACATATAACGAAACTGTTACCAAGAAGACAACTTGTCATTACTTCTCCTGGTGCGTCGTCTGCAGGTAGCATGTCGGCGTGGAGTACATGGCGTACATTTGATGTTTGAAGCCTTCTTCATTGACAAAAAAAATATAAAATTACAATTACATATATTTATGTATATTAATATAAACTCCAAATATTGTAATGTGTGGTTCATTTTAAATTGTATGACATATAACGAAACTCTTACCAAGAAGACAACTTGTCATTACTTCTCCTGGTGCGTCGTCTGCAGGTAGCATGTCGGCGTGGAGTACATGGCGTACATTTGATGTTTGAAGCCTTCTTCATTGACTAAACTGAAAAATATAATTAATATATATATAATAACATATATTTATGTATATTAATATAAACTCCAAATATTGTAATGTGTGGTTCATTTTAAATTGTATAACATATAACGAAACTCTTACCAAGAAGACAACTTGTCATTACTTCTCCTGGTGCGTCGTCTGCAGGTAGCATGTTGGCGTGGAGTACATGGCGTACATTTGATGTTTGAAGCCTTCTTCATTGACAAAACTGAAAAATACAATTACATATATTTATGTATATTAATATAAACTCCAAATATTGTAATGTGTGGTTCATTTTAAATTGTATAACATATAACGAAACTCTTACCAAGAAGACAACTTGTCATTACTTCTCCTGGTGCGTCGTCTGCAGGTAGCATGTCGGCGTGGAGTACATGGCGTACATTTGATGTTTGAAGCCTTCTTCATTGACTAAACTGAAAAATATAATTAATATATATATAATAACATATATTTATGTATATTAATATAAACTCCAAATATTGTAATGTGTGGTTCATTTTAAATTGTATAACATATAACGAAACTGTTACCAAGAAGAGAACTTGTCATTACTTCTCCTGGTGCGTCGTCTGCAGGTAGCATGTCGGCGTGGAGTACATGGCGTACATTTGATGTTTGAAGCCTTCTTCATTGACAAAACTGAAAAATATAATTACATATATTTATGTATATTAATATAAACTCCAAATATTGTAATGTGTGGTTCATTTTAAATTGTATAACATATAACGAAACTCTTACCAAGAAGACAACTTGTCATTACTTCTCCTGGTGCGTCGTCTGCAGGTAGCATGTCGGCGTGGAGTACATGGCGTACATTTGATGTTTGAAGCCTTCTTCATTGACTAAACTGAAAAATATAATTAATATATATATATAATTACATATATTTATGTATATTAATATAAACTCCAAATATTGTAATGTGTGGTTCATTTTAAATTGTATAACATATAACGAAACTGTTACCAAGAAGACAACTTGTCATTACTTCTCCTGGTGCGTCGTCTGCAGGTAGCATGTCGGCGTGGAGTACATGGCGTACATTTGATGTTTGAAGCCTTCTTCATTGACAAAACTGAAAAATATAATTACATATATTTATGTATATTAATATAAACTCCAAATATTGTAATGTGTGGTTCATTTTAAATTGTATAACATATAACGAAACTCTTACCAAGAAGACAACTTGTCATTACTTCTCCTGGTGCGTCGTCTGCAGGTAGCATGTCGGCGTGGAGTACATGGCGTACATTTGATGTTTGAAGCCTTCTTCATTGACAAAACTGAAAAATATAATTAATATATATATATAATAACATATATTTATGTATATTAATATAAACTCCAAATATTGTAATGTGTGGTTCATTTTAAATTGTATAACATATAACGAAACTGTTACCAAGAAGACAACTTGTCATTACTTCTCCTGGTGCGTCGTCTGCAGGTAGCATGTCGGCGTGGAGTACATGGCGTACATTTGATGTTTGAAGCCTTCTTCATTGACAAAACTGAAAAATATAAATAATATATATATAATAACATATATTTATGTTTATTAATATAAACTCCAAATATTGTAATGTGTGGTTCATTTTAAATTGTATAACATATAACGAAACTCTTACCAAGAAGACAACTTGTCATTACTTCTCCTGGTGCGTCGTCTGCAGGTAGCATGTCGGCGTGGAGTACATGGCGTACATTTGATGTTTGAAGCCTTCTTCATTGACAAAACTGAAAAATACAATTACATATATTTATTTATATTAATATAAACTCCAAATATTGTAATGTGTGGTTCATTTTAAATTGTATAACATATAACGAAACTCTTACCAAGAAGACAACTTGTCATTACTTCTCCTGGTGCGTCGTCTGCAGGTAGCATGTCGGCGTGGAGTACATTTGATGTTTGAAGCCTTCTTCATTGTCTAAACTGAAAAATATAATTAATATATATATAATAACATATATTTATGTATATTAATATAAACTCCAAATATTGTAATGTGTGGTTCATTTTAAATTGTATAACATATAACGAAACTGTTACCAAGAAGACAACTTGTCATTACTTCTCCTGGTGCGTCGTCTGCAGGTAGCATGTCGGCGTGGAGTACATGGCGTACATTTGATGTTTGAAGTCTTCTTCATTGACTAAACTGAAAAATATAATTAATATATATATATATTACATATATTTATGTATATTAATATAAACTCCAAATATTGTAATGTGTGGTTCATTTTAAATTGTATAACATATAACGAAACTGTTACCAAGAAGACAACTTGTCATTACTTCTCCTGGTGCGTCGTCTGCAGGTAGCATGTCGGCGTGGAGTACATTTGATGTTTGAAGCCTTCTTCATTGACTAAACTGAAAAATATAATTAATATATATATAATAACATATATTTATGTATATTAATATAAACTCCAAATATTGTAATGTGTGGTTCATTTTAAATTGTATAACATATAACGAAACTGTTACCAAGAAGACAACTTGTCATTACTTCTCCTGGTGCGTCGTCTGCAGGTAGCATGTCGGCGTGGAGTACATGGCGTACATTTGATGTTTGAAGCCTTCTTCATTGACAAAACTGAAAAATATAATTACATATATTTATATATATTAATATAAACTCCAAATATTGTAATGTGTGGTTCATTTTAAATTGTATAACATATAACGAAACTCTTACCAAGAAGACAACTTGTCATTACTTCTCCTGGTGCGTCGTCTGCAGGTAGCATGTCGGCGTGGAGTACATGGCGTACATTTGATGTTTGAAGCCTTCTTCATTGACAAAACTGAAAAATATAATTAATATATATATAATAACATATATTTATGTATATTAATATAAACTCCAAATATTGTAATGTGTGGTTCATTTTAAATTGTATAACATATAACGAAACTGTTACCAAGAAGACAACTTGTCATTACTTCTCCTGGTGCGTCGTCTGCAGGTAGCATGTCGGCGTGGAGTACATGGCGTACATTTGATGTTTGAAGCCTTCTTCATTGACAAAACTGAAAAATATAATTACATATATTTATATATATTAATATAAACTCCAAATATTGTAATGTGTGGTTCATTTTAAATTGTATAACATATAACGAAACTCTTACCAAGAAGACAACTTGTCATTACTTCTCCTGGTGCGTCGTCTGCAGGTAGCATGTCGGCGTGGAGTACATGGCGTACATTTGATGTTTGAAGCCTTCTTCATTGACAAAACTGAAAAATATAATTAATATATATATAATAACATATATTTATGTATATTAATATAAACTCCAAATATTGTAATGTGTGGTTCATTTTAAATTGTATAACATATAACGAAACTGTTACCAAGAAGACAACTTGTCATTATTTCTCCTGCTGCGTCGTCTGCAGGTAGCATGTCGGCGTGGAGTACATGGCGTACATTTGATGTTTGAAGCCTTCTTCATTGACTAAACTGAAAAATATAATTAATATATATATAATAACATATATTTATGTATATTAATATAAACTCCAAATATTGTAATGTGTGGTTCATTTTAAATTGTATAACATATAACGAAACTGTTACCAAGAAGACAACTTGTCATTACTTCTCCTGGTGCGTCGTCTGCAGGTAGCATGTCGGCGTGGAGTACATGGCGTACATTTGATGTTTGAAGCCTTCTTCATTGACAAAACTGAAAAATACAATTACATATATTTATTTATGTATATTAATATAAACTCCAAATATTGTAATGTGTGGTTCATTTTAAATTGTATGACATATAACGAAACTCTTACCAAGAAGACAACTTGTCATTACTTCTCCTGGTGCGTCGTCTGCAGGTAGCATGTCGGCGTGGAGTACATGGCGTACATTTGATGTTTGAAGCCTTCTTCATTGACAAAACTGAAAAATATAATTAATATATATATAATAACATATATTTATGTATATTAATATGAACTCCAAATATTGTAATGTGTGGTTCATTTTAAATTGTATAACATATAACGAAACTGTTACCAAGAAGACAACTTGTCATTACTTCTCCTGGTGCGTCGTCTGCAGGTAGCATGTCGGCGTGGAGTACATGGCGTACATTTGATGTTTGAAGCCTTCTTCATTGACAAAACTGAAAAATATAATTACATATATTTATGTATATTAATTAGACTCCAAATATTGTAATGTGTGGTTCATTTTAAATTGTATAACATATAACGAAACTGTTACCAAGAAGACAACTTGTCATTACTTCTCCTGCTGCGTCGTCTGCAGGTAGCATGTCGGCGTGGAGTACATGGCGTACATTTGATGTTTGAAGCCTTCTTCATTGACTAAACTGAAAAATATAATTAATATATATATAATAACATATATTTATGTATATTAATATAAACTCCAAATATTGTAATGTGTGGTTCATTTTAAATTGTATAACATATAACGAAACTGTTACCAAGAAGACAACTTGTCATTACTTCTCCTGGTGCGTCGTCTGCAGGTAGCATGTCGGCGTGGAGTACATGGCGTACATTTGATGTTTGAAGCCTTCTTCATTGACAAAACTGAAAAATATAATTAATATATATATAATAACATATATTTATGTATATTAATATAAACTCCAAATATTGTAATGTGTGGTTCATTTTAAATTGTATAACATATAACGAAACTGTTACCAAGAAGACAACTTGTCATTATTTCTCCTGGTGCGTCGTCTGCAGGTAGCATGTCGGCGTGGAGTACATGGCGTACATTTGATGTTTGAAGCCTTCTTCATTGACAAAACTGAAAAATATAATATATATATATATTTATGTATATTAATTAGACTCCAAATATTGTAATGTGTGGTTCATTTTAAATTGTATAACATATAACGAAACTGTTACCAAGAAGACAACTTGTCATTACTTCTCCTGCTGCGTCGTCTGCAGGTAGCATGTCGGCGTGGAGTACATGGCGTACATTTGATGTTTGAAGCCTTCTTCATTGACTAAACTGAAAAATATAATTAATATATATATAATAACATATATTTATGTATATTAATATAAACTCCAAATATTGTAATGTGTGGTTCATTTTAAATTGTATAACATATAACGAAACTGTTACCAAGAAGACAACTTGTCATTACTTCTCCTGGTGCGTCGTCTGCAGGTAGCATGTCGGCGTGGAGTACATGGCGTACATTTGATGTTTGAAGCCTTCTTCATTGACAAAACTGAAAAATACAATTACATATATTTATGTATATTAATATAAACTCCAAATATTGTAATGTGTGGTTCATTTTAAATTGTATGACATATAACGAAACTCTTACCAAGAAGACAACTTGTCATTACTTCTCCTGGTGCGTCGTCTGCAGGTAGCATGTCGGCGTGGAGTACATGGCGTACATTTGATGTTTGAAGCCTTCTTCATTGACTAAACTGAAAAATATAATTAATATATATATAATAACATATATTTATGTATATTAATATAAACTCCAAATATTGTAATGTGTGGTTCATTTTAAATTGTATAACATATAACGAAACTCTTACCAAGAAGACAACTTGTCATTACTTCTCCTGGTGCGTCGTCTGCAGGTAGCATGTTGGCGTGGAGTACATGGCGTACATTTGATGTTTGAAGCCTTCTTCATTGACAAAACTGAAAAATACAATTACATATATTTATGTATATTATATATAAACTCCAAATATTGTAATGTGTGGTTCATTTTAAATTGTATAACATATAACGAAACTCTTACCAAGAAGACAACTTGTCATTACTTCTCCTGGTGCGTCGTCTGCAGGTAGCATGTCGGCGTGGAGTACATGGCGTACATTTGATGTTTGAAGCCTTCTTCATTGACTAAACTGAAAAATATAATTAATATATATATAATAACATATATTTATGTATATTAATATAAACTCCAAATATTGTAATGTGTGGTTCATTTTAAATTGTATAACATATAACGAAACTGTTACCAAGAAGAGAACTTGTCATTACTTCTCCTGGTGCGTCGTCTGCAGGTAGCATGTCGGCGTGGAGTACATGGCGTACATTTGATGTTTGAAGCCTTCTTCATTGACAAAACTGAAAAATATAATTACATATATTTATGTATATTAATATAAACTCCAAATATTGTAATGTGTGGTTCATTTTAAATTGTATAACATATAACGAAACTCTTACCAAGAAGACAACTTGTCATTACTTCTCCTGGTGCGTCGTCTGCAGGTAGCATGTCGGCGTGGAGTACATGGCGTACATTTGATGTTTGAAGCCTTCTTCATTGACTAAACTGAAAAATATAATTAATATATATATATAATTACATATATTTATGTATATTAATATAAACTCCAAATATTGTAATGTGTGGTTCATTTTAAATTGTATAACATATAACGAAACTGTTACCAAGAAGACAACTTGTCATTACTTCTCCTGGTGCGTCGTCTGCAGGTAGCATGTCGGCGTGGAGTACATGGCGTACATTTGATGTTTGAAGCCTTCTTCATTGACAAAACTGAAAAATATAATTACATATATTTATGTATATTAATATAAACTCCAAATATTGTAATGTGTGGTTCATTTTAAATTGTATAACATATAACGAAACTCTTACCAAGAAGACAACTTGTCATTACTTCTCCTGGTGCGTCGTCTGCAGGTAGCATGTCGGCGTGGAGTACATGGCGTACATTTGATGTTTGAAGCCTTCTTCATTGACAAAACTGAAAAATATAATTAATATATATATATAATAACATATATTTATGTATATTAATATAAACTCCAAATATTGTAATGTGTGGTTCATTTTAAATTGTATAACATATAACGAAACTGTTACCAAGAAGACAACTTGTCATTACTTCTCCTGGTGCGTCGTCTGCAGGTAGCATGTCGGCGTGGAGTACATGGCGTACATTTGATGTTTGAAGCCTTCTTCATTGACAAAACTGAAAAATATAAATAATATATATATAATAACATATATTTATGTTTATTAATATAAACTCCAAATATTGTAATGTGTGGTTCATTTTAAATTGTATAACATATAACGAAACTCTTACCAAGAAGACAACTTGTCATTACTTCTCCTGGTGCGTCGTCTGCAGGTAGCATGTCGGCGTGGAGTACATGGCGTACATTTGATGTTTGAAGCCTTCTTCATTGACAAAACTGAAAAATACAATTACATATATTTATTTATATTAATATAAACTCCAAATATTGTAATGTGTGGTTCATTTTAAATTGTATAACATATAACGAAACTCTTACCAAGAAGACAACTTGTCATTACTTCTCCTGGTGCGTCGTCTGCAGGTAGCATGTCGGCGTGGAGTACATTTGATTTGTTTTGAAGCCTTCTTCATTGACTAAACTGAAAAATATAATTAATATATATATAATAACATATATTTATGTATATTAATATAAACTCCAAAATATTGTAATGTGTGGTTCATTTTAAATTGTATAACATATAACGAAACTGTTACCAAGAAGACAACTTGTCATTACTTCTCCTGGTGCGTCGTCTGCAGGTAGCATGTCGGCGTGGAGTACATGGCGTACATTTGATGTTTGAAGCCTTCTTCATTGACAAAACTGAAAAATACAATTACATATATTTATGTATATTAATATAAACTCCAAATATTGTAATGTGTGGTTCATTTTAAATTGTATAACATATAACGAAACTCTTACCAAGAAGACAACTTGTCATTACTTCTCCTGGTGCGTCGTCTGCAGGTAGCATGTCGGCGTGGAGTACATGGCGTACATTTGATGTTTGAAGTCTTCTTCATTGACTAAACTGAAAAATATAATTAATATATATATAATTACATATATTTATGTATATTAATATAAACTCCAAATATTGTAATGTGTGGTTCATTTTAAATTGTATAACATATAACGAAACTGTTACCAAGAATACAACTTGTCATTACTTCTCCTGGTGCGTCGTCTGCAGGTAGCATGTCGGCGTGGAGTACATTTGATGTTTGAAGCCTTCTTCATTGACTAAACTGAAAAATATAATTAATATATATATAATAACATATATTTATGTATATTAATATAAACTCCAAATATTGTAATGTGTGGTTCATTTTAAATTGTATAACATATAACGAAACTGTTACCAAGAAGACAACTTGTCATTACTTCTCCTGGTGCGTCGTCTGCAGGTAGCATGTCGGCGTGGAGTACATGGCGTACATTTGATGTTTGAAGCCTTCTTCATTGACAAAACTGAAAAATATAATTACATATATATATTTATATATATTAATATAAACTCCAAATATTGTAATGTGTGGTTCATTTTAAATTGTATAACATATAACGAAACTCTTACCAAGAAGACAACTTGTCATTACTTCTCCTGGTGCGTCGTCTGCAGGTAGCATGTCGGCGTGGAGTACATGGCGTACATTTGATGTTTGAAGCCTTCTTCATTGACAAAACTGAAAAATATAATTAATATATATATAATAACATATATTTATGTATATTAATATAAACTCCAAATATTGTAATGTGTGGTTCATTTTAAATTGTATAACATATAACGAAACTGTTACCAAGAAGACAACTTGTCATTACTTCTCCTGGTGCGTCGTCTGCAGGTAGCATGTCGGCGTGGAGTACATGGCGTACATTTGATGTTTGAAGCCTTCTTCATTGACTAAACTGAAAAATATAATTAATATATATATAATAACATATATTTATGTATATTAATTAGACTCCAAATATTGTAATGTGTGGTTCATTTTAAATTGTATAACATATAACGAAACTCTTACCAAGAAGACAACTTGTCATTACTTCTCTGGTGCGTCGTCTGCAGGTAGCATGTCGGCGTGGAGTACATGGCGTACATTTGATGTTTGAAGCCTTCTTCATTGACAAAACTGAAAAATATAATTACATATATTTATGTATATTAATATAAACTCCAAATATTGTAATGTGTGGTTCATTTTAAATTGTATAACATATAACGAAACTCTTACCAAGAATACAACTTGTCATTACTTCTCCTGGTGCGTCGTCTGCAGGTAGCATGTCGGCGTGGAGTACATTTTTGATGTTTGAAGCCTTCTTCATTGACTAAACTGAAAAATATAATTAATATATATATAATAACATATATTTATGTATATTAATATAAACTCCAAATATTGTAATGTGTGGTTCATTTTAAATTGTATAACATATAACGAAACTGTTACCAAGAAGACAACTTGTCATTACTTCTCCTGGTGCGTCGTCTGCAGGTAGCATGTCGGCGTGGAGTACATGGCGTACATTTGATGTTTGAAGCCTTCTTCATTGACAAAACTGAAAAATATAATTACATATATTTATATATATTATATATAAAACTCCAAATATTGTAATGTGTGGTTCATTTTAAATTGTATAACATATAACGAAACTCTTACCAAGAAGACAACTTGTCATTACTTCTCCTGGTGCGTCGTCTGCAGGTAGCATGTCGGCGTGGAGTACATGGCGTACATTTGATGTTTGAAGCCTTCTTCATTGACAAAACTGAAAAATATAATTAATATATATATAAATAACATATATTTATGTATATTAATATAAACTCCAAATATTGTAATGTGTGGTTCATTTTAAATTGTATAACATATAACGAAACTGTTACCAAGAAGACAACTTGTCATTACTTCTCCTGGTGCGTCGTCTGCAGGTAGCATGTCGGCGTGGAGTACATGGCGTACATTTGATGTTTGAAGCCTTCTTCATTGACAAAAATGAAAAATATAATTACATATATTTATGTATATTAATATAAACTCCAAATATTGTAATGTGTGGTTCATTTTAAATTGTATAACATATAACGAAACTCTTACCAAGAAGACAACTTGTCATTACTTCTCCTGGTGCGTCGTCTGCAGGTAGCATGTCGGCGTGGAGTACATGGCGTACATTTGATGTTTGAAGCCTTCTTCATTGACAAAACTGAAAAATATAATAAATATATATATATAATTACATATATTTATGTATATTAATATAAACTCCAAATATTGTAATGTGTGGTTCATTTTAAATTGTATAACATATAACGAAACTGTTACCAAGAAGACAACTTGTCATTACTTCTCCTGGTGCGTCGACTGCAGGTAGCATGTCGGCGTGGAGTACATGGCGTACATTTGATGTTTGAAGCCTTCTTCATTGACAAAACTGAAAAATATAATTAATATATATATAATAACATATATTTATGTTTATTAATATAAACTCCAAATATTGTAATGTGTGGTTCATTTTAAATTGTATAACATATAACGAAACTCTTACCAAGAAGACAACTTGTCATTACTTCTCCTGGTGCGTCGTCTGCAGGTAGCATGTCGGCGTGGAGTACATGGCGTACATTTGATGTTTGAAGCCTTCTTCATTGACTAAACTGAAAAATACAATTACATATATTTATTTATATTAATATAAACTCCAAATATTGTAATGTGTGGTTCATTTTAAATTGTATAACACATAACGAAACTCTTACCAAGAAGACAACTTGTCATTACTTCTCCTGGTGCGTCGTCTGCAGGTAGCATGTCGGCGTGGAGTACATTTGATGTTTTGAAGCCTTCTTCATTGACTAAACTGAAAAATATAATTAATATATATATAATAACATATATTTATGTATATTAATATAAACTCCAAATATTGTAATGTGTGGTTCATTTTAAATTGTATAACATATAACGAAACTGTTACCAAGAAGACAACTTGTCATTACTTCTCCTGGTGCGTCGTCTGCAGGTAGCATGTCGGCGTGGAGTACATGGCGTACATTTGATGTTTGAAGCCTTCTTCATTGACAAAACTGAAAAATACAATTACATATATTTATGTATATTAATATAAACTCCAAATATTGTAATGTGTGGTTCATTTTAAATTGTATAACATATAACGAAACTCTTACCAAGAAGACAACTTGTCATTACTTCTCCTGGTGCGTCGTCTGCAGGTAGCATGTCGGCGTGGAGTACATGGCGTACATTTGATGTTTGAAGCCTTCTTCATTGACTAAACTGAAAAATATAATTAATATATATATAATTACATATATTTATGTATATTAATATAAACTCCAAATATTGTAATGTGTGGTTCATTTTAAATTGTATAACATATAACGAAACTGTTACCAAGAAGACAACTTGTCATTACTTCTCCTGGTGCGTCGTCTGCAGGTAGCATGTCGGCGTGGAGTACATGGCGTACATTTGATGTTTGAAGCCTTCTTCATTGACAAAAATGAAAAATATAATTACATATATTTATGTATATTAATATAAACTCCAAATATTGTAATGTGTGGTTCATTTTAAATTGTATAACATATAACGAAACTCTTACCAAGAAGACAACTTGTCATTACTTCTCCTGGTGCGTCGTCTGCAGGTAGCATGTCGGCGTGGAGTACATGGCGTACATTTGATGTTTGAAGCCTTCTTCATTGACAAAACTGAAAAATATAATAAATATATATATATAATTACATATATTTATGTATATTAATATAAACTCCAAATATTGTAATGTGTGGTTCATTTTAAATTGTATAACATATAACGAAACTGTTACCAAGAAGACAACTTGTCATTACTTCTCCTGGTGCGTCGACTGCAGGTAGCATGTCGGCGTGGAGTACATGGCGTACATTTGATGTTTGAAGCCTTCTTCATTGACAAAACTGAAAAATATAATTAATATATATATAATAACATATATTTATGTTTATTAATATAAACTCCAAATATTGTAATGTGTGGTTCATTTTAAATTGTATAACATATAACGAAACTCTTACCAAGAAGACAACTTGTCATTACTTCTCCTGGTGCGTCGTCTGCAGGTAGCATGTCGGCGTGGAGTACATGGCGTACATTTGATGTTTGAAGCCTTCTTCATTGACTAAACTGAAAAATACAATTACATATATTTATTTATATTAATATAAACTCCAAATATTGTAATGTGTGGTTCATTTTAAATTGTATAACACATAACGAAACTCTTACCAAGAAGACAACTTGTCATTACTTCTCCTGGTGCGTCGTCTGCAGGTAGCATGTCGGCGTGGAGTACATTTGATGTTTGAAGCCTTCTTCATTGACTAAACTGAAAACTAAAATTAATATATATATAATAACATATATTTATGTATATTAATATAAACTCCAAATATTGTAATGTGTGGTTCATTTTAAATTGTATAACATATAACGAAACTGTTACCAAGAAGACAACTTGTCATTACTTCTCCTGGTGCGTCGTCTGCAGGTAGCATGTCGGCGTGGAGTACATGGCGTACATTTGATGTTTGAAGCCTTCTTCATTGACAAAACTGAAAAATACAATTACATATATTTATGTATATTAATATAAACTCCAAATATTGTAATGTGTGGTTCATTTTAAATTGTATAACATATAACGAAACTCTTACCAAGAAGACAACTTGTCATTACTTCTCCTGGTGCGTCGTCTGCAGGTAGCATGTCGGCGTGGAGTACATGGCGTACATTTGATGTTTGAAGCCTTCTTCATTGACTAAACTGAAAAATATAATTAATATATATATAATTACATATATTTATGTATATTAATATAAACTCCAAATATTGTAATGTGTGGTTCATTTTAAATTGTATAACATATAACGAAACTGTTACCAAGAAGACAACTTGTCATTACTTCTCCTGGTGCGTCGTCTGCAGGTAGCATGTCGGCGTGGAGTACATTTGATGTTTGAAGCCTTCTTCATTGACTAAACTGAAAAATATAATTAATATATATATAATAACATATATTTATATATATTAATATAAACTCCAAATATTGTAATGTGTGGTTCATTTTAAATTGTATAACATATAACGAAACTGTTACCAAGAAGACAACTTGTCATTACTTCTCCTGCTGCGTCGTCTGCAGGTAGCATGTCGGCGTGGAGTACATGGCGTACATTTGATGTTTGAAGCCTTCTTCATTGACAAAACTGAAAAATATAATTACATATATTTATGTATATTATATTATATAAACTCCAAATATTGTAATGTGTGGTTCATTTTAAATTGTATAACATATAACGAAACTCTTACCAAGAAGACAACTTGTCATTACTTCTCCTGGTGCGTCGTCTGCAGGTAGCATGTCGGCGTGGAGTACATGGCGTACATTTGATGTTTGAAGCCTTCTTCATTGACAAAACTGAAAAATATAATTAATATATATATAATAACATATATTTATGTATATTAATATGAACTCCAAATATTGTAATGTGTGGTTCATTTTAAATTGTATAACATATAACGAAACTGTTACCAAGAAGACAACTTGTCATTACTTCTCCTGGTGCGTCGTCTGCAGGTAGCATGTCGGCGTGGAGTACATGGCGTACATTTGATGTTTGAAGCCTTCTTCATTGACAAAACTGAAAAATATAATTACATATATTTATGTATATTAATTAGACTCCAAATATTGTAATGTGTGGTTCATTTTAAATTGTATAACATATAACGAAACTGTTACCAAGAAGACAACTTGTCATTACTTCTCCTGCTGCGTCGTCTGCAGGTAGCATGTCGGCGTGGAGTACATGGCGTACATTTGATGTTTGAAGCCTTCTTCATTGACTAAACTGAAAAATATAATTAATATACAGGGTGACTGGTGAATTACTATCAATATTTAAGGAGCATACTCGGTACATGATTCTCATTCGAATTATGTAAAAGAAATAGGTACTTAATTTTTGACAAAATTTCCGTATAAATAAATAAAGTGTTGACACGTTCCAAGTGTGCAAGTGTGGACCCGTGCGGCGGCATGCTGATACAACACTACGTCACGACACGCGTATGTGTGAGTGTGTAGTGTAGAGTAATCTGTAGGGTGTTCATACGATGCGTAATTAATTACACAACTTTTGGTTAACTTTCCTTAGAAGTTTATTAATATTTATGTTATATTAATTTTTATTTCGTCATATATGATCGTCAAATATCACGTCCTCAAATATCGATAGTAATTCACCAGTCACCCTGTATATATAATAACATATATTTATGTATATTAATATAAACTCCAAATATTGTAATGTGTGGTTCATTTTAAATTGTATAACATATAACGAAACTGTTACCAAGAAGACAACTTGTCATTACTTCTCCTGGTGCGTCGTCTGCAGGTAGCATGTCGGCGTGGAGTACATGGCGTACATTTGATGTTTGAAGCCTTCTTCATTGACAAAACTGAAAAATATAATTAATATATATATAATAACATATATTTATGTATATTAATATAAACTCCAAATATTGTAATGTGTGGTTCATTTTAAATTGTATAACATATAACGAAACTGTTACCAAGAAGACAACTTGTCATTACTTCTCCTGGTGCGTCGTCTGCAGGTAGCATGTCGGCGTGGAGTACATGGCGTACATTTGATGTTTGAAGCCTTCTTCATTGACAAAACTGAAAAATATAATTAATATATATAATAACATATATTTATGTATATTAATATAAACTCCAAATATTGTAATGTGTGGTTCATTTTAAATTGTATAACATATAACGAAACTGTTACCAAGAAGAGAACTTGTCATTACTTCTCCTGGTGCGTCGTCTGCAGGTAGCATGTCGGCGTGGAGTACATGGCGTACATTTGATGTTTGAAGCCTTCTTCATTGACAAAACTGAAAAATATAATTACATATATTTATGTATATTAATATAAACTCCAAATATTGTAATGTGTGGTTCATTTTAAATTGTATAACATATAACGAAACTCTTACCAAGAAGACAACTTGTCATTACTTCTCCTGGTGCGTCGTCTGCAGGTAGCATGTCGGCGTGGAGTACATGGCGTACATTTGATGTTTGAAGCCTTCTTCATTGACAAAACTGAAAAATATAATTAATATATATATATAATAACATATATTTATGTATATTAATATAAACTCCAAATATTGTAATGTGTGGTTCATTTTAAATTGTATAACATATAACGAAACTCTTACCAAGAAGACAACTTGTCATTACTTCTCCTGGTGCGTCGTCTGCAGGTAGCATGTCGGCGTGGAGTACATGGCGTACATTTGATGTTTGAAGCCTTCTTCATTGACAAAACTGAAAAATACAATTACATATATTTATTTATATTAATATAAACTCCAAATATTGTAATGTGTGGTTCATTTTAAATTGTATAACATATAACGAAACTCTTACCAAGAAGACAACTTGTCATTACTTCTCCTGGTGCGTCGTCTGCAGGTAGCATGTCGGCGTGGAGTACATGGCGTACATTTGATGTTTGAAGCCTTCTTCATTGACAAAACTGAAAAATATAATTAATATATATAATAACATATATTTATGTATATTAATATAAACTCCAAATATTGTAATGTGTGGTTCATTTTAAATTGTATAACATATAACGAAACTGTTACCAAGAAGAGAACTTGTCATTACTTCTCCTGGTGCGTCGTCTGCAGGTAGCATGTCGGCGTGGAGTACATGGCGTACATTTGATGTTTGAAGCCTTCTTCATTGACAAAACTGAAAAATATAATTACATATATTTATGTATATTAATATAAACTCCAAATATTGTAATGTGTGGTTCATTTTAAATTGTATAACATATAACGAAACTCTTACCAAGAAGACAACTTGTCATTACTTCTCCTGGTGCGTCGTCTGCAGGTAGCATGTCGGCGTGGAGTACATGGCGTACATTTGATGTTTGAAGTCTTCTTCATTGACTAAACTGAAAAATATAATTAATATATATATAATTACATATATTTATGTATATTAATATAAACTCCAAATATTGTAATGTGTGGTTCATTTTAAATTGTATAACATATAACGAAACTGTTACCAAGAAGACAACTTGTCATTACTTCTCCTGGTGCGTCGTCTGCAGGTAGCATGTCGGCGTGGAGTACATTTGATGTTTGAAGCCTTCTTCATTGACTAAACTGAAAAATATAATTAATATATATATAATAACATATATTTATGTATATTAATATAAACTCCAAATATTGTAATGTGTGGTTCATTTTAAATTGTATAACATATAACGAAACTGTTACCAAGAAGACAACTTGTCATTACTTCTCCTGGTGCGTCGTCTGCAGGTAGCATGTCGGCGTGGAGTACATGGCGTACATTTGATGTTTGAAGCCTTCTTCATTGACAAAACTGAAAAATATAATTACATATATTTATATATATTAATATAAACTCCAAATATTGTAATGTGTGGTTCATTTTAAATTGTATAACATATAACGAAACTCTTACCAAGAAGACAACTTGTCATTACTTCTCCTGGTGCGTCGTCTGCAGGTAGCATGTCGGCGTGGAGTACATGGCGTACATTTGATGTTTGAAGCCTTCTTCATTGACAAAACTGAAAAATATAATTAATATATATATAATAACATATATTTATGTATATTAATATAAACTCCAAATATTGTAATGTGTGGTTCATTTTTTAAATTGTATAACATATAACGAAACTGTTACCAAGAAGACAACTTGTCATTACTTCTCCTGGTGCGTCGTCTGCAGGTAGCATGTCGGCGTGGAGTACATGGCGTACATTTGATGTTTGAAGCCTTCTTCATTGACTAAACTGAAAAATATAATTAATATATATATAATAACATATATTTATGTATATTAATTAGACTCCAAATATTGTAATGTGTGGTTCATTTTAAATTGTATAACATATAACGAAACTCTTACCAAGAAGACAACTTGTCATTACTTCTTCTGGTGCGTCGTCTGCAGGTAGCATGTCGGCGTGGAGTACATGGCGTACATTTGATGTTTGAAGCCTTCTTCATTGACAAAACTGAAAAATATAATTACATATATTTATGTATATTAATATAAACTCCAAATATTGTAATGTGTGGTTCATTTTAAATTGTATAACATATAACGAAACTCTTACCAAGAAGACAACTTGTCATTACTTCTCCTGGTGCGTCGTCTGCAGGTAGCATGTCGGCGTGGAGTACATGGCGTACATTTGATGTTTGAAGCCTTCTTCATTGACTAAACTGAAAAATATAATTAATATATATATATAATTACATATATTTATGTATATTAATATAAACTCCAAATATTGTAATGTGTGGTTCATTTTAAATTGTATAACATATAACGAAACTGTTACCAAGAAGACAACTTGTCATTACTTCTCCTGGTGCGTCGTCTGCAGGTAGCATGTCGGCGTGGAGTACATGGCGTACATTTGATGTTTGAAGCCTTCTTCATTGACAAAAATGAAAAATATAATTACATATATTTATGTATATTAATATAAACTCCAAATATTGTAATGTGTGGTTCATTTTAAATTGTATAACATATAACGAAACTCTTACCAAGAAGACAACTTGTCATTACTTCTCCTGGTGCGTCGTCTGCAGGTAGCATGTCGGCGTGGAGTACATGGCGTACATTTGATGTTTGAAGCCTTCTTCATTGACAAAACTGAAAAATATAATAAATATATATATATAATTACATATATTTATGTATATTAATATAAACTCCAAATATTGTAATGTGTGGTTCATTTTAAATTGTATAACATACTAGCTTTCCGCCCGCAGCTTCGCCCGCGTGGAGTTCGGTTATATCGCGTTTCCAAGAGAACGTTTCAAAAGTCTGGGATAAAAACTATCCTATGTTCTTTCTCAAGGTCAACTCTATCTCAGTACCAAATTTCATTAAAATCAGTTCAGTGGTTTAGGCGTGAAAGAGTAACAGACAGACAGACAGACAGACAGAGTTACTTTCGCATTTATAATATTAGTAGGGATAACGAAACTGTTACCAAGAAGACAACTTGTCATTACTTCTCCTGGTGCGTCGACTGCAGGTAGCATGTCGGCGTGGAGTACATGGCGTACATTTGATGTTTGAAGCCTTCTTCATTCACAAAACTGAAAAATATAATTAATATATATATAATAACATATATTTATGTTTATTAATATAAACTCCAAATATTGTAATGTGTGGTTCATTTTAAATTGTATAACATATAACGAAACTCTTACCAAGAAGACAACTTGTCATTACTTCTCCTGGTGCGTCGTCTGCAGGTAGCATGTCGGCGTGGAGTACATGGCGTACATCTGATGTTTGAAGCCTTCTTCATTGACTAAACTGAAAAATACAATTACATATATTTATTTATATTAATATAAACTCCAAATATTGTAATGTGTGGTTCATTTTAAATTGTATAACATATAACGAAACTCTTACCAAGAAGACAACTTGTCATTACTTCTCCTGGTGCGTCGTCTGCAGGTAGCATGTCGGCGTGGAGTACATTTGATGTTTGAAGCCTTCTTCATTGACTAAACTGAAAAATATAATTAATATATATATAATAACATATATTTATGTATATTAATATAAACTCCAAATATTGTAATGTGTGGTTCATTTTAAATTGTATAACATATAACGAAACTGTTACCAAGAAGACAACTTGTCATTACTTCTCCTGGTGCGTCGTCTGCAGGTAGCATGTCGGCGTGGAGTACATGGCGTACATTTGATGTTTGAAGCCTTCTTCATTGACAAAACTGAAAAATACAATTACATATATTTATGTATATTAATATAAAAACTCCAAATATTGTAATGTGTGGTTCATTTTAAATTGTATAACATATAACGAAACTCTTACCAAGAAGACAACTTGTCATTACTTCTCCTGGTGCGTCGTCTGCAGGTAGCATGTCGGCGTGGAGTACATGGCGTACATTTGATGTTTGAAGCCTTCTTCATTGACTAAACTGAAAAATATAATTAATATATATATAATTACATATATTTATGTATATTAATATAAACTCCAAATATTGTAATGTGTGGTTCATTTTAAATTGTATAACATATAACGAAACTGTTACCAAGAAGACAACTTGTCATTACTTCTCCTGGTGCGTCGTCTGCAGGTAGCATGTCGGCGTGGAGTACATTTGATGTTTGAAGCCTTCTTCATTGACTAAACTGAAAAATATAATTAATATATATATAATAACATATATTTATGTATATTAATATAAACTCCAAATATTGTAATGTGTGGTTCATTTTAAATTGTATAACATATAACGAAACTGTTACCAAGAAGACAACTTGTCATTACTTCTCCTGGTGCGTCGTCTGCAGGTAGCATGTCGGCGTGGAGTACATGGCGTACATTTGATGTTTGAAGCCTTCTTCATTGACAAAACTGAAAAATATAATTACATATATTTATATATATTAATATAAACTCCAAATATTGTAATGTGTGGTTCATTTTAAATTGTATAACATATAACGAAACTGTTACCAAGAAGACAACTTGTCATTACTTCTCCTGGTGCGTCGTCTGCAGGTAGCATGTCGGCGTGGAGTACATGGCGTACAGTTGATGTTTGAAGCCTTCTTCATTGACAAAACTGAAAAATATTATTAATATATATATAATAACATATATTTATGTATATTAATATAAACTCCAAATATTGTAATGTGTGGTTCATTTTAAATTGTATAACATATAACGAAACTGTTACCAAGAAGACAACTTGTCATTACTTCTCCTGGTGCGTCGTCTGCAGGTAGCATGTCGGCGTGGAGTACATGGCGTACATTTGATGTTTGAAGCCTTCTTCATTGACTAAACTGAAAAATATAATTAATATATATATAATAACATATATTTATGTATATTAATATAAACTCCAAATATTGTAATGTGTGGTTCATTTTAAATTGTATAACATATAACGAAACTGTTACCAAGAAGACAACTTGTCATTACTTCTCCTGGTGCGTCGTCTGCAGGTAGCATGTCGGCGTGGAGTACATGGCGTACATTTGATGTTTGAAGCCTTCTTCATTGACTAAACTGAAAAATATAATTAATATATATATAATAACATATATTTATGTATATTAATATAAACTCCAAATATTGTAATGTGTGGTTCATTTTAAATTGTATAACATATAACGAAACTGTTACCAAGAAGACAACTTGTCATTACTTCTCCTGTTGCGTCGTCTGCAGGTAGCATGTCGGCGTGGAGTACATGGCGTACATTTGATGTTTGAAGCCTTCTTCATTGACAAAACTGAAAAATATAATTACATATATTTATGTATATTAATATAAACTCCAAATATTGTAATGTGTGGTTCATTTTAAATTGTATAACATATAACGAAACTCTTACCAAGAAGACAACTTGTCATTACTTCTCCTGGTGCGTCGTCTGCAGGTAGCATGTCGGCGTGGAGTACATGGCGTACATTTGATGTTTGAAGCCTTCTTCATTGACAAAACTGAAAAATATAATTACATATATTTATGTATATTAATATAAACTCCAAATATTGTAATGTGTGGTTCATTTTAAATTGTATAACATATAACGAAACTCTTACCAAGAAGACAACTTGTCATTACTTCTCCTGGTGCGTCGTCTGCAGGTAGCATGTCGGCGTGGAGTACATGGCGTACATTTGATGTTTGAAGCCTTCTTCATTGACAAAACTGAAAAATATAATTAATATATATATAATAACATATATTTATGTATATTAATATGAACTCCAAATCTTGTAATGTGTGGTTCATTTTAAATTGTATAACATATAACGAAACTGTTACCAAGAAGACAACTTGTCATTACTTCTCCTGGTGCGTCGTCTGCAGGTAGCATGTCGGCGTGGAGTACATGGCGTACATTTGATGTTTGAAGCCTTCTTCATTGACAAAACTGAAAAATATAATTACATATATTTATGTATATTAATTAGACTCCAAATATTGTAATGTGTGGTTCATTTTAAATTGTATAACATATAACGAAACTGTTACCAAGAAGACAACTTGTCATTACTTCTCCTGCTGCGTCGTCTGCAGGTAGCATGTCGGCGTGGAGTACATGGCGTACATTTGATGTTTGAAGCCTTCTTCATTGACTTAACTGAAAAATATAATTAATATATATATAATAACATATATTTATGTATATTAATATAAACTCCAAATATTGTAATGTGTGGTTCATTTTAAATTGTATAACATATAACGAAACTGTTACCAAGAAGACAACTTGTCATTACTTCTCCTGGTGCGTCGTCTGCAGGTAGCATGTCGGCGTGGAGTACATGGCGTACATTTGATGTTTGAAGCCTTCTTCATTGACAAAACTGAAAAATATAATTACATATATTTATGTATATTAATTAGACTCCAAATATTGTAATGTGTGGTTCATTTAAATTGTATAACATATAACGAAACTGTTACCAAGAAGACAACTTGTCATTACTTCTCCTGCTGCGTCGTCTGCAGGTAGCATGTCGGCGTGGAGTACATGGCGTACATTTGATGTTTGAAGCCTTCTTCATTGACTAAACTGAAAAATATAATTAATATATATATAATAACATATATTTATGTATATTAATATAAACTCCAAATATTGTAATGTGTGGTTCATTTTAAATTGTATAACATATAACGAAACTGTTACCAAGAAGACAACTTGTCATTACTTCTCCTGCTGCGTCGTCTGCAGGTAGCATGTCGGCGTGGAGTACATGGCGTACATTTGATGTTTGAAGCCTTCTTCATTGACTAAACTGAAAAATATAATTAATATATATATAATAACATATATTTATGTATATTAATATAAACTCCAAATATTGTAATGTGTGGTTCATTTTAAATTGTATAACATATAACGAAACTGTTACCAAGAAGACAACTTGTCATTACTTCTCCTGGTGCGTCGTCTGCAGGTAGCATGTCGGCGTGGAGTACATGGCGTACATTTGATGTTTGAAGCCTTCTTCATTGACAAAACTGAAAAATATAATTACATATATTTATATATATTAATATAAACTCCAAATATTGTAATGTGTGGTTCATTTTAAATTGTATAACATATAACGAAACTGTTACCAAGAAGACAACTTGTCATTACTTCTCCTGGTGCGTCGTCTGCAGGTAGCATGTCGGCGTGGAGTACATGGCGTACATTTGATGTTTGAAGCCTTCTTCATTGACAAAACTGAAAAATATAATTAATATATATATAATAACATATATTTATGTATATTAATATAAACTCCAAATATTGTAATGTGTGGTTCATTTTAAATTGTATAACATATAACGAAACTGTTACCAAGAAGACAACTTGTCATTACTTCTCCTGGTGCGTCGTCTGCAGGTAGCATGTCGGCGTGGAGTACATGGCGTACATTTGATGTTTGAAGCCTTCTTCATTGACTAAACTGAAAAATATAATTAATATATATATAATAACATATATTTATGTATATTAATTAGACTCCAAATATTGTAATGTGTGGTTCATTTTAAATTGTATAACATATAACGAAACTCTTACCAAGAAGACAACTTGTCATTACTTCTTCTGGTGCGTCGTCTGCAGGTAGCATGTCGGCGTGGAGTACATGGCGTACATTTGATGTTTGAAGCCTTCTTCATTGACAAAACTGAAAAATATAATTACATATATTTATGTATATTAATATAAACTCCAAATATTGTAATGTGTGGTTCATTTTAAATTGTATAACATATAACGAAACTCTTACCAAGAATACAACTTGTCATTACTTCTCCTGGTGCGTCGTCTGCAGGTAGCATGTCGGCGTGGAGTACATTTGATGTTTGAAGCCTTCTTCATTGACTAAACTGAAAAATATAATTAATATATATATAATAACATATATTTATGTATATTAATATAAACTCCAAATATTGTAATGTGTGGTTCATTTTAAATTGTATAACATATAACGAAACTGTTACCAAGAAGACAACTTGTCATTACTTCTCCTGGTGCGTCGTCTGCAGGTAGCATGTCGGCGTGGAGTACATGGCGTACATTTGATGTTTGAAGCCTTCTTCATTGACAAAACTGAAAAATATAATTACATATATTTATATATATTAATATAAACTCCAAATATTGTAATGTGTGGTTCATTTTAAATTGTATAACATATAACGAAACTGTTACCAAGAAGACAACTTGTCATTACTTCTCCTGGTGCGTCGTCTGCAGGTAGCATGTCGGCGTGGAGTACATGGCGTACATTTGATGTTTGAAGCCTTCTTCATTGACAAAAATGAAAAATATAATTACATATATTTATGTATATTAATATAAACTCCAAATATTGTAATGTGTGGTTCATTTTAAATTGTATAACATATAACGAAACTCTTACCAAGAAGACAACTTGTCATTACTTCTCCTGGTGCGTCGTCTGCAGGTAGCATGTCGGCGTGGAGTACATGGCGTACATTTGATGTTTGAAGCCTTCTTCATTGACAAAACTGAAAAATATAATAAATATATATATATAATTACATATATTTATGTATATTAATATAAACTCCAAATATTGTAATGTGTGGTTCATTTTAAATTGTATAACATATAACGAAACTGTTACCAAGAAGACAACTTGTCATTACTTCTCCTGGTGCGTCGACTGCAGGTAGCATGTCGGCGTGGAGTACATGGCGTACATTTGATGTTTGAAGCCTTCTTCATTGACAAAACTGAAAAATATAATTAATATATATATAATAACATATATTTATGTTTATTAATATAAACTCCAAATATTGTAATGTGTGGTTCATTTTAAATTGTATAACATATAACGAAACTCTTACCAAGAAGACAACTTGTCATTACTTCTCCTGGTGCGTCGTCTGCAGGTAGCATGTCGGCGTGGAGTACATGGCGTACATTTGATGTTTGAAGCCTTCTTCATTGACTAAACTGAAAAATACAATTACATATATTTATTTATATTAATATAAACTCCAAATATTGTAATGTGTGGTTCATTTTAAATTGTATAACACATAACGAAACTCTTACCAAGAAGACAACTTGTCATTACTTCTCCTGGTGCGTCGTCTGCAGGTAGCATGTCGGCGTGGAGTACATTTGATGTTTGAAGCCTTCTTCATTGACTAAACTGAAAAATATAATTAATATATATATAATAATAACATATATTTATGTATATTAATATAAACTCCAAATATTGTAATGTGTGGTTCATTTTAAATTGTATAACATATAACGAAACTGTTACCAAGAAGACAACTTGTCATTACTTCTCCTGGTGCGTCGTCTGCAGGTAGCATGTCGGCGTGGAGTACATGGCGTACATTTGATGTTTGAAGCCTTCTTCATTGACAAAACTGAAAAATACAATTACATATATTTATGTATATTAATATAAACTCCAAATATTGTAATGTGTGGTTCATTTTAAATTGTATAACATATAACGAAACTCTTACCAAGAAGACAACTTGTCATTACTTCTCCTGGTGCGTCGTCTGCAGGTAGCATGTCGGCGTGGAGTACATGGCGTACATTTGATGTTTGAAGCCTTCTTCATTGACTAAACTGAAAAATATAATTAATATATATATAATTACATATATTTATGTATATTAATATAAACTCCAAATATTGTAATGTGTGGTTCATTTTAAATTGTATAACATATAACGAAACTGTTACCAAGAAGACAACTTGTCATTACTTCTCCTGGTGCGTCGTCTGCAGGTAGCATGTCGGCGTGGAGTACATGGCGTACATTTGATGTTTGAAGCCTTCTTCATTGACAAAAATGAAAAATATAATTACATATATTTATGTATATTAATATAAACTCCAAATATTGTAATGTGTGGTTCATTTTAAATTGTATAACATATAACGAAACTCTTACCAAGAAGACAACTTGTCATTACTTCTCCTGGTGCGTCGTCTGCAGGTAGCATGTCGGCGTGGAGTACATGGCGTACATTTGATGTTTGAAGCCTTCTTCATTGACAAAACTGAAAAATATAATAAATATATATATATAATTACATATATTTATGTATATTAATATAAACTCCAAATATTGTAATGTGTGGTTCATTTTAAATTGTATAACATATAACGAAACTGTTACCAAGAAGACAACTTGTCATTACTTCTCCTGGTGCGTCGACTGCAGGTAGCATGTCGGCGTGGAGTACATGGCGTACATTTGATGTTTGAAGCCTTCTTCATTGACAAAACTGAAAAATATAATTAATATATATATAATAACATATATTTATGTTTTTATTAATATAAACTCCAAATATTGTAATGTGTGGTTCATTTTAAATTGTATAACATATAACGAAACTCTTACCAAGAAGACAACTTGTCATTACTTCTCCTGGTGCGTCGTCTGCAGGTAGCATGTCGGCGTGGAGTACATGGCGTACATTTGATGTTTGAAGCCTTCTTCATTGACTAAACTGAAAAATACAATTACATATATTTATTTATATTAATATAAACTCCAAATATTGTAATGTGTGGTTCATTTTAAATTGTATAACACATAACGAAACTCTTACCAAGAAGACAACTTGTCATTACTTCTCCTGGTGCGTCGTCTGCAGGTAGCATGTCGGCGTGGAGTACATTTGATGTTTGAAGCCTTCTTCATTGACTAAACTGAAAAATATAATTAATATATATATAATAACATATATTTATGTATATTAATATAAACTCCAAATATTGTAATGTGTGGTTCATTTTAAATTGTATAACATATAACGAAACTGTTACCAAGAAGACAACTTGTCATTACTTCTCCTGGTGCGTCGTCTGCAGGTAGCATGTCGGCGTGGAGTACATGGCGTACATTTGATGTTTGAAGCCTTCTTCATTGACAAAACTGAAAAATACAATTACATATATTTATGTATATTAATATAAACTCCAAATATTGTAATGTGTGGTTCATTTTAAATTGTATAACATATAACGAAACTCTTACCAAGAAGACAACTTGTCATTACTTCTCCTGGTGCGTCGTCTGCAGGTAGCATGTCGGCGTGGAGTACATGGCGTACATTTGATGTTTGAAGCCTTCTTCATTGACTAAACTGAAAAATATAATTAATATATATATAATTACATATATTTATGTATATTAATATAAACTCCAAATATTGTAATGTGTGGTTCATTTTAAATTGTATAACATATAACGAAACTGTTACCAAGAAGACAACTTGTCATTACTTCTCCTGGTGCGTCGTCTGCAGGTAGCATGTCGGCGTGGAGTACATTTGATGTTTGAAGCCTTCTTCATTGACTAAACTGAAAAATATAATTAATATATATATAATAACATATATTTATATATATTAATATAAACTCCAAATATTGTAATGTGTGGTTCATTTTAAATTGTATAACATATAACGAAACTGTTACCAAGAAGACAACTTGTCATTACTTCTCCTGCTGCGTCGTCTGCAGGTAGCATGTCGGCGTGGAGTACATGGCGTACATTTGATGTTTGAAGCCTTCTTCATTGACAAAACTGAAAAATATAATTACATATATTTATGTATATTAATATAAACTCCAAATATTGTAATGTGTGGTTCATTTTAAATTGTATAACATATAACGAAACTCTTACCAAGAAGACAACTTGTCATTACTTCTCCTGGTGCGTCGTCTGCAGGTAGCATGTCGGCGTGGAGTACATGGCGTACATTTGATGTTTGAAGCCTTCTTCATTGACAAAACTGAAAAATATAATTAATATATATATAATAACATATATTTATGTATATTAATATGAACTCCAAATATTGTAATGTGTGGTTCATTTTAAATTGTATAACATATAACGAAACTGTTACCAAGAAGACAACTTGTCATTACTTCTCCTGGTGCGTCGTCTGCAGGTAGCATGTCGGCGTGGAGTACATGGCGTACATTTGATGTTTGAAGCCTTCTTCATTGACAAAACTGAAAAATATAATTACATATATTTATGTATATTAATTAGACTCCAAATATTGTAATGTGTGGTTCATTTTAAATTGTATAACATATAACGAAACTGTTACCAAGAAGACAACTTGTCATTACTTCTCCTGCTGCGTCGTCTGCAGGTAGCATGTCGGCGTGGAGTACATGGCGTACATTTGATGTTTGAAGCCTTCTTCATTGACTAAACTGAAAAATATAATTAATATACAGGGTGACTGGTGAATTACTATCAATATTTAAGGAGCATACTCGGTACATGATTCTCATTCGAATTATGTAAAAGAAATAGGTACTTAATTTTTGACAAAATTTCCGTATAAATAAATAAAGTGTTGACACGTTCCAAGTGTGCAAGTGTGGACCCGTGCGGCGGCATGCTGATACAACACTACGTCACGACACGCGTATGTGTGAGTGTGTAGTGTAGAGTAATCTGTAGGGTGTTCATACGATGCGTAATTAATTACACAACTTTTGGTTAACTTTCCTTAGAAGTTTATTAATATTTATGTTATATTAATTTTTATTTCGTCATATATGATC
The DNA here is from genome assembly GCA_916720795.1 of Danaus chrysippus. Lineage (NCBI taxonomy): Eukaryota > Metazoa > Arthropoda > Insecta > Lepidoptera > Nymphalidae > Danaus > Danaus chrysippus. Next base: position 3,537,923 of record CAKASE010000077.1, on the reverse strand, counting down.
GTCAAATATCACGTCCTCAAATATCGATAGTAATTCACCAGTCACCCTGTATATATAATAACATATATTTATGTATATTAATATAAACTCCAAATATTGTAATGTGTGGTTCATTTTAAATTGTATAACATATAACGAAACTGTTACCAAGAAGACAACTTGTCATTACTTCTCCTGGTGCGTCGTCTGCAGGTAGCATGTCGGCGTGGAGTACATGGCGTACATTTGATGTTTGAAGCCTTCTTCATTGACAAAACTGAAAAATATAATTAATATATATATAATAACATATATTTATGTATATTAATATAAACTCCAAATATTGTAATGTGTGGTTCATTTTAAATTGTATAACATATAACGAAACTGTTACCAAGAAGACAACTTGTCATTACTTCTCCTGGTGCGTCGTCTGCAGGTAGCATGTCGGCGTGGAGTACATGGCGTACATTTGATGTTTGAAGCCTTCTTCATTGACAAAACTGAAAAATATAATTAATATATATAATAATAACATATATTTATGTATATTAATATAAACTCCAAATATTGTAATGTGTGGTTCATTTTAAATTGTATAACATATAACGAAACTGTTACCAAGAAGAGAACTTGTCATTACTTCTCCTGGTGCGTCGTCTGCAGGTAGCATGTCGGCGTGGAGTACATGGCGTACATTTGATGTTTGAAGCCTTCTTCATTGACAAAACTGAAAAATATAATTACATATATTTATGTATATTAATATAAACTCCAAATATTGTAATGTGTGGTTCATTTTAAATTGTATAACATATAACGAAACTCTTACCAAGAAGACAACTTGTCATTACTTCTCCTGGTGCGTCGTCTGCAGGTAGCATGTCGGCGTGGAGTACATGGCGTACATTTGATGTTTGAAGCCTTCTTCATTGACAAAACTGAAAAATATAATTAATATATATATATAATAACATATATTTATGTATATTAATATAAACTCCAAATATTGTAATGTGTGGTTCATTTTAAATTGTATAACATATAACGAAACTCTTACCAAGAAGACAACTTGTCATTACTTCTCCTGGTGCGTCGTCTGCAGGTAGCATGTCGGCGTGGAGTACATGGCGTACATTTGATGTTTGAAGCCTTCTTCATTGACAAAACTGAAAAATACAATTACATATATTTATTTATATTAATATAAACTCCAAATATTGTAATGTGTGGTTCATTTTAAATTGTATAACATATAACGAAACTCTTACCAAGAAGACAACTTGTCATTACTTCTCCTGGTGCGTCGTCTGCAGGTAGCATGTCGGCGTGGAGTACATTTGATGTTTGAAGCCTTCTTCATTGACTAAACTGAAAAATATAATTAATATATATATAATAACATATATTTATGTATATTAATATAAACTCCAAATATTGTAATGTGTGGTTCATTTTAAATTGTATAACATATAACGAAACTCTTACCAAGAAGACAACTTGTCATTACTTCTCCTGGTGCGTCGTCTGCAGGTAGCATGTCGGCGTGGAGTACATGGCGTACATTTGATGTTTGAAGCCTTCTTCATTGACAAAACTGAAAAATACAATTACATATATTTATGTATATTAATATAAACTCCAAATATTGTAATGTGTGGTTCATTTTAAATTGTATAACATATAACGAAACTCTTACCAAGAAGACAACTTGTCATTACTTCTCCTGGTGCGTCGTCTGCAGGTAGCATGTCGGCGTGGAGTACATGGCGTACATTTGATGTTTGAAGTCTTCTTCATTGACTAAACTGAAAAATATAATTAATATATATATAATTACATATATTTATGTATATTAATATAAACTCCAAATATTGTAATGTGTGGTTCATTTTAAATTGTATAACATATAACGAAACTGTTACCAAGAAGACAACTTGTCATTACTTCTCCTGGTGCGTCGTCTGCAGGTAGCATGTCGGCGTGGAGTACATTTGATGTTTGAAGCCTTCTTCATTGACTAAACTGAAAAATATAATTAATATATATATAATAACATATATTTATGTATATTAATATAAACTCCAAATATTGTAATGTGTGGTTCATTTTAAATTGTATAACATATAACGAAACTGTTACCAAGAAGACAACTTGTCATTACTTCTCCTGGTGCGTCGTCTGCAGGTAGCATGTCGGCGTGGAGTACATGGCGTACATTTGATGTTTGAAGCCTTCTTCATTGACAAAACTGAAAAATATAATTACATATATTTATATATATTAATATAAACTCCAAATATTGTAATGTGTGGTTCATTTTAAATTGTATAACATATAACGAAACTCTTACCAAGAAGACAACTTGTCATTACTTCTCCTGGTGCGTCGTCTGCAGGTAGCATGTCGGCGTGGAGTACATGGCGTACATTTGATGTTTGAAGCCTTCTTCATTGACAAAACTGAAAAATATAATTAATATATATATAATAACATATATTTATGTATATTAATATAAACTCCAAATATTGTAATGTGTGGTTCATTTTAAATTGTATAACATATAACGAAACTGTTACCAAGAAGACAACTTGTCATTACTTCTCCTGGTGCGTCGTCTGCAGGTAGCATGTCGGCGTGGAGTACATGGCGTACATTTGATGTTTGAAGCCTTCTTCATTGACTAAACTGAAAAATATAATTAATATATATATAATAACATATATTTATGTATATTAATTAGACTCCAAATATTGTAATGTGTGGTTCATTTTAAATTGTATAACATATAACGAAACTCTTACCAAGAAGACAACTTGTCATTACTTCTTCTGGTGCGTCGTCTGCAGGTAGCATGTCGGCGTGGAGTACATGGCGTACATTTGATGTTTGAAGCCTTCTTCATTGACAAAACTGAAAAATATAATTACATATATTTATGTATATTAATATAAACTCCAAATATTGTAATGTGTGGTTCATTTTAAATTGTATAACATATAACGAAACTCTTACCAAGAAGACAACTTGTCATTACTTCTCCTGGTGCGTCGTCTGCAGGTAGCATGTCGGCGTGGAGTACATGGCGTACATTTGATGTTTGAAGCCTTCTTCATTGACTAAACTGAAAAATATAATTAATATATATATATAATTACATATATTTATGTATATTAATATAAACTCCAAATATTGTAATGTGTGGTTCATTTTAAATTGTATAACATATAACGAAACTGTTACCAAGAAGACAACTTGTCATTACTTCTCCTGGTGCGTCGTCTGCAGGTAGCATGTCGGCGTGGAGTACATGGCGTACATTTGATGTTTGAAGCCTTCTTCATTGACAAAAATGAAAAATATAATTACATATATTTATGTATATTAATATAAACTCCAAATATTGTAATGTGTGGTTCATTTTAAATTGTATAACATATAACGAAACTCTTACCAAGAAGACAACTTGTCATTACTTCTCCTGGTGCGTCGTCTGCAGGTAGCATGTCGGCGTGGAGTACATGGCGTATATTTGATGTTTGAAGCCTTCTTCATTGACAAAACTGAAAAATATAATAAATATATATATATAATTACATATATTTATGTATATTAATATAAACTCCAAATATTGTAATGTGTGGTTCATTTTAAATTGTATAACATACTAGCTTTCCGCCCGCAGCTTCGCCCGCGTGGAGTTCGGTTATATCGCGTTTCCAAGAGAACGTTTCAAAAGTCTGGGATAAAAACTATCCTATGTTCTTTCTCAAGGTCAACTCTATCTCAGTACCAAATTTCATTAAAATCAGTTCAGTGGTTTAGGCGTGAAAGAGTAACAGACAGACAGACAGACAGACAGACAGACAGACAGACAGACAGAGTTACTTTCGCATTTATAATATTAGTAGGGATAACGAAACTGTTACCAAGAAGACAACTTGTCATTACTTCTCCTGGTGCGTCGACTGCAGGTAGCATGTCGGCGTGGAGTACATGGCGTACATTTGATGTTTGAAGCCTTCTTCATTGACAAAACTGAAAAATATAATTAATATATATATAATAACATATATTTATGTTTATTAATATAAACTCCAAATATTGTAATGTGTGGTTCATTTTAAATTGTATAACATATAACGAAACTCTTACCAAGAAGACAACTTGTCATTACTTCTCCTGGTGCGTCGTCTGCAGGTAGCATGTCGGCGTGGAGTACATGGCGTACATTTGATGTTTGAAGCCTTCTTCATTGACTAAACTGAAAAATACAATTACATATATTTATTTATATTAATATAAACTCCAAATATTGTAATGTGTGGTTCATTTTAAATTGTATAACATATAACGAAACTCTTACCAAGAAGACAACTTGTCATTACTTCTCCTGGTGCGTCGTCTGCAGGTAGCATGTCGGCGTGGAGTACATTTGATGTTTGAAGCCTTCTTCATTGACTAAACTGAAAAATATAATTAATATATATATAATAACATATATTTATGTATATTAATATAAACTCCAAATATTGTAATGTGTGGTTCATTTTAAATTGTATAACATATAACGAAACTGTTACCAAGAAGACAACTTGTCATTACTTCTCCTGGTGCGTCGTCTGCAGGTAGCATGTCGGCGTGGAGTACATGGCGTACATTTGATGTTTGAAGCCTTCTTCATTGACAAAACTGAAAAATACAATTACATATATTTATGTATATTAATATAAACTCCAAATATTGTAATGTGTGGTTCATTTTAAATTGTATAACATATAACGAAACTCTTACCAAGAAGACAACTTGTCATTACTTCTCCTGGTGCGTCGTCTGCAGGTAGCATGTCGGCGTGGAGTACATGGCGTACATTTGATGTTTGAAGCCTTCTTCATTGACTAAACTGAAAAATATAATTAATATATATATAATTACATATATTTATGTATATTAATATAAACTCCAAATATTGTAATGTGTGGTTCATTTTAAATTGTATAACATATAACGAAACTGTTACCAAGAAGACAACTTGTCATTACTTCTCCTGGTGCGTCGTCTGCAGGTAGCATGTCGGCGTGGAGTACATTTGATGTTTGAAGCCTTCTTCATTGACTAAACTGAAAAATATAATTAATATATATATAATAACATATATTTATGTATATTAATATAAACTCCAAATATTGTAATGTGTGGTTCATTTTAAATTGTATAACATATAACGAAACTGTTACCAAGAAGACAACTTGTCATTACTTCTCCTGGTGCGTCGTCTGCAGGTAGCATGTCGGCGTGGAGTACATGGCGTACATTTGATGTTTGAAGCCTTCTTCATTGACAAAACTGAAAAATATAATTACATATATTTATATATATTAATATAAACTCCAAATATTGTAATGTGTGGTTCATTTTAAATTGTATAACATATAACGAAACTGTTACCAAGAAGACAACTTGTCATTACTTCTCCTGGTGCGTCGTCTGCAGGTAGCATGTCGGCGTGGAGTACATGGCGTACAGTTGATGTTTGAAGCCTTCTTCATTGACAAAACTGAAAAATATTATTAATATATATATAATAACATATATTTATGTATATTAATATAAACTCCAAATATTGTAATGTGTGGTTCATTTTAAATTGTATAACATATAACGAAACTGTTACCAAGAAGACAACTTGTCATTACTTCTCCTGGTGCGTCGTCTGCAGGTAGCATGTCGGCGTGGAGTACATGGCGTACATTTGATGTTTGAAGCCTTCTTCATTGACTAAACTGAAAAATATAATTAATATATATATAATAACATATATTTATGTATATTAATATAAACTCCAAATATTGTAATGTGTGGTTCATTTTAAATTGTATAACATATAACGAAACTGTTACCAAGAAGACAACTTGTCATTACTTCTCCTGGTGCGTCGTCTGCAGGTAGCATGTCGGCGTGGAGTACATGGCGTACATTTGATGTTTGAAGCCTTCTTCATTGACTAAACTGAAAAATATAATTAATATATATATAATAACATATATTTATGTATATTAATATAAACTCCAAATATTGTAATGTGTGGTTCATTTTAAATTGTATAACATATAACGAAACTGTTACCAAGAAGACAACTTGTCATTACTTCTCCTGTTGCGTCGTCTGCAGGTAGCATGTCGGCGTGGAGTACATGGCGTACATTTGATGTTTGAAGCCTTCTTCATTGACAAAACTGAAAAATATAATTACATATATTTATGTATATTAATATAAACTCCAAATATTGTAATGTGTGGTTCATTTTAAATTGTATAACATATAACGAAACTCTTACCAAGAAGACAACTTGTCATTACTTCTCCTGGTGCGTCGTCTGCAGGTAGCATGTCGGCGTGGAGTACATGGCGTACATTTGATGTTTGAAGCCTTCTTCATTGACAAAACTGAAAAATATAATTACATATATTTATGTATATTAATATAAACTCCAAATATTGTAATGTGTGGTTCATTTTAAATTGTATAACATATAACGAAACTCTTACCAAGAAGACAACTTGTCATTACTTCTCCTGGTGCGTCGTCTGCAGGTAGCATGTCGGCGTGGAGTACATGGCGTACATTTGATGTTTGAAGCCTTCTTCATTGACAAAACTGAAAAATATAATTAATATATATATAATAACATATATTTATGTATATTAATATGAACTCCAAATCTTGTAATGTGTGGTTCATTTTAAATTGTATAACATATAACGAAACTGTTACCAAGAAGACAACTTGTCATTACTTCTCCTGGTGCGTCGTCTGCAGGTAGCATGTCGGCGTGGAGTACATGGCGTACATTTGATGTTTGAAGCCTTCTTCATTGACAAAACTGAAAAATATAATTACATATATTTATGTATATTAATTAGACTCCAAATATTGTAATGTGTGGTTCATTTTAAATTGTATAACATATAACGAAACTGTTACCAAGAAGACAACTTGTCATTACTTCTCCTGCTGCGTCGTCTGCAGGTAGCATGTCGGCGTGGAGTACATGGCGTACATTTGATGTTTGAAGCCTTCTTCATTGACTTAACTGAAAAATATAATTAATATATATATAATAACATATATTTATGTATATTAATATAAACTCCAAATATTGTAATGTGTGGTTCATTTTAAATTGTATAACATATAACGAAACTGTTACCAAGAAGACAACTTGTCATTACTTCTCCTGGTGCGTCGTCTGCAGGTAGCATGTCGGCGTGGAGTACATGGCGTACATTTGATGTTTGAAGCCTTCTTCATTGACAAAACTGAAAAATATAATTACATATATTTATGTATATTAATTAGACTCCAAATATTGTAATGTGTGGTTCATTTTAAATTGTATAACATATAACGAAACTGTTACCAAGAAGACAACTTGTCATTACTTCTCCTGCTGCGTCGTCTGCAGGTAGCATGTCGGCGTGGAGTACATGGCGTACATTTGATGTTTGAAGCCTTCTTCATTGACTAAACTGAAAAATATAATTAATATATATATAATAACATATATTTATGTATATTAATATAAACTCCAAATATTGTAATGTGTGGTTCATTTTAAATTGTATAACATATAACGAAACTGTTACCAAGAAGACAACTTGTCATTACTTCTCCTGCTGCGTCGTCTGCAGGTAGCATGTCGGCGTGGAGTACATGGCGTACATTTGATGTTTGAAGCCTTCTTCATTGACTAAACTGAAAAATATAATTAATATATATATAATAACATATATTTATGTATATTAATATAAACTCCAAATATTGTAATGTGTGGTTCATTTTAAATTGTATAACATATAACGAAACTGTTACCAAGAAGACAACTTGTCATTACTTCTCCTGGTGCGTCGTCTGCAGGTAGCATGTCGGCGTGGAGTACATGGCGTACATTTGATGTTTGAAGCCTTCTTCATTGACAAAACTGAAAAATATAATTAATATATATATAATAACATATATTTATGTATATTAATATAAACTCCAAATATTGTAATGTGTGGTTCATTTTAAATTGTATAACATATAACGAAACTGTTACCAAGAAGACAACTTGTCATTACTTCTCCTGGTGCGTCGTCTGCAGGTAGCATGTCGGCGTGGAGTACATGGCGTACATTTGATGTTTGAAGCCTTCTTCATTGACAAAACTGAAAAATATAATTAATATATATATAATAACATATATTTATGTATATTAATATAAACTCCAAATATTGTAATGTGTGGTTCATTTTAAATTGTATAACATATAACGAAACTGTTACCAAGAAGACAACTTGTCATTACTTCTCCTGGTGCGTCGTCTGCAGGTAGCATGTCGGCGTGGAGTACATGGCGTACATTTGATGTTTGAAGCCTTCTTCATTGACAAAACTGAAAAATATAATTACATATATTTATGTATATTAATTAGACTCCAAATATTGTAATGTGTGGTTCATTTTAAATTGTATAACATATAACGAAACTGTTACCAAGAAGACAACTTGTCATTACTTCTCCTGCTGCGTCGTCTGCAGGTAGCATGTCGGCGTGGAGTACATGGCGTACATTTGATGTTTGAAGCCTTCTTCATTGACTAAACTGAAAAATATAATTAATATATATATAATAACATATATTTATGTATATTAATATAAACTCCAAATATTGTAATGTGTGGTTCATTTTAAATTGTATAACATATAACGAAACTGTTACCAAGAAGACAACTTGTCATTACTTCTCCTGGTGCGTCGTCTGCAGGTAGCATGTCGGCGTGGAGTACATGGCGTACATTTGATGTTTGAAGCCTTCTTCATTGACAAAACTGAAAAATACAATTACATATATTTATGTATATTAATATAAACTCCAAATATTGTAATGTGTGGTTCATTTTAAATTGTATAACATATAACGAAACTCTTACCAAGAAGACAACTTGTCATTACTTCTCCTGGTGCGTCGTCTGCAGGTAGCATGTCGGCGTGGAGTACATGGCGTACATTTGATGTTTGAAGCCTTCTTCATTGACTAAACTGAAAAATATAATTAATATATATATAATTACATATATTTATGTATATTAATATAAACTCCAAATATTGTAATGTGTGGTTCATTTTAAATTGTATAACATATAACGAAACTGTTACCAAGAAGACAACTTGTCATTACTTCTCCTGGTGCGTCGTCTGCAGGTAGCATGTCGGCGTGGAGTACATTTGATGTTTGAAGCCTTCTTCATTGACTAAACTGAAAAATATAATTAATATATATATAATAACATATATTTATGTATATTAATATAAACTCCAAATATTGTAATGTGTGGTTCATTTTAAATTGTATAACATATAACGAAACTGTTACCAAGAAGACAACTTGTCATTACTTCTCCTGGTGCGTCGTCTGCAGGTAGCATGTCGGCGTGGAGTACATGGCGTACATTTGATGTTTGAAGCCTTCTTCATTGACAAAACTGAAAAATATAATTACATATATTTATATATATTAATATAAACTCCAAATATTGTAATGTGTGGTTCATTTTAAATTGTATAACATATAACGAAACTGTTACCAAGAAGACAACTTGTCATTACTTCTCCTGGTGCGTCGTCTGCAGGTAGCATGTCGGCGTGGAGTACATGGCGTACATTTGATGTTTGAAGCCTTCTTCATTGACAAAACTGAAAAATATTATTAATATATATATAATAACATATATTTATGTATATTAATATAAACTCCAAATATTGTAATGTGTGGTTCATTTTAAATTGTATAACATATAACGAAACTGTTACCAAGAAGACAACTTGTCATTACTTCTCCTGGTGCGTCGTCTGCAGGTAGCATGTCGGCGTGGAGTACATGGCGTACATTTGATGTTTGAAGCCTTCTTCATTGACTAAACTGAAAAATATAATTAATATATATATAATAACATATATTTATGTATATTAATATAAACTCCAAATATTGTAATGTGTGGTTCATTTTAAATTGTATAACATATAACGAAACTGTTACCAAGAAGACAACTTGTCATTACTTCTCCTGGTGCGTCGTCTGCAGGTAGCATGTCGGCGTGGAGTACATGGCGTACATTTGATGTTTGAAGCCTTCTTCATTGACAAAACTGAAAAATATAATTACATATATTTATGTATATTAATATAAACTCCAAATATTGTAATGTGTGGTTCATTTTAAATTGTATAACATATAACGAAACTGTTACCAAGAAGAGAACTTGTCATTACTTCTCCTGGTGCGTCGTCTGCAGGTAGCATGTCGGCGTGGAGTACATGGCGTACATTTGATGTTTGAAGCCTTCTTCATTGACAAAACTGAAAAATATAATTAATATATATATAATAACATATATTTATGTATATTAATATAAACTCCAAATATTGTAATGTGTGGTTCATTTTAAATTGTATAACATATAACGAAACTGTTACCAAGAAGACAACTTGTCATTACTTCTCCTGGTGCATCGTCTGCAGGTAGCATGTCGGCGTGGAGTACATGGCGTACATTTGATGTTTGAAGCCTTCTTCATTGACAAAACTGAAAAATATAATTACATATATTTATGTATATTAATATAAACTCCAAATATTGTAATGTGTGGTTCATTTTAAATTGTATAACATATAACGAAACTGTTACCAAGAAGAGAACTTGTCATTACTTCTCCTGGTGCGTCGTCTGCAGGTAGCATGTCGGCGTGGAGTACATGGCGTACATTTGATGTTTGAAGCCTTCTTCATTGACAAAACTGAAAAATATAATTAATATATATATAATAACATATATTTATGTATATTAATATAAACTCCAAATATTGTAATGTGTGGTTCATTTTAAATTGTATAACATATAACGAAACTGTTACCAAGAAGACAACTTGTCATTACTTCTCCTGGTGCATCGTCTGCAGGTAGCATGTCGGCGTGGAGTACATGGCGTACATTTGATGTTTGAAGCCTTCTTCATTGACAAAACTGAAAAATATAATTACATATATTTATGTATATTAATATAAACTCCAAATATTGTAATGTGTGGTTCATTTTAAATTGTATAACATATAACGAAACTCTTACCAAGAAGAGAACTTGTCATTACTTCTCCTGGTGCGTCGTCGTTCATAGACGAGACGAAACTACTAAGCATTCCATGGATTCACCGTGCGGGTGCCGGATCCATCGCGTTGCAGGGAGAGGAGCTTCAACAGTGCCTGGGACTTGCGACCCAAGTTTAGGTTTAAGGGGCCCCTTAACTAACGCGCGTTATACGCTCACCTCCACTGTCCAAGCTCCTCTCCCTACCTAACCAAATTTGAAAAGAACCTACTAGGGCTGCCTTCGATATACGATCCAAGAATGCATTAATGTGAGTTCTGGACAAGCCCAAGCCCTTTAGTAGGTTGTAGAGAGATTTCGCTGTTATACCTCTCGCTCCCACCTCTACCGCGTACAAATCTACTACGAACCTATTTGGAGTGAGTTCGTTTGTGAGCTCGTAATATTTGTTGACCTTGATGGTATGGTCTTTGGGGATGTTGGTTTCCCAAGGGACCGTAAGCTCTATCATCACTACGCGCTTTAAAATTCGCGAAAACAAAAATATATCCGGTCTGGAGGCCGACGCACAAATATCCTCGGAGATTTTATATTGTTTTTCATACGTGTCCATCATTATAGTCCAATCCGACGCCGCTTTAAGGATGGAGTAAGGCTTGACGTTTGATTTTGTAGCCCTAGAGCCTTCTCTCACAAAACCTACTGATCGTTCGTTTGTGGTTATTCCCTTTTGCGCTCTGGCTACCGAAAGACTAACCGCTTCACGTATGACTTCTAGAACCCTATCGTGACGACGCGAGTATTGACCGCTGTCAAGGAGTACCTTACATCCCACCAGCAGATGCTCAGCAGTTCCAACTGCCTTTCCACAGATATAGCAAGTTTTTTCGGTACTTTTACCCCATCTTACTAAATTACTCTGATCTGGGAGAGTCATCTGGAACGCATTGAGATAGAATTTTAGCAATGCTGGCGACCAATCATAAATTAAAGTGCGCCATTTTAATGCTAATGGGATGCAAAAATCTCCTATGTCTAACCACTCGTTCTGCATTTCTAAATTCATTGCATGAATCTTACATTTATCATTCTCGTCTTGCCGAATAAAAGACTTCAATATATCCGCATCTTGGACTTTCCTATTTGATCCTAACCCCGCTCTGTTACTTTGTGCTCCTATCATAAATTGCTTATGGAATTGAATTGAAGTCGTGACTCTAGCTCGGGGGCATCTTCATCTTTTGGGAGCGATGTCACTATGTCATCATGGGATTTCCCCAGGATATATCTCTTGGAAACTCTTAGGTGTTTATAAAGCTCCGATGGCCTTTTTAGACTCATCCCAAAACTATTGCTTCCCCTAAATAACGCCGATGAATCAGCTGTTAGAGCGAGCCCGAGCCACAACTTCAACATCTTTATGACGCCTGCATCTAACTTTGACAAAAGGGTTTTATTAAAATCATAGACGAGGAAAGGCCAATTCAAACGTGAAGTTAAGTAATTCTCGTAGATCCACGCTTTTTTGACGTTACTTATCAGTTGGCTATCTACCTTGTTAAGATCGTTCAAGAAGCTATCTACTATTCCTTCTAAAGATGGAGTACAGCCTATATTATCAATCTTACGACCGAGAAATTTAAATGGTGCATTTTCCGTAACCGTAGAAATGCATTGACCGCCTAACGACGATAGTCCCGGATCGTATGAGGTGTATCTTGTATTCCGCCTACCAAGACACAGACAATGACATTTACTGGGTTTTGTCCTCAATCCATCCGTCCATTCACAGAATTTATCCACTTCATCCAATAGTACTTGACAGTGTTTGGGGTTACGTGTCAGTATTGCGAGATCGTCAGCGAAGGCTAAAATGGATTCCGTCTATTTATTATTAAACTTAAACCGATAACCCCATTTTTTCTCGTTACAGATTAATTTGTCTACTAAGATGTTAATAACGATATTAAACGTAATTGGAGATAGACAACAACCTTGAAACAGTCCTACATTATAGCTCAAACTTTTTGAAGGGCCTTCTTTAGTTATTATAGAAAACCTTAATTTTGAGTAATACGACGCGATCATATCTCTAACTAGGGGTGGAAAGTTGTACCATCTAAGCGCGAATAGCATCAATTCGTGTTGTATCGACCCGAACGCGTTCTCCAAGTCTATCCAACAAACAGTGATTTGCCGCTCGCTTTTTCTAGCATCTTTCAAACTCTCCGAAAGCAAGGTGTTGTGTTCTAGGCATCCAGAAATCCCGGGTAAAAACCCTTTCTGGTGATTTGGCCTAAAATAGTTGTTGCTGAGCATGAATCGCGTCATTCTCGTTTGTAGAACCGAGAAAAAGATTTTCGATATAGTATTTGTTAAAGCTATCGGTCTAGTATCTTTCGGATCAGTAACTATATCTTTTTTGGGAATGAGGACAAAAATTGCTTTCCCGAAGCACTCCGGGATTTGCTTCCCTGACCAGATTTTACCGTATATATTTAGGAGGTGTTTACGAACCGATGGACATTTTTTAAAGACTATATATGGGATACCATCGGGTCCCGGTGCAGATTTAGACGACTTCCTCTTGATCTGACTACTTAGTTCCTCTAGCGTTGGTGGAATGCCGTAGAATTCGATTCGAGGAAATTCAGGTTTTTGATCGTTTGGATCCGGATTTGGATAAAATACGCGAAACAGTCCGAAAATATTAGTTTCATCTGTTTATATAGTACTTACAGTTGTATTATTCACCGAGACGTACGAATCTCAGCACACATCTCGTACATTTAATCTCCAGCTCCTTGTCCTGGTGTTGTTTGAGATGGTCCATGTAGAGGAGCATGTTGGTCGTCAGCTCACAGCCTTCAGCGTACACTGGAATCATCTGAAGACCGATATACGATGATTTTAATTTCTTCTACGTAGTATACTACTTGATGTGACCTCTTAAAATTAATATTGTAACTGAAATAAATGAATTCCTCCTTACGAAACGAATGTTAATTTAAGCCGTTTTTAAATTACTTTAAGAGTTTTGAATAAAGAGCAAATATGTTCTACAAAATTGTTATTAAGACATGAAAATTTGGTTTATTTTGTTAAAACTAGGCACTATTTAAGCTTATTGAGCGGCAAATGTCATAATATATCCCTACTAATATTATAAATGCGAAAGTAACTCTGTCTGTCTGTCTGTCTGTCTGTCTGCTACGCTTTCACGCCTAAACCACTGAACTGATTTTAATGAAATTCGGTACAGAGATAGAGTTGACCTTGAGAAAGAACATAGGATAGTTTTTATCCCAGACTTTTGAAAGGTTCTCTTGGAAACGCGATATAACCGAACTCCACGCGGCGAAGCTGCGGGCGGAAAGCTAGTTATAATATAATCGCAAAACAGTATGAGTAATCACTAGTAGATACTCACAGGCTCTACTTCATCAGCAGGTTTTGGTTCTTCCCTGATGGTGTTGGCTCGTGCTAGTTCCTCAGTTAAGTACGCGCTTGTGTGTTGTGTCACGAGGAGATGAGATAGAATGTCCGTGCCTGGAGTAATATTATATTAGAACAACAAAGTTTTTCATAAAGAATTGCAAATATTTACGAACTGTATACAATTTTTGCGTCGTGACAATAAAATCTGTTAATACTACATCATACTTGTTTAATTTAACGATGCCGTCTGGGGATTAAAATCTTAATATTTTATTGGTTACTATAGTCATTGGTTAATTGTATATTTTATATTGATCTATATATGCTGCTGGTCTAACAGTTACATAGTTAGTTATAAAATTTATAAAAGAAAATGAAAATATATTGATTGACATCCTATAACCAGTGTAAACTGACTTATGTCTGTAGAGTATTCGCAGACGCAGTATAGCGTGGGAGCGGGTCTAGGAGCGGCCTCCAGTGAAAGTGAGCCGGCGCAATATCCACTGTGTCTCAACATCGCTCGGTAACATGATGTAGCATATGGACACTTGCTGCGCGACGTGCGACCGCTGTATATTGAGAATATTAAAATTATACTTTAGTATGTATTAAACATTTGGTATATTATTTATCTAATCTTTCTTCATTAGAAAATATAGAAATATTAAAAAGATGATATCACAATATAATAAGAGCTACTAAAATAACATTTTTTTGTAAAAGTTAATGAGTGTTTTCAACACGATAAAGGAAAAACTTTACTGACATTCAATAAATCTGATTGTATTCAATGTTTGCAGCGTCGTTTTATCAAGTGGTTATACTAACAGGAAGTGTTTGTCACTGTCAAGCGGCGTGTCACACTCGCGACACAGAAGACCCTCTTGTATGACCAACGTGACACCTTCATACGTGTCACTGATGGCGTGACACGCGACGTCCTTGATGGGAGGGCTGGCTTTGTTCTGAAAAAAAAAATATTATTATATAATTGCAGTTTGTTAATTGTAGATAAATAAGTAGCAGAATATACAAGTAGCAGTAGAGTTATATGACGTACATACCTTGGGCAGGTTAATCAAGTGCTCAGTAGAACACAGAGGTAGAACCTCCTCGAACGGGTTGTGGTCTCGAATCTGATGCTCTTTCAGTTGACCTGCAAAATATTATACGTATTAATGTGTGTATTGAACTCATTTTATTGTAAATGAAACTAATATTTTTCGGATATACTACGCGACTTGATTTCTGATAAAAACTACATACTCCCGACGTTTCGGCTACTTTTCAGCAACCGTGATCACGGACAGACGAGATGTGAGCGTTTATTTTTATTGTACAAGTGATAATACATATATTGCATAAATTTATAAAATCTGAATGGAAGAAATTCAAAGATTTAATGGTCATTTATTTTTAAATTGTTACCTACAGATAGAATCCAAAACGATCGGTAGAACTATTTGTCTTTCTATTAAATAAAATAATATATTAACCCATATCAAAAAGACACTATAAAGATATAATAAATCAATCTGGTCTCACTCGTATGTCGCATAGTGTCTTCTAGTAGAAGTAGCCACTGCTCGACATTTGAAGTAGGGTAAAATTTGTACTTCAACTCCACAATTACACCTTCACTTGAATGCATTTGAGTTATCTTTAGATCCGGTTCAAATGTTACCTGACGGTATTATATACAAAAATTAAGAAACATTATATTAAAACTAATTATTTCTGCTCACAAACATACTATACATGAATGTTATAATTATTATAACTAAATTATTTATTACCAGAAGTAGAAATATTTGCATTACTATAAAAGAAATTTGATGCACAAAGGATATCATTCTCTTAAAAAGTGATGAATGTGGTGTAGGTATAATAAAAAGAAAGAAAGGAAAAAATTAAAATTATATCTATAAGCATACAAACAAAATTCTATTACAAAAATTATAACAGTTAATTAAGATATTATACATATATAGATATAAACATAAATGTACACATAAATATGTACTTACTATATGTATAATAAATAAACAAATACATTACACATCAGAAGACAGATATGATTAAGTACCTTAGCAATATTCTCGAAGCATTTTCTAAGATGGGGTTGCACTGCTCTTGGGTTGCGAGATTGGGATAATATTTCTAGCAATTCATCATCACTAAGGAAGAAGAATCTCGGGAACCGTACTCGTTTAAGTTCCATATATTCATTCAGCCCTCGTGATACAACAGCCAGTAGAAGACGAGCTTCAAGCAGGCTGTCTAGAAGACGGCTATCCGGACATATAATCATTATCTATAAACAAAATAAATATATTATCATTAGTTATAAAACTAAGGCTACATTTACACATGCTTTAAATAAGCATGCTTTTTTTTAAGCAACACTTGAACACACATGCTAGTAAACAGCACGTGCTTAATTAAAGCATGTTTTATGCTTGAAATAAGCATGTGTAACAGTTGCCTTATATTTAAAACATTTCACATGTTAGAATATTAACAAGCATTTAAAAAATACTATTAATATTTAAACTGTGCTACACGTGACTAAATATCGTGTGTATAAAGTTTAAAACTCGTTTGAATGTTTGCCAAATACAGTTAGGAAAATAAACCTTTGGACATGCTGCTGCCGATGACATAATTCGTCTCCATGCCGTGCCGTACTTTTTAGCTTCAAGCGGTAATTGTCGTGATATATCTTCAGACGTAAATATTGGTTCTCAATACATCCACTCCCTTTATATAATAATATAGATTATGGTACACAATGTATGCAATATAATAATATATATAAAGAAATACTTTAAAACATACTTTTGGCGTTCAATTCATTTGTCAACACCTTTTTTGTAAGCCGAAGCTTATCATCCCATTCCTGTATTCGTAGCTCAAACGCTGCTTTGAAAGGACTGAATCCTAATTGTTGTGTAGTTAAGGTTTTCATCCAATAATTGGAGAGTTTCATCAGCAATCTTCATTATAAACGTGCCTGTAAATTAGATTATAGACGCTTGATAAATATTTAAATAAGCCATTACTTTATTAATTCTCAACTGCAGTGCTACACAGTTCTGCTTAGAAATAATTTAGAACAATTTATTTAAATACCTATCTTAGAAATTAGTCCAACACAAATTAATGACAAGCAATAATGACACGAGGCTATATACAGGGTGACTGGTGAATTACTATCGATAATTGAGGACGTGATATTTGACGATCATATATGACAAAATAAAAATTAATATAACATAAATATTAATAAACTTCTAAGTAAAGTTAACCAAAAGTTATGTAATTAATTACGCATCGTGTGAACACCCTACAGATTAGGTATACACACAAACACACACATAGGCGTGCCGCGGCGTAGTGTTGTATCACGCGTCCAAACTTGGAACGTGTCCACGCTTTATTTATTTATACGGAAATTTGGTCAAAAATTAAGTACCAATTTTTTTTACATAATTCGAATGAGAATCATGTACCGAGTATTCTCCTTAAATATTGATAGTAATTCATCAGACACCCTGTATATTTCTAATGTTATACCAGTGTTTTTATATGGAGACACTTCCATCGTCTTGGCCGCCCAGTCGTTAAGCATTTTATCCCTGTTCTATCACGTAGTCCTTGCTGGCTAGTTCACCAATTTCAGCTATCAATTCAGCATGTTGAGCCACTCCTTGCTTCAGACACATTGTAAACGTCTGTTTCTCGTTCATTGTTACAGAAATACCTATATTTCAATATTCATATTATTTAAACAATAATCATCTTCGTTCAAAATTTTATTTGACTTCAACCAGTCATTTTATATATTTCATATTTTCATGAAAAATATACCATATTAGTTAGAATATCATAAAAAAAAGTCAATCATAGGTTCTGGTGCTTCTAGCTAGTATGTAAAATATATCATTTAAACCAATAAAATGGTGTTACTTTTAATAACTATAGCTTTATTTCAACAGAATTAGTGAATTTTTTTACCGAAGATAATTTCTATTGCTTTAAAAAAAAGCTAGGAGACGAAACGTTACAAAATTACTTATATATGAATTTTACATACCAGCTTTTTCCTTGAACTCATTCCAGCGTCGTTCTTTCATTCCAGGATTCCTAACAGCCTGAATGTCTGGTATCAGCGGTTTAAACTCTTCCATATCATCCTGTTAACAAAGGTATAATAATACTGTAGTAATATTGTTAATAAAGTCACTAAACACATTGAAATTAGATTATAATATAATTTAACTATTTTGTTTGTAAAATTGTGTAAAACATTATAATAAAATATAAACATACAATTAATTTTAATTATTAGTTACTTCTTTTTATATAACTTCTAAAATAACTGAGATGAATGAATAATTTTATCCTGAAAAAACCCACGGCTACATATACATAGGTACGCGTTATAGTAATCAATATGTTGTTAACTAATTAACATATTTCCATATACCTAAGTATATGGAAAAGTAATATGGGCGAACAAAGGCCGGGCCAAATTTTTATGACTAAAATTAAACTATTATCAAAATAAGTTAGAACAAAAGAAATTCACAAGGTTGTCAAACTAAATATAAGGTTTTAATTTAAATTAATATCTATGGAATAAATTTAAATTAATATTTAGTAAAATATAATGAATTTCTTGGTTTCTTCGTGAATCCCTTTTTTAGTTTTTTAAGCGCTTTTAAAAATCTTTTTTTGCCCTCATTTTTTTTAATGGTTCCTTAATCAGCTCAATAACTTATATCTCACCAAAAACATGCCTGTTAAAAAGGGGGCCAAGTTCCAATCGGCTAATTGTTTGCCTAAAAAAGGGGTGAAATCCAATCTAATGCCAAGTTTAAATGTACTTTGAAATCGAGCATTATCATCTTCATCAACAGAATGATCCACTGGTAAACATTTGCCATTCCCAAGACTCGCCACCACACCCAGTCCTCTGCCTTCCACATCCAGCCACTACCCGCCACCTTATTCACGTCAACGGTCCATCTGGCCGAAATTCACTTTACCACACACCCAACTTAAAATATGGTATAGTTGTGAAAATACGTAGGTGCTTGGTTAAAAATATCTAAAATTATAATACTTCTAAATTTGAACTTGGCGGGTTAATAATGGAATGGAATGCTAAATGGAAGTGGCCTAGAGGTTTTGATTACCTGTCAGTGAGTCAGTGCCAAAATTAGCTATTTTCACAGGGTCATATTTCAGGATCTACTGAAGCTTTATCTATGAAATTTGGCATACTGCTTTAGTACTAGTATATGATTACGTAGGTACAATTTTATCTCTGTACTTGCAATAGGCACTGAGCTACAGGGGGGTCAAAAGTGGGTCGAAACGGTTCGTGTAAATAGTGCACGGCATGCGCGCGGCCTGTGGAACTTGGCCGGCGCACTACCGTGCGCTTAGATCAAGCCAGAAGCATATAGTAGGATCTGATTGTATATGTAAGGAGTGACTTGATAACGATTCTAAGGAGTAATTGGATGAGGTTTGTTTAATCACGGATCTAAAATTTAATGTTGTTACTTAGTAAATGTAAAATTGTGATAAAGTTGTACTCGTCGAACCGAATCACCAAAGAAATAATCTATATTTTCGTCTACTTAAACACCAGTTTTATCATGTAGTGCTAATGTATTTTTAGAAAGAAGTTTATGAATAGTTTTTTTTTTAATAATAGGATAGATGACTTAAATCAATTTAATCATTGGTGATGAACGAGGAGAAGTCTATCAATAAAATATACATATGTATATCGATATTGTGTTAAAATAATAAAAAATTAAAATCATACCGAGTCCATCTTCACCCGAAGTTTGTCAAAGAGTTAAACGCAGCGGTGACAGTGTTTTACGAAACTTTTTCACTGAAACTATGTATAGTCAATCTAGCGTCCACATCAAATTACACAAACACATTGTTACTAATGTCTTATTTCACAATTTATAGTTCTGATTACAAATGAATATCGATAACACTTTATTAATACAGTCCTTAAAAAAGCGAACTGACTTAAAATGCATTAGTTAGTCCATATATTACATAGTATTGTTTTTATCCTATCACAAATAAATTACATCTACCCTCACGATATTTGCTAATGAAAATTATCCACATTTTCATTCAAAATGTTCAATAAATTTTAACATTTTCAATAAAGCAATTTTCGAACCATTTAACATTAATAAGTCACTCAAAATAAATTTCAAATAAATATCTAATATACTAATAATTAATTAATTTATGAGAGCTGGTAACATTTCATGACGATTCTACCTTATTTTAGAAATATACCAAAGTTTTTACATGCTTTAGGTCTTTGTTTTAGAAACAATGATTAATTATGAACATATTAAAAAATAAAAACGAAATTATGGTACACGTAATAAATAACAGAGAGATACAGGAATGCCTCTCTGTAAAATAAAAAGAGGAATAGGAGATGTTTAACTGGATACTAGTAAAATAGATCTAAGTTATAAATCAAGAAAGCAAATTGCTTTCCAAAGTCCAATGAAAGAAGTTAATTTATTATATTAAAAATATACACAGTATTTATTGTTTTTAGTCCAATCGAAAAATGTTAATTTTAATGTTGTACTGTTGAATTGTTTGAACACTATTTAAAATCAGTTTATGTATACAATTTAGGACCTAAACATCATATACGTACTTTGGAAGTAAATTTAATTTAGGTTATTTCAAATACAAGTTGTTATAAATAAAAAAAGTCTTTAATATTAAAATTGTTTGAACTTTGAAGTATTATATGTAGTATTGTTCTAAGGAAAAATATTACATTGAATAACAAAAATAAAAATGAAACTTTCTGAAAACTATATCAATAAAACCGTAAAAAAATCTGCGTGTATTGATTTTATCTCAAAATTAAATTGCTTTTCCTTAGAAAGTTCTCAAAATATACAATGCAATATGAAAGAAGCAATGTATAATCAAAATTGTGCTTACAAGAACGTATTAAAAATATGGACACTGCTTATACGTTATCAATTTATCATTGATTTTTTATGAAATACGTATTCCAGGAAGTATTTTTTGATATGATCGTGACAACTGATGCTTTTAAAGATGTGCGCTTGATATAATATGACATATGTAAGAATTGAAAATAAATTGAACACTAAAGTTGTCAAACGTTGTTATATCGATAAATATAGTTGGATATAAACTGTCACTTGGGAAAAGGGAATAACAAATTAAAAAGTGAACTGTCAAAAATACTTTGTACTTTGATATTTAAAAAATGATTTCGAAGTGCTCCACAAAAGTCAGTCAAAGAATAGATTATTCAATCGAATATACAGGGTGACTGGTGAATTACTATCGATACTTGAGGACGTGATATTTGACAATCATATATGACAAAATAAAAATTAATACAACATAAATATTAATAAACTTCTAAGAAAAGTAAACCAAAAGTTATGTAATTAATTACGCATCTTGTGAACACCCTACAGATTAGGTATACACACACACACACACGCGTGCGGCGGCGTGGTGTTGTATCAGCACACCGCCGCACGCGTCCACACTACGAACACTTGGAACGTGTCCACGCTTTATTTATTTATACGGAATTTTGGTCAAATATTAAGTACCTATTTTTTTTACATAATTCGAATGAGAATCATGTACCGAGTATTCTCCTTAAATATTGATAGTAATTCACCAGTCACCTGTATAAGAACCAATATAGAAATTGAAACAATTTTACGTGTATAAAATAAATATTCGTTATAGAATTTAAAAAAAGAATTACCTCCAAAGATCCTTAATGTTCACTTGTCTCTATAACCAAGGCTACAAAGTCGTCCAAGCATGTAGTAGCGCGGGGTAGCCGTGTTAGCGATGCTGTCCTTACAAAATGTTCGAGCTTTGTTCAGCAGACTCGGAATCTTTGCCAGGAGGCTGTTCTCTTGTATTAATTGACAAGGCTGTTCGAGCTGGTATTCGTATTCCTGTAAAAGGGAATTCAATTATTAAAACATTATTGCGTAATGCGTATGTTGCATATTTATAACTGTAACTAATGTTTTTTTTTAAAGACAGAAAGAATGCAATTGTTGCTAGCTACATTCATCATTCATCATCACCACCAAACCTTTTACCATTATTATATTTTAAGTGTAATAAAAATGACGTGTTTATATACCTTAATGTTCTGTTCAGTACTACATAGTTCTGAAAATCTATCATATATGTTCCGCCCGCGGCGTTGCTTGCAGTGCCAGCCCTCTTTGGTCTATCCCAAATACCCACGTGGTCGATAGACTCACTCGCCGTGTCCACGAGACAACTCGATACACTGTCCTTTAGAACTTTCTGTAGACAATTTTCAAAGTAGGATATTTACTCACACTTCACAAACACATCAATTACATAAGATAATATAAGATGATAAAGTACACAATAATGGTTTATATTACAAACATTGACCTAGAAATTATCGAAGGAATTTATAAATAAAAAAAATTGAGTCCCTCCGTACGGAAGAAGTGAAAAATAAAAAGTGGTATAAATATCAATTTATAGTGAACTCATATTGTTTCTTTAAGACAAACTTAATAAATATTGCTTACAATTCACAATTGATCCATTCATTTACTGTCGCTCCGTCTCTTTCTATTCCCCCTCGTGAACGTTTAACGCAACCTTGTTGGAAGTAGCATTAGACGCTTCACTACAATAAATATATCAATATGGCTAACCTCAAACTCCTTGGTGTGTTTGTGTAAAGCTTTATGAGCCTTGTCTACTGCGTGCTTCACACTCCAGTAGCTGAGGTCTCTGTCCCAGGTGCAGATTTTGACCATGTCATTCAACTTCTTTTCTATGGGCGCACGCTTTTCTTTAATATGTGAAGCCACTTGTGGAGCGAATTGACGATAGTAATTGCATGTATTCCACAACAATGATAGGAGTTCAACTAAAACAGAACATATATAGATAGAAGTAAATTATTGGATATTGCAGAAGACCCACAGTAGTTGCAGTATAAGATATAGATTAATAAACTGAACCTGACTAAACTTTTTGGAAATTAAGGTGATAAAAGTACGTATGTTTTTTTTTAATGTAAAAGGTGGCAAACGAGCAGACGGCCCACTTGATGGTCAGTAGTGACCGTGGCCCATGGACATCCACAACATAGACGTTGCGGATGCGTTGCCAACCTTACTTGTGGAGTTTTCCTCCACAAGTAAGGTTGGCAACGCATCCTGGGAGGGGTGAGAATAAGGAAATATAAGGAAAGGTTGGGAACAGGGAAAGGGCAACCGGCTTTCTCACTCATCGGACGAAACGCAGTCATTATTGACTACTTCACGCCGATCTTCTGTGAGAGGGTGGTACTTCCCCGGTCGAGCCAGCCCATATTTGAGCTGTAGTAACTAAACTACAGCTAGGCTCTACCACCTATAAATGTATGTCGTCCAAAAAATTTAAAAAGAGAATAAATTATCTATCTACGAAAAAGATATCAAGTGTAGTTATTTTTGTTGAAATCTAATAAATAAATAACTTACTATAACCTATTCACTATAATTATTATTTCTAAAGCTCTTTGTAACATATACATATTACTTAACCAATGAATCTCACCGCGTCTTTGACCGGCGTCCAGATGTATTAAGTGGCAGTGATACTCATAAACAATGTCCAATCTCAATTCGAACTCCGCTAGATTGGACTTTTCCATGAAATCTTTCAACACGGACACGACCCGCGCCGATGACATATCAGTCTCCTCCAAGTAAGATGTTATCACCGCATACATATAGAACCAGTATTTATGAGCTTCGGCCTGTTGTCTGAAATGTTAATTAAGTATTATCCAAAACAGTTAAACTTTTAATACCTACTAAAAGTTATTGTTCAATAGAATAGTTTTATGACTATCTTATTCGTAAGTAGACCAAGTTGTAGTAAGAAGAAACATTATTATAGAAAAAGATTAATACTGGAATAATATTATATACTAAGATTATTTTGTAATGAGATAAGTAGTTCTTACTTCATAATATGCTAAAAGCCATTCAAATTTTGTGACGTCTAAGTCAAGAAATAACATAATTTTCACCTTTGATACAAGTTGTTAAGACCCTCCTTCCAATGAGTCATTTCCAGTTTCCTCCAGTTAATGATCTGTTGTCCTACATATATATCCAGCCAGTGATATATCAATCATATTGTTTCCTTTGTGGGCGTTTTTGTTCCATTCTTCAATTTTATCTCTAAAGAGTTCCAAACATGTCAGGTATCTCGACACTAGACTGGTAATCGGAAAACCGATTATTCTGTCTACTATTATTATAATCTAGAAAGGTAAAAGATATACTAATAAATCATATATCATTTCGATATTGGAGATTCTAATACCAACGATATAAACGGGAGTCAATGGGAATGTATGAATATGTGTTGGTCTGTCACGTTAAATGTATTGAACGGATTATGAAGCTTTACAAAAATGTAGTTCGACTTCACATAACATTATTATCACTTCACTCGAAGTAGTTAACCAACACATAACACACGTATATAGTGTAGAACTTTAGTGACATATACGACAGATGTCGCTGAAACCTCCTTAGTATTATATGAGAAAAACATTATGCAATTCGCTCTGAACTTAATACTGAAGAGAACACGGTATGAGTCACGAAAGGAAACTAGTATTACATAATTAGGTATACATACATCTTTCAAAGTCGGAAAGTCTGGCCATTGATCCAATAATTCATCTGTCGCTTCTTTGACTCTTTCTAGGAGAGGAAGACATTGCCTTGTTTCGGAAATCCAAGGT
Source organism: Danaus chrysippus (assembly GCA_916720795.1). NCBI lineage: Eukaryota > Metazoa > Arthropoda > Insecta > Lepidoptera > Nymphalidae > Danaus > Danaus chrysippus. The sequence goes on along the minus strand of CAKASE010000077.1, from coordinate 3,512,486 downwards.
GACCGGTAGAAGTCAACTTTTGAACCTGTTCCACCTGACATATACGAAAAATTATAAGATTATTCAAAAATGTACTATAACCATGTTTTAACCTCGTATCGAAGGATTATTAATTTAAAGTTTTCCATTTGAATTGAAATTTCGGACAGTTGTGTTGAAAAAATAGCAATAAAATTACAAAGAAACGACATAGCACATTTTGGATACTCACTAATTCCATGGACTTTGTCTTTAATATGCGACACTAGCACCATTAAGCTTGGTAAAATAGTTCCTTCGATAGTCACATCCAACGTGTCCCAAGCACCCTGTATAACCCGACTAAATGTTGGATAACGCAATAACAATGGGGTGACAACATCATTCACAGCCAACTTCTTTGGGGTGGATAACCATTGCGCGTTCGTTAGGTTCCGTACGAAGTTCGATTGCCATCTGTATATCAGGGAGAGATCGTCAGGGGAAAACAATAGTTTGGGCTTGATATTCCTCGGTTTGTCTTCCCTCTGTTCGAGAGTAGGCGGTTTAAACTCAGCGAAGTCGGACTATGTCGGAGTAGGGAACATTTCACTTACATATATCTTCCTGCACCAGAGCTTCTTCGTCTTCGTCCTCACATTTCGATCTGGAACATTGAAATTGCATTAGATACAAGGTTTGAAAATCCTATATCATGGTCCTTTTAATATAATAGATAGACGAAATACTTTAGGTAGCTGAAAACTGGAAGATTTTGGGCATTTTAAGAGCTGTATAGTAATATAAAAACATCTTTAAAATTTAAATACAGCTGATTATAATACAATGTGTTTGTGACGTGTTTCATTTGTTTTAAAAGTTATGAGAAAAAAAGGCTTTAAATAATAGAAAACTAGATCAAATTTAGCATAAAAACAGGTTATTGTCTTACTTGGTAACATATAAGGCTTCTTCATCTTGTTTTTGTTTCTCCCATGAGTTTGTAATAGCATATAGTGTCGTGAGTATAACTTTCTAACTAATTTTATCAATTTGTTCCATGGACAAGCTGTGCATACTGAACTGTGATAGATTCATTTTCAATACCCTATAAAAAAAAATCAATTAATATGTCATTTTACTTTTCTCATTTAATAATATATTTATTATGATACTTACTCAAGATATTCCCGTTCAGGTTGTGACGCATCATCACTTCCAACATTCCTGTTTAAGAGCCGCATAAAGTTGGATGACATGTATCTATTAAGATGCTTTTCCCTTGAGACTAAAGATGGTATACTGTTGGGATATACTAGAACAGATGTCAACATTTCAGGCAAAAGTGGACCTTGTTCGATTTTGACAATACGAGTATATTCTCGAATTAGTTCCTTTAATGACGTCACACTGTACATTATTTGAGACAGTGAACTTTGTAAGGGTTTCGCTAAGTCTGGGAAAGCATCAGAATAAGAGACAATTTTTTTGGTAAACGCATTAACAGAATGCAACCACGAGGTCGTTTCCGTTAACACTGTTTGGGCGTTTTGTAATTGGTTTTGTGCTTTCTCGTAGGTACCGCTTTGTATAATATCATACATTTTACCGCAAGTTGACAAAAGGTTGGTATACAGGGTCTTCACTGATTTATCAGATAGGACGGACTTTGTAAAGTGCTTTCAATCCTGTAAAGAAATCAATTTGTGATTAATAATTACTGTTATGTCATACACTTTTAAATTGACGTTTTATTGTAAGTATAGCGGATTAAAAAATCTATAAATTTAATTTCAATTGCGTAAAAAATGAAAATAAAAGTTTTTTTACTTTCAATTGTTATGTAAGGAATTACGCGTGATATGTGGCAAGCCAGAAGTGAATTTTAAACGAAGGAATAGAGAGATTTGGTTACATTTGAGTTTTGCTTTAACATAACTATAAATACAATAGGATGCGGCCAGAAACAAACCGTTAAGTGTTTTATTCTTAAATTTTGTCTTAAAAACAACAGTTATTAAATTACATGAAAATCTAAAATCATCGTGTTTAGGTATCTTTAACATACGTCCTTATTTTTATGGATATAGTTAATTATGTATGTTCACACCTTTATAAAACTGGTGTAGGACGGTTCCTTGGGACGGAACGTATTCCCTGAGCCGTATTTATGTTCCCTCAATGCGGTCTCCTCTTTGAGATTCATTATAATTTCGCAGTAGGGATGAACATACTTCAGTTTTTCCCTATTATCTTGTTTAAAACAATCCGCCGTCACGTCGGACGCCTTCTCTATGTTCCTATTCTCACTGATACCACCCGTTATTACCACATGAAGGTAATACACGCTCAGTAATTTATTAAATATATCAACATCTTCCTCTATATATTTCACTTTGAGTCTGTACTTTTCAACGTGGTCTATGGGACTTATTTCTGCCATTATTCTAAGCCCTAAGGAATAGAAGACTAGTCAACAGTGATAATTCCGCAGTTAATAGTTTCGTTTTATCTCTCATATTGTTTTCGTTTGCGATAGAACTTGTAATCTGCTTATATATATCGTTAGCTTTGTTCAACATGTCTATAATATTCGCGTCTCCTATAAAATATAATTATATTTCACTAGTTATGACGTCACAATTATCTATAATACTCTCATTTACTGTAGAATTTTCTAAAATTGTATATGACAGACAATCAATGAGCTGTTCGTATTTTTTTTTCGAATATAGCGTCTGATTTCCTGTAAGAAAATATTATGTTAACAGATGTGCATGTGAAGATTTAATTATTAATTTGAAAATATAAGAAAACAATATTTAAAATTTGAGTAATGCCGTTGAATCCAATGTACCGAAGTTTTGCTATAAAATATTCAAAACCGATTGCAACTGCATGGAATAGTCCGTACGGTCCTTCAAAGCAACACTTTCATATGCCATGACTGAATATGAGGCTGAAAAAATATTATTAAAACATTAAAATTACTGTAATCTAAAGCTGTTACCGAGAAGTAAGTACATAAATGCATTTGATTATAATAAAATCACCAGTGACGTCCAAACATGTCGTAAGATTTTGAAGGTAGAATGGCATTAAGGAGAGATTCATAGAGAGTCTTGAACTATTTAAAGGAATACGGTCCTCTGAATTAAAAAAATCATTAATCTTTAAAAACGGTACAGGATATGTAGCGGGCGAGCTCACAACCATTCTATTCAGTTCTATCCAAAAGCCAACGAACAACGAAGATATTCTAAAAATGAGAGAAGATTAGTTAAATAGAATTATTGTAAATTAATAGTGATAGTTGAATTATACGTACCCGTTATCGAGTTCTTTATTTGTTTCAAGAACTGTTCTTATAACTTGCAAATGATTCAGTAAGGCGGGGGGAAATCCTTTAATAACTTTTCCTAGATGAATTAAACTCGACAAAATTTCTTGTATGACCTTGATGATCCGGCCGACTTCGTACGCCCTATAATCAAGAAATATCTGTTACCTTTTTATCTCAATGAAGTTAATTTCTTAACAATTATGTACAGCTGACTTGAATGACAATGGTCTGTCTTCTTCTTATATATTATATGTTTAAATTAATACTATAATAGTATAAGTCTTTAGTATTTCGATAATCTGTCCAGATCTCAACTAATAACATTCAAAAACAATTTGAAAATGTAACATTTATTATTTTATGTACAGTAGAAACTCTTTTAATCGGACTAATTATCGTCGAAAGGCATTGGGATAATCGCAAATCCGGATAATCGAATGTATGAAGAAAAGACGGTTTTGTGCTTATATAGTTCATAATGTTATATGTTTATTTTAAAAATAAATTACAATTTGGTGATATGAAATTGGTAATCATGAATTATAATAATAATTATTAATTTGGTTTAGGATATTTGTTACTTGTCATTTGACGTACGCCACTCTCAACACCACCATTCTCTTACGCTTGGACATTTCTTATTGTCCTTAGTCCGGACAATCGCCAATCCGTATAACTGAGGGCCTCATAATCGAGGAACCGTAAAAGCCGGTACGATCGATCCTGGGAACCCGGGTTCGATCCTTTACATGTTTTCGTCGAGTTTTCTTTAAGTTTTCTTTTTTTAACATTTAATCTGCTATTCGGGACGGAGACAAATCCAACGAACAAAAAACCGTGAAAATTGGTCTCGATCTCGAGTCATATGTGTAACAAACACGACTTTCTTTCATCCTACTACTATTATAAAGGCGAAAGTTTGTATGGATGTATGGATGTATGGATGTTTGTTACTCTTTCACGTAAAAACTACTAAATGGATTTGAATTAAACTTTACCACAATATATCTAATACTTCAGAATAACAGATAAGCTATAGCTTATACATCAGAATAACACATAGGCTACAATTTTAGAGGTTTCTAATGTGAGGTCGTAAAAAAACACATTTTTTTGCGCTTACATTGCAAACGCTGACTGTATCCTACAAGATAGATCAAAACAATGTACTACAGTATTGTACAACTTAAAAAGGTCTACAAAAGAGTCCGCGATGGTATATGTTTATCTCTTAGGAATAAGCCACAATAACCATTTTTTATCCTTTACATTGTACGAGAAATAATGGCTTATTTACGGAGCGATTTTAAGCAATACAGTATTAATCCTTATCCAATTAAGTATCTTAAATACATTGTGCATTTAATAAAGATCAATATGGCTTTTTACAGCATGTAAATTAAATAAATATTTTCGAAGATATCACAGATTTAAAATGCAGAGTCATAGCAATTTCGGCGATAAATACCGTTTCGGTGATAAATACCGGCAGCGGTGTCAGGCGTACGGTGGGGGGAGCGGGGTAGGTGCGGTGGGGAAGAAGTGGCTATACAAGTCATAATATATTACTAATGAAGAAACTAACGCGGACGAAGTCGCGGGCAAAAACTAGTATACAATATAGATTATATCGCATATTGTCGTTTTTCTAGAGATGAAATGACCAGTAAGAAAAATTTACGACCAGTAATAAAATATCTTATTATGATGTTTCATAGATTATAACCAATATTAGTAATTTAATTTAAATAAATTCTGCTATATTTTCTGTATTCGAATGCAAAACATACTTTACAGGTGCACTAATTCACACAAGCGTAATATATTTTCCAGTACTAGCCCAGTGAATTGTACACAGATTTGTTATTATAAAATAATTTGAGAAATAAACGTACTGTATATATTTTTGATATTAGTTGACCTTTTAAATGTTCATGAAATCCGCATTGGTATTGGATAGAAAAAATAATAAATATATAGTGAAGTAATTTTGGTGATTACGAAAATTCAAAGCTAGACATTCTTTTAAATATTTCATATCTTAAAAGTACTTGATGTAAAAACAGGGCAGTGGCGTGCTAGTACAGATTTAAGGTACGGTAAACAGAATATGTTTGAAAAATAAAATAGAGAGTTTTACCTACCAATAAAACTTACCTATTATTTTTCCTTAAGACATCCGGAATCCATCTTGAGTCAAGCACCTGTCTTTTTAGCCTTTTTTGTCCAGTTTTCGCTCCCTTCCGGTGCAACTTCAGCCCTCTAATGTCAATTTGGCGGGAGAAAACTTGCACATTTTAACAAATTGATATTTCTTACCTCATTATACATACTCGAGATGAACCAGGTAGAAATTACCTGGATTCCGGATGTCTTAAGGAAAAATAATAGGTAAGTTTTATTGGTAGGTAAAACTCTCTATTATTGTTCCATGTTGACATCCGGAATCCATCTTGAGTGACGTGTTTGTTATCACCTGTTCATAAATATTATGACGATGCTATAATGTGTCCAATAAAAATTAAATTATTGGAATAAAATAATTTATTTAAATAACAATTTGATTTAAGGAATCTATCAAAATAGCTTGAGAGCCAAACTTTTGTGCTTTCCTGTGACCGATTTAATACAACTCTTTTAAAAACCTCTTATAGGTAAAGGATCTTGCCCCCGTTTCTAGTTTCTTAATTTTATCTATTTGAAAGCATTCTACCTAGTTAAGGGAAGCTACTGAAGGTCTTACAGATCTGGGAGAAGCTTCAATACCAGCTTCTTTGTGTAAAGACTTAATCCAAACTCGACCATATTTGACGCTACTCTAGGTCCGCCCCTCGAGCTGTCAAAGATAATTTATTTAAAATTATTGACTTACTCTGCGCTTCCTTTGGATAAATCAACCAATCGGTAAACCCAGTATATTATATAATCAAGCGATGTAGTGTTTGTATCTATACAATAGATTTAACACACTAGTCTCATGTACCCCAATAGAGGGCGACATTCGCCTGGCAGCCTCACGACCAGCGCGGAGCAGAACGGTGACGAGCGCCTGCACTTTAGGCGGGGATAGTAGTGAGCCAATGACTAGATATTCTTATATAGAGGAAGGGGGTCCTACAACGGGCTTGTAATGGGCTTTGTAAAATTTTCCTTCCTGACTGCCTGTAACTAATCAGTCTTAGATTCGGATCGTGGCCAAAATGTAACGGGATTACCCTTATCAATAAGTTTTTAATCTTCAACTGTTAATAAAGTGAGATAATGGACTTTACGTCCTGACGATAAAAGCTGCAGGATTGCTACTACAATGAGGAAGTCCCGGCTTCCCCCGGGGGGGAGAGGGTCAAGGTTAACGCTCCGAGGCGTAAGCTAGCTACGACCCTACCTGTAAATGTAGGCAGGCCATTCTGGAAGGCATTTGCAGCCCTGGTTTTGTGACAGAGTCGCCACTAGCGACGCGGTGCCCAGGGACAGCAGGTCCCACATGGCTGGCCTCCTGCCAGCGGCAGAGGATTTCTATTAGCCACCGCAAACACTATAAATTGTTTACATTTACCAGATGTGTGCTGAAATATTGTAAACAATTTAAGAGTCCCAGATAGGTGATGTGGAACTCTTCTTTTTTGGGTTACTGAAATAACTTTAAGAATGTCTTTAACGAGAATATACACATAAAGTTAGATGCAAAATCTATATTTTAGGGAACTTTAGTAAAAGTAAGAATAAAAGATTCATGTACAACGATAGTTACAGACAGACAGATAGATAGACAGATAGGTACAAGTAACAGGATACGTTTTGTGAATATGGGTTTTTTTTAATCACTTACTCGTCTTAACCACTACAGACTCTATTTTATTTATTTATTTATTTATTTATTTTTTCAAAACGTTGCTAGATAATGAAAGGGATTATCTCTTACTCGTTCAACCGTCACGTCATTTCCGTCCACCCGAAATTAGCCACGATACGCAAATGAAGATCCCGGACCTTCAGCTGGTGAATTTTACGTCAAGGTGTCTACTAAGACTTGACAAAGGTTGGGAATTTGTTAAGACTCTTGCAGAGATCAATGTAGTAGATCTTCTGCTCAAAGACTATTTTGCCATGTCGGAGCTTTTGTTATGAAGCGTCCTTTGGCATTGTTCAGGTATTATAGCCCCGAGGTTAGGAGGTGGAAATATCGAAGCAAGGTCGTAACTTCACTGACGACTGAAAGCGTTGTGGTAGGTAACTTTTCAATCCGCTATACTCAATGTCACCCATTGTTTAACTACCGTGCTGACCCTTACGCAGATGAATCTATCTGATGGAATATACTGTGCTAAGGCGGACATTGCATATTCCGAGCTTTAGATAACAATATCAACGGTCGGTCAGGTCAAGTTCAGAGCATTTTCCGCCCTGGTACTTCCTTCTTTGTTTATATACAATATTACTGTTCGATTGTCCGAGAAGAAAAGAATGTTGGCATCGTTTAATCAACTCTGTTCGTGGGCAAAAGCTTCTAGGTTAGCTTACGATTCCTTGTACTTGCCATGCCATGTTTTCTGGGCCTCAGTCTCTCCTATAAGCGCTTCTCGGTCGACTGCTAAGGCATCGGCTGTTATGTAATGCATTTCCGAGCCCAAACGTATCGGCAGTGCAGCTAAGAAAGCTTTTAACCATCAATGTAACTTGAGAACCTGTGGTTCTGCAAGTATTTTGAGGTGATTTAAAGGGAGGGATACTGTCGCCTGTGGTATGCAGTGTACGACCGTATCTCCCTCTGCACACAACCAATGAGGCAAAGTTAAGTCTCCCCAAAAGGAGCTGGGCCTGTTCGGGGAGCCAACTGCCTTGGCCAATCTGATGCTGAAGTGAAGCGCATGCGTAGGGCGATGCACTTCAGTTCCGACAGGGACTTCGGGTTCAGTTTTGCGTCCCATGAAATGCCTAGGTATTCTGGACATTGAGTCAGAAACAGCACAGATTTAATGAAATTCATTGTCCGGCCAAGTTGTTGCAGAATATTGATGGTGAAGGCTAACCGGTCGCTCAGAATGTGAGGCGGTTGGTTTGCCAATTAAAAATCTTCTTAATAAACTACGCATCTAATGTAGTGATGGCGTAGAAACTCTGCTATCCAGCCTGTGACGCATGCCAGTATTCGGGGTGCCGATGGTAAACCAAAAAAGCTGGCAAGTGTAGTAAATATAACAAACAGGGAAAACAGAATTGTCATAAAACCGGCTTCGCTAACCAGATTCCAGTTTGTAATGAAAAGCTGGAAACGTTTTAAATGAACAAAGCTATACAACTGTTTCAAATTAAATGTCTCACGTTGTAAATCGTAGCTTTTAGGAATCGAAAAGAATGTTCATAGAAAACCGAGTGTAATATCAGCTCTTTCCAACATTTTAAAGAAAAAGATATGTGAAATCCTTTAATGATTCCACAGATGTAATTCGGTACATATAACTTAATCCAGATATCGATCTGTTTTTTAATAGTTGGTATTTATTAATACCTTATCTGTCCCCGCCCCATTTTTTGTATGTAGGCAGACAGTCAATATATCAAATAATATTTTTTGAAAACGGAGGTATGGTCTGTAAAGTCGAACGATAAAAATTCTCCGTTACTCGTTTTCATAATTCTTCTCTTAAAGATTGTATGAAATCAGCGCGAATACCACAAATAGTTCAAGGAATATCTTTGGTTTACTTGGAGTATTCCAAATCTTAAACATTTTATTATTATTTTAATATAGTTATTATTTTAATAATAATTGCGTATTTAAATTTGTTTTACTACCACTAGAATAGTCTACGATTTTAAGTTAAGCTATTTGACGTACTTCTTTTCGAGATATTAAAGCATTTTTCAAACGCTGCAATTCGAGTTCTAGACAAAGTTTATGCTCGTCGTTCAACATCCTAACTCCCTACAATTGCTTTAATTCAAACAGTTCCTTAAATTCGTTGTAAGGACCTGGCTCTCCGGCGGGGAATCGAACCCCGGTCTCCCGCGTGACAGGCGTGGATACTGACCACTATACTACCGAAGATATCATCACGACTGACGAAGATCTTACATTCACTCTATTGTCATGTAAACGGGAGTGAAAGCAGACAATAATTGTAAGAATTAATGTCCACGATATCTTTTTATCAGAATGAAGCAGGTGTCGGGTACCGTACGTCGTACGAGACAGTGATCCGTACACCGAGACGCATCAGAGTAAAATGCGTCATTTACTTCTACAGCGAAGTATTTCAACTGATAATAATCATCAAACCGGAACGCATTCCAACATTAAATATTTGTATATAAGATAATTAAAATCAATGTAAATCCGTTGGGTTCGTGAAAGTCCGTTCCTCAATATTGATGGTTAAACTCAGATATGGACAACCGTCAAGTGCGGTTTTTGAATTTCGTTACTTTATATTCCCAAAGGATATCGTTAACTGACTTCTGAAATCGTGTTCTTTAATATTTTAAAGTGAAGTAATTATTGTAAAATATTATTACATTTTTATTTATTGTAATGTGGGTACTCAATAAAAAAAAGAAGCCACTTGTCGCATCTGATATTGAAAATATGAACTACTTACAGCTTTGGGAGATCGTTTTGGTAGACTGTACCTGTCCAGACTGGAACCTCGTGACGAATACTCACTGTCACACGAACTTTTTTCCCATTCCATGACGTTCGAAGGGAGACAAATATTTAAATATTAACACTTTTCAATACGAACACTTAAAAGACTGTAATAATTATAACTACTAATAAGTATTCTTAAAAACTGGACTACTGCTCGCTCTGAAAGACGATGCTATAATGAGGTAAGAAATATCAATTTGTTAAAATGTGCAAGTTTTCTCCCGCCAAATTGACATTAGAGGGCTGAAGTTGCACCGGAAGGGAGCGAAAACTGGACAAAAAAGGCTAAAAAGACAGGTGCTTGACTCAAGATGGATTCCGGATGTCAACATGGAACAATAATAACAATTTTCATCATTTCTTCCTCTAATCATTGATAATAATCATGTCTTTCGCAAGTATTGATTTGAATTTAGAAATGAAACTAATATTTTTATTGTTTTTAACGGGCAGACGAGATGTCTGTCGTGATAACGGGTGCTACAAAGTAATCGAAACGTCGGAAGTATACTACCCGGCACGAAACCTAACCTAACATGGCGTCCTCTGCGCAGATATAGTCGTTGCGAAAATCACGTAGGTACTATCTAAAAATAAATATTTAATATATTAAAGGGAAGGAACGTAAAAAACACAACGGGTTAATTATTTTATCTTTAGCATTATTAAAAAACAGTAAACATCGTAAATCATTTTTCGAGCTTGTCTTTTTAGAACTACATATATTATTTTTTCTTGGCATTTTAGTAAAATTCGTTAAAATCTTCCTTTAATAACAAAAGAAAGAACCCACAAAATCAACAAAACAAAAACAAACGACGGGAGACGCGGTGTCACTGCGCGGGGCCACGCATCCACCCCTTGCAATGGTTACTACTTACTAGTAATGGCGGCCTTGTTTCATGTATGCTGTAGTAATGAGCTCCTCGCCTCAGACCGCACATCAAACGACATCTAATATTTGTTACTGCGCAGGGTCAAGATTCGTCCCGGATATTATATGTAGTTTTTAAACATAATAAAATATGTACGCGAAGAAATCAGAAAATATTAATTGCATTTAAATATTGATAAAATTCGCGCATAATGTTACAACTTACAGCAGTCCGATCAGAACGAACATCTACATACTTTATGAATCTCTCAACTAGGTACCTCTGAGCCACGGAAGTATCATAAAACGATTACGATCTGTTCCTCACAACTTTATAAAAGTTATTTAAATAGGAATATCCAGTGGAGATTCAAACATTCTTATTATTATCATTTGAAAAAAAAAACAAACAAGGCAAAACAAAGTAACTTATTTTTGTGTACACAACCTGCTAACTAATTAAAACTATCATAATACTTTTTATTAAAATGAATAACATTACCTTTCTTTTAGTTCAATCTTAACTGGTCACAAGTCACAACTCACACGCCTTCACTTTACACTTATTTTAATTTTATTACCAAACTACAATATTGAAAATCTACTCGTACCTAACTAATTTCATTAAACACATATCACAAGCACAGAACTCACAGCCATAATTTTCCATAATTCGTTAATAAATTAATTCACTGTTCACTACTAAAAACTTATTCACTTGTGCTTAGAAAAACAAATGACAATGTAACAATATTCAACAATAATAAAATGGCGAAAAAATATATGAACTGTTTACCGACCAATCAGAGAGCTCCATTTCATTTGACAATTAACGGACATTAAACAATACAAAATAATCAGTGCTTCCAGTGTTACCAGAATATTTTTTTGCGACTGTAGTTAAGGCGGGAAAGTTGAAATAAATTCATGAGCTTATTATTGGTTTTATATTCATTAAATTCGTACTATTATTTCACAATAATTTAGTTTAAATAGAAATGAAATTCAATTATTGAAGTACAAATGGTCAAGATTTTTTTAATGTTTATTGATTGCACTTTGTTTAAAAAAGTATTATTAAATAATTAAATACTATGAAATCTTATCTTAATAAGTACTATAAAATAACAGTATTTAAATAAATTTTAAATATTACATATTTTTTATAGATAAACCTTTGACAGAACTGAGCTATTTTTTTTAACATACTAAAATAGGATAAATTACTTAATTTAATGTCATCACAAATCTATTTCACTCACCTCAATCAAGTTGAGAGAATGAATAAATAAAGCGCATACATCGCTCATCATCACTCTTTTCACATGTTTGTACTGAGTCCTCCGAGCTTTCATAAATTTTTGAAAGATTATCAAAGTGAAGAAAAAAAGCGGTATTGATGTATACCTAGCAAATGTATGAACCAAAAGGAAGATATGAATAAAGTTAAAAGTAAAAGTGATAAATAAATTATACTTTGAAAAGGTTTCATATGTTTACTTTAACATGAATACAAACAGAGTGTAGCGGAGCAACTTAGATTATGTGTTGTATTGTAAATTTAAATTTATACCCATTTCTATACATACATTTTGTTTATTAATTGATTAAAATTAATTTAATATTTTTAATTCTTGCGACGCACAAACTTCTTATTAAATTGTACGTATGTATATATCGAGGATGCACGCAGCGTCTATAGTTCGCGTCGTCCGGGCCCGCGCACCTGTAGCCCCGCTGTCCCCCGCTGGCCCCGCTAGCGGCCGCTGGCCAGCTGAGCGGGCACTGCAGTGTTGCCAACCGTACGATTTAAATTGTATTTATACGACCTTTTTGACTCTTGTACGATGTACGATCGAGTTATCGAAATCGTACGCAAAATATACGATTTTTTAAATGAAGTCTTACAAAAAAATAAATCTCCAATAAAACTATAAGGAATGTGTAAAACTAAACTTTAGTACTATAACTACCTATATTTAGTACTATACTATAACTGTAAGGAATATTTAAAACTAAACTGTATTCCAGAAACGGTAAATGAGAATTTGTTAGCTGCACAACATATTAAAGAAAAAGGATCGTGTATAAACTTCAAGCCATCTGACGATATGCTGAGCAAATTAAATTTAAGTATGTACAAAAAATATAATGCTTTTCCCGCAACTGCTGTGCCTAATAATTCAGATAGTGACTAAAGCAATTCATTTTTTTTATGTTTTCAAAATACATATATGTATTAGGGTATTAATGAATATCTTAATTCCACATATTAATTGATGATTAATGTTAATTGAAAATTAGAATTATAGTCAGTTTTTATTTGATATAATTATGCAGTTTTATTGAAATTTCATGGCGTACGATTATTTCCTTGAATTTCAAGACAAAATACTATTTTTTTAGTGTTTAGTACGATCTTCTAAAAAATAAAGTTGGCAACACTGGGGCACTGCGCCGTACTCGTCACTCGTCACTCGTGACTCGTCAGTCCACATAGACTTTAGATGTGTAATGCTTGTCCGTCATCGCTACGGCGACACTCGCACGCGCGCCCTCGCTTTCGTAAAATAATCTCCTTCTATGTTAATGGCTTTTAAGTAGTTTAAATTGCTAAACTTTGTTTAATTCGCTAAAAATATAATATTATACAGCAAAGAAATATAAAGAAAAAAGACTATTTTAATATTGATAGAATAATCGCTTAACTCAATTACCAGATTAAGATACTATCATTTAGCTCATAATGAAGCATGTACGTGAATAATTGTTCAATATTAATTTAATCCATAATGTGAAAAAAGATTTAAACATTATTAAACTAAATTTGTATTATAATAACTATAATGAAACTTGAATAATTTTTATATCCTATAAAATAAATTTCTAGTTCAACTTTTTATAAATAGAATAGTTTTTAAATAATTAACGCAGAATAGAAATGCTGTGTGTCATAATATATTTTATAGTAAAATAAAAGCTTCAAAAATATTATAACTGCTTATTATTATTTCAATTAATATTACCGTATATTGTTCTCTTGATAGTTATCTTCTATTTAAATAAATATTTTTTAATTTAAAACTTTTCTCAAAAACTATCCTAGCTATCTTAAACCTTATACCTATGACCCGGTGGACTTCGTACCGCTCTATAATCAAGAAATATCTGTTAAATTTTACCTCAATGAAGTTAATTTCTTAATAATTATGTACAGCTGACTCGAAAAATAATGATATGTCTTCTTCTTATATATTATATGTTTAAATTAATACTACATATAATAGTAAGTATATCTGTTTGCGCAAGCGCCTGTTAAAATTGTGAAGCAATTTAGTATATGGAGGTTACGGAACGATTTAAATGTAAGGCGCTTTCTTCTTCTTCTTCTTCCTGGCAATTTCCCAGCTTTAGCCAGGGTCTGCCAGGGTTCTTTAGTCTTTAAATGTAAGGCACTTTGTTTATTGTAATTTTATTTTTTACTAATACCCTGTCATAAAAATATGTAACACAATAAAATTATCATTGCAACTAATCTACGCCTTTTAAGTTTTAATATCTCCTCGTTAAATACTATCAAAATCCGCTACAATATCTAACAAAAATTAAGTTCCTATTCCCTCTTGTGATAATAGTCTGTATAAATAGTGTTTAACAACGTGTTTTGCACAAAAAAAAGAAATCGAGCCTTATTACATAATTATAAAATACATTAAAAAATATTTTTGTTTGTTTATAACGTTAAAAGTTTCAAATTATACGAAGTGCGGTTCACGTCGTAACAGAAGTTGAAGAAAAATTACGAAACTCACAAAGACATGGAATAAAAAATGCAGAACTAAACTTAGATCCTATATCTAAGAGTACATAATTTTCCCGAAGTTTCCTAAAAATATCACGTTTTTTGTTTTATTTTATTAATTTTTGATACACACGAACACGCGTTTGTTTTGTAGAGTAAGCAGCGCTCTATATGATACTTTATCTATATAGTAATGCTAACCCGGAACTCTTAAAATTTTAATATGTGTTTCGCATACTTGATAAATTATGAAATATAAATGAATTCTGTTTTATTTTTTTCAGAATTTGCAGTGTTGTTGTTAATGCACCATGAGATATATTTTGTTGGAAATGTGTAATAAATTAAATAATGTTTTTATGAAAAACATTATTTTTTTTGTTTAAGAAAAGGTATGTATAAAGGCACTACATGTATGTATATATAGGTATATCTTATTTTACAATTTGTCCCCCTTAGTTCGAGGTCCGGAGTGGACAAGCGCCGGCAGGGTCGCGAGGCAAGCTTTTGGTATACCGTGGCCCTGCCTAGGTGGCGTGGATGAGGAACACCCAGGGGTTTTAGTGGGTCGAAACCCCACATAACCCGGTCAAGTCCCCGCTCGGCCGGGTATCTGTGAACAGATTTCCCCTGGGAAAACAAAAAAAAAAAAAAAAAAAAAAAAAAAATATCTTATTTTACAATGATTGTATTTCATAAAATGTATTTGGAATTTTCCCATTATAACCACACCTTAATATCTTGTACATCAATTTGATAATAACTTTATTTAAAAAGGGTTTCATAGCAAGTGACACGTAGATGTGAAATCATCCCATGGCAACCATTTGAACTTACGGACTATCGCCTTTACAAGGTAAATGTATAAGACAATATATACGTCGACTTAGTGAAGCATAATAACTAATGTCTTTGATCGAGTGTTAAATGAAATAGATATAATATATACGGCACGTATACTTCACTTTGATGTGATCAATCAATGACTTCTGTCCTCTGGAAATGTTTTATTAATTATTAGTTATTATTTAATATTATATTTTAGTATATTTAAATTTAACATCAAGTTTACTAGAATGTTTAAAAGGGTTCATTGAATCTCGATAGCTTTTAAAATTCAAATCACTAAAAGTAGAAAATTTCTATGAAATAAATGTTCTTTCTCAGATACGTGTCTTCTTGGTGTCACACAAAGGAGTTCGAAAGTATTGCATACAATTCTGGGCCCACAATGTAAAAACATGAAAATAATATTAATTAAAAGGTTCAAAATTAAGAGTTTCTTCATTGAAAATTCTATAGAAATTGGCAATCAGATAGCTGAGTTTGAAGGTTCAGCAAAAGTGAGGTTATATTGCATTATCTTCAAGAGTTAGATGAATACACTTAAAAGTATGTGAAAAATAATAATTTTATTTAGAAGAGAATATATAACAGTTAAGTCAGTGGTGGCTCAGTGGTTAAAGGGCCCGCCTCTCGTTGCCGAGGGCGCGGGTTCGATCCTGGCCGGGCAAAGTACCAATGTGATTTTTCCGAATCATATGTACTTTCTAAGAGTATTTATACATCACTGATTAATGCTGATTCCCAAAAGAGGGTTGATGTCAGGCAGGCGGGCGGTCGTATAAACAAATAAACAAAACCATTCACAACATGTAAGGTAGACCCTGGCTATAGCTGGGAAATTGCCAGGTAGAAGAAGAAGAAGAAGAGAATATATAACAAGGCAAGAAAGACTCAAAGACATACAAATATCGTTAACAAGTATGGAATTTTACGAGGAACAGGAGGAGTGAACTATGTGATAAAAGTCATAAAATAAAACAAATAATTTTAATGGAATATGTATTTTATTCCTCTTCAGTAATAATTACAATATCGTCTAGGAACTATGCAGGGGGTACAATGTTACTAGTTGCTATCCCACAATTCACACAGCGATCAATCGTTTCAGTAATATTCAATCCACAAGCCGGCGAAATAATCCAAATTAACAATTCCAAGTCAAACGTGCAGGCGATCGTCGGTGTCCAATGTGAAAGTAAGGGTCGTAAAACGTTAGGCGGGTTCGGAGTCCGTAAAAAACAAAGCAGTGGTCGTTGAAAACGTAAAACGATCGGGAAAGCACTCGAAACGCATCGAAAAAACGAAACAAGTCAGACTCAGATAACAATGCATCTGGCATGGTAATTGTTAATACTTAAGTGTCATTTGTCAATGGCATGTTGCCAAAGACTATATACTGAATGATTTAGATCGATATGGAATCGATAATCGAAAAGAATGTTTTAAAATAATATTTAATATTATTATTATATTAATACACATTATTAAAAGTTATCTTTATTGAATTATAGACATATATGGTGTACTTTAAATGAAGTTACTATAAGTTTAAAACTAGGAGTGAAGTTTTTATTTTGTAGACAAATAATCGAATAATCATTTTTATTTAATTAATTGTTAATCGATTGCTTCATAAAAACAGTTATTTGCTTATTTCTCCGCTTGGAGATTGAGAATTTATGCAGATTTTTGGTATTTCATACAAAAAAAAATTAAATCGATTTTGAACTCATAACATTTTGGGCAAACCAGTTTCCATCTCCTTTAATTATATTTTTTTAATTATTGTTTAAAATTTATTTAATATTTTTCTTTCTTGCGACGGACAAACTTCTTATTAAATTGTATATATCGAGGATGTGCAATGTCGCCGCTAGCCAGCTGAGCGGACACTGCGCCTCAGTTTTGCTAGACGGGGCTATCTCCCTTACCGAGCTGCGATATCATTTTATTCGCTGGCTAACGAATTGGCTATATATATTTTTTTGAAATATTTAATTAACATATCATTTTTATGCAGAAAAAAAAGATTATCAACATTCAACACTCAATTTCAATAAGTTTTATGTATATGGTATAGCATGGATTTTAAAACGTAAACTGTCTCGCAATATATACAATATGTATATAATTATACTCCAGCCAAATTCGATGTGGAATGTTTAATAACAAAGCGTTGCTTAGCAACCAACGTCAGGCAGATGCTCAAAATATTTTTAGAAATACATATTTAAAAAAATATTTAAATTTTTATTTTATAGTACTTATTAAGATAATATTTTATAATACTTAATTATTTAATAATACTTTTTAAAACAAAATGCAATCAATAAAAAGAAAAAATCTTGATTCGAAAAAAATATATTCTGGTAACACTGCTACGCCGGGCACGTCACTCGTCACTCGTCAGTGACTGACGGTCAGTCCGCTTAGACTGTAGTTGTGTAACGCTTGTCGTTTATCGCTACTCGCACTCTCACTTACGAAAATTAATCTCCTGTATTAATAGCTTGTAAGTAGTTTAAATTGTTAAATCTTGCTTATTTCGCTAAACACATAATACAATAAAATAATGATTCGTTGCTAAAATGAGGTATAGTTATAATATTTCTTAGTTAGTATACATTCTTATTAAGAAAAGAAGATAATAATAATAATTACTTAAAATAATGAATTCCAAAGATTTTTCTTGCAAGGATACGCTTTTGTAGTCATATAATGGTTGTGTCCCTTTCTAATTTTATTGCTTTACATTTGTTATCTTCTATAATATAATAAATTGTCTTTAGACTAATCTATGAAATGGAAATCGCGGAGAAAGATCTTATACCTATTTCTTTTCAGTTTAATAATTAGCGATTGTTAATTGGATATAAGTTATAATACCATTTTTATTCACTTAAAGGATTGATGATATCCAGGACAACTCTTTAGTTCGTCGAGGAAAACCAACAGCACATTTGGTCTACGGTGTTCCCTTGACCATAAACTGTGCTGTTCAAGTGATGGTGGAGTCAATGAAAATAGACCTCGAGTACCAGATGCTACGGTCTGATTATAACTATTAATTAATGTAATTAATAATTAACAGAAGTAACTTAAAATATAAATTGTAGAATGAAATCCTTTCATAAAGTGTAGCTGAAAACTGTAGAAAATTTTTATGATACAATAGTGTAGACTACGTATAATAATTATGTGAATAAGATATATTTTTACAGAAAGTCAAGGGATTCGCGGATCAATTATACGACATGTGGCAGGAACAAGGCACTGAGATTTATTGGGAGCAAAACTTCATTTGAACCATTGAGGATCAATACAAAAAGATGACACGTATGAGTAATCTATAACTTATACATTTTTCTAACGTCTACGTTTTTACAAATCTGTCCTATATAAATAAATATCGTTACTGTCAGATGAACGAACATCTCACTGATAATATTATACATTAAACAGACTTTATATTTCCAACAAATTTAAATTTATCATAACAGTTTTAGAGAAATTTAATTGAAATGTGAATGTTTTTTCAATTAACGATGATCATTATAATTTTTATTCAGCTTCGACATGACTATTGTAATCTTCGTGCGAAGGAGGTTGTTTTTGTGTTCCTAATATAATTGATTTATATATATCAGTTTCGAAAAAAAATTATATCATACAAGCTTTCCCCCCGCAGCTCCGCTCGCGTGGAGTTCGGTTAAATCACGTTTATAAGAGAACCTTTCAAAAGTCTAGGATAAAAAGTATCCTATGTTCTTTCTCAAGGACAACTCTGTATCTGTACCAAATTTCATGAAAATCAGTTCAGTGGTTAAGGCGTGAAAGCGTAATAGACCAACAGACAGACAGAGTTACTTTCGCATTTATAATATTAGTAGGGAATCATGTGTATTATTACTATTCCAGTTAAACAGCAATGGCAGTTTCTGTGAAGATTTATCAGAAGGAAAGATCACGTTACCCATCATACACGCATGCAAAACTCAGTGGGAAGCGAAGTTTAACGTGAGTACACTAAAACTCAGTTACTATTTGTATACATACGAGAACGTATTTGTGTGGATCAAACATAGCAGTTTTTACTGTAACTCTTTGATAAATACGGAATCCGGATAATCCCTACTTAATATTATAAATGCGAAAGTAACTCTGTCTGTCTGTTACACTTTCACGCCTAAACCACTGAACTGATTTTAATGAAATTTGGTACAGACATAGGGTTGACCTTGAGAAAGAAGATAGAATAGTTTTTATCCCGGACTTTTTAAAGCTTCTCTTGGAAACGCGATATAACCGAACACCACGCGGGCGAAGCTGCGGGGGAAAGCTAGTTCTTCATAATTGTATCATGTTATTTCATAAACTTGATGAGTTACATATCAATTTAAAGTTAAGAGTTTTGAGAACTTCGTGTGATTTTCGGACGAAATCAGGTTCGCTTAGGAAGTTTGTTCCTTGATCCTCTATTTCTAATACTTTATTGATGTTAATTTTTGTCATTATTTTTGGTGTTTTGTAAATAAATATGAACATTACTAAATTCTAATTCAATGGTAGTAAAGTATTTCATGACCATTTATTATTACTATCAGGTATCTTGCAGCAGCGTACCCGTGATATTGACCTGAAGAAATACTGTATGTGTTTGTTGTAGAAGGCGGCCAGCATACAGTACACGAGAAACAGACTCAGTGAACTTGATAGAGAAGCTCGGGCTGAGGTGAATCAAGTATATACATATAGTATTCATTGAAGTATGGTTGTTTTTTATTTTTTTTTATTCTTACAGGTCGCCCGTTTAGGTGGAAACCCACTACTGGAAAAATGTTTGAATGATCTCAGTAGCTGGAAGGATGACGTAAAGACCAAATAATTATCACACTATTTTGTTACACGGGACACTATTAGCCAATAATATTTAAAAGGTGTGGGGTACAAAGACTCGCAAGTCTTCAAAATATATTTTTGTTACATTGTTTATCCGATATTATAAAACATGAATATACAAGCATTTTTTGTGTTTTTTCTATTTCGACAAATTATTTTAATTTATTCACGCTTTGTTCATGTACAAGATTATAAATCTTCTTAAATTTCCTACATAACAAGACCCTTCCCAATTTATAAAATGTAATTTATGAACGTTCTTGTCACAATAATCAAAGTGGACTAAATACATATAATATATTCTTTCCTTTCATTTACAGAAAAAAAATAATGTAAGTAATTGTGTTATGATTCTTAGTCATTAAAATCTAATGAGAAAAACAACCACATGAATGAGTGATTGAGTTTTTAAAGTTTTGTTAACTTAGCAAATACACAAGGGCTGTCACATATATAAGAATTTAATCCAATACAAAGAAAAAACATTATTTTTTAAATAATTTATTCAAAGATTTTACTTTTGTTAACAAAGTCCATCATCTTTATACATATATTACCATTTAGTGACAGAAATTTATATTAAGTAATGGCATAGTTACTATGCCATAGTATTTCGTCAACCTCAAGTATGAGTATAAATGACAACAAAAAGGTAATCTTTTGTTTCAAATTGGAATTAATTCTCTTACTATACTGATGTGTTTTATGTTAGTATCAACGAGGATTGTATATTTGATCCCATACCTACATTATGAGTTATCATTTGAATGATAGCATTAAAAATATGTCTTAAAAATATAATTTCAATATCTAATTTCAACAGCCACTTACTAGTAGACGAAAAATATTTAACAAAATGAAATTATATTTCAGCGAAGTTAATTCCACAGACGCTTAGCCGAGAAGCGCTTTGTTATCTCGCTTCAAACGATTTCTATGTAGGTATCACAGCAATGCAACGTAGAATGTAATATACTTTAATAAATCGTAAACTAGTATTAACCTTTATTACGATACATAACATTAAGTTTTGAACACATTCCGTCGTTGCGTATAAAAATCTTATTGACTTAATATCGTAATTTCACTTAACCTTTCCTCAAGTCATTACTAATTACTTGTTGATATCTAATACTTTATTATCTACTTTACTTATACCCAGTATGGGGTTACACTAAGGTTCTGTATGAAAAGCTTCAGTAATTTCCAGTATTATTCTGTTCTGCTTCATTAGTATCCGTAATAGATATCAATTAGTTCCTTTCATAAACACAAACACTCCTCCACGTCGTGTCTACTGTCACTAATACTGTTATTGTTTATACTTTACACTGGATTTAAACTAACGCTTCCAATACAAATGAAATCATTACATAATGGAAGTATGAATTAAAGTGGTTGTTTTAACAAGGTGTTTATTCCCTTTATTAATTAATTAATTAATAATTAATAAAGAGAAAAGATTTATTTGTTTATTTGTAATGAATAGGCTCCGAAACTACTGGACCGATTTCAAAAATTCTTTCACCTTTGGAAAGCTACATTATTCCCGATTAAAATACTCTATATTATATTTTTAAAAAAATTAGGGATCCTTACTTAAACTCCAATAATGTAACCCAAAGTGTAAAAAAATGACCTGAAAAATTCCTTACGTCGCGTGCGCTGCGAAAACTATTGATGATAGAACAAAATCATTTACCACGACTTTGCAGAACTCATCATTATCTACATTCTACAAGAAGTGTCGCGACAGCATATGTCTAAATATTATAGTTATGTCACAGTAAGCAGTTTTTTATTTTAATAATTTAATTAATATGCCACCGCTTGAAAAGGCTCTTTATTTGTAACTTGGTATTAATCCTTATCAAAATACTTTATATTCAAGACGGCTTCAATACGTTTTTATAACTTTTTGAATTATTCAATTCGGACATTAGAAAAAAGTCGCCGCTCACCGCGCTCAGCTAGCCAGCATGCGATGTAGGCTCTATGTAAGCGTCACTGGGATACGGGGGGGGGGGGGAGTCAATCCCAACTAATATTATAAATGCGAAAGTAACTCTGTCTGTCTGTCTGTTACGCTTTCCCGCTTAAACCTCTCAAACGATTTTGATGAAATTTGGCACAGACAATTTTTAGACCCTGAGAAAAATATAGGCTACCTTTTATTGCGAAAAAGGGGATGAAGGTCGAAATAGGGGTTAAAAGTTTGTACGGGATTTCTGAATTTTAAAAGAGAAAACCATAAACTTTATATTTAAGCACTTGATAGGATATATTTAAACATTTGTTCTAGCGTTTTTGAAATTTCAACCAGTGAGGGGTTGAATTAAGGGTTGAAAGTTTGTATGGGATTTCTTAATTTTAGAAGATAAAACCATGAAACTTTAAAATTATAGATCATTTAGTTTTGAAATAATTGAGATATTGGAGTTTTGAGACAGCACATTCGCGATTTTCTCATAGTGCACTTGGGAAAGCCCCATACAAGGCCGTCTCAAATTCGTTTGACGTGAAAGTCGTTGTTATGGAGTAAAAGTAATTAATTAATTTAGTCTTATAAAAAAGGGTTTCTTTTCTATATTGTAAATAAGTTTTTGCAAACCGTAATGTATATAAAAAGGCATAGCTAACTCATGTTCAATGATATGATTTAGGCACAATACATTACTATAATTCAATGCCACATTACTCGAAAGTTTTTGATTTAAAGATTATAAGCATTTCAAAAATGTATAATACTTATACATTTTTGAAATGCTTATAATCTTCTCATGGCGTTTTTGTTAAAAAATGTTATGTATAATAAATAAATTAATTAAAATTAACCACCATAGTTTAAATGGTATAATTTTCGGCTTACTTTTTTTTTATCGAGACTTACCCCTTCACTGCTGTTTGCCGATGTCGAGATATTTATTGTATTACGATCTTTTTACATTAGTTTACACAAGGAGAAAAATAGTTGCGCATATTTGAGAATTTACTGATACGGTGCCAAAATATATTTTAATATATTTATATTTCTTTTTATTTTTTAAATAAATTAATAAGCATAATTTTCAAAATTATTATTTTTTATATTAAGACTTATACTTTCACATATACTATGTGTGCAAAATTATAGATCATTCAGTTTTGAAATAACTCAGATACAGAGTTTTGAGACAAACATACGCGATTGTCCCACTGTGCGCCGCTGCCGTCGGTCGTCGGTAGCCGCACAGTGGGAAAACCCCATACAAGGCCGTCTCAAAACCCATTCACATGAAAGTTGTTGCTATGCAGTAAAACTAATACATTAATTTAGTCTTATAAATAAGCTTTCTTTTCTATATTTTTTAAATTATTTTTTGCAAACCATAATATATATTAAAAGGCATCAAAGTTGACTCATGTTCAATGGTGTTATTTTGGCCCAGTAGGTAAATTATACTATGTACAATTCAACGCCACATTACTTGAAAGTTTTACTAACATTATAAATGCGAAAATAACTCTGTCTGTCTGTCTGTCTGTTACACTTTCACGCCTAAACCACTGAACTGATTTTAATGAAATTTGGTACAGAAATAGAGTTGACCTGGAGAAAGAACATAGGATAGTTTTTATCCCAGACTTTTGAAAGGTTCTCTTGGAAACCCGATATAACCGAAATCCACGCGGGCGAAGCCGCGGGCGGAAAGCTAGTTAACTATAAAATACGATGTAACTACAGTACTTTATAATTAAATAACATCCTACGAACATTTAAAAAATCTTTTAGATGTTCATAATTTATTCTTTTTTTATTTTATCTATCTGATTGCTTTTAACTTTATATTGGAGTTTTATTTTCAGGTCGTATGATAGTAAATACTTAAACATACCATACAGTGACTCATTGCTGAATTCAATTGAACAGGTTTGGAAAATAATATGATCAATTCCTAAAGGCTAAAATTATTGTAAAGTAATAATAAAAAATCTTCATAATATACTAAATAGTAATCGTTGCAATAAGTTAAGATATATATTGTTTTAATTTGCTTCTTCTAATTCTGATAAGCAATTTTGTTCATTATTTACAGTTTATTTGTTTTTGCTCATTTGCTGCAGGATTACGTTGGGAAGGTTGTGGTTGCACTTTCCCACCGTAACTGGCTAGTTTGGCAAATAGTTTTGTTTTTGATTTATTCTGTGCATTCGTTTGATTTACTTAAAAAAGCACCTATTTCAAACCATTCGTCTTAGTCGTTATTTGGATGCCAATTTGAAGAAAATCATTGTCAAGGTAATCCAGCGAAACGGGTATTTCGGGCACCCAGAAAATCTTCTTCTTACGATGCTTGGCGATGACAGAGAGGTTATAAGGGATATTGCATACCGAAGAATTGTCAAAGTAAGATTAGAGAAGGCTCAAGGACTGCGGATGTTTAAGGTCCCTACATTTCATTTTGACGCCAAAGATTATACTGATATTATTACGTGGCGATATTACGAGATAACGGAACCCCCTTTTACTTTAACAATTACTGAAGAAATTTTGAAACATGTGGTCAAAAACGGGCTCAGGATGTGTCAGATTATTGATTTTACATGTCACACTCAAGCCGTAGAGCGCTGTATCAAGTTGGTGACAGAAGCATCAAATGCAGTTTGTGGGGATAATAAAAGAGACGGTTTCATTAGAGCGAGACTGCTTTCGCCTAAACGAATGCCTACTTTTAATACGAAAAAACAGTTTGAAATTTAAGTTTGCTTTTTAATTTTAAATTTTTGCAGTAAATAAATAAAAAATATTGCAGTAAATAATCGGATTTTTTTTTATTTCATCTCCTTTGGTTCACCTCAAAATATTGCGACTGGTAAGTGTAATTTTTAACAGTTGTTGTATTATAAGACAACTTTTCGTCCCTATTCCGTTAAGATAAAACGATTTTTTTTTTTGCTCCATACATTTTCGCTCCACCCTAATGTATAACAAGTTACATTTATAAAACGGATACAATATTGAATATAAAAAGGTTATTAGTCCTCAAATTTCTTGTGCGCATCATATTACTGTCAAGTCGAGTTCATCGTCCTCAGTTACACCACTCACATATGGGAGAGATTACGAATATCACCGCAAGTGAACGTAATCCGAACCTAGAAGACTGTCTCCTTTTATTGAATTAGATAATAGTATGAATTGAATAAACATTATAATGTCGAAGTGGTGGCTAGATTCAATTTCAGTCTGTAGAGTTTTTCTTTTATACTAAAAAGTAATAAAACATTAATTTGGATTTTAGTAACAGAACTTAATGAATGTTTGATTCATCTACTCAAGTCATGATAGTTTACCTCCTAAAGTAATTGAGACTCGATATTCCGGAGGTTGCAGATTTGATACTGCTGAAATTTATATTGTTTGACTACTATTGACAAAATTAACAAAATCATGGAAAAAGAGTTATTTTGTTATAAACATTTCCTCTTTGGAAGCGAAATTCACCCCACCGTTTCATATAGTTATTTCAGGCCATTGTTTGCTTATCTCGTTTAGCGTTGGAGCGGTGGCCTCACTTGTGGGCATTAAAAATATAACTTAGTATTATTTAGTCGGTAACAAAGTATCAAAAATCTATCTCAGCCAATTAAATTATTTCAGTAATGAATATATATTTCTAAACTTTAATCCTCTTCTAAATCCTTTCAAATCACTCACCCTGCGGCTGTTAGAAAAAAAGGTATTGAAGTAAAATTTATTTAAGATATACGTCAAAGGAATAATTTAATCTTTAATTTAGTTTGACTTCTCTACTAATTACTGAAGCAGCTTATCAATGTAGAACAAAATATTCATTGATTTTATAAAATTAACATTTCAATTAAGAGTTCCCAGACCTATGACTTCTTCTTAGAGCAATGAAATAATCAAATTTAAATTATTGTGTCAATTACCCTAAAGTAATCGATCTGTAAGTTTTTGTTAGCTCTTAATAATGATAGCCCTATATAAATCTTGACTATTTAATTAGTGGACACAGTAAATACCCCCAGAGGTCGCCAAAGAATATGGCTATGTACGGTAACTATGACACGGCGGCCAAACTACTCTTCAGACCCATCTTCGACGTATGTACTTTATGAAATCAGTTAGCGGATGACTTTTCTGATGAGTAAAAATTGTGCAAGCAACCTTTATAATCTTCTATAAAAAATCCTTAAACTTTTGATTGTTTATGTTTTTTTAAGATAATAAATTTGTTAACGTTGTTATCATGATTTTGGTAAATAAGTAACATAATTATTCTAAATTGAAATGGACTTGTTTTACATTTCAAGATTTTGATAAAATAGGCATTCTATCACAAGATCTTCTATAGTTAGTTTAAAGCTAATAACTCTTTATGGCTGACGTGCAGCGCAACTGTTCTTCTCATTTGTTTTGTTTATTATATGAATCAGGGGTGTCCAAACTAAGTGGGACCGAGAGCCAATAAAATTGATTAAATACATTGGTGGGCTGCAAAATATTTATAAAAATAAAATGCTCGTAATAATAATATCGTAATTTTATTAACTACTTTTCCATTAATTTGTCTTTTATAATTTTGTCAATATCAACCTCAATATTAGCATTAGCTAGGCCGCAGTGCATGTTTAAGTAAAGTATCTGTCATTGAAGACCTGTATTTCGATTTAATTAGCTTCATTGTTGAATATGCACTCTCACAAAGGTAGGTACTGCCCATCATCGAGCCCATTTTTTGCCCGAAATTTGCCAGTTTCGGGAAACGTTCAGCGAGGAGCTTAAAAAAATCTATCCCTGTTTCTGTTCTGCCCTTGTAAAAGGGGTCTGATTGCAGATCACACAGTTCTAGTTGATAATAATCAATCGTCATACTCTCAACTGCAATAGTTAATGGATTGGTGAAGAGTGCTATATCACTCAAAATTTTTTGAAAATCTGCAAAACGTCGCTCGAATTCGACGATTATTTCGTCTATGTATTTGAGGTTGTCCAAAAAAATGATGTGTGCGACGTTATCGAACATACCCTTTAAAAAATTTGAATTTCATCGCGATAAAAATAATTAGGCCGCGCGCGGCCCGTGGGCCATGGCTTGGACAGCCCTGATATAAATGATGCTGTTTACATAATACATGTAAAATTCAGAGAGCAAGATAGTTTTAAACCACTAGGTTTGTAAAAAATTACTGTGAATAAAAGAAAGATTTCTTGCAAATGGTTATGTCTGAACTTTCTTAGATTCTTTATGTAAAAAAACTGTTATTTTACTTGGATCCACTTTTATCTATTTTTTATTAAATTATTAGAAAAAAGGCTAACAAATAATATATTTATTTAAGTACAATTTTTTTTATATATATGTAACTTTAAATTTGTTATGAATTTGATAACAGTTATTTCAGTTTTACCAAAAATGATTGTTCTACAAACTTTCGTTCAACATTAATCAAAATTATTTTCACAGTTTCGGCTTTTGGAACGTTTATATCAGAAATAAATTTGAAAGGGTTTAAATAACTTTTACACAAGTTAAACATACTTTCTTCTTGATTCAAACAACTTATTAAGAACTATTTTACTCTTAATTACTAAATAGTTTAAGGTTTTGATCAATATTAGAGTTTATGTTACGAAAATTATACTTATTATTCGAAATAACGGAATAAAAAATTCAGAGTTTAAAATAATTATTATATCGTGATTCTTATCAGATCCAAAAACATAAATTGGGGTACAAATAAAAAAACATTCTGATAAAATATTCAAGTGTTACTTAATGAAAACATATTCATATTTCTTTACATTAAAACTTAAAAATTAATTCTTTAAAACCTATACCTATTGTTCATTAACGAAAACTTTAACAAATTTCATATTATAGATTTGCATGTCTATCCCTACAAGTACAGAATTTAAACAAGTTTTAATATTTTGCAGTAATATACAAATCTTACCAAAATTATAACTAAATCACGTATATAAAAAACAGACATTATATTGAATAAATGAAAACGTGTCCGGTATACATTTTACAACAACTTTATCTAAGCTTGGCCCAAAAACAAAGGGTCGAAAGGAATTGTGATAAAGGTATTATAAGTCAATTTATCAGGGTTAGACACTTACGCTTACTTAATAGATTAAAACAAACTTTTGAATAAGAACGATCTCTTTGAAATTTGTATAGGTACTTTATTAGAAACAGAAACTTCGATTAAAAGCCAAATAGTTATTATAATATATTTATTGCATTATTGAAATAAACGTAAGACTGTCTTTTAAGACTCCACACTTTTATACAATACAATCCTAAAAATATATTCTCATCTATATTATATTTTACTAACATTATATTTTTAGGGCAGTCAAAGTTTAAAAAATTCTTTTAAATAGTTAAATTCAATAATAAAACCATGATAATTTTTAAGCTTATTTATGTGAATATATTATCTATAGTAATAAAGATTGCGGGTGATTTTTTTAATATTTAAATCACATATCCCCTATCGAATGATGTTTCTATTCTTGTAGCTGTTAATTTAATGGCACTTTTTAAAAGTCAAAATAGTTATATATGTTATTGAATTTAATTTCCAATTAATGTCCAGCTTAAGTCGTTTGTTATAAAGAAGACATAATACTAGTATCGGGTAATCTATGAATGAGCTGTTCGTTAGATTAAATATTTGCAAATAAGTCAAATTATATTTATAAATTCTTCACAAAAAAATCAAACAAAAATTTTATGGACTTTTAATAATACAAGCATAGTACGTCATTGTAATCCTCTTGTTTATAATGTAAGAATGTGTGTACTTGCTTGTGTGTACGTATGTCTTTGTATGTGTGCGTGTATGTAGGACTACAGTTGCCTACATTGTAGATGACTATGTAAAGCAAGCAAAAGACCTCCTTTATTTAATCTTAAGCTTATAAAACATCATTTGTTATAATAAATAAATGAAATATTTGTAAAAAGGGAAGGGAATGGTCTTTTATAACCAGAAATTTAATTCTACTACGATTTATTTGACAAAAGTGCTTTCTGAGAACAAACTCATTAAGACGAAATGAACTCAACAAACTACATCAACGCCTTAAGACAAACTCAAGTTTCATTAGCTGTAATTTACAAACTTGCTGTGATACATTTTTATTGTATGGTCTTATTATACACTATTATTATATTCTGCTTTATTTACATAGCTCTAAGTATTACTAAGGATTAAACTCGTAACTATATTTATAGTTATAAGCAATAATATTTGTATTTATGTGTATTGTATTAATATTTGTATTTATGTGTATTGTAATATTTTATTAGTTACTATAGTCATTGGGTATTTGTATATTTTATATTGATTTATATATGCTGCTGGTCTAACAGTTACATAGTTAGTTATAAAATTTATAAAAGAAAATGAAAATATATTATATTGATTGAGATCCCTCTCCAGTGTAAACTGACTTATGTCTGTAGAGTATTCGCAGACGCAGTATAGCGTGGGAGCGGGTCTAGGAGCGGCCTCCAGTGAAAGTGAGCCGGCGCAATATCCACTGTGTCTCAACATCGCTCGGTAACATGATGTAGCATATGGACACTTGCTGCGCGACGTGCGACCGCTGTATATTGTGAATATTAAAATTATACTTTAGTATGTATTGTACATTTGGTATATTATTTATCTAATCTTTCTTCATTAGAAAATATAGAAATATTAAAAAGATGATATCACAATATAATAAGGGCTACTAAAATAACATTTTTTCTGTAAAAGTTAATGAGTGTTTTCAACACGATAAAGGAAAAACTACGTCTCTTTACTGACATTCAATAAATCTGATTGTATTCAATGTTTGCAGCGTCGTTTTATCAAGTGGTTATACTAACAGGAAGTGTTTGTCACTGTCAAGCGGCGTGTCACACTCGCGACACAGAAGACCCTCTTGTATGACCAACGTGACACCTTCATACGTGTCGCTGATGGCGTGACACGCGACGTCCTTGATGGGAGGGCGGGCTTTGTTCTGAAAATAATATATTATTATATAATTGCAGTTTGTTAATTGTAGATAAATAAGTAGTAGTATATACAAGTAGCAGTAGAGTTATATGACGTACATACCTTGGGCAGCTTAATCAAGTGCTCAGTAGAACACAGAGGTAGAACCTCCTCGAACGGGTTGTGGTCTCGAATCTGATGCTCTTTCAGTTGACCTGAAAAATATTATACGTATTAATGTGTGTATTGAACTCATTTTATTGTAAATGAAACTAATATTTTTCGCATAGACTACGCTACTTGATTTTTGATAAAAACTACATACTCCCGACGTTTCGGCTACTTTTCAGCAACCGTGATCACGAACAGACGAGATGTGAGCGTTTATTTTTATTGTATAATGAGACTAGTAAACCCGACGAACTCCGTTTCGCCACCAGGCTTTGTTTTATGTAACATTTCGTTTGGTGATTAAAAGATAAAGAATTTTTTTATTGTTTTATATTTGAAAAGGAAAATTTTAATTTCTTTTCACAACAGTAATGAATTCATTTCGATTACAGAAATGTAGTGTTATTTAGTTGAACTTCTCTAAGTAAATGAAAGTGAATCAAAGTAGATCAAAATAGATACTTATGAAAGTAAATCAAAGTAGATACCGAATCGAAGCGTTATAAGTGTCCGCAAATTATCCGTTTCATTGAAGTGCTCCTTTGTAAACCACATTTTTTGTTTTTTGGTCTAACGTTAACACAAATAAAGCGGATGGTTTCCGAACTCCTGAACACGCAAAGTATAACTGCCCATGTGAAAAACAATGATTTTCTAAATTTATCCCGCAAATACTTAATGGTTTTAAGAGTTTAAACTACAAACACAATACCGGTTTGTCACATGAAATTACCTGAGCAGAGAACAATGAGTAGCCTTCAAACAATGTATCATGCACCGGCACCATCTACTTAAAATATGCAAACGAATGCAAAACCGTGGAAATCGGTTCGTTCGTTCTGGAGTTATAGCGTCAGGAAGGAAAACCGGACTTATTTTTATATAGTAGATTTAAGACTTGCGAGTATTCATTTAAATGAAAGTAATATTTTCGGAATACTTTGCGTATTTTATTCTTTTTAAAAACACCACACTCCCGACAACTCGTCTGCCTTAATCATGGTTGCTGACAAGTAACCGAAACGTCGGGTGTATATATAATAGTTTTTAAAATAATAAAATACGCGAAACAGTCGGAAAATATTAGTTTCATCTGTTTATATAGTACTTACAGTTGTATTATTCACCGAGACGTACGAATCTCAGCACACATCTCGTACATTTAATCTCCAGCTCCTTGTCCTGGTGTTGTTTGAGATGGTCCATGTAGAGGAGCACGTTGGCCGTCAGCTCACAGCCTTCAGCGTACACTGGAATCATCTGAAGACAGATATACGATGATTTTAATTTCTTCTACGTAGTATACTATTTCATGTGACCTATTAAAATTAATATTGAAACTGAAATAAATGAATTCCTCCTTACGAAACGAATGTTTATTTAAGCCGTTTTTAAATTACTTTAAGAGTTTTGAATAAAGAGCAAATATGTTCTACAAAATTGTTATTAAGACATGAAAATTTTATTTTGATTTTATGTGACATGAAAATTTGGTTTATTTTGTTAAAACTAGGCACTATTTAAGCTTATTGAGCGGCAAATGTCATAATATATTATAATATAATCGCAAAACAGTATGAGTAATCACTAGTAGATACTCACAGGCTCTACTTCATCAGCAGGTTTTGGTTCTTCCCTGACGGTGTTGGCTCGTGCTAGTTCCTCAGTTAAGTACGCGCTTGTGTGTTGTGTCACGAGGAGATGAGATAGAATGTCCGTGCCTGGAGTAATATTATATTAGAACAACAAAGTTTTTCATAAATAATTGCAAATATTTACGAACTGTATACAATTTTTGCGTCGTGACAATAAAATCTGTTAATACTACATACTTGTTTAATTTAACGATGCCGTCTGGGGATTAAAATCTTAATATTTTATTAGTTACTATAGTCATTGGTTAATTGTATATTTTATATTGATCTATATATGCTGCTGGTCTAACAGTTACATAGTTAGTTATAAAATTTATAAAAGAAAATGAAAATATATTATATTGATTGACATCCTATAACCAGTGTAAACTGACTTATGTCTGTAGAGTATTCGCAGACGCAGTATAGCGTGGGAGCGGGTCTAGGAGTGGCCTCCAGTGAAAGTGAGCCGGCGCAATATCCACTGTGTCTCAACATCGCTCGGTAACATGATGTAGCATATGGACACTTGCTGCGCGACGTGCGACCGCTGTATATTGAGAATATTAAAATTATACTTTAGTATGTATTAAACATTTGGTATATTATTTATCTAATCTTTCTTCATTAGAAAATATAGAAATATTAAAAAGATGATATCACAATATAATAAGAGCTACTAAAATAACATTTTTTTGTAAAAGTTAATGAGTGTTTTCAACACGATAAAGGAAAAACTTTACTGACATTCCATAAATCTGATTGTATTCAATGTTTGCAGCGTCGTTTTATCAAGTGTTTATACTAACAGGAAGTGTTTGTCACTGTCAAGCGGCGTGTCACACTCGCGACCAGTGGCGGCTGGTGGGTTATCGAACTGGTGGTTCACTTTACTAAAATATTGACAAAAACAACAATTGACATAAAATATGTTTATTTTTTGTACATTAAATCAATGCGACGACATTTTTCTGTAGCGAAATGTTCTATCACCTTTTTATTAAAATTTGGTATTTTTTCTATAAATTTCTTTTCAATACTAAGCACAGAAAGTGCATTTAGCCGATCCTGAGACATGGTATTTCTGAGAAAAGTTTTGATTCTTTTCAGTGTCGAAAAACATCGCTCGCTCTCTACTGAAGTCATTGGTATAGTATAGATGCTCCTTCATAACTATATCCAACTCTGATACAAAGTCTATTAATCCACGAAACACTCCAGCATTACTGGACTCAATAGTTTCATCGTGACCTCGCAAAGCTAACTCAAATGCACCACAAAACTTGACACAATCGATAAGACGTGATAAAATGTAACTGTTTTTATCAACTTGTTTATTATACTTTTGGATATTACTTCTATACACAGAATCTAGCTGATTACGAATATAGACTGTGCCTAACACAGACAAACTCATTACATTTTGTAGGTGTACTTGTGAAGAATCATGTTTTTTTATTTTTTCACTTAAATGCGTCAAATCCTTGATTCCAGTTTCTGTCCAAATCGATTCTCCGCCAAAAATAATGCAAGGAAAACAAAAGAATGCATTAAGACGCTCACATCCACACAACCATTTCTTTCTATTATACATTTCACTTTTAAAACTTCGTATAAATGCTTTATTTTTCGATTTACACTCTTGTTTTAAATTTAAAAAGGGCCGTGGCGGCCCGGCCAATTTTATGTTCACTTTACTTTGAAAAATTTTGTTATTTTCTTTAATATAATTGTCTCGTAGTGGACACTATGGAGCCTAATTCTCGTTGAAATTAAACCCAAATATGTTATACTGCTTTAATTATTATAAACGTGTACAAAGGTTCGAGTGCAAAGTTAGAAGTGACACAGCAAAATTGAAATGAATAAAATATGTAATAATAACATGTAGTCGGTAGATTAAAAACTGGTGATGAATTGAATATAAAAATATGAAGCGCCTGATTACAAACTATTTATAGCACAAACGTTATTGCTCTTAAATGGCTGTAGGCGCGAACATCTTCCCCCCTCGTTGAAAGGTTGCCTTTCAACATTGAAGATCTTCAGCCTTCGGAAGAGGGCAGATCCGCACGACTGGTCTTCGGATGGAACCTCGTGTGGTCTTAATGTCCGCTACGCGATGCACTCCGTCTGGTCCCGGATACAGATGAGTTATTCTCCCGAGACACCAGGATAAAGGGGGCACATCATCTTCCTGAATCAAAACCAAATCCCCTATATTGAGTTTGGTGAGATTTGTTCTCCATTTCGTTCGCTGCTGCAGCTCCGATATATATTCCTTTTGCCAGCGTCGCCAGAAGTGTTGTCGGATTTGTTCTAATCGCGCGTAACGCTGCGTGGTAGTGAGATTTTCAGTCTTCAAATCGGGCGATGGTAACGCAGTCAACGGCCTCCCAATAAGAAAGTGACCAGGAGTAAGAGCAAGGAAGTCGTCAGGAGAGGTTGATAGTGGATGTAAAGGACGACTGTTTAATATAGACTCCACTTGTGCAAATAATGTAGAAATTTCCTCAAATGTTAAATGAGAATTGCCCATGGCGCGCTTAATAAAGAATTTAGCGGATTTGACACCTGCTTCCCAGATACCTCCAAAGTGAGGAGCGTACGGAGGACTAAATATAAATTTGAATTTTTCGTGGGTTGCAAAGTCAATTAGCGATTGTTGATTTGTTTTAAAAAAAGAATATAACTCCTTGGCGGCTGATACGAAATTACGACCATTGTCACACCATATTTCCACTGGCTTGCCTCGACGTGACACGAAACGTCTTAAAGTCATTATAAAGGCGTCTTTTGTTAGGTCACTAACTGCTTCTAAATGTATGCATTTATAGCGCAAACAAATAAATAAACATAAATAGCATTTGATTAATCTCGCGCCACGACCTTTTCGATTTAATATAAAAAATGGACCGGCGAAGTCTATGCCTACAGAGACAAATGGAAAATTAGGGGTAACACGTTGATAGGGTAGATCACCCATTTTAGGGCTTAACGTTTTACCTTGAATCCGTCTACACCGTACGCACCTAAATACAGTTTGTCGTGCGAGATGTCTTCCATTGATAGGCCACACGTACCCTAATAGTTGCTAGTAAAAGCTGAGGGCCTGCGTGCATATTTCGTATATGTTCTTCTTCGAAGATCAGCCTCGTTAAATGATGTGATGAGTCTAAAAGAATTGGATATTTCTTATCGTAAGAATAATCAGATGCACCTAACCTACCACCGACTCTGATTAAATTATTATCATCTATGAATGGAGATAAGGATATAATTTTACATTTTGTACTTAATGGTTTCCCCTGAATTAATGTATTGTATTCAGTGGCAAAGGATTGTTTTTGAGCAACTACACACAAATATTGAAATGAGTCATTTTGCTCATCAAGTGTTAAGTTCCCGGTAAGTTTACATTTTTTATTTTTTAAATTGTGTATAAATCGCTTAATGTATCCTACAGTTCTTTGCAATATAGATAATTTTGAATAATTTTCGAATTTTATTATAGGTTCTGCGAACGTAGCTGCCCTTGACACGATAACAGGTATGTGCCTTTTATTATATTTGGACTTAGATAAATTATTTAATGTACTATTTTTTATTTCAGGAAGATCATCAAAAATTCTGTTTGAATTCAAGACTGGCCAACTGGACTCGGCTTTATATAGGTAAGTCGGACCTTTCCACCATAGATCGCAATTCTTCAACTCAGAGGCGTTGAGACCCCTGGAGATTAAATCAGCAGGGTTAAGATTGGTGGGCACATAACGCCAGCATGACGATAATGTTGTGTCTTGAATTTCTAGGACCCTATTAGCTACATAAGTTTTAAGCGTTCCAGGATCATTGTTAAGCCACCCCAGAACAACAGTTGAATCGCACCAATATACCCAACGATAAGGTTTGTATCTTATACTATTGGCTACGCTTTTAGAGAGTCTAGCG
Source organism: Danaus chrysippus (assembly GCA_916720795.1). Taxonomy (NCBI): domain Eukaryota; kingdom Metazoa; phylum Arthropoda; class Insecta; order Lepidoptera; family Nymphalidae; genus Danaus; species Danaus chrysippus. Next base: position 3,476,348 of record CAKASE010000077.1, on the reverse strand, counting down.
GCAAGTAAAGCAGCAGAAAGCTCTAAGCGGGGAACGGTAACAGGTTTTAATGGTGAAACCTTGGACTTAGCACATAGAAGTCTGACAGTTATTTGGTCATTGTCATCTATGGTCCTAACAAAGATGCAAGCTCCCAAAGCTTTCATAGATGCGTCACTGTATGTATGAAATTCTATAGTTTTTGGAGAATTACCAATGACCCTTCTTGGAATCTGCAAATTAGTAATGTGGATTAAGTTATTAACAAAATTAATCCAATCTCGCTCAATGTCTTGAAGGACTGGTTCATCCCAATCAAGTTTATGCTTCCATAAATTTTGTAAAATCATTTTAGATTGAATTGTACATGGACTTAAAAGGCCTAGAGGGTCAAAAATTTTAAATGAATTGGACATGATTGATCGTTTTGAAATTACAGAATTTTGTGCCGGAGTCTTAATTGGAAAATGTAGATTGTCAGCCTTGGGACACCAACCAATTCCTAAAGTACTAGAAGATTCACTAAAAATTAGATTTTCTTGAGTGTTAGATATATTGTTGAAAATAGTAGGTAAATTAGACTTATATTTTCTAAGATTGAAACATGCGGAATTTAACGCCCTTGAAACCGAACTTTGAATGTGAAGTAATGATGCCTCATCATCACTTCCTGTTATGAGATCATCGACATAAAAATCTCTTTGAATAACAGTTTTTACCATGTCATCATCACATTCCTCCCCGACCTGCCAGAGACACCGTGTTGATAGAAAACTTGCACTAACGGTCCCATAAGTAAGGGTGTTTAAACGGAGCGTTTCTATGGGCAAGGATTCATCTTCCCTCCATAAAATCAGTTGTAGATTTCGATCGTCTTCATGAACGAGTACTTGTCGGTACATTTTCTCGATATCAGCTGTTAACAAATATTTGTACTGACGCGCTCGTAATAAAATGGAGAAAAGCGAATCTTGAATGTTTGGCCCTGCCAATAAGATGTCGTTAACAGAATAACCAGAAGTAGTTGGAGCGGATCCATCAAAAACAACGCGAATCTTAGAACTCTCACTATTGTCCTTGAACACGGCATGATGACATAGAAAATAAGAATTATTTGGATTTTGTGTACAAACATTAGAAAGATGACCTAAATCGGCGTATTCACGGATAAATTCAACGTATTGGGCCTTTAAACAAGGATTTTTCCTAAACCGTTTTTCAAGGCCTAGAAAACGCTTCTTAGCTGCAGTATAGGAATCACCGAGACGATCTGGTGAGTCCGACTTAGGTAATTTGACACAAAACCGGCCTGACTGTAGTCGAATAGTGTTTTTAATAAAATGAAGTTCGCAAGCCCTATCATTTTTACTTAGGATAGGGTTGTGGGGCAGATCTTCCATCTCCCAGAACTTAGTAAGCATTGTATCAATAAATGAAGTAGGTTTTAATAGTTTAATGTGATTGCAATGAATTGTAGAATATTTGTTTGTTGATATAGTAATAGGACCGCCAACCAACCAACCTAGCTTTGAGCTAATTAATTTAGGGGACTTTGGACCTAAAGAACGCTGTTCGCTCCCTAGTATGTCCCAAAAAATATCGGATCCAATCAATATTTCAACTGGACCTGGTTGGTAAAAATAGGGATCGGCCAAACTTACATTTTTAGGTAATTTTAAGTTTGATTTATTTATTGTATGGTTAGGAATTTTTCCCGTTATGTCTTTTAGCACAAACAATGATAGCGTTACACTAAATGAACTATTTTTAGATATGATTTGGGCAGTACAACTTTCTTTTATTGTATCTGCAGGTCTATTGCTGATGCCTATTACATCAAGTTCAATAGGATTTGATTTGAGAGACAATTTTTGCATTAAAGATTTACTTATAAAAGACCATTGGCTGCCACAGTCTAGAAATGCGCGGACAGTTTCGCGTTGATTTGTCTTTGGATTTGACACTTCTATTAGGGCTGTAGACAGAATAACATCGTCAGAATCAAAATTACATAAAGCACTATTACTAATTGTGTTACTAACGGTGTCAACTGGATGAAGCAATGTATTATGACGCTTCTTGCATTCACGACATGGACCGGCACGACATTGATTAACAGAATGGCCTTGCCTTAAGCAATTAGGGCATAATTTTAATTTTTCTACTTCAGTCAATCTATCTGTATAAGTTTTTGATTTAAATATTGGACAATCATAAATACGGTGATGATTGTTGTCACAGATTACACAAGAATAACCCTTTGAAGCTGTAGAAGGAAAAGTTTTTACGAAGCTACGCTCAAATTTTGGTTGTTTATTATTATTTATTGGTTGAGGAGGGCGTTGTGTACTCTGCAATGTTTTGTTATAGTTGCAATTGCGATTTATAGCTTCCAGAACATCTGCACGATCAATTAAAAATTTATTAAATTGTTCTAGTGTGGGAAATTCGTCATAAGTGTTCCGCATCTCCTCCCACTTCATAAAAGTCGCTGAATCTAATTTTGAAGATAATATGAAAATTAATAAAGTATCCCAATGATTTGTTGGTTGCCCTAAACTAGATAAAGCTCGTAAATTCTTGGTCACGTGATCAACTAAAAATCGTAACGAAACTTCAGACTCACGACTTATCTGTTGAACGTTGAGTAAAGATTTTAAATGGTGGTTAATCAATAGCCGTTTATTGTTGTACCTCGAACATAACAAGTCCCACGCTTCCTTGTAATTTGATGAGGAAACCTCTAGATTTGAAATAATGCGGGCTGCCTCTCCTTCGAGATAAGACGTTAAATAATGAAATTTATGGACGTCTGATATATTCTGATTATTATGAATTAAATTTAAATATGTGTCGTGAAATTCAAGCCAGTGAAAATATGTGCCGTTAAATTTTTTAATTTCTATTTGTGGCAATTTTACGCCAAAGTTGCGATGATCGAGACCAAATTGAGCATCTTGAACTACTGATTCACGCCTAAACTCAGCTTTAATGTTCTCATATTTTTGTAAAATATTTTTTGCCTTAACGGTAATCACAATGAAGTCCTGTTCAATATCGTCTCTTTCATCAAGTTCAGTGTCAAGATCCTGACTGTTTATCACCTCTATTTGACTTTGCAACTCGTCGAACCTTGTTGACAAACCTTCGAATTTACTTAGTTTCAATGATAATTCAGCTAATTCTATTGCAGACAACTGAGATTGTTGACTGATTTTATCTATATAATTTTTAAACTTAGTGATTTGTCCCTTAATTGAACTACGCTTCGTGACTAGTTCTCTTAAGGTAACCTTGTTAGGGTTTGCACTATATTTCTCATCACTAATCATTTTTAAATTTTAATTAAAATTAAACAAATTAAAAACAAAATTAATATAAAATGAATAAAAAATGTGGTGCCGCCGTGTGGTGCCGGCTTAGAATGTCACCACCCCATTTCCTCCCGTGGGTGTCGTAAGAGGCGACTAAGGGAATAACAACCGGATGACGGGCAGCAGCGTCATCCGAGTACATTTTAAATCCGACTGCGATCGCCAACCCGCCTGCCAAGCGTGGCGATTATGGCAAGAACCCCCCAACATGCACAACACGACCACAAACCGGCCCCTAGTCCCCGGCGGCTCCGCTATTCCTGGTCATCGTGGTAGCGACCAAGGTAACGGCGGGGCAAGGGGTGCTAAGAATCTCCGGCAGAGATCCGGCTACCACAAACAACGACGGATCGACCTGGCAACACTAAACACGCGTACACTGCGGACCGACGAGAAGATTGTCGAACTAGAGGAAGAATTGAGCAGGTTACGATGGGGTATCCTAGGATTATCTGAAGTCCGAAGACAGGGGGAGGGCTCGATAATCCTTAAATCCGGTAACTTGCTCTATTTCCGGGAAGGCGACCTTCAGTCCCAGGGTGGTGTCGGGTTTCTCGTCCACAAGTCCCTTGTCCACAATGTAGTGAAGATCGAGAGTGTGTCGACCAGGGTGGCGCTCCTGATACTCAGAATAACCAAACGGTATTCGTTGAAGGTCATTCAGGTGTACGCCCCGACCTCGGCACACTCAGACGATGAGGTGGAAATTATGTATGATGACATCTCCAGAGCCCTACATAACTCCAGAACCCACTACAGCGTGGTCATGGGTGACTTCAATGCCAAGCTAGGAAAACGAAGCGGTGAAGAGTCACGACTGGGACATTTTGGGTTTGGAAGTCGGAATCATCGGGGCCACATGCTGGCTGGCTTCATGGAGAAGGAGGAACTCTTTATGATGAACTCCTTCTTCAAAAAGCCCGAACAGCGAAAGTGGACCTGGATCAGCCCCGACGGGGTAACCAAAAATGAGATAGACTTCATCATGTCGACAAAAAAGCACATATTCAATGATGTCTCTGTGATCAACTCGCTTAAGTGCGGCAGCGATCACCGCATGGTAAGAGGCACATTGAATCTTAATATCGTGCTCGAGAGATCTCGCTTGATGAAGCCTACTCTCCGGCCTATACCCATCCAAATCCAAAACTGCGAAAGTTTCCAGCTTGAACTCCAAAATCGCTTCGAATGCCTAAATGGCGATGTGGACGAGTACAATGACGGGTTTGTAGAAGCCGTCCGTACGGTGGGGTCCAAGTACTTTAAGACCCGCCGTACCAATGCCACCAGAAAGCTCTCAGACTATACTCTCGAGCTCATGGAGGAAAGACGTGAGATGGTTTTCCGTTCGTCAAGTGATGCTTGTCGATACCGGCAGCTCAGCAAGCGGATCTCAAAGTCTCTTAAGCGCGATCTGCGTCGGTATAATACCGAACATATCAAAGATGCTATAGAGCGGAACAGAGACTTGAAAGCTTTTGCAAGAGATCTGACTGCTGGACATAGCCGGTTAAACAAGCTGAAGACTGACGACGGCAGAATCATATCGTCGAGGCCCGAGCTTTTGAGGGAAGTCGAGACTTTCTATAGTCGGCTATACACGTACACAAGAGAGCCCGCTTCCAATCTCGCTGACGACCCAAGAGCGAGATTAACCCGACATTACTCCGAAGATATCCCGGACGTCAGCTTGCACGAGATTCGAATGGCTCTCAAACAGCTTAAAAACAACAGGGCACCGGGTGATGATGGAATAACGGCCGAGCTACTGAAGGCGGGTGGAGAACCGATCCTTAGGGCCCTTCAGAAACTGTTTAATTCCGTCATACTCGAAGGACAAACTCCACAAGCGTGGCACAGAAGTGTGGTGGTATTGTTTTTCAAAAAGGGTGATAACACCCTGCTGAAAAACTACAGACCCATCTCACTTCTGAGTCATGTCTACAAGCTGTTTTCGAGAGTCCTAACGAATCGCCTTGCACGCAGGTTAGACGACTTCCAGCCTCCCGAACAAGCCGGTTTCCGAAAAGGCTTTAGTGTAGTAGACCACATACATACGCTGCGGCAGGTTATACAGAAGACCGAGGAGTATAATCTACCTCTTTGCTTGGCGTTTGTGGACTATGAAAAAGCCTTTGATTCGATCGAGACCTGGGCTGTACTGCAGTCTCTCCAGCGGTGCCAAGTAGACTACCGGTATATTGAAGCGCTGAAGGGTTTGTACGAAAACGCCACCATGTCAGTCCGATTACAGGATCAGACCTCGAAACCAATACCTCTGCAGCGTGGTGTCAGACAAGGGGATGTTATCTCCCCAAAACTGTTCACCGCTGCATTGGAGGACGTCTTTAAGGTTCTGGACTGGAAAGGACTTGGCATCAACATAAATGGCGAGTACTTATCACACCTTCGGTTTGCTGATGATATCGTAGTCATGGCTGAGACCGCGAAGGACCTGAGTACAATGCTCGATGATCTCAATAGAGCCTCCGAACGAGTTGGTCTTAAGATGAACATGGAGAAGACGAAAATCATGTCTAATGTCCATGTTGTACCGACTCCTATTAAGATCGGAGGCTCTACGCTCGAAGTTGTTGACAGCTACGTATACCTGGGACAAACGGTCCAGTTAGGTAAGTCCAACTTCGAGAAAGAGGTCAATCGTCGAATCCAACTCGGCTGGGCTGCGTTCGGGAAGCTACGTAGAATCTTCTCGTCCAGAATACCGCAGTGTCTCAAGACAAAAGTCTTCGACCAGTGTGTGTTGCCAGTGCTAACATACGGCACTGAGACGTGGCCGCTCACGATGGGCCTTATTAGAAAGCTCAAGGTCACTCAAAGGGCAATGGAGAGGGCTATGCTCGGAGTTTCACTGCGTGATCAAATCAGGAATGAGGAGATCCGCAGAAGAACGGGAGTCACCGACATAGCCCGAAGAATTGCAGTACTTAAGTGGCAGTGGGCAGGGCACATCGCTCGCAGAACCGATGCCCGATGGGGCCAACGGGTTCTCGAGTGGCAACCACGAGCCGGAAGACGCAGTGTGGGTAGGCCCCCAACAAGGTGGTCCGACGACCTGGTGAAGGTCGCGGGAATCCGCTGGATGCGGGTGGCACAAGACCGGTCGTCGTGGAGATCCTTGGGGGAGGCCTATGTCCTGCAGTGGACGTCTTTTGGCTGATGATGATGATGATGATGAATAAAAAATGTTTAAAGTTTTAACGGTAAAGTTGGTCAACAATGGTTAAATAGAAATGAATATAAAAATAAATAATTTCCGCGGATAAATAAAATAAGAAAAAGAAAATATCTCACGCTCCTCGCTTTAGTTGAATCCACGAACAACAGCTGATCAACGCAGGTGCGGCGCGATGGACTTTGAACCGCGCCACGCGGCACGCTGAAATGTTCGGCAAAACAACTTGAAATAATGTTGATATAATATTTACGATAATTTGTTTCTAAAATGAAAAGAAAATAGTAACAATGATTGTAATTTGCAATTTAATAAATTATGTTTTATGCGTGAATAAATGAATATGTAAAATTAAAAAAAATTAAAGTTGGATGTAATTAAACTATTTACACACTTGGTTTCTTATTAAACAGATTTGGATTATTGAAGGAAAATTGTGAAGGATATTTAAGATTTATGGATAGGTATTAAATGGGATCATGAACAAAGAACAAAGGAAAGTTCACTTAACTTATAGGGATACACCGTGCTGAGCTGCGAAGGGGACGCTTCAGCTGGATCACTGCCTTCGGCCGACGATTTTAGCTGTATCTCGTTTGTTTAAGCGATGGTGCTTTCAACTGTTCTTCGAGGTGATGACGATCGACGATCAATGATGGCGATCGACGACGATGATTTAAAATTGTTTGTGTTCTATTCGTTTTGATTTATATATCTGTCCTGTCACGGTCGCCAATTTATGTCTCGTAGTGGACACTATGGAGCCTAATTCTCGTTGAAATTAAACCCAAATATGTTATACTGCTTTAATTATTATAAACGTGTACAAAGGTTCGAGTGCAAAGTTAGAAGTGACACAGCAAAATTGAAATGAATAAAATATGTAATAATAACATGTAGTCGGTAGATTAAAAACTGGTGATGAATTGAATATAAAAATATGAAGCGCCTGATTACAAACTATTTATAGCACAAACGTTATTGCTCTTAAATGGCTGTAGGCGCGAACAATAATCAATATTTATACTCATTTTCAACTAATAAAAAACACAGTACAGAATAAAAGTTCTATTATAGAAACGAAATAAAAACTAAAACGAATTACGGAAATAATTATAAACAATAACGAATTAACGCGTCACGCATACAGTGAAAGTTGAAACAATACCAATAACGATTAACGAGATGTCAATCATAGCACCCATCCTTTCGGCCGGCCCCTTGCCGGCCGGCTCAATACGTCATACATCGGGTGCTCTCGGTAACCTTCGGCCGCTTCGTGCGGCGCTCGAGAACCGACTCGTTACTTGGTACATTTCTATGAACTATCTTTTGTCTCACGCGTCAGGCGTATTAATGCGTGTCTCATACAAGATGTATTAGCAGTCCTCGTGCACTCGCCGGAGCGCACGATATGAGTTTAGTAAAGCGCTCAAACTTTTTGACCATAATTGGAAATTAAATTTTTTATACCTTTTTGTATGTTTAAAAAATAAATATTAAAATGGTAATTTAAAAAATAAGATGACATAATATTTTGTAATTTTTAAATATTTTGAATTGGTGGTTCAGCGCACCGGTGCACTTAAGGTACAGCCGCCACTGCTCGCGACACAGAAGACCCTCTTGTATGACCAACGTGACACCTTCATACGTGTCGCTGATGGCGTGAAACGCGACGTCCTTGATTTTCCTTTGTTCTGAAAAAAATATATTATTATATAATTGCAGTTTGTTAATTGTAGATAAATAAGTAGCAGAATATACAAGTAGCAGTAGAGTTATATGACGTACATACCTTGGGCAGGTTAATCAAGTGCTCAGTAGAACACAGAGGTAGAACCTCCTCGAACGGGTTGTGGTCTCGAATCTGATGCTCTTTCAGTTGACCTGAAAAATATTATACGTATTAATGTGTGTATTGAACTCATTTTATTGTAAATGAAACTAATATTTTTCGGATATACTACGCTACTTGATTTTTGATAAAAACTACATACTCCCGACGTTTCGGCTACTTTTCAGCAACCGTGATCACGGACAGACGAGATGTGAGCGTTTATTTTTATTGTACAAGTGATAATACATATATTGCATAAATTTATAAAATCTGAATGGAAAAAATTTAAAGATCTAATGGTTGATTTATTTTTAAATTGTTACCTATAGATAGAATCCAAAACGATAGGTAGAACTATTTGTCTTTCTATTAAATAAAATAATATAGTAACCCATATCAAAAAGACACTATAAAGATATGTATAATAAACTAATCTGGTCTCACTCGTATGTCGCATAGTGTCTTCTAGTAGAAGTAGCCACTGTTCGACATTTGAAGTAGGGTAAAATTTGTACTTCAACTCCACGATTACACCTTCACTTGAATGCATTTGAGTTATCTTTAGATCCGGTTCAAATGTTACCTGACGGTATTATATACAAAAATTAATCAAACATTATATTAAAACTAATTATTTCTGCTCACAAACATACTATACATGAATGTTATAATTATTATAACTAAATTATTTATTACCAGAAGTAGAATTATTTGCATTACTGTAAAAGAAATTTGATGCACAAAGGATATCATTCTCTTAAAAAGTGATGAATGTGGTGTAGGTATAATAAAATGGAAGAAAGGAAAAAATTAAAATTATATCTATAAGCATACAAACAAAATTCTATTACAAAAATTATAACAGTAAATTAAGATATTATACATATATAGATATAAACATAAATGTACACATAAATATGTACTTACTATATGTATAATAAATAAACAAATACATTACACATCAGAAGACAGATATAATTAAGTACCTTAGCAATATTCTCGAAGCATTTTCTAAGATGGGGTTGCACTGCTCTTGGGTTGCGAGATTGGGATAATATTTCTAGCAATTCATCATCACTAAGGAAGAAGAATCTCGGGAACCGTACTCGTTTAAGTTCCATATATTCATTCAGACCTCGTGATACAACAGCCAGTAAATGACGAGCTTCAACCAAGCTGTCTAGAAGACGACTATCCGGACATATAATCATTATCTATGAACAAAATAAATAAATTACATATAAGAGTAGTTATAAACCTAAGGCTACATTTACACATATGTACTTATTTTAAGCAACACTTGAACACACATGCTAGTAAACAGCACGTACTCAAAGCATGCTTTCGTGCTTGAAATAAGCATGTATAACAGTAGCCTAATATTTCAAATATTTCGCATGTTAGAATATTAACAAGCATTTAAAAAATACTATTAATATTTAAACTGTGCTACACGTGACTAAATATCGTGTGTATAAAGTTTAAAACTCGTTTGAAAGTTTGCCAAATACAGTTAGGAAAATAAACCTGTGGACATGCTGCTGCCGATGACATAATTCGTCTCCATGCCGTGCAGTACTTTTTAGCTTCAAGCGGTAATTGTCATGATATATCTTCAGACGTAAATATTGGTTCTCAATACATCCACTCCCTTTATATAATAATATAGATTATGGTACACAATGTATGCAATATAAAACATACTTTTGAACTTCAATCCATTTGTCAACACCTTTTTTGTAAGCCGAAGCTTATCATCCCATTCCTGTATTCGTAGCTCAAACGCTGCTTTGAAAGGACTGAATCCTAATTGTTGTGTAGTTAAAAGTTTTTCATCCAATAGTTGGAGAGTTTCATCAGTAATCTTCATTATAAACGTGCCTGTAAATTAGATTATAGACGCTTGATAAATATTTAAATAAGCCGTTACTTTATTAATTCTCAACTGCAGTACTACACAGTTCTGCTTAGAAATAATTTAGAACAATTTATTTAAATACCTATCTTAGAAATTAGTCCAACACAAATTAATGACAAGCAATAATGACATGAGGCTATATATATTTCTAATGTTATACCAGTGTTTTTATATGGAGACACTTCCATCGTCTTGGCCGCCCAGTCGTTAAGCATTTTATCGAGCGCCTGTTCTATGACATACTCTTTGCTGGCTAGTTCACCAATTTCAACTATCAATTCAGCATGTTGAGCCACTCCTTGCTTCAGACACATTGCAAACGTCCGTTTCTCGTTCATTGTTACAGAAATACCTATATTTCAATATTCATATTATTAAAACAATAATCATCTTCGTTCAAAATTTTATTTGACTTCAACCAGTCATTTTATATATTTCATATTTTCATGAAAAATATACTACCATATTAGTTAGAATATCATAAAAAAAGTCAATTATATTATACATGTGATGAAATTAAATAAATCTTAACTTTTGTTTTTATACCTGCCCTATAATTATTTTACAGTAATCAGATTCAAGGTACAAGCGTAATCCAATATTAGCTAGTTGAATATTAAAATATAGTCAATATTATACTGTTTTATTCTTGTGAAAATTTCAAATGAATATTTTCTTTAACTTTGAAGAATTACAGATAAGATAGTACACAAACATTATTTTTTTTACCAAAAGAAACTAATAAGTTTTAAGATTGAGGTTAAGCCACAAAGCCACAAGTCTGCTTATCTAAACTCCAAGAAACTCGTAACACTTTTGTAATTCAAAGACAATTAACAAATTATAAACTTTTAATACATCTATAAGTAAGAGGGGTAATTTGATGGACATTATAAAGATTTATCAGTAAATTGGTGGAACATAAAAAAACCTAGTTCCGCTAAAAGTTATGTTACATTTTTTTTAACGCAGCTTTAAATCAAATTTATTGCAACATATATAAATCTCAGGATAAAATAATAAAAAAAACTATTATATTACAAATCGTCCCTTTCACCTTTTAAATAGGCTCTAAATTTGTTTGACTTTGATACTCTAGAATTAGTCACTGTTTACAAGGTATTTTCACCACTGCTTTTTAAAAAGATTTTTAAGATGCTTAATGTAACCTCGTTGTTTGAAGTAGACAGTTCTTTTAAGCTAACAATAATATGAAGTTTAGAGGTTTGAATTCTGAACTGGATGAGGGCAAATAATGATTAGCTATCATAAAATTCAGAACGTTGATTGCAAGTCAGGCTAAGGAAATTCGTATCTTATGACAAGGTGCAGTTAAGTCAAAAAACCATCAATCAAGTATTTCTGTCATGTAAATTTAATTTTCTGATTACTACATAAGCGTTATTATATTATTTTTTTAAAAACTACATATTCTCGACGTTACTGTTACTTTTCACCAACCGTGATAACGGTAAACATCTTTTCGACCATTAAAAATAATAAAATACTCGTAGTAATCGGAAAAATAATAGTTTCATTCAAATATTATTATTAAAATTCACAATGTGATCACTTTATGACACCATAATCTTAATATATTGATAGTAAATACTAGTTACCTAAGTAACTTTCTAATTTACTAGAAGTTACCTAAGTAGATTCTTAGGTAAGTATCTTTCATTACCTTAATATCATTGAACATAACGCTTGTTTCAACAATCCTTTCATCCACAACATCTCTGTCTTGTATCAGTCGGTGTCTCATGGCTGAGATGACTGTGTTGTTACAGTTTGGTTGTTTTGTACAACCATCATGTACGTTGGATCTTAGGTGGGCCGATGAATTCTTACTGAAAATTTATTGTATTTATATATATAGGAAACTTTGAAGTAACAGTTGTATTAGCTATTAATATTATATGTTAATGAATGCCAAGTCAGTATGTTGGGTGTTCATAAATAAGTTTACTCATTCCATTAGTTCACTCTGAAAGTCCTGAATAGCATCGACTTTGAAATTGAAATTCACTATTTTGGAAAGTTAATTATTATATTCTATTGAAGTAGAACATTTCTGTTACCCTATCGCATGTAGCATTACGGCCACCAAGGGGGGCAACTTACTAATTATCATAAAATATTTTAGTTAATGGCTACCAGGCGAAACAATTTATATTGTTTTTTGTGGTTATAGGAAAACGTAATAATTATTTTCAAGAACTTTTCTAACATTGTGTTAAATAATTATTATATAATATATTGATAAATAATTGTACATAGGTTTAAAATAATTCCTATTGTACTAAGACAAAAAAAATTAATATATTATAAATTACACTCAAATCATACTTACTATTGCCTCAATTCATTTTCCTTTCTTTTATATTCCTCAGTTATATTTTCTTTCAACTGGCTGCCTCTACTCATCAATTCATTATAAGTCTTAACATATAACAACACATCTGTACTATTTACTCCAAGTATTGAAGACAAACTTTGTAATAAAATGTTTGATTTTTGTAGATTTCTTTCAACATTTTCCTGTTCTTTGCATATTATATCACTCATTGATTTCTGAAAAATTATAAATTACATACATTATAGGTGGTAGAGCCTAGCTGTAGTTTAGTTACTATAGCTCGAAAATGGGCTGGCTCGACCGGGGAAGTACCACCCTCTCACAGAAGATCGGCGTGAAGTAGTCAGTAATGACTGCGTTTCGTCCGATGAGTGAGAGAGCCGGTTGCCCTTTCCCTGTTCCCAACCTTTCCTTATATTTCCTTATTCCCACCCCTCCCTTTTCCTCCACAAGTAAGGTTGGCAACGCATCCGAAACATCTATGTTGTGGATGTCCATGGGCGACGGTCACTACTGACCATCAAGTGGGCCGTCTGCTCGTTTGCCACCTTTTACATTAAAAAAAAAAAAAAAAAAAACTTATATGTCAAGAAAATAAATATGCAAAAAAATAAAATCATGCATCAGAATTATTCAAAAAACTTAAAAACATATCAGAAATTTAAGAAAGTAGGTCCAAATAAAATTATAATTCTTTTAATTAATTTTTATAAAATAAAATCTTGACATACTTTACTATATATGTGGTTAAGTTTAACTAGATGGCAGCACTAAACCGTTTTAGTTTGATCCTAAAACAAATTATACCTATGCTTTTTTATGATAATCCTTATTAAAAATAAAGTGTTTATCCAAATTATGAATTTGGATGAATCAATTAATAACAAACACAATACAAACTATATGCAGACAAAACCTCTTTAGAATTCAATGTATTCACCGTGCGGGTGCCAGGTCCATCGTTGTAGTGAGAGGAGCTTCAACAGTGTCTGTGACTTGCGACTCAGATGTAGGTTTAAAGGGTCCCTATCTAACGCTCGTTAAACGCTCACCTCCACTGTCCAAGCTCCTCTCTCTACCTAACCAAATTTGAAAAGAACCTACAAGGACTGCCTTCGAAGTACGATCCAGGAATGAGTTAATGTGAGTTCTGGACAGGCCCAAGTCATTTAGTAGGTAGTAGCCCTAGTAGGGCTGCCTTATAAAACACAGATACTCACGATTCTATCAGCCACTATTTCGCTCTCCTGTATCACATACAACCGTAGATGAGCCGCGAACTGCATGACATCTTCCATAGTACGTAGCTCCCTTCTTAATGCGTAGTGCACGAGACGATCTAACGTTACAACCTGCTGACATACATCCACTAGGCATGATAGGTCTTTGTAGATTTGTCTGGAAAATAATACAAAATTCATTACTAACTTTATTCCTTACTGTTGTGTTTTTAATCCCCGACGCAAAAACGACAAGGTTATAAGTTTGACGTGTCTATGTGTCTGTGTGTGTGTGTGTATATGTCTGTCCGATGTAACGTAGCTCCCAAACGGATGAGCCGATTTTAATGCGGTTTTTTTGTTTGAAAGGTATATCCGTTGAGTGTTCTTAGCTATGTTTTTTAGAAATCGATTCATCAATCGATTCGCGTTTGTTAGGCGTGATAGGAATATTTCGTCCTATCCAGAATAGAATAAAACGAACTCGTCAGGTACTAAAAAATGCAATCTGTTTTTCTAGATGTTGTTCATTTACGCTGCTAATTTGTTGAAACTTCTTTGTTGGAGCAATATAAATGTACAGGATGTTGTACGTTTTACAATCTGAATTCTTAAAATGCTTTATACCTTGTTATATTAAGCCAGTAGAGAATTTACCGAAATTAACATAAAGACCGCAGCAGACAAATTATGTAATAAGAAGTTTATTTATTTTAAAGAAATTTTACTTTAGAAGTTTTAAGTCCATTGTTTATTTACGCTAAAATAATTTTGTTTGTTTTTCGATAAATGAATCTAAATTATAAGTAAATTTTTCACAAATTCACAAATATTGTCTTAAAACAAACCATAAGATTTCAACATAGAAGGATTCAAATTAATTTTATCCATTATTTTATTATGTATTAAGTTTTGTTTGTACAAGTTGGGTTAGTTTAACCCTATCCATAACATTATGAGAAATTCTATTTCAAGTCAGAGAATGTTGTTAAGTATGTTTCTTAAGCCAAATTGAATTTAGATTTAGTTCCTTAGTTCCCAAATTGTCTTATAGTCAAACAGAATATTATATTTATAGGTGGACTTGAAAGCAATACATTGCAATTCGATTTCAAGCCAGATGCTATTATAACTGTCCCCGATCTTTTTGTAGTGACAATTGTTCCTAAATATGTTTTTTCTTGACTTCTACTCATTGGAATTGTTAAATATTTCGCTAATATCAACGTTTTTATTTGTTGAACGAATTATAATCTTGAAAACTGTTTGTAGAAGGTGTCTTTCAAACGGAATAAAGGCGTTTATCTAATGATATATATATTTTTAAGACTAAATACGAAATCATTTCAATGAAAGTGTGGGAAGTCGTAAAGTTTTTTTTTCTTTTCTCTCTTGACACCTGCCTGCCAAATTCATAATACTGGGTCAACGGGAATATCCAAATACATAGGTTTTATATCGCTTGCCAGCGTCAAATATGAGAAATAAACGGAGCATAAATTTGACCGCCCCAAAGTAGATCATTCTCCTTGCCGCAGACATTTTTGAATATATGTTATAATAATTAATCATTCATAAGCCTCTAGTAACGATTACGGACACTTATTTCTTACCTAATTTTGTTAAATCAAATCTATTAGTAACATTAAGAACTGAGTTTAAAATTAATACTTCTTGACAGATTAAGATACATATTTGTATATTTAAATAAGTTTTCTGAATTCCATTCTATAATAAAATTCACTTTAAGAGATGGCTATAACTTATAAGCGTATCAGACGTGGAATGTAATAATATTTTTAAAACACTCATATCTTTACACTTTATTGATCTTGTATTTTAATATAAAAAGAATAAAACGCAAATATATACTTTTGGTAACATTATAATTGTTAGGGTTAATTGTTTGTATTTAATTAATATTCATGAGCTTGAGGACATCTTAAGTATCTTAGATAATTGGACGTGATATTATGACCATCTGACGATGTGTCGTAGTAAACAACGTCACCCATATGACCACAACAAATTTGATATCCATAATTGTAACAATATCAAGTTACCTAGGTTTATTGTGGAAGTACCTAGACTACAAAAATATTTCTCCGTTATCACAGAAAACAATGCAGAGCAAACACCGGTATGACCGTATCGGCATGACTTCGGAAGATGAAGCATCAATTCTTGATCCTGCCCCATCTACTGTACGAGACGGGGGACTGGTCCAAGAACGTAACGAACACCAACCAAGAGGGAATATATCACCAGGCAGGTGCAGAGCACGCACCGCCTGTCAGAATGGCCTTATCGGCGCTATCAGCTTTAATGACGGATGAGACGTGAAAATAATTTGAGGCTGTCATCAATTCTTATTAAAACTCATTAGTATTTATGATTATTGTTAAAAGTAAAACGAAATCAAATATTGTTTGAAAGGAGAATAGAACTAGGTTTAAATCTTGGTATAAATATGACGTCTGGACGCACGACGGCAGACTTGAGAATTCAGAGTTCAGTGAGTGCGTATCATTGAAGTATGTGATTATGAAGAACCTTCAAGAAATACAGGAATATTAAGAACAATTGAAGTTTCATTTTAAAATATCATGGAGCTTTAGAAGAAGTGACATTTGTAACGTCAACGAGGCTGGCGTCTCTCTCTTTGAAAACAATGAATTTGTAATAAATCCGATATATACAAATATTTTACTTATAATAAGTTTTAATAATTGCAATTCAACAATTGACAATATCACATCTCGTCTGCCCGTGATCACGGTTGTTGTAAAGTAGCCAAAACGTCGGGAGTATGAAGTTTATAGTCAAAAATAAAAACGCGTAGTAAATCCGAAAATATTGGTTTCATTTAATTGACAATATCATTTGATTTCATTGTTTTTTATACAATTTGAAATATATGTACATGTCATGTACTTAACATGTACATTTGTAAATTTCACCAAAACTATATGACAACAAAATTCACAGTGTAGACAAAATTTCAATATATTTGTGAGAAACCTATAATTCATAATTATCCATTTAAATTATGTTCCTTTTGAAAATTCGCTTTATTAATAACTAACTAGCTGACCCAGCGAACCCTATATCTGTTACCTTTTATCTGAATAAAACTAATTTCTTTATTAAGTATAACTGACCCGACAGACAATGGTCTGTCTTCTTACTGTGATTATTGGATTCTTATTGGTATATTAATACATATAAACATTATTCCAAAAACAAAGTGTTTATTATTCTAATACTTTATTCTAACTACGTGATATTACCGCCAGTGACATATTATTTTAACATAAAAGTGAAACATTGTAGTTATTTTCTCCTATCAATAATAAATACATTATACAACAAAAAAAGAATCAGTGAAATCGGTCCAGCAATTCACGCGTGATGCCGTGAGCAAGGAAAGGTATTAAAATTTTTATATATGTACATACATAGATTGTTCCTCATTTCTCTGAATTTTAGTTTTAGCTCTTAATAAATGCCCTGCGATAGAAAATAATTTCCATATGACAATCTTTCTTAAAGTAGCCCAAATGTGTGCAAGTTAAAAAAATCAATCTAAATGCTGAACAATTTCTTTTGCATTGAACTTGACGACAACTTTTGTAATATTATCCCTGCTTCGTAAAGGTCACTAATAGTTCCATACTATGATTTAAGAAAGAAGACACCAGGTTTAGAAGACTATATAAATACAGACAAATCAAATGTTTTTCATAAACCTTAGCATTAAGTGTCATAAAAATATAAATATGCATACACGTATTAATACATATTTGGTTGGCAACTAGAATATTATCCGGGACCTTATTGTAAATAGTTTTATATGGTAAATTTCATATTCGGTCTGAAATTTGAAAACTGAAATAGTTTAAATATATTGCAATAGCTAAATATGTAGCAAGAATTCCACAGAGGTATATTTCCTTTATTTATATTACACAAAATTACTTAATATTATACAGAGTGGTTAACTAGAGCTGTAACGTTCATACAAATGCAATTTAACTATACCGTGTTTTTAAAACAGCTTATAGAATCTTACTTATACAATAATGAAAATAAAGGCATCCTTTTATTTTCCTAATATCTTTCTTAACATATGTACATATATATTGGACGTTCTAACTCTTGCTAACCGACTTTATGACAAATTAACAATATTAGTCAATTTGAAATAAATTGGTTCTGCTTTCAATTTTACATGTAACTAAAAACATATTAAAAAATATTCGATATTTAAGATCACATTTTACAATAATTATTGTAATGTGTGACAAAAATAATGATGATATTCACTTACTTTTCGGCAGCATTATCTGTATCTCCCATTTGTTTATCGGCATCGTCATCATCATTTTCTTCATCTGATTGTTCTGGAATTTAAAAGGACATTTATTCAATTTACAACCCTATTTTATATGTTTAAAACTTAATTTTATATGACTATATTATCAACCTATCTGTTCGACGTCTTGTAAATGAGAATCAAAGTCGTCAGTCATATTGACTCCTTCTCTTCTTCCTTGCAATCTTTATCTTGTTCGTTCTTTTCTTCACCCGGTTTATGCGCGTCATCCAATTGATCCTTTGAAAACAAAAACAATATTTTTTTTTGTGTGTAATAAATTTGGTCTACAGCGCTAAAGTCAATGATCTTTCGTTTCGGGAATATAATTCTATCTATCCCTTTCCCACACCTGGTTTTCTTCGCGTTCAGAGACATCTTTCTGTCCCTCTTCCTCACCAAGTCCCATACCGCTGTCTCCAGTAGTGCCTTCTCCCTCACCTTCCTCTGAATCTAGTTCTGAGTGTTGGCAGAAACTGTAAGGAAATAAAGGAAGTTTCAATTTATTACTTGACTAAAACATTCTTAAAAAATAACTTATTCAAGGATAATCGTAAGTACAATATGAATTAAAAAGCTTCTGTGGAACAACTTATTGAAATTATCTAATTTGTGGCAATTAATGAAAGTTTTTATAATAATTTATTAATTTTCTGTACTTTAGATATTTATAAAGTTTTATATTTAAATGCAACCCCAACTTATTCATTTTAACATTGTGGTATATTTAATCTAAATTATATCGATATACTCGTAATTACCCTTTCGATGCCAGATCCAATAAAATCTTCAAAAGCACTAACAGCATCTTACAGGATACTCTATGCACAGCAACTTTTTTTGGGATACAAAATATTGGACAAATAGTATAACTTGCTCCAATATCGGGACCAATCTCATAACAACAGTTCTAGCTTCTTCCACATCAGACCGAGTGGCAATATTTTGCACATAGTTAATCAAAAGTTCGCGCAATTTCTTGAATCAGTCGACATGTTCTCTTGGAGTAATTCTTTTAAATGATTATCTTCTAAAATTTCTTTGGTTTCAAATTTTTCACCTTCATGTATAATTTCATCAATAGCGTTTATAACGTCCATATTCTCCGCTTGTTTCTCTGGCGGCAGATGTTTTTTGTACAACGATTGTATCACGAGTAACATCGTAGCCACAACATCTTCAGTCTGCTCTAACATTGTGCCGTCAGTTTCATCCATTTCTTGGTCTATCGGTTCATCCAATTTATCAAGTTCTGTTTTTATATCTTTAATGTAAGCCACCATATTTTCAAGGCTTCTTAGTATTGGATGATGCGGTGTGAAGTCTTCTATGACCGTCGTTTTGAAAACAAACTCATATTCGGTAATAATTTCCTCACTTTTTTCTATTATAACGTCAAAATTATTCTTAACTTCTATATGACTTTGAGAAACTAGAGGTAACTTAATGGATTCTTCGATTTGTTTTAGGTTTCGAGATAATTTGTTTAACAGTGCCTTTTGTTTATCAACTAGAGATATAATTGACTTAATTTTTTTATTAAGAGACTTCCATTCATCGCTATCCTTGAAACAATCAACCAAAGGTGAGTTTGATAGCACTTTGTCCAAATCTGGCTCAGAATCAGTATTCAAATGTTTTTCCGGAACAGACTTCAGAACGACATTGAACTGTTCTAGAAGAATGCTCGTATGAGCGTAGCATTCCACTAACACATTGAGTATTTCTTCAAGCGAAGTTATATTACATCCTGTAAAGTCTATTTCTAACGCGTTTGTAAGACTTGTAGCTACGGTTCGTAAATCGAAAATATGTTTCGTATAACGCAAAATCGACTTCTTCTGAGTTTTAGCATATTTCTGGAAATAAAATGTACTAAAATATACAATAAAAAAAATAAAATAATAATAAAATAATAATATATGTAATATATACTTAAAATTTTAGCACAAATTATTATTTAACACTATTCATAATGTCATGGAATATCAATATAATGCGGATTTAATTTCTATTTTTATTATATCATATAACTGTTACACTTTTAACAATACACTTATAGCAAAAAGAAATATAAATATATACTTTACAAATAACAAAATATTGGTGATCACAAAACAAAATATTTGTTATCACACAAAAACATGGACAACGTCGAATGCTTTTGTTATATAGTCGTAAATACCTGCTTTTCAAATCGCTCATAGCGGCATCCCAATCGACGGGTAGTATTGTGAAATCATACATGTATAACGAGACCCGTGCGATAATTCAAGCCGATTTTGTTAAAATATTTGAACAGATCCGATAGAGCTTTACGCTTCTGCTGCGTTATGTTTTTGGCTTGAGATTTTTGCTTGCCCTTCAGCAATGTTGAATCCACCTACAATATAGAGTATTATTATTAAAATGTATTTGTTACAATCTTAGCAGTAACAGAAGACATTTTTTTCGGATATAAGTCTAATTTTTAGAAATTATCTAAATGAAATAGATATGACAATTCACATTTATATAAGAACCAATATAGAAATTGAAACAATTTTACGTGTATAAAATAAATATTCGTTATAGAATTTAAAAAAAGAATTACCTCCAAAGATCCTAAATGTTCACTTGTCTCTATAACCAAGGCTACAAAGTCGTCCAAGCATGTAGTAGCGCGGGGTAGCCCGTGTTAGCGATGCTGTCCTTACAAAATGTTCGAGCTTTGTTCAGCAGACTCGGAATCTTTGCCAGGAGACTGTTCTCTTGTATTAATTGACAAGGCTGTTCGAGCTGGTATTCGTATTCCTGTAAAAGGGAATTCAATTATTAAAACATTATTGCGTAATGCGTATGTTGCATATTTATAACTGTAACTAATGTTTTTTTTTAAAGACTGAAAGAATGCAATTGTTGCTAGCTACCTTTACAGCAAATAAAACAGAAGACAGGCGAAATCATTCATAACCACCCAATTCTTTTATCATTATTATATTTTAAGTGTAATAAAAATGACGTGTTTATATACCTTAATGTTCTGTTCAGTACTACATGGTTCTGAAGATCTATCATATATGTTCCGCCCGCGGCGTTGCTTGCAGTGCCAGCCCTCTTTGGTCTATCCCAAATACCCACGTGGTCGATAGACTCACTCGCCGTGTCCACGAGACAACTCGATACACTGTCCTTTAGAACTTTCTGTAGACAATTTTCAAAGTAGGATATTTACTCACACTTCACAAACACATCAATTACATAAGATAATATAAGATGATAAAGTACACAATAATGGTTTATATTACAAACATTGACCTAGAAATTATCGAAGGAATTTATAAATAAAAAACATGGAGTCCCTCCGTACGGAAGAAGTGAAAAATAAAAAGTGGTATAAATATCAATTTATAGTGAACTCATATTGTTTCTTTAAGACAAACTTAATAAATATTGCTTACAATTCACAATTGATCCATTCATTTACTATCGCTCCGTCTCTTTCTATTCCCCCTCCCCAGGAGCGTTGAACGTTTAAGGCAACCTTGTTGGAAGTAGCATTAGACGCTTGACTACAATAAATATATCAATATGGCTAACCTCAAACTCCTTGGTGTGTTTGTGTAAAGCTTTATGAGCCTTGTCTACTGCGTCCTTCACACTCCAGTAGCTGAGGTCTCTGTCCCAGGTGCAGATTTTGACCAAGTCCTTCAACTTCTTTTCTATGGGCGCACGCTTTTCTTTAATATGTGAAGCCACTAGTGGAGCGAATTGACGATAGTAATTGCATGTATTCCACAACAATGATAGGAGTTCAACTAAAACAGAACATATATAGATAGAAGTAAATTATTGGATATTGCAGAAGACCCACAGTAGTTGCAGTATAAGATATAGATTAATAAACTGAACCTGACTAAACTTTTAGGAAATTAAGGTGATAAAAGTACATATGTTTTTTTTTATGTAAAAGGTGGTAAACGAGCAGACGGCCCACTTGATGGTCAGTAGTGACCGTGGCCCATGGACATCCACAACATAGACGGTGCGAATGCGTTGCCAACCTTACTTGTGGAGGAAAAGGGAAAAGGGTTGGGAATAAGGAAATATAAGGAAAGGTTGGGAACAGGGAAAGGGCAAACGGCTTTCTCACTCATCGGACGAAACGCAGTCATTATTGACTACTTCACGCCGATCTTCTGTGAGAGGGTGGTACTTCCCCGGTCGAGCCAGCCCATATTTGAGCTGTAGTAACTAAACTACAGCTAGGCTCTACCACCTATAAATGTATGTAGTCCAAAAAATTTTAAAAGAGACTAAATTATCTATCTACGAAAAAGATATCAAGTGTAGTTATTTTTGTTGAAATCTAATAAATAAATAACTTACTATAAACTATTCACTATAATTATTATTTCTAAAGCTCTTTGTAACATATACATATTACTTAACCAATGAATCTCACCGCGTCTTTGACCGGCGTCCAGATGTATTAAGTGGCAGTGATACTCATAAACAATGTCCAATCTCACATCGAACTCCGCTAAATTGGACTTTTCCATGAAATCTTTCAACACGGACACGACCCGCGCCGATGACATATCAGTCTCCTCCAAGTAAGATGTTATCACCGCATACATATAGATACAGTATTTATGAGCTTCGGCCTGTTGTCTGAAGTGTTAATTAAGTATTATCCAAAACAGTTAAACTTTTAATACCTACTAAAAGTTATTGTTCAATAGAATAGTTTTATGACTATCTTATTCGTAAGTAGACCAAGTTGTAGTAAGAAAAAACATTATTATAGCGAAAGATTAATACTGGAATAATATTATATACTAAGATTATTTTGTAATGAGATAAGTAGTTCTTACTTCATAATATACTAAAAGCAATTCAAATTTTGTGACGTCTAAGTCAAGAAATAACATAATTTTCACCTTTGATACAAGTTGTTAAGACACTCCTTCCAATGAGTCATTTCCAGTTTCCTCCAGTTAATGATCTGTTGTCCTACATATACATATATCCAGCCAGTGATATATCAATCATATTGTTTCCTTTGTGGGCGTTTTTGTTCCATTCTTCAATTTTATCTCTAAAGAGATCCAAACCTGTCAGGAAACCGATTATTCTGTCTACTATTATTATAATCTAGAAAGATAAAAGATATACTAATAAATCATATATCATTTCGATATTGGAAATTCTAATACCAACGATATAAACGGGAGTCAATGGGAATGTATGAATATGTGTTGGTCTGTCACGTTAAATGTATTGAACGGATTATGAAGCTTTACAAAAATGTAGTTCGACTTCACATAACATTATTATCACTTCACTCGAAGTAGTTAACCAACACATATATAGTGTAGAAGTTTAGTGACATAGACGATAGATGTCGCTGAAGCTTCCTTAATATATCTATTATATGAGATAAACATTATGCATTTCGCTCTGAACTCAATACTGAAGAGAACACGGTATGAGTCACGAAAGGAAACTAGTATTACATAATCTATATACAGGGTGACTGGTGAATTACTATCGATATTTGAGGACGTGATATTTGACGATCATATATGACAAAATAAAAATTATGTTAAACCAAAAGTTATGTAATTAATTACGCATCGTATGAACACCCTACAGATTAGGTATACACACACACTCACACAGACGCGGCGGCGGCGTAGTGTTGTATCAGCACGCCGCCGCACGCGTTCACACTTGGAACACTTGGAACGTGTACACACTTTATTTATTTATACGGAAATTTGGTCAAAAATTAAGTACCTATTTTTTTTTACATAATTCGAATGAGAATCATGTACCGAGTATGCTCCTTAAATATTGATAGTAATTCACCAGTCACCCTGTATAAAAGAAAGTCGTGTTAGTGACTTCACTTCACACACTCACCCAAGAAGGGCTGAACCGATTCAGCTGAAAATTGGCAGGAAGGTAGTTTAGAACCAGGAAATTGCAATAGGATACTTTTTATCCCGTTCGACGCATTCCCGTGGGACTTGACATGAAAAGTCAGTCACTATAAAACGTGGAATAACACAATTGACAGCTATGCAATTGACGTATAATGACAGATATGTAATGACGTATGGATGACAATTAGATGTTTGTAAGAAATCTACTATATAAAAATAAAAATATTTAGGTAATGTGTTTGTAGTTTGAACTCTTAAAACCATTTAGTATTTGCGGGATAAATTTAGAAAATAATTGTTTTTCACATGGGCAGTTATATTTTGTATATTCACGAGTTTGGAAACCATACGCTTTATTTGTGTTAAAGTTAGACCAGAAAACAAAAAATGCGGTTTACAAAGGAGCACTTCAATGAAACGGATAATTTGCGGACACGTATAACGCTTCGATTCGGTATCTACTTTGGATTCACTTTCATTTACTTAGAGAAGTTCAACTAAATAACACTTCATTTTTGTAATCTAAATGAATTCATCACTGTTGTAAAATGAAATAAAAATTTTCCTTTTTCAAATATAAAACAAAAAATTCTTCATCTTTTAATCACCAAACGAAATGTTATATAAAAGCCTTCTGGTAGCGAAACGGAGTTCGCCAGGTTTACTAGTTATACATATGTACATCTTTCAAAGTCGGAAAGTCTGGCCATTGATCCAATAATTCATTTGTCGCTTCTTTGACCCTTTCTAGGAGAGGAAGACATTCCCTTGTTTCGGAAATCCAAGGTGACCGGTAGAAGTCAACTTTTGAACCTGTTCCACCTGAAATATACGAAAAATTATAAGATTATTCAAAAATTTACTATAACCATGTTTTAACCTCGTATCGAAGGATTATTAATTTAAAGTTTTCCATTTGAATTGAAATTTCGGACAGTTGTGTTGAAAAAATAGCAATAAAATTACAAAGAAACGACATAGCACATTTTGGATACTCACTAATTCCATGGACTTTGTCTTTAATATGCGACACTAGCACCATTAAGCTTGGTAAAATAGTTCCTTCGATAGTCACATCCAACGTGTCCCAAGCATCCTGTATAACCCGACTAAATGTTGGATAACGCAATAACAATGGGGTGACAACATCATTCACAGCCAACTTCTTTGGGGTGGATAACCATTGCGCGTTCGTTAGGTTCCGTACGAAGTTCGATTGCCATCTGTATATCAGGGAGACATCGTCAGGGGAAAACAATAGTTTGGGCTTGATATTCCTCGGTTTGTCTTTCCTCTGTTCGAGAGTAGGCGGTTTAAACTCAGCGAAGTCGGAGTATGAAGGGAACATTTCACTTACATATATCTTCCTGCACCAGAGCTTCTTCGTCTTCGTCCTCACATTTCGATCTGGAACATTGAAATTGCATTAGATACAAGGTTTGAAAATCCTATATCA
Organism: Danaus chrysippus; assembly: GCA_916720795.1. Classification (NCBI taxonomy): domain Eukaryota; kingdom Metazoa; phylum Arthropoda; class Insecta; order Lepidoptera; family Nymphalidae; genus Danaus; species Danaus chrysippus. The sequence goes on along the minus strand of CAKASE010000077.1, from coordinate 3,450,701 downwards.
TGGTCCTTTTAATATAATAGATAGACGAAATTCTTTAGGTAGCTGAAAACTGGAAGATTTTGAGCATTTTAAGAATTGTATAGTAATATAAAAACATCTTTAAAATTTAAATACAGCTGATTATAATACAATGTGTTTGTGACGTGTTTCATTTGTTTTAAAAGTTATGAGAAAAAAAGGTTTTAAATAATAGAAAACTAGATCAAATTTAGCATAAAAACAGGTTATTGTCTTACTTGGTAACATATAGGGCTTCTTCATCTTGTTTTTGTTTCTCCCATGAGTTTGTGATAGCATATAGTGTCGTGAGTATAGCTTTCTAACTAATTTTATCAATTTGTTCCATGGACAAGCTGTGCATACTGAACTGTGATAGATTCATTTTCAATACCCTATAAAAAAAATTCAATTAATATGTCATTTTACTTTTCTCATTTAATAATGTATTTATTATGATACTTACTCAAGATATTCCCGTTCAGGTTGTGACGCATCATCACTTCCAACATTCCTATTTAAGAGCTGCATAAAGTTGGATGACATGTATCTATGTATTAAGATGCTTTTCCCTTGAGGCTAAAGATGGTATACTGTTGGGATATACTGGAACAGATGTCAACATTTCAGGCAAAAGTGGACCTTGTTCGATTTTGACAATATATTCTCGAATTAGTTCCTTTAATGACGTCACACTGTACATTATTTGGGACAGTGAACTTTGTAAGGGTTTCGCTAAGTCTGGGAAAGCATCAGAATAAGAGACAATTTTTTTGGTAAACGCATTAACAGAATGCAACCACGAGGTCGTTACCGTTAACACTGTTTGGGCGTTTTGTAATTGGTTTTGTGCTTTCTCGTAGGTACCGCTTTGTATAATATCATACATTGTACCGCAAGTTGACAAAAGGTTGGTATACAGGGTCTTCACTGATTTATCAGATAGGACGGACTATGTAAAGTGCTTGCAATCCTGTAAAGAAAATTTGTGATCAATAATTTCTATTAGGTCATACACTTTTAAATTGATGTTTTATTATAAGTATAGCGGTTTAAAAAATCTATAAATTTAATTTCAATAGCGTAAAAAATGTAAAAAAAAGTTTTTTTTACTTTCAATTGTTATGTAAGGAATTACGCGTGACATGTGGCAAGCCAGAAGTGAATTTTAAACGAAGTAATAGAGAGATTTGGTTACATTTGAGTTTTGCTTTAACATAACATTAACATAACTTTAAATGCAATAGGATGCGGAAAGACACAAACCGTTAAGTTTTTTATTCTTAAATTTTGTTTTTAAAAACAACGACAGTTATTAAATTACATGAAAATCTAAAATCATCGTGTTTACGTATCTAGGGAACATTTTTAACGTACGTCCTTATTTTTATGTATATAGTTAATTATGTAAGTTCACATTCCTCTATAATATATTTCACTTTGAGTCTGTACTTTTCAGCGTGGTCTATGGGACTTATTTCTGCCATTATTCTAAGCCCTAAGGAATAGAAGACTAGTCAACAGTGATAATTCCGCAGTTAATATTTTCGTTTTATCTCTCATATTGTTTTCGTTTGCGATAGAACTTGTAACTAGTAATCTGCTTATACAGGGTGACTGGTGAATTACTATCAATATTTAAGGAGGATACTCGGTACATGATTCTCATTCGAATTATGTAAATAAAATAGGCACTTAATTTTTGACAAAATTTCCGTATAAATAAATAAAGTGTTGACACGTTCCAAGTGTTCCAAGTGTGGACGCGTGCGGCGGCGTGCTGATACAACACTACGCCGCAACACGCGTATGTGTGAGTGTTTGTGTATACCTAATCTGTAGGGTGTGCACACGATGCGTAATTAATTACATAACTTTTGGTTAACTTTACTTAGAAGTTTATTAATATTTATGTTATATTAATTTTTATTTTGTCATATATGATCGTCAAATATCACGTCCTCAAACATCGATAGTAATTCACCAGTCACCCTGTATACAGGGTGACTGGTGAATTACTATCAATAGAATACTCGGTTCATGATTCTCATTCGAATTATGTAAAAAAATAGGTACTTAATTTTTTACCAAATTTCCGTATAAATAAATAAAGCGTGGAGACGTTCCAAGTGTTCCAAGTGTGGACGCGTGCGGCGGCGTGCTGATACAATACCACGCCGCCGCACGCGTTTGTGTGTGTGTGTGTGTGTATCCCTAATCTGTAGGGTGTTCATACGATGCGTAATTAATTACATAACTTTTGGTTAACTTTACTTAGAAGTTTATTAATATTTATGTTATATTAATTTTTATTTCGTCATATATGATCGTCAAATATCACGTCCTCAAGTATCGATAGTAATTCACCAGTCACCCTGTATATATCGTTAGCTTTGTTCAACATGTCTATAATATTCGCGTCTCCTATAAAATATAATTATATTTCTCTAGTTATGACGTCACAATTATCTATAATACTCTCATTTACCGTATAATTTTCTAAAATTATATATGACAGACAATCAATGAGCTGTTCGTATTTTTTTATTTCGAATATAGCGTCTGATTTCCTGTAAAAAAAAATATTATGTTAACATATGTGCATGTGAAGATTTAATTATTAATTTGAAAATATAAGAAAACAATATTTACAATTTGAGTAATGCCGTTGAATCCAATGTACCGAAGTTTTTCCATAAAATATTCAAAACAGATTGCAACTGCATGGAATAGTCCGTACGGTCCTTCAAAGCAACACTTTCATATGCCATGACTGAATATGAGGCTGAAAAAATATTATTAAAACATTAAAATTACTGTAATCTAAAGCTGTTACCGATAAGTAAGTACATAAATGCATTTGAATATAATAAAATCACCAGTGACGTCCAAACATGTCGTATGATTTTGAAGGTAGAATGGCATTAAGAAGAGATTCATAGAGAGTCTTGAACTATTTAAAGGAATACGGTCCTCTGAATTAAAAAAATCATTAATCTTTAAAAACGGTACAGGATATGTAGCGGGCGAGCTCACAACCATTCTATTCAGTTCTATCCAAAAGCCAACGGGCAACGAAGGTATTCTAAAAATGAGAGAAGATTAGTTAAATAGAATTATTGTAAATTAATAGTGATAGTTGAATTATACGTACCCGTTATCGAGTTCTTTATTTGTTTCAAGAACTGTTCTTACAACTTGCAACTGATTCCGCAAGGTTGGGGGAAATCCTTTAATAACTTTTCCTAGATGAATTAAACTCGACATAATTTCTTGTATGACCTTGATGATCCGGCGGACTTCGTACCGCCCTATAATCAAGAAATATCTGTTACCTTTTTATCTCAATGAAGTTAATTTCTTAACAATTATGTACAGCTGACTTGAATGACAATGGTCTGTCTTTTTCTTATATATTATATGTTTAAATTAATACTATAATAGTATAAGTCTTTAGTATTTCGATAATCTGTCCAGATCTCAACTAATAACATTCAAAAACAATTTGAAAATGTAACATTTATATTTTTATGTACAGTAGAAACTCTCTTAATCGGACTAATTATTATCGTCGAAAGGCATTCGGATAATCCAAAATCCGGATAATCGAATGTATGAAGAAAAGACGGTTTTGTGCTTATGTACATAGGTCATAATATTATAAGTTTATTTAAAAAATAAATTACAATATGTATTTGGTAATTTGAAATTGGTAATCATGAATTATAATAATAAGTATAATTTGGTTTAGAATATTTGTTAATTGTCATTTGACGTACGCCACTCTCAACAACACTACTCTCTTACGCTTGGACATTTCTTCTTGTCCGTAGTCCGGATAATCGCGAAACCGTATAACTAAGGGCCTCAAAATCGATTACGAAAATTCAAAGCTAGACACTCTTTTAAATATTTCATATCTTAAAAGAACTTGTATTAAAACTGCTCTGGGATCAAGCGGACCTTGATATCTCTACCAGGGGGTTGGGTCAGACCTGAAGTTGCTGTAGATCAAGCTATGATAAGGAATGAGAGGGCAGTGGCGTGCCTAGTACAGATTTAAGGTACGGCGAACAGAATATGTTTGAAAAATAAAATAACAATTTTCATCATTTCTTCCTCTAAAACAATGATAATAATGATATCTTTCGCAAGAATGGATATGAATTTAGAAATGAAACTAATATTTTTATTGTTTTTACTTTTTAGTTAATGTCCGACCGAACTTTCGGTTTCGGTTTCGGTTTCGGCCAAAAATCAATTTTCTTCTGCAGTTTCGTTTTCGGCCAAAATCGGCCGAAACTTTTGCCGAAACCGAAACTTATCTCGCAAGGTCACGCACGTCACGTTATATAAAAGCCTTCTGGTGGCGAAACGGAGTTCGCCAGGTTTACTAGAAAAAATCAAACTTATATTTAGAAGTTTTTATATTTGATTTTTTTATTGTTTTCAATTTAACTGTTTACTATAGTTTAATAGTGAGTTACTTAATTTTAAATATACCAAAGTATATCTGTCCTGTTAATTGTGATCTAGCTAGGTATCTTTGTTATCTTATCTTTAAATATGTGGATTTTTGATTATTATTTATTTCTTTGTTGAGACTGAAACTGAGTGTAAAACTAATTTTAGTAATTATTATTTTAAGGCCTATAAGAGGTACCTAAAAAGACTGATGATTATTCTAAGTACAATCCAAAGTATTAAATAGAAAGATCTCAAAACTTAGTATTTAGTGAAACAGTAACAATTACTTATTTGATTATATTGTCAACTGAAAAACATTTTGTTATGAGAACTTACTTTGAAAAAGTTTTAAAAATGTTATTAAGATTTTTTAATATTGTTTTAAATAAATGATTACAATACAACAAACTGAATTAAAATACTGTGTTTCCACTTCATGCCCTAATTAATGCAAAATAATGGTAAAAAAAACACCAAATTTCAGTATTTTAAGAAATTTTATACTTGACCATGTGAGTTTCGGTTTCGGTTTCGGCCGGAAAACCAGTTTCGGTCGGACACTATTTTTAGTACATTTCCCGGCACGAAACATGACCTAACATGGCGTCCTCTGCGCAGGTAGGTATAGTCGTTGACAAAAACAATAAACAAATCTAAAAATAAATAGTAAGTACGTAAAACAACACAACGGGTTAATTATTTTATCTTTAGCATTATTAAAAAACAGTAAACATCGTAAATCATTTTTCGAGCTTGTCTTTTTAGAACTATATTATTTTTTCTTGGCATTTTAGTAAAATTCGTTAAATTCTTCCTATAATAACAAAAGAAAGAACCCACAAAATCAACAAAACAAAAACAAACGACGGGAGACGCGGTGTCACTGCGCGGGGCCACGCATCCACCCGTTGCAATGGTTACTACTTACTAGTAATGGCGGCCTTGTTTCATGTATGCTGTAGTAATGAGCTCCTCGCCTCAGACCGCACATCAAACGACATCTAATATTTGTTACTGCGCAGGGTCAAGATTCGTCCCGGATATTATATGTAGTTTTTAAACATAATAAAATATGTACGCGAAGAAATCAGAAAATATTAATTTCATTTAAATATTGATAAAATTCGCGCATAATGTTACAACTTACAGCAGTCCGATCAGAACGAACATCTATATACTTTATGAATCTCTTAACTAGGTACCTCTGAGCCACGAAAGTACCTTAAAACGATTATGATCTGTTCCTCACAACTTTATTAAAGTTATTTAAATAGGAACATCCAGTGGAGATTCAAACATTCTTATTATTATCATTTGAAAAAAAAAAACAAACAAGGCAAAACAAAGTAACTTATTTTTGTGTACACAACCTGCTAACTAATTAAAACTATCATAATACTTTTCATTAAAATGAATAACATTACCTTTCTTTTAGTTCAATCTTAACTGGTCACAAGTCACAACTCACACGCCTTCACTTTACACTCATTTTAATTTTATTACCAAACGACAACATTGAAAATCTACTCGTACCTAACTAATTTCACTAAAAACACATATCACAAGCACAGGACCCACAGCCATAAATTTTCCATAATTCGTTAATAAATTAATTCACTGTTCACTAATTAAAACCTATTCACTTGTGCTTAGAAAAACAAATGACAATGTAACAATATTCAACAATTATAAAATGGCGAAAAATATATGAACAGTTTACCGACCAATCAGAGAGCTCCATTTCATTTGACAATTAACGTACTTTAAACAATACAAAATAATCAGTGCTTCCAGTGTTACCATGGCGCACAGGTAGTTAAGGCGGGAAATTAAAATAAATTTATGAGCTTATTATTGGTTTTATATTCATTAAATTCGTACTATTATTTAACAATAATTTAGTTTAAATAGAAATGAAATTCAATTATTGAAGTACAAATGGTCAAGATTTTTTTATGTTTATTGATTGCACTTCGTTTTAAAAAGTATTATTAAATAATTAAATACTATGAAATATTATCTTAGTAAGTACTTTAAGATAACAGTATTTAAATAATTTTTTATATAACATATTTTTTATAGATAAACCTTTGACAGAACTGAGTTATTTTTTTTTAACATACTAAAATAGGATAAATTACTTAATTTAGTACCTCAATCAAGTTGAGAGACTGAATAAGCGCATCATCACTCTTTTCACATGTTTATACTGAGTCCTCCGAGCTTTCATATTTTTTTTAAGTAAACTGTAGGTTTTTATTACTTGTAAGTTGTAGGTAATAATTACAGCAATATCCGTTTACACTCATGTGAATTATTCTGATGCGAATCAATGCAATGAGCATAGGCAGCAGCATTCGACTACGGAGTTTCGTTTTGACAATAGACATCAAACTAAATACTCTTTCAATATCAGCATTGCTAATTAGTAAAGAAAGAACTCTAATTAGAAAAGAAGCTAATTCTTTAACACTTTGGTTTCCCGATGCATCTCGAAAGTTCCATATCGCAATGCAAAATTTAGTAATTTCAACATTTTTGTCTAACTCAATTTATATATCACGTAAAAAAATAGAGCCAAATCGGCTACCTATAGCCAGGGGATAAAATAACATCGCCGCTCGGTTAGGGAGATAGCCCCATTGGCGCTAAATAGCCCCATCTGGCAACACTGAGTGAATTAATGTCATTTGAAATGTCTATTAAGGTTTGTATTTCGTAATGTATGATTAAAAATATGTAAGTAAAAATTAAACAATATAGGTTTAGTTGTTATATGCGTACGGTATGCTCAACAAGGTACATTATTATTACAGGTATCATTTTCAATAATTTACAGACGAAAAACGAATATAGTGAAAGCCGCAAACAAAATGATAATATGCAAATTTTAGCCTTTGATTCATTTATCGAAGTAATATACCAAGTATTATAAAATAAAAATAAAAAGTTATATTGTTAAATAAACTTAACTTCTTTATTCTAAGATTATATTTTAGGTTACATATTATTTAATGGTTTATTATTTTCTATTTATGTAATCTTGGATTTATATTACTCTACACCAGTCCTATGTACAGTGGTAACCATCTCATATTTTGTATGTGTTATTTCACTGGTTAATGTAAATAAAAATAAATAAATCTGAAATAATACCGTTTACTATCACGTTGCCGAAGACCATATTACTGTATTTATGTACTAGTTCTGGTGATGACTGAAATGATATAGTGATGCCTGTTAATGCCGTCTACATTTAAGGTCATGACTATGATTATGTTCAAAATAAATATTTAAATTATCAAAGCGCAAAAAAAAAACGGTATTGATGTATAGCCTAGCAAATGTATGAACCAAAAGGAAGATATGAATAAAGTTAAAAGTAAAAGTGATAAATAAATTACACTTTGAAAAGTTTTCATATGTTTACTTTAACATGAATACAAACAGAGTGTAGCGGAGCAACTTAGATTATGTGTTGTATTGTAAATTTAAATTTATATACATTTCTATACATACATATTTGTTAATGATTAAAATTAATTTAATATTTTTAATTCTTGCGACGGACAAACTTCTTATTAGATTGTACGTATTTATATATCGAGGATGCGCGCTGCTTCTATTGTTCGCGTCGCCCGGGCCCGCGCACCTGTAGCCCCGCTGGCCCCCGCTGGCCCCGCTAGCGGCCGCGGGCACTGCAGTGTTGCCAACCGTACGATTTAAATTGTATTTATACAACCTTTTTGACTCTTGTACATTGTACGATCGAGTTATCGAAATCATACGCAAAATATACGATTTTTTAAATTAAGTTTTACGTAAAAATAAATCTCCAATAAAACTATAAGGAATGTGTAAAACTAAACTTTAGTACTATAACTATAACTAACTATATTCAGTACTATACTATAACTATAAGGAATATGTTAAACTAAACTGTATTCCAGAAACGGTACATAAGAATTTGTTAGCTGCACAACATATTAAAGAAAAAGGATCGTGTATAAACTTGACGCAATTAATTTTTTTTATGTTTTCAAAATATATGTAATTAATGAATATCTTAATTCCACATATTAATTGATGATTATTGTTAATTGAAAATTAGAATTAAATTCAGTTTTTATTTGATATAATTACACAGTTTTATTGAAATTTCATGGCGTACGATTATTTCCTTGAATTTCAAGACAAAATACTATTTTTTTAGTGTTTAGTACGATCTTCTAAAAACTAAAGTTGGCAACACTGGGGCACTGCGCCGTACTTGTCACTCGTCAGTCCACATAGACTTTAGATGTGCAATGCTTGTCCGTCATCGCTACGGCGACACTCGCACGCGCGCCCTCTCTTTCGAAAAATAATCTCCTTCTATGTTAATGGCTTTTAAGTAGTTTAAATTGCTAAACTTTGTTTCATTCGCTAAAAATATAAATTTATACAGCAAAGAAATATAAAGAAAAAAGACTATTTTAATATTAATAGAATAATCGCTTAACTCAATTACCAGATTAAGATACTATCATTTAGCTCATAATAAAGCATGTACGTGAATAATTGTTCAATATTAATTTAATCCATAATGTGAAAAAAGATTTAAACATTATTAAACTAAATTTGTATTATAATAACTATAATGAAACTTGAATATTTTTTATATCCTATACAATAAATTTCTAGTTCAACTTTTTGTAAATAGAATAGTTTTTAAATAATAATTAACGCAGAATAGAAATGCTGTGTGTTATAGGTATATTTATAGTAAAATAAAAGCTTCAAAAATATTATAACTGCCTATTATTATTTCAATTAATATTACCGTATATTGTTCTCTTGATAGTTACCTTCTATTTAAATAAATATTTTTTAATTTAAAACTTTTCTCAAAAACTATCCGAGATATCTTAAACCGTATACCTATGACCCGGTGGACTTCGTACCGCCCTATAATCAAGAAATATCTGTTAATTTTTACCTCAATGAAGTTAATTTCGTAATTATGTACAGCTGACTCGAAAGACAATGATCTGTCTTCTTCTTATATATTATATGTTTAAACTAATACTACATATGTATAATAGTAAGTATATCTGTTGGCGCAAGCGCCTGTTAAAATTGTGAAGCAATTTAGTATATGGAGGTTACGGAACGATTTAAATGTAAGGCGCTTTGTTTATTGTAACAGAAGTTGAAGAAAAATTACGAAATTCACAAAGACATGGAATAAAAAATGCAGAACTAAACTTAGATCCTATATCTAAAAGTACATAATTTTCCCGAAGTTTCTTAAAAATATCACGTTTTTTGTTTTATTTTATTAATTTTTGATACACACGAACACGCGTTTGTTTCGTAGAGTAAGCAGCGCTCTATATGATACTTTATCTATATAGTAATGCTAACCAGGAACTCTTAAAATTTTAATATGTGTTTCGCATACTTGATAAATTATGAAATGTAAATGAATTCTGTTTTATTTTTTTCAGAATTTGCAGTGTTGTTGTTAATGCACCATGAGATATGTTTTGTTGGAAATATGTAATAAATTAAATAATGATTTTATGAAAAACATTCTTTTTTTTGTTTAAGAAAAGGTATGTTAGGCACTACGTGTATGTATATATAGGTATATCTTATTTTACAATGATTGTATTTCATAAAATGTATTTGACATTTTCCCATTATAACCACACCTTAATATCTTGTACATCAATTTGATAATAACTTTATTTGAAAAGGGTTTCATAGCAAGTGACACGTAGATGTGAAATCATCCCATGGCAACCATTTGAACTTACGGACTATCGCCTTTACAAGGTAAATGTATAAGACAATATATACGTCGACTTAGTGAAGCATAATAACTAATGTCTTTGATCGAGTGTTAAATGAAATAGATATAATATATACGGCACGTATACTTCACTTTGATGTGATCAATCAATGACTTCTGTCCTCTGGAAATGTTTTATTAATTATTAGTTATTATTTAATATTATATTTTAGTATATTTAAATTTAACATCAAGTTTACTAGAATGTTTAAAAGGGTTCATTGAATCTCGATAGCTTTTAAAATTCAAATCACTAAAAGTAGAAAATTTCTATGAAATAAATGTTCTTTCTCAGATACGTGTCTTCTTAGTGTCACACAAAGGAGATCGAAAGTATTGCATACAATTCTGGGCCCACAATGTAAAAACATGAAAATAATATTAATTAAAAGGTTCAAAATTAAGAGTTTCTTCATTGAAAATTCTATAGAAATTTACAATCAGACAGCTGAGTTATTGGAGATTCAGTAAAAGTGAGGTTATATTGCATTACCTTTAAGAGTTAGACGAATTCACTTAAAAGTATGTGAAAAATAATAATTTTATTTAGAAGAGAATATATAACAAGGCAAGAAAGACTCAGAGACATACAAATATCGTTAACAAGTATGGAATTTTTCGAGGAACAGGAGTAGTGAACTATGTGATAAAAGTCATAAAATAAAACAAATAATTTTAATGGAATATGTATTTTATTCCTCTTCAATAATAATTACAATATCGTCTAGGAACTGTGCAGGGGGTACAATGTTACCAGTTGCTATCCCACAATTCACACAGCGATCCATCGTTTCAGTAATATCCAATCCATAAGCCGGCGAAATAATCCAAATTAACAATTCCAAGTCAAACGTGCAGGCGATCGTCGGTGTCCAATGTGAAAACAAGGGTCGTAAAACGTTAGGCGGGTTCGGAGTCCATAAAAAACAAAGCAGTGGTCGTTGAAAACGTAAAACGATCGGGAAAACACTCGAAACGTATCAAAAAACACGAAACAAGTGAGACTCATAACAATGCATCTGGCATGGTAATTGTTAACTGTCAATGTCATGTTGCCATAGACTATATACTGAATGATGTCGATCGATATGCAATCGATAATCGAAAAGAATGTTTTAAAATAATATTTAATATTATTATTATATTAATACACGTTATTAAAAGTTATTTTTATTAAATTATAGACAAATATGGTGTAGTTTAAATGAAGTTACTATAAGTTTAAAACTAGGAGTGAAGTTTTTATTTTGTAGTTAAATAATCGAATAATCATTTTTATTTAATTAATCGTTAATGGATTGCTTCATTCATGCATTATAAAAACAGTTATTTGCATATTTCTCCGCTTGTAGATTGAGAATTTATGCAAATTTTTGGTATTTAATACAAAAAAAAAATTAAATCAATTTTGAACTCATTACAGTTTTAGGCCCACCAGTTTCCATCTCATTTAATTATATTTGTTTAATTATTACTTTAAATTTAAAATTTATTTAATATTTTTATTTCTTGCGAGTTGTGACGGACAAACTTCTTATTAAATTGTAGATAGCGAGGATGCGCACTGCGTCTATTGTTCGTGCGTCGCCCGCGCACCTGTAGCCCCGCTGGTCCCCGCTAGTCGCCGCTGGCCAGCTAAGCGGGCACTGCGACTCAGTGTTTCCAGACAGTGTTTCCACATTGAGTGGAAATTAGGAAATTTAGGGGAAATTAGGGTCAAGAGGGGAAAGATTATAAAAGGGGAAATTGGGGAAATCAAAGATAAACGAGGGTTTTGAGGAGGAGACGTAAAATATTATTTTGTGCAAAAATGTTTGCGCTGACTGATTATCTTATCGTATTCTTACAAAATAAGAAAATGGGTACTTATTACTTCTAAATTAAGTACTTTATCCTATTTTAGTATGTTAATTTTTTTTAACTCATTTCTATCAAATGTTTATCTATAAAAAAATATGTAATATTTAAGTACTGTTATTTTATAGAACTTATTAAGATAATATTTTATAATACTTAATTATTTAATATTACTTTTTACAACAAAATGCAATCAATAAAAAGATAAAAAATCTTGATTCGAAAAAATAAATATTCTGGTAACACTGCTGCGTCGAGCTCGTCACTCGTCAGTCCGCATAGTCTTTAGCTATGCCTATGTAACGCTTGTCCGTCATCGCTACGGCGACACTCGCACTCGCAAAATCGTTTACGAAAAATAATCTCTTTCTATGTTAATGGCTTTTAAGTAGTTTAAATTGTTAAACCTTGCTTAATTCGCTAAACTGGTGAACCTGACGTGATTGTACTGTTGGTGGAACTTTGAAGGCGGTGTACACAAGTCCATTCGAAGTGCTTCAGCGTGGGGATAAGGTTTTCACTATCTTAGGTAATGGTAAGAAGGCCACCCCACATTCAGAGAGTCGGGAATTACCTGAAACCAAGGAACAAGTTCGCCAGACTCGGTCGAGGCGCAGGGTTCGATTCCCAGAATATTATCGCCCGTAGCTCGGTCTCTGGAGGGAGGTGATGTAGCGGAGCTACTTAACATTAAGATTTCAAACCTTTATATTGTAAATGTAAATTTATATTCATTTCTATATTTGTTGAATATTTTTTTGAAATTTAAAATTTATTTCATATTTTTATTTCTTTCGTCGGCCTAACTTATTAAATTGTTTATTGTATATAGCGAGTATGTGCGCTGCGTCTATTGTTCTCGTCGTCCGGGCCCGCGCACCTGTAGTCCCGCTGGTCCCCGTCAGTCGCCGCTGGCCAGCTGAGCGGACACTGCGCCGGGCTCGTCAGTCTCAGTCCGCATAGACTTTAGCTGTGTAACACTTGTCTGTCATCGTTACGGCGACACTCGCACGAAAAATAATCTTTTGTATTAATAGCTTTTAAGTAGTTTAAATTGTTAAACCTTGCTTAATACGCTAAACACATAATACCATTTGTGTTATATATATATTTTAATAATATCTTTAATAGTGATAAGTTAATTATATAATTATAATAGTTATAATTATTAGTCTGTCGGCTTCAGTAGTTTAATATCTCCGAAAATTCATTAATTTAATATCTCCGAAAAATTGCAATAGATAGAAAAATTAAGAAGAAAAACAATACTTTGAGAAGGTCAGTGTTTAAATTAATTATTAAATGTTAAAGAAACCAATTCATACGATGTAATTTCTTTTCAGTTTAAGAATTAGCGTTTGTTGATTAGCTATAAGTTTTACACTAGAATAAAGATCTTGTATTCTTCACATGAGCTTCTTTCTGTTAAGTTATTATTTAAGCATTTATTTAATACCTTTTTTCTTCACTTAAAGGATCGATGATATCCAGGACAACTCTTTAGTTCGTCGAGGAAAACCAACAGCACATTTGGTCTACGGTGTTCCCTTGACCATAAGCTGTGCTGTTCAAGTAATGGCGGAGTCAATGAAAATAGACCTCGAGTTAGCACCAGATGCTTCGGTCTGATTATAACTATTTATTAATGTAACGTAGAATTAACAGAAATAACTTAAAATATAAATTGTAGAACGAAATCCTTTCATAAAGTGTAGCTGAAAACTGTACAAAATTTTTATAATATGTACAATAATGTAGACTACGCATAATAATTATGTGAACAAGATATGTATATTTTTTTACAGAAAGTCAAGGGATTCGCGGATCAAATACACGAAATGTGGCAGGGACAAGGCACTGAGATTTATTGGGAACAAAACTTTGCCCCACTGAGGATCAATATAAAAAGATGACACATATGAGTAATATAAGACTTATTTATACATCTTTCTAACCTCTACGTTTTTACAAATCGGTTCTATATAAATATCGTTACTATCAGATGAACGAACATCCCACTCGCAGTATAATACATTAAACAGAATTTATATTTCCAACAAATTTTAAATTTATCATAACAGTTTTAGAGAAATTTAATTTAAATGTGAATGTTTTTCCAATTAACGATCATTATATTTTTTACTTTGTTTTTAATAATTGTTTATTATATGAATTTAGTCAAACCTTAAACGGTAATCGGTAGAAACGAGAATATACATAAAAAATATTGAAAAAAACCTTTTTCCTTAGAAACCGCTACAATTATATTACTTGGAGTCAGATTACTACAAGTGGTCAGTGATATGACGATCTAGTGCGACTTCTGGGACACTAAGCTTCGAGATGACTATTGTAATCTTCATGTGAAGGAGGTTGGTTTTGTGTTCCTAATGTAATTGTTTTATATCATTTTCTTCGAAAAAATATATATTATATCATATTCATTATGTGTTTTACTTTCCCAGTTAAACAGCAATGGCAGTTTCTGTGAAGATTTATCAGAAGGAAAGTTCTCCTTGCCCATCATACACGCATCTAAAATATCAGTGGGAAGCGAAGTTTTACGTGAGTACACTAAACTCAGTTGCTAATTGTATACATACGAGAACGTATTTGTGTGAGTCAAACATAGCAGTTTTTACTGTAACTCTTCGATAAATACGGAATCATTATCCCTACTAATATTATAAATGGGAAAATAACCCTGTCTGTCTGTCTGTTACGCTTTCACGCCTAAACCACTGAACTGATTTCAATGAAATTTGGTACAGACATAGAGTTGACCTTGAGAAAGAACATAGGATAGTTTTTATGCCAGACTTTTGAAAGGTTCTTTTGGAAACGCGATATAACCGAACTCCACGCGGGCGAAGCTGCGGGCGGACAGCTAGTTCTTCATAAATGCATCAGCTTATTTCATAAACTTGATGAGTTACATATCAATTTAAAATTTAGAGTTTTGAGAACTTCGTGTGATTTTTTACTCGTTTCATGAGATCAGGTCGGTTTACGAAGTTGCTTCCTTGATCCTCTGTTTCTAATACTTTATTGATGTTAATTTTTCTCATCGTTTTTGGTGTTTGGCAAATGAGTATAAATATAACTAAATTGTAATTCAGTGATAGTAAAGTATTTCATGACCATTTATTATTACTATCAGGTATCTTGCGGCAGCGTACCCGTGATATTGACCTGAAGAAATACTGTATGTGTTTGTTGTAGAAGGCAGGCAGCATACAGTACACGACAAACAGACTCAGTGAACTTGATAGAGAAGCTCGGGCTGAGGTGAATCAAGTATATATACATAGTATTCATTGAAATATGGTTGTTTTAAATTGAAGTATACAACCTAGGTTTCTTACAGGTCGCCCGTTTAGGAGGAAACCCACTACTGGAAAAATGTTTGGATGATCTCAGTAGCTGGAAGGATGACGTAATGATCAAATAATTGTTACACTATTTTGTTACACGGGACACTGTTAGCCAATAATATTTAAAAGGTGTGGGGTACAAAGGCTCGCAAGTCTTTAAAATATATTTTTGTTACATTGTTTATCCGATATTATAAAACATGAATATAAAATATTTTTTTGTGTGTTATCTGTTATAATAAATAATTTAAATTATTCATGCTTATTAATTCCTTTTAACAATAAGCCAATATTCGATTAAAAAGATGTAGATAAATTACTTTTCTTCTTTTCACTTTATTCTTAAAAACTGAAACAAAAACGATAAAGGGTCACGTTCGTTATTTCAAGCACGACTTGAGAAATTTAAAAATATTAGTAATTATTATAAATTTTATATCAAAATAAAGTTAAAAAGAAAAATTACATTACAGGAAGAGGTCTTTATTTTAATAGTGTAATTAGCTTGGTACAAATTGTAAGAACATATATTAACTGTGGCGATTCGTAGATGAAAGTTGTGGTCAAAGTATTCGTAGTTTTACGAGTACAGAGGGTCCTATAATGACATGGAAACCTTTAATTAAGTCGTGTAATTTAAAAACAGCCGCGTAAGCTTGGAGATTCATTAATAAAGGACTGTCCTGGTCCGGTGAAAAATTGTATTTTTGGGTCATACGGAAATTATTTTGCTAGAATTCGTCTAGTTCAGGACAAAGGTAAAGTTAAAGAGATTATAACTATTACTTTTAGTAGACTAGAGAAGTATGTTGTATGTTTGTGAAATAATACTATGTTCTATATAATTTTGTTTGTATGTTCATGATGTACAAAATCGATAATACAATTTCCTATATCAACAAACGTAAATACATAACATTTGATAAAATTGTTTTTGTTTTATATAAGGATTATTCTAATCTTTTCTCATTAATACCATACTAGAACTCTAAATTTTAATTGTCTTTTTAATTTAACGTTGTCTTCATTATTCTAATAAATTTTGCTGATATACCAGACGACAGTCTATAAAAAAAAGTTTTTTTTTAGTGCGTTCAAAGTTATTATTCTGAATTATTCTAATTTTTTCACTGAAAATAAAACATTTTTCCTTCCTATGGAAAAAACCTTGGGTTTTATTATGTGTCATTCACACTCTTTCGAACTCCAACACTATGTAAAGTTTGCTTACCCATTTATTCTTTTATTAAAATTTAATTTTCCTTACCTCTTATTATACCTTAAATTGTATTCCTTACAAAAAGTGGGTGTTACAATATTGGTGTCCATGTGTCTGTATGTTTGTTTATCTATTGGCATCTAATCTCTTAAACAGATCGACCAATTTCGATGCGGTTCTTTTCATTTGATACTATCGGATTTTTCCCAAAATTATATTACATGGATTTGAATTAATGAGTTGAAAATATCAAATTTTTAAGGAAAAAATCAAATAAACTGCTATTAAATATTTCTAAAAGAGAAAAGTGTAACAAACAGAACCCAAGATAGATTATTCCATTGTAACTTCAAATTTTAAAAATATTCTCTGGTAGCCTTCAAATCTCTTGGTACTTCAAAACTTTTTCTTTTGTAAAATTTCTCTGAAGTCATAAAAGCCATAAAAAATCTTTTTTTAATTTACCATTCATAAAACATTAACATGAGAGTCTGATACAAGACGAATAGATTTGGTGTTCAGTGTTTTATTTTACATAATATGTCATTAAATCTATATTATAACCCTGCTCACTAACTTAAATAGATTAAATATCAAATTATCTTTTACACTAAAAGAATTAAACAAAAGTTTGAGAAAATAACACAGTAGAACAAACTAGAGTGGCGACTCCGAACGGTTGTTCAGTTCAGTTCAGTTGTTCTTATTCTGGTATTAATATGACAGTTTATTATTCATATTATAATTATTTGATTACAATTTAGATGGCACGAAGTGCTGTTTCATAAGAATATTGCTTTTAAATAGAAATGAAAACTTTTATGGAACCTAAAAAATGTAATTAAATATTTTGGTTACAATCCCACTCTCTTCCTTTATAATACAAGACTTTTAATTTCATACGATTTGTTTTTAATAAAAACTGAAAGAATAAAAGTAGTAAATATTGCTGGATCGCAAGCACATAGCAAAATTGAATGAAAATTTTAGGTACAAGTGGAACTTGTTTAGCACTAAATTATATAATTATCTGTTACTTTAACAAAGCGGCTATAAACTAATGATGAGGTATTAAATATTTCTGTGTGTATTATATTTCTTTATACTGAAAGAAATAAACGATAGAAACCTTACTTAAATATTAATAGTACTTACCATACTTAAATCATGTAAAAGTTATTTACATGATTTTTTAATTCAATATACAAAAATCTTTTAGAATCAGTACAAGGAAGCAAAAATATCAAAGCAATATATTTGAAATAAGTATGTATAAAATAAGATTGTTCACATAATATAACATTAGAGCTCCCGACTCAGTGAGTCAATCGATCCGCTAATTAAGTTGCGGAGTGTGATATTAATGTATTGTATTGATTCCTCTTTTATAACTAAACTGAATAAATAAAATTATTATGTTTTTCATTGAGTTTGAAGTTTTTAAATTGATTTAATAAAGAACATTTATCTTTCATGAGAGAACATATTATAAAAAAAATCTCTACTAAATATTAAATGTATTCCTTGTTATCTGTCGTCCCATTTACGTGGTGTATGATAGAGAGCATGTTAATGTGAGCATTACGTCGGCTTTAGACTTGTTAAATATTAATGAACATCCGCGGCTGTATACACTAGAACCTGCACGATGTTGTACATATGTATAAGAGATCTTAACAATGATAACAGACAAACACAAGTCACAAACCAAAAGATTAAAATGACGAGTGACAGAGTGATGGTTCAGAATTTGACTTCAATTATAAAATGGGAGAGTAAAAGATGAACATGAATGAAAGTGATTGTAAAGTTTAACACAGAAAATATTTATATTTGTAGTCAATATTGAAACACGATATGATGAAATCATGCATAAAGATTCTAGTCATTGTATGTATATCATATTTAAATACTTTTCATTTGAAATTGATTTTTCCGTTTGAATTAGGCCCGGGCAAATAATTCGCTAAGTTAAATTTCATTTATTGTTAGTTAATTTAACTAAGATAATAATCATGATATATTTGTATTAATGCATTGGCTTCCAGATGATATAATTTTTAATGCCAAAAGATAGCGAAGTAAAAAATTTATATATAAAATATGTTTGTGAGATTGAAATGCTACAATTACTCCCATATTAAAAAATATAACTGAAAAAACGTTATTTTTCGAAATTTTGCACATAGGTCTTATAAATAAATTAAAGGTTTCTGAAAATCAAAATAATTTGTTGTCATTAAAATATTATTAATATAAAATTTTGGTCCAAGCTAAATATCAGCTCTTTTTTTTTAAGTTTACAAAACTGACTTACAACTAATGAATACAAAATAAAATCTAAGCTAAACACCTTTCGTGTGCCGGGTGATTGGGTTGCAGGGAGAGGAGCTTCAACGGTGCCTGGGACTGCCGACCCAGGTATAGGTTTAAGGAGCCTATCTAACGAAACGTAAACGCTCACCTCAACTGTCCAAGCTCCTCTTTCTAGCTAACAAAATTTGAAACGGTCCTACTAGGTCTGCCTTCTAAGTAGTACCTTCTAAGAATGAATTTGTGTTAGTTCTAGATAGGAAACAGTCTTTTAGTAGGTAGCAGTTCTTAGTAGTGTCAATAGCCTCCCCATATAAAGTACTAAGTGTACATTTTTGTCCTTTGTAAAAATATCACAGATAAAATGAATAATAAAGACTACTTCAAAATAGTAATTTACTTTATGTATTACTATATTTTCAAACAAAATAATGAAAACGTCAACTATCCTTCATCAGGCAATTGTGTTTCCAATCTTGAGAACAAACTTTCAGTAGGTACTTTAAAACGGAGATCTTGAAGATTTATTCCTAAGCGGCAGACGTCGAGAGGAATTGAGTATTTTGTAACTGTTTATCGTCCTCCTGTTTGTTTATAACTTTTGGAGTTATGGGATTTCATTTAAATTTTTATCTCAAGGCGAAGGAAAACATTTATATAATTGTTATTTATTTTAGTTTGATTCGTCATTGATTGTATACAGATTATATTTAATACTATAACTACACGAAGACTGTCATCATTTTCTCTGGAATTAAATATCATTTCTTTACACTTTAGGTTACATTATTGGAGTTTTAGTAAGGATCCCTAATTTAAAAAAAAATATAATATAGAGAATGTTACTCGGGAATAATGTAGCTTTCCAAAGGTGAGAAAATTTTTGAAATCGGTTTAGTAGTTTCGGAGCCTATTCATTACAAATAAACAAACAAACAATTCTTTATTAATATAGAATACATACATAGTATAATATACAACAAGTCGATGATTATAAAGCAACAATCTGTTAATGAATTGTAGTATCGTTTATGTCATGAAAACAAATCCAAGTACACTTGATGATAGAAACGTCTACTTTTGGTTATTCTGAAAAACAGGAAGCGGTAGGATTGCAATGAATGAGGAAATAAGAACAAAGTGTTTGTATTACTCTTTTCGTACTAGCAACGTTACTGAGAGTCGAAACAATTGAACAACGTATTAACAATGTATTCCATTACATTATTTTTGTCAATATCAGACATTCTCATCTTGTCTGCTCGTGATCACGGTTGCTGAAAAGTATCTGAAACGTATGAAGTTACAAATAATCATAAAATTATTTTAATGAACACTCGTCTAATTATTATTAGATTTCATTATTTCTGTCAAATGCATATAAACAAAAAGTAATGTGGAGTGGTCATGAAAGATTTATTAACTCTAAGGTATCTGGTTGTAGCCCAGTATGTTACATTCGGTTTCTGATTGTATTTAATTTACTTTTGAGTTTTCATTTTAAACTCTTTGGTTACACTTCAGTGTTTATAATTTATAAAAGAGCAACTATCAAGTTTCTTCGATATTTTGAGTCTTGTATCTTAGATTTCTTGGGCCTGATTATTTGAATCTCTACTAAATACATTTTTTTCTAAAGTATTATCATATTACACAATGATTTATATGAGTGTCATGAGGAGTACATATTCACTGAAGTGTATAACACGTGTGTGATAATCGACAATTAATTTTACGCTCCACTGCCCCCAAATCATTTGTCGATTGTAGGAACAAATTAGAGCTCAATAGATATTAAATTTGCGATCGATTTATATAAACGATCTTAACGAATATTTGATTAAAGTTTCATTTAACACAAAATATAATCAACTTGAAAAATAACAATAATTAAGAGCATCAGTCTTTTACGTACTGTTAGCCCGGAGAATTAAAATCACTTTTTAAAAAAAAAGATAAACTGATTTATTTAATAATTAAAGGACAACCGCTCATAACAAGATCTAGGTGAAGACTGACTAAATGAAGGGGTTCTAATTAATGTTCTAATGATAAATGCTGACCTGTCTATTATAGAATTGCATTTACGCAATTACACTTACAATCCTAGGTTATAACACCTCCCCCTTTAAGAAGAGGCTTTGGGGTTGATTCCAAAGTCTCGTTTTATATCCTAGTTCTAAGTGGGGCTACTGGACTGGATATTTCAGTATCAATTTCTGTTCTGTCTATTGTTTCCTTAATTTCAGGGGTTGTCAAAGTTACTGCTTGTTTCTTCTTAAAATATTGGAATGGGCGGTTGTTTAGTTTAATACAACAAATCTTAATGGCTAAATATAATATAAAAATAATTATAAATGAAAGTATTACATTAATGAAAATTGAGTACTGTGTCCCATATTCCACAATATGAGGCAATTTCCTCGTTTCGATTTGATGTAAATTATTTAATATAGATTTTAATTTATTTCCAGAGTGGAAATCGTCTAAGTCTATATTGTGTAAACGAATAGGAGACACATTACCGATTACAGAATTTACTCTATTTAAGTTACAACAAGTATCATTAATTAAATTAAAATCTGGCACATGATTAATTGGCGATTTAATCTGTAGAACATTATGTGTAGGTACAAACGTGGCGCTATTGCTATATCCAATACAATCTTTTGGGATGTTAAGAATTCCCGTTCCTAAAATATTAGTTTCATATAGTTTTGAATTAATACAATCAATAGACACTTTTTGGGGTTCGGATTGTACATACAACCAATTATTGTTTGTTAATGATTTCCATAGGTTTAAGTTTCCGTATAGGATTTTCGTCTCACACTGTAACGGTTTTTCACTTATCACTTTAGCTAATAACTCACTTTCACAAATTGGTTTTGCATCCGTAGAATACACATTCTGGAGGTCACAAATAAAGTTTCCTGTGCCTACAGACTTACACGCTCCAAGATCATTAAACACACAGTAATGCGATTTGTCTATGGTCATTGCTATATACTTATTTTCAGGAATTATTAAAGTAAATGAATTAGGTTCCTTAGGATTATGTGGCGTCGGAATAGCTATATTATGGAATAATACGTATTCTTTCGTGTTAACTAGCGGTACCTCTAAGACAAATACAATCTTATCTCTAATGTAAAAACAAACTGTTTTAGATATACTTAGAATTAAATGTATAGAATCAATATTTAATGCTACAGGTAATTCTAGATCATTAGACAAATGTCTGTAATTATCGACAAGCTCTTGATATAACTGCTTAGGAGTTATAACTGATGGGTGGAGAACATTTTGACTACTAAACATTATAGCGTTAGTGACATCTTCCAGTTGAAAGGACAGAGTAATTATGGCAGTTTCTATAGCGTTAAAAACTTCGTTAACATTAATGAGGATCTGCAGACCGTTAGTTAATTCAGTAATGTTTTTTATACTTAAAGAGAGCTTGTCAATAGCTACAACGAGATTATTCTCATTTTCTCTAATCTTAAATAAACTATCATTATGTATCTTTAAAGTAGAAGAAGTAACTAGGATATTTTCTTTCATCAACGTGGCTAACCGTTTTTCATCATTTTGTAAAGTCGTTATGGCTTCATTATACCTCATACCATCATTCTCATCCAATGAACCGAATATGTGTTTCATTGCTGTTCCTATGACACCTATCCAGGCACTGCGCTTGGATCTATTGTCTAGAAGATGGGAAATAGCAGAGAACTCCTTACTCATATCTTGGAATCGCGCCGATATCGGTTGTAATAAATTATGACATTCCTGATCTATTTGTTCAATTCTGGTTTGTTTACAAAGATATTTCGAGGTTTCTAAGGTATTTTCAATATTTTTGATGTGTGGTTTAAAATGAGAAATATCTACTGGAATTACAACTTGTAACTGGACATTATTGATTTTCAAATTTCCTAAGTAGTCGTAATAAAGACCTGAACTTGAAGTAATCGGCTGGACGTAGTTCCGCTGGGGTTCTCCCCGTGTAACACTGTAAACAACGGTTGCCAAAACTAAAGTAAGTTACTACTTTATCTTAATACAATGTTTTTAATATAAAATTTACGTTTTAATATTTTATATACCTAACTACACTTATTTTATTTCTTATTACTCTAATCTTATGTTACGAGTTCCGGAGATTCACTTAAAGGAATTGACTGCGGACTACGCGAATTAGTTCCGGTGGTTTCAGCAGGTTTCACCTGATCAAAGTGATGCGTTACGTGACGCCTGTTAATGAGAAGGGTAAGTGTGTTGTTACCATTAATTTTAATAACTTTGTAAGGACCTTTCCATACTGGTGAGAGTGCCTTACGCATTCTCAGATGATTTTTCAAATAAACGTAATCTCCTGCCTTATATTTCACAGGGCGACTATGACAGTCATAGTAAGATTTTGACGATTCTTTCGATTTTCTTATGTAATCTAATGCCTTGTCCCTCGAATATTTCAGTCTGCTCTGAAGCATTCGGACATAATCTGGATAAGTGGCTCCGGGTATTTCTTCATATATAGAATTTGGAATAAAAGGTTTGCTGCCGAACATAAGTTCGTAAGGTGTATAGTTAGTTGTAGAGTGGACAGAAGTATTGTAAGTTAACATAGCGGTATAGACATAACGAGGCCAATTCGTTTGGTCTTCATCGACAAAGGATCTTAAGTATTCTTTAAGTGTTGAATGGCTTCGTTCCAGAGCACCTTGAGTTTGTGGGTGATAAGGAGTGGACCAGAGATTTTTAATTTTTAGAAGTTTACAAGTTTCTTTAAACAATTCAGAGGTAAAATTAGTTCCCTGATCAGTGAGAATAGTTTTAGGTATACCGAATATTGAAATGTAATGAAGCAGACATTCGCTAGTTTCTTCAGCTGTAATGCTTCGTATTGGATAAGCAGATGAAAATTTCGTGAGGTCGTCCTGGACAGTTAATATATATTTGAGCTTCGCCGGACCGGATTCAGGTAAAGGGCCAACAATGTCTAGTGCTATTCTTTGGCATGGTTCGGTTGAGGTGCTAGTTATTTGCATAGGTGCGCGGTTAATTTGTCTAAGAGATTTATTGAGTTGACATTGAGGACATTTCTTAACAAAATTCTCGACATCGCTGCGCATGTTTTTCCAATTGAATATTTCTTGAATTCTTTTAAGCATTCGACTACTACCAAGGTGACCGGCGATTGGAATATCGTGATTTTCTTTTAATATCTTGGGAATTTCTGAAGGAGTGGGGTAAATTATTTTATCTTTATAAATATGAATGGTTATACCGGATTTATCGAAAAGGAAGAGAATCATATTATGTATCTTGATGAATTGATGTGTATCAAAGGGATTTTTAAATTCTGTTATAGCTATTTCAATGTTTGAGTCGCTGTTTTCATTTATGACTAATTCGTTTCGGAGATTCCTCAGACTGTTATAGATGTCAACATATGAACATTTGTCGAAATGGTAAACTTTGGTGAAAAGGAAGTAATATTTCTTGCCGGCGTGCTCGAATGATATAAATGAGTTTAACGTCCTTTCTTTATTTATGATTTCGGAGTTGTCAGGTATGTTGTCTAGAACGTATTGAACAAAGGGGTTGGATTCATCGAGGTCTATGGAAGTGGGTAAGATAATTATTTTACTTTTTGATTTGCGAATATCTTCATTATGTTCTATGATTTTTGTATTAAATGTTGCATTATTACCTGCAATTATTTTCAAGAATGTGGGATAGTCATCATCAGGTAGGTTTAGATTAAGAGGATCGTCTGTAGGAGGACCGGGCTCTACGATGAGGTTAGGGGTATTTTGACTTTCAGTTCTAACAGGCTCACCTTGATCTTGGGAGGTTATGATTAAGTCATCGGGATTAAAATCATTAGGTGGTACTAATAGATCTATGGGATCTTTTGAAGGAGGGTCAGTTGGTAGAGTAGGTTCTATGATAGGGTCAGACGACTGTGCCAATTCGGCGGTGTCATATTCACAGGGATCCTGAATATCTGCAGTTAACTCGTCAGGGTTGAAAGAAGGTGGTGATACGAGTAGATCCATGAGATCTTCGTCTAATTCAGAGGCATTTTCAGGTTGAATTGGATTTACTGGGAACCGAGATAGAGCATCGGCGTTCGTGTTGATTTTCCCTTTTTTATATTTGATATCGTATTCGAACTCCTCCAGTTTCAAACGCCAACGGATCAACCGGGAACCTGGATCCTTGCATTTGAATAACCATTCAAGTGGTTTATGGTCAGTTAGTACAGTAAAACGATGTCCGTAGAGGTAAGGTCTAAAAACTTTAGTGCCAAAGATCACAGCGAGGCACTCTTTTTCAGTGACACTGTAATTGCATTCGGCCCGATTAAGAGTACGAGAGGCGAAAGCGATTGGACGGTCCTGGCCTATTTGTCCTTGAGATAGAATAGCCGATATGGCAAAGTTGGAAGCATCACAAGTAAGAAGAAACGGTTGTGTGAAGTCAGGGTATGCCAAAATTGGAGCCGAAACGAGTTTTTCCTTAAGAGTTTCGAATGCTAATTGTTGTGTGTTCTCCCATGTAAAAGGAGTATCTTTTTTGAGAAGATTAGTTAGAGGTTTGGCTAACTTAGAGAAATCCTGTATGAAACGTCTATAATATGATACAAGGCCCAAAAATGATTTAATATCTCTAGGAGACTTGGGTGTAGGGAAGTCTGTGACGGCCTTGACCTTGTCTGGGTTAGGTTGTACCCCATTTTGACCGATAATATGCCCTAAGTAAGTGACTTCTTTCCTGAGAAATTCACATTTCTCGGGTTGAAGTTTTAGGTTGAAGTTGTGAATTCTTTCAAAGACGGATCTTAGGTTTTCTATGTGAGTGGCCAGATCAAAAGAATAGACTACGATATCGTCGAGGTACACGAAGCACCTAGTACCTTGGAGACCTGTTAGGCAATTATTCATTAATTTTTGGAAGGTTGAAGGTGCATTTTTGAGCCCGAAAGGCATGCGATTAAACTGGTAATGACCCTGAGGCACGGAGAAAGCGGTTTTGGGTGCATCATCTTGATTAATTAAGATTTGATGAAAACCAGAAGCGAGATCTAATGTACTGAAATATTTGCTTCTTCCAAGTTGATCAAGAATTTCGGAAATTTGAGGAATCGGATATGTTTCACCGATTGTAATATCGTTTAATTTACGGTAATCTATGACAATGCGCCATTTACGATTGCCTTGTGAGTCTGCCTTTTTCGGTACCACCCAAATCGGCGAGCTCCAGGGTGAAGAAGAAGGTTCAATTATATTTTCGTCAAGCATTTTGTTAATTTGTGTTTCTACCTCCTTCTTGTGACATTCTGGGAATCTGTATGATTTAGTATGAATGGGAGTGTCGTTACTAGTTTTAATACTATGTTTCAGAGCAGATGTATAGGTAAGTTGGTCATCAGGTAAATGGAAGATATCTGAAAATTGAGAACAAAGTTCTACAAGGGCGTTTTTCTCCTCATTATTTAAATGTTCTACTCTTAAAGAATTAACGACTTCGGCGGTTCTTTTGAACGTTTCCGGATTAGGCGTATAAGGCGTTACTGGGTATGATGTCTGATGTATAGGCTCTACATGAAGAACGAGGCTTGTTTTGATATTTACAAAACGCTCTGATATGTTAGCTACTGTGATGTTAACGCATTTGTTGTCTTTAATTTTGACGATACAATTGGAAATGAGGATGTCTTTGGAAATATGTTGGTCTAGAATTACTCCTTCTTTTAGATCGGTTTCTTGGACAGCGCATTCTATTACGGCTTCGGTTCGGGGTGGAATGACAAAGAATGGTTCAGAGAACAATAATTTGACTTCTTGTTTGCCTATCTTTAGAATATCGTGAGTGTAATCTATTTTACATCCGAATTTAGTTAGAAAATCTGTACCGATGATTCCATTATAAGGTAAGTTAATATCGCGGACTACGTGAAATTTATGAGAAAGATATTTATTATTTCCTAGTTTTAGTTTTAGTTGGAAATGCCCTATAGTAGGAGTTGGCTCGTCACTAGGGTCTATACCCTTGAGTTTGATAGGTTCTTTAATTAGTTTTTGATTAGATCGGATACTTGATTCTTTTATGAGGCAAATGGCGGAGCCCGAATCGACTAGCAGAGATAGAGGAATATCTGAGGCTTGAGACTCTAGCAGGACATGCGGTAAAAGCCGTTTCGTAGTATCAATATGAACTTCATACACCTCTTTGGAATGATTGAGAGTTTGGGGTTGATAACCCTGGTTAGAACTCTTAGAGTGAGCGAGAGTTTGGGGCTGGTTACCCTGTTCGTGGCTCAGTGAATTAGAGAGGGTGCGAGTTTGGGACTGGTTACCCTGTTCATGACCCTTAGGATGAGCGAGAGTTTGGGGCTGGTTACCCTGTTCGTGGCTCAGTGAATTAGAGAGGGTGCGAGTTTGGGGCTGGTTACCCTGTTTATGACCCTTAGAATTAAATTCGGTGCCTATCACATTAATTTGTCTCGATCGGCACCGGGGCGAGACTTTTACGCGTTTAAATTATCCTGAGATTGTTCTACCTCATCGACTTCATCATAGCCTACTTCCTCTTGAGGCAGTTCAACAAAATTGACGCGCGGGGAATTTTGAAACCCTTGAGCTCTGGCGTTATTATACTCGCGCCTCTTACAAGTGGAAATTTCGTGGCCTTTCATTTTGCAATAACGACAGAAAAGATTTGAATCATTATTGTTATATGGCTTCCTTGGGGGTGTATTAAATGGAGCTCTCTGAAGAGGAGCCGAGTTAGAATTTGGTCGTACTGACTGAATGTGAGAAGAATTTGAGCTCGGCCCCGGGTTAGCCCTAAATCTATTATGATTGTTGGACCTTTGTTCGACCTGTGGTCGCCTATAAAGGGTTTGTTGGATTCTCTCCTCCGAAATGGCGAAATTGATTGCTTCATTTAATGTTCTTGGTGTTTTGCATCTGACTATATTGGAAATGCGGGGTTGAAGTCCCATGACAAAATGATGGAGGGCGAGGTCTTCCATGGCCGCTGTGCGCCCAGGAAGCTCCTTTAGTTTAGAAGTGGAAAGTGATATTTCAGTGAGTAGCTGTGAAAGGTATGTTTCCATCTTTAGCGCGTATTGATTAACATTCTCCTGCGGACCTTGTCTGCTCTCCTGAAGCTCCATCAAAAGATGAGAGTAATGTTTTCTTTCACTGAACTGGGTCTTAAGGAACTCCTTAAGTTGCTCCCAGTTTGTAAAATCTTTTATCGAACAGGCAACTTCTGCCTTGCCGTTCAATTGTGAAAGTATAAATTTGAATAGAATGGGCCTCTGACTATCGGAAGCGAGTTCAAATGCATTATCGCAATTTACTATAAATGAGTTAAGAGTTTCTCTGTTGCCGTCATAGGATTTGATGAATTTAAACAAGATGTTTAGGTCTAACTCAGCCATGGCGATGTTAGCGGCAGTCCGCCTTGTAACGCGGGGTGATGTTACAGGTGATTTAGCAGAAATATCACTAGGTACTTGATCTAGGTCAGGAATATCTAAGTTAAGTTTGCCGTCCTCTGATTTAGGCACTTTTGGCATAATTTAGGTTTAAAACAAATTTATAAAACTGTTTTGAAATTACAAATCACACTAATATAAATATATGCATGCATGAACTCACAATTAAAAGATTATAATATTAAGTATTGTAAAAGGAACCCTAATTCATTGAACAAAACAATGGCCAAAGACTTACTGCATTAACACGTGCACGACTGATAAGAGCACGACGACTCTCGGATTGCACATTTCTGGAATATGATCTTCAAGAATGTGGATGCACGTCGAACTGACTCGGTGAGGTATATCTCTGTTATACGTTTAATCCCGGGATTCTCACTGGATGCAAGCAGGATAATCGAAGTTTCGGTGATTTGACGACTTATGATATCGCCGTAGGTCTCCCTTGTAGGAGCGTGAATCCTTTTTAAGGATATAATGTTGATAATTTGTAGATTTGTAGGATACGATTATACAATTGAGTCTTTTGAGCGGATTTATGCACTGGGGAATTTCGTATCCCACCGCTGCCACCAAAAATGTTAGCCCGGAGAATTAAAATCACTTTTTAAAAAAAAAGATAAACTGATTTATTTAATAATTAAAGGACAACCGCTCATAACAAGATCTAGGTGAAGACTGACTAAATGAAGGGGTTCTAATTAATGTTCTAATGATAAATGCTGACCTGTCTATTATAGAATTGCATTTACGCAATTACACTTACAATCCTAGGTTATAACAGTACGCACGTACACAAACTTGATTGTAATTCTAAAATATTATACATACTATGAACAAAGTGGAGTGCAACAGATGAAATCGGATGAGGCAGACAGAGATATCGGATGATATAGACGGAATTTAAGTTGGTATCAAATTCATTTTCGTATAATTCACGAGCACACAGCTCAAAGTTATAATTCTCCATAAATCGATAGGGTTGGGAGAAGCAGCGTTTCCTAGCACGATGTTTGACGTTACGTGTTTATATGAAGAAAAAGCAGCGAGTAGTTCTGATTACGGTCACACTAACTGGAGGTTATAATGGGATAGTTTATGAATATTGCAGTAACTTAGCGGCAATTAGTAGACTGGCTTTTAAGTGAATCACTACTTAATAGTATTTTATATATGTGTGTGTGTGTTGTAGTAAAAGAAATTAACTTGATTGTAGTCGAGACAAAAGGAAGTGTGCTTCTTTTTTATTAAGCTGCTTTACCGTTTCATTAGCTAAAAGTCGTTAGAAAAATTCTTTAGCCCCAAAAGGTTTTTAATATTTCTGAAATTGAGTCTGTAAGTTACAGCGTTTTTAAATCTCTGACTAACTGTACTAAAACTGGTTTTAAATATAATTTTAGGTGTTTTTTCCATAAAAAAATATATCAGCCTATCGGAGCCCACTGCCGAGCAAAGGCCGCTTTCTCACATGGAGAAGGTTTTGAGCATTAATCACCACTCTTGCTCAAGACGGGTTGGTGATTTCAAACTTATAATTGTGAAACTATAAGTCCAGGTTTCCTCACCATGTTTTCCTTCACAACTTTGCCATATAACATTTTTCCGTAGGACTTTTAGTTTTGCCGGAAATTGATAAAACCCATTTTTCACCCTTAAATACCCATCCCCTTCCCGACCTCAGATCGCCTTCTCGTATTGGAGAGATCTAAATATTATACATAAAAAAGACAGCGTTTTTTCTATAAAAAGAAATATAATCACATAACATATATATTACTTTATACTGAAGTAATAAGCAAAAAATTTTCAATAGTTGGATAGTCTTCGTGCCCTATTGAAAGGTGAACTACCTTTCTTCCAACGCGAAGTTTTATGTGCTCTGATAGTTATTGAAGCGCATGCTTGTGATGTTACAAAGACACTCGTTGATGAAAGTGTCAAGAATGTTACCGAATTCCAATGGATATGTCAGTTGAGGTAATATTGATTTTATGGGTTATAAAGAGATATATAGAATTATAGTTTGACATGGATTTAATTGAACTTCACAAGGCTTTTCCACTCTTTTAAATATTAATATAATTGTTTTTCACATAGTTGGACTTTAAGACAATTTGAAGAAGTATAATTTAAAAGAATTTATTCAATGTTGATCTTTAAAAAGTATATTATAGTTTCAGAATAATTGGCCACGTAGCAAATAAAATTTTGACACACATCCGATAAAATAAAATTGCTTCATCTTTATTTACAGTTCCTGAGAAAATAATTTAATATTAGAATCTTTGTAAAAAATTAAAATACATTTATTTCTATTCAGGTATTACCAACTCGTAAAAGAAATGATACCGCTTGAGGAAGGAGAATTACCGGAGATATATCAAGACGAGGAAAGATTAGACTCTTCATTGTACTATCGTCAGTTCAGTCAGAATAAGTGTGACGTTCGCGCACTGAATTCTATCTTCACTTATCAAAACGAGTGCTCGGGAAATAGGTAACTCATGTATGCTATAGATTTCTTTTCAATTATTACCTACCCTTGACATTTAACGGTCAATATAAACCATTTATTACGTGTCAGAGTTACTAATTTTATCTCGATTTCCTATGGTTATGCCATCGCTGCGAACCAGTCTCGAGCTAATATATAAATGTAGCGATGAAGCTTATATAAGTGTTTTTTTTTCAGCGGACGTCTGGCAATCACGCCGCTAACTGATAGATGTTATTTGACCTTGAAGTGTGCAATGCACCTCAAATTTGGCGGTGCTCCGGCAGGGCCTGCTGGTACTGGAAAAACTGAGACAACTAAGGTAACTTTTACTCTAAATTTTTCCTTATATGAGAACAAAAAAAAAAATAATATTGTTCCCGTTATAAATAGCTAAGTATAAGTGTGTATGGTTAACGCTAGTCTTCTATTCATTATGTGGAGTTTTTTTCAGGATTTAGCCAAAGCACTGGCTGTTCAATTGTGTGGTATTCAACTGTTCAGACCAACTCGATTATATGGCTATGGGAAACTTTTTCAAAGTAAATATATATACATATTTACTAATACCTACATTTAAACTGTAGTTGAACTTTATAATTATTATGAAAATATATCAGTTCCGGTGCCTGGGCTTGTTTTGATGAGTTTAAGGCCTCGGCCTCGAATTTTGCGGGCAGCGGAGCGGCAGCGGGAGCGGCAGGATCTTACGCGTATAATCAAATGGACCGACCCTCGAATACAGCGGTGCCCGCTGCCCGCTAGTTTGGAGAATAGTATGCGTTTCCGTGCCGCCGCCGCTGCCGCTCCGCTGCCCGCAAAATTCGAGGCCGAGGCCTAAAAGAATTGACATTGATAGTACATCTGTCGTCGCTCAACAAGTATAATCAGATGTAATACTTTAATTATTTCAGTATTCATTTAAATGAAACTACTATATTTGAATTACTGAGCGTTATTTTATTATTCTTAAAAACTACATACTTTACAAAGTAATCGAAATTTCGGGACTATGTAGTTTTAAAAAATAATTTAATCAAAAACGCGTTACTACGCATTTGGAATTACTATTCCAAAGTATTAGTTTTATTCAAACAATTATATCATTTTAAAATAGTTGATTTCATTTATATAACACTCGCTCACTTAATTTTCCACCGACCTTATTTGCCGTTCACTTTATCAAAACATAAATTTCATTTGAAAGGTCGTGACGATACAAAAAGCGCAAATAGCTCGTCAGGAAAAGTTTATTTTCGAAGGCTGCGAGCTTCCCTTAAAAGCTTCCTGTTCAGTTTTTATCACTATGAACCCTGGATACGCGGGTAAATTTATTTAAAATTTTCCGGGTAGTTTAAAATTAACATATAGTTAAGACAAAGAAACGTCATACTAGTAATATTAAAATTATAACCATTTGCCATAATATTTCTATGTCTAAACAGGCAGAACGGAGTTACCAGATAATCTGAAAGCATTGTTCCGTCCTATTGCAATGATGGTGCCCGACTACGCTCCTATAGCAGAAATTTCTTTATTTTCATATGGTTTCTACGACGCCAAGAATCGGGCAGGAAGAATTACTACAACGTTTAGATTGAGCTCTGAACAATTGCCTTCTCAGGTAAGATTTAATTTTACCGTTACAAGCCATATTTAAAAATAGTTTGAATAATCTTTCTCCGTTCCCGGTATTAGTGTATTACCTCTCTATATAAATAAAAAAACTGGCACACTATTATAATTATGTAATTATAACTAAGCCGTTTTATGTACATATTAATCAACAATATAATTTTAATTTATTGGTTATTTTTCATGCATGCGTACAGTTTAGTTTGTTATTTAGTATGACTTATAACTAAATATCTAGTATGTGATGATGTTATGTAATGATGTTATGTGTATATTTTTGTATTTGAATGCTACTTCAATCAATTCAATAAAAGATACAAATATAATTGTATACTGGTTTTAAACCTTATTAAATTACGGATAAGGTTCATATTTATTTATTGCAAACAGAAGCGTTACGATTTTAGGAGCAGTAATCCTTGTGGCCGGTAATCTAATACGTCAGATGCCCGACGGAGATGAGAGACAAGTAGTATTAAGAGCATTACGAGATGTGAATGTACCCAAGATTCTAGCTGCTAATCTTGTTTTGTTCAATGGTATAGTACCTTATGAAGCATATTTATGTCACGAGAATATTATCTCATATTGTTTTCAATATATTGGTAAAGAAAAGTACATACATAAGGGACATTAATCCTTTGTGTAATTTTTTATACAGGTTTTATATCAGATTTGTTGGATGGATGGATTTGGATTTCCTTGGATTTGGATTTCCTTTCGCTCCGGTTCATACATCTGTGGTTAACCGTAAATCTACTCCCATGGGATAATTGTATGGGGAATTTCATTTGCAAACTCATGAATCATGAATGGTAAATACATATATTTATAATGATCAAACCACAATAAGATTACGCATAATATGGCACAACAAGTTCAATTTTTTTCAAATAGTTTTTTAGTGTTGCAGTAATTCTATGCAAAATTAAAACTAACTATGTCTAACTTTTACAAAGTACTTAATTGTTATAAGTCCTTATATATTTTTAATTTCTCTTTACATAGTGGATCGTTTACTGTGGTTTGATTTTGTTTACATGATTATTCATCGACTAATTGAGTGTAACGTGTTTCAGATCTGTTGAAATTTGCTGACAAAATGAAGATGGGCAAAAGATTTGACAATATTTCATTAGGACAAGGTCAAGGGCCTCTAGCCCAAGCTATGATGAAAGTTGGCTGTGATTTTGGTAACTGAGTATTTTTTCAGGTAAAGTATTACATTTCCTTTCAATCGTAAAGTATATTCGTTTTTTATAAATCATTCGAATATAACTTATAGCACGGCTTAAGTGTTTTTCATAATGAATCTAAAACAATTCGAAGAAAATGCTATATTACAATTCAAAGAAATGAATTTAAGATTAGATTAACTCTTAAAGATTCCAAATATGTATGATATATCCGTTTTATGTACATATATTAATAAAAATGTGATAATAACTTTGTCTAGGGTAATTGGCTGTATTTTTATTCAGTAGACAGCAAAATCTATTTTAATGAAATTTATTGCGTTAGATGTTAACTCGAACCTACATATGTGTAGATACCTTTTTAGTGTGACTTCTGACCTCACGATATATATATTTTTAAATGTAAATTTCAGAATTGCCATTTGTCTCCATCATGGATGCCAGTCTTGGAGTTAAATGTGAGCAAATAGTCCCAGAAGTAGTTCATAAGGACTTTCGGTTGTGACTCACATCAACACCTTCACCCTTCTTTCCTGTGGCGCTATTACAGAACGGTATTTTAAATATTATTCGTACATAAAGTTAATTATAACCATACGATACACAAGTTTAATATTAAGAAAAACAAGTATAAAATGTATCTGTTTATTAAATTTGTTATATGACTTCGAAACAAAGACATGTTATTTTCTCAGTTGACTTTATGAAGAAGCTATTTTATTTTATTTCTTCAGGTTTTAGGACTGTTGAATTATTAGTAACAAAACTTTGTAATTTTCAGTGGCTCCTATTTTCACTATGCCTATTCCATGGTGTAGTTCTAGAAAGACGGAAGTTTGGGCCTCGTGGTTATAATATACCATACGAATTCACAGACGGTGATCTTCGTATTTGTATTTCTCAGCTTCACATGTTTCTGAATGAATAACATGAAGTTCCATTGCGGGTTTGTTAATTAATTTTACGGTAAATTAATGCCTATAATTTGTAAAAGGCTGCTTTTTATTAATAAGTTAACATGAAAGAACCAATGGGTTTGTTAAAATTAGTAGTAGATTACTATGTAACTGCTATTATTTGTATTGTTGGGTTGTATGATATTCTGGAAGAACAATAAGGCTGACGTTGAGGTTCGTTACTAAGTCTCTAATTGAAATAGGGTTCACGAAAGCAATAACTTGAACAATGCTTGCATTATGGACAAGATTTAATTGGAATATTATTATAATAGATAGCATATATTTTAATGTTGACATACTTGTAATTGGTATTTTAAATCACTTTGTTCAGATGTTAACGTATACAGCGGGTCATATTAACTATGGTGGACGAGTCACTGATGATTGGGACAGTCGGTGTTTATTGTGTTTGTTGGCTGATTACTACATTACTGCTGTACTCAATGATACATGGATATTCGATGAGAGTGGTGCTTATAAACAGGTATATAAATTCCTTATGTTGTATTATGATTTCGAAGATATAGTTCAAATAAAACTAGGAGAACGCACCCTTAATATCATTAAATTCAGGCACCAATGATTTCTCTTCATACTTCTAGACCGTTTTATTGTATAATTTGTTTGAAGTTATAATTACTGTTTTAACAGCAACAATCTTCATCGCTTGATCGTTATATACGCCCCTTACCGCTGAACTATGACCCGTCGTTATTCGGATTGCACGCTAATGCCAACATCAGTTACGCTATGTGTGAGACGAGCTCTTGTATAAGTAAGTCATATGTAATTTTAAATATGAATATTACTAATGGATAGGCTGTTTATATATATTTACTAAGTTAATGTATATAATATATAAATAAAGTTAATTTAATATATTTTTTTATCCTAACAGCTACCCTGTGTTTTAGAAAGAGTCCCTAAATACAGTACTTATTCAAGAAGTCAGACGATATAATAAGCTTTTGGCCGTTATGAGCAGTTCTCTTCAGTCAGTGTATAAATCAAATGGCAATTAACAGTTTATTCTTTTACTAATATTTTATTTCTGCTAGTGACCTACAAAAAGCACTCAAAGGTTTAGTTGTTATGTCGGAAGCCCTAGAAAGTATGTCCGGAAGTTTGGCTAAAAACGCTGTTCCAAATATGTGGAGCGCTAAGGCGTATCCTTCGCTTAAACAACTAGGTATTGGAATTTTTATCACAAAAAATAATGGCCAAAAATAAGCTGCATAATAAATTTAGAAAGGGTTCATTACTTATTTTTGTCTTTTTACCAGCGGCTTGGGTGAAAGATTTATGTCTCCGAGTACAATTTATGCAGCCGTGGGCTGATGGTGGGATTCCTAAGGTGTTTTGGATTTCTGGGTTCTACTTCCTCCAGGCATTCCTTACTGGTGCATTACAAAACTATGCTAGATAACATGTTATTGTAATTGATACCGTGGCTTACGCTTTTGAGGTAAGACAAAGAACGTAATAAAGATAGTGGTACAGTTTAAATTAAAAGAATTTGTATAAGTTTCCACAGTTTCGCTTGCTAATATATCATTAGTAATAGGAATTGGAAAAGATGGAAAAGAGAATTATTTTCATATAATTCTATAAGTAATTATATCGTCGGGATCCAAAACTCTCGCAGACCGCCCTCGGAACAGTCTCCGAAATCTTTATTCTAAATATATATTATTCAATGCCAAATCAGTTAAAAAATTTATGCCAGAATAGATGAGAAAAAATATAAATGCATATTCTATTACAAACTAAGTTATATCTCCAGGCTCTTAACATCCGCCAGCGAAGAAACCAGATGATGGTTGCTGCGTCCGAGGCCTATTATTAGAAGGTGCTAGATTTAATACTGGTGATATGACATTAGAAGAAAGCAGAACAAAGGAACTACATACCGGTTGGTATTTCAAAACTTCACTACTTATAAACTTTAATAGTAATTCATGTTAATGAGGTGATAAAACTAAAATATTTAAAATATTCAATTCCAGAAATGGCAATCATATATATGAAACCGGAACAAAATCATCGTCTAGCGCAAGATTTATACGAATGTGAATGAATGTTGAACGATTCGGCATATGCCAAAGTTTCGGCATATTGCACTATCCCTAATCACCCTAGTCTGCGGGACTACCATTGGATAATTTCAATGAAATATTTTCCTAATTAACGAATTTTAAAATATTTTTTTCACGATTAGTACATTATTATTTAGTGTTCAATTAATTTCTAATTGTGAAAAAATCACCTTAAAAGTCGTTAATTTAGTTAATATTTTAGCCTTAACTTTCTTCTGATAATCTGCTTCCAATGTAGATACGTGGAATTATCCAATGATAGTTACGCGGATTCGCACTATCCCCGACGATATCATTTTTTCATCGTGACTTATTTAATCATCGTTTGACAAATTTGTTATTATTACACTGTCTTAGAATATAATTATTTTATCTTACATAAGTTTTAATTTATTATGGAATAAAGTTTTCAAATTTATATTCTTTTTCTTTGTATTTAGATGAGTGAAGGATAAATATTTTTAGTTTCTTTCTTTAAATCGTCTCGAAACTTTTGTGGTTGGTGCTCCATTAAGATCTGTTTTTTATATGTAAATATATCATAGTATAACTATATAAATTAATAACATGGACACTACACATATAATATACAATACAAAATTGAAATTTAAAGAAATTCTTTTATTTAATATATATTACTGTCTAGGCTGTTGTACCTTTAAAAATATTACTAAGTACTTATTTACATTGATTTTGGAATACTGAGAAGTTTCATCTTATTAATGTATTTAATTTTTTTTGTTTCTTTGTATCTTATTTAACAAGTAACTATTTCTGAAAAGAGAATCCGCGAGAGAAAAGAGATTCCGTGAGATGTCAATAAAGTACTTCTGACAGTAGGTAAGCTTTAAACAATCGGATTTTAATTACAGGGCTCCAGCGGGAAAATCTACGAACTAGAAATCTTATTTTTAACTTCATTTTCGTTAGAATCTTGTTAGTATTCACTCCTTGCATTTGGCTTTGTTACTGAGGTTGATATTGAAACGAAGTGATACATAATAACATCTTAAATTCTACCTTAAATATAATGAAAGAGTTTTTTTCATATGAGAAATAAGTAGTTATCACTTGACTTCATTTATTGCATTATAAAGTTTCCTAAAGCATCTTAAAGTAGAAAACAGGAACTTTGAGTTGTACATCACAATAATTATATGTATGTATGTGTGAAGAATAGTATTATAGTATAATAGTAGTATAGTAATAAAGTTGAATATTACTTATTTTTAAATTAAAAGACATTTTTAATTTATATACCAATATAGAAAATGCCAATAGACCTCAGTGCACTTCAAAAACCGCTTATTAAAATAAATTTAAAGGACGGTTGGACAGGTATTATAAATGTATCAATAATGATTGTCACAGTGTCGGGTAATTATGTACTTTTAATTCAACTGATAGTATCAATTCATAGAATCTCAATTAAGTTCTATTTTGTTTAATGACAATAGCATTGATTCAAGTAATGATATCAAAAGGTAAGTGTACAAGGAGGAATCATTGGTCAAAGCTTAATTTTGTCCATCAATACCTTTCTCACTCTCTTTTAATCAACTTAAAAGATTAGCCAACCATTTCTTTTCTAAAATTATACTAGTTGTAGATTTCACGAGATATTTGCTAAATTATAATCACAGTATGTCTTTCTCGCTTTTGCTAACTGATAAACTGTTCCATTTCTTTAAAATTTATCTACATATTATAAGAGTTAACTGTATACAGGAAGCAAAACCGATCACATTTAACGTTATAGTAAAAATAGAATTTCAACTCAATTAATCAATGACTTTATATGTAATTGGAATTTTTATTTGAATTTTTCCTAATAGGTATATACTTTTTCAAGATAAGATCTTTAGGTTAAACGATTACAAAGTACTACTGTTAATATTACTTATTAATATCATGTTCTCTAATAATTTGAAAGTTCAATAGGTATGTATGTTCCAATTCAGTCGCTGGAGGATTGCTTTAAAAGTTTTGTTTGTTTTATCGTTTAAAGAAAATGCTCAGTGATAGTTTATATACCAACAAGGATTTACTGAAAATATTATATTAGGAGACTTATTTTTAATACTGTCTGAATAGAACTCGTGACGAGTTATTTGTGTTTGAGAAACTATATTTTGATTAATGTGTAACTATATTTTGATTAAATTTATAATTTAAATAAGTATTTGTATGTTAATGTTGTCGTCATTCCGAAAATATCTACCATAAACTCATGAAAATTACTATAAATACTTGTAAAAATCAGCTATATTTTTAGAAAAAGTTTCTACTTTTTATTCTATAGGTGCTCTTTTTAAAAAGTTGGTTTCGAGTGATGCTGGGAGCAAAAGCTACAGAGTATCATAATCAACAGAAATCAAGTCTTTATGTTTTAATTAATGACAAAAAACAATGAATCTACATTATTCGAATATTCTACGCGATGTATTTCACGTTTAATCCGATGTGTCGGTTATTTTACAAAACTCGTGTTGACGGACACATGAGATAAAAATGTCAGAAAAAGGTAATATCGTACAGGTACTAATATTGCGAAAGTTTGTATGTGTGTTTATGTTTGTTACTTCTTCATGCTCAAACGGCTGAACCGATTTTGATAAAATTTTGTATACAGGAAGCTGACGTCCAGAAGTAACACATAGGCTACCTTACATTCCGGAAAATGTTCGACTTTTCCTCATATAAGCGAAAAACCATATATACTTACTCGAGAACTCAACTCCTAGCCAAAACGACATTACCGCTATGTACCTTTTACCGGTCTATGTAGGCACGATCGACAGCCAATAAGCATTCCTTTCGATAAAAAAAAAGAGTTATATAGACAATATCTATAGATAACAGTTTCTTTCCGTATTTAATTTGTTAAATACTGCCAAACTATTCATGTTAACGTAATTCTTAATTTTTATAACATTTCTGTTGTTTTGTAGTTGTTGGGTATTGCCCCATTTGTGGGCTATATTTAATATATTAATTACCAATGCCAAAAATTAACGCGGACGAAGTCACGGGCAAATTTAGTTTTACATAATAGAAGGATAACCAAAAATCATACGTTTATTTGATGTGTATTCAAGATAATTTAAGACATTATTATGAACAAATGAAGTTCAGAGAGTGTCACGTAGACTGTCAATGCAGAGTTTGACGAGACTAAAGAAGTTTTAAGTAATGTATACTTTAGGTTTTAAGAATAGCTGGATATTTAAATTTAGTTGCCTTATAAAGTAACTTATAACAGTAAAACCACGAGTAAACCGTAGTGACAGTGTGTAGGCTTACGAGATTAGAGTTTTATATGTGTTCACTATTACAGATAATATTTATGGTCGACACAATATGGAGATCTCTTATATGTTTATATTATTTCTTAAAAGAATTAATGAATGTAACTAACATCTAAAAATGGTTATTTTAACATTTAACTTTCGAATTTACTTTGAAAAATAGTTGTATAAATAACTTTCATTTTGAAGAAAGCATTGAAGTTATAGGAGTAATATTTATAACTTTTCCAAATAGTTTTTGCAAAACTTATTGATGTTATCCGTACTAAGTATATAGTATCCATTTGAGTTTGATTGATTTTGTAGGTATTTCTCAAATGCTCATAATTGTTCAAATTGCATGAAATAGATTCCTTTCTGATGTTTGTCGTGATGGTTCCAATCAATCCTGTCTCTCCGTTTCTGTTTCACGTTGACTCCTGGAACAGCCTGTATATTGAGCGCTTGATTTATGAATTGATGGACTAAATCTACTGCAATTGAGTATGATCCTCAAAGAAAATCTCAAATTTATCTTAAGTGCTGCTATTAGTCATTGTCATTCACAAGGAATATTAAACGATTGATCTATATTACAAAACAATAAATTGTTATATTTATAAAATAAATCTAATTTACCTTTTAATGGTCGTTATAGATTCTTGGAAATTAAATTCAAGAAGATCACTTCGTTAAATACTGTACGGAGATGTTAGTCATATTTACTCACTCATATATATAAATTATAAAATAAACTTCTGCTACAAATAATATTTATTAATTGATATTTGATTTTAGTGTCATAACTTTGTCAGGACAGAATATAGAGAAGATTCACGTCAAATACTTACAATATCTAGTTGATCTATTGAAGAAAATTTCACAAACTTATTAGATTAAAACTAAGAAGTTAAGAATGTAAGATTCCTGTTGCCATTCTAAGTTTTAATATTTTTATATTTAAGGCTATGGTTATATATTAATTTTATTTTTTCAAAGAAAAAGAAGTCGCTTTAGGAGAACATCGAGAATATATTTTTTACAATGAATCATAGATATTTTTTATAAAAGATTGTTACCATATTCGTTTACAGAAGTGTTCATACAATATTCATTTTAGAAGGTACGACACTGTTCAGTGTGTTGTGCAAAGTTTTAATTAAATCATTGATAGCAACATAATGAATTTATGTAACATTTTAATAACAATAATGTATAAACTTAAAGATCATTCATTTTAACTACAGTACAACTTGTATATTTACGAGGCTTTCCATTATTTATACATTATTTGAATCCACTTAAAGTTCAACGTCTGTTTCTAATTGTGCTCATAAAATAACTTTGTAACTCAGACAACGGTTTTCGTTCCTCAGTAAAGTGCGTCAAAAAGCATTTGACGGTAACTAACTAAACTAAACACTGCATATTAATTCAATATAACTACTGTTTTAGTATAATTTTGTTAATTTTAGAATTTCTATCTGTATTACTTATCAATAAAATTAATATACATAGGTATGTTCTATTCACATTGAAAAGAACTGTCTTTTGCTTTCGTTTTTTTAATTGCATTGTATGTTAAGAAAATGTTAAAAGTTATAACGTAAGTGTTGGGATTTTGGATTGATGATAAATTGCTGATATTATCTTGCAGTTAATATAAAAATAGCACACAATAAAAACACGCACATAAAAAACATACCTAAAGAATACAACACACACAAATAAAAACAAATAAAATAAAATCAAATAACTTAAGTGTGTCTTTTCAAAAATACATAGAGACTGATGTTTTAATGTATACATTAATTTATCTTCTGCTAAATTCGTATTGTTAACAATTTAGGTACTTCATAAAAACATTGAGTAAGTATGCCAGTTTATACAGACGATGCAAATTTACCTGAAGGGTAAAATATGTACATGATTATGATAAATATCAGACGTCTAATATTGCTTTGGAATCAATTCTTTAATCAATAATGTGTCGTATTTATATTATAAAAGCACAATACGCATGTAGCGGAGCTACTTAATTTTAAGATTAAGATTTCATTCATTTATATTGTAAATTTAAATTTATATTCATTTCTATATTTATATGTTAATTGTTTAAAATTTATGTAATATTTTTTATTTCTTGCGACGGACAAACTTCTTATTAAATTGTATATAGCGAGGATACACGATGTGTCTATAGTTCGCGTCGTCCGGGCCCGCGCACCTGTAGCCCCGCTGGCCCCCGCTAGCGGTCCGCTGGCCAGCTGAGCGGGCACTTCGCCGGGCTCGTCAGTCCACATAGACTTTAGCTGTGCGATGCTTGTCCGTCATCACTACGGCGACACTCGCAGGCGCATCCTCGCTTACGAAAAATAATCCCCTTCTGTATTAATAGCTTTTAAGTAGTTTAAATTGCTAAACCTTGCTGAAAGTATGTACATATTAATTGTTCCACGGGTTCAAAGAGATTAAATTCCAAACAATTTCGTTATAATATTAATGAGATTTTAATCAACTGAACAGGAAAGTCTATTTCTATTAATTCTTTTCGGTTACTATGATTGACTATTATTATTAGTTTATCCAATTCTCATCCATCAAAAATCAATTCTTTTGTGAGAAACATCAAACAGTTCGCATTCTGCTTTGTCATCGTAATATAAATAAAAGAAATTTTCGTATTTTGATGAAATAAAAATAATTCAAATGTGAATATTTAATTTTATTTAATTAAACTAAACAATGGTTTATACTTTAAAAGGAATTACTAAGTTTGCTTACTGGTTGTAACAAGTTAAAGTAATTTAGATAATTTAATGGTTTTATGTTAAGATCGCAGGCGCCGGGCTGCCGGCGGGGCGCCACTCGTCTTTTGTTAGTGTTTCGAATAGAAATTTGCAAGTTTAAAAATTAGGTATATCGATAAATATTTATTTATTTTATTTAAAAACTTTATTGTTTAACTACACACGTAGATACAATAGGTGGACTTAATGCCTGAAGGCATTCTCTGCCAGTCAAACCTTAGGAAAAGCAGAAAAACATGAAGACGGTTGCAGTATGTAAAAGAAAAATATACATATAAATTTCTATTGATATATAAATAATATTTACACATATATATAGATACATATACATACACATACATATACATATACATATACATATACATACACATACATATACAAATACATACATATACACATACATACACACATACCAATAGATATATATTATATACCAAAACAATAATAAAAACAGAGACTTAATACAGATTCTGAGCAAAATGTTCCTGTACACGACGCCTGAAAATTGCCCTTGTAGGTGCCTTTCTTATTTCTAGTGGAAGTTTACCACAGTCTGATAGATTTTACAGAGAAGGAGTTGGAGAGGAAACTAGAGTGGTGGCTGGGAAAAGAGAGGAGGAGAGAGTCATTAAAGCGTAGCTGTCGAACATGATTGTCACAGAGAAATTTAAAATTATCTTTTAAGTAAGGAGGAGATTGGGGATCAAAAAGAATGGAGAAAAGAAGACACAATAGACGTAATTCTCTGCGTTGGCGGATGGGAAGCCATTTGAGCTCTGCTCGACAGTGAGAGATGTGGTCAAATTTACGAAGACAAAAGATAAAACGTAAGGAGTTATTTAGGAGACGGTCAAGTTTGTTCAAAAGGGTTTCATTGAGATCAGGATAACACACATCAGCGTAATCTATAATGGGAAATATGAGGGCTTGTACAAGTAAGATTTTAGTTTTAATAGGTAAAAAATTTCTTAAACGATTAAGGCATCTTAACGTGGCAGTGACAGAACGACTAACTTCAGAAATATGCACATTCCAACTTAATGTAGAATCAATATGAAGTCCAAGATCTTTAACGTGGTGGAAGTATGGAATAGTCGTATTGTTAAAAACGATAGGTGACAAAGAGGAGATATTTAACTTAGACATGAGACGTGAG
Source organism: Danaus chrysippus (assembly GCA_916720795.1). Taxonomy (NCBI): domain Eukaryota; kingdom Metazoa; phylum Arthropoda; class Insecta; order Lepidoptera; family Nymphalidae; genus Danaus; species Danaus chrysippus. The sequence continues at coordinate 3,406,482 of CAKASE010000077.1, read as the reverse complement.
CTACCAACAATGATCGCCTGACACTTAGTAGGGTTAACTACAATGCCAAATTTATTAGACCAGTTGCAAACGTAAGAAAGATTTTGATTTATTTTGTTTATAGCTGTTTCGATATTGTCTATCTCGGAATTAGAGTATAATTGCAAATCGTCGGCGTAAAAATGATAAGAACAGTCGAGATGAAATGAAAGGAAATTTATAAAAAGAGAAAAAATAATAGGAGATAAAGTGCCACCTTGCGGTACGCCAGCAGAAAGATCAAGCCACTCGGAGAGGGACTGATTCAGCCTAACCGCTTGCCGGCGGCCGCGAAGATAAGAGGAGAACCATTCCAGAGCTGATGAAGAAAATTTCAAATGCTTGAATATGGCCAGGATGAATATAATATGAATATTCTTACACCGAAATACAAGTTAATACACCACAGGCTTAGGTATATCAAGTTGCATTGTGTTTATAAGTAATTTGAATGTATTCGACCTTCTAAAATCGGAACGAGAATAAATGGATTACCAAAAAGTGTAAATTAAATTTCTATTCTGAATTATAACTTTCCATTTACCCTTCTCATGTTACACTCGCAGACCACGACAATGAATCTGTTTCAATTTCAAGGTATAATATTACACATTCATTAAAATTGGTTTGGAACTTCAAAACAAGTAAAATTTAATATTAATATATTGAGTATACACTCATACTTTTGAGTATGTATTAATATTACTTATTTTATTATATAGTTATCAAGTAATAAAGTAAACTATTATGATATCAAGTGAATTAAGTGGTAATTATATATAAGTTTAATGTACGTGTGTATGTCACTGAATTCTTAGGCGGTTTGACAGATGTGAATGAATTTTTTTAATACATTTAGGTGGCGCCCCAGATGGCTTAGATTCGCAAATTGGCTGGGCATATCGTAGATTACTTATGTACCTATTATTTTACACACTTCATGTTTCTGTCTATTTCCTATAAATATGAACAATATAAATATAAAATTTACATCATACTAATTATAATTTTTTTTTTTATTACATAAGCTGAAATTGGAAGAAAACAACCTTTAATTTTAAAACCGCCGTATTTGTACAAATTATCCGTATATTGATATATGTAGGAACCTAAAGTGAAAATCAATCTCTTCTCTTAGAAATCATAAAAATAACAGATATAAATCAATCTTACCTATATCTTAATATCAAATGACATCTAGTACATCATTTTATATGACATAGTTTATATGCTTATTTCTGCTTCTGATGACAAACGTATAAAGGATATTCATTGAAACCGCCAAAGAAATTTAACTTAAATATCAAACAATTAAAACATTGTCTTTAATTTTTTAAGCTTTAAAAGATGCAATTTTTTCTCTCAATTTTATGATCAAGGATAATCAGAAGTCTATTCAAAATAAACTGTATCAATTAGTATGTTTGCTTGCTCGCTTATTATATGACTTTGATTTATTTCAAGCCTATAAATTTGGTTGTATCTTTTAAAGCAATTAAAGTAAATTCATACAGAACCAAAAAAGTAAGGCAGTGGCCATATTGTGCTATATAGCATGTTCCATTTTCAATGACAACGACAAATCCTTGCAGTTTTAAAAGTTGTGACCTAAATTTTAACAATAGTTTCCAAGAATTCAGTGGTTTCAGGCATTTCATCTAAACTGACGATATATGCTACTCGTCAGTTCTCTTGCCATAAATAATTCACTATATATTTCGAAGAGGTCAATGAAAGCTTTGTATTTAAATTATTTAGCTAGACAGACAACTATAAAAGATATCATAATTTTCTCTCACTGTTTCTGTACAGAACATTATGACTTTATATAAACTGACAAAACAAACATCCGTTAATTAGTTCACAAAGCTAGAAACTTATCTTTGAAACGAAATTATTCTCAGTGAACGTTTTGTATTAAATTTATTTTATTTGTTATTAAATTAAATGTTTTATATTAAATGTTTCGTGGCACAATTTAAAAATAAACCATAAAATTTTACGACACTTAATGATTTCTTCTTAATAATAACTTAGATTTCACGGGTTATGGTAACTACTAATTAAGAAAGTCTCGTCTGCAATTACAATGCAATGTCGAAACATCATTAGAATTATATTAGTAGTTTAATAGAATGCAAAATGCCAACTATAACCTTATCTATAATAAATCACTGATACCTGAGGATTTGTCATATCGATTGACCTACTTATAATGTCACCACACGTTTTCAACTTTGTAAAACTTTTACCACAGTTATAGAGCTTTTTATGTAATATCATAATATCGTCATAGTTTTAATTCGTTATATCGCTTTTAAAGTCAATTGTGTGCGTCGGTGAATGTGAAATTTAACACAGGCCAGGCGAAACGTCAAACAAATAAATTATAATTTGGACCTATTGTCTATCTTGAAATAATAAAAGATTACCTATGGTCGTCTATATATAGAATTAATTAAACTTTTATTGATAATTTTTAGTTAAACGGAATTCAATATCTTATTTAAACATATGTACCTTTAAAAACCTTCAACAATGTAATTAATTACTTGTAATTTATGCAACGTCAATATTACTCACACAAATAAATCCTTACGTGTAATTAAAACGAGACAATATAAAAAAGACAGCTTACCGACGATAGTACCAAAGTTTGTGCAAAGAAATAGTAGCAATGTTGATTTGTTAATTATTTTCTTATTTATTGATTTATAGTTGTTTGCAGCTATTAATATAATTTTATTTCCGATTAGTTCTGTTGTAATATTATAAATAACCTTTTAATATTAATTCTTGTAGAAGTTTAAATAGTTGGTAACTATCTAGCTTACAATTGAGAATTCAAATTGATAAGGTTTTTTTTCTAGCTTTATGTTTTCATAGATATTTCTAGAATATAATAAATTGATAACACTTACCATTTTATATTTAATTAATCAAGTTATTTATAATGTATGTAAGGAAATACTTTATACAAAAAATGTTATTACCAAGTTAAAGTGAAGCTGAATCAAATATTAAGAGTTCACAAATTAGTGTGTATTTAAGGACACAATTAGGAATTTCGATTCACGACTAAACAATGAACATGTAATAAATAACAAAAGGAAAAACAAACTGTCACTTATTGTAAATAGTTTTAATAAATTTGTATCTTCTTGATCATAATTTGTTTTGAGGACAGAACAATCAATCACAGCAAACGACGAAGACAAATTATAAAGACGTGTAACAAAGACTTTTTAACGAAGAATTAAATTAAACCATTACCTTTAAGACTAAAAGAAAATATCAACAATTCATAAATTTACACAAAATAACATAGAATAAAAGGCAGTTGGAACTGCTAAGCATTTGCTGGTGGGATGTAAGGTTCTTCTGGACAGCGGTCAATACTCGCGTCGTCACGATAGGGTTATTGAGATCATACGTGAAGCGGTTAGTCTCTCGGTAGCCAGAGCGCAAAGGGAAATAACCACAAACGAGCGATCAATAGGTTTTGTGAGAGAGGGCACTAGGGCTATAAAATCAAACGTCAAGCCTTACTCTATCCTTAAAGCGGCTTCGGATTGGAATATCATGATGGATACGTATGAGAAACAATACAAAATCCCCGAGGATATTTGTGCGTCGGCCTCCAGACCAGACATATTTCTATATTCGCGTATTTTAAAGCGCGTTGTGATGATAGAGCTTACGGTGCCTTGGGAAACCAACATCCCCAAAGACCATACCATCAAAGTCAATAAGTATTACGAGCTCACTAACGAACTAACTCGAAATAGGTTCGTCGTTGATTTGTACGCGGTAGAGGTGGGAGCGAGAGGTATAACAGCTAAATCTCTCTATAACCTACTAAAAGACTTGGGCCTGTCCAGAACTAACATTAATTCATTCTTGGAACGTACGTCGAAGGCAGCCCTAGTAGGTTCTTTTCAAATTTGGTTAGGTAGAGAGAGGAGCTTGGACAGTGGAGGTGAGCGTATAACGCGCGTTAGTTAAGGGGCCCCTTAAACCTACACTTGGGTCGCAAGTCCCAGGCACTGTTGAAGCTCCTCTCTCTGCAACGCAATGGACCCGGCACCCACACGGTGAATCCATTGAATGCTAAGAGGTTTCGTCTCTATTCCGTATCATAAGCAAATCAGTGCAATATTTTGAATTTTTCATTAAGAGAGCTACATTAATTTAGGCTTGAAGATTTCAGGGGTCTTTTGGAATACATAAAGTTATTGTTTAGTAAATAAAATTGGTAAGTTTTGTAAATATTATAGTTTGCGATAAAATAACAATATAAAGCATTGCACCTGAATTTATTTATTAACATGATTTAAAATAGATATGTGTTGAAAAGTTAGTTGATTTAATTCAAACTTCTGTTTTTGAGTTTTAAAATAAAAAATGAATAGCGAAAGTACCGAAATGGGTAAGAATTTTGAAATTAATGTATCTAACGTCATATAATATAGAATTTTTGAAAAGTATATATGGCGACGCATGTATGCAAGCAAGGTTCAAGAAAACTAAATCGTGGTAACATTATTTTATTTCATATTTGTTTAGTCACTTTGGTGGGTGTAAAATATTCAGAATATAGGATGATGAATTATTTAAATGTATAGATAAAAACCAACAACGAGAAAAGATTTATTGAAGAAATATTCCTCTTTACTTAAAAATTATGTTCATTTAGGAGTGGAGGAAACTGAAATATAGTTATCCTCCTCCTCCTCCTTGCGTCGGTTTCCTCAATACTGAGTGTCGTGAGCTCGCATGAACGTTTACATGCAGACACTCCTGTGCCACCCGTGTCTATGAGAGTGTAACGCCTCGTGGACAGTGGACACGAGGGCGGATCGGACCTGGTCGGACCAACGCATCGGATTACGCCCTCTGCGTCTCCTTCCTTCGGCCTTGCCAGTTACCATGAACTTTGTATTATAGTAATCAAAGGAAATAGATTCTATGTATGGCTTTTGGTTAATTTGTAATATAATGGTAATTTGATTGAATTTAAGTTTAAAATTGTCATTTAAGTCTACTTCTCTCTCTTGGTATTGCATTTCTAATAATCTCAGGACGTAATTATATTCCTGAATGCTCAAGAATTTTTATCGAGAATCATGAAAACAAAAATAATTTAAATCGGAATATGTATATTATATGTTAAATGACTTATTTTATTTACATTAAAAAATCGATATTTTCTGAAAACTTTCCAATTTAATGATTAATGCGTGGTAATAAAAAACGAGTCTCTAATCCTGGGCTTTACTTCAGGAATTATATTCATTGAAAAACTATAATTTAAACAAAAGCTTTTGGTTCCACGCTTGATATGAATTACTATAGTAACTTCGTTATTTTTTCTTTATGGTATCTCTGATAATAAAAATCTACATATAAATTTTGAATCATGAGTAACTTTTTAAGTATACCTACTTACATTTTATAATATTATAAAAAAAGGAAAATTTACAATGAATTCATAGGTTGTCATTATACGTTTTTCCCGGATGTACATATATTTTAACAAAACTATATGTACATATATCTTAACAAAACTAGTTGGCATCACAAATTATAACCTTAAAAAGTCAACAAATATGTTCACTTAGAGAATGGATAACATGATTACATATTCTATGTATAAATTTGACACATACTCGTTGAATAAAATTAATAATAATAATGAACAAGAACAAATATATTGTAAATATGGCTAAGATTAAGTAATTTAGAACTTGAACTCAACGTTTTTAATGTACGAAAATCAACCTACATAAGTTAAAATTAAAATTTAAAGCCTGTATTACAGTGGCTACGTTGTATTTTAAAAAGGACCTTAATAAAAATTAAAAAAAGCCATTAAGCTAACGTGAAAGAATGCACCATTCACCAATAATAATTATTTCATGTTGGATTTAAACAAACTACGGTACGGGTTCATTTTTGAGTCATAGAACAACTAGGAATTTCTTTCATTATTACCAAATTTTTTGGCCTACGTTGTTTGGACTTTTGACGTTTTTATAAAGAACCCAAATGCGTAACGTTTAAATTCATAGGACAGTGTCTAAACTCTGTTATCACTTTAGAATTTTGTGTGCATATTTTGGATTATATTTTGCAAAGTCGATTTAATTTATTTGTTACACCATAATAATCATAAAAAGTATATTCTATGGAAATATAATAAAGGTTCTTTTTGTTCAAAGAAGATTATAAATTTTCAAATCTACAATTAAAAGACAGTCGAGTTTTTCATTCCTAAGTTATATTCTTTGAATCCATTTAAATATTCTCGAATCGTAATTAATTCTTTCTACAGTGGTTGAATAGATGCCGTAAGCTTTCAATATACATATATCCAATAGTATAATGGATTGTGAATATTAATGTTTTAAAAACTAAGACACTGTTGTGGGTTGGCTTTGACAATGTTTTATTTACTACGTGTTAATAAAATATATGTACATATTTGTAAATATTTCTAAATATTCTTATTTTGTAGTAGGTATATACTATAAAAAATACGTAATATCCGACTAACCCGTAAAAATTACTGTCAATTATTGTAAACATTTAAGCTTAATTGTTTTTTTTTTGCGTCAAAATTTATATGAGAACAATTTCCGAGTAAACTTTTTAAATGAAAACGGGACTCTTAATTAAACTTATCTGTGAAATGTCGTACCGGATTTGAAATAAAAACATCATATGGAAGTTAAATATTGTTTATCTACCAATAAAATACCGCCTTGTAAGATAGATTATCTGCTTCTCAATAAAACTCAATAAACGTAAAAATATAATATATATTTATACACAAAACCAAAATAAAGTACAGAATGAATATTTTCTTTCGCAACTTATGTATCTAAATATATCAGTTGAGTATCGGCCTTCTCCGTGTATTAATCTTGGAGATCTATAATATATTAGAAAGCAAAGAATAATTAAAGATAATAATGAAATTTTGAAGATTGATGGGACGGTAGGGATTGTAAGGAGGACTTCTATTAAAAACTCTGATTTAACTAAGGTTCGCACTAAAGTACTCCAATATTTCTACCCCTATAATAATTAAGCAACGCAGCAAAATTAGGGCTGTAAATATAGTATCTTTAGAATTTCCATTGCACACCAACAAATCTCCTGCTACCTTCATAAATGCGACTTATTCAATCCACTCCAATCGGGCTTTCGCCCAGGTCACAGCACAACAACAGCATTGTTAAAGGTCACGGACGATATTCGTATTGCCATGGAGAACCAGCAACTCACAGTGCTCGTGCTAATCGACTTTAGCAATGCTTTCAATGCAGTAGACCATGATCTCCTTCTTGCATTTCTTTCCCATGCTAACTTGTCAGACTCTACCGTTGAATGGTTTTCTTCTTATCTTCGAGGGCGTCGGCAATCCACACGCATCGGTCAGCTACAATCTGATTGGTGCGACGCGAGTGCCGGCGTTCCTCAAGGCGGCATATTATCTCCTCTGTTATTTTCTGTTTTTATAAACTCCATCTCTAAAATTTTAACTTCGCACTACCATCTGTATGCCGATGACTTGCAGCTCTACGAACACTCTGCTGTCAATGATTTTGCCGCGGCCATTAACTCCCTGAATGATAATCTCCACCGCATTTCTCTTTGGTCCGCTAAATATGGTATCACTGTCAATCCATCCAAGTGTCAAGCCATCATTATAGGCAGCAGGAGACAGCTAGCCAAGCTAGATGTTCCGACTCTGCCCAGCCTACGATATAATAATACACCAATAGAGTTCAGCAGTAGTGTTAAGGACCTCGGCATTATCATTGATAGTAAACTCAGTTGGGGGGAGCATATTAAAGAAGTTTCTCGTAGGTTTTACGCCACTATGCATTCCATGATGCGTCTAAAAAATTTTTTGCCCATGGAAACTAAAATACAGCTTGCTTCTACCCTCTTGGTTCCAATTATTGACTACGGCGACTCCATTTACTTAGACCTGTCGGAAGAACACCTCCAAAAACTTAATCGTCTTCTAAACAGCGGCATTCGCTTCATCTTTAGTTTACGCAAGTTCGACCACGTTTCTCGTTTTAGGAAGCAGTTACACTGGCTTCCTATACGGGAACGTAGGTACACTCGGATTCTATGTCTTCTCTACTCTATTCTTACCGACCCTAATGCTCCCACTTACTTATCCTCTAAATTTTCTCTTCTCTCCTCTACTCACAATAAGCCCCTACGATCCTCTCAATCCCTTACCCTTTTCATACCTCCCCATAAATCTGGCTTTGTTTCCAACTCTTTCTCTTTAGTCGCAGCCCGGCTTTGGAACACTTTGCCCGACTCCATTCGTAGAGCCCCTTCGCGCGATTCTTTCAAGCGCCAAGTGAAAGAATTTTATCTGTCGTCTGTCAACTCTATGTGATGTCTTTTCTTCTATACTCTTATCATAAATGGATTCATATGTAAATATATTTATATAATTGTGTATATATGTTAAATATTTATGTACTTGTGTGTATTTGTTTGTGAATATTTATGTATATTATGTATATGTATATTATGTATATTTATGTATTCTTTACTATGTATATATTTTAAATTTTTCTTTACTTCTGTGCACGTCCTACTCACTACTCTCCTACACCATTCTGGGTTGGCTGGTAGATAATGCTGACATAGCGTTAAGTCCGCCCTTTGTACATAATTTTTTTTTTGTGTGCAATAAAGAATAATAAAAAAAAAAAAAAAAAAAATTTGCCTCTTCGTAATTCTTGAAATTCATTACATTCTATTAGTTTAATAAGTAATAAAGAGGTCTTGTTTTCTGTTTATAAATCTCAAAATAAAACGAAGAACTATTTTAGAACATAGAAATTAAGGAGATTAATTCTGAAATTATGAATTTTATTAGTATTTAAAATACTATTGGTATGAGGGAAAATTATTAGAGAGAAGTGAATTCTATATTTCTAATTTACCCCAATGATATGAATAAAGGAGAAGATATGTATAAAAAAGAAGTAGACAATATATTTAGTATGAGAATATATATGAACATAATTAAAAATGAAAATAAGTTTTTTAGACCTAAATTCAGATAAAGAGTTCCCATGTGACATGAAGTTTGTTACAATTAATAAGGCCCACATAAAAAAATGGACGAAATGAAAGTTTGAAACGATAGCCAATAAGAATAAAATGCGTTTTTTTAAAAAAAAAAATCATGCTATTTGAAAGAGTACACGTAAAATTTCTACGTGAACCATGTGATTTAAAAAAAAGTATACCTACAATCATTTGTTACATGTAAAAGTTTATACCACGACTATAACAAATTTACAAAAGTAAATTTTAACACATTAGTATGTTCACATTGTTATTCTTCACCATAACACATATCGTTTAAACCCTTAATATTATTTTGATAAGTATTTCTAGAAAAGGCATTAAATTAACGAAATAGCTACAGACAGCTTCTTTACCTACCATAAGGTAAGAGAAAATAAAATAATGACTATCTTAATAAATAAGCATAAAATATTTATTTATTACAACAATTATGTTTCCCTCTACAATCGCACAGTTACAAATAAGACGAAGATATAAAGATATTTAAATTATACTTACCAGAGAAAAATAAGAGTGATTTTTTTTATGCCGGTACTTTCAAAGAAACAAAGAAAAATTTGCAATTTTATTGTTGGTTTCTAATTTGAACTCTAACCACTATATATATTTCTAGATAGCTAGCACACTTTTCGTTATTTTTCTCTAATTGGTTTTTTAAAAAAAAATAAAATGGCTTTGAATTGCAAGTGGAAATGCTTTATAAATGCTTAGATTCTCTAAATTTCTCAGAAGCAGTATGTATGTATAATTAACACGTTATTGAGAAAAACTAACAATAAGAACATTTAAAATATGGGCAAAATTATTTTAAATGATATGTATCCAAAAAGTATGTCTACTTAAATAACAAATAAGCATGTCCACTTACATAAGAAATAATAAGTTAATTAAATGAAACAATACTTGGGACGAACTGCGTTATTGCATACTTGAAATTTTGTTTTTCCAAGAGTATTTTTTTAATTAAAATAAATTATTTTGACATATATTTTTTCAAATCTATTCAGATGTACATCACAGAACGTATTTTTCATATATATGAATGATCTAGATTCTAGAGTAACAATTGAGTGAGGATAATGAATAATAGTTTCGATATAGTCCTATTCTGTTTCTCTGAATAAACATATTTTTTGTGAGGTTTTCTTAAAAGTCTTTTAAAATTTGAAGTATAATTGATGTGCCTAGTGAGATAACTTATTTAAAGACACTACGGACTTAGTTATAAAATCCCAAGCAAGATTCGATTCAAATATTTAACGGCCACTTTCTTTGTTTGCTTTTTAAAAAACTATAAAATGTCGGGCTTATGATGTTTACTATTTTGGTTATTATGTATTAAGATTTTATTTATATTTATATTTCATAGTATATATAAAGAAAGTGATACTTGTATATTTTTCAGTGATGTGATAATTATTTAATGGAAAAATCTTTAAAAAAGGTGCTTAAAATAAAGCCTATCTAAAGACTATTCAAATTCACCACCATCGCTTGATTTATAACCTATGGTTGTTAACTACTAATTGAGTTTAATTCCTGTATGCTCGAACTTTATTTTCATTAGGTTACCAGAATTTCATTTGAGTCAGTCCAAATTTCTTCTAATATTATTTAGGTGCAGCCTTTATCTGCATTTATATTAGATTTTCTAGGGCCTCAATTTCAATTAAGTTATAAAAAAAAATATCATTTCTTTGTTTTTGTTGCTTGTTATGTTGTTATTATTTTTATTTTGCGCTATTTATATTACAATATGTACTTGAAACATTAAATTTGTAAGCGTTAGTTTTAATAATTTTATTATACACTGGTATGTAGAGTTTTGTCTTTTATTATAATGGAAATATGAAACGCGCATTTTGAGTGTGTCACACAAACCGTGAGCACATTCTGCCGGCATCCAGAGCGGTACGCCATAAAATTAAGAAATTGATGGCGGTAGGTGATAACACAACAAGACCGACTGACAGACACTCACATCGCGTCTGCCCGTGATCACGATTGCTGTAAAGTAACCCAAACGTTGGGAGTATGTAGTTAATAATCAAAAATAAATATCGCGTAGTAAATCCGAAAATATTAGTTTCATTTAAATGAATACTCGCGAAAATCTTAGATCTCACTGTTTCATTAAAATTCTCTTGTAATTTGTCCAATTTACCTTTTAATAATAGTAAATAATATATCATCTTTTATTAATAAATACAATATAATCATCTTATTGTTAAAACGATTGGCGAATAGTTTAAAATCATAAGAATTTTTAAATTTTTTGCACTCGATATCACTCAAGAAGTTATTTTATTTATGGGTCAACAAAAATTCCAGCTTTGCTTCTGACAGCTTTGAAAAAGTTTTTTGAAAATGTGAAGCCTCAAATATTTTAGCTTTGTGACGAATTTTGCTTCATAAGGCCAATTTTGTTATAGAAGGGTGGCATGCTTGAAGCTCGTACCTATAATTAAAATTAAAAACCCGGATATCACAATTGATACTTGAGAGTCGTTAGTTAACAGTAGTTTAGAATGTCCTACTTATTTCTTGGTCTTTTAAACTGTACAAATATTATATAACGTAAGTTTTTGATGTTAAATCACTGTTTTTTCTGTTATTATTGTATTGTACGTGATTGAATTGAATTTTAACCTCGATATTATTTATCTTATTCCAAGTGTCACAAGCTAACTAGGGGCCGTTCAAGTATTACGTAAGCAGATTTATTACAAATATTTACCCCCCCACCCCCCTTGTCAGCAAAAGTAAGCAAAGCTCTCACCCCCTCCCCCCATGCTTACGTAAACATTTTCAATTACTGTATTGTTTTTTTAAATATAAATTCATAAAAAAATTATAATTATATTTTTTCATGGATCTTTTCGATGTGACGATAAAACAGTAAATAACTACCGATGACGTAATCATCACCTAGACTCCCCTACCCCTCATGCCATCCAAAATAAGCAAAACAAAGACCCCCCGCCCCTCTATAGTGCTTACGTAATACTTGAACGGCCCCCCTATAAGTAAAAAAACCTTAGAAAGGAACTGCTAGAAAGGTTCCAATAAGTTAATACAAGTAGGCATTTCTAACTTATACATATATTTTAGTACTACCGGAATAAACAGACAGACAGACAAAATTATAAAAAACGATATTTTAGTGAATATACCCTATGTATATATAATCGTACGTATGTAGTAAAGAAGTGTTATTTCAATATTACTATCAGACAATTCAATTGTATTCATATGTATTGATAAGATACTTATAAAAAACATATGTTATAAAAGTATTGATAATATTCATGATGATACTAATCAGTTCGAAAAATGGCGTATTCATAGCTTTGATACGTTTTAAAGAATCGAGCTACGAAAGGAAATTAATGAAAAAAGTTGTGAGACATAACTTTCCTCTCGTTACCAGGTAAACAAAAATCACTGTATACAGTGGATCTGAAAATCTGGATCCTTAATAATACGATTTTTTTATAAATAGTGGTTATTTCTAGAAAGTGGTTATTTTGGATGTCATATGCTTATATACTCGTATGTACATACGTTTATACATATTTATTTAGAAGTCAGTTAACATATCTAAGCCGTTTAATATTAATGATATTATAAGTGAACTTTTTAATAAGCATCATTCTAAATATCCAAACTTTTCATTAATGAAAAAAACTATCATTTTTCAAACTACTATGTGTTTGATAGTCAAACTTGTTAGAAGAAGAAGTTAGCAATTTAATTGGATTATTTAATAGAAACAACAGATTTCTTGAATGAATTATCATAATATATAAATAATATAAATAATTTCATCTCACCAATTCGTTTACCGTGAACACTAATTATTATTAATAATTTGCACCGCATTAATGTAGAATGGATCATTATTTCCCAGAAGCCAGTCGCAATATCCAACTTTCCGATTCATCGTCGGAAGTAGATAGACGATTGCTTTTGCTGATCGTCGGCTAGACTAACTTCCTGAAATACAAAATGTATTTGTAAGTCAACTTGGTTTCGTGTATTATATTTTAAACATAAATTCAGGTCATTCTTCTGTGAGATTTTACGGCACCATTAAGTAATTAAAAATTTGCTATATATAACAAAAATATACTCTGGTTTTAATTATAATGAATTATTGTATAAATGTTATTTTCATTTTTATTTTCAAAAGACTTTTCAGGATTTTTTTTATTATTTTTTGCGATGTTGAAATAATAAAAAAAACTTTAATCCACTAAACAAACCTCCTTTGCGTCAAATAAATATATCTAAGTCATACAGGGAAGTAAAAAATTATTTACTAGACTAGAATACAACAGAGTATTTGCATGCCAAATGGAACAATGAGTTACTGTGATATCTGGTTACAACCAAATATATATTTATGTAACTTTCTACTTGCGTTTATCATAACAGTGAAATTTCAAAAAAGGTTTTTATATTTTAGTCAGTACTTCGTGGGAAAAGAGTAAGGGAAAAGTATTGTTGTTTACTTATTATACTTTAAGTTTCCAAACATAATGTTAACTATAGTGTGTAAAATAATGAAACAAAAATTACATATATGAACCGTTAAAGTTGTATGAAGAGTTAAAAAAATATTTTCAAATCGTTATCTTTAGTGTGGAGATATTTACGCAATAATAAAAAATATGTATACTCCCGTTGAATTATAACAATAATTGTAGATTTTTAAAAGAATATATCTCTTAATAATTTAAAAGAAAATTAAAAATTATTGTCCAAAATTAAGTCTAAATAGAAGAGTTATTATGCAATAAATGAAAAATATTTTTCCAAATACCAAGTCAAAATAGGACTTGATTCATAGTGAAAATGACAAAGGTTGGACCCAATCCCATTCACGCTCTTAGTCCGTATTGTCATTCTCTATTCAACATCCGAATAATTTGCTTTGACGATGATTATTCACACCCATTACTCAAAGTCAGCTATCACATTTGAATGTAATGGATAAAATTTCTGTGAAATATATTTGTCACAAATAAACGTTTACTAGGTTACTTCAAACAGATATCTTTAAAAAAAAATTGTACTGCACTCAAAAAATATACTACCCAAAACTAACCATTTTACACCAGTAACAAAATTTGTCATTATTTTTTTGAATTAATTTTTTTAGTACAAATATCTTTATAACCTCATTTTATTTTTAATAAAATAGATGCAATTTTATACATTTTTTTTTGCAAATATTTCAAGAGAATATAACCTTCTTAATATTTTTTTTGTATTAAATTAAATTTCTCTTATTCTTAAAGGAATATCTTTGGAGATAAAGAGCTTGCTAATAAAGGCAGATAGATTTTGGCGGCCCGGGGCGGTCACTTTGTCTTGAAGATATTTGTCATATCTTTTGATAATTATTCAGTTACTTATGCCGAATTACCAAAGGTGGTTACACGATTAAATAGGGCGTACAAATGATAAAACTTCATTATCAAAATGAGTGCTCGTTAGTGCAAAACGTTGCGTGCATTGCGTCCTTTTTACGGTAGACGTGGTGGTTCTTCACACTCGACCCTGCAACGTTTGGTGGCAAAATTTGAAATGACCAGTTCAGTAATTGATTTGGCCATACCCGCACTTTCAAGAAATACAAGATCAGCGGGGAACCTCGGCGTGGTTCGTCAAAACGTACAGCAGAAAGCGTGACAGTCGATTCCTCCACGCGCCCAAAAACTCAGTCTTCGTAAACTTCAACTTGTATAAAAAAAATCTATAATCAAAATCATAAATATGGGTATTTTCGTCGATATTTACATATTTAGATAACACCTAAATATTAAACGATATTTTTTTTATTTTATTAGTTACGAATATGACACTTTGCTTTATGTTCTTAAAAAATCTGTGGCACAAATGTACTGAATAAAAACAAGTATTATTTCTGTAACTTAGATGTAAAACGTTTAAACACATAGCTTTATAGAGATGAACTCAGCAGTTTCGGGAAAAGAAACGGGGATCTATAGAATTACTTTTTTTTAATGAATATAAACAAAAATAAGTAGTAATAAACTATTGGGCACACTAACATACAATAAAAGTCATTCAAGACCATAAATCAAAGCATTTAGTTTAGTAATATAAAATTCTTGTAAATGTTCAGGTATTAATTTTTACATAGAAATCTTTGAGGAATTTCTTATAAAATATACTCTGATGAAATTTTCCTAAGCCCTCGTGGGCTTTAAAGTAATAACTTGCTTTCAAAAAAAATCCTTCCTTTTACTTATTTTTTTTACTTTCGCTAACTTTTTAAGGATTTGATTTTAATTATTACATTTAAATTTAAATAATGGGAGCAGGAGTGTAACAATATTATGCAAAACATCGAAACACACTGAATATTTGATTATTTTCTTTGATGGTAAACCTAAGCTTTAAAACAAAATACGTGATTCATTCATTGTCATTTTGACATACTGACACCTTTTGTTAAATATACCAAATACAAAACCTACTAAATGCTTATTTACTTATTTTCTGTTACCTAATTTTTTTAATCTGTTGGATAACTGTAAAATAATTAAAAATAGAAAAAAAAATGAAACTAAATATTTTTCGCATTAATCAACACACGTAAGTAATAAAGTATTAATTGGATTTTCTGTTTTTCTATATTGGTTTATGTTCGTAGAAGCGTGTCTACACTGAGACTCAATCAAAATTTTGTTCCATGTCTAATTCTGGATATATATAATTTTTTTCTAACCAATTAACGAATATTTTTTGTCATTATGGAGTATTTAAGTTTAATAAAAGCTCTAAAAATAATTCTATTTGAAATTTTACCATTTAGGTATCAAACAAAATTCGTTAATAAAGTTTTCGCTTTGTTAATTTTTTAATAAGCTTTAGAAATTCTTACAATCATGCATAATATCATTTAAATCAAATTAAATTACATTTTTTATATAGAAATATTTGACTTTGAAACATTTTGGTCATTTTAATGATATTTGTCATAGACACTTCTATGGAGTCTCTAAATTTATATGTGAATTTATTACTCCCTCAGAATTACAAAATGTAGTATTGTTTAACCAAAAGTGTTAATAATACATTGAATTTAACACCATTAACTGTGAAACAATTTGTTTAAAGAGATTGAAATGGAAGTCGAAGAATAAATTAAAATAACTCTCTTTTATAACTGACTATATTTTTATGAAACTACAAAAAATATTTTTTGTTATTATATTATGTTGTATAAAATCTTTTAAATAATGAGAAAAAGAATGTGGCTTGTTTTTAATTCAATTAATAATATATTGTTGCTCTCATTTCAATCATTTATGTTAATAACAATGAACAAATTTAACGTACAAGAAATTATACAATTAAAATAGACAATGAAACTTCTAAATATAACATAAAAACTCGTTAATAAAACAGTTTGATCGGCAAAGCAACTTAATACTCTAGACGTTGTACTTTCGATTCCTGCTTTGGGTGATTCATTTTTCCCTTAATATTTTCTATTTAAATATTACAATCTATTAGCTCGACATTTTATTAATATTAAGCACATAACTAAATACAAACGTTTTAGCTATAATGAATATACTTCTAGATTGACTTCGATGAACACGTTTTTGTTCATATAACGAATGATTCGAAGGAGATGTGCTATCACATAACTAGTGATTCATTCTCATGAGATGTGTTAACGCATTTTTGAAGGCTAAATCTATTATACTTGTAAATAAATACTTGGATAATTCATTAAATATTACAAAAAAGGCGAGGTTTTGAATTTGAATCACTCACACTGATAAATAATCCAAAATAGCAAGCAGCCTGGATACTCACTATAAAACTGGTCCATATATTCAAGGTCTTTCGCCGAGTCAAGCAGCGTGACATATTAATGAGATCAAGCAGTACGTGAAACTATATTTTCTTTTACTTCGCGTTTTTTTTAGAAACCGGCTACTTTTCAGCAACCGTGATCACGGGCAGACGAGATGTGAGTGACATCACTAAAATAAAACGCGAAGTAAAATCGCAAATATTAGTTTCATTTAAACATATTCTTACTTTTCCCTCAAACCGAGTTACTAAAAAGTTTACAAGAAAACGATATTGAAAAACAAATTAAAATGCTGCAGTGGAAATAAACCGATCTTATCTGTAGATATTCATACGGTAAAGTAATCTAAACTTCAAACAAGGGAAATAATATAAAATTGCGTTAGTCCCCGTATTTTAACTCATTTTATATTTATAATCAAGCAAAGTTGAATCAAGTTAGTACATCATCCTTAAGTTAGGCTAAGTAATAAAATACTGCGGGAGTTATCCTTTGTGAAATACCCTATAATAATAAGTTGCTAAAATATGACTGGCATAAAGTTTTATATATTATTATAAAGAAAAATGAGTTCAAGTTAATTAAAAAAAAAGACAGAGATAAGATTAGTACGCAATTACACTTTTTTCTAAATCCCTGGATAATTTTGGATTCCTAATATAAAAAGAAATAAGTAGCCTGATTGACAGTTTAGTTTAAATCGATAACTTTAAAGATTTTTGTCCAGAGGCTTATCAAACTTACAAAAATTTTATAAATCAAATATTTAGATTTAATCAACGAACAACAAACATTAATTTATAATTAATGAACACGTTATCTTTAGAGTGTTTTATAACCAAAATTTTTACATTATTAGAATTACAAAGGAAATATATAATATAATGAATCAAAACAAACACAGTTTTTTTTCTACAACTCATCTCATTTTCAGTCATCTAGTGAGCGGATTTTTAGTGTAATAAAACAAACATTTTATATCAAGGAAATCACTAGGATTACGTTCGACTTTGATTTGTAAACGGTTAAAGTGTTACCGAGAGGTATAACAGCTAAAAGACTCTACAACCTACTAAAACAATTGAATCTAACCGGAACTAACATCAATTCATTCTTGGAATGTATTGCAAAGGCAGCCCTAGTAGGTTCTTTACAAATTTATTTAGGTACACAGAGAAGCTTGGGCGGTGGTAAACCATTGACGCGCTTTCGATAGAAGCCCTTTATACCTATAAAAACCTGGGCCGCAAATGTCAGACACTGTTGAAGATCCTCCCTGTTGAAGTTCCCTCAAACGCGATGGACCCGGCACCCATACGGTGAATCCATAGAATACTAAAAAATTTCGTCTCGCCTTATTACTAAAATTTTTTCATGTTTATAAAAATAACACAAAAAATAGTTATTTTTGATAAAGTAAGAATATTTTTTATTTAAATATGATTTAAGAGCCATAACTGCTTTATAGCAAAGCTCAAACTTTTTACCCGAACCCTTTCAACTCCCCAGAATCCGAGTAATCACCAATTTATATGTTTTAGTTCTTTTAAAGTAGCATTGTATTTAAACCGTGGTTGCACAATTTATAACATACATCCGAGCTACGAGTTGGGTATCTACGTATATTGTTCAGCAACCGTTATTGAACATAGATTTAATCATAGCAGTAATTAAAAGTTAGGCAATATATAATTAATAAGCATAGGCAAATAGTTAAGAGACGCCGATTTAGGCAAGTAACTCCCACCGAACATTAAATAGTAGACCGGAATTCTTTATGGACTCGACAAATCACAAAATATTAAGGTAAAAAGTTTTACTAATTTAATCCATTACTATAAGAGCAAAATTCCATTTTAATTGGTGTTCTTTTTCATTACTTTTCATTACTATATTGACAAAAATGTTAACACTTAATATTATCACTGTTATTATATTTAAGTGGCAATTGGGACTGATATTTTAGAATTGATTGACTTTGGTTTTGACTATGCTATTTATTGGCCGGCAATTTATTTAACTACAATGTTTTAAAAATGTATTTTGTTTTATTTCAAATAGTTTTGGATATCTTTTTCACAAATATAATTATTTTGTTACGAAATTTGTTTTTGGCATACAAATAATATAAACATCAAGTTAGACTACTATCATTACTTAAGTGGTTATATGTGTGTGTACTACTCATTTAACGTTTTCGTATTTTATTTAAGTAATTGGTAATAATAGGTACACGAAATAACTACATTATGATTTATGATTCTTCTTTCCATCATACTTTTCAAGCTTTAGATTGTTGACATTGAATTTTCTTTTTAATGTGAAGTAAATATTTTATAATTACTGATTTGTTAAATTAAATTTGTAAATAAGAATTATTAAACAGCTGATAACGCGTGATTTTATTAGACACCACAATACCGACGACGAAGTTGGCGTGTTTAAATGGTGGGAATCAAAATATTAACAATAATTTAAAGATCATAAACAAACTTACAGTTTAATTTGCACTCGCGCGGCGTTGTCGTTTTGAAACATTTTCAAAATGTCCACCGCCTTGTTCAATGCACTTTAATGACCGTTTTC
Source organism: Danaus chrysippus (assembly GCA_916720795.1). Taxonomy (NCBI): domain Eukaryota; kingdom Metazoa; phylum Arthropoda; class Insecta; order Lepidoptera; family Nymphalidae; genus Danaus; species Danaus chrysippus. The sequence goes on along the minus strand of CAKASE010000077.1, from coordinate 3,386,882 downwards.
GCAATTGTGGTTTTATTTTAGATAATACTGCAGTGTCATTTTTTACTTTTACGAAGGTGGTTTTATCTTATTTTTTAGTTCCTCGGCACTTGTTATCTCTGTGTTTATAAACAAGCTATTTAATTGGGCCCCAAAAAAAAAAGTCGAGTGGCGTCAAATCAGCTGATCTAGGAGGTCAATGGACACGTGCGTAGGTATTTGATGTGTGCCGGCTGTCGCTGTTGGTGTTGCGTGCGTAGGTATTTGTAAAATACTATTTTAGCCTTGAAACAAGTATCAGTTTTCTTTAATTGAATGATGATTACTAATTTAATATTTCATTTTAAAAATCTTAATACTCTGACTTACGATCCATTTTCGTTTCTATGAAGTGTTTAGATAACTGTGTGTAGGATGACTATAATTTACTTAGTTCTATCTAAATTTGAGAAAAAAAATTACCTACATAAAAAACTATCAAAATCGATCCAGATTCCGATTCTGAATAAATTACTTTCAGGGTGTGCGTTAATTATGTTACATGTTGTATAGACTTTAGAAAGGATAAATAATTATGGTTAATATAAGACTATGTCTACAAAAAAAACTTTAATTTATATTACATGTTTATAAAATAATAATTATGATCATGATAAAAAAATATATTTTACACCTAAAGAAGTCACTAAGGTTAAAACAAAGAAACTCTTTTTATTACTTCATCATTTATTTTTAACTGTATTAAGTGTCTTTTTATGTTATATGTAGTTTACAAAGGTAAGATCTGTCAAACTTGTACAAGTTACATCCTTATCTAAAAAAAGAACTGAGCTGAATATTTTTTTACATTGTTATTATGATTGGATAGATATATATAACCATACACAATTATATATCAAATGATTATTTGACTAAGAAAAGATATTACTCATTTGAAACATCGTAATATAAAGAACAGGGAAATAATAATAATATAAACAGAACAATTTCAAGTACATACTTAAATTTATTATTATGAGGTTTTCATGTTTAATGCGGTTATGATGTTAAATTTATTTTCTACAATAAAATTATATTACACCAACCCAATTACATATTATAATACTATTACAATGTCTAAAATCTAATCAAACCTAATGACCCAATTTTGTTAACTTAAAACCGGAATGGAATGCAAATCGAAGAGAATAATATTGTAATTCACAATACATACTGTAAACATGGAGTTAGTTGTTTTGTATTCAATAAGTATTAAATATTCATACACAAACTACAAAACTACTTCATATTACAAATGCATGCTTTTTCGTCCCTTGACTTAAAGTACAGTAAAACACTGGATTGAAAACTCAAACTATTTAATTATGAATTTCAGAACAGTGTAAATATCTGAAACTATACGATCACAGTCATTTCGATCAATTTAAGGATATGTTATGATTAACGATAATGATTTTCTCATATGTATATAAAAGCTAGTTAGGTTCGTGATATAGATTGTTAAATAAGGGTAAAAAATACCTTTTTTTTTTTTTTTTTTTCTACGAGGGGAATCTTTTAAAGACTTCCTGCCGCGGGGGAAACGCGACAGGGGCATGTGGGATTTCCACCCACTAAACCACCTCGACGTTCTCTGCGCTGTGCGTAGACTAGTGAGCGGGAACGGCAAGCCATACTTCCGCTCACTACGCACGAGTCCCGAAAGGGACTCCGCCATCGGCAGGGGTATCAGTGGCTGACCACACCACCCCTCCGACTCAAGAGCAGCGTGCCGGGAACGCCAAACACGCCGCTCTTCCTCTAGCCTATGTTACCCGGACGCCGGTTCCCCGCCGACGCCCGGAGGCTTTCTCACTGGGGAGGCAGGTCGCGAGCATAAGCCCGCTGCCTTCGACCCAGCCTTCGTCGGCGCAGCGGCGCCGAGGAGGGGTCGTCTTCCCTCACTCGTTCAGCAGCCTCCTTCTGCAAGATGACTCTCTCGCTGAAGTCGGCCACCGCCTGCCATGCCCTCTCGCTGCCGACCATGGCCTGGACCACTGCCGGCAACGAAAGGTCTGCGCCAACCACGCGGATGAGTTGGCTACGCTCGGATATCCACGCTGGACATTCCATCAAGGTGTGGTCAGCGGTGTCTTCCACGCGACTGCAGTGGTGACACGTCGCTGTCGGCTCTCTCCCGACTATGTGGCACAAATACCTCCCGAAGCAACCGTGCCCCGAGAGGATCTGCACCAGCCGGAAGGTCAAGGATCCGTGTCGGCGGTCCACCCACTCCATGAGGAGCGGGCGAATAGCCTCCACGGTTCGCAACCCGGCCACTGGCTCAGAGAGCCTTTGCCTCCACCGATGGAACAAGGACGACCGCGCAGATCGTCGCCAACTATCCACCCGATCCCGGTCCGGACTCGTTCCCCGGGATCGATCTCGCGCGCGCTGTTGGTAAACCTCCGCCAGAACCTGGGCATCCAGTTCCCAGGGAGGCGTCCCAGCCAGCACGCAAGCCGCCTCATGAGAGACAGTGCGGTATGCTCGTACCACCCTCACCGCCATGACGCGCTGCACTCTGTGCAGCGCAGCCACGTTCGGCCTTGTGAGGGCACCGACCCACACTGGAGCTCCGTACAGCGCCATTGAGCGTAACACACCGGTGTATAAACGCCGGCATGCCACACTCGGACCGCCGAGATTGGGGAGAAGCCTCCCGAGAGCATTCGCCGTCCCGAGGAGTTTCGGGACTAACCCGCGAAAGTGCTCCCGGAAGTTCCACCTTCCGTCCAGAGTCAGCCCCAGATATTTCATCCGGGGACTGAGCTCGACGCGGACGCCGCGGATGGTGATGCAGGCGCCCGTCGGAGGTCCTGCTCGAGGGCGGTGGAACAGAAGGGCCTCGGTTTTGTCGAGACCCACCCTCAGCCCGAGCATCTCGATGCGCCGTACTACTAAGAGGGTAAAAAATACCTATGTTAAAATATGACAAATATAAAAAAAATAAAAGTTTAACAATTCTTAAGATAAGCAAGACACTAAACTTTAAATATTATTATTCAGTTTTTCACAAGGCGCCTTTGGTGATTTTCATCATATTTTTTGTTTTATTTAATACAATTGTAAATATTTAAATAATTGTGGTGTTATAGGAGGGTCAAACTGAAAGTTCTTAGAACTGGCCACTTATAAACATTATAATAAAAAAATAATTCTAAAATTTGAAAATATAACTCTTTGCCAAAATATTATTGAGTATATATTTCATATATTTGTCATTTGTTTTACGATTTGACGGCAAATTGAAAATTGTCTGTGTCACGTCAACATGAATTTAACACGAGAAAATTTTCGTGGAATGATTTTTTTATGACTTTAGATGTCATTTAAGTCAACAAGAAAGTTATGATAGACTACGATTGGCCTTTCACGATGAGGCCCCATCTCGTGCGACTGTTTACAACTGGTTTAATGAGTTTAAACGTGGTCGCACTAATCTCAATGATGATTTACGAGAGGGACGGCCTTCGACGGCGACGACTGAAGATAACATCTGTGTTGTGCGGCGTATGATAGAGACTGACAAAAGAGTGATCTATCAGCAGATTCGGACAAGCTTAGGCATCGGTATGAGTCAAGTGCACAAAATCCTCCACGAACATTTAGCGGTCAGGAAGCTTTGCGCCCGGTGGATACCTCATAATTTGACTGAGGCTCAAAAACTCCATCGTGTGGAATGGTGCCGTAAAATGATTGAAAGATTTAATGGAGGTGACTCAAATGCTGTGTTCGACATACTAACAACGTGACGAAAGCTGGATTTACTGTTATGATCCTGAAACCAAAAGACAATCTGCTCAGTGGGTGTGTGCTTTCGAGGAGTTGCCAACTAAAGTGAAGAGAGATCGAAGTGCGGGAAAGAAATGGTGGCCTCGTTCTTTGGAAGGATAGGTCGTTTCGCAACAATTGTGTTAGAGGATCAAAAAACAGTTTCTGCAGAATGGTACACTACCAATTGTTTGCCACTTGTCTTGGAAAAAGTTCGAGAGAAACGACCTCGCAGTAGGATCCTCCTTCACCACGACAACGCCTCGTCGCACACCGCCAAGCGAACGATGGACTATTTGACAACATCAAACGTTGAATTACTGGGTCACACGCCGTATAGCCCCGACCTCGCGCCTTGACGTGAATGAACAATATTTTGAAAAGATATAATAAAACTAATAACTGTCTAATATAATCAGTTTTTGATTTTCTAAGAACTTTCAGTTTGACCCTCGTACATGACATTTGACATAAAAAACCATTCAGATCTAAATGCTGGCGTAGATCAAATTATTCCTTTATGGATAGGTAATATTAAATTCAAATTAAGAACAATTTATGTTAATCTCGTCATATTTTATTTAATTAAGCAACATATTTTAGAGATAGTGAATAGTAGTAGTTCAGATATGGAAGCCTGTAGTACATTTTATAGTTTGGTCGTTCCAGATTACTCAAGTCTCATATGTCTCTATTTACCTTCCAAATTAACTGACAAGTTCGGCCCGCGTACCATTTGAAACATTCACATATCATCGCGTTCTCACGATCGAAGCAGGTACCATGATAGTTGCAGCCCGCACAGCCTATTGCGTCAGCTGAAAGTTTTTATTGAAAATTACAATTTAAAACATAATCATGTCATATTTGTACAAGTTTTATTATCGTTGGAAATCTTACAACGCTTTTAAAGTCAAATTATATATAAGGGTTATGTTTTGATATCTAAAATACCTCATATATTTCGTGCGACAGAGTAGCAAATGAAATCGACTTACAAGAACATATCCTTCCAGAGTATAGAGTGTTGACGCTAAGGTCTGTAAAACCTTCTAAACAACTACAAGTGTACGTTCCACGAAGGTTGAAACAGCGTGAGTGTTCGGAACAGTCATTGAACTGACTACTTGTGCATTCGTCGAAATCTGAAAAAATTCAAATGCTTCTTAGATTTTTATAGTATAAGTAACAGTGGCGTGCACGATAAAATACGAGAAGTAATCAGAAAATATTAATTTAAATTAAATATTGATAATTTTCGCGCAAAATGGTAGGGACTAGGGACAGCAGTCCGATCAGAACGAACATCTATATTATACTTTATGAATCTCTCAACTACTTCTGAGCCACTAATGACGAAAGTACCTTAAAACGATTACGATCTGTTCACCACAGCTTTATAAAAGTTATTTAAATAGTAATATCAAAAATAATAACAAATATTCTTATTATTACCTTTTGAAAATAAAAAACAAGGCAAACAAAATAACTTATTTGTGTGTACACAAACTGCTAACTAATTAAAACTATCATAATACTTTTTTTTAAACGAATAACATTACCTTTCTTCTAGTTCAATCTCAACTGGTCACACACCTTGACTTTAAACTTATTTAAATTTTATTACCAAATGATAATAATGAAAATCTACTCGTAACTAATTTCAATAAACACATATCACCAGCACAGAGCTCACAGCTATAATTTTACAGAATTCGTTAATAAATTAATCCACTGTTTACTAATTAAAACTTACTTCACTTGCGCTTACTGCTTAGAAAGACCAATAACAATATTCAAAAACAACAAAATGGCGAAAAAATATATGAACAGTTTACCGACCAATCAGAGCGTCCCGTGTCATTTGACAATTAACGAACGAATGGAGATAGATAGCACTTAATAACAAATCATAAATCAAATATCGTTTTAAATATCTGTTAATATTTGTAATTCGTAATGTATGATTAAAAATATGTAAGTAAGAATTAAACAATATAGGTTTAGTTGTTATATGGGTAGGATATGCAATGCTTATTTGCATCTATGGTACAAAATGTATTAAAATATTAGTATATATTACAAAAAAAAGTCTTATACATATTGAAAACATAACTCTTAAATTATAGAAAATATTTTAGTAAATTACATTTTGAAAGCGGGTTCCAATTTAACAGTATATTAAACACATATTTGACATGTTACCGCTTTTGTAACTAAGTCTTATTCTTACTTTTTAATAATAATTCCTTAGTTATAATCAGATAATAATCTAAATACAATAAAATATATGTTTTTAAAGTTTTAACAGTTTTTAAACAAAGCTGACTCCAATATAATTATATAATAATAGTATATTAGACATTCGTTTGACAAATAATTGACGACGCAACACTTTCGTAAGTCAAATCCACACTATTCGATTATTTAAACTGTAAATGACAAGATATATATTTAAATACAAATAGTATATTTAATAAACATTGTATAATTATAGAACATATATCCTAATACACGCCACTGAGTAATAAGACAGCCAAAGTAGTGTTTGTTGTAAATTTTCTGTATTTACAATAATAACTGACTTGAGAGTGTTCACTTACAACTGACATTAAGGCTCTCAATAAATTCTTCAAATGCATAAATTTCTGTTCCACCAAGACTATAATCATTATTCCGTAGATATTTCTCTATAACTTCCTTCAGTCTGCTTTGGGAGAATTCAAGTATTACGTAACGCTATTTTGGGGGAGGTGGGGGGGGGCTCGTAAAACGTTACGATCCGTTACAGGGGCGGGAGGGGGTGTCTCTAACAAAACGTTACGTAGCATTGTTTCTAAAAAAAATAATTTTAATAAAAACCCCCAAACTGGCAACTCTTTTCATACACGTTACATTATGTTCACCAGATTGTATTAGTCTGGTCGATATTTTTATTTGTTATTCCAAGTTTGCAAATCTCTTAATTGCTATTTTACTGGGAATACCTAGATTGCATTGTAAGTCTTTTAATGTTGCTGCCGTGGTCAGTATTCGTTAGTGTTTATCCGTGAGTTCATATTGTTTATAGTAGTGTAATTTCTTCAGAAGAGGGAGATTTGTGTCAATGATCTTTTTTCATTTAATAGATTAAAACTATACCAAACTATTACATATTGTTTTAAGACTTTGGATGAAATTGATCACTTGAGTCATGAGTGTTACATAACGTTTTGATAAGCTACAGAAAACGTTACTGTGCATTACGAGGGGGGAAGGGGGGGTCAAAAATTGCGTTACGTAATACTTGAACGCTCCCTAATTCCATCGATATGTAATTTATATCTAACACCAATTAAAATATATGTATAGAATCAATCTAATATATAAAATTCTCGTGTCACGGTGTTCGAACTTGAACTCCTCCGAAACGGCTCGAACGATTTTCGTGATCCTTATCGAGGATACTAACCAGGGGGGAGAATCGGCCAACATCTATTTTTCATCCCCCTAAATGTTAAGGGTAGTCCACCCCTAAATTTTTGTTTTTATTTTTTAGGCAAAGTTTTTGGTTTTTATTTTTTTATGACACAGCCTACAAAAATACATACAACCCTAAATTTTCACCCCTCTGAGATCAACCCTTATTTTTTATTTGTTAATTAAAAACTTTAATTTTTAGGCAATTTTTTTTTATTTTTATTTCTTGATTATAAGGCGGTACGAAGTTCGCCGGGTCAGCTAGTATTTAAGGAGAATACTCGGTACATGATTCTCATTCGAATTATGTAAAAAAAATAGGTACTTAATTTTTGACAAAATTTCCGTATAAATAAATAAAGTGTTGACACGTTCCAAGTGTTCCAAGTGTGGACGCGTGCGGCCGCGTGCTGTTACAACACTACGCCGCCGCACGCGTATGTGTGTGTGTGTGTATCCCTAATCTGTAGGGTGTGCACACGATGCGTAATTAATTACATAACTTTTGGTTAACTTTACTTAGAAGTTTATTAATATTTATGTTATATTAATTTTTATTTTGTCATATATGATCGTCAAATATCACGTCCTCAAATATCGATAGTAATTCACCAGTCACCCTGTATATGCAGCTGTAGGTGGAGCCTGTCTGTTGCAGCGTGCTGGCCAACTTAGTGTGGTGGAGTACGGCCTCGATAGAGTACTACAAACCATGAGTATAGATCAAGATCTACACAATGTCAAGTAATTTAATTTATACTAAAATGTTTCGTATCTTATGGAGGTTCGTACTGAGCGTGTGAATCCTCACGTGCTCAGTGTCCGTATCAATGAGGGCAGGAAGACGGAGGAAGAACGAAAACACTTCGCCTATCTGCTGACAGACAGACGATTGCTGTTATTGATCTTGTTACAGGTACGGAACATACATAGGATAGATGTTAGAGTTCCTTTGTTATGAAAAAAAAGATTGATGGCCTTGCATTATATTTATTAATATCAATGATGTGAATGTTGTAGGAGTTCAGTTAGGGCCATGGTGGCACGAAGCTCGGGTGGATTGGTTGGAGCTGACTGAGAGCGGACATCTGCTTCTGTTCCGTCATACTAGACGACGACTTGCACTTCTCCGTATTGATACCGGTGAAAAGGTAGCACATTCATACATATAGCGCAAACGACATAGATGAATAAATTGAGTCAAATAAATATGAAATTTCATTGTTTGGTATTTCATTTTTTTAGGAAATTATCGCGAGGGGAGTTAGTTTCGTGCAATGGATAGAAAACAGTGACGCTGTTGTAGCCCAAACCCCAACACATTTGCTGATTTGGTAAGATTTAATAATATATTTTTTAATTGTACTGGATAAAAGTAAATTATTATCTGTGCAGAATTTATTTGAATATATATAGTAAATCTTCTAACTTAAAAATAGTGTATCGTTGGCAACGGGTTAAATGATTCATATTGATTTCTTATTTTGGGAGAGAACATATCAAAATATTCCTGTAAATTAATCCTAGTTTTTACTCATTATGTTTATATGTTACATACAGTAAGATATACATGGATCATAAGGTTGTTCCTACATATATATGTTTGTTTGTATGTGTTATAGGTACAGTGTATGGGAGCCTCAGTGTGTTGACATGTCTGAGTGTGTATCAGTCTCGGCTGTATCAGTATCAGAGCGACGAGTCCTACTGGAAGGAGGTCACATCCAGGCCATTGTATTGGATGAACATCGACTGGCTTTCAGTATGAACCCTTTACAGTATTGACATTATTTTTCTACTAGCTGCACCCCGCGGTTTGACCCGCGGACTTCCGGGATGTAAAGTAGCCTATGTGTTATTCCTGGATGTCAGCTTCCTGTATACAAAATTTTATCAAAATCGGTTCAACCGTTTGAGCGTGAAGAAGTAACAAACATACACAAACACTCACAAACTTTCGCAATTATGATATTAGTAGGATTAATGAGATCTAAGACTTCCTCGAGTATTCATTTAAATGAAATACATCTAGTCTGCCCGTGATCATGGTTGCTGTAAAGTAACCGAAATATTCTTTTCATTTATTTTTTTATTGTTTGAAATGATTACTATGAAGTTTTTATATAGACGACGTTTAAATTTAAAGTTCATAGTAGGATAATGTTAATCTGGTGCACACTATCAACACAGCAAGATTCAGTATGTTGCTATAGTAACTTTTTGGACAGATTAACTTATAGAATAATACAGAGTACTTTTAAGCCATTTTTTTTGGTATAAGACAATAAATGAACGATTTTATTATAACAGGATTGATTTAATGTTCTAAGCGCTATTTGGTTGTCTTTTCATCGATCGCTATATTGTTAATTTATATATGTAGAATATTAAATGGAATGTACTATTTACTTTGAATAGATTCCGCGTTACGTAGCGGGGACTTGAAGGATTGTGCTTAATACTTGGACGCTGTGTCGAGGTCTGCGGACGTCGGGTCGTTGTGGTGTCAACTGGCTGAACAGGCGCTAACAGCTTTTATTTTTATTTAATAACATCTGTTAGATTCAAATTATTTTGTACAAAAGAATCCCGCAATAGATCTCAAGTGTAAAGTCTGAACTGAATTTCGGATGTGGTAGGAGTTTAATATCACCAAGTTCTTTGATCGTATTCCGCGTTACTTTCGACACTTATGGTTTAGAATTGTCTTGAAATAAAAACCGGTTTCGGTAACATGAATATTTCTTCAACAAAACCTCATACATTCGCATCTCCTGTCCACTATTTTATCAAAACCTAGTCCTTCATCAACAAACAAACAGAAAATTATTCAAAGAAAGTAAAATTACTGTACCGTTCCTACGAGCTAGAGATAAATTTAAGAAGTTCCAACATATTTAAATCGATGCGTTGAAATTTTTACATATGAATCGACATTACCTATGAGCCACCATGTATATATGATAGAAATAAAGATTGTCCAATGGTTTTAGAATAACTACTTCAATTTATTATTGGTTTAATTACATTAATGTTAGGTTCAAGTAGATTGGACAACCCTGATACTGAAAAACAGTTATGTTTGGTTAATTGTTAGCCATTCAGTTGTGGTGGTATATTCCTTACTGCTCAAATTATAGAAAGACTAATATATATTATAATATTTAAACGTTTTAGTATCTCATAACAGATATATTTTTTTTTTTCGTTTGCGACGAAATGCTATAAAGCAGTGGGTGATGAGGCTAGAACATTTTATCTAAAGAAAACTTTCGAGTTGGCTTTAACCAAAGGAGACGGGAATATTGATGAAGGTATTTTTTGCATTTAAACGTTTCGGGAACACCTCATGTATCTGTTTCTTTTTGTACGCACTTATTGTATTAATAGTATTTATTTTATTAATCGTGATTATAATATAATGCATAGGTTTAAAGAGTCCCGAGGTTCGTGCACGTCTAGCAATATTTGTGAGGGACTTAACAACCGCCGAAGAATACTACGTACGTTCAGTATATAATTTAAGATTGATAAAATTTTTCCGCGCTGCAAAAAAATATTAATAAAATCTTATATATAATCTTCGTTAGAATAACACTAATAAATATTGGCCCTAGTAAAGTATTATTTTGTTGGCACAGGTCGTCTCGGCGAGGCGCGGGTCGTGTGTGGGCGAAGGGTGGTCGGGCGAGACGAGCTGCCAGCGCTCTGTTACATCACCCCACACTCATCAAAGGGCATGAGCTCCTGCAGGCTGTGCACGATCAACTAGGACAGGTGAAGAATGCATTATCAGATACACAAAAAAAAATAGGGAAAGAAATGGGTCCATTATCAGATAGCTAAATAAAAATGCCAGTGAAGTGTGAACCCATTTGTGGGAATACCGCTTGTTGGTCTCACTAAGGATAGTCTTGTTGTAGTAATGAAAGATCCTGCTCAATTCGTTGTAGGTCTTAATACATACGCAAATGACCAATTAGCGTTTGTTTTTGATTTAGTATTATTGATTATACTATTGAAGAGATAATGTAAGTGTGAATGATGCAAGTTAAAGACGAGGGTTATGCATTTAACTAAAAAAGAATAGCAGAAGTATATTTTTTTAATATAACTGTCTCAAACATTAATATTTATTCTTATACTGTAACTCCTGCATATTACTATACATTTTAAAAAGTTAAGATTCACTAATTAGAGACATAGATCATGAACTTTACAATTTGTCCTTTGTAGGAGGAATGGTGGGAAATGGCTGGTGAAATATCCGAGCGTAAAGGTGATATCAGAACTGCTGTTGATTACTATTCTAGAGGCAACAACTACGCAAGGGCCGTTCAACTAGCAAGAGAAGTCAGTGTTGTTTATTTGAAATTTTGTTTATAATTTTTATTATATCATTTTTTGTTCTTCAGGCCTGTCCCGGTGAAGTGACCAGGTTGGAAGGAGAGTGGGGCGCGTGGCTTGTATCATCGCGACAGGCGGGCGCCGCTGTACCTCATCTCATAGAGGCTGCTCGAACCGTTGATGCTCTCACTGCGGCTCTGAAGGCACATCATTATAAAAAAAGCTCTTCAAATTGTATAGGTATTATTAATAATAACTGGTTGGCGTTTGCTGGGTATTAAGGAATTATTAGTTTATATTTTGGTTTTAATTTCGTTTAGGCATTTTTTATTCAACACATTAAGAAGACAGAAAACAATATAAATCAACAATTTATTTCTTAGTCTAACCTTTAAACAAACATTCGTTGACTTCCTGGTACTCAACAACGCCATCTGCTGTTGTGTCGTTAAAGCAATTAGTAAAAGCAAGTAGCAAAAAGTAGTATTACTATTCGCCACTAGATGTCAGGGAGAGTCATATTTTAAACGATTAATTTTTGTTATTCTTTTTTACGTAAAATAACATTTTCTAAATGATTAATGATGATAATGATTCCTAGCTAGATCGATTTATCGCCATCGTTTAAACCGATATCGAGATTTCCATAATATATAAATATATATACAAGAATTGCTCATTGAAAGATATAAGATATTACTATAGGTCTTGTTTTTATATATATATGTAAATATATATAAATATATATATTGTAGATCAATCCATTGATATCTTTAGGTTATAGAAGATATAGAATCAATTCGGGAGCAATGTGAACAGTTGGGGGATCATTTTATATCTTCTCATATTAAATAATGAACAAAAGGAATATGTTGTTATTATTTTTTTTATAATTGTTAATAACATAATTCGATTTTGTTTATTCCGTATTAGTTATTGTGTATAGTTACAAAAATATAAATGTAAACATCCAATAAGGGTGTAAACGAATATGTTTTCAATTATTCATTTCTTCTTTTACACACAGATTTAACGTCACGATCAATTTATTAAGTTTTTAGAATTCAAAGTTTGGGTCGATTTTTATTTTATTCTAGTAGGTTTCATATGTCAATTAATATCTTTTTTGCAAACATTTACAGGAATGATATACAGCGGAAAGAGTTCTCATATCATCAGGGCCGTGCCTGACGGGCGTTCATTGCGTGCACCGCACGCAGGCGGCCGAAATTAAGAGGCGGCCAAATCGTTACAAGTTGTTTACTGGGCAAAAATACAATCGGTTTGTTTTCATTAAGATACGAAGTAAAAACAGTTTCTCTAATCTAATCTATCTAAAAAGAGTTTCTCAGAAATAAGAAATGTATAAAAACTAATTAGGTCGTTGTAGTATTTATATACCTAGTCATGCAGCGAATCCGAATTTTTTCGAAAATTGCGTGAGCGACGAGCCGAAATAGTTTTTTCAATTGACCGGCGTCGCGTAAGCAGTCTTATTCGTCTTATTAGTCGTATTAGTCTATAGACTAGCGAGGATAAATCGTTATTTGTGTCCTGTGTGTGATCCGATATTATTAAAGTCTTTAATTTAACGAATAAAAATAAATTGCTTAATTCCTGAAAACTTTTAGTTGTGTGTTCGTGTGGTGAAATTTAATAAAAAGTTTATTTACTCGACAAAGACTGAAAAAGGTAATACACAAAAAATGTAAAATTTGGGCAGACTTTCACTTTTGGGGCCCGGGAAAATTTGGCGGGTCTTTTTGGAGGGAAAAGGCCTTTTGATATGAAATTCTTTAATAAATATTAAAAAATATTTAATAATATTAAAAAAAAATAAATAATAATTAAAATAAATAATAAAATAGCGCAATTTAATATTAAATTACTTAAAATCTATAATTAATGTATATTTTAATGCGCATAGGATGACACGATAAGAAAATCATTTATAAGCTTCTTAAGTAAAACATATTTTTAAACATAAATATGTCAAGATTTATTTTGAAAATGAAAACGGAGACGAAAATTGATTTTTTTCCCGGTTTGATGCCCTGTGTATAATAATAAACATTAAAAATTAAAGTAGTTTTTTTTAATGTTATCCTGGGGGCGGCCATACAGACTGGCACGCAGGCGGCCATATACCCAGGCACGGCCCTGCATATCATGTGGTATGGCGGAGAAATGTGTAGGAGCGTACAACGCCGCGGGCAAAGTATCGGAAGGTCTACATGTTGCCGCTACACATCTGGCAGAAGAAGACACGAGAGATATTTACTGAGCACTCGCTCAACAATCACGACAGGAAGGGCACTTTAGAAAGGCTGAACTCATTTATATAGGACTAGGAGATACAGGTGAAGCTATATCTACGTATAAGGTAATACTCTAAAATATTGAAATATACATTGTTTAATTATATGCATAGAACAAATATATGTTTTTCCTAAATCGCTGTTAAATATCGTTCAGGAAGCGTGTCAGTATGAGTCGATGCTGCGGTTGGTGGCGGCCAGCGGCCTCCGGGCCGCTGGGGAGCTGAGACCTACTACATACAAGCCGGTGAGCCCACAAGGGAAAACGATGCGTCTATTGATATGAAACCAAACTTGTTAGTGTTCCATAGATTCGCTGTGTGGGCATTAGGTCTATCGCGTGGAAGGGAGAGGAGCTTCAAGAGACCCCTATCTAACACGCGTTAAATGCTCTAAGCTCCTCTCAAAACCTAACCAAAATTGAAACGAACCTACAAGGGCTGCTTACGACGCACGTTCCAATGACCTGATATTAGTTCTGGACAGGCTCAAGTCTTTTAGTAGGTTGTAGAGAGATTTGGCTGTCATACCTGTCCCCCCACTTCTATAGCGTATAAATTTACCACGAAACTATTCTTAGTGAGTTCGTTAGTGAGCTTGTAACACTTGTTGACCTTGATCACATGGTCTTTCGAAATTTTGGTTTCCGAAGGAACCGTGAGCTCTATTAGCACAACGCACTTTAAAATTAGCGAGCGCATTTTAAAAAAAGCCATTACCCTCTAGGTCCGTTAAATTATGCATGTGAATGAAAATAAATATATATTGTAGACATGATGTTGTATGGTATATTGTTTTCATTATTAAAAGTGCCATCCAGATGTATGACACGAGTGGTCAGTGGGTGGTGGCTCGGGCCCACGCCCCGGTTACAGTACAGCAGCAGGTTGCTGTTCAGTGGCCGGGGTCATTGACCGCCCGGGGACTGGCGGCACTCGAACATTAACCTAACACCAACTAACTGACAGCTATTCTATGGAAAACAGTTAAGAAATCGATTATCAATGCTAATGCATTACCTCCGGATACAGGATCCCTTTAGAAATATTGCAAAATTGTACTTTTCAATGTCATATTGGCCTTAGTTATTATGTCACAATAACGGTCAGATTCAAATATACGAAGCGAGAAGTAGCAAGGCATGAAGCAGCGGTTCTGGCTGAAGAGAACCCGGAGGAGGCTGAGGCGGCTTTCCTTAGAGCTTCGGCGGCTGAGGATGCGATTCGGATGTGGCTGTCTAAAGGGAATCACCAAAGAGCTTGGCCTTGGCCGAACAGCATGCCACACATACGGTGAGACATTTTGTTTGATAAGTGACGTAATTTTAGTTTCAATGTTCATATACTTTATTCTGATTTACTTTATATAACTCTTAAACGATAAGATTTGCTAATAAGTTGACAATAGGAGAGTTTTTGTCGTTTAATTTTTTTTTTTGAGTTCTGCTTACATTGGCTATACTAATAATTAATTATAGTAGTGTAGTAAGTGTAGTTTTATGTGACGTGTATAGACGGAGGAGGTGTTGGTCGAGCGCGGGGACCTGGCACAGTTTGAAGCTCTCATGACAAGAGAAGTGGTGCAGCATTACAAAGACTTGGGTTCGTTCGGTAATTACTTTATTGTATCTCTGAAGAATTCCTTTTGAAGAATGTCAAAATGCTTTGTTAAGAACGATAGTTTTATATAATGGTGATAGCTTGTTACCTTCGTCTATTAAGTATTAATATACATGACACTTTCTTCGACTATAGATATATTGATATGAAGCTAATATTTACGGATTATTACGCATTATATAATATTTTTAAAACTACATATTCCCGACGTTTCGGTTACATTACAGCAACCGTGATCATGGGCAGGCGAGATGTTAACTGAATACACGCGATAATCTTAGATACATCCTACTAATGTTATAATTGCGAAAGTTTGGGAGTGTGTGTGTATGTTTGTTACTTCTTCACGCTCAAACGGTTGAACCGATTTTGATAAAATTTTGTACACAGGAAGCTGACGTCCAGGAATAACACATAGGCTACTTTACATCTTCCAATCCAGGAAATCCGCGGGTAACACCGCGGGGCGCAGCTAGTATCTTTATATGAATCAGTATGGACTGGATATCAAGTGGAATGTTTGTTTTTAGGGGTGAGTGGTGGGAGGCAGTACAGATGCTGCTGCAGGCGAGTGCGGCGGGCGGTGCTGCTGGGCTGGCGGAGCGAGCGGCACTCAGGGCGGCGCGACTGGCCCGGGACCAGCTGACGGGCAGCAAGAGGAGGAGGGCCGCCGACCTACTGGCTGACACGTGAGATGAACACTGACATTATGTAACCAGACATGACTGGTTGTTTTGTTCATGATTCACAGTGAAAACCTGCTGGCTCACTGAATAATATGACATACATGCAGTACACAAGTGCAGTAGGGTTATTGAAAGGTTTATGAGAGTCATAAAAATCTTAATTGTACCTTGTATCAAAGTTGCCTGGTAATTCAATATTATTAAAATAGGTATACCCTCTTGGAATTTTCAGCATAAACTGACAAATAAACAGATAGATAGATAAAACCTAAATACACTGGTTTTTAAGTATATTGGTAACTTGCAAATAGACACTTATTTTTCTTTATTAACATACAATAATTTTCTTTTGAACAAATAGTTTTAAAATCCTTTTAAATATTTAATTTGTAAACCTTATGTATACGTATTTGTTACAGTTTTGCTTCCATCGGTCAGAGCGATGTGGGTGAACAGCTTCGGGCGGCACTTGTCGATGGAATGGATGAAGATAATGCCGAAGGTGATTCATTGATAGTTTGTATAAGTAATATATTGTAAAATATAGAACACTCTATATGTTTATTTAAATACTAGTTCCTGTCGGCGACTTCGTTTGCGTTTGTGTCAGAATTAGAAATGTATAGCTGACCGGACTAAAACTATTCAACCTTAAAGACAGTAAATAAGAGCATTTTGTATTTTATCAATTTATTTCTTTTTCGATCAGATGAAAACTATCCTACGTCCTTTCCCTTGTTCTAAGTTATCTTTCCACAAATTTTCAGCCAAACCGTACAGCCGTTCTTGACGTATAAATATTGTAACTAACACGATGTATATACAAAGATACTTGGTATAGTTCGGATCAAGTTGTTTGTACGAAGGCTAGTTGATGTGACATATTATTCTAAATATTCCAGGTACATGAGCTGACTATGAAGAGGAGGGGGAAGAGATGCAACAAGAAACAAAAGAATCAGATTCAGAAAGTGAAGCTCTGGAGAAGTTAGTGAAGGCTGGCCAGTGGCAGCGCTGAGTGGCACGAGCCGGGGACAAGGCAGCACATTACGGCTCAGATACGCTGCTCATCTGTTCAAGATAAATTCAGTAAGCATAACTCATTATTAATAATATGAATACAACCTATTGTATTGTTTAATAGTTTTGATTGGCTGAAATTGCAATTTTTGCCTTGTTTCACAATTTTAATAACAATATTAATTTATTTATCTTTTAACTTATAATTATAACGACTGTTTATTTAACTGAAACTTAAGCTAGCTTAAAAGTGTATTATAATTTTTTATCACATTTAAACAGTATAGTGCATTACCATCAACGATTTAATTTCCACGTTCCAACTCGTGGAATGACAGTCAAGCGCTATCCATTCAAGATAATAAAAAACCTTTTTCCATTACATTATAGGTGCATGTGTTTACTAACCAATTTATGTTCCAGAGTAGGGAAGGCGTAGATATTATGAGCGAAGACATACCAGAAGTTCTTTGCCAAGTTCTGGAAGTACTTCGACAATATCTGACAGATGACGCCGGTGTAGTGATAGTGTCTACTAGTGACAGTGCTTTATCCAAGGCTGTATGCAGTGAGATCCTTGTTAGGATGTCCGCTGCCCCCAAAGCCCTTCCTGCCATGAAGGAAGCAGCCGCCAGTATGGTGACAGCTGGAGCCGATGAAAGGAGCATACAGGTTTTTATACAATGATCAAATTAGATTTGAAAAGAAAACTCAAATAATATATAATACAAGCTGCGCTCCGCGGTGTTACCAGCGGATTTAAAGTAGCCTATATGTTATTCCTCGACGTCAGCTTCCTTTTCATTTTAAAATTTTATCCAAATTTTATCAAAATCGGATGAGCCGTTTGATCGTGAAGAAGTAACAAACATACACACACACTCACAAACTTTCGCAATTATAATATTAATTGTAATGTCATTTAGTTGTTATTTACAAAGAAAAATTCTGATGTTATGGATATAAAGGTACTCGTATGTAAATTCAAATAAATGTTAATGTGTTTAGGCTACCACACTACTGTTGGGTCCAAGGCAGCTCGAGCCCTGCCTCGATATGTTGACATCATGGTTGCTGATGTTGGCAAGTATTAATACTCTATTCTATATTATAAGTATTAATTTTCTTTTGTTTTTATTAATAAAGTCTCAAGAATGGTCCAGACAAGCATGAGTTCAAGACTGACAGTATTCATTGAATTAGAACTAATATTTTCGGTTGCTGCAAAGTAAAAGAAAGGTCGGGAGTATATAGGCAAAATATTAAAAAAGCCGTCGTAAATCTGAAAATATCAGTTTTATTTCAGTCCAGACAAGCATAAATAAGTAATTATGACATACCTAATAGTTGTTTTGGAAGTTATTCTTTTTACAATAATTATTGTGCCTAATTAAAGCTTTTGTTTACGTGACCGTATCTAGTATAATTTTATCACGAATCTTTTAACAGCTTTTATCTGAAGAGGCATATGAAAACCACATTTTGTTAACTCATAACTTAGTAATTTTCGTGAAAGATTTAATATAATATAATGCCATGACAGGTGTCACGTTTTTTACAAATGATAGCAGGATAGATTTGCTAAGTGCTAAGAAATGATCTTCAATTAATGTTATTTATGCCGTAAATATAAATAATGCACAAGTTGCTCACAATGTTTATATGAAATGACTATAACATGTTCATGTAAATGTCTTTAAAGTTATTAGAAGAGTACTAATAATAATTCCATTGTTTGTATGTATGTATACTTTTCCATTGCAGCGTATTAGTTATGTGGCGAGGTGATGGGCGGTGAGGCAGGGAGTCCTTCGTGTTGCTGAACCACTGCTTCTTGGAGCTGCTGGAGACCGCTGATGATGATGGGACCTAATGTTGGACTACGCCGACTTTGGTATAACTATTGGACCTCTATTATGATTATATTGAACTTATTTTATATCTAGATAAATATTTTATATATTTTTGTTATGCTATGGCTTCCTTTGCATTGGAATCCTGGAATATTTTGCTAATGTCATCGTTTTTATTTGTTGGATGAGTCATATTCTTGAGTACGGGGTGTAGGAAACACAGAGTTTGTTGAATGAAATAAAGCCGTTTATTCTATCCAAGAAACATAATTAATTGTTATTTAATATTTTAT
Organism: Danaus chrysippus; assembly: GCA_916720795.1. NCBI lineage: Eukaryota > Metazoa > Arthropoda > Insecta > Lepidoptera > Nymphalidae > Danaus > Danaus chrysippus. The sequence goes on along the minus strand of CAKASE010000077.1, from coordinate 3,367,495 downwards.
GTAATTGTTATAAATATTGGGCGAATGTTCATTTTATGTTGACAAATATCATGTATTTGTTATATATATTTTTACTAGCTTTTGCCGCGACTTCGTCTGCGTGGAATAGTGACTTCCGGCAGATTTTTGGTTCTTCCCACATAGTTCCCGTTCTTGCGGGGTTTTCGGAATGGTTAAGTTCCTTTAGAATTTTCAGGATAAAACCTATGTTTTTTTTAATTCACAATGAAGTACTCTTAACCAACAACATATTTATTTGTTTATTTGAATAAAGATTAATATTATTATGTTGATACAACTTAAACAAATTATTTCGACCAAATTAGGTACCATAAAAACGGTTTTTGTGAGTTAATCTTAAAAGATAGACATATACTGGCGCGGACTGTTTTTTAGATCATTAAAAGAGCTATTATTCTTTGATACATATTTTTTGTGTATCTTGAACCGTTTTCACGGCGCACGCAACGGAAGGCTTCAAAGATGAAATAATTTCTCCCGTTTTTTACACATTTACCACTATATCTTTGCTCCTATTGGTTGTAGCGTGATGTTATATAGCCCACAGTCTTCCTCGATAACTGGACTATCCAACACAAAAAGAATTATTCAATTCGAACCAGTAATTTCGGAGATTAGCGCTTTCAAACAAACAAACAAACTCTTCAGCTTTATAATATTAGTATAGATTTGACATATTTATTGTTTTTAAATATTTGAGATAATATTTTTTTAATATATAAAAACTAAAGATAGACTTTTGAAGCATTTAGGAGCACCACTTAGTACACTGTACACTTACTTCTGTACAATTTTTGAGTACAAAATTTGATGCAAGTTCGTTTTCCTAATTTAATATTCGATGCAAAATCGATTTATCCTATTTAAGTACTCGATTATCTCCCTACTCTAGTTACGTAAGTTCATTAGAGAATGGATGGTTAGACCTAGCGATAAGACCGCCTTATTATGCATTAACTTTTATTTTGTATATATTTCATTTTTATTGTTAGATTAATAAATAAAGTACATTATTATTATTACATTAGGTATGTAATTTTCTAATCGTCAGAGTGCACGGATTGGTCTCAGAGTCCGCTACTGTTGTCGGGCTCGTGTGTCCGAGGGACCACTCTCTCTGAGTTGAGGGACTGGTCGACCAGCTGCGTGTACACACAGACTTATTAACATGACTTTGATATACGTACTAGAAGTCACTATAATATCTAGGTGGACATATGAGGCCCAATCATTTCAGTCGAGCACTATCCATTCTGTATTAAAAATGCGAGGATTTGAAATATCGACATCATTAATATTATAGTTATATAACTAGTCATGTTGTTACTTTATGAAATTATCGAAAGCCTTCTTGATTCTTTGTCTTTTAACATAATATCGATACTTAATAAATTCAAAGGTATACATATATTCGTCGACAACTCGCTGCTTAAAAGAAATTGTTTTATATTTATGCTCATTGCAAAGAAACCATCGTCACTTTACTGTTGGAGCAAGATTTGAAAGTACATGTATTGTAAGCGTTCAATATAAGCCTCATAATATATACATGTATATTATAATAATGTAATTTTTCTGTCTATTGATATATTATTATGTAATTTCAGACTCTGCCATTGGACAACCGTGATACATCTCGTACGTGGGGCCAGACGAGCAGTGCTGTGTCATCACCGGATATCCGTTGTCATCGCGATTGGTTACATTTACACATTATTATACGAATCAATTATTACTTAAACTTCGTAACCCATACATGAAACATTGAGATGAACATTTAATTGAGAATATTTGTGTTAAAAAGTTAAGGCGAGTAAATTAGTATTTGTCTAATAAAAAAAATGTTTTCACAAAAAAAAAATCACTGAAAAATTACATGTTAAAGCTCAATAGGATGAAATAGAATCCATTAATCATAAAACGTATGCTGTCAGAACGTTTTAAGTAAGTACTTAAATGTATTGAATGGATTACATGTCGTCGGGGATAGTGCAAATCTACGAATTATTTGGTACTAATTATAAATAATTCGTTAATTAGAAAATATTTCAGCTTAAACTTTCTTCTGACAATCTGTTTCCAACGTTTATTATATGTATATATTTATATATCACCTGCAGGTAGATGTTCGAACAGAGAGTGGTGGTCGCGCGTGTTCCGCCGCTCGTCACTCGGCCCCGGACGTGTCGGCGAGCGAGCTCATCACGTGACGTGACGCGCTGACTACTCGCACGTTTAGTGGCCACACACTACGTATTATTAATTAAGAGGCATACTACTGATTATAATTTATTGAATGTGTGTTTATGTTTTATTAGCAGTCCTTCAATACTATTATTCTTTTTATTTGTCAAATATAACTTGAAATGTCTTTTAAATAGTTGTAACAAAGTGCGATGTTTTAACTTTTTATTTATATTATTTATTTACTACGGTAAGGTAACTTAAATATTATTTTTAAAATTCAGTAATTGATTTGTTTATAATAACTATAGTAGGTAATATGTGTGTTACAATAAATATCCATGAAGTTATTGAGTTTCATTCCATTATTAAACTTTAATATCGAACATTTTTTTGACCGAACTGGATACAAGGAATAACTATATTAGTTTCATTTTGTGTTGTAAAGAATACTTAATATTTAAGTGTTGAACTATTTTCATTGAAGCTTAATAATTATATTGTGTTTATTACATTATATGGAAAAAAATTCGACACGTCTTCATTACCAACTTTAGCTTACATTATTTTCAAAATTATGGAGCGGTATACGTTTATGAAGTGGTAAGCGCTACAGAATTTACTTCACATTGGTTAAATTAATATGATGAATATTAAAATTTGTATTTATGACTGATTGTTTTCATTTTCCTAACTAGATTTCTGCCCGCGGCTTCGCCCGCTTGGAGTTCGGTTATATCGCGTTTCCAAGAGAACTTTTCAAAAGTCTGAGATAAAAACTATCCTATGTTCTTTCTCAAGGTCAACTCTATCTCTGTACTAAATTTCATTCAAATCAGTTCAGTGGTTTATGCGTGAAAGCGTAACAGACAGTCAGACAGAGTTACTTTCGCATTTATAATATTAATAATACTTTCAACTAATGTGTCGTCGAATTGTAGTAATGTACTGGGCCAAAATAACACCATTGGACATGAGTCAACTTTGATGCCTTTTTATATATATTATGGTTTGCAAAAAAGAATTAAAAGAAATAAAGAAAAGAAAGCTTATTTATAAGACTATATTAATTAATTAGTTTTACTGCATAACAACGACTTTCATGTGAAGGGGTTTTGAGACGGCCTTGTGTGGGGCTTTCCCACTGTACGGTGACGACGACCGACGGCAGCGGCGGCGATGCAGAGTAGGTACTCTTCGTTATTTATTTTCGATATTTATTCGATAAAAGGAACTTTAACTTCAAAAGCCAATTTTTTTTAACTTGATACACCCAAAATTTCTAAACATGATGTTCCTAGGTTGAGTGGTTAAAATTTTGTATACAAAAAGTTTAGCTTCGTAGTTCCCGTTCTGTTCCGTTCGAATTTCGAGAATTCCGTGTGTAGAATTTCACCCCCACGGTTTTAAAAATAACAAACGATTTTAAATTTTGAAAACGCTAGAACAAATTGTTTTTTGTCATCAAGTTCCTAAATATAAAGTTTCATGTTTTTATCCCCAAAAATGACAAAATCCCATACAAACTTTCAACTTTTATTTCATCCCCTCACGGGTCGATATTTTGAAAAACGCTAAAACAAATGTATAAATATATCCTATCAAGTGCTTAAATATAAAGTTTGATGGTTTTATCTTCTAAAATTAAGAAATCCCATACAAACTTTCAACCCTTATTTCACCCCCTCTCTGGTCGAAATTTCAAAAACGCTAGAACAATTGTTTAAATATATCCTATCAAGTGCTTAAATATAAAGTTTCATGGGTTTATCTTCTAAAATTAAGAAATCTCGTACAAACTTTAAACCCCTATAACCTATTTCAACCTCTTCAGGGATCGTTCAAGTATTACGTAACGCAATTTAGGGGGAGGGGGGGGGGGTCTCGTAAAACGTTACGATGCGTTACTGGGGCGGGAGAGGGTATCTCTTACAAAACGTTAGGTAGCATTGTTTCTTAAAAAAATATTAATAAAAACCCCCAAACTGGCAACTCTTTTATATTTTTATTTGTTATTCCAAGTTTGCAAATCTCTTAATTGCTATTTTACTGGGAATACCTAGATTGCATTGTAAGTCTTTTAATGTTGCTTCCGTGGTCAGTATTCGTTAGTGTTTATCCGTGAGTTCATATTGTTTATACATAGTGTAATTTCTTCAGAAGAGGGAGATTTGTGTCAATGATCTTTTTTCATTTAATAGGTTAAAACTATACCAAACTATTACATATTGTTTTACGACTTTGGATGAAATTGATCACTTGAATGTTACGTAACGTTTTAATAGGGTGGGGGGGGGCTACAGAAAAACGTTACTGTGCGTTACGAAGGGGGAAGGGGGGGTCAAAAATCTTCGAAAATTGCGTTACGTAATACTTGAATGCTCCCTCATCCCCTTTTTCGCAATAAAAGGTAGCCTATATTTTGCTCAGGGTCTAAAGTTTGTCTGTGTCAAATTTCATCAATATCGTTTAATAGGTTTAAGAGGGAAAGCATAACAGACAGACAGAGTTACTTTCGCATTTTTAATATTAGTTGGGATTGCTCCCCCCCCCCCCTACCCCAGTGACGCTTACATGAAGTCTACATCGCATGCTGACTAGGTGAGCGGCAACCACGCGACTTTTTTCTAATACTTGCATTTTTAAACTTGTGATATCTTCCGAATGAAATGTCCGAATTGAATAATTCAAAAAGTTATAAAAAGGTATTAAAGCCGTCTTGAATATAAAGTAATTTATTTTGATAAGGTTTAATACCAAGGTACAAATAAAAAGCCTTTTCTAGCGGCGGCATATAAAATAATTTTTTAGAATAAAAAACCGCTTATTGCAACATAACTATAATATTTAGACATATGCTGTCGCGACACTTTTTGTAGATAATGATGAGTTCTGCAAAGTCGTAGTAAATGATTTTGTTCTGTCATCAATAGTTTTCGCAGCGCACGCGACGTAAGGAATTTTTCAGATCATTTTGTTACACCTTGGGTTACATTATAGGAGTAAGGATCCCTAATTTTTTTTCAAAAATATAATATAGCCTATATTACTCGGGAATAATGTAGCTTTCCAAAGGTGAAAGAATTTTTGAAATCGGTCCAGTAGTTTCGGAGCCTATTCATTACAAATAAACAAACAAACAAATCTTTCCTCTTTATTAATATAGATGAAAACATTTAAGGATCGGATTGTATTTGTGAAAAGATATGGTCGTCAAGCATAAAGGCTCAAGATTTTGGATATCTGGAAATTTTTACAAAAATTATATGTTTACAATATCAATTTGTAAACCTTATGGCTTACACTGATGCTTTTCATTCAATTATGTATACTTAGTCCAAATTGTAGTTGCGGTAAAGTATATTTTATATGAACAAAACCTGTGAAATGTTTAAGGGGGATATCAATAAAACATCACGCTTGTGTTTATACTGCTATAATAAACTCATTTGTTATGACATTTATTTTAATAATATATTTTGACACACATATTGTTACGTACTAGTATTGTATTTCCATCCGTTTTCGCAATGGTTTTAAATCTTGTTTCAAAGTATCGGATGTTCTACTCCAATGACTAGCATTTCTGGAGGTTGGACGTCGCGAAAACGGAATATTGAAATATTGTATCTATGAAGAAACGACAACACTAAAGTAGAATAGAAGTAAGTCTAGATAATGCAGTACGAAGTCGCCTTCTGGTTATATATGCTGGTGCTGAGACGGTGCTAATGGGATTCAGTAGGCACGTAATAATGATAGTTAATAAATTTATATATCTCTTATGTTATGTAGAATATTACTAATATATCGAAATAGTAAGCGTAAATTGATTGAAAGATGTCAATCTTTTGTCAGAATAATATATTTTTTTAAATCTAGATTTATAATTACATATAAAGTATTATGTGTTTTACTATAATTTGTTGTAAACATATCCTCCTATGTTACAAATGCTCAAAAAATATGGAGTTTTTCTTATGTTTAATATTAAGTATATATACTTAGGAAACACACTTATAATTTGAACCAAAACTTTAAATTCAAGAACGTTTCCGAAGTAGTTTTAAAGCGATAACGCTTGGCTTGTTCGACTTTTACGCGGGAAAGTATTTTGTGAACAAGACTCATACATATTGTTGTAAATTGAATTTAACTTATTTAAGCTGTATTCGGTTAGGATAATAACTAGTTTGTTCTAGACTCTAGTTAAGGTTTTATTTGTTATTCAAAAGTATTGGCTTTATAAGAAAACTATATTTTTTTAAGGACTTTGTTAGAATCCTAAATATATATACTTTTTTTGAGACCAATAAATCATTACTATTTAAAAAAAACAACCATTTTTAATTCTCACATTTATTTACTTTTTTGTAACACTAATAGTATTGCCGAAACAAGAGACATATTTTTCCTTTACGACTAATAAATTTTGTTGACAGTAATGTAAAATAAGATTTTTTTAATTAAAATACCATATTTCATCATAAAATTACCCAAACCAGAAAGAAAAAACAATTAAATAAATTATTTAGTCAATGCAAAATTTCAGCCGGATTCATCGCTTGGACTTGTTCCGGGTCCGTTGTCAGTTCTAAAAAAATTACACATTACAATAATAAAAAAATCATTATCAAAATATATATATATATATATTTTAAAGTTATAATATCTATGAATATTATTTTAAATAACAGACCCTCAGACAGTGAGTTTATAAAATATAAGAAACGAAAATGTAATAACATAGGTAACGGTTAGGGTATTCAGTAAATAACTTTATCATAAGAGCTGGTTGTACTCACACGGTACTCCTGCCCCAGGGTCCACAGGTCCTGTTGAACAAACAGTTAATGTACTCGTATCCATTCCTTGTGCTGTTGATCCAGTCGTATTGACCCTGAGCTGACGTCGCCACCAGCAACACACACACACACACACACACACACACTAACACCACCCTCATCCTGTACATATATTAAAACATCCTTTATAGCGATCTACTTTGTTATAAAATAGCAGCAGGAACACCGTTATAATAGTATGTAACGGTTATTGAACTCACAAACAGTCTCCTGTGCGATCAACAGTTAACTGTGTAGGTCTTAACAAAAAAAGCTTTTAAACAGTATCCAAAGATACTTAAAGGAAGTTACATTTAAAAAATATCCAACTTTTTCATTCTATTAATCTCGTTTTTGGTATTTTTTTAGTCACGTTGTGAATATTAAATATAAATTCATTTCTAATTTTTATATGAAAATAATCTTCGGTGCTAGGACCACAATCATCTACGGAAAACAAACATTCTATGCCGTCTTGTGCTGCCAATAAAATAAAATATTTGGAATAAAAAACATAAGAAATCGGAAGGATACCTAGTAATTTATACCTATATATACTATGATATATATCGGAAACTTCGTTTAAATAAAAATCATTTGTGAGGTTAAAATACAATAAAGTAATAGATATTACTAAAGAATAATCAAATTTTGTGGTAAAATTGAAGAAAATAACTTTTCCTTTATTTTTCAAAACTTACCTTGTTTACCAGAATAACTATTTACGTACAATAAAAAACACTTCAACAGTATTTAGAAATTATTTGTTTTAATATAACGAGACACTCTGCCACAAGACAAATGATGGAACAACATTCAATATATATGATGAGTATTATTCAAATTTACAATATAAATAAAACAAATGATAATTATTTAATTTGTCTTTATGCATTTGTGAACGAAGATAAGCTAATTACATTATATATTGCTTAGTAATGAGAAATTTATAATTAATCAACAATTATTCTTAATTATATTTTGCATATATTGTGTTAACACTTTTGCTTGCAAGATAGCGATAAAAACCAAACATGTTTATAATCGAAAAGTCTAAAAAACTAGTAATATGTATGACGTATACAGACAAAAAAAAATACACAAAGCAAATAGTTTTTTTAAATTAAAGTCAATAATCAAGACTTATAAATCACAACTTATTTTACTGATCACTGAAATGTTATGACCTTAACGCCTTTGGCCCTTAATACAAAAAATATATATTAATACAGGGTGGGCCATGAATTAGTTAACATTTGAAATAATCATTTAAAAAAAAACTATTTGACATATTTTAAAAATTGTTTTATTAAAAGAAAGCTAATTAGTAGGAAATTATTTTTTAAAAATCATATCATCTAAATGACCACCATTTCGATTTTTACACTCTTCTAAGCGAGTAACGAAATTTTCGAATACTCTTCCGCACAGAGACCGTGAGATCGTCGATATCTCTTCGCTAATTTTTTCTTTTAGTTGATGTAGTGTATTTGGTTTATTGATGTAGACACGACTCTTTAAATAACCCCATAAAAAAAAGTCAGCTGGGGATAGATCTGGACTTCTGGGTGGCCTATGTCGCCTTCTCTCTATCAAATTAGTTCCACAGTATATGCATCTCAGAGATACGGATTGGTAAGAAGTCACTTCTTCTGTGCGCAGACTATCATGAGACACGCTTTGGTTTTGTTCAATGTTCAAGCCGAGGTTAGCGATGGAGTTAGTTTCGGGGTCCATATTACGCGAGTGTTGTTCATCGTTTATGCTATGTTCGGAGTCCATAACACAAAAGCCAGGGTCATCGTTTGAGCGAAATTCGGGGTCCGTAGAAGTGCCGGAGTCATTGGAAAATGATAGGTCGGAGTCCATAATGAATAAACAATCGTTGAAAGAAAATCCACAATAAATCAACACTCTCAATGAAGGTAAACAAAGCGAATGTAAACAATCAGTCTGTGACATATCAATGTCAATTTGTATTAATTGTTTTATTAGTGTTGCAATAGAAAAAAATCATTAAAAAATCGATCGAAAACAGATATGATTATGTTTGACATTCTTCATATTTTAGTTCATAAAACGTTTTAAATGACGAAACTAATTACAACAAATATTTTTAATATTTTTTTTGTATTAATTACTTATAGTTGTATTAAGTTCTGCGAGATGATTCGATTTGACGCAATCGTTAATTGATCTTGCTGGTAGCACAAAACGTGGATCAATAAAGCAAATATATGAAGATACTTTAAAAATATTTTTTCAATAAAACACAATTTTACACTCGAAGAACAACAGAATGGAAGGCTAAAAATAATATTATTTTTTTCATAAACTATTTTTTTATACCAGCTTGTTCATACTAGGCTAAGGCGGCCAACTTTCCGAAGACTGAATGCGGGACTTAACCTTTCATGAATGGCGGGGGGGGGGGGTTGGGGGGTGTTAAGGATTGGGAATGTCATAAAAATCTTCGCAATGGCCCATATTAAATTTAAGTAAAAAGAAAGAAAACGAGATTAGCGCGGGCGCGCTACGCTTGTCCATATTATAGGTAATCTGTGTTCCTGCACTGTTGACCGTGGGCGCGTATGGGTGTTGTGTAGAAGTCTGGTAGAAAAATTGGGATGTGGGACATGCGGGACGCATACAACGTTTTGCGGGACTATATTACTAATAATTTCAAAGCGGGATTTCGTCTAGTATTGCGGGACGGTCCCGCAGAATGCGGGACGGTTGGCCGCCTTATACTAGGCCAAAAATGGACATTGCTCTTTTTACTCTATAAAGGAAAATATTCATCTATGTTATAATGCTGACCTGGATAAAAAAGATAAAATTGCTAAATTACCACTCATTTTTAAAATAATGAAACATTAAAAATGCCAGCAGACCATCTAAAATGCATTTCCTTCATTGAAAGGTTCGAATATTGAATTGCTTCGATAATATTGGTCCTGTCATAGAAGAGCACGTAAATAATTTTACAGCCATGTCTTTTGTATTTTGTATCTTTAATTACATTTTTAATTTTCTTCTTGAATCATTTTTTAATTATAAGGCCTAAGCCATGTCTTTATTTAAAATATTTTTTTATGCCTGTTTTCTTTTTGTCAAGTCCTTGTAATGTCATTTTTAGTACAATTCATTTGTCACAATCGATGAAACGGTCAAATTCTGAAAATAGTTGAAATAGCTGAAAAACAAATATCTTAAACAAAACGAAAAAGTTATTAGTATATACATATGTACATATAACAATTAGATTTCATTTATAGTAGATACAATAAAGCCATAAACTGGCAAGAAGCATTCTTGAATGCTTAGTAATTGCTGAAGGGAGCGCGGGATATCTTCGGCAGTTTTAAAAATACTTAAAAGTTGATCTACAAGGACCATCCTTTGAATACTAAACTGTGGACAATCAAAAAATATATGTTCGAGGGTTTCATCAGCATTATTGCAATATCTACAAGTTGAAGAGTCAAAAACACCAACCCTAAAAAGGTGAGCACCAAAACTACAATGTCCCAGACGCAAACGACAGATTGTGGTATAATACTTTCTATGGCTATAGTCACTACCCCAGGTAAACCTGGGAAGAGACCTTTTTCTTTATTGTAGCGAACCATTTTCCTTTTACCTTTACCACCTGATGCCACAAGTTGTAAAATTCTTTCTGTAACGTGAGTTTGAAAAGGGATAGAGCGTCTGAATAAGGAATTGGGAAATTTAAAAAGCTATGACTTAACTGATTGTGGGCCGGATTTGTAATAAATTTAGCTAAATAGTCTGCGTGCTCATTACCAAATGTGGGCTGGTGTCCAGAATAGGACTATTTGCTTGTTTTGAGACAGCAGGTGATACAACTCTCTTATTTTATATACAATATAGTTAGTTTTTGAATTTAATTGTGGATTTTGTAGTGCCGTTAATAAACTTAAACTATCTGATTTTATAATCCACTTTTGATGAGTCTGTGTTTGAATGTGCTCCATAGCAGTATATACATACATATGCTGGATTCAGTGGAGTATATGCTTGTGAGTGAATTCAGCCTATGACCAAATCCACCCTTGATCTGACTATCATAGACAGTTATAGAGACTGCTTCATTGTTCCTAGACCCATCTGTATATATCTGATGATATCCCTGCCACCTATCAAGTTCCCTATAAATGTCTTCCTTATACTTTACAAGACTCTTGACTACAATTTTTATCTGAATAAATTTTGATTCATATAACCCAGAGTAACAAGGCCATACCATGCTAGAAAATATATTGTGTTTATTAAAAATTTGTTCTGTTTCAGAAAAACCGTGAAACAAATATGAATTAATATTAACAGTCCTGTTAATAGTGTCCCGCAGTTTAACAAGAAGTGGATGATTACTGATGGAGAGCAACCTTGCAAAAAATGTTGATTGTAAGTATTTAAACCTAAGTGCTAATGGAGGTATATTACATTCCACCTGCATTGACACTATGGGAGTAGTTCACATGGCACCATCTAGAATTGTTTGTAAAAATAACACCTCGAAACTTTACAGAGCTCTCTACAGACATTACATAATTATTGAACAAAATATTTACATTCCTATTTCTAATTCCATTTTTTCAAAAGACAACAACTCTTTTCATTGCTGACCTCCAGCCCAAGGCTATCAAAATAGTTCTTTAGTCTTAGCAGAGCTACATTGAGGACTGATTGTACACTTTGTACATCTTTGTAAATCATCTGCAAACTGCAGATTAGAAACTTCACACCCCAGAGTTAAATTTAGCTGATGTATGAATAGGATAAAAAGCAATAGGCTCAATACACCACCCTGTGTTACACCCCTACAAGAATATCTTGGACCAAATAACTGATTGTTAACCTTAACAAACACCTTTCTGTAGTTCAACAAATTAAAAATACAATTTACAACTTTTCCAGGTACCCGCAGTAATAATAATATTGAGGATAATTTGTTCAGATCTACATTATTGAAAGCCCTTACAATGTCAACAAAAACACCAACTAGTACTTTATTCTCGGAACGAGCATCGTGGATATCCAGACAGAGACTCTCACAAGCAGAAGGACCACAATGAAAGCCAAACTGATTGTGAGGTAAAAGATTATTACTTTCTATGTGAAAAATTAATCTCTGTTTTATTAATTGTTGGAAAGTTTTTCCAACACATGAACACCTATTACAGGACGATAAGAATCAGCCAAATTAAAGTCTTTGCCAGGTTTTAATATTGGTACCAAACAGTCAGTTTTCCAATCCTCTGGGATAATAGAAGACGTCCATAAACTATTTAATAAACTTAAAAAAATAGATAGAGATTGAACATTTAAAAGTTTAAACAACCTGTAGGAAAGCCAATCCAGATCACATGAAGAATCTTTTTTTGAGGCTAAAGCAGGTTAAAAGCTAAACTCTTGCATAGTAAAACAACTCATTATGTATGAATTATCACTATTTACTTCAAGAACATTATCTATACTTATCTGTTGTGGAACAGTATCCGGTGTGTATTTATATAAAAATGTTTGAACCCAATTGAGGTCAGAAAATAAGTTAGAACTCGGAAAGCTTTTTAACGGCTTGTGCGCGTTTGAAATTAATGTAATTTTTACTATTAAGACTAGTTTTGAAATTAATGTAGGCGTTCTTGCAGTCTTCTACTACTTTTGAACATTTATCATTCCACCAAGGTACTTGGCACCTTTTTCTAGGACGGTTATTATTACTATCAGTTGTGTTATGGTTTAAGCTGGGCCTGGAGAATTTGATTGCCAATAGAATAATTGAACAAAACTTTCTGTATGAGTCATGGAGATCACTATTGTCAACTTTAAAGTTCATTAACATTTTATTAACAATTTGTCATAACTATCCCAATTTACTAATTTCAGATTGCTGTGAAAAGGAATGTTGTTCAAGGAAATAGAGGGCTCATGTTGATCTCTTACGAGAGTAAATTTTGTGATAGTTGGCGGATGATAACTGCCTAAAGGGTCCTGATGAACTTGCCAGTCACAAGAAAGAAATAAAGAAGAAGACACCATAGTTAAATCTAGACTGTTAGGTTTCCAAATAAGAGAACCTATAGTTGTTGGTTGACCATTATTTAAAAGTATTAAGTTATTGTCATCCATGGAATCCATAATAGCTCTGCCCCGAGAATCTGTGCGACTGCAACCCGAAAAAGTGTGATGGGCGTTAAAATCACCTGCAATTATCAAGGGTTTTGATATACTGTACAATAAACTATCGAACTTCGCCTTTTCACAAGCAGGAAAACTGTTACCAGGACTGTAAAAACTAACCAAATAAATGTATTTATGTTTCAGTTTAATAACAATTACTACATTTTGTAACGAATCATCATAAAAAGTATCTAGTTTAGAGAAATGTATACCATTTTTAATTAATAATGCTACGCCATTATGATCATTACCGCAGTCATTAGTAATCATGGTATAACCACATAAATTAAATTGAATGCTAGGCTTGATCCAAGTTTCTGAAATAAGAGCTACCTGTATATTATTTTGGTTTACAAAATTTTGAAACTCAAGTCTGTTACTTAACAGACTTTGAGCATTCCACTGTACAATATTTAAGATTTAGTGGTAGAATGTGACGATTTGCTAGTTTTGTCTTGGACGGTTTCTTTAATAGCTGAGCTAATAAAATGTGAACTAATACTTATATTTTGAGTTTTATTTAAAGTTATAACTTTTACTATAGATTTTGTTAATAGTCACAGTTCCAGAATTTGATAGTATTGCTTGTATTACTTCTTGGGTATTTAATTTTTTATTAAGGGAGGGAAAATTTAATGAATCTTTTAACGTGTCAGCATATGATTTGGGTTTACTGTTTGCGATTTTCTTTTGCATTATAGGGCACTGGCTAAAGATGGCAATGTGATTGCCATTACAATTAATGTTAAGCTTTTTCAATGTTAACCTTGCATTCTCTGAAAGAATACCCCTCTGTGCATATGGAGCATCGCGGTGAAGTTTTACAAAACTTTGCAAATTATAGTATAAAACTATTTAAAATAATTAAAAGAAGATTGTCCACTTAGTATGGGGACTTTGGCCTGACGTGAACAGACATTTTATCATATTTTTTGTAATTAGTTTAAAAGCACTAACTAGTAATAATGAGAATATGAACTTAATTTTGTATCAAAATGTTTAAAAAGAGATTTTTGTCATGTGAGGAAAAACAGGTTTAAGCAAAATAAAACAACATTTTTTATGATTTATTTTTATTCTGAGACATCATATGTTATTAATAAGTGTTCAAGAAATTGGACAGGTGGTGAAATGTGTTCCTGATACCTTGCCCAACTTAAAAACCATAACATAGTCATTATATGAGCGCAGCAACCCACTGTCCTTCGACCAACCATACAATTACAATAATATTCTTTTATAGCTTCCTTACCATTGTGATTATTATCATATAATATATACAGGGTGACTGTTGAATTACTATCAATATTTAAGGAGCATACTCGGTACATGATTCTCATTCGAATTATGTAAAAAAAATAGGTACTTAATTTTTGACCAAATTTCCGTATAAATAAATAAAGTGTGTACACGTTCCAAGTGTTCCAAGTGTGGACGCGTGCGGCGGCGTGCTGATACAACAACACGCCGCCGGACACGCGCGTGTGTGTGTGTATACCTAATCTGTAGGGTGTTCACACGATGCGTAATTAATTACATAACTTTTGGTTTACTTTACTTAGAAGTTTATTAATATTTATGTTACATTAATTTTTATTTTGTCATATATGATCGTCAAATATCACGTCCTCAAGTATCGATAGTAATTCACCAGTCACCCTTTATATTGGTACGGAACCGAATGAAATGCAATAAAAATCAATAATTGCACATGGTAGTAACAACAACAACCACCAGAGTACACGAATACAAAACTGTAAACGGTCTGTATGTAGTGTGTCGATACAAGCTTGTTATACGGATATATCAAGAGTCAATTTAATTTGTTGACCAAGTCTATCATCATTACTTGTTCCCTAGATTTAGCTTAGAATACTTTGACTGAATCCTAAGTTCTCGCGACGTGATTAAAGACATTTTCCATGTTTTATAGGAGGATACATAGTTTAGATAATTTCCAGCCATTTTATTTATTGCGGTTAGAATATTTCCTAATTTTAATAGCCTCGCAGTTTAATCTCTGCATATATCTTTTTCTAGACGTGTGGATTGGTTGTTATATTTGAGACGAAATAATAAAGGGGGTTTTCTAATGATGGTCGTAGTCCACATTCTTCATGATACATATACCAAATTTGTGCATATTTCTTGTTTCCTTTCTCACGGAGTAGTTTCTACCTGTCTTCTTTAAAACACGATTTGCAACATCAAGACTCCGATAATGACGCATGAAACCACCACATTTTATTACAATGACAAACAAGTCGAGAACAGAGATATAATATTCTACTGATTACATGATAAAATTAAAATTGTAAGTGGTCGCTAAACTTTTCAATCATATTAGTACACAAACTGTTGTCTGTGTTGTAAAGCTTTTCAAATAAAACCTTATAAATAAATTGATTATGAATGGCACTATGCCAAACCAGACTTGAAACACAAAACTTTTACCCAAAAAGATCTCTACTGTATTTGAGATCTTAAAAAGCAGATATAAAAAAATATGGAACTTTATAAAATAATAAGACTTAAACATACTAAAATGTTTTCTCCTAGTTTATATAGTGTAATTCATAAAAGCAAAATATGTAATTAAAAAAGGAATACAACAATATTTTTGTAGAACTTAATATGCACTACCTTTACCTGTGACTTTCTCCATATAAAGACAACGTTCTGTTACAAAACGTGTTTACCTAGCTTAAAATATTTGAATGAAAAAGTGTTGTTAACCATAACATCACATTTTTATATAGAATTTATTGTATTTATCGTTTTCGAAAATTTTTGAATACAACATTTTTTTTTTTTTTTTTTTTTTTTTTTTTTTGATGACGTAGTGGAAACTCTTTTTACGAGCCGTCCAACCGACCTTGGTGGGGCCGGAAGGGATGTGTGAGGCTCGGCCTGGGCAGGCCCCTACTCACTAAAACCACTGCGAAAGCCATCGGCCGCTATGTCGGTGTACCCCGGATCTATCAGCGACAGGGCACACCAGCGACTGGCCGGTCCTGGCAAAGACCGGACTTACTCCCTCGGAGCATGGGGGCGATCCCGGCAATTAGGACCACCCCGACGACGCCGGGCTTTCAAAAGGGCCGGGTTACCACGCCGACCCCAGCCCGGAACACAGGGGTGCTATTGGAGGCGTAGGAATTGCCTCCGTCGCACCCCCGTACGTCGCCTGCGGGGGGAGGGAGCATCAGCCGCCCTCTCCCTTTCCCGCTGAGATGCCTCCTTCGTGGACATGACCGTCTCACAGAAGGAGGACACCGCCAACCAGGACCCATCACTCTCGAGCATCTTCTCCACGACACTCGAAAGCGACAGGTCCACTCCGCCGAGAGCCGCCACAAGGTCTTGGCGCTGCGCAGCCCATCTCGGGCACACCTCGAGGGTGTGCTGGGCCGAGTCCACCGCAGCGCCGCACTCATGGCAGCCTTCTCCCGGCTCTCTCCTGGCCGTCCGACACAGGTAGTAACCAAAGCACCCGTGCCCGGTTAAGACCTGCGTCAGACGGAAAGTGAGGGGTTTGCGTTTCCGCCTCATCCAACGCTCTAGGACCGGGCGAAGCGCTGCCGTTGTACGTCTACCGTACGGCTGCTCCGCCAGGTCCTCCCCCCACTCCCGCATAAGGCGCTCCTCCCCCTGCCGACGAACCGCTCGGATCTCCTCCGACGAAGGGTTCTCGCCGAGTGCCCTCCTACCCGAGACATAGGAGAACAACTCGGCTCGAACCGACGCCACGAGATCCCAAGGCGGATCGCCGGCAAGGGCAGTCGCTGCGGCCCAGGAGACCGTACGGTACCCCCTAATCACCCTCACCGCAGGAGCCCTTTGCGCAGAGCGCAGCAGGGCTTTGGTCCTACGGCTCATTGGGCGATCAGCCCAAACGGGAGCACCGTACAGGGCTATACTCCGACAGACCCCAGAGTATAGCCACCTGCAAGCTGCGCTGGGTCCTCCGAGGTTCGGGAGGAATTTTCCCAGCGCACCTGCCGTCCTCACGACCTTCGGCCCCAGTTCCTTGAAATGAGGCACGAAGGTCCACCCTCCGTCAAGAGTGAGCCCCAGATATTTCATGGTGGGACTCACCCTGACCCTCCCTCCTCCTATGAGAAGGGTGGCACCCGGCGGGGGTCCTTTCCGCCCAGTCCCGCGGAAGAGGAGGGCTTCGGTTTTGTCTATTCTCACCCGAAGCCCCAACCTCTCTATGCGGCTGATCACGAGGTCAGTTCCGACCTCGGCCAGCCGCGCCGCCTCCCTGTAGTTTCGTCCCCGGGATAAGACGAGGGTGTCATCGGCGTAGCAGATGACACCCATCCCGGGGAGGAGACGACTCCGCAGGACCCAGTCGTATCCGACGTTCCACAGGACCGGTCCCAGGACCGACCCCTGTGGCACGCCGTTTTCGACTGTCCACCACTCTATGGACCCCCTCCGGCTCTCGACTGCCACCCTCCTCTGGGAGAGGTAGCTGTTTATCAGCCTCCTCAGATACAGGGGCACTCCGAAATACTCGAGTGCCACCTGTATCGCGCTGTGTGGGAGGCTGTTAAACGCGTTTGCGATGTCCAACGACACCGCAACCACTACCTCTCCTCTGCGTTCCGCCTCTTCCGTCACCGCCCTCAGGCGTTTGAGAGCATCGACGGTCGACCGATGGGCTCGGAACCCGAACTGGAACTCTGACAGTCCCGGGCCCGAGCCTTCCTCCAGATGCCGAACGAGACGGGTGGCCATTATTTTCTCTAGGGCCTTCCCCGCCTCGTTCAGCACAACCACCGGTCGCCACGCCGAAGCCGAGTCCGGAGGCCGGTTGCCTTTTGGAAGAAGGCAAAGCCGGCCTTCCTTCCAGGCCCTCGGGAACTGCCCGGACCTCAGACAGAGGTCGAACAGCTCCTTGAGGGCTCCACCGAGGTGCACCAGGGAGAGAGCGAGAACTCTCCCGTGCACCCCATCCGGACCCGGTGCGCTCTTCTTACTCTGGAGGTGAGCCAGAATCGCCTCCATTTCAGACTCCGTGACGGTGGGCGGAACGCGGTCGCCCTCTTCCAGCGTCAGCCGGGCCATTCTGGGGGGAGTAAATCCCGCTGGAGCGTCGGGGAAGAGTTCCCCGACGATCCCCCTCAGAGCAGCCGGCTGGAGCACCTCCGTGATGGGGGCCGACTGGGCGCAGAGTTTGTTCCGCGCCCGCTTGTACGGTCGGCCCCAAGGGTCTCGATCGAGACCCTCCACCAGCTCCAGCCAGGCTGCCTCCTTGGCCCGGCGGATGGCCTGCTGCAGGATCAACTTCTTCTCCACATAGACCCTGTACAGCCGACCATCTCGCTCCTCGTCCTGGGGGCGGCGTCGCCTACTCCGGGTGTATGCCCTCCTGGCCCCGTTGCAGGCGACCCGGAGGTCTGAGATATTCTCAGACCACCAGTATACCGCTCCCCGCGGAGGGGGACGTCCTACGGGGGGCATCGCCGCTCGGCAGACGTTTTGAAGAACGTCCCCAAAGCGGCTAGCCCCTTCATCCACCCCTAACTCCGCACCCTCCGGGAGACTCCAGCGACCGACGACGGCCGCTTCTTTAGCCAGTTCCCGGTTGAGCTTTGACAGCGCCCAACGCGGGAACCGACTTCTCTCCCGAGGCGACGAGGAATTCGACACTGGACTCCGGCGACCGGCAGGAGTAGGAGACACTTCGAACCGTATGTAACGGTGGTCCGAAAGCGTCTCCACTCCTGCCTCAACCCTCCATCCCTCCACTCTGCGTGCGATGGTCGGAGTGGCGAACGAGACGTCCACCACTGAACCTCCCAACCGTCGCACGCACGTCTGGACCGTCCCCGAACAACATTTGACAACGCAGTGTTAACTATACGAAACAAACGTTATACGTGATACATACAACCACTTACGGTGAAAATAAATGTTACATATGATTGTTACATAAACTAGTAATAACATTAAAACAAAACACTTATATCAAGGTATAATAACTAATAGTTAAAATAACTATTGTTTTCCGAATTTATGTAATCACTAGCTTTTATAATATTTTAACAATATATTTGATGTTAGTCAGTGTCACTAAACTGTTGTTGTAAATTTCAGTGTTATTTTGAATAGAATGAAATCTATACTAATATTATAAAGCTGAAGAGTTTGTTTGTTTATTTGAAAACGCTAATCTCCGAAACTACTGGTTGGAATTGAATAATTCTTTTTGTGTTGCATAGTCCAGTTATCGAGGAAGGCTGTGGGCTATATAACATCACGCTACGACCAATAGGAGCAAAGGTATAGTGGTAAATGTGTAAAAAACGGGAGAAATTATTTCATCTTTGAAGCCTTCTGTTGCGTGCGCCGTGAAAACGGTTCAAGTTACACAAAAAATATGTATTAAAGAATAAAAGCTCTTTTAATGATCTAAAAAACAGTCCGCGACAGTATATGTCTATCTTTTAAGATTAACTCACAAAAACCGTTTTTATGGTACCTAGTTTGGTCGAAATAATTTGTTTAAGTTGTATCAACATAATAATATTAATCTTTATTCAAATAAACAAATAAATATGTTGTTGGTTAAGAGTACTTCATTGTGAATTTTAAAAAAACATAGGTTTTATCCTGAAAATTCTACGGGAACTCGACCATTCCGAAAACCCCGCAAGAACGGGATCTATGTGGGAAGAACCAAAAATCTGCCAGAAGTTACTATTCCACGCAGACGAAGTCGCGGCAAAAGCTAGTATTAGAGAGTTGTCAAATCTAATGTCAAAAAAAAAACGTTTGTATGGGAAACAACAAAGGGCTGGTTTTAGGGTTTTCCCGGCAATTATTCCAATTTTTCTCACCTTTCAAACCTTCCCTGGACTTCGAGGAGTATTTCAAGACTAAAATTAACCAAATCGGTTCAGCCGTTCTCAAGTTTTAGCGAGACTAAGGAACAGCAATCCATTTTTATATATATAGAAGAAGAAGATAGAAGATATAGAAGATATATGAGTACTTTTATTTTTTTAAATAAGTACTTTTATTTATTCGAAAGTGTTAGCGGCCTCTGTGACAGAGGATTTTTGAGATTTTTTTTGTGTTAGGACTTAAATATGTTCTTAAGAATATGTAGATATTAAAAATATAAATTTTCACTTTTTTACGTTCCAATTCATTTAAAGTATCAAGAGTATTATATATTTTATGACATCTGTTATCTTGACAGATGACAAGTGACGGATGTTAAGTTTATATATTTTCTAATATAGTTTCTAATTTTCTATTATCTATGGTTTATGATGGTTAGAAAAGAGCGCGGGAATTGGAACGTTGACGCGGGCTTTTTGAAAATTTTAATTAATTTAAATAGTTTTATACTATAATTTGCAAATTTTTGTTTACTTTAATTGTAAAGAAGTAAAACTTAATATGTATATATGTAAGTGTTTATGTGGAGAGATGGTGAAAAAACGTAAAAAGAAGGATTCGGGTGAGTCCTTGAATTTCAGCACCAGCAGCGATTCCGATTGCGAGGATTCGCCAGTATTGCAGGATGCAAATGCCTTCGCTCCCTTTAGGGTCGCTGATTATTGTCGGCGATACTCTGAAGATGCGGAATCAAGTCTGAATTCATAGTATTTGTCGAAAGTACTAATGATGTCCCACTCGGTAATAGGGACATGATGTCGCTTAGTACTAGTTTTATACGCTCTGTGAAAGGTATACAATATTTTAAAAAAATAAATAAATATAAGGTCGGTGTTGTTTTCCAGCGTGCGAATTTGGCAAATGCCTTTTTAGAAAATCCTACATATTATCTAAAAGAATAACGACCTAAATCTTCAATACCAGCAAGGGCTACCTATCTAACTAACTAATAAGCTAACTATCGGGAGTTATCTCTTCGGTTCCCACTCATCTATCTAATCACAAAATATATAAAGTATCTAGTTTTTGCCCGCGACTTCGTTCGCGTTAGTTTGGTCAAGAGTAATATATGTAGGTATAGCTGACCACGCGAACTCTATTCCGTCTTAGAGGCCATAAAAAATCAGGTTATTCCTGTTTCAATCAAACAGAATGATTGTCATATTCGTTAGTTGACAAATCTAATGTCAAAAAAAACGTTTGTATCGGAAATAGAACGGAGCTGTTTTTAGGGTTTTCTCGGCAATTATCCCAATTTTTCTCACCTTTTAAACCTTCCCTGGACTTCCAGGAGTATTTCAAGACTAAAATTAGCCAAATCGGTTCAGCCGTTCTCGAGTTTTAGCGAGACTAAGGAACAGCAATCCATTTTTATATACATAGAAGATATCAACAACAAAAAGTCATTTCTGTCCGACGCATAATGCGTAAAGTAAAAGGAGAAAATAACACCTCACACTGCAACCTACTCAGAGCGTAGGAATAACTTTTGCGTCTGTTACCTCACCCCCGGACTATGTTCACATTAAGATGTGGCGCCTGCCTGTCTCCACATATGTCCCACCTATAAAACAGTGTTTTAAATGTTTACGCTATGATCATCTGGCTAAGTTTTGTAAAAATTCACCGCGATGCTCCATATGCACAGAGGGGCATTCTTTCAAAGAATGCAAGGTTAACATTGAAAAAGCTAAGTGCATTAATTGTAATGGCAATCACATTGCCATCTCTAGCCCGTGCCCTATAAGGCAAAAGAAAATCGCAAACAGTAAACACAAGTCATACGCTGACACGTTAAAAGATTCATTAAATTTTCCCTCCCTTTATAAAAAATTAAATAGCCTGTAATGTGGTGCCCTGAGAGAGGAATGAAAGCCGAGACTGCTGAATAGATACTGCCTTTATTTCTAATAAATCGTACATTAAATAGATACAAAATTAGCTTACGTACTATATAATGGTTAATAAGTATGTTTAGTTAATATAATCTATTCACTACATCTCAACCCAAGAAGTAATACAATACTATAATACAAGCAATACTATCAAATTCTGAAACTATGACTATTAACAGAATCTATAGTAAAAGTTATAACTTTAAATAAAACTCAAAATATAACTATTAGTTCACAATTTATTAGCTCAGTTATTAAAGAAACCATACAGGATAAAAATAGCAAATCGTCACATTCAACCACCAAATCTTAAATATTGTACAATATTTAATTTGTACAGTGGAACGCTCAAAGTCTGTTAAGTAACAGACTTGAGTTTCAAAATTTTCTATACCAAAATAATATACATGTAGCTCTTATTTCAGAAACTTGGCTCAAACCTAACATTCAATTTAATTTACTTGGTTATACCATTATTAAGAATGACTGCTGTAATGATCATAATGGCGTAGCAATATTAATAAAAATGGTATACATTTCTCTAAACTAGATACTTTTTATGATGATTCGTTACAAAATGTAGTAATTATTATTAAAGTGAAACATAAATGCATTTCTTTGGTTAGTGTTTACAATCCTGGTAATAGTTTTCCTGCTTTTGAAAGGGCGAAGTTCGATCGTTTATTGTACAGTATTCCAAAACCGTTGATAATTGCAAGCGATTTTAACGCCCATCATACTTTTTGGGGTTCCAGTCGCATAGATTCTCCGGGCAGAGCTATTATGGATTCCATGGATGACCATGACTTAATACTTTTAAATAATGGTCAACCAACAACTATAGGTTCTCATATTTGGAAACCAAACAGTCTAGATTTAACTTTGGTGTCTTCTTCTTTATTTCTTTCTTGTGACTGGCAAGTTCATCAGGACCCTTTAGGCAGTTATTATTTGCCAACTATCACAAAATTTACTCTCGTAAGAGATCAACATGAGCCCTCTATTTCCTTGAACAACATTCCTTTTCACAGCAATCTGAAATTAGTAAATTGGGATAGTTATGACCAAACTGTTAATAAAATGTTAATGAACTAAGTTGACAACAGTGATTTCCATGACTCATACAGAAAGTTTTGTTCAATTATTCTATTGGTAATCAAATTCTCCGGGCCCAGCTTAAACCAAACCATAACTGATAGTAATAATAACCGTCCTATAAAAAGGTGTCAAGTACCTTGGTGGAATGATAAATGTTCAAAAGTAGTAGAAGACTGTAAGAACGCCTACATTAATTTCAAAACTAGTCTTAATAGTAAAAATTACATTAATTTCAAACGCGCACAAGCCGTTAAAAAGCTTTCCGAGTTCTAACTTATTTTCTGACCTCAATTGATTTCAAACATTTTTATATAAATACACACCGGATACTGTTTCACAACAGATAAGTGTAGATAATGTTCTTGGAGTAAATAGTGATAATTCATACATGGTCGCTTGTTTAACTATGCAAGAGTTAAAATCTGCTTTAGCCTCAAGAAAAGATTCTTCATGTGGCCTGGATTGGCTTTCCTACAGAATGTTTAAACTTTAAAATGTTCAAACTCTATCTATTTTTTTAAGTTTATTAAATAGTTTATGGACGTCTTCTATTATCCCAGAGGATTGGAAAACTGACTGTTTGGTACCAATATTAAAACCTGGCAAAGACTTTAATTTGGCTGATTCTTATCGTCCTGTAATAGGAGTGTGTTGGAAAAACTTTCCAACAATTAATAAAACAGAGATTAATTTTTCACATAGAAAGTAATAATCTTTTACCTTACAATCAGTTTGGCTTTCATTGTGGCCGTTCTGCTTGTGAGAGTCTACATCATTTCTGTCTGGATATCCACGACACTCGTTCCAAGAATAAAGTACAAGTTGGTGTTTTTGTTGACATTGTAAGGGCTTTCAATAATGTAGATCTGAACAAATTATCCTCAATATTATTATTACTGCGGGTACCTGGAAAAGTTGTAAATTGTATTTTTAATTTGTTGAACTACAGAAAGGTGTTTGTTAAGGTTAACAATCAGTTATTTGGTCCAAGATATTCTTGTAGGGGTGTAACACAGGGTGGTGTATTGAGCCTATTGCTTTTTATCCTATTCATACATCAGCTAAATTTAACTCTGGGGTGTGAAGTTTCTAATCTGCAGTTTGCAGATGATTTACAAAGATGTACAAAGTGTACAATCAGTCCTCAATGTAGCTCTGCTAAGACTAAAGAACTATTTTGATAGCCTTGGGCTGGAGGTCAGCAATGAAAAGAGTTGTTGTCTTTTGAAAAAATGGAATTAGAAATAGGAATGTAAATATTTTGTTTAATAATTATGTAATGTCTGTAGAGAGCTCTGTAAAGTTTCGAGGTGTTATTTTTACAAACAATTCTAGATGGTGCCATGTGAACTACTCCCATAGTGTCAATGCAGGTGGAATGTAATATACCTCCATTAGCACTTAGGTTTAAATACTTACAATCAACATTTTTTGCAAGGTTGCTCTCCATCAGTAATCATCCACTTCTTGTTAAACTGCGGGACACTATTAACAGGACTGTTAATATTAATTCATATTTGTTTCACGGTTTTTCTGAAACAGAACAAATTTTTAATAAACACAATATATTTTCTAGCATGGTATGGCCTTGTTACTCTGGGTTATATGAATCAAAATTTATTCAGATAAAAATTGTAGTCAAGAGTCTTGTAAAGTATAAGGAAGACATTTATAGGGAACTTGATAGGTGGCAGGGATATCATCAGATATATACAGATGGGTCTAGGAACAATGAAGCAGTCTCTATAACTGTCTATGATAGTCAGATCAAGGGTGGATTTGGTCATAGGCTGAATTCACTCACAAGCATATACTCCGCTGAATCCAGCATATGTATGTATATACTGCTATGGAGCACATTCAAACACAGACTCATCAAAAGTGGATTATAATAACGGACAGTTTAAGTTTATTAACGGCACTACAAAATCCACAATCAAATTCAAAATCTAACTATATTATATATAAAAAATAGAGAGTTTTATCATCTGCTGTCTCAAAACAAGCAAATAGTCCTATTCTAGAGCAAGCAGACTATTTTGCTAAATTTATTACAAATCTGGCCTACAATCAAGTATCTTTCTTCCTCGTTTCTTTTAGAGTTTCTGATTGACTGTAAATAGACTTATAATTTTTACTGAATTAAACACTGCCATTCTTAAATTACATAAAAAACTATAAACAACTTTTTTTGGTTTGTAGTTATGCAATGAAATTATAATCTCTGCATATTTAGAACACTTTGTTTTTGTTTTACCTATGTAAAGAAGTGACAAAAGTAGTTATTTTTCAATACTGTTTGTAGGAACTTTCCCTTATTTATATAAAAAAGGTAATGAAGAGGGCACATTATAAATCTATCAAACCACAAGTAAGTATATAAAAATGTTAAGATGACTTGTATACCTATTTCAATATATTCAATTAAATCAATTTTTTTTGTTTATAATTTTTAATTATGAGCACCAATTTCTAAAGTAAAATAATAATAATGTATATTATCATCTATAGTTATAAAATATAATTAATTATTTATAGTTTTTTTTTTATATTTATAGTATGTATTGTGTGCCTATAACTACTTGGGAAGTTGCTTACTTTAGATACTTACTTAAGTATAGTGTTGGTACAGCATTTTGAGTGAGTCGTTTACTTGAAGAATGGTAAAACTGTTCAAAATAATCATCACATATTCTTATATTGTTATAAATGTAAGAATCTTCCTATTGTTTCATGTCTTCATTTAAAATATTTTTCCATTGAATTAATTTCTCCAAATTTGGGTATTCAGGTTTAGGAAATTGATGAAAAGGACCTGAAATGTTTTTATTAGAAGTCAATAAACTGTTACGGTTGAAATTGATGTAACAAGAGTAGTAGTAATTGATTGTATATACATACATACGACAAATAATATTTTTTTAGATTTTACTAAATAAGTACCTTTAGTCGCACACCGAAAGTAACACTTAATAGCCGATTTTCGTGGCATTTTTTCAACTTATCGATAATCCAAATTCGTGGTTTGCAATCAAAATCCAAATGAGAAGAGCTGGGGTCGATCGTACTCGCAGAAAACAAAGTCCAATTGAAAAAAAACGGGGTCAATACTCGATCGTCAAAAGCGTGGAAATAGGAGTCAATGATATATTAAGCCGGGTCAAATGTTTGAAAAAGAACGTACAGCACAGTAAACAACGGCAAATGAGCAACTGAAAATTGAAATAATTTAAAATTTGTCCTAATGTCAATTGTCAAACCAATTTCAGAGCTACTTACGCCATCTATAAAGTTATAAAGGAAAA
The DNA here is from genome assembly GCA_916720795.1 of Danaus chrysippus. NCBI lineage: Eukaryota > Metazoa > Arthropoda > Insecta > Lepidoptera > Nymphalidae > Danaus > Danaus chrysippus. The sequence continues at coordinate 3,341,023 of CAKASE010000077.1, read as the reverse complement.
TAGTGTCAAAGTTATTATATGACAGTTTTTCATCCCCATGAAGCATACTTTTATTTAACTTAATCGAAAACGGCACATGTTCCTTACTTTATCGAGTATATAGAAAATTAAAACCAATAAAGTAATAGTTTAAAAAAAGTAAGCTCTCAAAAGCTGGGTAACAATGTAACGAGTTTTAAACAATGTCCCGATATTTATCAACACTTTATTGACGAAGCTGACACAGTTCATATAGGAAAAAGTAAAAAGAATCTGCTCCCAATCTATCTGTATTTAGTTTTTGTGCGACAATATTATAATATAAAAGGCACAAAGAGACGGAGTTAACTTATGTCAGTGAAGTAACTATGTGTTTTATTATGTTTTAGGTTTTATCCTGCGTTATTTTAAATAACGTTCAGTTTTTTGCTGTTATTTTTTTAGAAATTTCTAATTTAGGTGATTAGTCATAGCTAGTTGTTTCATCTTATACTGTTTATATACTAGATATATGTAGTTTAACATGACATTATAGGTACATACATTATACGAATATTAAAAAAAAGGCAAAACGACGTGTTGTCGATATATTCGGAGAAAATTATATCTAGATTTAAATAAAAACAAAAGTTTAAACGATTCTTTTACTTTTATCCTAAATATCCGAGAATTTCCGCATTAATCAATCTACTCAAATTAACGACGAATTAAGCAATATATAGTCCAATACGTATGTATATATTTCAATAATATATAGTTCAATACGTACCAGGTAAAAGCTTATTTAAAATATAGATGAGTATTATTTTAAGTTTAAAATTAGCATTAAAGGACCCCTGGTGTTGTAAGATTTGATAGAAATAGATCAGTTACAAGAATCTATAGTAATAAATACCTTGGAAAAATATATAGAAGAACTGTATTTATGAAACTTAAAATTTTCTTAAATTGAGTTAATTTAGTCGAACATAACTGAACTTTAACTACTTCAAGGAATTCGATCTAAAAAATATATATATTTAGTAGGAATTGAAGATAAAAGCGTAAGGTTTGGGACGGGTTCTCCAAAAGAGGCTAGAAACGCAATCCCTGACATCACGCTACAACCAATAGGAGCAAAGATATATGTAGTGGTAAATGTGTAAAAAACGGGAGAAATTATTTCATCTTTGAAGTCTTCCGTTGCGTGCGCCGTGAAAACGGTTCAAGATATCCAAAAAATATGTATTAAAGAATAATAGCTCTTTTACTGATCTAAAAAACAGTCCGGGACAATGTATGTCTATCTTTTAAGATTAACTCACAAAAACCGTTTTTATGGTACCTAATTTGGTCGAAACAATTTGTTTAAGTTGTATCAACATAATAATATTAATCTTTATTCAAATAAACAAATAAATATGTTGTTGGTTAAGAGTACTTCATTGTGAATTAAAGAAAAAACATAGGTTTTATCCTGAAAATTCTACGGGAACTCGACCATTCCGAAAACCCCGCAAGAACGGGAACTATGTGGGAAGAACCAAAAATCTGCCGGAAGTCACTATTCCACACCGACGAAGTCGCGGCAAAAGCTAGTATTAAAATATACTGTAACATTACAGGACAAGTTCTAACATCATATGTTCCTGGGTCCAGAAGACTGGTTCTGTGTATCAAAAGCAAACTTCAATTGACGAAATTCATAAATGAGTTGACCTGAGACCTAGGCAATGGATTTCATTCATTTTGACCACGACTGACGACGTGGTGATAGAACTCAGGAGCCACAGAAAAACACCAACTGAATATGATAGTAGCGTAACATGAACAAATTAAGATTTTCTAGTTTTTCTTCAACAAAAACATTAACTAATCCAAAAATTTATCATAACTATAAATAGAACCGAAACAGTAAATAATTTAAAGATCATTGAAAAACAATCGACAAATTTATTGATATTTATTTGACAGATCAAATGAGTGTTGTATAGACGACATCGGCTGTTTTGTCTAAACGCTAACGTTTTGTTTTTATTTTGTTGATGGAAAACTTATATAATATATTTAGGAAACACACTTATAAATTGAACCGAACCTTTAAATTCCCAACGCATCCAAAGTGATGTTGAAGCGGTGACGCTCAGTGTTGCCCCCTCCCTTACCGCTTGGCGATATTATTTTATCCGCTGAAATCAGGTAGCCGATTTGATTTGATATTAGCAGGTCAAGGAGAGGCATATTGTAAATGGTGCCGGGTGAATTTACGTGCTCATAAGCATGATTTAAAAGTTCATTGCAGCAGAAAAACTCATCAACACAAGGCAACAAGTTTAACTAGTAAAAAACAGAAAAAGTTAATCGAAACAGGTAAATTATTTTAGAAAGAAAGTGGAATCAATAAAAATAAAAAAATCTTGACCATTTGTATTATAATTGAATTTTATTTGTATTTAAAATATTATTTATTATTGTAAAATAATAGAACGAATTTAATTAACATAAAACCAATAATAAGCTCATGAATTTATTTCAACTTTCCCGCCTAACTACCTGTGCACCATGATGGGGCTACCTCGGGGTTACACGCGCGCTCCAGTGCGGCGGGGCGATTCTAGAAAAAAATATTCTGGTAACACTGATCACTAATATCGCTTTGTTTGTGAATTTTACGCGGGAAAGTACTTTGTAAACACGACTTTTATTTTTGTAAATTGAATTTAACTTATTTAAGGTGTATTGAGTTAGGATTATTATTAGTTGGTTCTAGTTAAGGTTTTATTTGTTATTTAAAAGTACTGGCTTTATAAGAAAACTATACTTTTGTGAGTATTTTTTAGAATCCTAAATTCAGAAATGGGATACTATTCACGTTCACAGTTACATTTATGTAATACGTTTTTGATTACATAAAGAGTTATAAATAAAATAAAACAATAATTATGTTTTAAAATCTATTTTAACTATTACTTGCGTGTGTTATAGGTGACTGGTTGATTGAGTAAGCAGATGATGAGATGACTGATAAATAACATTAGTCTCGCAACAAATCGCGTCGACAAGACAAGGACTGTTTGGTTTTGGAACAGAACTCGATGTAAGAATATAAGTTTGGATTACGATCGAGAAGTAGGACAAATTCTTTTTCAGGCCACCCTACTACGAATCAATGCATTAGAAATTTAATGCTACCTAAAACAAACAAGCAATTCAAATTAAGGCATGAGTCTAACAGGTACAGAATTTGTTTTATTAATAGTACACGCATTTGGTAAGTTTTATTTGCTATATTCAATTCGTAACCATATAGGGGTGGTTAACTTCATGTTTTCTAATATAGTCTTACCCTTTGGCTTAATAGTTTCCGACGGTTAGCAAATTTTCGAATTCGGTAACATTATTTATTTAATAATACACAAAATGCATAATGCAAGTTGTCAGGTGTAAAGAAAATCGTTAGAAATTGGATATGAAACATAAAGAACTTATTTTGAAAGGCTATAGGGTTTATAATCCTGTAAAAATAACTCAGTTAAAACTAGTTAACTAGTAGGAGACATCATTATAATGTAACCAACCTAAAATACAGTTAATATTCCTATTGAGTGTAAGGTTTAAGCGTAGGAACAGAGTGAAAAAGAAGAAAAGGTAATGTAGATAGCACACATACTGAATGTGATATAATTTATGTCACATATATTCCAGAAGCTTCTTCAAATCAGATGATTAGATTAAAATGAATATTACACATGAGGGAGCTTTAAATGGGACTGAGAGTAATTTGGAGAGCAAGTATGGAGGAAGAATAAGAATTGTTTAAGATAAATGATGAATGAGAACTTGTGGATAACTCTTGTGATACTATGGTAGCTCAGTACAAATGGGTGTTTAAAAACAAAGTATGATAGTGTTGGTAAGGTGCATTATCATTCAAGATTAATGGCAATATGTTTTTCACAGAAAGCTGGCATACACTATCATGAGACTTTCCCCTGTGCTACATTATTCTACTCTAAGATTGTTATTTTCTTTAACTGTAAAATTAGTTTTAAATATACACCAACAACATCAGCTTTCCTGAATGTTTTTTTTTATGTTAAAGGGGGCAACCGAGCAGACGGCCTACACTATACATAAGACATGTTGTGGATGTGTCACCACCCTTGATTAGGGAAGAGGGGGAGGAAAAATGGAAAGGGGAGGAAAGGATGGGAGAAGGAAAAGGACAAACGGCACTCCTACTCATCGGAAGAAACGCAGCCATTAAAGACTACTTCACACTGATCTTCTGTGAGAGGGTGGCACTTCCCCGGTCGAGACAGCTCATGTTCGAGCTGCATTCACTTGACCACAGCTAGGCTCTATCACCTATGATATTTTTGAATGATTCTGTGTATATTCAAAAACCTGTATTGTATGAGGATGATAATAATAAACATGCCATCTATGGACTTGAGCAGTCCTCACATGCATGGTATGAGAGAGGCAATGATCAGTTAAAATCTTTAGGTCATTTAAAATCTAAGTATGAACCTTGTTTATTTATAAAGTTTGAAAGAAATGTTAAAGTGATAATAGATTTGTTTGTTGATGACTTTTTTGTATTCTCTAATTGTAAAATGACAACTAATCAGTTAATACAAGATTTAAGCAGTAAATTTTAAATAAAAGATCTAGACCAAATAAAGCATTGTTTAGTTTTAAGAGTAAATATGTATGAAGATGTTATAACTGTTGATCAAGAACAATATGTAGAAAGCTTTCTGAAATGATTTAATATGTTACATTGTAAAACTGTGGAAACTCCTATGGAGGTTAATGTAAGGATAGAAAAATCTAAGAACAGTTTTTGTGACAAGAAAATTCCATGTAGACAACTGGTAGGTAATTTTATGTATTTATCGGTCTTGACCAGACCAGACTTAGCTTACAGTGTATGTTATTTGAGTCAGTTTAAGAACTCATATGATGAAACTCATTGGAAACATTTAAAACGAATTTTAAAGTACTCAAAAGTTACTAAAATCTTTGGCCTTGTTTTACGAAAGGATAATTGTTATAGACAAGGATATGTTGATGCAGGTTGGGGTTCAGGTTCAAATGATAAAAAATCTTTTTCTAGATTTTATTTTAAGTTGTCTGGTTTAGTAATTTCTTTTGAATGTAGAAAACAGAAATATAGCTTTGTTTTCAACAGAAGCACAGTATATTTCCATGTGAGAAGCCAGTAAGGAGGCTATTTATTTTGAAAATTGGAGTTAATTCAGAAACAATGATTTTGTATAATGATTAACAAAGTGTATAAAAACTTGTTTTGAATCCAGTATACCACAGGAGATCTATACATATAGATGTTAGATACCATTTTGTGAGACAGGCAGTAGCAGATAAGTCTGTTAAAATTGATTATTTATAAACTGCTAAAATGCCAGATGATATTTTAACAAAAAGTTAAAGTTAGTTAAAAGTTTATAGTCATGAATACTCCAGATACCATGGTCCAGTGGAGGGGAGCGTATATATGCAGCTGTGGGTGGAGCCTGTCTGTTGCAGCGTGCTGGCGAACTTAGTGTGGTGGAGTACGGCCTCGATAGAGTACTACAAACCGTGAGTATAGATCAAGATCTACACAATGTCAAGTAATTTAATTGATACTAAAATGATTCGTATCTTATGGAGGTTCGTACTGAGCGTGTGAATCCTCACGTGCTCAGTGTCCGTATCAATGAGGGCAGGAAGGCGGAGGAAGAACGAAAACACTTCGCCTATCTGCTGACAGACAGACGATTGCTGTTATTGATCTTGTTACAGGTACGGAACATACGTAGGATAGATGTTAGAGTTCCTTTGTTATGAAAAAAAAGATTGATGTCGTTGCATTATATTTATTAATATCAATGATGTGAATGTTGTAGGAGTTCAGTTAGGGCCATGGTGGCACGAAGCTCGGGTGGATTGGTTGGAGCTGACTGAGAGCGGACATCTGCTTCTGTTCCGTCATACTAGACGACGACTTGCACTTCTCTGTATTGATACCGGTGAAAAGGTAGCACTCATATATCTAGCGTAAACGACATAGCTGGATAAATTGAGTCAAATGAATATGATATTCTATTGTCTGTTATTTCATTTTTTTAGGAAATTATCGCGAGCGGAGTTAGTTTCGTGCAATGGATAGAAAACAGTGACGCTGTTGTAGCCCAAACCCCAACACATTTGCTGATTTGGTTAGATTTTAATAATACAGTCAAAACCGTTTATAACGACATTGAAGGGACATTGAAGGGGTTTTGACTGTATATTTTTTAATTGTACTGGATAAAAGTAACTTACTATGTGTACAAAATTTATTTGAATATATATAGTAAATCTTCTAACTTAAAAATAGTGTATCGTTGGCAATGGGTTAAATGATCCATATTGATTTCTTTTTTTGGGAGAGAACATATCAAAATATTCCTGTAAATTAATCCTAGTTTTTACTCATTATATCTTTATCTTACATACAGTAAGATATACATGGATCATAAGGTTGTTCCTACTTATATATATGTTTGTTTGTATGTGTTACAGGTACAGTGTGTGGGAGCCTCAGTGTGTTGACATGTCTGAGTGTGTATCAGTCTCGGCTGTATCAGTATCAGAGCGACGAGTCCTACTGGAAGGAGGTCACATCCAGGCCATTGTATTGGATGAACATCGACTGGCTTTTAGTATGTACCCATTACAGTATTGACATTATTTTTATACTAGCTGCGCCCCGCGGTTTTACCCGCGGACTTCCGGGATTTTTGGGATTTCCGGGATGTAAAGTAGCCTATGTGTTATTCCTGGACGTCAGCTTCCTGTATACAAAATTTTATCAAAATCGGTTCAACCGTTTGAGCGTGAAAAAGTAACAAACATACACACACACTCACAAACTTTCGCAATTATGATATTAGTAGGATTAATGAGATCTAGTATTCATTTAAATGAAACACATCTAGTCTGCCCGTGATCATGGTTGCTGTAAAGTAACCGAAACATTCTTTTCATTTATTTTTTATTGTTTGAAATGATTACTATGAAATTTTTATATAGACGACGTTTAAATTTAAAGTTCATAGTAGGGTAATGTTAATGTGGTGTACACTATCAACACAGCAAGATTCAGTATGTTGCTGAAGTAACTTTTTGGACAGATTAACTTATAGAATAATACAGAGTACTTTTAAGCCATTTTTTTTTCTGGTAATAGACAATAAATTAACGATTTTATTATAACAGGATTGATTTAAGGTTCTAAGTTCTATTTCAATTTATTTTCATCAATCGCTATATTGATAATTTATATGGAATATTAAATGGAAATTACTATTTATTTTGAATAGATTCGGCGTTACGTAGCGGGGACTTAAAGGATTGTGCTCAATACTTGGACGCTGTGTCGAGGTCTGCGGACGTCGGGTCGTTGTGGTGTCAACTGGCTGAACAGGCGCTAACAGGATACGATGTTGAGGTTAATATGAATGACATTACAGTTAGATTAAATATAAACAGAAGTTTGTTAAGGCTTCGTTACCAAACGCATTGAAAACATTCTACTAATTTTTAGTAAGTTTTTCACGATATTTGCTTTATGTGAATTTGTATTCAAGTACAGAGGATATAAGTACAGTGGATGTCTCATAAATAATGTCGATTTTCAGTGTTCACTTTTTAATATATAATGTAATAAAATAGACTAACTATGAGAGGTATAGAGGTTTTTTTCCCAAAGAGCAGTAAGCTCTGAGGTTAAACGGTTTTTTTTTTTGACCTTAAATGCAAAAAAAAATGTCGCACTGCTTTAATAACATTTGTTGGATTCAAATTATTTTGTACAATAGAATTTCGCCATAGATCTCAAGTGTAAAGTCTGAACTGAATTTCGGATGTTGTAGGAATTTAGTATCACTAAGTTCTTTGATCATATTCTGCGTTACTTTCGTCATTTATGGTTTAGAATTGTCTTGAAAAAAAAAACCGGTTTCGGTAACATTAATATTTCTTCAACAAAACCTCTTACATTCGCTTCTCCTGTCCACTATTTTATCAAAACGTAGTCCTTCATCAACAAACAAACAGAAAATTATTCAAAGAAAATAAAATTACTGTACCGTTCCTACGAGCTAGAGATAAATTTAAGAAGTTCTAACATTTAAATCGATGCGTTGAAATTTTTACATTTGAATCGACATTACCTATGAGCGACCATGTATATAAGATAGAAATAAAGATTGTCTAATGGTTTTAGAATAACTACTTCAATTTATTATTGGTTTAATTACATTAACGTTAGGTTCAAGTAGATTGGACCACCCTGATACCGAAAAACAGTAATGTTTGGTTAATTGTTAGCTATTCAGTTGTGGTGGTATATTCCTCACTGCTCAAATTAGAGAAAGACTAATATATATATTATAACATTTAAACGTTTTAGTATCTCATAACATATATTTTTTTCAGTTGGCGACGAAATGCTATAAAGCAGTGGGTGATGAGGCTAGAACATTTTATCTAGAGAAAACTTTCGAGTTGGCTTCAACCAAAGGAGACGGGAATATTGATGAAGGTATTTTTTTGCATTTAAACGTTTCGGGTACATCTCATATATGTTTCTTTAAGTACGCACTTATTGTATTAATAGTATTTATTTTATTAATCGTGATTATAATATAATGCATAGGTTTAAAGAGTCCCGAAGTTCGTGCACGTCTAGCAATATTTGTGGGACACTTAACCACCGCCGAAGAGTACTACGTACGTGGAGCCGCTCAGCCAGAATTGGCCATTAATATGTACAAGCAGTTCTATAGATGGGCAGATGCCATCGCCCTCGCTGAAAAAGTCGAAAGACAAGCGGTGACATCACTCAGGCAGCAATACATGGACTATCTAACGTCAACAGGTGCAAAAATTATAACTGTTCAGAATATAATTTAAGATTGATAAAAAAATTTACGCGCTGCAAAAAAATATTAATAAAATCTTATATATAATCTTCGTTAGAATAACACCAATAATCTATTTGCCCTAGTAAATTATTATTTTGTTGGTACAGGTCGTCAGGTGACGTGCGAGGCGCGGTTCGTGTGTGGGTGAAGGGTGGTCGGCGAGACGAGCTGCCAGCCATCAACTAGTACAGGTGAAGGTTGCATTATCAGATAGACAAAAAAAATAGGGAAGGAAAGGAATCCATTATCAGATAGCTAAATAAAAATGCTACTGAAGTATGAAGCCATTTGTAGGAATACCGCTTGTTGGTCTCACTAAGGATAGTCTTGTTGTAGTAATGAAAAGATCCTGCTCAATTCGTTGTAGGTCTTAATACATACGTAAATGACCAATGAGCGTTTGTTTTTGATTTAGTATTATTGATTATACTATTGAAGAGATAATGTAAGTGTGAATGATGCAAGTTAAAGACGAGGGTTATGCATTTAACTAAAAAAGAATAGCAGAAGTATATTTTTTTAATATAACTGTCTCAAACATTAATATTTATTCTTATACTGTAACTCCTGTATATTACTATACATTTTAAAAAGTTAAGATTCACTAATTAGAGACATAGATTATGAACTTTACAATTTGTTTCCTTTGTAGGAGGAATGGTGGGAAATAGCTGGTGAAATATCCGAGCGTAAAGGTGATATCAGAACTGCTGTTGATTACTATTCTAGAGGCAACAACTACGCAAGAGCCGTTCAACTAGCAAGAGAATTTACTATCTATTTGAAACTTTTGTTTTTAATTTTTATTATATCATTTTTTGTTCTTCAGGCCTGTCCGGTGAAGTGACCAGGTTGGAAGGGGAGTGGGGCGCGTTTCTTGTGTCATCGCGACAGGCGGGCGCCGCTGTACCTCATCTCATAGAGGCTGCTCGAACCGTTGATGCTCTCACTGCGGCTCTGAAGGCACATCATTATAAAAAAGCTCTTCAAATTGTACAGCTATTATTAATAATAACTGGTTAGCGAGCTTTGCTGGGTATTAAGGAATTATTAGTATATATTTTGGTTTTTTGTTATTAATTTCGTTTAGGCATTTTTTATTCAACACGTTAAGATGACAGAAAACAATATAAATCAACAATTAATTTCTTAGTCTAACCTTAAAACAAACATTCGTTGACTTCCTGGTACTCAACAACGCCATCTGCTGTTGTGTCGTTAAAGCAATTTATAAAAGCAAGTAGCAAAAAGTAGTATTACTATTCGCCACTAGATGTCAGGGAGCGTCATATTTTAAACGACTAATTTTTATCAATTTATTTCTTTTTCGATCAGATGAAAACTATCCTACGTCCTTTCCCATGTTCTAAGTTATCTCTCCACAAATTTTCAGCCAAACCGTACAGCCGTTCTTGACATATAAATAGTGTAACTAACACGATGTATATACAAAGATAGTTGGTATAGTTCGGATCAAATTGTTTGTACGAAGGCTAGTTGATGTGACATATTATTCTAAATATTCCAGGTACATGTGCTGACTATGAAGAGGAGGGGGAAGAGATGCAACAAGAAACAAAAGAATCAGATTCAGAAAGTGAAGCGCTGGAGAAGTTAGTGAAGGCTGGCCAGTGGCAGCGCTGAGTGGCACGAGCCGGGGACAAGGCAGCACATTACGGCTCAGATACGCTGCTCATCTGTTCAAGATAAATTCAGTAAGCATAACTCATTATTAATAATATGAACACAACGTATTGTATTGTTTAATAGTTTTGATTGGCTGAAATTGCAATTTTTATATTTTATTATAATTTTAATACCAATATTAATTTATTTGCTTTTAACTTATAATGACTGTCTATTTACTTAAAACATCACGCTTTTAACTGAAATTTAAACTAGCTTAAAAGTGTATTATAGTTTTTTATCACATTTAAACGGTATAGTGCATTACCATCAACGATTTAATTTCCAACTTCCAACTCGTGGAGTGACAGTCAAGCGCTATCCATTCGAGATAATAAAAAACCTTTTTCCATTACATTATAGGTGCATGTGTTTACTAACCAATTTATGTTCCAGAGTAGGGAAGGCGTAGATATTATGAGCGAAGACATACCAGAAGTTCTTTCCCAAGTTCTGGAAGTACTTCGACAATATCTGACAGATGACGCCGGTGTAGTGATAGTGTCTACTAGTGACAGTGCTTTATCCAAGGCTGTATGCAGTGAGATCCTTGTTAGGATATCCGCTGCCCCCAAAGCCCTTAATGCCATGAAGGAAGCAGCCGCCATTATGGTGATAGCCGGAGCCGATGAAAGGAGCATACAGGTTTTTATACAATGATCAAATTAGATTTGAAAAGAAAACTCAAATAATATATAATACTAGCTGCGCCCCGCGGTGTTACCAGTGGATTTCTGGGATTTTCGGTATTTCCGGGATGTAAAGTAGCCTATATGTTATTCCTGGACGTTAGCTTCCTGTATACAAAATTTTATCAAAATCGGTTCAGCCGTTTGAGCGTGAAGAAGTAACAAACATACACTCACACTCACAAACTTTCGCAATTATAATATTAATTGTAATGTCATTTAGTTGTTATTTACAAAGAAAAATTCTGATGTTATGGATATAAAGGTACTCGTATGTAAATTCAAATAAATGTTAATGTGTTTAGGCTACCACACTACTGATGGGTCCAAGGCAGCTCGAGCCCTGCCTCGATACGCTGACATCATTGTTGCTGACGTTGGCAAGTATTAATATTCTATTCTATATTATAAGTATTAATTTTCTTTTGTTTTTATCAATAAAGTCTCAAGAATGGTCCAGACAAGCATGAGTTCAAGACTTTGGCAATATTCATTGAATTAGAAATAATATTTTCGGTTGCTGCAAAGTAAAGGAAAGGTCGGGAGTATATAGGCAAAATATAAAAAATATATCAGTTCATATATCAGCAAAATATATCAGTTTTATTTCAGTCCAGACAAGCATAAATAAGTAATTATGACATACCTAATAGTTGTTTTGGAAGTTATCCTTATTACAATAATTATTGTGCCTAATTAAAGCTTTTCTTTACGTGACCGTATCTAAAATTTTATCACGAATCTTTTAGCAGCTTTTATCTGAAGAGGCATATGAAAACCATACTTTGTTTACTCATAACTTAGTTATTTTCGTGAAAGATTTAATATAATATAATGCCATGACAGGTGTCACGTTTTTTACAAATGATAGCAGGATAGATTTGCTAAGTGCTAAGAAATGATCTTCAAATGTTATTTATCCAATTAATATAAATAATGCAAAAGTTGCTTACAATGTGTGTATGAAATGACTTTGATTACATCTTCATGTAAATGTTTTTGAAGTGATTAGAAGAGTACTAATAATAATTCCATTGTGTGTATACTTTTCCATTGCAGCGTATTAATTATGTGGCGAGGTGATGGGCGGTGAGGCAGGGAGTCCTTCGTGTTGCTGAACCACTGTCTGGAGCTGCTGGAGGCCGCAGATGATGATGGGACCTAATGTTGGACTACGCCGACTTTGGTATAACTATTGGACCTCTATTATGATTATATTGAACTTATTTTATATCTAGATAAATATTTTATATATATTTTTTATGCTATGGCGTCTTTTGCACTGGAATCGTGGAATATTTTATTGTTGGACGAATTATATATCTTGAGTATTGTGTGAAGAAAACTAGGAGGAGTTTTGTTTTTAAAAACTTTGAGATAATTATTTTAAAATGTATAAAATTTAACGCTTTTTGGAGTAATTTTAACATCAATTAGTACACTGAGGTTCTGTATAATTATCGACTACAATATTTATGCAAGATCGATTTTCCAATTTATTAAAGTATTTTATACATTTTTGTTATGCTATGGCTTCCCTTGCATTGGAATCGTGGAATATTTTGCTAAATGTCATCGTTTTTATTTGTTGGATGAGTCATATTCTTGAGTACGGGGTGTAGGAAACACAGAGTTTGTTGAATGAAATTAAGCCGTTTATTCTATTCAAGAAACATAATTAATTGTTATTTAATATTTTTTGTAATTGTTATAAATATTGGGCGAATGTTCATTTTATGTTGACGTATATCATGTATTTGTTATATATATTTTTATTTAACATAATTATTGTTTTTAAATATTTGAGATAATTTTTTTTTAATATATAAAAATTAAAGATAGACTTTTGAAGCATTTAGAGCACCACTTACACTTACTTCTGTACAATTTTTGTAATAATGCATTTTTACTATTATCGGCTTAGGCTTAGCAAATGCACACTATTTTCTATTACAAAATGTTAAAGAAAAATCTATACAATACTTGAAATGTGACGATTCAGGATATTTACGTAAACCATAAAAATGAAAAGACAATACTTGAAAATGGTCTTGAAAATAACCGCTTACATGATGTTAACACTGTAGAAATATCAAATAATATTAAGATTTAAATTAAGTACAAGTTTCTGATACTAACAGTTTTGTTATTGTTATATTAGAAGCATAATTATCGGTTAATGAAACTAACATTCTCGCTATGAAGAAATATGTTGGCTCGTCTTTTTATGGGTCAATAAAAATTGGTTTCGATATTTGCACAACTTCTGATAAAATTAGATAGATAGGTACAAAATGTATTATTATATATTGGTTTTCACGTTCAGTATCACTGACGGACAGTATAAAATCAATCTAAATTAATACCATTTAAAATATAAATATTTTTAAATGAAACTTCATTAAAAACTAACACATTATAATTTTATATACGTTTTATGTTTAGATAAAATTAAGTTGATTTGATCGTCGAAATACTATGTACGGCAACGCTTGCTCACATCGTTTTTCAGATATATATAAATGTATGTATAAAGAATGGTATCATGAGGAATGTTATAAAAAAAGGTTTGAGACTGAAGCACGTAAGACCTAGAATTGTTAGAGTAACAAGCTTGAACATTCGCTGGCGTCAGAGCCAAGAAGAACGCTAGGATAAATTAAATAGTTAAAATTGATTAAGATATATGTGTGCTTGATTATAATATTACATAATTTTAAATGAATCATCGCTGTATTAAGTTTTAAGATCTATTTAGTTGCTATTTTTTCCTTGTATATATTATTAATGCTAAATATTCTATCGATAAACAAAAATATTATTGATTATTGAATAAAAACGCTATGTCTCATATTTAATTGGTTGTTTCATTTACTTAACCCATATTATAATCTGTAAAAAAAAAATAAAGAAAGATATGTTTATTTAATATTTTTTATTTAGAAATAGCAAAAGAATAAATTATAATTGTCATAAAAATACGCTTAGTTTGTGCAAGCCCATTGAGTTAAATAATAAAATTAATTCAATTTGATATTTCAATAAATAATTATCCAATATTCGGTCTTGATTAATATTTTTGTGACTAAGTTGCGATAGTATTAATTACTACCACGATTTCAGCTACATGGATGTATGTTACATATGTATAAGTGTGATTGACCTCTGGTATACAGTCAGGGTGTGTGATCATGGCCACTATGTCGTCTAGTGGCAGCAGACTGTGACACTTGATCTCCGTGTACACGTTCTTCCCGAGGGTACAGCATGTTAACAGCTTTATGAGGTCTATGTGGTACCTGAAAAAAATATATACATAAATATTATTAATTATATGTAATATTAAGTGCATATTTATATTAGATTGTCAAAGAAGCTATCGATAAACCTTTCTTGCATATATATCTTACGCTGTTGTACCTTAATAATGTATACAAATTCGACCATTAAAGTAATGAAAATTGGGTTGGTTAATTTTGTTTTCACACTTTTCGTAATTAATGCATAATTATTTTAAATCCTTATTAAATGCCAGAGCAAGAATATAAATTATGAAATGATCATATAATGGCATATATATTACGTGAGAGCTTCAGGCATCTCTTCCGTCTGTTTGTACTCCCTCATCATTTTGATGAAGTAGTTGAAGAGTACTTTATCATTGTAGAACACCAGCACGTCCTCGGCGGCATTCAGCATCTATAATGAAACATGAAGTACGATTAAATATATGTATTATATGTACCTTAGTACAAGTATGCGTCGTTTAACTAAATACTGAGCGTTTCCGAGTTTCCATTCATGAACTCAAATGATAGAATAGATATTTACTAACGAAGATAGATTTATTATTGAACAACAGAGTAAAATTCGTGTTTACATAATACATTGACGACATAAGCATGTGATATAACATAACTATATTACTGAAAATAGAATTTTATGTTAGGTAATATTTGATAGAGGAGCTTTAAAAATGGAGGTGAGAATTTAATGCGCGTTAGATAGGGACCTCTTAAACCTACACCTGGGTCACAAGTCCTAAGAGCTATTGAAGCTCCTCTCACTACAACGATAGACTCGCTACCACGGGAAATCATGGAATTTTAAGAGGTTTCGTCTCTTAAAACCATGCGTGCTATGATGGGTGAAGGGAGAGGAACTTACTTCTTGCATGACCAGGTCCTGGCTCCTCCGTATATGGTGAGGTCCCGCTCGTACTATAGTTCTCAGAAACTTGAGGCAGGCGGGCCTCCGTCCGCGGGATTCGATGCAGTGTACGAAGTGCGCGGCGACCTTCTCGTTCCCTTCGTGAGCGCACAGAACTGCGTTCTCTTCGAATATCGAGCACACCGTCTGGGCTTCGCGGATCTGATGTAAAAAGTTGTCTGAATAAAACTATCGTTTTGATGCTTTGATCGCTGGCTATACTATAATTGTAAAACAATAATTTAGCGCTATGGTATATATATATAATAATAATCAGGTTACATTTACCTTGCATATGTTACTTATTTGTTAGATTATGCACTTTATATTATTTCTATATCTTTAGTTAATTTTATTACTCTATTTTATCATACACGTATCATTATATTATTGACTTGATTTCTTTTATTTCTCTTATTGTTAAATACATGAAGTATAAAATATAAATGTCTTGAGATGTCAAAGTAACTGTGAGTTAACGACGATGAATTCCAATGTACGGAAAAACTAATATTGGTTTATGAGACACTGTGAAAACTTAGACATATATGTAAAAAATACCAACTAATTGTAATAATAATTATAATAAAATATGATATTAAACAAAATAACAGTACAATTGTTTATATTCAATAGTCTATTCTTACTCCAGCGTCGAGGAACAG
Organism: Danaus chrysippus; assembly: GCA_916720795.1. NCBI lineage: Eukaryota > Metazoa > Arthropoda > Insecta > Lepidoptera > Nymphalidae > Danaus > Danaus chrysippus. The sequence goes on along the minus strand of CAKASE010000077.1, from coordinate 3,324,838 downwards.
ATCCAGGTGTTTGTGTAGTATGGCCTGGTTCTGTGTGTTCCCGTGACAGAAGTGCTAGAGGAACTCGTGCGCCAGGTCCAGCACCTCGTCCATAGCAGCGTCGTCCTCATCGTGTGGCACCTGGGAAATAATTGATTACAGAATATATGTATTTATAACATACAGCAGAAAATTATTCTTTCGTAGATCTTAAATGATTTACACCTATATCATGAGTGTAGGTATAGCATATTTCCGGAAACAGTTTTGTAAAAGCAACAATGGCTTTTAAGTGAGAAGATAAAGAAAAAACTTAAAAAAGCAATAACATTTACTTTTCCTGCACTTCAGCATTTTAGTATTTAGTACTATTGGTTTTATTATTACAGCAAGGAGCTAAGCCTTGTATTGAAGTCCAAATAGAAAGAACTATTAATTATTGACGTGACTAGTAATGAAACCTACCACCCTTGAGAATACTGTTTTACATTTGTGATATATATACATACATACACATATATAGGGTTTAAATCCTGCTCGTATCGATATATTGTTTTAACTCCTCCTCCACCCACCTGCAGCAGGTCCAGCACTACATTATGTACTTCTATATTCCTCAGTGGCCTCTGTTCGTGTCTCCGCGGTCTCGAGTCGCCCCCCCCCCCCCCCTCCCTCGCCGTGTTGCCCTGGGTACAGTACTTGATCATACGTTCCAGGATCTGTTTTATACAATGTTTAAATTTATTTATTTAAAAGGTACATCAACATCACACATATTCAGCACACATAAACAAAGATAAAATAGAAAAAAAATCTAGGACCTGATATGACTGACAATTACAAATGTACACAACATTCACGCGAAGCAAAAAAATAAAACTTATTGTCTAGCTGTTGAATTTAGGTGATAATTAAATAAAATTTTTAAAAAAAATGATTTAATATCTTATGTATTATCAACAAAAACAACTTGGAAGTTCTTATTACCAATTATGAATTAACGATATTATGTTATAATAAAATTACTGGGATCCATCAAATTTGAACTTATAACTTGTTCGATACGGTATCCAAGTCACTATGTCGACTGTGCTACTGAGTATTTATAAAAGTTGACGAATAAATTTTTACATCAACTTATCATTTGTAGTGACTATCAGAGATTGAAGCGCCAATTTAGATGAAACACATTGATATAAATGCAACTTAAGTCAACTACTGACTTAAGTGGCCTAGTGGTTAAAAGGCCCGCCTCTCGTGCACGAGGGCGCGGGTTCGATCCTGGCAAGTACCAATGTGATTTTTCCGAGTCATATATACTTTCTAAGAGTATTTAGACATCACTGATTTATGCATTCCCAAAATAGAGTTCCCCTCCGCCCACCACCTGCTAATAGAACACACATTTTGATTATTTCGATTGCAAATACTGAGTCTTGATTTATCCTTTATAGTATAATCAACACTTAAAAACATATTTTTTCTAAATAACAACATACATTCCTTTATATAAATCGACTAAATAATTGTAAATCTCAGTTAGAAACAAGTTTTTTAGGGAGTATTGTGGTCAAAAATGCAGATATTTTTTGTTCTTACAGTGGTTTCAAACTAAGTGAATATTATTGGAGTTATATATTAGTAATTGGTTCTGACCTTAATATAGTTTTTATGTGTTTTCTGTTACATTTACATTTAATGCTCCAGGTCCGAGTGTGATGGAGGTCATGACTGCTCCCATATCGCCAATACTCCGGAGAACTTCCCCCTCCGCTGCAACAAATATATAAATCTTGGTCAGACATAAATATATACATTTATATGTTCTTCCTTATTAGAAGTTTGATTTTAACAAAATGTATTTGATTCCATGGCTACTTTATATAAAACTAACAGTCATTCAGTATTCTGTATATCCTTATTTTAATATTAAAAAATATTTTACATAAATTGGCGGGAAAAAGATGACAGACTCCAAATTTAAAATATAACAATATTTTTGGCCAGGGCAAGTATGTGTAATAATTTTCTAAAGTTATTCTGCACTATACTACTCACATATTTTCTTTTCATTTTCCTCAGCTGCTTGTAACATTAAGTTTTTTAAATAAACATAAATTGAATATTATACAATAAATATATTAATTAACTTTTTTAATGTTTTACATATATCTTTTAGGATGTACGTACATGTTTATAAATAACCTATGTATATACAGGGTGACTGGTGAATTACTATCGATACTTGAGGACGTGATATTTGACGATCATATATGACAAAATAAAAATTAATATAACATAAATATTAATAAACGTCTAAGTAAAGTTAACCAAAAGTTGTGTAATTAATTACGCATCGTGTGAACACCCTACAGATTAGGTATATAGACACACACACACACGTCGGCGGCGTGGTGTTGTATCAGCACGCCGCCGCACGCGTCCACACTTGGAACACTTGGAATGTATCCACACTTTATTTATTTATACGGAAATTTGGTCTAAAATTAAGTACCCATTTTTTTTTACATATTTCGAATGAGAATCATGTACCGAGTATGCTCCTTAAATATTGATAGTAATTCACCAGTCACCCTGTATAAGGGTTATGTTATGATGTCTAAAATACCTCATATATTTCGTGCGACAGAGTAACAGATGAAATCGACTTACAAGAACATATCCTTCCAGGGTATAGAGTGTTGACGCTAAGGTCTGTAAAACCTTCTAAACAACTACAAGTGTAAGTTCCACGAAGGTTGAAACAGCGTGAGTGTTCGGATCAGTCATTGAACTGACTACTTGTGCATTCGTCGAAATCTGAAAAAATTCAAATGCTTCTTAGATTTTTATAGTATATAAGTAACAGTGGCGTGCACGATAAAATACGAGAAGTAATCAGAAAATATTAATTTCATTTAAACATTGATAATTTTCGCTTAAAATGTTAGGTACAGCAGTGCGATCAGAACGAACATCTATATTATACTTTATGAATCTCTCAACTACCTCTGAGCCGCGAAAGTACCTTAAAACGATTACGATCTGTTCACCACAACTTTATAAAAGTTATTTAAATAGTAATATCAAAAATAATCACAAATATTCTTATTGTTACCTTTTGAAAATAAAAAACAAGGCAAACAAAATAACTTATTTGTGTGTACACAAACTGCTAACTAATAAAAACTATCATAATACTTTTTTTTAAAACTAATAACATTACCTTTCTTCTAGGTCAATCTCAACTGGTCACACACCTTGACTTTAAACTTATTTTAATTTTATTACCAAATGATAATAATGAAAATCTACTCGTAACTAATTTCAATAAACACATATCACCAGCACAGAGCTCACAGCTATAATTTTGCACAATTCGTTAATAAATTAATCCACTGTTTACTAATTAAAACTTACTTCACTTGCGCTTACTGCTTAGAAAGACCAATAACAATATTCAAAAACAACAAAATGGCGAAAAAAATACATGAACAGTGTACCGACCAATCAGAGCGTCCCGTATCATTTGACAATTAACGAACGAATGGAGATAGATGGCACTTATTAACAAATCATAAATCAAATATCGTTTTAAATATCTGTTAATATTTGTAATTCGTAATGTATGATTAAAATATGTAAGTAAGAATTTAAAAATATAGGTTTAGTTGTTATATGCGTAGGATATGCAGTGCTTATTTGCATCTATGGTATGCACGTGTTAGAAAATCTATTAAAATATTAATACATATATATTAAAAATATAAGTCTTATATACCTATATTGAAAACATAACTCTTAAATTATAGAAAATATTTTAGTAAATTACATTTTGAAAGTGGGTTCCAATTTAACAGTATATTAAACACATATTTGACATGTTACCGCTTTTGTAACTAAGTCTTATTCTTACTTTTTAATAATAATTCCTTAGTTATAATCAGATAATAATCTAAATACAATAAAATATATGTTTTTAAAGTTTTAACAGTTTTTAAACAAAGCTGACTCCAATATAATTATATAATAATAGTATATTAGACATTCTTTTGACAAATAATTGACGACGCAACACTTTCGTAAGTCAAATCCACACTATTCGATTATTTAAACTGTAAATGACAAGATATATATTTAAATACAAATAGTATATTTAATAAACATTGTATAATTATAGAACATGTATCCTAATACACGCCACTGAGTAATAAGACAGCCAAAGTAGTGTTTGTTGTAAATTTTCTGTATTTACAATTAACTGACTTGAGATTGTTCACTTACCACTGACATTAAGGCTCTCAATAAATTCTTCAGATCCGTAAATTTCTGTTCCACCAAGACTATAATCATTATTCCGTAGATATTTCTCTATAACTTCCTTCAGTCTGCTTTGGGAGCGTTCAAGTATTACGTAACGCTATTTTGGGGGAGGTGGGGTGGGGGAGGGGCTCGTAAACGTTAAGATCCGTTACAGGGGCGGGAGGGGGTGTCTCTAACAAAACGTTACGTAGCATTGTTTCTAAAAAAAATATTTTAATAAAAACCCCCAAACTGGCAACTCTTTTCATATACGTTACATTATGTTCACCAGATTGTATTAGTCTGGTCGATATTTTTATTTGTTATTCCAAGTTTGCAAATATCTTAATTGCTATTTTACTGGGAATACCTAGATTGCATTGTAAGTCTTTTAATGTTGCTTCCGTGGTCAGTATTCGTTAGTGTTTATCCGTGAGTTCATATTATTGTTTATACTGTAATTTCTTCAGAAGAGGGAGATTTGTGTCAATGATCTTTTTTCATTTAATAGATTAAAACTATACCAAACTATTACATATTGTTTTACGACTTTGGATGAAATTGATCACTTGAGTGTTACATAAGGTTTTGATAAGCTACAGAAAACGTTACTGTGCGTTACGAGGGGGGAAGGGGGGGTCAAAAATCTTCAAAAATTGCGTTACGTAATACTTGAACGCTCCCCAATTCCGTCGATATGTAATTTGTATCTAACACCAATTAAAATATATGTATAGAATCAATATTAATATATATTTAAAACGGCTACGAGTAAATAATAATATATCTGAAAATTCTAAAAACATAAAAGAAATATAAAACCAAAAACTGTCTTCACACTTAACTGCTGAGTCAGACCTGTGTAGAATAGACGAGTTTACCCAGAAGCTAAGGCGTCCTCTGATTACACCCTATAAAGATAATTATATTTTAATTAAACGACCACTTATGACACCGTCACATAACAAAGTGATGCTTATTTTTAATTATAAATGGTTCTTTGTGTAGTATTATTTATATAAAGTAACTTGTTTTTCTCCTACACCCCTCTGTTCAAGACGCTGTGTGTGGCGGGACCTTATAGAGGTGCAACACATCAGCACACGTCAGTTGCTGCTTCGACGTCGTGGTGCTGATACTATGCCTCTCACTGTTACCGCCAAACTGGACCCGATATATTCAATGTTAGATTTATTGGTGAGTAGGTATAATTGGTTGTAAATGGCCAAAGATGAAAGATGGAAACAGAAGAAACGGAAAAGATGGAATGTGTCTGCTAGTCGAGTCCTACTTGAAATAGAATTTTTATGTCTAACTCAAGTCAAACTCCCTTCAACATTCGTAAATCTGTATAATGTTTTATCTTTCTTTTGGAGCACGTTAAGAGCACCTCAGTTGACAAACATTTTTTGCTTACTAACCTTTGGTATTATTTTACTACAGCAAAATATTTGTAGAAGAAGAAGAAAACGGATGTGCCATAGTTAAAGGAATGAAGTTCCTTTAAACTTAATAATAGTTTTAATCGGTAGTAATCGGGTATAATTAGTCTGGGGACGGAATTATAACACCGGAATTATAATTAATTCGTAGAATAATCGTGCACGTATTTTATACTGGCACAACTAGTACCTAGTGGGGAGAGTGGAGGCATCGAATGACGCTCTCAGTGGCGTGATCGGTGCACGCGTCGTTGACATATTCTTGTCTTGTGATACGGTTTGAGATTATTTTTTTTTATAGTAAAACAATGAATACTTTTTATTTTATAAATAATTTAACCAACGTCGACTGTTACAGGTAACGATTGGTACGGTGTCTGTCGTACCAGTAATAGTCTGATCCTGTGCGATATAGCTCGTGGTCTAACTAGCGAAGTGAGTTATATTTTCTATCGAACTTGTATATAGTATTAAAAGTTTATAGTCATGAATACTTCATATACCATGGTCCGGTGGAGGGGAGCGTTTATATGCAGCTGTGGGTAGAGCCTGTCTGTTGCAGCGTGCTGGCGAACTTAGTGTGGTGGAGTACGGCCTCGATAGAGTACTACAAACTGTGAGTTTCGTATCTTATGGAGGTTCGTACTGAGCGTGTGAATCCTCACGTGCTCAGTGTCCGTATCAATGAGGGCAGGAAGACGGAGGAAGAACGAAAACACTTCGCCTATCTGCTGACAGACAGACGATTGCTGTTATTGGTCTTGTTACAGGTACGGAACATCCGTAGGATAGATGTTAGAGTTCCTTTGTTATGAAAAAAAAGATTGATGTCGTTGCATTATATTTATTAATATCAATGATGTGAATGTTGTAGGAGTTCAGTTAGGGCCATGGTGGCACGAAGCTCGGGTGGATTGGTTGGAGCTGACTGAGAGCGGACATCTGCTTCTGTTCCGTCATACTAGACGACGACTTGCACTTCTCCGTATTGATACCGGTGAAAAGGTAGCACATTCATATATATAGCGTAAACGACATAGCTGGATAAATTGAGTCAAATAAATATGATGTTTTATTGTCTGGTATTTCATTTTTTTAGGAAATTATCGGGAGCGGAGTTAGTTTCGTGCAATGGATAGAAAACAGTGTCGCTGTTGTAGCCCAAACCTCAACACATTTGCTGATTTGGTAAGATTTAAAAATATAAATTTTCACTTTTTTACGTTCCAATTCATTTAAAGTGTCAAGAGTAAGTATTATATATATGACATCTGACATCTTGACAGATGACAAGTGACGGATGTTAAGTTTATATATTTTCTAAGATAGTTTCTAATTTTCTATTATGTATGGTTTATGATGGTTAGAAAAGAGCGCGGGAATTGAAACGTTGACGCGGGCTTTTTGAAAATTTTAATTATTTAAATTAGCTATATAATATAATTTGCAAATTTTTGTTTAGTTTATTGTAACGAAGTAAAACTTAATATGTATATATGTAAGTGTTTATATGGAGAGATGGTGAAAAAACGTAAAAAGAAGGATTCGGGTGAGTCCTTGAATTTCAGCACAAGCAGCGATTCCGATTGCGAGGATTCGCCAGTATTGCAGGATGCAAATGCCTTCGCTCCCTTTAGGGTCGCTGATTATTGTCGGCGATACCCTGAAAATGCGGAAGCCAAGTCTGAACTCTTAGTATTTGTCGAAAGTACTAATGATGTCCCACTCGGTAATAGGGACATGATGTCGCTTAGTACTAGTTTTATACGCTCTGTGAAAGGTATACAATATTTAAAAAAATTAATAAATATAAGGTCGGTGTTGTTTTCCAGCTTGCGAATTTGGCAAATCCCTTTTTAGAAAATCCTACATATCTAAAAGAATAACGACTTAAATCTTCAATATCAGCAAGGGCCACCGAACTATCGGGAGTTATCTCTTCGGTTCCCACTCATCTATCCAATCACAAAATATATAAAGTAATATCAACAACAAAAAAGTCATTTCTTTCGACGCATAATGCGTAAAGTAAAAGGAGAAAATAACACCTTCACACTGCAACCTACTCAGAGCGTAGTAATAACTTTTGCGTCTGCTACGTCACTGCCGGACTATGTTCACATTAAGATGTGGCGCCTGCCTGTCTCCACATATGTCCCACCTATAAAACAGTGTTTTAAATGTTTACGCTATGATCATCTGGCTAAGTTTTGTAAAAATTCACCGCGATGCTTCATATGCACAGAGGGGCATTCTTTCAAAGAATGCAAGGTTAACATTGAAAAAGCTAAGTGCATTAATTGTAATGGCAATCACATTGCCATCTCTAGCCAGTGCCCTATAAGGCAAAAGAAAATCGCAAACAGTAAACCCAAGTCATATGCTGACACGTTAAAAGATTCATTAAATTTTCCCTCCCTTTATAAAAAATTAAATACCCAAGAAGTAATACAAGCAATACTATCAAATTCTGAAACTATGACTATTAACAGAATCTATAGTAAAAGTTATAACTGTAAATAAAACTCAAAATATAAGTATTAGTTCACAATTTATTAGCTCAACTATTAAAGAAACCATACAGGATAAAAATAACAAATCGTCACATTCAACCACCAAATCTTAAATAGTGTACAGTGGAACGCTCAGTCTGTTAAGTAACAGACTTGAGTTTAAAAAAATTTTATACAAAAATAATAAACATGTAGCTCTTATTTCAGAAACTTGGCTCAAGCCTAACATTCAATTTAATTTACGTTGTTATACCATTATTAGGAATGACTGCGCTAATGATCATAATGGCGTAGCAATATTAATTAAAAACGGTATACATTTCTCTAAACAAGATACTTTTTATGATGATTCGTTACAAAATGTAGTAATTATTATTAAAGTGAAACATAAATGCATTTCTTTGGTTAGTGTTTACAATTCTGGTAATAGTTTTCCTGCTTTTGAAAGGGCGAAGTTCGATCGTTTATTGTACAGTATTCCAAAACCGTTGATAATTGCAGGTGATTTTAAGGCCCATCATACTTTTTGGGGTTGTAGTCGCATAGATTCTCGGGGCAGAGCTATTATGGATTACATGGGTCATATATGACTTAATACTTTTAAATAATGGTCAACCAACAACTATAGGCTCTCATATTTGGAAACCAAACAGTCTATATTTAACTATGGTGTCTTCTTCTTTATTTCTTCCTTGTGACTGGCAAGTTCATCAGGACCCTTTAGGCAGTTATTATTTGCCAACTATCACAAAATTTACTCTCGTAAGAGATTAACATGAACCCTCTATTCCCTTGAACAACATTCCTTTTCACAGCAATCTGAAATTAGTAAATTGGGATAGTTATGACAAATTGTTAATAAAATGTTAATGAACTTTAAAGTTGACAATAGTGATCTCCTTGACTCATACAGAAAGTTTTGTTCAATTATTCTATTGGCAATCAAATTCTCCGGGCCCAGCTTAAACCATAACACAACTGATAGTAATAATAACCGTCCTAGAAAAAGGTGCAAAGTACCTTGGTGGAATGATAAATGTTCAAAAGTAGTAGAAGACTGCAAGAACGCCTACATTAATTTCAAAACTAGTCTTAATAGTAAAAATTACATTAATTTCAAAGGCGCACAAGCCTTTAAAAAACGCACTTTAAAAAAAGAACGTTGTAAAAGTTGGTCTGCATTCTGCTCATCAATAAATCGTTTGACATCTATAAATCGCATTTGGACTAAAGTAAATTCATAAAAAGCTTTCCGACTTCTAACTTATTTTCTGACCTCAATTGGGTTCAAACATTTTTATATAAATACACACCGGATACTGTTTCACAACAGATAAGTATAGATAATGTTCTTGGAGTAAATAGTGATAATTCATACATGATCGGTTGTTTTATTATGCAAGAGTTAAAATCTGCTTTAGCCTCAAGAAAAGATTCTTCATGTGGCCTGGATTGGCTTTCCTACAGGATGTTTAAACTTTTAAATGTTCAAACTCTATCTATTTTTTTAAGTTTATTAAATAGTTTATGGACGTCTTCTATTATCCCAGAGGATTGGAAAACTGACTGTTTGGTACCAATATTAAAACCTGGCAAAGACTTTAATTTGGCTAATTCTTATCGTCCTGTAATAGGAGTGTGTTGGAAAAACTTTCCAACAATTAATAAAACAGAGACTAATTTTTCACATAGAAAGTAATAATCTTTTACCTCACAATCAGTTTGGCTTTCATTGTGGTCCTTCTGCTTGTGAGAGTCTCTGTCTGGATATCCACGATGCTCGTTCCGAGAATAAAGTACTAGTTGGTGTTTTTGTTGACATTGTAGGGGCTTTCAATAATGTAGATCTGGACAAATTATCCTCAATATTATTATTACTGCGGGTACCTGGAAAAGTTGTAAATTGTATTTTTAATTTGTTGAACTACAGAAAGGTGTTTGTTAAGGTCAACAATCAGTTATTTGGTCCAAGATATTCTTGTAGGTGTGTATCACAGGGTGGTGTATTGAGCCCATTGCTTTTTATCCTATTCATACATCAGCTAAATTTAACTCTGGGGTGTGAAGTTTCTAATCTGCAGTTTGCAGATGATTTACAAAGATGTACAAAGTGTACAATCAGTCCTCAATGTAGCTCTCCTAAGACTAAAGAACTATTTTGATAGCCTTCGGCTGGAGGTCAGCAATGAAAAAAGTTTTTGTCTTTTGAAAAAATGGAATTAGAAATAGGAATGTAAATATTTTGTTCAATAATAATGTAATGTCTGTAGAGAGCTCTGTAAAGTGTTTAGGTGTTATTTTTACAAACAATTCTAGATGAATAAGTATGCTGAAACTCTAGAATCTCAAGCTTTAAATGCTTGTAAGTTGTAATGTTTTAAAATCTTTAACAAGCACATATTGGGGTGCTGATCCAAGGATTCTATTAACATTGTATAATTCATTAGTAAAGAGTCATTTTGAATATGCTTTTTTTTGTTTTGCAGGGGTAAGAACTATAGTAGATAAATTAGAAAAGATACAAAACAAATGTTTGCACATTATAATGGGTGCCATGGGAACTACTCCCATAGTGTCAATGCAGGTGGAATGTAATATACCTCCATTAGCACTTAGGTTTATATACTTACAATCAACATTTTTTGCAAGGTTGCTCTCCGTCAGTAATCATCCACTTCTTGTTAAACTGCGGGACACTATTAACAGGACTGCCAATATTAATTCATGTGTTTCAAGGTTTTTCTGAAACAGAACAAATTTCTAATAAACACAATATATTTTCTAGCATGGTATGGCCTTGTTACTTTGGGTTATATGAATCAAAATTTATGTGGATTAAAATTGTAGTCAAAAGTCTTGTAAAGTATAAGGAAGACATTTATAGGGAACTTGATATATACAGATGGGTCTAGGAACAATGAAGCAGTCTCTATAGCTGTCTATGATAGTCTGATCAAAAGTGGACTCGGTCATAGGCTGAATTCACTAACAAGCATATACTCCGCTGAATCCATAGCTGTATATACAGCACATTCAAACACAGACTCATCCTAAGTGGATTATAAAATCGGATAGTTTAAGTTTATTAACGGCACTACAAAATCCACAATTAAATTCAAAAACTAACTATATTGTATATAAAATAAGAGAGTTGTATCACCTGCTGTCTCAAAACAAGCAAATAGTCCTATTCACCTTGTTAGGATTGGTGTTTTTGACTCTTCAACTTGTAGATATTGCAATAATGCTGATGAAACCCTCGAACATATATTTCTTGATTGTCCACAGTTTAGTATACAAAGGATGGTCCTTGTAGACCAACTATTAAGTATTTTTAAAACTACTGAAGATATCCCGCGCTCCCTTCAGCAAATACTAAGCATTCAAGAATGCTTCTTGCCAGTTTATGGCTTTATTGTTTCTACTATAAATGAAATCTAATTGTTATTTGTACATAATGTGTATATAATAATATTTTTTTCGTTTTGTTTAAGAAATTTGTTTTTCAGCTATTTCAGCTATTTTCAGAATTTGACTGTTATATCGATTTTGACAAATTAATTATTGTACTAAAAATGACATTACAAGGACTTGACATTGAAAAAGGCGGAATGTAAAAAAAACAAGAATTTGACAAAAAAAATATATTTTAAATAAAGACATGGTTGCGGCCTTATAATTAAAAAAGGATTCAAGAAGAAAAATTAAAAGAAGACATGGCTTCGGCCTGATACAATAACTTGAGTCTAGAATAAAAAGGAGATTAAGAATTTTAAAAATAATTAAAGATACAAAATACAAAAGACATGGCTGTATGGGCTTTGTTCTCTTTGCCTGTTCTGAACGGAACGAACATAACCAAAAAAAAAAAATATATGATATCTGACATCTGACAAGTGACAGATGTTCAGTTTATATGTTGTTAAATATGTCAAATTCAAAGTTTACTTGTTATCAGGTACAAATATATGTATATTAAAAAATAATGATTTAAAATCTATTTAATCCCAAGAAATGCCAAGAAAACCATGTTATTGGACACGTTAACTGGAGTTAGAGCTTGTAGAATTTGAACGACAGAGAATTTATATGGAAGCCGGTAGGTAATATTAATCATCATATTCAACAAAAATACAAGGCTAACGCTGAATTTGCTGCAAATTTAGGAAGAGGATTTACAGGTTAGTTGTAATATATTCATTGTTTATGTTGTCCTTCTACCTGGCAATTTCCCAGCTTTAGCCAGGGTCCGCCTTAAATGTTGTGAATAGTTTTGGCTAATTGTTTTTACGACCAGCCGCCTGCCTGACATCAACCCTCTTCGAGAATGCATTTAAGTCAGTGATGTCTAAATACTCTTAGAAAGTACATATGACTCGGAAAAATCACATTGGTACTTGCCAGTATCCCGCGCCCTTGCCAGGAACCCGCGCCCTCATGCATGAGAGGCGGGCTTTTTAACCACTAGGCCACCACTGACTGTAAATCATTGTTTATATTGTCATTCATACAAAATGAAAGTCATGTCACCATTATATGTACTGTATTTTCACATCAAATAACTAATTCCTTGTAACAACTTTTTATCATATATCATTCCAGCTCGCTCAGTGAGGGACCGTTGGGTTAATATAAGGAGTACATTCAATCATAAGTTACGTCGAGTAGATAAGTCCAGAGACACAGCGAGCTCACCGTCGGAGGTGTATGTACCGAGCTGGCCACTGTGGAGACCGTTACAGTTCCTACAAACTATTAAACATGATAACAACCATTATGATGTGAGTTACTATATGTTTATCAAATAACTTTACTTGTGAGTTACACTTTATAATGAGAGTATTATAACAAGCACATCAAACAGTTGAAGTCATACTTTGTGGTTAAAGAACTTTATTTCTCATAAAGAACATACAATGTTCACTCAAATGAGATGTATTACATAATTTAATTTAATTTATAATTTAGTAAAGTAGTAACAAACTTATGTAATTCAAGAGTGCTTAATGTGCAATTAATCTAAGTGCTTTTTACAATAACTTAATAATTTCTTTTTAAAAATCGTAAAGGTTTTTTCATTAAATATTTCATTAGGTAATCTATTATATAGCTTACTTACTATCATTTGTCTGAATGATGGATGGAATTATAAATTCATTTAATTGAATATTTGTAATACTATTTTTAATATAAGCAGTATATTGTAAGCTCATGTACTTTAAACAACAAATTATTATTTGTTAAACTATTTTGCAATACTTTTTTTTTCAAACTTACTCTGAAGCATAATATATTTTTTTTACAAAAGAAACAGTTTTGAATACTAGTGTAAGTTTTTAGTAACAGATTGTTATATGTATGACGATCAAAAGTAAATTATGAGTTATTATTTAGTATTGGCAAATAATGTTCTGTTAGTAATAGTAGTAGTATAAATTATTGTTACATACTTTAATACATAAACATTATGTAGTGAGCTCGTTTTCAGTGTTTGTAGTTATTTACAGCTGATAGTACATTTAACAATTACTAGACCTCAATAGAACAGGTACTATTTTGATTTTAAAAACATTTTATACTAAATCCTTTTTTATGTATTGACACAGAGTCTTGATGTATGAAGTACAAACAATATAATATAATTAGAATCATCATTACTATATGAATGTTGGACAAACAAAAATCATTTTACGAAAAGGAATATAGAAGTTACATCACAACCACTAGTATATTGTAATTTTTGTATTAGAATTCCTATTATTGTGTTGAAAATATAAATGTTTGTGAGAAGTGTAATATTGAATAATTATATATATGTTTGAAAAAAATCCTTACAACTGGAATACACTAAAGAAAAGCCTAACACATTATAAAATGCTCTTATCATTATAACTATTAAATTGATCTTTATTATTAGACACTTCAATTTAAAGTATGTAATAATTTTTTTAATGCCAGGACAGCTGCATGTATATTCAGAAGGAAATGTAGATTAAAAGAAAAGTTAACTTAGGAAGATAGGCACAGTTTTTTAATAAAACATTATAAGAAAATGAAACAAAATCCTTTGTTTTATTGAAAATGAAACAAAGTTCTCTCTGAATCAAAATTTAAAATTCTATTTTATTATATATATTTAATTAATTTACATCATTTATATTATGATACTGTCAATGAAAATGTTTCTGTTCATTTTAAACTGTTAATGTTGTGAGTTACTCATAAAACTTTAAACTCATAATTACAAATCACAAGTAAATCATTACAATAATTATGATGGACTCTGAGTCTAGTACTTTACTATTTAATAAGTCTAACAATTATTTTTTACTAGCTTTCCGCCCGCAGCTTCGCCCGCGTGGAGTTCGGTTATATCGCGTTTCCAAGAGAACCTTTCAAAAGTCTGGGATAAAAACTATCCTATGTTCTTTCTCAAGATTAACTCTATCTCTGTACCAAATTTCATAAAAATCAGTTCAGTGGTTTAGGCGTGAAAGCGTAACAGACAGACAGACAGAGTTCCTTTCGCATTTATAATATGTATTAGTGGGGATAAAATCCAAGCAAATCCATAATTACTGACCATATTTGTAAAGTGATTATTATTTCAAAATCAATAGAACTATAATAGATGTTGTCATTTCTTTTTATTTCAGGATTATACATCACAAGAATATAAAGATTCAGCGACAGATATCGAAGTGAAGATAGAAGCGAGTGAGTGTGAAGAAAATATAGGAATAAGACAGAGAGTACAAGGAACAGACAGACCGAGAAGAAAATATATACATAGAAGACTTGATGGAGGCTGTGAGACCTTTAGTGACTATAGATAGTATAGATAGAGAGACGAGATACTGGTTCATAGGCAGACATGTGACGGAGAGACTGAACTATATGAACAGACGCGACGCGGAGAGTGCGCGGAGAGATATAGTGGAGATGATTGAACGATAGAAGAGACGGGGAGGGTTATAAAATTAATAGAATACACCGCCTGGGGCAAGTGATGATGATCTTGTTGTATGAAATAGATAAATGTATTGACATTAACTTCGAGAGGTCCTTATACAGGGTGACTGGTGAATTACTATCGATATTTGAGGACGTGATATTTGACGATCATATATGACAAAATAAAAATTAATATAACATAAATATTAATAAACTTCTAAGTAAAGTTAACCAAAAGTTGTGTAATTAATTAGGCATCGTGTGAACACCCTACAGATTAGGTATACACTGACACTCACACATACGCGTGTCGTGACGTAGTGTTGTATCAGCACGTCTCCGCACGCGTCCACACTTGAACATTTGGAACGTGTCAACACTTTACTTATTATTACGGAAATTTTGTCAAAAATTAAGTGCCTATTTTTTTTACATAATTCGAATGAGAATCATGTACCGAGTATGCTCCTTAAATATTGATAGTAATTCACCAGTCACCCTGTATACAGTGGCGTGCACAGAGATTTGGGGTAGAGTAAGCAGAATATGTTTGAAAAATAAAATACAAATTTTCATCATTGTAATTAAATGCACTATAAATAACAAATCTTATAACGCTTTGGAATAGAACATTTAATAATAAAGAACATTATTTTAATAATCAAATTACATTGTTTGTTATTTTTATGTTAAATTAGCTTTTATTGGTGAAAGAGCAGCAGTTGCATCTGTTTTTAATTCAATGTATCGCTTTCTAAACTATACTAATAGTTTGGAAAGTTTTAATTTCAAGTTATTCTTTTAGAATAAAACTTATTTTCAAGGGCTACTGATTTTAATTTATTCAGAAAATGTTGATTAATTGTTAATATTTATTATATTCATTCATAATTTGATTATGATTCACGTATATATACCTATATGTTAAAAAATATTTTTTTTTGAGAAGATTTCAAATAACTGGATAAGAACAATTGCTAATAGAAATGAACAATTACTTTTTATTTTAGTATTACCTTGATTTATTTAAAATGAAAAAGTCCCGCAAATATGTAAATGTTTTTTGATAGTAATGAATGTACACATTTTTTTTACTTAATTTTTTTTCAATTCCATTGGGATTAATTTTGAATACGAATACTTTTACTGTAGTGTTAGGCTTCTTTACCAAGTAGTTTGAAATAAATATCGAAATAATTGATGTATGAATTTATTTGATGTGAATAATTAATTATTTTATAATTCAATACACTTTTAATATAGAATAACATTACCAAGAACACAACTATAATTAAAAATGCAGTTTTCGTATCAATATTGGACTTCATTATTTAACTTTCAGAGAATTACGCTTGCAAATAAAGTACAGAAAATATTTGCCAAAATTAATAAAGATACCGTATTTATTAAGCCCACTGACCCGGTTATCAGTATCAATGTCTGTTATGAGATTTAAGGATCAAATAAATGTCGAGAAGAATATACACAAAGCTAAGTTACATTCATATAACTATGCTGTCGTTTCTTATTATCTTGTTTTCATCCGACCACAGTTCATTGATATGATTCAATGTTAATAACATAATTTAACGACAGAAACGAGACACAAGATATAATAACAATAAAATATAATAATAGATAAAACATACTAAATTATATACAAGATTCATTTATGTCAGCAACACGGACCCGCTTGAAACTATAAACTCAATTGAAGTTTAGGTAAACTAAGCTTTACATTATAGAATATGAGTAAGAATAGTAAGGTAGAAAATTAACTACTTTTCGTCGTGACAGTTATCAGAATCTTTTTTTTAGTCAGACACGGTTAACGTCTCCGTTAAATGAATGAGTTAACTAACAAAGTTGGGTTCATCCATTCTGAAGAGAACACAAACAGGGCTTAGACTCGCCTTACTTGAATTAATTTATAGAATAGATAAAGATATACATTTTAAGGTTTAAATATTTTATATTATTAAGATACTTACTTTATTGAACAAAATAATTTGTCTTTAAATAAGTGGAATGAAATTATAAAATAAAGGCAGTATAACTTAAGATTTAGCTACAATAGTTGATACGTCAAATTCATAAAACCTGTGAGCCTCATAATTACCTTGAGTTAAATAAATAATTAGCCTACGGAAATGACCATTGTTTTACATCAGATATATTTATTTTGAGTAAAATTAATAATGAATGGGTTAATATTTCCTATACATTATAAGTATCGTGTTACGTCCTGTCATATTGTTTTCATTATACAAATATATTTTTAAGGACTTCATCCAATGACTTAGTTAAACTAATGGTTTAAATTACATCAAATCTAAATCCTCGTAAGGTACAGCCACAATGTTTCTTCATACACTATGCACTTCCTTAATGTAAAATCTCTTTATACAACTACAGTAGGCGTTTGTTAACGATACGTAAATATTTGTTCTAAAGATGCAAATACCTTTTCGTTACTGAATACTTAGAGGCCAAAATACAGCATGTTAACCAAGTAATTTCTGATTTAACAAACCACACATTCTCTCCCAAAAAGTCACACATTATTATATTCCTATTATGTACATATTTATGTCAATTAACTTTAACTTACATAATATTCATATCGTAAATACAGTAGAGAAGATTGAGTTCCTTTACATATGATCATGTGAAATACACTTTTTATTTTATTTATATAACTAGCTTTCCGCCCGCGGCTTCGCTCGCGTGGAGTTCGGTTATATCGCGTTTCCAAGAGAATCTTTCAAAAGTCTGGAATAAAAAGTATTCGACATTCTTTCTCAAGGTCAACTCTATTTTTGTACCAAATTTCATTAAAATCAGTTCAGTGGTTAAGGTGTGAAAGCGTAACAGATAAACAGACAGAGTTACTTTCGCATTTATAATATTAGTAATACTTTCAAGTAATGTGGCGTTGAGTTGTCGTAATGTACTGGGCCAAAATAACACCATTGAACATGAGTCAACTTTGAGGCCTATTCATATATATTATGGTATGCAAAAAATAATTTAAAAACTAATGAAAAGAAAGCTTATTTATAAGACTAAATTAATTAATTAGTTTTACAACATAACAACGACTTTCATGTTTTGGGGTTTGGAGACGGTTTTATATGGAGCTTTCCTACTGTGCGGTGGCGATGCAGAGTACCTATTCATTAAGGAACTTTAACTTCAAAAGCCATTTTTTTTAACTTGATACACCCAAAACTTCTAAATATGATGTTCCTAGGTTCAGTGGTTAAAATTTTGTATACAAAAAGTTTTGCTTCATAGTTCCCGTTCCGTTCCGTCCCGTTCCGTTCCGTTCGAATTTCGGGAATTCCATATGTAGAATTTCACCCCCACGATGGTAAAAATAACAAACGGTTTTAAATTTCAAAAACGCTAGAACAAATTGCTTTTTTCATTTCAAGATCCTAAAAATAAAGTTTCATGGTTTTATCTTCTAAAATTAAGTAATCCCATACAAATTTTCAACCCTTATTTCACCCCCTCACTGGTCTAAATTTCAAAAACGCTAGAACAAATGTTTAAATATATCCTATCATCAAGTGCTTAAATATAAAGTTTCATGGTTTTATCTTTTAACATTAAGAAATCCCATACAAACTTTCAACCCTTTTTCAACCTCTTCATCCTTTTTTTCGCAATAAAAGGTATCCTATGTCTTTTCTCAGGGTCTAAAGATTGTCTGTGCCAAATTTCATCAAAATCGGTTGAGAAGTTAAAGCGGGAAAGCTTAACAGACAGACAGACAGACAGAGTTACTTTCGCATTTATAATATTAGTTGTGATTGACTTGCTCCCGTATCCCAGTGACGTTAACATAGAGCCTACATCGCATGCTGGCCAGCTGAGCGCGATGAGCGGCATCCACGCGACTTTTTTCTAATACTTGCATTTTTAAACTCGTGATATCTTCGGAATGAAATGTCCGAATTGAATAATTCAAAGAGTTATAAAAAGGTATTGAAACCGTATTGAATATGAAGTATTTTTTTTTATAAGGATTAATACCAATGTACAAATAAAGAGCCTTTTCAAGCGGCGGCATATAAATTAATTTTTTAGAATAAAAACCCGCTTACTGTAACATAACTACATATAATATTTAGACATATGCTGTCGCGACACTTTTTGTAGATAATGATGAGTTCTGTAAAGTCGTAGTAAATGATTTGGTTCTATCATCAATAGTTTTCGCAGCCCACGCGACGTAAGGAATTTTTCAGATCATTTTTTTACACCTTGGTTTACATTATTGGAGTTTTAGTAAGGATCCCTAATTTTTATTTATAAATATTATAGCTTATATTACTCGGGAATAATGTAGCCTTCCAAAGGTGAAAGAATTTTTGAAATCGGTTCAGTAGTTTCGGAGCCTATTCATAACAAATAAACAAACAAATCTTTCCTATTTATTAATATAGAAGATAATAATAGTATCATAATGATAACCTAGTCAGGACTGAGTATGGTGTTGAATAAATTTCTGTATAGCAATGATAAAAAATTCACTACAATTTTTATTAAAGTCAGTCATTAAAACTCACAAATACCAAGGAGTCAAGTCAAAAATGAGTATAAATATACAACGGTACATATATAGTCAAATAATACGTGTCGTAAAATGCGAAATATGAAACGAATAATTTTAGGAATGGTACAGAGGTTTCGTTTAAATAGTGACACTTATTGAATGCTACGTCAATATAATATTCCGTATTCGACTTTCTTTCATTCAATTTATTTTCTAATAATTCGAACCAATAAATTACCAACCTTATCCCAAACATTCATTTTACGGCGCACCATAATAAGATTATGAATGTATGTATTCCATTTTGTGTGTATAAGAATAATATTTTTTTCCAATATGTTGGGTAAATTTTGCCTATTTTCATATATTTTGTAGGTCAACATACATTATATTTATAGTTCATGGTATCATCGTTTTATTCAATGACTGATTTATTGATATCGGTTCTTTTATTTTAAAGATAAATTACTCACAAATTTAAATATTGAATTTATATGAAATAAGAATCAATAGTGAGAATGTCATCCATCTCTGCTTATTTATTGGATTGAAAACTGACTATAATTTACAAAACTTCTATCTTATCTTACTTTTGGATACCTCATTTCGTGAAAATTTTGAGTTAATACCTTAAAAACATATATAATTTTGGGATTTCTAATGTTTTCTTAATATTTTTTAATGATTCTTTAACGTTTTTTTACATAACTTTTCAAGCTCTGGTATATATTATACCTATATATTATAAAGTAATGTGTATCAAATTTGTAATGCAGATTAGTTTGTTCTGTGACTTGAAACTCCAAATAAATTATATATTTCATAACTTTACTATAAAAAACATACTAAAATGTTGATTCTGTATAAAGATGTGGATATAGACATAGGTAGGTACAGTTTCTATTGATATGCATCTTTGATATTTTAAAAACATTATATTTTTGTAACTTATAAATCAGCTTTTTTCTTAATTGATATTTTGTTTTTGTTTCTTAAACAAGTATTAAATCTTTTACTAGTCTGCAGAAGATTTGTTGTTAAAACTATTTTGTTTATAATTTATAAACCACTAAAACATTTTTTTCCAATCAAATATATTCACTAAGTTCAAATATTATTTTTATAACCCATATTTATCTATAATATTATATCCTAGTAATATATGTATAAAAGGACCAATTGAACTGTCATAAAGAGATCGGATTGATGAAGCTGAAGATATAATAAAAAGAAGACGAGATAAAGAACACTTGAATTGATGACTTGAGAACTATTGATTGTTAATAAAAGATGGTAAATTAACAGATAATATTGAATATTATATACTTTAAGTCCACGTTTGTAAAATAAATATTAAATAAACAAATAAAGCAGCTACACCACATAAATAAAAGGCTGTATGGAGTTTATTCCAAAACATCCAAAACTATGTTAAGCTGTAACACTATAAACTTCTCTTTTTATAGGTTTTCTCTTACTTCTTTTGCATCTTACGACTATTTGTATCATAAAACATTGTTTTTTTTTTTTAAAAAAAAAAAAACATTATTATATTATTTATATATTATTATAAAAATTATACTTCCTATATTATTATAATTATACATCCGATAAGATTATGACTTATCTTATTTCAAATATTTATTTCAGAATTTAGAGTAAATGTTATTATTTAATTTAAAACACTTGTCATATAATCATGTCCATAAAAACTGAAATATTTAAGCCACAATCCTCACCTCGTGCAAGTAGAGGTAATTTGGCAAATGCTCTGACTGGGATAAACCGCGTCTTTTGAGCCAAGTCTTGAAAATTACTCCAAATTTGTTCTGAATGCGAGTGAAGGTAAAATATACAACCGAGAATTGAATGTGACTGGTTCATAACATTAACAAGGGGAACTATTCTCAAAAGAAGTTTAAATATCCGAATATAAAAAAATATATAATATTTATATATTTTATTTATATAAATATTTAGAAATAAATTACGTTTGGTGGCAGCGAAGGATGCAAGAAAAATCCGTTTTACTTACAAAATATATTCAATTACCAATTAAGACTTAAATTTAACTACTAGCTACGGCGGGGTCTTTAAGTCAGCGATTGACTTAAGACCCATTCTATAATTAAGTCTTATAACTAACTACATACTAAAGAGGTGTCTGTAAGTCAGCGGTTGACTCCAGACTGAATATATGTAAAAATCCCATTCTTCATTCTCACCGATGGTGCAAGGCGTGTGGTGTCCACTTCACTTTCCCAGTCCCACCGATGGCTCAGAGTCAGCATTCCGTACTTTACACCATTGTTATACCGAAAACTTAATATCGGGTTATGCTTACGTAACAAATATTGAAACCAATCTCCCATTGAAATACATTAAATTAATTAAATTTAACTCTGTCAGCCAGAATGTTGTTTGTTTGTATTCGGACTCACAGTATTTAACCAAAGTTTCTCTAAATTTGTTTTTCATAATGTCCTACACTCATCTATTCAAGACTGTTATCAAGTGGTGTCTAATGTCTGTCCGTTTAAAATAACTAAATTGCTTTAAACTCATACAATGTTGTATTTTATCATTTCTTTTAAGTGCTTTGACTATTAAAGGTTTGAAACAAACTGTCATCATTTTGGATTACAATTTATAATTCTACATATAAAACAGCATTGAAGTTTTAACTAAAAATTCTTTTTATTCATATTACTATCCTTTTAGTTGAGTTACCTTGCCCTAAAAAAAACATATTTTTGTATACTGTACGTATGTTTACTTATAAAAATATCATTGTACAAACCTTTTATTTAAATCTTATTTCAACACAAACTCCTCGTTAATAAAAGTTAAGATCGTTTCAATAAAAGGTGCACTATTTATATGGTTTTATATAGACGGAAGTATTCCAAACATCCTGAACTAAAACTATTAAATGGAATGAACGACCTTTGTTGTCACAATTCTATTGCCTGAAAACTCCTGGTGAGGTTTTGTAGTTATGAATGCGTTTTAGCAATGTTTAAATTCTACAAAAATCTTGTGTCGAAAATAAAAATTAGTTGTTGGAAAAAAGAACATACTTTACCTAATCAGTGTCATTAATTATACGAATGAATGTCTATATTTATCGTAGGTATAGTAAGAATACCATATATTATAATTTTAATACTATACAGCTATTGATAAATGCAAGTTCATTATAAGACAAAGCATGATATATCAAGCATCTACACTGTGAAAAGACGATTCGATCATGAGATGAAATAATGTTAATTGTTCATGTAGATAATTTAGTAAAGCTTTCAATACTTTTAACACTAAGCATTATAAGAAACATCTACTAAGTTGCATCATCATTGACCGTACAGTATTGGGCTTGTTTCATTCGTTTCAGTTCCCAAGTAGCTAGCTCTATGCGATCGTGGTGACTAGTGGTGATTGAATGGGAATTAACTTATTAGCATCACTTTGTGAAACTAAAATATGTATAAATACTTGATTACATTCTCTAATAAACGATAATAATCAAATGTATTTGAAATATATACAGACTTAAAACAATGATACCATTTTATTGATGATAACAGCTTTGGATTGGAATTGCTGCTTTATTTATGTTTGATATCTATTAGTTACTTAACGAGCAATTACATTAATTATTCAGGAAACTTCCCGTTTACTCCTAAGTATAATTTGTGAGTTTCAACAGCTTCATCTAAAATATTTGATGCTCATATTACAAATTACATGATATTTCTAAATAAGCCTTAGCTTTATGCTACTGATTTACTTCATATTTTATTACGACAAATTATAGCAGTACAAACAAATAAGTAGCTTGAGAGGGATTATTAATATATATTTTGTCTGGAGTAATAAGCATTTAAGATATTTATTTGTAATAAAAGAAATTTTTATCGAATTTGTGAAATAATTCAGAAAGAGGGTACAATATTTGAACTACATATATTATCATAAACAATTCCAGAAATGTAATATTTAAACAATTTTCTCAGAAATAAAAAATGTGTCCAGATGATACACGTCTTACAGTAGTTTCTAATAATAAATATCATCTGAAATAAAGGGATATCAAAATAATATTTTATATAATCAAATAATCTCTAACGATCTCTTTATATATTGTAATGGTATTAATTATTAGACGTACTTAGGACTACATCAGACGGGTATAAAAGTACATCGTTAATAGAACGTCTCAGATGTGTCACGGATTGAACACAAAAACCAAATGATTTATTTAAATGTCACGTGACTGATAGCGACTCAACCAAAGAAAACGGATTAAAGTGGAACGAGACATTTAACATATTGTAAGATACCATACAAGAATATTACATTAGGAAAATAAGTAAGGATTCGAAGATTATACCAAATAAAAATAATGATTTAATTTTTATCGATACGTTAACTGAAATAACGTAGAACTGAAAGAATTGATCTGTGATTAAATGTTTTTTTAGCCATTAGGTATAGGAAAGAATTATATGAAATGTAATAAAAAAGGATAAAGTTGATTAATCTGTTGAACTAAGGATTATTCTTTGGTAGACACAATCCTTCATGGACATGATTTGACATTACTCATTATAATACTCTGAAAGACTGAGTA
This sequence comes from Danaus chrysippus, assembly GCA_916720795.1. NCBI lineage: Eukaryota > Metazoa > Arthropoda > Insecta > Lepidoptera > Nymphalidae > Danaus > Danaus chrysippus. The sequence goes on along the minus strand of CAKASE010000077.1, from coordinate 3,300,451 downwards.
TTGTTGTCACGCTAAAATCAAATGCTTAGTTATTTATATAAAAGTAATCAAATTTTAACCATACTGTACTACACAATCGAAGGTTTAACACAGATCGCAGAACAGAAAACAAAAAATAAACTTAAATACTGTGTAACGAAATATTTTGAATTATGTGTATTCTGGTATGTGAACTAGTAGAAGTAAAAAAAATATTATTAATGTAACAAAGCCATTTCTTACAAGAGCAGTCATCATACATCACAAGTATAATTAATTTGAAAGAGAACGTTTTAATGACTACTCCCTTATCCTCAGTGACCCGACCTCTTGTTATATATTTATGGAGCAAAAAACCTTTCCCCAAGTTATGATATAATACCTTTACTTACATTTTTTGTGCTGTAATAGTTTTAAAGGGGTTCTATGGTTCTTGAAACGTAACTATAATTAACGATTTTCACTTTTGTTGAATAGTTTACACGAGAAATAGACAAACATACTCAATGAATAGTTTCTCATTGCATTTAGTAATAGAAAAGGTTTTATAATAATTTAACCGCAATAGATGTATTTATAATACAGTAGGACCTCGATTATCCGGACTAATTGTTGTCGGTAGGCATCCGGATAAGTGAAAGTCCGGATAATCCAATATATGAAGAAAAACGGGCTTTTTGCATATGTACATATGTAGTCTGTACCATACATATGTAATGTTAGGTGTTTAGTTAAAACAACAAATACATATGAGCGAAAATCAACGTTTATTAAGAAATTGTACATAATGTACGTATAAGTGTGATAAGTGGCGTGGCGTTGTGCAAGTTCTGACATGTTAATCTATTCATACAATAATAAAATTGTAGAAAAGTGCTGTCTGTACATTGAAAATAAAAATAAAAAAAATAACAGGGATTATTGTTATGTCGATGTCGAACCCAAAAATGTAATTAACTTTTTTTTCGTCTGTTCACGCTAATCTAAGAAACGGCTGATCCGAGTTGGATTCGGTTTTCACGAATATATTGTGGTATGCTTCAGTTATGCTTTAGTGCTTGTTTCATGTCAATCGGTTCATAAATAAAAAAGTTATGTCAAATTAAAGAACTGAAGAACTGCGTTCAATATTCGACCGGGTGTGTCAATTGTACATATGTGGCTCTGTCCCGTGTTAGCAATCCCAGCAGCCTGTATGCTTTCACCCCCGATGGCCATACGTCTAATATTGTATATAGAGAAGCATTACAGTAAAGTAGGTTTTTTAGCTACCCAAAATGACTGTGATTATGATCCAAAATAAAAATAAGAATATATTTTTAAAAAAAATGCTGCATATAGTCACTATTCCACGCGAACGAAGTCGCGGGCACGGCTAGTATTAGAATAAACTCGTCGCGATTGGCAGTCCGGATAATCGCGAATTCGGATAACCGAGGTCCGGATAATCGGGGTCCTACTGTAATATAAAAGTTTCACTGTATATACATACTACACTAAGTACAAGCACGTGTTTTTAATGATTCTTATATGTAATTAGCTTTTCATTTTCAATATAAGCCTATAATTGAACTTATGTAGAAAATGTAAAATAAATAGTATGCTTTCAAAAGACGTTCGAAAATCTACTCTTGGTTAAAACGTCAATTTAAAGAACAATATACTAGTATATAACATTGCCGACCATATCCGTTTGCAATCAGGCCATTTAATTAAAATAATTATGGGTATGGCTTCTGTAACTTTTTGTAAATGATTGATATCTCGGGCCCCACGCTACAAGTCTCCTAGTGTGGGGTCCAAAGATAATCGAAATTTTAAGATTTGCTAAAACCATAATGCACCTCAACCAATAGAAGGCACTGTAATAGTTTAAGTTTAAGAAGATTAATTGTATCTTTATATGTTGATCGATTATTGTGTAAGCATTGTGTTTTTTCAATAAACTTTATTTATTATTTATATAACTCTTAAAAGTAGTAACGACCTTAAATAAAAACATCTTAGATATATTAAATAACTCTTAAACAGAGTTATAATATCGATGTTGATACGAAAAAATACATATATCGGAGTTGGTGAGTGAGTGATATATTGTAATTTAGATTTGTGTTGTTTCGCTTAAGATAAATTTAATACATTATTATTTTTTTATTTCATCGTTTGGCAATAAGGGTTTTATATTCTCAAACATATCGAACAATTCAATGTTATCTGATTACCTATGAAAAGATTAAAAACCTTTTATTTGTTTCGAGCATAATTGTTTTCTGATTTTACAACATCTGAAACTTTTTGAAAACTAAAGGTGGTTTATAAATCACAACCGCCGTTATTTAATAAAAGAATAAAAAATCAATAACAATCCCTGCATCAATAAAACTGTAATGATTCTATGTCGCCATAAATATTCTTTATACATATGATTCTTAGAAATTAATATTCGTTACAAAAGAAAGTAAACAGTGAATAAGAATGAAAAATAGAAAATTAAAAGTAATTTAATACAGAAACGTAGAAAAGAAAATAAAATTATAATATAATCGAAAGTCGTGTCATGAATAAGTCTTATAAAATAAGTGAACATTAAAGGAAAGAATCAATAAGGAAGTAATGTGACAGGCTTATGAAAACAACTTGCCACGACACAAACACTTAAACAGAGAGACAAATTTTAAAAAAGAAACGTAGCTCTAAAGGATTTGATATTGCCATTCTTGTTTATCTTTCATCTAGCAATTAATGTACAACAAATTATCAACACTTAAATTGATCCACAACACTTAATAATGACGGCATAAATATCCCAGAATAAAATCAGAACAAAACGTTGATTTTAAATTAAGGAATAAAAATGTTTATTTTGTGTCTTGATTCATCCTCTTACATATTAAAAAACTCTTCTTTTATACTTCAGATTTCATGCTTGCTTAAAATTTTAAATCAAAATACATTCTAACATAAGTAATAGGACTCATAAATTTTGTTTTAGTTAAGTGATTTTTTTTTAAGTATTACTTCATGAATGTTTATTAAATTACAAGTTAAATTAACAACTTACTTTAAATTAACCGCAGTATATACCTACAGTACTGATGAAGGAAAATCAATTCAATTAATGTTTTCAAGTAGTTTTGAATGTACGTTTGTTAGAAACCCTCCTGCGGTTATCAAAGTTAAATGTTCGGATGAGATCAATAACTAAATACTTATGTCATTTCTGTGGTTCATGTACTAGAGTGATCAAGCCTTTCATTATGGAATCGTTTTCCAGTGACAAATAATTATTTCTATGTATATCTGTATATTTTATTTACTTTAACGTATTTCTATAATGAAGAAGGAAAAAAAAACTGCACCTTAGAGGATTATACAATACTAGCTCTTGCCGCGACTTCGTCCGCGTGGAGAAATGACTTCCGGCAGATTTTTGGTTCTTCCCACTTAGTTCCCGTGCATGCGGCGTTTTCGGAATGGTCGAGTTCCCGTAGAATTTTTAGGATAAAACCTATGTTTTTTTTATTCACAATGACCACTACTCTTAACCAACAACATATTTTTTTGTTTATTTGAATAAAGATTAATATTATTATGTTGATACAACTTAAACAAATTATTTCGACCAAATTAGGTACCATAAAAACGGTTTTTGTGAGTTAATCTTAAAAGAGAGACATATACTGTCGTGAACTGTTGTTTAGATCATTAAAAGAGCTATTATTCTTTAATACATATTTTTTGTGTATCTTGAACCGTTTACACGGCGCACGCAACGGAAGGCTTCAAAGATGTAATAATTTCTCCCGTTTTTTACACATTTACCACTATATCTTTGCTCCTATTAATTGTAGCGTGATGTTTTATAGCCCACAGCCTTCCTCGATAACTGGACTATCCAAAACAAAAAGAATTATTCAATTCGAACCAGTAGTTTCGGAGATTAGCGCTTTCAAACAAACAAACAAAAAAAAAAACTCTTCAGCTTTATAATATTAGTATGGATATAATCTTTGAGTTAAAAGTATTAAAAAGTCACTTGAGAAGAGTCTTTGAGTTGGTAGGAATAAACTTAGTAAGATTATAATTTCAATATAATTTCTTTTGAGTTTCGAGACCAGAAATTATACAACATATTTGATATCAAATCTAATATATTGTTAATTTGTACTAGCAGAATGTTTCAAACAAACTGTATTTGATTGAAAGCAATCTAACTTTATTTGTTTTCAATCGTTTATAGTTAAATAGTTTTTGTGTGCATTATACAAGTTTCTTCTCAGGGCTTTACGTGCAGATCTTATTTTATGTCTTTATCAAACCCAATTTTAGTGATTCTTTTGTTAAATGCTCGTTATTCATATATTTTACAATTTGTTTTAGACAATATTGTGTGGTTCAAAGTTTACTGAAATAAATATTGATTTTCTTACATTATGTGTAGAAATAAAACAATTTTATCTTTGTTACGACAGTTTCAATATGTAATAATATATTAAAAGCTAACAAAACCCAACAATGCTTCATAATTACGTACTATGTGTAATTAAACTTTTAGAGAAGTTATTGCTTGTCTGTCAAATACACTGCAAAGGAATGGAAATGTTCAATTACTGGTTAGTTAAACCATCAGTCTACATCTAATCAAATGTTAATAAACGTGTAACAAAGGCTTTGTTCAGTAACGTTGTTAGGAAAGTGTAACCGCCTAGAGCGTTGAATATGAAGGGTAGACCAAAGTAACCGATAAGAATATAGAAAAAAGAAGCCAGAAAGAGAAAAGTGGGCTTGGGCTTTATATAAAGTGTGATATAATAAAGACATAAACGATGTAATGGTCATAGAATCTAAATATTCTGTTATTATTTTAACTGCCTGTTATAAGAGTCATGCTAAATACTTTACTTACTTCATACTCAGGAAAGTGATGTTCAAAAGCTTTTTGAGGCTAATACAGCAGCTAACATTTATAAGATTTAGATTAAAAGTTTCATAGTTTATTCGTAATTTAATATATGATCTCTTTACTAAATTACTAAACTCCATACTATTGTATGTCTTAGTAAATCTAAGGCAATGAAAAAGTTCTACTCCTGTTTTACAAGAATATAGATAAATATATACAAGTTTCATTTTTGAAATAACAACGCAACATTTGGACGAACTTAACGGAACTTTCACAGGCACGTTGCTTATATAAAAGGAATATGTTAAACAACTTTTATTTTATAATAAATATGTATTTATCATTACTCATATTAAATAATGAAATTAGAAGCTATGGGCATATCTTGAACAGTTGTAGATTACTGTAGATGTATAATATACAGTGATAAAATATAATGGTTCCAATATAACTCTTATGGCTTTTATAGAAAATAGAGAAACTAACACAGTTATAAGCTCAGTTTGCGACATCCTTTATTTTTTCATTACAATTTAATAAAAAGAAATAATTGACAGCTATTGTTGACTGAATCCGAGTGATGATGTTCGACTATTTGGTGATGTCTATCGACAGGTATTTATATAAATAAAAATAGTTGAAATAAATACTAAATTCGTTAAATATTTAATGAAATCTAAGATTTTCAAGAGTACTCATTTAAATGAAACTAAAATTTTCGGATTTATGTACTACACGATATTTTATTTTTGACTATAAACAAAAACGTCGTTAGTATGTAGTTTATAGTCAAAAATAAAATATCGCGTAGTTAATCCGAAAATATTAGTTTCGTTTAATATTTATTTATCTTAGTATAGAATATTTTCATATAAACAAATATTTAGGGAACGTTTTTGCTGTGGTATTTTTTTAATCACTCTCTTTTACTGAACACATACGTTAACTAAATATCATTTTTATACTACAACTAGGTTCCTACTATAAATATAAACAAGATATTTTTTAACATTTCATTCGCCAAAATAACATACAAAATCGTTTTTATTTATTAGCCATGTACCTAATAAATTCTCTTTATTAATATAGTTTCCTTACACATATAGATTATTGAATATAATTCCACAATTTTTTTTTTTTTTGCTTATTACGACTTTTTAAATATTTTTGGTCATTGGACGTGTATAGACACTAAGTTGTTAGGCCTAAACTCGCACACGTATACTTTTATAAGTGAAGCACACGGGTGCAAGCGATGGCTTGATCATTGCTTAACAACAAAAGCAGCGTTAGATTCTGTGCATAATATATATGTGTTATATGATGTATTATGGTCCGACCATTTCCCTTTGATTGTTGAATGTAATTTTAATGTGCTGTTATCGAAAAAACCTGCCAATAACATATGCCAGAATATGGTCTTATGGGGAGATAGAAATGCTGAAGAAGTTGAATTATATAGAAAAGAATGTAATGATAGGTTAAGTCAAATACAATTCCCAGAAGAGCTTCATAACTGTTGTGACCGCTCTTGTAATGATTCCATGCACAAGGATGTTGTGACAAGGCTGTACAGTGACATAGTTAAGGCTTTAGTGGAGGCCTCCGTGGTGGGTCGTAAGTGTAAGAGGCGTATAGTAAGAAAGAAGGTTATAGGCTGGAATAGACATGTTGCTGAAGCGCACGGGAGGGCAAGGCAAAAATTTGAAAGTTGGTGGTTGTTCGGAAAACCAACTCATGGCTGTATTTATGAGGAAATGTGTGAGGCAAGAAAAATTTTCAAATCGCGTTTAAAATGGTGTCAAAACCATCAAGAACAAATCAAAATGGATATTCTAGCCACACATCACTCCAAAAACGATTTTCGAGGTTTTTGGAAGCACACTAATAAATTGAATACAAAGCCTTCTCTTCCTGTGAGCATCAATGGTATGTCTGAGCCAGATAAAATTTCTAATCTCTTTGTGGACCATTTTTTCATCAAATCACCGGGTGGACTTTCAAAGTCGATGCTGAATGTTGAGACCAACATGAAAATGAGGATACAATTCGAAAGTAAAAATATTGCAGAAACTATTAAACGCATGACCAGAGGTAAATCCGCGGGTCATGATGGTCTTAGCATTGAGCATCTTCAATACGCTGGACCACACCTTTCTAGAGTTCTATCTATGTTCTTCAATTTTTGTGTAAGCCACAGTTTTATGCCGTGTGATATGATACGATCTATAGTTGTACCAATAGTAAAAAACAAAACAGGTAACATATCTGATGTAAATAACTATAGGCCTATCACGCTGGCTTCTGTTCTGTCCAAGGTATTTGACAGTATGCTTAATAAAGAATTAAATACTTTATTAACACCTCATGACAACCAGTTCGGGTTTCGACCAGGACTGTCTACAGAGAATGCTATACTCGGTCTTAAGCATACTGTCGGCTACTACACTAAACGTAAGACCCCCATTTACGCTTGTTTTTTGGATTTGTCCAAGGCGTTTGACCTGGTTTCTTATGATATTCTATGGGAAAAGATGGATAAAGTTCATATACCACCTGAACTTATCAACATATTTAAATACTGGTATAAGAACCAGGTCAACAATGTCAGATGGGCAGGAACTCTATCGCGTGCATATGGGTTGGAGTGCGGGGTGAGGCAGGGGGGGTTAAGCTCACCAACGCTCTTCAACCTGTATGTGAACGATTTGATCGGGGAGCTCAGCAGTGCCAGGGTAGGCTGTTACGTGGATAATGTTTGTGTAAATAATATTAGTTACGCTGATGACATGGTACTGCTGAGCGCATCGATTTGCGGTCTTAGGAAGCTGATGGCCATATGTGAGGCATATGTAGAAAAACATGGATTGATATACAATGTCAAAAAGAGTGTGATGATGATCTTTGAGGCCGAAGGTAAAATAGAGAGAACAATACCACCCATTGTGCTCAATGGCACTAGTCTGGTAAGGGTATATAAATTCAAATATTTAGGACACATCTTGACACCCGACCTCAAGGATGACACTGACATCGAGAGGGAACGGAGGGCGTTGTCTGTACGGGCGAATATGTTGGCCCGCAGATTTGTACGTTGTTCGAGCGAAGTTAAGCTTACACTGTTTAGAGCCTATTGTACCACCTTCTACACGTGCAATCTGTGGGCCAAATACTCTCAAAAGTCGTATAACGCTCTCCGGATCCAATATAACAATGCCTTTAGAGTGCTGATGGGATTGCCCCGCCATTGTAGTGCATCAGGGATGTTCGCGGCAGCGAGGGTCGATTGCTTTTATGCCATTATACGCAAAAGATGCGGATCCTTGGTGTACCGATTGCGGGATAGTCCCAACAGCATCATGAAGGCAATTGCTAGCAGGTTAGACTGTAATTATGTTAGTCATTGCTGTGCTATCTCGAGCGGATTAGTTCAGCAATTACTACCATGATTACAAGTTTTAGTGATAGTTTTTTTTTTTATTTTTATTTTATTTTTATTTTTGTTTAATTAATTTATTATATGTACTAACATAGGAGATAAGAAAAATGTATTACTAACAATAATATGAGTCATAGTCACTTGAAATAAAGTTATTATTATTATTATTATTATTATTATAATCTAACTAATTTTGTACTTTTTAATATAAAACCTTTTGAATACAAGAAATAATTATGTTATGGAAGTATTTATATAAAATACATACTTATACTCTGATTTATTAGAATTAAATGTAATTTAGCTTATCTATAGCAGCACAAAGGATATATTTTTTATTTTATATTTACAGACATACTAATATAATATTTAAATATGTACAGAGAGTTGTAATTTCTTTCTATATTTTTAACACTCTCGACACAAATTTTCATTATGTTATATGGAAGAAAAATGTAATTAACATATTATGCAGCGCTGCGGTGATTTAACAACCAATTCTTCACTTAAGGCTTATAATTTTTAAATAATTACAATTAAAGATAGAAATAAAAGAAAAGCGGTTCCATTTTTTCTTTAAGATATGTGTTCAAAGCGGGAGTAATCCAAGTCTTCATTAATTAAATCCAAGAACGTGTACAATGAAATCGGCGTATAATATTCTAAAGCTCCTTTATTTCCAAGTAAAGCGCTCCTCAAGGCTGCGAACACGTTAATGAGGCTTAAATTGATCAAAACGTTAACAACGTGCTTAATTTTAACAAAGTATTTTGTAAATCGCTTCTAAACAAAATATAAATGTTGTGTTCCGAAGCTTTCATATGATCCTTTAAGACAATATACGACGAAGATAATACTTCTTTATTAGTGACTCTCAGTAATATGTTTTAATAATGTTATATATAAATAACGGTGGCAAAAACTCCGATAGCAATCCTCAGGATCGTCGCATCGTACTATGAAACAGAGAACATGGGGAGACCACGACGAAGCATTCGAGGGAAAGCTATAGAAGCTGTTGAAAATCTACTCATCCCTAACGAGAACGTAGAAGACACGATATAAACACTTGACAACAGACAAACAAGGAATTTAACATAATTTAAAATGAATTTAACAAACAAATAACGAAGGAAAGTAAGCAAGACATTGAAAAAATACCAAAGTACAATTGCAATAATGGCAAAATTAACGCCGCCTGTATCTCCAAGTTCAAAGCAGAAGGAGAGCCGCAGGCGAGGAAATAAACAAAGCTTGTTCGGAGTACTGAGAAGTCATAAGGATTCACTGAGGCCAAGACTCGATATTAGCAGGAGCTCATTGAGAGATAGACCGTAGGCAACGATACTTGGTAAGCTCAGATTTTGGGCTTCTTGTGATCAAGGTTTCACGTTCAACAAGTTTAAGTTGACACAGAATGAGTGAAAGTGAGCCATAAGGTAGCTGGCCTCTCTCAACGTAGTTTGCGTGAGCAGCTGGTAGCCTATCTCCAGAGTACACAGTAGTGTTTGAATCTGTGCTGTCAAGGAAACAAACATTAAATGTAAACACAAAACGACTACCAAAGTTTTATAAGTTACCTCACAACATTCTTAAATAAACAACACAATGGAATATATAAATCTTTTAATAATGTATCTGAAATAATAAAATTGTTCTCACAATATAGCGTTAGAGCTTCCGACTCAGTGAGTCAATCGACCCGATAATTAAGTTGCGGAGTGTGATATTTATGTATCGTATTGATTCATCTTTTATAACTAAACTAAATATATAAAGATATTAAAAATATTTTTAATGCGTCTTATTGATAGATGTTTTTCTCATAAACATAACGTGCACCTACTAAAATAGTTTTTGAAATATATTTACGTAAAAATTGTCTCGCACATATTGGGCTATTGTGGTGTTGTTATTACTTAGAGGTAGTGGTGACGACGCCAAATAAATACTGAATTAACATTTATCATTTCTTTTATTTTATGGTAATGAGATTTTCGTTGTAAAAACATTTGCAAATTTAATAAAGAATTATGAAAAAGGGAAGACTGACGTCAATTATAAGGAATTATTGAATTTTACATTTATTTTAAATTTATTTATGAGACGTATAAAACCAAATACCTTTTTAAAAATTTTAACTTTTAATATTAGTTACATAAAACTTGTTTCGAGAGAAGTGAAAACTTTTGACCTATTTACTTAATAGAGCTGAAAACAAGTAAATAAATATTTCCTTTATGAAATAAGTTAAATGATTGGATATTAAAAACAAGATTTGAAACAAACTCATATTTATACTATACTTTATATAATACTAAAAGACCCGGCGAACTTCGTATCGCTCTATAATCAAAAAATATGTTACATTTTTTTATTTATATTTTTGGAGTTTACCTTTAAGCCATAAATCTCCGTGTTTTGAAGTGCGACAGAATGATTGACATATTAGATAGTTGTCAAATCTCATGTCAAAAAAACCGTTTGTATGGGAAATAGGAAAGGGCTGTTTTTATGGGTTTCCCGGAAATGAATTTTTTTCAAGTTTTAAACCTTCCCTGAACCTCCACGAACATTTAAAGACTAAGATAAGATAAATCCGTTCAGCCGTTCTCTAGTTTTAGGGAGACTAAAGAACAGCAATCCATTTTTATATATATAGATGAAATCTTTTTAGGTGACAACCGATTTAAATTAAGGCCGCTAAAAAAACATTTATGTTATTAATTTCAAATATATTAACCCTTTCATACAGGGTTATTATAAAATTGGAGTACGTTTTCTGTCGCAATCGAATAATTTTCATTACTTGACTTGGTAAAAAAACAAAGATATTAATAGCATGGAAAAATAATCTCTTTATAGGAATTAAATTGTTTTCAAACCTTATAGATTGAGATTAACAAAATGTTATCCCAAGTTCGTGGTAATCTATGACTGAGAAACTATTTATATATACATATATGTATGTATGTCGTTGTAGCGTTCTCAGGAGTAGTATTGTGATCTATTTCTTAATAATTTCTTTAAGGATAATAACCCCGACTTCACACAAAAAATTATATTAAACTTCAAGAGTTTCAGTTTTCAATGTTTTCTTACTAAATGCATTCGATAGAATGAATTTCCACTCACAATATTGTGGCAGTTTCAAGACTTAGGAGGCAGTTTTAAAAATAAATAAATACGGGTAGTATCGCAAAGCCGTTTAAAGTTAGGACATAACGTTATAACTTTGTAAATATAATAATCAATAGACTTCGGAAACCAAAAACACACTCATACAAAGACTGCACCTAAAGAGGAATAGTTGCTTCACTAAACAGAAACATGTACTTTAAACACAAATTACAGTACTGTTTAAAATGTTGCACTCAGAGATATTACAAACGAGTGTACAAATTCAATTACTTCCTGTACGCAACTTGTTCAATGAGCTTAACAAATCATTTAAATTGATCAATATTTCTTTTGAATATATATCCATATCACAATATTTTCACAAACATTACTAATCTGCACTACTAGTGTAGAAGTACTCTTCACACTTCTAGCTTTTATAGATTTATATTTCTCGTTTTCAATATTTAATAACATATTAATAAAGAGCAGTTGATTGACTTTATTTCTGTTAATATAATAATTTTTATAAACTTTGATTTAAACAAAAAAACATTTAATATTACTCACTGGCTTATTATAAATGAAAAATTGTAACGGTCAAATTATTAACTGTTAAAATATGCTGCAAGTAATTTATGTTCATGGATGGGTAAAATGTTTGAGATAATTAATAGTTGATCCCAGATGAAGGAAGCTTAAACACATGAAGCTTGTAACTCGGTTAATGGATTTACATAAGTACATTTGATAAACTTACCCTGTAATCAGACTGAGGTACTTTTAAGGTTTACAGCAATTTTTTTGCTTAAAATAATATAGATTTTCGCTTAAATGGTTTTTTTTGCTTAAAATAATACTCAATCAAATATCATTAAAATAATAGAAAAGGTTGTAAAGATAACAGATTGGTTAGAGCAAAAAGAAAATACTAGAGGAGGGATATCTGTGATAAAAATAACTTCAACTTGGAGTCACAGTGTCCCCACTGATCTGATGATGAGTAATTCACATGTAATAAAGAAAGTAGATACGTCGAAAGGGGCAAAGAAGAAGAAGAAGAAATAAAGTATGTAGATACGAAATATACACGATCTACCCAACACACAGTGCTCATGACATGTTTTATATAATACATCTTAGAAACGAGAACCGTTGGGAATTAAAAAAAATGTTATGAAAAAAATATTCAATTAAATACCAAGTATAATAAAAAGAATTTTGAAAACTCAATCGAATCATTGTCGAGAATATTATAATATTTTTTTTAGTATATTAGTTAAATTAGAAAAGAGAACAATTATAAGTATTATTTCTATACGTCTTTTATTTTATAAAGGAATATTTAATATTAAATAATTAAATAAATAATCATTCCAGCAATTCAACAATGAAAAATATTGATTACATATTATAGGAATGGGTTTTCTACTCAAATACAATACTTAAGTTTCTGATGTATATGTTATAATTTTGTTCTGTGGTATTCATTTTCTTTATTTATTCAGGATTTACAGTTCTGATCCTTCATATAAAATACAAAGTTAGATAATATTTTCGGAAGGTGTATTCAAATACAAACAAGAAACAAACTGGTAAGGACCTTTATTATGTATTAACTGACTAAAAGCTAATCAGATATAAAAATAGTTTTTTTTTAACGTAACTATTAAAACATATTAACATAAAAGTAAACACGTGATATTAAAGTATAGGAGTAATACAATAACATCATATATTTGTTTATCAACAAAAGTAAGACAGAATCATTTCAAACTGTTTAAAACAAGAAGAAAATACTGTCATCAAAAAACTAAGGTGAGTCTAGATAATTCAGTAACATAAATGTTAAACACTAAAGTGTTTTTAAAAAAAACCTTAAATATGATCAAACTTAAATGTAAGGACTCAAAGGTAATGGACTGCTTTGAATAAGATCTTTTAATAAACACGTGTAAAGCTTCACGCGCTGAAGTACCTTATATATTAGGTTGGTGCGTATGAAATGTCGGATTCTTAAGTGTTTGTATAAAACTGCATATCTTTCTTCAAAAGCTATTTATTCAATCAAAGTATGCTCCATTCGCTTCAATATACTTCTCCCAACGAGATTTTAAAGCGTAAATGCCTATCTTAAAAAAATTTTGGTCTTTAGAATTAATAAACTCTGATATCGAGATTTTTAGACTGCCTTCTTTTTCATAGTGTTTTTCCCTTAAAAACAGCTTTAAATGCTTGAAAAAATGAAAATCGGTCGGCGAGAGATCCGGTGAATATGGTGGATGCAGCAAAACCTCATATTCCAGTTCGTTCAGTTTCGCAATTGTTTTGTGCGATGTATGCGGCCGAGCGTTGACATGGAGCAGTAGCGGGCCCTGCCGATTCACAAGCGATGGGCGTACAATTTTAACTTATCGTGCATCTTATCAATGTACTGGCACTACTTTCGGCCGTAATTGTCTCCCCAGGTCGAAGGAACGAATAATGGATTACCCCAGCCGCGTTCTTTCGGTCTTCCGCGCGGCTCATTTTGCAGTGAAAAAATCGCCAGTCCGAAATTTTTCGAACCAACGCTGCACTTTCCGATCGTTAACCGTATTCTCCCCAAACGCTTGGTTTATGTTGCGTGCAGCTTTTGCAGCACTATTACCAAGTTTGTACTCATATAAGAAAATGACGCGAAGGTCGGTAGAATTCATATCGGCAATAAACTCAAAGAAATAACAAAAGAGAAGACCTTCGAGAAAACCTATTTTGCTGAAATGAGTCTCTGGCAATGGACAATACGACTATGAATAAGGTAATGCCAAAGACAAAAGTATAACGAAAACAGGGAGACAAACGTCCGCATGTAAAGATAATGCGACATTTCATACGCACCAACCTAATAATTCATATTTCTTTTTATAATATAAAGAGACATAAGTAAATAAATTATAAACGTTAAAATTCATATTTTTTAATGACTAGTGTTCATGTTAAATATAATCTTATGAAATGGCCAAAAATCAAATATAAACCAATGTACCTATGTATATACACAGTAATTTGGAATATTACTAGTATTTATTTAAAATAAAAAGAACTTACTGTCTTTATACAACAAAAAGAGTCCACAGTTAGTATTGAGAGACATGATTCACGGGAAATTAATATTTTTATCACTTTAATAACTATCATATAATGGCAATTAAGGTTCGCCATCTCTCGTACTATAAGTAATATAAAGTACTATGTATAAGTAAAGTGACAAAATTGTATCAAAATTAAGAAATATTATTAATAATAATAATAACTTTCTATTTCAAGTGACTACGACTCATTTTTATTATAAGTGATACATATTACTTATCTCCTATGTTAGTATAATAAATTAAGTAACAAAAAACTATCACTAAATTGTAACTAACTATGGTAGTAATTGCTGAACTAATCCGCTCGAAATAGCACAGCAATGACTAACATACTTACAGTCTAACCTGTTAGCAATTACCTTCATGATGCTGTTGGGACTATCCCGCAATCTGTACACCAAGGATCCGCATCTTTTGCGTATAATGGCATAAAAGCAATCGACCCTCGCTGCCGCGAACATCCCTGATGCTCTTCAATGACGGGGCAATCCCATCAGCAACTTAAAGGTATTGTTATATTGGACCCGGAGAGCGTTATACGACTTTTGAGAGTATTTGGCCCACAGGTTGCACGTGTAACTAATTAATGTAATTATTACTGAAACATATTTTAAAGGATGACTTTAAACGCCTATATTTTTTAATTAAATTTCAATACATAAATGTTCAGATAGTTTGAAAGCGTTTAATAAATCCACGAGAAGAATTAAAGCTGAACGTAAACCGCTTTTCTGTGAGCGAACATTTAAAAAATAATAATAGTAAGGCGACCTCGACCCAGAAGACTTAAAGTACTTTCAGTGAGTATAATAGATTACTTCACTGAAGAGCTGTTGACTTTATGTACAGCGAAACAAAACTTAACACTTTATTATTTAAACTATTAAAATCTTACACGTTTCAAACAAATAAATATTTCTGTTATTAAATTAAGTAACTCAATATCCGGCATTTTAATATACTACTCTTTTTTCCACATTTTATGAATACAAACACAAAAATATTTAAGTTTGATAATTTACTGTATACTACTGTATTTATAATTTAACAAACACTTCTGAATATATAATGGATTATAAAGATTTTAATGAACATAGGAGTAATATGTACAAAAGAAAATAATTTCTGATAAAATTAAAATCCTAGAGAAGGTTCTTTTCTGATCAAGTAAAGCCAGCCTACACTGAAACAGAACCGTGTGAGTAATGACTGCACAATGTTACTACTACACGTTACTTTAAATCGTTAGTAATATTAATGATAATGTAAGTTTTTAATATAATGTAGTCCACGAGGGTGAAACCCCGGCTTATTAACTGTTTACTATTGTAATGGTTGAAACGAAAATGTTTATTTTATATTATAGTTAATACTCAAGTCAATATTAACTGAGGACTCATCTGAATATTTTATATGATACTAGCTGACCCGGCGAACTTCGTACCGCCTTATAATCAAGAAATATATATTAGTTTTTATCTGAAAGTTTGTAATTAACAAATAAAAAGTAGGGGTTGATGTTAGAGGGGTGAAAAATTTAGAGTAATATGAGATTTTTTATTGGTAAGTCATCAAAAAATAAAAAAAAATTGCCAAAAAATTAAAGTTTTTAATTAACAAATAAAAAATAAGGGTTGATCTCAGAGGGGTGAAAATTTAGGGTTGTATGTATTTTTGTAGGCTGTGTCATAAAAAAATAAAAACAAAAAATTTTGCCTGTGTCATAAAAAAATAAAAACAAAAGATGTTGGCCGATTCTCCCCCCTGGTTAGTATCCTCGATAAGGATCACGAAAATCGTTCGAGCCGTTTCGGAGGAGTTCAAGTTCGAACACCGTGACACGAGAATTTTATATATTAGATTGTAGCGTCACTAATTACTGTAGGATCTCGGTGAAGAAGACACTAAATATTAAATGCGCCTTGTTCAACGTCTTGCAAAAGCTTTACCATTTCTCATAAATTCCGAAGTTTATTTGACTTTTTTTAAAAATGCATATTTTTTATTCTTTTGTAAAATTTTTATCATGCATTTTATTTACGCATTGAATAGTAGCAAAAGACTAAATAGAAAAAAAAATGTATTTAGTCCGTAATTTTGTATGAATTCCAACTTCACTCTCAACAATTTCTCCATTAGAAATAATATGAATGATGATAGTAACTTTCAAAACCAATATGGTTCTGAGTTGATAAATGAAATAAAATAGTTGCGATTTTCAAATATCCGTATGGAAATGATTGTTGTTATAAGATATTTCTTATGAAAGACATAAATAACTCATACAACATTTACAATTTCTACGAAAACGCCAAACTTAAGAATGCCGAGAATCTAGATTTCTCTCCCGATATCAGAATTTAATTTAAACGGCCCACAGTGTGGTATTTAGCCTCAAAAGCTGGCCAAAAATGGTTTTTTAAATTTTCCGTTATCTATCTAGTGTTGTTACTAGCCTAAAAGCTAATTAGTCACTGCACCCAATGGTAAAAAAAGTGCAGCGCTAGCGTCGTTCAGCACATCGGGCGGTCCCTCAGAAGTTACAGCTCGCTTATGCCAGACGTGTGATTTTTCGATACGCTCTCATTTTGTTGTTTTCAAACGCTTATTACTGTTAAGTGAAGTGGTTTAGTATTGGTTTTTGTGATGGATTGCACTATTCCAGGTATGTACTTTCTATTTTATAACATAGTTTTGTCAAATATATTGTAGATTTTGATATTTATAGCCGACAATCTAGACGTAACTAACTGTTATAAAAATATATAATTTATTATTTCAAAAAGGGTTTTGTTATGTTTCTGAACATTTCTAAGCATTGAAAACTATGTCATAACATGATCAATTTAGTCTATTAGCTACTTAAAAGAAAAGTAGCCGCACGAAACCGCACCTCTTTTTTTGGTTAATTTTTTTGTAGTGAAGTACAATATTTGATAAAAAAAATATATTTAATATTGTTCGTTTTAATTGTTATAGGACATTCTGGTATGAAGACTATGACTCGGAATGAGTTGTATGACATTGCCCAAAAACCAATGGGGTCAACATTTAATGAAAAACTTAAATTTATGGAGATTGAATTGTTTAAAGGCTACTCGCAAGACGATCTAAAAATAACTGATATAAAGCACAAACTATCAATTATAAAACACCAATTCAAATAAAAATGGTTGACATCTCGCAAACTGAGAAAGAGATTCGAAGAAAAAAATACCACTTGGCTCTGGCTATCGTTATTACATGCTAGAATACGTTTTTTTGAGACGATGCTACATGTGGCATATAGGTTGCCTATAAAAAAATGGCACTTTCACCTTTCTGCTGAGGAGAAACAAATAGTGGAAGATAAAAAAAGAAATTCAAAATAAATTTAAAGAAAAACTTGGACTTTTAGTTGACATGCCCAGAACTAATTTTGGAAATACAAATGGTGTATTACCATACACCATAGTAGGAGATTTTTCGAGCAGTATGAAATTTCAGCAGAAATAACAGGGGTGGATAAATGTTTGATTTATCGGCTAAAGGTCATTTTGGATGCATTATGTTCTGGTATGAAAAAAAATGTTGAAAAATTTGGAAAATATTGCCAAAAAACTACTGAACTATGTATATGTCTCACTTTATACATTTTACCCCATGACCCCGACATTACACAAAATTCTTCGACATGAAGCAGCTGTCATCAAGGAAGCAATACTCCCAATTGACCAGCTATCCGAAGAAGTTGCTGAAGCTCGTAACAAAAACATTAGGTCATTTCAGGCTGAACTTCACAAGAAAGTTCTCGCGAGTACAGTGCAACATGGACGTCCTAAACCGACTTTTGTCGACCTCTGATCCTTTGGTAACTGGTATGAGGGGTAGCTCAAGTAGAAAAAAGAAGAAAATATCGTCAGATGTTATTAATTTATTATGTGAAACTGATATTACAAATATTATTTTTTTAGACTAGAAGACCCGGCGAACTTCGTATCGCTCTATAATCAAAAAATATCTGATACGTTTATTTATTTATATTTTTGGAGTTTACCTTTAAGCCATAAATTTCCGTGTTTTGAAGTGCGACAGTTGTTGTAGTTGTCAAATCTTATATTAAAAAAAAACACGTTTGTATGAGAAATAGAAAAGGGCTGTTTTTAGGGTTTTCCCGGAAATGAATAAATTTTTTTCAGCTTTTACACCTCCCCTGAACCTCCACGAACATTTCAAGACTAAGATAAGATAAATCTGTTCAGCCGTTCTCGAGTTTTAGTGAGACTAAAGAACACCAATTCATTTTATATTTATAGATGATAGCAGTGATGATGAATAAATAATTATTTACCTAAAAAAACGATTGTTTTTATTTCATTTTTATGTAAAATCAAATAATAAGTGTATATCTAACTTCCTGTAACAAAAAATATTTTTGGCCAACTTTTGAGGCTAAATAAATGAAGTCTAGGCTACCTTGATATACTATAACATATCACTATCACTATATTGTGGCTTATTTTCAACCATATTATGTATATCCTTTTATATTATTTATATGTATATCAGTTATTTACTAATAATAATTAATAAAAAAAAATGTTGAATCATTTTTTAATTTTCGTTTATTAATTTCAATATACATATGAATGTATGCACACAATTTTCAAACATAAAATAAGAACTGTTGAACCAACACCTATTGTTTACTGTTTCGTTAAAAGTTTGGATTGTGATACATTCACAAAACAAAACAACAATTTGTCAATATACACAGAAGAAATAATATTTAGCCATAGACATGATGTTTTCAATGTTTTTATTTATATATATGTATGTATATATTCATTGATAGTCGCAGGACTTCTAATGAGAAGGACTCGGATTTCGATTCTCTCATACGAATAATTTTCACAAACATATTTTGTTAAACGTCTGTGATATAATGAAAAGTTTCATTTGTATTGAGATTTAAAATCACAAAACAGTTTTTTTTAATTATATTCTCTATAAACTATTTTAAATATTATTTTAAAACTTTTCGTTACAAGTCGTTAATACATTTCTCTTTTACGGTCAAACTGCGATTCGACTTTTAAAAAGAGTCCTTTTGTCTGTCCGTTCACTTTAAGAAATTTGATTCAAGAACTACCTTATATCAAAGTTACGTGGCGTGAACTTCACAACTGGCTTTTTTGAGATTGTTTAAATGAAATATTAAATTGCTCTCATTGTCCTATCAACTTTGAATATCTTTGAGTCATGATCACCGACGTTTGCGGTTAGTACAATATTTCAAGCCTTTGAATTTAATGTGATTATAAACCGGTTATGTTAATAATATTCCTTTCTTGTCTTTTATCATTTACTATACAATTATTACTAGTATTGTTGAAAACGTATTATAAAACTTACTACATGAAGTAGTTAAATTATTAAATTACAAAATTGTTATAACTTGATATATCTTTTGTAGTCATTATACATCATATTATGTAACATAAATATTTTTCTTCGAACTTTCATTTTTGTATTACATATACATAGCAGTATAAAAGGCTGCAGTTTAATGTGTAGATAATCATATTTAAAAACGTACAGTCTGCTTTTGTATGAATAATATTTCTTAAATAAAACTTTATTTTCGTATATAATTAAAATTTTCCTTCTAATATCACAGATGCTGTAATATTTTTGTAATATATTTCATGACAATGAATAATGGTCACAATATAGTGAAATGATGTATATGAGAAGGTAAAGCGTCATATAGATGTTAAACTATTGTCAGGGTCCTTCCTATACAAAGTCCACTTCAAATCTGGTTTCAAGAGTAGTAATTTCATCCTTGGGTAACAATCGCCCCCTCTCACAACAACGAAAGGAAGGGTTATGCTACTTACAAAGTGACCAGGTGGACTTTAAGTTGCATGTCGTTTCACCCGACACAGATACATAAAGATTTGTATTATATATAATGAATATATAATACTAATCTTTATTAGTATTATACATATATAATAGAGTATAAACAACTTTATTTCTTTCACTTAGTACAGTTATTTAAATAAAAGTAGTAAAAATAATCCAAATGTAATTTCTTTTGCGAAAAATATATATTTTTCTAAGTTTCTTAGTATTCTGTATATTGTGATTTATATACATATATCATATTCGTTACAAGTGTGAAGTTTTAATTTTATTCTAGTTTTAATAAATAAGACTCTTAACAACGATTAGCAACTAAATATTCAATAACCGAACGTAATATTAATAATTAATTTTAAACCCAGAGCGGCTGATAGCGGTGAGTGACAATATTAAAAATTTATGAAATAATCTCTTGTACTAATTAATCCTTCGATATAATTAACAAATCTGTTCGTTGGATAGAGATTTAATTTATTATTTGTATTAACTCTATCTAGAGGTTTTAGATTAATTTCTCTTGTTACCTATAAAATTTTAAACAAGTTCTATAATACTATGCGTAAGTGATCTGTACTGGTTCACTTCTTAACAATTTCCATCATTTTTAACACCGTTAAGATCTTTCAATAACGTCTTAATCATATAAAAGATCGTTCAGTCGGAAATAATATATTTCTTTAAAAGTCTTGAAGACATGACAAATATAAAAATACTTTAAATAATAAATATTCTAAACATAAATAATAATTACTCGTTCGGTCTTAACATTGAAGCAATCTAAATTATATAATTTTTTGCGATTAATTCGGGTGTTCAGTTTCAATTAAGATATAAAATTCCTAATTCAGAATTACTTCACAAAATTTGTCAATTTTCTCTCATCAATGATAATAATTTTTCGATCTGTTACCTTTATATGGGTAATAATTAGTTCTCAATGCAACCAGTTGATTAATATAATGAGGTTTTCGATAACAACTGAAACCTAGAACTACAAAATAGTACTTTCCCCGTCGTCTGAACTAAATAACCGTCTAGTAAAATTATCTAAGTAATCGATGATATCGGAGTGTGATCTCTGTGAAAAACTGTCAGATAATATCTAAAATACTTGTAGTTATATCGAACTTACTTAGCAGAAGAATGTTGTAGCAAAGATTATAATAAAAAAGTTTTATTATAAAGGCAGTTAGTAAGTTTAAAAATATCTACAAATTTTTCCTATATTTTTCTTAACTAAAATCGTGTTCGATTTTTTATAACAAATATATAAAAAACGACTCATTTAAAGTCATAGCAATTCATAATGTCGTAATAAAGTATAATATAGAGGCAATATGTCTACGGAAAAGCATTTGTATTCGTTAATAAAGGAATGTTATTTATTGAGTATTTTATTTTGTAGGTACATGTTAACATCATGGTATCATTCCGTATCTGTAGTATCACAAATCATTGAAATGCCACGAAAATTAATATAATAAAATTAAGAATAATTAAGAATACCTTTTCTGGGTCATCCCACTTTCAAACTCACGCTAAAGTTATAATCGGATATAGGAGGAAAACCCTTTTAAATTTTAGTCTCCGTTACTACTTAAGGAAATAAAATTATCGTAATAAAGGTTTATCAAAATAAAATTATTCTGAAAGACCTTTCTGAAAGTTTTTTTTTTTTTTCAAAAATTCCTCTTACTTTATAGGGAAAATCCTTCTAGCTTTTATAAAGTGTGTTTGTTTGAAAATAAAGAATATAAAAAAATAGTATCACTTTAAGTTCTTTTCGACCTTACGGTAGAATTCTTTCCTAGATTATTTAATTAGACGTTCAGTGGAGATCCATCTTTTCGTTTTGGATCTTTCTAGAATACAAACTAAACGATTTTCAAGCACAACAAAAGTATTCGACTAGTTTATTTGTGTCTGTGGTTATGGATTTGGAGGTCAACAAGAAAAAGGTGAATATGCTTTTTACTGAGATTTATCTTAACGCCATTGCGTTTGTCTCTACTTAACAGATATTAAACTTTTTACGATTTTTCCAGATTATCGAGTGCGATTGACGTATTATTAAATGTAAAGCACAGTTTTGTGAATCAATTGAGGTTTCCCGGTAGACAATCACATCTTACGGTTAAAAAACGATGGACACAAATATGTATAAATACATACATGTAGTAGTAAAAGGGACCTTGTTAATAGCGATGTCTTTTGATATCAAATGGTCGCTAATCGTTAGTGGAGGCGGTACTGATCAAGAGCTGTAAGGTTTGACTGTTTTCGTAAATGTTAAACGTATGTCGAACGAGATAATTTTTAAATCTGCGTCACTTCTGATTGTTAAAAACACATAAAACATTTTGTCTCTGTTAAGGTAAACACCTTAAAAAAATTAAACTACAAAAGAACGATTAAAAGACGAATACTTTTACAGTAAGTGTTGTAAGCGATTTTATAAAGTACTAGAAGACCTGGCGAACTTCGTATCGCCCTATAATCAAGAAATATCTATTACGTTTTTTTATTTATATTTTTGGAGTTTACTTATTAAAACCATAAATTTCTGTGTTTTGAAGTGCGACAGAATGATTGACATATTAGTGAGTTGTCAAATCTAATGTCAAAAAAAAACGTTTGTTTGGGAAATAGAAAAGGGCTGTTTTTATGTTTTTCCCAGTAATGAATCAATTTTTTCCAGCTTTTATACCTTCCCTGAACCTCCACGAACAGTTCAAGACTAAGATAAGATAAATCCGTTCAGCTGTTCTCGAGTTTTAGGGAGACTAAGGAACAGCAATCCATTTTTATATATATAGAAGATTATACAATTTGATAGAAAATGTTGACTTAATATCATATAAATTATATCTATATCCTATTAAAACTTGTTTAAGCATTTATAAATATGTCCATTAAGAAGTTAAAACAAATAAGAAATTGGATAATTGATAACTCTTATTAAGTAAAAGGGTACAAGGTATGTCAAATACAAATAGTTTTCCTAATGACAATCAATTCATTTTTATATATGTATCATTATAATTGGTTTTCCCATTTCCATATTAAATATAGTCTTATACCCATATTTTATACTCCCCGTTGGTTTATTAAACCATTATGTAACAAAAGAACAATAACTATATAAATTGTAGCTTAACACAAAGCTGCAACATCTACATATGTTTACTTACTGTCCTATGTATTAGTAATTACAATTGCCAGTTCTCTTGTAATACAGGAAGACTGACAGATTAAGATAATATACATTAAAGTAGCCTAGAATTAGTTACTAAACTATTCCAGTATAAACATGCTCTAACTAAGTATTTAAATTTACTCTTCTATTTAGAAAGATAAGTTGGAAAAATTGTTATACCATATACTTAATAAGGAAAATCATATCTAATACTTTTCAAGAGTCAAAATTTTGAAAAACAATAATAATATTATGAAAGAATAATACTTTGTCATGATACGGACTACAAACTAATCCGCGGTGTTATGAACATTGCTTGAATGTTTTATTACTTAAGTAAAGTGTCTGCAAATTTATAAAGCATTTGGCAACTTCTAAAAAAAGGTAAAGTAGTCTGACTTGAAACACTTGAATTATCATTTACACAAATTGACCATAAATTTAGGGACATATCAGCTCTATTAGTGTTCGCTTTAGAAGGAAACGCTCGGTTGAACACCAACACGACATCGTTTCAATGATGGAATTTAATTACAAAGTGAATTTCATCATTAATGTGTTGTACATAAATAGCAGTAGATAACGGCTTAAAAATAGTTTTGGAAGATTAGTCTCTTCCCAATTTATACTAGTTTAAATATTTAGCCTTTCTAGTGTTAATCAATTAATTTTATATTTTCAGATATAAATTTTCTTTTTGCACAAACAGTTCGTAAAACGTGGAGAAAGATAATTTTCTCATCACTTGCCATTTGAGTATCAAGTGATTTATGTTGTTTGTATCATCTCAAAAGTATTTAATTTTTACACTGCGGTGTTTTTAATCGCAAATTTTTAACCAATTCAACAAATTCCATTAGTTTTCACCAACACAAAACGTTTCTAAGTATAGCAGCAAAACAAGTGCGAATATTACAAGTTGTTGAACTTTGGCAATCATAATGTTTTCAATCAAGAACTAGCCCTTTTTTTGTTTAGGAAAAAAGTATCTCAGAATTGATTTTACAAAGGCTTTTCATTTTATTTTCAGGATGGCCAACAAGAGAGTTATATTTTGGATAGAACTTATGTATAGTAGTCGTTTAACTGAAAATAAACTTTTTCTATTTTTATAGAAATACTGTTATTTAAAATATTTAGTATAACTTCCTTTAAGCTACGAATAAAACCACATCACTTTAATTGAAAACATCTAAAACACAATTACTGTTTTCATTGATTACATATAAGCAAAATTTTGTCTACTAATTTTAAGTATATATATAATATATTCTATTATTTGCGATACCCTTAAATCTCTTTATTTCACAATTATGTAGTTTTTTTATAGATTACTTATGATCCTAACATATAAAGAAATTTTATGAAAATGATTACAAAAATATCTCATATTTATGTAAAAATATTAATTGCTTTCATAACTTCCGTTAACGTGGTTAGTTACTGAATTCTGTATCATTTTTGTGGAAGTATTAACATTGATAAAAATTTTAAAAATATTCTTCAAATAAATGATGAAATTGGCAAAAAAGTTACAAGTTTCTAGTTCTGTTTTACGTTGAAGGAACGAACAGGAAAGACATTAAACTAGCAAATATTTCTTTTTGTTTTGTTATATTAAAAATAGAAACATATTTTTTTTTTTAGGCAATTTATATCGATTCTTTGACAGAATTTTAATACTTTTTCTTGTGATGAAATAACTTGACAAATTAATTCTTTATAACGTTAACTATTTGCGAGATAAAGTCTTAACAAAATCGATCTAGCCGTTCCAAATAATAGTAACAACAAAGAGACAGCATAAATTTTCATATTTCATTTTTGATTTAATTATCACGTATATTTTCGTATACGTTTACTTTTTTATAAAAGCGTATATGTTTCATTGTAATTATCATGAAATCGAAGGATGTGGACATTTGAAGTTATCTTTCAAGAAGCAGATACTGAAATTACAATTTATGTATTTGTACAACGGGTGTCTCTAAACAAAACTATATACTAACAAAGTCTTTTACAAAACAAGATCAACCTCCGAAAATATTTCAAAGAAAAAAAAAATAATTTTTCGTTCAACGAGCAAGTAAATTAATAACGTAAACCGTGACGTGTGGCGGTGTCACAGTTCGACATGACACTTCACTGGAAAATGTGAACGATTGACGAAGTTAATATGAGTGAGACAACAATCCGAACTGGTACATGTGAAGAAACATGTTGGTGCATCATTAATTACAGATAGTTATTCATTGTACTTGTGGCTAGTCAATTAATTAATAAAATATCTTATAAACCAATAAATTCTCATTATTTTTAATTAAAAACCGAATGTTCATACTACTCCATAAGTTTTGAAAGTCCTATAGTTACTAAATGTTTAATGTTTACCATATCGGCATTTTACTCAGTATAAAGGATGCCACGTATTTTTTGCAATATTATCATAACAAAGACGTCGCAATATTGTATTATGCTTTACTTTAAAATAATATTAAAGATAATAAAACAATGTTATGTTTTATTCATTAAAAATACAAAAGTCCAAAGTGTATAAGGTGTGATGGTTTTTCCTTATATGTATATATGATATTATTACATATATACTACAACGGTCAGTTAAAAGCAATTTTTATTCTTTTTCATCAGTATTAATCTAAATAAATTGAAATATAATTATGTTATTGGCATCAATTTAATTGTTTCTTTATTATATGTTACTACATAATTACTATATACTTATTACTAGTATATCTCGTGCAATAATCTTAAAACATAGGAAAATTCCTCATAATTTTAGATTTAGAGAATATAATTTAGATTTTCAGTAATTCATCTCGTATGATTATATAAGATAAGGTGAGCTTGTATCTGAAACAACACCAATGTGTTGCTCTGTCGAATTTTTACTTATTTACTAAAGTGTAAACCATACAATGTAATATTTATTATTAAGTGAATCAAGACAAATAGTATTTAATGTATACTACATATAATACCGGTAACACATCATGTCTCAGTGTCCATCACAGCTGACAGCATCACTCGCCGTCGACCAACTTTAAATTACATTCACTAGTTCGATGATCACAATATACAAACTGTCGCGGGAACAGAATGCAAAATAGATATTGGATTCCTGGGACTTATACATATAAAGAAATGACTTACTGAGACCTATCTTAAAGACCCAAGTTTTAAATGCATTGTTATTAATATTAAGATCTCTAATATGACATCAAAATAGCTAATTTTGAGTTGCTTTGATATTAGTTATACTTATAAATTAAATGAACAATATAATCTATATAGTCCAAGGTCCCAATACCCCCGGATCTTAGTTATTTTCTGACGTTCAAAACATATATGTTAGGTTAGTATTAGTTTGTATAGTAATCGGTATACATACTCGTATCTCTATGTATGTAGGCTCAGATAGCTTATACGGACGACCAATTCTCATGAGGTGCCAAAAGTAAGTAAAAATTGTCCTCACTTTACTCATAGTCTAAGGTCTGTTTTAACGTAGGTTGTGGGAACATTGTAATCAATTTCTAATGAACATTGTCATACATAAGATGATATTAGATTAGCTAATAATTGGTATGGTATTACATAGATCTCACAACTTGTTACGATAGAAGAACTGTGTAGCAAGACTCGGTTTTTATTCACAACTTTAGAATTTGATGGCATTTGGTCATGACATGAGGTCACTAAAATTAGCTATACTCCTATTGTTATTTGTTGTTACAATATTTTTTATTACAATTGCAATCTGATTAATGTTTAAAATTACTTAAGAGATATTAAAAGCTTCTAAGTAATTTTATTTTTATTATTGAAGTTAGACTAACAGCATTATACAGAATTTATAAGTTAAAAGATTTAATAACACAATTTTTGTTCCTAGTTAAATTTAAAAAAAAAACACGAAGTAAAATAATTTCTTACTTTGAAGAGTTATGTAAAAGGAAAGTATCATAGAAATATTTCATTCAATAAGAAACTCGTCAAATAGCTCAAAGAGAATATCTGTCCTTCGATGTCATTCTTCTTTTATACAATAATTGAAACTTTTCTCTTGTCAGCGTCAATGTGCAGGGGACGTGACCAGACTTGTAAGAAATCGGAGGAGGTGGACTACAGCTTAATACATATATAATTATAATTTATAGGATAGTACATATAAAATATTATTTTAATTATAAATTGATATTATATAATCTTCAAACTGTAAAAAGTATGACAATTGACAACAATGATGAATAAAGCAATCATAAATATTACAAAATATTTTATGATTACCAAAGCATTCGATGTTTTTATGTGTAGCAATATCAATGTACAAGGATGACCTATTCTACAATGTTACTGTTTCTGACCTCTTGTACTTTGAATGCCAAAAAAGACGCTATGTACGTAAAGGTATATTTATAACAGTGATTTTCAATCTCAATCTTTACAAATAGCACATGAAACCTATCAAACTATTTTTATTGGTTCATTTTATTGTTTTTACATGTAAGATAATATCTATTCTGATAATCGGTTACTGTTTCATTATGTGTATCAAGTTGTCTGCATTACATACTTAGCAAAAAAAAATATGTTTTACAAAAATATGAGTAACATAATTCTCGAATTGTTAGGAAAACTGTTCAATAATTTATATTTTAGCTAAGCTTAAATTATAATCAGTCGCAATTTCTGTTTCAAACCAGAACGACTTCAAATAATGCAAATGTTTTCTCATAAACATGTTGTAATTGATATCCATATTAAAAACATAAATGTTGTTATGTTTTACACAGATATTTGTTCGTTACTTTTTAAAACAGAATGTTATTGAAAACTTTTTTATTATTCATATTTCAATAAAAGTTTTGCTCCAGTAAACAAAAAATAGCACGCGTTTTAATATAACTAATGCCAAAATGTGATTCTAAACTAAATTTTTATAATTTGATTTAAAAAAATTATTTCGGGATATTGTTCTATCCTATGATCCTAGTCAGATACGATTTTGGTTGACCATCACTAAGTAAACTTCATTGTACAATTACATACATAACAATTTCAATACATATATAACAATCTATACCATACAAAAAACAAATATTACATATCACACTGAAAGGACTAACTTAGAATAAAATTTAAACACATACACGGTAAAAAATAAAATAAACGATTAAAAGAAAAAAACGTAGAGCTAACTCATATATTTTGACTAAAGGTGATCACTCACTATGATTCTAAAGTTATAAGACACTCACTTATTAATTTCTTAGGATATTGAGACTCATGATATAAAATGGTGACATTATCTCTATTCTTAATATGATAGTACATATTTAAAAATGATGGTTTATGTTAACAAAAGTTAAATGTTTGAATAAATTGTTTAAAAAATAATGTATTTTTGTGTTATATTA
The DNA here is from genome assembly GCA_916720795.1 of Danaus chrysippus. Taxonomy (NCBI): domain Eukaryota; kingdom Metazoa; phylum Arthropoda; class Insecta; order Lepidoptera; family Nymphalidae; genus Danaus; species Danaus chrysippus. The sequence goes on along the minus strand of CAKASE010000077.1, from coordinate 3,271,332 downwards.
AATTCTTATCTATAACACTTTGATTATTATTGTAACAAGAACGTTCATAAATTACATTTTATAAATTGGGAAGAATCTTGTTATATAGGAAATTTATGGCGAATTGTAATCTTGTACATCTATAAAGCTTGAATAAATTAAAATAATTTGTTGAAATAGAAAAAACACAAAAAAATGCTTTTATATTCATGTCTTAAAATATCGGATAAACAATATAACAAAAATATATTTTAAAGACTTGCGAGTCTTTGTACTCCACACCTTCTAAATATTATTGGTTAATAGTGTCCCGTGTAACAAAATAGTGTAATAATTATTTGATCATTACGTCATCCTTTCAGCTACTAAGATCATTCAATCATTTTTCCAGTAGTGGTAGTTTCCTCCTAAACGGGCGACCTGTAAGAAACCTAGGTTGTATACTTCAATTTAAAACAATCACACTTCAATGAATACTATGTTAAAATAATTGATTCACCTCAGCCCGAGCTTCTCGATCAAGTTCTCTGAGTCTGTTTCTCCAACAAAGACATACAGTATTTCTTCAGGTTAATATAACGGGTACGCTGTCGTAAGATACCTGACAGTAATAAAAATATGATCACAAAAAACTTTACTATCACTGAATGAAAATGTGGTTATGTTTATACTTATTTACCAAACACCATAAATAATGACAAAAATTAACACCAATCTTTATTGGAAACAGAGGATCAAGGAAGCAACTTCGTAAGCGGACCTGATCTCATGAAACGAGCAAAAAAAACACACGAAGTTCTCAAAACTCTTAATTTTAAATTGATATGTAACTCATCAAGTTTATGAAATAACCTGATGCAATTATGAAGAACTAGCTGTCCGCCCGCAGCTTCGCCCGCGTGGAGTTCCGTTATATCGCGTTTCCAAAAGAACCTTTCAAAAGTCCGGGATAAAAATTATTCTATGTTTTTTTTTCAAAGTCAACTCTATGTCTGTACCAAATTTCATTAAAATCAGTTCAGTGGTTCAGGCGTGGAAGCGTAATAGACAGACAGAGTTACTTTCGCATTTATAATATTAGTAGGGATAATGATTCCGTATTTATCGAAGAGTTACAGTAAAAACTACTATGTTTGACCAACACAAATACGTCCTCGTATGTATACAATAAGTAACTGAGTTTTAGTGTACTCACGTGAAACTTCGTTTTTTCGTTTGTTCGTAAAAATGTTTTGGATGCATGTATGATGGGTAACGTGAACTTTCCTTCTGATAAATATTCACAGAAACTGCCATTGCTGTTTAACTGGAATACACATAATGAATATGTTATAATATTTTTTTCGAAGATCATATAAAATAATTATATTAGGAATACAAAACCAACCTCCTTCACATGAAGATTACAATAGTCATCTCGAAGCTTAGTGTCCCAGAAGTCGCACTAGATCGTCATATCACTGGCCACTTGTAGTAATCTGACTCCAAGCAATATAATTGTAGCGGTTTCTAAGGAAAAAGGTTTTTTTCAATATTTTTTATGTATATTATCGTTTCTACCGATTACCGTTTAAGTTTTGACTAATTCATATAATGAACAATTATTAAAAACAAAATAAGATATATCATCGTTAATTGGAAAAACATTCACATTTAAATTAAATTTCTCTAAAATTGTTAAGATAAATTTAAATTTGTTGGAAATATAAATTCTTTTTAATGTATAATATTATCAGATGTTCGTTCATCTGATAGTAACGATATTTATATAGGACAGATTTGTAAAAACGTAGACGTTAGAAAGATGTATAAGTTATATATTACTCATACGTGTCATCTTTTTGTATTGATCCTCAATGGGACAAGTGAAGTTTTGCTCCCAATAAATCTCAGTGCCTTGTCCTGCCACATTTCGTGTATTTGATCCGCGAATCCCTTGACTTTCTGTAAAAAAATATATCTTATTCACATAATTATTATACGTAGTCTACATTATTGTATCATAAAAATGTTTTTACAGTTTTCAGCTACACTTTATGAAAGGGTTTCGTTCTACAATTTATATTTTAAGTTACTTCTGTTAACTATTAATTACATTAATAAATAGTTATAATCAGACCGAAGCATCTGGTACTAACTCGAGGTCTATTTTCATTGACTCCACCATTACTTGAACAGCACAGTTTACGGTCAAGGGAACACCGTAGACCAAATGTGCTGTTGGTTTTCCTCGACGAACTAAACAGTTGTCCTGGATATCATCGATCCTTTAAGTGAATAAAACAAGTATTAAATATATGCTTAAATAATAACTTAACAGCCACGAAAATTAGGTAGGAACGGACAAAAAAAATTCAGTGATAATTTTCACTCAAGCGTCTTGTAGTTTTTTTAATAAATCATCGGGAACTTTATACCGGTAATTGAAACACCATGATATTCTGCCAAGAAGGAGTACTTCGTTAAATGTGTTGAAGGGGCAAGAAGCTCCTGTGAAGAATACAAGACATTTATTCTAGAGTAAAACTTATAGCTAATTAACAATCGCTAATTCTTAAACTCAAAAGAAATAAGTATGAATTGGTCTCTTAAACATTTAATAATTTAGATTTTAGACACTGACCTTTTCTGTGTCTTCTGTAAAGTATCACTTGACAATGACTTCTTCTTTACCTCAAATCTCTGTTTCACCCCCTTGTTAGACCGGTCGTCTACTTCCTTGCCGTCTGTTCGCAGCCTGCCGCCAGTTCGTCGTTAACGTATGCCTTGCTCGATTTCCATGTCGAACCACTAGACAATTTATTATATTATAGAAAATAACAAATGAAATGCAATAAAATATTTCCTATTGACAATAATAAAACGGACATAACTTTTATATCTATCTATATACATATATATAATACTACAAAAGTGTATCCTTGCAAGAAAAATCTTTGGAATTCATTATTTTAAGTAATAATTATTTATATTACTATCTTATTTTTTTAATACGAATGTATACTTACTAATAAATATTATATATTAATTAGATATACATACCTCATTTTACAAACTAATAATAAATAATTATGTTATTGTAAATTTTACCTTCGTCAAGTCAGTAAGTCTTTTTCGGAGATATTAAACTAATAAAGTCGGCAGAGTAATTATATATACTATCACTATTAAAGATATATATTATCCGGACTCTTTATTGCACTGAATATTTAACACAGGTTATTTTGCTAAACATAAATTATCGTGTACAAAGGCGGGCTTATTTCTAAAAGAAATCTCTTCCAGCCAACCCATAGCTGTAAGAGTTAGTGTGTTTAGTATCTTATCACTATTAAAGATATACAATATATAACACAAATGGTATTATGTGTTTAGCGAATTACGGTTTAACAATTTAAACTACTTACAAGCTATTAATACAGAAGGAGATTATTTTTCGTAAGCGAGAGTGAGCGTGCGAGTGTCGCCGTAGTGATGACGGACAAGCACTACACAGCTAAAGTTTATGTGGACTGACCGTCACTCGTCAGTCACTGAAGTGCACGGCGTAGCAGTGTTACCAGAATTATTTTTTTTCGAATCAAGATTTTTTTCTTTTTATTGATTGCATTTTGTTTTAAAAAGTATTATTAAATAATTAAGCAATAAAAAATATTATCGTAATAAGTACTATAAAATAAGAGTATTTAAATATTCTTTAATACATATTTTTAAATAAATAAACCTTTGATAGAACTGAGTTAAAAAAAATTAACATACTAAAATAGGTTAAAGTTCTTAATTTAGAAGTAATAAGTATCCATTTTCTTATTTTGTAAAAATACGATAAGGTAATTACAATCAAAATTAAATTAAAAATTACAATCAACTGGAACAAAGGTAAGCCGGTCCTTTTCCAGTACACAATAACATACCATCGAACCCACATTAGTAGTGAAGCCACTAGGATTTGATATAAAATTATGTACCTATATATACATATATATATTGCGAAACAGTTAACGTTTTAAAATAAATGCTATCCCATATACATAGAACTGATTGAAACTGAGTGTTGAAATTCTTTTTTTTTCTGCATAAAAATTATTTTTTAATTAAATATTAGCGAATATAATCATATCGCAGCTCGGTAAGGGGAACCCCATTGGCGCTAAATGGCCTCATCTGGCAACACTGAGGCGCAGTGCCCGCTCAGCTGACCAGCGGCGACTAGCGGGGTGCAGCGGGGCTACAGGTGCGGGGACGACGCAAACAATAGACGCAGCGCGCATACTCGATGTATGCAATTTAATAAGAAGTTTGTCCGTCGCAACTTGCAAGAAATAAAAATATTAAATAAATTTTAAGCAATAATTAAACAAATATAATTAAAGGAGATGGAAACTGGTGGGCCCAAAATGTAATGAGTTCAAAATTGATTAAATTTTTTTTTTGTATGAAATTCCAAAAATCTGAATAAATTCTGAATCTACAAGCGGAGAAATATGCAAATAACTGTTTTTAGGATGCACGAATGAAGCAATCGATTAACGATTAATTAAATAAAAACGATTATTCGATTGTTTAACTACAAAATAAAAACTTTACTCCTAGTTTTAAACTTATAGTAACTTCATTTAAACTACACCATATATGTCTATAATTCAATAAAAATAACTTTTAATAACGTGTATTAATATAATAATAATATTAAATATTATTTTAAAAGATTCTTTTCGATTATCGATTCCATATCGATCGAAATCATTCAGTATATAGTCTTTAGCAACATGACATTGACACTTAACAATTACCATGCCAGATGCATTGTTATCTGAGTCTGACTTGTTTCGTGTTTTTTGATAAGTTTCGAGTGCTTTCCCGATCATTTTACGTTTTCAACGACCACTGCTTTGTTTTTTACAGACTCCGAACCCGCCTACGTTTTACGACCCTTGCTTTCACATTGGACACCGACGATCTCCTGCACGTTTGACTTGGAATTGTTAATTTGGATTATTTCGCCGGCTTATGGATTGGATATTACTGAAACGATTGGTCGCTGTGTGAATTGTGGGATAGCAACTAGTAACATTGTACCCCCTGCATAGTTCCTAGACGATATTGTAATTATTATTGAAGGGAATAAAATACATATTCCATTAAAATTGTTTTATTTTATGACTTTTATCACATAGTTTACTCCTCCTGTTCCTCGTAGAATTCCATACTTGTTACCTATATTTGTATGTCTTTGAGTCTTTCTTGCCTTGTCATAACTTATCAGATATTCTCTTCTAAATAAAATTATTATTTTTCACATACTTTTACGTGTATTCATCTAACTCTTAAAGATAATGCAATATAACCTCACTTTTACTAAACCAATAACTCAGCGATTTGATTGTCAATTTCTATAGAATTTTCAATGAAGTAACTCTTAATTTTAAACCTTTAATTGATACTTTTTTCATGTCTTTACATTTAGGGCCCAGAATTGTATGAAATACTTTTGATCTCCTTTCCTTCTAAATTAGAATATTTTTTAGTTATTTTTATTTATATTACTTTGTTTTCGTGACATATAATTTATTAAATTATAACTATTATAAGAACAAGCATTTATTTAAGTTGCATGATAAAATTATATTTGAAAGACAACTTTTTTTGCTTTTACGAAGTTATTCTTGAGGTCGTATCGTAAGGTAATGCTTTAAATTGTTCAAAAAAATAAAAAGGTTTGGTTGTTAATAACATTAAAACATATTTTTTTCATCTGTATCATTGTAATATAAAGGTTCACACTGATTTCTGACCTTGTAGAATATACTTTTAAGAAATATACATCTATTCTCTTTTGGAATATACTTACTTCATCAGAATAGAAATAAATTTATATAATACTATTCATAATACCAATACGCATGAAATTAATACACTTTAATATATATATATATATATATATATATATATATATATATATATATATATATATATATATATATATATATATATATATATATATATATATACAGATTACAGAGTATGTTAACTCACAGAGTGCGTTTCCGTTAATCCGCAATAATATAACATCCATACATGCAAAAAAATATATTTCCAATCGAAAACAAAATGTTTTTTATTTTTTAAATTAAAAGAAAACAATATAAATGTTAAATTGACACGTAAAAGGAACACCCGTACACGCATAGTTGACGAACAGCATCGTCGCAATTTATTTATGAATGACGATTGATCGATTGATCTACAATATTAAAGTAACGCCCCGCCCCCTCCCCCCTTCCCCCGAACGTCCTCATAGGTAAATTATATTCGGTAATCGGTAGTAATCTCACGCGCTGACCGGGATTTGACGTCCATTATTTTCGCATTACTACATATTGCGTCCTCCTCGTGTGAAAGATGCCGCGTTATCAGTTTAGTGCGCAGGAGTATGTAAATGTTTATTTCTGCTGAGTGTAATTATGACGGCGCTCGTGCTCTGAGGATGTATGCTGAGATACCTCTCAGACGCACACCAACCGCGGAATTCTAATGTACTTAATTGTGAGGGCCCTGGTGCGTATGCGTAACAATGAGCCCGCGACCCGTGATTTCAGTGCGGCAGGAAGAGAATGTGCTAAAGCATTTTGAGGAGCAGCCCAGGTTTCCGTGAGTAGAACTTCTGTATTAACTAGTATTTGTTTATTTTGTGACCACGAGCGCGCGAAAACGGCGATGCGTCGCCATAGTGTCGCGACATGTCGGCAGAACTCAAAGGCGCTGCCGCCCCACAACCACGCATTCAATACTTGGCCCCTGTCAAATTCTCTGTATTTTAATTGAAATGTTATTGAAACGTGGCTTAGACATGTAGTTACATGAATTTAGTTTTTTTTTAAATTACTGTTTGCGAATAGGTACCTCAGGGACACGTTTCTTTGTAAGCGATACATTTGAGACGGGTTAAGTGTTATTGCTAACTTATTTATTTATTTCTATTTTCAAGTTAATGTTAAACGTTATTACTCAATAAGATGATACCTAATGGACGAAACATAATATTGTAATAAATTGATGAATAAAAAATAAATAAAATATACAACTTAATCATGTATCTATCTATCATTAATTTTTATTAATATGAATTTATAATTAATTGCATTGTTTAATTTTAATTTCTAATTTTAATTTAATAGTGAATTTGAATTTATAATTTAAGCCTAACATTTGCATGCCTTAAGGTAGAATGTACTGGAACTTATACTAGATTCTATTATATACACCTATATTCGGTACCTACATTCGGAGCAAATAAATATTATTATTATTTAGTAACAATGACTCATTTAAAAAATAATACATAGATTGTTAATAAAAAATTAATAAAACATAAATTGTTAAAATATAATAATTAATCAATTAAAAAAACAAAACTAAACATAGGTACATTTAAAATGTTTATTTTTACTGATAACAGTCCGACTACGTGTCTTTATAATTCAATATGCCGCCATTATAAAAGTCGTGCGTATTGAGAAGTTGCCAGTTTGGGCAATGTTACTACGCTAGATTCCTACCTACTATTCCACGCCATTATTTTGATTTTGCACAGCTTTAAAATTTATTGTGAATTAATTATTTTTTTAATTCATATTATTTTATGCTGTATATATAAACACTGTTGTACCTACAACTACTATTTACAAATGTAAATTCATAAATAAGAATCACTGTAAAGTATTTGTTTTTTATAGCATTTTTAAAATCTCTTAGTAATATTGAATGCGAATAAATGAGACACGCAGTTAATGTAGAGAAAAGATTTTCGTCTGGAGGTTTACTCTAAATAATAATAAATTATTTGGAAGTAAAGGAAGGAACATAAAATATTGATTAAAAGATTGAAGATATGAACCAATGCAATCAATGAGATCAAAGTAATTTCATGCCGGGTATATATTTTTGGCCATATTTTTAGTAACCAATGGGATATAACTGTCACTAGGAATAAATTATTCAACCTATAATTCAACATTCTTCAAAATAACTAATTTGATATACATAAATTGTACAGTTTGAAGAGTAATAAAATTAACGAATGGACTTTGTGACAAAATGCATTTTTTTATATAGTATTGCACAGTATTATTTGTATCACGATAAAATAATGTGATTATAATTTAGTCTTCATTCAATGATACATTTACTATTATCGATTGCAAAATATATTTAATTCACATATAAAATAAAATCCGTGCAGGTAATATTAGTATTAATGAGATCAAAGATTTTCGCGTGTCTTCATTTAAATGAAACTAATATTTTTTCATTCTATGAGCAGCGTTTTTTTTTAAATATATACTTATTTTTATTTTGGATCATATTCACAGTCATTTTGGGTAGATAAAAAACCTACTTTACTGTAATGCTTCTCTATATACAATATTAAACGTAATACATATTAAATTACGTGATTCTTTAATTTGACATAACTTTTTTATTTATGAACCGATTGATATGAAACAGACACTAAAGTATAACTGAAGCATACCACAATATATTCGTGAAAAACGCATCCAACTCGGATCAGCCGTTTCTGAGATTAGCGCGAACAGACAAACAGACAAAAAAAAATACATATCAATAACCTCTTGCTGTTTTTTTTATTTTTATTTTCAATGTACAGACAGCACTTTTCTACAATCTTATTATATGTATAGATTGGTATTTTTTTAAACGACAGTTTCCGGATTCACTGAGCGTTTTATATACGGATAGTTCTATGTTAAGAGGTACTATCGACGGCTACATGAAAAAATCATACATAATTTGAAAATTCGCGGAAATCCTCAGTCATATAGTCATAGTTATTATTAAATAAATAAAGCATACTTTTTCACCAATGAATTACAGTATCTGAATTAATTTAGTTTAGCTATAATTTCATGTTGACCTAGAAAAAAGTCCAGGCCAAAGCCAAAAAAGAGACAGGCCAGGGTAGATCCCTGGCCTGTCTCTTTACTATTCTGTAACAAACTCTTCCAAATTTAACATATTACTAATTCATTTAAAATCTAAGCGTTATTTATTACAAAAAACAGTATAATTAACAATAATTAATATGTAAAAAAAACTCTCAAATTACTTTAATTTTCTATTTAAAAAAAATATCAGTTTTTGTCCCTCATATATTAAGTAAAATAGGCAGGGGAGGAGCCCCTGCCTATTTCTCGTCCGTTATAAATGCCGCAAAAATACGTTGACGCTTCAAATTCACATTCATCATCATCATCATCATCAGCCTATCAGAGCCCACTGCTGAGCAAGGCCTCCTTTTTATAAACTCACAATATACAATATATAATAAACTCACATGGAGAAGGTTTGAGCATTAATCACCACGCTTGCTCAAGACGGGTTGGTGATTTCAAACTTATACCTAATTGTGAAACTATAAGTCCAGGTTTCCCACGATGTTTTCGTGCACCGTATGTCAGTGGTGTCTAAATACTCTCAGAAAGTACATATGACTCCGAAAAGTCACATTGGTACTTGCCAGGCTTGAACTGGCGCCCTCGGCAACGAGAGGCGGAGACCCTTTAACCACTAGGCCACCATCGACTTATATCAACATCATACATACATTCACCTCATCATTATTCATACATGATATTTTAATTTTCCATCATCATGTAATATACGAAGAGTTTCCTTGTACTTTTTTTAATAAACTTAGTCATTACAAATAATTATGGAAGATTTATGAATACAATACTGCCCTTAATCAATAAGGTGTCCAAATATATTCCTATTAATTTGTCTCTGTTATTCAGTTTTCTAACATTAATTAAAAATAATGCAATCTAAATACTTAAAAGAGCTTTAAACAGCTGCCATATAGGTTAAAATAATTTAATGGCACAAATGTAGCGAATTGAAAACTTGTATGAAGATGACTTAAAAGTATAAATTTTCCCCAAGTAAGTTAAGAAACTTGAACGCTTTAAGACAGATAAGGGAAGTACACAATATGTTCACTTAGTGCCTATTAGCAAAATTTTGTATGAAAATATCTCTTTCCTATTTAAGTAAACAAAGTGTTCTTATTAGCTATATCTGATAACGAATTCGATGGATCTAAAGCAAATCCAACAGATTTACGAAAATATTTCAAGTTCAAAATAAAACAAAGCTGGAATATAAGCTGGAAAATAGATAACACATCGAAACTCTTCGGTATCCGAAATAGTATCTTTGATAAATCCCCTGCTTCATTCACTTGTAGAAAAGACCAAGTTGTTATCACAAGATTACGTATTGGTCATACAAATATGACTCGTATTCATTTAATTACAAAAAATAATAGAACTAAATGTAAATGTGGCTTAAACTTGACAGTGCTTCATCTTTTCGAAAGTTGTACCGCTTATAATAATGAAAAACAAATTTGTGATGAACCCACTAATTTAAAAGATTGTCTTAATAGTATAAATGGATGTAAATGTACTTTAAAGTTTCTTAAAATGATAAAATTGTATAAATTAATTTAAATTGTATAACTGTGATCGTTAATGACCTTGTTGTTAAAAAGCGACCGTATATATAAATAAATAAAAAAAAAAGTATTCTTATTATTAATAGAACATATTATATTCAAGCATTTCAATTTAGCTCCAAATGTCTTTAATCTGAAATAATATGATATAATAACAACTTCACTCTAAACATAATGTTCGAGACGGACTCATTAATACTGAATAAATAGGTATTACTGAATTAAAATATAGTCAAGTACAAGGAAATCTTCGATGTAGATTATATTTAAGACAGAAATATCTCGCTGGGAATCATTTACTATAAATTATTGGTCACGGATCATATCACATATTAACAACGGATACTGTAAAATAAACAATATTCTTGCGCAAATATGTTTGAATATTCAGAAATATATATGATCAAAAATAATAAAAATTGTGACGTCAAAATTCTTTTTTCTTTTCAGTTAAAAGTCGACAGTAAATATTTTTAACTAGTCAAAACGTTGTCAACTTATATGTTATAATGAAATCTAGGACTTTCGCGAGTATTTATTGAAATAAACAAATATTTTTGGGCTTTACTAGGCGTTTATAATTATTTTTAACGACATACTTAATCCCGACTTTTGGTTACTTTGCAGCAACCATGATCCCAAGCAGACGAGATGCATAAATATGTGTCTGAAGGCCTGCAGAGCTCGCAAACTGTTTCTCAAGGTCTTCACGGACATGGGATTTTATATTTTTAATGAGCTCAATATATTTTACAGGCATATTGTTATCCTTTAACCTACCTCCTACAATCTCAATGCAGTCAAGAACAGAGAAACTAGGAAATAATGACTTTAAATCAAAACTTACCATTATGTTATTGTTTCTAAATTTTACATGTTTTATATCATTGACAAAGTGATAGGAATCCCTAACAAATAATTGATAGTGACCGCGGAGTGCCGAGTGGTGATAATATATTTGAAATAAATTTAGCCCGATTAAGAGTCAGTAAATTAATAGGGCAATAGTTAATTATTTTTTATGAACTTTGGGTAACTAATACAATTTTAATGGTTTTATACACGATTTGATATCTAAATATATATTTTTAACATCTTTATTTATTAAGATATTGGTTTCTATAAGTACTTTACTAGTCGGCTCTTTCTTCTCTTCTTCCTGGCAATTTCCCAGCTTTAGCCAGGGTCTGCCAGTAGTCGGCTCTTTATAAACTTTTTTATAAATGGAATTATCTGCAAGAATTTCAGGTATTTTTTATCATACTCAATATTAACAATTATTACGGTTGCTTTCCCTTTATTTATTTTTAGTAGTGTTCATAATATTTTCATATAATTCTTGTTTTATTATTATTATATATCCATTACAATAAATATTGTCACAGGTTACATCTAATGTAACTTAAATAATTAATCAGATTTTCGAGTATTAGTTCTTAAGAAGCACAAAAATGTGTTTTCTACAGAACACTCTTAACGCATTAAACATTCACCTCCACTAGCCAAGCTCCTCTCTATACCTAACCAAATTGGAAAAGTTCGTACTAGGGCTGAAGTCGAAGGACGTTTCAAGAATGAATTAATGTGAGTTCTGGACAGGCCCAAGTCTTTAAGTAGTTTATAAATACAGTTCAATAGAGTAGTCAACTAAAAATATCACTAAGACCATTACATATCGGTTCTATGTAAAATATTAAAACATGTTGTTATTTGTGTTTGAAGGAATATTAATTTGCAATAACAATAAAAAATATCTAAAACAAGAATTTATGTACTACATTTGTAAAAGATTCTGTTAGCTCGTTGTAAAACGAAATAATTGAAAAATATATTTATTCTCTCCAGGTAACTTAAGTTACTTTTAGGATAATTTAAATATGATGGTGTAGTTTTCGTTAACAGATATTATAAATTGCAAATTACTTCAGTCACTTCAAAATAAATCAAGTCGTTTCTGAGAATAAGCGAAACAAACAGGTAGGTTTTAGAAAAAATGCTATTTTAGCATAATATGTGCGGCTCATATATCGAAATATCAGCCTATCAGAGCCCACAGCTGAGCAAAGGCCTCTTTCTCACATGGAGAAGGTTTGAGCATTAATCACCACGCTTTTGCTCAAGACGGGTTGGTGATTTCAAACTTATAATTGTGAAACTATAAGTCCAGGTTTCCACACGATGTTTTCGTGCACCTACATCCAGTGGTGTCTAAATACTCTCAGAAAGTACATATGACTCCGAAAAATCACATTGGTACTTGCCAGGTTTGAACCCGCGCCCTCGACAACGAGAGGCGGACCCTTTAACCACTAGGCCACCACTGACTTAGTATAATCGTATGTCCGAATTAGTGAGCATTGTGAGGCTACTGTTACACATGCTTATTTCAATCACGAAAGCATGCTTTAATTGAGCATTTGCTGAGATCTAAAATTATTGCGAGTACTCATTTAAATTTATTTTATTTATTTATTACAATTATGTTGGTATTTTTACATTTATATCTAAGTTTTCAGTGTCTCATAAACCAGTATTGGTTTTTCCGTACACTGGAATTTATCATCGTTAACACACAATTACATTGACATCTCAATACATTTATATTTTGTACTTAGTGTATTAAACAATAAACAAAAAAAGACATCAAACTTATAATATAATGATACAGGTGTGACAAATAGAGTAATAAAATTAACTAAATGTATAAAAACAATATCAAGTGCATAATCTAACAAATAAGTAACATATACAAGGTAAATGTAACCTTATTATTATGTTTTTTAATATACATACATAATTTCAGTATTGCACTTTTGTCGTGCGTTATCACTTTATCCATTGTTCAGTTTTAACATGTAATTAAAAAATATAACAAGCAGGTATAATGTAGACAAACAATGTAAACACTTAGGTTCATATTCTTACAATATTTTTTTTAATTTATTATTGTTATTTATATTTTAGATTCCTTATTTGAGTTTATTTAAAAAATATTATTTTAATTTGTATTTTAAATTACATTCCTTCAATTCTCTTTTTAAACTATCTGGTAGATCATTCGTCAATTTAGGTACTTGATACTTTAGCATTTGTTTACCATAAAGATTATTGTATCCTGGTATGGTGTACTTAATTTTAGAGGCGCTACGTGTATGTTTTTTATGTTGAACAATATTTAGATACGCATTATTAAACAAATTTTCTTTCAGTAGTATGTACTTGACCTTGTCATGAATTGGTAGAATATTCGTTTTATGAAATAATTCGTTAGTATTGTCACATTTAAACCTAAGTTTTATTGGAACTATCGTTTTAATAATACGTAACTGTAAATCATATATATGGATCAAGATGTGATTTAAACGTTCTTCCATAACTACTGAGGCCGTAATGTATAGTTGTCTCTCCGAGAGCTTTGTATAAGCTTAAGATAGTGGAGTATGGAATTTTTTGTTTTATTATGCTAAATTTGGCCAACATAGCACGTAGTTTGTTACATACTAAGTTAATATGATCGGTCCATTTAAATCTGTCATCAATGAGCAATCCTAGATATTTATGTTTACTTACAACTTCTATTATTTCGCAATTACAATGTTGATAATCGTTATTATGGAGACATTTATGACTGTGTGCTACAACTTTTGGAATCATGTTGCTACGGTTTTGACTAGAGCTTACGTACATTAGTTTAGTTTTTTCTGCATTTAACGTAAGTCCTACGTCATGTGACCATTTAGAGAGTGATGTAAAGTCCGTCTGAATGTTAGTTAAAGCCGTGTTTATGTCCTTGTTTGCAGATACAAGACATGTGTCATCTGCGAACTGGTATATCTCACAATTGCTTATCACATTAATCGCATCATTAACGTAGGTTATGTAGTGGAGAGGACCAAGTACTGAGCCCTGTGCCGTGCCTTCTTTGACCGTAACCTTCTGACTAGTTTCATCCCCAATTTTAACCACGTAAGACCTATCTTTGATATAGTTTTTACACCATTCATTAAGAGGGCCTCGTATTCCACAATCATTTAGTTGTTCAATCAGAGTTTTATGTCTAAGAGTATCAAAGGCTTTACTATAGTCAATAAATATAATTATAACGTGTTCTTTATTGTCTAGATGACTGTAAACTTTATCAGTAAATGTAGAAAGTAATTGTGTGGCACTTTTACCTGATTGAAATCCAAATTGCTTGTCAGTAATTATGTTATTTTTCTTGTAAAATGCGTGTATTTGTTTAGAAATAGACTTTTCCACTATTTTGTCTATAGCAGAAAGTATTGTTATTGGACGATAATTATTATAGTCTGTTTGGCTGCCTTTCTTATGAATTGGCCTTACTATACCCGTCTTTAGGTCATGATGGTAAGCGCCCTGTTTTACTGATGCATTAATGAAATGAGCAATTATGTCTGCTATATCGGTAGCTATTGTTTTTAAATCCTGTGGTCTAATGCCATCTAAACCTGGTGCTTTATGGTAACTTGGTGATTTGATTTCATTTAAAATTATTTTGGAGTTCACTGGTTGGTACCTCAAAGTTACGTTGGATGAAGTAGCATAGGAATTCTTGGTTGGAGCTGGTAGGGAGGCGAGGCCGAGGTAGACACCTGGCTAGAGCCAGGAAGTTCTTGCGCCAGCGGGAGGAGGAGGATTCGGAGGCTGCCTTCGACTCCTGTATGGAGAAGAAGTTGGCGAAAGAAAAGGGGAAAGGGAAAGGAAAGGAAAAGGAGGTCCCTCCGGAACTGGAGACGATGAGGGCGGAGGCAATCGTGGTTGAGGCGGAGAAAAGCCTCAACCTGATTAAGGATTTGGTGGGGAAGAGTACCAACCTTAAAGGGGGGTACTCTTCCAAAATTATGAAGGCCTCCGCCTTCTTGAAGGAGGTGCTCGACGTCCTGGTGACGCGCACCGAGGCAGAGGAGACCCACCGCCTTAGAGCCGACATCGGTCGGCTCCAAAGGGAAAATGCGAGTCTCAAGGAGGAGGTGCGCGCTCATCGCCTCCAATTTGAGGAGATGAGAAAAGAGAGGGTTGCGGCAGCCAAGGAGGCTTCGGAGGGCCCAGTCAGCCAGGACCAACTCCAAACGCTGGAGTCGAACATTGCCAGGTTGGTTGGCAACCTGGTCGATGGTCGACTTGCCGCGATGGAGTCCCGGCTACGAGGAGAAGAAGTCTCCCGCCCCCCCCTGGCGGGGGACAATTCGGCCGTCGCCGTGGCAGCCAGGAGGGCGATTCGCCAAGCGGCCCTGCAAAGGGGGGCCAAGAAACCGGCCCCTTTGCCGGCTTCGGAAACTCCGGCACCGGCTATATCGGAGGCCGAATTCCCTTCCCTCCCTGCGCCTTCCCACGGGAAAGGTAAGAAGTCCAAGGGAGGAAAGGAGGTAGTATGGACCGCGTTCGGTCCATCCACATCCAGTGGAAGGGCCGAACCAACTGTAACGGGGGTTGGGGCCAATACGACGGGATGGACGGAGGTAGTCAGCCGCAAGGCCCCCAAGAAGAAGAAGGTGGCGCCAGTGCCCAATAAACCGGCGCCGCAGCAAAAGAAGGTGGGCCCTAAAGAGGGCCCCAAAAAAGTGATGCTCCCGCGCTCACAGGCCGTAATTATCAAGTTACGGCCTGATGCAGCGGCCAAGGGGGCATCGTACTTGTCAGTTCTCCTGAAGGCTGAGAGGGAGATTAATACCAAGGAGCTGGGCATAGGGCCCCTGAAGATCCGTTCATCGGCAACAGGGGCTCGCATCATCGAGGTGCCGGCTCCACCAGTGCGGACAAAGCCGATGCTTTGGCCGAGAAGCTGAAGTCCGCACTAGCGGAGGAGGTGGAGGTGTCGAGGCCTGTGAAATTCACAGACCTGAGGGTCACGGGTCTCAACGACGCGACGACCGCGGACCGGCTGATAGCTGCGGTAGCGCAGGAGGGGGGCTGCACCGAAGCTCAGGTAAAGGTGCGCAATGTGCGACCTGGGCTTCGCGGCACAGGCTCCGCCCTGTTGGAGATGCCAGCTGCGGCGGCAAAAAAAAATTGCTGCAGCTGGGTAGCCTAACGGTGGGGTGGAGCCAAGTGCGGCTCTCATATATGGAGGCACGACCCAAGCACTGCTTCAAGTGTTTGGGAATGGGGCACGTAGCGGCCGCGTGCCCCAGTCCAAAAGACCGCAGCGGCTTGTGCTACCGCTGCGGCAAGGAGGGCCACAAGTCCGCCCAGTGCACCGCGTCACCGCACTGCGCTGTGTGCGCAGACGCGAGTAAGCCGGCGGACCATGTGATGGGGGGCCATTCGTGCCGTCCTCCATCCACCCGTGGGAAACTCCCCGACCAGCCTAAAAGGGCGGGAGTTTCGAGGCAGGCGTCAGGAGCTGAGATGTCCGAATAATGGCCGGACATCTCAAGTTCCTGCAGGCCAACGGCAACCACTGCGCCGGGGCTCAGGATCTCTTCCTACAGTCCATGGCGGAGTGGGCCGTAGACGTGGCGGTCATAGCTGAGCCGTACTGTGTCCCTGCCCAACCTCATTGGGCGGGAGACGCGGACGGCTTGGTTGCGATCGTCACGCGGCCGGGAGCCGGGCCCCCCCTCGCCGTCAAAGCGAAGGGCCACGGGTATGTGGCGGCGGTTTGGGGGGGAGATTGCCATCGTCGGGGTATATTTCTCCCCGAACCGCGACCTGCCGGCCTTCGAGAGATTTCTCGACTCTCTCGGGCCGGTGGTAGGGCAGTTAGCGCCTCTCCAGGTGTTTGTGCTGGGGGACCTCAACGCCAAGTCCACGGCGTGGGGAAACCCCCGCACAACACCGAAAGGGAGGGAGCTGGAGGCATGGGCGCTGACTGCCGGACTGTCCCTTCTCAACACGGGGACGGTCCAGACGTGCGTGCGAAGGTCGGGAGGTTCAGTGGTGGACGTCTCGTTCGCCACTCCGACCATCGCACGCAGAGTGGAGGGATGGAGGGTTGAGGCAGGAGTGGAGACGCTTTCGGACCACCGTTACATACGGTTCGAAGTGTCTCCTACTCCTGCCGGTCGCCGGAGTCCAGTGTCGAATTCCTCGTCGCCTCGGGAGAGAAGTCGGTTCCCGCGTTGGGCGCTGTCAAAGCTCAATCGGGAACTGGCTGAAGAAGCGGCCGTCATCGGTCGCTGGAGTCTCCCGGAGGGTGCGGAGTCAGGGGTGGATGAAGGGGCTAGCCGCTTTGGGGACGTTCTTCAAAACGTCTGCCGAGCGGCGATGCCCCCCGTAAGACGTCCCCCTCCGCGGGGAGCGGTATACTGGTGGTCTGAGAATATCTCAGACCTCCGGGTCGCCTGCAACGGGGCCAGGAGGGCATACACCCGGAGTAGGCGACGCCGCCCCCAGGACGAGGAGCGAGATGGTCGGCTGTACGGGATCTACGTGGAGAAGAAGTTGATCCTGCAGCAGGCCATCCGCCGGGCCAAGGAGGCAGCCTGGCTGGAGCTGGTGGAGGGTCTCGATCGAGACCCTTGGGGCCGACCGTACAAGCGGGCGCGGAACAAACTCTGCGCCCAGTCGGCCCCCATCACGGAGGTGCTCCAGCCGGCTGCTCTGAGGGGGATCGTCGGGGAACTCTTCCCCGACGCTCCAGCGGGATTTACTCCCCCCAGAATGGCCCGGCCGACGCTGGATGAGGGCGACCGCGTTCCGCCCACCGTCACGGAGTCTGAAATGGAGGCGATTCTGGCTCGCCTCCAGAGTAAGAAGAGCGCACCGGGTCCGGACGGGGTGCACGGGAGAGTTCTCGCTCTCTCCCTGGTGCACCTCGGTGGAGCCCTCAAGGAGCTGTTCGACCTCTGTCTGAGGTCCGGGCAGTTCCCGAGGGCCTGGAAGGAAGGCCGGCTTTGCCTTCTTCCAAAAGGCAACCGGCCTCCGGACTCGGCTTCGGCGTGGCGACCGGTGGTTGTGCTGAACGAGGCGGGGAAGGCCCTGGAGAAAATAATGGCCACCCGTCTCGTTCGGCATCTAGAGGAAGGCTCGGGCCAGGGACTGTCAGAGTTCCAGTTCGGGTTCCGAGCCCATCGGTCGACCGTCGATGCTCTCAAACGCCTGAGGGCGGTGACGGAAGAGGCGGAACGCAGAGGAGAGGTAGTGGTTGCGGTGTCGTTGGACATCGCAAACGCGTTTAACAGCCTCCCACACAGCGCGATACAGGTGGCACTCGAGTATTTCGGAGTGCCCCTGTATCTGAGGAGGCTGATAAACAGCTACCTCTCCCAGAGGAGGGTGGCAGTCGAGAGCCGGAGGGGGTCCATAGAGTGGTGGACAGTCGAAAACGGCGTGCCACAGGGGTCGGTCCTGGGACCGGTCCTGTGGAACGTCGTATACGACTGGGTCCTGCGGAGTCGTCTCCTCCCCGGGATGGGTGTCATCTGCTACGCCGATGACACCCTCGTCTTATCCCGGGGACGAAACTACAGGGAGGCGGCGCGGCTGGCCGAGGTCGGAACTGACCTCGTGATCAGCCGCATAGAGAGGTTGGGGCTTCGGGTGAGAATAGACAAGACCGAAGCCCTCCTCTTCCGCGGGACTGGGCGGAAAGGACCCCCGCCGGGTGCCCACCCTCCTCATTGGAGGAGGGAGGGTCAGGGTGAGTCCCACCATGAAATATCTGGGGCTCACTCTTGACGGAGGGTGGACCTTCGTGCCTCATTTCAAGGAACTGGGGCCGAAGGTCGTGAGGACGGCAGGTGCGCTGGGAAAATTCCTCCCGAACCTCGGAGGGACCCAGCGCAGCTTGCAGGCGGCTATACTCTGGGGTCTGTCGGAGTATAGCCCTGTACGGTGCTCCCGTTTGGGCTGATCGCCCAATGAGCCGCAGGACCAAAGCCCTGCTGCGCTCTGCGCAAAGGGCTCCTGCGGTGAGGGTGATTAGGGGGTACCGTACGGTCTCCTGGGCCGCAGCGACTGCCCTTGCCGGCGATCCGCCTTGGGATCTCGTGGCGTCGGTTCGAGCCGAGTTGTTCTCCTATGTCTCGGGTAGGAGGGCACTCGGCGAGAACCCTTCGTCGGAGGAGATCCGAGCGGTTCGTCGGCAGGGGGAGGAGCGCCTTATGCGGGAGTGGGGGGAGGACCTGGCGGAGCAGCCGTACGGTAGACGTACAACGGCAGCGCTTCGCCCGGTCCTAGAGCGTTGGATGAGGCGGAAACGCAAACCCCTCACTTTCCGTCTGACGCAGGTCTTAACCGGGCACGGGTGCTTTGGTTACTACCTGTGTCGGACGGCCAGGAGAGAGCCGGGAGAAGGCTGCCATGAGTGCGGCGCTGCGGTGGACTCGGCCCAGCACACCCTCGAGGTGTGCCCGAGATGGGCTGCGCAGCGCCAAGACCTTGTGGCGGCTCTCGGCGGAGTGGACCTGTCGCTTTCGAGTGTCGTGGAGAAGATGCTCGAGAGTGATGGGTCCTGGTTGGCGGTGTCCTCCTTCTGTGAGACGGTCATGTCCACGAAGGAGGCATCTCAGCGGGAAAGGGAGAGGGCGGCTGATGCTCCCCTCCCCCCGCAGGCGACGTACGGGGGTGCGACGGAGGCAATTCCTACGCCTCCAATAGCACCCCTGTGTTCCGGGTTGGGGTCGGCGTGGTAACCCGGCCCTTCTGAAAGCCCGGCGTCGTCGGGGTGGTCCTAATTGCCGGGATCGCCCCCATTCTCCGAGGGAGTAAGTCCGGTCTTTGCCAGGACCGGCCAGTCGCTGGTGTGCCCTGTCGCTGACAGATCCGGGGTACATCGACATAGCGGCCGATGGCTTTCGCAGTGGTTTTAGTGAGTAGGGGCCTGCCCAGGCCGAGCCTCACACATCCCTTCCGTCCCCACCAAGGTCGGTTGGACGGCTCGTAAAAAGAGTTTCCACTACGTCAACAAAAAAAAAAAAAAAAAAAAGCATAGGAATTCTTATCCAAGATTTGTACTTTAAATTTTTGAATAGTATTCTCGACACTATTAGAGAAGGTTGTAGCAAAACTATTTGCTATATTTTTGATGGTATTGCTATTGTTAGAAAAAGCATTTAAAATTATGTGATCAGCAATAACTTTAGCTCTACCCGTTATTTCATTCAATAATTTCCAAAGTTCTCTAGGATTGTTATTAGAATTTTGTAGCTTTTCTTTAATTATTTTATTTTTACTTGTGTTAATTAGTTTATTCGCATAATTTCAAATGAAACTAATATTTACGGATTTTCTACTAGTATTTTATTACTTTACTAGTATTTTATTGTAATAAAATAACAAGACCGACTGACAGACACTCACATCTCGTCTGCCCGTGATCACGGTTGCTGAAAAGTAGCTAAAACGTGTATTCATTGTTGCTTAAAATAAGCATGCTTAATTAGAGCATGCTTTAAAATCGACAGGCGTATCATTTTTAAGCATGCTACTAGCGGCGCGGGTCCAAGGGTGGATGCTTTAAGCACGTCTAAACACGTTTGCTTATTAAGCATGCTAGTACCGATCAGTTAATTACAACAGATGAAAACGTCGTCTCCTCGTATTTCTGTAAGTAAATTAGCACTTGATCCCAAGTCCTGTCTTCTCGATATTTAATTTAAATTAAGCTTCTGACCGCATTGCATCCCCAACAAAAGGATGGTCTTATCTTTGTTTGAACGGACAGAGAGCGAGAAAAGTATGCTTTAAAAAATCATATGTATCTCTAAAGTTTGTTTTAAGATTGCTTATTGCCCGCAAATATAAACGGCTGCCAGGTATGCTTGTTTAAAGTATGTGTAACTGTAGCCTAATGTATGTATATATATTTGTTCCAGATGTCTGTCACAATGCCTAAACGATGGTATCGGTCGAGAAGGAACCAAATCGTTATTATAGTTTTCTTAGCCGCCTCTATAATATACTACATAAGTCTCTCTGCTAGCTTACAAAGGGAGCACAAACTCGATATTACCAGGAGGTATGTACATAGTTTTAACAGCTTTTTGGCTTATTAAAGGGTTATTAAAGCCTTAAAATTATTGTGACAGAATTTCTCGATTGTAGCTATCCTGAATATATCTTTCGTTTCCTTGTCTACTTACTTCGACTTATTTAAAGGAAATCACCAAGATTCTGATACTACGACATAGGCACTTTTTGATTCCACAAACAACAAATGGATTTGTAATAACAACTGTATAAACGTCCTAATTTGTAATTAGTTTTAATATTCTATACCATTCATATTTAATACTATTAAATAAGTTAATAATGATGCTGTTTGTATTATATTTTCTATCATCAAGAGCTTTAGCATCACAAATATAAAGGCTTAGATTTTTTGTGTCCACAAATTATTTGAATCGTTGTTTTTACAATGTTGATGACTGATAAATTACATATATTTCAGGCAACCTGTTATTGAGAAAGTAGAACTGTCTAGTTTGACGTATTTCTATTTTAGTTTACAATATAGTTTACATTTATAGTGTATAGTTATTATTTTTTTAATATACATGAGGATTCGTAATGAAATTGTAATTTCAGAACAGCGTTGTACATAATTTTATCAATATCGGTTAATTCTTGATTAACCTTGATAATAATATGGGGTAAAATCTTATATTATTAAAGTAAGTTTTATTATTAAATAGTCTGAATTATTAACTTAGGAAGACAAACCGTTTTATATTTTTAATCCAGGTCCATGGAAAGACTATTAGAACAATCTCTGAAACAGGACAAAGGCTCCGGGTGTGAGATACCCAGATTGGATCCATTCTCTAAAGAAGTCACGCAGTTTGATAAGGACATACCCAAGGTTATGTGTTTAGGAAAGGATTGGGTTAAATGTTATGTGAGTTAATATGATTTGGATACTGCTTTTGTAATAAACTTTGATATTAAACACGAAAGATAACATATTATATTGTATGTATTAATATAGTTTTTTTCAGCATTCTAAATGTAGGGTAGTTCCGAAAATATTAAATACCACCGACAACATAGTATGTTCATACCAAGACATAATATATGAGAGTGATCAAAAATATACAATCGGTCCTCCCACAGAGGTCAGAGGTGATAACGAGTATGTTCTCACTAAGAGCGATCATGTAAAGGTTAAGTGTTCAGGGAAACATAGAGACAGGTGAGATTATGTGTTAAAGGCAATAGAAAGTGTAGTGAAAAATACTTTTCAATAATCATGATAACGGAAAGACTAGTTTTATTCTTAGTTTTTATAATCTATCACTGCTGTTTCTTGAGATCTTTCACTGTGGTCAAGTTATATATTTTTTGATTAGTAATTTTTCAGATATGTTACTTGTAATTCATATTTTTTAACAGTCTTGATTATTTTCCCCTAATATAGACGTCACGTAACTCTCATCTCATCCTGGGATTCGACTCCACCTCTAAAAACGGATTCATACGAAAAATGCCGAAGAGTTATAATGTTTTAAAGGAAACATTGGGAGCTACGATTTTGAATGGGTATGTGACAAACAACATGATATTTTTGAATGATATATTACGGGGTAAATTTTCTTTGTTGTTTTTCTTAAATTCATCTGCATCTTTTTAATGAGAAATTTTTATAAGAGAAACAAAATAAAAATGATAAACAAGTTTACATTTCGTTACTTTATTTTTATGGACCCCAATAGTCTTAGTAATACTAGAAAATTTCAAAAATATCATATGCAAAAGGTACAACATAGTAAGCGATGGGACGCCCGCCGCCCTGTTCCCGATCCTGACGGAGTTGGAACTGCCTGACGTGAGGAAGAAGATGAAGAACAACAGAACCTTGGACGACATGCCCTTCATATTCTATAAGCTGAAGGATGAAGGGTGAGACTTGGTGGATAGGGTGGACTTAATTTTGGGGTAATATAATTAACGTCCTAGTCTTTTTAATCTTTATTTGAAAGTAATCATTCACTTTTCATGAATCACTTCAAAAATGAACATTAAAACTAAGAAAAATTAAGACAGATATTATAAAGAGAAATTTAAATGATTTTGGATTTTCAAAAATGATATTATTTACTTAATCATACATTAAATCTTCTTTATTTTGTAGTTCGTTTCTTGACAATTAATTAATCTATACCTTTATTCTATATGACTTGTGCAAATTATTTTTAGCTACAAACGAGCAAAATGCATCACAAACTTACTGATGCTTAAAGATCTGTTTGATGTCAGCATAATACGTATGATTTCAGTTACCGAACAGCGTTCTTCGAAGACATGCCCTGGATAGGAACATTCCAGTACAGATTCAATGGTTTCAAGAATCAACCCGCGGATCATTACTTGTTATCGTTTTATATGGAGGAGTCAAACGGTGGCAAGAAATGGTGGACGAGCAGCTTGAACAAATACTGCGTGGGAGATACTCCGCAGTATAAACTAATGTTGGATATTACTGATCAGGTGCAAGGAAATTATTCTTTAAGTTTTATCAAATAAGGCATATTTTTGATTGGTGCCTCATCATTTTTCAATCAAGTATATAGAAAATTGAAATACTTTCTACAATTATACGTTTTAGATTTTATCTGATACAATAACTCAGTTATTCTGACGGTGCTTAGTTTTATAAGTCAAATATTATTTTCCTGTTTTTTGTCTTTTCATTCGTCTTCTTTTCAGTTTCTCCGTCTGGATGGAAAACGTTTTGCGTTCACGTTTATAGTTGACATATCCCATGATGACTTCAACATGATATCTATAGCTGATGAAGACACTGCGGACTATCTTACAAGATTCCATGACCGATATAAAGAGGACACCTTGATAATTGTCATGGGGGACCATGGAACGAGGTAAATATTATAATTAATTGAAATAAACAAAAGGCAAATAATAACCTATAAAAAAAACAACATTATATTTATTTTCATCAATTGTCTTTCGCTATACTTGTATTGCCTCGAATTTTAACTTTTTGTTAGTTTTTAAAGATTTTTTTCAAGAAAGTATCATACGTGTTTTAATAGTTCCCCTCATTCTTTGATATAAAATTTTAGTCACATTACATTACATATCTGGGAAAAAATTAAAACTTGAATTGTAAAAGAGATCCCCAAGAAATATCAATAAATAAAAATTATTGACATAAAATAAGGTACGCAAATGTTCGTGATACTCTCCAAGGGAAACTCGAAGAGAAAATACCGCTCATGGCGATCAAACTTCCAGAAAAACTGAAAAAGAGGAGAACAGAGGCGGAGTAGAATCTGAAGGAGAACGTGGAAGTATTGAGGACACCTCACGACATATACGCGACGGTGTTAGATGTACTGGACCTGACGCAGTTCACTAACACATATAGAGTTAAAGGAGCCGATCTGAACAGGGGACTCAGTCTGTTGGAACCGGTCAGTAACATTATAATATAATCATACTTGAATTCGACCTAGCACGATAGTTTAGTTTGCCAAATAATTTGAACGCAATGTTTCGGATGCGGGTTCATAAGATTTTTTATTCAAGCATTTTTATTAAAAAAGAAAAACTTAATTGTAAATACTGGTATTGTTTTTGATCTCATTGCCTTTAATATAAGTATTCTATTTATATATACAGAACAACCTTCATTTCATGGTTAATTACAATACATATTTCATTTTGTAAACACGTGTATTTTTTCCATAAATTAACTAGTCTGGTCTGGTACATCCAGAAAACATTCAAAGCTCGTGATCATGAAGTACATATTACCAATCTAGTAACGTTGTCAAAACTATCATTATATCTCGGTCATTTTATAATATATTACTATGTATATATCGGATTTATTACAAATTCGTGGTTTTAAAAGAGAGGGACGCCAGCCTCGCTGACGTTACAAAGGTCACTTCTTCTAGTATGGTCCATGATATTTTAAAATGAAACTTCAATTGTTCTTAATGCTCCTGTATTTCTCAAAGATTCTTCATAACAACATACCTACTTCAATAATTCACACTCACTGAACTCTGTAATTATCAATTCTGAAATCCCCATTCTGCCGTCGTGCATCCAGACGTCATATTTATAACAAGATTCAAACATAGTTCTATTCTCCTTTGATTTCGTTTTACTTTTAACAATAATCATAAATACTAATGAGGTTTAATAAGAATTGATGACGGCCTCAAATTATTTTCAAGTCGCATCCGTTATTAAAGCTGGTAGCGCCGATATATATAATATGTTCTTTTCCAGATACCAAAGAACAGATCGTGTAGCGAGGCGGGTGTGGAGGCTCACTGGTGTTCGTGTCTGTCGTGGCAGAACGTGACGCACGATGACGTCATGTTCAGGAGGACGGCCGCCGCTCGTGGACTTTATCAATCATTTGACTGAGGAGAAACGTTCCGTAAATATATATATATATATATATATATATAACATGAGAACGAAACACTTATTGATATAGTCCTCTCTTAACTATAGGGTTTGAAGGAGAGTGGTTCTGTGTATTATGAGACGAAACCTCTTAGCATTCAATGGATGCACCGTGAGGGTGCCGGGGCCATAGCGTTACAGAGAGAGGAGCTTCAATAGTGTCTGCGACTTGCAACCCAGGTATAGGTTTAAGAGGGCCCTATCCAACGCGCGTTAATCACTACTTAAAGCAGTAAATATGCGATAGAATTATTACTTTATAAGTCTTTTGTTACGAAGACTACTTTTACGACTATAGGATAGTAGTGTATTTATATTTGACTATCCTATAAGAGACGAAACTTCTGAGCATTCCACGTTGCAGGAGGGGAAGCTTCAAGAGTATCTAGGACTCGAGACCCAGGTGTAGGTTTAAGGGCCCCCTATCTAAAGCGCATTGAACGCTCACCTCCACCGTCCAAGCTCCTCTCTCTACCTAATCAAATTTGAAAATATATTAATGTTATAATGTACGTTTATCTCCAGGTCGGTGTGTGCGGTCCGCTCGCTCAAGTCAGTGTCGTGGGTGATGCGAGCGAGGCCCAACAGCGGCGTATTAACGTTCGTGGAGGCTCGCGATCAAGACGGATTCATTGGACGGTTTGGTAACAGAGTGAAAAGAAGTTAAATAATTTTTCCATGCTTTTTAAATATTAGCATCATTATGACACCCGATAGGACGAAATAAAAAAAATGTATTATTAGTCATTAATGACTGCGTTTCGTCCGATGAGCGAGAGAGCCGGTTGCCCTTTCCCTTTTCCATCCCTTTCCCACCTTTGCCTCCTCCTCCTATTCCCCAATCAAGGGTGGCAACACATCCGCAAAAAACTATGTCACGGTTGTCCATGGGTTACTAACTAAATCATCAACATATGTTTAAAAAACGTTAAGTAAATTTAAATAAAGTTTAATTGATTTTACTGTCCTTACATATTATATAAGTTTAATGGATGATTAAAGTGATGACTAGTAATAGACATTGGTGGTTGAAGACTAAATGACTGAAAGGCTGAAAGTTATATGTTTATAATTTCAGATCGCAGTAGGACCTGATGTCGGTAAATACGAAGCATTAGTGACTTATGTTATCAACGAGAACAGATTTGAGATAAATTCAAGAGATATATCAAGAACTAACGCGTAAGTGGCTGAATTATTTACATCATTTTGTCTATACTGCATTGCAATAAATTATATGTAACGAACACAGTAATTTTTAAAATGTATATATCATACAAGATAATATACTAATAATATATGTATTATACATATTACAGTTACAACAACGAGCCGGGCTGTATAAGCGCCACTCACCCTCACCTCAACATGTACTGCTACTGTAACCAATACACATTAACAATGTTTCATATTAATTATATATCAAAACAATTATTATTAGTTTCATATTATATATAATAATATAATACTACATTAATGTATGTGAGTCTGTAGGTGAATATAATGTTCTACTGTGATTGTTAATACACATGTCTTTCTTTATATGTAATATTATATAATTGGCACAAAGTATTGTTTTAGTATCAATGAAGATATGTTTATACTCAGTATGTGTTCAGTTCAAGTTGTTTATAGCGGGGAGATGTGTTAGTGTTCCTGAGCTACCTATAACGTTAGTTTTATTTGCATATTTAACTCTCTCATAATTATTAGTAGTAATATAATAACTAGGTAAAATAATAATCAGTTTTTATTGTAATATGTACAAAAGTTAACCAAATATTTTTTTAATTTATCCGTTCTTAGAATGTGTTCTTTTTGTTTTGGTGTTATTTATAAGATATCAAAATTTTTCTTAATACTCTTTTTGTTTTCTATTATATTTTCTTTCATATTAGTAATTTCAACATTTTTAATATTATAGTAATCTTTAATTCATGTTTATGATGTTAATCTGAAATTATTATTAACGCCATCTACATCATATATTTGGAACTTCATTACATAATGTTTAAGTACGAACAATGAAAAGTGATTTGTGAAAATGTTGTATTTGATCGTCTTCTCGCATTATATATGTACATCTAGCTTACATCTTAGAACTTATGTGTTTTCACATATTTTTTTAGGTATTAATTATAATTTTGTGAATTTGTAAAACCGTTTAGAAATATATTTTTTGTTGATTAGTTCAGTCTTTAATAATTTAATATGCTTTTCTATGTCAATTTAACATTTTAATTTCTAAATTAAAATCTATTGTTGAACAGTTCTGTTTATTAAAGTAAAAGTCTCAGTTACCAATATAATTCTCTGATTATTTTTACATTTTTGGACTAGTTTAAACCTAAGTTTTACTTCGAAATCTGTTGGATGAAATAAAGTATATAATAATAAAATAATATTGTAAATTATAAGGAGTTGATGGATAAAGAGTAGCGGTCATTAAATAATTATTTTAATGTATAAGTTCCTTAAAACATAAATACCATTTCTTAATGTGATTCGTCTAGTTTTATTTGATTAAATCTAGTCATGTAAAAATCTAGAGATTTTTGTCTGTTTTGTTGTTTGCTTTCAAATAAATTTGGTTTTTGAAATTAAATTTGTTTTCTTATTTCAACCATATGATTGATAATTTTAACCAAAGATTATACACCGACCTCTTCATGGTATTCACGAAACTACAAATGACAAGTGCAATAGGAAAGTGACTTCTATATGTGAAAATATATTTTGAATTTTGTATACCATAAAATTGCAACATATAAGACAAAATACTCTCCACTAAAGTACTCTCGGAATGACATTGTGATTCAGATTTTCTCAGTGTGAGGATCGGTCTCTGATGTAGTTTAGCGTATTTCTGAAGTCACATAGTTGCCAGTGATAACAAAACCTTAAAATGTCTTGAAAATCCGTCGCCATCAATCTAAAACTGACTGAAAGAAAACCATTACTTTGGTACATGAAAAAGTGAAAAATTGAGACGATGTTACTTTTAACTTAAATACCAAAAACTTTGATATTCAAAATATTTAGGGCAGGGAAAGGCAGGAAAAGGAAATGCAGCAAAACTTAGAAACCAAAAAACTCGTTAACGTGTCTAAGGATAAATAAAATTATTAAACGTTTTTCTAAGGATAAATAAACAAAATTATTCTAAGGATAAATATGTGAAAAGCTATGGGCTCCTTAAACTCAAGATAATTAATAAGCACTAGGTAATAGAGATAATCTATATTAATAAAGAGGAAAGGTTTGTTTGTTTATTTGTTATGAATAAGCTCCGAAACTACTGAACCGATTTCAAAAATTTTTTGCACCTTTGGAAAGCTACATTATTCCCGAGTAATATAAGCTATATTATATTTAAATAAAAATTAGGTATCCTTACTAAAACACCAATAATGTGGCCAAAGGTGTAAAAAAATTATCTGAAAAATTCCTTACGTAACGTGCGATGCGAAAACTATTGATGATAGAACCAAATCATTTACATACTACGACTTTGCAGAACTCATCATCATCTACAAAAAGTGTCGCGACAGCATATGTCTAAATATTATAGTTATGTCACAGTAAGCGGTTTATTTATTCTTAAAATTT
This sequence comes from Danaus chrysippus, assembly GCA_916720795.1. Lineage (NCBI taxonomy): Eukaryota > Metazoa > Arthropoda > Insecta > Lepidoptera > Nymphalidae > Danaus > Danaus chrysippus. The sequence continues at coordinate 3,241,859 of CAKASE010000077.1, read as the reverse complement.
AATTTATATGCCGCCGCTTGAAAAGGCTCTTTATTTGTACCTTGGTATTAATCCTTATCAAAATAAATTACTTTATATTATATCAATACCTTTTTATAACTCTTTGAATTATTCAATTCGGACATTTCATTCGGAAGATATCACGAGTTTAAAAATGCGTGTATTAGAAAAAAGTCGCGTGGTTGCCGCTCACCACGCTCAGCTAGCCAGCATGCGATGTAGGCTCCATATAAGCGTGACTGGGGTACGAGGGGGGAGTCAATCACAACTAATATTATAAATGCGAAATTAAGTCTGTCTGTCTGCCTATTACGCTTTCCCGCTTTAACCTCTCAACCGATTATGATGAAATTTGGCACAGACAATCTTTAGACCCTGAGAAAAAACATAGGCTACCCTTTATTGCGAAAAAGGGGATGAAGAGGTTGAAAGTTTGTATCGCATTTCTTAATTTTAAAAGATAAAATCATGAAACTTTATATTAAGGCATAAGATAAGATATATTTAAACATTTGTTCTAGCGTTTTTAAAATTTCGACCAGTGAGGAAATGAAATAAGGGTTGAAAGATTGTATGGGATTTCTTAATTTTAAAAGATAAAATCATGAAACTTTATATTTAAGCACTTGATAAGACATATTTAAACATTTGTTCTAGCGTTTTTTGAATTTAAAATCGTTTGTTATTTTTACCCACCGTGGGAGTGAAATTCTACACACGGAATTCCCGAAATTCGAACAGAACGGTACAGGAACTACGAAGCTAAACTTTTTGTATACAAAATTTTAACCACTGAACCTAAGAACATCATATTTAGAAGTTTAGGTGTATCAAGTTAAAAAAAAAATAGATTTAAAACAATTAGACCCGTATGATGTACACGAGCCTGGCCGACACGTTTAGTTCTAACGGCTTGTCTATCGACTTTGACGAATGGTTTCTGTAAACTGTATTTATAATTTGGATTCCTCCTTGAGCTACAAAATACTACTTTAGTTTTAATTTAATAAGCCTCATAGTTACTCGGACTAAAGTGGAGTTTTAAATTTAGATACAGCACAATTTCCATATGTTCAGAATAACTATGTAAGTAATTATGTTTTCATTATTAGTAACCGTTTTTGTTTTAAAAACAATTGCTTATTTTAATATTGTTTTGTTGTTATTCTATTTATTAATTACGACTGAACGCAAAATTATTATAAACCCTGATTATGCTCTTTATGAGTTACAGAACATATTATTTTATTGCGACTTGATTGTACATAAATCCATCGATTACAAAGTTTCCTTCAGATTTATTTGGTAAATTAGTAAGTACTTATAAATAAATTACAAAATATTTATATACCAAACCTTAGTCCTTAATATTGATGAAATGAAAAATATTTACTTAGTTTAATGATTGTAGTAAAAAGTAAACACTAATTATGTAGGGCGGCAACCAGAGGTACCAGGAAAACTACAAAACTTATTTTTATGTATATTATAATGAGAATTACATATTAAAACTCTAGTCGTTAGATTCTCTGCACCTTGACTGAATCCCTAACACCATCTGAAAATTAAGAAATTGTTGTTAATTGACACTTTAACTATTATAAAATAATATTTATAATAATATGTAACAACAGTAAGTTAACAATCGTAACAGCTAACAGCCTCTGTTAGTGAACTCATCAGAAGCTACTAAAACAATGATTCTTAACATGAAGCAAGTCCCGCAGGAGCTACATACAAATGTATGGATAAAGCTTGTATTAAAAGACATTGACTGTTTGAGCCGCTGCAACACTCCACCTTCAACACTACACTTGATACTTCAAGTCTTTTACATTCTAATATGTTTAAATCTCAGTCACTTCCCTCTCCATATAATGTGTAGCTCATTGTCTTTAATATATTTTGTCTAGTGCAATCACACACTCATGTTTCATTAATAGCTACCTGGTTCATTGTTAGTTTTCATCTAACACTTGATGATCAGCCGTCATCTCCTGATGGATGAATCTCAGGTACAGTCCAATAACACCATCTGTAATACATAATACAATATATTAATACTGTTCACAAACAATATTGTTCATATATAAAGACATACAGAGACAGTTACATCAAGGATTGTTTGAAAATAAAAACATAATATTTTATATTAATCTTAAAATATCCACAAATAAATTACACTTCATATCACTATGAAGGTTTATTATTCAAATAAAACAATTCTTTATATATCAGTCTAGTTAGTATCATCATTAATAACATACTATATAATGTATGGAATTATTATTAATATTCTGTCTGAAATGTTGGATTCCTACAGAAATAATAAATGTTTATACTTAAACTAAACACATAAATTGATCTTACTTAAAAAGTATAATACTATTAAAACACTTTTATAATAATCGATTATTCTAGAAAGACGGCATATGGATTTCATTATATATAATATCAACAGCACAAGAGGAATTATAAAATGAATGTGTCGATAACGGTTTACTCAATATAAGATTATGGAGAAATTAACATTAAAATGTACAGTATTACTTAAAACAAAAGTAACCAACAGACCTTACCGTCCCACTATCACTACTATCGTACATCAGCTACATACACTTCTCTTCATACATAGAAGGTTTCCTCTCGTCCGCAGACCACGTCCTAACAGACGCTCCACCAACAGCTTCTACCCTCATCGTGAATTATATATTCTTACGAGTCCTGGAACGTAACGAATGATTCTAGTTTTTATTATGACAATAGATTTCTTACTTAAATATTCGACTTACAAGAAGTCGCATTTTAAAGAGTGAAAAACATAATAATAAAGAAGGAAATAATAGACACATCAAAGACGTACTGTACATGTTTATAGTGAACACACTCCTTATATTGTCTGGAGACTGCTACAGTTGATACTTCAAGTCTTCTCTATTCTAATATGTTACACTAACCGAGTCATTCTCCTCTTCATATAATTCTATGTTTCATCAATACCTGGTTCATTGTTAGTTTTCATCTAACACTTGATGATCAGCCGTCATCTCCTGATGGATGAATCTCAAGTACAGTCCAATAACACCATCTGTAATACAGAATACAATATTGTTCTTATATAAAGACATACAAAGACACTTACTTCAATTATTGTCGGTTTAAAATAAATTATTAAATGTTATCACGTTTATTTATGTCGAACCGTTTATTTAACAAAACAAAATGGACACACAGTTACATAAAAATGAAAATAAGGCAAATACAAACAAATGCGAATCAATGTTACTCCATGAGCGCGCGAATGGAGTCTACAAGACGCACGACCGTTCCCTTTCGTGTCTTATTTCGCACTGGAGAAAGGAAGGGGTTTAACCGCGGGGGGAACGCGACGCTCGCGCAATGGTCTTGAATATTGTTGAGGCGCTATAAATTCAAAATAAAACTATAATGATAAAAAGGAACTCATTTAGTGTTTAAGTTCGTGGAGTGCTAGATACTTCTATTTCATTGATTAAGCCATATAAGGCAGGCATACACTGTGGGGACAAGTGAACAATTCCAATTACTTTAGGCTAAAAAATATGGATATTCGTAACAGTGTACCCTCATCCCCATGACTAGATATCATAAATGTACCGTTATGTTCAAGAGATACCCCACTCTTTAACATTCCAAGTATATTTTATATATAAAAAACAAATCAACTTTTTGTTTTGGCATCTCGTAAATGTTGTTTTTTTTTTTGGAGTCATTTACTATTTTTCAAATCTTTTCTTATATTATAAATGGGAAAGTAGCCGTCTGTCTGTTACCTTCTCACGACTAAACCGCTGAACCGATTGTGATGAATTTTGTATGAAGATAGATGACGCCGATTACCCGATCACGAAACTGCACGGATGGAACCATGAAGTGGAAGCAGTTCAGGTTCAGTGGCCATAGTGACAGAGAACAACTGTGATGTACACGCAGAAGGAGACGCGGGCAAGAGATAGTTAGTATTATAATTACATTTATTTATTTCAGACAGTAAGTTACAAACATACAAACCAACATACAAGTGAAGCTAAGAAACAAGCGTTAGAAATTTTTTGTACTTTATTTATGGTTTTAAAATAATCCAATAGCAATATGAGGTTACTTAAAATGTTTAATAATTTAAATTGTTACATTTTACGTCTCCATTAATATATTAAACTAGTTTTTGCCCGCGACTTCGTCCGCGTTAATTTCGTCATTAGTAATATATGTATAGCTGACCGGGCGAACTCTATCCCGTCTTAAATAACCAGGTATTGGTATTTATTAAATTTTTCCTGTTTTAGTTTAGTTGTTTAATTAGTAAGTTGTCAAATCTGATGTCAAAAAAAACGTACGGGAAATAGAAAAGGGATGATTTTAGAGTTTTCCCGGAAATGAATCATTTTTTTCAGCTTTTAGAACTTCCCTGAACCTCCACGAACATATAAAGACTAAGATAAGATAAATCCGTTCAGCCGTTCTCGAGTTTTAGTGAGACTAACGAACAGCAATTCATTTATATATATATATATATATATAGGTGTAAATAATATTTTTAATAATTGATTTACATATGTACTATCTTCATTTATTTATTTAATCATTATGACGTTTCGGAAGCGTTCAGTTAATGTAATAAATATTGAATAAATAAATTAAAAAAATATTCACCCTTACTATAAATAATAACAGAATAATATTAAATATTCAACGGTACATACCGTCACACTACTATCGTACTTCAGCTACATACACTTCTCTTCATAGAAGGGTTCCTCTCGTCCGCAGACCACGTCCTAACAGACGCTCCACCAACAGCTTCTACCCTCATCGTGAATTATATATTCTCACGAGTCCTGGAACGTAACGATTAATACTATTTCATATAAAAGACTATCCACTTCATAATAAATTATCATTGTTCATATTAAAGATAGCACATATTTTAGGATGTGGTCAAAGATTAACAACGAAAAAGTTAAAATAAAAATATAAATGAAATAAACCAACCTATCAAATTAATAAGCCTTCGCCACATATAGCGTTTAGAAAATAATAATTTTCTTAAGACTGCTGTCCTCTACAAAGATTTGTTTGGATTTAATTAACTTTACTTTTCTTTATATTTTGAAACAAACATATATTTCATGGACAGACCATGTAGTGAAAACATACGACGGTAGTGAAACTATGAGTACTTTGATTGAGCAAGATGTTTCTGTAGGAGAGTTCTAAATTGTTTTAAATAAATTAAAATTAATTATCTTTCTATGTATACGTACATTCCAGGAGGTTCTTTGCATTTGTATGGCTCATGTCCCTATTGTCTTCGTCACCATCACCGGGGCCGTGTGTCTCTGTGTGTGTAGTGTTCACAAGTCAGCTCCACGTAAAGCGACACGTCCTTAGGTTCGCTCTCCGTCACTCGTAGGAACTAGTTTCTTATACACTGATCTCGACCTCACCAATAGAATCCACAGCGCCGTGTCCAAGTATTACCTGTACAGAGACATCCGTTTAGTGAAGGACAGTATGTGTGTGTGTGTGTGTATGTAGTGATAGTGTTAATAAGTGTTCCACCAGCCGTGTGAGGTGATTGTAGTACAACCTGCTCACCTAGACATACAGTGCTACATGTTTTACACTCACAATTCCCACATGCGGATATAGGGTCATTTTAACAAGCTCTGACGTTGTGATCAAGATTGCTACAAAGTAGTATGATGCATATAGTTTGTAAAACGAAAATATTAGTTTCAATTAAGAAATCGATAGTGGTAGACAGATGACAAATAATAAGACTAACTAACAGACACTTTCAACTCATCTGTCCGTGATCAAAGTGTATGTGAGGAACTGGAACGGCGGGATTCCGAAATTTTAGAATAATGAAAATCACATATGTATACACAAAAATCTTAATTTCATTTTATAAAAACTATACTTAGCCAAGTAATGAGATCTAAGATTTTCGATAGTACTCCTACTAAGCTAACAGCCTCTGTTAGTGAACTCATCAGAAGCTACTGAAACAATGATTCTTAACATGAAGCAAGTCCCGCAGGAGCTACATACAAATACATGGATAAAGATTGTATTAAAAGACATTGACTGTTTTGAGCCGCTGCAACACTACACCTTCAACACTACACTTGATACTTCAAGTCTTTTACATTCTAATATGTTTAAATCTGTCACTTCCCTCTCCATATAATGTGTAGCTCATTTTCTTTAATATATTGTGTCTAGTGTAATCACACACTATAGTATAGTATCAGTATAGTATTTCATTAATAGCTACCTGGTTCATTGTTACTTTTCATCTAACACTTGATGATCAGCCGTCATCTCCTGATGGATGAATCTCAAGTACAGTCCAATAACACCATCTGTAATACATAATACAACATATTAATACTGTTCACAAACAATATTGGTCATATATAAAGACATACAGAGACAATTACATCAAGGATTGTTTGAAAATAAAAATATAATATTTTATATTAATCTTAAAATATCCACAAATAAATTACACTTCATATAACTATGAAGGTTTATTATTCAAATAAAACGATTCTTTATATATCAGTCTAGTCAGTATCATCATTAATAACATACTATATAATGTATGGAATTATTATTAATATTCTGTCTGAAATATTGGATTCCTACAGAAATAATAAATGTTTATACTTACACTAAACACAAATTGATTTTACTTAAAAAGTTTAACACTATTAAAACACTTTTATAATAATCAATTATTCTAGAAAGACTCCATATGGATTTCATCATATATAATATCAACAGCACATGATGAATTATAAAATGAATGTGTCCGTAACGGTTAACTCAATATAAGAGATACATTATGGAGAATTTAACATTAAATTGTACAATATAACTTAAAACTAAGTAACCAACAGACCTTACCGTGACACTACTATCGTACATCAGCTACATACACTTCTCTTCATAGAAGGGTTCCTCTCGTCCGCAGACCACGTCCTAACAGACGCTCCACCAACAGCTTCTACCCTCATCTTGAATTATATATTCTTACGAGTCCTGGAACGTAACGAATGATTCTAGATTTTATTATGACAATAGATTTCTTACTTAAATATTCGACTTACAAGAAATCGCATTTTAGAGTGTGAAAAACATAATAATAAAGAAGGCCATTGAAACGATATAACGTTGAAAAAACCCTGCGGTCAATGTTACGCTTAGAGAATAATTCAAAATATACTATTAAAATAAACTAGTACTCTTATTGCTACAGATAATAAATACTTGTAGGAGGGCGTTATAAGAACAGGAGGGCCTTCATGGGAACTCATACTTTGAAAGGGATAAAGTACAGTCTATTCAATACGACACCAACTCAATCGAAACACTAGATATCACTATCACTTCGATACACAGCGATTCGTCACGAGCGCGGTGCGCGGGCGTCATCTCGCACGATACTCCATAATAAAGATGGCCGCCCTCGCTACCATCACAATGACGCTTCACTAGGCTAACCTCAGACAGCTAAAAGTCAACCTGACGTATGATTTTTGACGGATGCGCCGTCACGGCCGGACTGACATTCGACCGTCCTCGGGCGGTTCTCGGATCAATGAACTACAGTTGTGTCTATTCCGTTCGGCATCCTGACAAACGACTAGTTACAATCATCAAAATGTGCTATGGTACTTAAGACTTAAGGCGAGCATCTCGTAGCAATTAAGCCAGACGACAACATTCATCTCACCACAATGTTCAAAGCATCCAGAACAAGTCAACCAACTTAAAGGGCTCTGACCCGGACGACTACATTCGTCTTGCCACAATGTTCAAAGCATCCAGAACAAGTCAACCAACTTAAAGGGCTCTGACTCGGACGACTACGTTCGTCTTACCAGAACAAGTCAGCCAACTTAAATGGCTCTAACTCGGACGACTACATTCGTCTTACCAGAACAAGTCAGCCAACTTAAATGGCTCCTGACTCGGACGACTACGTTCGTCTTACCAGAACAAGTCAGCCAACTTAAATGGCTCCTGACTCGGACGACTACGTTCGTCTTACCAGAACAAGTCAGCCAACTTAAATGGCTCCTGACTCGGACGACTGCGTTCGTCTTACCAGAACAAGTCAGCCAACTTAAATGGCTCCTGACTCGGACGACTACGTTCGTCTTACCAGAACAAGTCAGCCAACTTAAATGGCTCCTGACTCGGACGACTACATTCGTCTTACCAGAACAAGTCAGCCAACTTAAATGGCTCCTGACTCGGGACGACTACATTCGTCTTACCAGAACAAGTCAGCCAACTTAAATGGCTCCTGACTCGGACGACTACATTCGTCTTACCAGAACAAGTCAGCCAACTTAAATGGCTCTGACTCGGACGACTTCATTCGTCTTACCAGAACAAGTCAGCCAACTTAAATGGCTCTGACTCGGACGACAATATTCGTCTTACCAGAACAAGTCAGCCAACTTAAATGGCTCTGACTCGGACGACAATATTCGTCTCACCAGAACAAGTCAGCCAACTTAAATGGCTCTGACCTGGACGACAATATTCGTCTGACCACAATCTGCAGAGCATCCAGAACAACTCAGCCAAACGAATGAACGATGATCGAGACTCCAATGAGCTAGCCCCATCATCTCCACTACTTATACTCATGTGAGTGAACGATGACCCCGGACATAGACTCCACAGAGCTAGCCCGTCCATCTTCACAACCTGATCAAGCGTCGACCGGACGTGGACTCCATCGAGCCAGCCCCTGCACGCTTTGATCCATCACTACTAGAAACATCGGCCGCATCAGCCAGTTCCATCGCCACCTCAAACACACCAACTCAAACTTACACAACTCATTTATGGTTTATCAATGTTGGAGGCCATCAGAGCTACTCAGCTACTCACTTTCATCATCTGACATAGCTTCGTTTCCATTCTCTCCACTCCATGACCCGCCGTCTCGGCCTCCTCATTACTTAGTTCAGTGGATATGTCAACTAACCCTTCAAAGCCTCTGGGTACTGCGCCCAAGTTTTCATGAGAGTATTTTAAAGTGCAATTAGATTCATCGGTATGTTTTCAGTTCGTACCTATCGTTGTCTAGAATTTTAGTTATGATAAAAGGTCCCCTAAACTTTCTTTGCAGTTTAGTTTGGTAACATTCGCTACACTTAACAAAAACGTAATCTCCCCGAGAAAGAAAAAAAGGTTTTTACTTGGGCTTTGCCTTTACTAAATTTTAACTATTTCCTTTTGATCTGCGTTTTCAGTGTTGAGGGAAGTTTTATTCCGGATATTGTCTAAATCTAATCTCGGCTCGTTTGAATTTTGGGCTATTAATGATATCCCTAAAGATTGCGCGCGAATGCCAAACATTAGTTCTGTTGGAGTATATCCTGTAACACTACGGCTTGTGTTATTAAGTGCTAGATGACTCTCCCAGATCAGAGTAATTTAGTAAGATGGGGTAAAGGTACCGAAAACACTTGCTATATCTGCGGAAAGGCAGTTGGAACTGCTAAGCATTTGCTAGTGAGATGTAAGGTTCTCCTGGACAGCGGTCAATTCTCGCGTCGTCACTATAGGGTTTTAGAGATCATACTTGAAGCGGTTAGTCTTTCGGTAGCCAGAGCGCAAAGGGAAATAACCACAAACGAGCGATCAATAGGTTTTGTGAGAGAGAGCACCAGGGCTATAAAATCAAACGTCAAGCCTTACTCTATCCTTAAAGCGGCTTCGGATTGGACTATCATGATGGATACGTATGAGAAACAACACAAAATCCCCGAGGATATTTGTGCGTCAGCCTCCAGACCAGACATATTTCTATATTCGCGTATTTTAAAGCGCGTTGTGATGATAGAGCCTACGGTGCCTTGGGAAACCAACATCCCCAAAGACCATGCCATCAAGGTCATTAAGTATTACGAGCTCACTAACGAACTAACTCGAAATAGGTTCGTCCGCGGTAGAGGTGGGAGCGAGAGGCATAACAGCCAAATCTCTCTACAACCTACTAAAAGACTTGGGCCCGTCCAGAACCAACATTAATTCATTCTCGGAACGTACGTCGAAAGCAGCCCTAGCAGGTTCCTTCCAAATTTGGCCAGGGTAGGGAGAGGAACTTGGACAGTGGAGGTGAGCGTACAACGCGCGTTAGTTAAGGGGCCCCTTAAACCCACACCTGGGTCGCAAGTCCCAGGCACTGCTGAAAGCTCCCCTCCCTGCAACGCGATGGACCCGGCACCCGCACGGTGAATCCATTGAATGCTAAGCGGTTTCGTCCCTTGTACCTCAGGAAGTTTGTCACGCCACGTTTTTATGGGTATCGTTTTCTATAATAGTTAGCAGACATTTTAAAATCTGCATGACCCTTTCTACTTGACCGTTGGCTTTATTTGCCCCTGTTGTTATAAAGTAAAGTTCTATACGAGGTGTTTTACTCAATTCTCTAAAGTCCGCGCTTACAAAGCCCCTTCCCCGATATAACAATTCGCTTGAGAACACCGAAAAGAGAAACAGCTTTTCTCAACGCTTTAATAGTACAACTGGCATCGAGGGATATAGTATGCTCTTAAAGGACATACTTGATAACATAATCAATCATTACTGACGCGTATTTCTTTTCTGTCGCTTTTGCCACTTAATGTCCCAGTCATATCTATGTGAATAGTATGCCAATAAAATGTATGCAAATCCGTAGGAGAATTTACATGGCCAAAATAGCAATAACCCCACTGAATAAAATTTGGAGAGATAGGAAAATTATTAATGGAACAAAAATGCATCTGATACGAACGCTTGCCTTCTCTATATTTCTATCTATCTAGCTATCCGATTCTGTATAGTGCAAAGACGTGGACTATGAAAGTCGTTTGACAGGCAAAGAATTGATGCCTTAGGAATGTGGTGATGACGAAGTATGTTACGCATACCTCAAAATATGGTCAGCGCTTATCTAATATCTATTTGCAGCACATACTGGCGTTTGATTGGTCAGTTCCCTGACAGAACTACGGACAGCTTTAAACGTCCCGCTAGTGATTGAAAAAGTGGACGGTAACCGAACTAGAGGACTAAATCCCAAAAGGTGACTGGACCAAATCCCAGAACACCTAAAAATACCTGCCTGCGTTGCACTCCATCAAGAAACTAAACGTGTCTATCTCAGTATGGATATGGTTGATTTAAGTCCATACAAGGGACTGATGGACGATAGGTTACCAACGACTAACTTTGTTTCGCTCAATTTTTTTTCGATATAGCATATTGTTTCTAACATCGTAGATGTGACTAATTGAATCGGGAAACTTATTATTTAAGAGCTGAGCAACAATATCTTGAACATATGCATCACGTTTTTGTTCTACCGCTAACCACCCTTGATTTACCTCTACAAACTGCACAGACTTATTAACTACTTGAGCCTTGCTTTTGTCGCTCTCTGGAAGTGCCCTGCTCAGGGTCATCTATGTACTCTCGGTGTTAATTTTTTTTTTTTTTTTTTTTTTTTTTTTTTTAACTAAGAAGCTTTGAAAGGATTGCCACCCGTGAAAACGATAAAATGATGACCATATAGCTTTTGCTTCAAATATTCTTCCGCTCGAACGACTGCCGAGGTCTCAAGTTCATAAGAATGATACTTTTATTCCGTGTCAGTTTTCCGGCGACTGAAATATGAAATAACGTGAGGAACTCCGTTCTTTCATTTAATTAAAATGGTACCGTATCCGTTGGCGCTGGCATTCGTGTGTAATTCTATAGGAGGCTCGCGATCAAATATAGTTAGAATAGACTCCGTGGTAAGTATTTGAACTATCCATTTACGAATATTACCGTGGACTTCTGACCGTTTAATTAACCCCTTTAACTTAGTGAGTAGACATAAGGATCGTACTAGGCGGAAATAGTTCGGTATAAAATTTCTAAAACAAAAGGCTTACTATAAGAATTGGTGTTAATCTCCCTAGAGTCAACATACATTATGTCAGAGTTGTCATTCGGTTTTTTTTTTTTACAATTAGAATGGGGCTTGATAAAGTGTAAAATTATTTTTTCAAAGAGGGCATCCATTTTTTTTTCGAACAACCTCTTATAATTTGTAAGGTCTCTCTTAGACTATGTTAGGGTCTAAAGAGTTAAGAGGTGCCCTTAATAATAAAATGAGTTATACTTCTTAAAAACATCGATAAGGGCTTTGTTATCGTCGCCTTCCAAATAAGTTTTGATACAAGAAAAGTTAAGACTGTCTGAGGTTGGGCACTTATCTGTTTTTGTCGTTTCAGGTTTTGAGAAAATAATGTAGTCACTGTTTATCTCTCCTTTAACCCCCCACTCTACAAGGTACCGTCCAACAACCACGGATTCAAGAATAATATTCTCTTTAATAATATGAAACAAAAGAGACACTGAAACACTTTGAATTATGACCGAGCTTAAAATTTGTGTATTACAATAAGTCTATAGACGTAGAAACACTAATAATAATTGACTGTTAATGTACACGAAGTATGACTAGAGTATTCAGTACCGAAGCGCAAGGTTGAATGACCTTTATTCGCTAATACGATCTAATATTAAAATCTTACGAAGTGGTGGGTAAGCGTGAAACTCATATCGTCGCCCGTTCGCTTCGACCGTATACTACGCGTTCAGATGCCTTTCAGGGGAACTACTTCATTGCTCAAAGTACACAGAAATTTATTTGAAAAATTTTCAGATACAGACACACATTAGTACTACATGAACAAGTACACCCACTACTAAAAAGAAAAGGAACAGTCTCACCAGATGACGTCGTCAACTCCCCTCGGCTCGGCCCATGGTCACACAGATATCTCCTTCACCGGCGAGCCTCAATTAACGGTACCTTTTACGATCAAGACACGACGAGACGTCCTAACCCTTATATCTGCTTCCGTACGATCCAGATTGAACCGGATCAACTACGTCGTCGAAGTTAGTTGAGAAGTTGACATTATTTTCATCGACAAGTTTCTCATTATTTTTTACAAAGTTTAACATAGATGGATGATCACTACTCTCCTCATTTTAAAGCCCTTTCGATCCCACTTCTGATGTAGGAGGGCGTTATAAGAACAGGAGGGCCTTCATGGGAACTCATACTTTGAAAGGGATAAAGTACAGTCTATTCAATACGACACCAACTCAATCGAAACACTAGATATCACTATCACTTCGATACACAGCGATTCGTCACGAGCGCGGTACGCGGGCGTCATCTCGCACGATACTCCATAATAAAAGATGGCCGCCCTCGCTACCATCACAATGACGCTTCACTAGGCTAACCTCAGACAGCTAAAAGTCAACCTGACGTATGATTTTTGACGGATGCGCCGTCATACTAATATTAACTTAAACTAAAAATGTAACATAATAAACATTTGCATTTGAACGTTATGTCAATAATATAAAAAGTAACATTTATTAGTACCTATGTGCAAAAAAACACTTACCATGAAGATAACCGACGTAAAACATATCCATCATAAGGAAGGCCGGTAAAACAACTTTATAACTTCGTAGATAATATCTTAAGTAGCTCTCAAATTGATTTGACATTAGGACATATTTTAAATTATTTCAGTTGTTTCATTTGCCGTTGTTTACTGTTCTTCTTGTGCTGTACGTTCTTTTTCAAACATTTGACCCGGCTTAATATATCATTGACTCCTATTTCTACGCTTTTGACGATCGACCCCGACTCTTCTCATTTGGATTTTGATTGCAAACTATGAATTTGGATTATCGATAAGTTGAAAACATGCCATGAAAATCGGCTATTAAGTATCATTTTCGGTATGCGACTAAAGGAACGATACTTATTAAGTAAAATCTATAAAATTATTATTTGTCATATTTACAATCAATTACTACTCTTCTTACATCAATTTCAATCGTAACAGGCTATTGACTTTTAAGTAAACGACTCACTCAAAATGTTGTACCAACTCTATACTTAAGTAAGTATCTAAAGTAAGCAACTTCTCAAGTAGTTATAGGCACACAATTCATACTACTAATATAAAATAACTATAAATAATAATCAATTATATTTTATAACTATGGATAATATTTTACATTATTACTATTTTACTTTAGAAATTGGTACTCATAATTAAAAATTAAAAAACAAAAAAATTAGATTTAATTGAATATAATGAAATAGGTATACAAGTCATCAGTGCGGTCTTTATTACCTTTTTTTATCTAAATAAAGGAAAGTGCCTACAAACAGTATCACAAAATAACTACTTGTGTCACTTCTTTACATAGGAAAAACAAAGTGTTCTAAATATACAGAGATTATAATTTCACTGGATAACTCCAACCCAAAAAAAAATGTTGTTTATAGTTTTTTATGTAATATAAGAATGGCAGTGTTTAATTCAGTAAAAATTACAAGTCAATTTACATTCAATCAGAAACTCTAAAAGAAACAAGGAAGGAAAATACAATCAAGACTATATTATGTTATCATTCAATTTTAAGATTTTTCATTTAACTTTTCTTTTAATATATTTATTTGTATTAAAAAAAAATATTTTATTTAGCAGCATCAACATTTGAGACTGTACACTCATCACATTTTGTGTTGAAACTGAAAAAAGTGTTGATACACAAAAAGAAGACAATGACGCATCTTGTAGTCAGAACTTCGGTTTAAATATGAATCAAGTTCAGCTACAAAGGAGTTCTCTTAATTTCTCTCAATTATTTCCTAAAGGTAAGTTACAGGCATATAACTAAGCTTTAAATTAACTATCATTGCTATATTAACTTTAAAACTATAAAACTATAAAGCATTTTAAATACAATATAAATTTAAACCACAGCTTCACTAGATTTGCAAGTATTGAGATTTATTTCATATTTTCTTCTGCAAATATTGATGGTAGGTTTTGTTGGTAGTCATTTATGAATTATAATTGCAATACATTAAAATTGTATTCAATAATTATGTCTGTAGGTAATTTGTACACAACAACAAATATGTATATTTTTTTGTCTTTTAATAAACATTAATCCCAGTTTTTAGATAACCTGATTTCTTTTTAAATAAATACAGATATAAACTCAGATGAGTGATCATCTACATTTAAACCTAAGATGTTCAAAAATGTCTTCTCATCATTTAATTGATTATCTGAAATCCCTTATGACAACTATTAGTCCCGTCATTACAGATACTTCTGTATACATAATTAAACATAACTAACTATATCAATATTTATAAAACATTCATTTCACTCCCTCGTCTCCTGCCAGCCGGCCGCGGTCTTCCTAGTTCCTTGTAATGGATGTCTTTTTCTAATGCTGATGCTTCATGGTGTTTTTTTTTTACATATATCTAATTATTATATTTTATATTATTGGCATTACTTACATTATAAGTTCTTATACTTATTGAGTAACGTTTTTAGTTTTGTTTGATATTAGTGTTTATTTTATTGTATAGTACATGGTAGGAATTTAGAATTATTTCCTAAGCGTTACATACATTGGGCGCAGGGTTTTTTAATGTTATCGTTTTGATGGCTTCCTTTTTTTATTTCAACTATTATCTTTACAATTTTCGGCCCTAAAATGCGCCTTCTTAATGTAAGTTGGTAAGTTTGTTAATAATTCATGTATTGTCTTTATAAAAGTAGTATTATTTGTAACATTTCAGGACTCGTGAGAATATATAATTCAAGATGAGGGTCGAAGCTGTTGGTGGAGCGTCTGTTAGGACGTGGTCTGCGGACGAGAGGAAACCTTCTATGAAGAGAAGTGTATGTAGCTGATGTACGATAGTAGTGTGACGGTATGTACTGTTGAATATTTGATATTATTCTGTTATTATTTATAGTAAGCTGTAAGGGTGAATATTGAGTTCGTTTATTCAATACTTTTATTAATTATAATAATTATTACATACATCGACTGAACGCTTCCGACGTAACATCTATCAATCTATGCTATCTACTCTTATAATGTTATTTATTGTTAACATTGAAAGTTAGGTTTAAGATTAAACATTATGCATCTTTAAATTTAAATAAAAAAATATATTTAAAAAAAAGGTATAAAACGGATGGATGTTAGTGAAAATTCTGTTTAAATGAAGTTGTCGTTGTGCAGAAACTGTGGATTAAATGAGTTTGTTACATTTACTGTTGTTTGTATATTACTTGTTAGGGAGCTATTTCACTATCACTTGCAAAAACTTTGTATGATATGTTCTGTTACAAATATTACTTTAAAGATCATTCAATAAAATTGTACCTATAAAGATATAATTATTTCATTTAACTACCGTACCTAAATGTTAAATTATTATTGAGTTAGACTTGTTGCATAATACATTTAATATTAATAAAAAAGATTAACTTAAGGATCAAAATTACTTTTAACATTCAGAAATGGATAAATATCATAGAAACGAAATATACTTTACAAAAACATTACAAACTACTTTTCAAACAAATGTAACAAAATAATATAAGTATAAAGAATAGTGTAAAAAATTAACATGTACAATTGTAAAATAAAATCATGTACATAAACATATAACAGTTATTAAATAATATTAACAGTGGAAATACTTAAAGGACTCTGAAAAGTAAGTATAATATACATATTCTTAAAAACAGGAACAGAATTGAATTTAGAAAAAATAATATTCAATACAACTGCCCTATTGGCAGCGAGGACATGAAATTCTGTTCGTTAGTAGTAGTATTTAGTTCTGTATGTCTTGTAATCCTAGAAGGAACTGCTTGTGGCTCATTGTGTTCCATAGGCTGGTCAACACCAGGAGGCAGGTTGGAGTCATGAGATAAGTCATCTCCTTCATTGGCTGCGTCTGAAATTGAAAAATATAACGGCAGAAATCTTTTCGATTTTTAATTTCACTCAGTTAAATAAACATAGCCCTCACAAAATGGTTGTAATTTGTAAAGCATCCCAATATCGCGAGCCCAGGGTCTCTTCTGAGACAACCGATCCAACGCACTCCAAGACAAAGTTATCCCAGACCCAGAGACCTCAACCTGTAATATAGAGTGTCTGATTCACTCCAAGACAAGCGCTCACATCATAACAAGTAACTCATGTCCCGCCTCTTTAACGCCAATACTTTTAGATATTCGTATAATAAAACTAAATTAAAATAAAAAGCGCAATAGGATTAAGTCTCAACCAAATGTCAAAAGGGATCTTAGTCAAAATCTCAGGTAAAATAAGGCAAATATCTCACCATAAAAGAAATCAGAGTAAACATCGTGAGTCCATTGTCCCTGCCACGGAACCATATATTCTTCAAAAGCTCGAGTTGATCTGTCGTATGAGCCAGCTAACAGTTGTACCTGTAGAGTGTGATTATCTTCACTTATAATATGGTCAGCTATTCACCAACACTCCGCTGCACACGCACATACAGACAGACACAATGTACTCGCCGCGCCCGCGCCCCTCTCTCCGAGTGCCGTCTGACAATAATAAGTAGGAGGTAATAATAAGTACACGAAATAACTACATTATGATTCTTCTTTCCATCACACTTTTCAGGCTTAAGATTGTCGACATTGAATTTTTTTTAATGTGAAGCCAATATTTTATAATTACTGATTTGTTAAATTAAATTTGTAAATAAGAATTCTTAAACAGGTGATAACGCGTGATTTGATTAGACACCACAATACCTACGACAAAGTTAAACACAGTCGGCGTGTTTAAATGTTGTGAACCAAAATATTTACAATAATTTAAAGATCGTAAACAAAGTAACAGTTTAATTTGCACTCGCACAGCGTTGTAGTTTTAAAACATTTTCAAAATGTCCACCGCCTTGTTCAATGCACTTTAATGACCGTTTTCGCAATTGTGGTTTTATTTTAGATAGTACTGCAATGTCACTTTTCACTTATACGAAGGCGGTTATTATTTTATTTTTTAGTTCCTCGAAACTTGTTGTCTCTGTGTTAATTCGCCCCCACAAAAAAAAGTCGAGTCGCGTCAAATCAGCTGATCTAGGAGGTCAATGGACACGTGCCGTAGGTACTTGATGTGTGCCGACTGTCGCTGTTGGTATGCGTGCGTAGTAATTTACTTAGTTCTATCTAAATTTGAGAAAAAAAATGTCCTACATAAAAAACTCGATCGATCAAAATCGATCTAGATTCCGATTCTGAACAAATAAGTTTCAGGGTGTGCGTTAATTACGTTACATATTGTATATGACGGTTCATCAATACCGGTCTGTATGTAATGTGAGGCGGCTCGTTGTAACAGCGGCGGTACATGAGGTGGGACAGACTCAGAACTCTCACTCGAGACGCCTCCTCGTACAACTGTGAACAAGATAAAGGAATATTAAAAGCAAAATGTGATAATAATATACAGCTTTCGTGAGTATTGTTTAAATTTAACAAACTATCGCTGCTGTAAGTTTCTTAACAAAGCATTTTGACATTCTTTAAAAGGAATTCTTCAGAGATACAATAAAGTAATTACCGAACGAACCCAAGTGTTTGTAATGCTGCACCACTTCTCTTGTCATGAGAGCTTCAGACTGTGCCAGGTCTCAGCGCTCGACCAACACCTCCTCCGTCTATACACGTCACATAAAACTACACTTACTACACTACTTAAATCATTACTATAGCCAATGTAAGCAGAACTATAAAAAAAATTTAACAACAAAAACTCTTCTATTGTCAACTTATTAGCAAATCTTATCGTTTAAGAGTTATATAAAGTAAATCAGAATAAAGTATATGAACATTGAAACTAAAATTACGTTACTTATCAAAAAAAATATCTAAACTAAAACATAATTTATCTAATTCAATTATGACTTTATCTAATTCAATTATGACTTTTGACTTTCAAAAAGAGATTGTTGTTCTACATATTTACTATAAAATACTAAGTACTTAGATGTAAAGTAATGTACAAGATTAGAGTCAATATATATTAGGTAAAACATTTGAATAAAATGTTTTACTTTATCGTGAAAGACATACAACCGAGTGCCTTTTAGAGCACAATGGGGTAGTTTTGAGAGTCCTGGCGGTCGCTTTCACTAACAATGTTGATGCTTCAACAGACTATCGCATTATTACATTACATATGGCACTTAAACAATAGTGGACTATTTCAGGAAGGACCCTATCATCTCTTTGTAGAATTAAGGCTTAGCTTAGTTAGGAGAGGAAATGCATACTTTGTACTGATGATTGTTTCGTGGAATAATGCCAATGTGTATCAATATTCAAACTGCCAAACATAGAATAGTAAGAATGAAATCGCTATCTGCTATGGTCGTGAAGACTTGCTTCAATAAAATTATTTATAGCTTCCTTGAATATACGTTACATATTTCATTTATAGATTAATTATTATAAGTTAATAGTTTTAATTCATATTCTTGAATTTAATATATACTAATTTAAAAGTACTTTCACATATACTAATTTAAAAGTACTTTCTTGTATTTAAAGCCGCAGTTATCTAAAAATATAGCTAATTAAAAAAAATCCTACACTCAATCTGTTAATATTTCTTAATGAAAGAAATAGTATTGATAGTATTAATTATAATTTTAGCAATGATCTGAAATAGTTTCGTCGATGTTTTATTTGTCATTTAAAATAATAATTCCCGTCATATTTTAGGGCAAACATAAAATACTTTAAGTGATTGGATTAAATTTATAAGATTTAATAGATTGGTTTTGAATAAATTATGCCATTATCAAACATAAGTGTTCAAATGAAACTAATATTTTCGTATTTTACTTCGCGTTTTTGTTTTTGGATTATAAAGCAACTTTTCAGCAACCGTGATCACGGGACGAGACCACATCTCGTCTGCCCGCGAAAATCTTAGATCTGATTAAACATTAGTGTTACTTAACTATAATAACAATATAATTTAATCAATTAAGAATGTGTCTTACATATTTCTATTTGATCATATAACGCTTTAAAACTTCAGTTATACATTTTTATAATAAATGAAGATGAAACGTTACGTACACATCGGTCGTTTGATTTGAACGCTCCTGTAGTAGAAGCTACGATTGTTTCATTAGTTACCTTATCAATGTCGCTTTAACTGAAAGAGACACGTGTGTCATTGGGCATTTTCATTGCCATTTTCATTGGAAAATAGGAAATAATGACCCACCATCATGGCTGGCGTAGTACGTGACTTACGTTTATTTATCGATTTTGTATTTCGTTTTGCTTATTAAACAGTTTATTAGGGGGAAAAAAATATATATATTGCCAGTATAAACTTTATATCTGTTTGTTGACTGTTCATCTGAAAGCAGAAATCATTGTAAAAGTTAACAAGAATCTAGTAATATAAGGAAAGATTCGTGTAATATTATTCTCTTGTTCGTAACATAACAATGAGAGCCAAAATTTTAATAACTAAAATATCCTGCGCGGCCGAATGTTCGTACTCGATCTGAAAATGTTATTTGAAAGATTTGATGTAACTCTGTTGAAAAGGTTTAATAATTACGCATGAGATGTTATTTAAAATTCAATATCATAGGAATAGGATAGCGGGTTATTAGCGTGACCTTAAAAAGTTTTCCCACTCAAAAGAGATGTCAACTTCATCCTTCCAAACCACAATTGTCACGCTTGCCAAATTTACATTTGCCCACATTGTGTGATTACTGAAAGTGATTATTGCTACGAGTATAAGTTCAGAGTTCCGTGGACCTGAAAAGTTTGATAAGAATAATGTTTCTATTTTCATATTATTATTAAACTCATTTTAATGATTAATTATATAGTTTCCTTTTATAGATACGAGTCCTTTAACGAGAATAAAATATATAAATTTGTTTACAAATTAGCCTTTATATTTGCTATTGAAAAAGTTTTCTTTTCCACTTTTTCTATTATTTTTATTTTTTCATCTTATCATGAAACACTTTTTAGTAAACAGTTATTAAAATTAAGGTATTTTTTTATTCCTTGATTAATTATTATTATCGATAAAATTATTATTGTCAATATGATCCAGCATTGTAGTCTTAGTAATTATATTATGTCATTGACGTGGGTTGAAACATTTATGTAAAAAAAAGTACGTATTATGTATATTGAATACTATACTACTTTCTTGTAAAATAATTGTCTGAGGACTGGTAAAGAGACATGAAATCAATTTCCAAATGGCATGGTTAAAACAATTATTTGAATATGATACTGACTAAATTGTAATCCTGACGTTAGGTTTTTACATATAGATATGAGCATTGCTTTAAAGTTTAAATAAAATATAATAGGACGATATTATGCTGCGTTACAATTATTATGAGATCATTTGATACCTTAGCATGAAACATTCTCTCCGTCGGTTTTGTTTTTTTTTTTGTTTAGTTTGTTATTTCAATACTACAATACATATAATACATTTGTATCTATTATATTTTCTCTAATTGACTGAAAAAGAAATATCAATTCTATGACATGCAATTCTATTGTATATTGTATTGGAGTGTAAAAACGTAAAAGACGTACAACTGACATTTATTTGAAATCCAAAG
This sequence comes from Danaus chrysippus, assembly GCA_916720795.1. Lineage (NCBI taxonomy): Eukaryota > Metazoa > Arthropoda > Insecta > Lepidoptera > Nymphalidae > Danaus > Danaus chrysippus. The sequence continues at coordinate 3,220,225 of CAKASE010000077.1, read as the reverse complement.
AATTCATACCGAAAAGCATTTTAAGCGGTGAGCGTCAATTACAGTGATTTTGGTTATAAATTAGGTAACAAAATTAAAGTTTCGAACGCTCCTCTAACAAAAAGATAAAGTATTGAGAGACAAACATTATGATTCTTGTATGCTGCAAATTTATGAAATGTTATTTTTAAAGATATAGAATGCACAATTCATCAACTCGAGTCACAGTGCTATAACTTGATTCAACTTTAAATGCACTTAGGGGTTGTCCATTAATCACGTGATCTTTTTTTAGCATTTTTTAACCCCCCCGCCCCCATTGGTGATACGTCGTGAGGTTTAAGACCACCCCCCTCCCCCTTCTCGACATCACGTGTATTTTTAGTACTTACAACGAATCTTAAAATTTTCTGAATATTATCTTAATTTAAATACAGGTATAAACTATAATCTTTAATGAAAATTAAGGACCATAATAAAAATATCTACACCATGTCGGCGAGTCGAGGTCACTACACGCCGCGCCATGCCGCTTAATATTTGTTTAAAAATCGCGCGTTAGACGAAAAAATAAATACACGAGATATCTTACTACACCCCCCCACCCCCTTGTGTTATTTTCGTGATTTTTATCACACCCCTCCCCCCCCTTTCAAGCCTCACGTGATTAATGGACAGCCCCTTATGTAAATCATACTAGAATGGTTTTTGTATGATTTGACATCATATATATTCTTCGTAGTTTGGTAGCACACAGTAAGTTTTCTTTTGAGACGTATAATTAAAACTTACATTTTCGGGACTACTCATTGAAATAAAACTATAATTTTGTGTGACCTATCTACCCCTCGGACCATTTAGGATTTGAATTTTAATTCCCTAGTGAAAGAGGCTTTCAAACCATTAACGAATTATCCGACGAGTTCTTGGCTGCGTTGCAATCATGGATAGAAATGGAACCTCACTTGAAAATTTGAGCGTGATGGCAAATTTTGCAATGCTAGCAAAACAAAAAAATATCTTTTAAGGAGACCGAGTGATGCAGTTTGAAAAATGAATGTATTTTATCCTTGATGGGACTAAATTTTAATTTAAATGACTTATTTTTTTATTTTAAAATAGAAGTATATATATTAAGTATACATTTATATGTTACATGAACAATGAATCTAAAAAGCTTTGTGACGATGGTTCTTGCCTCATTGTTTCTACGAAATATCCTGCAAAAAAATGTATACAACTTACCGTAGAAATAATCAATTAATGTAAAGCCGAAACATTAATTTAAAAATATCTTTTTATATACAGTGATAGCTTTATCTAATAGACTGTAGCTTTAATATAACTAAAAAAAGTGGTGGTCAAATAAAAATATCGAGGTAGACAAGGACTTTATATTTTAATTGATTTAAAAATAACGTTCCCATTATGAAAGATTATGTTTTTTTAATAATAACATAATGTATATTGAAATCTCGTTAAACATTTATTTTCAGCAACAATATGTTCAATAGGGTGGGTCACTCTAGTATGGAAAAAAATAAAAGTTGCTGAATCACATTCTAATAGTAATATTATGTTGTAGTGTACTATAAAAAATAGTTTTAGCTAAAAAACGGGTATAAAAGAAATTCCTTCAGCCCGCGCATGAGTTTTTGAAAATAATCGATTTTGGGAAAAACACGTATTACTAAATGGTATAGTTTTTTATTAGAAATTATTCAAAATATTATCAAAACAAAAGAAATATTTAATGAAAAACATAATATATAAACGCTTGAAACAATTAATCATAAAAAATTATAAAAAAAAAAAAATTCATTTTTATACAAAACTAGTAAACCTGGTGAACTCCGTTTCGCCACCAGAAGGCTTTTATATAACATTTCGTTTGGTGATTAAAAGATGAATATTTTTTTTGTTTTATATTTTTAAAAGGAAAATTTTTATTTCATTTCAAAACAGTAATGAATTCATTTCGATTACAAAAATGAAGTGTTATTTAGTTGAACTTTTCTAACTATATGAAAGTGAATCCAAAGTAGATACCGAATCGAAGCGTTAAACGTGTCCGCAAATTATACTTTCATTGAAGTGCTCCTTTGTAAACCACATTTTTTGTTTTTTTGGTCAATGTATCATGCACCGGTGCCATCTACTTAAAATATTGATTTGTAATACATGTTATATATGATGGCGCTGTATGTGACAAAAGATTTTCCCCCTTTTCTGTTGAAATTTTTTGTTGTCACGGAACCCGAGGCCTTTCCAACGAATACAAAAACGTGGAAATTGGTTCTTTCGTTCAGCAGTTATAGCGTCAGGATGGAAAAATGGACTTATTTTTATATAGTAGATTTCTTACAAATATCAAATTGTCATCCATACGTCATTACATATCTGTCGTTATACGTCAATTGCATAGCTGTCAATTGTGTTTTGTTATTCCACGTTTTATAGTGACTGACGTTTCATGTCAAGTCCCACGGGAATGCTGTCGAACGGGATAAAAAGTATCCTATTGCAATTTTCTGGCCCTAAACTCCCTCCCTGCCAATTTTCAGCTAAATCGGTTCAGCCGTTCTTGAGTTATAAGTGGAGTAACTAACACGACTTTCTTTTATATATATAGATATATGTAGATATCCTGCCTACTATCGAATTTCTTCATAGCTTTCCTTGATGCAAGTTTTGCATGAATTATGCCGTCCCTTGCTTTTTTATGACATGCCGACATTGCAGCTTCTGTCACTATCTTCACACTTATACGTATGACAAGGCAGCCTCGAAAAAAACATCGTTTCGTCACCTTTTTTTCTCTTATTGGAATAAGTTCGTCATTCGTTTGATTTTGTAGAATAGGAGGACCAAAGTTGGTTTCTTGCCAGTTTATTGGATCAATATAAGATTTGACATCAAAATTAAGTTTAGGCACTTCAAAAGTGCGGGCTAGTTTTCCCGTTGTAGGTGAGCAACGTGCTTTTAGAATTCTTCTAGTGTAAGTTCTTACATGCTTTTCTCCATCTGTTAACATAGCCAATAGTAACTTTTCACGGTGAGCAAAATATGCGACTTAGTATCTTGATTATGCATTAACAAATATCAAACAAAATTTCGCTTTGCTTGAAGTATTAAGTTTTTTGTCAGTTGCCAACCTTTTCAATGATTTGATGATATTTTTGCATTTGGAATGATAAGCTTTTAGGAGCTGAATGACTCTTGTATGTGAGACTATACGGATTAATGCCTTTTGCCATACTCCTTCTACTTTCCGGGTTACAATTTCTGCAATTTCGGAAAAGGCGGGCTCTTTGTTGCTGACATTTTTAATTTTCACCTGTAGCCTATTCCACTCATAACATTTCATGACATTCTGGTATGTTGGTAACGCGTTTTCTTTTCTATCTTCTATAGTTCCAAATATAGGTCACTTGTGTGGTTGCCTATTATTTGACATAATGGAAAAAATCTATTTCGGAGTCCTAAAACAAAAATTACACAATTTTCAATTTCACTAGATTTTACAAAAAACTAGCCACAATGATAAATGAATTCTCCGAATGTACTTGCCTCAAAAATCTTCTTTTACTAAATAATACAATTTATATAACAAAAGTAACGTGTGTTTTAATGGATATCGCTTAAAACATTAAACTAAATCCCACATCAAACTTGTAACTTAAGGTGCAAAAGTGAGTACTTGTACTTTTTTTTCAAAAATTCAATGGCTTTGCGCGGGCTGTTCCAATTAAAATAATTAGATAATATTTTAAAGGGATTATAACGATACCTAACTACAACATATTTTTGCTATTAGAAATGAATATCTTAAAAAAAATTTTTTGACCCACCCTAATGTATATACTTATTCCTGAAAATAAAAAGTGATAGAAAATTATTTTTCTAATGTAGATAAAAACTAATCAAACAAAGTCCCTGTACTCATATTTTTTCCATTTAAAATTTGGGTGTCTTTAAGATACGATTGAATAAGATGTTATTGAAAAATTGCGGTCAAAATCTACGTTTTTATGACGTGCTTCACACATTTTTTATTGTAAAAACGACGTATTTGAGACGCCAAAATTAAGAAATCTTTGGCGGTAGATGATACAAGATCAGATAACTGATAGACATTCACATCTCGTCTGCCCATGATCAGGGTTATTGAAAAGTAAATGAAACGTCGGGAATAAGTAATTTCTAAAAAATACGCGTATTATAAACTGAAAAATATAAGTTTGATTTAAATGAATATTCGCGAAAGCCTTAGATCACATTGTGCTTCCCACTGTTGTTCATCAAATGACAGTCAGTCCAATCAAACAAAATAGATAAATATCCTTTAGTTATTTAGTAAATTAATTCCCGATCATTTTAAGTGCAAATAACAGCTGGCGAGACTAATTGTATTCAAAATACATACATATGTATTTACATTGATATGACTCTAAAATTTATAACCGAATTAATCGAAAGTAGTTAGAACCTATTGTAACGCCTTTGTAAATATAAGTTAGGTTTTACAAATTGTTGCTAGGATTTGCGTGTTCCATTTTATTAATTAATGTGAATTAAGAGAATTGATATTGAAGGACAGACCTCTAGGTTTTAGTCAACTTGTATAAAGTTAATTTCCTAAATAAAGCCAGATAATAGATATTATGACAGAATATTATAAATTGTGTATAAATATTTAATGAATTACATACTATAAGAAGTTGACACTTGGTATTTGATTTTTCGTGAGTAGCTAGCTATCTTTTATATTTTGTAACACATCCATAACTTTCTGTTCTTATTGCCAACTATATAAAGCAAGAAACGTATTTCGCAGGGATTTAGTTTCTAAAGCTAAGCTATTGTCAGAAGACTGCATATTGGTTAACTCAGTTGGTAAATAAATTCTTTACATATAAGATCTCAGATCTCAAGAAACATGATCGCTTCTGTCGATTTTTTTATATAAAAAATATATCTCTACTGTGAAGTAAGCCACGATTTTTTGTTATTTACAATATTATTATACTTTCAGTGTTATACAGTGAGACGTATTAAAAGTAATTGTGTATAATCTTAATGTAATTTTTTTCTCGTCGCTGGAAAACAGATGCACTGACCAGTGACCACCTTATGTTAAGTGGTCATCTTACTTTATGGATACAACAGCAGAAGAATCACTGGTGCATTCGTAATCCTTGAAATTCCTTTTTAGTCCAATCTTGAAAAATACCCCCATAGCGTTAACTCTCGGGAAAAAATCTAGAGAGTTCTTACCACAATATCAAATAATACTTTGCAGCGGTCCTGAGACTTAATAGTTGAATACCGCTTGTAAGCTTTTAGTATATGAAAGGAGTCAAAACGAATAAGTTCACATGAGATCGAACTTGTAATAGTAAAGTTTTCCCCGGGGTGGCGGACTGCTTTGTTCTGTTCAGTACACCAAGTTTCCTTGGGGCCAACTTGTTTATTATCTGAATGAATTGAATATCACAAGAGATTTTAATATCATGAGTCCCAATATCCTATGAGATTAATAAGTGAGTATCTTAGAACTTTAGGATCATAATGAATGTTCACTTTTAGTCAAAATATATGAATTTGCTCTACGTTTTTCTTTTAAATCGTTTAGTTTATTTTTACCGTGTATGTATTTAAATTTTATTCTAAGTTAGTCCTTTCAGTGTGATGTGTAAATTTTGTCTTTTGTATGTTATACACTGTTATATATGTATGTAATTGCACATTGAAGTTTACTTAGTGGTGGTCACCCAATATCGTATATAACTAAGATCATGTGAAACCAAGCTATCCCGAGAGATAATTAATAAACAAAAAGGTTTTTAAAATGGCAGGATAAAACATTATCCCGAAATATATTGTAAACTCTTTAAATCAAATTATAAAAATTACGTGTTGAATCTCACTTTGGAATTCGTTAAATTACAACGCGGGCAATTTTTTTGTTCACTGGAGCAAAAAATTTTTATTGAAATATGAATAATCAAAAAGTTTTCAACAACATTCTGTTTTAAAAAGTAACCATCAAATATCTGTGTAGAACATTTGCATTATTTGAAATCGTTCTGGTTTGAAACAGAAATTGTGACTGATTATAATTTTCTATATGAATCTTAAGTAAAATATAAATTATTGAACATTTTTCCTAACAATTCGAGAATGATGTTACTTATACTTTAGTAAACATATTTTACTTTGCTAAGTTTGTAATGCAGATAACTTGATACACATAATGAAACAGTAACCGATTTTATCATAATAGATATTATCTGACATGTAAAAACAATAAAATGAATCAATAAAAATAGTTTGATAGGTTTCATGTGCTATTTGTAAAGACAGTTTGAAAATCGCTGCCAAAAATATACCTTTACGTCTTATTGCATCTTTTTTGGCATTCAAAGTACAAAAGGTCAGAAACAATAACATTGTAGCATGGGTCATCCTTTTACAATGATATTATGTATTTGCTACACACACAAACGTCGAATGTTTGGGTAATCATGAAATATTTTGTACTATTTATGATTGCTTTATGCATCATTGCTGTCAATTGTCATACTTTGTACAGTTTGAAGATTATATATATCGGATTTAGTACAGATTCGTTGTTTTTAAAGAGAGGGACGCCAGCCTAGCTGCCGTTACAAATGTCACTTCTTCTAGAGCGTTGCATGATATTTTAAAATGAAACTGCAATTGTTCTTAATGCTCCTATATTTCTAGAAGGTTCCTCACAATCACATACTTCAATGATGCGCACTCACTGAACTCTGAATTCTCAATGCTGAATTCTCAATTCTGGAGTCCGCCGTCGTGAGTCCAGACGTCATATTTTTGATTCAAACATAATTCTATTCTCTTTTGATTTCGTTTTACTTTTAACAATAATCATAAATACTAATGAGGTTTAATAAGAATTGATGGCAGCCTCTAATTATTTTCAAGTCGCATCCGTTATTAAAGCTGGTAGCGCCGATACGGCCATTCTGACAGGCGGTGCGTGCTCTGCACCTGCCTGGTTATGTGTTCTTTCTTGGTTGGTTTTCGTTATGTTCTTGGACCAGTCGCGCGTCTCGTAAAGTAGATGGGACAGGATCAAGAATTGATGCTTCATCTTCCGAAGTCATGCCGATACGGTCATACTGATGTTTGCTCTGTGATAAAAGATAAATGCTTTTGTAGTCTAGGTACTTCCACAGTAACCCTAGATAACTTTATATTGTTACAATTATGAATATCAAATTTTTTTTTTTTTTTTATCGTATGGGTAACGTTGTTTACTACAACACAACTTTGAGATGGTCATAATATCACGTCCAATTATCTAAGCTACATGGCTTTGGGGGCATCACACGAACATTCATAACATATTTGTCATAGGACGTCTCCGCCCGCCTACAACATTTTTTTTTATTTATTTGTCATAGGACGTCTCCGCCCGCCTACAACATTTTGTTTTTATTTATTTGTCGTAAGACGTCTCCACCCGTCTACAACAATTTTATTTTATTAACCATTTTATTATTATTATTATTTTGTGATGGTTCGGATCCGCCATCAAAGGCATCTTTTATAGTAATAATAATAATTTTATAATTTTATAGTAATATATCTCAAAGTAAGTGTTTCAAAATCACACTTTTATCTACGACATATGTAATGCGTTTGAAATGAAGTAAATTGAACAAAATGAAATACGCTCACCGGATAACTATTAGGTAGTCGAACAGTCTACCTTGCTGCTCGTTTACTTATACTCTCTCGTCACTCCAGTGGAACTTCGTCTGGCTGGTCACGAATCACATTTCAAAGTGTTCCTCGGTTTCTATTACTTTTTTTTTTTTCTCTTCTCTCCGCCTCGACCATCCTGTTTTAAATGTGTTGCTTCGATATCCACGGACGGATTGTCAAATTGTAATCTAAAATAATACTATTTATAGGAATAATAGAGCCCGGCCTCAATCCTCGCAAATAGTTGACGATTTGTTTTTCTATTCCCGGATATGTTATTTGCCATTGATTCTTGTATAACGCACCCCTGAAATCATGCATTTTATTAAGATTAAATTTACCAGTTGATATTAAATTTAAATTCGGCGTGATATCCTTTTTCCGTCGACAACATGATTCAAACGTTTGACCACGGTTAGCAGAAATGGAACAAAACTTAGCTGTACTCGCAATAGGTGTATTTGATTAGAAATTTGGAGTCAATTATGCTATCATTTGAATTATAACATCGTTTTTTAGTGGCACTGCTGTGTGTGTCGACCGACATGTTAATATTACTGTGAAGGGTATGTCTACAGTCGATTATAAATAAAGCCGTGGCGCCGGCTGTTTGATATCAAAATCATGTAACTTCTTATAGATTGAGTGACTTTATATTTACTCATAGTTTCCCAAGGCCGCTCTTCGTCATCTCATGGTATTCTCAAGGATACAGCAAGGATCTGTGGTTAGCTCAAGGGTAATACGTGAGTAGCTCAGAGGTACGCTTTCCACATCTGTGGCGTAGACTTGTCTTTTCACGGCTCCACAGGGCATCCCTACGTAATCTCATGGTTCTCTTTCGGATACATCAAGGATCCGTGGTTAGCTTAAGGGTAACTCGTGATTAGCTCAGAGGTCACGCTCTCCAGATCTATGGTGTAATACTTGTCTCCTCACGGCTCCACAAGGCTTCCCTACAGAATCTCATGGTACAGATTCTCTTGAGAATACACCATGGACACGAGATTAGCTCACGGAAATTCCCTAAACACTAAAGGCAACATAGAGCTCTCATTATTTCCGAAAAAGAAGAGCGCCTCTTATATCGTAAGTTTTAAAGATATCACTATTGAAATAGTTTGCCTCTAGTTTCGTGATAATTACATTAATTTCGTTATCTATTTCTTGTTTAGCCTTCAACCAATGGTCTGCTATCGCGGCGAAATGAAAGCATTTTTGATTCGAAATAAGTGGCAAAGGATATCTATCAGACACCGTATTCCTATTTAATTCTCTCTAATCTACGCAAAGCCTGTCGCTTCTCTCCTCCTTCTTTACTAGGATGATGGAGCTCGCGAAGGGGTAAGGACTATCACATATGCGAGTTGACTAAAGTTCTTTTGATTTGACAGCGCACCTCTCGTCTTTCGTTTGAACGTAAGCTATGAAGTCTACATTGAACCGTGAGATTTACGATTGATTAGTTTAATTATTAGTTGACTTGTGCTAAAACCCTACCAGTTGGTGTACTCTCTATGACATTGTTCAAATGATTTTTCAGTTCCAATCTTGTTTGTTTAAAGAATGAGACATTATTTTTAATCCCTATAGAATACCCTAATGTAAGCAGATCCTGTCTAATCTCACTTTACTGAACAACTCTTAAATTGTTTAAAGAATTTAGATATTACATTTAATGCGAGCGTTACTTACACCTTCTAATGCAATTGTATTATAATATTGCGATTTACTTAGAAATCTATCTTTAAAATTTTTATTTTTATTTTTTTATTTAAAGAACATTCGGTACCCGAGTCGAAACAACATGAAAACCTCTCACCGGTTTCACTCCAGAGCTGAACCATATCTGGATTGAACAGATATTCACGCATCGTTCGGTCCATGCTTAATTGGGCCTTGAATTCAACACTGGGGCAGCGCAGCGCGAAGTAGACTCATTAACCATACTTGAAGCAACTAGGAGTAATTATTTACTTCGGCGCGCCAGGTTCTTTTAATTGTTGAGAGGAGCTGGTATCTGAAAACTCAGGATTTGTATTAGTATTTGGTCAAGCCTGCTATAGCCTCAACCTTCAGTTAGAACGTGCCCGTCTTGTCTCAGTTATAGAGCCACATCGTCGCATAATATCTCCGCTTAATATCCATACTACGTGGCTTCCAATCGTATTCACATATTTGAGCTCACTCCTTTTAAAGATTTCATTTTCATTTGCGAATCATGGTTCCTGATTTACTACGTATTTATAGCCATGTAGATGTGTTGACACCATTCCCAAAGACACACACTACCACCGGGGTCAAACGATGATAAAAATGATCTTCTTAGTAATTTTAATATTATCCCTTGATTTATTTGTAAACGTTTGCACACGCTCTGCATTATTGACATCAATGAATGGCATGAAAAAAATTTTCTTTTAGCGTTCTTCAATACGCAAGTTCTCCACATGGTTATTTTCTTTAGCTGGATAGGATTTATAAGACCGGCATGATCACGAGAGCGATCCCACTTCTGATGTCGGATTTATTACAGATTCGTTGTTTTTAAAGAGAGGGACGCCAGCCTAGCTGCCGTTACAAATGTCACTTCTTCTAGAGCGTTGCATGATATTTTAAAATGAAACTGCAATTGTTCTTAATGCTCCTATATTTCTAGAAGGTTCCTCACAATCACATACTTCAATGATGCGCACTCACTGAACTCTGAATTCTCAATGCTGAATTCTCAATTCTGGAGTCCGCCGTCGTGAGTCCAGACGTCATATTTTTGATTCAAACATAATTCTATTCTCTTTTGATTTCGTTTTACTTTTAACAATAATCATAAATACTAATGAGGTTTAATAAGAATTGATGGCAGCCTCTAATTATTTTCAAGTCGCATCCGTTATTAAAGCTGGTAGCGCCGATATATATTATCACTTTATATTTAAAAATATATTTTATATGTACTAGTATATAATTTATAGTTATACCTATTTAGTTTTTGTTTTTAGACAGCTACGCCATAAATTATCAAGTACATTTATACAGGGTGACTGGTGAATTACTATCAATATTTAAGGAGCATACTCGGTACATGACTCTCATTCGAATTATGTAAAAAAAATAGGTACTTAAATTTTGACCAAATTTCCGTATAAATAAATAAAGTGTTGACACGTTCCAAGTGTTCGTAGTGTGGACGCGTGCGGCGGCGTGCTGATACAACAACACGCCGCCGCGCGCGAGTGTGTGTGTGTGTGTTTATACCTAATCTGTAGGGTGTTCATACGATGCGTAATTAATTACATAACTTTTGGTTAACTTTACTTAGAAGTTTATTAATATTTATGTTATATTAATTTTTATTTTGTCATATATGATCGTCAAATATCACGTCCTCAAATATCGATAGTAATTCACCAGTCACCCTGTATAAATAGTCACGTATATATATACAAAATATTATGCAAACTAATTTCTTATTATTATGTTATCGAAAAAACCACACCAAAGGTTTCAATATATAATGTTGAGTAAAATATTTAAGTAAGTCTCAATCCACACAGCCACATCCACTTGTTTCGTGTACTCCTTCATGTTTTGTATATGTATTTAGGTTCGTTCGTATCGTGCTATTATTCGCGTACTGTATTAAAATCTTATCTCAGTCTCAAACATTTGACTATACCTACTATAGGTACAGATACTTCTCATCACCTCTACATTTGTATTTAAACAACCAGTATTTTAAAATACTTTATCTTTAAAATAGTACAATGAAATGATGAATATAGTTTGAAAACATTTTTCACTCTATTATTTTGGTATAGGTTTTTATAAGTTTGTGTTATCTTTTATATGACTGAAATGATAATTTAATTTCTTTCAGTAAGGCGATATTTGCTCAAATTTTAATGTTATCGTTAATTTCATTTAACTGGTGCTGATAAAATATTGCGAATTAAAATACTAATAGTACTGACTTTTTATTACATTCACGTCAAAAATAACTTCAATATTTCAAATATTATTTCTATTCTAATGAAATCATGTTTTATAATTTGTCTGCTACCTCTTGTACTTGAGAATGTCTTTATTAGATTAAAATATTATAGCAACATACATTTTTGTTCTGATAAATACAAAAAATATTTTCCGTTTTGTTTGACTGGCATAGTAAAAGTCTTCGTAATAATATTTACGAAATAAATATTATGACGAAGACTTTAAAATACCATTTTCTTGGAAATTCATGGAAATCATATTAATTTTTGATACTTAGGTAAGTGAAAAAAATCTTGAAATAATATTTATATTTCTTTTCTTTATTTTCAAATTATTTGAATTTATTTACTAAGTTTTCAAAGAAAAACGAAAACATAATCAATTTATATCAGAAAGCTAAAGTAAAAGAATAATAAATGGAAAACCAGCAACTCACAGTGCTCGTGCTAATCGACTTTAGCAATGCTTTCAATGCAGTAGACCATGATCTCCTTCTTGCATTTCTTTCCCATGCTAACTTGTCAGACTCTACCGTTGAATGGTTTTCTTCTTATCTCCGAGGGCGTCGGCAATCCACACGCATCGGTCAGCTACAATCTGATTGGTGCGACGTGAGTGCCGGCGTTCCTCAAGGCGGCATATTATCTCCTCTGTTATTTTCTGTTTTTATTAACTCCATCACTAAAATTTTAACTTCGCACTACCATCTGTATGCCGATGACTTGCAGCTCTACGAACACTCTACTGTCAATGATCTTGCCGTGGCTGTTAACACCCTGAATGATAATCTCCACCGCATTTCTCTTTGGTCCGCTAAATATGGTATCACTGTCAATCCATCCAAGTGTCAAGCCATCATTATAGGCAGCAGGAGACAGCTAGCTAAGCTAGATGTTCCGACTCTGCCCAGCCTACGATATAATAATATACCAATAGAGTTCAGCAGTAGTGTTAAGGACCTCGGCATTATCATTGATAGTAAACTCAGTTGGGGGGAGCATATTAAAGAAGTTTCTCGTAGGTTTTACGCCACTATGCATTCCATGATGCGTTTAAAAAATTTTTTGCCCATGGAAACTAAAATCCAGCTTGCTTCTACCCTCTTGGTTCCAATTATTGACTACGGTGACTCCTGTTTCTTAGACCTGTCGGAAGAACACCTCCAAAAACTTAATCGTCTTCTAAACAACGGCATTCGCTTCATCTTTAGTTTACGCAAGTCCGACCACGTTTCTCGTTTTAGGAAGCAGTTACACTGGCTTCCTATACGGGAACGTAGATACACTCGGATGCTATGTCTTCTCTACTCTATTCTTACCGACCCTAATGCTCCCACTTACTTATCTTCTAAATTTTCTCTTCTCTCCTCTACTCACAACAAGCCCCTACGATCCTCTCAATTCCTTACCCTTTTCATACCTCCCCATAAATCTGGCTTTGTTTCCAACTCTTTTTCTGTAGTCGCAGCCCGGCTTTGGAACACTTTGCCGGATTCTATTCATAGAGCCCCTTCGCGCGATTCTTTCAAGCGCCAAGTGAAAGAATTTTATCTGTCGTCTGTCAACTCTATGTGATGTCTTTTCTTCTATACTCTTATCATAAATGGATTCATATGTAAATATATTTATATAATTGTGTATATATGTTAAATATTTATGTACTTGTATGTGTATTTGTTTGTCAATATTTATGTATAGGTATTATGTATATGTATATTATGTATATGTATATTTATGTATTCTTTACTATGTATATATTTTAATTTTTTCTTTACTTCTGTGCACGTCCTACTCACCACTCTCCTACACTATTCTGGGTTGGCTGGTAGAAAATGCTGACATAGCGTTAAGTCCGCCCTTTGTACATAATTTTTTTTTTGTGTGCAATAAAGAATAATAAAAAAAAAAAAAAAAAATGTATTTTAAATTGATAAGTAGGATTTGTCTGCATTCTGAAGGTATCATATTTGTTGCGGCTCTCTAGAAAACTGTTTGAACAAAAATAAATCTTATTACCAACAGTTTTAAATTATAATTTTACACGTACTTCCTTCAGGTGCAGAGTTGGACGTTGTATTAAATTGGCTGGAATTTAAGATAAATAATAGGTTTTCGTGCTGTACGTAACACTTAGTTAATTGTATCATTAATTTATTATTTATATAATTAAACTAACCTGCCAAGTTCAAATTTAGAATTATTATAATTTTAGATATTTTAACCAAGCACCTACGTAATTTCACAACTATACCATATTTTAAGTTGGGTGTATGGTAAAGTGAATTTCGGTCAGATGTACCGTTGACGTGAATAAGGTGGCGGGTAGTGGCTGGATGTGGAAGGCAGAGGACTGGGTGTGGTGGCGAGTCTTGGGAATGGCAAATGTTTACCAGTGGATCCAGTGGCGTAACTATACCGTTCGAGGCCCGTGGCAAATTCATCGTATGGGCCCCTCCCCCCAATACAAAAAAAATGAACCAACAATAATAATATTTTTTTATTTTATAATACTTATTTATACACTTTTACTTGCAAGAGTACAATAATAAATCACTACGTTAAGTAGGTACATACAAACTTTATAATTATACTTTGGTACTTGATTTTCTAATAATTCACTTTAAAATTAATATACATAATTATAACCCTGGGTATTTCAAAAGTAACGTGAATAGGCATCTTCTGGGTAAGCTCGCTCCATCGTAGGCTACATCATACTTTAGACATGATTGTGGTCAAGAGCAAGCCCATTTCAAATAATAAAAAAAAAGTACAGTCAGCATCTTATTGATATAGACACATAGAGTTGTCAAAATGATTTGAACAACAAAAAAAGCAATTTGATATACGCAGTCCGAATAATCATATTGTTAAAAGCACACAAGTTGTTCAAAATATAAAATGTTAATTATTAAAATTCCTTCCTTCGGGCTTTCTGTTCAGCAAAGATGGTAATGATATCATCAAAGTTCAAATTTCGGGCCATAGAATTTTCGATGGATAGAATAGCTAAGTTGCTTAACCTGTCTTGTCCCATAGAATTTCTTAAATAAGTTTTTATCAATTTCAGTTTTGAAAACGATCGCTCGGCACTAGCCGTAGTCACAGAAATGGTGAGAAATAATAGAAATGCAGTGCACACTTCAGGAAAGCTTGAAGATATAAAATGATTTTTTATTATTAATAAGTCAGCAAGTTCTCCTATAGAAGATGATGTTTCTATTTCGTGTCTAAAAGAGGATCGAAAACTGAGAATTTCCTTGCAAAACGAGATGGATATATCTTCTTCATATAGATGGACAAATGCTAAAGCCTTCTCCAACAAATCAGTATCGTTCAAATTTTGTAAAGTGGCAGGTTGCAAGACACTGAAATTGGAAACAATTTCATTCATTCCAAGGAAACGCGATCTCAGTTGATTAATGATTATGTCTAATACACGATAGAATACGTTCACTTTAAACAAGCTTTCAGGATCTTGGAGACGTTCATCCTCACAAATTTCATCAAAACGACGTTTCACTTTTCTCTGACGAGTTTTAGAAAATTCAGGGTTTATAGACCATTTCGTTGCAATACTATTTGCCTCCATTTTTAAATCTTCAAATTCATTTCGATACTTTTCAAGTTGTTCTAGACATACTTATAAACGCTTTGAAGCATTTGAAAGATCGATGGCTTTAGACTAGTGCTTTAGAAGCCGCGTCTATAGTTTGCAAGACTTTGCAATGGAAAACTAACAACATAATAAAATTGTAGTTTTCTATCTTCTTCTCCAGCAAGATAGCTTCATTTCTCTCATCTGTTTTGGAATTTAATAAAATAGTTTTCGTAAGCGCTTTTTGAACATCAACAAACCGAACTTTTAAAGCAAACATGGCATCAAAGCGTCCTGCCCATCTAGTTGGATTCATTGTTTTTAATGTTACTGAATTTGATGATACCCCGGTCTCTACTTTATTGTCAGATATAAAACTAGATAATATATTCCATCGTTTAATACTATGGCCAAAAAAATTATAAATTTGTTGCACAGTTTCGAATAATGTTTGTATTTCTATGACCTCTTTTACTGCATCATTTACCACCGAATTTAAATTATGAGCAGCACAATGGACATAAACTGCATTTGGCTCTAATCTCTTATGAGTTTTTGAACTCCGCCATAAGTGCCTTTCATGGTATTAGCTCAGTCGTACCCTTGTCCACGGCACTTATTGAGAGAAATACTTTTGTCATTTATGGATTTATTATCTGCTTGGACATTGCTAAGGCAGTTTGATCCTTAACCTCATGAAATCCTAAAAATGACTCTTTAATTACAAGAGTCTTTGGAGTTCCATTTTCATCTTTCTCGATTATACAGTAACGGTAAAGCAATACGTTCTTAAACTGGGTTACAACTTTTTTTTTTTACAAATCCTTTGAATTTTTAATGCATTTTTGAACTTGCAACTCAGTAGGTAAAAAAAAATCAAAGACAAAACTTTTTTTACTAAACATCTATGATAATTAATAAATGCTGGGAGTTGGGGTTCTCCTCTGACCGGGGGCCCCTTCCGGCTGGGGGCCCGTGGCATTTTGCCGACTTGCCACCCTGTAGTTACGCCACTGGTCAGATACTAAAGTTCTTCAGATTTTGGCTGCCATCGACACTAACAAGATGAGATAATATATTGTTATTACAAAAATAATTATATTATCTTCTAGTCCTAACGCGAGGACTTGAAGAAATTTTAATAAACTGTACATGCATTTATTTCACCGTTGTATTAGATGTCGCTTTACGGTCCACCGAGAAGTACGATAAAGTATTTGGGTAATACGTAAATAACTCACATCAGCTGACCGTAGATATTTGCCTGACCAGCTTAAGACGTTCCAAGATCTACCCGTTAAGTCATAGACATAACCGGAATACCGGAGTACCGCATCAAACTGAATGCTAACTGCATAAGCACCTGCTTCACCAAATAAATGAATGTTAAGAAAACAATCTGCTTATTGAACCCAAATTATTTACATATTTCAATTTGACCTTTTACTTTTTATCATTGCATAATCTATTTTAGAAAAATAGAATTTTAAATAAAGCTAATGTATTCGTTATTATTGTAATAACATGTTACAGTTAATGTCAGAGTAAACATAAGCCTCTTTGATAATACGTTCAGGGTACCCAAATCTAATTGTGGATGTTTTGTTGTTTCTATGATTATTATTTAAATAACAAAGACTTCAAGGATTAATCTTTTTTTACGCTATGCAACTCAATACATCATTTACATTTTAATTGAGTACTTACGTATCTTATTTTTTTATGACAAAGGAGACCATGGACATCTGCAAAAGAATTTTGAGGATGCCTTGCCACCCTTATTCTAGTAAAGGTAGAGAAAAGGGTGGGAAAAAGGAAAGGGTAACCGGCGCTCTCACCCATCGGACGAAACGCAGAAATTAAAGGCTACTTCACGCCGATCTTCTGTGAGAGGGTGTTACTTCCCCGGTCGAGAGAGCCCATGTTCGAACTGTAGTAACTGACCACAGCTAGGCTCTACCACCTATAAAACCAACTTTCACTTTATTGCATACTTACTTATTTTAATATAATATAATAATAACATATAACTAATTGATTGATAATAATTGTCTAATACTCGCGAAAAAAAATGTATATAATTAATTAAATTACATTAGAATGCATATAAATTGTTGGCGATTATATTATGAGATATTGAATTTTATAGGTTTTACTTCCTTATTAAAAATTATAATTTTGTGCTTTTTTGTTTGTGAATCTATTACCATATGAAAACATCATTTGTAAGTTCCAGGAGATATTTTTTTTCATCGAAGAATCGAATTATTTACATCTTTTCATTATATATATATATATATATATATATATATATATATATACAAACATAATTCCCCTAATGAAATATAGGAAATAAACAATACAACAAAAGTTATCTTAAAAATATATTATTTTTTGTGACCCATACTCGTTTAAATTGTAATTCTATGGTGTTGTTCTGTCTGATTTTCTTATACAAGGAAAATTTACTTAAAATTTTATGCTTTAAGGCATGTCAAATTCATTGTAAAATAGGATTCTGATGCAAGGCATACAATAGAGGTTTTTAAATGCGTTCAATAAGCTTATTATCCTAGGCTATACAAACCATTTCGCAGTAATATTCCATCAGATTATAACGAGTTGATGTTCAAAATAAATCTTACAAACATTGCTTTAGGCCTGAGGGGCCACCAGCTATTGATTTTCAGGTTTAAAGGAACAAAGAAGCTGGGGAAATGACCGTTCGTCGAAAAACTCAAGTCTTTTTTTGTAGTGGAAGAGCACAACTACTTTTAAAGTGATAACGTAATTTCAAACACAAGTATGAACTTTATGTCTGTTAAGTTTAAGATTTATGAGGAACTTAAATAAAATTGTATTACTTGATTTGCATAGTCACACTGCTTATGAAGTGTTTCCCGCCAGTCATTAAAAATCTTCGTACATGGATAAAATCAAAGTTTTCATGCTTTTTTATCGACAACTATCAGTCATTTAGGAATCATCTGATAAAGTGCAACTTAGGTTTGAAGTCAAAGGAATATGTATTTTAATTGTGGTTTTTTTTGTATAGATTATAGTTTACCTAAGTCTAATGGATACAAAAATGAGAATCTATCAGTGCCTTCGATTATTGTATAGTAACTTTTTAGTTTTATATTACATAGCAGTTACAAGTTTCCTGTATCTAATTTGTTCGTGTCAAAAATCCAAACAGCTGAGTTAAAGGATTGTTTGAATGCAAAAATAGTGCCAGACGGTGTAATTATTTATTAATCTCCAAAAATAGACCCCGTTATCGTTGACACGTGATGAAAGGCTTTCAAAAAAAACCCAAAGAAATCATATGTACATAAAACATAGACCGTTTCGATTAAAAATCGTCACAGAGCTATTACTGAATGTTGACAGATCGGTGCTTTATCTGGAGCAATAATTTATTGTCTTTATGAAACTCATCTGTAGGTAAAAGTTGCCTAAAAGGTTTTGTATGTTTCACATTCAATACTTTACTGTGTCATCGAAAAAATTATGGTTCAACTTACAAAAGGCCTGTTTTAAATTGTCTCCCTTCTTTGTTTCTTTTGTTATTGAACGCTCTGCATGTACTTGAAAAATGTGTTGATTAGTCTTGGATATAAAATATACATGTAAAGTACAAAAACTGTTTTAATATTTCTATGAGTCTATGCCAATTGCGAAATGATTTTACAATCCATTAACAGGGTGTTGTCACCCTTACAAACCTTTTTTCATGTGAAAAGTGGCAAACGAGCCGACGGCCCACTAGATGGAAGGCGGTTACCGTCGCCCATGGACATCCGCAACATCTTTGTTATGGATGCGTTGCCAACCTTGTTTTTTAGGGATAGGGAGGGGTGGGAATAAGGAAATGGTAGGAAAGGGTAGAAATAGGGAAAGGGTAACCGACTCTCTCACTCATCGGACGAAAGGCAGCCATTAAAGGCTACTTCACTTCGATCTTCTGTGAGAGTTTTAAGTAATATATTGTTAGTTTTAAGAATTCGTTTCTCAATATAACCTTATTGAACTGTGTTTTCATATATAACCTCATTAACATTCTAATGTTCAAAAAAGATTTTCAAAGTTAGTAATAATTCTTTGTCTTGTTTATTTAATCTATGCTCAGGTGTTTTAAGTAGGCGAATGATTAAGATTTGATTGTTGCTATTATATATCATACTAGAAGACCCGGCGAACTTCGTATCGCCCTATAATCAAGAAATATCTGTTACTTTTTTTTATTTATATTTTTGGAGTTTACCTATTAAAGCCATAAATCTCCGTGTTTTGAAGTGAGACAGAATGATTGACATATTAGTTAGTTGTTAAATACTCGTATAATGTCAAAAAAAAAGTTTGTATCAACAACTACTAAATTAAAAATTAATTAAAAAACATTGTCCAGCGGACGAAATTGTGACATACACACTCACAGAAGATTTATATATATAAAGATATGACACCACACAAACCTTTGTAAATTATCTAAATCTAAATACTTCAGAGACACTGCTTCCTTAAAAGAAGTAATCTTTATGAAATAAAATAAGTCATTATTCTTGATGTCTTACTTACTTTCTTCGGCACTACAACCCTCTGTGGGTCTTGGCCTCTTCCACAATAGACTGCCATGCGCGACGATCCTTGGCTGTCCTTCTCCAGTTCGTAAAACATTTCAGAGCCTTGAGATCATCTTCGATGCAGTCGCACCATCTCTTTCCCGGCCTTCCTCTAGGTCTCTATTATTAATATTCTTGATGTCTACTAAATAAATATTCTTTTTCAATAGAGACGAAACTGAAAAGTAGCTAAGGGCATTATTTAATATAAATAAATACTTAATAGTACTTACATAATGCATTATTGAGAAAAATGTTCAATATTTTTATTTATAAAGTCTATATAATATATATGTTTACAAATGGTTTATGTATTTTTTATTTATACAGGGTGACTGGTGAGTTACTATCGATATTTGAGGACGTGATATTTGACGATCATATATGACAAAATAAAAATTAATATAACATAAATATTAATAAACTTCTAAGTAAAGTTAACCAAAAGTTATGTAATTAATTACGCATCGTATAAACACCCTACAGATTAGGTATACACACACACACACACACTCGCGCGCGGCGGCGTGGTGTTGTATCAGCACGCCGCCGCGCGCGTCCACACTTGGAACACTTGGAACGTGTACACACTTTATTTCTTTATACGGAAATTTGGTCAAAAATTAAGTACCTATTTTTTTTTACATAATTCGAATGAGAATCATGTATCGAGTATTCTCCTTAAATATTGATAGTAATTCACCAGTCACCCTGTATAATACAGGGCTACGCTATAAACATTTTCTTAATACTATATTGTATTTGTGTGTTTTAGCCAGTTTGCCGATACTTTTAGTGTTAATTATAAAAGTTAATTATACAGGGTGACTGGTGAATTACTATCAATATTTAAGGAGAATACTCGGTACATGATTCTCATTCGAATTATGTAAAAAAAATAGGCACTTAATTTTTGACAAAATTTCCGTCTACATAAGTAAAGTGTTGACACGTTCCAAATGTTCAAGTGTGGACGCGTGCGGCAACGTGCTGATACAACACTACGTCACGACACGCGTATGTGTGAGTGTCAGTGTATACCTAATCTGTAGGGTGTTCACACGATGCGTAATTAATTACATAACTTTTGGTTAACTTTACTTAGAAGTTTATTAATATTTATGTTATATTAATTTTTATTTTGTCATATATGATCGTCAAATATCACGTCCTCAAATATCGATAGTAATTCACCAGTCACCCTGTATATTTGTTGCTGGTGATTTTAAACACAGGTGAGTTTAATAGACAATATAAGTTTTAACTCCGTTAAAACTACAATATACTTATTAAACTTGTTTTCATTTAACAGATGTCGGATATCGGAATGTGATTCCTCAAATGCAACATACTCCGTCCCCTGGTGGCCGAACAACATCGACCCATGTACCAAACCTATTATTCCACCACACTTACCTAACAAGTGGTGTATGCACGAACAGCAGTTTTACGGGGGCTGTAGAAAAATGCACGGATTGGATTTATGAGAACCATGACACTATAATCCTAGAGGTATTTTTGTTTTTGCTCATTCAGTTGTTGGGAAATTCAGCCAGAGCATCAAGGTCGAAAGTGCAAGCATACATTTGACGCTCTGTTAAAGGGATCAGAGCAATATTTGCTGTTTAGTCGGTAGTTCTGGAACTACCCGGGAACATGTAACAATGATTACATCTGATATTCATCATCATCATCATCAGCCTATCAGAGCCCACGGCTGAACAAAGGCCTCTTTCTCACATGGAGAACATTTGAGCATTAATCACCACGCTTGCTCAAGACGGGTTGGTGATTTCAAACTTATAATTGTGAAATTACAAGTCCAGTTTTCCTCACGATGTTTTCCTTCACCGCATGTCAGTGGTATCTAAATACTCTCAGAAAGTACATATCACTTCGAAAAAATACATTGGTACTTGCCAGGTTCGAACCCGCAGCCTCAGCAACGAGAGGCGGGCCCTTTAACTACTAGGCCACCACTTACTGATATGCACCAATAATTAATTAAACAGTTTTGATATATGTATATTTTTTATTCTTTGGAAACTATTTTAAAGTAGAGTGCGTAAGTATCATTAAATAAAATAAACATTAAGAAATAAAAACCGTTCTAAAACATTTAATTTTAATACATCTCAACCTAGCATGTCAACCATGGAAGAAAAATTTGGTGGAATTAGCTTAAATTTTTCTTAACCTAACTTGGGATGGTAAAATTTATTAAGTGAAGCAGAGTTATATTATGATCTTGTTTGAATTCAAAAAGTATTTTGATATTTTTCAGGGTGGTTGAAAATAGCTCTGTTTCTTTTCGGAAAACTGGTGGTATCAGCGTGTTTAACTGGAGTTGTTACTTACACTGTCGAGTTATTTCATACAAGTGTCCGTGGATCGCTAATGGGACTCCGCACTCTGTTCTCTGCTTTGGGGAACATGTTGTCTACAATAACACCGGTTCTGGTAAATACACAGAACTACAAATAAGTAAAATTAAAATAAACTTAATATTGCAAATTTTTTAAATCCATAAACTCAATCATCTACAGAATGTAGAGGAAGGAAAAATATATTACTTGTTTCAATAAAGGCCATAATACGTAATCCCAAAAACATTTTCATTTATTATATAACTATCTTTTGTTTAAGTCTCCAATGCGTCGGTTTGGTCGGGTGTGCGTCATACGTAGCATGCTGTCTTCTGTTCTTCACTCATGAAACAAGAGATTCTTCCCTTCTGGATACAATAGAACAAACCGTCGATAGCAGCAGGCAGACGAGACATGATCAATGAGCCACATTAAGCTATGAATTCAAGTGTAAAAATATTACGGGTTTTCAATAAACGGATTTTTTTAAAGGAAGCTTGTTAATGATACTACTTGTAGCTAATATCGTAATTATCTCAACTAGCCTATTTTTTCACTTTATTATCAGTATTATTATAATAATCACCCCTCATACCTATATTCCTACGCCGAAATGAACTTGAACTCGTGAGGACGATCTAGATGTTCTGCTCGGTAATTAATACTTACTCATATTTGAATTAGAACAGTTCTGTATCTGATCCCAGTAGGCTTATCACAAGTTGGCATCTTCACATTACATACGAAGAATTCACGTTTCTCATTCAGTAATCTACGTTAATACTTATAGTATAGTAATTATATTGTGACGAGATTTAAGTGTGAAAAACTGTTCGACGCTTCGTATGTAGTGTAACCATTCAAGTTTGTTATTGTATACATGGCAATAATTTTATGTCTATGTGTGAAGGTGAATTGTATTCCCCCGCTATTATATAAATAATAATTAATACCTACAAATAAAAACTACAACTGTGATAATCCTAAAATTCATACGGAAGCAGCGCAACGGTACACGGGAAAATTCCAGAACGAAATTGTATGTATGTATATATATTATTTAACACTTTATTGCATAATTTTATAACCGTAATAAAAAAACCTCAGATCATTCATGTCTTGTATTGTATAGAGGCCTCTTCGAAGGTCTTATACCTTCCGCATTCAATAAGTTACTGGGACTTTGATCTATTTAAAATTCAATACTCATCATGTTTCAAATGAACAGAAAGAATTAAGTTAAAAGTTATTAAAATTTCCAGAGTCTACTAAAATGTAACGATAATTCATAACGATTCATACGTATTCTGATAAGAGACATGGTTCTTGATTTTTTAATAATAAAACAGCAGTTAAATATCTGTGTGTAAACTACCACGATTCATCTACATTCTTACATCTTTTTTTACAAAATAATTGTGTTTCACACGCCTTCAAAAGTTTTCAAAAGTCGCCTCGTTATTTCATAAACATAAACAAGCCGGTCATAATTTATTTCAATAATTACATTTCAATGTTATTACTGAAATAATAATCAAATATTTTAGAAAGAATTTTACAAATATATGTACATTGTCAGGTTTTCTGAGCAGACGAATTTATGATTGTGGTTATCATTTCACAAGGAAGTGTACTATTAGTTATGTGATATGTCTGTATTTAAAAACAGATTTGAGTTTTGTTTCTATGTATATATGTAGTTTTAACTATTGCTAAATAAAGATAACATTACCGTTCAGGTAATACATAGTCTTGGAAAATTACAATTAAATATTTTTTTCTCTAACAAAGCGAGTCGTAAATAATTGATACTCTGATAAAGTAATCACACGTTATCTTAGTGAAATACCCAAGGGGGGTTTATGAGCTTAACATTTTGTTTACAAACTTCGTAGACGAAATCTATTTTCTTTCTCGACAAAACAAATTTTGTTAGTAATTATTTTGATAGTAAAATTAAACCAAAAAGTAAATTAAGGTACTTATTATATAATATGATATACTTTTAAACAATCGTACTCACAATTTTAGACACTGTTCCATAATTTATTCGTCGTATTAAATATTTATAATGTACAAGTTTAAAAGACTAAAATGAAACCATCTATGTATAAGAATGTTTAAGAAACATATCTTGTAACAAACGACAAACTAGTCTTCTACCCAGTTATCGCTTTGTTTTTGTCTTATTATGACAAACAATTAATTAAGCCCTAGAAAAATATGCTGTAAGTACACATTTAAATAATGCAAAGTTACTTATATGACGAAATCATGATTTTTGCATTCAGTGGGGTTTTACAGGTGGATAGCTCGTCATGTTTCTTACATGAAACAAAAGTTATTTAATTAATATGGAGACGTAATATTAGTATAAGATATATATTTATAATTGATAAGACATTTAAGATTAGAAATGTGCCTTAGTCGTGAGGTTGTTGGCCCCCAAACGGCCAGTGTTTCGGATATTTTGGTCAAGTTTGGAAGATATCAAATATTGCAATACACTCTGGTCAGTTTACCTATACTTTTTCTATCTATAATTAATGTTAATTATATATTTGTTGCTGGTGATGTCAAATACAGGTGAGTTTAATAGACAATATAATTGTTAACTCGATTAAAACTACAATATATTAAACTTGTTTTCTTTTAACAGATGTC
This sequence comes from Danaus chrysippus, assembly GCA_916720795.1. Classification (NCBI taxonomy): domain Eukaryota; kingdom Metazoa; phylum Arthropoda; class Insecta; order Lepidoptera; family Nymphalidae; genus Danaus; species Danaus chrysippus. The sequence continues at coordinate 3,195,243 of CAKASE010000077.1, read as the reverse complement.
GGATATCGGAATGCGATTCATCAAATGCAACATACTCCGTCCCCTGGTTTCCGAACAACATCGACCCATGCACCAAACCTATTATAAACCACACTTACCTAACAAGTGGTATATGCACGAACAGCAGTTTTACGGGGGCTGTAGAAAAATGCACGGATTGGATTTATGAGAACCATGACACTATAATCCCAGAGGTATATTTTTGTTAGCAATTACGATGGAGGATTGATAGCGAGCTAATTTTTACCTAACCATTTTAATTATTAACACATAAAATACAGCATTGCTACTTCTTTTAAACCACTTATGAATGTTAAAAAAAAATCATTAATAAAATAAGCATTATTTAGATTTTCAAATGGTATTGTTAAATTAATAATTAAAAAGCTAATTAAAAAAGTTGTCGAAAAGAAAATTTTAAACGCTCGGCACAAGAAACTGTTGCGTGAAAAAAAATGTTCATCCTTATTTACTTATGATAAAGATGGTATGACATAATCATTAACATAGTGTCATTGCATTGGAAAAATACTAAATAAATTAAGGATATACAATTTGTATATTTCATCTTCTCATAGATTATAAAGAATAAATAATATATCAAATATGTAAAATAAGGCATCTACATATTACTCATTTTAGTTGATTACCAGTGACTTTTGAGTGTTGCAAACCGTTTTATACTTTACTTTAATAACCTTTCGTTCCCTAAGAAAAGAGATTTTTTTCAATGTCAGATTATCATATCGATTGAGATAAAATTTACAACCGTTTGTTTTGGTATATAAATAAAGTATGCTTTTACCCACTAAAATCTCTAAAATTCGTTAATAGTTCAGTACTCCGCAGGCATCAGTTTGAAATGGGGATGAAACTGTCAAGAATTTTAATGTAAATTATAAAACGTTTAATTATAAATTAATCTAACACCTTTATACTGTTACCGTCATATGGCCAGAGAATATTATGATATGTTTTTATTATATTTCTCGAAATATTTATCTCTTAAATGAATTCAAATTACTCATATCACATTCAGGTATTTCGGATTTACAAAACCACATATAATAATAATTAGTCAAGTTAGACCTTAGTTTTCTTAATATATTTTTAGTCACCATTTCGAAAGGTCTGTTTTACGTATTTTTATATATATAGAAACCTTGAGAAGAATCATATTTTTTTGGTTTCGATGTAGGAAATGTAATGAAAGTTTTTTACGTTTTCCAGCTCAACTTAGCATGTAAACCTTGGAAGAAGAATTTGGTGGGATTAGTCCATAGCGCTGGAATGGCCTTGGCGATGCTTATTGGTGGCGTGATGGCTGATCAGTAAGAAAAATAACTCATTAACTATACCAATTGACTGTCTTCTTAACAAAACTATTAAATATATTTCTTTTCACAGCTTGGGTCGCAAAAATACTTTGATTATTTGCGGTCTAGGATGTTTCATAGGCAACTTCAAGACTCTGGCGTCGAACTATAACTTATATATATTTATAGAGTTTTTAGAAGCTGTAATTTCCGGAGGAGTATACACATCAGGGGCTGTTTTAAGTAAGATGTATAACTTAATTCATTTTACAATCATGCTTACTTTCAATTTATAAATGTGAAATAATATACATTTTATATTTATTATTTCAGTGGTTGAAATTGCGGGCTTAAATAAAAGAGTCCTTGCTGGAGTATTATTCTCATATTCAATATATTCGGGAGAAGCAATATTTGCATTAGTCGGAATGGTAGTGCCGTATTGGAAAACACTAATCTATATAATTTGTTCCCCACCTATAATATTTCTTTCCTACTTTCTAGTAGTAAATGAAAGTCCTCGATGGCTTATCCTAAAGGGAAAAAATGATCAGGCAAAAGAAGTTTTGAAATCAATGGCCAAAAGTAATAAAATTAATATTGATTTTGAAGATTTATATAATATGGATGAAGAGAAACTTAAATCTATGTTCAACCTCGGAGGACCCGTAAAGAAACAAACACTTATTGAGGCCTTCAAGAGCAGAGAAATAGCAATAAGATTTTTAGTTGCAGCTTACTGCAGATTTGCTTGTAGTTTTGTGTATTACGGACTCTTGATTAATTCTGTGGTACTGCCAGGAGACAAATACACAAACTTCTTTTTGGCAGCTATGATGTCATTTCCTGGTGAATTAATAAGTATGTTTCTTATGAATAAAATTGGCAGAAAGTTACCATTGATATTTGGATTTCTATTGGGTGGGATTTCGTGTATCGTATCTGGATATGCCACACAAAGTAAGTTTACTTTTTAACACGCTTTTATTACTGTTGTAAGAACATTTATATTTATTTTTACTTTTATTGAATAATGTTTCTCTTTCTTTAACACTTATTTGAATGATCCCCTTGATTCAACAATTCACTATGTAGTTAATCTAGTTGTAATCTAATTGTCCATTTTGTCCATCTAATCTAGTTGTAATTCGTGAAAGGATATAAATTTTAGAACGTTTCTTACAGCATGGCTGAAAATTTTCCTGTTTTTGTTGGGGAAGCTGGTAGCATCGTCATGTTATACAGGAGTCGTTACTTACACTGTTGAGTTGTTTCCAACAAGCGTTCGTGGATCGCTCATTGGGTTGTGCGCTCTTGCATCAGCATTCGGAAACATGTTGTCTCCTCTTACTCCTGCTTTGGTAAAAAAATAATCTACTATATATGTATATGCGTTTATGCAAAATATTCTACAGCGTAGAAAGATAGATATTTTACATGATTTTTTGGTACTATAACTTTGGCTTGTTATACAAGTCATGTTACAATATCAACGAAGGTAAGAAAATTTGACAGTTTCAAAAAAATGTAATTATTTTGTTTCAGTCTCCCGCCACTGCTTCAATTTTTTTCGGATGCGCGGCGTTCTTAGCAAGCTGTCTTCTGTGCCTCACTCCTGAAACCAAAGACACTCCTCTCCTGGACACTATTGAACAAATTGATAACAAGAAACAGAGGAGTGATAAATAAGAAACAACATCAAACATGACTGATAATATATTAGCACTAAGATTTATTTTTATAAAATAAACAAATTTTCTTCAAAAGTGACTTGGATCTTAATAAATTCAACGAATCTTGTAATTGTTGCAATGAAAATTTATACTATAGTCTTCTTCTTCTACCTGGTAATTTTCCAGCTATAACCAGGGTCTGCCTTACATGTTGTGAATAGTTTTGGATATTTGTTTTTACGACCGGCCTGCCTGACATCAAACCCTCTTTGGGAATCAACATTAATCAGTGATGTCTAAACACTATTAGTAAAGTACATATGACTCGGAAAAATCACATTGGTACTTACTTGCCCGGGCCAGGATCGAACCCGCGCCCTCGTGCATGAGAGGCGGGCCTTTTAACCACTAGGCCGCCACTGACTAATTTATTCTATAGTATTAAGATACATATATTAATAGTTTCAAACTTGAGTATTGACAATTATAAAATGCATCAACAATCATATACTATGTATATATGTAGAACTGTCACATGAATATAAAACCTGTCATGCTTAAAGTATAACCGATATACAGAAATGTTGGAGAAATAAAATCAAATTACACTCAAAAAACAATTCCTACGATAAAATTAGTACCTTTTCATTGATTTACATCGCAGATTAATTAGAGAACATAGTTATGTTTGAAAATATTGTTAAATCCAACAATACTTTAGCAATACCCATCCGTATTCCGTACATAGGTTTTCAATACATTGTAATGGAAAAATCGAGATAAACATTTTCTATTACAAAATTTTCTAATATCATCGTGCAGAATTCAAATGTACAGGCAGACATTGTACTGATGAGAAGATTGGAAAAAAATATGATGTTTATAACACATTAGTAAAATAATTAAACTTCTCAACATTCCATGTATTCACGGTGCGGGAACCTGGTCCATCCTTGCAGGGAGAGGAGCTCCAACAGTGTTTGGGACTTGCGACCCAGGTGTAGGTTTGGGGCCACTATATAACGCGCGTTAAACGCTCATCTCCACCGTCCACGCTACTCTCTATCTTACCAAACTTGAAATTAACCTACTAGCTACTAGCTGTATTAAATATACTATACTAGAAATTACTTAAAAATAAATGGCTTATAATCGAAATTCTCAAAAAAAAACATTTGTAGATAGATATAATACTCTATGATTAATATTTTTCTAACACCGGATGAACGTTTTCAGGTTAAATCGTTTCATGTTTTGTCCTTTAAGATCATGTAATTGAAATCAAAATCTACCAACATCGCACAATATTGTTATTGTATCGCACAGTATTTTATCTAGGCATAATACCAGAAACATTTTAAAGACTGCATAAGACGTGTTTGAATAGTTACAACTTAACTTATGATGATTATAGACCAATAAGTTTAAATATGTAATTCAAAAACATAGCTTTATTTCATCTAAATATACCAAAACTATACCATAGCCTCACACATGAGTTCACATTAAGAAATCGTTCAGAAAAATATACATCTCAGTATACTCTTCCAAATATTTTTGTAAGTAATAAATTTAGCAATTGCAATATTGAATCATTGTCAAGTTGGTACCAACGGTCATACAATTAAAAACACTATTTCAAAGACGCTAACAGAACGCTAATAAGACTAACCAAGCTTGGAAGTAGGAAAAAAATGTGGAATTTCCCCATACTTGAATAAATTATCACAGCTACTTAATTTACCTTGTTATATATTGAATTATTAAAAACGATTATTTTATATAAATATGTTATCTTAAAAATCTCTTAAAAGATTTCGAACGTTTTGTGCGTCTTCTAAACTTAGCCTGATAACCGGTATTGATAAAATCAATGTTAAAAAAATTACTATACCAAGACGGAAAAGGTTCACCTGGTTATGTATTATGTGGTAATGAAATACTTCTTCCGCTATAGTTACTGTCAAATATCTTATACTATTTTATATATACACACGTATATCACAATTACTGTAACACATGTGCGTAATATAAACAGGAAAATGACTTATAATGTTTATAAATGCACATAATCAATTAGTAATATGTACGAAACTTTGTTATACTAGTATTCTGCATAAATTAAATTTACTGGCTATCAAGTTGTTAATATAGATAAATGAAATAATCAAAGGAAGAATAGAGGTTTTATTTTCTATTTTTATGTATTAAAAATTTTTGCTTTGACGAATGACGAAAGATGAACTTATATAGTTTTTAAAGTAATTGAGAAACTAAATTGTCATATAAAAACTTTTCAAATAATAAGTCACTGTATAATATGGTCCACAGCTTTTTTAAAAGCTACTTACAAAATAAATTTTTATATCTTATTTTCAAACTTGACTTCTTTTTTTGATATACTTAATGTATACAATCATTAATTTCTCAATAAAAAAGTAATCTTGATCATAATCGTTTTTAATTAAGAGTACCTATCGTTTTTTGACGTTAAAATTATTTTTTGCGATTCCTCTGAAATATTTTTTTATTTAAAGTATAAATAACATGATTTACTAGGAAAAATATTTCGAAACAGACATCTGTGCTTGGTTGTACAAACTTTACGGTATAACTATGGCGTATGAACACTTAAAACCTTCAAATATTTCACATATTTTTTAGATTAAATGGGTCATGTTTTCGTCTTTTATTATCCACGGCTTTGCGTTCCTTTCATCAATAAAATACCAACACACCAAATTCAAGTCAATTGAAGCCAATTCCAAATAATTAATAAAAATAATTTCAAGGTTAACTGACAGACATACCATATTATATTCTTAGATTTTCATCCGTTATATACATTGTTATTTATAAGGTTATTTCTATATAAATATGGCGCAAAATACATAATACGAGATATAGGTACATTGTAAACATGACTCGGTTAATAGCGAATGCTTAGTTTGCAACGGTATTCAATTAATAATAAAATTGTTTTCATATAAAAGTAGGTATATCATATTGCAAATATTTAATAATTCGTATATTTAAATGTTATATTTCAATATATATATGATTTTTATTTTCATTATCTTCTGTATGAATCTTAAAACTGGATCTATAAAAATACTTGTTAATCCAGCTTCTAAATAATTTATATGTCACACGGTATTACTTTTGGCCGTTCTTTTAATACAACGTTAGAATATCCACACGGGAAGTTATATTTTTAGAGATTTTTCTTGATTCTTAAATGTTTTATCTGTAGTTTTACTAGCCAGCACACAAACATAAATTTATATATGTTTGACTCTTAAAATTCTTATTACTGTAAAGAAGGCCCTTTTAAAAGGTTTTTGGTTAACGTTATAAAATATTATTTATTATATTATATTTCTATAAAATGTATACTTGGGGGAGGCCTATGTTCTGTAGCGGACGTCTTTCGGGTAAAATGATGATGATGAATACTTAAGAAAGAAAACCTTCACAATATAAGTATAGCCTCATAAAAGTTTGAGTTCAGAATGTGCAGCAAGTCCCAAAGAAGTAGTCAAAAACTTAAAGCCGTTTCAAGTCCAGTGGAGTTTCTGTCAAACATTAATTATTACGTATTAATATGGCTGAAACATTTCTAAACTCAATTAAACATAGAGAATTAAATTTGATCACACATCTCTCATGACCATACCTATCCATATAATACACAAACACGTGGATGTCAATTAATTAAATCAAAACATGTTTAAAATGTAAATGTTCTAAAGGATACAATTATATTTTTTTATGACATTTACAAAAAAAAAAATTGCTGTAAATAAAATGAATGGGATCGTCAAAATATTTTCTTTCTTGAAAATATAAATTCCAGGTTACTTTATCATTTAATCTCTTTATTAACCTGAGATTATAATTTGGCAAAATTATATTTAAATAGCATATTTAACTAGTCTCCTGCGACATAATATATATACAAACAAATGTTATTAGATAACGCTTCTCAAACTTGGCCCCTCCTTTATAATAGTTGCCATTTAGTACGGGCCCATAGCGTTTCTGTTTCTCAATTAGTCAACTATTTTGCCGTCTCGACGTGTGTGCATTTATAAAAAAGATCGTGCTGTGTCTGACATAAAATATATATAATAAATAAAACTATATTAAATAAAAATGAAGGATAACACAGAAGTAACAAATGTTGCTGATATATTAGAAAAATTTGGTAAATACCAAATTTTACAGTATTTTTACGCCAGTTTACCGGCTCTTGTTGTGGCTATGATCAATGTTAATTATATATTTGTGGCTGGTGAAGTGAATTATAGGTGAGTTAAAAAATATATGTAATGTTATTTTAATTGTTATAATTAAAACAAAAAATTGTAAAGGTCTTTTAGAATCTATATTTTTTGTATCTATGTAGAAGTATTAGTTACATATTTTTTTGCATCAATATATTCAAATGGAATGCATATAACCTTTACTAACAGTGAAGGAAGTATAAAATATAAATTGACGTATTATTCCTAGAAAAGTTGAATAAAAAAAACAATAAAATTTGAAACTGAATTTATCTTTGCTCCTAAATTTAAATATTTCATATTTAAGAATTTGGTATAAAAAATATTAAACTTTAACCTTAATTTATAAAATCCAAAACCAAGTGATACTTACTTCTCTTCGAAAAAAAAAAAATATTTTTAAAACATCTTTATTCATTCGCTTAAAGCGTGTTCGTTCTCAAATAATTTAGTTCTACTTTTATTATATTGTTATACGACTAAATTCAAGTAAATAAACCGTTTCCATACAAAAAGTATTAAATATCATTAATAAACATTATTATCTGAATTAAAGATGTCGTGTACCAGAATGTGATACATTAAATTCAACATACAATGTAACGTGGTGGCCAGGGAGTGTTGATGAATGCTCTAAACCTGTCTTCAACCAGACCTTGGACAAAGGATTATGTACCAACGATAGTTTTGCTGGATCCAGAGAAAAATGTACGGACTGGATATACGAGAACCATGACACTATTATATCAGAGGTGATTTATAATTCTTAATATATTAACAAAATGAGATCTAAGATTCCCGCAAATATTCATTTAAATGAAACTAATATTATTCGTATTAAAACGCATTATTTATGATTGTTAAAACTACACACTCCCGACGTTTCGATCACTTTGCAGTAACTGTGACCACGGGTAGATGAGATGTTTTTAAAATTATAAAATACGCGTAATAATTCGAAAATTTTAGTTTCATTTAAATACTAACAAAATATAATGATAACTCAAACAATTTGCAATTAAATATTTCTTGCAATTGAATTATAAGTGATTCTTTTTTTTGTCATACATTTGTATATTTCTGTTTTTAACTCTAATATTTTTTTCTGATAAGTATAATATCATTTTAGTTTGATTTAGCGTGTCAGCCATGGAAGAGGACGATGGTTGGCACCATTCATAACATCGGGATGGCTTTAGCTGAAATGGCTGCCGGATGGTTAGCAGACATGTAAGCAATTTTCATTTTAATGGAAACCTTGAAACAGAAATATTGATAGCATTTTAATATAGCTATTTAACACTATTGTATAATGTTAATTCTACATGATAATTGGGTTGTTGCAAAACAGCGTCATTACTTTAAAAACTTATGTATTATGTTGCAAAGATTGCTCTTTAAACTAAACAATTTCCATTGTTTAAAACCGATATAACTTTTTACTTTTGTTATAATATATGGTATAAGGGCAATCAACCTCGTTTCTCAAGCCTTCTATTTGTTTTGATTGTTCTGATAGCGTAATCAAAACAAATGTATGAACGAGTGTAAGTGAATCTTAATCGAAACCAATCAAGGACGAAGCAACAAGATGTTCATTCTTATTAACTGATACCAAGCGATCGTTTCTCATATATACACAATATTAGAGAAACAATATAAAATAAACAGGTCATATTTGAAAAATATAGAACTGAAAGAGGATGAGAGTTTCAAATAAAGGTTTAGATAAAAATAACAACGAAAATCTTTTAATCTTCTTTTCAGTTATGGCCGTAAATTTACAACTGTTATTTGTGCGGTCGGATGCATTATAGGGAATTTCAAAACCCTCGCTCCGAATTACACTACATATGTAAGCATTGAATTTATAGAAGCACTTATTTGTGGAGGAGTTTACACGGCCGGGGGTGTCTTAAGTGAGTACTTTGTCTTTACAACGAAGATGTTCCTAATGTCTCTTTTAACAATTTAACTGTTGCAAAGTCATTTACAAAACAATGTTTGTCAATTTCAGTGCTGGAAATAGCGGGTAGTAATCAGAGATTGCTGGCTGGAGTAGTTTTTGCTTATGCGGTCTACATGGGAGAAGCTATATTCGCATTAATCGGAATGGCAGTACCATATTGGAAATCACTTATCCAGATAATCTGCACGCCCTCTCTACTATTCTTCTTTTACTTCATATCGATACACGAAAGTCCGAGGTGGCTCATTATTAAAGACAGAATTGACGAAGCCAGAGAAATATTGAAGAATATGGTGAAGGCGAACAAATTGAATGTTGATATGGAAGAATTAAATAATATTGACAACGAAAAACTTAAAGCTCTGTATAGTTATGGGGACTCAACAAAGAAACAGGGCTTGAAACAGATATATCAGTGTAAAAAGTTATTGCTGTGGGTGTTAGTCTCATCGTTCTGCAGATTTACTGTCAGTTTCGTTTATTATGGACTGCTCATTAACTCTGTAGAGTTGCCTGGCGATAAATACACAAACTTTTTATTAGCAGCCGTCATGTCATTTCCAGGAGAACTAATATCACTGTTCCTCATGAACAGAATTGGTAGAAAGTTACCGTTAATCATCGGCTTTCTTTTATGTGGAATATCATGTGTTGCTTCGGGATACGTATCAAATGGTAAGCCTGCAAGAATAGCATGATAAATATTTAATCCAAAGAGTCCTCTCTTCAAGTAATTATATCTTTTTCAGAGTACGCCTGGCTGAAAATCTGCCTATTCCTAGTAGGAAAGTTGGTAACAGCGGCCTGTTTCACTGGCACCTTAACCTATTCCATGGAACTTTTCCCCACGAGTGTAAGAGGATCGCTGATTGGTTTATCTACCCTTGCATCCTGTCTCGGAAATATGTTAGCACCACTTACCCCACTCTTGGTAAGAGAACGTAAATCATGATATTTAGAATGTATCCACGACTAGAATTAGGAATAATAAGGATTTAACCGATTTTTTAAACTACTGAAAACTATAAGTCATAGAACATTTTTGAGGGGAAAAATAATTAGAATTTCATATACAAAGAAATGAACTCATGTAAATTTACGCTTCATATATAACTATATATACTTATATATATAAAATAGTGCGTGTAAGTAATGTCTGTCATTTGCTTCAATACAAAAATAAAAAATATTCTTTAAAACTTCATAATCATCTGTCACGTCGTTTTATAATTGCAATAGAAGTAATGGGTTTTTGGCATTACTTGCGGTATATTTATTATAAAATTTTTAAGACTTGTTTCATAAAAACGAAAATAAGACAATACAATAATACAATAATCTTAGAATAAAATCTTATTTGATAAACGCCTACAGCTAGTGAACGTATGAAAAATGCTTGAGGAAGATAAATAAATAATAATCATTACATATAGTACAAGTGCAAAACAAATAACAAATAATTAATTTGTTTCAGACTCCGATGTTGTCATCAATACTATTCGCCAGTTCAGCAGTTATATCCAGTGTACTCCTCATTTTCACTCCGGAGACGAAAGACGCTCCTCTCGTAGACACCATAGAACAAATTAATGATAAATCATTGAGCGACAGAAGAAAACAGAATGAAAATAGTAAAGATAACCCAGAATCTATGAATACGAGGTTTTGAATGGAAAATTTTTGACAATAGCAATAAAATAAACTTCCCTATTTTATTCTTGGAAGTTAGATTAAGTTTGTAAGTGTTACACGACAGTTAGTCCTTTTGTAAATAATGTTAATAACATATTAGTAAGTTTACCTTAAGATATGTGTCGTAAAAATATTGTGACAAAAAACACAAGGATCAAATAATAATAAAATAATTCGAAGATAAAATTATGACATTTTTTTAATCAACAACCCTAACCCTAAATAGATATTAAAGAACAGGAATTAAACATAAAATAATATTGTTATAACAATACTAAATTATAATATAAAGCATTAGATTTTATTATTAAATATGAGTAATAAAATAATAAAGCAAAAATAGTTACAGACGCACACATGACGATGTCAATATAATATATTTGTCTACCCTTATCTCGTTAAAGATTAGTAACGTTTGTCTTTACATAACCACCTTTATGAGTTAAATAAAATAAATAGATCATATAATATAAAAATGATTACAATAACAAAAAATAAATCATAATTCTTATAATAAATCTAATATTATTAAATTCTTTTTGAATAATAATAAAGGCGGTCAGATTACGCTATGTGTGTATTCATCGATTGGTCAGGGGTGGCGTGTTTGAGCGATCATTAACCCAGTTGTAAGTCGACGGCGAGCCAGTACACCATGCAACTACCGGAGCAACCGCCGCCTCCACTCGCTCCTTTATGGGACCGAGTGTTAAGAGCCCGAGCATTACCCCCTGATCTAGACGTACAATTATTGTACATAGCCATCAAAGATCGCCTCTCTCATCCCGAATGGGAGGTTAGATTGCACGCGCTTCGAGTTCTCGCCGATTTATTACCTCTATCTGGAAACGCGTTATCATTCCCGTTCGACCAAGTCATTGATAACTTGGGACATCCCTCCCCTAATGTAAGGAAAGCAGCGTTGGATGCGCTTAAAGTTTTCTGTTCGCATTGCGAGGACCCCGAATGCGCGGCTCGAGCGATAATAGATAAGTTTTCCTACAATAACATAAGACCGTATTCGACTGATTTTGATACAAAAATGAATATTGTTACCGGTTTAATATTATCAATACCGTCTGTTATAAGCATACTGTATAGAAGACAACCAAATTTAGATTTATTTCCAATATTACAAATAGTAGGGGAAAAACTTTTTGATAGTTTACACAAGGATGCTGCTCTGAGATCACTGATGAAATTACGACGGATTTGTGACCAACGACAGCATTTGGCATTATTTTCACAATTGGACTCAAGAATTCAAGAGAGATTCAATTATTTATGTGCTAATTATGACGAGGATTCAGAAGATGTTTATTATCCCACAAGAAAAAGCAACCAGTCGCTTGTTCACTTAAATAGGATTTTTAACAATCCCCATACGAGCCCCATATATCTTTCAACAGATTCAGCATCAGATGATTCTTATAGAATACCCTTTCAAAAAAACAATTATGCTAAAGTCATAATAGAAACAGAAATCAAATTTAATTCGGATACGGCTATCACAATGACGGTCTTAGAACAAAATGATACAGGCCTCGATAAAAATACAGCCAGTGAAGATGATTATGATAGTTCTGATCGCGTAATGTTAAGGTACAGTGACGAAGAGTCGGAAGAAGATTCTGATGTTGTCATAAAAAAAGTGCGTTTTGGTGGTGAAAGCATTAAAATCAGGACTCCAGACAGTGACAACTTAATTAACAGCGAAGAGGATATCAATCATAATGTAACTGAAAATGCAAATAAACCAAATATAGAGCAGCAAAAACCAGAGGCAGCTGTAAATAATAAAACGAGTGATATACAAGAACGAAGAGAGCGGTTAAATTCAAGAAAAAGTGGGATCCCATTACCAGTTATATCGAAAAAATTACAAAAAAACAACACACAAAATAATAGAGTTAAAGTGAAATCTAAATCACTCAGCGAATTATATGATTATTTTAGCAACAAAAATGGATTGGATAGTAAAATGAAAGAAAAATCAGGTTTCGCATTGACCTTGACAGAAGTTAGATCTCCAGAGAAATTACAAAGTCCAGTTGAGACGCACAGAGAAATAGAAGTTATTCATAACTTACAGAGAAGTCCAAGTCCCTCTCCCCGTAGAAACCAGGCTCGTGTGAGTTTTACTCGCGATGGGTATGTGAATTTATTTTAATTATACAAAATTTTATGTTATGGACAAAATGTGTTTTAAATTTTATCATTCACGCATTATTTTTTATTAAAATCTGGTCATGTTATTGTTACTCACCGATACTTTTTATTATAATTTGAAAAACGTCGAGCCTGGGGAATTCCTTAGACTATGCCTAGGATCAATAAGCGTGCTTGTAACACGCGTTCTACTTAAAATTAATAGTTTCTATACAACTTTCATAGAAAACTATCCGAAATATTATTAGCAAAATATGCTTCCCTATTTAATTTTTTACAATAAAACCAATATATTTCAAGTTTAATTTCTAAATTAATTATCTGGTTAGGGTAGCTTAAGGAGGTTTATATTTAGGGTATATAATATTTATATATATACTAGGTTTGTCATGAATCTGCTAGCATCTGCTCCAGACTTCGAGTTATTATCGCCTCGGCCGTTATCATTGCTAAGAAAACACTACAGTTGGGAAGATCTGAACGTACTCCCTCGACATACCATCGATCAGTTACATAATACGGTAAAATTAAACTCTTTTCACTTAAATAATTATTAAAGTTCTGTACTAAAACATTTAATTCCAATTGCGAAATAAGTAATGTTACTTTCATTGATTTATATAAAAGTGCCCGGTCATTGACTGCCGTAATGAAATTCTTATACAGCAAGCGAAATAAAATATAAGTTACAACATATTATTTTGTAGATTTCATGAAAATACCAAACATATTACTATAAAATACCACTAAAAGGGCTAATCTAATAACCTACTTCGGTTAACATTAGCATTTCTCCCTTAATTATATTTTACCTTGGGTCTGATGAATATGTAAAGCAATCCAAACCATGACCTCTATTCCACTATTGGGACCCAAACCGTTTTACAGAAAAATAAAAACCGTACGAAAGGCAAGATTTTCTGATAACAGACAAAATACAACATTGACCTAATTTTGTATAATTCAAAATGGACTTTTTAATGAATTTGTACAATAATTTTTACGTGTTACAATTTCGCAGACATATACTTTTATTAAGATTAGATGCACACACCTCCACTCTAATTCTAAGTTAAGAAAAAGTTTTGTCGTCATATTATTACATGTTTCGTAAATATTTATTTTCAATATTATGTTTGTATTGCCGTTTTTAATTATGTACCAATTTCGAAAAAGTAAGTTCATTAAGTATATGTTTTTACTATACCGCTTTTCTTATCAAAGTATTAAATATAAAGTTTATAAAGTATTATTCATACTCTATATTTATTACTCTTATAGTCAGTGTTGGCCTAGTTGTTAAAAAGCCCGCCTCTCATGCACGAGGGCGCGGGTTCGATCCTGGCCAGTACCAATGTGATTTTTCCGAGTCATATGTATTTTCTAAGAGTATTTAGATATCACTGATTAATGCATTCCCAAAGAGGGGTGATGTCAGGCAGGCGGCCGGTCGTAAAAACAATTATCTAAAACCAGTCACAATATGTAAGGCAGCCCTGTCTAAAGCTGGGAAATTGCCAGGTAGAAGAACAGAACATTCTCTTATACAAGATTTTTTTATACAAAAAAAAAACAAATTCTTTACTGCACCCTTAGTCCTTAACACAAGATTGAAATATAATAGGACATACGTCTTCAGTTTTCAAATCAGTCAACGAAAAATTCAATACGAAACTGAAAACGTTTTGTCATAATAATTAATTCAATTATACAATATTTAATTTTATTCAGAAATAATGCGATAGTTTTAAATTGAACAGGAAAATTGGATAGCGGCTGTAAAAGCTACGGATCAACTCCACAGCACGTTGTTGAATGAAGACAATGTAAAAACAGTTGAGCCAGCAGCTATGTCATTGGTACAACACATGTGGGCGCTAATTGACGAGGTATGAATAAAATTTATCAATTATCTACTAGAGAATTCATTCTATAACGGGAAAATAATAGAATAACTATGTAGAATAGCATATATAATATACCACTTATATTAATAAAGAGTAAAATATTTAATAAATAAATAAAAATTATGTACCATGCAGGGCTTTAGACGTGTTTTTAATACTAAATACATATGTTCTCTTATTTTTTTTACATTCAGAATACATACCTAGATGCATTTTTTAAAATTCTTTACTAGGTTCATAATAACCATCTATTCTTATACTGTAACTTTCATAAGTTTAATATTGTCACTTGTTTAATTTAGGTGTCATATGTCTAACATCATATAACTCTCCGAACTTAATTCGTAAATAAATATGTACATGGAAATGAAATTGTTGCTTGTAATAGTTATATAAACGTTTTTCACTAATGCGTAAGGCTTATCATATATGCTAACATGTACATAGTTTTTTCCATGTTTGTTTTCTTGTTTGTTACGGCTAATCTCTGAAAGTGCTTGCCAGATTTGGTAGAAATTTTTCAGGCATAAATCTTGTGTAATATGGTGAAACTACGTTTACTTTTAGACATTATTATTATTTTTATTAAAGTAAATAATATAACAGTGACTAATAGTCTAATCTATAATTTCGATTTTACCAAGGTGCCGGCCTCCCGTGCCCCGGCAGAGGGTGCTATATGCGCGGTGGTACGCTCAGCTAGTTCCGACTGTATAAGAAAGATACTACCCTCATTAATATCGAGACTCTCAAAGGAAACACCACCAGCAGCTCTACCACATGCGCTGTTACAACGGATAGCCCTTCATCATTTAGTTGAACTGATATTTGAACCTAATATTTTTGAGGTACAACCACAATATATCATATAAGGCTGTTCCTTTTAATCACCTCAATTCTGTGTTAAAAATATTTCAAAAACCCTATATATATACAGTTAAGTTCAATATGAACTAACATAAATTGTATGTATATATGATACTAGTTTTCCCTGCGACTTCCTCTGCGCTAACTTCTGAATTAGAAATGTATAGACCGGGTGAACTCTATTGCCTCTAAAAACAGTAGATAAGAAGATTTTAGATTTGATCATTAAATTTTTTTTTCTTTTTCGATCGGACAAAAAGTATCCTATATCCTTTCCCTAGTTCTAAGTACCTTATTCAACCCGTACAGCCGTTCTTGAGATAAAAAAATCGTATAACTAACACGACTTTCTTTCATATAAAAAGATACTACAATAATGCTTTATAAATTTGATATTTGTAACAGGAATCAAACATTAACAATACAGAAGAGAGCCAAATACGTGCGGCGTTGTGCTTATCACGAGCGGCCGGGCCGGCGGCTGTTTTAGCAGCTGTTAGAAGAAAACTATCGGCATCCAATCGTGATGACTTTTGTAATAAGGTTGTATATATTCGTCTATACTTTTTGGATAAATTTTTTATGACTAATATCCAAATTAATAGTAATTTTATGCAAAAGTTTAATCCTTTATGTATAATAGCTCGATATAAAATTAATGCTTTCATTTATTTAAGTGAACCATACTGTAGAGGCTAGATATGTGCATAATAATAAGTCAATATATATAGATAACAAACATAATAGAAATTTTGATAAAAAACGATTTCACAGCTTCGGGAGCGGTTAAATAAACCTGTGGATAACGTAAGAACGAACTATGAAGCAAGGTTAGTGTTAAAAAATATATATAGAATTACACAAACAAGAATAAACCTTTTTGTCTGGCTAAGATTTTATAATAAAACACAAACATATTTAGGGATTATTGCATTAATTTTAAGATATAAAATTACAATAAAAATGTTGTCAAAAACATTTTTATCTATCAACTAATGTTCTAATTGCTCCATTAAATGACTATCAATATTATTTGATATTTAAAGCTATCTTTAGCTTGTTAGTTAGTTTAGCTAGCTAGCTTAAAATGCTTTTCAAATATAATTTTAATCTAATATTGAAAGCAGCAATAACAATCTTATAAGTAATTTTTCATAAAACGACACATATTCAAGTATTGCACACAATGTTTTATAAAGATAATAATATTATTGACTAACTTTTTGAAGATCTAACTGTAGGTTTATGTAAAAAACAGAACATTACTATACTTTTTCTCGAAATTTCACGGTATAAATAAACACAGCCATTTTCTGTTTTTCCTTCGTATAATGTTGATAGCTTTCAGTGTAAACGTTTATGAATAAAGAAAAAAGTTCCTATAATTAGTTTGATGATGAAAACTCCTACAGCTGTTAAATATTCTAAAGATAAAGTAAAAATAATACTCAGAAAACATTTAAAGGTTTATAATACTTTAAATATATAAGTTAATAATATATTTAGAACATCACATCTGCCGATACCAACACGTCGGAGGGCGCGGTCCACGCCCCCCGCGGCGCCTCCGCCACGGCCTCGGAGACTTCGCCCTTTACCCGACTCAGCTCCCTTACCTGGTAACCTATCATATTATAAAAATACAATACGATTATAAGTTTGAAATCACCAACCCGTCTTGAACAAGCGTGGTGAATAATGCTCAAACCTTCTCCATGTGAGAAGAGGATTTTACTCGGCCTAGATATTTTGTTGAATCCCTACTAATATTATAAATGCAAAAGTAACTCTATCTGTCTGTCTGTTACGCTTTCCCGCCTAAACCGTTGAACTGATTTTTATGAAATATGGTACAGAGATAGAGTTGACCTTGAGAAAGAACATAGGATAGTTTTTATCCCAGACTTTTGAAAGGTTCTCTTGGAAACGCGATATAACCGAACTCAACGCGGGAAAAGCGAAAAGCCGTGTTTAATATATAAAAGGCGGAAAACTAGTATTATATATTTGAAACTGACAAAGTCATCAATACTGAAGTTGTATTAATTGTCCTATTTGTTATAATGATATCTGAGACTTTTGCGATTATTCAATTAACTGAAACTAACATTTTCCGATTACTAAGTACGAGTTATTTTACTAAGTAAGGTGAATGATCACGGTTGCTGCAAAGTAACCGAAACGTTGGGAGTATGTAATCAGAAATATTAGTTTAATTTACTATTTGTTAGTATGAATTTAAAAAATTAAATAACGTATCAATTACATTTGGATTTAACACCTCTTTACTTTTGCATCAATAGACAATATTGTTATTTTTTAATATTTTTCTTAGGTGTGTCTCCACCAGCAAGAGATATTGTCCTGGAACCCTTTGTTGCGGTTCATCGGTAAGTTTTATTTATTGCAGTCTAAACCTAAAGTACTCACATCACTATATTAGTTTTTTATGACATTAATATATAAATAGTGCATTAGAATATTTTGAATAATTAATTTAATAACCAGTTAAGAAACCAAATTCGTAAGATTCCGTATAACAGGCGAAGGAAAGATGAATATCATTTTACACATGGGTAATTTAGATTATTTTACTTAAAAAATGAAAATTATAAGAACTATAGAAAAATAATAATCCTATAGTCCTTATAATATTAACTTTGATTAAAAATAATTTATATATACATGTATGATGGTACTGAATTATAGACTTTTAAAGTCTCATAGTGCAAAATGACCTAAATGTAATGGCGTTTTTATTCTTATGTTCATATATATAATAAATATATCTTGGGAATATTCCCATTGTTAACATTGCTATTAGTTGTACAAATTGTATTAAATCTTTATACATATAAATGTTAATAAATTTCCTAGTATTTCATAAGTATTTCGCAATTTAAAAAAAGTGATGAAATATCTTAAATCCATGACACAGTAATCAAATATAAGTAAAGAAACGTCTAGATAAATATACTCAAGGATATAAATTAAACATCATTTTATAACCACTGTGTAGAATAAAACAGAGACAACGACGAAGAACACATTATTAGCATTGACAATTATTTGCATATTTAATCGTTTGGGATCTTAGACAATTAATTACTAGGCTCTTTATTATATTATTTTTATAACACATAATATGTAAGATTAAGGTATTAGTCTTTAAATAGGAAGCGGATTGAAATAAATTGTAATTAGTAATACTATTTAAACTGTTACTTTTAACGTAGATGCGTATCTCAGTAGATGTTCTAATTAAATTTGGATGGAAATACTCTTTACTCCTCGTTTGTAGTGAGATAATGAAAACTAAGGGTAAGCTTGTTTAGTAGACATCACGCAGGGCTTGAAATCATGTTATACTTTGTACCATCCTCGTAAGCAAACAAAGGAAATAACAAATTGCTACAAATTATTCAGCAAACAAGTTTATAATTATGAATTAAAGCGTCAGTACATTTAATTAAGTGTACTTTTAATTATACAAATAAGGGATAATTTACAATTCGCACAAAGATTTTCCGTTGATTATCACACCAGCAATGAATAAAACAAAAGTAAGTCCAAAATAAGAGTCTCGTACATGACATGTTTTAGAAAAATATGCATTTAATTAGATAAAGTGCACATTATTTCGTTTATAGAATAATTATTGTTATTCCATTGAAAACAATATAAAAAGTAGATTATATCCTGTTTCTGCTTGTTTATTATAATAATTGCAGGTTGAATACATATATTTAGTTTTAATTCCATTACTAATCACACGAAAGTGACTGATTTATATGAATAAAGATATTATAAAGCTTTTTATTTCATTGTCAAAAAATCGTCGTCGATAAACGAAAATATTACTAGAAAATTGATTGAAAGTTTAAAGTTAATATGCCACTATAAGAATATTGTCGGTCGGAGTTTAAAATATAGATATATGAATACGAAAATATCTATAGTTTTTCTTGTATTAACTATAAAAAACTGTATGTATGTTGCCTTTTAGGTTGTTTTTATATATTATTAATATTAAACAGAGTATGACACATATCATACTGTATTTGAGAAAAGTTTTTAAACGTAGTCCAAATTAATCTGCGATTACTCCAAATGAGATATTGATTTTAACTTCTAAACGTGAATCATTATTTTCGTCGAACGACCTCGCTAACCAAGTTCCGGGATTTCGTCACCCTTTTCCATTTCACAAACAACTAATTTCTTTGAATCATTTCATACATTAGCCATATTAATCAGAACGCCAAATTATAATAAGTTGTTTTAAACCGGCGTATCATAGCAACGTGAATAGCTCTTGTACACAATACATCACAGGATCTGACGCCATTTGTGTTTATATTTTAGGTCAATGGGTCGATAACTAGTTGTTATTTCTATGAAACAAACTGCCCCGATATATGGACGTGTTTCAATTACACATTTAAGGGACTAAAGTTCGATGGCACCAACTAAAGCGGGGTTAAGTGACTATTACCGATACATATGTATATAGCGTGTACGCTGTAACCCACATTCAAACGAAATTACATACTTCAGACGAATCACAGCCTTTACAGCCGATACATTTTTTGATTAAATGCATAGCTTTTAAAATACCATATATCATACAGTGAAATGAAATCGCGATAATAAAATGAAAATTATTTTTTTGTACTTTCACTACTTACTTATTCAGTCGGTGTATAAGTAAGGTGGTATTTACATAATATAGGGGGTTGGGTTCATCAACACAAGTAGTTGATTGCGTTAGATACAAAGGTCGTTTAGTGTTAGGCGTCGGGTCGGCAGTTAGACGTCCGCCTCGGTGGCATGCAGTGGCTATGGTGTTGCGATCGCGCCGGCGCTGTTCAACCCGCGCCAATAAAAACACCAGATCTCGTTGCAGATCTCCCTTCCCACACTAGGTACTTAAGCCCAAACTTTTAACATTAACATACGATAATCTATTAAACGTTACCTCCATTTACAGAAATTCGGGGAATAACGAAGAGAAACAAGAAAAAGAAAAGACAGAAGACACTGAAAATTCCACCGAAAAACTGTTAATAACTGACGATCCTATTGAAAATATAAATGATCAAAATGAAGAAGAGAATGTACAGCGATCTCGGACACCCTCAATACAGATTGAAGATATTTCTGAAAAATCTATTGCATCTTCAGAGACAGCTGAGGAAACAGCGTCAGTTAAATCCATAGTAAAAGAAACTCAAGAACATTCTCATCATGATACTGATAGGTGTTCAGAAACTAAATCAGCGAGTACAAAATCATCACCAGGAGCAACAACTCCATCCAAGAGCAGCATTACATCAAATATTTCCTCAAGTTCGTTGAGATCTCACAATGCCACACCGGAACCACCAAGTCTAGTAATAGAAAAGCCACCCGAGCGTGATGTTCGCAGCTCCCTAGCTGAATGCATAATACCAGCACGACATGAAGACTGGGAAACGATAGTGTCAAGTCTTATTGAAACTGAAAGACTGGCAAAAGACGAAATCGCCAGAGCTCCAGCCGCTAGCTGGAGGGCAGCGACTCGAAGTGTTGCTTCCCACGTTCGGTCATTAAGATCCAGAGTAGCTAGAGCCGCTTGTTCAACAATGGGTGCTCTATTTGAGAATCGAGGAAGATGTCTTGATCCAGAGTTGGAAGAAGCTACAACTGCTTTATTGGAAAGGTGTGCTGATGTTAATCGGTTTCTGAGGGCCGACGCAACCACGGCGCTTGGACGGGTTGCTTGTGGTGGAAACTGTGCTCGTGCTGGCGTCGCGCTCGTTAGAAGAGGAGCTTCTCACAGAGCGGGTCCAGTACGTGCAGCAGCTGCACAAGCACTAACAAAACTAGTTAGACAACAAGGCGCCTCTCGTATACTAGATCTACCCATAGAACCTCGTGTTGTAATATTACGTGCTGCAGGGGAACTGCTAGGAGATGCAAGTCCTGAGGCCCGGTTACATGCAAGGCATCTCTGTCTCGCTCTTGCAGAAGATGCGCGTTTCAGGCAACTGCTAAAGGACGCTATGCCACTCAGCCGATATCGAGCGATAGAAAAATATGTAGATAAATTGCGTTGCCGGTAAATGCAGTATCTAAATATATTTTACTTTTTTTTTGTTATATATTGTAAGTTTAAGCTTGTGGATGTAAAATTTATCTCGAACGCGAATGCCCTAAGTAATATTTCCATGAAAAAATTTTAAGGAGATCTTCTCGTCTAAAAGTAATATGTATACAATGTAGCTTTTATATACAGATTACATAAATTGAATAGGCAATAATTTTTATTAAAAACAATGACTGAACTGAATGAAAATATTATTAATTAAAATATATTTGTATGTGACGTATAATAAGTTCTTTTTTTTACATTTTTTATATGTGAATAAGACTTTAAAGTTTTTCATAAAAACTAACCATTTATTTTCTATTAATTGTCTTATTATTAGGCAGAGTAAAAGAATGGCTACTGGATCATTTATTGCTAAATGTATAAAAAAAACTAGTTAATGATTTTGAACTTATGACATGATATTTTTATAACAAAAGGTAATCAAGTAATTACAGATTATATGATCATTTCTTTCTAACTAAATGAGAAATGGTATTGATTTATAATAAGTTATTTATTAAATAAAACTGCACTACTAATTATGTGTAGATAAATACATTGATGTTTTATATGTGAATAGTAAGAAATTATTTGGATAAATAATATTTGTTATCCTCCATAGTGAGAGATTTTCATAAATCAAGTTTGTCTACATTTGTTCATTGTCATTCAATAAATGTATGTAGATTATTCGCTGTTTTATTTTTCATGCCCCATAGAATGAAACTGATATTATCTCAAAAGTATAAACATGATTTAAAATTATTATTAGAGTAAAAACAATGCGAAAATATATCTTAAAACTAATCAATTTCTATAATTCACTTTTATTAAGACCTTTTTTGTCAGCCATTTATAAAAATTGATTGACATTGAATTTTGTAATCCATTAGAAAATATAACAGTCGCTGAACAACTAAAACTAACATCATGCTAAATACATCCCAAATATGTATTTAATTAAAATGAAGGCCATGATCTTTGTTTTCATCAATATTTAACTCCTAATTTACCTCTATGGGGCTGCAACATGAGCTATCAACGACTTCGTTGCTAAAACTCTGCTCGTTTATCTTTTGGGGTTGGTCCTATGTATGCTGTGCTTATAACTCGCCAGAGAAAAATCCGGAATGGTCCTCCAGGGTGATTACCCTGCTTCATGGCAGTGTGGCAACTGTGGCTGGGCTGTGGCAATGTGGTGTGACAACTATTACAAAACATTCTCTCACTTGTAAGTTAAGTGATATATTTATATTATTAAATGAAAATTATTAACATCCACTATTAAGAGGCTGGTTTTAAACAACAAAGGGTATATTTAGCTCTTTTTATGTCCATTTAGATATAAATATTTTAATATGACACTCGTTAAAAAGGATTTTTTTTTTTAATTTTATATTCTTTCAGCAAAAATCACAGTAGCCCATTACGCTCTAATGCTGTGGTCGTGGGGCTACTTCGCATTTGATTTGGTGTGGTGCCTTATATACTGGTCTAATAGCTACGTCATACTTTGCCATCATTTGACTGCTTTGATTGGGGTCAATATTTACATGACCAAGGACTACACGGGATGTACGTTCGCCTGCACACTAGCTCTGATGGAGGTTACCAATCCACTTTTGCAAACGCGATGGTTTGTTGCTATAAATATTTTGCAGGCGTTTTTATTATAATTAACGTCATTATATTATAATAGCTCTATCAAAAGCAAAGTTTTTCGAATCTTGAAAATGTGTGTATAGAATGAAATGATTAATTAATAATTGTACTAAAAAAAATTTTGCTTAGCAACCAGAATTTTAAGGTTATTTTTTTAAATCTATATTTCATTTCTAGATGGTCATGGTTAACAGGTTTTATGGGAAAATGATAAATAACTAAATATATATAATAAAATAGATTTATTATTAGATAATAATATTCTATAAACATTACAGGCTTCTGAAAAATGAAGGTTATGGTCAAACGATGCCATTTTACATAATTGAGATAATATATCTGTTGATGTTTGTATCTCTAAGAGGACCGTTCTGTACCTATCTCATATTCAAAATCCTTAAATCAGACATATTGGATACAGATGAGAAGATAGTATCTGTTGTACTATATTTGGTGTCCCTTGAATTGATCTATGAAATACTTAGCTATGTCATGTACAAGTATAAAAGTAAAATAGTAAGTACACTTGTAAAATTCGTTATGTAAATTCTGAATGTAATGATACAGTTTATATAAAAATGATGTTTGTTTTTTTTTTAATTTATTTTTCAGGACACATTCCGGGGATTAGCTAATGAACTTGGTGTAGTATTAAATGATATGCCATAATATATTTTTTATAAAAACAATGTTTACAATTTAAGTAAATAAAACTGTTTTTTATATATTTTGGGATTTCCTTAATTTTCTTGTTAGCATATGTTAACACATACATTATTTGGAAAAGTAGATTTTGAAATAAAAAGTATATGCAAGTATTAAAAATATTCTCAAGTATTATTGTAATAAGTCTATAAAAGTGTTTTAACTAGGAATATAGATTATTTCTATATTAAACTAGATGTTAAATCCTAATTAATCACGCCTCCTTTTTCTATGGGTCTGTCTTTCTCTCCAGTAACTTGTTTTGCTTCTGCCGTAATTGTCATGACCTTCTCTAGGTCTATAGTCGTCGCGATTATGAAATTTCTCTTTAGACCTATAAGGATGGTGTCGATTTGACCAATTACCCTGCAAACTAGCTACTACGAGTTGGTCACTCATATCTTGTCTTTGTGTGGGTAAGTGGTTTGGTTGGGGATTTTCCTCCTTAAGCTTTTCAGTCATCTCGGTGAACTGTTGTGTGACACTAGACTGAGCATTCAAGTCGAGCATCGCTTCGGGGCCATAACATCTAATAGGTGGCGGCAATGATACCATTCGACCTCTATTCTGTAGAAGCAGCGTTCTATGAAACAGTGCTGTGCCACGGAATAAATTAATGGCATATGGCACGGATACTTCATGGCAGTATGTTATAAAAGCGAAATTCTTCTGTCTACCATCTTTGTCTTTTGGTATTATAACCTTTTCTACTGGACCTGCCTGCAAGAGAGATAAATGGTAAAAAAGTATTCAAAGGATAAATTAGTTACGTTTTAAGACTTCCTTACTTGAACAAATAGCTCATAAAGAAGTTCTTCGGTAACTTGTTCCGATAAATTTCCACACCAAACAGTCTTGTTTGCCTCCTCGATCATTTTTTAGGTACGTTTATCTGGAACACGGAAGACGAAATTTCCTTTTGTTTAAATTTCATGTACATTAATTCTGGGCAAGAGGTGTCCGTATTTAAAAGACTTTTATAAACCTTTTTAAACCCTAAAACCTTTAAAAATTTTATTGTTGACCAATACAGAATCGTCAATTGACATTTGACAGCTCAAAATTAAACTTTCCAGTAATTGACTTCTTGCACCTATTTGTTTGACAAATATTATATCTGACTATAGTACCTAATCATTATTTTTTTATATCAATATATAACAATAGATATGTACTATACCGGTATTAAAATATCCTTTTAGTTATAAAATTAAGAATTTTTATTTATCATAAATTTATTGATACTGAAAATATTACAACTTGTTTATAATTGCTATTTCAAGCATAAATACAATAAAATCCAGCACATACATAAATTTACGATAAAAATATGATAAACATAATATTAACAAATATTTTTTTCAATTAAAATATATTAAAAATATTTTTTTTAAGCTGTGTAATCTGTCGGCCATTTTGATGTAAAAAAATATCAAATGTCAATATTTAACAAATAGTGTAGGTACTTTATAGGTTGTACATTTATCAAAAACTGAAATATTAACATTAACGTTTAATACGTTAAGTAGAATAAAAATAAATCCGTAAATAATTTTCATAATATCCTTTTAATCTATTTAGCACTGGTGAGCCGTGAGGTGGATAAATATTTCAATCTGGCGGCCACAATGCTGTGTAGAAGTGTACGTACTGATTAAAAAGGAATTATTTAAGCGAGTATTGGTTACGTTGCTACGTAAAGTTTTTGGATTGCTTTTAGTTAAGACTCCGTGCAGCATCATGGACAACTCCAGCAAACTACAGCAGATGCAAGATGAAATGTCCAGGTATTTACACTATACGAAAATACCGTAATTAATAATGGAACATATAATCATTGTTAATTATTTTAGATTCGAGGCAGAGATCTCGGGATCGGATCTATTGGCTATGCGGCCAGTTATCGGCGCGGGAACCTTTGGGGCCGTACAGCAACAATTGGAGCGTGCTTTACCTCATCCGCCAGCGATGATGCCCCAGTTTGATGTGATGGGAGCTCGCTTGATGTACCCGACTGTACCACCTCCCCCGCCACCGCCATCCATGATGGTACCAGCATCGGTTAGTAAATAATATAAATATAATAATAATCTTTTTTACCAGTAAAAATTACAGATATCCTAAAAAGAAATATACAGAGTAAATTACATGTATACAAAACCAAGAATATCTGTACTTCAGAGATGATTTCCATCTGTACGTAGGATTGGCAGATACATCCAACACAGACAATACTATTCAATATGTAATTACAAAGATTTCAAAACTTAAAATTACAATAACTTATTAAACTATATGAATAAATATATGTATACCTTCAAAACTTAATCGATATTTAAATGTTTTACAAAATACCTGACTTGGTATCATATAGTCTAATAAATTAATTGTTTATATTTACAAATATAAACAAGTAAGTCAGTGGTGGCCAAGTGGTTAAGGGGCCCGCCTCTCGTTGCCGTGGGTGCGGGTTCAACCTGGCAAGTACCAATGTGATTTTTCGGAGTCATATGTACTTTCTGAGAGTATTTAGACATCACTGACATACGGTGAAGGAAAACATCGTGAGGAAACCTGGACTTATACATAGTTTCACAATTATAAGTTTGAAATCACCAACCCGTCTTGAGCAAGCGTGGTGATTAATGCTCAAACCTTCTCCATGTGAGAAAGAAGCCTTGCTCAGCAGTGGGCTCTGATAGGCTGATGACATGACATTTACAAATTGTTTTTGCAATTTACATATCATCTTTACCCCACTTTCCTTATGTTATTGAAATTATTTTACTACATTTATGATCAATAAATAGCTTGAAAATATATGAAGTTAAGACAAAATATGAGTACTAAAAGTATACTATTATACATGATATGTGTTTCCCCATAGTATCTTTATATTTGGGTATAATTTCAGGTGCAAAGACGCCCACCGGGCAGTGAAGTTTTTCCCCCTCATCCATTCATAAGACCAGGGATGCCCGGGCCTCAAATACCACCTCCACCTCCGAAGCCACAGCCAGTAGTACTCACCGCAGCTCCCAAACTGTATAAACAATCCAAGGAAGACGAGGCCTTAAAAGATCAACTCGATGGCAAGAAAAGGGTACTTTTTTATATAATTTCATTATCATAAATCAGTTATTCCATTGTCATATGATCTTGTTAGGCGACTTTGAATGAGTATAGTTTTTGTCATTAACAAAAAACAAAAGTTTCAATTAAAGGGTAGACTAAGTCACTATCATATAGGTATTGAAATCAAAAGTGGTCTAACAAATTTAGAGATTATTTCTAACAAAAGGACAGACATGCATAAATAGCTATAAGTGTTGTGTATTCAACGTAATATGTATTTGTATTTTTAGAAATGATTTTTTATACTACAGACAGTTAAAATTTTATTTACTTATTGCTTTTCATTATTTAAGAAAATTTCTTTGTAACTACATGAACCCATCTTACAATATCTTATAACACTATGGAAACTGGAAGGAGTATAAATTGTTTTTTAGGGATTTTTTTGTGTTTTTTTAAACCAAACTTTATTAATATTACTTACAAGTCACAACTGATTGCCTACATGCCTTCAGGCACCACACATTCTCTCTAGCTCTGTCTGTTTTTATCTTTAGAGTGTCAGAAATTAACAACCTTTTAATTTGCATAAGTAGTTTCACTTCAAAAAACTATTCATAGTAAATCTGAGAAGCTATTTATTTATGTAAATAATTATTTAAACTCTCCTATATTAATGAATTAACTGTTTCAGAAACGTGAACGTCCACTGACTCCTCCTCGAGAGCCTGAAATAGAGCCTTTACCACCACCACCCATTGTTCACATAGATACCAATGTACCAAAGGCCAAAAAGGAGAAAAAACATCGAAAGGTTATTATCATCCTATAATATTAACCTGCATATTACAATAACTATTTGAATTACATATCCCTACTAATATTATAAATGCAAAAGTAACTCTGTCTGTCTGTCTTTAACGCTTTCACGCCTAAACCACTGAACTGATTTTAATGAAATTTGGTACAGAGATGGAGTTGACTTTGATAAAGAACATAGGATAGTTTTTATCCCAGACTTTTGAAAGGTTTTCTTGGAAACGCGATGTAACCGAATTCCACGCGGGCGAAGCTGCAGGCGGAAAGCTAGTAATCATATATAATATGTACCTGTAGAAAAAATTTTGAAGATACCAAATTATTGCTAGATACATTCAGTCATATTAACACTTTTTAATACAAATAATATTGTATTAAATCGAAGTTAAGAAAAAAACTAGAGACAAAATTGATTTACTTACTTGATTTTGTAGTATTGTAGAATCATTAATTACTTATTTATAATTTTAACCTGTAATCTTAGAATCAATCAATCCTTAAAAGTTCATGAATTTTATTATAACATGTCAATAATTACACAATTCCATCGCCATATGGAAAGGTTGAGTAGGAATATTATTTTTATTTAAAACCAGTTTTGCTTGCGACTGCATCTGCGTTACTTTCATAATTATAAATGTATAGCTGACCAGGCAAACTCTGCTAGTTCCTAATCGCAGGAAATAAGAAGTTTTTGGATTTTATCATCTTATTTTTCTCTTTAAATTTCATGAAGAGTATGCTACGTCTTTTTCCTGGTTCTAAGCTATCACTCCACTAATTTTCAGCCAAATCTATACATAATTCTTTAGTTATAAATAGTATAACTAGCACGACTTTGTTTTATATATAAAAGATGTCAATAACATTTTAATATACTTATATTCATAGGTCTTTCTAATGTATATTTTAACAACAAGCTTTAGAAAATCCTTGTTATAATCCTTGATCCTATCTTCTTCTTCTATATATATAAAAATGGATTGCTGTTCCTTAGTCTCGCTAAAACTCGAGTACAGCTGAACGGATTTATCTTATCTTAGTCTTGAAATGTTTGTGGAGGTTCAGGGAAGGTATAAAAGCTGAAAGAAATTGATTCATAACTGGGAAAACAATAAAAACAGCCCTTTTCTATTTCCCATACAAACGTTTTTTTTTTTTGACATTAGATTTGACAATTAACTAATATGTCAATCATTCTGTCGCACTTCAAAACACGGAGATTTATGGCTTACAGGTAAACTCCAAAAATATAAATAAAAAAACGTAAGAGATATTTCTTGATTATAGGGCGATACGAAGTTCGCCAGGTCTTCTAGTATACAATAAATTAACTAGAAAATCCTTGTAATACAATAAATTTATATATGTTTTTCTGTTCGTAGGTTGTGCGTACTGCCGGCGGTCAAACTTGGGAAGATGTGACCTTACTTGACTGGCCCGACGATGACTTTAGAATGTTCTGCGGAGATCTTGGAAACGATGTTACTGATGAACTACTGGTTTGTACTTAATCTATGATATTTGATAGTATAATAATTAAATTAATATATCTTGTACTTATATATCTACCAGCCTTTCTATAGTTTGGACTGGAGATTGTAAGACAGCACAAATAACATATCTATATATTTGACATTGTAAACGTGTGCAACGCGATGGACCCGGCACCCGCACGGTGAATCCATGGATTGCTGAGAAGTTTCGTCTCCTATTTTTTTTACATAATTCGAATGAGAATCATGTACCGAGAATTCTCCTTAAATATTGATAGTAATTCACCAGTCACCCTGTATATGTGTAAAATTTTACATCCATTTTAGATTTGAAGGATAAAAAATATACTTTATTATCTCTTTACAAATATAATAATTATATTTTCTTTCATATTTCAGACCAGAACATTTGGCAAGTACAGTTCATTCCAAAGAGCAAAAGTTATTAGAGACAAACGGACAAACAAAAGCAAAGGTTTTGGTTTCGTCAGTTTCAAAGACCCCGGAGACTTTATTAAGGCTATGAAGGAAATGGATGGTGAGTTAAAAAATCACTTTGAAACTTTGACTTACTTTACAAAACATTAATGTATAGGGGAATATATATTGATAAGAGCATATTTTGTAAGGAACTACCTCATAAGATTTAATTTGAAACCTTTTTATGTGATTTTGGTATTAATATTTTTTTTTATCTGAAACATGGAATTTTCAGCTTATCTGAAAATATAGGTCAAGTGTATGTAGTTATTGTCAGCAGAAATGGTAGCATCATTAAATGACACTATTAAAATTATAATATTTGAAAAATAGTGTACACATTAGAAACTATTGTTAAGGGAAACAGGTTAAATGAAAAGTAACATATTGTACCACACTTAGCTAAGTCTGAACAAGTGAAATAACATTTTATTCTTAACCAACTTCAATTCCAAAATTTGCTAGTAAGAAGAAGATAGATAAGCATTCTCATCGAAATATTATCTTCATACTAAACATATACAGTTAATAGTTTTTATTCACTATATTGTGTTTGGATAAAATATTTTATAATACTAACATTAAGGGTACCGAAATCTAAAACATTCATCATCAATCATCACCAATATATATATGTTCAAAGTGATGAATCTTTATTTATACAAAAATATATTAGTACCTATAATAAACGTTTTAACATTTAAATCAGTGTATATTGTTACAAGTGGCGCCCTCCGTGCCGTACTAATTATAATCATTAGAATTATCTTGATGACTCATTATAATTAATTATAATACTGAACCATTATAATTTTGTAATCACAACAACTACAAAATTACAAATATAATTGAAAATGAAGTCTTAAACTGTACCTCGAACAATATAGTGTTGGTTGTATAAATTACTTGGTTGAGTGTTTCGCGTCCCATCTTTAAATCGCCTGTCTAGTAAATAGGAGATCGCGAGTTCGAATCTCGCCGGGGCCTGGATTGATGAGTTTTTTGGGGAATTTGATAATATAAAATATTTTATCTATATAAATATTTATATATGACGAATATGGAAATAACGTCATATTGCAGTATTTGTTAATAATGATATCTATATTAATATTTTTGGGTTTGAAACCGGGAGTGAATAAAAATGTACAACAAAGTGATATCTGAATTATATGTTTTATATATTTCGCAGGACGCTACGTCGGCAGTAGACCCATAAAGCTTAGGAAGAGTACTTGGAAGAATCGTTCATTGGATGTTGTGAGGAAGAAAGAGAAAGAAAAGGCTGCACTCCTCTCACAACTCATGTCGGGAAATAAAAGTTGACATACGACTATAGAAAGTGACTTGTGAATTGACAAATTAATTCACTTATATCAATAAAGTTATTTTATTCTATTATTTTTCTTTCCTCCTAGAACTTATTAACATAATAGGTATACCTTTATATGTTTATGATTTTTTTTATTATGTCGATTCAATTTTAATAACACTTAATTATAATTAGGAAATAAAACAGATATGTATATATATAGAGCCTTCCGTAGATGAGAAAAAATACATCATATTGACAAATAATTTATTTTTATAGCAAAATTCTTTGGCTTAATATTAAAAATAATTCACGATTGTACTTCCCCTAATTTAAAACTTAACAAATATATGACGACTTTCTTTAATTTATTACATTTTCAACTTCAATATATTAAGGATTTCATTGATAATTTATAAACTTAAAAATCTAGTACCCTTAATTTCTTTCATTGTCTTTTAGAGCACAAATTTTGTGGTCCCTATATTCGTAGTATGAACTAATTACATACTATTTTGCCGCCAATATTAGTATCAAAGGCAACTTGTGATTGCAAATGTGAGTGGCCAGGATTATAATTTTTTTTAATTATTTATTTATTTATTTTGGAAATACCATCGGCATATTCACAAAAGATATGTGAAAAAAAAAATATAAAAAAGGAAACTTGTACAGTGTGATACACCATTACAGGTATTTACATTTTACTATGACTATCCAATTACTATAATTATCCAATGACTTCTTTTTTTTTGGCGGCAAAAAGAGCTGTCACTTTTTTTTTTCTTATTGTCCTGGTTTAATCCTGGCCGCTCTCAGTCTGCTCCCGGGTCTTGGCCGGCTTGGTCGTTGTATTCTCGGCGTGGTGGTAGCCGCTGCCTCATATTGCTTATCTAGACAGCAGCGTTCGTCACCTTCGAGAAGACCGCTCGTCTTTGGGCAGAACGGCGCGCTGAAATCTTCTAGACAATAGGCTCCTGACGCACTGGAATTTTTGTTAGTATATTTTTTATTAAGATCTCTATTATGATAGATAATTAGGGATAACTCTTTCAAACATTTAGAATCACAGTAAATAGAATTCGATGACAATGAACTGACTAAACTTAAAATAGGTCTAACATTTTTCTGCTTATTAAATCGTTGTAGTAACATTATAAACCAACCCTATCGGGATTTAAAACTAATCTTTCCTCATTGCTAATAGAGAAAGCTTTATATGCGATAAGAATACGTGGAATGGAATTGAATTAGTTTTGTTAGAAATTACTTACGTCATCGGCGCTGGTTGTCCCAAAGGCACAGGTAGAGCTGCGGCCCTAGCTGGTGGAACTCTGACTGAACACCTCCGACCACAAGGAGACGCCGGTCGCATTCTGAACAAACTCTCAGCTTGATAACAGATAGACCACACGTGGCTACACAATGCCTCGTCTGAAAAGAAATTTTGAAATTATATACTTCGCTAGTAAATTAAAACAGTCTAAAACTCTACTATAAGTCTACTATATTAAAACAGTCTAATAAAACAGTTCAATACGAACTATTAAGCATATTGGGTAAAAGAGGTATATGAATATCTAGTCTAGTTTTAAGACGTATAAATAGTTTCCATCTCAACGATGGTAAGTTATTGATCGGTGCCTATAAATAATACAATTTTATCATACAACCCTTTGGTAAATTACATTCGCCTGTGAAAGAGTCCATTATATATAGTAGGAATTTGAGATTTATATTAATTTATTTTCTACGTCACAATTAAAACACCTTTCTCAATTGCATCTTTGAAACCAAACCCATAATTTTACTTTCGTCTTAATATTGTTAGTATCTTGTCTAAACTTTTGCTGGTTTGTGATTTAGCATGACATTCGCATGCCAATTGCCATACAAAACTATGATTACTTTATGCATTTTAAGTCAACATAAGTATCGTTTTCCTAAAATACGACTTATTGTGGGCCAACGCATCTTAAGTGAATGTACCTAAATGAAAGTTCATAATGTTTCTGTTGCTTTTTCAAACAAGATATACTTTACGGATTTTGATGGAAATTTACAGATTTTTTTTAATACAACAGAATTTGAAAAAAAAATATAATTATATATTGTTCGACGTACTTAATGTTCAGCGTTACTTCCAGTAATGCCTTACAAAATGGCTGAAGCCAATTATAATTTTCAAATACAAGTTCAAATTCACAATGGTTCAGTACTATAAAAAGACATAAAAAATACTAATAAGGATTATAGTATTTTATAAATAGTACACAGATGGCGCCACTTGTACCAATATAAGCTAGCATATAGTTTTACTTATAGCTTACGTGATCTTATACATACTGGGGGTATCCTCGCAATATGGTTGACTTCTTCCACCGTTGAGACAGAAGTCCGCATGTCCAAGCCTGGCACCTTCGCCGTACCTCCCAGCATTAGTGTGTAATACATGAACAGCGCGAGCATCTCCTGGGTCTAAACGAAGCGGGGGCGCGGACCTAATAAGAGGTCTTGCAGGGTCCAAACCTATAACATTATTTGTTATTAAGGCTAATATATTGATATTATTTTTATCTATTAGCAATAGGTACGTCACAATTAACACATCTATTTCAATATCGTCTTTCAAATCAAAATGATTAAGAATTTAAAATAGTTAACTCTTCGTAATTCATTGCTGATATACTTATATTGTTTGGAATACGTAAACATATGTGGTTTAAAAAGATTGATACCCAAAAAAAAATATAGTGCTCGATGGTTTGATTAATCATGTGAAGAAACCTTCTTTTATATAAATAAGTTTTTCATCGGAAATAAAAAAAATACACAATTGAAAACAAAATATAGGATAGGTATATAGGAAACGGTTGAATCTTAAGCCAAAAGTAATAAGGTATAAAATATTATCTTACCAATTATTCTGTTAAGTCTGAAGTTCAAATAGTTTGCCATGATGCCGCACATATGAGCCCCGAGCGAGTGTCCCACGCACGTCAATCTATCCGGTCTTAGACCAGCTCGTCTCAATGAACCGAAGGCTTCAGCGACACATCTAGCTACGGGACGTAGATTATGTACGGCGGCGACGTAACACGGAGGCTGGCAAAGACGACCCCAGTCCAACATAAACACGTTGTACCCACCGCGACGCAGATACGCTGGATATAAAGAAATTTATAAATAAAACCTTGTGATGGCTTAGTTAAAAGCCCGCCTCTTGTGTATGTAGACGCGGGTTCGGGTTTTCCAAGTCATGTACTTTCTAAGAATATTTAGACACCACTGACAGATAAAGGAAAACATTATGAGGAAACCTGGACTTATAATATGAAATTATGTATAAGCAGCAAGCGTGGTTAATGCTCAAACCTTCTCCATGTGAGAATATGTCTTTGCCCAGCAGTGGGCTCTGATAGGCTGATGATGATAAATAAAACAATCCAAAACACAGCGTTGTATAGGTACCTACTGATCGGTATTGTATTGATTTTGTAATGTGATCTAGGAGTCGATAGATCAACTTTTACAAACAACTTCAACTTTTCTATTTAATAACTATCTGTAAACAATTTAAAATCGTTTTTTTTTTTTATCAAACAGCTTTCGCTTTTCATCCGCTTTTATTATATATTATTTTACAACAGCAATAATAATCTGCAATTTATTATGTAACTACTTTTTTGTTCTATTAGATGTACTCAAATATACTCGTAAGCTTGACATAATAATTGCTCTTAGAAAACATGTAACAAAGACTATTTTAGACATAAAAAGTAAAGGAACAGGTTCTAAAAAATTTATTAAGATATGTGAAACTTAAAATCCGTATAATAATTATTATAAAAAAGTTCTACAACAAAATAATATGGTCATTATTATAATGAATCACTACACACTTAATTTACTCTCAAACTTGGAAAAGTATTTGGAATTAACTAAAATACAATTGATTATTTAAATCAAACTAATATTTTCATATATACTACGCGTGCTTTATTTTTGCAAAAAACAACATACTCCGGACGTTTCGGCTACTTTTCAGCAACCGTGATCATTAAGAGATGTGATTACGCGTATTATATACGAATAATATTAGTTTCATTTAAAATAATAAAACTAGTGAAAGTCTTATAAGTAATTAATTAAATTGTTTCTACATAGTAACTAGTAGTATAATAAAAATGCGAATTGTATCCATGCGGGTTGTGACTTGTGGTTCAGGGTAATGAACCGAGTTGTATGGGAGAAAGTGCTAAATAACTTAGTAAGCTTGAACAGGGCTACTTTCACTGGCTATTACTGGTCCCTTAATGAAATACCATCAAAGGTATATACCTAAAGGATATATTACATTTTCTCCATTTTAAGGAAAGTAGTTTACAATAAAATATAATATCGTGAAAAATTTTCCTTTTCTCATAAATGCTTATAAGCTTATACTGTCTCGAATTTTTTTTTTAACGAATAGACATGAGATTTCTAACGTAACCTAAGGAAAGTAATAACATCTCGTCTGCCCGTGATCACGGTTGCTGCAAAGTAACCGAAACGTCGGGAATATGTAGTTAAAATATTCATAATAAACGAAAATATTAATTTCATTTAAATCAATACTCTCCAAAGTCTTAAATCTCATTATAAAACACATAATTGAGGATGATGCACGAAATATTTTCTTATATATCGTATTAAATTAGGCCCTGATTAAGGAGAAATCTATACCCAAACCTCTATAACAAATTAGGTCGAATTAAATATAAATTTAAGTATATCACTATAATATTTATAATATATTTATAGATAGATTATAGCATATAGATGTTAGTTTTAGATCTCATTAAATAGCAACATCTGTTTACTTACCGTCTCTTAAAACGACTATAGGCAGAGTGTCATCCCCGCCGGCATAGCCATGTATAAGCAAAATGGTCTCATGAGAAGGTTCCCAACCACTTTGACGCAGCCAATCCTCGCTGAATAAGTCCACCTATAACAAATATAAACGAATTTAGTAAAGCATTCATGTTATAGGGAAGACTGGGTACGGTTAAAACATTTTATCTTTTATAGTTTACTAGCTTTCCGACCGCAGCTTCGCCCGCGTGGATTTCGGTTATATCGCGTTTCCAAGAGAATCTTTCAAAAGTCTGGGATAGTAACTATCCTTTGTTCTTCCTCAAGGTCAACTCCATCTCTGTACCAAATTTCATTAAAATCAGTTCAGTGGTTTAGGCGTGAAAGCGTAAAAGACAGACGGACAGAGTTACTTTCGCATTTATAATATTAGTAGGGATTGATGATTATGATACATGAAATTCAAATTTGAAGTGTTGGCTACGTTATGGCTGTACCATACTAGTTCTCGGGCTATTTTTTTTAATATATGAAATTTATAAAAATCTAACAAAAAAAATCGTTGTGTACTTAGTAGCTTATTTTCAACGGCCCTCAAGTCGTAAAAGTTGATTCAATATCATCTTGAAAACAAATGACGAAAGTTAAATGCCATTCATATAAATCGTTGGCAGATATCTTTGAATTTATTAATGAAATACTTCAAAATACATTCCCCTAGCTAAATATTGTTTACTTGTGTTATGAGTGTATTTATAAAGATTTGAAACTAATTACAATGTGTCAAAGTTTTAATCTTCTACATAACGTCTTTTATTTATTTTATTCATCAATAATGTCTCAACCGAACTGAACTGTCTCGAATAAGGTACTGGCGGAGGATGTAGAGCATTTCATGTTACAACACAATGCCAAGAAATCTCATTTATAACTATATCTCACAAACAATGCCTATAAAATACTGGCTTACAAGTTAATAAAAAAATTTACAATGTCTTCTAGTAAAGGATACGAGATAACTAATTAATCAATAAATATTTGAGTAATAATAACTTACTATAATACTCCTAAAGTATTTCAAACTATTTTGTAACTTCTATATTAGGAAGAGCAAATTAGAATCAAAAAATTAATGTCACTAAAGGAAAAGCCTCTGTCATTTTGCAGTAAGGACGAGTAGCGGTATTCCTCACAAACACACCATATAGTTGACTGACACAGTTTGTTTAAAATATTGACCCGAAATAATATTTGTACAGTTGATGATTTGAACGAATTTTTATAACGGAGAATACTTATTTTCGAACTAATTGATTTGAAGATACTTTTCCTTTAATGTTTATGTCGAAAACAGAAAAAAGTTTAAATAGAAATGTGGAATTACATAATACTTAAAGAAATTAAGATACAGAAACGTAATATTTTTAATATTTATCTATTTCAATTATGTAGTATTAACAATAAATTATTGTTAATATGTTATTGTAATTATTTATATTTAACTAATTCAAAAACTAAAGTAAAATTGTTAGATAATTTTAATATAAGGATTAAAACTATATTTTTTACTATAATTTATAATTAAAAAGTATGTCAAATAATTTGTATAATTATCAACATATACGGCCAAGGCTATGTTCTCATGTTTCGTGGTTTTTGTTTACTCTCGTACAAAACAAAATAGTTATAACAATACTTACGTGAGATGAGAACCATTTATGTCACGCACATTCAAAATAGGTAATAATTATTTATTTTATGATAAATTATAATTAAAAATAATGATGAGAGTTAAAAAAACACCTAAAGAAAAGATTTCTGATGAAATACTTTTGATCTACGAGATTGTTTTAGAACAGAGTGTATATAAGGATGAATTGAAAACTTTTTCTAATTATTTATGAAAATAAAACACTTTCTATTTGATTTAATCTATTGTGTATTCCTAAAACGTTTCTAACGGAGTCTTGACGCCCGGTTGTGTGTTGACTGTAGTCCATGAACTGATTTCATTTACTCCACTAATATACACTTACACTCATATCAGCATTGTTGCTAAATTTTATGCAATTTTTACACGAAAAACTATTATAGTATCAACGATCTATTGTGTGTTATAAACATGGAGACAGAAAGAAATATATATTATGAAATTGTTTAAATTAATTAGTAATTACTTATAATATACCTATTATTTAAAACATTTTTATTTTAAATATAATAATAGTAATTTTATTATGTTAAATAAAAATACCTCTTTCTTAAATGGTTCAGCTTCTGTATATAAATTGATGGTAACATCAGGATCTGGACAAGGCTCACGCTCCCGGCGCCACACGCAATCATCCAAAGAGGTATTAAAGGCGTCGCTATTTAAAAACAGAGCCTCTTTTATTGGCATGCGTTGTGCTAAAACACCTACGAAAAAAATGAATCTATTAAATTCTATTATCAATAAAAAATATGTCGTTTTATTAAATTTATATTAATTAAATAAATTACCGTTAAATAAAATCGCAAGTGCGAATCCTAAGTGGACCAGCGCCATCCTTGCACGCGGCTTCCAATGTTACTGTCTACTGAGCAATACTGTTGTTAAAGATTGCAGTGACGGGCCACGCAAGAGAATCCTATCCCTACTTTTTGTATTGTAATGCATATATAAAATATTTATATAATAAAACGTTACTATACTAATATAATTAACAAAAATACTTTTATTTTTGGTTTATAATTAACTAAGACGTGTATATATATACATTTGTTTTTTCTTACTATACTGAAATAGGTTAGGTATTTTCTATTAGACTTCTCTATTTATCAAATAATTAATTGATTAACTATGTATATTTTAGTTTACTAACTGAATTGAATAACTACTTATAAACGGTTACATATTTTCTTTTACAAATCGAAATCTTGATATTCGTCTTTGCACATTTATTTTACGTTACGAAGACAATATATAAAATAATATTTGTATGTCTTATACAATAAAGTTCTTATGATTAAACTTAAATACTAACACTAGCTACCTTGTTTAGAAGTAATAGTCTTCTTAATTATAGAAAACTACATATCTTCGAACAGAAAAGGATGAAAAATATTTTGCTATTTATACGTTTTACTCAAACAATACATCGTAAAGTGCGTTAAAGTAACTTTACATTAAGCTATTAAATCGAAACTATTCTCAAAGTAATTTTTACACTACCGACTAGTTTATATAATAAAGACATTGAGAGACATTCCTTGTGTACACCAGAAATGTTCCGCTTAATATAATGAATGGTTAAGGTATATGTGGGGGCAGGTAAGAGAATACGATAGAGCGAGATGTCGAAAGGCTCTACAGACTGCGCAGGCGCAGGTAGAGTAAGACGAACCAGTCATAGATACGCAGGCCGCGAGATCGCTTTACTGTACAACGTCGAAACAATAATAACCTGTTTTGAACTATCAACATCATTACAACCTCAAAAAGCGAACTCGCAAACATAATAGGCCGTCATTTTGTTAGCATTTCAAGGTTTTCACGTGATTATTTGTGTATAATAAAACAACGCGGAGTGTTTCATTGTGTTCATGCGACGTTTTACGTAGCCGCCGGCGTTCCCCTCTCATTCATCAGCCGTTGAACTCATTCCACAGCTATAATAAAGTTTTGGAAATGTTCCTACGAGGATGCGAGCGGTGTATCCATTGAACTGATGACTGTTCCGGCAACGGTGTCAACGATGTCAATCAGACAAACCGGTGAATTCATAAAACATCAACAACTAGGCAAACAGGGCTCGGAACCGGTCAACTTTCCACCGCGCTATCATCCACCACCTGCCGCTGCGAGCTCCAAATTACCCACTACGGACGCGACCGCTAAGGAATTCAAACCTAATACTAAAACTATAGATCCAAATAAGTTTCAATATCCAGTGGGAGTGCCCAATACGACTCCGGGTTTATACCCGCCCGGTGCCTATCCTCACCTCAAGTATTTCCACGGCCCGGGATATCCATTACCTCCCGCGGCTTTACGGATGATACGACCGAGTGGTGAGATCGTCACCAAAGCTATAGTACACGAACCTGTCGAAGCAACGGCGAGGGCGAGGAGTGCCGACGATACACAACGTGCTCATCGAAATTTAGAAGAGGAACAGATACACAGACGATCCGCTGACATGCTCAAGTTCACGAAACGTATCGAATCTGATGCTACTCGTCAATCGACCGATCAGAGGCGGCAAATTCAAACACTTTTAGACGAAATAAAAGCATTGAAAGAGGCTAATCGGCGATTAAGCGAAGATAATCAAGAGCTCCGTGACCTGTGCTGCTTTTTAGATGACGATCGTCAAAAAGGTCGTAAACTAGCGCGCGAGTGGCAACGATTTGGAAGATACACGGCTTCCGTGATGAGACAAGAAGTGTCGGCCTACCAAAACAAACTGCGTGAGTTGGATGATAAGCAACAAGAACTCATACGAGATAATTTAGAATTAAAAGAACTATGCCTGTACTTAGATGAAGAACGCGAGCGTATGTCGTGCGTGAATTGTGGAAGGACAGCGACCAGAGAGAGGGACGACGGCGATGGAAGCAGCAGTGGAACAAACGCTGAAGAAGTAACACGACCACAGACCGCTTCTATATCAATAACACATCCACAACTTGCTGAACGTACTGTTCAATACGTGAGAGACTTGGAACAAAAAGTAAGACGATTAGAAGCAGAGAAAGGTATGGGAAATGGACTGAATGAAAGGCCAGAAGCGGTGGTACGAGCATTACAAGTGTTGGAAGTAAGAGAAAGAGTTGAGAGAGAAAGAAGAAGACCAGCTCCTGACTTAGATTGTGGCGAACAAGCGCTAGTGAGGGAAATGTGTAACGTTGTTTGGGGAAAATTAGAGGACGCACCACCGCAGGCACCGCCGCGTTGAATAACTTGTATTTACGATTTTATTGAGCAAATAAATGTTATGTGTGAGATAAGCCATTCGAAAGCGAAGATCGCTCGGAATTCCAGATTATTGAGGTCACACAAGCATGTCGTGGCGTGACCTACAGAATACCTTAGGTACTGGCCTTGTTTACAATCGGATGTAGTGTAGTTTGAACTGTTACAATATAATAATGAATAATGTAAGATACGTCCCGCTTGCCACATTGAAACTAGTTAGTTATGCTTGAATTAATAAATCTTAAAGTACAAAATTAGAATAAGATTGCTTGCCTAATTGTAATGTTATAGAATAACTATGATTATTAAAATTGTTCTAAGTTACATAGCACTTATGAGTTATGAGCCGCTTATTTTGTAAGAATAGTTTTTAATGAGGCTAAAACTAATTTATTAATTTTGTCTGTGATTAATTGTCCTTATGATTGTTCAAAATATAAATGTAACCAGAGGCATTTTTTAAGTACAAACTGTGAATATTTAAGAGTTCAATTTGTCAAATTATAAAAGTAAGATACCGTAGCGTTTTTCATCTCTTTCTAGTCGATGTCATTGAATAACAATATTTACTCACTGTCACCCAGTTTGCCCTGTTATTAATATGTTATTTATTATTGATTTACTAAAAATAAATTATTTTCTTTTTATTACTTATTACATTTTTATTTTAGCAAAATACAAAGCTTTAGTTGCTATAAAAGCAACTGAAATAAAAAGCATTACACTATTCAGATATAAAAAGTATATTTTTTTATATTATAGTTTTTGTTCAGAATACCATTTTCTGAATTAACGATAGCAGGACATGTCTTGATTTCTTTCTACATTTTTAACATGTTAATAGTCAATCAAATAAGAATAAAACTTTGCCCCATTCACAATTCTTTGATATCATTATACTT
Source organism: Danaus chrysippus (assembly GCA_916720795.1). Taxonomy (NCBI): domain Eukaryota; kingdom Metazoa; phylum Arthropoda; class Insecta; order Lepidoptera; family Nymphalidae; genus Danaus; species Danaus chrysippus. The sequence goes on along the minus strand of CAKASE010000077.1, from coordinate 3,152,960 downwards.
AAAACTAGGTAATTAAATCAAACTTCATGGCATAAAACCTTCTCTGTCACTAAAGTAGGTTTTTTAAAATTTAAAAGTCCTTAATTTGACGGTTGCCTTCACGATGGCTGAAGATAAGGGCGAAGGTGCTGAAGATGTGGATACTATTGGTGTAAATATAAAGAGAAATAAATATTATAATGCCATGTAAAAAAAGACATAATATATAAAAAGATATTTTACTTCTGTTTTAAAACAATCTACTTCTCAACGCCTTAACAAATTTAATAGCAAATATTCACATCGACGTAATATTTTCTAGATATACGTAGGAGGCAGAAATGCAGATGGAGATAGGCACGGCGAAGGTTGGGCTGTTTTACCCAACGGAGATTTCTATCAAGGTTGCTATTGTAGAGGAATGAGGAGTGGAAAAGGCCTTTACGTGTTTAAGAACGGAGCACGTTACGAAGGTAGCGCCTGTTGTATTACTAATATAAAAAATAATTGGCAATGGACGTTGTTCAAGTTTTAAGGTATAATAAAATATTCAGTCTTATGGCTGCCTATACCTCGCTATACCCTGCTGTTAAAATTGTATAAAAACTATGTTTAGCAGTGCATGGTTATAAATATAGTATAATAAGGATCATGATCTACTTAAGGCTTATGACGTATATTTACATACCTGTACTTACATGCAATTAAATAAACATAATAAAGTATATTCAAAATATAAAAATTACCTAGATATGTGCACAAAGACCCAAAATTTTAAACACTTAAAACGATTGCTTATTGACTAATTTTTTTTGTAAAGGAAGGCAACATGGCACTGACTAAAACAACAGCAAAGAACTCTAAAGTTGTAGGATCATGAAAGAATTTTTATAGTATGAGAAACTATGAACTTAAAATTTTACCTGTATAATATTCGCTGTACGAAAAGAACTAAAGTACTCGAATATTTATTCTTTAGATAGGTCATATAAAGGATACTAGAGAATTTTTACTGCCTATATAATATAGGTAAGTTCAGCAAAATATTATCATTTTAGGCGAATGGCGTAAAGCAATGAAGTACGGTGTAGGTCATATGACGTACCCCGACGGGTCACGATACGAGGGTGACTGGAGACATGACCTCAAGCACGGCTTCGGTGCTTACTACTACCCTAACGGCGACATCTATGAAGGTGCTTGGTTTAAGGGAAAACGACACGGACTTGGGACTTATTTTATTGCAGAGTATCAGGTTTATAATTTGGAATAAGCTTGACTAATATTCTTCTTCTTCCTGGCAATTTCCCAGCTTCAGCCAGGGTGTGAAAACGCCTTGACTAATATTCTTATCAACTTAAATCAGGTTCATAATTTGGGTACTTCTGTCGGATAGTGACGTACATTAAAGAGGATAAAGGTTTTAGTTAGTGCTCAAAGTAAACAAAATATTTGACTTGAATCTGTACTCTCGATCAAATGATTACGAATATATTCGTAATCATTTGATTTAATACAATTTTCCGTTTTCTATTAATATATCTACGATAGTATAAGATATGGTTAGAACGTTAAAAATTTCTGAGAAAAAACAGATAGTAACTATCCGTGATTAATATGGCTAATCGTAAGTGTACTGACATATTCTTTCATTTCTAAGATAAAATTCATGGGAACCTGGGTGGAAGGTGTGATTGAGGGTCCGGGGCAGATCATATACCCTCGTGTAAGATACCACGGCTCGTGGCTGAGAGGGAAACCGAAAGGACCAGGCTGTTTTGTTTTTGACACGAATTGCATGCAGCATGGCTTTTATTTGCTTACAAAAGACCCAGATCTAGAAGAATTTGGTGAGGGCGAAGAAGAAAAAGAGGAAAAGGAAATAAAAGAAGAAAGATTGGGAGAAGGAGAGGAGGAGGAGGAAATTGATGAGACATTAGGTAAGAGAATGATTATATACGAACATTGAACTATGATTACAGATAAATGTATCAACAAGTAAATTTGTAATTACTTAAAAGGTATCTTACAAAAGGTTAAAAAACCGATAGCAAAAATATAGTGTTTGTAGTATTAAATGGTAAAAAACATCGGTAGAAAGAAATCCAGTAAAAGTTGGGTAAAAACCAATACAAAGAATATAGTGTTTATGAAAGAAAAAACTCCTGGCTACATAACATCAAATTTGTCGAATTCAATATATTTATTTTGGAGATTATCTATAAACATTTTTCTTTATTGCAGGCAAAATTTCCGTATGGAGAGCTCGCAATATAACAGCATACATGTCAGAGTTTCTGCCTCCCGAGCCCGTTCCGTTGCCCATACATGATTCAATACCATCGCTGACCGATGAAAGTATTGAGACGGATATAATTAAATTTGAAGCACCGTCGGTCACTGCTGAGGAAGGTGGAGGGGATACAGACTCCTGGCTTCTACATCGACAACAGTTTATAGAAGAAACTGTTAAAGAACCAGTTACAGACTAAAATGTACTAAGATGACAAAGATATTACTTTTATTTGACATAGAAGATATTTTAATTATTTAAATATAATAACTTCAATTCCTTGGCTTTATTTATGTTTATTGTTATAAAAACAATGATTATTTCTCAAAGAAAAATAGTCGCTACTGAGAGGGGATAAAATAAAATAATATAATCATAATCATGGTATTTAATATTTAATAAAATTATAGTCAATTCTAATTTTAAAGAAGAAATTTAAAAGAGTAGCATTTTAATGGAGAAAAAATAAAACCTTATTGTTGTTGAAAATTAATTGTATCCTTCTTTTACAGATACTTAATAAAAAATTAAGTTTGTATCCGTTGTATATATTATATTTATACCAATTAATAACAATATTAATTTAAAGCATTAATCTTTAGGCAAAACTACACTAAAAATACAAGTTTGAGAGTGCAATGTCCTTTCCACAACCCATTTACTTTAATGGTTTAGTTTCTTATATAGCTACGTACATTAAAAACTTTGTACACTATATTGTACAACTGGCATCTATTAAGTTAAAATTGAGTGTTGGCAGTCCTATAGAAGAATCTTCTGCACCAACACTATGTTTGCGTATTTTGGGGCGGATTGCTATTGGCACCTGAGTTATTATTATCGAATGTGCTCTTATTCTTTAGTAGATATGCAGCTAGATAGTTTATAGGGTCCGGTGGACGTTCTTTGGCTAGAGCTGATAAACCCTGCAGCAGTATAGGAACTACTGTCTGGTCCAGATATTGACGTGTTGGTAGTGCATTGAGATCAATACGAGATTTACGATTGGCGTTCGTTTCATTTTCTTTTTCCATTGATATTATTTTCTGAAACGAATTGAAAGATGTTAAAAATATTTTAATATAACGACTTTAATAGAACAATTGAAGTTTTCATGTATTTATTTATATCTGTTTGTCAAGGAAGTAATTACTAATCCTTTCGTGATAAATTTTAGATATATTGAAGTCTGTAATAATTTTGTTACACTAACTAAATTAAATAAAACATTTTAATGTTACAGATGTACGAAATTTTCAATTAAACATTACTTATCGCATTGTAATAGAATTTAAAATAGGTTTTCAGTCACTCTTGAAACTAACCTTAACAGACTCCGTTATTTTTGACGGCGGCTGCTCTTCCTTAGCTTGGTTTCCTTGTATGGAAGTTTCTGACATGGGTCGCTATATAAATGTTACATTAATATTCTATGATGAATATTATTTTGCGATAGACCGCTTGTCTCGTACTTGAAAACAAAAATATTAAAGTCAAACATAAAAAAAGTCAAACTCAAATCGAAACTTTACACAGATAAAAATAAATTAATGTCTATAGACTATAGAAGGAACAGATACATTGCAGTTGTCTATTATAGAATTTCTAGAGTGTTTTAAAATATATTTGAAGTCCAATCACTTCATGAAAAAACACTGGGAATGATAAGAAAGGTCTATCCTTAGAATTGCATTTTATAGACTAAATATCTGAAAAATATAATACTTTGTCTGACTTAAATATGTTTGCCTATTTCTTGATATGAAACTCTCAGTTATAATTTTTAAAGAAATATCTTTAAATAGTTATAGCTTTAATATAGAACAAAATTGATCTTAGTCTATTTTTGTTTTTTAAGAGTAATCCTGTATTACGTGCATTAGATACAATGTTGAAGTTTTCTTTGATTTTTTGTAGTAAATAAGACAATCTGTGATGTCACTAGGAGTTTTAACATTTATTTCCTTATTATTTTTATATGACATTCGTCCTCTAACAATTTATTCAGTTCTACAATTTTATTTTTATTATTTACTATCATAATATAGGAATAGAACACAGAATCACTTAATTTTGAACATTATTGTTCTAAATACACTTTAAAAAAGGCTTATCCTTGTGAAAAAATTTAAGTATAAATCTATTTTTATTAAAATATATAATCTACGCAGTAAAAGGGTAAAACTTGGGGAGTTAATAAGTAATGTTAGTAAATAGGATCATTTTATTGCAAAATAACTTATTCTAACTACAATAATTTTTACAATAGGTACACTATTTATACACAAAACACACATGGAAGTTATCTTAAATATATCCAGATATCGGAAATTGATCTACAGCTGTCTAAGATACTGACTTTCGATTACAAGATAACTGAAACCAGGAAATATTGAAGTTAATAAGAAAAAACTACACTGAACTGAGTCACGAGTTGGCGCGTTCATGAAATGTAGTTTCGAACAAAAATACATCATAAACTTTTTTTTAATTATGTATTGTATTATTTGTATTTGAAAACTAACTTTCAGAGATCACGTTCACAAACAGCGAGAACGTCTCTTAATTTCTACGCTTAAATCTAGATGGAAATAAAAATCAATTCAAAATCTTTGGACTTCAATAAAACCTCTGATGGAATCAAACTTTTTGCATTGATTTTTTAAATTTAGAATCTACGTTTGCTCGAGAGGCCTTTAGGGAGGGGTTTGGTAAATAAATTAAGGGTCAAATTAAACATTGTTTTTGTTTTATATAATCATGTTCTTAAGTAATGTGGTGGCGGGGGCGGCGGGGGAGCGGGACGGAGACGCGAGCCTCGGTCTAGTTGACGCCGCCATGACGCCATAGCTTCAGACAACGTCCACAGTTCGGATAGTAGAGATAGATCTAGCTGCCTCAGGCTGGCCTGGAAATAATAATAACAAAATAAATACCAACCCAACAATAAATCATTTAATAGTTTGACAGCATTATTGTAAACAGCGCCATCTATTGTCTATCAAGTTTGATAAATACAAACAAGAAACAAAAATGTTACTACTAAAATAATTTCGTCTTTATAATTGGCACGTAAATAATTTTCTAGTTTACGAAAAGGAATACGTCAGTAGCAACTGTTTGAAAAGATGCCAAACAACAAAAAATGTAACGCTATGCTAAGTTTCGTTTTATCGTAAACAAACGTAATAATTGACGTTCAGCTGTAAATGGATATGAAACATGTGGTAAACATAATTTTGAATTATATTACATTAAAATAGAATTTTTTGCAATATGTACTTCGAGATTTTTTTTATATTTTAGATATGACGTAAAATCGAAAGTATATTTTGATATGTACATTATACGTGGTAAGAGTTAGGATGGTTAACTTTTACGCTTACTATAAGTTTTTAACAGTACATAATATGAAAAATAAATAGTTTTTATTAATAAATCTTTTGCATGATTCAGCATTACATATATTATTGAATGAGAAAACAGTTAACGCAACATATTTAGTGTAATACAAACAAGTGTTAGGCTTTCTGTACGAAACAAACGAATACACTTGGAAATTTAGTTTTATTTAACAAGAAATATCATATTAAGACTGTAGATGTATTTGACAGACTTTTAAAGTTAAAGAAAGTTCTTGAAGAGTTTTAATAAAAGCTAAAATAAGTTTTTAATACTTTGTACTGTCTGAATATTAGTATGTCCTATTAAAAGTTCGTGATTCTGTCACATTCTTAGCCAACGCAATCGTACGTTTAGGAAGGTCGACGAGTGGCTTTAGATTGTAAACTATTATTTTATATCGTAACAAAAACTAATTATACAGGGTGACTGGTGAATTACTATCAATATTTAAGGAGAAAACTCGGTACATGATTCTCATTCGAATTATGTAAAAAAAATAGGTACTTAATTTTTGACAAAATTTCCGTATAAATAAATAAAGTGTGTACACGTTCCAAGTGTTCCAAGTGTGGAGGCGTGCGGCGTCGTGCTGATACAACACAACGCCGCCGCACTCGTATGTGTGAGTGTGGGTGTATACCTAATCTGTAGGGTGTTTACACGATGCGTAATTAATTAGATAACTTTTGGTTAACTTTACTAAGAAGTTTATTAATATTTATGTTATATTAATTTTTATTTTGTCATATATGATCGTCACAAATCACGTCCTCAAATATCGATAGTAATTCACCAGTCACCCTGTATATGATATACAATGAAATTGATATTTTATTGAAGTATTTTTATATTAAACTTTTATTTTGATATGAGTTTCATCAGAAAACAATGTATATTTTTTTTTTGCGAAGAAATAATAAAATTTTAAATATCCGTCTTTTTAATAGACATTAATAATGGGCAAACACTTGTTTATTTATCGCCAAATTACTTCAAATATAAATGTAAAATAACTGAATAAATGAATCAAATGAGAATTAAGTTTCATTACTGAATGAATTTTTCAAACAAAAAGAAATACAAATAGATAATTCGTATATAAAAAAAAACTGTTAAAATAATTTAAAAATATAATTAGTATAATTTATAATACATATTGACAACTATCGAAAGATATTAGAAATAGAAATTAAGGAAAGATATTCTGTGATAATTTTTAAGACGTATGTACAATGTACATAAGCTTAATAGTTGTTATAATTGGTCATGACTGTTGGTACAAAATTTCAAAACAAAATACTCATTTTTTACGTTTTATAATAAAAAATAGCTTATTTAAAATGAATTATAAACAATAGTCTACATAAAGTTTGATAATATTTCGTTAAAATAATTTCTAAATATATGAGATTTATACATTTAACGAGAGAAATACAATCTTTATGTTATTTTATGATATACCCAGAAATATTATTTTATAGGCTACCCATAAAATAGCTATAATATGAATTGGATCACCTCATGCCCTATATTCAATTGGATTTACTATTTCAAGGCTGCTTAGAACTATCAAAATTGAAAATAATGATATTATTATATACATTTTATTAACTATGTACTTATTTATTTATACAGGGTGACTGGTGAATTACTATCAATATTTAAGGAGCATACTCGGTACATGATTCTCATTCGAATTATGTAAAAAAAATAGGTACTTAATTTTTGACCAAATTTCCGTATAAATAAATAAAGTGTTGACACGTTCCAAGTGTTCCAAGTGTGGACGCGTGCGGCGGCGTGCTGATACAACACTACGCCACCGCACGCGTGTGTGTGTGAGTGTGTGTGTATACCTAATCTGTAGGGTGTTCACACGATGCGTAATTAATTTCATAACTTTTGGTTAACTTTACTTAGAAGTTTATTAATATTTATGTTATATTAATTTTTATTTTGTCATATATGATCGTCAAATATCACGTCCTAAAATATCGATAGTAATTCACCAGTCACCCTGTATATAACTTTTTTATATATATTTACTCATAAATAATAATAAAAAGTAATTTATGTCATATATTCGATTGTTTCAAAACGTTTTGACACGATGGCTTAGTTGACAAAGTTTACAGAGATCGCAAAATATACATCGCAAGTTCAATTCCGGTTTTTATATTGAGTTAACAAAAATTAAATACGCTGTGTGTATTTTAAATAATTATATAGAGGAAGAGGAAATGGTGTTAATTAAGAGGTTTTTCTTATACTTATAATAAAATTAACTTTTTGCGTCATTTATGATGGAGTGTTGGTAAATGAGTTATTGTAAGTAAAAGACAATAATAGATAAATATCGTTCAGAATGATCACGATAGTCACGCGAGTGGGATTGCGTAGGAAACGGAGAAAGTTTTACAGTTGTATAGCAGCGATAGAATAAGTATTATTTATATACTTCTTTGACGTCAGTGGTGGCCTAGTGGTTAAATGACCTGGCTCTAGTGCACGAGGGCGCGGGTTCGATCCTGGCAATACCAATGTGATTTTTCCGAGTCATATGTACTTTCTAAGAGTATTTAGACGGATAATTAATGCATTCCCAAAAGAGAGGGTTCATGTCAGGCAGGCGGCCGGTCGTAAAAACAATTAGCCATAAACTATTCACAATACGTAAGGCAGACTTTGGCTAAAGCTAGGAAAATTGCCAGATAGAACAAGATATACTTCATTCAAAAACTAAGTCTTCATTCGCACTGGAATCACCAATTATATTAGTAACATCAACGTTTTTATTTGTTGGAAGGTACTTGTACTTCTACCCTAAGAAGATTACGCTTACTATAAGTTTGAACAGAACACGAAGCGTTTTTCGTCAGCTTAAATACTGGTTCGACCAGATTAACGAATGAACTCTTAACGTCTCGTTTGATAGTAACGATAAAATCCTATTATTAATTATCTCTATACAAGTGGATATCTTCAAATTAATTCACTTGTTATCAAAATAGCTATGTATACGAATGGATAACTTGAAAACTATCTGTTTTAAGTTTATTTATACTCATGGTAAGCGTATACAGATTACGATTGTATCCATGAATGAAGATTCACCAAGTCATCATGATGTATGATTTTATTTACTCTTAAATATTTTTTTACCGAAACAAATATGTATAATTAAGTATATTTGCTTTCTACATCTATATACAGGGTGACTGGTGAATTACTATCAATACTTTAGGACGTGATATTTGACGATCATATATGACAAAATAAAAATTAATATAACATAAATATTAATAAACTTCTAAGTAAAGTTAACCAAAAGTTATGTAATTAATTACGCATCGTGTGAACACCCTACAGATTAGGTATACACACACACACACGCGTGCAGCGGCGTAGTGTTGTATCAGCACGCCGCCGCACGCGTCCACACTTGGAACACTTGGAACGTGTCCACTCATTATTTATTTATACGGAAATTTGGTCAAAAATTAAGTACCTATTTTTTTTTTACATAATTCGAATGAGAATCATGTACCGAGTATTCTCCTTAAATATTGATAGTAATTCACCAGTCATCCTGTATATAAGAGATTTCTGAAGAGTATGTAACAAAATCTATAACGTAATTGGGATTAAAAACATATTACGTAGAAATGGCAATGATTAATACGTACTATATGGACTGTAATGGTTCCTTATGAGAAGTAAAATAAATTCATTAAAAATAGACTCTTAATGACGTATTATATAATAACTATAATTGCTTGTTTCGTAATGGATCCCTTTAACTTTCAAATTTTATCAAACAAACATATTCTATACTATTCTTCTTCTACCTGGCAATTTCCCAGCTTTAGCCAGGGTCTGCCTTACATGTTGTGAATAGTTTTGGCTAATTGTTTTTACGATCGGCCGCCTGCCTGACATCAACCGTCTTTGGGAATGCATTAATCAGTGTTGTCTAAATACTCTTAGAAAGTACATATCACTCGGAAAAATCACATTGGTACTTGCCAGGATCGAAGCCGCGCCCTCATGCATGAGAGGCGGCCCTTTTAACCACTAGGCTACCACTGACAAACATATTCTATATGATAACGATATATTCATGTATATATATATGATAACGATATGTTCATGATACTTATGATAAGTCTGCGGAAGATATATATATATGTGGGTCGGGTTAGCCGCAACACGGATTTCGTAGTGACATACAAACTTACAGTCGACTAACATTACTAGTCTTTAATCGATACGAATGATAAATATTACTAATTACGTAATAATTTATTAAGACGGGACCAAAAAATATAGAAAAATATCATATCTATCTAAAACAGTAATCAATTATTTTATTTGATTTTCAATACATACATATTAAATCGAGTATTTATGTACAAATTTGTATAATTTAGGATCCGATTTCAACTTTATTTATTTTCTATATAAATAATACAGTTATTAGTTAGTACTAGTGTTAATAGTTTTACGATACACTTGTAGTAAGATAATTATTATAGTAGGTGAGTACATATGTATACCTAAAGATAATTATTAAAAGAAAAGTAACCTTTGACACGGAGTCAGTACCAGTTTTAAATAGTATTACATAATATTAGGTACCGTACGAAACGAGACTATATTGAGGGCTCCAACAATTTGTTAGAAAGTCCATACAAAAGCGACAACACATTACATTACATGCAAAACATCATCATTAACGGTCAATCTTAATGTTGCAACCGAGTGTAACTATACGAGGGACTTTACAGTTAGACGGGGGCGTTAGGAAAAAAAGTGGCTCGTGAGACCAGTCCACCCACTAATACGTATAGAGGAACGAAATAAAAACACACACACACACACACATACAGACATACACACACACACACGAAAACATGTAGTCCGGGTACGATACAGGAAGGCAGTTATTTTATGACAATAAAATAAACAATGCCTTAATTCTATTTAAATGTACGTACATATACCTAAAATTCATAAATGAAACTAATTAAAATACTATTCTTAATATAAAAAAATAAAGTTTTGATTACTTATTTGATTAAAATTAATTAAATTATTAGAATAGTTGGTGACGCAAAAAAATAGATCTTCATTTGAACATCGCAGTTAAAAAATCCGTTTCAGTGTCAACCATAGAAAGGACGGTACCTGATCCACTTAGACGCACTACAGATATCCGGTTCGTAAGCGTCGTATAGATTTTAACAAAAAAAAATATATCGCAGCTGTCTGAATGAAGATAGGGGACCTTGGAACACTTGGGTCTTAGCAACCAGTCAACCACAATTACCAAAACAACCGTTTGAACCAACATCTACAATAACCTTCTATATATGTATATATGTAAAAATGGATTGCTGTTCCTTAGTCTCGCTAAAACTCGAGAACAGCTGATTCATCACTGCGAAAACCATAAAAACAGCCCTTTTCTATTTCCTATACAAACGTTTTTTTTGACATTAGATTTGACAACTAACTAATATGTCAATCATTCTGTCGCACTTCAAAACACGGAGATTTATGGCTTACAGGTAAACTACAAAAATATAAATAAAAAAACGTAATAGATATTTCTTGATTATTGGGCGATACGAAGTTCGCCAGGTCAGCTAGTTCGATATACTCTTTCATCTATAACATACTAAACTCTCAATGACATTTGCTATGATTAAAATCATGGAACCAATATAACTTGATCCCTGTCTACCAATATCGAGCAGGTAGTGCGCGTGCCATATCAAACAATTCACTAACAGCTGTTCATCTTGACATTTCATACAAACATCTGCAGTAACGTTTAGTTTATTTTTTTTGTCAAACTTTTTATACAACCTCGTTTGACTGCTTACACCTTTCGGTTAGAGCTTAGTAGGTAAAGGGAATACGCTTGTATTTTTACGACTACGTTGAAAGCATCCTAAAAAATATACCAATTTCGCTTAGACAAAAGTGATTTTATCTGTATCTGGCCAAATATTATTAGAAATTAGCGAAAAAAAAAACATTTATACAATATTAAATAACACTTAATATTTATATTATATACTTTATATAATCCGCACTTGTCTAACCAGTTACCGCTGCATTCTGTGAAGGTCGAGTGGCGTTTGCAAACGGCGATAGTGACGTCATCACTCCATAACAATCCCAAATCGTACGTAATACATACCATAATTAATTTCATACAACGAATATCGATTACTCGTATATGGAAGGTGTGTTTTATGTTTGTGCAACGTAATTCTTTCCTGGGCTTGGCTGACATCCCTACTAATATTATAAATGCGAAAGCAACTCTGTCTGTCTGTCTGTTACGCTTTCAGGCCTAAACCACTGAACTGATTTTAATGAAATATGAAATTTGGTACAGAGATAGAGTTGACCTTGAGAAAGAACATAGTATAGTTTTTATCCCAGACTTTTGAAAGGTTCTCTTGGAAATACGATATAACCGAACTCCACGCGGGCGAAGCTGCGTGCGGAAAAGCTATTAAAAAATATATCCAATTTTCATGCCTTTATATTTCGCTGTCAAACTTGTTTCGAATCGAAAATTTTTACTAAGAACCTATTCCACGTGTTAATCTGTAGTATGATCTATTTGTAATATCTAAGTTCCAGTTATTTGCGCATTCAACACAGGATGACTAAGACGTACCAATTATATGTTCCGAGCTCACCGCTATTCAGACAATTGTAGTTCGGTCATGACGTGTATTAGGATATTATAAAAACATCCAAAACAGAGTTCAATGACCTTTCCATGTAGGTGGAATAATTTTATTTCGTATATTTATATGTAACCAAAGACAGTTAATATATATTGAGTATTATTCAATGTATTTATTGAATATATTTTAACGCCCACATCATTGAACAATGAAACTTGTTTTAGTCTTGTTTGTATTGAGACCTTGACATTTTTTTAATAAAACGCTATACTTTGATACGCTAAAATCTAAATATCTTTTATTATGTATACCACAAATATGTGTTTAACGATTCTAACTCCTAAACCAATGCGTTAAGGACTATAATTGCATTATACAATTTTAATATGCATTTATTTGGTAGACTGTACCTATTAATATTTTTATATAGACAGATTTGGATATAAATTTAATTGTATTTGTAGCAAATTTCACTTTTAATGATATGCGGCTTAAGGCTATATTTTCCGTGTCACTATTATTAAATTTCTATTGTATGCTATTGACATTCTGTACACGGTGTTGTTGTATTTGGTAGGTCATCCGGTACATGTTGACCTTACGTTCTACTTTGTGGTATAAAATGTTTAAGTTAGAAAACCCTTTAATATATTTGAAGATATTTAGTATTGAAAAAGAAATAATTATCACATTGAGATGGAAAGAAAAATTTATAAGCAATGGAAAAGTTGATTTAAGGATTATTAAATACTTGAAATTTTGAATATTTTTTTTTTTCTTTTATAAATATTAATTTTTATAATATTTTCGTACGCATTCACAGCGATTGTCTCATTATTTTTTTATTATGTTTCATTGTGTTTTATACGCCTGAGTAGCGTGCACGGATTTCATTTATCACAATGCAAAATTTACAGAAACGCCTTGACACGACAACAATTAACATTTCGACAAATGCCGTAACATTTTCATACGGACAATCTAATATTAAAACGATATAAAAAAAAATACAATACAAAATTATGACAATACTTCTGCAACAAATTAAAAATTTTCTCTCCATATTATCACAGTGAAAATCTTAATCATCAAAAAGCTATCAATTAACGTTATCACGATCAAAATTAAGTCTTATTTAATATGTAATATGATTCAATTTACATTACATAATTGTTGTGTACAAATGACGCTTGCTCATCAACAGAAAATAAATTTAGACTCGCCCAAAAGGTCGTGGATGAGTCACGATGGTAATAATTATGATAGCTTTAGTGTTCCATTCATATTAACACAAAGAAAAAATGTTCAATTTTTATTTATTATAATTAAAATATGATAAATCCTGTCTTAATGTGAACAATAATATATCTTTATTGTGATGTTTTTTTTGTAATTATGTTTGTACATTTAAATGAAGTGTTTTAAAACGAAATGATATTTAATTTAGATACTGTCAATGTTCTTTTAATACAAAGACAATTATGACAGAAATGTCAATGTCAAAATAATCTGACAATATAAAATTGTTCATTATAATATAGATTCAGATTGGAATCTTTAAAAATATAAGACCGTAAAATATATTTCGTCTGAATATTTTTTATTGTATGGCATTTTTGCTAGCAGAATATATATATATATATTATTATATATAAAAAACTTGACAATATATTATTAATCATCAGGATTTAAAGTGGTTCGAGGTCAAAAAAAATAAGTCTCGTACAAATTCTTTGTTTATAAATATTATAAATGTATATTATTTGATATTGCGAACCGATTTAGAACCGGATTTGATAAAGAAGGTTAGTGCTTGGTATTCATGCAACCGTGTAAAAGCCAATGGCTGAATGATTTTCAAGCATTCATGCAAATAAAACCTCGATAATAAAAAACAGCTTTACTATGTACACAGAAAATACGACGCAGTAATGAGCGTTTTCTTCGTAAACCTTATACGAAGATGATGAAAAAAACTCAATTGTATAACATTACCAAATTAAAAATGATTCACAAACTTATATTGCTCTGGTCTCGCTCTACTTAATTCAACGGAGTTCAAACAATAGATTATGTACTTTGAACATAACGTTTATTCCACAATACTATTGAAATCTTTGAGATGCATGTAAGATTTAAATTGCCAAATAAACTAAATATTTTATTGATAGAAATAATAATTCTAAAAGAATATTTGGAGTTAAATTGAATCATATTATTATTACATTATTTCGTTGGCAGAACGTTTGGCATCGTCTTTCGACCTGGTTTCATTCACGTACGTCCAAAGAATTAAGAACTGATCACCAGATAGATGCACTTTCTCTTTGTAAAATTTCACCAGTACATATATAGGTTAGTATACAGGGTGACTGGTGAATTACTATCAATATTTAAGGAGAATACTCGGTACATGATTCTCATTCGAATTATGTAAAAAAAATAGGTACTTAATTTTTGACCAAATTTCCGTATAAATAAATAAAGTGTGTACACGTTCCAAGTGTTCGAAGTGTGAACGCGTGCGGCGGCGTGCTGATACAACAACACGCCGCCGCGCGCGTATGTGTGTGTGTACCTAATACCTAATCTGTAGGGTGTTCATACGATGCGTAATTAATTACATAACTTTCGGTTAACTGTACTAAGAAGTTTATTAATATTTATGTTATATTAATTTTTATTTTGTCATATATGATCGTCAAATATCACGTCCTCAAATATCGATAGTAATTCACCAGTCACCCTGTATATATCGTGTTAGTTGCATGTCATTAAGAGCAGTCATGAATGGATCATTAGGGTGTAGTGTAGCTAACAGTTACCTATGCAACCTTTATTACCAACCAAGCTACAAACTAGAACGGCAAGCGGAAATCTTTTGTTCTGTGAATGTACGTATTAAAGTCTTTTTCGATTTTTATTACGACTAGCTGAACCCGCGACTTCGTCTGCTTTAGTTTTTACTTATTTACTTAAATACGAAATTTTTAATAATAACAATTGATAAAAATGATCTGTAACTTATCCGATAGTTATGCTTAATGTACGTAACACAGCTGATATTTTTTTATTTATCTGTATATATATAAAAATGGATTGCTGTTCCTTAGTCTCGCTAAAACTCGAGAACGGCTGAACCGATTTGGCTAATTTTAGTCTTGAAATACTCCTGGAAGTCCAGGGAAGGTTTAAAAGGTGAGAAAAATTGGAATAATTGCCGGGAAAACCCTAAAAACAGCCCTTTTCTATTTCCCATACAAACGTTTTTTTTGACATTCGATTTGACAACTAACTAATATGTCAATCATTCTGTTTGATTGAAACAGGAAAAACCTGATTATTTATGGTCTCTAAGACGGAATAGAGTTCGCCTGGTCAGCTATACCTACATATATTACTCTTGACCAAACTAACGCGGACGAAGTCGCGGGCAAAAACTAGTATAAAAATAAATAAATAATCTTTGGACCTTGTCTTATTGATTTATGTTAGTTGAATTTTAAATAAAAACCTATATATATTATTCATGTATTTAAAAAATAATAATATATGTACCTCATCGACTAATTTGATGTAAAACAACTGTAATAAATTGAAAAAAAAACGCATCGTCTTTTTGTCAAACTAAAATAATTCAACTTCATTTCTTATTTCTTATTATATAAATAATACTTAATTGTATTCACATAAGTTAACTTCAAATGAAAAAATCCGAATAGATATAAAAACAGAAATTATCCATTTTCTTACTTAACATAATCATAAAAATTAAAACAAAAATCATCATCCTCAGCCTATCAGAGCCTGCTGCTGAGCAAAACCCTCTTCTCACATGGACAAGGTTTGAGCAATTATAAAACAAGAATAGGCAATATAAATAATATACGAGTGACGCCGCAGGCAAGTACTAGTATATAAATCAGCATCATCAAACTCACTTAAAAACAGATAGAAACTTTCCCATGGTGTGATAATTGAAATTTAGTTCCGAAATTGGCGAGTTCTGCATAGATCTTGGAAAGCGTGACTGATGGAGTAAAAGACGGTAAAAGTTGACGATGCTGTAAATTACAACATTACAGCGAGACTAAATACTCTTAATAAGTTCGGTACATGTCAAATACCTAATTGGGAGTTTGGAAAGATCTTGCAATCACGTTCCCAGTTCAAATGATTTTGTTAAAACCAATTTGGTATATAAGACGCAAAAAACGATAGTTTTAGGCCCGTGATACAAAACCTTGGAATAGCTGACACATGGTGGTATAAATTGTAGTTTGAAAGTTGAAACGGTATTCGCTAAAGGTTAGCTAAGGCACAAGTTTATACTAGTTAAAAATTTATCAAAGAAATATCTTGTATATACATATAGTATATATGTATTAACAGCTTCGTGTCCGCGTGGAGTTCAATTATATCGCGTTTCCAAGAGAACTTTCCAAAAGTCTAGGATAAAAACTATCCTATGTTCTTTCTCAAGGTCAACTCTATCTCAATACCAAATTTAATTAAAATCAATTCAGTGATTTAGGCGTGAAAGCTTAACAGACAGACAGAGTTACTTTCGCTTTTATAATTAGTAGGGATTCATTGTTTACAGAAACTATATATATATATCTTTAGGAGTAAGATAGTGGGACATCAGTCGTTCTTAAAACTGCAATCAGTAATCGGTATTCGTATAATTTGAATACTGAAAATGTAGGTGAAACTTAGTTTGTTATATAGCTGTGAAAGTACGTCGCTGTTGATGCGAGACGGATGATGATCACGCGAATCATATTATGAAGTAAACAACCACTGATCTACATACTGATGATAGGAATTCTATAAGTGTCTGTCTGTCTTCATCACGTCTGGACGTGATCACGGTTGCTGACTGCTATAGAGAAGAGGAAAATCGCTCAGTCAGTGGTTGCTCAGTGGTTAAAGGACCCGCCTCTCGGCCTCTCGTCGCCGAGGGCGCGGGTTCGATCCTGGCCCGGGCAAGTACCAATGTGATTTTTCCGAATCATATGTACTTTCTAAGAGTATTTAGACATCACTGATTAATGATGATTCCCAAAAGACGGTTGATGTCAGGCAGGCGGCCGGTCGTAAAACAAATAGCAAAAAACTATTCAGAACATGTAAGGCAGACCCTGGGTATAGCTGGGAAATTGCCAGGTAGAAGAAGATAGAGAAGAGGAACGTCGCGATGTAATGGATGTAGTAGCGAATAGTTTTGTGAACAGTTTCGCCTAATTGTTTTTTTACCGGCCGCCTGCCTGACATCAACTCTCTTTGGGAATGCATTAATCAGTGATGTCTAAATACTCTTAGAAAGTACGTATGACTCGGAAACATCACATTGGTACTTGCCCGGGTCAGAATTTGATTCAAATATGTACACGTGAAAATCTTAGATATTAGGCAATAATTTTCTATGATAAGCCGAAAAATAAGTAGAAATCTATTTAAAACAAGAAATTTCCTGGAATATCTGTATTCTTACTTTATGATCTATAGTCCTTGAGTTTATTAGAATTGTGGAATTAAAGTTGTTCATAATAACGCTATGAAAATGCTTTTAACTTATTATTTTTTTCATTTATATATCTGAACGTACAATATGTTTTGTTTAATAACTCATAAACTGTCATGTCAATGTTAACAATGTCATGTTGATACATTGATTAGTATTTTAAACAAATGAAATATGCAATAACTTTCCTTTCTAATTTATTACAAGTTTAAGGTCTAGGTTACCAAAATTAATATTCTGTTAAATTAAGTATTAGATAATTTAATGAGATCAAAGATTTTCGAGAGTACTCATTTAAATGAAACTAATATTTTCGGATTTACTACGAGATGATCTCGTCTGTCCGTAATCACGGTTGCTGTAAAGTAGCCGAAACGTCGGGAGTATGTAGCTTATAGTCAAAAATAAAAATCGAGTAGTAAATCCGAAAATATTAGTTTCATTTAAATAAGCAATTTAAAATTACTGTCAGATTAATTCAGAATCTGTACAATTCGATACATTTTATAGATCATATATATATATTTCTTCTTCCTGGCAACCTCCCAGCTTTAGCCAGGGTCTGCCTACATAGATCATATGTATATTTGTGACCTACAAAACATAATTAAAGCTACATTTAAACCTTGATTTTCTTTATAATAGATATGGAATTGATTGTTTTGGTAAAACACCGTTATAAACGTAAAGGTAATAGACCGTGAAGCTATTAAGATACAACAGGTGTCCAACACCTGACCATTATAAAATTGATGAAAGCTGCTTCAATACTTAATATATGATCTTTTGAAAAACATGTTTCAATTACCTTGAACACATTACTTTAATAATACTAATATGAATGATTGTTAATAGATATAAATACTTCTTTTTCTACCTGGAAATATCCCAGTTTCAGCCAGGGTCTTCCTTACATGTTGTAAATAGCTTTGGCTAGGTGTTTTTACGATCGCCCGCCTGCCTTACATCAACCCTCTTTGGGAATGCATTAATCAGTGATGTCTAAATACTCTCAGAAAGTACATATGACTTAGAGAAATCACATTGGTAGGTGCCAGGATCGAACCCACGCCCTCGTGCATGAGGCGGGCCTTTAAACCACGAGTCCACCAGACTAACTAACTAATAAATATAGTATGTGTAATAATAAAATGTTCAAACATATAATATGTATGAACAATTGGAATTTAAGAACTCATTGTTTTACTTGCATCTATTGTAACATTGAATTGTCAAATCGTTATTACATTTCTTATTTTTTTGACATCTGTCATTTTCATTGTACAGCTGCGTGCAAAAGTATTAGGCACCCCTATTGTTAGTCACTATCTCATTAGGTAGCGGTCAAATGTGTGTTTTATGGTTTAGCTATTGTATTAGCGGCAATTTTTAACCAAATTAAGATAAAAGAAAATATTCATGACATCCAGGTGTGCTCCTAAGCGGTGTTTCTTCGAATTTGCTTTTTTTGCGTTTCGGGTTATAGTGTGTTATCAGTGCTTGCAGTGAACATACACGTCTTCTACGCAACTATTTCTATCACAATTCTAAAGACTAACATTTAACGTGTTAATCATACCGAAAAAATCTGAACTTAGTGCTGAACAGCGTCTAAGAATTAAGATTTTACATGAACAAGGCATGTCTCAGGTTAAAATAGCCCGAGAAGTGAAGTGCTCGCGATGTGCAGTTCAATATGCTATAAATCGCTTCAAAGAGACTGGCACCCATGAAAATAGACCAAGAATAGGCAGAAGAAAAGTTACTACTGAATGGGAAGATCGATTGTTGATTAGGCAGTCTCTATAAAACAGGAAAAAAGCTGCTTTAGAGCTCGCTGCAGCATTATCTGAGGCAAAAGGCAGCTCAGTGAGTGTTTATACTGTGAGAAGAAGACTTTTTAAAGCTGGATTAAAAGGATGTAAAGCAAGGAAGAAGCCGTGGCTGTCAGAACACAATAAGAAAAATCGGTTGGAGTGGGCACTCAAACATAGAGATTGGTCAGTGGAAGATTGGTCAAACATACTGTGGCCAGACGAATCTAACTTTGAGGTATTGTTATTTATTTTATGTACAATATTAAAACACATAAATGTTTTTAAAATAACGTACTGCAAGAAAAATAATAACTTTGAAAATAAATGGGTTTTTTTTTTCGTTGGCATAGGTGTTTGGAACTGTGACTTATGTTAGGCGAAGGGTTGGCGAAGAATACAACCCAGAATGTGTGGTTCCCACTGTCAAGCATGGTGGAGGCTCAATAATGATCTGGGGCTGCATGGCTGCCGACGGAGTGGGCGAAATGGTGTTGTGTGAGGGACGAATGAATAGTGTTAAATACACTGAAGTTCTGGAAACAGCACTAGCAACGTCGATAACGCAAATTTTCGGTGATACAAACACCGATGGCCTGAAATTTCAGCAAGACAACGCCACTTGCCACAAGTCCGCGCATACCATGAAGTGCTTTGCTGAAAATCATATTGATCTTTTGGACTGGCCACCACAATCACCAGACCTCAACCCGATTGAGCATATTTGGTCCATTTTAAAGAAAAATATCCGCAGGCACTCGATTAGCAATAAACAAGCTCTATTGGCCGCGTTACAGCAGGAATGGAAAAATATATCAAGAGAAGAATGTTTCAGGCTGGTAGAGTCAATGCCAAAAAGAGTTGCTGCGGTTATTAAGTCAAAAGGTAGACCTACAAAATATTAATTATTTTCTTAAAATAAACCATTGTAATCATAAATGCAGTTTTATTTACACTCGCTATTTAAAAACACCCTAAAACTTGTCTTACTGTAGGGTGCCTAATACTTTTGCCCGTGGCTGTATATGTATAAATTATTTTTTGCTTATTTAACGTATTACTGTTAATGCCATAATAATTTTTGTTTAACTTTAAAATATTACGAGCAGTATGTAATGACTAAGTTAACTAAAAATTTAATTTTCATACGTATTCATAAGGTTTCTTTAGCGTGAAATGTTTCGATTTTATTACAAAATTTCCAAAAAAGAAGATAAATTAAAAAAATGTTTATCAATATTTATATTCGTATATTATCTTATCTTTTGATTTGATATCTATGTATAGAACATATATTATTGTATGATCAATAAAATCTGATCTACAAATTGATTAGAAAATATTATAAGTATAATTAATAATGAGTTCTATGTTGTATGACATAAGATGTATTATACAATGACAGTTAAACTAAAAGTTACCGGGGACCTGTTAACTGATACATTGGACATTATGTCATTACATTCCGCGAGGTCGACGGTCTTTATCGATCTGTACTTTTAAAGACAACTAAAATAACTTTATTATATATACTAGTCTTTGCCCGCGACTTCGTCCGAATTGATTTCGGAATTAGTAATATATGTATAGCTGACCGGGTCAACCAGATATTTGGAGTTTATCAAGCTTTTTTCTGTTTCGATCGAACAGAATTAATTATCTTATGTCCGTCTCCTGGTTCTAATCTATCTCTCCGCCAATTTTCAACCATATCCCTACAGCCGTTCTTGAGTTATACATAGAGTAACTAACACGACTTTCTTTTACATATAACTTCTATAGTTACTTTTCTACTTAATGAATCTTAAATGAATTAGATTTTACGATAACATGTAGTAGTGTTAATTAATAACAAAAAACACTACATACTAATGTCTTAATGTCACGGCACATTCGTTTAACTCGGCGCCCCTTGACATCGACGTAAATAGCCAACTCCTGTCATTTTAATGGCTGCTCGTTGGAGTTTTCTATTTTGATTTGTATATAAAAATATATTAATATATTACATCATTGTAATATATAATTTTTAGATGTGCCCTTCATAAATATATTTAGTTGATGATAATTTATATTTAATAGTAATTGAAATAATTAAACACAGTTTATATGGCAACGAACTAATGGGAAGGTAAGTGAAAATAATTTCATTTTTTTCAATTATAGGTCTTAATCTCTGTTAGGGGCCATTAAAGAAAAAAACTTTAATGATTTTTTGAAATTCACACTACGTAAGATCTACTATTAATAATTACAACATATTATAAGTAAAAAGAATGAAAAAATATATGTATATAAATGTTCAACTCTCCAGAACGTGTTTTATGATATAAGCGATTATTTCGTTTAATTCAGTTTCCATCTGTGTGTGTGTCTTTCAATATTTTGATAGTGACGTAACGACTAACGAGCCGGGGTGCCCGCTGCCGACCGAAATAGATCGACTCGCTCTGGTGTCCCGATTTTATAAAGATCCGCTATCAGGCACGCGTATAACCACCGCAACATCATAATAGATTTGTCCGGATAAATTTATCTATATACTAGTTTTTGCACGCGACTTTGCTTAATATGGGAATTAGAAATAAGTAAGCTTATGTATAGCTGACCGGGCGAACTCTAAACCGCTATAGAGGCTGAAAATAACCAGATATTGGAATTTATTAACAATTTTTACTTTTTCGATTGAACAGAATTAAATATCCTATGTCCGTCTCCTGGTTCTAAGCTATCCCTCCACCAATATTCAACCATATTCCTACAGTCGTTCTTATGTTATAAATAGTGTAACTAACACAACTTTCTTTCATATATATGTAACATATAGACGATCTGCTTATATATACAATTACTGTAACAAAACTCACTTCTAGGCTCTAGATACGTACGTACGTAAAATATGATTAAATGTTTTAATAAAGATCTCAATAAAAAATATCATGTTTATAAGAATAGCATTTAATCAGTCCAAAAACCTCAAACAGTTGCCAACACGGATGTGTCCTGGTAGCATTAAACAAACCGTTTGAGCGTGCCGAATATTTAGAACTCATCCTTTGAGAGGTTACAACCCATACATACTACATAGTACGAGATCAAACAAATATTAGCATCATTAGTTTTGATACCAAAATACAAGTTTTTCTTTGAAAAATTTGAGTATTCATTGCTTTTGGACAAAAAAAGTCATTCTATTAAAATCTTTAAATGGGTTTCTATACCATAAATATTACTTAGGAAACTGAAAGTAACATACCAAAGCTGTTTACGAAGGTTGCAATAAATAGAGTCTGCAAATTAGTTTTTATACTCAAGTACTAACTAGAAGTGATATGCTGACATTACAGTTTATGTTATCCCTACTAATAGTATAAATGCGAAAGTAACTCTGTCTGTTACGCTTTCAGGCCTAAACCACTGGACTAATTTTAATGAAATTTGGTACAGAGATAGAGTTGACCTTAAGAAAGAACATAGGATAATTTTTATCCCAGACTTTTGAAAGGTTCTCTTGGAAACGCGATATAACCGAACTCCACGCGGACGAAGCTGCGGGCGGAAAGCTGGTTTAATACATCATTTATTCCAATTCGGTACTTTTTGAATAAACATCCGTCTTCCTGATATCAACGGGACATGAAGTAAAAATAGTTCTAACATCTCATATATAATATATCAAACTACAAATATACCGTGACTTTTCTCGAGTATAATGTCCCATAAAAAACTAATAAGCGTGGGATGACGAAAGGAACGTCGAAAGTTTGCATTTGGAGAGATAGTTAGGATTTAACCAAATATATACTATAAACTGGCCGTATTGTCATTTGAAACTACTTTCCTTTTTTATTTTGTATCTAAGAAAAAAATCTTTGAATCTGATAACAATATGAGTCACTGTACATGTATGAATTTTTTTTTGGAGTTCAGCTTAGATCAAGACGATTCATAGCCATATTGAGAATTATAAGTAAGTTAATGCACCACAACAATAACTCAACAAAAAATTACCAAAACCTGATTTGTGACGAAATTATTTTTAATTAATTTTTCTTAATTTTTAGGATAATGGAATGGTATTTGATGGTTTAATTAATATTTAAACTATCTTCAATTGATCTGGTTGCAAGAAAACCTCGGAATTTAGCTTACAAATTAATATTTTGTTTTGATGAAAAACAGTTTTTTACTATAGAACGGGTATCCACTCAAGATAAGCTGTCGATAAAACACATATTAATAAAATCGTCTTTATCCATAGAATGACAGAAAGCACAATACTTTCTTCAAGTCTATAAACAGCTAATAGTCTCCATATGAGTCATGTCCAAAAATACTTTTAACTAAAAACATGACGTTCCGTAATATTAACGCTGAGACAAAAATTTTATTATAATTTTAATTTTAATAAAGTGGAATTATATAGAAAAAAATTGACAAAGTTCCAATTTAGGGTCGAAATTTATTAAGTATGGTTTCTTATCTGTAATGCTGGGAGAATATTGGAGAAGGTTGAGGTCTTGGAGGTATTATATCCAACCAAATAACTTACAAACTATGTATGACCTATATTTCTTACAGTCGAAAATAAATTATTCATTGAATAATGATAATTATTAAATAATTATATAATTTTATCTCGAATTTTTATTACATCATTAAAAATTTAAAGATATATTTGGAATTTATTTTTAGACGTCAAATTTATTGGTAACAGGTGGAATTGTAGATAAAAATTTCTAGTCATTATTATTAATTATTATGTATCAGAGTTTAATTTTAACTTCTTTGATATTATTACAACACTGAATAAAATTTAAAAATGGCAAGGTATATAGATACATTAAATAATCTATATCTATACATATAAAAAAGTCGTGTTAGTTACACTATTTATAACTCAAGAACGGCTGTACTGATTTTGGTGGAAACTAGTGGGGAAGAAGGTTGGAAACAAGAGACAGACATAGGATACTTTTGAATTCGATCGACCAAAAAAAATAAAATCTGTTTATTTACTGCCTTTATATCGAAACAGTTCGCGTGGTCAGATACATTTCTAATTATGAAACTAACTCGGACAAAGTCGCGGGCAAAAGCTAGTGCAATAAGTGATACTATAACGAATCTTAATGTATTGTTACAATACAATTTCATAATACTATTATAGAGTTATAAGAAACTTGTAAATTTATAATATCCGTTACTATTTATATTGCGATAAACAATATTACAAAAGAGATATATGTATGTATATATGTGTGTGTATGTATGTGTGTGTGTGTGTGTATGTATGTGTGTGTTTGTGTGTGTGTGTTTGTATGTGTGTGTGTGTTAGTTTGCGTCATAGCCCATTGCGCTCGTAATCTTCCTTGAATACCACTTACTTTGTGGCGTTTGAAAAGGTTGATATCCTTGATTGAAAATATTACCTGTTTACAAGGAATTATAATAACGATATTAATTATTCTATAACTTCGTTAATTAGAACGTTAATTGTTGTTAACGTTGAACCGTACGCGTTAGTCATACACGATTGATTTAGGTATCGAGATTGCTTGAACCAGTGATAAAGAGATATTTATATAAAACTTATTAACAACATATTCAAATGATTTGATTTTTCCGAGTCATTCTAAGAGTATTTAGACATCACTGATTAATGCACTCCCAAAGAGGGTTGATGTCAGGCAGGCGGCCGGTCGTAAAAACAATTAGCCAAAACTATTCACAACATGTAAGGCAGACCCTGGCTACAGCCGGGAAATTGCCAGGTAGAAGAAGTATATAAATATTAGGTAGTAGGTACAGATAGGACCTTGTATCATGCGTAACCTACTTAACATGAACTTTACCATAGTTTAAATCGTAAATTTAACTTAACCTAAATTCGTTAATCATACTCATAATGGTGTTTTATGACTGTAACACGATTAAACTGTACGTTTACCGTCTTTATGAAAACTCATACTAATATTAAGCGACGTATCCACAGACAGAAACCTTACCCAAGTAAGGCCTAAGTTTTATATAAATTAGATTATTTTATACGGATTCATTGTATTGTAATAAATTACGTAATACCAGGATAAATAGTAAGAACAATGTGGCTATAATTATAGTATTTATATAAATTCTTTGTATTTTGTTATCATTAAGATGCCATTACATTTCTAGACCGTGAATATCTTGACTATCGTTGACTCTGTTTTTCCTCATACAATATTGTACTGTACTGTGTACATATGTTTAATCATTAAGGGCAGAACTAATGTTTATTTCTACATATCGGTAACTTTTCGGTTTCAATTTATTTAGGCATTTTTTTTAAATCATTACTCTCAGATTCTTGTATATATATAAAAGAAAATTGTGTTAGTTACACTATTTATAACTAAAGAACGGCTGTACGGATGTGGTTGAAATTTGGTGGGGAGATAGCTTAGACCCAGGAGACGGACATAGGATATTAAATTTTGTTCGACAGAAACAAAAAATACTTAATAAATCCCAATATCTGATTATTTACGGCCTCTAGGGCGCTATAAAGTTCGCCCGATCATCTATACATATATTACTAATTCCGAAATTAAAGCGAACAAAGTCGCAGGCAAAAACTAGTTATATAAAGGTACACCAAAAACTATACTACTTCCTGGCTGCTCATGTTAAATTCCAGTTAAACTAAAAATACAGCAGTTTAATGTATGAAACAAGACTTCTCGTATCCAAACAAAAATTATTCTTACAAAATGCTGCATGTCCGTAATTAGAAAACGCGTGCGATAAAAGTAATGGCTTCCTCAAAAAAACAGACATCACGATAACACGAGATAAACCTGGAAACATCTGCTGTATTTGGACCTGTTTAGATTACTATACGCAATACTGTATGTATGTATTGTATACGTGGCACCAATACTACTACTAATACGACTACTAGTAGTATTTAGTACTAATACGCCTTACTGATATTAAGAATAAATATCTGTTTTTTATATCACGTAAAAATGCAAAAAAAAATGTTTCCTTACAAATAGTTTTATATTTCTTTCAATTGTATTACATATTTTATTTGTGAATGTTTTTGTTATTATTCAATATAATTATAGGAAAATTTGGATTTTTATTAGACGAAGTCATGGCCAGATGCTAGTGAGAAAATATTATCAATTTCTTAATTTTATATACAGACATAATTTTTTTTTTTGAAATAATAGTGAAAAAACAAAAATATATTTACCTTAAATTTACTTAAATAACATTTTTAAGATCTTTAAGATTAATTATATCCGAAAATAGTCTTAAATTAATTGCATTTTCCCGTAAAAGGTGTATGTGTCGAGCGGCTCTGTTTGGGAATTTAGTTCTAGATTTTTTATAATTAAACGAGATAGCAAATACTAGGATGAGATTAGAATATTTATAAAATTTTGAATACGATGTCAATAATAGCTAAAGTAAACCTCAAAAAAAAATGAAATTAGAATTAAAAATCACATTACATACATAAAGAATTTTAATCTACCTATCTTTATAAATTGCTGTATTATTATATTTTAAAACAATCTTTTGTATATGATCATACAGTATTATATGGTTACTGCTAGTTAAGAAGATATATATAAAAAAAGAAATCTTTCTTTGTACAAGCAAGTACCTACTTTTAAAACTTAAAAATGAGTCACATTTTAGACTCCGACAGACACTGCGCAAAACAAATCAATTAATAAAATACTATGTATGAAGGTTAAACGAATGGATTCTTAAAAGGACTTGATTAATTATGTAACAATACATAATATACTAATTATAAATTATAATATATGTATATACTAATATATAATAAATGTATATTTTTTACTAGGCCTATTTATATAACAAATGGCTAATTATATAAAAATATATACATCCATACTAATATTATAAATGCCAAAATAACTCTGTCTGTCTGTTACGCTTTTACGCCTAAACCGCTCAACTGATTTTAATGAAATTTGGTACAGAGATGGAGTTGACCTTGAGAAAGAACATAGGATAGTTTTTATCCCAGACTTTTGAAAGGTTCTCTTGGAAACGTTATATAACCGAACTCCATTCGGGCGAAGCTGCGCGGAAAACTAGTGTTTTAATAAATTAACTTGTAAGGATATTCTATTTGAATAGCATGTTTTAATCAAATGCTTCGTAAATACTAAATATATATCCAGAGTTCTACACGTTCTAATGTCAAAGGTTAGATAAAACTGGGAACGCACTTGACCGATTTCATAAGAGGTTGAGTCATGTTGCGGAATATTTTATACAAATTTACAATTTTTTTAAAAATAAAACTGATATTTTTTCGAATTAACGCTGCGAAGTAACCGAAACGGCGGGAGTATGCTGTTAAAAATGACTTTAACCGCGTTGTAAATACGAAATATATTAGTTTCATTTCAATGAATGCTCGCGAAATTTTAGATATCTTTATGAAAAACGTACCAAATCTTAACGAATATTCTAAAAAAAGCGTTTTTTAAACATAATAATATTATCAAACATTTCGTAAACAATCTTAATCAACGTGTATGTATGTGTAATAGTGGTATTATTGCTTACCATTTCTCTCTTCAAATAGACCAGCTGTGAGTCGAGGTCAGTGGGGGGCTCCTGTGAGGGTGCTGGCCCGGGAGGGTCCAAGAGATCGTCAGCATCAGCGAAACCACTTAGACTCTTGGGCAGCGGTGGCAATCCTTGGAGCGACATGGTGCTTATAGCACGAAACTGCTTACGTAATCTACATACAAAAAATATACTTAATATACAAATAGAAGGGATAAAGATTATTATATATTATTGTATAATAATTTTTTTACTGTTGCTAACAGTACGCATTCCATCAAGCTCAGTGGATTTAAAAACTAATGTAATTTGTACGTCACGGCTAAAGCGACGCCTTATAACTGCGCATACTTGGCGAGATCGGGTTATATATGTGTATAAAAGACGATAATTTTATATACAATAAAATGGCGTTATAAATATTTGGTTGATTTTAAAGCTATTCATATTGTAAACAAATGAATTTCGCCGTTTCGTAATTAACGGATGACCGAACGTACATTCACTAACTATTAATAGAATGCCTATTAATAGAATACTTTTACTTGACGCAGTGCCCGAGTACGAGTTCCGTGGATAACGTGAAGTTACATAGTTAACTCAGGGACACGCGTTTCACTTAAACATTACCTAATATATAAAAAACTAGCTCGATAACTTCGTCAAATTCTCGCAAAAAAAAATTAAGTTATTATAAAATAAACTATTTCTTTCTTATGTTAGTCACAGTTATTTTTTATTTCACTTCTAAACATTTGTCCACAAACAATAAAACAAAAGGCGGATTTAACTCGCCGTACTAAAGGTTAGCTGTAAACACTTATTGTTTGTATCTATAGATATTTTAAGGAATAGCAACTGTGAATACAATAGTTAAAAACAGAATGGCTTATAAATCGGTCCAAATATACATTTAAATCCAGGTCTCCAGCTAATTTTAACCGAAATTATATCATAAATATTAATATCATTGTATGTGTGATGTAATATATTAATATTATAATCATAATATTACGATTATGTTAATTATCACCTAGATTTGAGGTCGTCATCTTCCCTGATGCTCGCGTATGCTTCATCGTCGTCTATGTATTCACTGTTAATTGATTCACCGTAATTCTCTTCCTCCGAGTCACAATGCATTTCATCTTTGACATCAACAGTATCTGGTATATTGCTCTGTGATCTCATCGTTTGTAGTTCATATATCAACATTTCGTGATTATTCATGTCTTTCATTTTCTCACTCTGGTCTTCATTACCGTTCGTTTTCTCAGAATCCTTCCCTTTATCTATAACAGCGTTAGCCTCATCTTTATTATTGTTTCTGCTAGCCAGAATCTCTGAAATAAGCATCTCTGTTACTCTAGAAGTCTTTCTTTCTAATGTGTTCTTATTAATATCCTCCTGTTCTTGGTCTTTTTCAGTTTTGGTTATAGTTTTTTCTTCTACTTGTAATCTGTCTTCAACTTGTGCTACATCTT
Organism: Danaus chrysippus; assembly: GCA_916720795.1. NCBI lineage: Eukaryota > Metazoa > Arthropoda > Insecta > Lepidoptera > Nymphalidae > Danaus > Danaus chrysippus. Next base: position 3,123,144 of record CAKASE010000077.1, on the reverse strand, counting down.
CGACAGTCGCGTAACACGCTTCACTGGCCGCCGTTTCAATAGGTTTTGCATCCACCGGTAATGAATACAGACCGACGCTCGGTTCCTTGTGTTGTTTTCTCGGTTCTGTGTTTGTTTTCTGTGCGGGAAGTTGTTTCATCGGTTTCAGCTTAGGTTTAGGTGACAGCGGTGGCGGTGGTGCTTTACGTAAAGGTAAGGTCTTTTCGGCGAAACTAGATGATTTCGATACCTTGCACTTGGTGTCTTGATCTAATTTATTAGACGTAGAAAGAGATCGGATTAATATTTGTCTACATGTTTTGACGGCTTTGGAGTTGAGAGATTCATTTGATTTATTCGACGTAGGTGATTGTATTGAGCTGCTGTCGCTGGAACTTCTCCTGGAGTTCGCTCCACTGGACTTCCTCTCGTCCGATGAAGAGCTCCGGTCACTGATAACGTCTTTAATGAATGACTTGACGCGCGCGAGTCCATTTTGTCGAGGCGACACGGTTGGTTTGATCGACGTCGTATTCCTGTCCAATGTTTTGGCCCTCGATGAAACATGGGTCATTTCATTTTTGGTGAAAGTGCGGCTTTTCAGCGTCGCTTTAGAATCCGCGACCGCTTTCCTCGTCTTCGCCAGAGCCTCGGCCACCATACTCTGACTGGGTCGCGGAGGAACAGGTGGAGGTCCTTTTATTTTCGTGGTCTTCATAGGTTGAGCGTTAGTATGTACCATCAGCATGCTTAAACTAGGCGTCACTCGGACAATACTATATCCCGAACACTATAGTATAATGAGCGTAGTTATATGAACATCACGTAAGTCACGCCATTCGCGTAAACACCAACACTATGCACGTCCGAACGCTCAAGAAGCGCAACACCGACTGAGGAGCGAGGACTGGCTATTCCGTAGTGCGCCCGACGGACGATGATTCAGGTTTGAGCATGCGACGAATTTGTCGCACCACTTTGTCTTTATGCATTAATGAATAACTGCGTGTCCATATCGATTACCGCTTTCAAAGTATACAATAAATATAATAACAAAACAACGGAGATATTCAAACAAGAGTATTCAATATCGTATCAATCACATAAACAATAGATTTAAAGAATCTTAAACAAGACAATTTAAGTATATCACTGTCTATAGACTGAGACAATAGGTTAAACAGCTTAGCGCGTGGTCGCCTCTTGTTTACTATGCGAACTGCCGGTCTCCGGGCGACACACGGCCATTATACGCTAGTTTTGAAAGTACTAAGTGACCTATTGTTTCATGAACATCACATTACGACCGCTTGTGAGAGGGAACTTTGATGCAATATTATAAACAATATATCGCTATTATGAAACATATTTGGTTTAGTGGTTTTAGGATAATGGGTGAGTAAAAAATTATGGTTTATGTTACAATCTACAATTGGCGAATTTAATATAATAATTATTGAGTTTAAAATCATTTGTCGTCAAATATAGCGTCTTACTCAACTGTTTCACTGTTTTATATTAATAATAATCATTTTTTATTTCAAGGTCTTTAGAAAAAAATTATCTGTTATGCGCGTATTTCCCATTACAAGTGTAATGTGTTTCGTATTAGTGTTATTTATATGAACGACGCACTTACTACTCGTATGGTTAAGTAATATTAAAAAAACGAATGCAATAAACAAGAGAGCGAGTTATTATCTGTTGCTTACTGAGATATTTAATTATTATAGACAATAATAACATTGTAATCTGTAAGCTTAAAATGTATTTAAAAAAATATTTTAGGTAGATCTATAATATATAGGCATTCCAGAAAAAGTACAAAATTTATGTATTCTCTACTAGTAATAAGCTCAACTTCTAGTAAGTTCAGCCATGTAAAGTCAATAAATGCTTTAAATCCGTATTTTAATTATTCCAAATAAAACTTTCATACAACATTATTTTTTGCCCGCAACTTCGTACTTACGGACTTCGGAACAAGGCTCATAGAGCGATGTGTTGAGAGACTTAAAACAATAGGCATGCTAACCAAACGCAACTATATCTTAGGTCACGTGACTACGCACACTTATACCCCTCAGGATTTAAACAGATTTCCGGGATGAATTAATGCTCATGTCTCATTCTGATGCCAGAACTATATTACGATGATTTTTTATCAATATCCGTTAAGTAGTTTTTACGTGAAATAACAACAAAAATCATTCATCATCATCCCTACATTAATATATGCATACAAACTCACAAAACTTTAGCAATTATAAGTATACTTAAAACTTATACCTAAGAATATTTAACACTAACGAATAAAGGTTCATAAAGAAGCTGATACCAGAAATTATATCCACATTTTTAAACATGTTTATTTTTTTTATGTATAAGAGAAAAGTTACAGTACATAAGATATTAAGTGTTCTTAAACATTATTTTGCCTTAAAACTTGAAAAAGTTAAACTAAATAAAGAAATTGCAATAAGATGTTTTATATAAGTGTCAATTTTTTTTCAAATCAATATATACTTGACACACCTGCAATGTTTTAAACACAACTATTTCTAGAATTTTATTGACAGAGATGTCTTAAATGTATTTTCATATTTTAGGTAATTCCTATTTATTAGAACCATTAAATATTTTTTAGTTCATATTTTGGTAAAAAACTCTTATATTTTCATATTCAATATTATGTACAAAATGGTTGTAATTGTTTATATAGATAAGTCGAAGTCTCTCTCTTTTAGTAATTGGCATTTCCTTTTAGATTTCGTCAATGTCATGTGGGAATAGGTTTTTTTCAAATTTGGTTAGGTAGAAAGAAGAGCTTTGACTGTGATGGTGAGGGATTTGTGAATGAACATGGTCGCAACTAGAAATTAAATACTTTAATATTTCTGAGATTGTTCTATGTGGGGTATCATATTCACAATATTCTACTGTCAAATTCAATGTTGTACCAATCAAATATTTCTTGACTATGTCCCTTCACCACCAGGTCACATTTGCAAACTAAACAAAAAATGCTCTTTTACAATCATAGATCTTTCTAATCTATTCTTAGAGGCATATTGCTTATAATTTTTGAATATTAAACTGAGCTTCTAGAGGGAAAAATTACAAATAAAAATGTGTTTTCATATGTTTTCAACATGTTAATATCAATGTAAATGTATATGAAATATTGTCAACTGTCTGAATGAAGTTTGACAATGAAAACTTGTAGTAATCATAAGGATAATCAGTAACTGGTCTATTTATTCAACACAGGAATATCCAATAATTAACTACAACTCTGAATTAATTAGTAAAATTGAATGTATTAATTAAACACTATATATTTTGAATATGAATTACAAGTATTGAAATTTCAGCTTCTTCCTATCTACACTGGAACTTCACTGACATACAAACTTATGTGTTTCTTGTCACAATGAAAGAAGAAGGAAACATAGAGTGTTATTTAAAGAACTAACTGATGAAAGTCAATAGTATTTATATAGAACTGTGATTATAAGAAACAATTGTTTTTAAAGTGACTCATAAATAACACCTGCTTGTTCATAATTATGACAATAATAACAGAGTTTTTATACATTATTAATGTAAAGAAACTAAGCAAAAAAACTTTATATCTCTATAATGACCATCACATTTATTGGATGAAATGCTTTACAGATTTTTTTTGCATAACAAAGGGGGCAAAATAGCAAACAATCTATCTGACAGAGGTTATTCCATTGCTTATGGACATCCAATAAAGTATTCTGCAGATGCATTGCCACCTTAGATTGTGGAAAAGGGTGGGAGATGGGAAATTGCAGATTATGTACAGCATTTCTAATTTATAAATAGTAATCAACTCACTTCACTTGTTGTTAAACTTCCAATCCTGTCTGCACATAGGACACTGCTGTTGAGGTTGTGAGTGTAGCCACTTCACTATACAATGTATGTGGAAGCAATGGGAACACGCTCCCCAGACCAATGGACACTCGTCACCAGGCAATTTGCAGTCCGGACAGCAACTATCGAAAGGCATACGACAAATGCCACAGTTATCGTCGTTAGCTATCCATCTCCAAGTAGCTACGCCAGTCCAACCTATGAAATTTTATTTTAATCGTTATATAATCTCATATAGCCAGAAAAACCAACGGCCTTCCAGAATTAAGAACTTAAGAAAAACAAAAGTTCCCAAGAAGCGGGAAAGGCTTGAAATTTTTACTTACTTTTAATAGTCACTTTCATAGCGCTTAGCGAACATATCGCAAATTGCAAAAGTAAGACTCAAGTTCGAAATAATAACGGATTTTAATTACTAGAAGAGATAATTAACAAAGATTATTAACATAAAGCATAAACACAATCGATTAAATGTCGTTGGCGGTGAATTTGACATTTCTTTCATAAAATATGGTGTGAACTGTGACGTAAGCCTTATACGTTAATGATTTTATTTCTACGTTCTTATAAAAATATAAATTCATTTATTTTTCGAATGGAAAATGTTACAGCAAAGTCAAAAAATAACTGAAAATAGTCCTACAAATCGTTAAATAATCATAATCAATAATATTATAAACTATTTAGAGTAAGATCTAAATTGGATTATAATATACAAAACGATTTACCTAAACTTTATATAAAACTATAATATTTATATAATATATAATTTGACATAGAACTCTTCTGAAAACACAAATACGTTCCGTTATTTCCTCTACAGTATAAATGAAAAGCACCCAGTCAATATCTTGTCAAATCCTTGAACGGATTTTTGAAGTTGTCAAAATTTTGACAACTCAATATTAATAAATGTTCTGTGAATACTGTTTGATGTGTTGGAATTATTTTTGAAAGGAATATTTAACTTTTTTCTAGTGCAATTAATATTTCAACTAGTTTGTCAAATTACAAATAATCGATAATGACTACGTTTGATTCTAAATACGATGTAAGTCTTAGCGAATATGTTGATCCTAGTTTTTGTACTGTTGATTTTGTTTCTTATAATGATTATATTAATTAAATGAATTTGAATCTATACATTCCTTCGTTAATCAGTTATATTTCCTGGAGCTTACAAATCTTTGTTCACTTAATTATATCTATTCTCCGTTGAAATAGTTTCTGAATATATAATTATTATCAACAATAAGTGAATATCGTATTCTTGTTATCATCATAAATATGAAATATTATACGAATTTCAACAAACAAGTTTCTACGTTACGTTAATAAAGTACTAAAACTCTGTTAACAAAGTACATTAAAATATCTGCCCACAAAACATTGTACAAATATAATCAAACACACACAAAATATAATTAATGTTGTAATTGAGATATGCAGTTTATAGAAGGAAAATTTTCACTAGCTCTTCACTTTAAATCTTTGCAATATTAAGATTTAAGGTAATAATATAACAAACAAACAAGGTAATTTTTATTTAATGATTAAAATATCTTCCAGATGTTTCCGGCCGGTGATGTGGGTGTGGTTGAAGGTGAGATGAACATTCCATCTCATGGGGGTCAAACCGGTGATAGCATGGAGTTTAACACACTTGATGAACCCATCAAGGAAACATTTGTTAGTATTTTCACCTTAACATTACTTCAGTGCCTATAATAATATAATTAATAATGCATATATATCTTGGTTTAAATACAGTCAACACTCAAGACTTCCTTATCAGAAATAAGTTATTTTAATAGATGTTTAGTTTAATATCTGTATAGATTAATTTATCAGTAGAATAGTTATTATAGTTACATATAATCTTTAATTGAAAAACCAAATAGCTTTTCTGTTGTAAAAGGACTATTTTTCGATATATTTATACTTTCATTAGGTTTTCCAAAGATCAGGCTTGCCATAAAGTAGAAGTCGGTAGAGTACTAGGTAGATACTTGATACTGAGTGTACTTGGTGGGTTCTTTGACACTTATATTTGAATGGTTTGAATGCTGAGTATACTGTCTCTAAGAAAAACAATTTATTTAGATAGATATAATTAAAACAACAGCATTAAATAAAAAGTATATATTTCTCATTTATAAAATTATTGATAATTGCAATTAATAAAATCAAAATTGGACTAATGAATGAGTAGTAACAAGAAAAAATAAAGAGATTGGCAATACAAATCGAAATTTGATTACAGAGTTAGTTGCTTGGCCGAATTCCAATTGATAGAAACATTTGCTGAGTAAAACTTTGTATTCATTATTTGACCAGTGTTTCTTGGCGCATCTCTACCATAAAGGAACTAAAAAAATGGATAAAACAATATAATAAATTGCATAGTATAGTAATTGTAACCATAGTTTCATTTAAATATATGATCTTAGACATCATTTTTAACATATTTTTGTTCTTTTTTTAGCTCAGAGATCTCAGAGCTGTTGGTAACAAATTTTATCATGTCCTCATACCTAGAGAAAAGACCAGTCTTTTAAAAGAATGTAAGTTGTTTTATTTTAACACTTATTAAAACTTTTAATTTAAATATAAGTATATAAGTATGTGTATATGTCAACTTTTTGTATTAATTAGTTGCATCATTATTATTTTATTAGCTGTTAGCTGCTTTAATAGACAATTATTACATATATTTATATGTACTTACTTATACAAGGTGTGTTATCCGCTTGCTTGGTGTATCATAAAATCAAGAAGTTTAAAATGTTTATTGCTAACACCCCCTAATTATTATTGAGTAAGAGTTATTCTAAAATTCGCTCCTAGAGAACTTCAACGGGATCTGTAGGAATTCTATTAAAATTTTGAGAATTTAGGAGCTATATTTTAAAAATGGGAATTTTTCATTGTCAATACCCCTGCAACAGTTCTTGTAAGTAAAATTTCATAAAATTCGTTCCACCAAATTTCAACTGTCTATACCTTATGGTAGTAGACATATCGTGATGAGTCCATATATCAGTGGAAATCCTTTACATACATATAACATACATAATGAAAGTTAGATTTAATGAGCAAAATAATATATAAAACTTTTAATCAATATTACAGGGGATCTGTGGGGACCGTTATTACTTTGCACATTCATGGCCACAATCCTCCAAGGTTCAACGGAAATTGCTGACAATTCCAATGACGGTGGGCCGGAATTTGCTGAGGTCTTTGTCCTTGTATGGATAGGAGCGGCTGTTGTCACTCTCAACAGCAAATTGCTTGGCGGCAACATGTATGTATGGTATCTATTAAACTTTAGTTAGGATCAGTGGCGGCCGGTAGGTAATCGAACCGGTGGTGCACTTTACGATAATATTAAAATTAGAAAATGCAACAAAACATAACGAGATGTCAATCATGGCTCAATTCGTCATACATCGGGTGCTCTCGGTAATCCTCGGCCGCTCGTGCGGCGCTCGAAAACCGACTCATTACTCGGTACATTTCTATGAACGATCTTTTGTTTCACGCGTCAGGCGTATGTATTCCTATCTCATACAAGATGTATTAGTAGTCCTCGTGCACTCGCCGAAGCGCACGATACGAGTTTAGTTTAGCGCTCAAACTTTTTGATACGTTTTTATATGTTTAAAAAATAAATATTAAGAGACGAAACCTCTTAGCATTCAATGGATTCACCGTGCGGGTGCCGGGTCCATCGCGTTGCAGGGAGAGGAGCTTCAATAGTGCCTGGGACTTGCGACCCAGGTGTAGGTTTAAGGGGCCCCTCAACTAACGCGCGTTATACGCTCACCTCCACTGTCCAAGTTCCTCTCCCTACCTACCTACTAAGGCTGCCTTCGACGTACGTTCCAAGAATGAATTAATGTTAGTTCTGGACAGGCCCAAGTCTTTTAGTAGGTTATAGAGAGATTTAGCTGTTATACCTCTCGCTCCCACCTCTACCGCGTACAAATCAACGACGAACCTATTTCGAGTTAGTTCGTTAGTGAGCTCGTAATACTTATTGACCTTGATGGCATGGTCTTTGGGGACGTTGGTTTCCCAAGGCACCGTAAGCTCTATCATCACAATGGTAATTTATCAATAATGATGATGTAATATTTTGTAATTTTTAAATCTTTTGAATTGGTGGTTCAGCGCACGAGTGCACTTAAGATACAGCCACCACTGGTTAGGATAGTCATACAATATTTACTAAAAGAAGTATGATATCCAATTTTCTTTACAAATATTCACAAAAGTTAATTATGTAATAATTAGTCATTGTGTTTATGAATTTAAACTTCTAAAAGACAGCAGTGCAATTATATAGTAATAAAATATTAATAATAAGATTAAGTAATGAACACTAGAATTAAACACGGAAACTTTGCCATTTTGTTGCCATATAAGACTTTTTACAATGTATGGGGTACCACATATACAGGGTGACTGGTAAATTACTATCAATATTTAAGGAGAATACTCGGTACATGATTCTCATTCGAATTATGTAAAAAAATAGGTACTTAGTTTTTGACCAAATTTCCGTATAAATAAATAAAGTGTGGACACGTTCCAAGTGTGGACGCGTGTGGCGGCGTGCTGATACAATACCACGCCGCCGCACGCGTGTGTGTGTGTGTGTATACCTAATCTGTAGTGTTCACACGATGCGTAGTTAATTACATAACTTTTGGTCAACTTTACTTAGAAGTTTATTAATATTTATGTTATATTAATTTTTATTTTGTCATATATGATCGTCAAATATCACGTCCTCAAGTATCGATAGTAATTCACCAGTCACCCTGTATAAAAAAATATAGTTGGTAACAAAAAAATATTTATTTTTAATATACATTTTAGACAATGAATTCAAACCAATTCCAATTCAACTTTAAATCAGATTTAGAAGGTATCGAGAATTGTCGCCGATATATTGTGAGTGTTTTCTTTATAAATGTGTTTAAAGCATGTATTATTTCTGTTTCAGATCATTTTTCCAGTCGGTCTGTGTGTTGGGATACTGTTTATGTCCGATCGCTATATCTCTTGTTGTATGTCGCATCATACTTTTCACGACACAGAACTCATTCCTCTTCTTCCTAAGACTTGTTATATCTATGATCGGATTCGCTTGGGCTACTTTTGGTAAGTATATTTTTTTCATATTAGTTCATAGACAAGGTAATCATATATGCTTATAGGTACTTGAATAAATTGTTGGTTATCATTTTCAAGTAACTTATATTTAAGTTTAAATTACTGGAAACCTTTAGTGATCTTAAATGGATATAATTCAAAACAATGTTTATTTTTCAAGATAATTTATGTTTTAATTTTTGTAGCATCTGTGGAATATTTTTAATTGTAATTTATTAGTTTTGAGTTATAGATGATAAATAAATAGCATATTAAAGACATAATAGAGTAAAACATTATGATAGTTCTTTTTTTATATAAATCTTTTTTTTCAGCGGCAACAAAATTCCTCGGTGACAGTCAACCAGAAGGAAAAAAAGGTCTAGCAGTATTTCCTATATGTCTGTTCTATTTCATACTCTCCTGGCTCGTCGTGTCGCACAATAACGTTTAGATTCTTAATAATAGTTATATGAATAGAATAATTTGTGAATAATTATTAGCTAAGTCAATAATTAAGTTTTCTAAACGCTACATGATGTAATCTATTTATTTAGTGTTGCTCTATTTAAAATAATAATAAATGTCCAAATGATTATTGATGTGGACGACATTTTTGATTTATTTTACATTCCATAATAATGTATCAATTTATTGATGGTGACTTTTGTACATACGAATAAATAAAAAGAACTGTTTTACGTCTGTTGTAAATTTTATTGAATACATTCAAAAACATATAGTGTATCTAAAAATACGTATAATTCGAGATATTCAGTACGCGATGGCATATTTCATAATTTTTTGGACTAGCATATTGAATTTAGATAAAAATAAACAAATATATTTAAAATAATTTAAGGAACTAATGCGAAAAGTATTTAATTCTATTCCAAATATATTACAACAGGTTTTTATTGTGTTCAAGTAATGTGGATGTGAATTTACAAAGAATTCTTTATAAACACGAGTCAGTAATCACAATGATATAAAATATTTGGTGTATGATAAAATAGCTGCTACGAAAAACTACTCTACTTCATTAAAATAAATACAACCATCTTAGAAGATATTTTACTTAAATAAATATTTTTTGCGAAAATAATTCACATATATGTACGTCTAAAACATCTAACGGCTACAATGATTAGGATTTAGAAGTTATACAATATTAATAAACTTACATACCAAGTTTTCTGTGCAGGAGAGACTAATAATTGAATTTGGGTTCTCATGAAGCCTTAAATTATAATATCACTACTCTATCACATATGATACTGTCTACTCAAACATCCTCACACGCCATACTAAACTAACATATAAATATTGTTAAACTACCACAAACTCAATACAACGATCGATTAAATAAAAATTATATAAAAAAAAAAATTTTGGTAGAAAATTTCAGACTTGATTTAGGGTTGTAGAGATGTTAAAAAATTTCTAAACGTCAACTGACATGTTAAGTTTCCGAACGTTAAAATCCAAATGGCGTTAGTTTTAATTGGATTCAGATCCGCTTGAAGATTTTTCTGGAGTGCAGGGCGGAGTGTGTCGAGGGGATCTTTTAGGTATTTGATAGGACATATGCATTTGAATAGTATCGCGAGCTAATCTGGCGTTTTTGTATGTGAGTGAGTTGGCTCTAGGCTTGCGATTAGAGAAATGTCGTTCTACCCACTTTAACATGGCGAGCACTGAATCCGTTGATGACAGACGGCGTTCAGCTGACGTTTTCGTTATAGTTGATGATGCTATACGGAATGTAGCCGCCATGCCTTTCAGAGCCTGTTAATTAAAAATATAATTTTAAATAAAACTAATATTTTTTGGATGTACTACGCGACTTATTTTTCATAAAAAAACGTTTCGGCTACTTTCCATCAACCGTGATCACATTAACATCTCATCTGCCCGTTATCACGGTCGCTGAAAAGTAGCCGAAACGTCTAGAGTATGTAGTTTTTAATAAAAATAAAGTAGCGTTGTATATCCAAAAAATATTATTTCCATTTTAATAAATATGATAGAAGGAAATCATAGATCTCATTATATTATGATAATAATTTTCTACCATAATACTTGTATGACATTTGGCAGACCCTGGCTAAAGCTGGGAAATTGCCAGGAAGAAGAATACTTGTATGATACTAACCAGCATAGCGTCTTCATCGGTGACGTCATCACCAGCGTATATAACTCTGATGCGTTCACTCCAGTCCAAACCAAAGGCTGTTCTCAAGATGTATATGGACGCACGACCTAGAAAACATTATTTATCAGTTAATATACTGGTTATTATAATTTCTACAATATAAAATGCTTATTATATATATATTTACATATATTTCAACTGGATGAATTATCACATGTCTTATAGAGGTTTACTTAATGGGGTTTGAATCCTGCACGTGTCATAATAAGTTTCTCCTTATTTATTTTAACTTCAAATTGTAATTCCAAGGTAGAAGAAATACTTTCATCTGATTTTTTTCCTAAGCAAGATCCTAATAAGCTTAATGTTATTCATATATATTAATTTCTCCCTACCTTTATTCCACTGTACGGGCGGCCTCGCTTCTATGGCGCAATGTGCGGGGGCGGGTGTAAAACCTGCGGCAGTTATTAGTTTCTTAGCAGTATTAGCTAAAGCCGCCCTTTTAGCTAGAGGAGTTTCCCGGAAGTGGAAAGTCAGTAGAGCTCCTTTATTTTCTACCCAAGCTCCATCTCGACACACCTGACACAAAACATCATTGAGAATTACGCACGAAATATTTTCTTAAGTTAGACTTTAATTATGGGGAAATTTTAAAACTTTATTATAATTCTATAACAAAAGATATTAAATTAAACATATATTTAAGTATTTCGTAAATAAAAATTATATATTTGTAGGTATAGGATAATATGTATGTTTATGTATAGAATGTAGTTATTTAGTAGAAGTAGTTTTTGCAAGTTGAAACAGCAATAAAGGCTAATTTTATTTTTATTTAATATATATTTGCAGCATATATGGATATTTGTTCCTTTTTCACTGAAATTATTAACAGATTTTGATGAGACACCCCAGTTTAACAACATATGGCTTATAATTTATTCAACAATTCCATGTATTTTCATTAGTAATACTAAAGATGGCGCTGTCAATTACTAATTAACTTATTATGTATTTTATGTAAGTATGCATCATAAATTTCTCTCTAGAATCAAAGCCTTAATGAACGCGATTGAAGACATATTGAAGGCATAAAATAGGTTAATAATATATTTAGATAATATAAATTAAGCAATACTTTGTATAGATGAAGGATTGGGTAAGATATTAAGAGAATTGTTTCATATTATTACTAACCTGTTCTTGCAACGCTTTGAGTAGATCAACAACTTTGTCTTGTAGTTCCATAGGCATGGGATGCACGAACTTACTGCCGTCCGGGTGTAATATCTCTAAGCCGTGATTACCTGCGTAAGTGATGCCCTCTATACCGACCTGAAAACAGAAATAATCACTAATAATTCAAGTGAAACTTCTTATGCGACTTCTAATAAGGTTGCGTTAAATGTTTAACGCTTTACGCTTCTAGGGGAAGATAAAAAGACACACCAATGAAGCAAGTAGGAAAGAAACAGAAATGCCTGTGGTATTTTAAATATGCAAAGAAATAAATAGTGTGAGCGTCGTGAAATTAGCTTAAATACGTACTTGTTACTCTATGTTCATTTATTTTTAACGTTGATATTTTTGAGTTTGATTTTGATACACATACAATGTAATAGTTTAGTATTTAATTTTCAAATTTATTGGTTAAGATTTTTTTTTAAATATGAACTTTCCTTTTTTTCGCGCGGAGGGACTTCAAGTACTATGTTTTTTATATATTATCAGTGTCATTAAAATGATCAAAACAAATTAGCTAAAATACCGACAAAAATACATAAATATCTTGTGGTGATTGCACACTAGCTTTGAAACAAATATTAAATAAATAAAAGTAATGGGGGTATAGCGATAAATACATTGACTTTTTATATTGTTGATGTTTAATAGGAAAATCGGCCAATGGGCGTGTTATGCAAGAGATACGGAGACCCAATTGGAGGTGTAATGACCGTGATATGACAATATAAATATTTTTATTCATTGATAAGGAGGTCGAGGTTCAATATATATCTTTATATTGCAAATTGACTGAGATTTTTTTATTCAAAATATTTTGTTAATATATCTCAACGGTTTTTCTATGCAACTTATTGGATAGAAAGAATGGTTAATTAAATATTTATCTAGCTTTAAAAAAACAACTACAGGTTAACAATTAGCTTAATATAAAGTAATTAATATCATGAAAGTTTGCTCATTTAGCTAAATCGACCTACTATAGAAATGAAACGTTTTATTACTAAAACAATATTCAAGAGAGTTAAAATTTTGTCCTATTTATCTGATATCGAGACAGAGCTCTACTGTTCCCACAAGTTTCTTTGCCAAAAATTGTCTTATATAAATATTAGTTTTTAATGATATTCGTCAAAAGTTGACAAGTGATTTCAACTTTACTACCCTACAATAAGTTACAAAATACTTAAACCATTATTATCTTCACTACTGTGTGATTTAGCAAAATCTATGTCAATCTTAGCAATATTTTGGTTTAATGCTCACCAATCTAATACATCCGGCAGCTAAAATACCATTTAATATAAACAACAGGAAGAAGATTAAATTTTATAAAATCTTTTAACGTATTTTTCGATACAAATAATAGTATTTGAATAAAATTATATATTTGTATGGAAATATGAATTAATTAAAAACGATAATGTCTCTAAGAGTCCGTCAGTGTGTAGGTACAATTGTTATCTTGTGCAAACATTATAATAATCTTCGCCTAAATGTATCGTGACCCACATGACTCAAACGTAGGTACATTTGCATCATTTGTATTATTTTTCCTCGTCTTATCACACCACAATTACTTTGTGATAATTGTGGAGATTCTTATTCAAACTTTCGGCAACAATTCAATGTTTCCTGATGTTGTATGTAAGTTATTATAGAGCCCATTTTGAGAATATTAAATATATGACGTCATCAATGGCCTATTAATTCAGATGTTAGTAAAAGCATGTATTTTTGTTTATGGCAGTATTATTTCTAGTCAATCATCCCTACTAATATTATAAATGCGAAAGTAACTCTGTCTGTCTGTCTGTCTGTTACGCTTTCACGCCTAAACCACTGAACTGGTTTTAATGAAATTTGGTACAGAGATAGAGTAGACCTTAAGAAAGAACATAGGATAGTATATATCCCAGACTTTTGAAAGGTTCTCTTGGAAACGCGATATAACCGAACTCCACGCGGGCGAAGCTGCGGGCGAAAAGCTAGTAGATTGTAAAGGATAGCAAGACTTGGCTGAACAAAATTACTTCCCTAACTACGAGATACAGATTAAATAAAAAAGTATAGTGTGATTTTCATTCTATACCTATTTTGATATAAGAAATTACGAAAATCATTAATGAATTATTTAGTTTGATATGCAAACACATATGTTATTTATTTATCAAGATAGTTCTCACCATTTCCTTGACGTTGTTGACGTTTCTACCGGAAACGATAGCTATATATACGTCAGCCATATTGGATAGTCTTTGTAAAGTATTCTTTGTTTCAAGCGGTAGTTTCGCGAGGTCCGGATGTGGCGCTATTGGAGCCAGGGTCCCATCGTAGTCTAGTAGTAAAGCCAATTTCTGGGTGTAGCCAATGTATCTAGAATTATATAATAACACCATGTATATGAAATGTAATATAATCTAGCAGAGTATATGAATATTGACGAAATAATTTAGAGGAATTGATGATTGAAGTGTATGGTCATTTATATAGGTTAGTATGAGAATAATCAACCATATATGTATTTTTTGTTCACATTACTATCAGTCTTATTTTAGTTGTTACAACGAGTATGTTTATAACAATTATACGTTGTAAATACGAAAAATATTAGTTTTATTTCGACACATCTGTTTATGAATTACGTCAAACTATCCGTACGTAGTGTCGTTCGTGCTAAGGTACTCACTTGGATAGGTATTCGTCGAAGTCGTCAATAGTAACGGGCTGCATGGAGGTGGCTCCGATATCATCAGCTTCTTCTTCTAATGAGTCCATGGCTTTAAGGAACGCCTTCATCCAACTGTCCACGTCGTTTTGTTGTTCCCGTCGCCTTAGATGATTCATACGAACAGTACGCTCGTCTTCTGGCATTATCAACGCCCTGGAATATATGGATATTAAATGTATTAACGTTGATATCCCTACTTATATTATAAATGCGAAAGTAACTCCGTCTGTTACGCTTTCACGCCTAAACCACTGACTGATTTTAATGAAATTTGGTACAGACATAGAAATGACCTTGAGAAAGAACATAGAATAGTTTTTATCCCAGACTTTTGAAAGGTTCTCTTGGAAACGCGATATTATTTGGAGTTTGAATTATGTAAAGGATAGGAAATTTTATGAAAGGAAAACAAAGGGAAATATTACTTGCAATATACATAGTTGGGATGTGATTGAGAATATGAACTTCAGTATCTTTAAACATTAATCTGATTAAGTTCTAGTTAGTGAATAAGCATTATGTGTCTTACATATGATTTTAATTCAAATTATCTAGACATTTGTTTGATAGACGTAAATATTTACCTGTGAATAACTTCAGCGGCGTCGTCTAGCTCGTACGGGTTACATATCAGAGCTTCGTGCATCATCTCACCAGCGCCAGCGAATGGTGACACTATCAATACACCAGGAGGCTTCTTTATCTGGCAGGCCACGAATTCTTTGGCGACCAGATTCATACCATCCCGTAGCGGAGTGACGAGAGCTACGGCGGCATCACGATAGAAAGCGGCAAGTTCATCTTGACCCACGCAACCGTATATGTACCTGGAAAAACACCTTTAATACATACGAAATACGAGTTATGTCAAGTATATAAAACTAGCGCCCCGCGGTGTTATTCCTGTTAAAGTAGCCTATATGTTATTCCTGGATATCAGCTTCCTGTATACAAAATCTTATCAAAATCGGTTCAGCCGTTTGAGCGTGAAGAAGTAACAAACATACACTCAGAAACTTTCGCAATTATAATATTAGTAGCATAGTATATACCTTATTGGTGACCAGTTCGGTGTGGTGAATCTTCCGTTTATTCTGCCGACTAATTGATCCATTTCTTCCTTTAAGTCCTGGTATTCTTTGACGTCGGTTCTCGATGGAACTGAGATCTGTAGTAAAACAACTTCCTCTCTATGTTCTGGGTGTTTTTCAAGCAGTCTCTCAAAGGCTTTCAGTCTGTGTACTAAGCCTTTGGTGTAATCCAATCTATCTACACCCAATAAGACTTTCTGGTTCATAAATAGGACTGGTTTTGCATTCTGGGCTAAAGAGACAAATCGGTCGAAGGGCACGCCGATAGGTAACGGCCGCACGCAAATAGTACGACCTCCTAACTCAACAAGAAGATTCTTCCTATCGACTCGGCAACCTAAATTTCTCTGGCAACAATCTATGAAGTTCAAACAGTAGTCAGTTATGTGGAAGCCGACCATGTCGCAACCTGGAAACCAGAATTCCTTAATTAGGTGTAAAATTTTAATGCGTACTTAAATTTAGGTGTAAATCTACTCACCCAAGATTCCTTGCAAGACTTCATCGGACCACGGGAACAGTCTGAATATATCCCAAGGAGGGAAGGGTATGTGTAGGAAAAATGCTAGTTTGCATCTTATTTCGTCTTCTTCCGCTCTTTGTCTGATCCAATTAGCCGCTAACATCAGATGATAATCGTGAACCCACACTATGGGCGGGGAATTGCCGCTCTTTTCCTTGCTGTCTTTTAAGAGTTTAAGCGCGTAGATGGTCTTTTCGGCGAATTGCTCATTGATTTTCGAATACGCTCGCCAATGATCCGCGATGAAGGTGGCCCGGTCCGGCATAGAGTGGAACAACGGCCAAAAAGTGCCATTGCAACATCCATTGTAGTAGCTGTCAAATAATTTCGGTTCCGCGTGAATGGCCACGATCTGGAATTATTTTTATTCGTCATCATTTGCCAAAGAAATTTACATTATACAGGGTGACTGGTGAATTACTATCAATATTTAAGGAGCATACTCGGTACATGATTCTCATTCCAATTATGTAAATAAAATAGGTACTTAATTTTTGACCAAATTTCCGTATAAATAAATAAAGTGTTGACACGTTCCAAGTGTTCCAAGTGTGGACGCGTGCGGCGGCGTGCTGATACAACACAACGAAGCCGCACTCGTATGTGTGAGTGTGGGTGTATACCTAATCTGTAGGGTGTTCACACGATGCGTAATTAATTACATAACTTTTGGTTAACTTTACTTAGAAGTTTATTAATATTTATGTTATATTAATTTTTATTTTGTCATATATGATCGTCACAAATCACGTCCTCAAATATCGATAGTAATTCACCAGTCACCCTGTATATGTAAACTCTTTGCTCTGATCTATTTGCTGAAAATGTGACGTCATTGGTTTATCCTTAATATTGACAACAAGCATTATTTGCATTTGTTAGTATTAGCTTAACTTTATTCATCATTATGTAATATTTTATGTTTATATAAATTTGTATCAGCTCATGAGTTTTCCTGTGTACATGTTTGTTGAGTTCAATAAATAAACTGCAAGTCTTTATAAATTGTAATGGGGATATTATTCTTAAAATATCTTATCTGATAATTGTTTGAGTAATTTTCTGTTATATAAGTTTTCCATATCAGTTATTTGCAAAGGAAAATTACAATGGAAAATATAGATAAGGTGGTGCAAAGAAACTTAGCTTTCAGTTTCGTTTGTGCATGAATAATGCAACTGAATATTAATTTCATTCACAAAAGTCGCAATAATAGAAGGAAGGTATTTTTAAATATGGCCTTCATCGATGCAAAGAATAATGACAGAAATGACTTGAGTTTACTAACGGAAGGCTAACGGGTTGACTGTGACTATTTATAACAAATTTTTTTAAAAATGACGTTCGGTTTAATTCTGCTGAAGTTCGAGGTGCTAAGGCATCAAGGTAAATCTGTTAAAAAATACTATTCTAAATGAAAATAAGTATTTATTCTCTATTAAATATAATTAATAATTATTTCATTAATTGTAGAGCATCACGTGAGAGTTACGGTGATAAAGTTATAGGTTACGGTCAACTTAATCGTAAGAATGGTATTTGTGTTTTAAGAGGACGTGTGTGTCCAGAACACCGAGTTCGGAGTAAAGCTTACTCAGTTACTCTAACTATCAATGAAAAATTAAGAAGAAGAATAATAAAAGTAGAATTAATAAAATGTTATTATAACATTATAAAAAACCAAAATAACATATACTTTAAAAATTTAAATGTAGTCTGATACAGAACCTAGAATGTTATAAAATTATGAAAATATCTATTAATTGAATTCCAATTATTAGACAAACATACATATACAGGGTGACTGGTGAATTACTATCAATATTTAAGGAGAATACTCGGTACATGATTCTCATTCCAATTATGTAAAAAAAATAGGTACTTAATTTTTGACAAAATTTCCCTATAAATAAATAAAGTGTTGACACGTTCCAAGTGTTCAAGTGTGGACGCGTGCGGCGGCGTGCTGATACAACACCACGTCACGACACGCGTATGTGTGAGTGTCAGTGTATACCTAATCTGTAGGGTGTTCATACGATGCGTAATTAATTACACAACTTTTGGTTAACTTTACTTAGAAGTTTATTAATATTTATGTTATATTAATTTTTATTTTGTCATATATGATCGTCAAATATCACTTCCTCAAATATCGATAGTAATTCACCAGTCACCCTGTAGATTTACTATTTAATCGCTTTGAATTATCAATTAAAATTTTTTTAATGCTACGATTCTAAAGGTTATGATTTGGAGCCCAGGTGAAAAAATTAATTACTGAACTATACTTATTCGATTTATACACTTAGATAAATAATAATTAATAACAATATTATTATGAATACTTACAACGAAATGATCTTCACAACAAAAAAAAATTGATTTTGTTTTTGAATAATCTCGGTGCACTGCTTGAAACCATTTCTTTCGACGTTTTTCGTCTTGTGGAACATTTAAAAACATTTTTTCAGGAGTTGTTTTTGTAGTACTTGTACAGAATGGTACAAAACAAGAGCGATAACTTTTGAGTTTTAACATTTTTGATTATTTAACAAAGTCAACAGAATTTACTAGATAAAAAAACTCAAAACACTGTACTAATTATTATATCTCTGTATGCTACAATGAGCAAAAACTAACATTGTGACGTCACACGCGCTCGGGTTTATTCGCGAGCTGTCGGCGGATCTTCGGTACTGAATTTAAAATTTAATTTTTATTTTGAAATAACTTTTTAATTATTGCAAAGAAAAAATAAATAAAAATAGTTTTGTTATAAAACTTATATATGATCTTTCCATTTATCACAAAAAAAAAATATATTCAAAAACCCAATTGCAAAAACTCTTTGGAAGAACATTTATCTTAAGCGACTTTGGTGGGTTTTTATGTGATCAATCTAAGTACCAAATATTTTAAGTTCTTTCATATTAAACATAGATTATTGACATTCATAAAAAAAAATTGACTTTTCATTGTAGATGCGAAGTATTAAAAAAGACTGCTTTGAATTAATATAACATGATATTTTATATACCACCAAATACAAAGCAAAATGCTAAGGGAAGGACTTGCATTAAAACTCTAAAATATATATTTTTTAATATAATAGTTATTTACGTACAAAAAACTAATGTCCTTTCGAAAGACTACTTTTGAGACATCCCTACTAATATTATAAATGCGAATGTAACTCTGTCTGTCTGTTACGCTTTCACGCCTAAACCACTGAACTGATTTTAATGAAATTTGGTACAGTCATAGAGTTGACATTGAGAAAGAACATAGGATAGTTTTTATCCCAGACTTTTGAAAAGTTCTCTTGGAAACGAGATATAACCTAATTCAATGCGGGCGAAAACCTAGTTGTAAGATATTTCACAACGAATACATAACGTCTCATAGTAATTAATAGGAAATATAAAAACGATTAATACATATGATGATAGATTAATGTTTTATGACATTATGGTTCATATGAATCGACTGTATCGATTTATAATGACTTGGAAAACGTCGAGAACTTCATATGGAGGAAACTTAAATAAAAGAAAATTAAAAATTAGTGAAATTTTGTATCTAATAACTTTAATGTAAGAAACAAGCTTATGACCTTGTCTTCGTCAAATTTTTTTTGGTATTCGAAACAGAGAAATTAAAAATTAATGATGTATTATTGTCACGTGCCCTCAAATATGACACTACAAAAAGATGTTGCTTAAGGCAATACTTGAATTTTTTAAGCATAACATAAATCTACACGTACATCATTGGAAAGTTTTACTTATAAAATTAAGAAGTTTTATTTTGGTTATAATCGCATTTATAATATTAGTTATACAAAATAGTGTGTCTTAACACACACACACACACACAATATATGTATATATGTCCTATAAAATGAGACCTCAGTAATGAGAAAATCTCTCTACCCAATTACATTTCTAACGTTGTAGTTACCTGTAATTGCCTCTAATAATGTCCTATGTATTTGACATAATTAATAGTATAAATGCGAATATTATCGGAATTTATAAATAGGTTTATTTTTCATGCTAAATGGGGCAACCGAGGAGACGGTCTACCTGATGTAGGTAGTTCAATAGGCCATGGACATCCGCAACATAGTTTTGCCACTTTAATTTAGGGAGATGGGGGAGGAAAAGTAGGAAAGGGAAGGGAAAATTATTTATTTAGCAAGTATTGTTGATACAAACCTTATCTGAGAGCAGACCAGCGGTCGGCGTTTTGTCCTTGGGGTCTGATTCCGGTATTTTTTCATTGGGATTGTCCAGATGTATACCCGGCCAGCCCACCCAAATACCTTTGCCCCTTATAACTACGGGCGCTACAGCTGTGACGAGGCCACCAGCGCTGGTTAAGATAACACGATATTTAAATAACATTACGAGTAAAATATATTAAAAGACTAATCCCTACTAAAATTCAAATTTATTTCCAGTATGGAAGTTCAAGATAAGGGACTTATACTAATTTTGTTGGTAAAATTTTATGCTTTTTTATAATCTTTTTCGCTTTTTTTGGATTAATTCTGACTAAGATTAGCTTTTTATATAGATAGCATTGGTGTTATATAAATTGCTATTGTTATTATCTAACAGGCCATTAGAAACCTTTTAGCACCAATTCAAGCGTCGTACATCGTTAAGTACCCATTACTAGAATATATCCGTATGTTTTGCCTCGACGACATATTAAATGTACATACACACACTCACACACACATACACGTAATATGTATATACATATACCGTAAATAATATTCAAACACAATATAATATAAAATTAAACAAGAATTTGTATTTAAAAGTATTTATATTAGCTTGTGTTTTTTGCAATGAATTAAAAATGGCGGCAAATTTTGCTTGACTTTCGTGATTTTTCTTAATTTTAATAAGTTTGCTATACCTAATTTATGCTTTTTTTCTACTAAATTGTCGTGTTATTTGTCAATGTTACATAATTATATTATCTTCGAGTAAGGTCAACTTATAAATATTAATACATATAATTTATCGCTGGCAGTTATAAAGTTAACAGATATATTTTTCTTTATAACAACTAAACTTTTAAGACTTAGTTAATTCCTATGCATTTCTGTACTTGGATTGGGATATAAGCAAAATAATATTTCTGAGATCGAAGTTTTATTCAAAAAATATATTTTTTTTACTATCAAATACGAAAATTCAGTTTTGATGTAAAGTGATCGTCAAAATTCTTAGATTTTATGACAATGGACAGACAAAAATTTATTTATAAAACGAAATAGTTTTCTTATACATATATGACAATAAATTTTATTTTGCTCTACATAAATTATTTGAAATATTATACTTATAAGTGTAAACATATTTTATTTAGATATAGACTTATCATACACTTATAATTATATATGATGATTTTATTATTTCGATTGCTAAAAGCTTTAAGGTTAAATGAAAATCAGGAATAGTTAAATCAAATAAAAAAAATATTTTTCTACAAGGATATCATTTAAAACTTTCAGGAGATAATACTGTGATAAGTAGATTAAAGTTTTATTATATTAAACCAAATATACCAGCTTTTGTATAATTTATTTTAATATTTAAATATAAAATTAAAACTTATCCATATTAAAACAGTAGTTTTAATAAGATAATCACCTCATATAATAATCATACGGATTTCTCTTATATTTAAAATATAAAAAATAGACAAAATTCTCATCCTAAAATGTACAAGGGCGTGGTTTTCCATTTCACTCGTGAAATAATATCAATGAAAAACTTCTCAAAATTATTTACAGACGTGACCTTAGAGCTTAGACTACAATCGTAAAGAAATAAAAACCAACGCCATATTATTTACCATAAGTTTTGTCAATAAAGGCTTACGTTTTTCTTAAGAATTGGTGTATAAGTTATTTAAAAGCAACATATTGTATTGTAATACATTTGTATTCTCACTTCAAGTACAATTATCACAATTACAGCATGTAACACACAAACGCGAACAAATATTGCCTTCCAAGATCAAGGTCTGCTTGCAAAACACTACTAACAGATGACTATCAGATAAAAAAACATATTTTCAATGGCCAGAATACCTATTCGAGGTCCTTTTAATATTAATGTAAGGAAATTATTAAATAATTATCGATTTATTTCTAATTATGTATATTTGTAACAGAATTCCCTTAAACGAACTATTGAACTTCGGGAATGTTCCCGAATAAGTATTATAAGTATGCAATATAGAGAATTGCATAAATAATTTTTGTGAATTCTATGACTTTAATGACCTAATAATAATAATACAATGCATAAATTAAATAAATAATAAAAATATTAAATTCATAAAACTCATTTTAAATTTTTATTCATATATTCCAGAATTTTCTGGTCACTTGCGAGATAAAAAGGACTAAATTCTATAGAAGGGGACTGATTTTATTATTTTTAGATCAGGTTTATTGAGTTACTGGAACTGCGAATCCTTAATATTATACACAATTACGTCCTAGAACATTCTCACACTACTAGAATATAAAGTATCTTATAATATCTTTCTACTGTACTCACCTGGCTTTTCTCTCTAAATCACCGGTTTTCTCATTTCTTTTTAAAACAAATGGTAGCCTGTTTGATACAACAATCATACTCCCCTTGCTATTGCACGTAGAGCGACTAACACTGTTTTGTGGCACATTCATGGTTTTTTTCATCGTTCCGTATCAACCAATCACAGTTCAGACACGACGCGTGTGTAACAATGGCGGTAAATTTAAATATTAAATACACGATATAAACGATTGTACGTTTTGTGTCATTGTCAAGTTACAATAAATGTTATGTGATCTAGTCCGCGTAAATGATTAACATCATCGGCGGAGATTGAAAGCCAACTGTTTCCTTTGAGTTGTTCGGTTGTCTTTATAGATTAATATGTGACGCAGAAGTATGAAGTTCTCACTTGCGTCTGTGAGTATCAGAGGTCTGTACAGACGTCTTGGCGGGGTTATCAAACTGACCTATGGAGATCGTCTCGCTTGTTATACAACCCGAATTTTTTGTATACACTAGCAAATATGTACTGTTTGTGGTATAATTTATTTTAAATATACTTTTCCAATTTCCCTGTTAATATTACCTAAACAATAAACAAGTTCTTCATAATAAACTATGAGTAGGTATAACTTTTTGTTCAACAATTTATCTACAAGTGCTGTTAGCAATTTATGATCTCAATATAATTTGTCAGCGGCGTTATTAGATTGCTATAAAATTATGATTGAATGTGTATTTCTTTGATGTCTGTATTATTTATATTAGTGCGATAGAATGTTTAAAAAAACTTATTTTCCAAAGCAATAATCGTTTCGTAAAAATCCAAAATTATTTTAATATTTGACATTCAATAGTCGTATATTTTGACGTTTAATAAATATATTATGTATTTAATAAATATATCAATTAATACGAGCCCTATATTATTGGCCTAGTTAAATTTCTTTGTTCGTTGCATGCACAAATCTAATACAATAATTTGTTTATGCATGCTCGTTTCTGATAACGTTCATATAATTGAGCTATCCGATGTTTCAGTGACTCCAATAGAAAAAAAAACTAAAAAATGACTAATTTCATAATAAAACAAATATTTCGACAAAAATAATGCTTTCAAATATTATTTATATGTAACACAACGAAAACATAGTTTTTGAAAGAACATAACATTATTATCTATTACCGTAATTTAAATTTAGAATATTATGATTAGTGCAAAAAAAAAGGTTAAGTATATAGTTTTTATCTAATTAATGTTACAACTACTGATTATTTTATTTAAATATTTTTAATTAGAAACAATTTGAAGTTATTATATTTTTGAAATCTGAACTACCATAAATCAAATCTTATTAATCACAACTTATATAATATTTAATTCTTCATTTAGTTATTATAAAAATCAGTATAAAATTCATTTGTTTTATAACAACCACAAAAAAAAATAGATATAAAACCTTTTCAATGACATATAAAAACTTTTTCGTATATCAAACCTTTTTTGAAATAAGAATGTTGCCATTAGCAATTATAGTCTGTAGTTGTCCTATCCACGTGGATGCATTCAAATGCGTGTGACGCGTGGTGTGTGCATGGTGTTCGCGGGCTTATCACGTGTTCTATCCCCGCCTGCTCATGATCTAAACACTAGATTGAATGGATCATACCCATTCATAATTTTGATTGCATAATTTGTGTTTAAATTCATAAGTGTCAATTTACGAGTATAACTCATTTTAAATTTAGGTATGGCAACAACGGATCTGTTTGGTTAACTTTTAATCTAACTCTACCATCAATTTTGGTATTTCGTTTTGCGTGAAATTCTTTTAAGAACTGAAATTATATAATATTGTTAATTTAGACTCTTTTAAATTAATGTCTGAATGGTTTAATGTAAATTAATCTAAACATGATATTTGTTCGTGAACCACGACTACTAAGAGCATATTTTTGCATTTTTTTTTAATTATTTATTTAATAATTATGTTTATTTAATAAACAAAATATTTAAAATTCATTTACCCTTGTCTGACCAGTTAAAGTTACTTGGAAAAATAAATGCACAAAAATAAAATATTTTTCCTATTTTAACCAATGAATAATTAGAATAAAAATATCTTATTCAATGTGTTGTTCTCATTTAAGAAAATACAGAATGTGAGAGCCAAAAAATATACAGGAACAGAAATAACAAAGTGTATAGATAAAACAGACACAGAAAACTTTATCTTTTAGTATTATTTTTCATTTATACGTTATAGTACATAGAGCACTGGCTTTTACTTCAGCCTTATAGTTAATTTATATACGAGTATACTATAAGTATAAAAATAAAACTATTTTTAAATGGAGGCATATTCTTCATTATGCAAATTATAACAGAAGGCCCAGCGAACTTCGTATCGCCCTATAATCAAGAAATATCTGTTGCGTTTTTTTATTTATATTTTTGGAGTTTACCTATTAAAGCCATAAATCTCTGTGTTTTGAAGTGCGACAGAATGATTGACATATTAGTTAGTTGTCAAATCTAATGTCAAAAAAAGTTTAAATATCAACAACTACTAATAAATTAAAAATTAATTAAAAAAAACATTGTCCAGCGGACAAAATTGTGAATCTAAACCATTCCCAGATCCCCTTGAACACACACAAAAAATTTCATCTAAATCGGTCCCGTCGTTTGAGAGAAGTTCAGTGAAATACACACTCACAGAAGAATTATATATATATACATAAAGATTTAACTC
This sequence comes from Danaus chrysippus, assembly GCA_916720795.1. Classification (NCBI taxonomy): domain Eukaryota; kingdom Metazoa; phylum Arthropoda; class Insecta; order Lepidoptera; family Nymphalidae; genus Danaus; species Danaus chrysippus. The sequence goes on along the minus strand of CAKASE010000077.1, from coordinate 3,097,023 downwards.
TTATTATTCGTTCTAAATAAACTTTAAAAGCGTTAAAAGTGTTGACAGTTGCAAATAATTATAATCCAATGTAAAGTACGGGATTTAAACATACGTTCGTGTTTTCTAAACATATTGACCTTCAATAATATACCCATGTTTGTAACACAAGCAGGTAGAATAACAAATTATTTTACAAAACAACATTATTTTAACAATTTTATGGAATATTATTACATTTGATCAAGTTATTCAATTTCTTGTCTCCTTTTTAGTAATAAATCATAATAAAAATAGGATTTTTTTATGAAACCTCTTTCAAACAAAACTTTTTCATAGTTTAAATGAAACTAATACTTTTCGGATGTACTACGCGATATTATTTTTGATAAAAACTACATACTCCCGACGTTTCGGTTGCTGTAAAGTACTAGTATTGGTTTCATTTAAATGAATATTTACCATAGAGTCATATTTATATCAAATTAATATTTTTCATAAATCTGAACGTACCAATATAAATTAATAGGTCAAATGAAAAGATTAAAGAAAGCAAATTATTTTGTTAAGTTAAACTTATTAGACGTATTTTATTATTAAAAAAATATAATACACGTAGTAATCAAAATAATATTAGTTTCATTTAAATGAATACTCACAAAAGTTTTAGATCTCACTCAATTGTTTCAGTTGAAGTCAAAATTTCATTATCTTCTATATATATAAAAATGGATTGCTGTTCCTTAGTCTCGCTAAAACTCGCCAACAGCTGAACGGATTTATCTTATCTTAGTCTTGAAATGATCGTGGAGGTTCAGGGAAGGTATAAAAGCTGAGAAAAATTGATTCATTACTGGGAAAACCCTAAAAACAGCCCTTTTCTATTTCCAATACAAGCGTTTTTTTTGACATTAGATTTGACAACTGACTAATATGTCAATCATTCTGTCACACTTTAAAACACAGAGATTTATGGCTTACAGATAAACTCCAAAAATATAAATAAAAAAACGTAATAGATACTTTTTGATTATAGGGCGATACAAAGTTCGCCAGGTCTTCTAGTATTAAATACATTACTATCGTGTTGTACATATATGTATGGAGTTGTGTTTCAACATACATTTAGCTCCTAGCCAGTTTGTTTTGTTTACATCTACGAGTATGATCGCTCTTTCAATTAAGTATTCAGCCTTGATACATCCATATGACAATATATATACAAACGTATAATACGAATAACTGTCCTATAATTGATATCCAGTTGATTTTATGATCTCATGAATATATATTTTTCTATATATATATAAATATATATATGCTAGTAATACAACAACTTGATAACATTAACAAGGGCTTTGTGATCAGAATAATACATAAGTATTTTTTTCATATAAATCTTTTAAGAACAAGTCATTAATGTTTTGATAGATGTAATATTTCTTATTAGTTCTATTTGAAGCTTCATAACTCTACTAGAATATGTCTATTCAACGAAAAAATTAACAAGGCACTTAAAATGTTTCGAATTAATGAGCTCTTTTAATTAATATGTATATATGTTATGTGTATAAGAATAATGCAAGTGACGTCAGATCTTGATAAGATTCACAAAAAACAAATTGTCACCTATATAAAGTATTGAGAAATCTTATAATAAGGTAGAGTCAAAATCATTTTGATTTTAAAATTTTAAATAAATACGTTTTAAAGATCATGAATGGTTTTTGCTTTTTTCAAGTAAATGAGGATAAACTGGAGAAAATTCTTCATGCAACTCCTATGTTATTCATATTTTTAATTACCTATAAATATGTAGGTAGAGAGAGGAGCTTAGACGGTGGAGGTGAGATATTAACGCGCGTTAGATACGGTCCTTTAAACCTACACCTGGGTCGCAAGTCCCAGGCACTGTTGAAGCTCTTCTTCCTGCGATGATGGACCCGACATCCACACAAGTTTTGTCTCACATATTCAAATAAGGATAAAGATAAGAAATAAAATATTCAAAACTGCATCAGCGTCACAATTCATTCCTTCAGACAAAACTATTCTGTGACAAAAGCGTCACCTATTTAATTTTTGCGATTCGATTTTCACATCTTTTATAAGACCTGTGAAGTAATTTAATTAAATATTATAATTTTTAATAATGATTTTCTTAATGAATATGGAATGAGTGTCCTACAAAATGAAAGTTCTACACTTGCATTTAAACTTTTTTTGATAATTTTCTATCACACTAGCTATAAAAAAAGTAGCAACCTAGACCATGGGATTTAGATATGATGGGAAATATTGGTTTCCAAAAAAAGACAATTCGATATCACACAAAAAGTTAAAAAACATCTTTAGGAAAATTGTACCTTCAATTTAATCTATTTTATAATCATCTGTAGCATTTAATTTTATGCTTATATTATCACATTTGTGTCTAGTCTAAAGTATCCGATTAGAATTCCATTTCAATTACCATTGTAACATTTAATTGGCTAGTTTAATTCTACATAAGTTGAACGCGGCAATATATAAACAACATAATATATATGTATGCTTATATATATGTACGTATTCTACTAGTAAAGACGCAGCAGCGACTTTGTTTAATATACGTAAGAAAGAAAACAATATTTATATTAAATTAAAATTATAATGAAAATATGTACTATTTAAATTTTAATATTAATATTTGCATCTAAATGCTTTCATTGTGATAACAAAGTTTAGGTAGGTTCGAATAAGAAAGGTAAAGGTGAGGGATTGAAAAAATATAGTGTAGAATTCTAATTTGAAATAACTTTTATATAATTAAAGTTAATAATAAAAACATGATTATTTGTAAACGTATTTATGTATGTTTTTCTTTAGAAATATACACTACTTACGATTTTTTTCTTAACTTAAATCCCATGTATATTCCCTATTGTGTTACGGACTACAAAGAATTAGATTCGTTTTATTTAAGGCCATTTAAAACATTTTTAAGACCAGTTAGTATTTGACTTATGTTTTCAAAATACGTGTCGAATAAAATGTTATCAACCTTATCGAAAATATTCAAGAGAAAAATTCAAAATTGCAGGGAAATGTGATATAAAGCCATTCATTAACTTTATCTAAAAAATTTAAAAGGGATTTCTGAAATTAATTTTTTGTGAAATGTTATATAAAACTACGAAACTTCCAACCTTTTTAATTAAGCGCATATCATCAAATACAATAAAAAATCATTAATTGTTTTTTATAGATTTTACGATAGACATACATTTATGTAATATGTTGTACTTCAATGAATATACGATAAACGGAAAATTTATATATACACATACAATGATTAAGAGATCCAAACTACTTTTAATTTTTGAAGATTTTTTTAGAACAAGATGTTAAAGAGTTTTGTTAGATACAGATGTTCTAAAATATTTTTTAAAGATTCACTACATACTACCATCCAATACTTATTTAAATGGCATTTAGATATAAGTATTAGTAGCATGTTCTTATACAACAAAACAATTAATACTTATCAAGTATATATATATATATAATATTCAGAAATATCTCAGCTAGATCAACGGAAATTTACGCTTTTATTTTAAAAGGACAAAAATAAAATTAATAAACTCGCATAATCGAGCATAAAAATATTTAATTATTAATATTATCATACAAGCAAATTGAGATAATTATTTTGGCTGTATGAACACAACCGTTGCTTCAAGCTGTTAGCATATATTAAAAAATACATAAATCTTAAAGCAATTCATCCAATAAAATATTTATTATGTCACACATGAAATTGAGTTTATCGTATCGACTCGCGCGTGACAGTTAACGTGACCCGTGTTTACTCAGTGACTTTAATTAAGTAAATATATTATGTACATTACGAATAGGATTAGATTGTTAATTAATTATTTTAATTGACATAAATGTAATCATTAATGAGTTTTTTTTGGCTGAATAGGAAATGCTGTTTGGTGTTCTGACTTCTGGAATATAAAAAAAAAACAAACGTCAAATTTTTTTGGAATTCGTCAAATTAAAATATTGTTATATGTAAAATTATTGTATATTATATTGAATCTAAATATAATAGAGATTCAAAATCTAGGTCGCTATTTGTATATTATCATCAATAATTTAATGACGAATGCTTATTTTAGTTTAAACCCAATTTCGCATGATAAATGAAATTATACTATCTAATGTAACCCCAAAGGGTATCAATCAGGCCTACTTGAAACTGTTTATACATATATGAAATCACTATCAGAAGAATTTAATCAAGTTCGCAATGTAATCGTTGTTATACATAGAATTAACAAAACAACAATAATTTAATTGTTATTTTGAGATTTTCACGTGTAAAATTTATTTTATAGAAAACTTATTAAATTGTTTAATTTTAATATATTATCTTATCTTTTAGATAATATTTTAATACTCAATATTTTATTTAAATAAGTGAATTAATAATAAATATTCATAATACTCTAAAGCTATGGTTTTATTTAATATTATTTGAAACAGATTAAAAACTTTATCTCTTTAATTAAAGATATGTTAACAACATTGCCCAAAGATCTGCTATTTGAAGTCAGCGAGCATAAACAACTATGGATTAAGTTATAAAATGCTGTATATCATTAAATAGGTATTTTAAATGCACTCTTAAAATATTCATATAAAAATATACGAACATTTATTTATTGAAATAAAAACAAATCTTGTCTCACCCACGAACTACTCTCCTGCTACTTTTAAAAACTGCCTTAATACCAATACACATTATAAATAAAAGAGAAATTATGTACCTAAGAGATGAAACCTCTCATCATTCAATATATTCACGGTACGGGTGCCGGTCCATCGTTGTAGTGAGAGGAGCTTCAACAGTGCCTGGGACTTGCGACCCAGGTGTAGGTTTAAGGGACAACTATGAAACGATTTGAATATTTGTTAAAGTATAAATATTTGAAATGTTCGTATATATTTTTTTTTGTTGTAGTATGACGAGTTTTCAAAGTATGAAATATTAATATAAGTTGTTAAAAATATACGTAAGATGCGGAGAAATTATAAATCTATTAGCATATTTTTTTCCAAAAGTAAACTTACAATAAATAAATATCTGAGAAACAGAAAAAAGATATTTTTTTTTTATATTTTATACTTTTAATTAACGAGTAGAAGTAATTTTAAATGAAACTAATATTTTCGAATTATTACGTGTATTTTATTATCTTCAAAAACTACATACTCTCATCGTTTCGGTTACTTTGCAGAAACCGTAATCACGGACACACGAGTTGGAAATACATTCAAAAATCTAAGTTTTATTTTAATGAATACTCGCAAAAGTAATTTTATTTAAAAATTTCATTTCAATATGAAGTAAAGGTAGGGTACAATATAAATATTTTGATTACATACATTTTCTACCATTTAAATTATCAGATAATTGTCAATCAAGATGTGGAGTATACGTTGGTGTTTTCTATGAGTTAAAAACTGATTCCTATATACTTACCATTGATGTTATTACTTGGATAAAATAGAACTCTATTCTTCATCACAATTCAAGAGAAACTTCTCCTTAAGATAATTTCTTTAAAATTTCATTTAATTTGAAAACAATTGAACAGCTTTACTGTTCAGATTGTTTGTATGACAATAGAATATAATTCCTTATTTAACTTCTTAGAGCTGTCAATAAAGTCACATCTTGAGCATGAAAAATTAAGAAAAAAACTGATTCATAGCATTCTACTCTACTTTTCCGTTTATGCGATTTTGACGTGATACTTATAAAAAATATCTAAACGACTATGAAAAGCTATACAACATGTAACGTAATTAACGCACACCCTCAAACACCCCAATTAGAATATATGTAATAATATAAACGCAATGCATACACCAAATATGTGGGTTTGCATTTTTTATTTGTAAAATTAGTTATCCCAATTTTGTGCAAATAATATGGTCAGCTATTCACCAACACTCCGCTGCACACGCACACACAGACAGACACTATGTACTCGCCGCGCCCGCGCCCCTCTCTCCGAGTGCCGTCCGACAATAATAAGAAGTAGGTAATAATAAGTACACGAAATAACATATGATTTATGATTCTTCTTTCCATCACACTTTTCAAGCTTCAGATTGTTGACATTGAATTTTCTTTTTAATGTGAAGCCAATATTTTATAATTACTGATTTGTTAAATTAAATTTGTAAATAAGAATTATTAAACAGCTGATAACGCGTGATTTGATTAGACACCACAATACCTACGACAAAGTTAAACACAGTTCGCGTGTTTAAATGGTATGAATCAAAATATTTACAACTAGCTGTGCCCGCGACTTCGTTCGCGTGGAATAGTGACTATGAGCAGCGTTTTTTTTAAATATATACTTATTTTTATTTTGGATCAGAATCACAGTCATTTTGGGTAGCTAAAAAAAAAACTTTACTGTAATGCTTCTTTATATACAATATTAGACGTATGGCCATCGGGGGTGAAAGCATACAGGCTGCTGGGATTGCTAACACGGGACAGAGCCACATACAATTGATACACCCGGTCGAATATTGAACGCAGTTCTTCAGTTCTTTAATTTGACATAACTTATTTATTTATGAACCGATTGACATGAAACAAACACTAAAGCATAACTGAAGCATACCACAATATATTCGTGAAAACCGCATCCAACTCGGATCAGCCGTTTCTGAGATTAGAGTGAACAGACAAACAGACAAACAAAAAAAAAAGTTAATTACATTTTTGGGTTCGACATCGACATAACAATAACCCCTGCTATTTTTTTAATTTTTATTTTCAATGTACAGACAACACTTTTCTACAATTTTATTATATGTATAGATAATTTAATGATCATAAACAAACTTACAGTATAATTAGCACTCGCACGGCGTTGTCGTTTTAAAATATTTTCAAATTGTCCACCGCCTTGTTCAATGCACTTTAATGACCGTTTTCGCAATTGTGCTTTTATTTTAGATAATACTGCAGTGTCACTTTTCACTTTTACAAAGGCGGTTGTTATCTTATTTTTTAGTTCCTCGGCACTTGTTATCTTTGTGTTATAAACTAGCAATTTAATAGGGCCCCACAAAAAAAAGTCGAGTGCGTGAAATCAGCTGATCTAGGAGGTCAATGGACACGTGCCTACATAAGTATTTGATGTGTGCCGGCTGTCGCTGTGCGTGCGTAGATATTTGTAAAATACGATTTTAGCCTTGAAGCAAGTATCAGTTTTCTTTAATTGAATAATGATTACAAATTTAATATTTCATTTAAAAATCTTAATACTCTGACTTACGATCCATTTTCGTTTCAATGAAGTGTTTAGATAACTGTGTGTAGGATGACTGTTATTTACTTAGTTCTATCTAAATTTGAAAAAAAAATGACGTACATTAAAAACTATAAAAATCGATCCAGATTCCGATTCTGAACAAACTACTTTCAGGGTGTGCGTTAATTATGTTACACGTTGTATATAATATACAGGGTGACTGGTGAATTACTATCGATACTTGAGGACGTGATATTTGACGATCATATATGACAAAATAAAAATTAATATAACATAAATATTAATAAACTTCTAAGTAAAGTTAACCAAAAGTTATGTAATTAATTACGCATCGTATGAACACCCTACAGATTAGGTATACACACACACACACACACACACACGCGTGCGGCGTAGTGTTGTATCAGCACGCCGCCGCACGCGTCCACACTTGGAACACTTGGAACGTGTCAACACTTTATTTATTTATACGGAAATTTTGTCAAAAATTAAGTGCCTCTTTTTTTTATTAGGTGTACAACTTTGCTTCCGCCGTTTTTTTCCGAAATTCGAGGCTTTATTGTAAAAAACTGGTTATACATTTATGATTCAAAGTATTGTCCATCGCTGGCCACTACTTTCTCCCATCTTTCGGGCAGCATACGAATCCCGCGTTGAAAAAACTGGTCATCTTTTGAAGCGATCCACAAATAGATCCAATTTTTAAGTTCTTCATAAGACTGGAAGTGCTGGTCAGCCAGGCCGTGTGCCATTGATCGAAACAAGTGATAGTCCGAGGGAGCAACGTCTGGAGAATACGGCGGGTGGGGTAGGACTTCCCATTTCAACGTTTCCAAGTATGTCTTGACCACTTTCGCAACATGGGGTCGAGCATTGTCGTGCTGTAAAATCACTTTATCATGTATCTCGTTTTATTGCGGCCGTTTGTCTTTCAATGCTCGGCTCAAACGCATTAATTGCGTTCGATAACTATCGCCTGTGATTGTTTTAGCCGGTTTTAACAACTCATAATGCACTACGCCGAGCTGGTCCCACCAAATACAGAGCATACCTTGGAACCGTGAATATTCGGTTTGGCCGTCGACGTGGAAGCATTGCCGGGATATCCCCATAATTTTCTGCGCTTGGGATTATCGTAATGAACCCATTTTTCGTCCCCAGTCATAATGCGATGCAGAAATCCTTTCCGTCTTTGCCTTGCAAGCAGCTGTTCACAAGCAAACAAACGCCGTTCAACATCTCTCGGCTTCAACTCGTCCGGCACCCAATTTCCTTGTTTCTGAATCATTCCCATGACTTTCAGGCGTTTTGAAATGGCTTGTTGCATCACTCCCAATGATCCTGCCAATTCTTGTTGTGTTTGACACGAGTCTTGATCAAGTAATGCCTCCAATTCTGCATCTTCGAAAACCTTCTCTCTTCCACCGCCATGCCGGTCTTCGACATCAAAATCACCGTTCTTGAAGCGTTGAAACCACTCTAGGCACGTTTTTTCACTAATAGCAGCCTCACCATAGGTATTTGAGAGCATTCGATGAGCCTCAGCCGCAGATTTCTTCATATTAAAGCAGAAGATTAAAACCTCCCGCAAATGTCGAGAATTTGGCTCGTAAGCTGACATGTTTAATCGAGAATAACTTTATGATGCAGACACAAATCGACTAATATTTCGATAGCGTTATGTTTACAGATGCCTAAGCTTATTGTATGACATCTACGATCTATTTATTTCGACTACCACTTACCGCTACAACCATCTATTGCAAAACGGCGGAAGCAAAGTTGTACACCTATGTACATAATTCGAATGAGAATCATGTACCGAGTATTCTCCTTAAATATTGATAGTAATTCACCAGTCACCCTGTATACATTGAAATATAAATTACAAGCCACTAGTGGAAAATGTCGTTACTGCGAACATTATCGCGAGTCCAAGATAATTACCATATAATAATAAAAAATAAACTCATAAGGCAATGTTTATATCAGTGGTTAAAGACCCGGCTGTAATGCACGAGGGCGCGGGTTCGATCCTGGCAAGTACCAATGTAATTTTTCCGAGTCATATGTACTTTCTAAGAGTATTTAAGACACCACTGACAGACGGTGAAGGAAGACATCGTGAGGAAACCTGGACTTATAATTTCACAATTATAATTTTACAATCCCCAACGCGTCTTGAGCAAGCGTGGTGATTAATGCTCAAACCTTCTTCATGCGAGAAAGAGGACTTTGCTCAGCAGTGGGATCTGATAGGCTGATGACGCAATGTTTTTGTTTTGTTTACAAAACAAAGAACATTATTGTTATTATTAAAAAGATGTCTCTTAATGTGTCTGCACTTTCTTCTGTCTGATAGGATTCAAGTTATTGCCTTGTTTGACATTTCAATACGAGTTATAAGTAATATTATCTGTCATTTCAGTTACGTCAAGCCCCGCCCTTTGCTTGGTAACAGATAATAAATATAATGCATAAGAATTATTGATTAATAGTTGTGTCCCGCGACTTCGTCTGCTTTAATTTCGGCATTAGTAATATATGTATAGCTGACCGGACGATCTTTATTTCACCATAGAGGCTGTAAATAACTAGATATTGGAATTTATTAAGTAATTTTTTCTTTTTATTTTCATCGAACAGCATTAAATATCCTATGTCCCTCACCTGGTTCTAAGCTATCTCCCCACTGTTATTCAACCATATACCAACAGCCGTTCTTCAGTTATAAATAGTGTAAATAACACAACTTTCTTATATATATAAAGATTTTCAAAAGCAACGTCTGCATGTCTAATACGATTTGTGTTTGTTTTCGCAAATAGATAAAATGTTAATTTTGAATTAATTGAAAATAATCAGCAAATGTAAAAAGTTCAGATTTCATTTTAATATGAAACTATAAATATTTCTAATATTCTTATAAAATATGTAATCTTAATACAATGAGATAATTTCTGAAGGTACATTCCCGATAACTGGTTCTCCAGTCATGAATCATTTTGCGGTAGAGAAAATTAAAAATGTATTATTATTGAATTGCATATTAAGTTGTTTTAGATCGATTTTGACACTATTTTCACCTATAGATTTTATAAAAGATAAATAGAATAAAGTGACTCATATGAGAAAAAAAACTATGAAATACTTTTATTTTAGGTTCATATTCAGTGATACGAAGAATTAAAAAAAATCTTAAGTGAAAAATATTTAAATTTATTTCTTAATAACGTATACATTAAAAAAATTACAGTTTCTGACGAATTTTCATTTGATTTCCATATCAAAGATTTTGTTTGTATTTTGTTTTATAACACTACAAGTAATGATATTTAAGACTATCGCGAGTTTTATTCATTTAAATGAAACTAAAATTTTTCGCATATACTACGAGTGATTCAAGTAAATTTTTTAGTTAATATTACTGTTATATTATGTCTAATATAATAAATTATCTGCACAAAGTGTAACACTTTATTTTCTTAAACAATCTTAAAAATCAAAGTCTTTCGATCACAATACTAACATTATATTTATAATTTAAAGAATATTATGTATTTGACTCCTATAAGAATCAAAATAAAATACAAATAATTAAAATTTATTGTATATAAAAAGATTACATACATGTATTAAAAAACTTTTTTCAAAAGTAAATTTTTCGTTTTAGTTATGATTGTGATTTAGTCACGTAAAAGCACATTGCTTTTGCTCATACTTCGCCAGTGAAGAGAATATATATATATATATACTAGTTTTTGCCCCACGACTTCGTCCGCGTGAATTTCGTTATTAGTAATACATATAGGTATAGCTGACCGGGCAAACTATATTCCGTCTTCAATAACCCGGTATTGATATTTATTAAATTTCTACTGTTTCAATCGAACAGAATGATTGACATATTAGTTAGTTGTCAAGTTTAATGTCAAAAAATCGTTTGTATGGGAAATAAAAATGGGCGGTTTTTTAGGGTTTTCCCGGCAATTATTCCAATTTTTCTCACCTTTTAAACCTTCCCTGGACTTCCAGAAGTATTTCAAGACTAAAATTAACCAAATCGGTTCAGCTGTTCTCGAGTTTTAGCGAGACTAAGGAACAGCAATCCATTTTTATATATATAGAAGAAGATTTACATATAACAAAACATTAATATATTGTATAAACTGCAACAGGCTTGTTTTTTTTGTTTTCATTCTTATCTTTATAGTTCTGACGTACATCGTTTAAGTAAGTTAAAAGGTCAATGAATAACTCGGAGACATCGCAGAGAATGTATTGACTGATGATTCGCGGACACTTGAAGCAATTTTATTAATACAACCTTAAAAATTGATATTAACAGGTAAATATATGAATTACTGAATTAACAATATGTACGAAAGACCAACAAGGATATTTTAAACGAACACATTTCTTGAAGTTTTGTTCTTCTTTAAGAAGAATCCTTCTTCTAGTTTAAGAAGAATTTTTTTCCTATTAGTTTTAATTCCTCTTAGCTTACATTCCATGTATACATAGTATTACAAATTAATCAGAATAAAACATATCTTAATAAATTATATACAAGATATTTCATAAATTGTTCTACTTGGATGATTAAATAAAAACAAACTATGACTGACAATACGTAACAACATGTAATAGAACTAATATTTTTCGGAATTCTACGCGTTTTTTATTATTTTAAATAACATACTCTCTATATTTCAGTTACTTTTCAACAACCGTGATCTCGTCTGCCCGTGATTTAGCCGCGAAAGTTTTAGACATTACGTAAGAAGGTGTCATATTTACAAATTATATATGTATAAATTCTTTGTCAATACCTATCCTTTAGCTGGTAAAAATAATATCAAAATTATCATTTATTCTCTATAGAATATACAAGGAAATAGCTTCAAAAGATTTTGTTTGTATAGTAAAGTAAATAATTATTACGACAACAACCATGTTTCATAACTATGTCGTTGGAAAGGCAATTATTGTTATGATATAATCTTAACCTTAGGTCTGATATAATCTAATAAAGATCGTATCTGTAACCTCATTTACTTCCAATTATTTGATTAATAAGCTTCTGTGAATTAAGTGATAACGTCTCGGATGCGACTGACGTCTGTAATCACGAATATACGGATAATTGACTGCATGATCTACATTCTTACCATTCGTCTCCATTTTCACACTACACACGTACAATATAACGTTTCTCATGCTCACTCACTCAGGTTAATACTAATATAATTCAAGATTTATGAATGAAAACTGTTTGACGCTTCGTTCGTAGTGAAATCACAACTTAGGACACCGATAGTAAATGAGGTAGACATGAGGCAAAACATCCGTTCAAAATAATATCTCGTTTTGGTCAGTGTTGGGCAGAATGTTATCGGAAAATAAAACGGCGTAAGACTAACGGTCAATCATATTATACTTTGTTTTTAGTTGTAATATTAATCGTAAACATATTGTTAATGGAGTTATAAAAAATATATAAAGTTAATTGTTGGCAATCGTATGCTAAAGATTGGTTCTGGTAAAGACAGTATAGGTACTTAATAATACATATATACACGGCCATAAAAATTGTTAAAAGCTATAAAAACATTACTAATAGTTCAATGATTGTTATTTTAAAAAAATGATTTTGCTAGCGTCATTGTTTTGTAAACAACACAACTATTTAAAACAGCTTCATATCATTTTAAAAGTAACTTTCAAAATCGCACTGCTACCAATGGCAAGGTGTCCATTTGTATCGTGGCTCATCATCAATTGAACACAGAGCGGTAACACAAGATTTTCGTCAAAATCCGAAATAATTTATTGAGTAAACCTTTGATCTATAGGTTAAATTGCCTACTGATGTCTTCCGAAGGAAATACAGCATGATATTTTTCAAGAGAGGAGTTTAAAAGCACATGAAGGATCATAATATGTATAAGTACTTGACATTGCAGACGTTCACAGGTTTCGGTGACAGTTTAATATTAGACGGACCCATGTTTAAGAATAAGCCTAATTATGTTATATATAGATTATAGGACTTTTGAGACTAAAATAGATTTTTTCTGTATAGTTTACTACTCCTTTCCATAGATGGCGTTGTACAGTTCACAATCAACCTGGTGTTTATATTGTCTCTTTAATTATCCTCCTGCACATGTGGAATATTTATAAAATTATATACAAATGACTAATGCAATTTCGTATTATAAAATCCACAATTTTTCAAATTGCATAAAATTTTTACTCAAAATAGAAGATTTTTTAGTAATCTCACTTAATCATCTTTTTATATTTGGGAAAGCTGTGTGAAGACGGTTATTTATTTTATTGTGTTATATTAAAAGGAACTTTATCTTTTGTGAAGATCTCAGGAACAGTGCATTTCGCGTTTGTGTGTTCAAAGAGATAAGTGGGAAGTAACTAAAAAGAATGGTACATTTTTTATCAAATTTAATCATTACAAAGTTTTGCACTTTTAAATTAACCAATAAAATCATAAATATTCTTGGTTTACAACAAAACCCCATTAAAGAATGTGATGGAAATTATTTTCGTCAAACTTACAATTCAAAACTGATATAAATTTTTATTTAGTTTTGTTTTTATTTTATTTAAAACACTAATTTATTTGTGATATACGATATCACGAAATATTTTGCATTATAAATAAAAAAATAAAACAATTTCCAAAATGGAGATATTATAAAAAAGTTTTAATACCATATAAGCTATTTAAAACATTACAATTCGATTGCAAAGTATACAAAATATGTTTTATTGCACTTATCATTTACATACAAAGTCTTAATTACTACAATAAATATCTTTAATGATCTATAGGTAGTTCATTGTAGATTTTCATATTAATTGGCTGTTTTTGAACATTTGTAGTCAAATAAAAATTACATGTGCGCAATATTTAAACTTAATAAATTTTTGTCTTGAAATATATTCTAAGCTTATAACTTTCCAGATTCTATCAATTCTTTGATTCTATGTTTCTGTACTTTACCAGAAGCTGTTTTGGGAAAATTTTCCATGATTTTAAGAATTTTCGGTATTTTAAATGTTGCTAGTTTTCCAAAACAATGTTTCTTTAAATCTTCAAGGGTCATCTTGGCGTTATCGTGTAGCCGCACAACAGCGCATATTTCTTCGCCAAGTCTTTCATCTGTTACCCCAACAACCTGTAATATTATATAATAAAAAGATTATAAGGTGATATAATAAAACAAACATAAAATTTGCCAGAAATATCCAAACGCACATGAAATAAGTTTTTTGTTTTAATCATATGATATGTATTAACATTAATTAAATTATAAATTAGTAATATTTATATAAAATAACTATTTATTTTTGAAGTGAAACTTTTTATGCGACTTAACAAGGTTGCGTTAGAAGTTTTACGCTGAGGAAGAGAGAAAGAAAGATACACAAATGTAGAGAGTAGAAGAGAGAAGGAGTAAGTCGTAGATTCTGAGCTCAAGCGCATTATATCTTTGATATGCAGCAAAGTAACAGAAGAAACAGTATTGTTCTATATTTAAATAGCTATAATATCCATCATTATTTTAGTTTCATTTGATACACATTTTTTTTTGTTTGATGACGTAGTGGAAACTCTTTTTACGAGCCATCCAACCTGCCTTGGTGGGGCCGGAAGGGATGTGTGAGGCTCGGCCTGGGCAGGCCCCTACTCACTAAAACCACTGCGAAAGTCATCGGCCGCTATGTCAGTGTACCCCGGATCTGTCAGCGACAGGGCATACCAGCGACTGGCCGGTCCTGGCAAAGACCGGACTTACTCCCATTTGATACACATATAATCTAATAGTAGATAAGAAATGCGTACAAGCCATGAAGGTTTTTTTAGATACTCCACGCACTATTCTTTTTAATTTTAATATTATACATTACCTGACTCTCAATGACATTCGGATGCGTGTTCAAGCAATCTTCAACCTCTCTGGGAGCTATGTTTTCACCTCCTCGTATAATCACGTCTTTGCTACGACCAACTAATTTACCATAACCATCTCGTGTAAGGGTAAATGTGTCGCTGAAAAATGGTTAAAATACATATTTAAACAGTGTTTATACAGTGCCATGACAAAATAGTATATTTTTAGAAATATTGCGTTATGGTTTTATTACTAATATTATATAACTTTCTTAAATAATAATAAATAAAAGAAAGAGAATTAAGATGTTGGTTTTTGCTGTTTGGTAAGACAAAAATGTGACATTTGATTTATTTGTTGTATACGTATATGTACAGTGGCGGTGCAAGACCTAAATTTGATATGGGCAAGACAGATTTCGCGAGGCCCTATTCTATGGCAACTTGAAGCTCTTACTACCTGCTAGTTTTAAAAACTTAAACGTAGATACGTTTTTTACCCTTAAAGCTTTGGTTTCCTTCAAAAGATATTAGTAAGCGTATTTTGTATACAAGTTATTACTGCGTTACATACTTATTAACAATTAAATATTTCTTACTTTATGTAAAATAGACGAGTACGGGTCGGTACCCGTACACCGATGTGTAATTACAAATCACAAAGAAACCAAAAACAATTAAAAAACGTCATTGTTTTCGGGGGCAATCAATATACTTAAACACTATCTATTAATTCGCTAAATATTATTAAAACATTGAATACACTATTCTTATTAAAATAGGTTTAATTAAATCTGATTACCAAAGAGGGTTGATGTCAGGCAGGCGACCGGTCGTAAGAACAAATAGCCAAAACTAATTACAACATGTAAGGCAGACCCTGGTTATAGCTGGGAAATTGCCAGGAAGAAGAAGAAGAACAAGAATTATTTTTTTTATTCTCGCTTTAAATTTTTTTAAGGCGCGAGGCCCTTTGTACCGCGAGGCCGTAGGCGGTTGCCCACGTCGCCCACGCCTTACGCCGCCACTGTATATGTATTAAGAATTATATAACATTATTCTGATGTAATTCAATACCATCCATGAGCAGTGTAAGTACTGTCTTAGTTGTATTAATTTCAAAAGCTAATAAAACTAGTTAGAATATAAAAATCAATGACATTAACTGGCACATAAATAATAAAATAAATCGGAGATTTATTATAAATGAATTTAAATTAAGTGACAAATCTAAAATGGTGGGTTAAAAATAAGTAACCAGTTGAGGTAAACGTATGTCAGCGCCATCTATTACGCGTTAGTTGAACTATTAGAAAACTGCATTTGTAAGTCCGCTTAATATATTATCTTATAATCATTTTATGTATGTACATTGCTTTTTATTATGAAAATCTCTTACCCTGTATAAAGCCACCCATCTCTCAACGTTTCCTTGGTTTTAATTGGATCATTCAAATAGTTTATCATATTATTATAACCTCGTACTGCCAATTCTCCTTGACACCCAAATGGTACCATATTGCCAGAGGAATCTACAACCTTATAGACGGTAATAAAGTCTAATTTTAAAGTACATAAAGTGCTAAGTTTAAATGGTTACCTTAACTTCCACGTGGTCTGTGATATAACCGACTGTATTCATCACTAAGTCGTCTTCATCATCAGGCTTTGATTGAAATACAGTTGCTGTGCATTCAGTGAGGCCGTACAGGTTCTAATAAGCAAACATCAATTGTGCCATATAAAAGTAACAAGATAAATTGAACTAATATTTTTAGGATTATAATGCGCGTGTTTTATTATTGTAAAATCTATATACTCGCGACGTTTCAGTTACTTTTCAGCAACCGTAATCACGGACAGACAAGATGTTAAATTTCACAAAATATTAGTTTCATTTAAATGAATACTTAAAGCATTAGATTTCATTAAAGTAACGAGACATTTAATTAGTATATGAAATAGTATTAGGCAGGGATTTAAAACTATGTCGTTAGTTCAAATAATCCTTACTCTGACAACTTTGGCTTTAAATCTGTCATTTATTCGTCTAATTAGTTCTGGACTGCACGGCGCCCCAGCTACAAGTGCTGTGTTAAGTTTCAGTGATAAATCGTCCCTGTTCTTCATCATTGACAACATGTCGACGTACATAGTAGGCGTTCCCGTGATGGCAGTACAGCTAAAAATAAAATGCAGAAAAAAAATTTACATACAATATACAGTAGAGTCATGACTTTTTAAATATACAACTTGCAATTCTACAACAAATACCTGTTTTGATTGGGCTATAGTTATCAGACAGAATTTTATTCTCGTTTATATGATTGTACACAATATTGACTATTTCGCGACTATTGAATCATTCAAAGTTGTACACAATTTAGTAGAGGGATCAATGAACTAGCTATGAGATTGGAAAAATGCTTAAATAACAACAGAACCTACTTTAATTAAATAAATATATTATAGTATGAAAAATCGACTAAGTTACTCCCCTATCATACGCCAATTTCATATGTAAGTGCCTAATACATATTTTGTGTTGGTGTATAAACAAATAGCTACATGCAGACTTAGATGGATGAAACTAAATACGTAGTTCGTTTGATAATCAAAACAGGTCTTTTTATTTTATAATGCAAAAAAGAAAGGCAATGGTCTCAACATTTTCTCAAAGTCAAATCATTTCTTTTGCATTTAATTTAAATATAGGGTCTCTTTTAAAATTCTTGGACTTACTTTTCAGAACAGACTGCATGTAAACTAGCTGATGGGCTGTAAATAGGTGATGCTATAACTGCAGTCGCCCCGTGATGAAGAGGCATCATCAGTGTTATAATTGATCCCAGAGCGTGGAACAATGGCGTCTGTATAGAAAAAAGTTATTTACGGCTTATTATTCATTATAAGACAGTGAATTTACACTTCTATGTATAAAAACAATTACTTGAACGCATATTATTTGATGATCTTCGTTGAAATTGCTTCGTAATCCACTAAAATGTGTTGTATTTACAACACCTAAATGGGAGTCTTGAACTGCTTTCGGACTTCCTAAATATATAAAGAAGACACTTAGAGTATTCTTTATTATTAAATATTATTGCAGTAAATTAAATTTAATGATCAACATTTTTATATGGCTAACATATAATTTTATTCGGAAATATAAATCAATAGGTATAGTAAATGAAACTATGTAATATTTTTCGGATTATACAACGCGTATTGTATCATTGTAAAAACTACATATTCTTGATTTATTTACGGTTTTTACATGCGGTTACTTTTCAGCAACCGTGCTCACGGGCAAACGAGATGTGTGTGAGTATGTAGTTCTTACAATATCAAAGTACGCGTAGTATTATCCGATAAATTATTAGTTTCATTTAAATGAATACTCCTGAATGCCTTAGACTTCATCAATAGGTATAGTGTTGTGTGATTATATTTAACTAAAATATTCATACCAGTTGATCCAGATGTAAAATGGACTATACACACATCTTCTGGCTTAACTGTCCTTCCATATATTATTGGATTTCTATTTATATTTTCCTTTATAAGGTCGTCCATATTAAAAATACCACTGGAAAAGGTTAATTCAAGTACACGTTCTCAAATGTATCGGGTATAAAAAATAGTTATAATCTCAAAAGATAATTATGGTTTTATCTTAGTTTTGGTATGACTGTACGTAAAATTAACTCTTCTGTATTAAAGTTCTGAAGTATATACAATAACTTACTTCATCTTTTCCTTTCCAGCAGTTATGATTGATGATAAATTTGTAAATTGTCTCGTCGTAAAACTCCTAGCACTACACGAATTCAGTTCTGGCAACATGTCATACAGCGTCTTATTGTAATTTTTATTTCTAATAGTTTCTCCAATGAACAATCCCTTCAATTCGGTTTTATTGATGCAGTAACTTAATTCTGATTTTTCGTACATTGGGTTTATTAAAACCTGAAGTTAAATAAGAAGCTTTGAGAAATTTATCAACTGTAGACGAAACTAAGTAGTGTTTATATGTAAGTCTTTTAAACATATATGTAAGTGTGATAATTATGCTAAATATAATAGTAATGAAGTCAGTGGTGGCTCAGTGGTTAAAAGGCCCGCCTCTCGTCGCCGAAGGCGCGGGTTCGATCCTGGCCCGGGCAAGTACCAATGTGATTTCTCCGAATCATATGTACTTTCTAAGAGTATTTAAACATCACTGATTAATGTTGATTCCCAAAAGAGGGTTGATGTCAGGCAGGCGGCCGGTCGTAAAAACAAATAGCCAAAAACTTTTCACAACATGTAAGGCAGACCCTGGCTATAGCTGGGAAATTGCCAGGTAGAAGAAGAAGAAGATAATAGTAATGATGTATAGACCGGTATAATTCCTGCTTTTACAGCACCGATGACAGCTATAACCCATTGGGAACAGTTATGCGACCAAATTCCTAGCTTATCACCCGCCTCATAGCCCACAGCTTGCAGGCCGCATCCAAATGAGTCAGCCTGAAAATTATTGTAACACTACATTATATTTGTTTTCATACAACCAATATTTTAAGTATATTTTATGAGTTATGCTATCTCACTTTCACGGATATAAAATTCAATAAAACTATGAGTTTCAGATTTTGTTTTAATATTATATTATTTTAGATTTCATTCCATATTTCTATTACTTTCTAATAGTCTAAGAGCCCATCAGTCAGTGGTGGCCTATTGGTTAAAGGGCCCGCCTCTCATGCATGAGGGCACGGATTCGATCCTGGCCCGGGCAAGTACCAATGTGATTTTTCCAAGTTATATGAACTTTCTAAGAATATTTAGACATCACTGATTGATGGTTTCCTAAAGAGGGTTGATGTTAACAATTAGCCAAAACTACTCACAACATGTTAGGCAGATCCTGGCTAAAGTTGGGAAATTGCCAGTTAGAAGAAGTCTAAGAGCCCATGAGGGCCAGACCTTCCTATCGTTCGTAAGTATGAAACTTCTTCCATGTGTGTCACCAACACAGGTAAGAATGATCCCCACAAATGAAACCTGGGTCATGTTTCGTTTGTCAGGTAAAGGGTAACTAAGGTATACAATCTTTTACTGTGCATCAGCTGTCATATTCAGAAGTGTTGAATGCTTATACTAATAGTAAACTTTGCGTTATTTTAATACTTTATAAAATAAATGTGATTTAATAATAATAACGTGTAATCATAGGAGACGAAAACTAAACTCATAATCAGTTTGTTTACTCCGTGAGAAAAGTGGTGAAGATTTAATGAAACTTTCCATGGAAACTACCGAATGATGTCAACATCATCAGGTAGGCATGTAAAAATTGTTTTCTATTGCTTCACATTAATGTAACTAGCTAGTTTTTATTTGACTATTGTTTTTTTATACTATTTAACTAATTAGTTTCTTTTACTATTGTAGAAACAGACGGAGAAGAAAACTGTGATAACGATCTATTCTCGAACTGAAATTGCAAAGATGACGAATTTGAAGAATGAATATGAAGATATTGCCAACAATGATGAAAGTTATTCCACACTTAGTTGAAAAAAAATATTTTTTCTGTAGGTACATTTCGTATCTTCTAAAAAAATTATCTTTCGTATGATAAACAATTAAATTGTAATAACTTTGAAATTTAAATTAAATTAATAATCTTCATAACAATAAGAAGTAATTTGAATATGATTGATATTTTTATAAAATCTCTACTGATTATTATAAATTAGAAAATTCATTATTCAGACTATAATTATTTAATTTAATTTAATTTTCTGGATAAATTATAAAAAAATCACTAGACTGGTTACTCTGTCTCACTGGCACTTGTTTGACCTTTGTAATGTGTCTGAAAGGATTATAGCACCCAAAAAACAGTCTGGCTACTAAGAAAACTCAGTTTAATAATTCTCTGAATAACATATATAAAATCCAACTTTCGTAATATAAAGCAAGTATAATTAAAAACAATATAATAGTTTAGGAGAGGAGCATCGCGAGTTTTAATGCTGTTATGAATAAAATACAACAAAATTGTGTTCGGTGACTTAATAAATTGGTGATAACATTTTGTACACCTTAGTTACCTGTTACCTGTCAAACGAACCTGATCCAGGTTTAATTTCTGGATCGTCTGCTATGCAGACGACACGCTCGTTGTAGCCCGAGGTGATGACCTGTCAGAGGCGAAGGCGCGTGCCGAGGCTGGTGCTGCCTTAATCGTGCGGCGCATTGAAATGCTCGGGCTGAGGGTGGGTCTCGAGAAAACCGAGGCCCTCCTATTCCACGGCCCTCGAGCAAGACTTCCGACGGGCGCCAGCATTAACATCTGCGGCGTCCCCGTCGAGCTCAGTCCCCGGATGAAGTATCTGGGGCTGACTCTGGACGGAAAGTGGAACTTCCGGGAGCATTTTCGCGGGTTAGTCCCGAGACTCCTCGGGACGGCGAACGCTCTCGGAAGGCTCCTGCCGAATCTCGGTGGTCCGAGCGTGGCGTGTCGGCGCCTGTACACTGGCGTGCTGCGCTCAATGGCGCTGTACGGAGCTCCGGTGTGGGCCGGTGCCCTCACAAGGCCGAACGTGGCTGCGCTGCACAGAGTGCAGCGCGTCATGGCGGTGAGGGTGGTACGGGGATACCGCACCGTCTCCCATGAGGCGGCTTGCGTGCTGGCTGGGACGCCTCCGTGGGAACTGGATGCCCAGGTTCTGTCGGAGGTGTACCACCAGCGTGCGCGAGTTCGATCCCGGGGTCCGAGTCCGGACCGGGATCGGGTGGAGGGTTGGCGGCGCTCCTTGATCGCCTTACTGCTTCGCCGGTGGAAGCGGAAACTCTCTGAGCCAGTGGCCGGGTTGCGAACCGTGGAGGCTATTCGCCCGCTCCTTAAAGAGTGGGTGGACCGCCGACACGGTTCCTTGACCTTCCGGCTGGTGCAGATCCTCTCGGGGCATGGTTGCTTCGGGAGGTATCTGTGCCACATAGTCGGGAGAGAGCCGACTGCGGCGTGTCACCATTGCAGTTGCATGGATGACACGGCCGATCACACTTTGGCGGAGTGCCCTGCGTGGGCTGTAGAGCGTCGCCAGCTCACCACAGTAGTTGGCGCAGACCTATCGTTGCCGGCTGTGGTTCAGGCCATGGTCGGTAGCGAGAGGGCCTGGGAGGCGATGGTCAAGTTCTGCGAGCACGTGATGTCGCGGAAAGAGGCCGCAGAACGTGCACGGGAAGACGACCCCTCCTCGGCGCCCTTGCGTCGACGTAGACTGGGTCGAAGGCAGCGGGCATATGCCCGCGACCTGCCTCCCCAGTGAGGAGCCTCCGGGCGTCGGTGGGGAACCGGCGTCCGGGTAACATAGGCCTGAGTAAGAGCGGCGTGTTTGGCGTTCCCGGCACGCTGCTCTTGAGTCGGAGGGGTGGTGTGGTCTAGCCACCGATACCCCTGCCGATGGCGGAGTCCCTTTCGGGACTTGTGCGTAGTGAGCGGAAGCATGGCTCGCCGTTCCCGCTCACTAGCCTACGCACTGCGCAGAGAACGCCGAGGAGTTTAGTGGGTGGAAATCCCACACGCCCCCGCCGTGTTTCCCCCGCGGCGGGAAGTCTTTGAAAGATTCTCCTCGTTAAAAAAAAAAAAAAAAAAAAAAAAAAAAAGGTTTAATTTCTGGAGACAATTCTTACCTGTGTTGGGGACACATATGGAGGAAATTTCATACTTACGGACGATAGGAAGGTCTGGCCCTCATAGGCTCTTAGACTATATTCTATGTATAATAGCATTAAAAACAATCTTAATAAACATTAAGCGAGAATGTTCAGCGATATAAATATATGTATATATACTTTACAAACCTTTTTCATCAAATCTTCATATGTGAGTGTTACATCTTCATATATTGACTTAATCGCAATCTTCCCTGGGTTTCTGTTGGCCGTGTCAGTTAGACGGTCACCGAATGTGGCAGTTATCAAGGGTTCAGTGCCGGGATTCTTGAGATAACTTTCCTGAACCGTTGAGAATCGACGAGGTTCTCTGTAAAACGATTACAATATCTGTATATAACTAGATTATACACATTCGCGTATGTTTTGAAATTAATATATGTATATACTAGTTTTTGCCCGCGACTTCGTCCGCGTTAGTTTCGTCATTAGTAATACATATATGTATAGCCACTTCTTCCCCACCACACCTACCCCGCTCCCCCCACGCCCCGTTCGCCTGGCACCGCTGCCGGTATTTATCACCGAAACGGTATTTACTTCCGAAATTGCTATGACTCTGCATTTTAAATCTGTGATATCTTCGAAAATATTTATTTAATTTACATGCTGTAAAAAGCCATATTGATCTTTATTAAATGCACAATGTATTTAAGATACTTAATTGGATAAGGATTAATGCTGTATTGCTTAAAATGGCTTCGTAAATAAGCCATTATTTCTCGTACAAACTAAAGGATAAAAAATGGTTATTGTGGGTTATTCCTAAGAGATAAACATATACCATCACGGACTCTTTTGTAGACCTTTTTAAGTTGTACAATACTGTAGTACATTGTTTTGATCTATCTTGTAGGATTCAGTCAGCGTTTGCAATGTAAGCGCAAAAAATGTGTTTTTTTACGAAAGTTTCATTCAAATCCATACAGTAGTTTTTACGTGAAAGAGTAACAAACATACATACATCCATACATCCATACATCCATACATCCATACTTACAAACTTTCGCCTTTATAATAGTAGTAGGATATATTCAGTGATTAAAAAACCTGTTTAAGTATAAACCGACCTTCAATCATTCAGTAACCGTAGATAAAGTTTGTTGTTTATCGTAACGTTAATTAGGAAAATTTTTAATTATTCATTCATTATATAAGTTCCTCCAACTAGTTTTATATTTGAAGAGAAATTTCTGAGCTTATCCGAAGAATCAGAATGAAGAAAAGTAAAGAAAAACCTTATTATATGATTAATATCGCATAAAATATTTAATTTTTTATAACTTTTTATATAAATTACATATATACAAATATTTACAAATACTTTCAAATGTGTTATACAGGGTGACTGGTGAATTACTATCAATATTTAAGGAGAATACTCGGTACATGATTCTCATTCGAATTATGTAAAAAAAATAGGTACTTAATTTTTTACCAAATTTCCGTATAAATAAATAAAGCGTGGACACGTTCTAAGTGTTCCAAGTGTGGACGCGTGCGGCGGCGTGCTGATACAACACCACGCCGCGCACGCGTGTGTGTGTGTACCTAATCTGTAGGGTGTTCACACGATGCGTAATTAATTACATAACTTTTGGTTAACTTTACTTAGAAGTTTATTAATATTTATGTTATATTAATTTTTATTTCGTCATATACGATCGTCAAATATCACGTCCTAAAGTATCGATAGTAATTCACCAGTCACCCTGTATATTTATATCTTCATAGTAAATTTCGTTACAGTATTGTAAAGAAAACTTTTTTGATAAATAAATATTTAATTTTCACTCACAATCTCATTAAATTTAAATTTTAAATTATTTAAATTTACATTTAAGGAAAACAGTTACTGCAAAAGTTACGTTCGTATCAGGTCAAACAATAAAACGTTAAAGAAATATTAATTCCTTTTCAAAGTAATAAAAAAATGTAAAGTTAAAATTTTATTTATATTATTTCGATTTATAAAATTTTAAGAGTTTCTCAGTACATAATATATATTTTTCTGAAGTAGTTAATTAATATCCATATTAAAAAAATAAAGCAAAGAATTAGTTTTAACGATTATAACTATCAACAACTTCTGACCCTGAAATTAAAAAACAAGATGATTATAATTAAGTGAGTGCCTCTTTAAATTATGATTTACTGAGAAACTAAGGAGGCAGGTTCCAAAGAGGTCGGTTATAAAACTTTTTGATTTTATTTACATAAAAAAATAAACATGATACTCATAAATTCTTGATGCCTGCAAAGCGGCTTAAAAATATTATCTTTCACAATATTTGTTCCGTTTCGTTCCAGTTGATTTTTATAAGTAGGCATATTTCTCTAAATTATTGCAAGATCGTATTCATTTATTGAATTTCTACTGAACTTCAAATAAATACAATATATATATTTCACAGAAAATGTCAAAAGCTGTATAATTACAGTAGCAAGTGATAAAAGGAATGTAATCACAATTAAAATGTATCTTATTTCGCAAATTTTTTGTACTGAACATTAAAGGCCGATTTCACGCCGATCTTCTGTGAAAGGGTGGTACTTCCCCGGTCGAGCCAGCCCATGTTCGAGCTGTAGTTACATGACTACAGCTAGACTCTACCTCCTTTAAAATTTAATTTCTCATTCAAAAGAACTGACAATTTGGACGTACGCGGCCAACTTCAGAGCAACTTCAGAGACCACATACGTGTGGTTTCTGAAGTTGTTAGAATATTCCATTGAAAATAATATGGGAAACATCAAATATGTAAAATACGTCGAGCTTAAAAAACAAAGAATTTAAAAAATATTTGGTACAAGTCCATCTAGTGGCTTCACTTGAGAATATATTTAGTTGTATCTCATGAACGTCTTCGCATTATTAATTTAATATAGAGCCGTTTATTAGTAAAATAAATGATAAAATATTAAGCATTCTATTATTTTAATGCAAGTGTTGAACTTTTATGAATAATTTAAGTGTTTTTATAAATTTTAGTCCAATTATAACTATCATTTTTCCTTATATATTATCTTCATTTTAGTTTACGATTTTATTGGGAGGTGATTGGACATAAAAAAAATGCAAATCGTTGAGCCATAATTAAACAATATTTTTGTTTTTAAGGAAAAGATTTTTATAACATCATTTTATTTAAATGAAACTAATATTTTCGGATTAACTACGCGATTTTTATTTTTGATTATAAATTACATATTCCCATCGTTTCAATAAATTTAAAGCAACCGTGATCACGAGCAGACGAGATGTGAGTGTGTCATATAATAATCAAAATATAAATCGCGTAGTAAATCCGAAAATATTAGTTTCATTTAAATGAATACTCGCGAAAATCTTAGATCACATTAAGATTTTATTCATTTATAAAAAAATGTTATATAATACATTAATTTACATAGAATATGAATCATTAATCAGGTAGGCAGATAAAAAGTTTATTACTAATATTACGCATTTGATTGAAGGACTATCCGTAGACAAAGGTTCAGACAAAGATTCCTTTGTCTTTCCTCGTAGACAGAGCTAATTAACTCATTGTTTTTTCTGTCAACATCATCTAATTAAGAAATGTATCTTTGATCAATAAAATTATCAATGCGTCATTTACAAATACGTTTATAAATTAAACATAACAACTGATATTAATAACTATGTACAAATTTAAAAGTATACTTTTGGGATCAGGAACAAATTTTAATTGACCCTGACTGGGTCTAGCAAGCTTTTCTTTTATTTTTGATTCCCAATATTAAATAATTCACTATTATCAATTGTAATACTAATAAACTTATAATCTATAACAATTTTTTTTGTCAAATTGCGAAATAAACAAAAATTGGATATCCAGAATTAATATTAATCTGTTTGTATTTTAGTAAAGAATAGTCATTTTTATTGATATTATATTATAAACCAATATAATATTTAAGAACTACATATGTGAAAAATAATATATTTTAAAAGGAATACCTAGTAATTAGTTAAATAAGTTATATATTTACCTCACGTTTGTCCGTCATCACGGTGTATGCAAAGTAACCGAAACTTAAGTCCAAAAATATAAGTTTTATATAACTAACATATATCTAACGTAATTAAAAACTTGCATATTTTCAAAAGTTTCAATCTAAATGTGAATGAAGATTGTCACAGGTATGTCAATGTGGTCTGTCATAAGGATCTCAAAAGAAGAGGGTATTAAGAAAATAAAATCATGAATATACATTTAATAAGAATATTATTTTGATATCAAACATCATTATGCTTACCCCATGGCATTATAAAATTAACTATTATATATATTAAATATTTAATATTGATGTGTTAATATGCAATTATAAAATATGATTTGTATATGTTATAACTAAATGAATATTTAAAATATATTTACATTAACAGTACATACAAACTCACCTTAATTGATAAAATTTCAAGTCCTTAATAAAACGTGCGGCGATTTTATCAAACATGTTCTAGTCTTTCCTTCACTTTGTCACTATTATAACTGGCTACACACAGTGTATTGTTGTACACAGCGCTAAAACTTATCGTTTACACTTTATAACTGTCAGCTTATGAACCAATCTATACAAATACTGTATTTATTTCGAAACATTACAAGTTAACACAGAAAACATTTATTAATCATAACATATGTATATATATTTTACATTGGTTACTACTAAAGTTGAATCGGATTAATGCATAAACTTAATAATATTTACACTTATAAAATGACCTCGTTTTAATACATGTTATCTCCAAAGTAAAAGGACCTTTCAAACATTATATTGCATTAACACCAATCAGTTCCTAAAAGAATTTTTTTATTTATTTTTGCATCAAACCAAAGTAATTTTATTTTGCCTAAGTATGAGAATACTAATATAGCAAATGTTTGAACTAAAATTTACGTTTGAACCTTAAATGTTCCGAATTATAAATACATTATTAAATATTTTTATGACATTTTTCTTTAGAAGAATATTATATTTTTTAATTACAACTGATCAGTGCGTTTTAGGTCTGTAAAATTAGGGACTGTTGCATTATATAAGCAACGGATTCATTACACGTACTATCGAGTAATATTATTGAATATACAACATATGTATTTCGTATGTGCGCTAAACCATTCCTTAATATAAAATATTAATAGCTTTTTAATGTTTTTATTTAGACGTTGTGGTTTGTCTGAACGTTGAACAGAGTTCTTAAAAGTAGCATAAACTTTTCGTAGTTTATTTGATATGACTTCAGTCACACTAAAAATATTTATTGTAAGACAGTTTTATATATATTTTATTTGATTTTAATTACATAGCAGCCTTCGACATTTCGCTGCTTAGTTCTTAATACGAAATGGATAATTTTAATACGTTTAAGTTATAAAAATACTTTTTTAATGATAACTCATATAAATGAAACAAATTTTTTCTATTCTTTATTTCTTTTAATAATAGACAAAATCTCGTCTGCCCGTGATCACGGTTGCTGTAAAGTAGCCGAAACGTCGGGAGTATGTAGTTTATAGTCAGAAAAAAAAAGCATAGTAAATACGAAAATATTAGTTTCATTTAAATGAGAACTCGCGAAAATCTTAGATATCTTTATGATAACTCATATATTTTTTTCAAATATATAGATTTAATTGAATCAAGGTTAGTACAAACTTTGTTTTTTAAGTCATTGAGTATATTTTTTCATATTTTATATATGAAATTTGAAAAATATCTAACATAAAATATTTTTTTTTCTATAAAAGTTTTGTACTTCAACGTTTTTGTAAATTTAAAGCATATTCTTAAAGAAAAAAATCCGTATTACAATATTTTGAAATAATTAATTATTAACTATTTATAAGGTATATAGGTGAATCATTAATATAATTTACATTTCAATAGAAGAAAAATAGCTGTTCTAAATTATGTGAGAATCACAAAAAATACATATAATTGTCTGGTTTATCTTTAAAATTAAGAAAAAGAAATTTTTCGATGCGAATTTAATATTAAACAGATCAAAATTATTTATTAAATCGATATCATTTGTATCCAAAAATACATTAAATACAAATTACTCTAATAAGATTCACTTGTACGATTGTTTGTGTACGTTTAAAAATATATGACATAAACATTAATGATTGACTTTTGGCAAAGATATTATTATTATTTTTTTAATCATATAATACAAAAACATTCTAAAACAAAAATATTATCCAGATATTGGTTTCAATTACGAAGCATAACTGCATGGACCCTACTATAGAAATAATTAAATATTTTTTAATTCTTCCTTCCAATTGAGGCTTTAAAAACTTTACGAATAAAAAAAAAATATCAGTTTTTAAGAACATAAATATTTTCTCCAATAACACCTTTCGTCAACGATTGACAATCTAGAACTACTATAATAAGCAGCCTTCAGCTGACTTATTTTTCTAAGTTTATATGCATATATACTGTCAACTAATTTTATTGAAAAACAGTTTCTGGAAATATAGAATGGAATTTTGATATGAGAATCCACTTGCAGTCAATATTCCAGTTTATATTCGGATTAACACCATAAAAATATGTCACAAAGAAGCTTATATCCATATTGGGTCGACAAATAGCAATACCATAAAACCTCTAACAAAGTCTTTTCTTTTTAAATTAATTCTACTGCCACTATTCCTTTACACGCAAAATGTTGTCAGCTTCTACTTTATAAGTAAGGAAAATAAAGATTTTATTACAAGGTATATTGGTTTAATACATTTACTTGAATAAACTCGTTTGAGACTCATAATGTGACATTTTGAATTTTTTTACTTTCAAAGGATTCCAAGGTTTTTGATTAAGAGAATCTACTCCAATTAAGTGTGACATTCATTTATTATTATACATCTAAAACTTTATAATAAGAGATGTCATTCTCTTTCATTTTTTTTTAAATACTTACGCAAAATTACAATGAATTAATTGAAATATAACTGATAATTAAATCTTCGTAAGTTAAAAAAAGTTATTTGTTGCGATCCTACGAATAGAAATATTTAAATTTCGTTATTTTTGCAGCCTTATCTCTAATGTTTTATATAATTAATTTAATTAATCTATTTCAATTGTAACAGATAAAACAGAAACATAATAATCTCATTCATTCATGATAATTATAGTGAAATAAATTGGTAAGACCTGTATCAAAGTATCGAGGGCAGGTCGCCCTACGGAAGTAAGAACTCACGCGATGGCGACTACGGGTGACGAAACATGCAAATTTACAGACTAGCCCGCTTTGATCCTGAATTGAGGCCGGCAGGAAAATAATAATATATACCTAACTAACAACATTTCCACCACATAACCTATATATCTGTGACTCTTAAGATATCAGGAATGTAAAGGTATTGTAGATATGGCAATAAATATTGAGTAAAGCAGTTCAGTGTTATATTAGGAAATAAAATTATCTTTGTGAACTTTACATGAATGTTGTTAGGAAAAAATAAGTAACGGTATATAATTTTTGTGTTTAGTTTTCAAGAAAAACTTCGAAAAGCAGGGAGAAATCCAATATTCATAATAAAATTTGGAAAAAACGTCATACATCATCCTTTAAATGTAATAAAAAAAATGGGTCAATGTATGAGACATTTTGAGACATCGCCTTGCAGGTTTGTTTGTAAATCCAGCCGTTGCCGTCAGTTTTATTTACACGAATCATGCAAGAAGTCAGGCAGGCTACGCAACTGCCGCAGTCATGCTCCGCCCGCCCTACGATCTACATCGCTAGCCGGACCACTATGGTCACGCGAAACTATGCAGTGTTTAGTGATTTTGTAGTGTAAGAATGTCTCAGGCCCCGGGTGGCAAAAAGGGCGGGAAGGGGCCCCCAAAAAAGGTCCCGGAGGAGGATAAGACAGCGTCGAAAGCTGAGGAGAAAGATGAGACGTCTTCCAACAATGGAGATAAAAAGGAGGTTAAGGAAGGAAACGGGATGGGGGACGTGCCAAAGCCTCCGAGCGCTGGGATCAACATGCGGGAGGTTGCTGCGAAGATTCTGGTGCTGGCTCAGAAGTCTGAATGGCCGGCCGTGGAGCAAACTCTTAAAGCGTTGGAGAAGCTGGTGGCAGCGGGCGGGGAAGACACTGTATCTGTTCCCATGGCCGGCATCATTGATCCGGTAATATTAAAATTAAGGCGTCATCTTGTCCTATCTAGTCTGGTTATCTTTTAAAGAAAAAGTTACAAGCATTATACTCATGACTCTTTAAAGAACGAATAAATAATATAACAGAAACATGTTTTCTGAAAATAGCCCAGTATGCTATATTACTACTTTTTAAATTATTTTTTATAGAAAAGCTTGAGATACATCTGTTAAAGCTTTGCATATAATTGTGAAAATATTAGAAAAAAATATCACTTTTTCTTAGTCACGATTTTTTACAATTATATATTTATAAAACATAAATATAATAATTTCGTAATTTTTAATTTTTATAAGAAGACTGAACCATAATTTCAATTATTTTATACTTAGTTCGTTATATTACGGAGATAGCAGATAAAAACTCTATTCATTATGAATATTTTTTTTTGCTGCATTTTTTTTATTCAAATTTAATTTAAGTACTAGCTTAAATGATTTTAATGCCAAAAACGTAATTATAAAAATAATAATTGCACATGTAACTACCTACGTCTTGGTTTATTTGTTGTTTATTATGATCAACTATAAGCAAATTTTTTATTAGGCTAAAATATATATATTTATGAGATGATATACTTTATAATTTCGCTTAACTAATGCGAATCGAATCACTTATCAAGATAAATATAACGTCTGATAATACTAAAAGCTTTGATATCATCAAACAGATACAGAACTGAAAATAATAACATTTTTGAGGTTTCAAACATACAGAAAGAAAATATTAAAACTAGTGGTACAAATATTTTAGAGTAAATTTTCAATTCTAAAGTACATAAAGATATATAATATATGACCTATATTGTATATAATAAGTTTTTATATACTGAAATCTGTAAGAAAGGGCTGTAACAAAATAAATGGGTGATTAACGTTGCAAAATGCTAAGTATAGTTAGTTACTTTATAAATTATCGGTTGACCTTAGCCCACAACAATTATAAAATAACGTTTATAACAAGGTCAAAGTAATACATGACTGATTGCTTATAAGAATCTCTAACCTTATTAAGTAAAAAACACTAAATTTGTTGAACACAAAAAATGTTGAACTTTATTTGCAAAATTTGAAATTTTATTCACTTTTTGCAAAAATTCAATATAAATTTGAAATTTGTATTATCATTATATATGGAGAAGATGAATTGATATAAAATGATTAAGATTTTTTTTCTTGTTTCTGTTTCTAGAGGTATCGCAAGGATGACAAAGTTCTCATAAATATCAATTATCTATCTTAAGCATTTAAAATAATAGAATATAAGTATTTAATATTATTTTAAATATGTTTCATCTTAAATTACTCCTTCACCTCGTCATGCAAGTTTTTCGTTTTTATAATTATACATTTTATATATAGTAGTAGGGCGCTATTTTCATTATTTTATTTTTGATGACTCGTGGATAATGTTTCAATGAATAATCATGTAGGTATACATGATTTTCATGCCACAAATAAAATTCATAATAAAAGTAAATACTTTTATTCATATGTATATGCGGATTATGAAAGGAAATATGTTAATAAGATATTTTTTTTAAATAATAGTAAAATTTGATTTAGGAACTGTTTATTATAATATAATTTACAGTATTCTTATACTCTTAGTTTTTAATCTCCTGTTTTGTTACTAAGTTTTCTAATAATTATCAAAACGGACAATTTTTTTTAAATCCTCATTTACTTAAGTTAGTATAAAATATTTGACTAATTATGTACTAATCAATCATTTTGGAATATGGATATGTAAATGAATTTCAGAGTTTTTTAAATCAAAAGCTCAAATATGTCAATACTTCAAAAATTTAATTTCAAATTGGACACAAGTTTATTTCTTTATTTATCATCTTGGTTTAATAAGTGTTAATGTCAGAATTATTAAATTTCTGGGAAGCAGTAGTTCATTAACTATTGATTAGAATATTTTTTACGTCTACTTAAAAACGCAATCGTTCCAAAAATTCTTAAATCTCAGTAGGGTTACTGTATGTTCGATAGCCTGGCAACGATCGCGTGCAAGTCGACACATCTTCCAAAACTTTTTACTGTTCAGCTAGATCGATGACGACTATTGCCATGTATGATTTGTTTTGACAATAATTTTTTACGAAATTTTTTATATCAAAATCTATTTTACATATTATTATACACAACTGACAGTACACATTCTATTTTATTTATATTTTTAAATTGGTTAGCAGTCAGCGAATATATGTAAAAAGATTCTTGATTTTATTTATATACATCTAAAATATTTAAAATACAAAGTTAAAATAAGAAATCTCTGAAGATAAAACGTGTTCAGATTCAATCAGTGCAAGTGAAGAGGAAGGTTTACTTTTGTTTGAGGTTGGCTTTCTTATCGTTTATTTGGATATACCCCTGAAATTAAATACACCTATTCAATATCCTATACAAAATGTCACATATCTGTTCCAAAGTCCTTGTCAGCGTCTGTTATCTGGTAGGATACGCTGGCCCAACGTGCACTGATACTGCTCATATGACCCAATTATTTCAATGTCTTTTTTGTTTTGATTTTATTAAAATCCATAATTATTTTTTTATAATAATATCATGGTTATTTCAAGAATGATTTACGAATACAATATTTTCAAGTATATTACTTCTATGACTCACAAATTACACTTTTCAGTAATCTTTCATTATAGTGAAACTTCTTACATGAAATTACAGCAACGCAACTTTAATACAAAGTGTAATTCAAATTCACAGTGAGTAAGAACGTTGATTCATCATGATGTAGGACCCTTCATACTTATAGTCATTTGAATAATGTTCTCATTACCATATCCATACTTTGTAAAACTATAAACCTTTGGGATTTGTAGTTTTTTTTCAGGTAGGTAAATAGATCAACGAAAGACATTTTTGGTGTCAAAATCAACATTGAATGACACAACTCTTACCATTAATTGTAATTTAAAGATTGTACTGGCACTGTTGAAGCATTAATTAGAGTATTCTTGCCAAAAGTGCCTAACACCATTTTGAGAAATCGATGATACTCTTAATTTAGTGGACCGAAATTATCCAAATATAGTTATTAAGCAGTACGTAAAACAGGCTTAAAAATAAAATACTTACCGATTGATGCTTTTGTGAGCTGCAATGTTATAGACATACACACATACTCACACAAACACACACACACACACACACATACATATGTAGATATCGACGTCAACCTTATAAAACCTTCCTTTTTTCGTAGGGAGTTTAAAACTTAAGTTTATTTGTCTCTACTTAATATTATAAATGCGAAAGTAACTCTGTCTGTCTGTCTGTTACACTTTAACGCCTAAACAACTGAACTGATTTTAATTAAATTTGTTACAGACATAGAAGTGACCTTGAGAAAGAACATAGCATAGTTTTTATTCCAGATTTTTGAAAATTTCTCTTGGAAACGCGATATAACCGAACTCGACGCGGGCGAAGTAACGGGCGGAAAGCTAGTGATTAAATAAAACCAAATTCACTTTACACATCTTTCCTCCACAAATCTTATTTTTATTCTTAGTCCTAGTTTAACTTAAAATAGGCCCACTTTCTTTAGTATTTAAATCCTATTGGTACTATCGATACTTCTTTTGGGAATAATATTTGACCAGCTTTCGACGTTGATAAGACAGTAGAAATTTTATTAAATGCTCTTTTATTTATTTACCTTTTTCTACCTGGCAATTTTCCAGCTTTAGCCAGGGTCTGCCTTACATATTGTGAATAGTTTTGGCTAATTGTTTTTACGACCGGCCGCCTGCCTAACATCAACCCTCTTTTGAATGCATTACTCAGTGATGTCTAAATACTCTTAGAAAGTACGTAGGTATGGTGATTCGGAAAAATCACATTGGTACTTGCCGGGGCCAGGATCGAACCCGGGCCTTCATGCATGAGAGGCGGGCCCTTTAAACACTAGGCCACCACTGATTTTATTTATATTAGATCATATTTCATAACATATAAAATTTAAGCTTTTAATTATCTTTCTTAAACTGAAATATAAATATAGGTCAATATTTCATAGCTAAAGTAAAATAATTTTAACAATCCGTATTCTAATCAAGTTTGGTTTCTTTATGTGCTATTTCTGGTCCACATAAGTTTTACGATTTCGTAGCGTTATGAATTACGGTCGTTTGTTACAAGGGCTCAATTAGAAACAAATCTTTAGTAAGTATTGATGGCGTGAGGTAAGTGTGTCAGACTAACGTCAGTAAGGTTCTACATAAAATGAAGGTATGCAGTTAGTAAAGGGTGAATATTTTATAACAGCTCGTTTAGGTTCCGATAAATGCAAATCCACCTTTATGTTTTGGCGGTATTAAAAATATTTATGTTAATTTTATTTTATCTTTAGTAATAACGGATCTTTCGTAACTGTTCGTATTTTTCAATGCATTTATGAAATTATATGATGTTTAAAATTATTATATAAGTATTGCTACTTGGTATTTTTTGGAACAATTTTTACCATAACAAACTAAGAATTACATTAAAGTATTAGTAATTTGATAATCGTGTTTCATTACACTTGTACTACATTTCTTTAATCTAGTAGATTTCATACTTAGATAGAAATAAAGTAGATTTGCATACCTTAAAAGATAAAAATTTGTTGACATATTTATACTTTTGGTTTGCACTATTGGCTATATTAATACTTATAAAATAATATATGCCTTAGTTATGACGTGAACTGGAAACAAAACAATGATCAAAACCAGATTCTTATTCTAAAAATGTAAAGAGGTAATTACTGAATATAGGATATTGCTATTATATATTGAATAAATATTTATCTGTAAAATATATGTTTTGTTAGAATTTAAAAGTAACACAATAAACTAAGCATATAATCAAATTGATTCTTTATGTTTTTTATTTTTATTTTATATGTGACTATTTATGTAGCATATAGCTAGTTTTTGTTCTAGGAAACTTTTCGGTTGGGAAGAGAAGTTATGAACAAATGTTATCATATTATATGGTCAATCTAGAATATGTTAATATATTTTTAAATTATGTGATGCATTTCAATAACATATACAGTTTTCGTAAATCAGGATAACACAACAGTCTGCGCATGAAAAAATAGTATTTTCTTGGAGCTATTGAACTAGCTTTTAATATAAGCTTGGTAGAGATGATACAAGATCATTGATTTTATATTGTACTAGCATTGAATAAATCCTATAAAAAGTCTTATATAGATGAGCAATCCCATTTGCAATCATAATTCATTTATAAAGTAACACATAATAAGTCAGTGGTGGCCTACTGGTCAAAAGACCCGCCTCTCATGCACGAGGGTGCGGGTTCGATCCTGGCCCTGGCAAGTACCAATGTGATTTTTCCGAGTCATATGTACTTTCTAAGAGTATTTAGACATCACTGATTAACGCATTCCCCAAGGGGGTTGATGTCAGGCAGGCGGCCGGTCGTAAAAACGATTAGCCAAAACTATTCACAACATGTAAAGCAGACCCTGGCTAAAGTTAGGAGATTGCCAGGTGGAAGAAGAAGAAGACATAATATTAGAGAAATGTATGGAAGCTTTCTAAGGTAGTTATTGAAAAAATAAACGTTTTTTCTTTCAAATGCTAATGTAACTTGTGTCCTATATACATTTCTATTTTAAACGTAATTAATGTCGTTTGAGGTAAGCTCGTGCGTGTGACGTCTTTCTTTGACTTCCGTATAAAGGTTGTGGAAAAACTTTATCTATGTGACAGTGAGTAGCTGTATTCCTTTGTATTCATGTTGCGAACACACCGCTTTCTCTAGCGATAAGCTTGTTTATAATAACAAGATAAACGCCCTGTTTTATGACCTAAATGATATATCCTTTCAAATTATTTATTTTTTAGATTAAACCGTGGAAATTTATTTGCTTGTTCAGTGTGGCTGAGTTGTTAAAACAGAATCCTTATGATAAAACAAATGATTGGATAAGTTTTTTTGAGTTAAAGATATTGGCGAGCCTAGCATGCGATATACGTTTTTTGTAATCCTAAATGCCTCCTGATTTTATTAAATTTTCATTAATTTTTATAATACGTTTCTCTTCGTTTAAAGGGCTTTAATTTTTATAAAAAGAATAAATAGAGAATAAAAAACCATCTAATAAGAAAAATATTGTTTTTCGTGTTTGCGTTGGCAATAAAATTTCATAGAAATATTAAAATTTGATATAAATTTTTATTGCAACCGAACAAATAATTATTAAGATGCTTATATTGAATTGGATTAATTTGTAATTTTGTACTATTTTGAAAAGTTGATATCTTTTAAACAGGATATAATTTTAATCGAAATTACTTTTTCTTATTACGAGTATGGTCCCTTCCCTCACGATCAAAAGTTTTAAAATCAAATCTGCCACATTTATCAGAAAAGCAGTCTACCTCTCCAAAAAAACTACTCAATTAGAATTTATATATTATAATGGCAAGGAGATTAACACTTCCATTTAGTATAATCTCAAATCATACAAACATAGTCCATTCGTCCAAGGTTATAGTGATTAATCCAAGGTTCAGTAAGAGCAGCCAACGTCCGTGAAGCAGTAACGCACTTTCCGTTTTGGAGCATTATTTTTGCTTGGCCTACATAATTTTCGGTTATCCACAACTTGACCACTAGTGTGTCAAGGGCGAGAAGGTTTTGCGTGCGGCAGGTTCAATCGATGTAAGATTTTCGACCTTGCTTTAAATTAACAATCCTCGTGATTTTCTTAGCTGTCTGATTGTTTTATTTTGAAGCCTTAATCATTTGATACATCTACTATCTGAGAGCTACTAATTAAAACTCGTTAATTAGATACACGTAAAGAACATATCTTTGCAGAAAATGTTTTCAATTACAATTATTCTGTTATTTTGAATATCTAAGAATTAAAAAAATGGGTAAGTAAAATTGGATCTGAAGTTTTTTTCTTTTTATCTGTTTCTATTATTATTTGTTTAAAGGTTCCAAAATGAAAACATAAAACGGGAGTCTATAATGTATAAATCTGAGATTACAGAGACCATTCATCTATCTGTTAGGAACCAGGTTGAGTCTCAGGAACTTTTATACTTAGAGTTTTGAAATTTTCTCACATGATGATGTATTATTTTTATCACTCTAATAACAAATACCAAAACTTTAAATGAAAAGCATATTTAATAAGTTTCCTATATTACTAGTTAACAAATAAAAATAATTCATGTGTTTCCGAAACGATCTTTGCACTATTTTGCAACCCTAAGTTCTATAAGTATATAAGTTATATATAAGTTCTTCTAGAATGAATGTTCTCTCATTTCCTAAATGTAGAGAGATGAATGAAAGATTTTAAGCAGGTGAATTCCTTAAACCCCATATGGCATCATCGGTTTTGGTGACATGAAAAATCGGTTACACCTAGAAAAGTTAAGTACATTTTTTCATAGTCTAAAAACAATTTCTAGAATTTATTAACAATAGGAAGTCATCAATCTGTGTTTACAAAATCTGCGGTCATTTGGTTAGAAATGAACACTAAAAACCAAATGTTATTAATATGCCGGACGTCAGGAAAATATTCCGTAATTCTTTAGATACTGTTTCTTTTTCGTACAGAAAATGAAAAGGTATAAAAACAATTAGAAACTTAAAAATTTAGCCCAATCTACCACCATACTTAAGAGGTTAAATAGTACAAATATTTGTCGTAAAAGTAACGTATGAATTATTCATAGTCTGTGTGACATGAACAAATAGGTTATGGTATTTAATTACTGACGTTACAAAGAAAAGTTATGGTATCACGAAATCTAGAAGTGATTTATAATATACTATGTTGCGAATTAAATTTGAACATCTTAGTATAAAACAACCTATTTTATTATAGCTATTAATTCATATCATCAATGGATTGGGTTAAAATTTATGCATTTGTAATTGTAAAGTTAAGTTTTAAGCTCTAATTATTTCCAAAAATAACATTACACATAGATGTAAATTTTGAGAGGCTCTGAAACTGTCACAAGGTCAGTTTCAATACTTTTTTAAATACTTCATAATGATTATACTTAAAGAGTAAAAGCAACATATAGAAGAAAGGTTTCGTTGTACTAATCAAAGTAAGCTGTATATGCATAGTCTATAGTATATGCAGTCTTTACTGATGGACTTACGTACGCTGTGTTTTTCGTATGTTTAAGGTATTTATATTATCGTAGCTTGGACTAAATTCTAGTTTTTATATTTTACATTATATTCTATACAAGGAAATATTAAAATCATTATTTCTAGAATACCATTTACATCATCAAAACGAACAAACCGGTAATGAGATAGCGATTCTTTGTTCAGCCGCGTATTAATTTAGGTAAAAGCTTTACTAACGGATATTGCAATTTTCAGATTTATTAAAAAGGCGATGATACATCAAAATTAGAATATTATTAAAAGATAACATTAATTGAAAGGATTTTTTTAATTATTAATATTCAACTTAAAAGGTATTTTTGGCTGAAACTCAAATTAAAATTATATATACAATGAATATACAGTTACGAGAGTAGGATTTGATGCAAGCTTTGAAATTAAAAATATTTGTTACGCTATTTCGCGGAAGTCGAAATTCTGCCATAGTCTATGTAAGAGAAATAAAAAAGTCTAAACACAAGTTTCATTTAAAATGAGCATTAAATAAATGGCTCAAAATTGTAAAGACATGTAAAAAATATTTTGTACTAGCTTTTGCTTCCGAATCCGTACGCTTTAACATTAGGGTTTTTCTCTACCAAAACGGCCACTGAACCCGAACTGCAATTCATGGTTCCACCCTTGTAGTTTTGGAATGAAAGTTGGGATAAGAGGTATATATTTTTCTCCAAAGTTAAATCTATTTCCTTAGCAAAATTCATTCAACACGTTTCAGAGGTTTAGGCGTGAAAACGTAACAGACAGATAGACAGTTACTTTCGAATTTATATTATTAATAGGGATCTCTAACATCTTAATTCAAATTAAGTGATTGACCATGACAATTTTCTTCAGAACGAAATACTAAAGATTAAAATTAGGCACATTATGTTGATAAAACTCTTTGGAAAATAATCTAAAGGAAATGTGCAATTGGAATGAAACAAAAAGTATTTTACTAATATATGAATGCCTTTCATAAAATAGTACTTAACGTGGATAAAGATAATTATTACTTAGTTTCTTTTTTCAGAATATAAAAAAAAATTAAACACAAAAACGGATATTGCTACTAAACTATGACAGTAAGAAATATGTTCTCGTGGACATTTTTTAAATCCTAATGGGAATAACAAAGCCGTAATACAATATTTTGTTATATTGTCGATAGGTTTTGCGCCGCACGCATAAGTAGGATTTCGATTTCACACCCTGGGTTACACAATAGCAATTTTGTTACGAATGTACAATTTTTTTTAATATAACAAATGGGATATCATAACATCATTAATAGAATTTTTAAAATCAGACCAACGTTTCTGAGATCTGATCTTTTTCAGCGTCCAGAAAAACAAAACCTGCAGCTTTATAATATTGGCATAGGTTTAAGAATTCTGAGACTATTTTGATATCATCATCATCATCATCATCAGCCTATCAGACGCCCACTGCTGAGCAAAGGCCTCTTTCTCACATGGAGAAGGTTTGAGCATTAATCACCACGCTTGCTCAAGACGTGTTGGTGATTTCAAACTTATAATTGTGAAACTATGTATAAGTCCAGGTTTCCTCACGATGTTTTCCTTCACCGTATGTCAGTGATGTCTAAATACTCTTAAATTTTGATATAAAATAATTAAATTAATTTATATCAAAATAGTCTTGTGGGTTCATATATAAGTAGATAGGTATTATGATATATCTCAAACTATGTATTACGGTGTCGTTTTTATAATATTTTAGTAATTTAAGTTTCTTTTGCTAAATGTATGTTACTTCAAAAGATTTTAATAAGTTTCAGCTCAAGGTTTTGGTCGAATAATGACTACAACTAATTCTATAAGCAAAAGCTTCTTAATTTGTTAGTATTACTAATTATTGCTGATTCATAACTTTAAAACCAATGAAAGCAACAAAAGAGCCATTGTTATATTACGTTTGCAAATAATATTCAACGAAACTCCATTTAATAAATTCTTAGAATGGCCTACAATCAAGGAATTAGATTTCCTTCCTTGAACAAATTATATTAGAACTTTTTATTCGATTATTAAAATATATAATAAGTTTCCGACCCACAAAAGGATATTGATTTAAATAATTAATTAAAAATCATACGTATAACTTTATTCAAAAATATTAAATACAGTTTTTAATATTAAAATTTAAATAAAATCAATGAGCGAGGAACTAGTCTAGTTTGAAATTAGTCTAGTTTAAAATTTGTGCATTTCCATGTAACGTTTGAAATTCAGGCCATAAGAAGAATCAAACGAATTAGTCCTAAATTCTCAAGCTTTTTTAATTGTATTTACATTGAACAATTATTTAAAACACACGCAAAGTTACAACAATTACAAGAGGTTCAATTATATAATCGTTTTAAAACAACACAAGTTAAAAAAAGTTAGAAACAAGAAAGAAACATACATTTCATTGAATAATTTCATTTTAATTTCATGTTTTGTTTCATTGTACCTAGTAAGAACCGGGATATTTGTTGGCTTGTTTCCTAAAGGAAATTATGTAATAGAAATGAGGATTCACTTCACTTCAGTTCACTTCTTGAGGAGGCAAGCTCTCTTGATATCGCGGCCCTGCTATGGCGGCGTACAAGAGGAACACTCAGGGGTTTAGGTGGGTCGGTAAACCAATACTCACATCACCCGGTCAAGTCTCCGCTCGGCTGGGTATCTGTGAGCAGATTTTCCCTGGGAAAACAAAAAAAAATACCCAATTTTATTCGTGCACTGTGCCCCTTGTTTAAAACTTAATAATAATAATAAAAGATAATTGTCAATATTAACAATCAAAATAAAAGGTTTCAAAAATATGTTGATTTTATAAAAGAAAATTTCAAATATTTATAACAATACTTGAGTTGCCTTTAAGATAAAACGATTAATGCAAGCAATTTTCTTCAATACTTAAACGACTACCTTGTTAGTATCTGACAAAAAAATATGCAACTATATTCAAAGAACGATTAAGAAAGCAAGGGAAAATCAAGAACCCATAATTTCAATCTATTACAAAAAATATTTAATAGTGATTCAACTGCGCACTGTCTAAGTTATACTAAGTAGATATTAAAGGTGCTAAATAAAACAGAATACTCAAAAAGCTTTGTAATTACCAACACGGAATCCGCAAAACTTTAAGTAGCAATTTACAAACATGAAATATAATTTACACTGCGGTTGTTACTTTTTAAAAGTGCTATTTAAATTAAAGAGTAAATAGAAATACTTTTAATAATACATTTTATTTGATAAACTGAGATATACCATCTCTTAAATACCTTTATCACGAGCATGTGTATTTTATTGGTGTTAATTTTTTTGTTTAATCTTGAGAATCAAATGCTAACCTATTAGGACAAGATTTTGTACTCAGTTGAAATACTGAAAGGCTTTGAGTTTTTCTTTCAATTTATCAAACTGGAACCAAAAGGTAAAGTCAAGTGATATAGAAAGTAAAATAAACTGCAACTTTATCTATTAATTCGATCTAGTGATTGTAACTTGCTGACGACTTTTCCGAGTTTCCAACGTCCTTGTAGGGTAATATGTAATTTTTCATTTGGTAACATATTTGCATGTTAGTCAGATATATTATAAAAAACGGGAATGTCGCAATAAAATACTACTATTGAAAACCTGAATGAATTGATTAAGATGAAAAATATTATTAATTAAGGATGTATCTCATAACACGGTTAAATTCATCATC
Organism: Danaus chrysippus; assembly: GCA_916720795.1. Lineage (NCBI taxonomy): Eukaryota > Metazoa > Arthropoda > Insecta > Lepidoptera > Nymphalidae > Danaus > Danaus chrysippus. Next base: position 3,053,891 of record CAKASE010000077.1, on the reverse strand, counting down.
ATCAGCCTATCAGAGCCCACTGCTGAGCAAAGGCCTCTTTCTCACATGGAGAAGGTTTGAGCATTAATCACCACGCTTGCTCAGGTCGGGTTGGTGATTTCAAACTTATAATTGTGAAATTATAAGTCCAGGTTTCTTCATGATGTTTTCCTTCACCGTATGTCAGTGGTGTCTAAATACTCTTAGAAAGTACATATGACTCAAAAATCTTATTGGTACTTTTGTTTTCCCAGGAGAAATAAATCTTATTGGTACTTGCCAGGATCGAATGGTCAAATTATTATAATACAAAATATTAGCATTATTAGTATTGCACGTCGTAAGCCTTTGGCCAGGATTTAGTTCCAGGAAAAGCTGAGTTATTTAATAAGTTATAATAAAATTCTTTGTAAATATTTTCTTTGTTTTATTATTATTATTATTTTTTACAACTGAAATGATTTTTCTAAATTTATAATAGTGCATCAAAGATATTTATGATAGCTTTGTCTAGACAGAATAGTTTCATGGATGTCAGCTATGCAGGCAATAATTTGCATTTCGAAATAAAATTACTTAGACATAAACTAAATAAAAGTTCAACTAACTGATTAGTGTTGTTAAGCAGATATTTCATTTTAACTATGTTGTATACATTTGGTTATTTATTATTAAAGAATTACTAAATTAAATAAAAGAATAAGAAGAACTGCTTGTGCCGGCAGCCAGATCGATACGCCAGAAAATTAAGAACTCGATGGCGGTAGGTGATAAAATAACAAGACCAACTGACAGACACATCTCGTCTGCCCGTGATCACGCTTGCTTGAAAGTAGCCAAAATGTTGGGAAAATGTAGTTTATAGTAAAAAATAAAAAATCGTGTAGAAAATCTGAAAATATTCGTTTCATTTAAATGAGTACTTGCGGAAATCTTAGATCTCATTAAATAGAGTATATATTTATTTATTTAATACTTTTCTGTACACCACAACTACAATACAAACAATTACAAAAAATACAAACTTAAAACTAATGGTGAAACAAAAGGCGGCCCTATGGTTTATTAGCCATTTCTTCCAGGCTCATATTTACTCATTTATTTGAAATATTAATTTCTGAAAGTAAAGTTTTCGGATACTTCGCGTTTTTATTACTTTATAACCACATAATCAAGACGTTTCGATTTCTTTACAGAAAGAAACCGAGATCTCAACAGGCGAGATATTATTTACTATTACCGATTCTAACAGTTAGTAGAAGATATATTTATCAATATGTTTTTTTCAGACGACTGGCATGACACCTCTCATGTATGCTGTCAAGGACAACAGAACCTCCTTCGTGGAAAGGCTTATAGAGCTGGGATCAGATGTCGGAGCGAGAAATAATGTGAGTATTTATATCGAGTAATTATCATAAATTTTATATAGTTTTATATCACTCATATTTAAATACATTTTATTTATGCTTCAAAGATAAAAAGTACCCCCCAAAACTGACGTATACATCTAAAATAAAGTTTACCTTTCGTTTTTTAGAAACTAAGCAAATATTTATGTTATTTAATATTTTTTTCTTACGGTTTTGAAAATAATACTAAAGCTATTTATGTTTCCAATGTTTTGTACAAACTAATAATAAGAAATGTTAGTTTTGAAACTCAAAATACTTTGTGTTTCAGCCTTATGTGCGAATGAAGTCCGAATACTAAAATGAAAATACTTAAAAAATTATATTGTTTCTCTGGCATAGCTATCTTGTTATGATAATCAATATTTTATTTCTCTTAAAATTTATACTATGAAAATTTATTGGAAAATGGAAAATCATATTTTATATTGAAAATAACTCTCACAAACGTCCTAGTTAATGGTAAGAATATTGACGTTATAAAAAAACTACAACAAATACGAGAGTAGTACACGAGCTTAATAATGGCAATCAAAATGTGTTTCGTAGTTCGAAGCAAGTAAAGAAAATTACGATACAGATTTAGGGCAGAACATTAGCAAACGTAACCCGATCATATCAGGCTATGGGTGGCTATTTATAATTGTAACGGTCACGGCTTGCTACTGTGTGACCTTAGAATTAATAGTCAAGTTATAGATAAGACCCACCAGAACGTCGGTAATAACTTACATGCACACGTTAGCTACTCATACAAAAAAATAATTTTATTCGTTTAAAATCTTAAGTGTAACTAAAAAATTATATTGTGTCTACATGGATTATTATAAATGTTAACGCTTTATAGAAGCTAAATAGTAAAAATGTAAATCTGCTAGTCAATTTTGTACTATATTTGTAAGAACTATAGATAAATTACTTCAAAATTGATTACGGATTTACATAGTTATGATCTCAAATTAGATAATATGTAGCAGACCCGGCAATCACTTCATAAGTATAATATACATACAAGGCACTTAGAAATTAATGATACCGCACAGCCAAGAACTTATTTCGAAAATTAACGAAATCACATAGAATTCAACCCTTTTATCACAACTTAAGTTAAGTGTTAATAATTAAATATCCTATTAATTCAATGAATACAGTGTAATTTCACGATAAAAATATATTATGTTATACATATATGTACATATAACCAACTTGTTTTTGTCAAGTTATATGTATCTCAAAACCTATATCCTTATTGGACCTTTGACCTTATTCAGGTCAATACAATATTCATAATTAAGTTTATGATAGCTAAAAAACGAAACTGATTTCGCCTCATTTATAGTGAGGAAGGATTATATATTGTATTTAATAAAGTGGTCATATTCATTTTTGTTTTGCTTTATTTGCAATTTAATTAATAAGAAACACCTTATATGACGAGCCACGTAGTTATTTTACTAGCAATCTATGTAAATTTTTATTCTTACTCAACCTGACACAATTTCATACAGAAATAAAAAAGAGTACTATATAATAGATAAAATTAAAATTAAGAAGTTCTTAAATTGGAACAATTCCAATGTTACTTATAAAATTAATAGGTAAGCAAAATCTAGTATGTTTACGATCTATATTTGTAAAGTTCATTTGTGTTGCAAATTAAGCTCACGCTAGCTTCTGATTTAAGTCAATCTTGAGACTGGAAAAGGCTATGCGTGCGTTAAATTGCGTGACAATGAGAAAATTGCATATGTTCTCAACGCGTATTCGCTGATTGGTATACAGAGTTAATTAGGATACGAAAGGGTATAATTGAGGGGTTTTGAATGAGGGTAATTAAGTGGATGGTGATACCGTTTTGTTATTGAATACCATCAATATAATTATGTATGTCTTATAATCCTATAGATAATATTGCCAGTGACCAATAGTAGACGTAACGAATAAAAGATATACATATGATAATTATTATTGGAGCTTATATTGATATTTGAAACCATTAATCATTATTACGAGAAGTTCATTTTAAATCTAAAGTGTGTATTTTTTATTTAAAGCTGTATATAAAATTCTGTCTAAGAATTATTTGACTCTAAATGATAATTCTTAACAGTCATTTGTTATATTTAATTGAATTTGTAACACAAAAGTGGTTCTTAAAGATTTTTAACAAATAATTTCTAAAAAATTTATTTGAGTGTCGTGGAAACTTTTTTGTTTCGTTAAAGAAACATTTTGTTAATTTGACTCAGTCTTTAAAACATTGTTTTAATTAAAAGTTCTCAATGAACAAAAAAGCGGGGGCTTATAATTTATTATATGAATTCGGTCTCAACATTATTGTCATTAAAATTCTCCAAATATTGCTTAAAGGGTTATAATTCACCAGCTTTCACTCAAAATTACGATGAAAAATATTATTTATATATATGGATATGAAATAAGTCAAAAGAGGTCAAAACAAAGCTATAGACAGGTGTTCTTGATTATAATTCGTGTAATATAAATATGGGTCTCAGTAATTATGAAAACACAAGGCAAACTTCCTCTAGAAACTAAGCAAGCAAGCATATAAAGAGAGATGTCAATTGTCATCTTAAGTGAAATTAGTATTTCCAGTTCCGTGTTCGTAGGTATTGAATATAATTTTTTGTCTCCAAAATAAATATATTATAAAAATTTATGATACATATATGACGATATGTTTAATTTCAAATTTAATTTTAATATATGTACCTATGAGGGTACGAAACAAATATTGTAATCCTAATTATAGCCACGTTAAAAACTAAGTACCTAATTTCATTTCAACACTCATAAAAATAAATAATAATCTCGGAGATTGTGTACAAATGCATGAAAATATAATGACAGAATGTCAGATGACACATGCTATATCTACCCCCTAATAGCAGTGTCTGACTGCCAACGCATTTCACTTTTACCTTACTGCGAGATCCATTGAATGCGACATACGATGGATTGTAAAAAACTGTTCCGACATATTATGGAAGATCTATTTTAGTAATGTTCACTATTTGATATGTAAAGTTCTGTTACATGTAATTCTTTTGTATTAATCCTTTATAACAAATGCTTATTGATCGACTTTATAACTAATATATTTTCATGCACAGGACAACTACAATGTTCTTCACATATCAGCGATGTACTCCAGAGAGGATATTGTCAAACTTTTACTCTCAAAGAGAGGTGTCGATCCATTTGCCACTGGAGGCGTAAGTATTATACAAATATTGGATCATTTTATTAAATTCTTACAATTTATGACATTACTTCTTCTCTGAATAGAGTCGCCAACAAACAGCAGTGCATTTAGTAGCAAGTAGACAAACTGGAACCGCTACAAGTATTCTACGTGCTCTTTTAACAGCGGCTGGGAAAGACATCCGACTAAAAACTGATGGAGTAAGTATACAAAAGTATGCACAAGAATAACATGATAATTCCTTCATCACCTTTACCGGACGGTAATAAGATAACGACTAGTCTCCAACTTTTCGTTGGAGATTTTCCCCTCCTTCTATATTATTTTCACTTATACTCCGATGGGCTTATAATAAATAGTAATATAACTTGGTTGATTATGATATATAACACATATAAAATGCAACAAAAGCATTACACAGGTTGACTTAAATTTTTTTGAGTATGTAACAACTAAAACAACTACTTTTATATATCTTTAGACCACTTTAAGATAAGTGAAAAACTAATATGAGTTTCCAGAAAGAAAGTCTACATATTAATACTTTTTACTAAAAGTTAAAATTGTATGTTTATATTTATTTACATCAATCAATCATCATCATCATATCATGTTTATGAATGAATAATTTACTTCTAAATTACGTAGAACCAAATAAATAGAAATCTACATTGTCTTTTATTAAGATTTTGATTGGTTTATAGTATTTCTAGTAAATAGAACCGATGCAGCATTGATGACGATCGCGTGCAACGTCCCACACCACCTCCTGGCACCGCCATCCGCGACCGAATCCCCAAAACAAAACATGTAAACAAAAAGTGGGCCCAATAAACTATACCTAAAAAAGCTTCGTCATATTTAATGTATTCTAGTTAAAGACATCAGTCATAAAGTTATAATTAAAAAGTCTGCTACTTAATTAATACCAAGGCTGTCGTTTTTACATTCTAACACAGCAACGAGCCACCCCCCCACGAATAGAAACTAGCTAATTATCCGTCGAGCTTTAGCTGCCGAGTAACGTCATAACGCAAAATTTACATTGCAAATCAGTAGCGGAATATTAGTTTTAACGTCAACGTTAAAATTCAATATTACTAATTTTAATACAATAAGTCTCAGTCCGCCCTACGACACGACTAGAGAAAGGCAGCTTTAACATGTCTGCACACGGTTCCATTGTTCTCGCGAACTAGTTCCTATGGAAGACCATGTACGTATTGAGGCGACAATATTGAACTGATAAGGTTTTGCTATTGCATGCGAAAAACAAATTCCCTTTCGATTTAATATTACATTCAAGCCTCCACGAAGATTGCACATAAGTTGATACTTTGGTTATTTGCGACGGCTCGGAAGCTTCGTGCGGTGTTATATCAACCACAGCTAGCGTGAGTAGTCCGTGCATAGACACTGCACCGTATGGATTTCAGTGTGGATCAAAATTTACAGAGCTAGCACGTTATGTCTGAAAATGATAGGGATGCACCGGGTAGCGCAAATTTACAATTTCGGTCAGGTTTACGAAGCCCCCCAGCGAATTTGCAGTCTAGAGACTTTCAAAAGCTTGAGCTTAGTTTCATCGAGCTGAATAAAGAGCGTGCGCGGCAAAAGGAGTGGAAAAAGCTAATTCGCGACATGGTGTTCCAGAGGGGAAAAATCCCGCTACTGCTGGCCGTAGAGGCTGGCAACCAAAGCATGGTGAGAGAGCTACTCAGTGCGCAGACGGCCGAGCAACTCAAGGTTAGGCCACACAGAAACAATCATCATCTCTGATTATTTTAATATTTGCATATTATTGATGACTAATCCCTTTCTAATTTAATCTTTTGCACAAGCCTGAAATGCATTTCGAACATGTTGATATATTGGCTCATTAATTTAGCGTGATATTTCAAAAACATATTACTATTGCATGATTTTATGAATGAGGAACTCTTTCTACTCAGTCATCAACACCGGCTGGTGACACGGCGCTGCATCTCTCCGCCCGCAGAAGGGATGTGGACATGTCACGTATCCTCGTTGACTATGGAGCAGCAGTCGATGCAGTCAATGGAGCTGGTCAAACAGCACTACACATAGCAGCGGCAGAAGGAGACGAGCCTTTAGTAAAATATTTCTATGGTGTTAGGGCTAATGCAGCCATTGCAGACAACGAGGGTAAGATTGTTTAAAACCATCAACTAATTTCTAGCCACTTAATACAATTTTTGACTTTACACAGATTTTAATAGTTAAATATTAAGAAAATCCTTCAATCGTATTCCTAAAATGATTCAATATATGAATATAAGTTTTTGTCTTGTTTTATCTTCAAAGACTTTTATAATCGTAGATCGGACGCCGATGCATTTGGCGGCTGAAAATGGTCACGCAGCTATCATCGAGCTTCTTGCGGACAAGTTTAAAGCCTCTATCTTCGAACGTACTAAAGACGGCAGTACTTTAATGCACATCGCCTCATTAAATGGACACGCGGACTGCGCCATGATGCTATTCAAAAAAGGAGTGTATTTACATATGCCCAATAAGGTAAAGTAATAAATTTAGAAGGATAGACTTATTAAGTCTTTGGATGTGTACAAATTCAGATAATTTCATTTTCGGACAATGCAAAATAGCTGATCGACCAGAAGTAAAATTAATTTTCTAAATTAAACAAACCTAAGCCTAAAAATACACATTTTATAAGAGCTGCGATTACATTTTGTTGTTTAGAAATATAAAGAAATATATCTCAAGTAATTTACTAGAGTATAGTTGTATAGGGGACTCTTGAAATAAATGTTATTATATCAAATCAAAATTTTAATTTCATCTAACTTTATCGAAATTAATAGAAAGCAACTGGTTAAGGTTAAAACCATATCAGACTTGTTATGGTTAAAATACCTTAAAAAGTTTATTACGTTTTTGAGTCATAACAGATGCTTTTTAATTGAAAATTTTAAAGACAAACTTTTACTTCGGCAATCAAAAAGTTGAGTAGAATATAAAAACATGACGATAGATATAACCGAAAAATCAAAAAACAAAAACATCCATTAAATAAGTTTTATGCAATCGGAAAGAAATAAAATAAACTATAAAGTAACCTGATTTTAAAACATCTTGGCCATTAGGATTTTTATGACGTAGTTAAATATTTAATTTACTATTTTACAAACGCATGATTTCATTTCCCTTATAACCAAGGACGTTCGTGTTATGAGTCAGTTTCTAAGAAAATAAACGGCGAGTTTTTTAAGTGAAAACAATAAAACAATGCCACACATGATTAGGTACAAGGCGGGTTTATTTTAAATGTATAGCAAGAAGGTTCTTGAGTTACGTTATTATTAAGAAACAAAGTAACTGCTCAAAATAGAAATAAATTGTAATATTTTTATAATATAAGTGTCCAGCCCGTATTAATGACTTAATATAGTGACAAAAAACAATTTCATAGGACGGTGCAAGAAGTATACACACTGCCGCTCGATATGGTCATGTGGGCATCATTAACACGTTACTGCAGAAAGGCGAGAGTGTAGACGTTACCACAAATGTAAGTAAATGAATTACTCATATAAATATGCTTTATACGTATTTCTTGTAAGTTTTTTGTAATGACTTATATGTAAATTAATTATTGAATCCGTATTTGTCATTGAAATTTCAGGATAATTACACAGCACTTCATATAGCGGTGGAGTCATGCAAGCCGGCGGTGGTAGAAACTTTATTAGGTTATGGTGCTGACGTACATATTCGAGGTGGCAAACAAAGAGAAACTCCACTACATATCGCTGCTCGGATACCCGATGGTTAATATATTTTGATAAAGGCATCTAAAGCTAGCTTATTTAGGTTTTAACCAAGTTGGATGACTGTTTACAATATAGATATACGTATAATTATTATTTTTATGTTTTAGGCGATAAATGTGCGTTGATGCTGCTTAAATCAGGCGCAGGCCCAAATAAGGCCACAGAAGACGGTATGACACCGGTACATGTTGCTGCAAAATATGGAAATCTAGCTACACTAATACTTTTGTTGGAGGATGGAGGAGATCCACTTAGAAAAACAAAGGTTAAGAACATTAAATACTCGTGATTTCTTTTATATGATTTTTTCTATATTTTCTAAAGATTTGTATGTGTATTCAAATTAAGTAATATAACATTGATAAAGTTTTATTTTTAGAGCGGTGAGACTCCACTGCATATGGCATGCCGAAGTTGTAAGCCAGACGTAGTACGGCACTTACTAGAATTTGTAAAATCTCATAAGGGAGAAAAAGTATCATCAACATACATTGACGCTGTTGACGAGGATGGAGCAAGCGCATTACATTTTGCGGGCCAGATTACTAAAGAGGAGGTTGTAAAACCATCAGCTGATAAAGAGGTTGTCAAATGCTTAATGGAATATGGCGCTGACGTTTCCTTACATACAAGGCAAAATCACGAAACTGCCTTTCATTTCTGTGCGATTGCTGGTAACAACGATGTTTTGACAGAAATGATCACCGATATGTCTGCTACAGATGTTAGTCGAGCTCTAAACAAGCAAAATTCGATTGGCTGGACACCGTTACTTATTGCGTGTCATCGAGGTCATATGGAACTAGTAAATACTTTACTTTCAAACCATGCCAGAGTGGATGTTTTCGATGTAGAGGGAAGATCCGCCTTACATCTAGCCGCTGAACGAGGCTTTCTTCAAGTTTGTGATGCTTTGTTAACAAACAAGGCATTTATTAATTCAAAAGCGAGAAATGGACGAACAGCACTTCACTTGGCAGCCATGAATGGATATGCACATTTAGTGAAATTTTTAATAAGAGATCACAATGCTATGATAGATGTTCTCACTCTTAAAAAACAAACGCCTTTGCATTTAGCAGCAGCCTTCGGACAAATTGAAGTCTGTAAATTATTACTAGAACTTGGTGCCAATATTGATGCTACAGATGAGTTAGGTCAGAAACCGATTCATGCCGCGGCACAAAATAATTTCTCTGAAGTAGTGCAGTTATTTCTTCAACAACATCCTAACTTAGTTATGGCAACTACAAAAGATGGAAATACTTGTGCACATATAGCAGCCATTCAGGGATCAGTGAAAGTGATAGAAGAATTAATGAAATTTGATAGGACTGGAGTCATATCAGCACGAAATAAGCTTAATGAGTCAACACCTTTGCAATTAGCAGCAGAAGGAGGCCATGCGGACGTTGTTAGAGTTCTAGTTAGGGCTGGTGCTTCATGTACAGAAGAAAATAAAGCCGGTCTAACTGCTGTACATTTAGCAGCCGAACACGGCCACACTAATGTATTAGATGTAATGCGTTCAACTAATACTTTAAGGATATCCAGTAAAAAACTAGGCTTAACTCCTTTGCATATTGCAGCATACTATGGTCAAGCAGGTATGTTATCCGGAAGATATAAACACTTTATTTATTTAACCATACTAACCAACATATTATTCTATCTACTTTTAGAAACTGTTCGTGAACTTTTATCACATGTGCCTGGCACTGTAAAGTCTGATGCGCCTACGGGAGTATCTTTGGTGCCGATATTGGGCGCTGAATCTGGCCTTACCCCATTACATCTTGCTGCATATAATGGCAATGAAAATGTCGTTCGCCTGCTGCTTAACTCTGCTGGAGTACAAGTTGACGCAGCTACAAATGAAAATGTACGTTTAACATTTATGTTTCCATCATTAATTTTAAAAATAAATAATAAGTACATGTATGTTTTCAGGGATATAATCCTTTACATTTAGCATGCTTTGGAGGTCATATGTCTATAGTGGGATTACTATTAAGTCGATCTGCGGAATTGCTTCAAAGTACAGATAGGCACGGCAAAACCGGATTACATATAGCTTCCACTCATGGTCACTACCAAATGGTGGAAGTATTACTTGGACAAGGGGCTGAAATTAATGCTACGGACAAAAATGGCTGGACGCCTTTACACTGTGCGGCGAAAGCAGGACATTTAAATGTTGTAAAATTATTATGTGAATCAGGAGCGTCCCCAAAAAGTGAAACAAATTTAAACTACGCCCCGATATGGTTCGCGGCGTCTGAAAATCACAACGACGTTCTCGAGTACCTTTTACATAAAGAACATGACACGCAGTCTTTGATGGACGATAAAAGATTTATTTACAATTTAATGGTGTGTTCCAAAAATCACAACAACATTCCAATTGAAGAATTCGTATTAGTTTCTCCGGCACCGGTGGATACAGCGGCGAAATTATCAAACTTATATGTGAATTTATCAACAAAGGTATGCAATATACATATATTTAGATACGACGAATTCTATAAAATAAAACTAAATTTTTATTCAATGTCACAACAGGAAAAGGAGCGCGCTAAAGATCTAATAGCAGCAGGAAAACAATGTGAAAATATGGCTACGGAGCTGTTGGCTTTAGCAGCAGGTGCCGACTCAGCAGGACATATACTCACCGCTACAGATAACCGAAATATAGAATTTTTGGACGTCTTAATAGAAAATGAACAGAAAGAGGTGATCGCACACACAGTCGTTCAGAGATATCTTCAGGTAAAAAATAGGTAACTTCGTCTATAATAGCTTATTTCCTCTAAAGTCCTGACTTAAATACGTAATTGGATTTTTATTTCAGGAACTCTGGCGAGGGAGCCTCAAGTGGACTGGCATCAAAATTATGTTCCTTTTTTTCGCATTTATAATTTGCCCTCCAGTATGGATGGTGTTCTCCCTTCCATTAGGACATAAATATAATAAAATTCCTATAATTAAGTTTATGTCGTACTTAACATCACATATTTATCTTATGGTGTTATTATCTTTAGTGGCTATCACGCCAATATATAATTCTATTTTTAGGGATAGTTTGGTACCAAGATGGTATGAATGGATGCTTTTAGTATGTTTAAGTGGTCTACTTCTTTTTGAATTAACGAATCCAAGTGATAAGTCTGGGTTAGGTTGGATAAAAATTGCAGTATTATTATTAGGTATGATAGGTGTTGCTACCCATGTAGTTGGGTGGATATTTGTATTACCTAAGTATTGGCCAACTTTAATGTACTGTAGGAATCAATTTTTTGCATTATCTTTTCTGTTAGCATGTGTGCAGATTTTGGACTTTTTATCTTTCCATCATTTGTTTGGTCCATGGGCTATTATTATTGGGGACCTTATGAAAGATTTAGGAAGGTTTTTAGCTGTGTTAGCAATATTTGTCTTCGGATTCTCAATGCACATCGTGGCTCTAAATCAGCCGTTTAGAAACTTATACAAACCCGAAGATAATAAATATGCAAGACAAGCTAGAAGAAGGCTGTTCTCCGACGGTAAGGACTTCTTTCTATTAGTTTTTTCATTTTGTTAATATATTAATTAACTATAAAGTGTCTTTTTCACTGAACAAAAGATGATATTTTTAATTGTTATGCAATAGAGAACCTTCGAACAAAAAGACAAATAGTCGATACTCAGTGGCTAAGTACATATTCACAAAACGTAGAGTCCTACCGACGAAAACAGGGACAAAGTGGTCGTAAGTCTAAGTTAGCAATAGACGTCTAAAAGTTGATAAGAATTTGATTCATGCCTAGACTATGTGTCAATCCTACGATGATTGCATTACATCGATGTGCTTCTTATATTATGATTTACATTCTATTCGCTTGCAAGCTTAAATGTTTGCCATCATATCGAGAATGTTATCATCGTCAATGAAATGTCTGTTTTTATTTGTTTGTATCACACAAAAGACGTGGTTTGTCAGGATCATAATTACACGTGATTGCTGTATATTGTAGCACCACATTCATCGTCAAAAACAGAAAAGATTTAATAATATGTTAGTTTTAGATATATATGTTTAATGCATTTTCAGCAGATTATAATGAAATAAATCCTTCAACTGAATAATGAAACATATTTTCAGAATCAACAATTATGAAGAAAATGCATTATACGTATAGACTAGTTTTAGTGGAATGAGTGGCCGACTTCACCGCATTCAGTGGAGCAAGTTTGATTTGCGCATGTTGTGGCTGGCTTTTGTCCTGCGATTGTTCACCGGCGTCTTGAGGTATCTTACGTTCAACATGTTTGGCTGACCGTCCTCGATGTGGCGTTTTGCGCCCACGCATTTTCCTTTATTCGTTGTTTGTAAGTGTCACGTGTAGAGGGACCCGGGGTAGATTGATGCAGGTATAAATATAAAGTTTTAATGGAAACTTTTTAATTAATTCTTTACACAAAACACAAACTGTTTCACATATTTACACAAATCAATCTACCCCTACAACCCACAAGCCACACTTTATTACTGTTAGTAAAGTTAAGTTAGATGTGGTTGTTTTGAGTTATGCCGTATCTGAATTTTTGTTTTGAATCAGCACTGCCTTAAATGTTCCTAGATTAAATAGATGTAAATTCAAATATTGATACGGCATATAAGAAAAAAGGGGTAAATTGATGCTTTAATAAAGTACACATTATGAAAAAGTTACGTATGGAACAAAACTAATAGAATATTTGAAATATCTGCATGAAGCTACCCCTAAGTTAAAACGGAACTTGGTCCATGTGCGTGTTGTCTTCTAGCAATGTTGTCACCGATCGAGGCGTTCGAGAAAATGTTCTTCGCCCTTTTCGGCCAGATTACTATATCAGACCTCAACTACGTATCCAGATTAAGGCCTCTGTGGACGCAGAACCTGTTCAAGTTTGTCTTCGGCGGCTACTTATTGATGACCGTGGTGGTCCTCGTTACGCTCCTAATTGCGATGATGTCGGATACTTACCAGCGCATCCAGGTAATTTTACATTATTCTCGCCTTAATTGTTTACAGTTACCATGAATCCCGTGTATTCCTTCGAGCTGCTCTTCTTCGCGGTATTCGGTCAGACTACGACTGAACAGACGAGGGTACATCGTAACGACAGCAATGTTCAGCCTGCTTGGACGAATTACTTGTTCAAAATCGTGTTCGGTATCTACATGCTGGTCTCTGTGGTCGTCTTGATCAATCTACTTATTGCTATGATGTCAGACACCTACCAGAGGATTCAGGTATACGACTGCAATGGACTGTATGCATTTCTTCATAAAGACGCTTTTAAAATAAGAAAAAACCTAAACCTAATACTAAATAATCATTATATTTAATATGAATAATTTGCATAACATTCATGGTTGTAATAATTAATATAGAATAAAATATAGAAATACAGAACAGATTCTGAGTTTAAAATTAAAATAATTTTTCATTTTCATTTTTATTTCCATTTATTGTTTATACTTAATTGCTTCAGAGTATGTTAAAGCTGATTTATTTTAATATTGATTATAATTAAATATAAAACTTAAATACTAACGCAGTACTCACCTCACGGTCTTGTGGTAGGGAAAGAAATACCATTACATAGAAGGTCCTAACAGTTTTTGGACTAGTAATTAATTTAGTTGTTTAAGAAGCAGTATGAGTCTGTGACATATTTCCCTATCGTATCTGATCGTAAGATAAATACATCGTTTATAAAACAATTTAAATCTTAATAATGGCTTAAGTTAATTAATTTATGATTTTAATATTGCTTTTATATAGTTATAGCTTAGAATTAAACTAATTGAAACATCACAGGCACAATCAGATATAGAGTGGAAGTATGGACTGTCTAAGCTAATCAGGAACATGCATCGAACAAACACAGCTCCGTCCCCTCTAAATCTTGTTACGACTTGGCTTATGTGGCTCATCCATAGATGCAAGGTAAGATATAAAAAAGTATATAAAACTTTAAATATTATTAAATATATACTTATCTCAGTATAGGTTTACCAGTCTTACTCGGTATACATATACTTACATACGGTATACTTACATACTTAATAACTAAGTATTATCTTTTGAACTTAATCATTCAAAAATTGCATATCTTCCAAACCAATTAGAAGGTTAACTCAAGAATGAGTGTTGGAATATAGTTGAAAATTAGATGGGAGAGAGCTCGGAGCCAGAAGCCGGACATAGGATGTTTAATTCTGTTCGATAGAAAAATAAAAAACTTTATAAATTCCAATGTCTGGTTATTTGCCGCCTTTAGCGAAGAAAAGAGTTCGTCTGGTCGGCTATACATATATTACTAATTCCGAAGTTTAAGCGGGCGAAGGCGCTGGAAAAAACTAGTCTTAAATAAAATATAATTGTAAATAACATTTAACTATTGTACCAGGATCGCATAACAAAGAAGAAACGTCCAAGTCTGGTGCACATGATTGGTCTGCAGCGTCAAGAACAGATGAGCGCTCGTTCTAAAGCTGGGTCCAAGTGGTTGTCTAAAGTTAAACGAGGCCAGGTTGTTCCTAAAGGTACACGATTTATATGAATTGGTTGACGTTCAGTTTACTATAGTATATTACTATAATATAAATTATGTTACTATATCTATGTAAACAAACTAAATGTACTATATATATATAAACAACTTTTGTGATTTGATAGCTGTATGATGTCACATAATTAGTACAATAAAAATGATCATTTATAGATAATATCTGTATAGACAGAATAAAACCAAAGCATCTATTTGTGCCCCGGATTATTTTTCAAAAGATTTCAAATCATCGCTAGAAATTAGTATATTTTTAAAATATTTAATTTAGTATTGATACTTGACACATATTAGAATTTATTATATCTTAACAGTTGTAACCTACATTTTGTCTAGTCTCATTCGTATCTGTAATATTTTCTAAGCAACAACAAGAATCTATGTTTATTCATTTTATGTCTTCTTATATTTGAAGATTCGACGCGCCTGTCCGTGGTTCATCTAAGTCCTATGGGATCACAGCTAAGCTTCAGCAATATGACGAGGATAGAGAACGTAGTTGATTGGGAGATTATAGCTAAAAAATACAGAGCACTTACCAGGGATGAACCAGAAGAACCGGTCAACAAAGACAGCGACACGGATACTGTTGATGATGAATCAGAACTAATACCAAATAATATCGCAGCACCGCCTTGAATGAATCTCCGATATTGATGATCAAATTTCTTCCTATTTAGGGATTTCCTTGTAATGACGTCTACATGCCGTTATGTAAAACTTATTGTTCAGTAGAACAATTCAGTAGAACAACTATTTTTACAGCAGTAGCTTAAAGTAGACTCTTCTTACAATATTTTTTACTGAATGGGATAATGAATATATTTAATAAGAAATATGTTTTAAGCCAGTACCTTCTTCAGAATTAAATATCTTATAATATCGAGTAATCCAAAAATATTAAAAGTTGTGACTTACCTTTTTAAGTATGGAATGAGTGAATGTTAGCTGAAATGAGGTTGTAACAAAACCATAGTGAAAACGAATATTTTTCCATTTAATATTATATTTGAGTATTATTAATAATAGTGTATCATATTGTGTATTATTTATATTCTATTAATATTTTTGTAAATAAATGTGTTGTGTATTTGTGTACCGAATTGTTTCGAATAAAAATTATGCATTTAATATATAGTGTATCACTGATATGACTATAAGTAATAACTTGTAAGGGATTACAAAAAAAGCGAATCAATGTCAATCATATGCGATATGAGAAGTAGAAAATGTTTGTACTTGGTCATAAATTGACAGTCATTAATTGCATTAACTTTTAGCATACAGGATATTAAATATGTTAAACAGCTTAAGTGTCTTGAGCCATTATAATTATTGGACGTCTAGAACTTGCTTTTGTAATCCAAGTAAAGTTTGCCAACTTCTATTTAAGTTATCAATGAGAGATATACTCTTTAGAAACGTGGATCAGTAGTGTTGATCTTCTTTTCACTATAGATATCGATTTAAGAAAGAGAAGAACTTTATCAAATATATATGGAATTCTTTAACATAATATAAGAGTTTTGTGTAAAATTTTAAAGAGAAGAATGAAAAAATATTTATTTATCAAAGGTTTGTTGAGGGCTTGTTTGTCTATGTCTTCAAAGGAATTAAAATTCTCAAACGATATTTTACGACCGACATTTAAATTATAAACGAATCGTTGATTTTCACTGTAAAGTCTATGTCATGTATCAGTTTTTTTAAAGAAGCGAGTGTTCTAAATGTGAACATGTTATAAACAATCCAAAAAAAATAAATTATTGAAATTAAATGAATACCTCACCTTGGTAGAAGTACATGTAAAAACAGAAAACTGTAAAAACAAACTCTAGGAATGATATTGTGACAATGTCAGTCTATAGTCTTCCTCATTTCTTCATATAAATATTATGGCAATTCTAAAAGAATAATGTAAAATATGCGTATTATATGCTTAAGTGTTTTAATCACCTTAATTTAAATTTTACCGTAATGATATTGACTTAAGTGTGCTATATTATAATGCAACTATACAAACATTTTTCAACAAAATGAATGCGGAAAAATTACTTTGTTTTTCAACTTTCGACTTGACTTATTGGGAACAGATGGAAGAAAACACTTTATTTTTTATAACAAAATAACTCCCTTAAGATATACAAAAATTAGCCCAGGTCCATCGTGTTGCAGGGAGAGGAGCTTCAACCGTGCCTGGGACTTGCGACCCAGGTGTAGGTTTAAGGGGCCCCTATCTAACGCGCGTTAAACGCTCACCTCCACCGTCCAAGGTCCTCTCTCTTTCACTAATTAGATTTGAAATGAACAGTAATGGATGAATAATAAATTAGTAAGTTTTAATTTTTGTCTAATGATAAAAAAAACGAAACTAATTAAAATTCAAATAGATAATATAAACTGACACGTTCATCAATATGACGAGTATTCTAAAATAATTCGTTCGTAATATCGCATTGCAGTTACTGTGCCAATTTCACTGTTGTGCCTTCCCTTTTTGTCTCTTTGATGAAGAGGTTTATTACTTATTATCGACGAAAGCGGTGAGTCAAAGGGGTATGTGGGACTGCCCGTAATAGACCCAGGATTATCCACTAAAGAACTACAGTAACTCTCTTCGTCCTAGCTGAGCATCATGGATATGTTTTGCGTATTCTATGGAGACGGTCTTACTGAATCTCCGATGAGAATAAAAAACCTTAGATCTTAAATTATTAAAAGGGGATGCTGAAATTTAAGTTTTTACTTGTATCCTGTATCCTGTAGATTATCGAGGTGCAGGCCATTTTTCGAACTAATGCTCTAGGCTGACGAGATTGGATTTTACCAAGTTATAGACTAATAAGTATTTTCACAAATCTCTCCAAAAAATTTGAACAAGTCAGGTGAAGTACTGCCGCACTTTTGCAAGCACTTCGGCTTCCCTTGCGGTTGCCCTGGCCTTGGACTCAACCAACTATTAACTAATCTAATCTAACTGATTTACTTTGGGCGGAGATGAATGGGTGGTCATCAAAATAAGGCCTCAGTGTTAGTGACCGAGCTCAGCGTGATCAGTTTTTACATAAGCGGAACAAAACATAAAAACTTTGGATTTTAATTTGAGTATGACCTTGACATTGCTTTAATGTAATATGTTTAAAATATTATATAGGAAGGGGTATCTTTTAAATAAACTGCTATATCGAAATCTATAAAATATGAATTAGCGCTAAATTCAGCGTAACTTTTTTACATTCAAACACATTATGAATAAATATAAGTAACAGTTAATGTAAATATTGAATAATATGAAAACATTTAATCCTTCCTATATAAAAGATGGAAAATTTATATTTTTACAGCCGGTTGTCAGAATCAATATGAGTGTTGAGAGACAAAGAAAATGTCTGCTTCTGATAATATTTTTTGCATTCGGTAAGTGATACACTTCTTTTAATCTTCTATATATATAAAAATGGATTGCTGTTCCTTAGTCTCGCTAAAACTCGAGAACGGCTGAACGGATTTGGCTAATTTTAGTCTTGAAATACTCCTGGTAGTCCAGGGAAGGTTTAAAAGGTGAGAAAAATTGATTCATTGCTGGGAAAAACATAAAAACAGCCCTTTTCTATTTCCCATACAAAAGTTTTTTTTGACATTAGATTTGACAATTAACAAATATGTCAATTCTGTTTGATTGAAACAGGAAAAACCTGATTATTTATGGCCTGTAAGACGGAATAGAGTTCGACTGGTCAGCTACACCTACATATATTACTCTTGACCAAACTAACGCGGACGAAGTCGCGGGCAAAAACTAGTTATAGATATATTTTTATTTTTTTAAATAAGAAGCGACTAACAATTTGAGTTTTATAAAATCAATTTTATATTTTGTCATTTCGGAATAAATTGTATACGTGTATACACACGTATATGTACATATACGTATATGTACATATAATATAAAAAATAAAATAAATATATACGTATACATTTATTTTATAAGGGCAAACTGTATTTTTGTTTTAAAGTACTTAGGTACGCATCTACATTGGTCGAATCTCTTAAAGACATGTCGTGGTATTTGGACTAGCTTTAGAGTATATATCACTAACGGATATATTTCGGAATAGGATAGCCATAAGAATATTAAATAAATCTCAAAATAAAAGAAATAGTTGAACTATTATTTTGAGTTATAAATATCCTTGTCTATACTAATATCGTAATGTTTTGTAAGTAAGCCCACATCAACATTTGATATATTCTAGATACTAAATATGTGTATAAAAAAAAATATATAAAAAATTTATTGCCTTTCGCCATTCGCCAGGAATCTGGTGTGCGGACGCTGCATATCTGAGGATTTATAACGGGTAAGAAATATGTATTTTAAAAGACTTAATAATATATAGCATTACAAATAATAATGATAAATTATATCGTATTCAAAACTTCTTTAAAAGAGAGAACTTTGACGAATACGATGAGTTCGATTTGGATTCACCGCTGGGACTTTTGAATTCTACTGGATACGATAGAAGTCAACATACTGTTATCTACACATTCGGTTTCAAAGGAAAAGCTAATGGACAGTCTGTAAAAACGATCGTAGAAACTTATTTGCGAATCGGCAATATCAATATCATTCTCTTTAATTGGGAAGAAGAAGCAACCGGACCTCTAGGAACAATTTCATACGGGAATATAGTTGCAAAAAATGTCAAAAAGGTAACTTTTAGGTATATTTAGTAGCCTTTGAGATACGAGGTATGTAAAAATCTTGTGTATGATAATTTTGATACCAATTTTATTACTCTATGTATGATATAAATAAGTTTAGATATATTAAAACACCTTACTTCTTGCTAAAATTCTCGCAGTTTCCTTTTTTGTCCTTAGAACATCTTTCATAATTAACATTCATTATCTATGTTATAAATTTTAAGCTGGGCACAAAACTGGGAGACGTCTTGGTGAAATTAGTATTAGCAGGACTGGATATTAATAAACTCCATTTAATCGGCTTTTCTCTTGGAGCACAACTTTATGGATACACAGGGCGACAAGTGATGGCAAATAATTTAGAAATTCCGAGGTATATCAAATAATGAAATAAATTAAATAAAGGAATGAAATAAACATAACATTTTACAGAATTACAGGTCTAGATCCAGCTGGTCCTTTGTATGATGAAGGGTTCTTCGAATCTCTAGACAAAGACAGCGCTGGCTTTGTGGACGTTTTTCATACTAACCCAGGTGCACTAGGTAGTGAAAAGTCGCAAGCAACAGTTGACATCTGGTTTAATTGTGAACAGAAATACCAACCCGGGTGTGAACTTGATGATGACCCAGGTACTTGAAATATTGATGCAATATTTTTTTGTTTTCAATATGTTATATGCAATATTTAACTCAATTCAATTTCAATATGCAATATTTCACTTAAATGTAAAAGTTTCGTTATGGAATAGTTATTTTATTGAGATTTTTTCATAGCTGTTTCAGGAATCTTGTTAAGCTTATGTTTAGGTTTCATATATACCTATCTAGTATATTCGTTTTAATGAAGGTCACTGAAAGATTGATTAATTATATTTTATGTTTAAATGATTAATTATATTTTATGTTTAAATAAAGTCATGTTCCAATTCTTTTTGAAAAGTAAATAGAATATTCACTATTGTTTAATGCGTTCTTCTTCAGATTTGTGCAGCCATGACCGGTCCTGGAAATATTATAGTGAAGGTGTCGAAAACCCAAACTCCTTCCAAGCGGTATCGGCAAACAGTTGCCTTGATTGGTTACATAAAAATGACGGTGGACAAGTAATCTATATAGGTGGCAACAGTACCCTGTAAGTTTTTTATACTATACTAGACTTAATCACATTTTTTAACTATCAACATATTGGTAATACAAACATACGTTTTATAGAATATTATAAATATATGTACCCATATTAGTAATGATAGACTTTTTCATGTTTGCAAAGAGTGGAATGAAAAAATAGAAACTTAAAAGTTGTTAATGCTGTTTCAGGAGCTACAGTGGTGATTTTTACTTAAGTACCAATTCCAAGTCTCCTTACAGTAAAGGGGCTGACGGTGCTTATAAAAATTCTTTACCTTCACAATAAGAATGTTACAATTCAATCTAAAATTTGTAATATTTTGAAAAATTGGAGTTTTACCTTGGTATATTTCCTTGATTATTTTTAAAAATTACCAACGTATAATAAAAAAATTATATGGCTGTCTTCAATATGGAATTATAGAATTTAATTGAAAAATTACAAAACTATGATGCATGTCCTTTTTTTGTTTAACATCTCTATATTTTTATGCAACAATTATATTTACAAAAAAATTAACATTGGGAACATGAATATTTTTTGGCTCTTAGTTTCTGTAACGAGGGTCTGTCTCTAGAACATTTGAAAAGGGATAATAAGTAAATAGATCAAGATAAATTAATACTGGGAAAGAAAATGGAAGAAAAGACCAATGTATCTTGGGCATTAAGAAAATTAAATGAAGTTTTAATAATATATTTTTTTCGAAATAAATATCAAGAACTCAGAAAGAAATAATGAAAGAACTTCCAGGGGTACTGTTGTGGAGACTTCACATTAATATATTTCTTACAAAAATATATTCCATGTACGTGACTAGCTCAAAAGATACGAATAATTTCTTAAATTGAGAATAAAATAACTATTTTTAATAAAACCTTCAAACATACTCAAGCCAATTTCATTGACACAGTAATCATTTAAATCAGAGAAACTCATCTACTTACGATTATATCACAATAAATATGTCTTAAAATAAATAAAGGTTAAAAGGAAAATTATAGTTTGCTTAATAATCAACTTCAGCTTCATTAAATAAAAACTTGTAAAGTATTGAGAGTTATGTGCAGTTATACCTTATTCTTAAAGCTTATTACTCAGTTAATAGTATAATTATAAATGCTCTATATTTAATGAACAAATGGTAACTGTGTTTGTTAATTGAAAGTAGCTCTTTAGGGCAATACTTTCCAGGAGACAATTGTAACGTGATCATGTTTTAAAAATTAAAATAAAAATTACCAAAAGACATATATATTTATATCATTTTAAGTTATATGTAGTTATAATGATTCTGCTTTAATATTAAAGAATACAAAATCATTAGTCAACAGTCATACCGCACGAAATATAGTGGAGCAAAAATAATTAAATTTATCGCAGTCGGTAGGATTCGAACCTACGCTCCCAGAGGGAATCTGATTTCTAGTCAGACGCCTTAACCGCTCGGCCACGACTGCTGTGAAGTCGTATGAATAAATTAAACACATAACGCCTTCTTTCTTTTACTTTCACATCGTCTTGAATCAGTTTCGTAATCACAGATGGTAAACCAGTTTTCTGAATGCTCCGTATAGTCCAAGAGCCCGGGGCCCCCAGACGTTACTTATTTTCTGAGTAACAAAAAGTATCGTACAGAGTAGAGTTAGGGTATACGTTGAAGGTACGCATACCTGCTAACTTGGGCCGACGGCCAATTCACAGGTACCAGGTGCTAGAGGTACATAAAAATATTGGTCACTTTTCTTAAATTCTGAGAGCTGATTTTTATATATATTTTAAAAAATTGAATTAAAATTTAAAATTAATAGTGCCAGAACGTTTTCGTCGGCGGTAACTTACGCCAGACGCTTTAAAGTTTGGAAAAAAATAACGTAAGTTTACTCTGAGTCTTGATTTTTATATATGATAATTTAGAAACTATTTTAATTTTTATGTTTTCGCGGTTTTATATCATAGGCCTGTTGAATCTATATTTTAGTTCAGTCTTGTAATTTTTTTAAATAATAATCAAACCATATTTTAGTGCCCAATTACAAATTATAAATTTCAGTATGATAAAAATTATTAAGTTATGAGTGGGAAGGTTCGTACGAAAAGTAACAAAAAAATAATTTTGTTACTAGCATTTTATCCTGTAAAAAATATTTATTTGTATTTTTCTACAAAACGTAGAGAAATATGTAGAGCAAATATTATAAAAAAAAATATTTAAGATGAATTACTTTCTTTATTAATAATTAAATTTTAGTTTTTAATATTCGTCATCGTCATCATTGGTATTTGAGAACTCGTCATCCAGCCAATCTTTGTATTGAGTATCTAAGTCATCATCATCATTTATATCAGTATTACTTGTTTCTGTCCCTGTAAAATCAAATAAAATATCATAATTATAAGTAAAATAGCTACACATTTATAAAAGAAATTTAAAAAAATCTAAGTTTTTGTCAAGCGATTCACTGACGGTAATTGGTCTCCATCGAACCAATTAAATTGATATCGGTTGTCTTCTAGCTTCCATCCGTTATTCTCTGGTCTGAAAATACCAAGCACCTTCATATCAGCAATTACTTCATATATCTGCAGTAATTCCAGAGACTAGCGATGTAATTTGCTCTCCGGAACTGCTGTCGAAGTTCAGTCTTACGCGGTGGTAAGTTGCTCGCATCAAAGTTTTTAATATTTTTCCGGATAAACTCTTCATTTACATGAGAAGCAGTATAGGTGATGATAAACTATTGAAGTCTTGCAGCAGCTACATCAATGACTCCGGCCACGTTATAAACATTGCAAATAAAGTTTTGGATGGTATTGAAGGTTTCTTCCTCAAGTTCACTATTACTACTGAATAACTCCAGTTCGCTAAATCTGGAAATTGCTTTTTGGTACTCTTCCTTTTTTCTAAGAATACTGAATGGCCTTTGTTTAACTTTATTAAAAAAAGCAGGATTGTAATCACAGCCAGTGATCGCATGAAAGCCTGGTAAACTTTGAGATAAAGACGGTTCTTATTCCTCGTAAATAATGATCTTATGCATACTCATGGCAAGTTTTAAATATGTGTGGGAGATATTTGGCCCCTAGAATTTTTCTGGCTGCATAGAAATAGTGTTAAAATAGTTTCTAAATTATCATATATAAAAATCAAGACTCAGACTTAGAGTAAACTTACGTTATTTTTTTCCAAACTTTAAAGCGTCTGGCGTAAGTTACCGCCGACGAAAACGTTCTGGCACTATTAATTTTAAATTTTAATTCAATTTTTTTAAATATATATAAAAATCAGCTCTCAGAATTTAAGAAAAGTGACCAATATTTTTATGTACCTCTAGCACCTGGTACCTGTGAATTGGCCGTCGGCCCAAGTTAGCAGGTATGCGTATCTTCAACGTATACCCTAACTCTACTCTGTACGATACTTTTTGTTACTCAGAAAATAAGTAACGTCTGGGGGCCCCGGGCTCTTACTCTAGTAATTTGATTGACAATATTGCTTATAAAATATTTTTATGTAACATAAATTTCGACGAAGTCTTAAAATCTCTTTATATCTTAAAACGAAACCCTTTTCTTTCACCTATTTATTTTCACCTTAGTTTCTTGCCACCCATATATATATATATATATATATATATTTTATTTGACCCATTTTTTATAAAACCCATTTTGATAATTAAAAGATATTACTTATGTTGTTATTATGTGTAACGGTAAACAGAAGTAAATGATTACTGTCCTATGTCGTCTGGTTATTAATTTCCTTAAATTACAGGATATGAAAAGAGTGTTTTAACTTTGATTTGTTAGAAAAGTTAACAAGGTTGTAAATTGTCATAAAAAGGTTAAAAACTTTTTATGTCATAAACGTCATGTGTTTGTTCATGATGTGTAATTCTTTTATTTTTTGTATGGGATTAGCAAAAAAGTAAGACTTAGCTGAAAACTTTATAGTCAGAGTCGATAATTTATTTTTCCTTCAGTATTTTAGAAAGAATTATTTAGGATGCATTTCACAACCATCAGAGGTTCCAAGAAAACTAAGAAACCTCATATTAAAACTTCTTCCATATTAAAACTTATAACCTATACTTCAAACTATGTACATGACTGCAACGATATTCGGATAGCAATGCTATTCCATTACTTTTGTTGTATCATCAATATTCTGGCATTACCAGTACCAGTTGTTCGTTTCGCTGAGTCAGCAACATAACTCGTAATATGATATTTTAACTATACAACGATGTTTCCCGGCGATGTCCATTTAAATTTTAATATGCTGAGCGTACGGAACAAAAGTTACTTTTTAGACGCCACACTTCTATGAAATCATGTAAATCATTAAGTTATTGAACAATCATTTGTTTCGGCTGATATTTTTCTTTTCAATAAATATTTGTCGTATATATATTTTTCAATATATGTTTATACCTATACTTGCATATCTTGCTTTCATAGCTTCGATATTAGCTTATTAATAATATTTTATAAATTAAACACGCTTGACTCGATAACTACAAAATATTAGTAAACATTGTGCCTTAATATGTGTACAACGTTTATTATTATGTATTCATAAATCAGTGTTCTAATTCTATAACAATTCAATCGTTGTATGAACAATTGTTACGGAGTACAAAACGTCATCAAGATAGTTGTATCTATATTTCAATAAAAACTAAGAGACACGCACATGTCACGCCCACAGACATTACGACAGGTTGGTAAATATAAAATTTGATTCTTATTAAGTAGGTATCTTGAAATGTGTATGTTTTGTTTGATCAAGTGCATTGAATAGAATTTAAGTCATTTTATTTATTTATACTTTTGATTCCTTTAAAATCTTTAGTATGTCAGAGAGGATAATATTTGTTTCGTATACATTATATGAAACTTTAGCAATACAGATTATTACGGTTTTTTATTCATATACTCGTAGTATACCTTTTATAAAACTTTAAAATCTTGACTTCCGACTTTATATTTTTAATTTTTTTGTCGATTAATATTATGTTCATATGCAAAATAAGGGTATTTACAGATGCCGGTCTTTTAAATTTAAAATTTGTGATTTATAGGAATACCCTTGAGAGGAAAATTATACATATTGTGACTAAAATTAATGGTTATGTTATCGATTAAAGATAAGGTGACGATATCACTTTGAAATAATATTCAAAGATTCTTCTAATGTAAATATATGTTTGGACTTTCATATTACAACAGTCTATTGGTACTGTCACGTTAATATACAATGTATATTACTTTTATGAACGTACTCTATTTCAGGCTTGCGTCCTCACCGGGCCCTTGCGTTATCCAGTATGTCTGATGGCTTCATCTTTGGTCAAATGTCAGGAATGATTAACGTCCTAAGAGAAGATGACAGTCCAATATTCTTGTCGGAAGATGATGTATCTTGGATAGGTAAATATTATTTTTTATTTATTATATCTGTGAATTGATCTCTGGAGACGTTTTATTCACAACTCCATTATTATTAATTTTATCACTGCTATAGACTCTCGCTTTTAATAATCAACGTATTTTGTGTCTTAATTACATATCTGATGAAATCTGTTTCAATTGCAGCGTCTATAATGAATGTAACTTGCATTGTGGGATTCGCCATTGTTGGAATTATCACTGAGATTTATGGCCGCAAGGTTACTTTGACAATTGTATCTTTCCCGGTATTGTTGTGTTGGGCGATGCTGTATTTTGCTAAGGAGAAGTATACAATATTAGCATCCAGAATAATAGTTGGAATAGCTTTTGGAGGCGTTCTTCCTTTAATCTATATGAACATCGGCGAATATGTTGCACCAAATCGAAGAGCTTTGTATGTAAATTTGATAGCATGTGGAATGGGATACGTTGGAACAATGCTCGGCCACATTCTAAGCATATTTCTGGATTGGAGGAACGTTGCACTAATAGGAATGATTCCAACAGGATTATCTACAATAATACCTCTCTTTTGGGTGGAAAGTCCGTTTTGGCTTGCAAATTCTGGACGATATGAGGAATGTGAAAACGCATTTAAAGCATTGCATGGATCTAATGAAATCTCAAATAAAGAACTTAAACAGCTTATAATCAAATCAAAAACAACGTAGTGAGCGATGCGCTAAAAATAATAATTCTCTGGTATATCTGGCAAAATTGCTCGCTGTCTTTTACAAAACAGCATATTTTTACAGACTTCTTTCTCTTATTATTATCATTGCTACCTACCGAGTAGTTGCGGGACGAATACTCTTAAGTACTTTAGCAATTTCCATGATACAAGATATAACGGACAGCAAAAATATATTTCTATATACTTTGTTAGTAGATGGTCTTGCTTTGTCCGGCACAGTAATATTCTGTTTCTTCTTGAAAAATTTTAATATAAGACCTCTTTTATTAATATCAGGTGTAGTAGCGAACTGTATACAGATTGCTTTCTGTACAACTTTACTTTTATATTCGAAAACTGATCAAACCACTATGTCGTGGCTAAAAATTGTTTTATTAGCTTTATATTTTGTTACAGTAAGTTGTGGACCTTATTCTGTACTAGAAACACTTTTGACGGAAATATTTCCTCTAGAAACTAAAGCGGTTACTGTATTTATATCAGGTGCCATAACAGGAGTGTTGCAATTTTTAGACATAAAGTTAGCTGCCAAAATGTTTTCTATTATAGGATACCATGGAGTATTTTTCTGTCATTCTGTTCTGGCTTTTGTATGTATTATGTACATGTACATTTATCTGCCAGAAACAAAAGGAAGGACTTTGAGAGAAATAGAGCTTTATTTTAAATATAATAAATTCCAAAGCGTACATAGTGTGAATGGAACCGAACAAAATAGTGATCTTTTGAACGACAATACTCGAATATAAATAAATATTAAAAGTCATTATTCTTAGGAGAAATTATGATTTAAAATGTAGAAAACCGTTTATTTTTTTTTACCAGCAGTGTTTTAAAAATTTTATTCACCGTAGTTTAGGGCACAATTTTAAAACACAATTTTTCGTAAGTAAAAGATTGTAGAAGTTTACAAACACATATGATAGGAAATATTCTTTATAAATATTTCGTGAACCATTTAGACTACCTGTAATAATTAAGTTTTATAAAATGGAAGTGATAAATGATATTTAATTAAAATATATCATTTCTTTCTAAAGCGTTCTTTCATAACAAAGTATTCAAAAGTATTCTTTGATCATGACAAAATTTTTCACAAATTTCATATGAATAAAAGAAGATTTTTTGGGTTACGTTTAAGAATAATTACATAGGACAACATTTTGTATTTAAACCCACATTTCAATATTTTCAGTACTCCATTCTTGTTAAGTAATATTGTTTAAGAAACAATTTGTAGCATAAAATGTAGTATTCTCATAGCTAAAAAGAAACAAATTTCAAGTAATGAAATACTACAAACTTTTTTTTGGCAGTTGATCATATTATTCTTCCGAGTCATATGTTCTTTCTTAGAGTATTTAGACGCCATTGACAGACGGTGAAAGAAAACATCGTGAGGTAACCTTAACTTATAATTTCAAATTATAACTTTGAATTCGTCAACCCGTCTTGAGCAAGCGTAGTGATTATTGTTCAAACCTTCTCCGTGTGAGAAGAGGCCTTTACTCAGCAGTAGGCTCTGGTAGACTGATGATGATGATGATGATATATATTATATAAATTTATAAAAAAAATATATATTCATAGAAATCGAAGGAGGAAATTATTAGGAAGGAACTTAGATATAATCATTGCATGCGAGGCTTTATAAGAAAGTACCTATTATTGTATTGATGATATTGTTTTTATATTTTTTTAACTTACTAACATAATATACAGACTTTGAAAACAGTTAAGACCAAGTTTCAGCGATCCTCATATTCATTATAAACTCACTCACATAAATACTTACTGCATTTATTTATCAAACTATTTAAACATATTTGAATGTAAATTGTTGCAAGTCGTTCATTTTAGCGATAAAATGATATAATTGAAAAAGAAACTAATTATGCATTTAACGCAACATGAATTAAAAAACCGTTCTACCATTACTGTTTCAAACTTTTAATGAAAATGTTATATCAACCGACACTGCAACAGGTTTGTAAAAATATATTTTATGAATTATATAAAAAATATATAAGTACTTTTTTAATGATTTTTAGAGTTTAAGTGAAAAGTATATTTACATTAGTCATAAATGTAGTAATTTACTAAGGTAAAAAATTATATACATGATCTACATCTCCTGTGTGTATAGGCTATGTTCAGGTGAGTGGTGTAATTACGAGTATGTTAAGTTAATTCTGATTCCAGAACATGTTTCTAGAGAACAAATTGATACTGAAGTCTATTTTAGTAGATTAAGGAACAAATAAAAGTAGAAAGAAATAGAACCTTTATATAAAATTTGCGTGTTATCTGTGAATAACGTGTTTTCTTTATTAATTTACGAAATTAAAAGTTTAGCCCATTATTATTTCTATACCTACCCCAGCTTATACATAATTCATTAATTCAAAAAATCACAATAAATATGTCTTAAAATAAATAAAGCTTAAAAAGGGAAACTATAGTTTGCTTAATTATCAACTTCAGCTTCATTAAATTAAAACTTGTAAAGTATTGAGAGTTAGATGCAGTTATACCTTATTCTTAATAAGTTCATTACTCAATTAATAATATAATTATAAATGCTCTATATTTAATGAACAAATGGTAACTGTGTTTGTTAATTGAAAGTAGCTCTTTAAGGCAATACTTTCCCTCGAGACCCTTATAACGTGATCATGTTTTAAAAATTAAAATAAAAATTACCAAAAGACATATATGTATATTTATATCATTTTAAGTTATAGTTATAATGATTCTGCTTTAATATTAAAGAATACAAAATCAATAGTCAACAGCAGTGGCGGCTGGTGGGTTATCGAACTGGTGGTTCACTTTACTAAAATATTGACAAAAACAACAATTGACATAAAATATGTTTATTTTGTGTACATTAATTCATAACTATATCCAACTCTGATACAAAGTCTATTAATCCACGAAACACTCCAGCATTACTGGACTCAATAGTTTCATCGTGACCTCGCAAAGCTAACTCAAATGCACCACAAAACTTGACACAATCGATAAGACGTGATAAAATGTATCTGTTTTTATCAACTTGTTTATTATACTTTTGGATATTACTTCTATACACAGAATCTAGCTGATTACGAATATCGACTGTGCCTAACACAGACAAACTCATTACATTTTGTAGGTGTACTTGTGAAGAATCGTGTTTTTTTTATTTTTTCACTTAAATGCGTCAAATCCTTGATTCCAGTTTCTGTCCAAATCGATTCTCCGCCAAAAATAATGCAAGGAAAACAAAAGAATGCATTAAGACGCTCACATCCACACAACCATTTCTTTCTATTATACATTTCACTTTTAAAACTTCGTATAAATGCTTTATTTTTCGATTTACACTCTTGTTTTAAATTTAAAAAGGCCCGGCCAATTTTATGTTCACTTTACTTTGAAAAATTTTGTTATTTTCTTTAATATAATCAATATTTATACTCATTTTCAACTAATAAAAAACAGTACAGAATAAAAGTTCTATTATAGAAACGAAATAAAAACTAAAACGAATTACGGAAATAATTATAAACAATAACGAATTAACGCATCACACATACAGTGAAAGTTGAAACAATACCAATAACGATTAACGAAATGTCAATCATAGCACCCATCCTTTCAATACGTCATACATCGGGTGCTCTCGGTAACCTTCGGCCGCTTCGTGCGGCGCTCGAGAACCGACTCGTTACTCGGTACATTTCTATGAACTATCTTTTGTCTCACGCGCCAGGCGTATTGATGCGTGTCTCATACAAGATGTATTAGCAGTCCTCGTGCACTCGCCGGAGCGCACGATATGAGTTTAGTAAAGCTCTCAAACTTTTTGACCATAATTGGAAATTAAATTTTTTATACCTTTTTGTATGTTTAAAAAATAAATATTAAAATGGTAATTTAAAAATTAAGATGACATAATATTTTGTAATTTTTAAATATTTTGAATTGGTGGTTCAGCGCACGGGCGCACTTAAGGTACAGCCGCCACTGGTCAACAGTCATACCGCACGAAATATAGTGGAGCAAAAACAATTTAATTCATCGCAGTCGGTAGGATTCGAACCTACGCTCCCAGAGGGAATCTGATTTCTAGTCAGACGCCTTAACCGCTCGGCCACGACTGCTGTGAATACATACGAATAAATTAAACACATAGCGCCTTCTTTCAAAACTTTTTTACTTTCACATCGCATTGGATGAGTTTCGTGATCACAGACGGTAAACCAGTTTTCTGAATGCTCCGTAATTCGATTGACAATATTGCTTATAAAATAATTTAATGTAACATAAATTTCGACGAAGTCTTAAAATCTGTTTAGGTATATTTCAAATCGAAACCCTTTTCTTTCACCTATTTATTTTCACCTTAGTTTCTTGCCACCCATTTTTATATATATATTTTTATTTGACCCATTTTTTATAAAACCCATTTTGATAATTAAAAGATATTACTTATATTGTTATTATGTGTAACGGTAAAAAGAAGTAAATGATTACTGTCCTATGTCGTCTGGTATTTAAGTTCCTTAAATTACAGGATATGAAAAGAGTGTTATAACTTTGATTTGTTAGAAAAGTTAACAAGGTTGTAAATTATCATAAAAAGGTTAAAAACTTTTTATGTCATAAAGTCATGTGTTTGTTCATGATGTGTATTTTATAATTCTTTTATTTTTTGTATGGGATTAGCAAAAAAGTAAGACTTAGCTGAAAACTTTATAGTCAGAGTCGATAATTTATTTTTCCTTCAGTATTTTAGAAAGAATTATATAGGATGCGTTTCACAACCATCAGAGGTTCCAGAAAAACTAAGAAACCTCATATTTAAACTTATAACCTATACTTCAAACTATGTACATGACTGCAACGATATTCGGATAGCAATGCTATTCCATTACTTTTGTTGTATCATCAATATTCTGACATTACCAGGGCCAGTCGTTCGTTTCGCTGAGTCAGCAACATAACTCGTAATATGATATTTTAACCATACAACGATGTTTCCCGGCGATGTCCATTTAAATTTTAATATGCTGCGCGTACGGAACAAAAGTTACTTTTTAGACGCTACACTTCTATGAAATCATGTAAATCATTAAGTTATTGAACAATCATTTGTTTCGGCTGATTTTTTTTTTCAATAAATATTTGTAGTATATATTTTTCAATATATGTTTATACCTCTACTTGCATATCTTGCTTTCATAGCTTCGATATTAGCTTATTAATAATATTTTATAAATTAAACACGCTTGACCAGATTTACACAATAATTCAGTAAAAAAATATGCCTTAATATGTGTTCAACGTTTATTATTGTTTATTATGTGTTCACAAACGATTGTTCTAATTCCATAACAATTCAATCGTTGTATGAACAATTGTTACTGAGTAAAAAACGTCATCAAGCTAGTTGTACCTATATTACAATAAAAACTGAGAGACATCTCTTTCTACATACAACATGTCATGCCCACAGACATTACGACAGGTTGGTAAACATAAAATTTTAGATGTGTATGTTTTGTTTGATCAAGTTTCTTGAATAGATTTTAAGTAATTTTTTTTTTGTTTATTTATACTTTTGATTCCTTTAATACTTCTACTATGTCAGAGAGGGTAATAATTGTTTCGTATAAATTATATGTTATTTTAGCAATATAGATCATTACGGTTTTTTATTTATATAGTAATGCTTTTATAAAACTTTTTAATCTTGACCTCCGGACTCTATATTTGTAATTTTTTGTCGTTTATCACCCATGTTCATATTCAAAATAAGGGCAGTTACAGATACCGGTCTTGTTTATTTAAAACTAGTAAACCTGGCGAACTCCGTTTCGCCACCAGAAGGCTTTTATATAACATTTCGTTTGGTGATTAAAAGATGAAGATAATTTTTATTTCATTTCACAACAGTAATGAATTCATTTCGATTACAAAAATGAAGTGTTATTTAGTTGAACTTCTCTAAGTAAATGAAAGTGAATCCAAAGTAGATACCGAATCGAATTATCCGTTTCATTGAAGTGGTCCTTTGTAAACCACTTTTTTTGTTTTTTGGTCTAACTTTAACACAAATAAAGCGGATGGTTTCCAAATTCGTGAACACGCAAAATATAACGCCCATGTGAAAAACAATGATTTTCTAAATTTATCCCGCAAATACTAAATGGTTTTAAGAGTTCAAACTACAAATACAATACCCGTTTGTCACATGAAATTAACTGAGCAAAGAACAATGAGTAGCTGTCAAACAATGTATCATGCGACGGCACCAGCTACTTAAACTATTGATTTGTAGTACATGTTATGTATGTATAATGGCGCTGTATGTGAAAAAAGATTTTCCCGCTTTTCTGTTGAAATTTTTTGTTATAAACCTCACGGAGCCCGAGACCTTTCCAAGTTACAGCGTCAGGATGGAAAACCGGACTTATTTTTATATAGTAGATCTCTTACAAATATCTAATTGTCATAAAATACGTCATTACATATCTGTCATTATACGTCGATTGCATAGCTGACAAATGTGTTTCGTTATTCCACGGTTATAGTGACTGACGTTTCATGTCAAGTTCCACGGGAATGCTGTCGAACGGGATAAAAAGTATCCTATTGCAATTTCCTGGCTCTAAACTACCTCCCTGCCAATTTTCAGCCAAATCGGTTCAGCCGTTCTTGAGTTATAAGTGGGGTAACTAACACGACTTTCTTTTATATATATAGATTTGTTATTTACATCCTAATTTCTAACATATCCACGAGAATAAATTTATACACACTATGACTAAAATTAATGGTTATACTGACGATCAAAGACGAGGTGACGATAACAATTTGAAATGATATGTCTTCTAATATAAATACATATGTGTATATATATTTGGACTGTAATATTACAACAGCCTATTGGTACTGTCACTTAACGTACTATGTAATATTGCTTTTATGAACTTACTCTATTTCAGGCATTAGTCCTCACCGGGCTTGCGTTATCCAGTATGTCTGATGGCTTCATCTTTGGTCAAATGTCAGGTATGATTAACGTCCTAAGAGAAGATGACAGTCCAATATTCTTGTCGGAAGACGATGTATCTTGGATAGGTAAATATTATTTTTTATTTATTATCTTTGTGAATGTATCTCTGGAGACGTTTTATTCACAACACCATTATTAATTTTATCACTGCTATAGACTCTCGCTTTTAATAATTAACCCATTTTGTGTCTAAATTATATATCTGATGAAATCTGTTTAAATTACAGCGTCTACAATGAATGTAACTTGCATTGTGGGATTCGCCATTGTTGGAATTATAACTGAGATGTATGGCCGCAAGATTACTTTGACAATTGTATCTTTCCCAGTATTGTTGTGTTGGGCGATGCTGTATTTTGCTAAGGAGAAGTATACAATATTAGCATCCAGAATAATAGTTGGAATAGCTTTTTAGGCGTTCTTCCTTTAATCTATATGAACATCGGCGAATATGTTGCACCAAACCGAAGAGCGTTGTATGTAAATTTGATAGCATGTTGAATGGGATACGTTGGGACAATGCTCGGCCACATTCTCAGCATATTTCTGGATTGGAGGAACGTTGCACTAATAGGAATCATTCCAACAGGATTATCTACAATAATACCTCTCTTTTGGGTGGAAGGTCCGTTTTGGCTTGCAAATTCTGGACGATATGAGGAATGTGAAAACGCATTTAAAGCATTGCATGGATCTAATGACATCTCAAATAAAGAACTTAAACAGCTTATAATCAAATCAAAACAACGTAGTGAGCGAAGCGCTAAAAATAATAATTCTCTGGTATATCTGGCAAAATTGCTCGCTGTCTTTTACAAAACAACATATTTTTACAGACTTCTTTCTCTTATTATTATCATTGCTACCTACCGAGTAGTTGCGGGACGAATACTCTTAAGTACTTTGGCAATTTCCATGATACAAGATATAACGGACAGCAAAAATATATTTCTATATACTTTGTTAGTAGATGGTCTTGCCTTGTCTGGCACAGTAATATTCTGTTTCTTCTTGAGAAATTTTAATATAAGACCTCTTTTATTAATATCAGGTGTAGTAGCGAACTGTATACAGATTGCTTTCTGTACAACTTTACTTTTACATTCGAAAACTGATCAAACCACTATGTCGTGGCTAAAAATTGTATTATTAGCTTTATATTTTGTTACAGTAAGTTGTGGACCTTATTCTGTACTAGAAACACTTTTGACGGAAATATTTCCTCTAGAAACTAAAGCGGTTTCTGTATTTATATCAGGTGCCATAACAGGAGTGTTGCAATTTTTAGACATAAAGTTAGCTGCCAAAATGTTTTCTATTATAGGATACCATGGAGTATTTTTCTGTCATTCTGTTCTGGCTTTTGTATGTATTATGTACATGTACATTTATCTGCCAGAAACAAAAGGAAGGACTTTGAGAGAAATAGAGCTTTATTTTAAATATAATAAGTTCCAAAGCGTACATATTGTGAATGGAACCGAACAAAATAGTGATCTTTTGAACGACAATACTCGAATGTAAATAAACACTAAAAGTCATTATATTTTAGGTTATTGTTTCCCAGCAGTGTAATCATTATCATTTAATCATTTTACTCGCCGCGGTTTTGGAGCACAATTTTAAAACACATTTTTTCGTATGTAAAAGATTGTAGGAGACTACAAACACATATTAAAGGAAATATTCTCTATAATTATTTTGTGAACCATTTAGACTACCTGTAGTAATTAAGTTTCACAATAGAACTAATAAATGTTATTTAATTAAAATATTAAAATATTTCATTTCTCTCTATAACGTCTTTTCATAAAAAAGTATTCTAAAATCTCCTTTAATTACGAGAGAGTTTTTCACAAATATCATATGAATAAAAATAGATTTTTTGCTCTTACGTTACGTCTAACAAAAACTACATAGGATAATATTTTGTTTTTAAACCCACCATTTCGATATTCATATATTTATACTCCATTCTTGTTAAGTAATATCACTTTAAATAACAAGTTTGTAGACCAAAATTCAATATTCTCTTTGATTTCTTGCTTAAGTTGAATAAAACCATCTTGAGCAAACTTGGACTCATAAATTCACAATTATAAGTTTTTAAATCGCCAACCCGTCTTGAGCAAGCGTGGTGATTAATGCTCAAATTTCCCGCATGTGAGAAGAGGGCTTTACTCAGCAGTGGGATCTGATAGGCATAGGCTGATGATGATGACATATATATATATGTAAATCATATTCATACAAAGACGAACGAGGAAATTATTAGGAAGAAGCTCATGATTATTGTAAACAAGGCTTTAACTGAAAGTATTGTTGAAGTGGTGATATTGTTATTACAATTTTTTTACTTACTAACATAATATACAAATTTTAAAAACAGTTAAGACTCCTGACTTTTTGCCGTCACTTAATTTTTAGCGATCCTCATTTTCATTATAAACACACTCACTTAAATGCTTACTGCATTTATTTATCAAACCATTTAAACATATTTGAATTTAAATTGTTGCAAATCATTCATTTTAGCGATAAAATGAAATAATTGAAAAGGAAACTAATTATGCATTTAACGCAACATGAATTAAAAAACCGTTCTATCATTACTGTTTCAAACTTTTAATGAAAATGTTATATCAACCGACACTGCAACAGGTTTGTAAAAATATATTTTATGAATTATATAAAAAATATATAAGTACTTTTTTATGATTTTTTAAATTTAAGTGAAAAATATATTTACTTTTCCTTTAGTCATAAATATAGTAATTTACTAAGGTAAAAAATTATATACATGATCTACATCTCCTGTGTGTATAGGCTATGTTCAGGTAGGTGGTGTAATTACGAGTATGTTAAGTTAATTCTGATTCCAGAACATGTTTCTAGAGAACAAATTGATACTGAAGTCTATTTTAGTAGATTAAGGAACGAATAAAAGTAGAAAGAAATAGAACCTTTATATAAAATTTGCGTGTAATCTTTGAATTACGTGTTTTCTTTATTAATTTACGAAATTAAAAGTTTAGCCCATTATTATTTCTATACCTACCCCAGTTTAAACATAATTCATTAATTCAAAAAAATCCTTGAAATAGATTTGCATTGCCTCTATTAGAAAGTGTTTTTAAAGGTAAACATTTTCAGAACTCACTCATCTCCGATCTCTGTTCTGAAATTCGAATCCAAAAAAAATGTTTAAGTAATAACCTTAAATAATTTCCAGGCATTAGTCGTCACGGGACTAGCTTTAGCAAGTTTGTCTGAAGGCTACATATTCGGTCAGATGTCGGGTATGATCAATATGCTCCGAGCAGATGATAGTCCCATAACCTTGTCAGAAAATGAGGTCTCCTGGATTGGTAATTTTTTTTTAATGTATACACTATAATTAAAGCTTCCAGATACTGAAATCAAATTTTGTAAAGTAACAAACTTAGTCATTAGCTGCAGTATGTGAGCGATGATTCGGGGAGACGGGGAGGAACCGATTGATTTTTTTATGTTATGATACACACACAAATTTGTTTTCGAGTATTTTTATCTGGTTTTATAGCCTTTTCATCAAATACGAAAAATATGTACGATATAAATAAGTTTTTGTCATAACATCTTACTATATAAATTCTGCGTTACGAACAAGTTGGGTCGAATTATTCAATCATCATAAGTTATCATCATGAACATAAATTTACTTCACCCTTCTCGCCGTTCTCAGAATTATTGACAGAACTAACATAAATAAACATTATCCACTAAAATAATTCTTTAAATTCACAGTTAAGCCAAATTTTCTTTAGATCAATAATGCTTTCTTTCTGAAATTCGTCAAAAACTGAAAATCTAGTAATCGTAACGTTTTGCTTTAAAATTGTCAAAGGTAAAGAAATTTGCTCTGCTACTCTAATTGGAACATCATGGTTCAGAAAATATTTCATAATCATTTCAATTATGATTAATATTTTAACATAATTTATATTAATATTAACAATTTCGAAAATTTTTTTTACAGCCTCCATCATCAATGTAACGTGTATTATTGGATTTGCCATAGTAATAGTTATAACTGAGCTATATGGACGGAAGATAACTCTAACTATTGTATCAGCTCCAGTACTGATATGTTGGTTAATGCTTTATTTTGCCAAAGATAAGTATACTATACTAGCATCAAGGATTATAGTTGGAATAGCTTTTGGAAGTGTCCTACCACTAATTTATATGAATGTTAGTGAATACGTTGGACCAAACCAAAGAATTATATTAGTTAATTTCATAACATGTGGAATGGGGTGCATTGGAACAATGCTTGGTCATATCCTCAGTATATTTCTAGATTGGAGGAACGTTGCACTAATAGGAATCATTCCAACAGGATTATCTACAATAATACCTCTCTTTTGGGTGGAAAGTCCTTTTTGGCTGGCAAATTCAGGAAGATACGAAGATTGTGAAAGAGCATTCAAAGCATTGCATAGATTAAATGAAACATCTACTGCAGAATTAAAACAACTTATAAGCAATTCGAGACAAAAAATTGGAAAAAATAATAAAAACGCAAAAGTTCTTTTCGAATTAGCGAAATCATTTATAGTTTTTTGTAGAAGCAGATATTTCTTCAAGTTTTTCATGATAATTGTCGTAATAAGTACTTATCGAGTGGTTGCTGGACGGATTCTATTGAGCACTTTGGCCAATGTCATGATTCAAGATCTTACTGGAAGCAAAAACATATTTTCATTCACTTTACTAGTTGACGGATTTGCTTTGGCTGGGACAACATTATTCTGTTTTTTCATTAGCAATGCAAAGTTAAGGCCTTTATTATTAATATGTGGTACGATAGCGAACTGCATACAGATTGCTTTCTCTACACTTTTGTATTGTTTTCCGAAATCCAGTCAACCTTTTATGACATGGCTTCAAATGATATTACTGGCTTTGTATTTTATAACTGTTACTGGTGGACCATATAGCGTATTAGAGACACTTTTATCAGAAATACATCCGCTAAAAACGAAGGCAATCACATTATTTATGGCGGCCACTATCGGCGGCATTTTGCAGTTCTTAGATATAAAAATAGCTTATGTATTTCTCCCAGTTATAGGTTACCAGGGAGTATTTTTAGTTCATTCAGCTATTGTTTTCTTATGTCTTTTATATATGCACTTTTATTTACCAGAAACAAGAGGAAAGACATTGCAGGAAATAGAATTGTTTTTCGAATACAATAAGTTTCATAGCGTCAATGTTTTAAATGAACCAGTACGAAAAAGAGATATCGAGATGGAAAATATTGTATTATTGAAGAAATAAATATAATCTACATATATTTAGTTTGAGTTTATAATGTTAATATTATTTTTAATAATAATTAATAAGTATTTTAAATATAATGGTTTTTACTATAATTTAATGAGACAAACTTAAGTTCATAATATGGCAAATGAGTTTAAAATATAATAAAACAAATTTCATTAGTGTGTCACAAATTTTATAACTGCTTTTATTCTGTTGAAAATACAGTTTAATTAACTTAATTGTTAATTTTTATTGTTCATGTTTTATAACTCAACAGCCTATATATATTTACATTTTTATTAGATAACTTAGAATAATATGTATTACAAATAATCAAGTTGAATTTGTGTCGGGTAGATACCATCCGTGAAAGCACTTGGGTGCGTGTGATGGTGTTGTAAACCTGACACGTCCAAGTTCCGTGAGATCTCGTGCATCTAACACGAGGAGAGCTGTGGCATTCTCGTCACTGCCCCAAAGTAAAGCACTCAATAGTACACCATCATCTTCATCCTAAAAACAGGACACAATGTTAAAATACAATACAATATTCTTTTCTGTAATGTAAGGAATAGAATTGTAAAAATTGATAAATTGACAATATCCTATATACAACCTTACATTCGTCTTGAGTCTTTTTCGTGAGAAATTTTTCAAAGAAAACTATCAGATATTTAATTTAGCATATTATTAATAGTGAAGATTTAACTATTACCTGAGCATCTGGTCGGGCAACAAATACAGGCTCGCTAGGATGAGCATCCACTTCACACCATGTCTTCACTTCACCGCTTTTTGTATCAACTTTAATTATCTGGAAATTTAATATAGGGTTTAGGCATGATAGAAGCAACACTTCTTGAAATGCCCTAATTTTAAAAATATTAATTTTATTTAAATAAAGTCTATGAATTTTGGTAGTTTTATCTTTTATGCTTGGATATGATTATATTTTTTTGGACATATACTTATTTAAATTCCATTAAAAGGTATACATAAAAAAACTAACCGTTCCACCATAAATTGAGTGCACTTGTGGACCCATTCCGTAAAAGTATCGATAAGGTCGTCCTAAAATCAAAATCAAATGTAAAAATTGACATGATAAAGGATTATAGTTATGTTTAATTTCTTTTAAAGTATATATTGTTGTTATTATCCACAAGAAATCTCACCATTGTACAATTCATAGTTTATTCTCGGTGTTTCTATCGGAATATCTGCTATAACTGACATCTCCACTCTACTGTTATTTGGGCTATTCAAAGGAATTTCGATTCTTTTCGCTTGTGATTGACACCATTTTGCATAATCAGGGTTGCTGTTGATGTTCTAGAATAAAAAAAATCTATCTGAATTAGGATTGTTGAATTACTACCTATAATAATAAGTTTTGCTAATGATTTTAACCTACCTTAATGGCCTCGACATAGAGGGCGTCAATTATTTTTGCATCTTTATAAGAACACACATCTATGATCAATTGGCTGTCTAATTCAAAACAGTTGATAATGTGCATAAAGAAAAAGGTCTCTGTAGTGTAACGAGTCTGTTCTCCAGTATGGCGGTTTATTAATACTATCTGAGTCTAGAAAAATACATACAAAATTGAGTATACTTTATATAATTTGTTATTAAAAAATGTAACGAAATATTTTTTTAAAGAAATAATACCTCGTAATCGTCATACCATAACACACTCGAAGAAAATGGCCGATTAGTTAAATAGCTTACTGCTGAATTTAAATAAGATATTGCTAGTGGTTGTTCAATGATAATAAAATAATTCTCAGTTATACCTGGAAGGTAATAAAATATGTATAATGCAACATATTTCTAGGACTAAAAGTAATTGTGCTAAAAATAAAATTACCAAAAGAATGCATGTATGATGGATGTAAGAGCCATCTTGAATCCACAGTATGAATAACTTCTACGAGATCAAACATGTCACCTGTAAAAGAATAAGATTTTTTTCATTTTTAATTTGAATCAAATTTAAAATAATATATATCTTAACAATAATGCATAGAATATCCATCGTACTGCTATCAAAGGCGTTAGTTAATTTTTGTATCGTTAATCTGATATCGTGTAATATTGAAACGCATATTCTGTTAAAAATAATTTTACCTTTTTCTGTGTAAGGAAATTTCACAATCATGTGTTTCAACAGCCCCTTAACCACGCCAAGGGCTATATTGTAAACGTCTCCTAAAAATGTGTAATAATTTGTGAATATTATATCCTAATATCAAATATATAAAAGTATTTTTTTTCATATATTGATTAATAAAATTTACCATTTTTCATAACATGTGGGTGCGCTGTGTGGCAAACGATTAATGAATTTAAAAGACTTTTCTTTTCTAACGTATCGAGAGATTCAGGGTCTATCCTGAAAAAATACAATACATTCATCGTATGAAAGGAATTTTAGTTTTGTTTTGTTTGGAAATCTAAAATAGAAAATATTCATCATATCCATAGCAGTTTCTTTGAATTTTATGAATTTAACTTCTAAAATCGACTATAAAAGCCGTAAAGTCTTTCGTAGTCTTTCAAACTCAAACTCAAATAACTTTATTCAATATAGAAGCATTACACTTTCTTATTGATGGTCACTTGAGACACTACCACCGGTCCGGAAAAGAAAATACCCTGACCTGAGAAGAACCGGCGAAAGAAACTCAGCGGGTTTTTTTTTTAATATATATATTTGTCTCATATATTATATACACAATTTAATATGAGATGAAATAGCCAGGGGGCGATCGTTTAATCTTAACAGAAAGATTGTTTCTATCACCAGTATATTTAGATTATTATAGTCTTATTAATAATATTAGTTTAAGTCACTTACTTGTAAACATTAGTATATTCTGTCATAGCATACATCTGATCTCCAAAGGGGCATACAGATATTCCACAATTATCTGTGACTGCCTCTGCAGGGTTGAAAATGGTTGATATTCTATAAAAATACAATATCATCACACCACTACGAATAATAGTTAATAAATATGATTTTCAAATGCCTTATCTATTTACTATGTTCT
The DNA here is from genome assembly GCA_916720795.1 of Danaus chrysippus. Classification (NCBI taxonomy): domain Eukaryota; kingdom Metazoa; phylum Arthropoda; class Insecta; order Lepidoptera; family Nymphalidae; genus Danaus; species Danaus chrysippus. The sequence continues at coordinate 3,011,435 of CAKASE010000077.1, read as the reverse complement.
ATAACAGATGAGTAATGTAATTAAATTTGTTTACCTATCAAATATTGTGTGGCAAGGATCTGGTACTGCTTCCGTGGCAAATTCTGTGACAACAATACGATTTGCTGCTCTGTTTTTTCTTAAAGTTTTTGAATCTAAGAACCTACATTGATACGTTGCCCGACCACCCTTAATCGAAAATCTGTAAAAAAATACATTATGTATGTAACTATACCGAGATGGAATTAATTAATAACACCACATATCTTTAAAACATCTAAAACCTATTTTTCAGAAAGTTAAACAAAATATTTATTGCATTTAACTATTTACATTACCTAGTGTTTATTTATTTAAATTTATTGTAATTATTCTTTTAAATTGCAATGTTATGAAACACCAAATCAGGATTAAATAAAAAAAATAGTCACTCGATTGATTAAGAATTGTATATGACAAGTATCGAAGACTTAATTTTCGTGATAATGAAAAAACCTAATTTGTTTTTTTCCAAATACCCACTTTATAAATAGAAGAACACAAAACTAGTTTTAAACGACTAATAGTAAAAAACAAACAAAACAACTGTAAGAATTGATTATTTAGTGTTTAAGACGATTCCAAAGATTTTTTTATATTATGGCATCGTTCGCACTGGTATTCCAAAGACTATTATTTAATGTAATGCTATTGCCGGCACAAATATATTTTGTAACGTAAAACGTCGGAATGACACCTGTCTTTTTTTTAGAGTGGATTTTTTTTAACTTTGGACGAGTACCGGTAGATGTAAAAGTTAATATTCAAAATCCAGTAGCATCGAAGTAACCGGTGAATACTTATTTGAAAACCAAATGGATCCTTCACAACAAAGCTTTAATTTAATGACATCTAAGAATTTCTCTAAAGAATTTCTCTAAAGAAGAAATGAAACTTATATTTTTCGGATTACGACGCGTATTTTATTATTTAAAAAAACAACATAATCCCGACGTTTAATACTTTGTAGCAACCGTGATCACGGTCAGAATAATAAGTACGCGTAGTAATCAGATAAATATTAGTATCATTTCAAAGTTTTCATATATTACATCCATAGTACTAAAAGATATAATTTATTATGTGTGTATGTTAAACAAATAATGAAGGTATAAGCACCTGTGAAGCAGTGCTGATCCGTCAAAAACATGACCAAATTCTGAGTTGCCAATTTTGATTGCACCAGAACCATTCCTTATAAGCGTACCTTGTAGCCAAGAAGGAATGCTACCTGTATTAGATATTTGAAATTTAGGTAAAAAAATTGTTACATCATAAAATAGGTATACTGAGTAATTGTATCTAGATTATTATTAAGTTTCAAAATGATAAATATTGAAGACCTTTAAGGTTGATAGCGAAATTTATCAATATTGAAAAAGTATACCAAATATTATATTTAAATAGTTCTACAAGTAAATTAAATAGTTCTATAAAGGTCTTAATCTTTATTTAAGCCGGCAACACCACTACTTATCAATATTTATCATTAAATTAATTTTAATTCGCAAACTATTTCACCTTTTATAATTATTTTTAAAATCATAAAATGGAAATAATAATTTGACAATAGTAGTAATAAAATTGACTGAAACAAAAATATGTTTTTTCGAGACTATGATTGTTTATTATAATTAATTGAAAAAAAAACACATTTTTACCTGTAATTTTACCCTCTAAAGGGTTTTTGATTTCTTGCGTACACGTCCTCAACATTGGTGTAGTCCATGACTGGGTCGCAAAATTGTCTATTTTGGTTTTTGGCATTTTGTGTTGTCGAATAACTAATAAAAAAGTGTAACTGAAGACAAAAATTTTATTTAAACGAATTATGTTAAGAAATTTTACTCTATTTATTTTGAGGAAGAATTACATATTTTTGTATAGCAACTATAACATAAATGTATAAAATTCTGCCAGCATACCTAACCTTATATTCCACTTTCTATGTTATCTGATAAGAAACATCGATATTTTAGCACTAACAATGATATCATATTGATTTTTTCATACCTTTTCGTGGGTAGAATTAGACGATGTTTAATTCACAATTAAAAAATACTGCTTTTATTTAAACTTTTTATAATTTTGCATACAGTACAGAATTTAAAATCCTCTTTTAAGAGTAGGAAGTACTTTGTATCTTACAATTTAAAGGAACTTCTTTAATATTTTTGGCACATATTAAGTAACACTTCCGCTCTATATATACAACTGTAACATATTGAATTTCTAGTGTAGTATCGGCAGTTTTAAAATTATGATATGAGATAACAGATAATATAGGAAAGTATGAGATAACGTGGCTCGATGACTATACGTATATTAACATACATACCAAATACATTTGGCGTATTATGAGGTACAAATTAGAATATTGTTTTTAAGTATTAAATATATGTGACATATAAAATGTAACCAAATAAAAAACAGGAACATAAAGAAGTATAATTAATAGCGTAATTATTTCAGATGCACTAATAGCTTTTAACTGATTGAAATGAAAATAAAACACCGGATTTTTGTTATATATTTAACTGAACCACATTTAATGTATTACGGAAGTTCTAATGGAACAAAGATAAGTTAGTATTATCATATTTTAGATAAAATATTTCGCCGTATAAAATACTCCCCGAAACATCGTTACGGTCATATTTTTATCGGTTAAAGAGAAATTATATCTTGTAATCCTCAGATTAGAAGGTTCTAGAACCTGTTAATTATATCACATTATTGTATCAAGGACTTACGTCATCCTCACACAATTTGTGACGTTTTTGAATTTATAGAATATTATCTTTATTATATCAAAAAAACCTGAAATGATTGTAAGTAAAAGCGATGTCTAGTTTTGATACACCAAAAGCTTTTAATCTAACGTCATTTCGTTGGAGCGATGGTTATGTGTCAGTGTAAATGTAGCTTGATGATTGAATGTGAGGGAACACCAAGAGTTTTTCGAAGGAGATAAAAATATTTCCTTCTTTTAAGGATTAATTAACAACCATTAAGTATGACTTATTTCAAAACACACAAATGTTGTTTATTGTGTTTAGTTGTGTTAATTGACCAAGATGTTTTGCAGAGCAGAAATAGAATAGAACAGACGAAGATTTATCCTAAATTTAAATTTTCCCAAACAAAGTTTTCTAAATCACTTAAAAGAGATTTTTTAAGCCTTACAAAGATACAATCCAGGGCCTTTAAAAATTCATTAGACGTATCTGCACAATTGCAAATACTTTTCCGATTACATAAGGATATGAGAAATGATTCCTGATACCATAAAGTCTCTTTGGTTCTATTACCATTTGTTTATACAAAAAATAACTCATTATTCTACAGAAAGCATAAAATACTTCGCCAAAATAACACCACAGTGATCTTATTCAAAAATCCCAAAGTAAAAATTGAAAAACTAAAAGAATTTACATCAATATCATTTGCCAATACCCTTAAGTAATACCAATTATATAGATTTTACAAAATTTTGTCTTACAATATATCAATCATAAATAATAATATTAAAAATATTAACAGTAATAAACTCTTTCTATCTCTTATTTGTGGAGAGCAAATACCACTACAGTAATCATTAAGCAATTTTTTAAATGTAAATAATTTACTTAGGCTTATAACATACTTTCTTTAAGTGCTAGTTTAAGTACAATAAACAATTATTTGTTTTTCTCCACGTCGATTGAGGTGTAACAATGGAACTGCAAAAAAAGCAAACATTTTAACCAACTAAGCCTGGATATGGCCCTACGATTAAAACATGATTCTTTTCAATACATTAATTTTAAAACATGTTAAAAAGATTTATCGAAAATTCTTACATATTTTTTTTTTATCTAAATAGAAAAGCGTTGTTAAAGTAATGATTATTAAATTTATGTGTTGGCTTTGAGAATCACTTCAATTATCTAAATTTTGTGGATTTATCTTAATTTTTGAGATTAATATTGAACAAATCATATATATATTTATTTTAATATTTACTCACTTAACTCATTTTTGCCAATAAACAACCTTTTATTTCCTTTACTATGAACATATTAGACAACTGTCAAGTGTCCCACGTTTTATTTACGTCGAAACCTACATACTAAGGTTAACTATTAAGTTAACTATTAAGTTACCTTAATCAAAACATAAATCAGTTCTCATTTAATGTAACCTACTACATACTTATCAATCACTGTTTATACAGACGTCTTTCATTTATTTTTCTTTGAATTATACCCTGTCCTGTAATCACAGAATCATTCAGTTAAAATTTAACATAATCATTCATAGCCTGTTACGAAATCCTTGTGTTGTCTTAAAAATGATGTGGCCGATAAATTTCGAAGAAATGTACAAAATATCAACTTACTCGCTGCGTCTGAATGGCGCACATCCAAATATAAAAAAGAAAACTAAATTTTGGTATTTTAAAATTTATTTACTCAGATTTATAGAGTTGCTTTGCTGCGGTCTTCTCTTTAATTCGATAATATTCTACGACGTTGTTTCTAAGAAGTACACGGAAGCCATCAAAAACGGCCTAATGGTGATCGTTGGTATAACCGTGATATTTAAACACTCAATACTAATAAACTATAACGAATCAATCAAACGTCTCATCAAAATTCTGGATGAGGATTATAAGGCTGCTGAACTATATGAAGAGAAAGAAAAAGATATCATATTGAAATCAGCGATGAGTGGAGTTAAAATTTGTCGCTTCTGGCTTGTGTCTGCAACGCTTACGAGTTTCATGTTCCCTGCTAAAGCTATCATTGAAATGATCAATTTATATATGAAAGGCGAATTCAAACTTGTTCCAATGTTTGACTTTACATACCCAAATATTATCGAAGTTCATAAAGACTCCACTGTGGCTTATATAGTACTATTTCTGCTGTGTCTGTCCTTCGACCTATTTTCTTTGTCTATGTACATAGGATTTGATCCTCTCGTTCCTATATTCATGCTGCACACTTGCGGCCAGTTGGAGTTAATTAGTAACAAGCTAATGAATCTCTTTTCTAAGGACGCTTCACGGCAAGATATTATGGACGAACTAAAAAGTATCAATGTGAAACTTCAGAATATTTACAAGTAAAGTATTGGTCTATATTTTGTATAATAAACTTTAACCAAAATTGAACAGTGCATAAAAGTACCATATTTAACCTTCTGTTTCGATATAATATGTATTAAACAGCTGAGATATTAGATTTTATCTTTAATTTTATCAAACAAGAATTTTTAAGATAAAGGTAGCATTCCCTCATATAGCAATACATGACTCATTAATTTGAGAATATTTCTTCTATACTTCATATATTCTAGCATAGTAATTTTTATTTATAATATATTTCATAGATTTGTTAAAACGGTGCAGAATATTTTTATAATACTGTATGAATTTAATATGAAAACAACAACTTTTCTTCTGCCATTCTCAGTTTTCCAAATAATGCAGGTAAATTAAAAGTTTTATAATTCCTGTTACAATTTTGCTTTTATTTACTATTAATATATGTATTTAAACATATTTTTGTTTTAGTCCTTACGAGACAGAGAAATCAGTTTTGAGTTTATATTCTTCTTTTCTGGCGCTTGCTTACACTTTTACATGCCGTGTTACTACAGCAACCTTCTGATGGAGAAGGTAGACGAAATATACAGGGCGACTGGTGAATTACTATCGATATTTGAGGACGTGATATTTGACGATCATATATGACAAAATAAAAATTAATATAACATAAATATTAATAAACTTCTAAGTAAAGTTAACCAAAAGTTATGTAATTAATTACGCATCGTATGAACACCCTACAGATTAGGTATACACCCACACTCACACATACGCGCGCGGAGGCGTGTTGTTGTATCAGCACGCCGCCGCACGCGTCCACACTTGGAACACTTGGAACGTGTACACACTTTATTTATTTATACGGAAATTTGGTCAAAAATTAAGTACCTATTTTTTTTACATAATTCGAATGAGAATCATGTACCGAGTATGCTCCTTAAATATTGATAGTAATTCACCAGTCACCCTGTATATAAAATATCATGCATATATAATAACAACAAATTCTCTATGATGAGATCTAAGGTTTTCACGAGTATTTATTTAAATGAAATTTATATTTTTTGGATTATAATGTGCGTATTTATTATTGTAAAATACTACATTCTCCCGACGTTTCGATTAATTTTCGCCAACCGTGATCATGTATGTAGTACACACAGTATAATCCAAGAATATTAGTTACATTTAAATTCCCTATGAGTTAATATTTTTAGTTAATATTTAGGTATGTGACCTTTTAGGAGTGTTTAGGTAGAATAAAAGCCGGCTCTTAGTAGAAAATAAAGATTCTTTACTGATAACATACATTTATTGCTGCACACACGATTTTATTTTGTTAATGTAATAGTATTTATACATAAAAGTATATTTTCAGAGTGAATCCCTCCGTAATGCGATATATTTCAGCGGTTGGGAGTCACAAAGAGATATTGAAATCAGAAAGACGATTCTTCTGATGCTGACCAGAACATACGTACCTCTTGGCATCAAGACTGTCTTCTATCCGATTTGTTTGGACACTTTTGCTGAGGTATTTTATTAAAACTAAAACTTAAACTATAATAAGAAACATATATACCTACTTGTAGTGAAGCATATTGCCTCTAATTTGATGTGATTACTTTTATCAGATGGTGCGTCAAGCCTACGGAATATATAACATCATGAACGCTGCTTGGGGTTAAATTTTCATATTTTGCTGGTATACTATATTATAGGCTTCACTTATCTATTACACGTTGTCGTCTTAATAACAGCGTTTTATAAAGGGTGTTTCTAAATTATTTTGACCCGATAGTTGAATCATAATTTGGAAATCATCACAAACAAAACAAAACAAAAGTTACAAAGTTTACATATACTAAAATTATCCATGTAATAAAGTTATTGTAGCATTGAAATTTTGATGAGTTATTTCTTTATACCTCTTTTGTAGCCTAACTTAAGAAAAGTGTTTTTTAATCACATGAAAATATAATTATTATAAATTGGTACCAAGAATAAAATCAAACATTTAATATTCCTTTCATATATTAATGTATGTATGTAATAGAAATATTCTTTCTAGAAGAAACGATGACATTAAAATTGATAATTTAAGCATGGATTCTAAAACAAAGATTGTTCTGTTATCTAATAGACTTGATAATATTATAATAATCAACAAGTGTTCTTTTCACACGAAAAAACTAAATTAAATGCTTAAAATTACAACAAATTTTGGATAAAACCAAATTTTACAGAGTTTTTTAAGATTTCTTAATACATATATGTAGTTTATGCAACTGTACTAAAATGATTTTAACGACTTATTCTTTAAAAACTGATTTGAATCTTTTCATGAAAAATTAACGAATAAGAATGTATTATTTAAGCCGAAATTACTTTAAACATATGAAATTTAAATGACCATGACGCTCTTTACAAATATTTCACTGAAGGACAAGAATAATACTTAAAGAATGTGCCGATATTATCTACGATTTATCTTATCAAATATACATTGCTTGATTTTTTATTAATTTTGTCTGACAATGCCATCTTGGACTTATCATACAATACAGCTAAAGTTGATTTTTTATACAAACTACTCAAAAAAAGTTAATATACAACTCTAAAAGTACATACTTCGAAACTTTATTTTTAATTTTAAAATCAATCATAATGAAGAAATAGAGCAAACCAATAAGATATATTAGTGATCACATCCATTATTGTGGGTGGTAACGTCTTGTACCCTGTCGCTGACAGATCCGGGGTACACCGACATAGCGGCCGATGGCTTTCGCAGTGGTTTTAGTGGTTAGGGCCTGCCCAGGCCGGCCCTCACACATCCCTTCCGACCCCACCGAGGCCGGTTGGACGGCTCGTAAAAAGAGTTTAACTGCGTCATAAAAAAAAAGTCTTTATATCATGTTCAATATTAATACTATAAAAATCGTACATAATAACATACACAACACAACATAATCTTCACATAACATAACAGAAACTATTTATGAGGATTTTAACTGTTTGAGATAAAACTTAATCTACTTATTTTCATGATAGTATGTAATAGCTTACAAAGTATTTCTTACTCAATATTTTCACAAGCGTTTCTTTTGTAACACAATTTAGGAAAATCACAAAAGTTGTTGTTGTAAAAGAAATTAATACTTAGAGTAACTAGATTAGACTTACAATTTAATAAAATAAACTACTTATGGAATCTTTGTTGTTAGTGTAACTTTTTTCATGTTTCCTACCATTAAAATTTGTCCCTTTTTTATTTATCAGCAATTTATATTTTATTAGTTTATTTTCAATTATAGGACTTTATAAGAAGATAAAATATTTCACGCAATCATCAGGCAAGTGTAATTGCTATATCAAAAAATCGAGTTAAATGTGTTTCCTATATTATGTATATCGGATTTATTACACATTCGTTGTTTTTGAAGATAGAGACGCCATCATCGCCGACATCACTAATATCACTTCTTCTAGAACGTTCTATGATATTTTAAAATGAAACTTCAATTGTTCTTAATGCTCCTGTATTTCTCGAAGGTTCTTCATAATTACATTCTTCAATGGTCCGCACTTACTGAACCTTGCGTGCGTTATATGATATCGTGCGTCATATTTATACCAAAATTGAAACATAGTTCTATTCTCCTTTTAAACAATGTTTGATTTCGTTTTACTTTTAACAATAATCTTGAATACCAATGAGTTTTAATGATGACAGGCTCAACTTATTTTCACGGCGCATCTGTTATTAAAGCTGGTAGCGCCGATACGGCGATTCTGACAGGCGGTGCGTGCTCTGCACCTGCCTGGTTATGTGTTCTCTCTTGGTTGGTTTTCGTTATGTTCTTGATCAGTCGCGCGTCTCGTAGAGTAGATGGGACAGGATCAAGAATTGAGGCTTCATCTTCCGAAGTCATACCGTTATGTATATATTTTAAATCTTTCGTTCATTTTAGCCAGGCCATTCTGTTTATTGTAACAAATAATATTTATTTTTTTCACATTAACTACCATTCACTATGAATTTGTTGTATTCTTGTATAAGAAATAATTCCTTTTTGCACTGAAAAGTGTTATTTTTAAAATAAAATACCATTGAACGCAAACTTCACTCTTTAGTTTCAGATAATAAAAACCAAGACATAACCAAGTGCATAAATTGACGAAAAATATACCATGGTAGCCTATTGAATATTATTGTCGTTGCTAATTTTATATTTAAAAACTGGATGACACTTTTTCGAATCATAGGAAATATATCTGATATTAGTATTTTAAATGCTGCATTCGTGGCTACTGCTTGAACAACGAAGTAAATTCCCTAAAGCAACATTTTAATCTACAGCAAGTAGCATACATATTATATATATCACCAGGTAGTAAATAAAGATACAAAACAAAACCTATCAAACAAATATTTGAAGCGGTTCTAACTGTGAATATTAAGAATCTTATTTTAAATCTTTAAAAAAAAAAAAACAAAATGACAATGAGCTAATTGTTATAAAACCGTCTACATTTATGGTACTTAAAAGTATTTCTGAGCTCCCGCTTATATCTTGTGACAATGTACTGAATAAAACAACCACTGGCAACATTGTTAATACACAAAATTGTTGATAATATAACAACCTTAAAAAAAATAATATGTTTTCGTTCCATTGAAATCATTGACGACAGCACCCAGACAGTTGCTCTATTTCTGCTTTTCGTAATAAGTTAAAAGCTGCAGTTAATTTTCAGATACTTCCAATGACGCGTGTAATTTTCAAAATACTCATTTACATTCTTCAAATCGCCCCTCAATTGCCAACCATACTGGACTTTCGATCCAAAGCTGAGACAAAATAATAGCTAGTTAGCGCGAATGGTATGCTATCTATTAATGCCACTTGAATCTAATGCAAAATTATACTTAGTACATGTCCAAGTATAATTCTTATATTTGTGGCAACATTTTTAACCAAATTAATGATAGCGGATCTTGAGTTCGGCTCAAAATATTCTCCAATGAGTGATGACACCACTGAAAGACATACAAAATATAATTCTAGTAAGAATCTAAATTACTTTATCCCGAGCGAAGTGAACAATACATCAAGTTAAGCCCACTGGTAGACTTGTTACAGTTTTCCTTCGACCTAAATATTCAGTTATTACACCAGATAATCCAACGATGTATGTTATACATATTTACCAATGACACTGTAAATAAAAGTATATGAACATTATGATGTTTGTATCCGTGATTAACACCGAATATATTTGTGTATAAAAATTTTACAATGTTGAAAATATCCTGAGAGTAGTCTTTATACATATGTAGTTACTGTAATTTTTCAATTTAAAAAAAAAAGAAAGGTAATATTTAATTTTCAAATAAGCTCATATATTATATTGTATTATGATTATATAACTTTGTATTGTGACTTTTTATATTCACCTAGAGTAGAATGAAAGCAAAAATCCTTATTATATTGATTCTTGTAAGAGTCAAAATTTAATCAGGATCCTAATAGTCCAAGAGCCAGTAACAGATTTATATGACCAAGTTCCTCTCAAGTGATAATTAGTAAAACGCATCAGAAAATCGAACCATAAAGCCTCGTGAACGTCAGCTGAGGCTCGGTGGGGGGGATGAGCAGTTGTAACCTCCCACGCTTGAAGAAAAAAAAAATACATTCACTCATTCCCTCTCGGCTAAAAATTTATCAAGTTATAGCTAACCCAATACCTCAACAAAAAAAAAAAAAATCAGCTGGCTATAACATGGTGCATTGTGCGTCAGCTGATGTCTAGATCATGGAAAAAAAAATCTTCACTTTCAGTGATATCCTCTCAAATAAAAATTTACTTGATGATAGCTAATATGTAACTATTGATAAATATATACGTCAGCTGGCTGTATCTCGGTGGAAAAATCGTCAGCTGATACTTTAAAGGTCGTTACGTAGAAGTTAGCCAGAAGCATTTACTGACTATTTAAAGGCATCAGCTGACCAGGTTTTCCCTCGACTTACTGCTAGCTGATTTTTTTTATTTATCACAGTATTATATTTAAAATCAGCTCACAAATTTTCGTGTGGGAGGAAATGACGTATCTTTAATTATTCGGCATTGCACTCCAATATGAGTGTTGAGGTGAAACAAATATTCCGTATCAATATTTTTCAAACTTATGCGTATATAATCATATAATTTTGGATACATTCCAATATTTCAATAATCATTTTGTATAAATTAGTATAAATTAACTAGTTACTCGATAAAAAATATTTATTATAAAAAAATTATGACAAATTACAATGCGAATGACAATGTTATTCAATCATTTTCGGCTTCGCTTTGGCTGGAATCACAACCATCTCTGTCAGATTCATTGTCCGAGTCGCTGTCAGAGCTGTCTGCTGTCATATTTATTGTCAACTTCTTCCCAACCATAGTCTTCCGGATCTTCAGAAGTTGGAACCTTCAAATGTGCATTAGACCAAATTTGAGCAATGTAACATGCTCTTAAAAATTGCTGATACAGCTCTGACTCGCAAGGTGGTAGAGAAGAGCCATCAATACCTTTCTTTGGTAACTTGAATGTTTCCGTATCCAAGAATTTATATGTTTTTTCAAATAACGCTACTCTTGCCTCATCGACCTTTTTCAGACGATTAAATCCATACATATGGCAAACAAACTCTTGTATTTTCTCAAAAATATTGTCTTTATCCTCCAATGATTTTAACATTTGGATGAAACACTCGATGAAATCATTCGATTTAGCCATGATTGAAAACGGTCGTTTTTTTTTTTTCCTTTTCGAAAAAAAAGCCGGGTTAAAATCACACCCTGTGAATGCGTGAAATGCTGGAAGTGCGGCGCTCAAATTAGATCCTAAAGATTCATATAATTGAGTAACGTTAATAAATCTTTGGGCTTTTCCAACTCCAACTTCCATGCAAATGTTGACATTATTTGATATATTAGTCATGTTAGCTAACATAATTATTAACACGTCAGTGTCGGAACAACGAATCGTCACGTTTGCATTAATATCAATGTTGCAGACATGAAAAATCATTTTTGTGTCCGCTTCTTCGTGAGCCGGGCACGAAAATTCATATTGGAGTGCAATGCCGAATAATAATTAAAGATACGTCATTTCCTCCCACACGAAAATTTGTGAGCTGATTTTAAATATAATACTGTGATAAATAAAAAAAATCAGCTAGCAGTAAGTCGAGGGAAACCTGGTCAGCTGATGCCTTTAAATAGTCAGTAAATGCTTCTGGCTAACTTCTACGTAACGACCTTTAAAGTATCAGCTGACGATTTTTCCACCGAGATACAGCCAGCTGACGTATATATTTATCAATAGTTACATATTAGCTATCATCAAGTAAATTTTTATTTGAGAGGATATCACTGAAAGTGAAGATTTTTTTTTCCATGATCTAGACATCAGCTGACGCACAATGCACCATGTTATAGCCAGCTGATTTTTTTTTTTTGTTGAGGTATTGGGTTAGCTATAACTTGATAAATTTTTAGCCGATAATATCAAACAACAATATATACCTATCCATGAAATATCATCTTGTGTGAGTGGTACATCGTTGTCTTCTTTACTCAGAGCATCTATCATACCAGACATCTGACCGAATATCAACCCGTCTGAGACACTGCACATGGTCAAACTGAATCCAATCAATGAATTAGATAATAATCATTTAGATAAGTCTTTTAAGAAGTCGTTTTACAATGAAAGGATGCTTTAGCTTAACGAGATGTCCTCTGCCGGTGATCACGATTGCTGGCATGTAACCGAAACGTCGGCATTATGTAGTTTTTAAAATAATAAAATACGCGTTGTATAAACCGAAACCGAAAATATTGCTTTCATTTAAATGTTTACTCTTGAAATTCTAAGATCTCCTTCTTCGTGTAACATTATGACAAAATGAAATTGTTTCTTTTGAAATGCAATTAATTTCAAAATAAGTAGAAGCTATTAATATTCGAGACATGGGGTTATTCTATTTTCATTCCGAACAGCAAGGACACTTTTTTCTAAATATAATACGACAAACATACCTGCTGCTTTACGATGGGTAACATGTTGAAGTCATGAAAATATATATAGGGTAAAGTCACTACTAATACACACAATTAAAAAAAATCTAATAATGTAATTACATCCTTACTTTATATTATTTAATCTCACGGACTGAGTTAAAACTATCTTTGTAAACGATGAAAAGATTAACCTTAAAACAGCATTTTAGGATATTAAACATAAATTTTATTGTAAAATTATTCCTTTAAAACAAACAACAAGAGAAAAAATATTCAATACGTCTTAATCATGGCTTACACTTGTTTATACAAACGATAATAGATCAATGAAAGTAAAGGCGTAGTTCATTGTGATTTTCAATACGACTATTATCTATACTAATATTATAAAGCTGAAGAGTTTGTTTGTTTGTTTGTTTGTTTGTATGAAAGCGCTAATCTCAGAAACTACTGGTTCGAATTGAATAATTCTTTTTGTGTTGGATAGTCCAGTTATTGAGGAAGGCTGTAGGCTATATAACATCACGCTACGACCAATAGGAGCAAAGATATAGTGGTAAATGTGTAAAAAACGGGAGAAATTATTTCATCTTTGAAGCCTTCCGTTGCGTGCGTCGTGAAAATGGTTCAAGATACACAAAAAATATATATTAAAGAATAATAGCTCTTTTAATGATCTAAAAAATAGTCCGCGACAGTATATGTCTATCTTTTAAGATGAACTCACAAAAACCTTTTTATGGTACCTAATTTGGTCGAATTAATTTGTTTAAGTTGTATCAACATAATAATATTAATCTTTATTCAAATAAACAAATAAATATGTTGTTGGTTAAGAGTACTTCATTGTGAATAAAAAAACATAGGTTTTATCCTGAAAATTCTACGGGAACTCAACCATTCCGAAAACCCCGAAAGAACGGGAACTATGTGGGAAGAACCAAAAATCTGCCGGAAGTCACTATTCCAGGGGGACGAAGTCGCGTCAAAAGCTAGTAGATTAATAATTGTGTATTAAATTCACACAAACAATTAGTTTTACCCGGTAATTTAAGAAATTATCATTTTATGAAACTATTAGAGCTGATACATATGTACTTAATTTACAATAACTATACAAAATATATATTTTATGGATTTCAACCCAAAGAAGTAAAACTTTAATTTATTTAGTCAGCTAGTAATCTGATTAAACAAATACATGCTACGCCTGATTTTCCTTTCTTTTATTCTTTGTTTTCAAATAATGTTATCGATACAGATTTGAATAAGGATATTTCTTACCATACTTTCCATCATAATGTCTTAAAAATGTGTGTTCCAAATAAACCTATTAATATAAAAGAAAGGTGTATACAATTATATTACGAATTATTTGCTTGAAAGACATTTGTCTTGATTTTTTTTTACTCGTGTCATGAGTTATCATTCAATACGCATTTTTCTTTCGATTTTACGAGTATTAAAGTGTTTTGAGTGTTCACACAAATGTTTAAATGGAGTTTTCATAGCATAAATCTATATTCAATATATGCTTTGAATATTCCAAAATTAAATAATGTATAAATTTATAGTGTCAATAATGGAATAATCTGCTATATTATATAAACCAAGACATTTAATTTCAAATATATTTTAATTACACAATTAGCACAACACATATAGGACATTAAAATATCGAAAATATAAATACAAGTCTTAATTAAATAAAACCCAGCCTCAATGTTTAAAGTTACTACTATTTCTTTTATATATAATTAAGTATATCTATTTTAGTTGTTGACCGGGTAAGAACCACCCATGAAAGCACCTGGTTGCCTGTGAAGGGGTCTTGAAGCAAACACGTGCGATTTCTTTTAAATCCCGAGCATCCAGAATTAGTAAGGCAACTGCGTGATCATCACTTCCCCATACAAGTGAACTTAAGAGTACACCATCGTCCTCATCCTGAAAAAATAGTATATAATAATTTGTTTTCTCTTTAAATGGTCTATATTACATATACAAGTCTTGTAAAACAGAACTAATGTGAACTAATTCGCGAGTATTCTTTTAAATGAAACAAATTTTTTCGGAACACTACGCGTATTCTATAATTTTTAAAAACTAAATCACGGACAGATCTGTTCTGTTTGCTGCAAAGTAACCGAAACTTTGAGTGTATCTAGTTTTTAAGTTTTAAAGCGTAGTTTCATTTAAAAAAGAACTGATTAATTACACGTTTTAAGTCCAGACGATAACTTTATTCCTTGTTAATTGGTTATTATTATTATAATTAAAATCATGTAGTGTAATATGACAACTTTTAAATGATATTGTTACTGTCTGTTAAATCTTACCACAGCCCCCGGCCGAGGCACGAATATCGGTTCACTTGGATACGTGTCTTCTTCCAACCATATTTTATATTCACCGGTTTTCGTATCTACTTTCACTAGCTGAAAAATATTAATTAAAAATATTATTATAATTTTATATCAAACAATATAAAGAGAACAAAAAAAGGACAAGGTCTTTTACATGCTTTAGAAAATTTTCGTAATGAATGAACATTTAATTGACAAATATTTAAATACTCACATTGCCCGAGCCGTTTTTATCAATGTCGGAACCGATACCATAGAAATATCTGTACGGTTTAGCTGTGGAGTTACAGTAAAAAATGATAAATGTTTAATTTAAGGATCAGTTGTTCTAAGTTGCAGATAAATAACTATATGGTTTACATATATATATTTTTAGTTGTATGGAAAGTAGCACCACTTGGGTAGTTAATTTAGGAAATTCTAATTTATAGATTATAGATTCTTGATTAAAGGAATATGGCTGTACATAGACTGAAGACATTTCAGTACAAGAACATATTATTTAGACTATCACTGTCAATAAATGATCGATTTTTTTACCATTATAAGCATCGTAATTGATTCTTGGAGCTTCGCATCCAATATCTGCAATCAACTTAACTTCTACCTTGCTGTCGGCTGCGTCCAAAGGTATTGTGATACGTTTTGGACGACACTCACACCATTGACCATACTCCGGATTAGATTGCATTGACTGAAATTACTAACATTATTTAAAACTATTCGTAAAATTTGGTACTACAATACTGAAAATCTTACTTTTATCGCTTTAGTATACATAGATTCAATGATTTTTCCGTCTTTGTAACTGCACAAATCAATAATAACTTTTCCATCTAGTTCAAAGCAATTGATGATGTGCATATAAAATATGGTATCTGCAGTGTATCTTGTCTCTTCACCGGTCATTCTGTTAATAAGAACTATTTGTGTCTGAAAAAGGACAAAATATTTTAAGTAAATATTACATTTAAGATACTTTTGTTCAGTCATTTGTATTTTTAGAAAATTTGGATTTACTTTTTGGCTAGTATATTAAAGGTAATAACTAACTTCTAATACTAACTTCTTCATCTGGATAGCTATGCAGAACGGAGGAAAACGGGGCAGTGATAAGTAGTCTCCGAGCCATACCCAACAAAGACAACGATAAAGGGTGTTCAATTATCACGAAGAAGTTTTCCGTTATGCCTTAAATTATATAACGATTATAACGAATGTTTTATAACGATCATATAATTCAATTTCAAAAGATATATACCAAATGAATGCATATATGCTGGATGTAGTTTCCATCTAGGTGTCATGCTGCCAACTATTTCCGCTGATTCAAACATATCTCCTTAAACGTAACAGCATATTTTAAATACTAGTATACTATATATTAAATAGATTATATTTGATATTATTATATATTACCTTTATCGCTGTATGTAAACTTAACAACTACGTGTTTCAGACCATTTGTTTTGCTCAATCCTAGATTGTAAACGTCTCCTGTAAATGTTTAAAATTAATCGTTACTACATTGAAAATAATAAAATAACTAAATTAAAATAAACTAAATTAAAAATTATACAATACGTCACTTATGTTTATAATAAATAATGATAGAATTAATGGATATTTTTATTTCTTACTTTACGTTATTATTAAAAATCACATGCATAGAAACATAACTTTATGCATTTTATAAAAGCAATTTTATTTTGTTTACTTAAATATAATATTATCGGGCTTAGCTTAACTCAAGAATGGCTGTACGGGTCTAGCTGAAAATTGGTGGAAAGAAAGGAGATGTTCTTTCTTTTAATATACTTTTAATCCAATTGAAAAAGATAAAAGTAATTACTTGACCAAATCTAAAATCTTCTTATTTATTATCTTTAAGGAGGAATAGAGTTCGCCCGGTCAGATATACATTTCTGATTCTAAAACTCACGCAGACTAAGTCGCGGGCAACAAGTAGTGTATAATAAACATGATGTAGTAACTTTTGTAGAGTGCGTAATAATTTATGCTGTAAAATCCCTTACCATTTGGCATGACGTGTGGATGAGCGGTGTGACATACTATTAAAGAGCTCTCTATTTCTTTCTTGCCAACAGTTTCTAAGTTTCTGGGATCTATTCTGTGGAACAAAATAATATATTTAGTCAAATTACGGTTGTTTATTTTCCGTGGAAGTATACTGTACTAGATTTTAGAACACTTATAAAAGAGGTCGTTGAATATTCTACTCGTAATTCGATAAATTTAAATTTAACAAATTTATATTAAACTATAAATAAATTAGAGGATTAATATAGTGTAACAATTTCATCGGCTAAAACAAGATTTTAATAATCAGTGTGCAAGTGACCCTGGAAGGTATTTTACCCTAAACCCAATTCCCAGGTCATAAATAAACAATTGCGCCCTGTGGTCGGTAAATAAACTTAACTATCTTATTTTCACAAAAACATTGGAATAGAAGTAGACCAAAACGGGATTTATCATATAGAAGGAGTAGAAGTTTTTAATTGAATTAATTTAAATTATACTTTTACCTCTTAAAAACTTAAATATACGTATTATACTCAACGTATTATATAAATTATACTGAATGTCACAAAACGTGAGTCTAAATAAACTAGTAAATAATAAATTAAATAAATCTACAGCAAATTAAAGTTTCAAAACAATCTGATGCAAAACTCGCGCTCGCTTAATTCTTCTCCGAAATTGACCCAAACGTAGATACCAGCGAAATTCAGAACGAACAATCAATTATAGATAACTTGAAAATAAAACTTACTCATAAATAACGGGTACTTCAGTCATCGCATAAATTTGATCTCCAAACGGATAAACAGATACCGCGGTGTTATCTGTCCTGTCCAGATTCAATTTAAATGTTGAGGATATACTGAAACATTCATTAGTGTTAATAATATTTGATTGACTATTCATTGGGTAGAATTTATGAGCTATTTACTTTTAATATACTTTAAAGTACATGTATTACAAAATCTTCAGTGACTTATCTTCTTCTTCTTCTACCTGGCACTTTCCCAGCTATAGCCAGGACTTATATTGAGTTTAATATAATTCATTTGTGAGTAACATTATTATATTTTTTTTAAACTCATTATTTTAAATTAGAAGAAATTTAATGTCCTTCGATTACCAAGGTCTGAATAAATGAAAGCAATATATTGATGGAAGTACGTTCAGTTGCTACCAATGAGTATTTACAGAGTAATTTAATGATAAATGCTTTTATTATTATTGTGTATAGAAATGATTACCGGTCAAAAATACTCCTACAAGGGTCCGGTACTGCTGTCGTGCCGAATTCTGTGACAACGATGCGATTCGCCGTCATATTCTTTTTGTATGTCTCAGACTTGACGAATTTACACTGATAAGTAACTTCACCCTCCGATATATCGAACCTTTAATATAATTTTATATTTTTAGTAGGTACACTTTGTTTCAATTTTTTAAGTACATGAAATTTAAGTCTATACGTAAATAAAATTAAGTTTCTGGTATAAGTTCTTATAAATTTTATCTTTAAATTTATATAACAATATAACATTCACAAATTCTTTATTTGTCTGTATCGAAAAATCTTCTATCAGTAGGTAATAATAAGATAATATTAAAAAAACTGACGTTATTTTATCGTTATAAAATATATTATTCAATTAGGTAATAATATCTTAAACAGTAGAATACCTGTGTAATAAAGCCAGTCCGTCAAAAACGTGTTCATATTCACAATCCCCGATTTTATTACGTCCCGGACCATTCCTGATGAGTGTACCTTGGAGCCACGAGGGAAGTTTACCTGAAATATATATAAAAGATTCATAAACGTCATCAGCCTATCATAGCCCACTGCTGAGCAAAGGCCTCTTTCTCACATAGAGAAGGTTTGAGCATTAATTACCAAACTTGCTCAAGACGGGTTGGTGATTTCAAACTTATAATTGTGAAATTATAAGTCCAGGTTTCCTCACGATGTTTTTCTTCACCGTCTATCAGTGATGTCTAAATACTCTTAGAAAGTACATATGACTCGGAAAAGTCACATTGGTACTTGCCAGGATCGAACCCGCGCCTTCGTGCATGAGAGGCGGGCCCTTTTAACCACTAGGCCACCACTGACTTAAAGATTCATACAATATTAAAATTAATGATTAAAACAATTTTAAATCTTAAATATTTAATTCTCTTAAACACAATCAGAGGTCAGAAATTGTACTTATAAATTTCATAATCACGAGTACATAGTGGCAGGATCCCGAGGCCCTCGGACCCTACTTATTTTCTAATAGATAAAACATGGTTATTTAATAGCTTAGTGTTAGTGTCTACAGTACACCTGTACATATCTTCTAGCTAATGCCCACGGACAATTAAATGAAACTAATATTTTTCGGATATACTACGCGACCTTCTTTTTCTAAAAAAATTACATACTCCCGACGTTTCGGCTACTTTTCAGCAACCGTGATGTGTTATAGCCTGCCTGTGATATGTAGTAGTAGTCGTCATAGTATATGCAAAAAATATTAGTTTCATTTAAATGAAAAATCTTTCTATCCGTCGGACAATTTTCAGCTACCAGGTAATACAAGTAAGTAAAAATTGTACTTACTTTACTTATAGTCTGAAATCTGATTTTTTACGTATGTCGTAGGAAATATTGTAAATAATTTGAAAATAATCTTGCCAGACACCTTCCGTTCGTTAGAATTGTTACCAGACCCTTCAAATATCGCTAGCAAATAAACTTAAAATTCTTATGTTTTTTTAGTATTATTCTACTATCGTTTGGACAAGTAGATGAAATTTACTGATTTTATTATTATTAAGAGCATTCATTGGACAAATTACAAGACGATTTTGAGGAAACAGTATTTAAAAGCATTTAATTATAATAGTATTTTCTGATGTTATATATGTTACTAACCTATTATATATGTTTTATCCATCAGAAAATGTGATAGGTTTGACTGTCCCGGGATCTAGGACTATATGTAAAAAACCTCACCCTTCACTTCTCCACGAATTGGTTCCTGAATCTCCTCCTCACAATTCCTCAGCCATATATCCATATTGTAATCATATAATCTCTCTGTGTCAGACATTTTAATTCTTAGCAGTAACAATTGACCACCTTATTCTGCAACAATAGAGAGAGCAATGAACTTATTGCAACCTTATCTCCAACAGCTCATTAAATGTTGATAAAGAACGTTTTCAACTCTTCGGAGATACTGAACGATTTAGCCGGCATCATATCCATTTTATTATTTTAAATGAGGTCAACAATTTAAAATTATAGGTCTCCAGGGTCAGAATGATTTAAGTTTCGACATTGTGACAGCAAAAATTCAGTTTTACGAACCTATATATACATTATACATAAAAATATATTATAATAATTTCTAGTAATTTAGCAGCTTTAGTCAAATGCCTAAATGTCTAAAGCAGCCAAACTATCTTTTTGTAACATGAATTTAAATAATTGTGGATGACTTAATTAAATTTATAAACTTCTTGCACAACATAACACCCGACTTTGAAGAGAATAGTCGATTTCGGTTCAAAAGTATGTACTCGGAACTGGAAGTACACATGTACATACATTGTTATCGTAATTTTTTAAAAGTGTTTATTTTTATAAGAAAAAATCTAATCTTGAGTTCGCTACTGAGTTCTCAAAGTTGATTAAAAATTAACTTCACCTAGAATGACTTTACAAACAATTTTTCAATTGGTGTAAGCCATAATGGTGTAAAACACATCATTACTCTTTGAGTACAATATATTGCATCGTTAAACGTGACATTGAAAACACTGGTCAAAGGTTAGTGTAGTCAGATGAATCATTCGTTGAGTAAGTCGTGAATGCCCAAATTGATATAAAAAGAATTGTTACAAATTTTTACTCCTTTTGTTGTTGTTTTTTTTAACCTCTACCTTGTTTAATTTTTGTTTGATATAAAGATCTCTTGGCAGCAGTTATTTAATTCACTATATAGATTAGGGATTTAGAGCGACTGTAATATACGCAATGAATCTGCGGTGGAGGAAAAAAATTATCTGAAACTCATACAACATTGAACAAAAAAATTGTCCGCGAAAGCTGAATAGACTACAAGGGTTATAAATGTTTTCTATCCTTTTAGTTGGCATGACGTTAGATGGATATTAATTTCTACAACACAAAGCGTTGTCCATTCCATCCAGTCGCGAAACCCGTAATCTATGGAAAATTTATGGAGAATCCTAACACAGAAATTTTGAAGGAGCATAGTAACACAATACTCAGAGATCAATTTTATTTGTTAAAATCTTCTTTACTCAAGTGATGGTACAATAAATTACTCGTATTGATTTAATATCCGAATAATGATCTTTCAAAATGGACTCTTTTTAAATCAGTTGGACCAGTCTAAAACTTTTCACAACCACCATTAAAAGGGTGTTTTCCCACACTTTTGTAAAATATATATTATATATAAAATAAATTGTGTACCTATACTTTTGTTGTCTACCTAAGTTTTTTCTACGCATGACAAGATTTATATTCATTATACAATTCATTCTATTACTGTGACATCCAAAACAACACAAACTGGATACATGTTCATTCATCATGTATTTTATATTTCCTTTGAATTTTATTACCCGATAGTGATAAAAATATTGATCAACAATCGTACAGGTACCACCTAAAATTTTAATTGCTTCCACATTGCATAAGTCATCAAACAAAATTATAATTTTGAAGTTATTGTTCCCATACTTGTCTAGTTTGTTTCGGCTTATCATCTTAATGGTTCTCACAAAATATTTTTAAATACGTACCTTGTTTTAAATACCGTACCGTCTAAATCTTTCAATACATAAAGTATTCTCACTTTTCATTAATGACTAAAAACAAAGAAAAAACTCTGTCGTTTTGAATAAATTAGATAAAAAAAAATATTATTATGTTGTCTTATTTTAGGATCAACAGAATACAATGAACTCTTAAAACAGCATTGTGTTTTATATAAAAAAAACTTTTACCTTGAAATAGGACACTCGACCTTGGTCTTAGTCACTATATAGTTGTTATAACAATATTTTAGCTTTTAATAATTCAATAATCAGCTATAATTCAGTAGAATATTTGCAATCAATGTTGTTAATAAATTGTTTAAGACTTTTATAGCTGTATCTTGAAAGTAATAATGACTGTATAATATTGCCATATATTGATGAATTGATCGAAAGTTAAAACTTACCGTTAACTGATGATTAATGTGCATTCATTTGTTATTTTATTTTTTTCTTAATATTTTTATTTGTCGTCGAGATAATAAAAACTTGATACGGATGCAGGTCAATTTTAAATTTTTATCTGAACACAATGTTGACATAATTAACTGGAATTTATTAATTAAATAAACAAAATATATTCTCACCAAATACTCTTTGATTAGAAGTGCGAATATTTTGTTAAAATTATTTATTAAAATCTTAAAATTATATACTCGAATGTTTAGGTAATTATTATTAATAAATATAGTTTTTCAGTAAATAAATATAATAAGTAAATTAAAACAACCACAGTTTTCCAGTAATATATATTCACAGATTGCTAAATCATTACCAATCCGTCTTTAAAGTAAACTTTCATTCTAATTTACCTTAAGTATTGTAAATAATTGTTATGTATTATTTACCTCATACAAACAAATTAATCTCTTTGTGTTTACTTCGAAAACATTGGAGTACTTTATCAGTTTACGTATGTGTCAAATAACTCAGAAAAAAAAATAAGTTTAAAAATATAATAGCGGTGACACATAGGATAGATCTCAGATAAGAGAAATGTATAAGGGAGTCCGGGAATATTGAAAAATGGATAGATTTAGTTGTAAACTATAATATTTTTAAATAGTCATTACTTTTATACGTTTAAATTTTATCTCTGATAGATAATTTATAACTTTTTAAGGTATATTTACCTTTCAAAGGATTTAGAAATACATGAATACTACATTAATCTCTCACAATCATCATTCTTAATATTTTTGTTCGCGTAAACAAAGACCTAAATATAAATCAGAAGCAATAAAATCATTTTCGAAGCAATAAATTTTTATGGACTCATTTTCGTCTTACACATAACAACACTGACAAATTTAAGAGATTTCGATAAATAAATAAATAAAAGTAAATATTACTCACCATACACAACGACCGTTACCAAAATATCTTTCGAGCACAATATTTAAATATTCAATTGATTTTAAAGTACTTGTGATTCACGGCACATGTGTCTTGCTGCCAGTGTTCAGGACGAAGTAACATTTTAACATGAAGCTTTGTTTAAGAATAACTTCGGAAACAAAACAACTATCGTCTCATTCCTCATTTAACAGTAGCTCTGTGTCTGCCGAGTGTAGCGTAGTATTTTGTTTGCTCTCATTTTTAATAAAATGCTTAAATATACGTAGTACTCTCCCGCATTGAACTGCTTTCAAAAGTATTATGTCACTATCCAAATGCAAACAGTCTAGAGTGTTTGGCTTTTATAATATTTATTTATTTCTTTTTATTCACTATTTTTTTATTGTTACATTTACTTGAGTCTATAGCGCAATAATGAATACGGATAAATATTACTGTTGGTATTTTTATTTGTGCAAAATGAATAACGATATTGTTAGTGATTGCGATGAAGATATTTTGAATAACTTGGAAAGGTTTCAAACCATATACATTATATAATATTATGACATAAAATGACGATTTTGCTATAGTAATAATTAAGCTATATTACTCTTTTATTTACTTTATCTTTACTCCTATTATTAGATGATATAAGTAATGAATCAATATATAAATCAGTCTACAGATAATTTAGATCTTTCTATATTTAATTAGAATGAAACCGAAATCAAATCTCATTGAAAACGTTTTCTATTTTCATCCATAAAAATCATTGAAATATATTGAACCCCTCACTGACTTATATAATAAAACGCAGTATATTTATAACATTTTTACTTTTTATATAATAAAAATTACAATAAGAAATTATTCTAGAAGCTAACTTTGGTATACAAAGGATTCTAGCACTCTACATTAAATTAAATTTATAAAATTTTTATATCAATATATTTTCAACTAAACTTTTCGATTATTATTTACTAATAAATTCATCACATTTGTTGCTAAATCATTCTCTATTCATACAAAGATTTAACAATATAACTAATCATTAAACAAAATACTGTACATTAATCACAATATAACTAATAAGGGATTTAAAAAATTATCATAAAATAAATATTAGTTTAAAACATTCATTTTATAGTATTAATTTAATAGATTTATAGTCATGAGTATAACTAGACTTCTTCTTCCTGGAAATTTTTCCAGCTTTAGCCAGGGTCTGCCTTACATGTTGTGAATAGTTTTGGCTAATTGGTTTTACGACCGGCCGCCTGCCTGACATCAACTCTCTTTTGGGAATCAGCATTAATAAGTGATGTCAAAATATTTTTAGAAATGACTTACATATGACTCGGAAAAATCACATTGGTACATGCCCAGGCCAGAATCGAACCCGCGCTCTCGGAAACGGGAGGCGGGCCCTCTAACCATTAGGCCACCACTGACTTCTATTGTAAGTTAGACGTCGGGTAAAAACCACCCATGTAGGCACTTAGGAGTTGGAGACGGTGTCTTGAAGGTACAACGAGCTAGCTCCTTTAAGGTGACAGCGCACAGACAGACCAGGGAGACGGAGTATGAGTCATCAGCCATCACAAGAGCCGTTAGAAGAACACCATCGTCCTCAGACTAGAAATTGAAGTTACAGGATTTCTTATGAATAAAAACTTCACATAGCTATATAAGAAATGATCCGTTGTATGCGTATAGTAAGACATCAGTTCAAATATTTAGTACTTGCATTTAATACGTGTCGTCTTTCCTTTTAAAGAGATTTGGTAATCTTGTATTACAATGGTTATATATATATACATATACCAATTAATACATTTGATAATTGCCAAACTTTGAGCAGGACTTATAGTTTATTCGTTGTGTATTAATATTTATTTGTAAATAATATTGTTGATTTACCTTTCCGTTCAAACGTGGCACAAACACAGGCTCGCTCGGATAACATTTATTATCAAACCAGGTCTTTGTTTGACCGGTGACTGTGTCGACTTTTATTATCTAAAAAATAACTCTCAATTAAAAATTCTGCAATAAAAACAAAGCAATAAATAATGTGAGTCAATTTAATGCTCTTAAACTTTAATAATTCCTTATATAATTGTAATAATGTATTTAAGAATTAATTTCAAATATATATTAACATTTAAAAATAATGACTTATACTTATTAAAGAAACATTATGATGATTAGGTATATAGTATAATAAAAACATTTATTTACAAAACTTTTCCTTATTTCAAATACCGTCTTTCTTAATACATACAGTTAGTTGAGTTCTCTGTTATACTTAAACCCGAAACAGATCAGTATTATAGAGATTAGATAAATCATAAATATACCAAACTTCTAAGATACCACTTGTTATAACACTCACCAAACCAGGATTCTCAGCATCAACATCTGAACTGATGGCGTAAAAGTATCTGTAAGTTTTACCTGAAAAAATAACCCATACATACAACAAGCTTCAATACTCAATGAAAAACTACATATCATTTTAATATAACTAATATTTTTGTATGTACAACGAGTTTTTTACTAGTATAAAACTACATACTCTCGACGTTTCGGTACTTTCGCTGCAACCGTGATCACGGGCAGATGATATGAATATCATATCTTTGACACCATTACAGATTAATTTCATAAATTGTAACGGAACGATAAAATTCCTTCAGCATTAACTGTTTTATTTAAATATAAGTTTGTTTTCTCATCGTTACTTTCTTTGTATAAATTTTCAACAACAACAACAAAACCCGTCGATATATTATGTAGATACACAATGGTGGTAGTTTTTTTTTAATAATAGGAGCAACTTCGCACCAAAAAAAATTATTTTATGTAGCTTTCTATAAAACAAATGACTTAAAGAATGTTATATTTAAAATATATGGGTCAATTAATTTGAATTTTAGCGCAAGAATCGTTTGTATTATATATTCTTATTTAAACACATGCGAAGCGTTAAGTCTATCATTCACAAATCTTCGCAGATTACAGTATTGAAGTAGTTTATTAAATTAAAAACGGGAAACGCCTCTTATGTAAACTAGTATTAAACATACATGTAATGCTAACCATTATAAGCATCGTAATATATCCTTGGTGTTTCACAGCCCAAATCAGCCAACAGCCTCGGCTTGAAGTGCGTCAGATCAGGTGCATTGAGGTCTATTTCAATTCTCTTAGGTCTACCTCGAAACCATTCCGCGTAATTTGCGTTACTTTGCATTGTCTGAAAACATTATTATTATCGGAGGTATTTATTTTTAAATTAAAATGTTAAAACGCATTTAAATAAAATTTTAAAAGTTTCTTGGATCGGTCAACAAAATTTTCATAATATAATCAACCATTCGTTCTAACTCTTCCAGACAGTTTTTTAAAAGCCGGCTTGGTTACAAACTTCATTTTTATTATTTTAAAATAACAGCGTTGTGTATGGTATTTGTAGCAACTTACTTCAATAGCTTGTATGTACATCGCGTCCAATATTTTAGGATCCTTGTACGAGCACAGATCTACTATCAATTTGTTAGCAGCTTCATAACAATTAATGATGTGGAGAAAAAATAATGTCTCCGTTTCATACCTCTTTACTTCCTTACCACTCTCACGACTTATTAGTACAATGTTTGTCTAAAATTGAAACATATAATTTATTTAAATAATTATACTTTAAATCAGTAACATAAAAAGTCGATTGCGGGAATACATCTATTCAAAAAATTCAAATAGTAATTTCATTAGCTCAACAATTAAATACAAAGGATTTATCTCATGTTCTCTTAAACCTTGTTAAGAACCTTGTCGTTTTAAACGTGTTAATTGATGTAAACTGATATTCTTAACCTTATGTTCCTGATACCACTTCAGGCTCGAGGCGAGAGGTCGGTTCCTTAGCTGATTGTGTACCAACCTACATATTGACACCGACAGGGGCTGTTCAATTATGACGAAATAATTAGCCGTTATACCTGTTGTATGAAGAAAATAAACATTGAATGGAAACCATTTGAAAATCATTACAATTTAATAATAATAAAAATATTCAGACTATACAGGGTGACTGGTGAATTACTATCAATATTTAAGGAGAATACTCGGTACATGATTCTCATTCGAATTATGTAACAAAAATAGGCACTTAATTTTTGACAATATTTCCGTATAAATAAATAAAGTGTTGACACTTTCCAAGTGTTCCAAGTGTGGACGCGTGCGGCGGCGTGGTGTTGTATCAGTATGTGTGAGTGTGTGTGTATACCTAATCTGTAGGGTGTTCACACGATGCGTAATTAATTACATAACTTTTGGTTAACTTTACTTAGAAGTTTATTAATATTTATGTTATATTAATTTTTATTTTGTCATATATGATCGTCAAATATCACGTCCTCAAGTATCGATAGTAATTCACCAGTCACCCTGTATACAATTTCTTTTTTGAGTTTAAACATATTGTTTTTGCGTCATCAAAATTGATAGTTACGAAAGTGAAAAGCTTACAGTTTTCTGTTTCAAATTCGATAAAATAAAGTAAAAAAGTATTTCAAAAACTTTATCATATATTAAACGTGACAAAGATGTGAACGTGAAAATGATTTATTTTTTATCCGACTAGCAAGTGAAAGCAATGTTTTTAAACGGAGTTATTGTCCTAATTAGATAACTACATATAAATATAATTTGAGAAGATAATAAAGAAAATACTATTTATTGTTGAACAGTTTTGCAAAATATGTATAAATTAGAGCAATTTTTACAAAAGAAAATTTTAACGGGCTTGGCTAGACTTGAATTAAAAGCGTTTAGACCACCAAAGTTTGGGTTGCGTTTGTAGCAGTAATAAAATGTATGAAAAATAGTAAAGACTATAGAAAAATTACTAAACCAAAGAAGATATTTACCAAATGTATGCATATATGCTGGGTGTAATGTCCAACGTGGTTTTATACTGCCTACTATGAAGGCGTTTTGAAACATATCTCCTGTGAAATTACATATAACCACTTCATATATTTCTTTATATCAAAACAATAAAGGCAATAATATATATCCAGTTTAAAATAAATTACTTACGATTACAAAATATTTATTTTTAAACTCACCTTTTTCCATAAATGGAAACTTAACAACGACATGTCGTAGTCGGCCTTTAACGAGAGACATGCCGACATTGTAAACGTCACCTTAAAAAGTTATTTTTAGAATATACATTTTTATTAATAAGCACAATCACAGTATGCAATCATTGTTAACGATTTGATTAAATTAAACAATTTTTGAGTGTAACTTGAAATATTAATATACTTTTCTTTCCGTGTTACCTATATAGTTACTTCATGAAATGAGATCTAACTTTCGCGAGTATTCATTTATATGAAACTAATACTGTCAGCTTACTAGGTACGCGTTAATTCATTATTTTAAACTACATACTCCCGACGTTTCGGTAACTTTGCATCCGTGATCACAGACAGACGAGATAAAGGTAAAAATAAAAATAATGAAAGACGCGTCATCATCATCATCATCATCAGCCTATCAGACGCCCACTGCTGAGCAAAGGCCTCTTTCTCACATGGAGAAGATTTGAGCATTAATCACCACGCTTGCTCAAGACGTGTTGGTGATTTCAAACTTATAATTGTGAAACTATAAGTCCAGGTTTCCTCACGATGTTTTCCTTCACCGTATGTCAGTGATGTCTAAATACTCTCAGAAAGTACATATGACTCCGAAAAATCACATTGGTACTTGCCAGGTTTGAACCCGCGCCCTCGGCAACGAGAGACGGGCCCCTTAACCACTAGGCCACCACTGACTGAAAGACGCGTAGTAATCCGAAAATATTAGTTTCATTTACTTCAAGAAACCAGCCTTTGATTAAGAAGTTTGTTTCTTTGTTGTTGAATTTGTCCATTTTGTTACATTCCATAATTCATACTTCCACAAAGATTTCAATCGGTACGAATATAAAAAAAATATGTGCAACTATTCTGTATGAATATAAGTATATTGATTAGCAATTTTTACAAACTGTAACTTTTCATACGTTTACTATGATAGTACGTACCATTAGACATAACATGAGGATGAGAGGTGTGGTTCACAAGAGCGACACTCTTCATAAGATTCTTTCTCTCCATAGTGTCCAATGTCACCGGATTTATTCTATAATTGCAAAGCAATCACATTATATACTAACCAATTCATTCCATTATTGTATATTTTAGAGTCAAAGAAATATTTTGATTAAAATGAAAACGAAACTACATTTAACTATACTAGACTTCTTGTTTCTCTTTTTATAAAAAAACAAACTTGTGTGAAATCGAAATAATCAAAAGATTTAAAAGCTTATATTAAAATATAATTATATAGTATATATTGTTATGAGTTACCTATGAATGACTGGTCCTTCTGTGAACGCATACATTTCGTCTCCGAATGGATAAACTGAAATCATAGCGTTGTCTGATAAAGCGTCGCCTGGAGAAAATAGTGTAGCAAATCTGCAAATATAAAAAAGTGGTAGTAGAATTATGAAGGATACAAAAGGAAGGAGTATTTGCTTTATAAAAATATTTCAGATACATAGTTCTTACTAATAAAAACACGGTTGGATTTCTATTCACACATGTAATTTTAATAATTTCATTCTAACTTTTGTGTTTTAATACAAAAACTATTTATATTAAAAAATATCATAAGAGCACAGTTATATTTGACAATAAGATATTATATTTAATAGCTCTAAGTATGAAAAAAATTAGTAAACTAAAAAAACTAATATTACTAAGATTACTACTCGTATTTTATAATTTTAAAAACTACATACTCCCGCTGTTTCATCTAATTTTCAGCAACAGTGATCACGGGGCGGAACGTCGGGAGTATGAAGTTTTCAAAATTATATAATACGCGTCGTAATCCAAATAATATTAGTTTCATTTAAATGAATACTGGCAAAAGTCTTAGAACACTTTTTCCTGAATTACAAGTGGTTAGAAAAACAATTCTTACCTATCGAAAATCGAATGACAAGGATCTGGAACTGACTGAGTGCCGAAGTCAGTGACAACTATACGACCGGCGGACATGTTTCTATTGTAGGTGTTGGAACGAAGAAAACGACATTGATACGTCACCTGACCATCTTGTATGTTGAACCTGAAGATTTAATAAAAAATATTAAGAAGTCACGCAAATAAATATTATAAAGGGGGATTGGATTTGCATGAAATCACGGTACAAGTGAATCTTTTTCGAAACGTAAGCACATGGCTTTCAAATGTAATTATTCATAAATTATTCCCTATAGGGTAATAGAATTTTAGAAGATAGAGATGATAATGGGTTTTTTTTGATGTCGCAGGGAAACCCTTTTTACGACCTGTCCAACCGGCCTTGGTGGGGCCGGAAGGGATGTGTGAGGCTCGGCCTGGGCAGGCCCCTACTCACTAAAACCACTGCAAAAGCCGTCGGCCGCTATGTCGGTGTACCCCGACAGACCCCGATCTGTCAGCGACAGGGCTCACCAGCGACTGGCCGGTCCTGGCAAAGACCGGACTTACTCCCTCGGAGAAGAGATGATAATGATTAAACAATAGAAGCTAATACTTCAAACTACCCATTTTAATGATAACCTACTAATATAATTCAACAATACCATATACATAGAAAAAGTTTGATGAAAGACGATATACACTGACATCATAGAGTTAATGACAAATACTGTGTACAATTAATATATATTACACACAAATATAGATGTGCATTTCATCAAAATGAATGATAATATATGTACATATGTATCTGTTGCAAGCCACTTAAAGCTTTACTGGCTTTGGCTGCTCTGCCCAGCCTCTTTCACTTGCCCCTTGATGGCTGTAACGAGACATGTGATAAATGGACGAAAAAAATTTCAGACTTAAATGTTATTTTTTATTTTATTTACACACGTACACATGTTTCATAAAAGGTGGAGTTATGGGGTTATGTACAAGCTATTGAATCGTATATTTTTTTAGTAATATGACATGAAATTATTAAAAATAAAGAGAGAGTGATGAGAATTAAAATTCATGTTGCTTTATTAGAGTTCAAAATGATTCGTAAGGGTTAAACAAATAGAAACATTTCAAAGTTTATTTCAATAAAGTTTACATTTAGTTTGTTATTTTGTTTACCTGTGGAGTAACGCAGAGCTATCAAACAGGTGTTTGAATCTCATTGAGCCAACTTTTAAAGACCCGGGCCCGTTGCGGATTAGACTTCCTCGGATCCATCTTGGAAAGTCTCCTGGGAAACCGTTTTATGTAAATTACCTCTTACTTCTTAATACCTGTGTAACCTTCTTGTTAAAATTCGTATCCAGTGTGAAAATAATACAAATTGAATCTTCGTTATATTCTATTTTAATAATAATTAGAAGAATCTATCTAACATCAGAGGACTAATTCCGATGTGGGCTGTTTCAATCTAATAATATTTATTTGTTAATTAGAGTACTATTTACAAAGTGCTTTTTTTAAACAAGCGTATTCTTTAAAAACATTTTTATTTAAACACTTTAGGCACTTTTCGGCCTTAAAAGAGAAAAACATTAAATTTCTTCATATTATTTCTTTAATAAGAATACATATACTTTTTCTTGCCTTTCTTCTTGCCTCCGAAAGAAGACTTATTACGTAGATTAGAACTTACCTACAAATAGTGCTTTTATCAATGCTACAAATAATAAAGTCCCACTGTTGATTGTTGACCTTAAACCTTCATACCATATATGTAAAGGACTATATTTACTTTTACTTTGTATGTTATTTACCTGTAATTTCGCCGGTTATCGGCTCATTGACTTCAACTTCACAAGACCGAAGCCAGACTTGGTTGTCACAGTTTGGATAAAGTTTTTCTTTACACTGTTCCATTGTATTATTTATTGCAATTGCTTGTAATTGTTCACCTTATTTCAATATAAACAAATGAATCATTTATATAACTAAAAACAAATATTTGTGCAAGAAATTATGAATTGAACAACACCAATATCAAACCTCTACTGAACTAAGCGGTCTCAATGATATGAAAAGTCTAATTTTTAATATGAAAAAACAGCAACTTGGCAATTTTTAGATCACTTTAATCATTTTTCGTATGAAATTATCAAAAGAAATGCTTCGTGAACATCGGTAGTAGACTCATCACATTGCCAAAAATAAACCGGAAACAACTATGAAGCTCAGAGCGAGCGAACGGTGCGGTGTTATTCAGCGAAATAACAGTTCTTAGGGCGGCTTCACCCCGACATAGACCTTCATATAAACCTGTGTTCCCACTGCTCAAGATGAAGCGGGAATCAAAAACATATAAACTAATTGTAACGATCTTGCTATAACAGAATAATCTTTCCACGAGTGCAAATTAATATCTA
Organism: Danaus chrysippus; assembly: GCA_916720795.1. Lineage (NCBI taxonomy): Eukaryota > Metazoa > Arthropoda > Insecta > Lepidoptera > Nymphalidae > Danaus > Danaus chrysippus. The sequence continues at coordinate 2,978,185 of CAKASE010000077.1, read as the reverse complement.
TATACATTTGTGATAGAAATCAAGCAAAACCATCTAACATTCTAATTAAAAATCATGAGATTTACGTCATTATTTTTTAATTTAAAACTGAAATTAATATCACTATTGTTTATTCTGACTCAGAAAATTATTCATCAACGATATTTCCGCAAAAAATTTAACCTTATCCGTGAGTGTATTAAATTCCCTCAACATATTTAATTGTGTAGAATTTTATGTGCCGTATTGAAAAGCCTTATCACCAACATACTACCTTTAGTATAGTAAATAAAACAGGAAAAGGAAACTCGTATGATTGTTCAGGGTTAATTCCTTAAAACTATAATAATAAATAAATGAAATACACATAAATAGCACACGTTTGTTTAAGCCCCATCTCATTAATCGTAATATGTTTTTCTTTTTTTTTTTTAAATAATCGCTTAAACTATAGCCGCGCCCTGACTCAATGAACTTGAACGGAATTAGAAATATATACAGAGGTCATGAAAAAAGTACTTTACAGTTAAAAAAATAAAATTTATTAATGAAATGAAATACAGAATATCTTAAAGAACAGTATATTAATACTAAATGTATTGGTTTCCATCAACAATATTTTATTTTCAGTATATATCTGTATGTAAATTCCAGGAAATGTATTATATTGAATATTCGTATTTAAATTATTTAATTGCAGCAGGTTACCTTGTAATCTGTTGTTTTATCATACTTATTATTTGCAATTTTGGTAACGTATTAAATTAGTTTTATTATACGTAATAAATAGGGTAATAAGAGATTGATAAAACAGACAGATGACCTAGGCCCTGTACATATAACTTCGACTTAACATTGACTCCAATCATCAATTAGCATTGAACATCACTAATCAGGTAATTACTTTGCAGTTGTTCCATCCTCAATTTAGTTCGACACTCACTAATATTGGATAATCATTACTTATCTTTTGTTATCAAAAACTCAAAGCGCAGGTCGGGATAAACAAATCAGTTTATAATTTTAATCTATTCACTTATTTTTTCATGCAAATTTTAAGTTTCTGTTGTGCAAGTATAACAAATAAAGCCTTTTAAATAACTGACTGTTTTTGTTTGTAAAGAAATATGAATGAAGCTTTATTAAAAGAAAGCTTTATTTGCAAGGTCGTATATAAGGTATATAATTATTTTAACCCAAAATAATTCGATTGTTATAATATTATATACAAAACATTTTTTAAAACGCTATCAAGATTATAGCTATAACCCATATAGTCTAGAAGAATTTAAATACACACGGTGAAATATTTGTGAATTATAAAAATACACCAACTATATTATACACTTTGCTCCTGACATTGAAATCGTCAAAGCCAATAGAATAGATCGGTACAAACCATAAAAGACATCGTCCCTTAGAACAAGATAAAATTATATTTAAATATTTTGTCTATGACATAATTACGAGACCTTTTTTTAACTTGAATTAAAATTTATAAGATACAGTACACCACCGAAACCGCGACTTTAAGATATTGTCGAAATAACAAGGAAATTTATATAAAAAAAATCAAGTTTTATGACGTACAACTTTATTTAAACCGTTAAATTATTGTTGCATGAGTCAAAGTATGATGGCGCTAATAAAAAGTATCCTCAATATACTGTATGATTTTTATAAAGTGATGTTAAGTTTGAACCCTCGTATCGTTTATAACTCGGGTCGTATGTAGATTGGATGATGTGTATAGAGTGTAGGGGAACGTTCCGTGGCGACCTCGCCCCTACAAGGTCACTATAACTACATCGTATATTTGTTTCGATTCTTTTATTTATTTAAATAATATTATTATATCAATTAAGTTTCATATAAAATCTTTACGAGCCAATTGATTGTGTTATAGAGACATTTAAAAGAGTATTTAAACATTTCTTTTAAGTATTTTGTCAACATATTTAGTTTTAAATATTAGGTACACTAATTGGTTTACCCTAAGTTCAAGTATAGGAGGAAATAGTAAGTTGAGTTTTTAATATAATTAAATTTTAAATATACGATGAGTTAATATGTTTATTTAACACCTCAAGTGAATCAATATTCCTCTCTGATTTTGCGAATTCTTAATGACTGTTGTTCAAAATAAAATTTCGAAGCCTTTCTAAAGTTGAGTTGTAAAACAGTCACGTGAAATAAGACTTGGGACTTCGCTTTAGGGAAGTGACTCACGTTCTTGAAGGCATTGTATTTATTGCTCTTGGTTTAAACTATAGGAACAAAGGAAATAATTCTCTTAGACACGTAACTCTTATATATGTAGTATTAATAAATCTTAAAAAATAGAAGCATCCTGATTGTTTTTCGCTTGTGCATAGGTTTTTTTTTCTGGATGTACATATTAGTACAAAAATTAATGTAATATTTTATTTGTAACATTATACGTATTCCACGATTATCCATCATTTAAAGGACGATCTATTTGTAAGAGCAGGATGCTATGAATCATTTAAAATTCAATTTTCCACTCTTCATAATTACGCAAAAACGTGATCATTTGAAGACAATGAAAAAAACTGCACGTGAGTGTTATGAATTTTATCATGTTTCTTAATAATACAAGTAGGTTGTAAATTAAACACATTTTAGAAGATGGATACAATTTTTCAGTTTATTCACACTTTAGTTTTTACGAGCATCTTAATACTCATAATTTTAGTTTTAATAAACGAAAAGACTATTACATTTTTAATTATTAAGTACATGATTTAAGTTATACATTTAAGTTTCTTGTCTTTTTCTCCTGCAAGGCTCGCAAACTCTACAGGGTGTACAGTAACACCCTGGACATATTTTTGATGGATGGACGAAGTATTCATCACCAACAGCGTGGCAGCGGCCAAGATTTAACATGTCTTCCAAATCACATCTAAAATCATACAATACAAGATAACTTTTTATTTAATGGGCTTGTGTGCATTAAGGAAGTACGGAATGTAAAAGTTTCTCATTTATAATTCTTCTCCTTCGCACATTATTTATAGTAAAACAGAATTTATTGGATACGAAACGCGGAAGGCTTCGTTTGTAGTTTGACGGTTCAAAAATAAGCTAAACATACTATTATATAGATTAACCAACCACATTATCAACTACCTAGCTAGAAAAGGATAAATTCCCACAAAAATATTTCTGACGATCCGTGATTTCGCAAAAAAAAAATAGGTTTCACATTTAATCGAAATATAAAGACACTAAAGACCAATTAACATAATTTATATGTCTTAAGTCCAAAAACAAATTAATATTTCTAATGTGATCTATGTTTTGGAAATTTTTAGTATAATTGCGTGAGAATGAAATATATTTATTTCTATTACTTGCTGTCCTCTAGGAGCCTCGTCTCTGCTTCGTTCAGGTTGGGCACCGCGTACTCCTGGATCCCGTTCTTACCAACAGTCACGGGCGTCGCACAAATCGGCATGTTGTAACATTTTTCAGGATGCGCCTGTTCTACTAGCGCGCTATCGATAAACGTTGGTTTTTCGAAGAGTCCTTTAAAATATATACAGAAAAATTATTCACAAAGAACTTTTAAAGGCCAAGAATATGATCGTTTATAATTTGACTTGAACAAAACTAGGTTTTTGACAAATATAAGGAGTTTAGAATCATAAAACGGTCTCTGAGAAACATTTTTAACCTTTCATAATATTGACAACAAATCTAGCGGTAGCGAAGCCCATAGAAAGATGACCCTGTTCACTGTTACTCTTCACTTTACAGATGATGTCGTCCGCTTCTCTCACAAGACGTGTCAGACAATCAACCTGAGTCTATAGAAACAGGACATAACATATAAATAACTATATCCACTTACTGCAAACACAATATATGCAAATTAATTTAAAACGTATTTCCATAGTATTTAATAATATTTAATTCTCAAATTACATCGTTTAATATGGTACTGTAACTCAAGCTAACCAATGAAGCTTGACCTTAAACCTGATACTCATCGAAGGTCAGTTGCTTCTCAAGGGAATAATGGGAGGTTACTAAATTGTTTTATAGCTCTAACCTCTAGGGATCACCCATGAAATCATTTTCATTGTTCTAACTAAACAACTATCTGATAGTATGATGTATTAGATTAAATAATGTTTTATTAAAAGAAAAATGGCATTAATATTGCTATTTTACTGCTGAATTCTTCAAAAACAAAATATCGATCATAAAACTATTGTAAAATAAAAGGATCGTATCAGTAATATCTTCAATAGAATCATAATGAGCTCTTCAAAATACGATACCTGTGGAAAATTGCTAGCATTACCAGCGGAGAACACAGGGACCCTCGTACATCGGCCGGTCCCACAGATGACGGGAGTCGACCTGGTGGATGGATCAGATCCAGTTATGGAGCAGAACAACTGGTTGGCCCTCATAGAGTTTATAGCGTTCACGCCAAGAACCTTGCGCTTATCGTAAACCCGAGCTAGTTGCAAAGTCTGGGGGATTTACCGGTAATAAGCTAGATTAACTCAGATTTTGAGTTTAAATATGTACTCGATTAATGTGTTCGTGGTTTACAATTACTAACATGTATACATAGCGCAAAGTTGCAATCTACAGGAGGAGTTTGGATGGCTATTACAGCGTGGGGACAAAATTCAGCGCAGGCTATGGTCACTGTTCGCACATGTTGGAGGTTCTCGAAAAATAATTCTCTGTCTTCAATATTGCAACACGGCGGCATCACGTAGTGACCGCCGCAGATGAGAACTACATCTGCGTCCTGCAAGATTATGTTAACTCAGAAGTATCAACAACCGATTTGATTTACACAACTAGGTAAATCAAAGTAAACTCTTCTGTAATCTGGGTTGTGACGAGTATTTACCTATAATAATATGAAATTTACGGTAATGAACTTAGACACTTTCCAAATCGATAGGTTCGATAAGATTTTTTCAAGTAGGTTTTTAAATACATCTCTCTAAATGAAAGTACACCTTACAAGTTACTTTAAATATATATTTAGTACCCATAGGGCTGTTTTTAGAAAGGCTCGTCCTTGATAGGCTTCTATCTCTGTGCTGGTGTCTATGTGAGCAACGTCTGTAGCCATACCAAGGACTTTGTTATTTGGGTCATCATCATACAAGGCTAGTGTCTTAATAAGCTTCTCCTGTTTTAAGAACAGTGACGCCACACAACCCACGTCACTACCAGCGCCGACGACGGTTACCTTACCATCAAAAATAACAAACTTTAATATAGCAACTTCTTTTTCTACCTGGCAATTTCCCAGCTATAGCCAGGGTCTGCCAAAAACTTTAATATAGCAACTATGGTCATATGTAATCATATAGACAGTACATGCTGTAAAAGAATACAAACTTTTTTAGGTGGAAATCTTGGTACTGGACAGTATTTCTCACATTCCCTTTCGAGATGCGCCAAAGCTTCGGACATTACATAGTTCTGGTATTTAGCTATCGTTTGTGATGAGACATTGTTTGATCTCAAGAGGTAAGTCATTTGTCGGAACATGGCTGAGTTACTATTAAGTATATGTAGCACTATTAAATGTGATTGTTATTTGTATTTCGTGGAGTTATATCAGAATTTTTGTTACTGTTGTTTTACATATTTTTTACTTATTTTACATTTTGTTGATCTATTACGTTTCCTTTTTTGGGTTTGTCAAAATACGGAAATAAGATGACAGGTAAATTAAAAAAATACAGAGATATTTCTTGATGAAGTTTTTAATGATTAAAGAATAAATTCCACTAAAACTTGTTATGACTCAATTCTTTTTGCACGAGAGTATATTGTAACGAAATTAATTAATTGTTTTATTTTATTACTAGCTATCCTAGTTCGGTTATATCGCGTTTCCAAGAGAACCTTTCAAAAGTCTGGGATAAAAACTATCCTATGTTCTTTCTGAAGGTCAACTCCATCTCTGCACCAAATTTCATAAAAAATCAGTTCAGTGGTTTAGGCGTGAAAGTGTAACAGACAGACAGACAGAGTTACTTTCGCATTTATAATATTAGTAGGGATTATTGGACAACTAGATTCTCAGTGTACTTTATCCTTTCGTTGTAGCTCTTCTTCGTACCTGGACAGAGCGATATGCTTTCTTCTTCATAATGAGAACAAGGAAAGATTTGGAGTTTATCCGCGTCTGTGTTTCTTTCGCTTTATAATTTGAGAGTTTTCAAGGCTACAGTGAATAGACTGATAGAAAGGTAGTGCATTAACCGTCTATGACTTAATTCCTACCCACCAAAAAGTGGAATGACATACATGACTGGAAAATTCCAATCATTAATAAAATATAATAAGACTTTATTTTTAAATAAAGTTAATCATACACTAAAAGGATATTTAAAATAAAACAAACATAGAACAGACATCAAATTTTATAGATAAGTTTCCATATAATAGATACGTAACATTAATAATGGGTATATTGTCTACGGACGCGGCATACGAGGATTCATACAACACAGGAATTAAAAATGACTAGAACTATACAGAGTGAGAGCCGTCCAGAATAACGATTATTAATAGAGAAATAAAACAACTTTCATACACGCTTACAATCATTATACACAAGTTAAAATACAAATACAATCTGAGATTGAAAAAAAAAAACAATAAATAAAAGCTTCACTTAATAAATCTATTAACTAAATAACGTATAATATATTAGAATAAGTACAAAAACATTTTATTGGCAGTTGAGATGACTTTTATATTAATAATGTTAAGTGTTACGTGTCTTTAGATATCACTACATGCTTTGTAATATAATATATAAACAAATAAATCATCCAACACATGTTTTAGTTCAAACTAAAAACTAAAAATACAATAATTTAACAAAACTATATATATTTACAAATAAATATATATAAGACAAACGTGTTAGTTGATTTAACGTTATAAAAAACAAAGCATTAATAAAAATTAATTCTAAACTATACAGTGCATAGACTAAAATATAATATAGATAAAAAAACAATCTAATTTATAGTCTGTGGTCATTATTTGAGGTTAGACATGTGACATTTGATGACATGAATGACGAAATCCACAGATAATATAACAACTAGACGGCCCGTGATATTAAAATCCCTAAATATAACGTGCAAAAGCCCTTCCTTACTCACAACCCATTTCGAAATACTTAGAAGTATATCATAAGAAATGTGCCAATCACTAGTTACACTCCGCTTTGTATTAATATTGAGGTTTCTGTTATTCGAAACATATAAACATACATACATATGTATATGTATATATACAAGCGGAGTGAACAAATCTTACATCTACTAAATAACAATGGAAGCGGTAAGACAATTTTTTTTTTTTGAAGACGAACATTTAAAAAGAAAATTCGCTAAGAACATTACTATTATATATATTAAATATTATTGCACTTACATCCTTTTAGAAAAAATCTTTATACTGATGTAACATTTGATAGGAAGGGACATCCTAATTACGATTAATGTGCATTCCATACTAAAACTAAATTATTCGATAACATAGAAATTCATTATTATAGATTTATGAAAATACAGCATCTGTATGAAAAAGGGAGATTACCGAGAACGAATATATTTAAAAAACTGTTTAATATTCCAACATCTAAAAGGATCCAAAAGATATCATTAAGACATTATATTTTTAATGTAGGATAAATAGGAAAGAGACCTTTAACTGATTACTTATAATAATTTCAATTCTTGTGCAAATGAACATTCTTTTGATAAAAATTTATGTACAGTTTTCGAGTTATAAATAAATAAATTTCATTTCACTCATTTCACATGGATGACAATGAATAAATGACCAAAAAATATATATTCCAATGGTTCTAGTACATGTTTTCACGTCACACTACATACGCTTCGTCACCCGTTTCTCATACAATAACCTAAATAAATATGTGCGAAGATTTATTAATGAAAATCTGTTCACGTAGTATGTAGTGTGACAATGCTAGCTTGTACTAAACAGACAAGTAGCCGGTTCGAATCCTGTGCGCGTTACTGTATTTTTAATTTAAATTCAATATTACTTTTATGTGAGAAAAATTCCGTTCTTAGGAAGCGTTTTAACCAACAACTTGAACACCTACAGTTCGACGTATCGTCGTTCATAAATCTTGTATTGTGTTCAGTTGGAATGTGAACTCAAAATGCACATACATACAGACGTTTTCAGTGTGGACAATATTTTAATAGCTGTCTTAACAATATGCCTACCAAGTTTTAACGAGAAAAAATATATTTATATAGAAAAAAAGTATTAATTCTTAGTCGATATATATTATTATCTTTACAATTAAATATATCAGAAGCAAATAAAAGCTGCTCACTACTATACTATTCTTAGGGGACTAATTGGCAAAGGTTTTACAAGATATACAAGTTTTAACCGTGAGCTGTGGAGATTCAACGTAGTTTAATATATAATTATAAAGCAGTATATATACACGATATTCATATACAAAATAACATGAATTGTAATAGATTTGGTCAGTGTGAACGCGCCTTACTATAAAAGACCATTCAGATCATCCGCCTAGTAAATAATACTAATGAAGTTTCCACAAATTTTATTTAAATTTCATTATATGTGCGTATTGTGAACAAACCTCATGTACGAGTATATTGTGACAATGTAACTATTATTTGATATCCAATAGGTTGATACAATTTTCAGGAAAACAAAACAAATTAACAAAAAAAATAGAATCATCGAATGGGAATTAAATCAAAGAAGAATAAATCTCGTTAAACATATAATTTAGGCCGAAACTTCAAACGTTTCCAAGGTACATGGGAACAAACAAACAAACATACAGTTACACAAGGCAAGAAGTGTCGCGAACTACTCATAACATTCACCTACCTACTACCTCCGTGACTACTAAATATTATTTAACTTTTACAACACTACCGGTTTTTTCTAAAATGCGTATTATTATCTTCTAATAATATTATTCCGTTATATATTTGTCTATCAGCTTATCAACAACTACTCTCAGCTAAATCGAAACATTAAACGCTTACAAGTACAAGGCTTCCTCTATAACTTACTTTAACCTACATACATTCAACTAGTGAACGAGTGAACGAAAGAACGACAGAAAGAACGAACGAACTATATAATATACAAGTGCTACTGATTACAATTGTCTATAGAGATGTATAGAAAGAGATTCCCTGTTTTAATTCATGGCTTCTTAAGGTATACAAAAGGTTACGATTAAAAAATAACAGATTCAACTTCACAAGAAATATTTATAAAAAATGTTATTCATCTAATATACATTGGAAAATACTTAACGTACGAAGGTCTTTATGGCATGGCACTTGGCTTGTGGCTTGTGGCGACACACTCAGTGATGTTATCGATTTATTATTAATCGATTTATAATGTAATCGATTTATTCATAAGTCATTATTGCACGGTCTCGACAATGTTATTAGTTAGTGAAGTTCCGTCGAACTCACTGGATTCATTGAACGAATGTAAACATGAATGAACGAATGAAGGACTGAATGATTATATGAACGAACGGATCGAAAACTTCCAACGGAATTTCACTAATTAATTCCTTAAATCTAAGTAGAAGGGAAATCGCGTAGACGCTAACATTTAAGACAAACTAAAATTATTTAAGTACGTGACGCCATATTATAAATATATTAAACATATGTATTGAAAAATAATCTTTATAGAGATATTATTTAAGGTATAAATTATAATTTGATGGCAACAACGGCATGATGCGTGTTAAAGTAATTGAGCAATCATATTTGTAATGTTTGAATCCAAATAATATAAAAATAGCAATATCATAATAAAATATTTCTTTCGAAGTTATAAACGAGATCGATCAGTGACTGGCTTAGAGTTTAATACAAACGGTTGTTTAATATAAATCATTCTTTTAACTCAGATCTGTTGAACGACTAGACTTACTGTGGAATGTGGCTTACGATCTGTGATGAAGTTACAATTGTATGAAAACTAATATATATAGGGAAATAAAAACTGTAGATATTATTAAAATGTATATTATTTGTGCTTCAGCGTGTGCGTTCAGTTCAAACGATTATATTAAACTGTTTTAGTCTTGTCTGTTGTGAGATGTGATTTTGTTTGTACGTTGTAGGTATCCCTAGTACGAGTTTGTTTCGATTCAAACTAACGTATCGACGATTTATTTATCACGATATAAGATGCTACATACATTTGATGAACTTTGAAACAGTATGTTAGCTAATTAATGATTCTCGTACAGGGCTATGTGTTAGTATATTTGGGTAGTATGCGTTTTATTGTGCGATAATCTTCACGTCCAGTGACTAACGTATCAACGTCGTTTCGTATCATACGAGGGATCTGGAGTTAAATGCAAAAGTTATTTGGGGCTTCGCTGACGTCACTCGGCACTAACACTATAGAACGAAACTAAAACTATGAGATGCGGAGGCGGGAGGTCACCCGCTTAGCTCCTTAGGAGGTAATATCACAGATACCTAAAGGAAATTAACACGCAGGGGAGGGGGGAGGACTAGCCCTCCGGACCGGCGCCGCACAGCTGCTTTAACTCCTGCAACTCCTGAAACATAGAAACCATACATTTATGAATACTTTGTTGTGTGTGAAAATAGGATAACGTTTGTGAATCTGTGTGCTTGTCTAAGTCTAGGAAGTGTGATTGGGTGGGCGTATATAAGGGTAAATACTTGTATATGTTGCGTGTGTGTGCGTGTGTGTGTGTACCTGGTCGCGGTGTTTGAGTAGCGCGGCCCGTAGTCTCTCGTGCGCATGTAGCAGCTGCTCGCAGCTCACCTTGTGAGCTTTCTCCAGTCGGGAGCACTCCGTCACGCCGCGGTTCACCGACTACATACATATAATATATTTAATACAAGTTTATTCATATTTAAACAGTACAATACCTATGTAATAGCAATGTATGTAGTCAGTGGTGGTCTAGTGGTTAGAGGGCCCGCCTCTCGTTGCCGAGGGCGCGGGTTCGATCCTGACTCGGGCAAGTACCAATGTGATTTTTCCGAGTCATATGTACTTTCTAAGAATATTTAGACATCACTGATTAATGCATTCCCAAAAGAGGGTTGATGTCAGGCAGGCGGGCCGGTCGTAAAAAAAAAAACAATTAGCCAAAACTATTCACAACATATTCAGGCAGATCCTGGCTATAGCCGGGAAATTGCCAGGTAGAAGAAGAGCAATGTCTGTATTTTTTGTCTTCTATTATCTCATAGTTTCCATAACCCACCTCAGAGTCTATCTCTCTCTTTCTCCTGAGTAGTTCGTCCTTGTCTCTCGCACTCTTCGCTAATGTCTTAACATCTTCCCTCCTGGAGCTCGCCAATCTATTCAATATCTCCTTCTTTTGTATATCCAACGACTCCTGAAATAAATTAATACATTTATCTTAGTATTTATATATAAAAGAAATTACTGAGAAATTCTGTTCTATTGATATAGTACCTTCGTATTTCGAAGGTAGTCCTAGTAGGTTCTTTTCAAATTTGGTTGAGAGAGGAGCTTGGACAATGGAGGTGAGCGTATAACGCGCGTTAGATAGGGTCCTTAAACCTACATCTGGGTCACAAGTCCCAGTCACTATTGAAACTCCTCTGTACAACGATGGACCCGACACACGCACGGTGAATACATTGAATGATGAGAGCATTCGTCTCTACCGCAGTGAGTATATATACAGGATGACTGGTGAATTACTATCAATATTTAAGGAGCATACTCGGTACATGATTCTCATTCGAATTATGTAAAAAAAATAGGTACTTAATTTTTGATCAAATTTCCGTTTAAATAAATAAAGTGTGGACACGTTCTAAGTGTTCCAAGTGTGGACGCGTGCGGCGGCGTGGTGGTGTATCAGCGTAATTAATTACATAACTTTTGGTTAACTTTACTTAGAAGTTTATTAATATTTATGTTATATTAATTTTTATTTTGTCATATATGATCGTCAAATATCACGTCCTCAAATATCGATAGTAATTCACCAGTCACCCTGTATATAGACAGAGTATGATAGTCGGTGGTGGCCTAGTGGTTAAAAGTCCCGCCTCTCATGCACGAGGGCGCGGATTCAATCCTGGCCCTCATAACATGTGAACTAACTACATAACATGTAAGGCAGACTCTAGCTATAGCTGGGAAATTGCCAGGTAAAAGAGAAGAATATCTCTCGTGTATGTACGTACAGTGAGGTGTTTCATCTGGTGGTGATGGTCCAGCCTCAGTTGTTTGTCGAGCGCCGCGTATATCGCGTGGTGGTAGCGCAGCCGCAGTTCTCTTTCCGCTTCCGCTCCGCCGCCATCTTCCGTTTCCTCCGCCCTAAACATTATATACACATACATATTAATATTTTAGTACCACTATGATTTATACGAAACTAGCTGCACCCCGCGGTGTTACCCGCGGATTTCTTGAATGTAAAGTAGCCTATATGTTATTCCTAGACATCAGCTTCCTGTATACAAAATCTTATCAAAATCGGTTCAGCCGTTTGAGCGTGAAGTAACAAACATGTACACACTCACAAACTTTCGCGATTATATTATTAGTAGGAAATTACGACTGTAGGGAACAATAATTCGTTTAAACTATTTGGTAAATCATTTTAAACCTTTCTTTAGTACAGTATAGGTGAATAGACAGATGTCTTTAATATATGTAAAGAAAATTCGTTGCCGTATTTTATTTATCTGTATTTAGCTGCCGAGACTGTATCGCCATTGGCTTATTGTACTGTGCTAATTATGTGACAGATACTCTGGAAGAGATTTTGTGCTGTTGTATATTTGGAACATTACAATAAATAAATTAATTAATTAAAATTTGTGAAATAATAAACTTTATATGTCGTTTCTTTGTCTACAGGTTTGTGTTTGGGTAATAGGTAGTAAATTGGAGTTTATTTTTTTTTATAAGGTTTGTAATAATAAAACTCCTTGTCTACAGAGCAACACATTCATGTCTTTTATTTCACAATCGAAGATTGTATAAGCTTATATGTATATATAGTCTCGGAGAACTTCGTATCGCCCTATAATCAAGAAATATCTGTTACGTTTTTTTAATAAATAAAGTTAGGTTATACCTTATCCTCAGAAACACGTGTTGGTTATGCTATTATGTATTAAATAGTTGCTCATATGTGACGTTTGTATTTTTAACATAGCGCCATCTACGGAATACTTAACTCAGTCAGCAGATAATTGTAATAATGACAAATAATTTTCTTTAATAGACAAATAATTAATTTGCAATAAAAAATATTGTGACTATAAATTGAGATGTAAGCTATCCTATTTCAAGTTGGATCAAAAGGCACACTGAATGCAAATCAAATTTAAAATCGGTTTAGTAGTTTAGGAGTCCATCGCGGACAAACACGTGACACGAAATTTATATATATATATACAGGGTGACTGGTGAATTACTATCAATATTTAAGGAGCATACTCGGTACATGATTCTCATCCGAATTATGTAAAAAAAATAGGTACTTAATTTTTGACCAAATTTCCGTAAAAAATAAATAAAGTGTGTACACGTTCCAAGTGTTCCAAGTGTGTACGCGTGCGGCGGCGTGCTGATACAACACTACGCCGCCGCCGCGTCTGTGTGTGTGTGTGTGTGTATACCTAATCTGTAGGGTGTTCATACGATGCGTAATTAATTACATAACTTATGGTTAACTTTACTTAGAAGTTTATTAATATTTATGTTATATTAATTTTTATTTTGTCATATATGATCGTCAAATATCACGTCCTCAAATATCGATAGTAATTCACCAGTCACCCTGTATATATATATATAGTGAGTTATATGTATTCTTACATATTCCTAGTTGATAGTCTCTTCACAAAGAACTTAGCGGCCACGGGTCTAGTCTTAGTATTTTTCCTCCTCAGCGCGTCTAATTTCCTCGCTAAATCCGCCTTTTTTTCTTTAACTATTTTACTGTTCAACAATTCTTCTAGCGTCTTGTTTATATCTTCTTGTGTTTCGTTGCCGCCGTTGAATTTACTATCGGTCTCCTCTGAAATATTTTTTTATATGTGATTTATCTTATGTTATTATATAGCGATTTAATATAAATATGTTATATTTGTTAATACCTGGTATTATTTTTTCGGGTTCCGTCGCTACAGTCGGTATTTCATTGTCCTTTTTCTCGACGGCAGCTTTGATGGGACTTCCATCGATATTTTTATTACCGAGACCGAGAACCTGTAATATTTCCGTACATTTGAATCAGAACAATAAAACATACTATATTCTAAATTAAGACAACGTTTTCATTGAGTACAGAGTCTTAAGGGAACTGCACTAGATTAAACTACTTTGGATAATGAGATCTAAGATTTTCGCTAGTTCTATTCATTTAAATGAAACTAATATTTTTCGGATATACTACACGATTTTATTTTTATAAAAAACTACATACTCGTCTGAGCAATACCACGGTTCCTGAAAAGTAGCCGAAACTTTGGGAGTATATAGTTTATAGTTAAAAAAAATCGCGTAGTAAATCTGATAATATTAGTTTCTTCTTCTTCTACATGGCAATTTCCCAGCTTTAGCCAGGGTCAGCCTTTTTATATATTAGTTTCATTTATGTATATAGTTTTTTACGAAAATAAAATACCGAAGTTTATCCGAAAAATATTAGTTTCATTCAAGTACATATATATTTTTTACAAAAATAAAATACCGAAGTTTATCCGATAATATTAGTTTCATTAAGTACATATATCGTTTTTTACAAAAAAGTCCGAAGTATATCCGTAAAATATTAGTTTCATTTATATAAACTACTTCGGATTTCACAGTTTGTACGTTTTTCATGTCTGTGTGTATCATTCTACTCTCACAGATTGTACGTTCTACATAACCCTGTGTATCGTTCTACTCACCCTTGTGGGTCGTTGAGGCGTCGCCTCTGCTTTCGGTTCTTCGGTGTCGTCTGTGAGTACGGCCAGCTGGTGAGCTCGTCGCTCCATATCTGTTTGATACTTGATAGGATTCTCTAAAGCCTTCGCCAACTCGCTGTGACGACCTGGGACGTAATCCTGGAAAAAACAATTATATATCGTAATAATATCTTATACATATATTACACAAAAATATATGTAGTTGGGTATAGTGCAAATCCGCGTAACTACCATTGGATAATTCCGCGTATGTACATTGGAAGCAGATCATCAGAAGAAAGTTTTGAGCTGAAATATTGTTGAAATAGTGTATCAAAATTTATTACTGCTAACGCCACCTATGCAAAAGTATGTTAACTGTGTATCTCATATATTGTCAAAGTTAAATTTGAATAAATAGTCTGTTGCGAATACTTGACGTGTCTTTATAAATATTTTTTATATTAACGACTTTTAAGGTATTTTTTTCCCAATGAGCAATAAATTAAATACTAAATAATTATCTAATAATATTAATTCACAAGTTATATTAATTAGAGTATTATCCGCCATACCTTTACTTGGACGTGCAGCAACAGACTGGCGGGTAGTGGAAGCCCTAATTCAGTCCGAAGCCCCACGTGTCTATACCCGGGGCAAAGCCCTAACACAGGTAAGACGCGATGTCCCACAAGCCTACCGCCCTCCTCGTGAGCCGCAATACGGACCATCGCTAATTCAGGTAGTACTACCTAGATGAACAAATAATGCTATGAAACATGGTCACTTACTTCACGATGGATTATAAACACATTTAATGTAGTACTAATGTAAAGACTAACTTAAATAAAAATGGGGGGAATAATATTAGTAACATAACTTGAATGACATTACGTAACCGTTTATTCACTCTTGCCTTGAAGTCATTTAGTTTTTTAATGCTAAGAAAAACAGATGAAGGCAAACTATTCCAATCCACTTCTTTGCAGCCGTGCATGCTACTTCATTAGGATTGGAAAGTTTAGGAGCTAAGAAACTTGCCTTGTGTAGGTAGTCCGGTGTTAAAAAGAGGCTGATGAAATTATATCGGGAAGTCAATAACCAAAGTCTATCTACTTTACGCGTGTGGCCAAGCTTTGTCATTATCTTGATTGGTTTAAACTAAATTTTGGTCATTATGAGGCATTTTGAAATTCTCTCATTTGATCCAAAGCTTCTTCTGTCTATACGTGACAGTCGTACATACAATCGGAATTCTATTTTATATATACAGAAACTATCCCATGTAACGTGATACCTACTAACAAAGTTTTCTTGCAGCTTGCCTTCATCACAATAAACTGTCTCATGTGAAGGTTAACGATGCCTCTTATCCCTACTAATATTATAAATGCGAAAGTAACTCTGCCTGTCTGTCTGTCTGTTACGCTTTCACGCCTAAACCACTGAACTGATTTTAATAAAATTTGGCACAGAAATAGAGTTGACCTTGAGAAAGAACATAGGATAGTTTTTATCGAAGACTTTTGAAAGTTTCTCTTGGAATCGCGATATAACCAAAATCCACGCGGGCGAAGCTGCGGTCGGAAAGCTAGTACATAATAAACGAAAGCGATTGTTGTATACAAAAAAAGTTGTTAGTCACGGTTAAGGAATACTTTTGATGGCGTTAAATTACATTTTACAACAGATTGAAAATGACTTTTTAATCCTCATTACTGCTGTTAATTACATTTTATACAAAAAGTTATAAAAAATGGCATGTATTACTAAATAATAACTTTTCAAATCAAAAATTTAAACACTTCAAACAAATACTGATTTAGCTACCTATCTTTTGATTGTGATTTGATGTGATTGATCTTTCTTAGCGTTTGAGTGTCATCAAATTTTGTAACGCTAAAAATAATTGTAAGGTAAAAATCACACGACATATGGTTTTAATTTTCAATAAACAAACGATTAGAATGTAATATGAAGTTATGTTTGAAACAGATGTATTTAAATTTTAATAATGAATCGTCGGTAGCACAGGAGCACAATCAAATTGCCTCCAATATGTGTCATCAAAATATGTACACCTAAGTCTGTTTTTACACGGTCTTTTTGTACACGGTTTGAAAATTGAATATTTTTAATTTTTTTACACGATTTTATTCCATTTAGCACGATTTGAAATTTTATGTACTTAATTTTTTTTTGTGAAATTTAATTTTTGCGAAGTATGTTCATATCACAAAAAAGTATTTATGAAAGAAAAAGTCTGAAACCATCGATAGTATCGATAGTTTGCGAACACTAGCTTAAAGATTTAAGTGAATTCCCCTTTAGCGCGTACAAACAATTTTTACTGGTCAAAGCAAATGTGAATAGCACTAATTTAGGGGAATTCCCTTTATGTGCATATGTATGTTACTTTTAAGATTAGAGTGCATATCTTTTTTATCATTAATTACTATGCTTGTGAAAATAAGCATTATATATTTGATTTAATAAAATAAACATGAATTCTTGTTCTTAAAAATTCTTGTTTTTCACTAATTTTAATAGGTTTTAGAGATTATGAAGAAATCACCCATTTTTGTATAAGATCAATGTCTTTTTTACACGGTTTTTTTTACACGGCTTCTTCTGGAACCAATCTACCGTGTAAAAACAGACTTAGGTGTAATTATATTTGACTCTGGTAGGTTGGTTTAAAATCATTTCACTTCCCGTGTGAGGTAATTATGTACAATGTTCCGTAAATTAAAGTCATTAAAACACTATATTAAGGACGTAGGTTCGAATCCCGTTCGTATCTTTGGATTTTTCGTTCCATATTTTATATTTTCGACTATAATATAAATATTATTATAAGAATCATTTTCAATCTGATAAAAAAATTTGACCATAAAAGCTGAAAACGTTTAAGAACTATATTATATACTTGTAAATATTTGTTCTGGACAATTTTAATTGTTATTTATAGTCAATACTATATGATAATAATTGTATATCGATGTTTCTTTACAAAAAAAGCATTAATTTTTACAATATATATTTTTTACTATTTTAATTTCTCTGATATATTTGTTTTTAGTCATCACTTATATAAGTAAATTATCTTTAAATAATTGTCATTTTCTTTATTAAAACTGTTCTGTCTCATCAAACTATAACACTAGCTTCATTTGTTCCACGTGAACAAGCTATACACAGCCATGAGCCAACAATGCATTTCGTAGTTTCAAACTAAAATAAAAGCAAAGTTTCGTTGCGAACAGACTTTATAAACGAACACAAAGTACGCGTCTGGCTCGCTACTCTAATAAAATAACTTCAACCCCGCTACAAGTTACTTCTGTAATGTTTTCTAACTACTATACAGAACTTTCAAACATAATAATGAATAATAAAATTCACGTAGTAGTAGAAGATTACTTGAAATTTTAAAAATATCGGCTATTAAATAGAACAAAAGATTTAAAAATAGTCATTCGTAGTTTGAAATGCTTTTATCTCTAAATATTTGGTCGATGGAACGAAACTTTGATGTAACAAGAAAAATAAACTGAAATATCTGTTTGTATTTTAAGATAATTCAAACACTATTATGACTTTTATATTCAGAAGCTAAATAATCAATATCAAAGTAAACGTATTTTTGTTTTAAATGTAGGGTACATACTTTAAAGAGCAAGCGAGACAGAGAGAGAAAGAAAGAGACAGGAATAAAGTTAAACAGTCGAATATAGTTGTAACAATAGGCCGCAACTCGTATAACTTTTGTGACGGTTAGTAATTTGTTTAACTAAGTCTGAGAACAAGTTTGCAATACTTGCGACCCACTCAAAGAAACGCACAACTTATTCATGTTATTAAGTCCTTTACAAACTACAAATATGTATATTTCTTATTAAAAATATAAAATAACTCCAATAGAAGCTGAATATAGACCTCACATGGCTGGAGATGATGATGATGAATACAAGCTACGTTCACATTAGTGCCACGGCTCGTTCAAGCCTTTCGTATATTTCAATCTACCCCAAATTTATTTTGAGATGACTCAATTGAATCAAATAATGCTAGGCACATACAAAAAGTTTTCTGGCACTTACAATTTCGATGTTTTCAAGACAAACGTGAATATACTCCACGAGACACCTTTATTTAAACCTACCATTTTAGTTTACTTAGTCAAGCTCTAACCAATACATACAATAAAATATCCTTAAACATATAGTTAAGTCTTCATCGTCATCAGCCTATCAGAGCCCACTGCTGAGCAAAGGCCTCTTTCTCACATGAAGAAGATTTGAGCATTAATCACCATGCTTGTTCAAGACGGGTTGGTGATTTCAAACTTATAATTTGATATTATAAGTCCATGTTTCCTCACGATGTTTTCCTTCATCAGTCAGTGATGTCTAAATAGTCATAGAAATTACATATGACTTGGAAAAATCGCATTGATATTTGCCAGGATCGAACTAGCATTCTCATGCACGAGATTTCGGCCTTTAACCTCTAGGCCACCACGATAAGTTTTATTTTATAGAAAAAAAGCTTTTAATCTGAAATAGCTACCTTTTAAATTATACTAATTTTTTATTCGGATGTACTACGAGACTTTAATTTTGATAAAAATTACACACTCAAATTGATATCTCGTCTTCGTGATCACGGTTCCTGAAACGTAGCCGAAACATCGATAGTATGTAGCTTTTTACAAAAAAAAACACGTACATCCAAAAAATATTAGTTTCATTTAAATGGATAAGACTTGCAATGATCTTAGATGTCTACAGTCGCGTAGTACATCAAAAAAAAAATTAGCTTCATTTAAATAGATAAGACTCGCGAACATCTTAGATGTCATTATCAGGCTACCTTCGAAAAAAATATCAGTTACATTTAAATAGATAATACATACTTAATAGCGAGATCATGTCATATCAATGTACCTTCTTAAATATGAACGGTTCATCATCATACACGGGGTTTATTCCGTTGTTGGGCACGGTCTTTGTCCTGTACTTCTTCCTCACGGTATCCGCGGGTAGACCGAACATATCCACTTCCACGTACGTCCCCGTACGACGCTCAGTCAACAGCTGACCAGAGATAACAGCCACTGATAACGAACCCGCTATGATGCCGTCCACTGTACTCTCAGCGAACGGGTCTAAACGACGATCCTGGATTAATATCATAGTATTAGTGACCAGTCTTAAATAATAATAGTATAGAGGCCCGGTGATGTTGTCAAAGTAAATAGGGCTAAAAGCTAATGCAATCATATAATAACGACCAATCTTAAATGATACTCAATGATAGTATAGTAACGTCTAGAGTCTAGGTGAAATAGCCAAAGGCTTTACAATAGTGCTAACAGTTACTGTTAAATCGAGACTCAAAAAATATCTAGAGCGATCTATACTTACATGAGACGCAAAATAAACATGTAAACTTAGGATGGATGAAAAAAAAATCATATGTAAGAGAAATCTTGAGCTTGTGCATTGAATATCGTTTCTATGATAGTCATTAGATAAGATTCAAAGTTTTCGTTGCACACTAATTCAACAACAAAACTAACAGTATTATATAGAAACGAAATATATTTTTATATGCTAGATGTTCTTGCACGAGTGTATACTCAAAAATAAACCTTTATTATATAATAATAAAGACTAGTGTATATATTTTTATATGTTACGTGTTCTTGCACGAGTGTATACTCAAAAATAAACCTTAAATATATGGTTATAAAGGCTACTTTGTATAACAGACCTTCCTCCTCATGAACTCAGGTTTCAGTAAGTACCCACAGCGTCTGTTGTACTCGAAGGTGCCCAGGTTGAGCTGCATGGCCAGGTCCAGGGTCTGGTAGTTGAGAGCCACCAACTGACAGCCGGCGTTCCAGAACACCTGGGATAATATCACGTCATATAATATAAATAATAATAATAATAAGTTAAAAAATTCTGGATTTACCACCACTCGCATACATCACAATGCAAAAAGCTGCAATTTTGTATACCTGCCGAATTTTTGGAATCCGACATTGATTCGGTTAACTGACTGACTTACTGACTTTTTTTCAAATCCCAGAAACACCTGGTCACTGACCCGTGTGACGGGAATATCTGCCCCTATTGTTAGGGAGATATAAAGGAAAAATAATAATAATAATAATTTATTAACACCCATGAAACAATGTACATAATTTGTTTTTAGCTTAATAACTAAATCTAGGGTTATTACATTGTCATCTTTTGAAGTATACCTCTGACTCTAAAACTAATATAAATTGTGATATTAGAGTCAGCGATTCCTAACACCTAATCTACATATACTTCATAATTACCATTATTACTACCCTATAACTATGTACATTTATAAGGACCTGTCCCTAAATTGGGATGTAGGGATTTTTTTTATGAGAAAATAGGGCAACCGAGCAGACGGCCTACTTGATGGTAGGTAGAACCGTCGCTCATTGACATCTACAACGTAGATATGCACATGTGTTGCCGCCCTTTTTGAGGGAAAATGGGGAGTAAGGCCTCGGCCTCGAATTTTGCGGGCAGCGGAGCGGCGGCGGCGGTGGCACGGCAACGCATACTGTTCTCCAAACTAGCGGGCAGCGGGCACCGCCGTATTCGAGGGTCGGTCCATTTGATTATACGCGTAAGATCCTGCCGCTCCCGCTGCCGCTCCGCTGCCCGCAAAATTCGAGGCCGAGGCCTAAAAGGTGGGAAAGGGAGGGAAAGGAAAGGGTGGGAAAAGGGAAAGGGCAAAGGGGATAAATTCAGTAGGGATATGTAAGAATATTTACGTTCAGTCAAAAGCTATAATACCATTTTGCTAAGAGTTATTGAATAATAATTTAAAGTATCAGAGACATTGATTTATATTCAATAAGTTACACTATGTACAACATCTGATTAATTGATTTTACATTTCCTACTTTAAGTTAGAAAATCTTCTTAGTGTATTTCAATGTTTCTTTTGTACTGAAAAATTATTGATTGTATAAATTAATACTCGGGAAAGACTTAGATCTCAGTATTATTGATTGTGTTATACTGTCAGGGATATAGTGTAAATCCGCGTAACTAGCATTGAACAATTACATCTATCTACATTGGAAGCAGGTGATAAGAAGAAGGTTTAAGCTGAAATATTTTATATATGATGTGAAGGAATATAATCGTGGTTGTGGTAAATAATTAAAGCTTTTTAATTACAATCAGAGTTTTATTGAGATCTTTACAACGTGACGAGCGAAAAAAACGAAAGAGGACATTAATACACACAGGCGCCGCACGCGCTTAAAACAAAAAACTAATTTGGTTTGCGTTCCAATTCACACTAACACCCCTCCCTTGGGACGCAACCCCATCTTTGTTATACAATACAAATGTTTTTCGGTAGTAGTGCCTTTAGTTAAATTATCAGCAATCATTTGCTCACCCTTAACATAACAAAACTTTATATTTAAATTATTAACATGGTCTTTAAGAAAATGATACCGAATGTCAATATGTCGTGACCTAGGCAAGTAACAATCATTATTAGACAATTTAATTGCACTTTGGTTATCACTAAAAATGACGAGTGGTTTGTTCTGTTCTTGCCCGAGTTCATCCTGCAGTTGTTGGAGCCACAGCGCCTCCTGCGCTGCCGAGGACATCGACATGTACTCCGCCTCAGCTGTGGATAGTGCCACAGTTTGCTGCTTCTGGGATCGCCAAGATATAGCACCACCCTGTAACAAAAATATGTAACCCGTGCACGACTTTCTGTCGCGCATATCGCTTGCCCAGTCAGCATCACAATAACCTGTGATTTCCTCATTTCCATCTTTGGTGTACATCAGCTTGAGACCCTTAGTACCTTGCAGGTATCTGAAAATTCGTTTGACTGCAGCCCAGTGTGCAGCTGTAGGATTTCTATTATATCTACTCAGAGTGTTAACTGCATATGATATATCAGGTCGTGTA
Organism: Danaus chrysippus; assembly: GCA_916720795.1. Taxonomy (NCBI): domain Eukaryota; kingdom Metazoa; phylum Arthropoda; class Insecta; order Lepidoptera; family Nymphalidae; genus Danaus; species Danaus chrysippus. The sequence goes on along the minus strand of CAKASE010000077.1, from coordinate 2,955,195 downwards.
CCTTGAGCCACATATAGCAAGGAACCAATAGCTTGTTGGTATGGACAGTCACAGTTTGTTTCCTTCTCATTTTCATCACCAAATTTCAAACCAGCTTCACAAGGTGTTTTCACGGGTTTACAGTCTGACATTCTGAATCTTGACAATATTTCATTTATGTATTTTTCTTGATCTAGTAACACTTTATCCCCATCTCTTGTAATATGTAGACCAACACATTGATTTGCTGGACCAATATCTTTCATATCAAAATGTTGTTTCAATGCCTCTTTGAAAACATTCTTAGTACTTTCTTCAGAAGTGAACAGAATTAAATCATCCACCCAGATGGCTATATAAGTATTCTTTTTATCATTATAATAGACACAAGTATCTGTTTTTGATTGAACCATACCTAGTTCATGCAGGACAGAACTTAACTTCAGATTCCAGAGTCTACTGGCTTGTTTGAGTCCATAAATAGACTTTTGTAACATGCATACCTGTGATCCTTGTTTATACTCTTCAGGCTGTTGCATGTAAATGTCTCTATCAATCTCTCCCTGTAAAAAAGCAGATATAGCATCCATTTGATCTATTGCCAGCCCATATCTAGCTGCTAAGGCAAATAAATAGCGTATAGTTGTATACCTGACCACTGGTGAGTATGTCTCTTCATAATCTATGCCCCACCTTTGTGCATACCCTTTTATGACAAGCCTGGCCTTATATCTTGTAACATTTCCAGTCTGATCTGTTTTTACTTTAAACACCCACTTATATGGAAGTGCCTTTTTACCTGGGGGCAAGTCAGTCAACGTCCATGTATTATTTTTCATCGAGGAAGAGTATTCCTCGTCCATAGCCTTCTTCCATTCTGTAGCTTGTGGAGATGTGAGTGCTTCCTCAACAGTCTGTGGGTCAGTTATATCAGTAAATAAACACAATAAGCCGATTTTGTCCTCATTTTGTAATTTTCTTGTCCTTAATGTTACATTACTGCGATAATCTTGTTTCACAGGATATGGAGGATGGTAAGTTTCATCAGGATCATCAGTTTCATACTCACTTGAGTCCTCATTTTCACCTTGTGTATGTAAGTCTTCACCAGACATCACAGGTGCAGAAGTGGGTAACTCCTCGGTGTTCATTTTGTCTTTCTGACTGCCCAAGTTTGTACTCTCTTGTGAACCAGAGCTGGTAAGGGATGCTTGACTGTCTTTTACTGGAACATAAGTTTCACAATCAATTAGTACACTGCCAGTCTCATCACAGTTTTCAATGAAGGCAGCATCTCTACTCTTGACAACTTTGTGTGATTTAGGGTCCATAAAACGATATCCCTTTGAATTATCGCAATAGCCCACAAATATCATTTTTACTGACTTCTTATCCCACTTTTGACGTTTTTCTTTTGGTGTAAGAACCATAGCTTCAGAGCCAAATATTTTCATATGAGATACGTTGGGCTTCTTACCTTTCCACATTTCATGTGGGGTTTTACCTTGTAGTGACTTTGTCGGGGAACGATTTACAATATATGCAGCTGTTGCCAGAGCTTCGGCCCAGTATTTCTTCTCTAGGTTAGCATAAAAATAGCATACACCGTGCTCGTTCAACTAAAGTCCTGTTCATTCTTTCCGCCGTGCCATTCTGCTGTGGAGTATACGGAGTAGAGGTCTGATGAATTATACCATGGTTAGATAAGTACTTTTCAAAGTTTACATTGCAGTATTCGGTGCCATTATCAGTTCGAAGTTTTGTTATCTTATGATTCAATTCATTCTCTACTTTCAACTTGAAATCTTTAAATGTCTCTAAAATATTAAACTTATCTTTCAGGAAATAGACAAAGGTCATTCGTGTGTAGTCATCAATATAAGTGATAAAGTATCTCATACCTCCAAATGATTTATTCTCCATGGGGCCACACATATCAGAATGTATTAGTTCCAATGGCCTTGTAGCTCTTGAACCAACATTTGTAAATGGCATCCTTGCTTGCCTACCTTCCATACAGTGAATGCATGTGACATTATTTTGTTCCTGAGTCAGAGTCACACCATCGGTACAACTGGGTAGCTTCTTTACAGCTGAAATGTTCAAATGGCCCATTCGCAGGTGCCACAGGTAAGTTTTGTTACTATTCTGAGAACTGGAGGCTAAATGTGCAACTTCATTAGTGGTATCTATTACATATAACTTGTTTTTCAATCTTGCAGTGCATACAACTTCCTTTCCATTTCGAACTTCACAACCCTTGTCATTGAAGTTAACCCTGTGTCCCTTGCTCGCAATGGTGCTAACTGAAAGCAGATTGGCAGCTAGTCCCGGAACATACAAAACATTGTTAACTTGTATCACTTTATCTTGACCTGTGTGTATATCAACACTACCAACTCCTTTCACGGCTAATGGCTCTCTGTTAGCTACAGTAACATTTTTTATAGATGGCTCGGTGACATTATAAAGCCAATCCTCTCTGCATGTCATATGAATGGATGCGCCTGAGTCAAGAAACCACTTATCATAACAGGTGTTATCTTTAATTGTTACTGAGAAAGCTGATACAAAATTGGAGTTCTCTCCTTTGTCTGTTCGCTGTTTCCTGGGCTGTCTGCAATATTTTGCAAAATGGCCAATCTTGTTACAATTGTAACACCTTGGTCCCTTTGTTTTGACCGATTGCACTTCATTTTTAGTCTTCTTAGTGTTACTGAAGAAAGCCGTTGACTTTGATGTGTTAATCTCTTGTATGAGTTTAGATTTTACTGAGTCAGCACTTATTTGAATACCGGAGCTCTCTAATCCCATGATCATTGGCTTGTATTCGTCTGGTAAGCCTGCCAACATTAAAGTACCAAGCCACTCATCGTTAACATCAAAACCAATATTACGCAGTTTGTGTGCAGTGTTCATAATTTTACTTACATAGTCTTCAACACTATTGCTCGACTCCAGTGTAGTATTAATAAGATCTTTGAGTAGACCCACTCTTCTAGTTAAGCCATTGTCATCAAAAGCCTTTTGCAAATTCTCCCATACTTGTTTTGCAGTCTTGCATTCCTGAACATGTACGTAATTCTGTGGGTCCAACAACAATATAAGTTTCGACTTCGCCTTGACGTCTTTAGTAGAATCCACAGGTTTGTCATCGGGGCGTTCGACACAGCACCACAAATCCTCGTGTTCCAAATATGTTTTCATACTGAATTTCCACGTTGCAAAGTTTTCTCTTCCTATCAGTTTCTCCAAATTAAACATATTGGAACCCATCTTATTGGATTTCTTTAACAAATTAAGAAATTTACAACGTGATCGTAAATTTTTCTTAACCTCAAATTCAAATTGCACCGACAATTTTTACTGATTGAAGTCAATTTTCTTCTCTGATATTTCTACGGTACCACACCGGAACCACGCTCTGCTACCATGAAGGAATATAATCGTGGTTGTGGTAAATAATTAAAGCTTTTTAATTACAATCAGAGTTTTATTGAGATCTTAAAACGTGACGAGCGAAAAACGAAAGAGGACATTAATACACACAGGCGCCGCACGCGCTTAAAACAAAAACTAATTTGGTTGCGTTCCAATTCACACTAACATGATGACTTTTAAGGTAATTTTCACAATTAGTAATATAGTGTTCAAATTATTACTAATTGTGAAAATATTTCAGCTCAAACTTTCTTCTGATAATCTGCTCCGTCTTAGTGGTTTTTAGTGTTATATGTAACTCACTTGCGGCATACGAGAGTCTTACATAGATAGATAGATAGATAGATATATGTTACTCACCTGCGGCATAAAGTTAGAGGAATCGAACCTCGTCCCGGCGGGGTAGACGCGCGACAGCTGGTGTTTGTTGTAGTTAACGAACTCTATGGGCTTCTCCTTCAACAGGGTCGTGGCCTGCTTCTCATCGAACGACGACATCTCGTAGAAACGATTCTTCTCTGTGTACATTAATAGTTATTAGTACTGAAAAATTATCATATGACTTTGAATCTGCTATAGATATCATGAATGTTAGATAAAGTTGAACGTTTTCAAAAAACACTGGATAGTATGTAAGGATATAATATTTAAGTGAATATAAGTTGCTGATTTAATTAACGATACTCCAGTTGTTTTTGTGCATGTTTGAATGAAGTAAATTTATTTAAAAACAAGGTACTGCTTATTAACAATTTATCATTTATATATGTCCTTTATGAAAACCAACGTTCTTTTTAAATTTTATCTGACACTAAAGTTACAATCTAAACGAAAGAGTATATTTCTAAGACTCAAATCCCATAGAAACCCTCACACCTTAGTGCCACCTATAATTCCTTGCCAGTTCTCTGAACAAAGATAACAACAAAAAAGACTTCTTTCAGGAATATAAGCAGTCTCCATCGATAGACTATTTACTCCTTTACAGCCAAACAGATATAAAACACCATTTATCTCTATCTCTATCTAACTAACGCATAATACATATATATATATATATATGTCCACCTCTTTCTATCTCAGTTGTAGCTCAATCATATAGAAAACACTTTTTATCTCTATCTCTATTCAACTAACGTATTGTATATATCTCCATCTCTTACTATCTCAATCATATAGAAACCACTATATATCTCTATCTAACTAACGTATAGTATATATTTCCATCTCTTTCTATCTGTCGTACTCACTCTCAGCGTTTTCAAAGGATGAGAAGTGCACCGGTTGTACGTAGTTCACTAGTGCTGATATCTCTGCTGCTGCGTGAGTCTCCCTCGCTGGCTCGCCCCCCTCCCCGCCGGGTTCACAAGCCTCCTCCCCGCCCTCCTCCTCCGAGGAAGATTCTGACGACTCCGAGGAAGATGATTCCTTACACACCTATATAACATAGGATATAATAAATTTACAGTTTAATACAATCATTAAGCTGGCATTATTATGAGAAAATAACTTGATCATTTGGATTTTTTTCCCTATATCAATCCCTACTAATATTATAAATGCGAAAGTAACTCTGTCTGTCTGTATGTTACGCTTTCACGCCTAAACCACTGAACTGATTTTAACGAAATTTGGCACTGAGTTAGAGTTGACTTCGAGAAAGAACATATGATAGTTTTTATCCCAGACTTTTGAAGGGTTTCTTGAAAACGCGATATAACCGAACTCCACGCGGGCGAAGCTGCGGGCGGAAAGATAGTATTATATAATGTTAGTATGAATACGTCATAAAAAGTTAATTATTGTATGGCTATTATAAAAACAGTACCGTGCGTTATACAAACGGGTATGTAATCCCCTACACGACAATCGAAATAGTTAACAAAATATTTTATTTCTCTATATGCATTGCTTAGTTAAATTTTACATGTGCAAGCTTGTCTTGTCTACGTTTACTGAATCTTGGTGACAACTTTGAGTGGCTCAAAACGATCCCATACATATATGAATTAAGTTGATAGTATCCACAGACAAACTTATATATATATAACACTATCTCAATCAACTCACCGACACATGAGCCACCTCTCCATTCCCTTGAGGCAGAGCATCTTTCTCCGTACTTCTCGCATCTTCTTTCTTGTGATGGTGATGATGTTTCTTCTTGTTCTTTATTATAATCTTATTCTTCAACAGATTCGGCGGCGGGAGCTCTCCTCCTAATCAATATACTGTATTTACGAACAGCGATCTTCACTTAGCATATATTAATAATTTATTAAAGGTACCCAATAATGTCTTTGTCAGTTGCCAACCATTTATCCCTACTAATATTATAAATACGAAAGTAAGTCTGTCTGTCTGTCTGTCTGTTACGCTTTCTCGCCTAAGCCACTGAACTGATTTTAATGAAATTTGGTACAGAGATGAAGTTGACCTTGAGAAAGAAAATAGGATAGTTTTTATTCCAGACTTTTGAAAAGGTTCTCTTCGAAACGCGATATAACTGAACTCCAAGCGAGCGAAAAGCTAGTATTCTATAAGTTTGTATTGTCACACTACAAACATGGAGTTAACAGTTATTTTTTTTTATAACTTATTTCGAATTACAACCCATTATATCTTATAACATATACTTGTAGTATTAATGTAGATTATTGAATGAGAAACTTGAAAAACTTCGTATAAGCTACGATACAAACATGTGATAAGAATATTGAGATCTCACTTCTATACTGAATTCAGTGACGATTGTTTAAAGTTGTAGTTACATAATTACTCTTCTTTATATTACGAAAATAAATAATACTTAAAATACAGCCACGGGCAAAAGTATTAGGCACCCTACAGTAAGACAAGTTTTAGGGTGTTTTAGCATAGCGAGTGTAAATAAAACTGCATTTATGATTAAAATGGTTTATTTTAAGAAAATAATTAATATTTTGTAGGTCCACCTTTTGACTTAATAACCGCAGCCACTCTTTTTGGCATTGACTCTACCAGCCTGAAACATTCTTCTCTTGATATATTTTTCCATTCCTGCTGTAACGCGGCCAATAGAACTTGTTTATTGCTAATCGAGTGCCTGCGGATATTTTTCTTTAAAATGGACCAAATATGCTCAATCGGGTTGAGGTCTGGTGATTGTGGTGGCCAGTCCAAAAGATCAATATGATTTTCAGCAAACCACTTCATGGTATGCGCGGACTTGTGGCAAGTGGCGTTGTCTTGCTGAAATTTCAGGCCATCGGTGTTTGTATCACCGAAAATTTGCGTTATCGACGTTGCTAGTGCTGTTTCCAGAACTTCAGTGTATTTAACACTATTCATTCGTCCCTCACACAACACCATTTCGCCCACTCCGTCGGCAGCCATGCAGCCCCAGATCATTATTGAGCCTCCACCATGCTTAACAGTGGGAACCACACTTTCTGGGTTGTATTCTTCGCCAACCCTTCGCCTAACATAAGTCACACCGGGTGTTCCAAACACCTATGCCAAACGAAAAAAAAACACATTTATTTTCAAAGTTATTATTTTTCATGCAGTACGTTATTTTAAAAACATTTATGTGTTTTAATATTGTACATAAAATAAATAACAATACCTCAAAGTTAGATTCGTCTGACCACAGTATGTTGGACCAATCTTCCACTGACCAATCTCTATGTTTGAGTGCCCACTCAGACCGATTTTTCTTATTGTGTTCTGACAGCCACGGCTTCTTCCTTGCTTTACATCCTTTTAATCCAGCTTTAAGAAGTCTTCTTCACAGTATAAACACTCACTGAGCTGCCTTTTGCCTCAGATAATGCTGCAGCGAGCTCTGAAGCAGTTTTTTTCCTGTTTTGTAGAGACTGCCTAATCAACAATCGATCTTCCCGTTCAGTAGTAACTTTTCTTCTGCCTGTTCTTGGTCTATTTTCATGGGTGCCAGTCTCTTTGAAGCGATTTATAGCATATTGAACTGCACATCGCGAGCACTTCACTTCTCGGTATTTTAACCTGAGACATGCCTTGTTCATGTAAAATCTTAATTCTTAGACGCTGTTCAGCACTAAGTTCAGATTTTTTCGGCATGATTAACACGTTAAATGTTAGTCTTTAGAATTGTGATAGGAGTAGTTGCGTAGAAGACGTGTATGTTCACTGCAAGCACTGATAACACACTATAACCCGAAACGCAAAAAAAGCAAATTCGAAGAAACACCGCTTAGGAGCACACCTGGATGTCATAAATATTTTCTTTTATCTTAATTTGGTTAAAAATTGCCGCTAATACAATAGCTAAACCATAAAACACAGACTTGACCGCAATATAATGAGATAGTGACTAACAATAGGGGTGCCTAATACTTTTGCACGCAGCTGTATATCTAATCATTGCTAACACTACTTTCAAACGTTAAATATCAGATACAATATAAAAATTACCTAATAGAATAATAAGCATAAAATTAACACAAATTGTTAATATGACATTATCCCTATTAAATTCCTAATAATCTCAGTTTTAATACTCAACGCGATCCAATAAAAAACTTACGAGGTGACAGCAACACTAAAGAAAGACAATAAAACTAAGAGCTGTTTAAAAGTTATTAAACAGCTTTATGAGCTATAACATACAGCTTACACAGCTTTGATAGCTGAATCAATTCAATGGAAGGGATTCATTTTTTATAACACACACAGCGAATCATCACTTCTGAATATCAATTGTAGACGATTTAATGAAAAATTGTATGAAGAATACGCGTATATATGTAGATCTATTGAAGCCAGTATAATAAAACCATGGAAATAAATAAGAGGCTTCGATTAATGAGACGAGATAAAACTAAAGTTTTCATAATTCTTAATTAGTTTATAAAGTTGAAGGGACAAGACAAGGTAGAGCGATCAAGTGAGGACCTCAACAAAAGATCCTGTAAAATTATGCACCAGGAAGGCATCGATTTGAGAGGAATGGCATAGAATTGTCAAGCGAGTCACCACTACCCAAATGACCAAGACCACTCTGTCAAAAGTGATATCGACTGAGAAGAATTCCATAATTCATTGATTTAATACTAATCTCGCCAGTGTGTAAGGAGCCTTAACTGACAGTGTGTGTGTGTGTGTGTATATTTGTGTATGTGTGTGTGTGTATACATCAGGTGTTAACATCAAAGCCGTTTAATACGCTCCAAGATTGATCGTTTATGATGCGTTATGGCTTTTATGTCACAGACGATATTTACGACGCTGACGGCACACGAGACAAAGACACTGTACCATACACATATAGAACGTAGGGCCGGAGATAAAAATTACATCTTCAATACACTTTAGTTCAAAAACATTAAAAACTATATCTAACTTAATAGAAATTAAGTTGAGACGAAATATTTAAATATAAAAGATTAATGCTTATAAGACTAAAAGCAAATTTAAAACACATTATCTGAATAAACTTTTAACTCGCTGGTTAAAATGGTCTCGATCAATAAATAGCTTCCAAAAATATATTCGGATTCATCTGTTAAATTATTCTTTCTAATAATTCTACAATAATTTATCTATTTTTCCTCATTTGGACCAATCACAACATTTAATATAAAAATTAATCAAATTCTGAACGTTGATTAATATATTTTTTAAGGCTTCATTCGCATTGGAATCGTATCATATTTTGCAAATATCAACGTTTATATTTTTTTACTTAATTATATAATAATTTGAGTAATTATTTCGCTATACCTATACGAATTAAATAGTTCTCATTGAATTTGGGAAGGAATAGTATCAAGTATTCAAATTAATATTAAATAACTTCAAAAACTTTTACATTATTTAGTTAAGTAACAATTAGCCTTCACTTCAAGTCGAATTAACTTGAAATTTGTCAAAAGATATAATTAGTACAACTTTTATAATTATTTTTATACAAATAATTCTTTAATTACTTTCAAATGAAAGAATTCGTTTGTATTTTTTTTATTTCAAGTTTTAATTCGGTTACAAATCAAATCTAATTCGCTTAGTAAAGTTTCAGAGTATTGTCGGATATTTCGAAGATTCTTAACTAACTGGCAGCTTTGTAATGAAGAAGCGATGTCTTATATATACCTATATAACACGTTGATTCATTATAGGGCATATAATTTTAAAGTACTAAATATTTTTATTTAATTATATTAAGTTCCTCTGAATATATTATTTTACACTACATCATAAATATAAACGTCCAACAATCAAAAAATATTACTATACATATGTTACAGCATGTTATATAGTAATTAGTAACCATATCTAAATTCTACTGACCTGGTTCTAATTGGTGTGAGTCCAATGGTTTATCAAGCAGCATATCACCGAAGATGTCTCTACAGTAGTTTGCTATTTTTGCCTGCTGGCGAGGATTGCAGTGATTCTCAAAACTTAGTATGACTGGGTAGTCCGAAGTCTTGAAGGCGCTCTCCGCTATAGCTTCTAGTACTTCCTTAGCACTTATATCAGGTACGAATGTATAACCGTGTACTATGACAGGCTCCTCTGTTCTACCGTTCCAGAAATCCAGTTCTACACACCTGGTAAAATAATACAAGTCTTCATATAAACTGAAGGAATGATAATCGAAAAAATTAAAGGTTTTTCGTGGTAGAAGTGGGAGCGAGAGGTATGATAGCAAAATCTCGCTACAATCAACTAAAAGACTTGGGCTTGTCCAGAACTACATAGTATTATTCATTCTTGGAACATACTTCGAAGGCAGCCCTAGTAGGTTTTTATCAAATTTGGTTATGTAGAGAGAGGAACTTGGACAGTGGAGGTGAGAGTTTGACGCGCGTTAGATAGGTCCCTTAAACCTACACCTGGGCCGCAAGTCCCAGTCACTGTTGAAGCTCCTCTCACTACAACGACGGACCCGACACACGCACCGTGAATACATTCAATGCTAGGAAGTTTCGTCTCATTATAAACTACCTCAACCGTGACCTCGGGCAGAGAGGATGAGATTCAGTGAATTATAAAAGTCAGTAAGTTCGTTTTTAAATTGACTTAGACATACATATACTTTGTTCCTTTAAAGTTTAAACGAATATATTTAATACAGACATTAATTACATTAATTTAAAACAAATATTTTTTTTTATAAAATAATATTATTATTTGAAATCTAATATATTAATTACATATTTAATATTTTTGGTCATTTACATGAAATCTAAATCAATTTCGAGTATTAAGATTAACTAATTATTGTAATTGCTATTAATATCAATTTAATATGTCAATGAATTAAGAATCATTTATTACAAACTCTTAAAAGAAATCATTCATTTTGTTGAACAAACTTTAATTTCTGTATGAGATATCATAGATGTAGCTGGTTCGATTCCTGTTTGTGTTATAATTATTAACATATATAATTCATTTATTATCTGGTCAAAATTTATTCATAAGATGCTCTTAAAGGAATAACTGTAAAGATTTAAGTCTATCTACTAAATTATTATTTTTAATTTTTTTAAATACTTTTTTCTTATGTATATAACCTGAGTTTGGAGTCCAAAGATATTTATACATTACAATATCAACAATAATTTAAAATTCGTAAAAGTATTATTTAACAAAAGAATAAAAATCCGTAAAAAAATTAACACCAGTGTATTTCTGTCAGATCACAAACGCAGCAAAACGCAAATTAAATTTGGAACGCGACAAAAAAGAAACCGCAAAAATTTAACAATCATAAACACGTCCCACAACACCAGCGAATATCCGGACGGACAATCAGTATAATTATTTTTAACATACATACAACAACAACAGATACAAATGAATATTTACATTGATTAAATAATATAATTATATAACACATTAAAATCAAATCAATTAAATATCTTCCACAACGTGACTCGACCGACGATAGAAAACTTCGTTCATAACAAATTAATCTATATTTCAACTCACATATTAAAATATCTTAAAAATTCAACATTGGCAGAATGAATGCGATTCAAGGTATTGTCAGTAATTAATAAAATAATACTGGCAGCGCATGATTCTTTTTCTTTTTCTTTTTTTTGTTAAAGACAACAAAAGAAAAATATATTTTTGAATATGGAATGCTTTCTCGCATTATGCAAGCGAATTTCAGTCGGAGACCACACCGCAAACAATTCACACAGATACAACGAAATACACTTCAGGCATACGAACTATGTTTGTAGCAATGTTTGCGGTTTCATAGATTATAACTTTATATACGAATATTGTAGGGTGTGTTTAATTACATGATTTTACATTTTGGGACTAAAGAGCATGTAGATTATAACCTTTATAATTATGTTTTTAATAATTAAGCAAATGGGTGAATAAATTCAAATATAGAGTGTGAATATTTTTGTAACGAGCAAGATTCGAATCTGCGATGTCCGGGTCATCTTGTCCTATTGACTATGCCAACTAAGCTATCGGACCGTGACTAGTGTAGGTGAAATGTAAAAATATTGTATACCTATTATTTTTATTCTTATACACGTATTTCATATACAAAATTTACCTTACATTTATAACGCAATATTTCTTTTTTAAAGTCCTTATTATCCCGTGAGCAGTTATATTAAGCGGATAAAAGATTCCTAAGCAGATTATAAAAAGCTCAACTTACGGACGTTCGAGTTGAATATAAAATATTCATAATATTACTGAAACATTTTAAAACAGACTTATGTGATATCGACTTTATTTCGGAAGGAAAAATTTTGATAAAAATCCTTTTTATAAAGATTCAAGTAATTTTATTTTACGAAATTATTTATAATAAATCAATAATAATTATATTTATTTATAACTCATAAATCGCACAATTTACGAATTATTTTCATTCTACGTAGAATTTTATTATGATAAATCAAAATCTGTAAATAAAAAGATAGTTCAGGATACATCAGCTATGAAGCGGTCAGTTTGGTAACAGTATATAGACAACATTGTTCATGAAACGAAAGGTTTTACATCATATACAGGGTGACTGGTGAATTACTATCAATATTTAAGGAGAATACTCGGTACATGATTTTCATTCGAATTATGTAAAAAAAATAGGCACTTTTGGGTAACTTTACTTAGAAGTTTATTAACATTTATGTTATATTAATTTTTATTTTGTCATATATGATCGTCAAATATCACGTCCTCAAATATCGATAGTAATTCACCAGTCACCCTGTATATATCGGCGCTATCAGCTTTAATAACGGATGCGACATGAAAATAATTTGAGGCTGTCATCAATTCTTATTAAAACTCATTAGTATTCATGATTATTGGTAAAAGTAAAACGAAATCAATGATTGTTTAAAAGGAGAATAGAACTATGTTTGAATTCGAGTATAAATATCACATCTGGACGCATGAGAGTTCAGTTAGTGCGGGCCGTTGAAGACTATGATTATGAAGAACCTTCGAGAAATACAGGAGCATTAAGAACAATTGAAGTTTCATTTTAAAATATCATGGAAGGCTCTAGAAGAAGTGTCATTTAGTGACGTCAGTGAGGCTGGCGTCTCTCTCTTTAAAAACTAGGAATTTGTAATAAATCCGATATATATATTCTTACCTGCACCCAGCTAATAGTCCCTGTCGATATATCTCAACGCTAGATTTCCCAGTTATTTGATGCCCAGTGAGGTACGTATTATGTGAACTATTGATGAAGTAGTGAGCCAATGGTTGGTCCATATCATCACAGAGGTCCAACTTACTTGGCGCCACTATAGGATTGTCTTCTGACATCAAAAACCTGGTGAAACACATTAATATCAAGTATTGACAAATTTTTGCGATGTAGACATAGTACATAACGTTGGATAATGCAAATACGCGTAAATACCAATGTATAATTCCGCGTACCTACATTGGAAGCAGATCAGAAGAAAGTTTAAGCTGAATTATTTTCTATATTATTTTATTTTGATTTTTAGTTTATTGGAGAAAAAAAACAGAGCACAGGAATGTAATAAAAAATATACACAATAATACAGTAAATTAAAGACAAATAATACCTGAATCCTTAAACATTTCTCACTAAGAAATATAGATAAATTAAAAAGAGGGGCCGCTTGGGCACGCATCTCTTATAATACACTTGATAAAAGCGAGGTGTACAAAGTGTCTAAATTTAATTTAAGGATGTGAAGGGAGTGATTGTAAATGTAAACGACTTTTAAGGTAATTTTTTTCACAATAATTATTTAGTTTTTATTATATCCCCGACGATATATGTATTTACGTATACAAAACTATGATGCAGCTGTTTAAGCTCAAACAACCTTCGCTCCCTTCAAACATATAAATAAATAATTAAAATAATTAAAGGTAATAAACGCGAAACATCAGAGTTATTTGGATACAGAGCTGACGTACACTATGCTAACGTTTATGAGTTTATGGTACAACGATACCTTACTATAAGTATGCACGACCAAACTATACAGGGTGACTGGTGAATTACTATCGATATTTGAGGACGTGATAATTGACGGTCATATATGACAAAATAAAAATTAATATAACAAAAATATTAATAAACTTCTGAGTAAAGTTAACCAAAAGTTATGTAATTAATTACGCATCGTGTGAACACCCTACAGATTAGGTATACACACACACACACACACACTCGCGCGCGCCCCGTGGTGTTGTATCAGCACGCCGCCGCACGCGTCCACACTAGGAACACTTGGAACGTGTCCACACTTTATTTATTTATAGAGAAATTTGGTCAAAAATTAAGTACCTATTTTTTTTACATAATTCGAATGAGAATCATGTACCGAGTATGCTCCTTAAATATTGATAGTAATTCACCAGTCACCCTGTATATGGAAAGTTTGTAATTATCATTGAAAAACTTTCCCAAATGGTAGCAATTTCGTTTCATGGGTGAAAAACTGAAAATTTTCCGTATTTTCTTTGACGATACTTACTTGTAGTACTGTACATTTAAAGGATTATTATTTTATATATTGATATTTCATTTGTGAAATGATGATGTTAGGTAATTATTGTAGATCTAATCTTTTTTAACGTTACTGATCTGTTGGCTATCTACCTTGTTGAGATCATTTAAAAAGCTATCTACTATTCCTTCTAAAGATGGAGTACGACTTATATGTATTATCAATCTTACGACCAAGAAATTTAAATCATTTTCCGTAACCGTAGAAACGCATTGACCGCCTAACGATAGTCCCGGATCGTATAAGCTATCTTGTATTTCGCCTACCAAGACACAGACAGTGATATTTACTTGGTTTTCTCCTCAATCAATCCTCCCACTCACAGAATTTATCCACTTCATCCAATAGTACTTAATAGTGGGGTATTTAAACAATTAAATGTAACTTAATATGGAAAATCTCCCAAATTCTCAGTTTATATTAGTAAGACAAATGATAAAATAGCCACGTACCTTAAAAACCCATCAAAAGTCAACTGCGATCTCTGCTGGTGATATTTATTATACTCATGGACCTTTATAAGATCCTTGGCTCTTTGGATGTCGGCGTATGGATGAAGAATCTCATTCAGTCTCGGATCTCTTTGTACCTCGTTCAAGAAATCAACCAACTGGTTCGCCGACAAGTGGGCTTTACCACCGGTGCTGAAAATATGATCTAATTGAAAATTCTTCATGACAAACTACGTAATTCAAATACTAGAATGCTCCAGTTACAGAATCGGTGAAAGTTAAACAATCAACATAGTCTTGTAAACAAAACTATGCCGGAATTAATTATATTATTATTTGACAACAAACATCTGGTCAGCCCGAAACGTACTAACTGTTAAACTTAGTTGTCCTTTACCCTAATTGTTAAAATTAATAATAGCTTTGATAAAACTACATTTCTAACATCCCATTGAATCAATTGGAGAATTATTTTTAGAAGAAAATTAGATAATTTTATCTATGCTTAATAAATAGAGAATTTTATCTATGCTTAAGAAAATTATTTGTTCTAAATGTTCTATTCTAAACACAATGTAATTTCAGTATAACAAAATTTTATTAAATAAAAAAAGCCTTCCATCATTTTGGAAAACAGATGAGGAACGTCCACTGCTTTCCTGATTTCAACTAGAAATTGTCAAGAATCGCCGAAAAGAAAGTCGTTCCCAAAATAATCAAATTGTATCGAAATAAGTCTATTCATTTAAGAGCTAAGGAGTCACAAAGACAGACATCGATATGAAACTCATAACACACCTTTTAAAACAAGGTAAAATTTATTCTTGTTATAACTATACATCTTACGTTATACAAGTAATCGAATGGTAAAGTGCAAAAATATATTGCAAAATGATAAATCAATTAGAAAAATCTACACAAACAAATATAAAATCTATTTTAAAAATATCGCGTTGTACATATACAGGGTGACTGGTGAATTACTATCAATATTTAAGGAGCATACTCGGTACATGATTCTAATTCGAATTATGTAAAAAAAATAGGTACTTAATTTTTGACCAAATTTCCGTATAAATAAATAAAGTGTGTACACGTTCCAAGTCTTTCTAGTGTGGACGCGTGCGGCGGCGTGCTGATACAACACATCGCCGCCGCACGAGTGTGTGTGTGTGTGTGTATACCTAATCTGTAGGGTGTTCACACGATGCGTAATTAATTAAATAACTTTTGGCTAACTTTACTTAGAAGTTTATTAATATTTATGTTATATTAATTTTTATTTTGTCATATATGATCGTCAAATATCACGTCCTCAAGTATCGATAGTAATTCACCAGTCACCCTGTATATTAATAAATATATTAAACATCACAATCGGGGGGCATTACGTAGAACACATTATGGTCACAAAATCAAAAACGATTTCCAAGTACCTGACATCAAATATAACACAAAAATATAATGACATAGAAGAGATCTGGTGTTATCATCACAGAAAAACTAACTCACACCTTTATATAAAAAATCTCAATTATCCATTTATATCATATTTCACTTTTAGATGAAAAAAATTACATAATATCTATTCAAAATCCAGTTATTGAACCCATAAATTATGTTTTACGAGCTACATGTCCAATCATCTATATGCTCTTATACAATAACTTTTTTTATTATTAAACAAAACGAACAGAGTCACGTGTATTGGCTAGTATTAAAATAATATCATTTTATAATGAATAAATCATCTTTCTATTATAAACTGTTAGGCATTGAACAATAATAGTATATTGTAAACATGCATCTATATATCACAAGTGTTAGACTTATACAGGGTGTTAGGTGTTTAGACGAGACGAATTACTACTGTTAAACATATACAGGGTGTTCAGAGGAGATGAATTCAAGGGACCTATTTATTATATAAAATAACTGCTGTTAAAAATATCATTCATACTAATTATCTCCTAAATACTAGATCCAAAATATATATGAAAACAATTAGAGACTCCGTAACTCTTAAGAATTCGACATAATAAATTATCGAGCGTACAATGTATAACATATAATGTTTTGAATGAGATAAAACGTTACAGACATTAGTGAAATGAATTATGATCGTTTAGAAAATTAATGTTTATCTAATGTATATGTAATAAACGAACTATGGGAACGACAGCGATGAGTTCATATAAATATAGTGTTGATATATTATGATATATGTATGTACTCACAGATTATTAAATATCTTCTGGACCTCCGTCCGTTGAGTGAGACTCTTGTAGAAAGAGAAGAAATCTTCGAACTGGAACTTCGTCTGGCTGATGGTGTCATTCTTACCAGTTGGTAGACCAGACTCGCTTAGCGCTTTTTCCACTCTTTTCTTGTCTTCTTTGTTTTGTGCGAACAGACGGACAATGCTGGTAAGATTATTAAAATTAATAAAATATATATTTACATTAATCAGAGACATTTATATGCTAGGCGTCTTTTATATATTATCAAGGCTTATCTCCAATACTAACGGGACGGTAATAAAATTAAGATTTAAAACAACAGCAATTCAGCTGTTGGAGAAACTTGTCCGAAATCCATTTGTAGTACCCAACGAAGACTCGTAAAACGAATTTAAAAGAGCGCAAGGAAAGAAAATGCTAATAAAAACTTGTAATACCGATGTAGACCGAGCGTATAGCCATTCCCTAAATTTCCCCAACATAATCCCCCGGTACATGAACCAGATAACGTCTCCCTTTAAAAAGAATCCAGACGTACAATGAAATAATTTGTTGGTAAACAGAATTAGTTCGCGAAAACTCAGTTTGAAAACATAGTTTAAAAGGAAAACTAACAGTATGCAAATCAGACGCTTTAGAGTGTTCAAACTACGGAAACCTCGGTGGAATACTTAGGGACCTTACTGAACGCTCATGAAATATTATAAAAGCTTTTAGATACTCTTCAAACTTCGCCTTACTTTGCTTACAAGTTACAGTTTTAAAAGAAAATTGGTAATATTTAACTATATAGTTGACAGAGTGTTTTCATTCAATATGACAATATTTTAAGATGCTTCTTATTCAAAAAACTTCAATCTGTATTCTCGTCACACGTCAATACATCTTAAACAGCGACGTAAAAAGTCTCTCGAGATTTGTACATTGACAAGCTTTCAGCGTAAAACTTTAAATAAGGGTAAAACACATCGCAAGTTAAGTTAGCTTCGTGATATATTTGGTTTCATCGGAGCTCACTTAAAGGGAATTTTAGATGACCTTTGACCTTCGTAAAATATTCAACAGAATCCTTCTCCGTAATCACAGCAATACAACCCAATTCTAATATTCATAGTTGCCAAGTCAACGTAAGCCTAAGGCGTCACGTGTTGCGGGTATGAGGCAGAACGTGATGCAATTACTAGTGCAGATTACGACATATTTGGAAGATATACGGAGGATAGAACACAAAATATATATTACATATATTTTTTCTTTCGCCTTATAATGTGTATTTATAGAAACAGATGGAATTTCAGTGATAAAATCTAATATAGTTATACATATTTATAAAGTTTTCATGACGAGGGATAAATGAATTAAGTAGAGTCAAGCAAGTTGACCTTTATAATGACGAGGTCTAGGGGATCCTGATTCAATAACGATCAAACTATTCTGAACAACTTAGTTTGTTACAAGAATAGAAGGCTTTGATTCTGATTTGATTGAGTGGAACAAAGGTCACAAGTACTTGGCTACTAATTAATACGATAATTGAATCACACTTACTAAGACACTTTAAAAAAAGAAGTTAAAAGTTTCTATGTATGTTTGCTTCTTCTTCAAATTCAAAGGGATATAAGCAAATTTTATAAAATGTTATATGCAAAAAGCTGTTACCCATGTATATATAGACTACTTTTTTTCTGAAAATATATATTATTGCTTTAAACAGTCAAGATATTGTTGAAATATACTTAACTGATGCTTAAAGCTAAATAAGTGTTTACCCGATGCGAGGTATTAAAACAATTATACATACAAATATAAAATATAAAGCTATGTGCACTGAAATATATCGATATATATTATAATTTAACGGAAACGTAGGAATTTCTTTTATTTTTTATTAAATTAATTAAATTCTATATTACGTCAAAAACCGCGTGGCGCGGATAGTATTCCACAGCATAACGTCGGGTAAAGAATGTGTTTACAATAAACGCATGCCTATGTTATTACAATGGATTAAATAAGATCTGATATATTCGTATTAAATATTTACTTTCTAAAGTTTTACGATATACATAAAAAAAAAGCATTGACCTGATAATACGAAAGTTAAACGACCACAAATCAATTTGCGAACTGAAAAATATTTATACAATATACAACGAGAAGCATTTGTATATACGAAGGATTATATCTATTTTTAAGATCACCCGCATCCGTCAGGATTTATCCCAAGTAAATCCTCTTTAAATTGAGCCGAACAAGACAACAACGAATGGTAATATTTAAGGGTAGCTTGAATATACAACTACAATACCATAGGTACATAGAAAACAAAGAAATGTTAAATGAAAATAAATGCATTACATACATTGGTTGAACATTTTCCAGAAGAATGTAAGTATAGAAACAAGCTAATAATAAAGTAAATTAGATTTCTAGAATCTCTGGATAACATTATATTACCGTCTTCCAAGTTACCTCAACGCCTTAATTGCCCCTAATTGTAAATTGTACATTTCTGTTTGTGAGCTTAAATCCAAGAACGCTGTAATTACTATTTACAGATCTGACTTACGACTTCAACTAATAGTTAAATTGGAGATATAATGCCGGGGATGACGAGATTTCAGACAAAACTTTACCTACAGTACATGGTGTAGAGAAATTTTCGTTATAACCAGCACATATAAAAAGAACTCTGGTTTACATTCATCTTGTATATAATAGGAAGATCATATATATTTAGTGTATTGTTATAATCTGTAAAAATCATCATATAAGATGATCAGGCTGGCAAAGTAGTATGAAAGTCGAATTATTTTACAATTATTATTGTTTTTACTTTTACATGACAAGTCAAAACGCTTTATGTTTTTGGTCAAACACTTAAAAATCACCTTCAAGGAAAATTAACGAGATTTTGATTAATTTGTTATAACGTGGATATGATTTACAAAATATGGACCAGACTAACAAGATTTGGTTTCTTTGAAAATATCTTTAGAATTTGTCGTTTCAAACATTCGAAATTTTATTTATACTATAAGCGAAGTTTCAAGTTTCACTAGGTAGGAGGAATATTTGGTTTGTACTCTAGCTGTAGCCGGCTTCGTTAACTTGTAATATTTCATTCTTCAGTAATATTATTAATGGTACGTCAGCACGGCTCATCTAGCGGGTATGCCAATGAGCAATCACTCTTATTCCTTCACCCTTTGTTGTGTCTACTGAACCGTGACTTTAGATAATTTACACTAAATCTTACTAATATTATAAGTACCAGTTTTATAAGAATGCCAATAAAGATACATTTCCTAAGAATTCTTAGTTTATATAGGTATCTTAAGAATAATATACATATTAAAAATTGTACAGGAGTCTTTTATAAACTATACCATAGCTGTGAAAAGTACATAACTAATTTAATTTTAATTTTTATATTAACGTGTAAATGATATTGTTATTTTATACCATAGAAAAAACGCATTTATAAGATTTGGTAAATTTTATCTCAAATTTATTTTGTAACTAAACTCAGTCGGAAAATATGTACAACGTACAACCCTTATTTTTAGGATTTTCTTTTTTATTCGTCTCTGAATATTCAAAATATGGAAAATACCAAATCTGTGAAAATAATTCTATAACTATTACACCTTATATAATGATTTCATGACATTTATAAATATCCTTTTAAAACCAAAGTACGCGTTTCAAGATAATTCTCATATAAATATAAAACAGGACATAAAATTTACGTAAAATGTGTATTATATAGCTGTTTTTGTGAAGAAAATGGGTTGACAGGATGTCAGTATAGTGGAGACGTTTTAGTCGTGAATATTTTACAACTATCTGTTGTGATAGAAATGGTAACGAAATATAAACTTACAAAACTGTAGTATGAAATATATTTAAGACAATGTTTGAATAAAATCCTTCCATAAATCTATACATATAGAAGAAAGATGTGTTAGTTACACTATTTATAACTTAATAACGGCTGTAGGAATATGGTTGAACATTGGTGGAGAGATAACTTAGTACCAGGAGACGGACATAGGATATTTCATTCTGTTCGAATAAAAACCTAATAAATTCCATTATTTACGGCATCTAGAGAAAAATGGAGTAAGCCAGATCAGCTATAGATATATTATTAATTCCCAAAATTAACGCAAACGAAGTCGCGGGCAAAAACTTATATACAATAAAAATATAATATACATAAAATGAGAGAAAGATAAATTATGCAACATATAAATCTGAATCATTATTGTTATAATTCATTACTTCATAGAAGTTGGCATCCTACGTTTATGCAATTAAGGGGCTGAGAACTAAAAGCATGTTTTATATTAAAACGTAAAACGTTATCATTTTCTCGAAGCATTCGCCACTTACAAGAATACTATAACTTGAACTACTTACTATATCAAATAAATATATAACATATTTATAGGCATTAATTATGATTAATGCATTCCCAAAGAGGGTTGATGTCAGGCAGGCGGTCAGTCATAAAAACAATTAGCCAAAATTATTCACAACATGTAAGGCAGACCCTGGCTAAAGCTGGGAAATTGCCAGATAGAAGAAGAAGAAGGAGATATAACATATTTATATGGACCAGTAAAAAAAAATTATTTTAGTATCATTATACTATACAAAATAAAAAAGACAAAGTTTATTAATATCTCCGCCCTTCACACTGAGCTTCATTGTCGGTAAGAGCATTTCTTTAAAGATAAAAATAATACGGTATATTTAACTTATAAGGTTACAATCTTCGCGACACTAAAATAAATGGATATTTATTTTTAAATTCAAGAAACGATCAATTGACGACAATATTAAAAATATCTGGCTCTCATACAAGACTTTTTATTATAAAAAGATACATACCGAAGCCTTAAAAACTGTTTTTTTTATAAAGCCTATAATTTTTATTGTTATACGAAAGAGGTATTATTTTATAATTGGAACATGTACGGACATCTCATCAAAATGTAAAAGGATACTGAAACACGAAAACAATGCGAGAAGAAAGTTAATCATTATTTTCACAAACTACTCGAAAGCCGGGGATTTTCAAGAGGAACGTGACAATACAAAAGATTTGAACTTGTCTTTCTAACAAGACGTCGAAACAATTCAAAGAGTGTGGAAATTTTTGTCGTAATCACATCTTTTATATCTTATATCAAATGGGAACAACAACCTTAAATTTTAATTATTTTATCAAGTGTTCATTGAAGAAATCAATATTGTAACGAATCCATAAATAAAAGACAGCGAATTCACTTCGACGAATTTCGATGAATCATTAATTTTAAGATTCTATAAATCTGCGCAAAATCGATATTACTCCCGATAGCGGGAAACTCTCGCTAGTATAAACTAATTATTCCTATTGAAACAAAATAACAGTAAATCATAGTAAAAGATTAAACAATCTTTGTTTTTATTATGGTAGTTAAATGAAGTAGAGGATGACCTTAAAACTGTTTAACGACGTTTCTATTAATGAATTCACTAAGAAGAAACGTATTGCTGTTGTAAAACGTTGTTACTCCTGCAAATGTTTTATAACAACAACAAAAAATCTATTTGTAATACAGTCCGCCCTTTCTGTTTGTTGGTATGCTTATCGCAATCTTAAAATAGATCGTGCCGAGCCGGCGTCTTGATATCAAAACAATAACACCATACAATAAACATAAAAAACATCTTTAAAATTCATGGAAACGTCAAATTAGAAACAGCACATTAAAATTCATGTGCATTTTTTTTCCCACGAGTCGACCGTGTCTCGTACAACGCAGACAGTGAATCAGAGTGGCATATGGTAATGGAGATTCACGAGGGACAAATAAAGCGTTACGTTGAGATGTCACAAAAGAAAATATATCAGGTAACCTTATCTGAGCCACATACATATCTTTCAAACTGTCATAATAACTAAATTCATTGTTTTAAATTAAAATACAGTGATTTCCATCTTGTGTGACCTGGGTTTGATCTTAACCGTAGCACTGATATGAGTATCAGGAGAATCTTTGAACTTGTATACGGAAAACGCGTTTTATGTGGTGGTAGAGCCTAGCTGCGGTAAGGTGCCTACAGCTCAAACATGGGCTGGCTCGACCAGGGATGTACCACCCTCTCACACAAAATCGGCGTGAAGTAGTCTTTAACAGCTGCGTTTCGTCCGACGAGTGAGAGAGCCTATAGTCTTTTCCCTGTTCCCGCCCTTTCCTGCCACTTTATTTTCACCCCTTCCTCTTCCTCAACAGTCAAAGTCGACAACCTATCCGCAACATAAAATATGTTGCTGATGTTCATGGGCGACGGTCACTACTGACCATCAAGTAGGCCGTCTGCTTGTTTGTCACCTCTATCATAAAAAAACGCTCGTTGGTGCATGTGGGACCGACGTGAAAGGCATCCGGCTGATGATGCTAGAAGAATTATTTTTATCTACTAAACAGGAATGTGATCGGCGGATTGTAACGCTCTTTCACCCTCCTACAGCATCTTCTGTCCTCATTTTGACTACTCTGTACAAGGGGAGCAAAATTTGAATGTCGAAAGTAAATATATATCTTTTTACTTTTATTTATTCATTTATTAAGATCCACCAGAGATAATTACATTAATACAATATTGGGTAAAAAGAAATACAGTGTAGCTTAATTCTAAATGCATTATCTTTTAAGGCACAGCATGCATTTTCATATAAATATCTAGAGTAGGTACATGGGAATTTCATTCATTAATTTAGTCCACGTCCACCTTAATACAAATATACACTAGATAGGCAAGTTGCTCAGTCATAAATTGACTAATCATTTGATAGTCAAAAACCTCGTTTTAAATTTCAGAAGAATCCTAGCTCAAAGTTAGTAATCCCAGGAGACTTGAGCAAATAAAAGCTGTAGATTAGTTTTTGAAGCAACGTGTAAAAGTTTTTGTAGTGAAGCAACGTGTTTTATGATTCAAGAAAATTACTAAAGTTGAAGTAACATATTATTTCCTTACAAATCCTTGTAATAGCCATTTCAGAAAACTCTTGAGCACATTCAATAACCCAGTTTCCGTACACTTTTTTACGTTAATTTTTTTTTCACGACAATTGAATGCCATTACCGTACCTTACCATGAATACCGTACTATGAAGATTATAAGAACTCTTTGGCTACACGAGCCACGATCCAAAAACCCGTTAAGCAAAAAGTTCATTAATATTCATATTATCAAACAAAAGTATCATAAACATACTTTATTTGTTACCTATAAAACTCTGTATTAAATAACCGTCAGCATTTCAAACAGTCTTTCCAAAAAACTTTCAAATCATTTAAGTATGCGTCAGTAGTAACAATTACATGTGAAAGACCTTTCAAATCCCGCAAATCTTCTATCTCAGATAACATGATAAGGATAATATCAGTTTTAGTTCGTTGATTGCCAGGTTCCGCTTTGGACAGACCAGCAAGTTAATTTTGGCTAACGCTAGTATTTTAGAAGTCTCGACATTATTTCTTACATATATGAATTTTAATTACAATGCTAGTGAGATTAAAGGTTTGGTTTTCAAAACTTTTAAAGAATATAAATAGAAATGAAATATATAATATTCCTAAAGTTAAAACTCAAACGAGTTTGTTAGTTACTAAATAAAAAATTTCAAATCCAAGAAGAATTAATTGACGCGTTTTTCATTGCAATATGCATTTTAAAATTCCATATTTATATCAAAAATGGTACAATTTAGGACAGAAACTGTAACATCTAGAATTTGAATGTTACAGATGAGGTAGAACGATCAGGTTTCCAAAATAACATAAGCTCGCTCTGAATGTTACGTTGCAAATACAACTTGAAATGCTCATTTAATTTCACAGTGCCAACGGCATTTTCCGTATAATGCGCTGTTCCTGGTATACGAAGAGATTTCAACAAGCTGTATGTACATGATGACTGTTCTTTCATATGTAGAACATGCAGCATGAAGAATGTTCTCCATCCTGGGATTATACTTCGAGCAACTATGTAGGGTGTTGTAAACAAAAAGTTCATGTTTCTTCTACATAACTAGAATCGGCAATACATAGACAATTCATTAATGAATCAGGTCTTCATAGATAGATAGTTTCTAGAAAGTTATATTTTACTATAAGGCGGCCTAATATAAGAATCTTAGGCCAATTTTTGACATAAAAATTATAGCATCAAAAAAAATGTGCGACTGAATTGAATATACGTACTTATGAATGAAACAATTCTAAATCAATGATAAGATTTATTAACGAGTCTAAACATAGAACGGATCGATCATACAAAGTTGCGGGGAATGGTATTCATGTGCGAGTATACGTTTCAACCGGAGTTTAATCTTAAAATCCGTAGTTTACAAACCATTAGGACGTATGATGTATCGCATAAACAACGGAATAATTCAATTTAAATATATTCTTCACGGACTGTATATGAGAGGCGACCGAATGTAAATAATGCATTTGAATTTTACGATGAATAATGATAATTTAATATGTGAATTGTTTTCACTAGAAAACGTAATGGCATCCGTCACCCGACTTTCAAACAAACAACGTTAAGTGCAAAATAAATCAACTTAACAAAAGCAATTTGGTTGATTTTATTTGTTTATTCATCGCGGGGAGATAATTGGATTAAAACTGAACATTTCAGGCTGAGACGAGGGTCGATGAACCTGTACCTTTGATTATATATCGGAGTACTTCCACGGCCACAGTCACGTCGAGCAGATTCAATCGTAGCTCCTATCAAGCTGTCATGATTACCTCTAATTCCTATCACGCTAAGGAAATGAATGAAATAAACTATTTGACATCGTGTGTTCAAATTGTTAATTTTCGAATAATCTTCGTATTAACATTTAGATGAGTAATAAAATAAAATTTACATAATATATAAAATAATCAAATCGATATCTTCTAAAGTCCAACTAAATTACTGATTAAGAGAATTGGGTTGGTTTGATGTTTAACTTTGAATTACAATAAAAAAAAGAAAGTTGGAAAACGACTGCTTTCCAACATATTTACAAAAGAAAATATAGTTATTAATTTCAAGCTGCAATAATATTACATCGAAATGCACTTGAAATTATGATTTCAGAATCGTTTCATATAAAACTATAAAATATTTGGATTGAGAACCCTCACTCTATATACATTTTCAAAATAACCTATCAAAGGTAATATTCCATGTAAACGTATATAAATTTAGCTGATATAAAATCGAGAGCATTGCGTAACTAACCGTGAAACCTAACACGCCTAAATAATAAAGCAGCTGCGAAAACATCGGAACTGAAATTTTCAAACTAAAAATAACCAGAGCTATAGAAAAAAAAATATAGCGAATGTCAACAGTGGTGATGAATGTACGAGGCAAACATCTCGCCGCCCGTACTCATAACACAGACATCGAAAATATGAAGCACAGAATTACATACGAGCGTAAAAAATCAATAGAAATAATCACTCAAACAATATTAGAATGTATCCAAATGTACGTTTCAATTGTCAATTCTATATAAAACGTTGTTAACTCTTAACTATTTTTTAAATTTTTGGACATAAAAGAAAGTAAAATCTTTTAAGGTTATTTTAAAAAAGATATTGCAACAGCTTATTAAGGTATATGAACATTTCAGTGAACCGTATGAAATAATAAAAGAAGGATACACAATACTCTAATATTGAGGTAAAAAAAATTAAAGCATCCCCGTTTTTATAGGAAAGGTAGCAAACGAGCAGACAGCCTACTTGATGGGCAGTAATCACCATCGCTTATTGAAATTCACAAAATCTCTGTTTTGGATGCATTGCCAATCTTTCTCAACAAAGAAGAGGGGCGGGTGGGAATAAGGTGCTGTCAGGAAAGGCAACCGTCTCTCTCACTCATCTGACGAAACGTAGCCATTAAAGACTACTTCACGTCGATCTTCTGTGAGAGGGTGGTACTTCCCCGGTCGAGCCAGCCCATGTTCGAGCTGTAGTAACTTTACCAAAGCTAAGCTCTACCACTTTACTATAATATATAAACTTTACTTACTTCTTGACAAGTATCTTGCCAGACTTATCAGCCTTCAGGACTATCTTGGTGTGCAGTTTCTCCAAGAACTTGATGGTGGGATTGTTGAACTGGTTCAGATTGTACGCCAACGCGAACAACTCATCAGTCCACATCTGCAACAAAAATCCTCATGATGAAATCGCTTGAAACCTAAGTAGGACATCAAGAATTCTCCTAAAACTAATTATTGGAATCCAGGGATTTTTTGTTTGTATAATCACAAAAGTTGCAAACTCTGAAATTGAATAGATGGTCATAATACTAATTTATCTTAAAATAATATACATCGCCTTTTCGAAACTCCAATAGATATTTATTGCCATAAAAGAGTGCCATGTTCTTACTTATATAAACAAAAAATATTTTCAGCAATTTCGATATTTAAAGAATCTGCATTGACCCAATCATTCTGACATATTATGTAACGAAATCACAAATACATGTCCCCTTTTATTCAACGTACAAAGACCCGATTTGGTATAAGTTATGATCAAATATAATAATAATACTGGAAATTTGCCAAATACAGATGTAACTAATGCGATTTGACATATTAGGAGGACTGGAATTATATCTGATCTGAATAATTGGATCGAATATTTTAAGTTCAACGAAGACTCGGTACTTGGACGCGGACCAAAAACGAGATGATTTTATCAAATTATTATAATACGGACAAATAAAAGTTCTCGCAACATTAAATGTATACAACGACGTCTCATTTAAACTTTACAAAACATTGTACAACGACCGAGACAAGTAAAGTTACTTTATATAATTCTTAAAGGTTTTTTGTAATCGTACAAAAAATTCATCAATATTTGATCATTTCAAGTTCACGAAAATCTTATATTCTACTACAAAGATAATTAGTGAACCCAATAACTACTTTCATTATATATCGAAATAACTATAATTTTAAACACCGTTTATTTTTCACGCTTTCTATATTTGAAACTCTAAGTTAAGACTCTTTTCTTAGTACTATTTTAATGTTTATTTTTGTAATCCAATCCGGATAGTTTTGATACATTTTCAACTTTTATAAGATAGGTAGTAGCGAAGTTATTAAACAAATATAAGTGACCTGTTACTTCAGGAAACCAATAATAACAACGACTTGAAAATACTATTTATTAATGAAAATATACATTAATTATTTAACTGCTACAACCATTGAATCTTCATAAAATCATTTTGCTCTATAAATGTAGACATCTAATACAAATACGATTTTAATTTAAAAAAACAATATATGTATAAATAATAATTTTATTACGGGTTACCTAAAACATAGGTTGCCGTATAAGAGTAGATCTCATTTATAACTACCAAAACTTTCATTGCAAATGTATACGTGGGCATACATGAAAAGTTCCCTAAGCATTCAGTGTATTGAAACTCATATACACGTAGATATTCCAAAGTTTTGTATATTATAACAAAATTAATATAAGTTATACGTTAATAAACTTGGAAGCATAGTTTACTGATTAATACTCGTGAGGCACGGGAAAGAAAATTCAATGCATGGGAAACGTTATCTTTGTAAATTACTGCGAATTATAGACAGAAATCATATGTACTGAAAATACATCAAATATACTGCATAAAAAATACATGAAACTACACAGACAAGTATAAAACTTCTTAGAAATAATAATAATAATTAAAAAATATATTTAACTAAAAAATAATAATTAAAGTTTAAATGTTTAAAATTGTGAACAAATTAGTCATTAGTAATAAATGAAGTGAAAAGTATTCATTAGTATTTTTACGTCAGTAAATACGATACAAATTAAAAGAGTTACATTTGCATGAAATAAAGAGAATTGAAAGCGTATCCAAAATATAAATAGAGAGTATAAATAAGAGTTTGGAAGTTTTTTGTTAGAACGAGCCAGCGACGAAACTTTATCGATTATAATTTATAGCCGGTGGATATTTTTATAATTCAGAAACATTAAAAATAGATTGTGCTATATATTTGAGATAATAATATGAATTGACATTTTAAACTAACTTACAATTTAGTTAATTGTAAACCATTCGTTCTATACACAGAAATTACTCGAGTTTTGGTTATAATATCGTAGTGACTATGATTACACAGAAATAATTCACCAGTTTTGGTGATAACTTCGTAGTGACTACGATTTAAACGCGATGTTTTTACCTATCTTATATCCAGCATCATAAAACCTTAATTATATTTAAATATTATACAATATAAAATATTTATGAGATGTACACCAAATGGTTCATTCATTTTCATATTCATTATACCCGCAAGTCGTGTTCTATAGCCGGCGACGAAAGGTATATAGGTCGTACGATAACTGACCCAAAATTCCCATCTGGAACGTGGGAAGTGTCGGTGATAAGAAATACTATTATTCACTGTCTACATCAACTTTATATTTTTTTTTATATGTAGTGAAATTTAACATGTTCTAAAGAATATTTACAAATAAATAGTTAATGACAAACGCTGATTAGTTCCTAAGACTTTCGCGAGTTTTATTCATTTAAATGAAACTAATGTTTTTCGGATATACTACGCGTGTTTTTTTTTGCAAAAAGCTATATAATCCCGACGTTTCGGCTACTTTTCAGCAACCGTGATCATGGGCAGACGAGATGTGATCGTCTGTCCAAAACAAAGCACGAGTAGTATGCATATCCGAAAAATATTAGGTTCATTTAATATAAGATACAATAAATTAGATTTATATAGGTTATTATTATGTATAAAATATATTTCACTGATTTCACGTATTGGTTAGTCAGTCAGAATAAAAATCCCACTAGGTCAAGGCCGCATACCACCTAAATAACATTGGTTAATATTTTTTTTTATTATATTCTGCATTTATAATATCACTCATTTAAAAAAAGAACATTTAGAAGCTTTGAAGAAAAAAAAGGTTTTTTTGTTTTTTTTTATTTCTTTAAAAAAGTTTTCATTTATTTTATCTGCATTACAAAACTGCCAAAAAGCTATCAACCAGTATGAAGTGTCTTACATTGTCTGCTATCTTAAGACTCACCACTTCATAATGAAAACAACGGGAAAAGTACAGCAAAAGTAGATATATTGGTCAAGTTTCAAAAGTAAGGCAAAAATTTATTCTTATTATAACAACTAAAACTTCCACAGATGAAATTTGAAATCAATATACATATGTAAACATTACAAGACATTATAATAAAAAATAATACATCTATAAAATCCAATTATATGGCTTTTTCTTTAATCAGGGATGAATTTTCTCCACTCACATTTAATGTTAGGAAAGGATGAGTAATTTAATTAAAAGTTCATTAGCTAATTTAAATTATAAAATATGTCTTAAAAAAATAAACTAATACAAATTTACATAGGACAAACATAAAATATGATTACAAGAGATTATTCCCCCAAGTCTAAATCAAAGTTTCCACTTTAAAAAGTATCAATAAAGTTAGTAAAGTAACCTGAGCTATTGTGTATGTTTCATTCTTCTCTTAAGACATTTCTCGAATATAACTTAAACAATACATTTGATCTCATTGTTATTAACTACAGAGGCTAATAAAAACTAATCGACACTATCCCTACTAATATTATAAATGCAAAAGAAACTCTGTCTGTCTGTCTGTCTGTTACGTTTTCACGCCTAAACCACCGAACTGATTTTAATAAAATTTGGTACAGAGAGAGAGTTGACCTTAAGAAATAACATAGGATAGCTTTATCCCAGACTTTTGAAAGGTTCTCTTGGAAACGCGATATAACCGAACTCCACGCGGGCGAAGCTGCGGACGGAAAGCTAGTCTACAAATAACTGCTTAACATAATTGCCCATATACATAATTTGAACTACTAATAATTTCTTATAAGAAATTAATTTTAATTAATATCTATAGATAAACCTTAGACGCCGTGGTAGCTATTAGCATTTTTTTTATTTATTGCAAAGATGGTAAACTAACAGACGGCTTACTTTATGAAGAGTCAAACAGTCTGTAGTGGAAGTTCTAAAACATTTAATTGTATACATCTGTAATTTGTAATTAATTAAGTGTGTGAGAGAGAGAGAGAGTGTTAGAGAGAGAGAGACAATGGAAATGGTAGCATAAAAGGTATTAACTGCACCGTCGAAGAAGCAAATGGTTTAAAGCAATCGATTTGAACAACAGGTAAGATTATCTCAAAAAAGAATAATTCTGCAATATTATATAGCATTAGATTCATTGAATAATTCTTTTGAAAACAATTTCTTTTATTTAACATTAAATTTGATCTTCGCTGTTACTGACCAATTTATGAAAGAAATACATAAATAAAAATATTTCTTAAACCATCTAATTTGGACACCTTAATTGTAATGATAAAAATAGTTTCCTATAGCCTTCATAGTTTTCATCTTTCAATAGTAAATTTCATTTACTTTAATATATTTACACAACCTTCATCTAAGAAATCTGTGACCAGACAATTCCACTATACAGGGTGACTGGTGAATTACTATCAATATTTAAGGAGCATACTCGGTACATGATTCTCATTCGAAATTATGTAAAAAAAATGGGTACTTAATTTTTGACCAAATTTCCGTATAAAACTAAATAAAGTGTGTACACGTTCCAAGTGTTCCTAGTGTGGACGCGTGCGGCGGCGTGCTGATACAACAACACGCCACCGCGCGCGTATGTGTGAGTGTGTAGTGTAGAGTAATCTGTAGGGTGTTCATACGATGCGTAATTAATTACAACAACTTTTGGTTAACTTTACTTAGAAGTTTATTAATATTTATGTTATATTAATTTTTATTTCGTCATATATGATCGTCAAATATCACGTCCTCAAATATCGATAGTAATTCACCAGTCACCCTGTATATTTAAAGTACTATGATATAATGAATTTTGTAGGTGGTAGAGTCTAGCTGTAGTCATGTAACTACAGCTCGAACATGGGCTGGTTAGACCGGGGAAGTACCACCCTCTCACAGAAGATCGGCGTGAAGTAGCCTTTAATAGCTGCGTTTCATCCGATGAGTGAGAGAGAGGGTTGCCCTTTCCCTATTCCGACCTGTCCCTGACATTTCCTTATTCCCAAGCCCTCCCTATTTCTAAACAACAAAGGTTGACAAACGCATCCGTAACAAAGATGTTGCGGATGCCCATAGGCGACCAAGTAGGCTGTCCGCTCGTTTGCCACCTTTCACGTAAAAAAAAATAACCTTTACAATCCCTACTAATATTATAAATGCAAAAGTAACTCTGTCTGTCTGTCTGTTACGCTTTCATTTTAATGAAATTTGGTACAGAGATAGAGTAGACTTTGAGAAAGAACACATATGATAGTTTTAATCTCAGACTTTTGAAAATTTCTCTTGGAAACGCGATATAATCGAACTCCACGCGAGCAAAACTGCGGGCGGAAAGCTAGTTACATTATAAAATTGTTTTTAACATAAATTAAACAATCGGATTTTTAACACGTTACAATAGCATCGTTTAGCCAATAAGATTATCAAAGAGTGTGATTCAAAACGTTACACATTTCAAAAAAAGCATAATCTACCATACATATGTCTATTTCATACAACACTCATCTCAGTCGCGAATTTAAATCACTTTAGTAATATAATTCCTATATCAGAACAGTCAGTACGTTACAAAACTGTTTCTTAATAAACAATTCACAGTTCTTGAATTTATAACACAATAATATCTCAGCTGTACTTATGACAAAATATGTCACGACACTGACGAGACAATAGAAAGCATTAAAATAACCGAAACATAATATTCAACTGTAGACAATTGTACTACTATTTTGTATTTAATATCAACGTTACACTGTATGTTTCAAGATAGAAGTATTAATAACAATATTTTTGTAAGTATAATACACTATTTTCGCGTATAATATATGTATATACATATATGCATATATGTAGAAAGCTTTACCCTTATATACTTTATAAAAATATTAAAAAATAAAACTGTTTTCTTTTTCATATAACGAAATTAAATGCCATACAAAATAAATGCCATGATACTGTAAATGCAATATAAAATTACATACAAATTTATATGCTATAAACACATATATATGTCTGAATATGCATAAAAATATATAAAAATCTATATATATATATATATATATATATATATATATATATATATATATATATGTGTGTGTAATGACCAGCTTCCATTAAGTTAATTTTCATATATGTAATGATAACAATATTTCATATCGTGTACAACAAACTTTAACCCACTAAGTCCTAAAGCCAAAATGAATCTCTGATAATGTGTGAGCTGTGAACTCGGTCCAAATCGGTCAGATGATACTATCAAACCGCAAATAATCCCGTTCACATCAGAAACTGTTTTACGACTAATACAAGCTTAATAAAATCATAAATACTGATATTCAAAGCGGAAAACGAAGTAGCCCATCCATTTATATACAAGAGAAAGAGAGATACTTATAAACTTCGTAAAACTCGTACACTTTAATGCACTGTAAATAAATTTATTCTTAAAACAGATTACATTTTTCATTTATGTTTTAATAAATATATTTTGGGACTCGCATCCCAATAATGCGACTAAAAGTGGCTTCCTGACGAATTAAATTATTAAAACTGATGAATTTCCCGGAAAAAATATATGAATACTAAAATATTTAACAAGCATTATTTCTTTAAATTTTACTCGAGTGTGTGAAAATAAATATATACACATATATACATTTAGACGCATGTACTTTTTGATCCAATATTATTCAACCTACGTACCTATGTATATCTAAAAGAATAACTATACTAATTGTCTGTTCGAATATTATGTATATATATTAGGTATATTTTGTTCAAGGTATATATATGTACTATCCTAGTGGTAAAAACGACTAGCTTTTTATCAATTTCCTATCAATTTGTTGCCCCGGTGGGGCGGCCGGTTCTCAGCGGGCACGCGTCATTGAAAATCAACTAACATTTTACGAGGAAGGAAAGCGGCTATAGCGGCTTTCAGACGACGGGAGAAGATTTAATAGGAATTATAAGTGGAGGAGAATAAAGAAATCGATTATTATTATTAACAAAAATAATGGTAAAGGAAGCTATAAATAAATATAACTATTATTATATCAAGTAATGAATCGATAGGATTTTTATGCTTTACAAAATACATGAGATAGGTAGAGAAAACGAAACGAAATTAGAATGAACATTTTTTAAGCCACTGTATAAAGTTATTTTGAAAGAGCTTTTATAAAAGTACTGAAGTTTTGATACGACAGAAAGTTTACAGAATACTATGTCTTTACTTGTATTGTCTAGTTATCTTGTAAATATGTAGAATAGCCTGATAGGAAATTTATTATTTACTTAAGTAGATTGATATTGATTAAAAAATCTAATGTATTTTTATAATTGAGAGCATTACTACATTGTTATAGGAAAATTGAATAAGTTCTGCATTATGTATATACAACATTATTTATTAAAATATATTAAAGAGGAAAAATTTCATTTTGGTGTGTGTATATTTGTAATAAATAAACTCAAAAACTACTACGCCGACTACAAAAAATCTTTTATCATTAGAAATCTACATTCAACCAGCGTAACATAGGCTATATTTATTGGTGGAAAATATTATATAAACAAAACAACAAAAAATCTAAATAAAAGGTGTAATAAAAATCACACATCTCGTGTAAAGCCGGGAAAAGAAGCTAGTCTAGTATAAAATAAATAGAGTTACTCACTAGAGACTCACTTAGAGTTATGTGTCAATATTACAATGAACAATAAATAAAAGTAAAACACTGTACTGTAAAGGCCAACAATATATCGCTACTTACATTGTCCCTCAAAAAAAGAACAGATTTTATTACTATTTTCAGCATTAAAGGGTAACAAACGTCCATACATACACATATATGTGTATATAATATACAATATAACAATATTATTTAGAAGCAGCAATGTCGTGTCGATCCCACGTCCTACAGCGGGTTCAGTTAAATTTATGATATTATAGAAAAGATGATATATGTACATACTCACAACATATCACATTGAGGTAATAAATTATACCCGCATCGCATTATCAGAAAAGAAACATGATATTATCACGCGGGAAATTTGGACCAACTATCCTTAGAGATAAGATATATATAAGTTTTGGTTTATAATTTTAAACAACAGCTTTTCGTTTAACTCATATAAGACTAAATCGCGTACCTACATGAATACTTTTTGTGTGTGTTTGTTTTTCCTAATCTCTGGAATAGACGAAACGATTATAACGGAAATTTTAGAAGCAAGTGGGTAATGTCATGAGCAGTAACTTTAAATAGTTTTTAACTGACAGCAAAAAGAGGAAGTTCTCAAGTTTAAGTTTTTGACCCTTTAAATCCTTAAATTATTATTAAAGCCATTACTCAAAAAAAATCAAAAGGCATTATCCTGATACAGGTTTTTGTTACCAAGTCATGACCTGATGAAATACTCAAGAAATCATATTAAACCTTATAAGGATAATAACTGGTATTTCAAATGTTGTTTAATACGCAAATAAAGTCGCATGCAACAGCTAGTTTCATGATAAATTTATGCAGATAAAAGATCTCCTATCGCTAAAAGCAATCTATTTGTCACGTCCAGAACTCAAAGTAATCCCATCACAACCCAAATGTCCGCTATCCTCCCGAACTTAACCCCAAGGTGCGATAATAAAAGGAAAAGTGACGATACAAAAGATTGGAGGGAAATATTGGATACAATCAACTGAATGATGTTACATACTAACGCGGTTTGAATGAACCAGAAGTTTGCAACTCCTGATTTATATAAAAGTAAATAGAAAACTTGGTATATTTTGACAACATCCATTATCAAGAAGAATCCCTTATTTATATAGAATTTATAACATATATATGTATATAGGTAGATGGATATTTTTACTCGTAGTAAGTCATGCTTTTATTTTTTACTGACCAGGGACAAACTGAATTAGTAGTGTTAATTTTTTTATTGAGTTATGTATCACGTTGCATAAATGAGTTAGTGTTTGACGTCATCGTGGCTTAAATTATAGAGTGTATTAATTTTTTACTTATGTATGAAAAATATTTAAAATACAAGTTTATTGTCTAACAGATTACGTTGAGTCCTATGTATTATAATTACTTAAAGAACATAATATGTACATAGATTATCCTGAATATAATATGTATATATCATTTAAATTAAACTAATATTTTTCGGATATACTACACGATTTTAATTTTTTAAACTACATACTCCCGACGTTTCGGTTACTTTTCAGCAACCGTGATCACGAGCAGACGAGATGTGTTCATATAAATGAATAAAACTCGTGAAAGTCTTAGATCACATCTCTACTAATATTATAAATGCGAAAGTAACTCTGTCTTTCTGTCTGTCTGTCTGTTACGATTTCACGCCTAAACCACTGAACTGATTTTAATGAAATTTGGTACAGACATAGAGTTGACCTTGAGAAAGAACATAGGATAGTTTTTATCACAGACTTTTGAAAGGTTCTCTTGGAAACGCGATTTAGCCGAACTCCACGCGGGCGAAGCTGCGGGCGGAAAACTAGTTATGTATATTTAAAAAACAAATTTTTAGAATTCAATTTATATATTTTTTTTGTGATTTATTATATATTTGAGGTATTAATGACTTTATAAGGTGTATTATTATATGCTGTTAATCATTCAACAGTTTCTCTGTGTATATACCTACCTGAGCTATTTCCTTCCTGGTGCAGCAGAAGTTCACGAATGTAACATTAACGAAGTCCACACCGTGACACACGGTCACCGTCTT
Source organism: Danaus chrysippus (assembly GCA_916720795.1). NCBI lineage: Eukaryota > Metazoa > Arthropoda > Insecta > Lepidoptera > Nymphalidae > Danaus > Danaus chrysippus. The sequence goes on along the minus strand of CAKASE010000077.1, from coordinate 2,918,077 downwards.
CTCTTCCAACGAACCCTGGGACCCGATCAATACCACGTTCCTTATCTTAGGATCCTGGAACAAAACGAGAGAATCATTTAACCAAGTTAAAATTACCCAACTCTTTAAAGAAATTTGTGTTAGTTGCACTATTTATAACTCAAGAATGGCTGTAGGGATATGGTTTAAAATGGGTGCAAAGATAGCTTAGAACAATTATACGCACATAGGATATTTAGTTCTGTTCGATAGAGAAAAAAGAAAAACTTAATAAATTTCAATATCTGGTTATTTATGGCCTTTGGGAAAGAATAGAGTTCGCCCGGACAATTATAAATATATCACTTATTCCTAAATTAACGCGGACGAAGGCGCCTACAAAAACTAGTAATAAATATAATTAACTTAATTAAAGACGAATAAAGCCAACAAAACGGTTATTCTCCGTCTCGAATCTACAAATATCTCAGCTTCCGAGGGGAGATATTAAAAAAAAATATAATAGAAAATTATAATTCTCGGAAACGCCTTCAGGAAAAAAACAAATCCATAGCTTCCCGTTTCAGCTTTTATACTTATTAAACAGCGGTCATATTAAAAAACGAATAAAAATTACGACTTTAGAATTATTGTATAATCCGCCATTAGGTTAATTAATAATAAAATATTCAAGAAATTTTCATCGAGTATACCTTTCAAATAATAATATGTAGATATGGAATTATCTTCAATGAATTGACGACTAAAGTACCTATATATACCTAAGTATATGTATTAAAGAAGTACACATTTCATATTTCTGTTAATTTACAGTAACTCTATTCCCACACATATAATTTTATTGAGCATTTTATTTTTTGTAGTTAGTATCATGAATTAATTTCCATTCTATAATATTCAAGATCCTTTCAAAATATTTAATCATTCAACATTTTAAGTTTAAAAATTCACTTTAAATTTGGAGCAACCCTCATCAGAAGCAAATACCCTTTTAGAATTATTTATACAATAATATATTCTGGTTTATTACAATCAGAATAATCTTAATACTGACGATATAAATGCAATTTTTTTTACAACGTATACTAGTTGTTTTGTCATATAAAAAATAGGGGTTGGTGATAAAAATGTGAAAAATTTTGGCTTGTACGTATTTTTAATGCTACATTATACAAAAATAAAAATTAAGGGTGAACAGCCCTTATCACTAATGGGGTATTAAAAATAGATGTTGGCCGATTCTCAGACCTACTCAATACGATCAAAAAATTTCATGAGAATCGGTCCAGCCGTTTCGGAGGAATTCTTTGTCTAACACCGCGACACGAGAATTATATATATACAATTTTTATTTACTTTACAATCTCTACCAATCTCTACTCATCTCTTGCTCCTCATTTTAAGCTTCGTATGTTTTAATATCACTTTCAATTCAATTTGTACATACAAAAGCTATGTTTCTGAAAAACGCATGATAAAACTCAAACGTACATATATCTTCCAGGAAACACTTAGCGAAATGAAATGGGAAGAGCATTCGTAATTAAGTTGAGTGATGAAACAATTCCACATAATGCATAAAACGTTATGCGGCTACCCGCTATTATGTGTTTTATGTTAACGGTTATAATTTAATAGTTATATAATACTAACCGAATCGTTTAATTTAAACGCTTTATAATGTTTATTTTGTCGTTTAAATGTTACCGTGATTTTATAACTCATTGGGGAATAATTTGCTAGCTAACACTTTATAATAACACTATACTTTCATGGCTTGCAAAATTTTTGGTTCTTAAAATAAATTAAATATTAAGTCTAAGTATAAAAAAATTAAATACCAATACAATATAAAAAGAATACTTTATATGTTATAGTACATATATACATGAGAACAAAGTCAGTGGTGGCCTAGTGGTTAAAAGTCCCGTCTCTCATGCATGGGGGCGCGGGTTCGATCCTGGCATGTACCAATGTGATTTTTCCGAATCATATGTACTTTCATTTAGACATCACTGATTAATGCATTCCTAAAGAGGGTTGATATCAGGCAGGCGGCCGGTCGTAAAAAAATTAGCCAAAACTATTCACAACATGTAAGATAGACCCTGGCTAAAGCTGGGAAATTGCCAGGTAGAAGAAGAAGAAGTATATATATAAGAATATTATTTGACAAAGAATACTCTATCCAAATCCTAAACCTCTAGATAAATTTGGATCGTAATTTCTGAAAGAAATAATTGTATTGTTAGTGATATTTCGCGGGGATATTTTCATTGCACCTTATTTAATAAATCTATTACACTATTAATATCTGAATAATTATAATATTAATATTTATATATAATAATTTAAGAGGCTTTTAGAAGATTTCTTCATTTAATATACGCGATCCCCGTGCGTAACGTGTTCATAAACAATTTCCGGATCTATTAATTTATATATGTACAAAATTACGGTACTCAAAATTTCATAATATAAACACGATAGTTAAAACATATCGAAATGAAAAAGTAAAAACAAAATCGTATTATACTTATATATCTTCAATATATAACAAAATTATATAACAAAATCGTATTATACTTATATATACTTATATATCTTCCTATATATAAAATTCTCGTGTTGCCGTGTTAGAGAACTACGAAACGGCTTGACCGATTCTCATGAAATTTCGTGAGCATATTCAGTAGGTCTGGGAATCAGCCAACATTTACTTTTCATACCCCTAAGTGATAAGGGTTAGTCACCCTTAATTTTTTTTTAATTTTCAGACGTAATTTATTGTTATATTTTTTTATAATGTAGCATTAAAAATACATACAACCCAAAATTTTTACTTCTTTTATCACTAACCCCTATTTTTTATATGGCAAAACAACGTTTGCCGGATCAGCTAGTATATATTATATTTAAACATCATTCATACTACCACAGCACAGACTGATCGTAACACATTTTTTATAACATCACTACTGGTACAGTTTTATATTATCAAACAATAGGTTCGAATTAAATAATGTTTATAATAAAACTGATACCGCTAGTAGGTCAGTGTTATATTATTGGAGCGAACGTTTTAAATGACACACTGCCATTATGTCCCAAACTATATAAAAACATATAAATTATATATATATAAAAATTAATTGCTGTTCGTTAGTCTCACTTAAACTCGAAAACGGCTGAACGGATTTATCTCATCTTAGTTTTGAAATACTCCTGGAAGTCCAGGGAAGGTTTAAAAGGTGAGAAAAATGGGAATAATTGCCGAGAAATTCTAAAAACAGCCCTTTTCTATTTCCCATACAAATGTTTTCTTTGACATTAGATTTGACAACTAACTAATATGTCAATCATTCTGTTCGATTGAAACAGGAAAAATTTAATAAATACCAATACCTGGTTATTTAAGACGGAATAGAGTTCGCCTGATCAGCTATACATATATTAAACGCCTGATCAGCTATACATATATTAAACTAATGACGAAATTAACGCGGACGAAGTCGCGGGCGAAAACTAGTAATATACATAATCCATTAAGTTTGTATATGTATATAATAAATGTAGTATTAAAGGGAGCGTGTATACAACTTATTTATAATAGATATTCGTGAGCCAATCTTCCTCAAATGACATAATAATTTTGTGTTACCTTCATACGATGCTTTTCCGATAGAGTTTTCACGTTTAAAATATTATTTTTACTTCTCGTTTAAGAGACTATGTAAAAAAGATTTATAATATTTTATTTACAACAATATGTATTAATTCAACTATTTCAATATTCATTTCACAACAGAATTCACTGTATAAAATACGAACATAATACCTTATTGTTTTTAATAAGAATTTCATATTATGTACATTCTGATTACTACATAAAAAAGCATATATATATATATACAGTTTTTTATCTCATTTGACCCGCTACACATCCCCCGACCTTCCCAATGCCGCAGTTTCCAATAAACGAATAATAGCTTCGGAGACGTTTTACTGAGCGTTAAACTTAAAATAAGAATGACGTCACTAGCGGTTTTAGAAGCATCTCTGACATTCAGAATAATAGATGCGACCACGGCCGGTATAAAAGATAATTATAATCTTCATACATAACATATGAACAATGAATACAGTCAGAGTCAGTGGTGTCGTAGTGGTTAAAAGGCCCGCCTCTTATGCACGAGGGCGCGGGTTCGATCCTGGCAAGTACCAATGTGATTTTTTCGAGTCATATGTACTTTCTAAGAGTATTTAGACATCAATGATTAATGCATTCCCAAAGAGGGTTGATGTCAGGCAGGCGACGGTCATAAAAACAATTAGCCAAAACTATTCACAACATGTATGGCATACCCTAGCTAAAGCTGGGAAATTGCCAGGTATAAGAAGAATGAATACACTTAAATTAAAACACTCTAACACAATTCTCTATACAATCCTTACAAAATTTTTACCAACTAAATAAAATAACTATCAATATAAATAACATATATAAAGCAATTATTTGTTAACAGCCAATAAAAGTATATAAATTGTCACGAAGTTCGGTGTCACGAACAGATATAACGTGAGATTATAGTTAGATAATTAAGACATGGATAGTTTATATGTTAGAGGATGCTGGGGTGACACGGACGTTGGACAAGCGGATAGTAATAATCATATAATAGAACAGATTAAAGGGGAGATTGGTAAAAATACGACCGACTTATACTTTAAAAGTAACAAGATATTAAGCTTGCTTATTATGAAACTAATATTTTCGGATTTACTCCCGACGTTTCGGCCACTTTACAGTAACCGTGATCACGGGCAGACGAGATGTGCTTGCTTATGCCTACTTGTTGCATAAATGGTCTCATCAGGTAAAATAACATATATAGAATATCCAAATATGTTTAACACGTGTGATCCAGAAATAACAATTCCTTTGGACTATGTATATTCAATTCTGATTTAATAACACCAGCCTTAACCCGCACAAAGGAATCCCTTATCAAATGTTCAATATTTGAATAGGACTATAGAAATAATAATAAATTTATTATATTTTCTTATATTATTTTAGACAATTATATCTAATTCTCTTTGAATAAATATATTTCTTAATTAATTTAATAATTCCAATATCAAAGTTATCCTTTTAGTAGAATAGAATTTTTTAATACTGCCAGTGGCGGTTGGACGTCGAAATGCTGAAAAATATTTAATAAAAACCAAAAAATGTATGGACAATTCCCGAAATTCGCCTGATAGCTATTTCGATCGAGTACAATAACCCTTTGAGCAATTTCAAAATCATACGTCCGCTGTCTTCAACAATACACGTTTTATATGTATCGATGGAGCGATATAAAAATTAATATCTACACACGACGACTAAAATTGTGATAATTCTGTAATTCGTTACATATATTTGGCTTATTTATTTATTTATGTATTTAGTACCTTTAATATATGTATATTTAATTTTAGCTAACGGTTTGATTTGTACACTATAGGTGCTATAGAATTGAAGTACCTACCTGAATTGAAATTGTAATAAAAAACAGATGTTCTACTATAGATAGACTTAGTCGTGTGACACACTTTCCATCGATACACTTAAAAAAAACTGTTTACAGACAGTATGAAAGAAACATTTGAAAAAAACGCCCTTGAATATTTATAGAGATGCAGTCTCATAGGAGCATGTGACACAGCTTCAGTATTAAACGAGATCTTTAGTTTTCATCTTTTATTTCAAACTATACTTTAGCCCGTGACTTTGTCTGCATGAAATTCGATGTTGGACTTAGAGAGAAAGGTATGAAGTGTGTTAAGCCATAGGTGTGGTAATACATGGCTCTCCCTTATCCCGTTGTAACACGGAATATTGAGTTAATTAATTATCATGTCTTTTTCTGATGCCTAAACTTAATTACAGTAAAGTTCCATAAAAATCCGTACCTACCGAAATATGTTCCAAAAGAACAGCTTTAAACCTTAAAAACTTTGTCATTTATAATATAACAATGAGATTCCTACTATTGAATAACTTTATATGAATAGATAAATCTGTTAATATTTATATTTTATAATAATTTAAGAACCATAAGCAAAGAAGTAACATTTGGTTATTGTTTAATCTAATTTATAAAATTTCCATATAACAATGTTAGTTTCCGTACTCCTCCGCAACGGCTTGACCGATTTTGACCAAATTTTATATGCGTATTCAGTAGGTTTGAGAATCGCTAATATCTATTTTTCATACCCCTAGGTCATAAGGGTTGTTCACACTTAAATAAATATTTTTTAATTCCTACACAAAAAACTTTGTTTTCATTTTTTTATATTGTGGCATAATAACTTAGATAGACAAGTGTTAATATTAAGGTTAGTTTAGTTAGTTTAATGAAAAACTTCTAGCAAGGACAAATCATAAATTTTTCACTTTATGTATGTAACCAAAACTTCAATAAAAATATATAAAAACAATACGAGAGAAATCACTACTTTTTATCAATTAACGCGGTAATAGGTCTTATCACTAAAATATTTCTAATTAATACCATGTTATAACAAAAAAAAACAACATATAATTAACATTATAATGATTTGAAATAAGTATAACAAAACAAACCGAGATATAACTTTGTACATATAAAAAATATTACAATTATTTTTCATTTAAAAGAAAATAATTATTTCTTCATAAATGTATCATTTTCAAAATCTTTTCCTAATTATATTATAAAGTGAATCCAAATATTAATTCATATCCAAATAACAAGAGTACCGAATTTTAATGTCTTTGTGAGGAAAACCTACAGTTTCGTTAAATAAAAAAACAATATTGGTAAAATACATTACATAGGAACATTACACAAATAATTCTTATTAATGTTTTAAAAACCATTAAAATACCAAACATCTGTTTATTTAAGTTAATTCTGTGATATTTGTATAGTTGAAATTAGTTTTTTATAAATATACTAGAAGACCCGGCGAACTTCGTATCGCCCTATAATCAAGAAATATCTATTACGTTTTTTTATTTATATTTTTGGAGTTTACCTATTAAAGCGACAGAATTATTGACATATTAGTTAGTTGTCAAATCTAATGTCAAGAAAATAGAAAAAGGCTGTTTTTATGGTTTTCCCAGTAATGAATAATTTTTTTTCAGCTTTTATACCTTCCCTGAACCTCCACGAACATTTCAAGACTAAGATAAGATAAATCTGTTCAGCTGTTCTCGAGTTTTAGCGAGACTAAGGAACAGCAATCCATTTTTATATATATAGATATATATTTTCATTTACACTATAATATTGCAAGTTTTACTAATAAGAATGAAATTTTGTGTACTGTCTGCATTAAGTTTGGCAAAAATAACTCCTAGTTAGAGAGAGGTTAAATACCAAAATATATATATCCCAGTTTATGATTAAAGACTGATTTAAGCTTTATGTTTTATATTTCAAATAAAAAAATTCATAACAATATACTGAACTATTATTCAAAAACAAACATATCATAATACTATAGAACTTGAGAACCAACAGGGCTTTAAATGTACTTTTCAATATACTAAAACACGAACTCATTAAGAAAATCTGAATTTGACAAAACAATGAATGACTGTTCTTAGAAATTTAAACTGAAATCTTCCTAACTACTTCTTCTACCTGGCAATTTCCCAGCTTTAGCCAGGGTCTGCCTTACATTTTGTGAATAGTTTTGGCTAATTGTTTTTACGACCAGCCACCTGCCTGACATCAACCCTCTTTGGGAATGCATTAATCAGTTATGCCTAAATACTCTTAGAAAGTACATATGACTCGGAAAAATCACATTTGTACTTATTTGCCAGGATCGAAGCCGCGCCCTCATGCATGAGAGGCGGGCCTTTTAATCACTAGGCCACCACTGACTTAGACTGACTGACTGGCTACATAATATAATAAAATAACTATCAAAGTTTACTATAACTAATATACAACAAGTAAATATATCTAAATATATAAATAACTAGTGGTTTATCAGTAACATTGATATGCTATCAGTGAAATTGATGAATGTACCAACATTGAATGTACATAGAAAAACTGTTACATGGCTGTACATCAATGGATAGACATAAACAATTTACTTTTCAAATAGCGATGGAAAATGTGAATAAATTAATATATTTGGAATAATTTTGAGGGTAGAGCCTAGCTTTGGTAAAATTACTACAGCTCGAACATGGTCTGGCTCGACCGGGGAAGTACCACCCTCTCACAGAAGATCGGCGTGAAGTAGCCTTTATTGGCTGCGTTTCGTCCGAAGAGTAAGAGAGATGGTTGCGTTTTCCCTTTTCCCTCCCTTTCCCACCTTTTTTTTATTCCCTATCCTCCCTGTTCCTCAATAACCTAGATTAGATAAACATATTGCAAATGTCTACGGGTGACGGTGATTACTGCTCATTAATTAGACCGTCTGCTCGTTTGGTATTTTCTCATAAAAAAAAATTTATAATTCGTAGAAAATATCATGGAATTGATTTAATGCGAAAACGTTCATAACTTCATATTAATCGACATTACAAGCTAAAGATATAAATGTGGGTTTTTTATTGAAAATTTAAATTAGAACAGGTAAAGCTATCAACTATAGTTTAGTTACCAAAGTGACTGAAACGATATATTCCAGAAGTAGCAGAATCATATTCTGCTAATTAAAAATTTAATTTTATCATCATCATCAAGCTATCAGAACCCACTGCTGAGCAAAAGCCTCTTTCTCAAATGGAGAAGGTTTGAGCATTAATCACTACGCTTGCTCAAGAAGGGTTGGTGATTTCAAACTTATAATTGTGAAATTATAAGTCCCAGGATTCCTTACGATATTTTTCCTTCACCTGTAAGTGGTGTCTAAATACTAATAGAAAGTACATATGACTCGGAAAAATCACATTGGTACTTGCCAGGTTTCGAATTCGCGCCCTCACGACCAAGAGGCGGGATTTTAACCACTAGGCTAACACGACTGTACTATAATTTATACACGATCAATATAGTTAAATGTTCAATATTACACGAATATATCATCAAAAACATTGAAGTACCAAAACTTGTAATATAATTTTACTAAAAGCGAATCTCGCAACCAAATCTCGCCCGAGGATACCACGTTGTAAGCTTATAATCAACATACTTCCCTTTAATACATATAAAATTAAGTTTATGTATCAAACATAGTAAGACTCATGATTCGTTATAGTCATCGTAATATAACGACTTGAGCCGCGCCTCGTAATAAACAACCACATCCATTAGAAATGTAGCTACACGAACATGTATGGAAGAATTATGTTTACAACGCTCTTATTGATAGTGCAACACTTATATATTACAGTTAATTTATTTACTATACAGGGTGACTGGTGAATTACTATCGATACTTGAGGACGTGATATTTGACGATCATATATGACAGAATAAAAATTAATATAAAATAAATTTTAATAAACTTCTATGTAAGTTAACCAAAAGTTATGTAATTAATTACGCATCGTGTGAACACCCTACAGATTAGGTATACATACACACACACACACACGCACACACGCGTGCGGCGGCGTGGTGTTGTATCAGCACGCCGCCGCACGCGTCCACACTTGGAACACTTGGAACGTGTCCACATTTTATTTATTTATACGGAAATTTGGTCAAAAATTAAGTACCTATTTTTTTTACATAATTCGAATGAGAATCATGTACCGAGTATTCTCCTTAAATATTGATAGTGATTCACCAGTCACCCTGTATATATCATTATTAATACATATTTATTTAATATTTTGACAAATTAATTCGTTAGGCAGCAAAAAGACTTAACTTCAAATATTTTTAAAATAAAATGAACTATATATATATTAAATGTCAAATTGTATATAACAATATTCAACTTTGACTTTTTAACGTTTTATAGATATTAATAAAAAATATATTATCGTCTTATTACCTTTCCTGTTTATAAATAGACCAAGCAATTTCTTTCTTTAATCAGGCCATAAAAAATACAGCACCTTTAAATATTGAAATTATTTTTCTTATATCTCATAATATTCTAATAAAATTAAAGGTTATTTATTTTTGTAACTACGAAATTTTTTAGTGAAATCCAAAAAAATCTAAAACGTTGCCAAATATAATAATTAAAATAATCACAATAATATTATTTTTAATGCAAAAGAATAAAGCGTTCATCCTATTATAAATCTTCTTCTTCTTCTACCTGGCAATTTCCCAGCTATAGCCAGGGTCTGCCTTACATGTTGTGAATAGTTTTTGGCTATTTGTTTTTACGACCGGCCGCCTGCCTGACATCAACCCACTTTTGGGAATCAACATTAATCAGTGATGTCTAAATAGTCTTAGAAAGTACATATGATTCGGAAAAATCACATTGGTACTTGCCCGGGCCAGGATCGAACCCGCGCCCTCGGCAACGAGAGGCGGGCCCTTTAACCACTGAGCCACCACTGACTATTATAAATATGTTTGAATATTTAAATTTGAATAGCGTATTAAATATAGAACCAATTTCTCTGGAAGCGATGCAAGCGAGCAACAAAATAATGAGGAAACGACGTGTTCAAATTATTACAGATGAATAATATCAAATTATATAATTGTAGGATTAATTAATATTTAAAAAATATATATATATAAAATGTAAAAAAAATGTTTTTAATTCATTGCAATTTAATTTAATAATAGAACAACTTAATTAAACGCAACGGTAATAAAATATTAAGACAAAGGTTTTATATCTTATATATAAAATTCTCGTGTTGCGGTGTTAAACAGAAAATTCCTTCAGAACAGCTGGACCGATTTTGATGAAATTTTGTGAGTATATTGAGTAGGTCTGAGAATCGACCAACATCTATTTTAATACCCCTAAGTCATAAAAATTGTTCAATCTCTATTTTTAGGCGAAATTTTTTGTCTTTACTTTTTTAGAAAATATAGCATGACAAAATACATTCAACCCAAAATTTTTACTTTTTTATCTGGCAAAACAACGTTTGCCGGGTCAGGTAGTTACTAATATAAAACTATTTCTTGTGATAAAAACACAGCAATTATTTGAAAACAATATAAAAATACATGAGAAGAATTCACTTTAATATAAACTACTAGCTTTCCGCCCGCAGCTTCGCCGCGTGGAGTTCGGTTATATCGCGTTTCCAAGAGAACCTTTCAAAAGTCTGGGATAAAAACTATCCTATGTTCTTTCTCAAGGTCAACTCTATCTCTGTACCGAATTTCATTAAAATCAGTTCAGTGGTTTAGGCGTGAAAGCGTAGCAGACAGACAGACAGACAGACAGAGTTACTTTCGCATTTATAATATTAGTAGGGATTGTATAGCTAATTAAGGTTTCAGTCTCATCCGCTTGTAGAAGGAAATAATATTTTTTAATATCTTCAAAGTACTGTTCCGAGCTGTTTCATATTAATCTCCGTGTTCAAACTTACCTTTTGTATAACTTATAATTATTTCTGAATAAGTTATATATTCGAATAACTATTGTTACATTATTAATTACTTAATTAATTATAATAATTACGTATTTAATTTTAATAATTACGTAATGAATATTACTATAAGTAATGTATGTTTGTTTGTTTGCAGCAAAAAAAATGTAATTATTAATTATTATTCCGTATTACGTGAAATAATATGAAAAATAACGTCTTCAATTACGTATAACACTTATTTGGACAGATTTTACCCAGGTTTTAAAAGCGATTTTGAATCGAACTTTGTTATATCCTAATTAGGAGTTTGTTTCATTAAATAAACAAACGTTTCGACGTTTTTCATACAGACAACGATTATATAAAAAATAGTCAATAAATTAAAAAGATATTGACGGTGTTCAGAACGCTTATTATTTTGCATCGTCATACATTATACTCGGCGTTAACAGTTTTCATTCATTAATCTTCTCATATTAACGTAAAGTATATAGTATTTATTTAATAAACGAGACACGGTACGTAGGTAGTGACGTGCAAACTTGGACTAGGCTACTTCAAGATATCTTAAGGATGCTTCAGCCAATGAGTTCCCAGAACAATTTACCTGTACACTCAAGTATCGCAACAAATGAAATTGTAGTTTGGTAAACGATTTCAAATAAAACTATCTAGTTTTGATCAGGTTGCACAGAAAATTGTACTATGAAGTAAATAAAATAAAATATCTCAACTAAAAGGACATATACAAAATTCAAAATTAAGTGGATCTATAAATTGGGAGAAATTATATGCTCTCTATCATTAATTCCCAATAGCAACAGTTTTAAGCCGAAACAAACTATATTATATAACTCTTATAAATTAAATAGTCAATACGTTGGTTTATTTGACCGACAGTATACGTAAATTTATTACACTATATATTATGGCGGGAAAACAGAACAAAATGGCTGCCTATATTGGCTTGGCATCAGCACTTTACGGTCCTTAGAAATAACGAAGTCATACGGTTATAAAAAGCATTCGTAACGCGTAAAGAAAATGACGCAGGAAATTAATGATTATTCTTTCACTTAAAATTTTAATATCAATCTTAACGGAGACTTTTAAAAACGAATTTATTTAAATTATTTTTAACAAATACGAAATGTCTCTAATTTTTTATTTATATAACTTTGTCCAAACATATATGATTTGTTTTTCATTCAGCCAGTTAAGATATTTAAATAATATCAAGATTTAAATAATATCAAGATTTAAATTAAACCTTTTTTCGTATACAGTAAAGGAGAAAAAAAAGTCGTCTCGTCCTTACGAGATCATGGTTACAGCAAACTAATTGTACCGACGGGTAAAAGTTAATCTTTAACGTAAATCTTCATATTTTTTACTTACCTTAGGTAGTTTAGCATAGACCCCTGTTCTAACATCCCTGATGGTAGCTATGTCGAGCATTTCCACCTCCATATTCTGATCTGTCCAGTATAAAAAGAACCCCTTGGGATCCACTCGTAGTGTAACTGGGAGGCCGGTCCCCGAATCCTATGAAATGGTAAACAAGACTTTCATTACTATGATAACTTAATCAATTTTAATTAATTTAAAACAGGTTTAATACTGTTTTGACAAGGAAACAATTTTCCAACAAAGTTTTTATTACACATAATAATTTCAACATTGTTTTACGGGCAGTATTAAAAACATAAGTAACAAATATAAAAAATATTATTGTATATATGACTATTTAATATATTTACATAAAAGCCTACTACTTATTACATTTTAGTTTATTATAACAAATTTTATAGTTATTATAACTGAAGGTATGGTTACTTAAGATTTTTTTTTTTTTCATAGAGTATTTGCAACATTTCATTCATAATTTTGTCATATATAACAAATTCAAAATAAAAGATTCAATTATTTTTATAACATATTTTATTTTAAATAATTACATATGTTATAAATTTTAACTATAACTTTAACAGCTACTTTTGGTTCTATGAATTGTTTTAGGAATATCCAAGAAAAAAAAATCTAATTTTAACTGCATGTTATATATTTAACTGAAAAATAATTATATGCTAAACTTTAGACAACTATAATATTCTTTTATAATTTACCAGTATCCATAATATTTAATAAGTAACACATAACTATATGAATAACTTAGTTTTCTTGTTTTTTTTAAAATACGAAACTTTATGACTGACTCGATAATATATTTTCAAATATAACTTATTTAACTATAATACGTTAGGTGTTAAACTGAAAATAAATACGATACTAATAAGAATCGTCATATACTAGCCTCATCCCACTTAATGAACTTCTCTCCATCTTGCAAAGGTTTAGGCACTTGAATCTGTTTTAAAGATACTTTAGAAGATTTTGTTGTAGTCATCTTGAAAAACTATCACTATTATGCGGAAACCAAAACAATATAGCTGATCAAAACCGTCATCTTCCTCTCAGAACCGATCTGAGATAACTACCAACGGTTCACTCGGCAAAGGCACAACGTATACTGAGACGACACGGAAAATACTTATCCATAAATTATTAACTTAAATCAGCATTCATCATATAGTTATTCTTAATCTTTATTATTGCCAAAAAAACGAATATACCATCATACTCGCTACACGACGAAACTGAACCACCGAAAATCTAGAAATGTCAAAATTTTATGCTAGTATTTCCAGCTGCAATTGGATACTTGCGACATAAATTATGAAGTTTTTTTATATAAAATATTTTATTGAATAATATAAATAGTTATAAAATACGTGACGATAAGAAAAACAATAATATATGACAAAATATGTATATAATATTTTGAAAGATGATCAAATTAGAGATGACTAACAATATTTTTCCTGTTATACTTCAGTTATTTAATAAATTTTTATTATTTCCAAATTTTGATATAAATTTGACGATTGATTGCTTAATTTTATTGTTTTAACTTAATTTTCTTATTTTAGTCCTAAAGAAATCGGATCTATGTACATGCATACAAGTAGATTTGACAATGACATGTCAAGTCTACTGTGGATTGTAGCTTGTACAGTTGACATACTGAGTAGATACTAGATATACTCAGCGCTATCAACTGCTTATGTATGCGTTATGTCAAACAGAATAATTTGTAATCACCATAGTAAATTGTTATTTTTTTAACACATGCTTCGAGTGCTATTTTCCCGTACAATAGATAAGTAAAATTAAATAGTCTAGCTTCAAATTATAAAAGAGTGATGACTAGTGAAATGCGCTAATTTTGGGAAAACCTCACTGGTTTATATCAACTACTTCTGTCGGCCGTACCGTGAAGTATATTATAAAATAAAATAAAATGGCAAATTCTGTAAACATATCAATAGAAGCACCCATAGAAAATCAAATACAAGAAATTACTTACGATGGCCAAGAAATTTATCAAGCGTAAGTATGATAATGTAACATTTGTTTTCGTATTTCATATTCTTTTGAACATCAAACATTCAATAATATTATATTTTTGTGTAGTCCTCTTTCTATGTCTGAAAACCTGGCAAGATTAGCACAGAAAATAGATTTTTCTAAAACTGATGACGAATTCTGCAACATAAAGAAAGAAGGTGAGAATGGTTCTGAAGTTAAGTCGGAGGAAGACAAAGAACCTGGCTATCAGTCCAGTCTATGGCCTTGGGATTCTGTTAGAAATAAATTGAGGAACGCTCTCACTGAAGTTTCTGTGCTCGCTGATGTGTTGAGCATTGCTAAGGAAAAGAGATATATGGTAAGTATCAGCTTTCAACTATATATTACACAAATTTAACACTTGTTTAAAATTTAAAACTAACAAAATGTTCAATTCTCATTAGAGAATATATTATGGATGATCTAATGTAAAGCACAGTTTTGTCTGTGAAACCAAATTTACACTCTATTTAAGACATAAAATAAAATTTCCTCATAATATTTAATTACAGGTAAATGTTTGTAACTGACATAAAAATCGAAATATTTGTAAAAATATACCAAATCATGACCTTAAAAACACTTTGATATAAAAAAATAAGTCAGTAGAATAAGTACCATTAAGATTATTGTGTATTAAAACATACTTACATACAACTTTAATGTCAGCTTATCAAAAACACTGCAAGTTCAAAACCCTCTCGGCGTTTGCTGAACTTTAGGAATTTTTTAGGTATATTTAAACAATTTTATGTAAATTGATTATCAAATTATTGCAGTATAGGCAAAATGTCATAAGAATAATTCATTGCTGCACTATTATATTGTAATAATATCATATAAAAGGGTTTTATTCTCACATTTTTAGAAAATATATCCTAATATTACAGGTACTAGATCCAATTCAGGCCGACCCAATTGAAAGCCGTCCGATGGTTCAAGTGTATGGTCGTAAGAAAGCGTTATCCGCTGCCGGGGCTGTGCTGCTCAATGGTGTGGAGAGACTGAGAGCCAGTGAGACTATGAGGATGACTCGCAACATGCCAGACTTCCACATAGACTTACTGAGACTCAGACAGAACTGGAGACTCAAGAAGGTGTCCAACACTATCGTCGGAGACTTGAGTTATAGGACCGCTGGCTCTAAGTTCAGTCAAACCGGTGTTTTTGAGGTTTGTATGAGAGTTTGTTTAATTAAAGCTGAAATTTTTATATTATAGGAATGTTAATGAAGGTAGTTGAGTTATTATTGTTGATGGTGTGATGATTAGGATGTTGTAAAATTTGGTTTTTATTTACATATTTTTATGATTATTTAAGTTAAGAAAATGTAATTTTAAAATTTTTTGAAAGTTACAATGATTTCACAAGTAAGACAATTAGGAGGGGTGAAAAAGCGCACAAATAAATGAATATTAAAATATAAGAACAGAAAATAAAAGGACTTATTAAAATTTCATTGATATACAAATATTTAAAGAGTTAATTATTCCGTACAGGTGACTAAGGCTCCCGAGGAACAGATTGCAGCCGCTATGAACGCCCCGGGGGCTGCGCCCTCCGCACTTCGTGTCACCGTGCCGCCTGAACTACAAGGAGTAGCCTTCATATCCGTCCGATGCCAAAAAGGTACGCTTAGTTTCAATTTGACAACCTTAATACAAGTTTTCATCGACAGAACACATAGTATTCAGTTTTCAAGTTAACTATGATGAAAACTGGGAATACTTTGTATTTAGTTTAACATGATTTTGATAAAGAACACACAAAGTTTATTTAGAGTCTATCAATAATACTTTCAAACAACAACAAGTTTATATTCTATTATAGTCTTGATGGTTTTTAAAAAAGAATTCATCTGCATTTCTCAGCCAATTTCATTTTTATACGGACGTTTTGTTCGCAATAAATTTAAATGATAATATGACAGAAAATAGTCCGTTATAATAAAATTATTAAATCTCAACCTAATATCATCGGGAATAGTGCAAATCCGCGTAACTGCCATTGGATAATTCCGCGTATCTACATTAAAAGCGGATCATTAACGACTTTTAAGGTATTTTTTAACAATTAGCAATAAATTAAACACTAAATAATTACTAATTGTGAAAAAAATACCTTAAAACTCTTTAATGTACAAAATATTTCAGCTTAAACTTTCTTCTGATCATCTTCCAATGTAGATACTCGGAATTATCCAATGGTAGTTAAGCGGATTTGCATTATCCCCTACCATATACTTTCCCCATCTAACAATACGGACTTAGTCACATACAAACAATCTTCTTCAGAGCAAGAGGACGTGGTAACAGCTACCCTCAATTCATCTGCGCTGAACTGTCCCGGCTCGCTGCCCGGGGACGGCGCCGAGCTGCATTGGCAGCAGAAGCTTGAAGCAGCTCAAAACGTGCTGTACTGTAAGGAGCTGTTCGCCAGACTAGCAGCAGAAGCGGTACAGCTTGACGCGAGCATACCACATATAGTGGTTGGCAATAGGATCATGTTGACCGTTAGTATTATAAATGATATTGTATATAACCTAAAAAGAGCTTTAAGATCTGCAACTTAAGAGACAAAAAAAATTATTATAACAGCATTTTCATAAGAAAAATGGGCGTTATGTAGAGACCTGGGGGGTGATTTCTAATTTCTGTTAGTTAAGTTATAGTGATGAGATCTAAAACTTTCGTGAATATTCATTTAAATGAAAGTAATATTTTGGAATTACTACGCGTATTTTATTATTTTGAAAACTACTTACTCCCGACGGTTCGATTACTTTGCAGCAACTGAACCGAACCAAAACGTCGGGAGTAAGTATTTTTTTCTAACCAATTTTTTTACGCGTAGTAATCTGAATATATTAATCTCATTTAAGTCATAGTGGTTTTTCAACACACCAAAAAGGGAGACTAAATAATTCATTCTCAAAGCGGGCAGGAGACGAAATAAGTTTGGGAACCACTGCCTTAAAATAATCCAAAGCTTACAATCGAATTGAAATATATAGTATAGAAACAATAGTCATTGACACCATTTAGATTTTACCAAACTTTTACTCGGATTTTACTAAATATTACTTAAAACTTAATTTGAAAAGTACCTAGAACGTGTTTTTCCGAAAATTGCAGCTTCAATACCTGTTTGCTTCCAAGAATTTCTCGTTTAATTTTTTCTATTTGATGTTTTATTATAATAATGATTAATGAAAATCAAACTAAATGTAGATTTCAAATGAATCCTCATAACATTTTTTTCTTTCATTGTCCATGACTGCAAATAACCCAGGTTGTGTGATATAATGTATGTTTTGTTTATGAATACAATGTATGATTTATTTTGATCCAGATCCTGCCCAGCATACAATTGATGATCGGTCTGTGTCACAACAACGGCCAAAATAATAACAACACGGAAGGCACCAAGGTATCATATATTAATTAAATACACTATTTCAATACTTCATGTGTTCAAGTTCTCATGTGGCATTAAAAATAGTGAAAGGCCATAGAATGCCATCATAAGTTTCAGCTTACAAGTGTTAAAATACCACAAGTATTTAAACATTTTACATGATGCAGTGTACTGTGTGTTATACTGCATTATACTGCTACCGCATTAAACTGCATTGTTATGATGACGTTAACAAATTGTTATTTGATATTGTTGCCTTCCTAGAAGAAAGTTATCATATGGTCATATCTCAGAAGGAAGAGACAAAAGCAAGCTAACAATTAATTTGTATACAAGCTCCTTTTAATAAACTAGCTGCGCCCCGCTGTGTTACCCGCGGATTTCCGGGTTATAAAGTAGCCTATGCGTTATTCCTGGATGTCAACTTCCTTTATACAAAATTTTATCAAAATCCGTTCAGCCGTTTGATCGTGAAGAAGTAACAAACATACACACACACAAACTTTCGCAATTATACTATTAGTAGGATAATCGTCATCAGCCTATCAGCGCCCACTGCTGAGCAAGGCCTCTTTTTCACATGGAGAAGGTTTGAGAATTAATCACCACGCTTGCTCAAAACGGGATGGTGATTTCAAATTTATAATTGTGAAACTATAAGTCCAGGTTTCCTCACGACGTTTTCGTTCACCGTATGTCAGTGGTGTCTAAATACTCTCAGAAAAATCACATTGGTACTTGCCAGGTTTGAACCTGCGTCATCGGCAACGAGAGGCGAGCCCTTTAACCACTAGGCCACCACTGACTCTCACACACACACTCACAAACTTTCGCAATTGTAATATTAGTAGGATTAGTATACAAGTGTAATGTCTTCGGTCTGTCAGTCCCAGGGGTCGTACGTGAAGGCGGAGCACGACCACGTGTTGGAGCACTCTCTACATCAGCTGTTGAGGGCGGTCCATCACTCCAATACGCACCATCCCTTCCCACACCCGGCCACCGGGCCTCTGGGACCATCTAAGAGGAGGTCATTGGCCGGTATGACGTCACACGCACACAGACACACAGAGACAGACACAAACAGACACAAACACAAATACACACACGCACACAGACACACACACGTTAATTAATTCCATTGCATCCAAAATTGATAAAACTTTATATATATACTAGAAGACCCGGCGCACTTCGTATAGCCCTATAATCAAGAAATATCGGGTACGTTTTTTATTTATATTTTTGGAGTTCACCTATTAAAGCCATAAATCTCCGTGTTTTGAAGTGCGACAGAATGATATAAAGATTTTATATTGAAACAAATTATAATATATGTAATTCTAAAACCATACTCAAAGCTGTTTGGCTTTAGGTATTTGTGATATTAGAGAATGTCTAAAGAAAGTGTTGTTAATACTTTAGGTTCTGTTTAATTTATCGGGTCATAATAGCTCCTTTTATAATATTAAATTGAAACTAGTGAAGACAGGTCACATGACTATTTTAAGGGCAGGGTGAACTTAAAAAACTTATTCAATTATATATTTTCTAAATTGGATTAAATTTTTTACGATAAGCCTAACTTGGTAACACCGAAAGCCATGCCTTGGAAATTGACGATCTTTGTGATTATTGTAAAATATTTGAATTTTTATACAAACGTCCCTATTATCTGCCGAGAAATTTCTCGCGATATTCTCTTAATAGAAAGGTTTGTTTGAAAAGATTGTGAACTATTGGTTACTAAGATGAATATAAAATCAAATTATTTGGATACGTCGTTGGTTCTTAGGAAGGATACGTTTAATATTAGGTTGCAGTGGAACTACTGTTCCAGTAAATGGAATATGCACTCAATATATAATGCATACACTCAATAATAGAAAGTAAAATAACCTTCACTTCACTCAACTTGCATCTAAAGATATTTTTTTTTTTCAATAAAAAAAAAGCGAAGTTTTATCTTCTAGTTAACATAACTTTTTCACAATTGATCACGCTCATGCGTTCGAGTGGCACTCATTCACTCTCGCTCTATCTCTTGTTATTCTTTCTTGATATTATCTCTTAGTTCCTCATATTTATTTATTTATTTAATTATATAAAACTGTTAAATAAAACGTTTCGAATGATATTGTTCCAATCAATCAAAATACACTCCTAACACATTTTCTATCTTTTGATCAAACTATTTGCAAGCCAGAGAAATTATTACCACAGAAATGAAAATAAAACCTTAATTCAGCAGTAAAAATACAAACAAGCAAACATTTCCTATAATGTTGTCGCTAGTTCAAGATATAGACACAAGTTAGCGTGATTGCTAGTACCATTTGACTTTAATATAAAAACTTAAGTTAAAATAAGACATAGTTTATAAATTTTAGAATTATTTTAGATACTTTAAGACTTATGTTTATTGTTGGTGGTGGGATTATTATTAAGGGAACGATGGGACTGACATTTAGCTTTGCTGCTAAAAAGTTCCCAAAATAAAATCAGAAAAAATATATATATATATATATATATATATAAACTTATATTGATCATAAAACACATACATACGTACATCTGAGCTGCAATATACAGGGACTAAGAAGAAGGAGAGCAATTTAGTATATTTTACAAAATTGTATATATTTTATCCTCATTAATCCAGGTCCTATGGGCGCGGACCGCTATGAACTGATGGAGATGTCCCGCGAACAGTCACTGTTGGAACAGATCGTACAACAGGCGCAGCACTTCTTTATGAGGAGACGAGGGGAATACGTATTGGATACTATCGCTAAGGAGGTAGATTTCAGTATCGACATACTAATGGACATGCCGTACGCGTATAATCTGCAGTAATTTTTTGGTTTGAAAAGAGTGAGAGAGATGGCCTATGCTTTCGGTCTAGCACTATATCTTTCTCTATTTTGAGAGGGATAAAGATAGACCGAAACTTAGTTTCCTCTCTTTCTTTCGGAGTGCCGCAATTCTCATCTCTAAGGCATGTCCATTAGTGTATATGTCGATGGGTTACAGAATAGCATGTACATCAAAAACTTAGATAAAAAAGTTAAACGTCAGGCTAATGGATTTATGATTGGTTGGTTAAAATACAGCCGTAATCCTTGCAAATGTCGTGTAGAATGGAGGAGACACGATCCGGGATTAACTTTTAAATGATATAAAATTTAAAGTCACAATCAGGAACTTTGTTAGTAGATCTGAAACTAGTCGATTTATAAACTGACAAAATAATGTTTCTAATTTTTCCGTTCATTACAACGAAATGATGTCATATAGTCCATAGTATAAAATAATTGACGGACATTAAATATATATGTAAATAAAATAATAAATTTCAGGCTGGATCGTTACTGATTTTAAATTAATATTTTTTTGTCTATTGATACGCAAATAATGTTTTTTTAATAGTGAATTTCTATTCTAAGTCAAATTTATAACTGTTAGCCAGTTTTTTCATTTTATGCCAATAAACATATTTAGTCCACCGTCTTTGAAGCTTAGACTATTTATGAATTTATGATATTTTGAATTATAGATGTATAATTATTAAGTCTTACGACGATCACATTTCAAGTGTTTTTATAGACACTGGTATTTTGTCTCTTACTTGAAATAAACAGTTTCAATAACTTTTTCCATTACTATAACTTAATATTTGAACATTTTCAAGTAACCACTATATTTCATGTTTTATTATAAAATAAGACCACAAATTATTGCCAACAAAAATTGAATTTTATTTTATTCTAGGTGAAGGATCCTCTCATTGTGTCACACTGGAACGCCCTAAACAGTCCTACACACTCATGCGTTAAAATTAATATTATGGCTTATGGGTATGTACTTCTATTATAAATCTTAATATTAAAATATTATTATGTTTTATTCTGTTTGTATAAATATATTTTTGTCAGGTATGACGCAGTATGTCGAACATCCCTTGTGGTTCATGTTGGAGAAAAAACATTAAAATGCATCTGTAGGGACGGTAAAGTAAGGAATCTCTCGTACGAACTGCAAGAATTAAGGGATCTCATTTTCTGTCAGGTAAATAACATTGAATAATTTTATTGACAAAAAATATTTTAACTCAAATATGTACCTATCAATCTAAAGTTAAGAGTACTCAGAGAAACTCAACTCCAAAAACCATAATATTATAACCTCAAGTATAAAATTTATAAATAACGTGCGCCGTTTGTTTCTCATGTTTTTATACATCTTATATTATCAATGTGATGTTTTTTCTGTATGTTGGTGTTCAACGAAGAATGTAATAATATTAAGTTTTAAAACACTGATAGTACGTAACACCCCCTTTACACGATAGTTAAACATTTTAAAATTTAATACAAAAAAATACAAATCATTTTTATCAATCACTTTCATTGTAAGAACTTTATGCATAACATGCTCTTATTTTTTACGGAAATATACATGTATTCTCTTTTGGGTAGAGTTTTGTTTACGTTCTTATAAAATACCTTCATAACACCTAACACTATTTTTAATCGTTTGACACACAGTCAAGACACGGTCATCATTATTGTCTATACTGTACAATATGTCCAAACTGGAATAAATTTTTGAAATTCGCGTTAGGTTAGGTTAGTGTATAGAAACTAAAGTGTATGTAAACGAAAGCCAGTAATGTTTCCAGATCTATCAGCATCAGATGACAGGCGTGCAGGCGGTCGGTCGTTGTATGGGCTGGCAGCTGCTGGCCAGCTCCTCACACTTGGGAGCCGGACCTGTTGAACCACTCGCTAATGCATCGTCATGCTTACTAGCATCTCCCAATGGTATGTATATTAATCGCTTAACATAATATGTATTATATTTAAATATATTATACTTGTTTTAAAAGTTCAATACTATGATTGTATTTGATTTATTTAGCAATGCAAATCTTAATGGCAGTTCTAACTGTACATGATTTTTTTTCTTGATATATCCAAATATCTTCTATTTCAATATTTGTGTAAATGTGTACTACATAATAGAACAAAAATATATTAGTGGTATTTAATCCTTGTTCTGATTCAATAAGGACATTATCTTAAAAATCATTATCTATAATAATAATAGATTTTTGTTAGTATATTTGGAATGACTATCTTTCAATGCCAGTATCATTTAGAATTAGACTCAAATGTACATTTAAGTATTAAATGTTATAAAATTTAAGCCATTTGTGAAATATTGTTAATTTCCAAATATCGGTACTAAATTGATTCTATCAATGAATTGGTCTTCACACAATATAGTAACATTTTATTTCTCACACCATTCTAAAACCATTTATCATGGCAGACTAATGAAATTCTTCTTTGTGTTATTACACAAAAATGAGGCCATGACTCAAATTAGACTTCCCTATTCATTTCAACAGCACTTTTTAGAACAATAGAATTCATTATGACGGTATTTTATCAAATACCAGTGAACATTTGTTGACTTATCCAAATATCTTTAATTAAAAGTATGTTATCATAGTTTTAGTACCTAAATAAACAATGATATAATTGTTTTGTGTAAATATAAATAATATTATTTTAATTGAAATATTTAATGTCTTATATTTCTTGCAGGTGATAGAATGATCGCTATTAGGTGTGAACCATCGGTCGGAATCCAAGTGTTTATAGCACAATCGCCAAAAAAAGACTTCTTTGTTAGTGAATTAGTTCAAGACAAGAAATGGGAAAACCTCGGCGGTGCCTTCAAGGAAGTTAAATTAGAGAAGATGGAAGGCAAAAACTTCCTAAACAAAATGGAATTACTAATGGCCTGCTTGAGCAGCCCTTCATAGAATATATGTAATAATAATTATTGAGTAATTAAAACAAAAACATTTCGACGTAGTTGTTTTTTTTATTTATACATAAGGAAACTTAGCCCATAACATGCCTTAGGTTAAATGTTAAAGATACTGAAGATTGTTCGACGATTAAGCTTGATGTAGACTCGGCATAGAAATTATTCAGAGGAACTGAAACAGATACAAACAGGTCAATAATATATTCTACATTATAATGACAAAAGAAATACTTGTGTATAAGGATGAAGAATCAAACATTTCTTTAGTTGAATATTACCAAAAAATAATAATAATTTTAGCATGTGATGATATTTCAACTACTAATTTATTATAAGGACTTTAAAAGTTAGTTCAAATTACTATGACATCAGTCTTAGACTTTAAAAAGGAGCAATATATATTTCACTGTCAATACTATATCAAATACTTAGCTTGATCGAACCTTGTGAGTTATTAGAACAAAAAAATCATATTTATTAAGAAAATCAATATTTGAGTGAAGTAAATTAAACCATGAACTGCCAGTTGTAATTTTAGTACCAAAAGTTTTAGTTTTATTTATTAGTAATAACAAAGTTTATTTTTTAAGAAACTTGTCACTCTCAAAATTGTAAGAATTGTTACTGAATGTTAACCAACTCAAAGTTCATCGGGCTCATCTATCATTTTTATTGTAAGCTTCAACATTTAAAAACAAGTATGTGGATCACAAGATTCAATTCAACCAGCAAACATAAAAGTAATGACTCACCTCTAATTCCTAAGACATCAACTTCACGAGGAATCATACTATCAATAAACCCCCAGTATTAAGTAGACATTGAATTTTTAACACTTGGAAGGCTTCAGATTACAATAACACTAAACCTAACTATTAACTAAAATTAAATTAAAATCGAGAGAGTGGTGACCTAGATCTGAAGTTGCCGCCGCCGCCGCCGTTTCCTGAGCCGTAGCCGCTACCCTGGTTGTTGCGTTTGAAAGGTATCCGGCCTTCGCCCCCGAAGCCCCCGGACCTAAACCCGCCCGAGCCGCCGAACGGGCGCCCTCGGAAGTTACCGCCTCGGCCGCCCCTGAAGTTACCACCGCCGCGACGCGGACCATCACGTTTTCTCGACAATTCTACTTTTAATGTCGCGCCTAACATCTCGAAGCCGTTCATTGCACTACAGGCATCCTCCGCCTCTTGCATGTTCTCAAATTCAATGAAAGCAAAACCTGGGGGGTTAAGTGCGACCCACACGGAATTTAATTTGCCATATTTATCGAATTCTCTTTCCAAATCCTCCTTTTTGATACCCTCCACGAGTCCGCCGACGTACACGCGTGTTCCTCCGGAGCTCATGGTGATATTTGCTACAATTAAATAAAAAACTTAACCACGAACCAAATTTGTCGGCGGCGAAATAGATAAATACAATGAACTAAACAAGATGTCGTCACATCAATAATGATGCCACGACATCCGACATCATTAATTTTTGAATTCTGGCTAATAAATGACTGTACTTACTTGTTTTATGAAGTAGTTACACGTTAATCTAAACTAAAACTATATGTTAATTTTTATTTTATGATATTAATATAAAATCTATTTTTATTTTAGTCAAATATGAAAAACGGATCAATGAAGTTGATGACTGAATGGTAAAGAAAGAACGAACAAAACTGAACTGATATCAATTCTAAATTGTTGCCAGAATAAAACATTCTTAGTAAAATATTTAATCATACTTTTTAGTTTTTTACCAATTTAATTAAAAAATAAAAAATAAGATTTAGTTTCAAATAAAACCTTGTATATTAATATTTATAACATATTCTAAATGAGTGAGTGAATGATTATCAGTGAGTGGAAGAGATTTGAGAAAGGTTGGCGAGTGAGTGAACATTAAGAGTTCAGTATAAAGTATAAGTGGAGGGGAGGAAGTTCTACGTTAGTGTACATGTGAGGAAAGAGGAAGGGCTGAGAGGAGGGAAGTCCAACTTCACCGTTCACGTACAAAACCGGCCAAACTACTTTATTCAACGGTCGCGCCGCGGCGCGTGTTTTAGCTTGCTTCCCTCCCAAGATTCCGACTGCCTTTGTTTTGTTGATATTGTTTTCAACATAAAAAAGAAAATTCCATTTAATTTTATTGACACTATAATTATTTTAAAACGTATTTTCACATAACTTTCATAGCACATATATTGTAGGAGGTATGGTTCCCAAGCGTTGTATACCTGTTCGCTATGTGACTAGGTGTGTTGATGGATTGTTTTGAAAACTATTATTAGTGAAATGGATTATTGTTTAAAAAATTAACATGTACAAAAAGATGGGGGTGCAAAAACGACATAGTCAATTCAGTGATACAAAATATAAGTGGCGGACGGTGTTTTTAGTGCTGTGTTTCGTAAACTGTGATGGTCAGGAGATAAGAAAGGATGAGATGGATCCGTATATGTTGAATAAGTCATCAGGTCTCACAGAACTATCAGGTGGGGTTGTGACCAGTGGGAGAATCGTTTGGAGGGCTGACAGCAGCCCGTATTTACTCAGAGATGACTTGCTTATTGAGAGAGAGGCCGAGCTGGTTATAGAACCAAGTGTAGAAGTGAAATTCGCTCCCATGATCGGAATCACGGTTCGTGGAAAACTGACGGCTGTTGTGAGTAAATTTGCAATACCTTATTTCAAAGATATTTTTAATATAATAGTAACAAGGATACGAAATATTTATGCAAATGAGATTCCAATAAGAAGTATTTTTTGTATACATTTATGATTGTAATTTGAAAAAAAGACATTTCACGCATTTAGAAACCTATAATAAAAAAAGTACTTTCGTAAAGTAAGTCGCATTGTCCCTTTGATAACAAATGATAAACGCTTTTGATAAGGGCACGTACTTGCCCTGATAATGATATCAAAATCGAACAGTATTGATTTAGTCACCTGTTGCTTTAATGTAAATATATGAAGCGAGCAAATAATGTTATTCTCTAAAAGGTAGCAAATATTTGCGAAATGACTATCGCAAAATATTTTTGAATAAAATTTAAATACGTGGAGGTCTTTTTAGATAGATACCAAGGCAAACAGGAGGCTCAGTCACCTTTAATAATTAATGTCTTTCAACCTACGTATGTTAAATGAATCATATTCGGCTCTTATACCTAATATAGGAACAGATGTCCGGACACATCGGCTGTACAGCTTGACCTTTGCTATAGCGGCTCATTAAATTAGATTAAAAATCTCGTTGACATCGCATCCTTAGAAGATTTAATTGTTAATGACTAAGGTTAAAAAAATTACAATAGTAAAGATAACTGCAGTTAAAAGTAACATTTTTTTAATTTAAAGTATGTATGTTATGATTTACATATTGTTTAATTTATTTTACGTTTTAAAATTTTTCGCGCGTCTCCGCCATTATGTTTTTCGGTTATCCTTACACTTTTTATATTTTTGTCTGTATAATTTGAACAATGAAAATATGAATTAAAAACTATTTCATATATGCTAAATTTCATTATAGTTTACTAAGTTTCTATTATTGGATATATTAAATATTAAATACATTCCCACGAATTTCCATTTTAAAATATATATATATATATATTATATATAAGTTGCATACATTTGGAGTGAAGATAATCACAATCTCTTTCAGATACTTTAATTCATAGCTCTATGAACTAAATCGAGTGTAAAATCGGTGTAAATAGTAATGATATAATAATTATATTTTCAA
This sequence comes from Danaus chrysippus, assembly GCA_916720795.1. Lineage (NCBI taxonomy): Eukaryota > Metazoa > Arthropoda > Insecta > Lepidoptera > Nymphalidae > Danaus > Danaus chrysippus. The sequence goes on along the minus strand of CAKASE010000077.1, from coordinate 2,890,098 downwards.
CGAATAATGTCGATCGTAAAAGCGAAAGTAGGTACTTGATTTTGACTCCCACGCTACATACATGATACATACATAATATAGTTCACATAATAGAAAATAATAACCTATTATTTGTAAACCTTCTTGCATGAACGAAGTGAATACTAAAAAATACGTCAACGAATTCATTTCCAATGCATAAAAAATGGTTTCCACCCCAAAAGAATGCTTTCACTATTAGTGGGGTGAGTTTTAAAGAACCTGTTTGTTAGCAACTGTGTTTACAAAAAAAACATCACGTAGTGTGTGCGTTGAACTATAACAGGTTGATTTAAGGTAATAATAATACTTTTACTTTTAAAGATATTTTTTTATGTACCAGTACTATTTGACGTAAAAAAATACTAAAATAATATTTATGTCAGAAGGATGTTATAGATATTTTTGTTAATGTAACGGTTTTTATCGCATCAAACTCTAATGTTTATTGTTTAATTAGGAACGCCGCTATCAAAATCGTGTCAAGATCTGTAAACAATGATAACTTCGACGTGGAAACTGTTTCGGTTTGAATTTTAACGGTTTTCTGTTATCGAAATATATTTAAACTTCAAACACCAAAGTTTTGAGCTCATAGGAAGACAAAGAAGTTACATAAAGTAATAATTCGTTACTTTTTTAAAGCTACGTAGCTGTATTTTGAAACAATACGGCGTACTTCCTTAGAATTCCTATTAATAATAATCTGTCCCAAATGCTAAGTCAAGCATACACTTGACGCTTGGCTTTACGAGTTGCCAGCCTTTGTAGCGTCCTTATAATATTGACCGGTTATTGCATAATAAAAAAATATTACAGAGAAATATAGAGTGGCATGTAACTTTTAAAATGTTGAGATAATTTACTATTAAATATTAATATATGTATTCATAGAAATGTTATTCTGTTTTTAATGAAGGTAAGTATAAGCCGTTTTATTTTTAATTATAAAGCATAATTTGATGGCTGTCGCCTTGATACATATATACACATATTTATGTAAAGAAAAAAAAACAATTCTTTATACATTAATTATGATTTTTATTATATAAAATTTAAATCTTTGACATTTTAAACTCTTTATAAAAAAAAAGGTGACTTGTGAGTTTAACTTTACTACATTAGTGTATTTTAACCGATGGTTCTAAGAAAGCCGTCCTTGGTAGTGTGTTTCGAGCTGTTAGTTAGTTTGTTGTTAATCATTACAGAATCGAGTCAAATGATATCGGTCAATCGATACTTCTATAAATAGTTGGCGTGCCAGTTAACCGTTAAGCGTGATTCCTTGCTGCGGTTGGTAAACGAATCGCGACCTACTAAAATCTCCCCGGTTTGCTCTTAAAAGTTAAAGTATGCTTACTTGACTTAAATTTAAATGTGGGGTACATTTGGGTTTGATGTGTTTGTATCCCAAGTATACATTTTTATTATAATGAATAAAAATTTTTTAATATTATAAAGCTTGCGTCAATGTTAAGTGTAGGTAATACAGATTGTAGGTACCAAAGTACGGTATTTTTGTGAAAGTTTTTAATGATTGACAAGGATTTGTATGAAACTGTACAAAAGTATGTATCACAATCGCTACTTTACTAATATTGTAAATGCGAAAGTAACTTTGTCTGTCTGTTGCGTTTTCAAAACCAAATAACAAACCGATTTTGATTAATTTAAGTGTAAAGATAAATGGGCTCTAGAGAAGGACATGATCCTGAAACTACACATGAGCAATAATGAAGTGCAGTTTGGGTTCAGTGGCCGTAGTGGCAAAGAACAAATTTGATGTTCACGCGGACGGAGTTATAGGCAAAAGCTATTTACATTTAAACTATGTTTTGTTTTAAAATTCAACATATGTCCTTCGAAAATATTTCTAACAGTTTTATAACGCAGGTGCTATAAACGACAGATGGCGCTAGCCGCTGATTACCATAATATATTTTTTTACTTATTATTTCTATCATCTTCATTCTTCGATACAGATAAAGTCGCGAGCTAAACCTAGTCTTCTATAAAAGATACAAATGATGTTAATTTTAAACACATGTAGTATAGGTATGTTTGTGTAGTGTGTCACGCTTCATATGACTCAGTGTGATTCACTGAGAGTGAAACTGTTGTAATGTGAAAACGTTATCAGAACAGGTGGAGAAGTGGGGGGAGGGGAGGGGGGGGTAAATATGAAGAGCAAAAGAAAAAAGATATACCGTTCTTAAATTATATAGATATATACTAGAAGACCCGGCGAACTTCGTATCGCCCTATAATCAAGAAATATCTATTACGTTTTTTTATTTGTATTTTTGGAGTTTACCTATTATAGCCATAAATCTCCGTGTTGTGAATGATTGACATTAGTTAGTTGTCAGATCTAATGTCAAAAAAAACCGTTTGTATCAACAACTACTAATAAATTAAAAATTAATCAAAAAAACATTGTCCAGCGGACAAAATTGTGAATCTAAACCATTCCCAGATTCCATTGAACACACAAAAGATTTCATAAAAATCGGTCCAGTCGTTTGAGGGAAGTTCAGTGACATACACACTCACAGAAGAATTATATATATAAAGATAGTAAAGATAAAGACTGAATTGAATCATAAAAGATAATGTGTTTTATGAATTGAAATGCGAGTAATGTTTATGATTTAAAGACATAAGATACCTGTATTCATTCACTTCCTGAACTAATTAGTTAATTTAATCGTATTATTCTTGGTAATTTGTGCAAGCGGTTTTACGTGTAGCGTTACAAGGTCACATATGTTTTGCATATACAAATTTACTAATACGAAGCCGACATAGTTGTAGTTGGATTGAGTTTCAGTAATTTAGGTTAAAGCCTATATTTATTACTACATTAGGTGTTTTATATATTTACTGTATCAGATTTTACTGCAACATACTAAGATATAACTAGTTCTAATAGTTACTGAAAATAAGACCTTAGTAAGAATCAAAAAATGTTTGAGTGTTTCCCAAATGATTATAGGATATTTTTCTGTTAGGGACTTGGTTTACTTGACGAGAAGAATAAATGAAAAATGACTGAAGTCTTAATAAAATATTATACAGTTATATTAAATATGTGTATTATTATTAACATTTGACTCTAATTCAATTTTTTTAAAACTAATACTTAAGTTTTTTTAACTAATGTATAATATTCGTTTAGATTTTTGTTTTTTCTGAAAAAAATCGATCAAACAGACGTTACCGTCTCTAAGTATCGCACGATTTAGAAAACTGTTGAGCTCAAGAATTCGCGATCTCGCTCAGAGGTCAATGAACCCATTGTTGGACTGTCACGATTTGAAATGCAGAAGAGCAATGGAAATGCTCTAATGTTAATAAATATTATATTAACGTTACCTTTGGTAAGAGTTATCATATATTTTAGCTTTAAAAGATTTTTATCTACGTAAATATAGTGTTATTAAAGTTTTTCAAGATAAATCATTATACATTCTTATCTAAAAATAGTGTAATGACTTTATTTAATATCTTTATATTTAACTTTTAAGAAATAGCAACTATTCCAAGCACTTTATACTCACTAATGTGTATTTTCTTTGCTACTATGTCAAATAACGCATGTAAAGTCGCGGTAATCAGCTTGTATAAAGAACATGTACACTTGTATAGAGAACGCTATAAAGACAAATCCATATCCAATTTGATTTTTATATATTTTTTAATAAATTACATTCAAAACAATAAATTATTATGACCTCATTCTCGAGATTATTACAACAGGTTGAAGGTAAGTTACAACGGGCGTGTTAAATTTTGTTGCGGGTAAATTATCACATTACTTAAATTTCATTATAAAAATCTTTCTCTTTTCAACTTGATTTATAGTGGAGTAAATTTAACAGTTGCAAAATATTACATATTTAATACAAAGTTTGCTAATGCTATTAACATTATATAATATGTCACGAAGTTAATATCGTCATATTACATACAAATAATTTCCCGTTGTTCATTCAATAACCTACCTTAATACTATAGTGCGAAGATTTATTAATGAAAAACTATTAACGGCCCGTACGTAGTTTATCGATCCGAACTCGTAGTAAGCGTACTATTGAGGTACATATTTCTTACGCAAGCCTCACTGCACCGGCGACCTTACAAGCTGCAAGCCACACCACATAAGGTGTGCAGCTTTCGAACTCTTGTAATCATTGAATCTTATATGGCAGTACAAGTTGAAGGTCTGATGAAATAATTTGTTTGAAAAAGATGGTATAAAAGTTGCTAGGCGATATTATATGTATATACATAAACTATAGAATTTTAAGACTAATATTAATAATAAAAAGAAATAGTATAAGTTTGTTCCGTTTAAGTATTTTCTTGTATCTAAAGATTTCTTCGATCTTTCAATAACTTACAATCTCTTTTAGTTATTTATTCTTAGTGCTTGTTTAAATCGTTGTCTTAGTACCGAGAGTTTACACTTTTTCATACACAAATCGTGAGCTACGATATACTAATGTATACTACAAAACAACAATAACTTATCCCTACTATCCTTACTAATATTATAAATGAGAAAGTAACTCTGTCTGTCTGTTTGTTACGCTCTCACGCCTAAACCACTGAACTGATTTTAATGAAATTTGGTACAGAGATAAAGTTGACCTTGAGAAAGAACATAAGATAGTTTTTATCCCAGACTTTTGAAAGGTTCTCTTGGAAACGCGAAATTACTGAACTCTACGCGGGCGAAAGCGGAAAGCTAGTATTTTTATATAAATGAATGAAAAAAAAAGAAACAGTTAATCATAAAGAACTTTTCCATTAATTTACTTGAAAGTCTCCTTCCAAAATTTCACTATTCTTTCAGTATTTCATTTCCGTTCTGTAAGTATTGAATACTTTATTATATAAATGCTGTAACAAATGCATTAGCCACAGAATGCAACCGTCAAACGCCGTTGTTGAGTTGCGTCACCCTTCACTGTGGCTTACATTCTTGTCCATTCTTTCGTGAGCGTATTTAAAACTAACTTCAAGTTATATTGTATTAAATATTCATTAATTAATATTCAAGATTTGACTTACGTTTAAGAGATCGTATGTGCGACCTTCACAACACTATTACTCAAGTAGTAATAATCTCACCAAAAACATGCCTGTTAAAAAGGGGGCCAAGTTCCAATCGGCTAATTGTTTGCCTAAAAAAGGGGTGAAATCCAATCTAATGCCAAGTTTAGATGCACTTTGAAATCGATCATAATCATCTTCATCAACAGCATGATCCACTGGTAAACATTTGCCATTCCCAAGACTCGCCACCACACCCAGTCCTCTGCTTTCCACATCCAGCCACTACCCGCCACCTTATTCACGTCAACGGTCCATCTGGCCGAAATTCACTTTACCATACACCCAACTTAAAATATGGTATAGTTGTGAAAATACGTAGGTGCTTGGTTAAAAATATCTAAAATTATAATACTTCTCAATTTGAACTTGGCAGGTTTTTATCCTGTACGTAACACTTAATTAATTGTATCATTAATTTATTATTTATATAATTATTTATATTTATATAATTTAAATATTATATAATTTAAATAATTAAATTAACCTGCCAAGTTCAAATTAAGAAGTATCAATAAGCAATATCAAAATTAATCCTTTAGCAAGTCAAATCAGTGATCCATTTAATCGTAATCGTAACCATATATAAGATATCAAGACATAAGTGTAGAAAGAAATAGAAAGAAATGACCATCGATTCCTTATCGACTTTCATTCATATATACTGCAGACAAAACAATATCGCGATTCAATTATACCGCTAGCGCCATCTATCGAAAGTAATTTATAACAATAGAAACCTGATTTTTTAGGTAAGCAATATTTAATTAAGTTATACAGTGTGAATTATGTATGCATGACAATATTTTATATCCCTTATATATATATATCAGTTCTTAAGAAGCGCCCCACACTTTTTTCACAATAATATTAATTTAAAAATAAATTAACAAACAATAAATGGTATTTTAGTGAGAAAAAAGCGTGATGAGCTTCATATATCACTTCTTGAGAAGCGCCCCACGCTTTTTTTCAATAATAAGTACCATTTATTGTTTATTTTAAACAATTTAAATTAAATTGATTTCCAAGGTTGTAAAGGTTAAATTAGTTTCCACGCGGTTTCTTTCATCATTGGAACGTGTTTTTTAGTTTTTTTTAAACTATATTTATTTTTTAGTTTCATTTATCACCGATTGATAGATGTACTTATATTATTAATTATTAATATTTCATTATTGTGTATTTTATTGTGCTGAGCTGAGCGCCTATATAAAGGTTTTGATTACCTGTCAGTGAGTCAGTGCCAAAATTAGCTATTTTCACAGGGTCATATTTCAGGATCTACTGAAGCTTTATCTATGAAATTTGGCATACTGCTTTAGTTCTAGTATATGATTACGTAGGTACAATTTTATCTCTGTACTTTCAATAGACACTGAGCTACGGGGGGTCAAAAGTGGGTCGAATTTATTAAAAATTCGATATTTAGAATTGAGGCAACTCACGCTTGACCGATTTCTTAAATTTCTTAATTTTTTGTTAATCTACATATAACACACAACCTGTGTACCAAATTTCATAATGCTAAAACAATGGGAAGTGGCCTAGAGGTTTTGATTACCTGTCAGTGAGTCAGTGCCAAAATTAGCTATTTTCACAGGGTCATATTTCAGGATCTACTGAAGCTTTATCTATGAAATTTGGCATACTGCTTTAGTTCTAGTATATGATTACGTAGGTAAAATTTTGTCTCTGTACTTGCAATAGGCACTGAGCTACATAGGGGTCAAAAGTGGGTCGAAACGGTTCGTGTAAATATAGTGCACGGCATGCGCCGGCCTGTGGAACTTGGCCGGCGCACTACCGTGCGCTTAGATGTATGTAAGAAAAGTTCGTTAATGAAATGAGCTGTTGAATATAAGGACATGTACATATTTATTTTGGTTCATTATTTTGTCTAAAAACTAAGTACAAAACAATTCCTTATCTATTATCTAAAACATAAGATGAGATTTCAGAATATGTAATTTAATTCGGTCCTTTGTTTTGTAACACTATCCTTTTTATGAATGGAGTTAAAAAATATAGTATTTGAAAATCGTAACTGCTTGTTATTAATGAGCGTTAGTTCAAGGATGTTTCAGTTTCGTTATTGTAACGCTAACCAACACCCATGGATTGCAATAGAACACTTAGTTCTTAATGAGACGAAACTGTAAATACGAGCGTTTTAAAGATAGTTTTAACTATTTGATTTTCTATTCATCTTCAATGTAGATAAGTTTAAAGTATATATGTTAACTTTGTATACTAAATCAGTTGTTGCATATGAATATTTAATAATAATAATAATAATAATAAAGCTTTATTTGATTCCACATTCCACATTCTAATTTATAAATTATAAATTTTTATAAACTAGTATAAATAAATTTTACAATTAACGATACAATAATTACCTAACCTAGTATAAATGGTTAAAATTAGTCATTAGTTTAATTCATTATCATTCATTTATTTATTTTATCATTCATTATCTTCAGATTAAATAGATTTATTATTTTTGTCGTGGCTTATGTGGACCCCCTTCGGGTAAAAGCCTCCTCCAAGGACTTCCATCGTTCTTTATGTCTAGCCAAGGATATCCAATTTTTTCCTGCTATCTTTGCCAGTTCATCTGTCCATCTAGCACCTGGGCGGCCTCTATCCCTACGACCTCTAGGACCTTGCCATTTCACCACTCTGATGGTCCACCTATCGTCGTCGTAACGGGCTACGTGTCCCGCCCATCTCCATTTCATTTCTAGCGAGAAAGTTAAAGCGTCGGTTAATTTGGTTTTGTTACGAATGTCCTTGTTTTTTATCTTGTCCCTCAATTTTACACCCAATAAGCTTCTTTCCATTCTTCTTTGTGTAGTTTGTATTTTGTTTCTGGTTTTTAGGTCGAAAATCCAAGTTTGAGAACCGTAGGTAAGACATGGTAAAATCACTGAATCCATAACTATTTTCTTGATTGACGTTGTGAGTTGTGATTTGAGTATTTCTTTATGTGCCCAGTACTTCTTCCAGGTTATTGATATTCTACGATCTATTTCCTCCATGTTTCTATCCTTTCTAAAAGAAATCTGTTTGCCCAGATAAACGTAACTATCTACATAAAAAAAAAAAAAAAAAAAAAAAAAAAAAAAAAAAAAAAAAAAAAAAAAAAAAAAAAAACCCCCTAGAGTTTGTAGATAGCATATGAATATTTACATAATAAATAATCAGTGGTGGCCTAGTGGTTAAAGGCCCGCCTCTCATGCACGAGGGCGCGGGTTCATTGCTGGCAAATACCAATGTGATTTTTCCGAGTAATATGTACTTTTTGAGAGTATTTAGACACCACTGACAGACGGTGAAGGAAAAAATCGTGAGGAAACCTAGACTTATAATTTCATAATTATAAGTTTCAACTTTCAACAACAGCATTCCCAAAGAGTATTGTAGTCAGGCAGGCAGCTGGTCGTAAAAACAATAAGCCAAAACTATTAACAACATGTAAGGCAGACCCTGGCTGAAGCTGGGAAATTGCCAGGAAGGTGAAGAAGGGACCTATTAACCTAGGGATTGAAAATTATATACCAAAACCTATAAAGTACAGAACAAAACATCCTTTACGATATGTGTAGGCTGTAGGTAACAATTAAATATCAACCATAATGTAGCAAGTATTCCATCTTCATTCACGTTTGTGATTTAGATATCACGATCAGATTTGTCGTTAAATGTGACGAACTTGGCATTATAAATGAGTGGATCTATTGTATATGTCACCTAGACTATTTCTTTAGTATGTAATCTTCTATATCATCTATACTAATATTATAAAGCTGAAGAGTTTGTTTGTTTGTTTGTTTGTTTGAAAGCGCTAATCTCCGAAACTACTGGTTCGAATTGAATAATTCTTTTTGTGTTGGATAGTCCAGTTATCGAGGAAGGCTGTAGGCTATATAAAATCACGCTACGACCAATAGGAGCAAAGATATAGTGGTAAATGTGTAAAAAACGGGAGAAGTTATTTCATCTTTGAAGCCTTCCGTTGCGTGCGCCGTGAAAACGGTTCAAGATACACAAAAAATATGTATTAAAGAATAATAGCTCTTTTAATGATCTAAAAAACAGTCCGCGACAGTATATGTCTATCTTTTAAGATTAACTCACAAAAACCGTTTTTATGGTACCTAATTTGGTCGAAATAATTTGTTAAAGTTGTATCAATATAATAATATTAATCTTTATTCAAATAAACAAATAAATATGTTGTTGGTTAAGAGAACTTCATTGTAAATTTAAAAAAAACATAGGTTTTATCCTGAAAAGTCTACGGGAACTCGACCATTCCGAAAACCCCGCAAGAACGGTAACTATGTGGGAAGAACCAAAAATCTGCCGGAAGTCACTATTCCACGCGGACGTAGTCGCGGCAAAAGCTAGTCTATATATATAAAAATGGATTGCTGTTCCTTAGTCTCGCTAAAAATCGAGAAAAGCTGAACGGTTTTATCTTATCTTAGTCTTGAAATGTTCGTGGAGGTTCAGGGAAGGTATAAAAGCTGAAAAAAATTGATTCGTTACTGTGAAAACCATAAAAACAGCCCTTTTCTATGTCCCATACAAAAGTTTTTTTTGACATTAGATTTGACAACTAACTAATATGTCAATCATTCTGTCGCACTTCAAAACACGGAGATTTATGGCTTACAGGTAAATTCCAAAAATATAAATAAAAAAAAGTAATAGATATTTCTTAATTATAGGGCGATACGAAGTTCGCCAGGTCTTCTATTAATATATAAATAAACTTATGTACGAGATAGTATTGAAATACATATCTAAGTATGTACTCGTATATATACATCTCGTCTGGCCCTGATCACGGTTGCTGTAAATTAACCGAAACGTCGGGAGTATGTAGTTTATAGTCATAAATAAAAATCGTGTAGTAACTCCGAAAATATTAGTTTCATTTAAATGAGCACTCGCGAAAATCTTAGATCTCATTATGTATATATGTATCTAAAGATATTAATATGTAATGGTTAAAATAATACATAAAATGTGTATACAGGGTGACTGGTGAATTACTATCGATACTTGAGGACGTGATATTTGACGATCATATATGACCAAATAAAAATTAATATAACATAAATTTTAATAAACTTCTCAGTAAAGTTAAACAAAAGTTATGTAATTAATTACGCATCGTGTGAACACCCTAATTCACCAGTCACCCTGTATAACTTAAATTCTTATAGTATTAATGGATTGGTATGTCCAACGTTATATATCCTATGATGTGTTTTTAAACCCCATATAATCCACACCATAGGACATAGGTAAGTCATTGTACTTGTATGGTGTCACCTGACATGGCCCAACACATGGTGTGATAGCATCGTGTCGCTCTGTTTGTAATCGTAAAAAGCGTGACAATGTCTTTGTTTAAATATAAAAAATGTACAACAAAGCAAGCTCTAATATGTAATAAAAATAATACAGACACCATATTTTTATTATATAATTATTATATGCGATCTCTATGTAGGTGGAAGAAAAGCGTAGTGTACATACTAATGAGATACTTTAATTTAAGCATTTAATGAATGCACATTAACTATATAATAAAATTTAATTAATTTGTTCATAGCTTTTTTATATCATTAAAAAATATTTTTCTGATAACTCTAAAATTTGATTTATTTTAAAAATAAGTTAAACACAAATATTTGACAAATTAACTATTAAGTACATTGAAATGTTTCGAACTGCTAAACTTAGGCTTTACGTACATACTTGTTATTAAGTTGTGTTTCCAAAAATTACTTTATTCATTTTGATTCCAATACAAAGATCGAAGTATTCTAGTCCATTATTGGAATAAAATACAATCGTATCTCATGTTCAGACGAATATAATATATAAATAGTATGTATTGTAGTATGTACAGACAGGATTCTATAGTAAATGGGATGAGATATCCCGGTACTTGTAGATTTAAATACATCTCTTGTATATATGTCTTATATTTTCATGTCTATATTTATATGAATTATAAGCCACTGCTTATAAAATAACTCCTAAATTGAAGTCGAATGGAATTTAACAAATATATTGAGGTCTAAGATTCGCGAGTCTTATTCATTTAAATGAAACTAATATTTTTCTGATATACTACGAGATTTTGTTTTGAATAAAAAACAACATACTCCCGACGTTTCGGCTACTTTAGAGCAAATGTGATCACGGACCGACGAGATGAATGAGACATAGTACATCCGAAAAATATTAGTTTCATTTAAATTTAACAAAATTATTTATTGAGAACATAACGAAATAAATCCATTTATTTTATAGCGCCTAGTTGTATATTTATTAAGGTAAAGCATTCCAGAAGCTTCTATAATGAGTTCAGTTTAAAAATAGAAGAAATTATGTAAAATACGTTAAAATGTTAGTGACGTCATTACGATCAGTATTCTATGGAGGTGTTCCATTGTCTCGGCGGAAGTCGTATGAAACAACATGGCAAATACAAACGGGCATTAATGTGTCCACAGGTGACGCTTTATAATAGTTTGTGTTAATAATGTTATTTTTACCTAAAACATACATATTACATTAAATCTTTGACATCCGTCTGTCACTGAGAAGTTTAAAAATGTAGTAGAACCTAGAAATATGAACTATAGATTAAAAACTAATCTGATATCAATATATTCATGTTTTTAACCTAAGTATATTTTAAATATAGATTCACTGTCTGAATAAACAATTATAAGAAAATGAACCTAAACATATTTTTTACATCGATTCAATGTACTTGTTTCAATATAATATATGAAAATATTTATTTTAATTAATACAATACAAAGAAGTCCGTATAACTTTAAAAACTATGCACAGATAAGAAAAAAACGTAATAGTAGGTTGTGTTTATAATCTGTGTAAATAACTTAAAACTCGTTGACCCCAGTCTACACTGACTCATCACATACTTTCAAAAGCGTCCTTATTTTATCCTTTGATTTCGCTACATCTTACGCTTTGAGTTTGTTTTTTCATCAAAATATCTTAATGGGAACTTGGATCGACTTGTAAAAAGTACGAATACGAAAAATATCCTTTTCTTTATAACTTATTAGTTCTTACTATTTTATGTTCACAAGTGTCAAGTTTAAGTTCGTAAACCTTTTAGTTATTCTATGGAAGTTTCTCGAAATATGCGAAGGTCAGTTTATTTTAATTCAGTATATGACCATTTAATATTCATGAGAGGTTGAACCACTAACGTCGAATAAAATGATTATAATTTTATATAAATATGTAATAAATTAATAATTCGTTGAAAAAAAAGTGATTCTAAAATGAAAAATATCATATATAATATCTTTTCTCTTTATGTCGAGTTAAATATAAATAAAGGTCTTTAGAATCTGAATATACAAAAATGTTAAGTTTTGAATCTCATTTCAAAATCAAAACGAACACAATTGATAATAAACTAAGTACTAATCGTTATAATAATACGTAATTCCGATGCACGAACTCGTCCAAGTATATTTGATATATCATGCCCTTGCACTTCACGCATCGCTTCCTGCCTTTTCACAATTCCCATTGATGTCGTCACGAACAACTAGCCCGTTTTTGGACCCTCATTAGAACAAAATCATTATACAATAATATATTTTTAACTATCGTAGCCTAATAGCGTGTACGTGATAATCCAGTTCCGATATTGTACTATCTGTAAAACTTGTTTTAGGCGATACCTTAATATAAGTACTCGCGTGTGTACAGTTCGTGAAACCAAAAACCTAACGTTTTAAGGTTTCATTCATATTAGTTATCAAATGAACGTAATACGTAAAACGAAATATTGGAATTAATTCTTGACAAACGAAGACTTACTAAGAAGTAAACATATAATCCTTCTCTATATGTTTAATTAATTTTCATTAGTAATTTAAATATAGGTAACAGAAACAAGTTTAAAACAATATTATTTAACTTTATACAACACTATCGCGATACATAAAAGTGCTATTACATTAAAGCGGGGCCGATTCATATCGGTATAAAACGGATGTACGCAACGGAGGTCTGGGTGTTGTTGAACTTGTGATTGTATGAAATACGACACAGAAATATTATATATTTATTTTATTATAGTTTAATAGTTGTTTTAATGTAACGTTTCCAGGGTGAACACGGTAGAGGTATAACATTCACGAGCACAGAAGAGCCACAGAATAAGGCGAATAGTTTGCCGGCCATTCGTCTTGTGGACGGACCCTCTATACTAGCCGGAAGAATTCAACTGTTACATAGGGGACAGTGGAGATCAGTATGCACCAACTCGAGGAAGTAAGTGCACTACAATCTGCGTATTTACTTCAAGACGTCTATATCAATTATTATTAAACAGTACAACTGCCTTCTATTTGGGCGAACAATCTTAGTTACTAAAAATGAATACAAACATTAAATGTAGTCGGAAAAATAATTTAACCGTTGTCATGACCTAACTAACCGAAGCATAACATTAATTTAATTTGCTAAATAACCACAATTTTATTACAGTTGGACCATCAACGACATGGAAACGGCTTGCAGGCAATTAGGGTTCATGGGCGGAACGTTTTACAATTGGATGGATCGACAACCGGGACGACGAGCGAGGCTCTTACTGGAAGAACCCAAGTGTAAAGGAACAGAATACGATCTGTTTCAATGTGATTGGAACTCACGACAACTGGGTTCAGGAGTGTGCGACTATCATCCTGACCTTGGAATACAATGTGAGCCGCATCATGACGATAACGAACTAAAGAATTCAGGTGTCCATTGGAGAGGACTGAGATTCGAAAACGCTGTGTACGAAAGAATACTAACAGCTGAGAACACGCTTTACGTACCCACGTCAATGTCCAGGCTGGTTCATATAACGATCAGAAACGCGGGCCTCGGGAGAGATAATAACGCAACGAGTGCTTTAGACATAATAGGTGTCCCGCCTGTGATGGAAGACATCGCAGTTTCCAACTCCGCCTTCAACGCTATCAATGTGACATCACCGAACGCTCCAATACATATAAACAACTGCACGATACAGAACAATAGAGGTTACGGTGTTTATGTTAATTCGACCTATGGCATGACAAAGATAGAGAACTGCCTGATCAACGACAATGGTGGTGACGGGATCAAATACGTCGTGCATGAACTGAATATTGATGAGAGATTCGACCGCAGCGAAGTTTTCGATCTATGTACGCTCGCCTCCACACCTAGTCAAACATTCCCAATACAGATGTCCATAGAACAATCGAGATACTCCAATATGGAAAGGGATTGCAATCAAAAGTTCTACACGAGACCCGACCACGTTCTTACTCTAAGCTTTTTAAAAATGTTAACGAACCGTAATGACACTGGAGAGATTTTCGTCTACGATGGCCTAACTGCTAGCGATAAACTATTACTAAGGTTCAGCATCAGAAATCACACTCGACCACAAAGTGTTACGTCAACGAGGAACCGAATGTACGTCAGATTCCGTGCTGATACTAGAACAGATATCGTTGGATTCTTGAGATTAACATCAGGGAACAGTAAAACTTACGACTTGAACGTGACAGACACGCTTATATCTGATAACAATGGTAGGGGAGTTGTTATTGAAAATTTGAGGTCCCAGATTCACATCCATAGAACTTCGATATCTAATAATAACCACGTGGCTGGTCTTCAAGTAACAAGCGGTGCTGGCGATGTAAATGTTACTGAGAGTCGAATATCTTTCAATCAAGGTGACGGTGTCAACATAACAGTTACTGGCGGTAATAGGAATATATCCAGAAGTATTATAAGCTCCAACCAGGGTTACGGCGTCGCTGTTTGGCTCAACAACACCCAAGAAACTAAATATGTTTACGTAAACCAAACAACAGTGATCGAATACTCTGAGATATTTAAAAATCTTGATATCGGCATTTTACATGGGAATTTTTGTGGTGATAGCTGGTTAAATGTAACCGGGAACTGGTTTAACTCGAGCGTTGAAAGCACTATAGACGTAGGAACTTGCTGGAAGCTCAATAATCCCGTTAAATTGCTGAATTTACAAATAGGTCATAATAGATTTTATCAAAATCGACGAGTTCCAATAAAAATTCAGCCCGCACTAAATATTCTCGGAAATATTGAATACAACTTCTTCGAACATGGAGATTACGGAGCGATTGCAATCCTTAATAGAATAGAAGGGAAATATTTGGAGGACTTTGAAATATTACCCGCAAGATTTTCAATACAACATAACCACTTCTACGGCAATAGCGGACCTTTCGTAGTCAATCTGGGGCTGTCCTCTTACAGTGATCTTCATTATATTTTGTTTTCAAGGAACTATTTACGAGAAAATAAGATAAGAGAACCATTCGATCTTCCCGAAGGTCTATCTTCAAAACTCACGCCACGGAGTAGAGTTGCCGCTACAATAGTTCTAACATCTAGTAATGTAGATGTGTTTAGAAATATAATAAACAATCCAGAAGCACAGTACGAAATAGGATCACACGTCGAAGATCAAAGTAAAATACTTAATTGTACATATAACTGGCTCGGATATGGAGATGAAGAGAAAGTCAACAATAGACTGTTCCACAGAAAAGATAGATATAATTTAGCTAAAATTATTTATATGCCGTATCTTTTGCACAGCAGTAATCCTGGTGCTACACAAGTTAATTACAATTCTCTATATGTTCCACAATTCAATGTACCCGGTTCGTCTGTAGTCGGTGGTGAAGTAGAAGGCATTGAAATATTAAGACAAGGTGAATACGATGTGGACAAAGACATAAACATCCGGCCGGGTGGTAAACTAATATTACAATCAGGAGTTACATTAAAATTTCCCCCCTCTATTGGCATAATGGTTGCTGGCAAGTTAGACGCGAGGGGCAAACGACCAAACGATATTACCTTCACCTTAAAAGAAGAAGTCGCTATGTCAAACGATAGTATTTACGAGACTGATACAGATGTAGAAATAACTACGCCAGGTTATCAAGAGCCTGTAGTACCTATCAGACTACTAGGCGGTAGAACGCCTTATGAAGGAAGATTGCAAGTTAGAATAGACAGCAAATGGGGCACGATTTGTAACTACAAATGGAATATTGTGAACGCTGCATTAGTGTGTAATCAGCTTGGTCTCGCTCTAAACCCTGATGACTGGTATTTAGAACCAAACGAAATACCAAATGCGGGCACGGCTGAGGATATTATACTATCTAATGTAGAATGTACGGAATTTGACAATGATATAACAAAGTGTAAGGCTGAGACTATTGAAAGTTTCGAAAATTCTTGCACGCATGATAACGATGTCGGTATAAGGTGTTACGAATCAAGTTGGGCTGGAGTCAGATTTAGTGTTATTGCTGAAAGAGCGGATTTACAATACGTAACAATAGAAAAAGCGGGTCTTCTTGATTACTCGTCTAATTTATTTAAGCCTGCCTTGCAAATCGATTTTGCTCGACACAGTCTCGAGAGCGTCAAAGTCATTAATAACTATCATGATGGCTTAGGCATTTTGTACTCCGATCTATATGGTGCTGATGCGATAAACACCGTTCGTAATTCTGAATTCAGCAATAATAGAGGCAGTGGAATTAGTTTCAAGCAATTAGGTTTAAAAGTTTACAGTTCAGTAATAGAAAATAACAATTTGGCTGGAATCTCCCACAATCCTCATATAACAGGACCACAGCAGAGAGAAATTGCTGGGTGGTTTCATTTGGATCCCGGCTTCAATATGGATGAATCAAACTATCATCCAATTATGGTGCCTCAGTACGAAACTGACATTTCTTTGGTGAATGGAGAAACCAGACATATAGTTTTCACTAAACAATTATCAGAAAATATCGTAAAAACCTATAACATCAAATGTAACCCGGGATATGTTCTTGGCTTGCAGCTTTTAAATCCCATACACAACTTCTCAAGTGAGAGCATCTGTATATACGACTCGCAAAACATTAATGAAGCCAGTACTCGATGGTGCCTAGATCGTGATTTGTCTTCATTTCCAACAACAAGTAATACATTTGGAGTCGTGTTAAAATATGAGAGCGGTATGAATGCTTTAGGAGGCGTTGTTCTTGTTGTGAGTACTATTATAGCACCGGTGCAAAATATAAGAAACAAAATAATCAAAGGGCCAGTACCCACCCTCCAAGTTTACAACTCTAAAATTAAGGGAAACACAAAGGGTGTAAAAGCTTTATATTATAATAGATATTTGAATGAACTTGGCGATCATTTCTTGAGGAAAGCTAATGAAACCATTAAATTAATTAATTGTGAAATCGCCCATAATAAGGAGGAAGCTGTATACATCAATACACCATTTTGGGACATACATGAGAGCAATGTCACAGAAATTACAATTATGGTTAATAACAGTTTAATAACGGATAATGGTAAAGGAATATATCATTTCGCGAGAGATCTTAGGAGCTCCAATAATTTATATCACTATGTCATGCAAGATAATACAATAGAAAGAAATAAGTATGGAGGATTTGATGTGTCTTTGCCTTATGTATGGCAATACAATGAGAACTTTACACACTCCATCTATATGAACAACAATACTTGGCGTAATAATCAACAATTCGGTTTTACTATTGATGGACATTTCGCTGAAGTTAATATCACGAAAAATGTATTTACTGAAAATTATTGTAAAGTTGGTCTAATATCGCTGAGAGGAATGGAGAAAAAGATGAGAATTGATGGTAACGTAATAGAAAGAAACAATGGTCAGTACATGATACAGTTTTATATGGACAGTCAAAGTGAAATCATGGGCTTCGTTTACGCAGTATTTGTATTCAATCAAGTTAAAAACAATAGGTTTGTATCGCAAATTAATCGTGGAGCCCTCATTATAAACGCGGATCCCACTTACGTTATAGGATTTAAAGGAGTTCAGAAAGTAAAAGTTAGCAGAAATCTCTTTGGTAGCAATGACTTACAATACACGTTACTTGCGGGTATAAGAACAGCTAAAATCAACAATTTACTTGATGTCACTGAGAACTGGTGGGGCAGTGCCGATGAAAAGGAAATCAGAAAACAAATATTTGATTTCGACGATTGGAACAATCACGCAGTAGCAACATATTTGCCTTATTTACTTACAGATAGCTTCGATTCAAGTGGTTCTGTTACATTCAGTACTGAAAGGGCTATTGATCTAAATGATCTCGGGGGAAGAGTGACTTCAGATCTTACGTTACCTGCTCGCATACAGCCATACTTTATAAATGTAGATATAACAGTCATGCCTGAAGTGACACTTACTATAAGCCCTGGCGTGGTGTTAGAATTCGCCCCTAATGTTGGAATATTAGTATTAGGAACACTTCGAGCCATCGGCCACAGTCAATTACCAATCCTTATGAAACCAATGTCATCCTCATCTAAAGTAGAAACAAATAGAATCGAAAGAGACGTAAGCCAATATTATACAAGCCACCATAAAAATAAGAGACAATTGGAAATGTTAACAATCACAGAATCAATTAGATTGTGCACTGGACGCAATTGTTCCACGAGTGATAACAATCATAAAACAAACAACGAGGGATTCTTAGAATATTATAATAGGACAACATTACAATGGGTTCCGATGTGCGATAACAGATTCACTGAGAGAAACGCCCAAGTGGTTTGTCGTGAATTGGGCTTCGATCCAATAAACGTATTCTTCGCACACGACTATCGAGTAGAGTATCACAGTAATTCCCTTTCACGAATATGGTCATGGCCGGAGCCGCTACAATGTGTGGGAACAGAAGATCGTTACGAAGATTGTCCAATTCGTCTGAACGGTCAACTGTATGGACACAGACATGAATGCAAATGGAACTCGCAATTCGTGTTTATTCATTGCGGCTCCAGAAACTTAAATGAAAACCTAGAATATTGGGGAGGCATAAGATTTACAAATCCAGAATTTGAATATTCGCTGTATGAACATAGGATACACGATCATCACACTCACGAGACGTTGAAGAAGGTCGAAAGTGTTTTGCAACATGTACAAATCATTGGAGCGGGAATATTACATAATGAAAAATCACCGGCACTACAAAGTATTGTTAAAAATCCAGTCATTGAAAACGTTAACATAAGTAAATGCGCACATCATGGGATTAATGTAATATCGCCAACTAATACGATTAATATGATGTTTAATTCTATCAGCGATACCTTAGGAGAAGGTATCAGCGCCATATCATTGAGTGGGGAAGGTCGAGACTCGGAAGAATCTAGTTTCACACCTTTGAAAGATTTAAATCTACCGTACCACCTATTTTCTCTTATAGATATATGTGACAGTACGAAGGTAGTAACCGTCGAAGAAAGGGTGCTCTTATACTATAAATACGATAATAATCCAGTAAATTGTGTGAAGATTTTCAAAAGTATGTATAGAGTAAAACCGTTTGGATTCAGGCTGCTGCAATTTAATTTATTTAACCACACTCTCAACTACGGAAAACGGGATTCTTTGACACTTTACGATGGAGACATTTACAACATAACAGCTCCCCAAATAGCATACCTTGAGAATGGATCGCCAGATGAAAAGAAACTGTTCAAAACAGAAGGTTCCAGTTTGAGTGTTAAGTTGTTTGCTAACGGTGCTTCATCTGTTCATGGATTTATTGCAGAAATCGTAACTCTGCCTATTTCTGCCATTGGATTAAGTAAGTTTTCTCATGCCAACAGTTTTATGACTTAAATTATATAAAGATGATTACAATAAACCGTTTTTATTTCAGGTCGCGACGTCCAACATAACATATCGAACAGTGAATTAATCAACAATCGTGATGGGGCCATTACTTACCAATCTGTAGGAGAAGTGAATCCTTTAGTGGCTATAACCAGGAATGACATTACCCAAAACTGTCTCAAGCTTTACGGAAACTTCACAACGTGTCAGGCAGCCGTGACGGTTGACGTTCAGAATACGCAGACATTAGTGTTCAGGGTAAGTTAGTAATTAAACCATAAACACTACAAAAAACCGTTCATTTAAGTGTAATTTTAAAAGCCCTTAAACCTACACCTGGATCGCAAGTCCCAGGCACTGTTGAAGCTCCTACCAGCAACGCGATAGACCCGGCACCCGCATGGTGAATACATCGAATGCTGAGAACTTTCGTCGTTTGTCGAATATCGAGGAACTGTTGAATTAAATAACTAATATCCTTTCCTAAAATAAAAAATAATTTACTCTTAATGACAATGCATTATTTTTGCAGCGATTTCAGCTCTCATGTTTCCTCAGTTAGAACCTAATATAATTCTTTTTGGGACCACTTTAAGACCTACTAATAATAATATCCTTTATTTCAGAACAATTTAATTCGTAATAACGTCGGTGGTCTCCTTGTGATAGCTGATTCCCGCGGGTCAGCGACCTCGCTCCGCGGCTGGATACATAATAATTTGTTTCTAGCTAACCACGACAGACCTGCGCTACAAGTTGAAGGTACATTCACAAATATTTATGACGTAATAAATCAACTTTAATATATGGTTAAGAAAAGCTTCATGTAAATCGCTTCGTTTTTTTATATACAAGATTCATTTAAATAGAAAATCAGATTTTAAGATTTTTTTAAGAATGACGTGAATTTTTATAAATATTAGAATCATAAATCAGTAAGTGTAAAATGATGTAAAACTATATACGACTATAGCATGGTGATTAATGCTCAAACCTTCTCCATGTGAGAAGAGGCCTTTGCTCAGAAATGGGCTCTGATAGGCTGATGACGATGACGTTGAAAAACGACTAGCAAAGAAAGCCCATAAAAACTTTAAAGTCATTAAAAATGGTCTATGTTAACCCAATATTCAGGGGCCATCTGAAAATCAGTGCTGTGCATTAGCACAGCTTATACTGAGATGAACCCCTTGCTCCTACACTGTGTTCTTTAAATTTCATTATTTTCTTCTGTATAATCTATGTAATGTTTGTGTGTAGCTAATAAATGGTTAAAAATTACCCAAAATAAATGATGATGATGATGATATTCCAGGTCGCCAGTCATCACCCTACCAAGAAGTGACCATCTATCGCAACTACTTCACTCAGAACCTAGCAGTGTACCGCGACGTGATCGTTCTACATCAAGTAGTGTCCAATTTCAGCCACAATTACGTACATCACAACACTGGTCTCAGAATACTTCACGTGTCTGGCTTCCACAAGGTCCGCCTGCCTATATACCAGACAACGTCGCACAACGGATTCTACAAGTACGATATACACATATATAGAAATGTATATTACTTTAATACTTCGAAAAAAAGATCAGCTATGAGATTGTACTTAAAGATGAAGTTAGAATTTTTTCCATTACTATTACCACAATAACAAAGAAAAATAAATCTAGATCCAAATATATAGGTAAAGGAAAAAATAAAGGTGTAAAAAGAACGTCACTAATGTTATATTGTTTTTGCCTTTTGGAGGTTCAATTAAGTATAATAATAAGTACGAAATATAATTGTATTGAGATGTCAATGTAATTGTGAGTTAACGACGATGAATTCCAGTGCACGGAAAAACCAATATTGGTTTATGAGACACTGAGAACTTAGATATAAATGTAAAAAATACCAACATAATTGTAATAAATAAATAGATCATAATAATTGATACGTTAGGAATTTAACAATTTAACGCGACATCAAAAAGAACGAGTTTGAATAAAGATTCCAATTTCAAATAACGCTTGTGACTTCGAACAGGAATTTAAACTTAATGTAAAAAAATATTTTAAATAAAGATTTTGATTTCGATTTCACATCGTATGTACATAATTTATTTTATTTGTGCTATGCACTATAATTATTTTTATAATTTCTCATAAAGGTCATATTTGTTTATATTACAGGAACTTCGCGTTAGACCGCGAGGGCCGCGCCACCGTAGTAGCGGGGACTGCTGGCCAGCACTATGTAGACAATGTGTTTTTCAATCCCGACAACGACTACGAAATGATCACTGTTAACAGATCAATGTGAGACATCAAATATATATACATACTAGCTGCGCCCCGCGGTGTTACCCGCATTTCCGGGATGTAAAGTAGCCTATGTGCTATTCCTGAACGTCAACTTCCTGTATATCAAATTTTATCAAAATCGGTTCAGCCGTTTGAGCGTGAAGAAGTAACAAACATACACATACACTCACAAACTTTCGCAATTATAATATTAGAAGAATATATAAGATTTGGATGACATAATCAATGAAAATATGAATGGTTTCTCTGTAAGAAAAGATTTTAATGTTAGTTTTTCTACCAAGGCTATCTATATTAGGCTTAGTTCATAATAAAAGTTTACAAGACTAACCTGTAAGAAATGAAAAGACATTTAAAGCTTTTTACAATGGCGATTCCAAAATTTTACAAGTTCTCTAATTGGCAAAAATCCTTATTATCCTTAATCATAATTTAAAATATATTTATTTATAAATATAATAAATTTTATATACTCTTTTGTGTTATTTTAGAACTATAAGGCTTAAATGTATTTTTAGACTTTCAATGTGTGTTATAAAATGTTTTATTTAATTAAGTATTTATTATAAAATGCATGTTTTTGTTGCATGGCCGGAACATAGCTTTGTTGACTATAACCCGAATATCATAAGGTGAGCTCAACTATATATTAAAATAATATTATATACTTATATTTAGAAGGTTGTATGTAAAACATTATTAATACATAGTTACACATAACAATAAGGAAATTTTTCACATAACAACTTTTTTCTAATCTCCAATATTTTATTATCATCTTCGCATAAATGATCCAATGTTTACAAGTTCAGGACAAAGTATGTTTTATGCTTTAAAAAACTGATTTACATTATTGTGAGTGGTCTAATTATTATAGACGAATGCGCAAAACATTAAACGCCATCAAATCACGACCCGCCCGCTTTCAAAAACAATGAAGAAAGTAAAAAAAAAAAAAAACCGAGACAACCGACAGCAGCAGAAGATCAGATCACAGTATAACTTTTTTCTTATGTGGCAAACAAGGCCATCGAGCAAGATTATTGTGTAATCAAAATGCGATAGTACCCCGTACTGAACACACAGCCAGTCGATTCCAAACGTTCGAATGCAACAAGAACAGAGAGAAAAGGAGTAGAGTAAAGTAGTAAGGAAAAATGCACTTACGCTCATTCCTGGGACACACACTTATGAAACTGTTTTTTTTTTAACTGACTCAACGCTGAAAAGAAACATAAATTTCTGCCAAGTCCAACAAAACAATGCCAATAGAAATATATGGTGATATGTATTATTATAAACATTTTCAAGCACTGTTTGATAGCGGAAGCGGGACTTTTTTATTGTAAGGGAATCAATAGCTCGTTTCATTTCCCCCTGGTTCAAAATTATACCTGAAGGGTATCATAGTCCCCCGTATTATTTTATTAAAACATCCGGTCTGTTACATAAATATTATGCATCTGGATACCTATCATTATCTGTCCCTAACACGAGCTACCCGCGGATATTCTATTGGAAAGAGACATTTTGAAGTTACCCCGGGGGCGCTCTGAAAGTTTACAAATGTCATAGTGGACGTTACGTTATGACGAGAGGGACGAAAAACACAAACTAAAAAACAGAAATATATGGGATATATGAGTTCGATAGATACAGATTTGAAGAATAAAAGATGAAATAGACAGAAAATTGATGACTGTGCTTAGGAAAAAATATGAAGATTATTTTAGAGAGGCAGGGTGTATCTGGATCTAGAAATCATCAACAGGAGAAAATTGACTATCCGGAGGAGACGGAAAAACCCTGATAAAAGTAGTTCCCCCCCCCCCCCCCGGCGGCCATTTAGATTTGGCGCCTGTTTCGAACGAGAAAAGGTAAGACTATGATTAAGGGAGCATTCGAAGATAAAAAATATTATTCGGAGGAAGGCAACACTAAAGCAACTCGCGGCCTTTTTTGCAAAGCCCTAGTAAATAATGGTGAAAAAAGAAGAAAACGGAGCAAGACCGACTATGTGTGGGACTACAGAGACGCTAGAAACTAAACACAAACACTGTGCGAACGGAGATCACTACCCGACTACCCATACCACACTAATTCTCGGAAACCACTAGATCACAAAAAACAAACTCGCCGAATTCGAAATATTTTTACTCTTGTCCTCGATATGGCCGCGGGGGTTCCATCAGGTGCCAATATCCAGCAAACCATCAATAGAGATAAAACGGCTTCTCGATCACTCCCGACGCTGGGTCGTATGAATAAAATCTCACACACGGGCGATGCCTATTTCAACAATATTTGGAGGGCTCCTAACGAATGCTCCATCAGGTCTAATCCCCAAAAGGGGCTATACAACAGGCATTTTGGGAAAGATCTTGCGGAGGAGAGGCAAGAATAGGCTCTCGTTTTATTTTTAATGGACGATTTCTTTCTTATACCCAAGTAAAACTACTGATCTGAGGGAATTACCAATTTGGGAAAAACAAGTTCTAGAACCCGAAGTCACGAAATGTGGATTTTCCATTAATATCAAGAAAGTGCTTGTTTTCTGAAAGTTCGGTTGAATCACTCGGATTTATAGTAAAGTGATGAAAGTGAGGCCCGCAGCACTATCCCAAGGTTGAAGTCTTGGCAAGAGGTACCGACAAATGTAAAGCAAGTTGAGACAGTTTAACGGTTTGGGGGGACGGATATTTTCGAAGAGTTATATGTAACTCTCTTTTCAACTGTAATGATACCCTTGTACAATGAGATAAAAATAGATCAAATGGAGTTGACAGAGAACATGAACCATACGAGAGAAGAATAATTAATTACCGGTAACTCATCAGCACGACGCTACTGACAATTATTCCAGGAAAACTATCTCCCTATCCTAATCGAGGGCTACCCACACGGAGGACGCCAGTGCCATGGGATTTTTGTGAGCTGTGTTGATTCAAGTGAAAAAGTGGAATACGGTCCATGTCATTGGAGTATTTTAGCATGAAAACCACTGCAGCCGAATCCAAAGTACCACAGCTACGAGCTTGAAAGCACTGGCAATAGTAAGATCAATAAAGGCACTTTCGCGTGTCACTTTTTATTATGGGGCGCAAAATTTACGGTCATAACGGACTGCAATGCAGTGAAGTGCATCATCCCGCTTATAAAACAAGAAACAAGAATTGCTGCCATAGAATACAACAGATGGTGGGCGCTTCCCTAAACAAATTTTGGAATTTGAAGTTGCATACCGAAAGGAGAGAAGATACTATAGATGCAGATTTTCTTCCTTTAGGGCAGAAAAAAAACTGACTTCAGAGAGAGGAACAGTATCCACCAAGAGATGACTAGGCTAATTTAGAACCAAGGAAAACGTTCGTGATAGACCTGTATTGGTACAAACACATGTAAAGATGTCCACGCTAAATAATGAGTTTGCATCAAGGACTATGAAAAACTCAGGGATAACATTTTACACATACCAACACTACAAAAAAAACAAAAAACCCGACGATAAGGTTAAAAACTAAAAAAAAAAAAAAAACTCCGCAAATAAAAGTCGTTGTCCACACTCAAATCCTACCAGTGGAGTCTCATTAAAAAACTCCTTATTTGTTTTTATCACGAAGGACTGAAAGCATAGGGATGGAGAAAGACCAATGGGCAAAAAAAAAAAAACGATCACGGGAGAAAAAATTTTCTGGAAAAATGTCGTCAGAGAGTAGAGGCATGTGGTGTTATTACTAATGCAGAACAAATGAAAGGGCAATCCTGGAGGTCGCAACCTAGAGCTTCTGACAGCTCAGGGACTTTTCTGCAAAAAAAGGAATATGTTTTTCGTGGCTATCCGATGCATATACAAGTAATATTACAACACGCCAAAAACAAGACCCAGTACAAAGCGCAGTATTGTCGATGGTGATGGCGCATGTATATCATATAGAGATTACTGTGAGAGCTTGGATCGATACATAGGTGCAGGAACATATAAGAAGAGAGCGATGGAAGGGGAGTGATGAGAAGAGGCTTGTAGCAGCTAACGTAGGTACAATACACACAAAAGTAGGACTTCTAGCTCTGCAGTTGGACTGTAAGGTTACAATAAAGAGGTTGTGTTCCTCCCCTGAGGGTACAATAGGTAGGAGAAAAGAGGAGGACAGAGATAGATAGAGCTTCGGTAGAGGTAAGCCAAAGTGAGATTCGAAAGGGCGATACGTATCTATTAATAGAATGGCTATATACAGGGTAAAATCACAGCCCAAAACATGAGGACCTTTCGAAGTAAGAAAAAGTTTTACCTCATGATAGGTATGAGATCGAAAATCAATTGGTCGTGGGTCGGGCAAGAAAAGATGCCATGAACAAACTAAGAAGCGCTCCAAATTCGGAGTACAAAATGACAGTGCGACATAGTTCAGGAGACTAATAAAGACGTCGAAGCAAGTTCATCACATAGATTGAGTAGCAATTTTTGTAGCTTGTAAACGAGCAATGAGTTAATGTAATTTATATATTAACCAAAATTAGCGCTGAGGACTATTGACGTGCCTTGATTAGCAACCAAAGGTAGCGATGAGGCTATGAGGTTGACGTGCTTTGATAAGCAACCAAACATAGCGATGAGGCTATGAGGTTGACGTGCTTTGATAACAGCGACGAGGCTAATTAGGTGAAGTGCTCTTTATAGACAACCCAAATTAGCGACGAGGCTATGAGGTGACTTGTGTTTACGGAATTAATACTTGTTATTTTCCGAGGTCCGTTCATTATGTAGACGCAGAAGCTAGACCCCATCATCAGAATTGCCGTATCGGCGCAAACATAGCTCAAGTCACGTTTAGATTACGTCATCCTTTATTGTAATCACGCGTTCCAACTCCGACGTCGGTCCCCTCCTATTGTCGAACAATAAAATTTGCAGCGAGAGCGCATTCATTCGTTGATCAGCACCCGAACTAGACTAACTCTTATATACTTTATTCGGTGCGATTTACTTATTTTATAATTGGTATAACAAAGTGACAACAGAAATGACAAATAGTATTACAAAAGTATTATATAGTTAACCAATTGAACACACTTGATAATTGTATTTCTTTTTATAGGTAATTATACAGCATGTTTTACTAAAGTATATTAAAAATATTACATTAGTGGTCATAAATTCTACCTACAAGATTTTTTCTAAAATAGGATCAATTATATAATAGGTAAAAAGATTAAATTATTTAACAGTTTTATATAATAATGCAATATCGAATTAAATGGTATTGGTTTTAGTTCCTTTGAGAGGCCGTATAAGCAGTATTTTAATGACTACATATTTATTAGTTTGGGAAGTTGTCCGACTTTCACCATTCTAACACAAAAAAGTAGCTCATATTAAGTCTAATATCAACCTAATGTTTTGTTATAACATGATCTATGCTTGGTCCCACAGACCGTACTACATGAACAACGGGGTCGGTCCTGGGCGGAGGGAAATGTCCCCCCGGCTGGTATTTCGGTATACTATATATTTATAAATATAATACACTTTCCAGTCTGACAACGCGTCCATGCCGTACGTGAACGGTAACTACGACGTGTTGTACGAGTTCATCCACAGTCAGAACCAGTGGGTACAATACGGAGACCGCGTGTGGGTCAACCACATCGACTACGTCACACAATGCACCTCATTCAGCTACTCTGATATAGAGATCACTGACTGCGAACAGAAGAACGCGTTTATATGCGAAATTGGTAAGAATAGTTATTGACAAATGAATTTATACCTTTTGTATATAAAAATTAGGCTTTTTGTAATGCTATTGGTTCTGATGGAATGAACTACCCTCTATGGTGAGAAGTGTTATATACTGAGTCATAATTAGAATAATTTAAGTAGTCGTTGACAATTGAATTTATACCTTGTATCTATTTAAATTAGGTCTTTTTTGTAAGGCTATTGGGTGTAATTGGATGAACTACCCCCGTAATCTTAAAACAAATATAAGTACAGTTTCGATATTTGATACATAATAATACTTCCAATATTTAGACTATCACCTCAAAATTATTAAATCTATAACTTTGAAGTAATAATTGTATATCTCCAATGATAAACCGTATAAAAGACGTTTCTAATCTTCCATATTGTTAATTATGTATGGAAAAACTTGAATTTTGTTTATTAAATGCATCATTTCTCGACCTACAGACCCGAAAATCTCAATCGATCCTCTATCATGGCGCGGGGACGCGCTGGTAGTATCGTTCGTGTGTGTGTTAGGAGCGGCCTTACTACTTGTTGCACTCGCTCTTGTAGCTTGGTACTACAAATCTAAACATCGGTGAGTATAAGACAATTTTTGAGGATTTTGGTGGAGAAAAAACTACTAGGAAAGTTATATAGCCTGAAATAATCGTAATTCTTTAATAATATATTTAAGTTGTTACTTTTATAATCAAAAACCAATGGACACAAAACAACCACAAACTGATATAAAAAATATGTTTATGTCTATAAAATTATGACAAACTAGCTTTCCGCAAGCAGCTTCGCTCGCGTGGAGTTCGGTTATATCGCGTTTCCAAGAGAACCTTTCAAAAGTCTGGGATAAAAACTATCCTATGTTCTTTCTCAAGGTCAACTCTATCTCTGTACCAAATTTCATTAAAATCAGTTCAGTGGTTTAGGCGTGAAAGTGTAACAGACAAACAGACAGACAGAGTTACTTTCGCATTTATAATATCAGTAGAGATACATATCTTAAAAAAATGTATCACGAGAATCTTAAAAAATATCTCATTCGTATTAAAAACGTCGTTACTAAAGCTCTTGAATGGTGAAAAATGTTAAACTACCCACACATTAACATTTCATTACAGACATGTTCAACGACTCGAGAGACGAAACTCTATCAGGCAGTCGCTGCATTCAGTGAGATCCATCGGCAGCATTAATGGAGGCTTCCCAGATACTACATATCGAAGGAAAATGGTTCAAATGGTATAAACACACACAAAACATGTACATTAATATAGAAATTACTATTATATTACTAGCTGACACGGCAAATGTTTTGACTTAAAAAAAATGGCTTGATAACAAAGTAAAAATTTAGGGTTGCGTGTATTTTTGTTCCACATTATAAAATAATAAATTTTGTCCAAAAATTTTTAACAAATTAAGGGTGAACTGCCCTATCATTTCGGGGTATGACAAATAGATAATAGCTAATTCTCAGACCTATAGAAAATTTGATAAAAATCGGTAAAGCCGTTTCGGAGGATTACGGTATTTGACATTGTAATATAGACATTTTATATATTGGATATTTCACAAATATTTTATATTCACAGAGCACTCGTTCAACGGACACACTAACAAAAGGCTCGGATTACAAGAAGATGCTCGCTTCAACCACATCCATGGAATCTATGGAGAAGAGTCAGTTCAACTCCTCGCTTGAAGACACACAGAGCTTCGATATATATGAAGCTCACAACCCTAACAACATTATACAGTTAAAACACAGCACCTTTAATAGGAAACCTGCCTCACCCGAATACAGTGTACCACAGAATAGGCCATACAACCTAGCTTACAAGAACGAAGGGTATAAAGAAAACTCAGCTAGTTTAGCACCTTCTATGAACACTGTGGCTACAGAGGAATTACCTATAATACATCACCCAGGAGGAATCACATCACATGATGATGATACACTATCACCTACAAGTCCTTCACAATATTTCAATTCAGATACATTACCATTAACCGGAGATAACTCAGATGACCCAATATTCATGAAGAGGGAACTTGAAAAAGAAGGGAAAATCTATGGACCCTATGGGGCTCGGGATCATGGCGGTCAACCCAAGCTATCATTCCTAATGGAATTGAGATCTAAGCTGCCAGAACAACCTCAAGCTATACCAGCTACAACCTTTGGACACAGACGAGGTAAAATAATAATATATTAATAATACTTTAATATCTTAATAGTCAATAGTTTTAATTCAGTTGAAGTTATTAACATTATTGTTTAAAAATTAATTGCTAAAAAGATGTGATGTTTTATAGAGTTAATCTCTACTAATATTATAAATGCGAAAGTAACTCTGTCTGTCTGTTACGCTTTCACGGATAAACCACTGAACTTATTTTAATGAAATTTGGTACAGACATAGAGTTGACCTTGAGAAAGAACAGGATAGTGTTTATCCCAGACTTTTGAAAGGTTCTCTTGGAAACGCGATATAACTGAACTCCACGCGGGTGAAGCTGCGGGCTAAAAGCTAGTATTACATAAAGTAGACAATGACTTCAATAGTATCACTATCATCACCAATAAATTGTCTGCCGATCATGAACTTCTTATACATCACACCTCTGAGTTAAATCTTCATCTCTTCCTATACTTTTCAGGACTATTATAAGAGAGTAACAATAACATATTATTCGCAGATGAGCCTCAATATTATGATGACAGACTACCCAGTCCACAGCCGCCTGGCTATCAAACAGATTATCCAACTAACTATGACTATGAAACAAGTTATCCTGAAAGCTATCAAGCCAGCGCCACTTCATCACCAGACCTTCATCCATCAGATCTATACACTAGATCGAGATCGGAAGCACTTTTAGAAACAAACTTCGATTTCGAAGACTCACAAAATTCTCAACTCTCCGAAGCAAATAGAGCGCACAGCCAACCTTTAGAAACTGCCATGTAATGTAGGAAATATACAGGGTATCTATCAGTAAAAAACATAATAATAACTATTATTTCAACCGTAAATGATAAAAATCACAAACAATTACTATTTTAATCATGTACAACATTTTAATATACTTTTTAAGTATAATTAACTAAATGGCGGGAATTTGATTTCAATTTAAATCGAATCAATACGAAGATTGCTAGATTTAAAAATTATTTTTCTTGGGGCCTTATGAATATATATTTAAAATATATATACACTATAATTCCATTAGAATAAGTTTGATTAAAGACTGACAATGTCTTATTAAGTACTGTAATTCAAAGTGCATTTTAAAATATATATTTTTATGTACTGAATACACAACGTAAATATTAAATAGTATTAATATACTTTTAATTACTTTGTAATGTAGAAATAACGATCTCAACACTTGATATAAAAACATCGGTGACATATTATCGTGAAGTTTGTTAAAACATTGTTACCATTTAAAAAATACATTGTTTATGTAGGTACCGCCGTACTTCCTTGACTAAAAATATTAATGTTAATTTAGACGTATAAAATTTAGTTTATTTAGTTGAATTATTAAAATATTAAATTGACATTTTTACTAGAATTTAGTTGAAATATTATAAATGTATGTTAATGTCCGTCCTTTAAAGATGTATATGTAGAGATTTATGTAATTTTAAGATTAAATGTTTAATTTTTTTTCTACAATATAAATATAATTCTTTATATCTTTTATACTATTTCTACACTATGTCATCAAACTGTTGTATTCTAAACATGAACCTATTTCTGTATTAGTCTTTCCACTATAAATATCTACGCTTTATTAATGTCTAAATACAAATCGTACAAATCTGTAAATACAGTAAACATTAAAAGGAATATTATTTTCTTATTTCTGAATATTTTATTTGTCATTTCCTTATAAATATCGTCGTTTCCTCTAAATATAAATTTAAATCAACTTAAAAAAAATATCATTGAGAGAAATGAAACAGAATTAAATTTTAACTTTCCTATGCACCTTATATGTTATTTTTGTATTACTAAAACAGTACTATCTGAAATAATTTATTGTGATCAATAGTCTCCTTGTAATCACAAACAAATCTACGAAGAGTTGATGTTCTTAAAAAAAATAGATATGTTGAATATTCTTCCTTTATGTTCCTATTAGTTTCGTTAAACTCTTCAAAATAAAGAAAGTTATATTACAGGAAATTTAATTTTTCTTGCTATGTCTGTGGAAGGCATTTGGAACTGCTAAGCAAATGCTGGTGGGATGTAAGGTAGGTACTCTTGAATAGAGGTCACTACTCGCGTCGTCACGATAAGATTCTGAAAATCAGTCGTGAAGCGTTTAGTCTTACGGTAACCAGAGTGGAAAGGGAAACCTTCCTTAGGAAACCAACATCCTGAAAGACCATGACATCAAGGTCAATAAATATTACAAGCTTACTTATCAACTTACTCGAAATAGGTACGTTGTGGATTTGTACTAAATATAACGGCTAAATATCCCTACGACCCACTAAATGACTTTGGCCTGTCCAGAACTCACATCAATTCATTCGGGGAAAGTTTTTCAAAGGCAGCCCTCATAGGTTCTTTTCAAATTTAGTTAAGTAGAGAGAGGAGTTTAGTTTTATAATTTTGTACCATAAAAGAGAAATCTGATAATTTCTATGTAACTTAATACATTGAAATTTTTAAAACAAAATAAATATGTGTTTTTTAAAAATTAAGCTTCTATTATAATTTCTTATGTATTTCGGAAATGTTATTTATGAATATTTTCTTTTGGCTCTGGTTTTTATTTAGAAAAGGGAATTAATCAATAACTGAGTCATAGTAAATCCAACATCTGGCAACACAAATTTGCAAAGTCAGAGTTTAAAATGTCGATATTACATAGAATCGCAGACTGTGCACGATTTAATAATGAATATTTTAAAATGAAAACAGTGTTCCTCTTAATCACAACAACTGCGCTTGAATGAACGTTAAATGAGTTTTAAATTATTTTGTTTTATTTTTTTATGGGAAGATCTCTTGTGAGAAAACGATATCACCATGGACACAGCAGGATCGATAAACAATGAGGATTATAATATAGAAAGCATTGAGCAAGAAGATGATGCTGATTATTCGGAAGAACGGGAACTGGTGAATGACTCGTGTTCCACGAAGGTGTTGGACCCTTCAGAGGAGCCTCGCGACCGCTACTGTCTCGTTTACATTTTGTTTTATTTATTCGGGATAACTTCGCTTGTTTCCTGGAATTTCATTATAACAGCTAATGACGTGAGTAATATTTCCACTATTTTTTTTTTTTCATGTATCCATTAGTCAATATTATATACAAGTGCACACAAGATACAATTTATTAATTACAAAATCCTTTGTAGTTTTATTACTCTTATTCAGTAAGTGGTATCCAATTTGCTTTAGCAGTGCATTTCTTTATCTGATGGCAATGAATACAAATAGGTATTAAATTCAGCATCTAAATTAATTTGCATAGCTTACTATTTCAAATGACTAATACTTATAAATATTAAGTATAATATATTTTTAGTGTTAGAAGAAATAATAATGACAATCTTTATATTAGAGGTATATTAATAATAGGAATATATTGATTAACATAATTCTTATAGTAATTATTATCATAAGTTCTAGTTCTATCTGTACTCATTTATTTAATTATCAATACTGCAATAATATTGAATGTAATGGGAATTCATTTTATCAGTCTCATATAGGTATAATGAAACATGTTTGTTTATACTTTTTTAGGTAATTTTTATGTTCAATTAAATTTTATTTATATTGTAACTGATAATTTTATAATTTTAATTATTTCTTTGTTGAGAAGTTTAATTAAAATATTTTACTTAATATTGGAGTTTCAGTAAATTTTTAGATTAATAATAAACTTTTTTATTGACATTATATTCATGAATATAATTCATTTGTTTATGAGACAATTAATTTACGATTTATATCCACAGTAGTTAAAGGTGCATAAAACTGAAGTATTTAGTTATTTTTACGATATTTTCCTTACATTACATAAAAATATATGACAAAAAAAAAAGTTGTTTTCTGCAAATATTGTTTAAATATTGTTTGTTTTTTACCATTTTTTCGGAATTCAGAAATGTTCAATTTTCAATAGTGATTTTGGCTGACTGCTTGTTAATTTACTCGTAAATCACAGCCAGTTGTAATGCGACATGAACATTAACATTATGAAGTATACTTAAAATCATATTCTAAATTAAAAATACTGGATAGTTAGAAGTAAAATTTTTAGTTATTCTTTTAAAACACATGGCCTTAATAAATATCTATTGCTACTTAAGTTATTAAGGTACATAATATGGTTACTGAAGTTTTATTTTTGTTAACATATGACAAAATAGAGAGTAAGTTTTTTTGTATGATTTTAGTATAGTAACACATAATAACATTGTTCCAGTATTGGATGTACAAGTTCCGAGATGTCACACCAAATAATCTTACATTCTATGTTCGTAAGACTCAGTTCCAAGCTGAGTTTACATCTTACCTCAACGTCGGCACTGCTATACCCAACCTGATATTCCTCATGCTGAACTCGTTTTATGGACATCTGTAAGTTGTTTTTATGGATACTAGTAATTTTATAAACTAATAATTTGTCTCTTTATCATGAAACAACACTTAAGACTAAATTTGTCTGCATATTTGTGATATGCTATTGCATATTCTATATGAAAGATTCTGTGAGTAAAAATGTCTATGAGAATTATGTCTTAGTATTCCTATAATAAAGATTTTAACTTGAAAGCAACATCAATAGGTGTACACTGTATGGTTACAGTAAATGCATGAATTATTATTTCTTTGAGTAATAGTGAAATGCAATGTTCCAGAAAAATAACAAGTATCTATAGTGTATTTTACGTGTTTTTAAGCTTTTTTTAAACGATTTCCAAAATTCAAAACAAATCTACCGGGCCATGTATATGGATTTTTATTAAGTTTAATACGTTTTCTAATGATATAATTCTCGTTTGTGATTCAGTTTTAATGGCCTCTAGCAGGTGTAAGTGTAATTGCGTTTCTATTATACATTAAATAAAACGAGGTTATATTCTCAAGGTCTTGTATT
Organism: Danaus chrysippus; assembly: GCA_916720795.1. Lineage (NCBI taxonomy): Eukaryota > Metazoa > Arthropoda > Insecta > Lepidoptera > Nymphalidae > Danaus > Danaus chrysippus. The sequence continues at coordinate 2,854,962 of CAKASE010000077.1, read as the reverse complement.
TTCACGGTAAAAAACTACGATGTCCTCATTAGTTTTAAATAATACTTGATACCTTCTTAGTCTTACATATAAAATATAGTTTAAATCCTGTCTTTACCACAAGTTTGCATGGTCACACTACTTACGGAGCGTTAATAGTTAGACATTCATTAACCTTCGCGCAATATAGTATTGTAGTGTGTTATTGTATTAAAAACGGGAAACGCTTCGTGCTCAGTGACGATCGTAACTTATACTAAGTTCCCTTTACAGTTTACTCCTACCACGAATTCTCGAATCTAGACTAAATGCAAATAGTTTTCAAGTCTTTCATAAAACATGTGTTAGTACTATCATATGCTATTGTTAATAATGAATCATTATTATTGATAAACCTTTTTGTTTGTTATAGTATAATTTCCCGTATGATTATTATCAATATAATATGTCTATCATAACGTTCTAGTGTAGGTGATATAATTTAGAGGTTTTCCAATACAGTATCTGGCCTATGATAAGAAATTGGGTCGATTTGTATATGAGCATTTATTTTTGGCGTGATTTTTGACTGACTTCGAAATAGGATGTCATGTTTTTTATGTATACTATCTATGCATTGATGTATGTGTGTGTGTATGTATGAATGTATTTGTTAGTAAGTCAGTAATAAAGTCTAGTACTATATTATTTCATATATATCAGGGTATCAGTAAAGGCGAGGCTCCAAGGTTCTCTTTTGGTGGTGACGCTATGTTTTCTCATCACCACGGCCTTCGTTCAAGTCGACACTGATGAATGGCAGAACACCTTCTTCATCATCACTATGGTGACGGTTGTCGTGATGACTGGTGAGTTATCAGTTTTCTTAATAGCGATATATCAGTTCATTTCATATGACTGTACTTTATTTGTTACATTCTATTCATCATTTTGTTTTCTTTAATAGCGATATATCAGTTCATTTCATATGACTGTACTTTATTTGTTACATTCTGTTCATCATTATAAAGAGGAACTCTTTTCTGCAACAATTTATGTACATTAATTGAAACTATGCGTTACAAATTTCTTGAAAACCTTAAAATGCATTGCTTATATGAAATACATTTTAATATATTTGAACAAAAACTAGACCTTTTATCCTTATTATATCACGTTTGTAAATAATTCCCATTCATAAGCTATAAAAAGGTAAATATTATGTATATGTATAAATATTATTGAAATTTTAAGTATCACATAATATATTTTTAGTTTAATATGTGTGGGTTCAACGGCCTACAGTAAAACAACTTTGTCTACCTTTTCTTGACCTTAAGATATATATTTTTTTATTATTTTTATGTCTGTCTTTTATTGATTAGGATCATTCTTGGGTTTCATATTATTTTTGTCAAAGACGTACATTTTTAATAATAATTAATTAATTAAATAATACGATGATTTTTTCTGTAATTCTAAAGAAAGAAAAAAGAAATAGTTTTAACTTAATTGGAATTTTTGTACATTTGCAATAGGAGTGTTATCTTACATACATATGTTTAGATATTAAAATTAATTGCATCGTCAATTTTTAAGAAATTTTATAACAATGAAACTTAAATATCAATAAAAGTTATCAGTATATTAAAAATAATCATATTTTTTTATATTCACTAATTAATTATTAATTAGGTATTAGAGCTGGCTTGTATGAATTATAAATAAAAAAACTACTTATATTAATTTAAAAACATAGTCTACAATTAAGATTGTCTATATCTAAATCTAGACTCTAGACTCATTTGCAGATTGTTATAAAATTAATGATTTATTATTTTCTTTAAAACCTCTTCAATTATTTAAAATCTACTTAATTATAAATCTTACTGGCTATTGAGTTTTGTGTTGGTGTGTCCATTTAAACTGAGGCTTGAAAATGTAGTTTTCAATTTCATAATTATAACATGAATAAAACACATACACATATATTTGTAATACTGAAAATGTCTGTAAAATCGTTCATTTTATATATGTATATGAAATATATGACTTGCTAACAGTTTTATGAAGATCAACACCAGCATAATGTTTCTGGTATATAACAGTAATAATATTACAATGGATATATAAAACTATGTTGTTTATAACCATCTGCGCCCGCGTCTAATAATTAATTGACCTTTAGTATCGCGATAATAACTATCGATGCGCACTGCACAGTGCACTTAGCATTAGCTTTTACAAATGGAAAATATATTGCGTAATTATATACTAGTTTATGACGCGGATCTGCTTGGAGTTCTGAACAGAGAAACGATTAGTTTGTACGCTAAAAAACCTACTATTGTTTATAATCAGTGTCACGTGATTTAGCAAAGAATACAACATGTTTAGTATGAGTTTGCATCGTTACATTAAATTACGTTTTACTACGTACGTTAATACTATACGTCAAGTTTTATTAATGAATAACTGTTAACGCCCCGTATGTAGTTTGGCGACATGTGTTTTGATACATACGTTAATACTATAAGTCAAGATCTATGAATGAGATGCTACTAACGTTACGAATGTAGTTTGGCGACGTGTGCACTATTGTAACGTTTCGTCTCTCGAATTACACGTAATTTATAAAGATTATTCAGTATTTATATCAAGTAAAGTTTTTTAAACGGCCGTACTAATTTTTGTTGGTTATTATATGTATTAGTAGGATAATGCAATATTTTCTTCTGACTTTGGCAATATGATGCGTCATATTTGAATGAGATGTTTATAATAATTACTAAGTACCAAAGAGAAGACTCAAGCCAAAAACAAACAATATTTTAAAACAATATTTTATTGTACCCTACAGTAAAAATTTATAACATACTAGTTTTTGCCCGCGACTTCGTCCGCGTTAATTTCATCATTAGTAATATATGTATAGCTGACCGGGCGAACTCTATTCCGTCCTAGAGGCCATAATTAATCAGGTTTTTCCTGTTTCAATCGAACAGAATGATTGACATATTAGTTAGTTGTCAAATCTAATGTCAAAGAAAACATTTGTATGGGAAATAGAAAAGGGCTGTTTTTAGTTGTTTCCCGAAAATGAATCAATTTTTCTCACCTTTTATACCTTCCCTGAACCTCCACGAACATTTCAAGACTAAGATAAGATAAATCCGTTCAGCTGTTCTCGAGTTTTAGCGAGACTAAGGAACAGCAATCCATTTTTATATATATAGAAGTATATTAAATTGAAATTAAATCCTCGGAAATTTTCCTTTGAGTTTATTTAAAAACCAAATATGTGGCAACTTTTGTCGTTATACAAATACGAGAGTACGAAGTAATTCAACAATCAGATTTAAAGGACTTAAAGAATTTTAAAAACAGGATTTTGTTGAAAGTAGTTTAAAACAACTTTCAACAGAAGTATTTGTAATAATATTAATTATTGTCTTGTATTTACGAAACACGTGTATAAAGATTTAATAAAATCTGAAACGCTATATAAGAACAAAGCTATTTATGAAAATAGCTTGTGACGTATTATGAACAAATATTTAAAGCAATTTGAATATTTATTGAAACAGAAAAAAGCATATCGATTTATTTTAAGTTGAGTTATAATTCAAAAAGACAGATAAAATATTAGTATATATTGAATTTACCATATCAACACTCTCGCTACAACATATTATACATATAAATATGTTAAAAAAATTCTTTTGCTCTCATTATTTTTCTTGTAAATTGCTTTACATCTCAAGTAACTTTAGCTTCATCATGCATGTGTTTTAGCGTCTTTGCCACAGAACAGGTTTTATTAATCTATATATATAACCTACTTTATAATGTCACGAGAATTCTATTTATAGCTCAAAGAGATGCGATCGAAAAGATATATATGTTTAAAAGTTATTACCGACTAGATTTTTTAAATTCTAGCTACAAAAATTAAACTGTTATTGTCATAGAATTATTATCGTAATTATGGATATTTAAAAATACATTATATATAATATCTTATATATAAAATTCACGTGCCGCAGTGTTAGACAGAGAACTCCTCCGAAACGGCTGGACCGATTTTGATTAAATTTTGTGACCATATTGAGTAGGCCTGAGAATCGGCCAACATCTATTTTTTCATACCCCTAAGTCATAAGGGTTGTTCACTCTTATTTTTTTTGTTTATTTTCGGACGAATTTTTTGTTTTTATCTTTTTATAATGTAGCTTTAAAAATACATACAACCCAAAATTTTTACTTTTTGATCACCAACGCCTATTTTTTTATATGGCAAAACAACAAGATTTTAATTATTGTCTATTTTTTTGTTAATACTGCATTATTTACACAAGCCCTGTGTATTCATTTTTATTTAAGTTTCTTATGTGTCACAAATAATTCGTTTGCGACCCGCTTAGGTCGATGAACCCGTTTTTATAGAACTATATAAAATAAATAAATATGACTTCGATTTAAGTACTAAAAATAAACTGAGAGGTGTTCATTTTAATTAAAGAGAACATTGTAAAGTAATTATTTGTAAGGATTTAAAATGAAATAAATTAAAATGCTAATAACCTAATAATTCTTACGACTTATTCTTTTAAATAAAGGTATTTTTTTTCCATGTTATTACTTTTTTTCATATTATTTTTTTATTTCGCTTTTAACAACCCAGATGCCTAAGTTAGTGTTGTTTTCTGTCTTTTACAGCCTTTTTTAGCCTATCAGAGCCCTCTGCTGAGCAAAGGCCTTTTTCTCTTATGGAGAAGGTTTGAGCATTAATCACTACGCTTGCTCAAGACGTCCAACTCCTTAATTATATGCAGATACTTTTTGCAACGTTTTAAGCTTTTAGTTGTTTTTTTAAATCCTACTATAATTATTAATTAGGATTCAGGTAAATTTAATCATAAAAAACGTGGGTTATATACTTAAAGAACAATTGTATGTAAATAATATTATTAGGTTTTTATTTCTTGCAAATATAATTTTTTTGTTGTTCAATTATTGAAATTATCTGATTTGTAAATAATGTATAGGTAGTTGATTCATTATCAGTAATTAATTTCCGGTCGATGACCTCCTAATATGACTTCGTCCTAAATATATTATCAATAAATATATATCAAAAAAGGTAAAAAAGGGTATTTATAAGAATATCAATAAAAAAGTAATATTGTATCTACGGTCCGTTTTATTGGGAGCTATGAAATTGATATTTTAAGGTTTATGAAATGCAAACACATTGAAATCTGATTTAATATTTATATTCCGAGAGATTTAAAAATTAATAAATAATATTATGTGTTATTATTAAACGGTTATTCTTTTAATTCTTTTCATTGTCGTTATAAATAAAATATATATAGAAGCGCAATACGAAGTTTGAAAGTAATTGCAAAGTTCAGTTAAACACATACTAATTGCACATATGTATTCATTCGTATATCTACGTAGATACTATTGTGAGCGATTAATTAATGTAAAAGAAACTCGTAGTAAGACTACAGCTGACAAAACTAACAAGAAAAAATCGAAATTCATATCAAATTTGTTATTTTAATTGAGACTAATATTTTCGGATTACTACGCCTATTTTATGTTTACATCTCATCTGCCCGTGATCACGGTTGTTGCAAAGTACACAAAGGACACATCGAAGTGTCTTTAAAATAATAAAATAACGCGTAGTATATCTCAAGATATTAGTTTCATTTAAATGAATACTTAGTCTTAGATCTCATTACATATTTTCTTAGAACATTTCGATTTCATACATTAAAATGTTTTTTTCAGCCGCCAGCGCAATCTTCATCGGCAGTCTCGTCGGTATAGCTAGCAAGTTCTCAAAGGAATACATGGGAGCAGTGATGAGCGGTCAATCATTAGGCGGGATAATAGCTGCCATAGCTCAAATCATATCTTTAGCTTTCAAAATCTCCCCGCTCCACAGCGCGCTAATATACTTTATAATGGCGGATATTATACTTATAGTATCAGCTGTTTCCTACGTCCTAATGAATAAGATAGATTTTTTCTCCTACCATATTCTGCGAGGCTCTGGCGTAGCGACTAACAGACATCGCGATGTATCTATGCTGATCATATTGAAGAAGATTTGGGTGTACGCGTTCAGTATTTTCGCGGTGTTTGGTATATCTATATGCGTATACCCGGCTGTAACCGTTTTAGTGGAGTCGCATCCCGTTACTACTGGCACCGATTGGAACAGTGAGTTATATGACTATCCCTACTAATATTATAAATGAAAAAGTAACTCTGTCTGTCTGTTTGTTACGCTTTCACGCTTAAACCACTGAACTGATTTTAATGAAATTTGGTACAGAGATGGAGTTGACCTTGTTAAAGAACATAGGATAGTTTTTATCCCAGATTTTTGAAAGGTTCTGTTGGAAACGCGATATGACCGAACTCCAGGCGGGCGAAGCTGCGGGCGGAAAGCTAGTTTATACTTTATAATAAACACTAACACATATGACGTACATCATTATATATTGCAGGCTTTCTCAGCTTGAATTAAACGAAATACACTTGAATTCATGCAAAACATGCCTTGTAATGTTCAAGTATAAACTGTAACCTTTTTATCATTCTGATGTCTAACTCACTACACGAATTTCTAATCATAATCTGTACAGTGGTTTGTGAGTGAAAGAATACTTAATACACACACACACACACATACACACATTATTTCACACACACATGTACACATATAAATATATATTTAACAATCTACGTAACGCTATTCCAGACATATTCTTCGTGCCGGTCGTCAACTACCTGATCTTCAACTGCGGTGATTACTCCGGCAGGCTCGCCTCGGCATTCCTCTTACGAGTGAGTCTACAATAATAAATATAATAAAACATAATACGTCTTATATGTAACAGATTATATTATATTTTCTTGTAGCAAACATACGGTCAGAATCGCTTAACAAATAGCACTGCTAGGATATTTTTATAATTTAAAGTTATCATCCACATAAAATATTAATATTATATAAAAATGAATCTATTGATTGTCAACTGTTTTGTTTTAATGTCCAAAAGATGTCGCTAGTTGTCTGTGTTCTATAATAACGATATGACCAACCGATCTATATACAATTAGAAATATAACGATTAGAAACCAAAATAGAACTCTCAACTTATTATCGTACTGTAATATAATATATTTAGGATTCTAACAAAATCATAAAAAAAATATAGTTGGATTATAAAGTCATTATTACTTTTAAATAACAAATCAAACCATAACTAGTACAACCTAATTATTATCTTAAACCAAAACACCTTACATAATTTAAATTCAATTTACAAACATACAAATCACATTCCCGCGTAAAAGTGAATAATAAAAACATCAGCTTAATGTCACTTCGGGTGTGTTCGGAAATTTAAATGTTCGATTAAAATTAAAAGTGCGTTCCATAAACATATATTACTGAGAGACGGAACTTCTTACCATTCAATGTATTCACGGTGCGTGTGTCGGGTCCATCGTTGTAGTGAGAGGAGCTTCAACAGAGCCTGGGACTTGTGACCCAGGTGTAGGTTTAAGGGTCCTATCTAACGCGCGTTAAACGCTCACCTCCACTGTGCAAGCTCCTCTCTCTACCGAACCAAATTTGAAAAGAACCTACTAGGGTTGCCTTGACGTACGATCCAAGTACATACATGTGCTTATACTATAGCGCCTTATTTGGTTAGCGTGAAATAAGACTATAATAACAAGTCCGTTTAATTGAATCTCTATTACTATTTATACTAGCCATATATTATTATAAGATACTCGTAGTATATACTAATAAGTTTATAACCCGCCATCCCCAGCCGACCAACCAGTGGGTGATAGCGTCCCTGAGCGTGTTACGCGTGGTGGGCGTGCCTCTACTCATGTTGTGTAACGCCCAGCCTCGCCAGCATCTGCCCGTAGTGTTCCCGTGGGACTACCAGTACATCAGCATCATGATTGTGTTCGCGTTCACCAACGGATACCTGACTAACATCATCATGATCAATTCCACCAGGTAAAAAAACCATTATACACTTTAATATACAATATACATTATTATACACAATATATACATTTAAAACTACATACTCCAGACGTTTCGGTTACTTTGCAGCAAACTGATCACGGTTGCTACAAAGAAACCGAAACGTCGGGAGTATGTAGTTTTAAAAACAATAAAATAACGCGTAGTAATGCGAAAGTATGTAGTTTCATTAAAAATGTATACTCGAGAAAGTCTTAGATCTGACCATGTATAATGTATATACAGGGTGACTGGTGAATTACTATCGATACTTGAGGACGTGATATTTGACGATCATATATGACAAAATAAAAATTAATATAACATAAATATTAATAAACTTCTAAGTAAAGTTAACCAAAAGTTATGTAATTAATTACGCATCGCGTGAACACCCTACAGATTAGGTATACACACACACACACGCGTGCGTGCGTGTGACGGCGTGGTGTTGTATCAGCACGCCGTCGCACGCGTCCACAGTTGGAACACTTGGAACGTGTCCACACTTTATTTATTTATACGGAAATTTGGTCAAAAATTAAGTCCCTATTTTTTTTACATAATTCGAATGAGAATCATGTACCGAGTATTCTCCTAAAATATTGATAGTAATTCACCAGTCACCCTGTATACATGATGTTCATCATTAATATTTATTACATTAATACAAATTTTTAATTTTATCAAATAATAGTAGATACATCATAATAATAAGTATGTCAAAGCTGTACTAAATATACATATTACTAATTTAATAAAAATATTTCCTATACAGAGTCGTTGAAATTCACGAGCGTGAGAAAGCGTCAAGCGTGATCGCCACCATGCTGAGTGTCGGTCTGACGGCCGGCGCTGCGGTCGGTATGCTGCTAGTGAGACTACTGTAAGAAATACGAAGAATAAACATGATAGAACGAAGATACCATAAACAAACATAGACGATATAACATATAGACCGTTACCATAGACAAACATATATGATAAATCATGATGAAGATTACCATAGACAAGCATAGACGATAAATCATATTGACAAAAGAAATTAAACTTAAATGCTCTTCTTCTTATAATAAAAATTATGATAAACGCAGTGTACATACGCTAAGATGTTATTTGTATGATTTTAAATGTAATGTAGATTCAGATAAAAAATATTGTATACTGTAAAATCATTATATACTTTTAATAGAAAATAATTTGTAAATCATGACATATACAGGGTGACTGGTGAATTACTATCAATATTTAAGGAGCATACTCGGTACATGATTCTCATTCGAATTATGTAAAAAAAATAGGTACTTAATGTTTGACCAAATTTCCGTATAAATAAAGAAAGTTTGGACACGTACCCAGCCTTGCCGGCGCCATGTCGCTACTCCCCACCGACGCCCCGTGGCTAATTAGTCGGGCGAGCGCCGCCGTAAGGTCCGTACGTTCATCTTCCCGCGCGCGCGCCTGGCGATCGATCTTACGCGTATACCTAATAATAATCTGTCGTGTGTGCGTGTGACCCGTTATTACTTATTAGTAATTAAGTATGGCTTTTCAATACACAAATGCAGAATACTTGGACATGGTTCATGCGTATGCGCGTGCAAATGATAGCTTGCCGGGCGCAATCAATTTGTACCGGGAGATGTTCCCCAATCGTCGAGTACCTACGGCCAGCGTCATCTTAAACGCTAATCAAAGATTACGAGACTTCGGACAGTTCCGTGTTCCAACACATGCCCAAGGAAACGTCTTGTGTATGCTACAGAGTATGTAAACAGAGAGGAGTTGAAATTAAAAATCAATAGTGATTTTAAAACTATTAAAAGTGACCCATTCGTATTCAATCGTGTAGTGTTCAATTAGTGTAGTTATCTAGGTAAATAGGTAGTTTAATGATTGACAATTGTTGTAAATAAGTATGATTCTATTCTTAAATACGCCGGAAATACCAAGATAGGTAAACAGTTCATATTATTTTTTTGTGTCAAGTTCACACCATTTACCTAGTCAATAAATTGGTTTCTTAAATGAATGAAATATCTTGGTATTTTTGCTTGTTCTAAGCCAGGATTAAAGTATGAAGGGAATTGGATCATTTTAGTTTATCTAAGGTCTAACACGCGGCGGCGCGCGGCGTTTGGATGTAGGTAAACTACCGCGCGATAACTGAATGTACCTACGTACATAACTGTTTTGTGTCGATAACGCAGCTAGGGTATCCACACGATCCGTAATTAATTACATAACTTTTGGTTAACTTTACTTAGAAGTTTATTAATATTTATGTTATATTAATTTTTATTTTGTTATATATGATCGTCAACTACCACGTCCTTAAATATTGATAGTAATTCACCAGTCACCCTGTATATATACTATTAACACGAGATTACAGCATTGAAGGAAATACTGATAGTTTGAAGTTCTTCATTAATAAACTTTAGCACATAGTACCAACATGTTTAATATGTGTGAAAAACTTCTAATTTATCCTTATTTACTACATAGAAACTCGTGTTAAGCATAATGTATAAATATTATATGATTGATTTAATATAATTAAAATCAATCTAAGATTATTAAACACTTAACTATTACATTTAAAGTTTAAACACGTTAAAGCACAATAGATGGCGTTGTTAGTAAAAAAAATTAATTACTATCTTAGACGGGTTATCAAAGTTCATAAATAGATGAAAAAATATATTTTGAAAAATAAAAAAAAAAATGTCTATACATGAGGGTTTATGTTTAGACTTATTGTGATGTGTATTTTCGTCTTAAATTTTCTATATTTATTGCGAGATTCAATACTTTAAAGGCAATTTCTATTCAATTATGCTTTTTGTATAGAAAAAATATTGTCTTTAATTTAAATGTATGTAGAATTAATATGATGTTAGTTATAAGTTTCCCAGGATGTAAATATATGGGATTAAGAAATAAAAACTTCAGAGTATTAGTTTATAAGTGATGTTGTTCAGTGTACGTACTGAACGTTAATGAAAACATGTAAAGTAGATGTAAGGTTTTATAGTGTTATATATGTAGTATGTATTACTGTGATTTTACATATTTCTGTTACAAAATATCTGCTTATTGACCTTATATTAACTAATTTTACCTTTTGACCCATATAATCGCTGCTACAATTTGACACACAATGAGATCCAAGATTTTCGCGAGTTTTATTCATTCAAATGAAATTATTATTATTCGGATATACTTCGCGACTTTATTTTTATAAAAAACTACATTTATTTAAATGAATTGTTACTCATATACCTGACCATGTCATGAGTTTTGATTTGTTTATGTCTTAAGTATATTTGAACTGATTAGAAAAAAACTGTCTCTCTATAAACATGGGTATTAAGTAATTGTAAAATCTGCTTTAATTTCAATGTTAACTAAATACTTCACTTTTCTGACATGTGTAATTTAAAGTGGACGATGTTTTAGAAATAAATATTTACTTGAGGAAGAATGTTATCATGATATATATTTATCTCTTTGATAATAATTATGATATGTGTTAAATAAAAAATAAATATCAGTCAAGTTTCAACAAAACAGCAATATTTAATACAGTGGACCATTAATAATTAGATGAACATTGTTCAGTGTTGGACAATCAAATTTGTTGGTTCATAGAGTACTGCTCAAAATCTATAGTCCAGAATTATTTACAAAAGAGTACCTTCTAATCCGACAAATTAAAGATTCAGTAATAAAATTCTTCTTCTTTAGTTAGTGGCTTTCCTGATAAATTTCGCCAATATCGTGTGCGGTAATAAAATTCTATGTGCTCTAAATGATATATTACATCGTAGCTACTTTATCTTGACTCTGATTGGTTGGAATTACTAAAAGTTAAATTCTAACCACTCAGAAACAAGAAACTAAACGTTAACACAACAGTAATGCGTACAACTTATAAATATTCACTCATTGCCGAAAATTGGTCATACTAAAATATAATAGTGAAATTGTTGGATAAAACAAGCTGAATTACTAAGGTCCACTGTATTGAATTAGTTACAGATACTAAAGAAAGGAAAAGTAATCTTTTTTGTAAAATATAAATATACTTCTCAGTTGACGCTACCTTTTGCTATAGTACTTCTGTCACAAAAATTTTAGTCTTTGTATACAGTTTAACGTTCGAGTATTTATAAAAGCTTTAGTTGTTACCTTACTATAAAATATATACTTATTTTTTTACAAATGATTATTTTGGAGTTCAAAGATTGTGTTAAGTACAACATTAATTGTATATCGTAGAGTAAGTTTAATATTTTAACCTTTATAAGTAACATGTTAAAAAATATATATATTTCTGTAGAATTTTGGTGCTTATATTCTGTTTTACTATTATCTATTCTTGTGTATATATAACAAAATATATTTAATTTAGGAATATAAATTCTCAAATTAGGAAAAATATTTTAAAACTTATAACAATTAAATTTTATAAATATTGATATTTAATGATAATAATCAATATACGTAGATTAAATTGCCATACTACTAACTACTCGCATAGAAATATACTCTAATAATAATCTATTGCGCTATATAATGATCCCAGCTTGCAGCTTCAAAATATATTTAAGATGAATCATCAATAAAATACATTCCATTTTATCATAAAATATGTAAAATTAGCGAATAAGAAAACAATTTATGAAGAATAAATTGTATTAGCATAGAATTAATTAGTAATACTGTGTATTGGAGTATAATACATTTATATTGAATGTTTATGACTTAAAAACATATATATAACATAATAGAGTATTTACGAATATTAAAAAAAATTATAGTTATCAATCAATTTTATATTTAGGTGTACTTATTCAGCAAAATTCATATATCCTAAGACGTTTATATTATCTAAATATCTGTATAGGAATAATCGAAACAGAGTAACTATTCCCACGTGTATAATGTAGGACCTTGTAATAGCAGATCTCATATTGTAAAAGTTATATACATTTGTAGACTTAAGTTACATATATATTTAAATTGTTTATATATAATTTCGTTCATGTTTTGTAACTTTTTATTAATTGTGATAATTTAAACAGATCCCAAAGCTGCACACAGGATAAAAATTACATTATTTTTCATACCATTATGACTTTATGTGTATATATTAAAAAGAATCATTTATATATAAATGTTTTATGTATTAACTTTATATTGTTGAGTTAAATGATTAATGTTTCACGAATTTGAATTAAATTACCATTCAATGGATATATTGATGTATTTAGTGTATGAGACATGTGTATTGTAAGTTCATAAATATAAATTGGAAATTCATTAATAAACCAAAAAAATGTAACTCATCTTAGATGTGAGGTTCTATTTGTTGAGATTTTCAATTTTTATTTGTCAACATATCGTAGCTAGCAGCTGTAACATATCTTCATATTTATGTGCAAATAAATTTATATGTGTCATTTTTTGATTTATTTTCCTTAGGTTTCATTAAAACGAGCATTTCAGACTTCAGTTGCTTTAATAAATTATGTCATGTAAAAATAAAATCACAACTAACGACTATCATAGATATTATAACTAAGTTTACATTATTAGCAGTAAGAAACCTATCAAACGAGAAATCAGGCACCATTGGTTTAAAAACGATGAGAAATTACTCAAAAACCACTTATAATTACAACGCCATCTCTGGACGAACGTCAGTACCATTAAATTTACCAAACAAATACCCAAAACAAACATTAAACATCAGTCCTTAAAAACCTTAAATAAATGTGACACAACGTTTTATATTAATATATATAATAAAAATGATTTTTCAAGTCTCCTAAATACATATTAAATACATATTCTTGTATCTCAGTTTCTTTATATAAAAGTTTAATCATTAACCTAGAGTTATTACAGATTCAATATAAATTGTCTTTTTAAAAATCGTATTTAGGAGTAAACAAAAAAATATTGTGCGTCACTAGCAAAACTAAAAACGCTAAAGAAAAACATAGAAATTCAAAACATATTCGTTACAAAATCAACTGATTGTATGATTTAAATGTATTATATGTTTATTTCTCAGCGAATATTTAATATTTTTCGTCATTTGATCTTGTCGTCCGCGTTGCGTCGAACGAAACGGAACATGGCGTTGGAAATGGCGACCACGGGAGAAAATAAACGGAGGGAATACTCACTGGAATATAAAATAAACATTATCAGAAAAAAAAATACCTAATACAATTATAAACAGACGATAGATATAATTAATATATAAAATATATTTTTTTTCCGTATTTATAATAATCTGCCATTAATTATGATTAAAATATAACTAATGTAAGTTATAATTTATAATTGTTGAATGAAAGAATATATTGTTTAATTAATTTTATAGTTAATTTATATATCATAAATATCATTAGTAAAGCGTTTCAAAACTTCTTTTTTGTTTATATTACTATCCATATATTTTTTAACTGTATTCTTTTAACTTTTTAATAGTAAAATATCGTAAATAAAAATGTTTACCTCCCAGTTACTGGAGTAGCTTCATTTCCGCTCAGAATGAAGACTGGAAAGAATATTGAAAATACGCAACCACTGAAAAAAGAAGTATACATTTTTTTAAATTTTCATTTATACCAAAAGACTGGAACAATGACTCAGTCATTTTCAATCTTTAAATCATATATTATATATAATAATTTATTTCACAAGTTGAATAATGAGCAATTAGTATTTCATCTTTTGATAAATTATAATTGATAACAAATTTATACATAATTATCCGAGCAAACAGATAACAAATAGTTCAAAGTACATATTTTATCAGTTCCACTAACAATGAAATATATTTAAAACTATAACACATCAAGGACACGGAATTAAAAAAAATATATCTTATATATATTTTTTATATTATCAGCACATTTTATATGAATATAATAAAGTTATTTGACTGAGAAACATCTGTAGATCAAAATTTTATTAATTATTGGGTAAACTATATACACAATATATGCTTAATATGTTATTATTTAATGATTTCAATAAAAACATACCTTATTATATATGACTGTGGTATTTGAGTTAGGACGGCCAGCGGTAAACCGAATCCAAGGAAATACGGCCAATTGGTTTCAATGAATGTAAGCCGCTTGTGTAACTCCCAACCCATGTTGAACCACTTGTACTCAAACGAGTACAGCGAGTACAATAGGCACATGTGTATAAGACATAATAACT
Organism: Danaus chrysippus; assembly: GCA_916720795.1. NCBI lineage: Eukaryota > Metazoa > Arthropoda > Insecta > Lepidoptera > Nymphalidae > Danaus > Danaus chrysippus. The sequence continues at coordinate 2,839,679 of CAKASE010000077.1, read as the reverse complement.
CTCCGATGTATGTTATGGGTAACATACTGACTAGCATACTCTGAAATATATATATATATTTATAAATAAAATAATTAGTTGTATAACAGTAATGCAATAAATTGTACTCTATGTATTACTAAATTAATATGAAACATTGTTATGATGATTTAAAAGATTTTTTTCATGATCCAAAAAAGTAAAATACTCTTAGCAAAAGTTAGATATTTGAAACCCTTAAGATATCATTTTTTTGAAAAAAACTAAGTGTTGTAAGGATTGATAATGAATCTCATAAATAATACATTTGTAACATAAGATTCGATGAAATATATAGTCATTTTCTGTGGAAGGTTAAGAAAAAGAAACTTAAATATAGAGTCGAAAATAATTATTGAAAACTAAGTGTAAAAATGATAGTATAGTTTACATTCAATATTACCTGGACTAAAAACAAAGCTTGCACCAATAAACTGAACAATGAGTCGGCTATGATCTTACTGACACTCGACATGAACTGAGGCCGGCCTCGACGATGACGATATGCAGAGTCTGCTATGTCCTATTATTTAAAACGTGATTATATTATAACACATATAACATAATATAATAATTATATATGACAAAATGAAAAAATTTTAATAAGTTTAAATTAAAGTTACATAAAAACAAATTAAATGTAAATTTAAGTGTTTTTGTAATATTAAAACAATTATTTTTCACTAAAGTATAATATATGGATGTATAAAAATTAAAAAGAAAGTTTTTAAGAAATTTAAACTGTCTGTTGTTTATTAGAGCTAATATTTTAAATGTCTGATTTAATTCATATGTTAACTTCACTGGCAAACGGCTGTTGAATTAAGAATAATTTAGTCTTCTTTTATACATTACTACAAATAGATATTTATTCTGTATAGGCAAAACTAGTTATTAACAAAATAAATTTTAACTGACCTGGAACCATAGACTATTCACAAGCTTGCTCAATAAGAACAAAGGTAGGACCCATATCATCCGAAAAGTCATTGAAAGAAACGGTTGCATCCATCCCCAAATATTATGAGCTACCCCAGGATTATGACCAAACACCAGTGTCACCAGATACTTGACACTCGGCAACAGAGCATATTCAAATATAAGAATACTTAACAAAAATATAAACCCATTCAGGATACATGATTGTAAAACCCTTGTAAGTACTTTAGATTCCCTGAAAACAAATGAAATTTAAATTTTTATTGATTTATTTGATAAAAAGATGTTCTATTTCCCGCTCATTGAATATTATAGTATTGCTTACTGTTTAATTTTTGTTTGTTTAACTTTTTGTTTACTATTGTCCGTGTCAATTTGTGGGGAACGACTTAGAGCGCGTTCGTTTATTTCTTTATCCAAATATAGCAAGACAGTTATACCACGCAAGCTGTCGATGAAACCTTTGATAAGCGATATAGAAAAATTCTGGAACAAAGAATAACAACATCTGTTTACTTAAAATATACCACACAGCAAAGAAAGAGAAACGATTCGTTTTACTTACTGTAACGCTTTCCATTTTGAATATTAATGTTTTTATTGCTTCATTATAACTATATAATAAAATTATTTTTCACATTCTTGTTGTTAGTTTATTTGACGTATTAATGAAAAATTTAACTTTGAACAAATCACCTTGTTTTCAAGTTATGACATAAGAGCTGTCATAATATATTTTTTTATTATTATTTCCTGCTTTAGCTGAGAGTATTTTGAGTTATAGTAATAAAAAATCGTAGTATAATTCAAAACCTCTACTTTTCATGAACTTTAATTTCATTTCGAGTTTTAAATATTTATATTTTATTAAATATATAACAGTTTGTAACAAAAATAAAGAAATTTGTATTGGTTTAAATGTTAACTGAAAGAATTATATAAAATTATAGGAAATTATTCAAGACCTGGTATGAAATAAAATTTTATCAGAACTTTATTTACCTAATTCACACATTTAAACAGTCTTACATTTATAAGATATAAAAATTTAATAACAAAATAACTAATCTGACAGAATATGTCAGTCGTCAAGAGTTTATTGACATTAAGAGTTGAAACTCGAAAGTGTTTTTAGTTTTGAGTGTTGATAGATTAGTTCGTGCTTTGTTTACTAGAATTAGTTTAAGGAAATATTGAATTTTATACTGTTTTATAAGTGTTATGTGAATTAAATTTGAAAAATGGATAGCAAGTTTCTTCTCAGCAACATAGGGTAAATAGTGAAACTTCATTATTGCAATATGCGACGTAGCCATATTCGCGTGACCTGTTTTTCTCGATTTCCTTATATTTATAAAAGTTTTGCAACTTGGATTCTAGTTTCGGCATAAGATTACATGTATGGAAAATTTCTTGATAGTTAAAACCTATAATGCATTAGTCATGTAAAATTAGAAAGTTTTTCTAAATTATAATTTAAAAAGCCCCTACTCGGTTTCTATGGGCCATATTAGTTTAAAGAACATTTTTATCGTATAATTACAATTATTTAAATCCCATACTCCGAGCCGCTTGGCTAATGTCAAGAAACTGGTTAGTTGTTGAAAACAGGTTTACTAAAACAAGCTTTACTCAAGTAATTTAGTATTTTTCGCCTTCCTGACTCGGAAGTTATAAAACATTATTTTATTTATATATTTTCTTCCGTTTAATTAAATATGGTATGGATTTGCCAATTCAGGATTGTAATAAATAATATGTGTGACCTCAAAATAAATGGCGTTTATTGCCATGTCTTAAGATAGTAAAGCTTATGTTTTAAATCAGCCTTTTCCAAAGTAATAATGCCCCTTTGTGGTCACTGCAGGCTTAACTGTGGTGAGAGACCAGAAGTAGAACCCCCCCAGGGTTGTGTAGAAGACTGGGATTTGATTTGTTATTTATTTATTTATTTAAAGGTACATCAACGTCACAGTTATTTAACACACATAAACAAACATATAAAATTGATAAATCTAGGACCTGATAAGAGTGACAATTAGAGACGTACACAACATTCACAAAAAGAAAAAAATAAAACTTATTGTCTACCTTATAATAAAATAACAATATACAAAACTACAAGAAAAAGTATAAATCATTAAAAAAAAAAAAAACTATACTATAACTACAAAAAAAAAAAAACTATAAATCATTAAAATAAAAACATGTGACAAAATGTGATTAACTATGTGACAAACTATGGTGTTATTTGGTGGATTTTGTTTTTAAATTTGTTATTTCATTTAACTATGAAAAGTTATAGTGGTTTTTCAGTAGGTGAAATAAGAGGGCTTTTAAAAAATAATAAATGCTCAGTTGACGGTAGACCAAATTAGTTTGTTAACCCCTGGTTTTAAATAATTTTGCATTATTACTTTTAAATTTTATTTTATTACTAAATTCTTAATATGTTATTGTATCCTCTAAATTTAATAGGTTTTGAAAGTCCAGCAATAATTGCAATTGTCTGATAAATCAACTGATATTACAAAATCATTTTCAAACTACATAGTGGTTCTCTGTTAATCACAAGTCTGTATTGTAAGACTAAAAGTAAAAGTATTTAGATTTTAAGTCATCTATATTTAAACATGTTAGTATCACATGAGTATATAAATGGATAATTCAGAACTGCCTGTGTTTAACTTGTCTGAATAAACTTGCGACTAGGTTACGGACCTACAGTCACAATTATTATTTATTATACATCTTTAGTCTTTAAAGATAGCGTATCTGACAAATTGTGTTTGTCAATATACTTTTTACTAAATGTCCCTGATACTAAGTAAAAAATAATATTATAAAGGCTGCATCAATTAATCATGAATTTCAATTAACAACAAACCTTTCACTTTACAGGAAGTAGTGTAAAAGTAATTTTTCTAATGTCATGGTTATATGTTGATATTTAATGTAATTGTTAAGGGCAAAAATTCAATTAAAAATGACAACAATTAAGGGACCCTGATTGAGTTGAAACACATCCGCTGCGCAAGCGCAAAGTTCAAAACTACATGCGCGCCCCCCCCCTCCTGCTTCGCTATCCGATAATCACCACTGACTACATTCAGACATCAGTGTGTGCGCGGGAGTGTTGCACGGCGGACGTGTTCCAACATCACATTAAATCCTTTGTGACGTAAATGATTTTGATTACGAGCTAAATATCGCAAAAGCATTGTGCAAAAATGAAAGTGGACAAAGAATTATGTGTTTCCGAGGAGGCTAAGCCTATGATATCCGACAGGAAGGGCAGTTTGAAGGTGACGATCACTCCCGCCCAGCACAAGACCCTAACTCACCTTCCGAAAAGGCCGCCAGTGGATCTTGCATTCACAGACCTCACATACAAAGTACAGGAAGGCAGGAAAAGCAGTGAGTATACGAAAAAAACCTACATTAATAATTATAAGTACATAATAAATTTTGTACCTAGCCTCAATGACCTTATTATCGAATATTATTTGACTTGTAGGTAATATAATCAAGCAGTGATTTTGCATTACACGTTTTATTTAATAAACAATGTGATCCTTTGTTCGTTGTATTAGTACATATTCATATTATTATCAACTTAATTGTCAGCCTTTGTCGTAATGCAGTTGAATTCTGTTGCAATGATCCCTAATTGAGGTCCAATTCAATTATGAAATGGAATATTATTTTATTGAATACATAATTCCTACAGATAAGATATTAAACGGACATGTTATCGTCAGCTCGGTAATTAATAATGAAACATCGATTACTACACATCAATAAGTTATTAGCAAATTGAAAGAATTAAATCCAATTCTTGAAGTATTTATAAAATATATTTTACTATACATTTTAAGCTGTGACGTTCATATCAAGGACTCCCATCGATTTCCTTGTTAAAACTTAACTCTTATAATGGATATTGATTTTATACTTGTGAATATTTTTATGGATGATATTTTAAAAGCATTAAATATTTGGTTCAATATGTTAAAAGATATCAAAATTTAATTACAAAACATTAATAATTCGTTTTATTTGAGATCGTATTTTAATATACAGTTATTTGTTTGTATACTTTTGTTCTGATCACTCACAAGTCACGCAGACGTTAAATAAAAACAAAATGTAATGATTACATGTAAAATAATGCGTGTGCTGTTTACTTATATTATAATTTTTATATTATTTACATACGCTTTGTGTATGTTTGGATTTTTCTGTACACTTTTGATTATATTCACATCAAAATGACAAATAACAGAAATTGGCGTCATTTTAAATCGCCATCTTAGTATTTTGACAGCAGTTTTTTGCAATGAAATTGCTTTGTCTTTTAACAATGGCGGCGGAATTAAAGAAAAAAATATTTAATAATTTCATATGATTGCGTTAATATATAGCTACAATTTTAATGATCCGTTTGATATATGAGCTGTGTTTATGTAATTAATTTACAAGGAAATACGTTATTTGCCGCTGTTGATGTATAATTGTTGATAAACTAATTTATTCTGTAGGACTAAAAGATAGATAAAACTAATTGTAAGAAATATGTGTGAGTTACAAATGCAGGATTGTTTTACGGACTTAAAGACATTTAATTGGCATTCAGGTTGCTAACGATGTTTTTGTATATGTATAATATCTCATTATAGGTATTTAAAGAAAAGTTTTTGCAGTTAAGGAAACAAGTAAAGAATTTATGAGTTATTTGTAAGGGAAATCCAGTTTTGTATGTTGAGCTTAATTACCAGATACTCCATACATAGGGTTGGATATTAATAAATCTATTTAAATCACTTCATCATAAAATTGTTGATTTATCATAATAATAGTAATAATATGATAATTATTCTGAATAAATGAATTGGAAGTATTGCTAGTTATAATTCATATTTTACATAAGCATGTGCTGTTGGGAACTAAGATATATTGTTTTTTAGAACTTATTTTAAATAATTTTAATATTTTTTTAATATTAAATTTGTATATACATGATTGACATACTGTCATTCATGAACAAACACAAAAGACAGATCCTTCACATTATTTGTAGGGTCAAGAACCTTATATTCGGGTATGTTTTTGTTCAAGAAAAAAATATTTAAAATAAATATACATATTTAAATGTACTTTTTTCATTTAAAATGTCACAAGAGAAGGTATAGGAAGTTGGTTAATTTCAATATTATTGAATTTTGTTGATAAATAGTTGTATGTCTTGTTTATTATATTTTTTATGATTCTGCTTCCTAGTATACTTTTTTCAGTTATTGGTAAAATATTTAAGTAAAATACCTTATTATTAACTGATATTGTATTAAACATAGGTAAATGAATTTAATAGAGTGGAACTATAGAAAAATTTCAATAGGTAATTTGGATTAACTTACTTTTTCCCGCTATAAGTTTCAAATCACCTGTCATGAAAATATGACAGATTATTAATTAACAGATTAAATATATAAATAAGTAACTGCATTAAATATACAATTCCAATGTCCATTCAAAAAGTTGTATGAAGATGTATACAATAACAATTTTCAATTAAATATATGCATAAATATTTCAACATAAGTAAATAAATGCATATAACTTTAATTTTACAGTATATAACTTTGAAGTAATTGTTTTTCAATACTTTTGATATACCGAATAAATGGAAATATTTGTCACAAAATGAATTTTTATAACGAAATTCGGATAAATAATATAGAATGAAAGACGTTGTATCTGAAATTAAGACTTCCGGGATATCGCGTCCCGGCCGTTTTACCAATTAAGGGATCGTGTGTCGACTCGACTCTCGTTATACGCATTATATGTATTTTATTCGTCAATTTTATTTCTATGAATTTTGATGCTAAAACCTATATAAACACTGTATATAAAAATTTTAAAGAATTAATAATTTAATTTTGTGATATATCTCAGGTTTATGATCGTAAAATAATGCAATTTGATTTCTGGTCAAAATTAATGTTTCAATAATAATTAAAATTATATTATATGTTTTTATGTTATCTCCTTTTATGTCATTGAATTACACGGCTTGTATTTTTTTTATATATATTTTGCTTCCTATATACTAGATAACATTTAAATGGATAAACAAGTTTTATATAAAAAACTAGTGATATAATATATATATTTTACTATTTTATTTATCGTAGGTATATTAATGTTACTTACATATTTAAAATCACTTGTTAGATTCCTTAGTAATTCCTAATTATTCTTAATTCTTAGTATAATTAGTGATTATATTTATCAGGACGGTTCTTTGTAGTGACTTTTTATTCTACCCTCAATACTATGCTACCTACATGAGTTCGATCTATAGATAGTGAATTTGGTTATTTTTTATACTTATACTTATCCAGGTTTGGTTTAAAGAAGAATTCTAAGACATATGACTCATCAAAATAATTTTATACTAAAAAAATTACATGTTTTACATTATTAGAACAAAGTCGCGAACCCTGAAATTGGATAAAAAATACGTTTCCTTTCTTTACGAATATATCTAATAGCTATTCTTCTGATGAAACATGTTTAACGTTAATGAGACATTGCACGGCAGTAATAGTCTTATGTGAAGAAACTTTCAGTAACTCGATGTTGCTAACAACGAAATATACAAGGCGTCGAAAATATAGGTCGTTGACCCCTATCCTGCAAACGTATTTTGAAATATGAAGTATGTATTTTAATGCTTTATTTGTTGATACCACTATAACAATATTAAGACGAAAATTTTGGAGTCAACCTGAGCTTACCACGTGTTCTCATTGTAACACTAAATATGAAGTTTTTCAAGTTTTTTGATATTTTTCTGTTGCGTACTTATAAGGCGTACTTATCGACAAAGTTTTCGTAATTTACCATATTGTCCACTTTCAACTTTCTATTCGTTTATCGTACACATAACATTACAAAATCCTTGTAGTTCTAAATAGTTTAAGTGAATGGTAATTTGATGAAATTGAAATTATTACTAATCATTACGAATACTCAAGACTCAGTTTTAGCTGACGTGTTGAAGTTATTAGTATCGTGTTGCAGTTCAAAGTACTAACATGTATCGGTGTTATTTTACACTTAGTAGGATATTAGTCGACTTCAAATTATAAACAATAGCAATAAAACTTCATATTAAGTATTAATTTATCGTTCTTTGTACAGTTACATTGTACTATAATTAATTTTTAATTATTTTCATTATGATTGTTTTAATTATAATGGGTTATTAAACACTATAAAAAATAATTATTATTACAAATTAAATGAAACTAATATTTTTCGTGATCACGCTTGCTGTAAAGTAACCGAAACGTCGGGAGTATGTAGTTTATATTCAAAAATAAAAATCTCGAAGTAAATCCGAAAATATAAGTTTCATTTAAATGAATACTCGAAAAAATCTCAGATCTAATTATTACAAATAAAAATATTTACAGTGTTTAAATTTCTCTAAACTCAACGTGTCCTTTCACGAAGCAACACAAAAACCGACTTACATTGTGTAGAAAACAAAAATGAAAAGTTAAAATAACTTTCACTACTTACTGACTAGCTTCGGAGTGTGAATGTGTGTTTGTGGTTCGTTCGCAAAAACTGCTGAACCGATTTTAATGTAATTTAAAATATAGGTTAGGCGAATAAAAAAATAGTCCTATTATTTACAATCGTATTTATAGTCAGAATTAAATTAATTGTGATGATTTTATATAAGATTATTTCAATTAATCTATTATAATTAAAAGACCTGTCTTGTTACGGTAATTATCGTAAAACAGGTTGGCGTTTGAGGAAAAAATATGCTCCATCGTCATTGAGATCACTGACTGACCAATTAAAAAACAAATTAAAATAAAATACATCTCCTTTGAAGTAAATATTTCAATATTCTACTATACTTGATACTTGTAAATAAATTAATATTTTTATTTCATGGTATTAAAAACTTTTTTGTTAAAGTATCTGTAGTACAGTCTGAAGTACAGAACAGTACAGTACTGAAGTACAGTCATAGTCAAAATAAATTCGACTTATATAACATTATAGCTCAATCACTGTTTCTTAATTTTTAACAACCTGACAAATATCTGATAATCCTTTTTGTAACTGACCTCTAAATTATTATTATCTTTGATAACGGAAATTAAATCCTTGAGTATGTTTTATCAGACGTACCGACGGACCAATGCAACGAGGTTATATAAAATATGTTATCAAAATATTTAATGATTTAAATCTTCACTCTCATCACTTTAGGTTGGTATTACAGCCAATGATTTTCTTTTTGTATAATGTTGGTACAATTGTTTTTTAATGTATTTCAAGGATGATAGATATATTAATTTTTATCTAATTCGGAATTTTATAAGGTTAAATATTGCATTTGATTACAATGTATGTCATTTGAAATGAATCGGTATAAAAGATAATGGTGGTCGAGTGACGTCATTATAAAATAAAAATGGCGGACTATTATATAGTTATTTAGGCAACAGTTTAAAGAAATCAAATATAAATAGTTATTTATATGCAATTAAACAGTAAGAATGAAATTTATGATATAATTTGATTGAGAAAATCTCTATTAAAATTCTAAAAACAAATGCTTAGATAAAATATAAACCATACTAGCTTTCCGCCCGCAGCTTCGCCGCGTGGAGTTCGGTTATATCGCGTTTCCAAGAGAACCTTTCAAAAGTCTGGGATAAAAACTATCCTATGTTCTTTCTCAAGGTCAACTCTATCTCTGTACCGAATTTCATTAAAATCAGTTCAGTGGTTTAGGCGTGAAAGCGTAGCAGACAGACAGACAGACAGACAGACAGAGTTACTTTCGCATTTATAATATTAGTAGGGATTAAATTACATTTCATACTGTACTATAAAACCGGTAAATTTAATCGTGACATAATATTTATTAAAAAAAACCGGACAAATGCAAGTCTGATAAATATTCATTGGATGCCATTATATTTTATTAAAAAAATGAATCTAATGTTTTGACATTAAGAAAAAACTTTTAGATTGACTTAAATGTCCTTGAAAAACTGACATTTAATTATATGGATTGTTTAGGGTTGGTAACTAATTGATAATGACTCGGAATGATCTCGGAATTTCTAAGTACATATGTAATACTTTAAGATATAAAACTTCCTAAGTATAAATTCATTTAAATAAACATTTTCATATCGTCTGCCCGTGATCACGGTTGCCGCAAAGTAACCGAAATGTCGGGAGTATTGTGTTAAAAATAACAAAAACAAAATGTACATTCGAAAATATTACTTTAATTTCAATGTAAGACGTTGCTACCTGATATATAATATATATGCATATATTTATATTGTGTTATATTCGCCATGTATTAAATGAATACATTTTGAATTTGGCTGTTATTTTAATACTACAAAGAAAAACCTATTTTAATTTGAATAAATTAATTTCAAATTTAACTGATCGCATTCCCGAGAATAATTTACCAATTGCGGATTGAGGATTCCTGTGTAGTTATTTGTAAACACGGTAAAGATTTTAAACTTATATCAAAGAAATATGGGTAGAATTCTCGAGAAACCTTCATATCATATAAATCTTGGAATCTATTAAATTTTCCTACTAACCTTATTTAATTTTATAGCGACGAAAACGAAGGTAAAAACACGTTGGACATTAATTAATAATAAATACAATATTAATGATCATAAAATTTATAATTACTTTTTTCATTCATAAATTTTTGTATTTAAAATTTAATTTTTTTACAAATAAGACTCAATAAAAACATATTAACTTGCAAATATATAAAAAATATTGTTCTGTAGGAAAGCAACATTAAGAACTCTGTGCTCTAATCACAATTTGCTTTTGCGAACTAAATAATTATCTTTTAGTACTTTTCATTCATGGATTCTTCTCAATTAGAAACTGATAACAGCCCGTATGTAATTTGTAGTCATCTGCTCTGTGTATTTCTTTCTTCTAATTCCAAGTCTATCAATGAATTATAAATTCAATATAAGATATTTTCATTCTCATACATATTGGGTGATAAAAATAGAAGATCGTAATCAAATGCTTCGACTGCAAGGTTCTATTCATCATTCAGGAGTTTTCTAAGACTTCTTGACCAACTAATATATGAGCGAAAACGCCAAAAACAGTGTTCATCTGGAATAAAAGAGAATAAAACTAATTTAGCATTTATATTGGAACATATTTCTTTATAACCAGTGACACTATAAAAGCCTAAGGGCTGACAGCAATGCTTCCTTTAAAATATATGTGTAATGACGTGAATATTTGAATTCTATAAGACTATATCGTATACTTGTCTTCCAGATGTGAAAACTATCCTCAAGTCAGTCTCTGGGAGACTTCGATCTGGCGAGCTAACGGCTATCATGGGTCCATCAGGCGCTGGGAAATCAACACTACTCAATATATTGACTGGCTACAAGTAAGTATAAAATTAAAATAACACTCATTAACACTAGATTAATTGCACTGGGGTATTTAAATTTGATCTTGATTAACATCATCAGCATATCAGAGCCCACTGCTGAGCAAAAGCCTCTTCTCACATGGAGAAGGTTTGAGCATTAATCACCACGCTTGCTCAAGACGGGTTGGTGATATCAAACTTATAATTGTGAAACTATAAGTCCAGGTTTCCTCACGATGTTTTCCTTAACCGTATGTATATCTTGATTAACGCGTGACAATAATCTTTGCAAGTTTTCTCTGACACTGCTTTAAATTGGTGTAAGAAAGTCGATCAAGTATGCCAAATAAAAAGTTCCTACATTAAACTCATATAAACAGGTATACCAAACACATAAGTACTTTCAGAGCTCTTTGCTCTAGAAGTTTCTGTGACCATCATCATCCATAAAATAATAAAATCTAAGACTTTCGCGAGTATTCATTTAAATGAAACTAATATTTTCTTATTACGTCTGTTTTTAATATTTTAAAAACTACATACTCCCGACGTTTCGGTTACTTTTCAGCAACCGTTATCACGGGCAGGCGAGCTGTGACTCTGCCCGTGCATGTAGTTTAATCATTCTGGAAAATTTAAAATAGATAATATTTTTAACACATTTGTTTGTAAATTAAAATCTATCCTCTTTGGCATTAATATGAAAAATCTTCTCATATGCTTTATAGATCTTATAATATTATTATATGTTAATTGCATTTTCCCATGACAAAAAACACGAGTTTCACGATTTATGTAAAAAAATAATCACTTAATTATATATTTTTTGCTTATTTCTCGATCCAAGGTAACAGACACGCTTGGATATTTCATAGCGCGTCCCACAAATTACATCTGACAAAAATTATGAAATAATACGCGTTTTCCGGACTGAGATTACTTTTATTTGTATTGTGTATATATATGATGATACAGAGATATAATGAATTGAACCAAGTTTTCCGGATACCACGCGTTTTTTTAAATTTTATATCTACATGATCTCGAAAAACCGGTAATGGAAATGAAATTTGTGGATAATGTCACACAAAACATCTCATTATTCCATGTATTCACCGTATTGGTGCGGGTCTATCATTGCAGTGAGAGGAGCTTCAACAGTGACTGGGACTTGCGACCCAGGTGTAGGTTTAAGGGTCTCTATCTAACGAGCGTTAAACGCTTACCTCCACTGTCCAAGCTCCTCTCTCTACCTAACAAATAATAAACGCGTAGTTATTTAATGAGTACATTCAAAGAACTTACGTTATCTTCAATATATATAGAAATATTCTAAATTATCCTCAGAAATTATACCATGTATACACGAATATTTTAGGCTTTAAACACACTAGCAAAAACTTTGTTTGAATTATTTTATTCGCGTGTAAGTGAGAATCATCTGTGTCACTCAGTTTTAGCGTCGTGTCCACAATGTTTATTTAACTTTCACTTTGCCAAGGAGTCTTATTACTTTAAATATGTTATATGAAGTTCCAAATATATATATATATATAGTATGACGTCACGAATTTCACTGGAATTTAGCTGTTAACATTTTATTTTAACAAAACTGGTTCACTTCATTTATGTATATACATTTATTTATGACACATTATTTTAAATTTATTACGGTAATATGACCAGGGAGGACGATTCTGTTGAGATTATTATTTATACTATTCAAAATATATGTTTTATTCATATACTTCTTCTACCTGGCAATTTCCCAGCTTTAGCCAGGGTCTGCCTTACATGTTGTGAATAGTTTTGGCTTTTTGTTTTTACGACCGGCCGCCTGCCTGACATCAACCCTCTTTGGGAATGCATTAATCAGTTATGTCTAAATACTCTTACTCAAGGTTTTTCGCATATACTACAACGACATTTTCCTGAAATTTTGGTTATAGTCCCCTTATAGTCACATTTGAGATAAAAACGTGTTTAAATGTGTACTCACAAGTCTTAGGCATCATTAATTTATAAATTTTTGGATAACATATAAAAACATATATTGTTCAAAATTACATATTTCTCTCTTACTGGAAGTGTCTTTCTAGAAATTTTTCTTCTAACTACTACAACTAATACATATATAAAGTTATGGCATGTGGTTCATTAAGCAATACATTTATGTAACCGGCACACGGCTCAGTTACATAGAACAGAAAAAAAAATACATAATCTCATGTATTAGGACAGTATTATTGTGTAACATACAAAATAACTGATTTATAATGGAAAAGCAAATCGAAGTTCTACATATATTGGAAAGAGAATATTTGATTATATCTTAATATTGCTACAAGATAGTATACAGACGAAAACGTAGTATGTAACTAGTGATTTAATGGTACCAAAATTTGTATCTGATTTGTATGGAAATAGAAAAAAATAGCAACAGAATAGTGTTTAACGTTTAGTGCATAATATAATATATCTTGTAAGTCATCGCTTCCTTCGCGTTCTTAGTTTTGCAATACACTGACAAAACTTCGCAATATTTGTAAACAGTTACCACAGCTCACTTAGAAAAAAAACATCCTTGACGTCATACAATCAAGCGCTTTCAGCGCTAACATTAAGCGGATATATTATTTCCAAGTATACGAGATGTTTACCGATTCTTTGTTATCAAGTAGCTAATTGGGTCAATCGGTTAATTTGAGTCTGAACGCCCCGTAATAGATGTCCGCAAGAATCTTATTATTTTTATATTTTTTATCTTAATTACGCTTTTAATTAAAGAATTAAATAATAACAGATTTTTATGCATTAAGGATGATTTTCCGCTGGTTTTTGTAAACGGTGTTAAATGATGACGTAGTCTAAACCAAAGTTTGTATCGTCAATGAATAGTTTTTTTTTTTTGAAGTGAAACTTCTCATGCGACTTTGAACAAGGTTGCGTTAAACGTTTTACGCTTTAGGGTGATTAGGGGGTACCGTACGGTCTCCTGGGCCGCAGCGACTGCCCTTGCCGGCGATCCGCCTTGGGATCTCGTGGCGTCGGTTCGAGCCGAGTTGTTCTCCTATGTCTCGGGTAGGAGGGCACTCGGCGAGAACCCTTCGTCGGAGGAGATCCGAGCGGTTCGTCGGCAGGGGGAGGAGCGCCTTATGCGGGAGTGGGGGGAGGACCTGGCGGAGCAGCCGTACGGTAGACGTACAACGGCAGCGCTTCGCCCGGTCCTAGAGCGTTGGATGAGGCGGAAACGCAAACCCCTCACTTTCCGTCTGACGCAGGTCTTAACCGGGCACGGGTGCTTTGGTTACTACCTGTGTCGGACGGCCAGGAGAGAGCCGGGAGAAGGCTGCCATGAGTGCGGCGCTGCGGTGGACTCGGCCCAGCACACCCTCGAGGTGTGCCCGAGATGGGCTGCGCAGCGCCAAGACCTTGTGGCGGCTCTCGGCGGAGTGGACCTGTCGCTTTCGAGTGTCGTGGAGAAGATGCTCGAGAGTGATGGGTCCTGGTTGGCGGTGTCCTCCTTCTGTGAGACGGTCATGTCCACGAAGGAGGCATCTCAGCGGGAAAGGGAGAGGGCGGCTGATGCTCCCTCCCCCCGCAGGCGACGTACGGGGGTGCGACGGAGGCAATTCCTACGCCTCCAATAGCACCCCTGTGTTCCGGGCTGGGGTCGGCGTGGTAACCCGGCCCTTTTGAAAGCCCGGCGTCGTCGGGGTGGTCCTAATTGCCGGGATCGCCCCCATGCTCCGAGGGAGTAAGTCCGGTCTTTGCCAGGACCGGCCAGTCGCTGGTGTGCCCTGTCGCTGACAGATCCGGGGTACACCGACATAGCGGCCGATGGCTTTCGCAGTGGTTTTAGTGAGTAGGGGCCTGCCCAGGCCGAGCCTCACACATCCCTTCCGGCCCCACCAAGGTCGGTTGGACGGCTCGTAAAAAGAGTTTCCACTACGTCATCAAAAAAAAAAAAAAAAAAAAAACGTTTTACGCTTTGGGGGAGGGGGTTAGAGCGAGAGAGAATGCGTGGCGCTAGAACGCACGCGGGCAATGAATTATGACTTGTAGGTAATGTTAATAAAGTTTGTATTAAAAAAACACTAAAAGTTCTTTAAGAATCATTTTCTACTTATTCCTGTTTTCAATCCAACGCGTGCAACGTTACGAAGATTCGCATCTTTCGCGTGAAAGGTACTCCACCAACAATAATAGTTTTTATTTTGTTATAAATCTTCATACATAGTATTATAGATATAGGAATGAAATACTGAAAAACTATCTGTATTTAGTTTTTTGGACAGGTGGTTATTTCTTTTTCCGTTTGCTGTTGTAAAATACAATATTATTTATTATTTGCAAACAAGTTCAAAGAATACGAGGTCATGTCTAATAAATATTATTTGTGTTATTTTATTAGCCCTTTATGTATTTTTATAATTTGTAGTTGCATTTCAAATTTTGTGTTTGAATAGGATCTAAATCTTCACAACCATATCCCGTTGTTAAGTATATTACACGTTTGAGTCGAATTAATAGGTTCTCGTTAATAAATGACAAATAGGAAACGTTTTGGTGTAGTGTGAAAAAATATACGTTATAAAGGCTATACATACTTAATCCGCTAGTTATAAAAAATTATAAGAGACATAAATTTTTAAAACATCCTAAATACTGTGTATATGCATATATCAAATGAATTGAGAGTGGAATTGAAATTTTGACGTCACTTTATAAAAAAATTATAGTCTTTATACTATTTAATATAGATCGCGTTTTTATTAATAATAATCTTAAGTATTATGTTACTATATTTTCTATGAATGACCTCTGAAACCACAATATCATGACCTATTTCAATATCATTTTAGAAGAGTCTTGGTTTAGCTCACTATCGGTAAACGGAGTTAATTTTTTACCTTAGGTTTGGTAGTCTGAGAAATCGTATCCGGCATCACTAAACCTATCGTATCCGATACCTCTATATACCGTATACGGTGACTTAAATCTCAAAATACTGCTGTTGCAAGTTTACTTAAAACGTGACCTTATTCGACCTCGGTGTATTTTTGTAGCTCTATAACAAATCTAGATTATGATAATTTAATTTAGTCTATATAATAATGATATAAAATTATAGTTTATAATCACACCAAATGTTTGTTTATTGGTTCTTTTATATATAATATGTCACAATAATAAAAGCGTTTTCAAGTAATTTATATTAATATTTAAAGAGATCTATGCAGTAAGTTCTGTATTTATTACGGACTTTAGAGGTTACTTATATACATATTAAATCAATTATTGATATGGAAGATACAGGTATATCTAAATTACCTCGGTCCGCGATATTTTTCCGGCTTTTTAAATTTATATTACTTAACAAGAAATTCTGAAGATTATTGTAATTAAATTTCATTCAAGTTACAAAAAAATCTTTATATAAGTCATTCATAGTAATAGTGTCCATAAATTAATTAATAAATAGCAATTTATGTGTACTGTAACTTTCCATATCAGATATGAAAGTATGAAGTTTTTGTTAATATAAAAGAAGAATAAATAATTAAATATTTGACAAATGATAAAGAAATGATAACAACAGAATGTTTTTTATACAAATATGAAACTAGAAACATTCAAGGCTAAAATTAAATGTATAAGTAGTAATAAATTGTGTAGTTTGAATAAAATCTAACGATAAGACAAATTAAAACCGACGAAAACAAAAAAAAATAAATGAATTAATATAAAATCTGACGAAGGCCTTTTACTCAAAATAAGGTACATACCTCTATATTTAGTAAGGCTAGATATTTTGTATAGCTTAGCTATTAGCGAACCTAGCAGTTGTATTTATTACGTGAACTAGACTATAGAAGTGATTGCTAGTAAATTAATTATCGGATCCGTAAAATTGTTTGAACACACCAAATTTCCCCCGAAGTGAGCGCAGAGGAAGTCGCGGGCAAAAGCTATGTACTCTATAAATCACGAATCACGATGATGCAATTCCCTAGTTACAAGAGGAAAGCTAATATGTTATATGGTAATATTATCTGATAACTTCTTGCAGCAATAAGTTAACGTGAAAGTAAGCTTAGGTTTTTGTCCTTCGATATGTTTTGTAAGCTGTTATTAAATTGTGAGAACATTGAAAACAATTTAACCAGTTCATCTTATAAAGTGAAGTTTATTCCCAAAGAGGGTTGATGTCTGGCAGGCGGCCGGTAAAAACAATTAGCTAAATTTATTCACAACATGTAAGGCAGACCCTGGCTAATGCTGGGAAATTGCCAGGAAGAAGAAGATCTCACAGTGAAGTGTCCTTGATGTTTGTTAACTTAAACAAAAAAATAGTATGCTATATTAATCGAATTATTTTTGTAAATATTTATGTTCTATCTGCTACTATTGTGACTGTTTGGATGATTAACTTTTGCTATATAATCAACTCATTGGCGTCACTGAAATTTACGTACGTACGTACGTTTTAAGGTCGTGCAGAAACAGGTTTTGTGGTTCTGCTCATTATAATGAACAAGACGAGAAAGTCTTTATCTGTGTGTATATAATTTATCTTTACTAACTAAACACTAATATGGGTCAATGACAGTACGTCAAATAAATTGCAGATAATACAGCAATCATCACTGTTAACAATTTATTATTTTGTAAGAAAATTTTCTATCTTCTTTTGTTATTTATGTAAGTATCTGAGTAGCTTTATTATTGTTTATCAGGACTTCTGGAATGGAGGGTAGTATCACGGTGAATGGGATGGAGCGTAATCTGTCTAGCTTCCGAAAACTGTCGTGCTACATCATGCAGGATAACCAGTTGCATGGAAATCTTACTGTTGAAGAGGCGATGGCTGTGGCTACAGCTCTCAAGCTGCCTAGCGCTACCACCAGGGCTGACAAGGAGGAAGTGGTAGGTCCAACTGTATTATTACCACCCTTTAATTCAAAACTAAGCCCTCTAAATGAAACTAATATTTTTCTTATCACTACGCGACTTTATTTTTGTAAAACATTACATACTCCCGAAATGTCGGCTACTATTCAGCAACCGTGATTACGGGCAAACGAAATGTGAATGACTTCACTAAGCTGAAAAGCTTATGAATAAAAAATCTTATGAATTTACTAAGGTCTATCTCTGTTATCTATACAATATCAAAAATGATGTTCCAAATATTGCTCATGATAAACACAAAATGGTCCTAATTAGTAGCATGATTTTTAGCCATCCGTCTGTGTGTTTTTTATTAATACATAAATATTTTCAGATACAAGAAATTCTGGAAACTCTCGGTCTATCCGAGCATCATAAAACGATGACGTCAAATTTATCCGGGGGACAGAAAAAGCGATTATCGATAGCCCTAGAGCTGGTCAATAATCCTCCCATCATGTTCTTCGATGAGCCAACATCTGGTTTGGACAGTTCCTCGTGTTTCCAATGTATATCATTATTGAAAACCCTGGCAAGAGGTGGTAGGACAATCATCTGCACAATTCACCAACCTTCTGCCAGATTATTCGAAATGTTCGACCATCTATACACATTGGCGGACGGGCAATGCGTCTACCAAGGCTCAACTGGGAGATTAGGTGAGTCTGCGATATAAGTAAAAAACAAACCATTTAACGACTTTAGTTTTTTTGGCAAAACATTATATTGTGATTAATTTACATCATAATTGAGGAAAATACTCAAATTTTTGTATGACATAAAAAACCAAACGTGAATGAACTTGATGGCTACAATACGTTGTGGGATTAAAGAATTTATGACTAAAATTTAAATATTAAGATGAGGATTGCATTTTTTATCGGCGACCGAGGAGATTCTAAATTTTATTTTATTTTTTCATAACTTGAAAACCCTGGCAATATACATTATTCAATAATTTAATTTTATACCATGTTAACTGCTTGGATTAATATTTTTATACTTAATGAAAAAAATATGGACACGTTATTATAATTTGTTCAAAATCTTTATTTAGGTATGTTCAAGGTTAAAATGTTAAATTTAACGTGATTCTACATACAATAAAGTTTAGTTTGTTACTTTTATACGCATATAGATGGTTATGTTTTATTGGGTCTTCGTAATGAATAATGCCATTTATAATTCCTGACTTAACACTAAAACTTAATAATCGTAATATATCAAAACTTCTATATTTTAATTATAATATATTAAACTTTATTGCATTAGAATAAGAGCGTTTTTCCTATAGCCAGACATAAGAACCATATAAAATGTCAACACAGGAACAATTCTATAAAACTGAACATGCATTTGAAATTTAACCTTAATTATTAACACATAAAAGTCTATATTCACTTATTTCTCTTGAATTACAATCTTCTATATATATATAAAAATGGATTGCTGTTCCTTAGTCTCGCTAAAACTCGAGAACAGCTGAAAGGATTTATCTTATCTTAGTCTTGAAATGTTCGTGGAGGTTCAGGGAAGGTATAAAAGCTGAAAAAAATTGATTCATTACTGGGAAAACCATAAAAACAGCCCTCTTCTATTTCCCATACAAACGTTTTTTTTGACATTAGATTTGACAACTAACTAATATGTCAGTGATTCTGTCGCACTTCAAAACACGGAGATTTATGGCTATAAGCCATAAATCTCCGTGTTTTGAAACTCCAAAAATATAAATAAAAAAACGTAATAGATATTTCTTGATTATAGGGCGATACGAAGTTCGCCAGGTCTTCTAGTATTGAATATAAAATTATAGTCTAACAAATTCAAAGTAACGCAATGTATAAGGTATATATTTATAATAAGATACAAATTAGTGCTAACAAAATGTATAAGAGAATAAATATCCAGCAAATTTGTTCTTTATATCATAGTAATAAGTGTTAATTTTCAGTGGAATGGCTGGGAAGTTTAGGGCTTCAGTGCCCATCGTACCACAACCCAGCATCCTTCATCATTGAAGTTTCGTGCGGCGAGTATGGAGACAACACCGGCAAGCTAGTCCGGGCTATCGAGAACGGGAAAAATGATATCAGGTTAGAAAAAATACCTTTTATATAAGTTTGATGAGTTTTCATCATACGAATAACATGACACCAACTAATCTACATCGATTTCTGCCGAATCCAATCTTCACCCCCACTCCAAACTGTCTGTAATGCGACATGCAATAGATGGTTCAAAATATTGAGGCTATTTTATAAGAGTTTTAATTTAATACGCTTATTAATATAATTTTAAACCAACATCAAATGTTAGTATGAAATATAATAATTATAATTCGTTTAGTTTGACGTCAGAAGTCGTTTAGTTCGGAACTCTTACTAGGGATAGTCAATAGAAAAATAATGTAAACAATCACTAGTCCACGCGCACGGATTTACTTCAGATCCGGTTGTCGTAATCATAAATTGATATAATAATTGACATCTATTGTCTTAAGAACTATTATTCAAAGTTAGACGGAATTTTTAACAAAAAAATATTAATTCTTAAATGTATTTCTTATCTCGTCTAAGCCTGGAATTAAATTACTGAAACGTTTAAGATTTTTTTGTTGATAAAATTTAATGTTAAGGTTCTCCATTGTCTGTATTCGTGTACATTTGTAACTTGTACATTAATTAACCTTAGTTACCCCGATGACATCACACACACGCACACACACACACACAGACATATAGACTTATACATACACATACAAATGGAAATACACAACACACTTACACAATTTCCATATGTTTATACAAAGATGTGAGAAAAATTCACAACTTATGTACATTGTATTCAATTTTAATATTATTTTTTTATCAAATATATATTTATATTCATATTCGGCTAAGATTCTTTCATATCTACATATATTTGATGGATAGTTTTAAAAAATGTATTTAATTTTTATAAAATTAATCTACAAAGTACATTATATTGTTTTTGACTCTCAAAATCTGTTTTATATTCATATATCTCATGTGACTACAACTTGCGTTTCCGTTTCCCCTAGAACCGGGATGCCTCTCCCGAAGCCTCTCGACTACAACAACAAACAGGATATGGAGGCTTCGCTGAAGAACGGCTGGGACAAGAATGATGCAACACAGTTTAAAGACAAGGAGGTCAACGGGAACGGAAATGCTAACATACAGAACGGCATCATGCAGTACAGCGACGTGGCTAGGGAGAAAGGTCAGACACACTTAATATGACCCTTGACCTTTATAACACTTGACCTTAATCGTTACTAATGTGGAACTTTGTGAATATTGCATCGTTCGTCACTTTACTATTCTATACTATGAAATGTTTATCTATCTACATATGTAATCATCTAGATATCTATTCATTTTAACATCTATATATCTATAAATACGTCGTACCTACATTCTTTCAAACATATATATCTATCTTATACTTACTTCTAATACATATACAATATATGTTACTTTTATAAATGCCTCTGATTCCATGTTAGAACTACTGATAGCCATAAAAAAACATTAACATACAAGTATGTAATATTCATATATTTTTTATTAATCTTTGATACATTTAAATTTAAACATCAAGATCATTTTTCTTAATTAACTTTAATTACCCAGATGCATTTTGAACTTTGTATGTTAAGTGATAAAAAATAGTTCAAAGGTCAGCGATAAGTTTCCTGTTTGTCTCACTCTGTTGTATTGACAACAGACGGACGCGAACTATTAGCAATGATAATATGTATATATACATATATATTATATATTAACCTATACGTATATATAAAGCAATAGCTTTCCAACAACAATTGTATGAACAATAATAGTTCAACCTTTATTATATTCATATATTTTTATTTAATTATTTATTCATTAATTTAATGATTTGTAATTTAAGTTATTTTTATCTTCACACATACACAGAATCACAAGAAATGGATTATCTAAAATAATGAAATATTTCTTTGTAAATTTCTTATAATAACAACTTCTTAAATATAAAAAAATAGCCTACAATTAATAGAATTTTATTAGAACCTATATAACTTTTACATTAATTTGATAAATCCTTGTTGTCCATCAGATTTATGACTTACAAACTTCTCTGTAATAAAAAATAACATGTTCTATTTAACAATTCATAGCATATTTTGTTAATACAAAGTCCCAAATCAATCAATTGTATATTATCATCTCACAAACTATAGTATCTAATATATTTCTCAACTTATTTATTATCTTTTCATATATCTATGGCCTATAGAAATAATATAATCTTCATCAGGTGATCTTCTGGTTCAAGTTGATACTGAGAAACAGGACAATGTTGAAGTTGCTTTACTGGGAACAGAAGCTTCGCCACGAAGGTATGCTACGTCTGAATTGGTGCAGTTTTGGGTGGTTTTGAAGAGGACTTTACTATTCAGTAGGAGGGATTGGGTGAGTGGAAATAGAATATGAAAATACCTAGGTTTGTTATAGTCAGTTTCTATGGCAATAACTAATTTAGAAGTTTTTTGTCATGTATAAGGCCTATATCCCTATTAATATTATAAATGCGAAAGTAACTCTGTCTGTCTGTCTGTTACGCTTTCACGCCTAAACCACTGAACTGATTTTAATGAAATTTGGTACAGAGATATATTTGACCTTGAGAAAGAACATAGGATAGTTTTTATCCCAGACTTTTTGAAAGGTTCTCTTGGAAACGCGATATAACCGAACTCCACGCGGGGGAAACTGCGGGCGGAAAGCTAGTAGGCTATAAAGAACGATAATAGATAATTTATATGACAATCATTAATTTAGAAGGTTTTTATCCAGGAATAAGGCTTATGTAGGCTCTAATGAACTTAATTCTGTAAGCTTTCCTCATAGAAGTTAGTGTATTATTCTAATAAGCAAGAAATCTTTTCTTTTGGACATATCTGTATAACCACATTAAATCACTTCTCTATCATGATGGAGATGGAATAGTTAAACATGATCTATGCCTTTGATATTATAACTTTAACTCGGCAGGAGGCGCTACCGGGTAAAATTTACCACATAGTGCATACTTTGAAAATATTTATTTTTGTAAGTAATTTTGTGCAGCGCCGTTTTAGATACCTTTCGACAGATGTTCGACGGTTCGATTAATAAAGAAAATCGTGAGATTACTTGAAGGTGTTGGCTGTATCTCATGTATTGCCACAAATTAAGTGTAAATCTACAATCTTAAACCTGCCTACATACATTTATGAAAAGTAAAATAATACTTTTACTTGGTGTTAATGGCGAGCAAAATAATAATATTCCGAATAAACAACAGGAAAGAGCCCTCCAGTCACACTAGCAAATATTTCGTTTTGTGCACAAAATGGATGAGCTTTTGGGCTATGTTTTAAAATGTCAAATATTACATAATATTATACCAAGCGTTATTAGTTTCCAACTGTCTTGTTTAATTGAAAATGTAACACAATATAATATAAAATTTGGTTATATTTAATTATCCATAAAATAACTAGTTCTTACATTAATATTATTGTGGTATTTTTTACCGAGTAGCGACAGTCAGTGTTGGTATATGGGGCGCGCCTCCCGCCGAGTTAAGTGAAAAATATCTGCCACAATTGATTTTATTAACAAAACATTTTGCAGACTTAATTTGATTTAAAATGTATATCTGAACTTGGATGTATATTTTTATTGTGTGAAGCAATGTTTTTTATAGACGTTACCTCAATGATACAACTCGTTTTGTTAAAATGTATATGTAATGTATTTTTTTTATATAATTCTAAATATTTTTTACATCTCAAGGTGTTGAATAAATTTTTATTTGATGACGTCAATTCAAATTAAAATTATAGAAGTTATTTTGGTAGAAATATAAATTAATATTAAATTTAAAACATACATATTATATGTTTATAAATAGGTAATAGTATGAGTTTTATCCAAGAAAATTATAGTATATTTAACGTGAACTATAATTAAAGTTGTCTAGTATGTATTTAATAATACATAATCATTATTAATTATGGGTTATTGAAAGTTCAAATCAGTCACTATAAGATGAACCATAAACATGCATTGTCTATAATATATGTATTGCAAAAATGAGAACAAATGTATTACACATATTAGTTATTTAATATAGTTATATTTAATATAATTATTATTTAATTTGTACTTATGATATTTGTTCATATTATTTCAGTATCATTTAAATATTGTATAGTGTTTATTGTTTTTTGCTACTATCTCCTATAAAGAACGCAGTATGATTTTGACCGGACAATGAATGTCATTATTGCACAGATTACAACATATCTCTTGATGATGCTTACTTACACATTTTTTTCAATAGTAAGCACTAGTATATATATTATTTTGTTACTAAGATCTTAATAATATATCCACTTCTTTCTTTTTCCAGACCCTGATGTACCTGCGTCTGTTTGCTCACATATTGGTTGGGTTCCTTATAGGAGCTTTGTATTACGACATCGGTGATGACGGCTCCAAAGTACTTTCGAACCTCGGCTTTCTGTTCTTCAATATGCTCTTCCTCATGTACACATCGATGACCATCACTATACTTAGCTGTAAGTATATACATATATAGTATGGTTAGAAATATTCTACATTTTTGTCTTTAAAGGCCAAAAAGTCAGTAAAAGATACCAAAAAAATGTTAGGCCCCATATAAACTATGGATTTCATTAGTATTGTTCTACATTTTTGTATTTAAGCCAAAAATTCGGTAAAAGGTACCAAAATGATTTTAGAATCAATAGACTGGATTTTATATCACAGTTTCTCTATTAGCCAATTTATTTTGAACTATACATTGTTCAAAGCTCTATGTTATTATAGCTATATTATAGCTATGTTTAATGTTTTTTTTCTTTTTATTCCAGTCCCGCTCGAGATGCCTGTGTTAGTGAAGGAACATTTCAATAGATGGTATTCTCTCCGTTCATACTATTTGGCTATAACTGTTTCTGATATACCATTCCAGGTATGTTTTTTGGTTTATAGGCTTATTTTTAGCTTACTTAGTGTAAGAGAAAATAATAGATACTATCACAGTAAAATAGATAATTATGATTGTATTTATTAATAACAAAAAAAAAAATTCTACAGTAAAATTTGGTTAATTTACTTTTTATTTCATCAACTGTCAGACACTTAATCTCATCACAATCGGTCAAGCCGTTTTAGATATTATCATATACATGCTGTTAAATAGAAATTACAACAAAAAATATTATTTTATTGCCATGTATACGTCCATGCAGTAAGTTAAGTATTAAATGAAACTAATATTTTTCATATATACTTCGCGGTTTATTTGTTTTGTAAAATACTAAATACTCTCGACGTTTCGCCTACTTTTCAGCAACCGTGGTCATTAAAATAAGATTTGAATATCGCGTAATATAATCCCAAAAATATAGGTTTCATTTAAATGAATAAAACTCGATAATCTTAGATCTTGGAAAGTAAAAGTAATACCTGTAATACAGTTATTCTTATACCCATCACGGGCTCCAGTCTCTCACTAATGTCTATTTATATAAGATGATGTGTATCAAGTATTTTGTGAAGAGAGAATAAATGACTTAAAATAGTATTATTACACCATACAGATATATACTAATGTTTTGTTTATATTCCCAGGCTATCTTCTGTATCATCTACGTGGTGATCGTTTATCTGCTGACATCACAGCCCCTCGAGTGGTTTAGGTTCAGTATGTTCCTGTCCTCATGTCTGCTAATAGCCTTCGTGGCTCAAAGTGTGGGGCTCGTAGTAGGGGCTGCTATGAACGTACAGGTAACTCACTCATTTATCATCAGCTAGTATTACTATCTTCTTCTTCTACCTGGCAATTTCCCAGCTTTATCCAGGGTCTGCCTTACATGTGGTGAATAGTTTTGGGTAATTGTTTTTACGACAGGCCGCCTGCCTGACATCAACCCTCTTTGGGAATCAGCATTAATCAGACATGTCTAAATATTCTTAGAAAGTACATATGTCTCGGAAAAAGTCACATCGGTACTTGCCAGGATCGAACCCGCGCCCTCATGCATGAGAGGCGGGCCTTTAACCACTAGGCCGCCACTGACTCAGCTAGTATTACTATCGACTTATGCTAATGGACATGTACGCGTATAATCTGCAGTAATTTTTTTGGTTTGAAAAGAGTGAGAGAGATGGCCTATGCTTTCGGTATAGCACTATCTCATTCTCTATTTTGAGAGAGATAAATATAGACCGAAACTTCGTTACCTCTCTTTCTTTCGGAGTGCCACAATTCTCATTTCTAAGGCATGTCCATTAGTATAAGTCGATGGGTATTACTATCATTACTCACAAATACTCGCTTGCTTAGTCCAAGTTTGCATTTTCACGCTACATGTGAATAGTCTCGTTTCTCATTCGTTAATTTACGTTAATATAAGATGCGAAGATTTTTGAATAAAAACTGCCAGTGAGCAATGAATGTTATATCAAACTGATGCTTATATATAGTCTATATTAAGAATGAAACAAAATGTTGTTTTATCTGTGGCTATTAAAAGGATAACGCTGTTTTGAGATAATATATCGAACTCAAATTGTATGAAACTGTTTGCCAATTATTTTGTAAGGTACACAGTCCAAGACAAAAGTCACAAGTCCAATAGTTAGTGGTGGCCTAGTGGTTAAAAGGCCCGCCTCTCATGCACGAGGGCGCGGGTTCGATCCTGGTCTTGACAAGTACCAATGTGATTTTTCCGAATCATATGTACTTTCTAAGATTATTTTGACATCACTGATTATTGCATTCCCAAAGAGGGTTGATGTCAGGCAGGTCGTAAAAACAATTTGCCAATACTATTCACAACATATAAAGCAGACTCTGGCTAAAAGCTGGAAAATTGCCAGGTAGAAGAAGATAGTCCAAGACACCTCGTCTTTCGTAGAGTTGTTTTTGTTGTTGTGTTTTGTAGAGTTATTTCATCATATATAATTATTCATCCAACATTTCTTTCCACAGAACGGCGTATTCCTAGCGCCAGTAATGTCAGTTCCGTTCCTCCTATTCTCCGGTTTCTTCGTGTCCTTCAACGCTATCCCGGTGTATCTGAGATGGATCACCTACGTGTCATACATCAGATACGGCTTCGAAGGAACTGCTCTAGCTACATACGCCTTCAACAGAACCAAGCTACAATGCCATCAGGTTAGTATCTCTGTCTGTCTGTTTGTTACGCTTCCACGCCTAAACCACTAAACTGATTTTAATGAAATTTGGTACAGAGATAGCGTTGACCTTGAGAAAGAACATAGGATAGTTTTTATCACAGACTTTTGGAAGGTTCTCTTGGAAACGCGATATAAACGAACTCCACGCGGGCGAAGCTGTAAGCGGAAAGCTAGTTAGGAATATTCAAAAATATACCATAATATCTATATAGTATATATAGAAGTTTAAATAAAACTAATATTTTCCTATGTACTAGGCGATTATTTATTATTTTAAATTACATACAAAAGTCTTAGATCTCATTATATAGTTGTTTATAATAATGATTATGACGTCGTACATTATTTCTTTGACGTAGTAATTATAAATTATCTTGTATTTAATGTACTAGTTGATGATTTTGTCCATATTTAATTTATTTCAAATTCTATTACCATATGAATCGACCTAATTCTTTAGCGAATGAGACGAAAAAAACTCTATTTTACCAAGTTTGACTTTTTCAACTAGTGTTTAATTTAATATAAGCTGAAACCAATTTCAACTGACATTTTATTCCCAAATTAGTTTTCTTCTGTCTTAAAGTCAACTAAATTTAATATATACGCTAAGATATTTTAATCTAAGTAACTTCTTCTGTTCTATTGTAAACTAATTCTATGACGTTATTTCCAGGTGTACTGTCACTTCAAGAATCCGGAGACGATTCTAGAAGAACTAGACATGATGAATGCCGACTTCACACTCGACATAGCAGCGTTATGTCTCATATTCCTAGTACTGCGTGTGTCAGCGTTCCTCTTCCTGCGTTGGAAACTCAGATCCACTAGATAAACCTGTAGCTTATATATATATGGTACTAATATCGTTTAAAAGTTGTGATATCGTGTTTCATCGAATAGAATAATGTTGCTATATGACAATTATTTATGCATAGTGCCTTGATGATGTGATAAATACAGAAAATATATTAAAATATTATATTATATGACATGTGTTACTTCGCGCTCAAATTATTGCCGCCATTTTGAATCGATTTGTAATTAATTCTACTGTTTGTTTTTTGGGGAATGTTGTATATTTGTCTGCTATAAGAAAAACAACAGATTATTATTGACAAACTTATTTTTTTATTTTTCTTTGTTACGATGTTGACAGTAAAGTTTTATATAGGCTCATTTATTTAAGACGTGATAACGTTTGCTCACTATGTTTGCCTCCCGGCTTGCCTTTATTGTCAAATGAGGTAAGGTGAATGAAACATTTAAATTATATGAACAAAACTATAATAAAGCATTTTAATTTTAAGTATAAATATTAAAACTAGGGATCACGGTTATGTTTAATTGTACTTAGTTTTGTAAAAAATATTTACGATACGGTCCAATATTACGGTTAGTTGTGGTTAGATTTTACCAAGTTTATATATTTTTTATTAAATGGTTTATATACAAGCGTCTTTTATTATTTTACCTTTTAAGAACCGTTATAAAAGATTTTTATTTATGCAAAATTAGCTATAATTTATAGAATACTTATTTGTGTTTATATATACTAAATTCTTTTAAAATCCTCATAAATAATGTAAGAAATAAAAGTAATATAATACTTTTTTACATTTTTAATATTTATTTATGCTTGAAATACTAGGAACACGTTCTTAGACTATAAACAGCTAATTATAATTGAACTCTGTGAACTCTCACGCATAACTATTTTAAAAATTGCACACACATGACACAAGTTGCGCAAACGACGAATAAAGGATTCATTGATTTCAATTTATTCGTTACTTAGACTTATTTTTATCGTGAAGTTTCTTAATTAAAATCTCGCCCATAAATACTAGAGTCGATAGGAAATATCCCAATCCCATTAAATTCCACGGCACTACTAGTTCTAGCTCCTGGCTATCCTTATTTTTAAACTTATAATGTCTTTGGAACTCCCAATACAGTTGTGCTATGTAATCGTTGATCATACCATTTTCTCTCAGCCTTAATGCGTGCATTTGAAGTCTTTCGAGATATTGAAAACCTTTGTAGAAGTAAATGCAGTTTAAAGAACTGAAAATTGGTTTGTTGAATTTGTATATCAAATTCTCTCTGTATTCGTTGTAGAAGTCTAGTTTATAAAATTGGTATTTGTATCGGTACACAACTGTAAAATATTTGTAGTCGGACTGACTGACAAATTTTATGCTGTCCCATAATTTCCTACATTGTTCAGGTGACTGAATTAAAACTGTATCATTTAACGTTGCTTTTATGTAGTCTATTATGGTGTCGCTGACACAAGGCCGCAGGTTATCTCTTTTCAAGTCCTCCACGGTAGCTATTTGGTGTTCCTTTAAAGGGTGGATCGTGACACTCGAGAAGGTCGATTGATAGTAGCTACAGAAGAAATAAGAACACCAAACCCACGCTATGAATATGGATTTCTTGAAAAAGCTTCCCCGAATACCTGTGCCGCTACTAAACATGAACGATAGCATCTTCAGAGCTACCCAAGATTTGTCTTTAGGTCGAAAAAATAAAACGAACATCAGGAAATACAATAGAAATAAGAGGAGCAAAGTTAACCAGACGTCTACTTGGAATACCAAATAAATGTTTCTCCAAGGCTGCACACGTCTCGCTTTCTCAACCAGGTAGACGAGGGAATCTTGCTCCAACAGGTGTAAATATACGAATTGAAACATGTCCGTCCTTGCCTCCGTTAAAATAAGTCCGCCAAATATCACGTCATTTCCATTTCGTAGAGAATTCATGGGTCCGTCTATTGACATATTTTCGGATATTGTCGTGAATTTTTCTCCATCACCGATAAAAGTAAGGTTAATATTGAAACTTTCTAATCGACTTATTTCTCTGAATATGTACTCTTCTATCCCGACCCACATATTAGTATTATTATTTTCCCTTTTTATTGTGAAAGGGGGCCAATGTGTTGCCGCTACATTGAAAGTGCAGTTCCTTAAGCCAGTTATAAGTTTTTTAGGGTAGAGGTCTTTGGTAGATGATTTAGAACATTTCCCCAAATCAATAATTCTATCGTATCTTCGACCGCATCCAAAGTTCTCGAAAGGATTGTATGTGTAGATTTCAGGATCGACAGTGTTGTTTAGGATGAGTACATGAATGACGTGATACCTTAGTAGAATATCAAATACATTATAGAGGTCGGAAACATCGAGGTTTTTTATAAGAATTAAGAATCGCGTGGTAGGATTCCAGCGTCTTTCATAAACAAGATGTCTGAACTGTTTTATAAAATACGTAGAACTGTTTGCATCTATTACGTAGTGTTCATTCAGTACAGGCATATTAGTCTGTGGACTCCGCGATATTATTGTTTTCAATTCCATTGTGTTCAACGCTTCGACAAGCTCGTTATCATTTCCCATGTGAACGAAACTCATGCAGTTGCTATGTCGGAAATACTTCTTGACTATGTTGCCAATGCAATTTCCTTTTGAATCCTTCGTACGAATATCTTCTATTTCCCCTTTCACCAGAGATATACATAATAAAAAGATACAACTTTGTAACAGCATCTTACCAATGAAAAGTCGTACTTTTGTCAAAAATGTTCACAATTTTTTTCGTTTTCTGTAAGATAGTACATTTTTTAAATCCTTTGTAATTATTTACAACAATTTTCTTTTCTACATTATACAATTGTTTGGACGTCTGTAAGGAATGAATTTAAATAATTTTAGGTCACTTCGACAATATTTGAATACTAACTTGATACGTACATACATATATTATAATAATATACGTGTTAGCTAGTAATATCCTTCGAATATAATTCCACTGACTATTGTACTGTGTGGCGATGAATTATATTTCCTTATTAACTTCTACAGCGACAGCAACTTTGTCATGTCGGAGTCATAAAATGTAAGTAATAAATCAATGTCTCATCCATAAAAATTCGATAAGCATCAGAAATCAGAATAAAAACATAATATAAAAATCATCATGAAAACCGAAGGGATAATACTTTTAACCGACTTCAAAAAGGAGGAAACAGTCGCGTCGACTTTACTTTCATCATTTATATTCAATTGAATATAATAAAACATGTACCTACTAAGGATGTATGAAATACTTTTGTTCGCAATAATGATTTATTTCATTAAGTAATACATTTATAATATCGTTAAAGATATGATTATTACTTCGCATAACCTAGATATCTAGGCAGTCGAATCGCCGCTTTAATATAATTGGAAAAATACACAAGAGTCCTTGATATGATAAAATTTGGGCCTATCTTAGGTAAAAATTTGTATTTATTATGCGCTTGTAAACTTTTTTTGGGCAAGATTTTGTGATTTTAATATAAAATTAACAAATGAAATCTCTCTAATTACTTTTCTACCGATTGATAGGGCAAATGGGAATGGCTTTTTATAAATCAGACGTAGTAAACATTTTATGTTATGCGTAACAAGATTATTTTGTCGCAGTGTCACAGAAACTCGTGTGTCATTATAGCGTGATGAAACAGTGTTCGTTATGAAATGCATAATGGTTTTGGAGTATCAATTATTATTTAAGGACAAGAAGATTTAAAATTAATTATAATTTTATGCCTACTCGCAACACATGCAATATTTTAAGTCGTTACCGGTTGGCTGTTCGTTTTATTAAAAAGTATAGTAAAATATGTTCTCATGACATATAACTTTGTCTACATATTTTTTTTAATGCATATTTTCAAGTGAAGCTATATAAAATATCAATGTTGTCAATACCAGCAGTTAAATGCTCAAGAATTAATAAAAAATGACATATAATTTTAAAGTAATACATTATACAAAGATAAAAAAAGAATTTGATTTGAGTCATTGTAAATAATGTTGATATAAATTTCAACCTAGTTATTTCTGTTGTTTTAAATAGATTCATAAACCGATAGTGCACCGGCTGTTAAATAATACGGACCTTTAACCTTAGAAAATAACAGTGACGTTTCAGAATGAACACATTTCTAACACCATACGAAATCACAAACATAATTTCTTTAATAAACATGAATGTTAATTTCTTGACTATTTTTGCTAATTATTATAATTTGCTTAATGACACAATTAATATTGAAATTAATTGTGATGGTTTGTTATTTCATAAGAAATATTTTATCGATTACAGGTTTCTTAACTTTTTATGTCCTTAAATTGCTTTCCGTGTAAATCAATACTTTTTAGTTATGTTTTTTAATTATAATACTTCCGTAAATAATACAGGTTGATGTTTGGTATTTACAAAAATTTCATTTATACGTTGAAAAATCCAAAGAGGTAATCTCTCTCTCTTTTAGTGATTGGCGTTTTCTTATAGATTTCGTCATTGTCATGTGTGATTATCATGGGAGGAAGAGGTATCCAAAGTATACGCTTAACCTTTTCTTTTATTGCGTGGGGAAACACTATGCATACTCTCATGTTTGAGGAGGTAGAAAACAAGGGGAGTTATATCGGCCTCTCGTCCTAAAAAGAATGCATTACCGACTTAAACAACGGGTTTCTCACGAACAGTTTTTTTAAGCTACAGGACCCGCAAGAAGACTTTTAACCAAGGGTAAAAAAGTTATACATATGTCATTGTCATGTTCAAAAGTGTTTTGACTTGTTTCTGATACTTTAACAATAAAAAAATAAGTGAAAAACATTAATGAAATACGCCAAAGATTAATTTGTTTCTGAAGGAAGCAGTTATTTGATTATTTTTTTTTAGTATATTAGAATACATATTACTTTGCATTTGCATATATTGCATGTCGCATTACGGCTGTACACGAATATGGGTAAAATCAAATGCACGCGACTGGACAGCCAAAGCGAATATGAAGACGCATCTTTCATAACAACTGGCTGTGTCCATTATGTTCTTACTCCTGACTTACTTACTAAACACTTCGTGGCCAGAATATTTGTGAGATTTGTACCATGAACCAGAAAGTTATGTTTAACATTAAAAACAGCTTTACACGCACGTAATTTTCTCAATTCTTAGAGGACTCTCATATATAATGTACCTATTTGAAATAAATTTACTTAATTGATTGATTTAATATGTCTTATTACGACGTTGCATCTCATAGTATACATATACAAGGAGTTGCACCATCACAATATCTTCTATCTTCGTTTGAAAACAAACTTCTCAATGGAGGTTGGGTGATCGACCTCAGAGTTATGGCAGCGAACCGGCTCATTGGACGTTAGTTCCGTTTTCCGGTCCTTAAATTTAAATGTATGATACCTACTATCAATTTTCTTTTTGATAAATATGACTAGAGCTATAAAAAAAACAACCAAAATTCAATAGTCATTATTTCTTAATAAAATGTTGAAATTAGTACATTTAAGGTTGAATATTTGACTTTTAACGTCTTCCTATGATAAATGATTGATTGACAGACAGACGAGGCTTGTTTTTTTATATTTAAGTAGATATTATTTAAATATATTATTGAACAAATGTTACTGTGTTTTGTCAAATGATATAGGTACGTTAAATAGTATGATGACACAAAAAATACACACGTTCTGAACAATAACATGAATATACTTCATACATAGATAAATATACATTTCAAATAATAATAATCCTTGAAGAAGGATTCAAGCAAGGTAACTCATCTCATATATATTATATTATATCTAAAAGTTACTACCGACATTCCTCGTTTTATTTCATCATTAAAATAGAAAAAAAAAAACACATTATAAATCATAGCTTTAGATTACCAAATAATTTTTAAATTTACGAATTGTAATGAAACTTGTCTTTGTAACAATAAATATATAAAATTATAAAGTATTTTCTCTATAATAACCCCTTATTATATGTTTAACTAGAGTATAGTCAAGAATTTAAAAACTCCCTACCAATTTATATTTTCAGTAACCTCTCTCTCTTGACGTGATAATTTTTTAAAATTTTCATCCCATGTACTTAACATAAAAAAAAATTGAGAATTTACTAATCTGCCATACAAAGTAATATGTTAATGAGATCTGATACTTTCGCGAGTATTCATTTAAATAAAACTAATATCTTCTGCACGTGATCATGGTTACTGCATTTTTTTTTGCTGCAAAAGAAATTGAACCTGGTATATGAGGAATTCCGATCTCCATAGGGACCTCCAACTTCCTACGATAGCTGCGCATTTCAAGACGATCTCAAAGAGATTTTTCGAGACCGCGACGGTACAACCAAATAATTAATAGACCAAGCGTGTGACTATTCCCTATCTCCCAACTTCCCGGTAGGCAAGAGGAAAAGACGTCCTCTTAGACCCTAACGAAAAAATATCAACCGACAATATAGACATGACCCCCATTACCCTAAGCCAATTCAATACACACCGCCTTCGCCGGCGAAGACGAGGTTACGTTTCATACACATCGCTCCGGGGGACGTAATACAATCCCATTATCCGATGCCATTCTCGACTTCAACGACGTCCTAAACTGAGGTCCAGTTTCTTAGAGGCATCCTTGGGATGGGCATACCTTTCAGGCCTTTCAGACCCAAATTTAACGGGAAGTTCCCATCGGGCTACCCACCCCTCCCGATGACGCTGTCAAAGCCATTAGGGCTAACAGCTACTGTCAAGTCAAAACTAAAACCGATCGCATCTAAGTGATTGTAACGTCGTTATAATGGAGTTTTTAAAAATAATAAAATACGCGTACATAGTAATCCATTATAAAAATATTAGTTTCATTGCAAAGTTATATATTTCTTGGGAAATATTCTCATAATGAAGGTGTAGTATCAATAAATTTAGATTCACAATCAAACATAAATTTAGCATTTTAAATTTACACATCACAAAAATATTAATTCCTTATAATGCGATCATAGACCTTTGCGAGTATACAAGAATGAGTATACTCTATTTTTATATAAACTAAATTTTAAATCCTTGTCAGGCGCAAAATATCCTTGTAATCCTATTTAATGTTTTAATTTAATAAACTTTTAATTATAACGATATATTAATAATGCCACAGTTCATTTCTTGTTGAAATGTGTAGTTTATATATTAGAATTTCGGTCTCAGCCTTGCGGTCACTGCTAACCGGTTGTCGGATCGTCATAGTGACGTATTTTAATTTATAGCATTTTTTTTACCATTAACTGTAATATAAAATGTATATTTCAAGATCATTATACACTAAAAAAATCCGTTTCTATCTGTTGGCATTTGAAGCGTCATTAATATATACATAACATAAAGTTTTTCGCACCTTACTGTTTGGTTAGTTAAGTAAATTTTATTTTAACGTAATGTATAGTGTTTGTATGAAAATAGCGGGAAGTTATTTCAATAATAACACGAAAATAACAACAAACAGCGAAACAGGAACAAATATTCAAATTGTAGAATAAACTTAACAATCATATACTTTTTGTACGAATGACATTAGTATTGTATTTGTATAATTATTATTGACACTATCATGTGCTAAAAATGAAAAAGAACAATGCTTATTATTAGTTCTCGTCACTACATACGTAGCGTTAACAGTATCTCATTCATATTCATGAATGAAATATTCGAAAAGCGTAGTATGTGTTATAAAAACGTGTGGTAAGCGCACTCGTGATGCCTCTTAGTGTATATACTAAACAACAATAGTGCTCCTTTTATACATCTTCTTAAAAACATATGTATAAGAATTAATGAAATAAAATAAAACTCTCGTGAGTTCACGTTACAATACATATATTTGTTTAAGTATATTGATAAATGTATTGTAAAAATAACTGTAATTTATTAATTAAAATTGCAACAGATAATTGTTCACCTATTTACTGTTGCAATCATTATTTTATCTTGAGATAACATTCTTATGTATATAAATTTGTAATTTGTTACTTCTGGTTGGATTCCATACATATCTTCATATTTTTGTTTCGATGAATCATCCCTACTAATATTATAAATGCGAAAGTAACTCTGTCTGTCTGCCTGTTACGCTTTCACGCCTAAACCACTGAACTGACTTTAATGAAATTTGGTACAGAGATGGATTTGACCTTAAGGAAGAACATAGGATAGTTTTTATCCCAGATTTTTGAAAGGTTCTCTTGGAAACGCGATATAACCGAAATACACGCGGGCGAAGCTGCGGGCGGAAAGCTAGTTCCTATTAATTGAGCTTCGTGAAAAACAATACACTGTCATTTTAAGAGTTGTCAAATATTTGAAATGGTAATTTATAAATATTCTTTGTTATAAGGCCTAGTCTTCAACGTGTATAGAATGAAAATTTGTGTCTGTACATAATGTAAATATAAAGTCCTATATACACTTCTAATATAATTTTCTTTCATGATCTATGTAAAGAAAATAGCAGTGTTAATAATTTTTCTGTCTGTATATCCTTAGAAGTTGTAGAAAAACATTTGTAAAAGCAAAATAACGGAAGAAGTCGCGCTTGATTTCTAGTATTAAATAAAATGTAAATAATTGCGTGGTATCATATAAAAAAAAAGGTAATTTAAGCAGTTAAAAGCCGTAGTCCCTGAGAAGTTTTTTTCCAATGTTTTTTTTTAATATTTCTATGACGTCAGAATGTTTATGACTTATTTTTTTAAGTGTAACTTTAAACTGATGGTTTAATCGTTAATATATTTTACTACCGATGTGTCAGTTACTGTTTTTCTTTGATTTATGACGTTCGTGACTGCGTAGAGTAAATTCTAATTCCAGTTTTGATATAAAACACCTAAAAAACAAGTTCCGATTAAAAGAAAACTGGTATTGAATGGAAAATATTTAATGAATTTGATCAAAGCATGAACATTGTCAGCCACACTCCATTTAATATTACTAAATTGAATAAATTACACAAACTCGACAGTAAGAGAAGTAATTCCTTATTTTTTTACATCTGACTAATAATTTCATTTAAATTATTATATTTAAATAAATTCCAAACTTTTTATATTATGTTTAGTACTATATTTTAATTTTATTTTGACATAAAATAATATGTACATATATCTAAAATTCTAAATAACAATTTCGAGGTCTCAAAATCACTTTTTATCTTCCTATTAACCTTTTTTTTAAATGTGTAATAATATTATTTTAATAACGAAACATATTAATATATGTATCTTTATCAATAATAACATTTTCATATTTGATTATATTTTCGTGTTTTATTCTAGACAAATAACTATGAATAATAATCCCATTTAAAAATATGCTTCATGTATTTCTATATAAAAATGTTTTAAATGTAATTTTGATACACTATAAGAACTCTTTTAAAATATCTACACGATAGTTTTGGTGTAGACTAATATTAATTCTAAAAGCAAAGTAAGGATAAAATATTATATTTTTTATTAATAAAAATCTCAATAGTTAGCATTATTTTTTTATATCATATAATATTTATCTACATATATACTCTTTAGTGTGTCAGAACTTGGTTTCTGTACGTACATCGATTTTCATTCATGCAACGGAAGTCGCTTTATGAACAGAGAGCTGTCTTTGTACTGTCAGAGACACGAATTATCTTTTATAGCAAATAATATTAAACATACTTATTATGTTCTGATTATAAAGATTATTATTTTTAATCACGTAATTTACACAAATTACTAGTAGTTATTTATTTATTGCTTATAAATTATACTTATATATACATAAAATAATTTAAGTCTTTTTCGATGTATTTTGTTTGGTGAAATCTATCAGCTGTTATTAATTGTATCTTACGTAAAGAAGAATTGTTAAAAATGTATGAATTTACACGGAAATATTTACTCATGTATGTACATAGTTTTTTATCGTTATATCATTTAGTTCGTTATAACTGTTCGTACTGACTGAACTGAATAACGCGTCTATTGTAATCATGTAACTTATTGATGATATTCATGTATTTGTATAGTTTAGTACAGTGTTGCCAACTTTATTTTTTAGATACTATACTATAGACTAAAGAAAATAGTATTTTGTCTTGAAAAGTCAAGGAAATAATCGTACGCGATGAAATTTTTATAAAACTGCGTATATCAAATAAAAAATTTCAATTAACATTAATCATCAATTAATATATGGAATTAAGATATTCATTTTGAATAATATACTAAACTTTAGTATAATTGCGGAACCTAAATCTATTTGTATGAACTTAAGGGTCCCTGACGCGATTGGGATAACAAGTTAACAGTATTAGCGTACGTATATTAGTGATGTCGATAGTCGAGGTTCGACCGTCGGTTGAGAGCGACGGATATTTCTAGTGGCTGTGTTGTTTGTTTGTTTACAAAGGTTTGTTCACTTTTAAAATTATTTAACTAAACTATATATGTATTATTGACAGTGCCATTTATTTGACAGTTTGTTAAGTATTGAGTGTTTTTTTTTTTATAATCCTTGTTTCGGTTTCGTTATAACGCTTGTGAGAATAGTGCTTGATATAAATATGAATTTTTTGGAATATTTATTGAATGATTTAAAAATATTGGTGCAAAATATTATATAAAAGTACTAGATTCTGCTGTCGGTTTTTTTAGTGCTAGAATAAAAAAATAGTAAAATAAATTTTTGTTATTACAAAGAATCTGAAGCTTTTTTTAAATAAAATAAATATATTTAAACTGTTAATTAGTTTACAATTTCGATATAATTTTTTTCTTATATACCGAGGACGATTTTGTTGCTTTTAGACCTATTTTATTTAAAAGTATTCTTTATATTAAATATTTTTATATATATTCCCAAATTAGACACTATTATGAAAAAATCGACTTATATTTTTCACGTAGATTTACTCTAAATAAAAATCTTTTATATACTAAAATAAAAGTATAAATATTTATTCGTACGATCGTATATCATTTAAGTATTGATTTTGTTGTCAGCGGCGAATGCGTTAATTTTTTATTTACGAGATTCTAATTTCATTTTACCGAAAAAACGTTATATATATTTCGAAAATTGACTAGGCTGTATGAAAATTATAATTTTCGTAATTTAATCATTATCGTGTAACTATTTTGTATATACATACCGACACCCTCGTATTATTTATGTGTAAATATATAATTAAGGTATGCATTTCAAGGCTGAAGCACGCCACTCATGAATATGAAAGTTATTTGTTAATGCGTTTATATATTTTTTTATTCTTTCAGGAAAATATATTAATTTTTAATCCGTATTTTTATATAGATTATAAATATCAAATTCGACTTTGGGAAGCTAGTTGTTTTTTATAAAAAAATATGTGTTATCTTTCTTGAATACCTTGGATTCGGTTCAATAATAACATTGAAATGTGTCTTGATAAAAAAGTAGGTGTTGTGATATAATTTTCCTAATAGGATATATATAACATTGAAGATATAAGGAAATAGAATTATGGATAAGTCACGATAAAATATCACGGTCCTGTTTCGATTACCTTTTTGTAGTTAAAAATGCAATTTAACGAAATAAAGAGATAGTAAACAATATAAATTTTAAATTAGATTGTGTTTATTATTTAATTCTTTTGTTATATTTGACATGAGGTAGGATTAAAACAAAAAAATATATTTATAAATGAGATAAATGAACTCTCAAGAAGAGATTTGTAATACAGTATATATTTTAATAATTATGTAGATATATTTTATTTTAAATATACAATGAGGCATCGTTCAGGGGTTAAGTAAGTTTTGAAATTGAGAAGCTACGTCTGAAAACTGACAATTAATTTCAAGGTTAACCAAAAATAACGGTTAAAAATTATTCGTTAGTTTTCTTGTATATATTGTTAAATAAAAGATATTTAGTTAACAATAATTTAGTAAATTGATACTCATTAAAGTAGTTACATTTTTTTGGTAGTAATTGCCTTGACAATTACGATATTGGGTAACACTGCTATTACAGAAAAGATGTTTTAAATTTTTTAATGATATAATTGTTCTTGAAGAAACTACGAAACAAAAAGCTTTTTTATAATTATTCAAGTATTCGGTATTGTTAAATATATGTTTTAAATGTACGAGTATTTTTGTGATGTCAAAATAAATTTACTATACTTCATTGCATTTGTCATATTGCATTTGTCTATC
Source organism: Danaus chrysippus (assembly GCA_916720795.1). NCBI lineage: Eukaryota > Metazoa > Arthropoda > Insecta > Lepidoptera > Nymphalidae > Danaus > Danaus chrysippus. Next base: position 2,798,873 of record CAKASE010000077.1, on the reverse strand, counting down.
CATTTGTTTTTTGATGTAATTCTATATGTACACAGAATTAATAATTTAAAAAAAATATAGTTCACAATATTATTAATTATATTCGTTTTGTTAGATGATATCTGATTTATTCATGTTTATAGAAAGAAAAAAAATATTGAACAAGAAAGAAAATAATCTTTTTTTACTAAAAAATATTATTTATGTATGTCACGAGGCAATAAATACTCCAACGAAACAAGATAATAAATGTAACGAAGTTTGAAAAATAGGTCCTTTTTAGAAAATTATAGCATTGAGAATAGATTGCATATACATCGAGGTTCATACATTTTATCTTGACCTTTTAAATCCAAGTTTACTATAAATTACTTTTAATTTCTTTATCTGTTTACGATAAATTTTACATTTATAAATATTTACACTAAAATCTTGACATTGGAATGTAAACATATTCTAATTGATTTGGAACTATTTCTCAATTGACGCTGTCTTAGTTTAAGTACAAAAAATACTGCATTGGTTTTAGTGAAATATGAAGCAAAAGTAATCCTAATTAGAGCATAGTTGAACTTTCAACTTTGACACAGTTGTACCGAATGTTTCCGCCTTTGCGTATCAATGATACATATTTATTCTGTTTTATTCAATTATAATTTTAACTGAAAATTATAACAATACCAATTAGATATTCGTTATCATATTTCATAAGAGGAAATTGTATTGAGGCGGAATAGTAAAGAACCGATAAAAATAGATAAAGCAACGTAATATGTAGGAAGTAATTATGTTTAATATATTTAATTGTGATAATTATTATATAATATTTATTTCGGGTTTTATTTATAAGTTTTGTTTCTTTATATCTAATATAAAATTTCCATATAACAATGTTAGTTACATTACACTTCCGCAACGACTTGACCGATTTTTAGCAAATTTTATATACGTATTTAGTAGGTTTGAGAATCGGCTACTATCTATTTTTCATATCCCTAAGTGATAAGGGTTGTCCACACTTAATTTAATTTTAAATTTTTGGGTGTTTTTTTTTTTTGTTTATAATACTTTTATTCCAAATTTCTTATATGCCTAACAACGTTTGCCAGGTCAGCTAGTATATGTATATAATTCTAGATGTTCGCATCACCAATTTACTGCATATATATTTGTTATATTTTTTAAACATAAATCTTACTTAAATACTTCATCAATAAATCATTTAATACACCGAGGATGTAAACTTATTAACAGTAAGATTTATAAACAAAAAATCATTATTAAAAAGCAACCGGTAAATAAATTGAAATGTGATGATTAATTTTGTATCCAAAATGGATTTTAAACATCGTATTTCCTGGACATATTAGAAAAAATATTTCATTACGAACATACTTGTAGTATTTTTAATTTATTATTATTTGCAGACAGCCTAAACATTTGAGCTTTCTGCATTTAAGTTACTGCAACATGTTTAAACGCTGATTTTGCAAATGTTGTAAAATATTTGACTATTATATTTGCGATTTGTTAGCACCAAGAGTTGGCGATCACGTTATTTTAATAATTTTTCTTATATATTACATAAATATATTATATATTGTTATATGATTGGATTATAATTAATAACGAACAGACGTTTTTTCACTTACAAATAAAAAATATTCCGGGTTCAATATTCTATAATAAGTGAGAGGTAAAGAATTATTATGGTTCGATTTGATGATTTATTATATAGTAAACATTTCAATTTATTATTATTTTAACATTTACTTATAAATAAATTTCTTTGTTAATAAAATGTGATAAGGGAACCACCAAGTTATTGACATGTAATATACTCGTATATAATAATGTTCGACAAATTGGATTATTATTTATTATATCAACTGTTTTAACTACTTAAAATACTTTGAAATTAGATTATTAAAGAAATCTCGTCCTTCATTTTTACTATCAACGTGGGAAATATAAGAATATATAAATATACATATTTGATACTAGCTTTCTTCCCGCAGCTTCGCCCGCGTTGAGTTCGGTTATATCACGTTTCTAAGTGAACCTTTCAAAAGTCTGGGATAAAAACTATCCTATGTTCTTTCTCAAGGTCAATTCTATATCTGTACCAAATGTCATTGAAATAAGTTAAGTGGTTTAGGTGTGAAAACGTAACAGACAAACAGACAGACAGAGTTACTTTCGCATTTATAATATCTATTAGTAGGGATGAATCAGAAATTAATTCAAATCATAACACATATATACATAATTATTGTTACAATGACTGTTACTAAATAATTAAAAAAATAACCGGTTCATGTTAATAACGATACAATTAACAGAATAATTATTTAATTTGTTTGTATAGAGGAAAATGTTAGTTTAATAAGACTAACTTAGCTCTTAAGCAAATAGTTGCATATTTTAACCAACGGTACAAAAGAGTAGTTAAATTTCGACTCAATGGAGATCTGATGTCCACATATATATGGCTATTTATAGCTAAATATTCTCAAAGGAATCTGTACCATATTCTTATTAATGTAAAGATCAATGTCATTTGAAAAAAATATAACAATCAGTACAAACTGCAGCTTCTTAAAATTTCAATCTCTTTAATGTTCGTTTTTGTAAAAAGTTAACAAACTTTTTGCTTGGTTAAAATAAATTCTTGATTATGAAATATTACGTTCATTATATTATATAAATAAGCCTAATGGCTAACATTAATATGTTTTAAGATAAATGTCTAGTTATCGTAAGACTATCTGGAACCCGCTAGAATACAACCTCGTATTAAAATGGCGATCAAGCATTGTGTAAGGTGAACTTGACTTATATTTATAATATTAATTTCTTAGTTCTTTCTTTTAGTTAGAACTTTAAGCATATTTTTTTATTAAAGATGTTATACATATAAATTAAATTATAATATTGAGCTATGACAATCTTAAAAAAATCGTTATAATTTTTAACTTTTTCTCCCGACTTTTCGGGATAAATTTCATTAATGGCAACATTAAAAGGACACTTTATTATAAAATAAAAAAATAAAAAAAATATTTTTACTTCTCTCACTATTAAGCTCTTGTAATAGAATTATTTGGATCAATTCATAATAATTCTTCAACCTATTGTTGCTTAATACTACAATTGAACACAATTATATGTGTCACTCGGCTTGTCATTCAAATATTATTAAATTACTAACATAAATATAATTACTTCCTTCAATATATTATTGCATTTATTTAATTAAATATAAGTCGCAGATACCTACTAGTAATAAATTTATTTTTATATCTATAATGTTGTATAATAATTACATATTTTTCTATAATTTTACATGATGGTATTTTAATTTCTGACAAACGATGTTGTATCATGACCTTGCTGTCATAAAAACCAGAAACTGACATCATGATAATAATTTAATAGTTGTGCTTTAACAATTGTTCTTGAATTATTATTACAACGTGACAAAAATACATGAGATAAAGACTTAATGTTAAAAATATAAGCTCTAAAAGAAGCTCTATACAAGCTATTTACTAATTATGACGAAATTCTTCTTCTATATTAAGAAATTATTTATATACAGTATATTATATTTGTTGAAACAGATAATGAAAATCATTAAGTATTTTGAGAAACAATTGCTTATCTCATCTCAAATATGTATATAAGTTTAATTTAGTTTTGTGAGTACAGCAGTACTTATTATTATTTTATACGAAGAAATGAGATTATAGAGGGTATTCATTTAAATGGAACTAATATTTTTCGAATGTACTACGTGATTTTTATTTTTGATAAAAAACTACATACTTCCGACGTTTCGGCTACTTTACAGCAACCGTGATCATGGGCAGACGAGATGTTGTGATTTCAAAGAATTCTCATTACTTCGTAGAAAATAATAAGGACTACGAAGTAATTTTTTTGATCGTCTCTCTTTCTGTTAACAAAGTAGTCTTTGAAAGGGCGAATCAGATTAGAATAATACTTAAATTTGAAGCTGTATATACTTTACAAATCAAATAACATGGTGCATACATTAACCAGAATGAATAGCACATATAATTTGGGTGAGAGAATCCAAAAGATCCTTATATATATATATTCATATATATATATATGAATAAAAAGGTTAATAAATAACGAAGAGCCATAATGTTATTTTAAATCATATCATTATCTTTTCATGTGTATGTGTTCACATCTGGGTTCATACATATAATCAGCGCTTGCGAATCTCGAGGTCGGCCTTACAAAATGTATTGATATCACGCTATTTTAAAATTATTTTTTTATTTTATTATTATCTATCAAATAGGTATTATATTTTCTATATATTTAATGTGTAATAAATTAAAACGTTAATTATATATATTCAAATACATTTATACTGTCATTTTATTGCTGTAAATTTAATTAGCTTTTAAATATGACCTCGTTTTGAACAACTGTTTGTTTTTTTGTCTGATAATTTTCTATTATTTATACTATTTAGACATAAACTTCAAAAAGTCTATTAGCCTTTTTTGGTTACAGATTTCTATAATGTATGTGGTAATTGTTTCAGGTGTCACAACGGCAGTGTGAATCGTGATAATTTCTGAGGAGTAAAATGAGAAAGGTTTAGTTAAAATGGAAGTAGCTTACAGCAGTGTTTTAGGTCAACCTCATCTGTCACATCTACCACAAAGACCACCCATACATCTTGGATTCCAGGATCTATCTTACAGCGTACCTGATGGAAAATGTATGTAACTATATAATTATACCTTTTAAATGTTTTTAATTTGAATCTTAAGTGGCAACTCGACGAATTTTACGACACTTACGCAATTTAAGTGTCATTTTTTTTTTCGTTTGCCATAAAATTATCCTCAATCTTTTGTTTTTAAGCGGAGATTAAATTTAATGACATGGATTTAATCTTAAATTACATTCATTCCAGTGTCGTTTATTGTACGTAGTTTTTTGTGAGGCTCGAACGTTTTAAACCATTGTACATGTTTAGTGACATTAAAAAAATAAGTAAGTGACGTCATCAGTGCAAAAATATAGTTTCCATAGTATCCTAGGTTTGTAATCACGAGTTAGCAAACGGTTGCAAAAGTCTAGTGACGGGCCTACATCGATATTATCACGATAAAATATGCATCCATTTATTCTTGCGATTTCTCATGAAATTATCACGCTCCAACAATTCTGGTCATAGATTTAATTTGATAAATAAAATCGTTTTAAAATTAAAGTAGTACAATGTCGATCTCCATATGCTTTATACAGGACTAGGGAGGGGTTACAAATTAAGAAAATATCAGTATTATCGATACTGTCACATCACTAGTATACACGTGACTGGGTCCTGGTGTTTAGTCACGGCACGTGACTCTAAGATCTATGTCGATGTAATTTCTTGAACTCCGATACAGTTGACTCATTTCGAAATGAGTTAAGCACCACTGGCCGAATCGTTGTTAAGATGGGTGACCGACATTACGATAGTCAAGTCTAAATAGGATGAATATTTACCTAAGCTTTATATATATTCGTTCTCTGCAAGGCTTTAGAATGAACTGATGTAATTTTAAAACATATTTATAATACTTATAAAACATTAATTCTCAGTGATATTTCATTCTTAATACATATGTACAATCATAATTCTACGTATATTTTTTTATGTTATTTTTATTGATCGGTATTCACTTCATGAGCAATCACTATACAGTTTATAGTGTATTTTATTATATAAAATATACGTAGAATATATGTATATATAGTGTAGTATAGTAATTATTAAGTTTAATTGAAAATTTTAATCAACAAGTAATGACAGTTAGTAGTTACTAAACTAATATTTTCAATGCCAAATATATAGCGAGGTCAATTATTTTAAGTACGTAGATTGCTGGAAACGAAATTAATTATTTTAGTATATTGTAAACTATAGTATTTTCTTCATTTATTTCTAATGAATGTTTATAGGAACCATAATTATATGTATTTCGTTATTTCCACAACGTGTTGCCTGTCTCTCCGGTCTAAATGCCTCAATCATTTTGCAATGCCTCATGCATTGGTCACATAAACCGGACACTTCTTTGTTATAATAGTTGTTTTAGTTTGCTTTATAAGTAATACATAAAAAATATCACTTACAACAATATTTGCTATTTATATTCAAACATTTCTGTAGTAAGAATATTTATATACATAAATCTCAAGGATCAAATTGTGTATTTAACGGTGTAAGGAAAAATATTGCACGGATATATTTCTATGTAAATTTTTATGATTTTCTTAGAGTAAATGATTTAGTCTGTTTTAAAAAAAATATGTTTATTTCTAATATGTATTCATTTTGTAGAAAAATATTTTGATAGAATTAATTTATAACATGAATAAGACCTTCACTTGCATTCATAGTTTTAGTAGTATTGTTTTTTATTTTGGTTATAATACACGCACACTGCAAAGTTTGGATGTAAACTGCCTAACTGTCAGTATGAAGTTTTAAATTGAAACTCATACTAAAGGTACACTTACTGTTCGTCGTATATTATGTATTCAAGACACATTAAAATCAATTTGTTATTCTCATCAACGTCTGCACTATTTACAGCCCTTTCACTCGCTTTACTTACAAAACAAAACAAAACAACTTTTAAAGACGCATCGGATATTATACTCACATATTATTTCTTGATTATTTCCTTTATTATTTATATTTACGTAAACAATTTTTTTTATTGGTTTTGTAGTACATTCTTCAGCGCAACCATCTTGCCTTATATGTTATACATATATATATACTCACTAGCTCTCCGCCCGCAGCTTCGCCCGCATGGAGTTCGGTTATATCGCGTTTCCAAGAGAACATTTCAAAAGTCTCGGATAAAAACTATCCTATGTTCTTTGTCAATGTCAACTCTATGTCTGTATCAAATTTCATTAAAATCAGTTCAGTGGTTTAGGCGTGAAAGCGTAACAGACAGACCGACAGACAGAGTTACTTTCGCATTTATAATATTAGTAGGGATTCTTCAGCGCATCCATCTTGCCTTATATGTTATACATATATATACTCATAAAATATCTTATTTGTATAGCCGCATTGAAAGTATAATGTAAGAATTTAAATACAAAGCCTTGTTGATATTATTTACAAAATATTCTCGACTTAAATTCACAAAGGAATTTATTATTTAACAAAAGAACTTGTGCGTTACCATATTAATATTTGTAAATAACAAAAGAATGTTTAATATTGAAATATTAAATTCATAATAGAATTTAATTTATAACAATTTGTTGTATAATTTTCTGAAAAAAATTGTTATTAAAATACAATTATATAATAAAATATACATTTTATAAATACGTTCCATTCGCCTTGACTTTGTACTTGGTGAATTCATTAGACCAAAAACACTAAATACAGGTCGCAAATAATAATTATTCATTTAAATGAAACTAATATTTTTCATATATACTACGCGTGTTTTATTTCTGTAAAAAAAACTACATACTCCTGACGTTTCGGTTACTATCAGTAACTGTGATCACGGGCAGATGAGAATTTTTTATTCTTGGTAATACATGTTTTTACGGCATTCCAAGAAAAATACGTACACACTTTAATAAAAATAGTTTAAAGTTTGAATGAATAGCAAAACTAATCATTCCTCGTATTAGAGTAAGTTTTGATATTACTAATAATAGAAAAAATAATATTTGTATACCATTAAATTAAATTCTAATTTATTCAATAACAGTGTTTTTCACTCCGGACAATCATATAAGTGATGAATGTTAAGTTTTCTTGGAATATTTTCGTTTCAATTTAATATTTGGTCTTTGGTATATATTAATAATACACAAAAAAAATATCTTTTATATAATGGGTTGTATACGAGAGATTTTATAATAGTAACTGTATAACTACATACGTAGCGTTAACAGTCTTCTTCTTCTTCCTAGCAATTTCCCAGCTGTAGCCAGGGTCTGCCTTACATGTTGTGAATAGTTTTGGCTTATTGTTTTTACGACCGGCCGCCTGCCTGACATCAACCCTCTTTGGGAAAACAGTATCTTATTCATAAATCTTGGTATATAGTACGTAGTAAAGTACATATTTAAGTCAGTGTTTGCCTAGTGGTTAAAAGGCCCGCCTCTCATGCATGAGGGCGCGTGTTCGATCCTGGCCCAGGCATATGTACTTTCTGAGAGTATCACTGATCAATGCATCACTGATCAATGCATTCCCAAAGAGGGTTGATGTCAGGCAGGCAATTAGCCAAAACTATTCACAACATGTATGGCAGACCCTGGCTGAAGCTGGGAAATTGCCAGGTAGAAGAAGATTGAACGAGAAACGGTGAATGCGTCGTGTGCAGTGTGACGTGGCAAACTTGTATTATGCATACATAAATTTACGATGCAAAAACGGCTAACGGAATTCAGAAATAGCACGGAATTTTCTGTTAGCTAAAGTAGTTTTCTGGCTTAATATTATGTTAATCTTTCATTTCTTATAAATCGGTAAAACATTCCCAGGATCCAATGACAAATACATATGTATATATTATAAGTTTTAATATAAGTAGCCTGCTTAATTGTTATTAAAAAGAAAATAGCAAGATTATGTCTGAAGCATTGGTCTATTTTTATAAAAGTACATATATTATCAAAATCAGAAGCGACTTAACTGTATAGAAATATCAAACATATTAATATCTGAATTCCGTTAACCATAATTCCTAATAGTTCTGTTGAACTTGATCGTTTGCATAAATTAAATTTATATTTTTTACTTTGCTAGAGTTTGTATTTTTTTTTTTGGCATGAGTGAAAAACATTTCTCCTTTACTTAATTCTCAATCTTATTTTTGTTGACTAGCCTCATAACGTTATCGTCATTGTGTGGGTTAATACGTTTTCTCGAAGATTCCTTCATCAGATTCCGAATAAGTGACAATAATTACTTCAGCATGATGCAATTTCGCATAAAAAATATTTTGAAAATCATTTAATTCAATGAAAAAGGTATAAACATTTCATAATGTCAAAATCGGTGCATTGTTCCGGAGAGTAACCGTTATAAACAGAGAGACAAAAATAAAACGTATGTATGTAGTATTTAACATGCGTTTATACTTATGATATAATATTATATGCTTCAGTAAACGCAAAAACATTGATTTGTAATAACAATGATATAGTTCAAATTTATTTATTACTAATTTCCCGTGAATTCATTCGCATTAATTTCGGAATTAGCAATATACATATGTATAGCTATTCCCGCCAATTTCCTTTCAGCTGTTCTTGAGTTATAAATTGTCTAACTAACACAATTTTCTTTTAGTATATATCATATAACAAAATAATTTCTAAATTTTTCGAGTGTATTTGTTTTATATTGCTTTGATTTTTATATTGTGTTGTTGTTTAAATCCATATCAATATAAATTACCATCAACTAAGCTGTTATATCTTTCAAAAATAAGTTGCGTAAATACTTATAAATAATAAACTTATAAATTCTTTCCAGACTAAATCCGACTATATTCTAATAATGGCATGCAAATATTCATTTATATAAAAATACTGATAACAAACTTTTTTAAGCCTAGTTTACGTAATCCAAGAAACCTTGATCTTAAAACGTATTTCTATTACAACAGACTATTAATAGATTCTCACACATAATATTCTTATGATTCGTATTTAATTAACATATTAATTTAATTTAACCTCAAATAGAATAAATTAATCATTTATTTTGTTTTTTTGAGTGATTTTTTTTTCTAACGCGAGATATTTTTTTCGTAAAATAAGCCTATAATAAAATTATATATAAAGTCATTTTTATTATCTGTATGCCGAATCTTTTTCCCACTCTGTGTAAATAAGTTTAAAACATATTAACTTTTCCTAATTATTTTAAGACAGGAACCAGTTTAATTTGTAAGCATATTCATATTTATTGTCTTTTAAATGAATAAAAAGCTATGTAATATTTATTTCAATATGATTGATAACAGATTTACGTAAAATGAACTCAAAGTTCATTGACACCGCAGCAACAAACATGCGTTGTATTAAATATAAAAAGCTAGTGTCAATGTTCTTCTAATAGTTAAATCGGTTGTGATAAACAAAATTATACGTTAATTAATAGGGTTAAGGTTTCAAATTGACTGGCGATGTTCGTCACTGGGTTAAATCTGTTTTCATCTGTCATTTCGATACAATGCCGGGGTCAAGGCGGGTCATCTGTCAAACTGACGAATTCTGTCAAAATATTTTACGTCATTCTTAAAGCAACTGCTGCTTAAAATATGTATGAATTTTCAAAGGATTTGTTATTGATTTTTAAAACAATACGAAGGCCATGAGAAATATTGAATAAAATATTTATATACATATTTTAAAATAATAAACATATTATAATATGTATATGTAATTTAAATTATTCTGACGTATATGCAAAAACATTTGGCTAGAATTGTTTTCGTTATCAATAAAAATAATAAAAAAAATATTTACCGTTAAAATAAAATTCAGTCTATTTTCAAATGATTTACGTAATGAGATTCAAACATTAGTTTTGTTTTGTACGCTTTCGTTTTAATTCACAAAATAAGTCTGGCCTAGTAACCTTTCGGGCCTTGATCCAATATCTAATTGGGTGCAACCCAATTTTATAATCAGACAGCTATCAATAATGAATAATTATGATAAACAACTCTTACATTTATAAATATAATTATATTTGTCATATAAATATAATCTGTTGCATATAAATTGTAATTTATGTGACTTATGTTTGAGTTTTTTGTACGTAATAATAATAAATATTTTATAAGGACACTCATTGGTCATTCTGTCTGCCTGTTATGTTGTAATGTATTGCTTGTTTATTGTGATTGTCTGTACCATTACTCTGAGTTTATACGAGCAAAATACACGTTTTACGTTTTTAGTTTATCATAAAAAATACGTATATATTTACCATCATGTAAGCGTCTGTCGATGTTTATTTATCACAATATTCACTTTTGTATTATAAATAACGTAGCTACAAATTATAGTAGTAGATTACTGATTTAGAAACGGGAAACGCTTGGTATGTAGTGTTTACAAACATGTGGTAAGCGCACTGATTCAATCGAAACAGGAAATAATAATGTACCTTAATACACGTTTGTATTCTCGCCCTTGTTTTTAAATTAGTCAATATAATTATTATAAAAGTATTAAAAATAGAGGACAATGAGACAAAAACAGTATCACATGTTAATGAAATACCTAGGTAGGGGTATGAAGCGTTGTATTCTACTCGTATAATAGAAATATGTTTCATCTTTTACAATAACACAAGAATATAACAAAAAAATATTTCAATTAAAACTATATTAAACATATTTATATTTATATATTTGTGACTCAGACTGGTTGTCAAGTATTATCAATAAATTCTATTAAATTATCTTTATAATGGGAACTGTATATATGTTGTTGCAGCGTCAAAATTAATATTAAGAGGCCTCAATGGTGAGTTCCGTTCGGGTCAGTTGACAGCTATACTTGGTCCATCGGGCGCTGGGAAGAGCACTCTACTCAATATACTAGCCGGATACAGGTAGAAAACACATAAAAATAGATATTACTGTACATTATACTGTAATGACTAGGAATTAAGAGCTATATTTGCTTCTATAAATAAAGAAGCGAACGTAATTTACTTGTTTCCTTTATTTTAACTTAAATAAATTCGATATTGATTATGCTTTTGAAAATAGAAATGCTTAGAAGCAGAAACTGCTTCTACAAGTTCTTTCAGAAAGTGGAGTATTTCTAATTTAAAATCAAAATTATTATGTATCATAAAACTTATGTAACTAAATACAGTCAAAAGTTTATTATAAATTAAATTTGTGTGTTCATTTATAAAGTTAAGTACCTATATGCAATATTCACGGCATTCTCCGGCGCATTAAAAATGTTCCAATGTAGTGATATTATTTTCATATTAAAGATTTTGTCCCTACCAAAGTCTAGCATCTGTTTCCATTCAGTTTTTTGGTGATTCATAGCATTAAGTTGATCAGCTTTGGAATATAAACATACAAAGTCATTTTACTTTGAAACTATGTTATTGTTTTATAAAATATTAATTATTAATTTCCGTTTACGCAATAATATAGTGAAAGGTATGTGTTGTTTTCATTCCAATACGTTGATAATTAAGAACAAAACTAAAATAAAATCGTTCACCAAGGTAATCAAATTCATTTAAATTAAACTAATATTTTCGGATTTATATAATTTTTGAACTACATAATTCCTTCTTTGCAGACTGATCACGGTTGCTTCAAAGTAACTGTCGTTATTAAAATAATAAAATAACGCGTAGTCCGAAAATATTAGTTTCATTTAAATGAATACTCGCAAATTTAGTTCTCATAATCAAATTCCGAATTCCACACAGAGTAAGTGGTTCAACGGGATTAATCTCAACAAATGGCGAGCCCAGGAACCTTCGATTATTTAGGAAATTATCCAGATACATCATGCAAGAGGATCTATTACAGCCTCTCATCACCGTACAAGAGGCTATGGAAATGGCCGCCGACTTGAAACTAGGCGGTGGAATCAAGAAAGCTGAGAAGAAGATTATAGTAAGTATCCTTTGATATGATATCAGTCTTAATGTATTATAAGTTTGCACTTTACAATACATATGAAAAGTCTCCTGTTTCTTATTCAATAACCTACGTTAATGATAAGATATTCAAGTAAGCGGATCTTCATTTAAATGAAACTTATATTTTTGGATTACTACGCATATTTTATTATTTTAAAAACTATATACTCCCGATGTTTCATTTCATCTACCCGTGATCTAGTTTGTTGCAAAGTAATAAAAATGTCGAGAGTATGTTTTTTGTAATAATAATATAGTAATCTGAAAAATATTGGTTTAACTTTGGTTAATACTAAAAAGTGACAAAATATATGGACGAAGGACTCATAAATCCACGTTTAGTTACGATGTCAACTTGGAATAAGTATAATCCTTTATTCTTAATGTCTGCACTTTTTTTAACTTAATCCAAATTCGCTCCACTAAAATATAGATTATAAAAATTGTTCCGAAATATTGAAGTGTGTTTTCTATTAATAAAATAAAAGTTATTGCTATCCACTACTGAAGTAACTATTCCAGTTTTATATATTTAGTAGCAGTTTTCAATATAAACACATTTTCTTTCATAAATTCCCGCATATTATGTTAAATGTGACTTAAACGCTTTGTACGTAGTTTCAAAACTTGGAGTAAGTACATATGTATATTGAGCAGAAAGGGTTTTCTGCCACCATTCGCAAAATTCACAAAAAAATTCGTTGGTCCACATTCAATAAATTTCTATTTAGTCTTTAATCTAGTTGATGGATTATTTTAATGGATGATTTATGTATAAAAGTAATGAAGTTTTCAAGACTTTATTACATATTCTCTAATACATCTATCTATTTTAACTGTCGTTTATTATAAATAAAACAATTTCATTTCAAACCGTTAAATCATCATCTCATATGTATTCGTATTTGAGTGAGTGCAATGTTCACTTCATTCATAATTCATGATGTGTTAATGATGTGTTCAAGGGTCCTTCTATTGTTCGTTCAAATAAACATTATTTAAACTGCATTAAGGTTAGAAACTAACACATGCGCTAGAACTATATTGTATAAAATTAACTAACAAACTCAACTTGAGCATTTTAAATTTTGTTCAATCTTCGTTAGAAATAAACTAACTTTAGTCTTTCTTCTTCTTTTACCTGGCGATTTCCCAGCTATACCCAGGGTCTGCCTTACAAGTTGTGAATAGTTTTGGCTAATTGTTTTTACGACCGGCCGCCTGCCTGACATCAACCCTCTTTGGGAATGCATTAATCAGTGATGTCTAAATACTCTTAGAAAGTACATATGACTCAGAAAAATCACATTGGTACTTGCCCGGGCCAGGATCGAACCCGCGCCCTCGTGCATGAGAGGCGGGAATTTTAACCACTAGGCCACTACTGACTGGACTAACTTTAGTCTTTATTTCTTGCAATTACCTTGTATTAAGTAACATCCTTGACTTTTTTATTATACGATAACAATTTATAGTCCTTAATAACAAAGTTAATTAGATAATAAGATTTAAATAGTCCATGATAGTCTAGAAGAAGATTAATTATTTTGTCTTCACTACCAAGTGAGATAATTAACAGGAAAATCTTAGGTGTATAAAACACACTAGTGCAAGGTGTCACTTAATAAGTATTTATTTTGTTATAATGTAGCACTCTAAGTAAATAAGAATATAATTATATATTGCAACAATGTTTATTTATTAATTGAACGGTATTTTATTATTCAATATATATTTTATAAAATGAACTCTGTCTTAGAAAAGATTATTCATTTTATACTAGTTTTCCGCCCGCAGCTTCGCCCACGTGGACATCGTTTATATCGCGTTTCCAAGAGAACCTGTCAAGAGTCTGGGATAAAAACTATCCTATGTTCTTTCTCACGGTCAACTCTATCTCTGTACCAAATTTCATTAAAATCAATTTAGTGGTTTAGGCGTGAAAGCGTATTTTTCATTGTTTACTCCCCGCAACTCCCGTGTGGGTGGAATATCGTAAAATCCGTTCTTAGCTGACCTCTACTCGGCGAAAGGAATAATCCTACCTAAATTTCAAGTCGCTACGCCTTATGGTTCCAGAGATATCGTGATGAGTCAATATATAGGTGGAAATCTCTTTTATATATATAGATTAAAAGTGTTTTGTTTCAGGTAGAAGAAATTATACAATTATTAAGGCTGAATAAGGCTCGGAACACATCTAGCGAGCGTTTGTCTGGAGGTGAACGGAAAAGACTTTCCATCGCTTTGGAGCTTGTCAACAATCCGCCTGTGGTCTTTCTTGATGAACCAACGACGTGAGTTACTGATTACCTATTATTATTCTTATACAAATAATGCTACAACAAATACGTCTTTAGGGCTACATAATAAAGTTTAGTTTAGTTTGTATAGATGAAATTAGGAAGACAAATGAATAAAAATACTAACACTTTTTTGTATACGATTTTCTATGTATAAGACGCGAATAAATAATGAATCAATTTTTAATCAATTGTTACATACAACAAAATAAGTTAAAGGTAACGTAAACTTTGACAATTAAAAAGAAATTTTGTGAAATCATGGTAAATATAGATTTATAAAGCAAAATTGAAGCTGTTTGTTTTAGGCTCATTGTGATAAATTGTACTGGAAAACATATATTCGTGGCTCATTGCAGATTATTTTGCAACCCATCAATAAAACAAATGCTCAATATTAAAAACAATTCTATGGACAACCATTTCTTATTTAAAAATTAATATTTTTCGGATATGCTACTCGTGCTTAATTTCGAAATTAATATTACAGTATATCCAAATATTAGTTCCATTTCAATGATTAACCTTCGCAAAAGTCTTAGATATAACCATTTTTATGACCCCTTACGTTAAACAATTTCCTTCATTCCAGAGGTCTAGATGTCTTATAAAAACCATTTTCTATGACCTCTTAGCTCGAACAATTTGCTTGTTTCCAGAGGTCTAGATGACGTGGCATCCTCAACGTGTGTGTCACTCTTGAAGCGCGTGGCACGAGGTGGTAGGACGGTAGTATGTTCGCTCCACACGCCGTCTGCTCGTCTGTTTGCGATGTTCGACCACGTGTATGTGGTGGCTGGTGGTAGATGCGCCTACCAAGGCTCATCTGCTGGAGTGGTGCCATTCCTTAATGAACTGGCCCTGCCGTGCCCGAGGACGTATAACCCTGCTGATTTTAGTAGGTCTTCTTCTATTTTCCTGCTGCTTAACTTATAACCCTGTCGATTTTAGACGTCTTCCCTTATAACCCAACTGATTTTAGTAGGTCTTCTTTTATAACCCCGCTGATATTAGTAGGTCTTTTTCATAACCCTGTTAATTTTAGTAGGTCTTAACTTATAATCTTGCTGATTTTAGGAGGCCTAGTTCTATTCTCCTTTCCTTTGGTTTATTCTTGTTTAATATGAATACGTAATACCGAATTTTAGTCAGTGGTGGCTCAGTGGTTAAAGGGCCCGCCTCTCGTCGCCGAGGGCGCGGGTTCGATCCTGGCCCGGGCAAGTACCAATGTGATTTTTCCGAATGATATGTACTTTCTAAGAGTATTTAGACATCATTGATTAATGTTGATTCCCAAAAGAGGGTTGATGTCAGGCAGGCGGCCGGTCGTAAAAACAAAATTAGCCAAAAACTTTTCACAACATGTAAGGCAGACCCTGGCTTAAGCTGGGAAATTGCCAGGTAGAAGAAGAAGAAGAAGAAGACGTAATACCGAATTTTACTTAATTTTAGTAGTTTTCATTATAACATAACTTCAGAAATTCCAGTCCATTGCATAAAATCATTTGATAAAATCATTTGATTATTAATAATGAATCTTATTTCTATAGTCATAGAGGTGTCGAGTGGTGAATACGGTTCACACGTGGACAAGATGGTTACTGCTGTGGATAATGGAAGGTTGCAAAAATGGAGACAATACGCTTTAGAGGAAGAGTGTCAAGAGATGGAGATAGAACAGTTGAATACAGACGTAGTAGAAAACCATGTGTACAAGTATGAGAGCTCCACGTGGCAACAGTTCTATGTTCTGTTGAAGAGAATGATACTACAGACGGCCAGGAATAGGGTAAGTCGATAATATGATAGTGTTTTAAGATAATATTGATAGTAGTTTAGGAATATAGTTTTCAGCAATATGATTTTAGACAATTTTGCAAAAAAACTTGGCTAAGAATCTTTATAAGGCTGTAATTTTTTTTGTTTTGTTTCTATGTATAGAGACCTATACATATATGTTGATAGTATTTTAATAATCTCGTTCTCAGCAATACGACTTCAGATAATTTTCCAAAAAACTTGGCCATATATTCGCTTTATATTCATAATACCTTTTACTAATAAAGGTGTTTACAGAATTTTGCAAAAAAAACTTGGCTTAGAAGAAAATCTGTATAAGTCTCTATTTTTTTCTATTTCGTTTCTAGTATACTTTAGATAATACGAACCACAAACCTATGAAAGAAATTTTAATTAATTGTCTCTTAGTGATATATTATTTTAATTAATATTCATAACAGGACTACCTCTGGCTACGTGTTGGTCTCCATCTATTTCTGGGCGGTATAGTTGCTGCTCTTTTTAGTGAGATGGGCAACGACGCGTCTAAAACTTTATTTAACTTCGGTTTTTGCTACGCCTGTATCATTGCCATGCTCTACACAACTATGATGCCCATATTATTGGCGTGTGAGTATTAATTAAATTGAATTAGCCCACAAATAGAAATGCACAATCTTACTATGGTGTTCTTCATTACTATTCTTTATCAGTACTAATAACAAGTCAGTAGTGGCCTAGTGGTTAAAAGGCTCGCCTCTCGTTGCCGAGGGTGCATGTTCGATCCTGGCCCGGGCAAGTACCAATGTGGTTTTTCCGAGTCATATGTACTTTCTGAGACTATTTAGAGATCACTGATTAATGCATTCCCAAAGAGGGTTGATGTCAGACAGGCGGCCGTAAAAACAATTAGCCAAAACTATTCACAACATGCAAGGCAGACCCTGGGTGTAGCTGGGAAATTGCCAGGTAGAAGAAGATCAGTACTAATAACAATTATCTTTCCAGATCCTACAGAAGTATTACTGGTGAAACGCGAGTACTTCAATCGCTGGTACGGTTTAAAACCTTACTATTTGGCGTTAGTAGTGTCTCGGACACCAGTCACTATGTTCTTCTCCCTCATGTACCTGGGTATAGTGTACCCTCTGACATCACAACCTCTGGAACTGAACAGAATATTAATGTTCATGACCATATGTATATTGACAGCATTGATATCGGAATCGATGGGCACTTTGATATCGTCTACTCTGAGCGTTGTTGTGAGTTATATCTTTTATTATAATGTTATTATAATTATATATTACTAGCTTTCCGCCCTCAGCTTCGTCAGCAGCTTTCGGTTATATCGCGTTTCCAAGAGAACTTATCTAAAGTCTGGGATAAAAACTATCCTATGTTCTTTCTCAAGGTCAACTCTATGTTTGTATCCAATTTCATTAAAATCAGTTCAGTGGTTTAGTCGTGAAAGCATAACAGACAGACAGACAGAGTTACTTTCGTATTTATAATATTATAGGGATAGCTTATATATAATTTTATGATCTCGTCTAGTCTTGTTGAATCTTAAAGATAATCTATAATTATTTGTCTTCTGAATTTCGATCACATAATTCATTTAAT
This sequence comes from Danaus chrysippus, assembly GCA_916720795.1. NCBI lineage: Eukaryota > Metazoa > Arthropoda > Insecta > Lepidoptera > Nymphalidae > Danaus > Danaus chrysippus. The sequence goes on along the minus strand of CAKASE010000077.1, from coordinate 2,780,459 downwards.
ATATTTTGTAGTATTGTTTTAATGTTGTTAATGATGTGTGAATAAATAATTTTATTACCGTCTCAACCTCCTAGTGTCGTGTTATGTATAGTGAGTGACTAATTCGTGAAAAAAATGTTGACACGAATATATAGAATTATAATGATGTCTAAGATTTTCGCGTGTACTCGTTAAAAAGGAGCTAAGCTTTTCGGATACTACGTTTTTTTATTATAATCCCCACATTTCAGTTTCTTTACACGTAACCTTGATTACTTATTAACATATTACGTAGTTATTAAACAATAAAAAACGTATAGTATCTGAAAAAATTCGTTTCGTTTAATACAGTAATATCAAAAGTTTTTTTCACCAACAAATATCCTTAGTGGTCATCAAAATATATTTTATCCAAGCTTTATACATTATAAGCAATTCTTTTCCCGATCAAATATCATCATCATTGCTTATTGATTTTTTATCCATAGTTAATAGCTTATATGTTTATATGTATAGAACTCAATGTTCGTGGGTCCGGTAATATCTGTTCCGTTGATGTTGCTGTCCGTATACGGTATCGGAGATGGTGATGTCCAGCCTCCTATGTTGTGGAGGCTGGCGCGGGCCTGCTCCTTCATGAGGTACGGCCTCGAAGGCCTGGTGGCAGCGGTGTACGGACCTCCACGGGCCGACCTGCCATGTCCCGAACATGTGGTGTATTGCGAGTATAAGAATGTGAGGTGGGTAGAATGATATTTGTTATGTTTTGGTTATAACATGTAGTGTTTTATTTGTTTTTGATGATGTTAAGTTGAAAAAATGAATGACGAGTGGAGTGAATTCGCGTGGAAGAAGTGAAACAGTGATGGAATGAAAAGAGGAAGGGATAGAAATTGAATTATAAGGAATTTTTAGATAAACTTTATTAGCATTACTTACAAGTCACAATTCATTGCCCGGACGCGTTCGAGCGCCACTAATTAACTCTCGCTTCAATAAAAAATATTTTGTGATTGAAGTTTGTGGTAGAATTTTATAACTCTCCTTGTTTTTTATAACCTTTGATTTAATTTTAAATGTTATTTTATTTATATAAGATATTAAATATGTGAATGTATATTTGAAGGTACTTCGTGAAGCTGATGGGTATGTCTGGAGTATCGTTCTGGTACGACTTCTCCGTATTACTCTTCATACTCTTCTGTATGAACATCGGCGCCTATTATTTATTAAGACAAAGACTTTCGCCGAACTACGCGTTCAAAACAATCAAACTCATCGGAAGGTTCGTTAAAACTAAATTAAAAGTTTAGATTATATACTAATTTTGTAGTTTATAGTTTAAATATATTTAATATCAGCCATGAAATCTGTTTTTATAGATATTTGAGTTTTTATGGTAAATAAACTTTTATTTAGACAGAATATTGGTTATATTAAATTGTGATCCAAACAAAGATTCCTAAAAATATGTTAAGAATTATTACACGATTATATTTAAGTGAATAGTTTTGTATAACACACTTTTCAATAAAAACCAGTTACATAAAAATGTAAGTAATAAAGTCCTCGTTAATTTCCTATAATTAATTTAAGTTTTTGTTTTATATTTATTGAATGATATGTATCTTTTAACAATTTAACTTTAAATGGACTAATTGATATTGTTTAATAATGTTGAAAAGATTGTGTTTTATCAAATTTTATATTTTGGTGTAACAAAGTGGTTATTTTAAATTATTATATATTTTTTTGCTATGACTAAAGTATATCTGGCTATTGTCAATGTATTTTTGAAATACGATTATTTGAAAACTGTTTAATAACTTTTGTATGTATTTTTTTTTGTAAATTAATTTAAAGTAAGATTTGGTGTTGAATAAAATGTGGAATGTTCTAGAAAAGTATAGTAAAGGGTGTTTAAGATGAGACTGGTTTGTAATATTGAGTTGGAGATAATAAATAATTGAAATATATAACTTATTTAACTTTCTATATTCAATTATTAATAGACATTGTATCTTTTATACTCACACACACACATACACGAACACACACACACACATACACACATTTATATATAACTTGGCTACAAAATAAAAGAAGTTATTTCCATCGTATAAATGACATTTATTTGTTACATCAATGATTCTCACTAACATTTTTTATTTATTAGCATTATAAGTTCGAGACATCTGACTAGGCGAGCCAATTAACAGAAACCTATACATATAAAATAAATTTAATGGTCTTTCTGTGATTTAATATACATATATTTGAGTCTATAGCGAGGCAAGGATATCTTTTATAATTTCTTTTGTCTGTACAAGATTTAAATAAAATTATTGTTTGTTCGACGTAACTTGTCACAGATGAAAAATAAAAAAGAACACTGCCACAGATTATATAGGAAATACATATTTAGATTGACAAAACTCAAATTGTTTTTTATATGTAAACAATTTTTAATGTAATAATTATCAACATTGCGAGTAGAATATATATTTTAATTAATAAATCTAAGGCTGGCGTGTATATTGATAAAGCTAGCCTTAACTATAAGTGTCAAAAGACAATAAACTTTATTTAAAGTAACTATCCATATTATTCTCATTGTTCCATTTTAACAATGTTAATTAAATTAAATTTTAGAGATTCTCATCAAATCTGATTATATTATTAAGTACAGTTATATTAAACAACACAAATTCTGTTATTTCTATATAATAATAGAAATTATACAATTTATTAAATAAATTTCTAATGCTGTGAAACATTCAGTGCGATTATACTAGTTTCAAATTAATCCGCTAGATGGCGCTGTTCCAAGGTAAAGTTATTACCTACATGACATAATATGTATTTATGTGTTATACCTAATTAAAAATAAGCGAAATATAATAAATGGAATGTTCTTATATTGAACACTTTGATCATGTGGTATTTTATAAAAATTGTCATTAAGTGCAGCTCGTGTGAATGCGTCTTTAGTTATTATTTGATATGTTTTATGAAAATAAACATTTTAAAATCTAACAAAATAAACAATTTTTTTGCTAACAATAAATAAAAATAAACCAAAATATATTTCTTCAAAGACACCAACATTTTTTGTCTTATAATGATTGGCATAAAAATAAATTTCTTAACAGAAAATATACATACCAACGACAATAATAAGGTTTAAAATAAAAATAAATATAACATCATAAAAAATAAAATATTTGAAAACGTTTATAATAACATTAATTATTAATAAAAACAAATCCAATCAAATTCTGAGTATTTTCAATAATAAAACATACTTTCCAGTTGTTTTAGTAATTCAATAAGAAAAATATTTCATAATCTCACTCTTGCATAATATTTTTTAGGAATATTATACCACTGTAATATCAAAGAAAGTTAAACTTAAAAATAACTGAATTTGTGACAAAAATGTTTGAAACTTAATCTAAATAATGAAAATAATATTAAGAATACTTTAATAGTAAAAAATGTTAATTCTGAGCTATGTACATTCCACTATCCCGGCTCTAAAATAACTTACTCTATATACACTGGTAACTTCATATAACTAATATATATGTTTATATACAGATGGGTATATGATGATAATATATCCTATATTTTTGACTTGTATATATATAACGCGAGTTTCATTATCATTAAAATTTCCTAACAATTCCTATTGTCATAACTTTGTGTAATCTGACTATAAAAAATGATTCAAAACAAAATACATACATTCATGGAATGTATTAAATTGTTCTAAGGCTCAATTCATAGTTTATCCTACTATAATAATCGCGAAAGTTTGAGTGTGTGTGTGTATGTTTGTTACTTCTTCACGATCAAACGGTTGAACCGATTTTGATGAAATTTTGTATACAGGTAGCTGACGACCAGGAATAAGATATAGGCTACTTTACATGACGGAAATGCACGTAACACAAGGCGCAGCTAGTAGTTAATTAATACTAGAAAACGAATTGCTGGCTTAGTTTTTCATTGTCACACTGCTGTATGTGTAGTATAGGTTGTTCTGTGTCAATGCAAAGGCCGAGGCTATTATGTTTGATGAGATTTCTTCGTCTTGTCCACAATTGGTTGATGTCTGAAGGGTCACATATTGTTAGTATGACAGACACGCTATCTTCTTGAGATAGACCCAAACATAAGGATTGATGACGTATGAGTCCGTTGTCGAAACTCCATTCTTGATTCCCGCCTGTATTATGACAGGGATACATACCTGGAAGGAAAATCACATTAATGACTTAGATTATTTAAAAAATCGTGGTGGCTTAGAAGTTAAATGCCTTTTTTTGCCTGCCTTTCGTGCATGAGGGCAAGTACCAATGCAATTTTTTCGAGTCATATGTAATTAAAAGAGTATTTAGACATCACTGACAGATGAAGGAAAACATTGTGAGGAAATTTGACTTATAATTTCAAATTATATTGAAATCGCCAACCCATCTTGAGCAAGCGTGGTGATTAATGCTCAAACCTTCTCCATGTGGGAAAAGGCCTTTCAGCAGTGGGCTCTGATAGGTTGATGATACTGATGAATAACTTAGATTTACAAATATCTGTCTTTTCAGGGTCTACTCTAAGATTCTTCCGTAATTTTCTTTTTGGAACACAATACTTCAAGAAAATTAAAACATACGATATTCTGAAAGAACTTAATTGGGAGTCATTTTCATTTTTATGGACTTTTTTTTAGCAAAAACTATCCCATACCACAGAAAAAGAACTAATTTTTATTTAAGGTCCTATTGTGGAACAAAATATGTGCTATATTCAAATTTGGTTAGGTAGAGAGAGGAGCTATGACAGTGGGGGTGAGCGTTTAACGCGCGTTATATAGGGGCTTAAACCTACACCTGGGTCACAAGTCACAGTCACTGTTGAAGCTCCTCTCACTACAACGATGGACCCGACACACGCACCGTGAATATATGGAATGATGAGAAGTTTCGGCTTATCTTAAGTATTTTGTTGTATCTAAATCAAACGCACTATACTGTTCTTGTTAACTAAGCAAGGTATATGTTTTTAAGCATGCTAGGTTTACATCCAGAAGACTGCAACTTAATGACACTCTGTTTAGCTTAGATTTTATTTTATATGCACTAGTTATAAGTAATAAAAAAAAGTTATTACATACCGACAGTTCCATCGACTTGATGTCCCATAGTGTCCAAACATTTTGTCCCTTGCTTGATAGCGATCGAGTTCCCGAAGGTAGGGACTCGAAGTTCTGGGTATACGTGTTGCAGGTACCAGCGGAATGACTTACAGTGTAGACGTTCACGGATAGACACGCGCTCTGATATACTAGAGATGAAAACAGAGAAGATACTGTGAGGATCTGATGATAAATATATATTTAAATGAGCAACTCTTGTATATATATTATTGGAATCTTGGAATCAGCTCCAACGTTTTCATGAAATTTAATATATAGGGGTTTTCAGGGTCAATAAATCGATCTAGCTAGGAATCATTTTTAGAAAACGTCATTTATGAAAAAAAATATTAAAAAGGAGGCCTTTAAAATATGACTCTCCCTGACATCTATTGGCGAATAGTAATACTAGTTTTTGCTAATAGATTTTAATAATTGTTTGATCGACACAACAAAAGCTGGCGTTGTTAAGTACCAGGAAAACAATGAGTGTTTGTTTTGAATTTAGACTAAGAAATTAATTGTTGATTTATATTATTTTACGTCTTCTTAACGTGTTCACTTAAAAATGCCTAAATGAAATAAAAAAAAACACAAAATAAATACTAATAATTACTAAATACCGAGCAAAGCTCGGTAACCAGGTGTTATATATACATATACGAATTGCTTAGAACTTTTGTGCGGTGTTTGATATGAATAGCTTTTGTACTTTGTACACTTTAGTAGAATAAATATGTTAAATAACACAAAAATATATATTAATACCTTTGGAAGTTTTGTGTGAAGTCTCTGAGGGAAATAGCTTTTGTATTCAGTATATTTCAGTACAACAATAATTGCACATATTTTTTGTACAATAAATTTCAATAGAATAATAATGTTACATATTTTATTGGTTTTATTTTAGACGACACTTAAAGAACTTAGTCTAAGGCTATTTGATTCGATATCTAATACTATTTCTAATATTCTATAATCAATTTGATTGTTATACATATATACTCACTCTCCAAAGTCCACTTGTTTCGCCAGCGGTTGTGATCTGTAGTATAATTCTTTATAGTCATCCATCCATACTTCTGCCGCTCGCCTCGTGTTTCTGGCAAATACTGCCCCAGATCCGCCCGGGAAGGAATAGGGGTGTCGCTTCCTGAATACATGTCCTACACGGGAACACGGCACTATCTCCAACGAACCGCCGCATTGCCAAACCCTAATGATAGAATTAAATTCAAGTATTATATAGTTCTTTAGTTATAAATAGTGTAACTAACAGGAATTTCTTATATATATATATTGCTGTTTTTTTAGAGTTACCTGAAAGAAATCTCCAAATTTTCTCCGCCCCATACATCCATTTTCATGTCGTATTTGCCGAGCTTGCTGAAGTATTTCCGATCCATACTGAATAACCCACCAGCTATCATAGGTGTTCTTATGACTTGTGTCGGATCACTCAATCTTGCGCCACGCTCAGCTTGTGATAGGTACTCCCACTGGAAGAATTTTACATAATGATATGTAAGATTTTCGTTCAATTGACCTGATATAAAACAATGGATATGCCTTCAAAGAATGGCTTTAGAAAGATCTATAAAACCCTTAAATTCAATACAGTTGAAGAAATTACTTAAATTTAAAAGTAATAGAAAGCAATGCAATCGTTTTTTTGCGTATAGGTTTATATAATGAGATCTAAGACTTTCGCGAGTTTTATTCAATTGAAATGGACCCTTTTTTTGTATTATACTACGCGACTTTATTGTTGTAAAAAAACTACATACTCCGGAAATTTCGGCTACTTTTCAGCAACCGTGATCACGGGCAAACGAGATGTCAATGGACTAATTTTGTTGATCATTGTAGCTTAAATGAAGAAGAAGCTATTTAAAATTTTTGGCATGGTGCCTGATACATGTGGTTAATATACCTAGCGTAATTGTATATAAAAAAAATATATTAGTTATATCTTATTCTACTCTCAAATTAGAGACCTAATAAAGTTTGAATAAAAATTGAAACAAAAACACTGAACTATATTTTTGCGTAAATAAAAGTTAAGGCGCTAAATTATATTATTGAAACTATATTAACGGAAAGGTGTAGTTTATAATTTCCGTTATTTCGTTTATTATTGCTATTAAAATGCTATAATATTAATAAAAAAGTGAAATTTATTAATATAACGCTATAATATGTTACGAAATTCTCATGTCCAAGTATCGTCATTAAATTAATTGTTTTTGATATGTAGTTTTGTATGTGGGTCGATCGAGACAATTAAAGAGGTGGTTTACCTTGAACACTAAATTCCAGTCAAAGCCTCCTCGCAGGTCCGCCGAGGCCCCGATGTATTGGAAAGTGTCCATACTGATGACGTCTATGACTGGGCATACAACCCGGGTAGGGTCCTGGAATAATGAGAATTATTATTATCATATTATCTTTATATATATAATTCTTCTGTGAGTGTGTATGTCACTGAACTTCTCTCAAACCACTGGACCGATTTTGATGAAATTTTTTGTGTGTGGTCAAGGGGATCTGAAAATGGTTTAGATTCACAATTCTGTCCGCTGGACAATGTTTTTTTAATTAATTTTTAATTTATTAGTAGTTGTTGATACAAACTTAATTTTTTGACATTAGATTTGACAACTAACTAATAAGTCAATCATTCTGTCGCACTTCAAAACACGGAGATTTATGGCTTTAATAGGTAAACTCCAAAAATATAATTAAAAAAACAACAGATATTTCTTGATACGAAGTTCGCCGGGTCTTCTAGTATCTTATATATCTCCTTAAAAATAGGGCCAAATATTCCAGTCACACGGGTCAGTGACTAAGTGTTTCTGGGGTCAAAGTCAGTACTCTCAGCTTATTATCAGATTCTTAAAACTTACGTACTATAACTTACAACAGGTATTCAAAATAGCAACTTTTTGCATAGTGACGTATGTATGTGAGTGGTGGTAACTCAAGAATATTTAAATTTTTGAAGATTCCAGTAGTGGAAAGCACGATAGGAATAACATATAGTAATAATAATAATTATTATTATTTTATGTGAAAGGTGACAAACGAGCAGACTGCTTCATTTGGAGTAGTCACCGTCGCTCATGGAAATTCGCAACATAGAGATGTTAGATGCGTTATCAACCTTAGTTTTTGAGGAAAAGAGAGGTGTGGTAATAAGGAAATGGTAGGAAAGGTTGGGAATAGGGAGGGCAACCGGCTTTCACTCATCGGACGAAACGCAGCCATTAAAGACTACTTTACGCCGATCTTCTGTGAGAGGGTGGTACTTTCCCGGCCGAGCCAGCCCATGTTCGAGCTGTAGTTACTTCACCACAGCTAGACTCTACCACCTTAGCATTATGGAATAAATATAACATAGCAATAATGTATAGATACTCCGAATTTTGTTAACGAATTCTCATTAGTACAAAATACAGTGCGCGTTTCCATTCACGCTACATAAATCACAAAGATTCAAAGAGTAAGCTTTGAATTTATAATATCAATGTTTCTATTGAACATACAATCAGTTATGTATACTTTTTTTAACTGTCAACAGTTTTAAAACATAAATAATCCCTACAAATATTATAAATGCGAAAGTAACTCTGTCTATCTGTCTGTTACGCTTTCACGCCTAAACCACTGAACTGATTTTAATGAAATTTGGTACAGAGATAGAGTTGACCTTGAGAAAGAACAGGATAGTTTTTATCATAGACTTTTGAAAGGTTCTCTTAGAAACGTGATATAACCGAACTCCACGCGGACGAAGTTGCGGGCGGAAAGCTAGTTCTTTATAATTACGAATAAATGTTTGATAATCGACATAATTATAATTAGATTATTAAATATATATAAGTCGGTTTTCTAAAGCATATATAAAGTAAAATTAACAAAATGTAGTTGCTCTTGACCACATTTACATTTAATGTACTGTGATGAAATCTCATATGATGTGGATTCACAAAGAATAATATTAATTCTTTGCGTTTATAAAAATCATTAAAAATATAGTTATGGAAAGGAAAAAAGGTACGTTATATGATCAATCTTCAAGTTTCTTAATAAAAAGCAACATGCCGTCTTTCGTGTCAGTGTAATTAATTATTATTTTTTATTTTATTTTAATACTTTTTGTTTATTAAATATACAATATATAATTGCAATACAATAAAATGATGGAGTTAAATTTTAACGTCAATAATATAAAAAAATCGCACCGCCATTTTGTTTTTTAATTAATATGTATTAATGAAAAACAATACATATGTAGTTGTTATAAAAATAATAATCAAAATGCTTTAAACAATTAATAATAATGTTAAATTTAATGTGTTGTTAAATATAAACGACGTTGGACGAAACTAAATACAAAACAGGCAGTCTGGCCAAAGGAAATAAGTTTCCGATTTATTGATAACCTATTAATCAAAATGTCTGCTTACAAATAAATCATTTAGGAATATACCTATAAATAATAAAAGGTTTTATTTGGTTCCATTAAGTTAAAGATTTTATTTTAAAACAATAGCAAGTCAATGCGTCAGAACATTAATTCCTTGGCTTTAAATGTTGAAAACAAAACATGTTTTTTTGTGTTGACATTTATGACACTAGCTCGGCCGTCTAGGATAATGGTGTCCGGTTTTTCCAAATCGATTTTTTTCAATTCAAATATATTAATTTAATATTATTTACTAAGCTATAAATATTGTATGATAAAATCTCGTCTGTTAATTATTGCTTATAGCTTTATATAATGCTAGTAATTAATCATACAGGACTTAACAGTTTATAAATACGATGCATCGAAGAAAATGTTTAAGCAATAAATCTGCCATTTTTATTTTTTTCATATATTTTTGTACATAAATAATGTTTTTTCCTGTACTATATTTAATATTATTCATACGTCATATAATTTCACGATCTGTCAGAATGTATGGTTAAGGTTAAACGATGTTTTGTCACTATGTCAAGGCCGTCTGTCATGAATGTCAAGCGTCAAACCGGATTTGACAGTGACACCCGGAGATGAATCCAATCAAAATAATACTCTATTACTTTATAATAATGATCAATTTAGAATGTCCTAGCTGGTGTACATTAATTAATTTAGGTGGTCTATTGAAAGTGGTTCCATACTGTGTCTAATTGGTAGTTGTTCCATTTTAAGGGCATTGAATCATTCTATACACAGAGTAAAATAAACATAGAGTATTATATAATAAACATTGTATATTAAATTTCTGTATTTTCAAAGAGTTTACGACGAAAAAATCGAAAAATTGCTCATTCTTAGTTCATTATTTAGATTTTATACTGAGAAATTCGTGGTTTTATATAAATATATTTGGACATATATGAAACAGTATTACCAAAGCTACAATCTGACCTCGTACCACGTTAATCGTTACATCTAACATTCTCGAACGTACCTGAGACAATGCAACATGGTACGGGGTGAAGGGATACTGATCGGTTTACGCAACGCAACATCTTCCGTTCACTACGCCTGGCTGGGTTGCGCAACTTATAAGAGATAGCGATTTCATGTTATATATGGGATAATCAAAATCTAACCATTTGCAAGCCCCCTTCTAATTTCGTCGACGCTATCTACAAATCTACAAACTATTTAGCCTAATTATTTGCATTCGTTGGATATTGGTTTATTTTAATCATTTCAATTACGCAGAAATTTATCCGAATCTTTTGTTATGTAATAAGTAAAGTGTCATAGAAAATTCTATATAAATTTTTCCGCATTCTTACCATAATACACATTGGATTAACTAGCATAAACTTTAACATTTGTTTAAAAAAAACATGACAGCATTATAAAAGAATGTAAAACGAAAAAATTCGTTCACTCGACTATGTAGGACGTATTGGCGAATTCTAAAAAAGACAATCGCTTGCAGTACTTTCAAAAAGCCAATGATAATGTTATGTACATACTACATAGGAAATACTTGAAGCATTACAAGGCTTTATAGGTAACCTATGATACAATCTCTTTGAACTTGGACTATCACCAAGCAGGATACTCGCAACGCTTTCAAATAAATCGCTTTTGCAACACAATATTGCGACCCGTTACTTGTCAGTTAAGTAATTTTCCGATCATCTGTCATTTAGTTACAGTATAACATATATTGATATTTCAATATAATATTTATTGATCTGATAAGTTTTATTAATAAAGTCTTTTGTGGATATAATGTATTAACGATTGAATAAAAGACGTGGGCGTTATTGTCTCAAATGAATAATTATCTTGACAGAAAGAAAATTAAATCGAGAAGCAACGTCAGGGTCTATACTCTAAATTAAAAATATTATAAATATTAATATATATATATTCGAAAGCTATCATAATGTGTAACCAATAACCAGATAATATAAAACTTACCAAATAAATATTGATTACATCCGATTTATTAAGAAAGATTACTAACAATTCTTGTCATTTAATTTTATTCATTTATATTACAGTTCAAGACGTAACAAATTTGACTATTCAAATGTGATATTTCCATAATAATTTAACAAAGTATATTAAATAATAATTATTATATAAATAATATTCTAACAAAAGCTAATATCGAAATAAAAGAAAACGATTAAGAGAATATTAAAATTTATTTACGACAATTTTATTGTATTTAATTAAATGCCGTCATTATTGTGTATAGAACATTCTGGAAGGCGTATAAAGATTCCTAGGACGAAGTGAGCGTTTGTCCTTGACATTAGGATACGATTCACGTCTGGTCTGCTTACAAAAATATTTCATACATACACCTACCAACTATTCTAGATTGTTCTATTAAAACAACAACATAACTTTCGCGAGTATTCATTTAAATGAAATTAATATCGAATGTAGTATCCTTTTTTATTATAAACATCTCGTCTTAATAATTACGGTTGCTGTAACCGAAACGTCGCATTTAAAATATTAAAGAACGTGTAATATATAGAAAATATTAGTTTTATTTAAATGAATACTCGCGAAAGTTTTAGATATTATAATATTAGTAACGAGAAAGTGTTTTTTTTTTAAACCTTGACGTAAAAAGAAGTGTTATTAGTTCGTTATTAATTTTAGTTGTTTTTGATTATTCTTAGTTGCAACGGTTCTTTGTCCATATCTATCGAGTGTGCCCTACGAGTTGTCAAGCTGCCCAGCTATATTTTTATAATTGTATTTTTTTTTAAGTGAATGTAAATTCTTTTTTTCAAATAAAGTTCTTAAACCCGTATACTCGGTTTATATGAGTCAAGAACTGTAGACGTGTCTTTTCGACAGTTTTGGATCATATTTACCAGATAAACTACTTTTTTTATATTTATCAATTCTTATTATTTCCTATTTATGTAAAGATATATTTTTTCGTTATAGTCATTCATATAAAAATATCGAATCACTTCATTAAATACTATAAGATCTTACAAGCAATAAGATTTATTCTATATTTTATGTTGAAGTGTCGTAATGAAAGAAGCATTTAGAACATAAATTTAATTATTATTGTATTTAAATGTAACAAAATATATTTTAACTTTATAAATGTAACTTATTTGAATGTGACGATGCATGAATAAAATTATACCAAATATAGTTCCTTGAAGGACAATCGTCGTTTGTTGTATGTATGTCTTTGTGTTAGTGTAACAACCTCACTGACACACAGTCGTGAAGGTCAGCTGTTTGTAACAGACACAGAAATAAACTTTCATTGTGCTATTATTATTAACACAAGATTCATTATTATTAAATTTGATGTAATATGAAAGTAGTTTTATTATATTGACTTATTTTGGTTGCATAAAATTATATAAATACATATGTATTGCTTTTATCAACAAAGCATTCTTATTGACGAAGAGAAATTTAAGCGTTTATAATCAGTAAGAAAAATTAAATACTATTTGCATTTTCTTAGAAAATGAGTAAAATATCTGTTTTAAATTAATAATATTAAAAATATCTTAATGATTATTTCTACATATTATAGGTATACGAGAATACAAGAAAATTTTATAAACTGTTGCATTTTTCAGTACTTACTTACTTACAATTTTAATTCAAAAGAAAATATCTATTTTAAGTAAATTCAATTAAATATAATTATAATATTTATTTTATTAACTATACATATATTAAAGCGACAGCTTTTGCATAATTCGAGAGTATTTATACCGTGAATCTTGTGATGTAACCGGCGCCTTCCAAGACTATACTTTGCATATTGATATAATTAACGAGCTCGTAAAAATATACAGAGATAATGTTTGATTAAGAACTAGCTCTCCGCCCGCAGCTTCGGCCGCGTGGAGTTCGGTTATATCGCGTGTCCAATAGAACCTTTCAAAAGTTTACGATAAAAACTATCCTATGTTCTTTCCCAAGGTCAATTATATCTGTACCAAATTTAATTAAAATTAGTTTAGTGGTTTAGGCGTGAAAGCGTAATAGGCAGACAGAGTTACTTTCGCATTTATTATATTAGTAGGGATAAGCAAAAATATAACATAACTATTTTATATGCTATAAAAAATTACTCAAATTCGATTGACTCGAACCTGTGAATTGATTTTTAAGATCTCAGTAGCTTTATACACTAAGCTATTATGTCCATACTTTTAATAAATTTATTTTACAGAAAAGATTATTAATAACATTGAGAAAATAGTCAATATATGTATAAATCCAGATATACATTTTTCTATATATATGTATTTGTGTGTTCTTTATATTTTTATAGGTCAACAAACAAAAAGTTCATATATTAAAACTCGATGTATTGAATAAATTCACGCAGAGATGAATTTAAAAAACTTTGACTGCAGGCTTTGATTTTACAAGAATAGATGAATTGAACGAATATAGATTTCATATATGATAAAAATATTTTTATTTCCTTCAAATATTAACGTTATTTTTATTTAGGACATCCATTAAAATTATTATTAATTTCAAATGTTAGTTTAATAGTTCTACGAGTCCATAATTGCGCCAAGTTTTGAAATTACGTGTTGCATAATATAATTATTTCGCTGAGAAACAACCTTTCTATAATATTATCTGTAGTAACTTGGTGCTGGAAGTAAATCAATATAGTGATTGATGATGCATTGTTTAAAATTGTGAAATATTTCATTGGGTATTGTTTATAAAAATGGGAGAATATACACATTTATTTCTTTGTTCCTATTATTTATTGTCGGTTAACTTTTTAATACATTTTTTCGTGTTAAACAAAAGGTAGGAAGACTTTATCAAGTTACTAGCTTTCCGCCCGCAGCTTCGCCCGCGTGGAGTTCGGTTATATCGCGTTTCCAAGAGAACCTTTCAAAAGTCTGGGATAAAAACTATCCTATGTTCTTTCTCAAGGTAAACTCTATATCTGTATCAAATTTCATTAAAATCAGTTCAGTGGTTTAGGCGTGAAAGCGTTACAGACAGACAGACAGAGTTACTTTCGCATTTATAATATTAGTAGGTTTAATACTATTGATACTATTTTACATAAACTCGGAATTTAAATGTGGAACAAACATATTATTACTATTTTTTTTTATGAAAACCTTCACATATAGAAACTCTTTACACACATATAAGACCTCAAAACACCTTACCTCCTTAATCCTCTGTAGCAAAGGCTCCAGCCAATGTACATTGCACTCGACGTGTGAGTCTAGGAACGTCAATACTGGTGCTGTGGCCGCGTCTGCTCCTCTGACCCTCGACCTCATGAGACCCTCGCGTCTTGTATTACGTATCACATGGACCTTGTGTATAGCACGTAATGCTGCACCATCTTCGGCTATTGACAAGAAATTTACGAGCATATAGATTTTATTACGTAATTTTTTTTGGTCGTTTGTTTTGCTACATATATATGTCATAATGAGACGAAATCTCTTAGCATTCAATGGATTCACCGTGTGGGTGTCGGGTCCATCGTTGTAGTGAGAGAAGCTTCAACAGTGACTGGGACTTGCGACCCAAGTGTAGGTTTAAGGGACCTTATCTAAGGCCTCGGCCTCGAATTTTGCGGGCAGCGGAGCGGCAGCGGGAGCGGCAAGATCTTACGCGTATAATCAAATGGACCGACCCTCGAATACAGCGGTGCCCGCTGCCCGCTAGTTTGGAGAACAGTATGCGTTTCCGTGCCGCCGCCGCTGCCGCTCCGCTGCCCGCAAAATTCGAGGCCGAGGCCTAACGCGTTAAACGCTCACCTCCACTGTCCAAACTCCTCTCTCTATACCAAATTTGAAAAGAACCTACTAGGACTGCTTTCGAAGTACTTATCTGAGATTTTCTACGTATTTTTTAATGAAATCAGTCCTTCATATGCCTTTCGTGTTGTAAGTGAAATGGCCCGGTGTTTGTTCTTACAACCGTCAACAATGTATGTGAATAATGTTTTGCCTTCAAATAAACAAAATTGTGTTATCATTGTCTAGTTTCCAGCGTTTCTCATAAATGATTCACAATGACTGAGATTTCCCTTCAGATTTATGAGATAATTATAACGCGTGTGCATACAATTATCATTGTACTCACGTATATATATAGTTAGATAATAATATTAAAATGTTAATAATAAACTTGTGTTTGTATGGACTGTTCTAGGAAATATGGACACTTTTAGAATATATCCTCGCTGGTAAATATACGCCAAGTTGTTTTAAAATATTTGCGAAGAGCAATTTCTTTTTTTGTCAAGAACAATTTAAGCGTAAAAATGCTAACTTCCAAGCATCATTTTATGTTTTTATGTAACCATTTTTTGTTTATTTTTCAACAAAATGAAATATATTCACTATTCGTATATTGCGTGAAGTAAAACGCATCATATTATTATGTACTGAAAATTATTACTACCTAGGTATATTATTATTAAAATTACTTACGATTATCACTAAAGTCATCGACTAAAATGATTTCTTTTATAAGATGCTCTGGACTCCTGTTCAGTACACTGAAAGAAAACAAGTTTTATTATCTGTTGCAAGAACTGTCAATGTCATTGTAGTGTCAGATTATACGAGCCAACTGTCAAAGACAATACTCGGAAATATTATTGATTCCAAGTATCGAGACTCATTCAGATCAGATGTTTAAAACAGTAAGGTTCAAGTGATATTAAATCTGAGTCATATTGTATATGAAAATAATGTTCTTTTTTATAATAATTAAAAACAAATATTTGTATATTTTCAATTCATTGGAGTTTAATAAAAGAACTGAATAAAATATATATAATGAATTAATTAAAGCAAGCATTTATTTCTTTACCAATTAAGTTTCAAGCCCTGACTAAAATTGATAAATTGATCATTTAATCATTATTTAGGACACATTTTATTAAATTTTCCTTTATTCTAGATATTATTTTAAAAACCATTAAGTAATAAAGAATACGTGGAAAGTATATTGACTGTAAACAAGCCATTTCATTTCATTAAACACGTCTTACCTCACGATAGTTCTGAGTAGTGTGGATCGAGCTTCATTGTGGAATGTTATGATGACACTTGTCTGCGGTAGATCCTCATCATACTTTTTCAAGCGGCACCTTTAAATTAAATATATTAATGATATCCAAAACTTTCGCGTATTCATTTAAATGAAACTAATATCTTATGCCCGTGATCACGGTAACAAAGTAACCGTACGTCGGGAGTATGTAGATAAAATAATAAAAACGCATAGTAATCCGAAAGTAATAAATATTAGTTTCATTTAATTATGTTTTCTTAAGGATTCTATCCACTAAAAGCTATGTTAGTATGATCGTAATAGGACTTTGTCAGGAGTAATAATTGTATGGTAAAATATAAGACTATACCCAGTAGATTATTATTAATCACAGATCAGTATATAGTATAGTAGAGCATATAGTGTACGCCGGTCCTTATACGTTCCTAGTACTGTCATAGTATGATACGATGTATGACTTGACTTCTGAATAGTTAAAAAACTATGATATTCATGTTCAGAAAAACAAAAAAGTTTTTTTTTTACTTTTAATTTAGTATTTTTGGAAAGTATATTTAGTACAGGCAATACATGTTATAGATATTTAAATCTTCGACTCAAAAGGACTCGTATTAACGCCACAAAAATATTTACAAAAAAAAAGTTGAAATCTTTTTACATTATCACATGAAAATATTGTTTATTAATAAAAATATGTAAAAGAAATATAATATATGTATAACCTTGAAAACAATATTTCCCATATAAGGTGATAATAATCTTTATACAGTATATAATCATTTAAAGCCGGTATAACTTGTTCATCCGTCATTATCCTTAGTCCACGTTCATAACGTCACACTACGCGTTGACAGTTTTTCATTAATAAACTAGAAGACCTGGCGAACTTCGTATCGCCCTATAATCAAGAAATATCTAATACATTTTTTTATTTATATTTTTGGAGTTTACCTGTAAGCCATAAATCTCCGTGTTTTGAAGTGCGACAGAATGATTGACATATTTGTTAGTTGTTTAATTTAATGTAAAAAAACCGTTTGTATGAGATATAGAAAAAGGCGGTTTTTAGGGTTTTCCCGGAAATGAATCAATTTTTTCAGCTTTTAAACCTTCCCTGAACCTCTACGAATATTTCAAGACTAGGATAAGATAAATCCGTTCAGCCGTACTCGAGTTTTAGTGAGACTAAGGAACAGCAATCCATTTTTATATATATAGAAGATAGATTCGCACATAATAATAAAGTAGATAGTATTATTGAGTAACGTGAAACGCTTCGTATGTAGTTTGACGATGATAACTCGGACTAAGAGAATATATAAAAGTCAATATTGAAGCGTTAATTAATGACCTCACGATGTTGAGACATATAACATTGAAAGAAAAATGCAATTAATAATATAAATAATTTCATAAAGCATTCTAAGATAAATATTAATATAATTAAAGAAATATATTTGATATTGGAATTAAAAATCAATGAATTTAAATACATACGTGATACAAACACAGTGCTTAGAGTAATATTTTAAGAATTCAAAGATAATATAGTCTCCAGAGTTGTCTCTTTATAAGAATTTCGGTAAAAGAAATATATAGTTCTATATGTAATATAGAAAACTTAGTTTTATTAAGATAATGTCTTTAAAAATAGACATCGACATGCAAAAGAAATTTAAATAATTTTAACCGCATACGTATTACTGAAATAATCTTCTAATAATTCTCTATAAACAAAAACGGTTAAGTACCTACATCTTAAATTACAAAAAAATAATGAGATCTCAGACTTTCGCGAGTTTTATTCATTTAAATGAAACTAATATTTTTCGGATATACTGCGCGGTTTATTTTTGTAAAAATCTACATACTCCCGACGTTTCGGCTACTATTAAGCAATCGTGATCACGGTTATATATCCTAAAAATATTAGTTTCATTTAAATAACAAAAAATATCATTGATTATCCCTACTAATATTATAAATGCGAAAGTAACTCTATCTGTCTGTCTCTCTGTTTGTCTGTCTGTCTGTTACGCTTTCACGCCTAAACCACTGAACTGACTATAATCAAATTTGGTAGAGCTATAGAGTTGACCTTGAGAAAGAACATAGGATAGTTTTTATCCCAGATTTTTGAAAGGTTCTCTTGGAAACGCGATATAACGGAATTCCACGCGGTCGGAAAGCTAGTATCAAATAAAGTTATTGAATGATTGTTCTCACATAGAGTTCCTAGTGTCTGGTATGGGTCGGTTGCTCGGTAGGCTATCAGAAGCTGCTTGGTTGAATCTGTTCCTGATGTACGGGTCATTGTCCCTGACCCCGCCAGTCACGTAGCCAGTCTCGTCGAAGTATCTGCCAGTGCTGCCAGTGAATTCTTCGGGTGATGCCGGACTGCTTTCTGGTTCGTCCATATGCTGCTTTATCAGTCGTAGTGCTACGTTCTCCTCCTGATAATGAATACAGTTTATTTATAATATATGTTTTATGAGTGTAAACATAGTTAGTACGTAGCTATAATGATGTGTGTTTGGCAATACATAAATAGATTCAAAAGGACTCGTAAAAATATTTAAAAATATGTATATAAATTAAATGTTGACAAAGACAAAGAAATTATATTAAAGATTATACCAATCGGAACGTCAGGTTAAAACAGTAAATATAATATAATTAAGGGTGTTTTATTTACACTATTTCTTAATTATACTAGTTCTTCTTCTTCCTGACAACCTCCCAGCTTTAGCCAGGGTCTGCCTTACTTTATTAATACTGGTTATTGGAGTTAAATATAAAATATACCTATATATCATTATATAATCATTTTACAATTACAAACAGGTGTTGGATATATGTTCCTGAACCAATTTAGATTCTGAATGACTATTTATAATTAGAATAGATTAAGAAAGCTAGAGACAGATTTCTTTTATTTTGTTTTTTTTTTCAAATAAAAATTTCGCCATAATACAAGTTTAAGATAATATCTGGAAAGATAAAAAAGAAATGGTAATATTGTTTAAAAATATATAAGAATACGTAAGTCTTTATTGTAAGCGAAAAAGGTATGTGACAACTTTCACATACAAGAGCTCCTAAGGGATATTTCGAGATTACATTTGATGTTCATCCGACTATATACAATTTCCACAGTTTCCACTATAAATAAATCTTATTCTAGAATTGTATTCTGGTTTCAAAATTTACCTCGAATTAAGAATATTATAATATACTAGCTACTACTAGCTGACCCGGCAGACTTCGTACTGCCTCAAACGATAAATAAATATTTTTTTATTTATATTTTTGAAGTTTACCTATAAGCCATAAATCTCCGTGTTCTGAAATGCTACAGAATGATTGACATATTAGTTAGTTGTCAAATCTAATGTCAAAGAAAACCTTTGTATTGAAAATAGAAAAGGGCTATCTTTAGGGTTTTCCCGGAAACGAATAATTTTTTTTCACCTTTTAAATCTTCCCTGAAACTCCACGAACATTTCAAGACTAAAATAAGATAAATTCGTTCAGCCGTTATCGAGTTTTAGTGAAACTAACGAACAGCAATTCATTTTTATATATACAGGGTGACTGGTGAAATACTATCGATATTTGAGGACGTGATATTTGACGATCATATATGACAAAATAAAAATTAATATAACATAAATATTAATAAACTTCTAAGTAAACACCCTACTGATTAGGTATACACACACACACACACATACGCGGCGGGGGCGTGGGGTTGTATCAGCACGCCGCCGCACGCGTCCACACTTGGAACACTTGGAACGTGTCCTCACTTTATTTATTTATACGGAAATTTTGTCAAAAATTAAGTACCTATTTTTTTTACATAATTCGAATGTGAATCATGTACCGAGTATTCTCCTTAAATATTGATAGTAATTCACCAGTCACTAAGTTACTTCATGTAACATATTCATATTAGTACATTTGTTTTCGTATTTTTTAAACTTTAATGCAATTTTTGTTTGATTAAAATGAATCAACTGTATAATTTTATTATTGAAACTCGTAAAAAATGGTTTTTAATAAAAAAAAGGGTTGTTATACCGTAAAAACTACGTCATGTTTTGAGTTAAACAACCTAACCGGTATATAAAGTTTGTTTAAAAGTCAAAATTAAATATTATACTAGTGATATGAATACAAGAATCATCTTAAGTGTACAAGTAGATCCAAATAAACTCAAAATTAATGGATTTCTAACCTTGAAATATGACACTTATAAAAATAATTTAACCTATTAGATAGAATAGATAGAGATAGAACCTATTAGATAAAATAACCAGTTTTGTATCTATATAATAATTTATTAATATTCCAATCAAATGATTTCTTTTGATTTTAAATTCTGTTCAAACAACATATTTATGGAAGGTTTGGCTCATTTCTTGATTGACGTCATCAATTTTTTTTGTAAAGAATTCATTAAAAAAAATTATATTAAATTCCATGTTTTTTATTACCTATAAAAACACCACTTTGAAAAACGATTTTTTATTTGAAATACGTTTTCTCAATTTGTAATAAATTCTATAATATATGTATATACATACTCTTATAATATTGTTATATGATTTTCACACGAAAAATAACGAGTGAATTTGGTAATATTTATTACCCTTTATATAAATATTTAACTCAGTGTGACAAATACACCATACTAGGTGAATCAGTAAAACCTTTATTTTTACGCTTAGTACCTAATACTTTTTAATATTCTATTAAAATAAACTAAATAAAATCATAAAAAATACATCAAAATAGATGCATTTAAAGTTTCAAATACAATCAATTTAAGATAATTATAAGTAATAATGGATAAGACATATTATACATGTGTATTAATATTATTGAATTTGACAAGTTGAACCAGTTTCTTTTGTCATAATAAAGTTATATCATTATATGTTCAGACACTCATACAGTGAAAGTTATTCTCATACCAGAACGCCTAATGAGTTTATGAACAAAAGTTAGACAATGTTACAAGTTGTTTCTCTAAAAAAAAAGTTAGTTATGTAATAAAACGATAATAAAGAAGCGTTTCAATATATAATATTATATATTAAAATTAAATTAAAACTATTAATGTAAAGAAAGGTCGAATTCAATGTGCGGAACATCCTTAACAAAAGTTAGCGTAGTCAAAATAAATACATGCATTTTGCAGTTTAAATCTTAATCTTTACA
This sequence comes from Danaus chrysippus, assembly GCA_916720795.1. Taxonomy (NCBI): domain Eukaryota; kingdom Metazoa; phylum Arthropoda; class Insecta; order Lepidoptera; family Nymphalidae; genus Danaus; species Danaus chrysippus. Next base: position 2,758,512 of record CAKASE010000077.1, on the reverse strand, counting down.
CTTGAAGGTACTCATGAGAGTATATATGAAAACTGGAACATTTTTATTTAGGTAGAAATAGTGCAAAACTTGTAGTAAAGTTGCGGTATTCTTAACATTAGTCTAAGTTTTCATTCACGCAACATACGTAAAGTTTAACGCTCTTTAAACCTATACCTGGGTCGTAAGTCCCAGTCACTGTTGAAGCTCCTCTCCCTGCAATGATAGACCCGCACCAATACGGTGAATACATGGAATCCTGAGAGGTTTCGTCTCATAGCATTTCACTCCTAAATCATATATTATAGTATTAACGTAGTTTATGGAATGAGAAACGGCAAAAGGTTTATATGTAGTGTGATTTGTAAACTTTTGTTTAGCATATACATAGTAGATTCAATTATAAGGATAAAATGATTACGTGGCTTTGTCATCCGATAAAATTCAATATAATTCATAGATTTTGTAATAATAAACTATATATGTATTGTAATAATGATTTTATATAACAATGGACGTTATTATAAACGTGAAGGCTACACCTATTATACAACATTTATATTACATAGTGTATAATTTATACACACTGTACCTATACTATACAATTGACTTAAAAACCAAGGTTCATGATACAGTGTAGATTATACTCGTAGTATTACGTATAAACGCGAAAATGATGGTATAAACGTACCTATTTGATTTAAATATTTTCTATTTATCTTCTCTTGCAGGGTCTGCCTTACATGTTGTGAATAGTTTTGGCTATTTGTATTTACGACCGACCGCCTGCCTGACATCAACCGTCTTTGGGAATGCATTAATCAGTGATGTCTAAATATTCTTAGAAAGTACATATGACTCGGAAAAATCACATTGGTACTTGCCAGGGCCAGGATCGAACCCGCGCCCTCGTGCATGAGAGGCGGGCCTTTTAACCACTAGGCCACCACTGACTTAAATATTTTCTATTTATAAGACTTATGAATGATTAATTATTTTATACAGAAGATATATGTATAGTTTAGTATGTTATTGTACTTATAAACTCGTAATTAAGTATTTTTTTGTATAGTATACATAGGTAGTAGTTAAACAGATGTATTGTCAATACTTTCTATGAACCTTAATATGACAGTGATTATAGGAAGTGATGAAAAAACTGGCAGCGTGACGGACGTACGATTATATTTACACCTTACTATTGGTGTTTAACTATACTTCACAACTAAAGTTTTTTCTTATTAAACAAATTATTTGCGTACAAATATTTATCTACGACTAGTTTTTGCCCGCGACTTCGTCCGCGTTAGTTTGGTCAAGAGTAATATATGTAGGTATAGCTGACCAGGCGAACTCTATTCCGTCTTAGAGGCCATAAATAATCAGGTTTTTCCTGTTTCAATCAAACAGAATGATTGACATATTAGTTAGTTGTCAAATCTAATGTCAAAAAAAAAACATTGTATGGGAAGTAGAAAATGGCTGTTTTTAGGGTTTTTCCGGCAATTATTCCAACTTTCCCTGGACTTCCAGGAGTATTTCAAGACTAAAATTAACCAAATCGGTTCAGCCGTTCTCGAGTTTTAGCGAGACTAAGGAACAGCAATCCATTTTTATATATATAGAAGATTAACCCCATTTTCTTTACTATTTGAAGTCAGTGGTGACCTAGTGGTTAAAAGGCCCGCCTGTCATGTACGAGAGCGCGGGTTCGATCCTGGCCCTGGCAAGTACTAATGTGATTTTTCCGAGTTATATGTACTTTCTAAGAGTATTTAAACATCACTGATTAATTCATTCCCAAAGACGGTTGATGTCAGGCAGGCGGCCGGTCGTAAAAAACAAATAGCCAGAACTATTCACAACATGTAAGGCAGACCCTGGCTAAAAGCTGGAAAATTGACAGGTAGAAGAAGAAGATTTCTCTACGATTAACGTTAGTTTGCTTCGTCACACTTCTCACAAAGCGTTTATCGTTTCTTATACACAATGTTCGGAAATTTATTGAAGTAAGTTTTGTTGAAGTTTATTAGTGAATATAACATTTGTACTGTCAGTATTTAGGTAAACGATGTACTCGTAATAAGGGTAGTATGTAGTTGTGTTAACGGTAACGAGATTACTAGTTAAAAATTATTGCTGACTATTGGATATTAATTGACTGTACTTTTATTTTTTAACCAGCGTGTAACCTCGTTAATGGGACGTCTAATTATGGTTCATGATTTAACTTAATATGGTTTAACAATTATTAAAGACATTTTATAATAATTACTAATTTTATAATACGGAATATTTTTCATAAATCTGCATAAATTCTTTGATTTCTACGATGTTTTTTATATTATTTTATGGTATTAGAAAAACAATTCCTAATGACGTGATAAAAAATTATTGAATATTTAAGAATAGGATAAATTTTGATTGCTTACATATTTTTTTATAGTTTACCATTATCATACACCAAAATAAATTAACAAAGATATTAGCATTTAGCGACAATTTATATTTCGTGTGTACCTACACATTTAATTGAAACTTTGTTTTGATACCATGCGTTTTTTATTATTGACGAAATAATTTTATCTCGTCTTCATAATGGCGGTTCTTCTTCTTCCTGGCAATTTCCCAGCTTTAGCCAGGGTCTGCCATAATGACGGTTGTTGTAAAGGAACTGAAACCTCGGAAAAACGTGGACATAAAATAATAAAAATGTATACGATGCGAAAAACTTAGTTTCAACAAAGATATTGGAATTCATTTTTATAACACAAATATTATTTTCCTTTATTTTCGTCTAGATCACTACCGTATGGCGTTATTTAAACAATAGCAACTCATCTACTTATTAACGTAAACACTTAGAACAATATTTCGTTCTCATTTCATGTTTTTTTGTTTAAACTAAAACTTTTTAAGATGAAATGATTCTCAGCTGGTTTTATTTTGGTAATTGATTGATAATTTAAATATTTGTAATGAAAATAATATATAAGGAATGTCTTCTATACAAATTTATAGAATTTATTGTATTGTATATGATATAAATATAACTACATTGTCGAGCGTCGGCTATAATATCAGTGCATTACTGAATTTCCTTATCTATCTTTCTGTTTGTTCCAAATAAACTTGGGAATACTTGGAAACAACTTGATGGTGATTTATTTGAAGGTAAGAAATACTAACATACTACTATAGTTATATACAGGATGTAAAAATATTTTATCGTTATTTTATTTTCAAATAAGAATTATAATTATTATGTATACTTTCTATATGTTTTATGATAAATTATAACACAATCAATACCTACTGTATTTGAATGTGAAATTATACGATACAAGAACTATACTGTTGCTTTGTGTAGTTTAATGATTCATTTGTATTAAAAATAATGAAACAAATTTAATGAAAGCGTTTACTGAACCTTAGTTCCGATGTTTTGTGGAACGAGACATACTTACACAGGCTATCTCACTTATGATATGATTTGTATTTATACTAAAAATTACGATGAGCTAAATAAACTTGGACTTATATTCCTAAGATCATTTGCTTATGTAGAAAACGACAAAAGATAAATATACCTTCAACATACAAAGTCACCGTTGAAATATTAGCTCTGAATTTTTAAAAGAATTGTACTGCAAGGTTATTTGAGAGCCGAAAGTGTGAGCTAACTGTTATGTCAAGGTCGTCTTACAATCATAAATATTTAAGCAGTAAAGCGCTTTACGTAAGCTCTTTAAGTGCGTTTTTTATTTAATAAAATGTTAACATATCGGACCTTTTTTTAAAAAAAATTGTTACTGTCAGTTTATTCAAAAAAAAAAAATAGACAAAAGGAGGTAGTATATGTTTTATAAAAAAGGTTTTACTATAAATTTCTTGGTGGTACTTAATATGCATTATGGTCCGGGTGACCGGCGATGCTCAATTGGGTTATAAATGACTGGCGGATTTATGTTACACTTTGGCATTTCTAAAGTGATTGCGCCGTCATGGCGTGATGAAGTAATAATGACCACGGTTACACACTTAGGAGCTTGGGATCCGGCATTCAAGATTTAACCAAATTTGATTATTCCGTGTTAATTCTATTACTTATAATAGGAAGCAGAGTTTGTTCATTATATATGTATATTTGATCGTCGTAATACTATGTATAATTTATATTGCTTGAAAAAGATTAAAGGACATTTAATTGAAAATATATTATATACATATAAGTTCTAGAATATTATTGTGGTAATTAATAAAGTGTTAGTGTTCGCTTGTAGTTTCAATTGAACAAATTTTGACTGCACTAATTATAAAGAGCGGTTTTAATTTTTTTTAGTCCGTTTGTCCTGCCTAATCTTTAGTACCGCTGCACCGATTTTAATGAGTCTTTCACTCACACATAGACAATGTTATAAGGATTTGATGTACCTTGATTATTTTTTTACCAAGGCCAGATATGATAAATATATTAATTCCACTACATCTTTGTTAATTCTAAGCTTATGTTTATCTAAGGGTAACGGGTAGTTGGGACGAAATAAATATAGATAACTTGCAATATGTATGGTTTTAATCACATAATTAGATGCACATCTCATGATATGAAATACCAACTATAATTTCCAATACACTTACTATCTCTAGTTTATTTCTGTCTTCCCTCGGGAAAAGGACGTCTTCGTACGCGTCATTTAATTTTGATATCGTACGTCCCCGCGGATATATATTTATAGAATAAAAATATAATTTCACTGCATTACAATTACTTTTTTATTATTATAAAATATCGTATCATTTGGCAAGGTTTTCCTTATACATACATATAATATTACTCTATTTTTCATTTCAATATATTTTTTATTGTAATCTATTACTTCTAATTCGCTTACATTGAATAAAGTTGTTTATTTAAGCTAACTTAAAATATAATGTAGCTGTTGCTTATAAATAAATTCAGTAGTTTTAACGTGAATTATACAAATAATGTTTGAATCTATTTTTTATATAATGTCTGTTGTACAGCTTAGGTTTGTACAATCTAAGGGTAATGTTTGTAAGCGAGTTTCGAAAGTTCCTGCCGCTTTTCTAGTCACGAAGCTATTTTATCGATAAAACCATTCGACTGTTTAAATCACTTTAATTGCTTATAATAAAATTCACTTCGCCCTGTAAGGAAATAAAGTTTTGCTTGAAGGACGAATATTTATGCTGCTTACACTAGCGGAAATCAATAAAAATATAACTGTCTGTTATATAACTTTAAGTAATTTATTTTAAATATTATTATTATGATGGCAACACTAAAATATGAAATTAAATATCAATTAATTTACCATAAAAAGTATATTTTGTATAACTGGCAACTCCATAATAATTATAATCTATATAACGTATGTCATATTTCAAACTCAACTCAATCTTCACTGTTGATAGGTGAAGTGAAAGTAATGTTTTTTTATTTACAATCATAATTACGTAGAGAAATAAAAAAAAAACATTTGATCAATACACGTTTGGGTTCGTGATTTTAGAAATCGCTTAACGAATCGACCATTAAAATTGAATTAACAGGTTACGTTCGTTTTATAAGAACTTAATACAATTTTCGTATTGCAGTTTCGCTTTGCTGTAACGATTTTGTAATTCGAGTTGTTTAATATATCTTAATAGTCATACACTTCGCTGACCTGGATATTGTATAGTAAAAGCTGTATTTGTAGTTTATAGACGTTTTGTAATAGGTTTTATTGAACTTAGAAATGTTTATAGGAAATTACTATATATTAATTATTACCCCTACTAATATAAGAAATGCGAAAGTAACTCTGTCTGTCTGTCTGTTACGCTTTCACGCCTAAACCACTGAACTAATTTTAATAAAATTTGGTACAGATATAGAGTTGACCTTCAGAAAGAACATAGGATAGTTTTTATCCCAGACTTTTGAAAGGTTCTCTTGGAAACGCGATATAACCGAACTCCACGCGGGCGAAGCTGCGGGCGGAAAGCTAGTATACAGATATATACGAAAACTTTGTATGCTCGCTTGCAAGTTATTACGAGTATCATTTTTACACTTTTATTTTTAAGTATGGTGATATACATGGCAAGAAAACACCTAGTACTTTATAAAGCATCAGTTTTTTTTAAGTCAACGTTGTCATTTAACAGAAACAATGAAGTTACTTTTGAACAAAATTTCGTTTTCTTCACACAATACTCAAGATTATCGACCAACAAAAAAAAAGGTGATATTAGCTAAATATTTTACGATTTTAATGCGAATGAAATCATAGCATACAAAAAAAAGAAATGATTTTTATCCTTTGAACCTAGTTAACTTTATGTGCTTCATAATATGGAACTTACTATAGTTTCTGAAGCGTTAAACTAGCAACACATGGTAATAATGAAAAATGTCACAGTGTATAAAACTACCTGTTTGGCTTGTAATCATTTAAGTAGTTGGTAAACCTGATTGTTTGAAGGTTTTATGGTCTGTAAAGTTTTTTCTTGCGTACATTATAGATGGGCGTTATTAGTTCCGGCAGGCTTATTATTGTTCTTTACTCATTTTGACGTGTCAAGTATTGTAAAAAAATGTAATTTACTGTGATTTTCTCTTTGAATTTTTTTCATAACTCATTATATGTTATATAAATTTACATAAATGTAATACCTATATAAAAAAAAGTTATGCTATTTTGAATACTATAGCTACAAAAACGTATTTTCTCTCACTTTTAAATATTTACCTTTTATTTTAAGCAAAATATTAACAACGCGGAACAACACGAAGGTAAAGCTTGAAATGTTCCTGGAAGTGTCAATTATTGAAAAACAACGATCATATTGTGTACTTTTCATATTGTTAATTTCAAGGAATTATTTGCATTAATGTCAGTTTCTTTTGTTTGTGTTAATAACCAAAACTACATAGCTGATAAGAACACAGTTGTAGTGCTATTTTATTTTAATCTAAGGACTATTTTTTATCAACATTTCATCAGCTGTTTCAAGGTCGTGAAGGTCAAGAACAAGGTCATTCAAGATTGTATGATAAGTATATAACATAAAGATTGTTTTTACACTTTACTTTTGTATGAAAATGTTTTATTTTTCATACTTATTCTTTGCTATGTTTCATATTATTATTTATTAATGAATATGTATATTATAACTCACAGAACATATCCAGTTGTTTTGCTATTAACCTAGAGTAACGGACCCTAGGTCAGTAACATCAGAATGAAAGTCCCATGGTTGTTACATCACTAGACAAGTAACATATCGTTAGCTACAACACTAGTCGTGATCATTTCATAATGCTTATTGTTATTTTTATTATAAAATTTTAAAGTAACAGGCTGTTGAATAACATTGAAGTATATCTCGAACGTATTTAAATAAATAGTAATTAGTGTGTTATGTAAAGTTTTTAGTTTTCTTTTATATAAAAAACATTTCTCACAATTACTTATGTAATAAAAACGCTTTAATTAAAATAAAAAATAAACTGTATTTCTTTGGTTTTTTTTTAGTATAATTTAGCTTAGAAAATATTTTTGTGTGAGTTTATAAATATTCATATGAAAATCTTTCTATTATAATCAACATGAATAAAATAAAATTTTAAATTATTAATACAAAATTTAAAAAATATATAATATATTTGAATCTGTTTAAAATTCTCAAAGCCATTTTAATACTTTCTACGAATAAAATGAAGATATAATCGAATTTTTTTTTTTATTACGTAACAGAAACTTCAAAACTCGTGAGAATACTGGTACAATTGTCTTATCACAGATGAATAAGATATTGAGTAATTTCGTTCATTTTAACTAACAAATGGTTAACTGGAACGTGTAATTGGATTAAAAAGGCAGTTAACGTTATAGCTCGAACCTCTAGCTGGTACTAATTGATATGTTGACGACAATGATTGTATTTCAACGCCTTGGTAATATCAAACATGAGATATTCATTTGTAATGTAGCACTTCACTTGGTGTATTTGCGTATTTGTTGTGTTCGGCCAAATAAGACCATGTGTGGACGATTTATTCGTCTTCATTTGACATATTTGTACAAATAAGACACATACACAAATAAGCGAAAATGCCAAGTGTGGATGTCGTGTTTGCGCTATTTTTCTACGTACAAATATTTGGACGAATGCGGCGAATACGCGAGGCCAAGTGAAGTGCCTCCGTAAGAACAATTCATACATCAGTTCAGAAATATTTATTTATTTGAAACTAGCTTATAATAAGTTGTTTTTCTTATTATTATTTAAACGTATGTCATAGATTTTAATTAATTGTTTTTGTATGTAAGAAAAATCATGAAAATTTATACAAAGTATCAAACTTAGTTAAGACTTTCGCGAGTTTTAATTTAAATAAAACTAATATCTTCGGATTACTATGCGTAATTTTTACGTTGTATCCGTGATCATGGTTTAAATATATAATTAAGACAGATATGTTATTTTCTGATTGGAATTGGAATATACGTATCGCGAATAAAGGCACACTAAATATACATAAATATTGACCTGCTTCAAAACTCCACATAGTCTACATAGGAAAACTAGTTTGATATTCTATGTCCATATATAATCATAAGCCTAGGTCACTCTGATGTTTTTACCAAGAAAATAATGGCAAGAATTTTAATCTAAACACAAAATATATACAAATTTTTAATTACATGTGAAATCAAGCGAAAGTTTCTTGTAGAATCAATTATGAGTACGCCTAATTGCCGGATAAAGAGTCGAATAGGTTTGGCAGTTTGTTTATAAATAACTTAAGTGACACTAGTCTTTATGTGTATATAAATAAGGTCTTGTTTTCTTGATATACAGAAAGTAGTTGGTAATGTTATGTCGTGTTCTAGTTTCAAGTAAGCAAGGTAAGCTCTCCCACGGCTGAGAACTTTTTTATGGGTGATTTGTTTTCCTTTGAATAAAAATGTATATGAAATCATGGAGACGTCATAATGGGATTGTGAAATGAGATGAAACACGTGTATGTATATTAAATTAACGTATTGGTTCCGTATAATATTATTGTATTAAGTTTATATAACATTTTTCTTTTAAAAAGGTCCAATGATAGAATAATATTTAGTATAAGCAGCAAATATTGGCTAGTAAATGCCGGTGACTTCGTTCGTATGAGATTTAATAAGTTCATGGAAACATTTGTAACGTGTTAGGGCAAAGAGAGGCAAAATACTGCTATCATGCCGTGATAGCAAGGATTGAGGAAAAATATATATCCTACGTCTTATTCTGATTTCTGATTTACAGTGTTGGAAAGTTGAATTTAAAATAGTGAAGTAGCTTTTGCAAGAAAGAGCTACATACATATAACCACAATTCCTCAGGATTTTCGCATTTATAATGTTAGTGAGATAAAAAATACAACAAAAGCTATAACCATTATTAACAAATAATCACTTTATTCCTCTTTTTGAAGGAAAATAAACAAAACTTATTTACAAACCTATTATTAGAGATGTATTATTTTAATATTTACATAACTATCCATAAGTCGTTCCATATCATATGGACTTGTTACAATCTCAACATTTCTATTTTACACGTAAATAGAATCTGGGAAAAAATCTATGACTTTCAATATACGGCGATACATATAGACAAATGAACAACCTCACCTCACATAAAGAGAAAACTTTGTATCTATTAAAAAATGGGCAAAAAGAGAAACATGGAATTCAACACATTTATATAGAAAAGTGTACAAAGCTATTGTTTTTATAAAAAAATAAATTATTTGAAATTAACATTACACATACAATTTTGATTTGGAGATACAAATATACGTATAATCAATTCGTGAAGATTTATCAACGTCTGGCAGAATTATTTGAGATCTTAGCTTGTTCATGATGACTTAAAAAAAAAATTCCTCAATATGGGTGTCAAACGTCAAACAATGACATTTCTTTTCTACTATTGAACTTGATTTAATTTATTATCTGTAATTGAATTATAGATTCAATATTAAATGCTGTTTCCGTATATTTTATCGTAAGCATACTTCTTGTACTTCCATTAGTTAATAATTCTTAGTTGTATTGAAAGCTGGATACAATACTTTCTCTATCGCATTCCCTGGAGGCGTGTTCAGTGGATTTCTATCCGTTGAATGCCTTAAAGGGCTTGAACTGCGATTATATGATTAGCATAAAATGTACTGACAATTTACAAAATTATATTATCTTAGCAACGAGCTGTTTAAAGTCATTTTAGGACCTAAATCAACAATATTATTCTTATTATAAAAATAAGCAACATTTCGAAATTCCATTGTTGTTAAAAATATTACGTAATTCCCTCCAAATGGTATTTTGTTTTGTATCTTGATAACTTTCTTTTTCCATTTGCGTCGTACGAACTAAGTGGTGCTAATAAATGTAACACGCAACGGTACTACCAAAAAAGATATTTATATAAATAAATTGTTAAAAATATATTTATTTTATTTTTTATTTATTTAATATATTTACAGATAATATATTTTTTATTTAATTGTTATAATCTGTGACTGCTAGTGAAGGGGATTGTTTAAAGGTTACATAATTATTGAGCTCCTGTTTCGGTAATCAGCCATCTTCGGAACTTGATTTTTAACAGATCTGATATTTTTTTAATATAACTATGAAATTCCTTTACATAATCTTTTTTTCGGACCAAAATTTTCTGTTTTATACAGAAAAACTTGCTCCAAAAGAAAAATCATATCAAATTTTCTTGAGTTATCTTGATCAAATAATAAATAAAATCATTTAATAAAATGCTCGCGATACAATGCTCCATTCAAAAATTCCTATGTTATTAACAAACAGACGGACAATACAATATCGTAATTATTGTATCAATATTGTTTTCTTTATACTTGTTCATAGAAATCTTTTTCATTGTTGATATATAACATTTAATTTATTGTTTTTAATATATTAGACTAAGTTTATTATTTGATTGTTATAAAGTGACTTAATCTGTAGTGTGGTTATAAATTTATAGATTTAGCATGAAATTATTATATATTAATTATTAAGTACATGATCATTTGCTAACTAAAGAAATATAAAGAAGTTTTCCTTAGGGTATTGGTAGATATACATATATATTGTTTTTCAATCTTTTAAACATTTTTCATATATAACCATTCATCCTTTTACCTATATATATTCTATATTATATAATTAACATATAATCTTAGTTGCTTAACATATTTCTCCATTGATCGTCTATTCTCTGTACAAAAGAAATCGACTGCAGTCATTATCATTACGTAAAAGATAAATAAACATTTAATTAAAGTTAGTCAGACTATTCGCTCTGTTTAATAACGAAAATGAGATCGAATTAGATAATAAATTCAACAAAACCAACATAATTTGACGGTACATTAAAGTATTGGACAGTTTTTAGTATTGATTTAGTATTAAAATTATTCACAGTTTACTTAAAACATTGCATAAATAACTGAAATTACGTTGAATGGGAACGGCGAGGTAAGTATCTGCTCTTTTTTTCTTTTCATATCTTTTACTTAATGTTTATTATTTCTTTTAATATATATGTATAAAATAATGAGCAAAGAAAGGAAAACGTATTATTGTATTTAAAGAATGATTCACATGTATAGTTTTTATTATTTAATTAAAAGTATTTATGAGTGTCAGAATTAAAAGTTTCCTTCATAGATATATCTAGATATTGGCAAGAATATATAGAATTTATACTAGACGCCTTATAACATATTAATTATAGATTTCGATAATCGTACCGTTCCCGTAACAATTTACTGAGTAACACATTAATAAACAATGTAGTTTAAAACTTAAAAGGGTTTTCAATAATATTAAATACATTTACTGCACATGTATTGTATGACAAATAGACATAGACCATAGACATTTTTCATCTGTTATATTATTTATGTTTTCACAATGACATTAAAAAAAAGATCTCTATTTTTCTACAAATACCATTTCAATTTATTCGTAGCACCGTTGTCAGTACTTCGATCGTGCCGAATATTAAGGTTCATTGACCCAGAAAATGACAATAGACGAAAAATGTACTGAAAAACATTTACAAACTAACTTAGTACAACACGTTTTGAACACCAAGAAATAAGTACATATTACAATGAAACAGTTAAGAATACTTTTAGGAGAATTTAAGTTCGATATTACTAGGAGATGAAAATTAAAGAGTTTTTAAAACGTTTTATGTTTCTTGTTGTATATACAAAGTAAGTTAATGTTTATTTCACGATTATTTTATTATAAAGGTAGTTATTTTACGTGGACATGATAATTCTGATCAAATAACTTTCCCTCCTTTTTCTGGACCAGTTAAAGGCGCGTTTACATACGTCGTTTACACATGACCATGAAGTATGTATATCAAATCAAAAAATATATAAAAATATGACATAATATATATATACATAGATTTTGTGTCTAGTGAAGAATGTGTAGATAACGATTGCCCATATTAAAAGTTTAAAGCATCTATATTATTAAAATAAAATGTAAGCAACATAATTTTACATAATTTAATATGCAGTGAAGGGTAATCGTAAGAAAATGCGACAGAAATCTAAGGCTGCGTTTCTATTGTACGTTATGAGTGGGATTTATGAGATGTGAGTTTAAAATGTATATTAATAACTCATATAATCCGCTAAGCGAACTTTAATGTAAACGCAGCCTGAGATATCTTATTGTGGTTTTGTATTAAATTTACGATGTCAGGATACACGGAATCACACGGTAGCCGTATAATGCGATTGATGTCGAGATATCATTTAATTGCCTGTTAATGCATCCATACATTTTTTTATTGAATTTATTGAGGTATGCCACTTACGCGGTTTTTGGTAGTATTATATCGAATACATTTTAAATCCGACAATCGAAGTATTTTAAAGTGTCGTATGAGATTTATACTTTCCCAAAACATATCCTGTTTAAACATCCTATGAATCACTTGTATTTTGTGCCTTAATTGTATAGTAATAAGGGTGGAGTTTGAAATTATTTTTTTGTATGTAATCCAGTGGTCGCGTTTGGAATATGCGAGGCTTTACTTTCTCATTCGTGTCCAGAATATATACATGTGATAATCCTTATTACTTAGTATTCACTTTGTGCGACAAATTCTTAGACGAATATTTTAATTTAAACAATTGATTTGAGACACTGTATAAAACTTACGAGTGAGTCATTATAACAAGTTTAAACACATATATAATTACTTAAATATAACTATATTATAGGAAAATTTTAATATTTTAATAAAATAATGTCAATTGAAGGCTTCAAATACTTTTCTTTCTCATAATTCATACAAAAATTGTAACACGATAATCATTCATATCATAATAACTATGAATGAAAGTGACCATTAAACATTTGCTATACAAATATAATTTTTAAATATATCTGGTCAGTGGTCATGTTGTTACATAACTTTCAAATCTAATTATATGTAAGACAAGGCTTTATATAATGTAATAGATGTTTGTACTGATAACGGATTAGCCTCTGGGCACAGTTGAGTAATGTGGTCTAGAAAGTCATACGAAAATACTCTTATATAAGATTAAATACAATTACTATGACTCATAGTTTGTTATATATATCTATTCATATAAGATGTCGTGGTGGCCTAGTGGTTAAAAGACTCTCGTGCATGAGGGCGCGGGTTCGAAACCTGGCGTAGTCATATGTACTGTCTAAGAGTATTTAGACACCACTGACAGACGGTGAAGGAAAACTTCGTGAGGAAACCTAGATTTATTATTTCAATTTATAAGTTTGAAATAGCCAACCCGTCTTGAGCAAGCGTGGTGATTAATGCTCAAATCTTCTCCATGTGAGAAAAGGTTTTTGCTCAGCAGTGAGCTCTGATAGGCTGATGATGATTATGTACATACAACTTATTATATTATTATGTGCCGCTGATTATCAAATGCTAAATATTTAAGTATTATTTGAACCTCATTTAAAGGTATTTTTTTTTTCATAAATATTTTAAATCCACGTATTTTAATAAAACTTAGGAATTTGACAAAGATTTTTCATATTCTTGTCCGATCTACCATCTATAAGAATATAATATTAGTTATTTCATTTCCTATTATACTTATGAAATTCCTTATTATTATAAAAAAAGATAAATATGGTATCTGCGTGTCTGTCACGTTCAATTTAAATATTTTTAATTTCGTATTCCGTCACTTTAATTTTATATACGCGTACATCCGCCATTATACATAAATCTCAATTGAATTTCAACTGTCACTTGTCTTAAACTTTGTATTTTGTTAAAAGTGTCATGTTTAAATTGTTTAATTTCTTTTTATGTATTAAATACATTTGATTGATTATTTTTTTTGTAATTTCCTTATTGATTATTTTTAGACAAATACATACATATATATTCCGAATACATAAATATCATTATATTATCTAATAAAACACAGTCGTAGGAACAAGAAGCGAATCATTTCACATTCAAGTCACACATTGATTTGTGTCCAATGGATCCGTATTTTGAGATGCATTCCACATACGATGTGATTAAAATGTTCTAGTCTAGACATTCTTGATGGATTATCTTTAATAAGATTAATATTAATTATATATAGGTATGCCGAAATTGTAGGGGACTAGCTGTGACCCGAGACCTCACGTGACGTGGTAATTCGTGAATAGATTTTAACCATTATAACATTATGGTGTAACTTTGTTTTTTACATATTCCATGTGTAATGCATATAGCAAAATATTACTTCAGAACAATAGGTGCTAAAAGAATATTGTACTGAAATCCCAAACATAGGAATTATTTATAAAAAAATAAATAAAAGAGAGAATCCCAAAAGTGGTCGCAGCCACAGATTATTACTTATTTATAAATTTTTGCACAGCTGTAGATTTCAAATATAAAAAAAATACATAAATAATCTTAATGTTTTAATTTAGCATCATGACATTTTTATTTTGAAAGTAAAGTTAAGGTTATTAACTTGTTACAAAACATAACCTAGTTATAGAGATACATTTAACTATGCTAGTATAGAAGTAAAGAAGTGTGGAAAGAAATTAAGACTTGTCCGTACTAATAAATAATTTTATACGATTTCAACTGGGGGTGAGCATCCCTAGCTAGTATCGATCGTGGGTGACATTAGAGACGAAACATTACATCTATATTTTACTCTTTCACACACATCACCAATCAAATGGACATTCATTCTATATATCCGTCTTTGTTTGACGTTGAATTAATATGGTTAGGGTGAAAATAATGGTTTTTTATATGAAAACGTGTTAAAATATTCTTTGACTCGTCCGTAGCGCGTTATCACAACGCATGTGTAATGTAAGCTCTGTATCTGAGGCGTTTGATAAGAACAAACAAATATTTGATTAAACAAGTCGCTGAACTCGACGCATTAGTTGGGATGAAACAGATTTTTGGTAATTATTACTGAATTTAGAAGCTTTGTACTTATATCTGCTATTATAGAGAAAATAGGGAGTTTTTGTAATTTCATTTTAGGTAGGTATAAAAAATATATAGTAAATGAGACATATTTTCCGGATTACTACGAGTATTTTATAATTTTTAAGATGTCATCTGGTCGTCGTGATCACGGTTGCTGCAAAGTAATCGAAGAATCGGGACTGTGCAGTTAAATAATAAAATACGCGTAGTAATCCGAAAAATATTAGTTTCATTTAAATGAATACCCGCAAAAGTCTTAGAGATCTGAAATATATACATAGGATTTATAGATATAATAATTTATTATATCATTTATTGATAATTTTACCGATATTTATTCAAATATCTTTAACACTGATGAAGCGAAAGCATTCCGTATCCTTACCACGTGTTAGCTTAGTCGAACTTAATAGCTTCACATACCCATGTCGATAGTATAACGTGCGTCGTAATATGAATGGAAAACTTGTAACTGTTCGTGTGTAGTTTCTTGTAAACTCGTGATAAGGATACTGGTGCAAAAATGCATTTTTTTGCTTTGTAGATTAAATTAAAATTATTATTGAATGAATTATTATTCTATTCTAGTTATATAAAATGAGATTGTATGAGAAATTATATCACCAAGAATATTATGAACAAACGGTGTCAGGTTGCAGTACAAGTATAGATATTAGATAAGTATGTATATATTTATTATATAATAACTTGATTTTAAATATAAGTTTTTATTCAAAACTATTTTTAAATTATAGAAGAATATTAATGTTTGAAAGATATTAATTATTAAATAATATAAACGAATTATTTAATATTAAAGTAGTACTATTCGAATAATAAATATAAAATAAAATGTCATTAAAATGATTAATTTTTAACGTAATATTAATATTTATCTTCCAGTATTATATATAACAAGAATAATTGAGTTTTTGTTTGAAAAATAAATATAGGTATATAGTTATTTTTGGAAAGATATTTTATACATATACTAGAAGACCTGGCGAACTTCGTATCGCCCTATAATCAAGAAATATCTATTACGTTTTTTTATTTATATTTTCGGAGTTTACCTGTAAGTCATAAATCTCCGTGTTTTGAAGTGCGACAGAATGATTGACATATTAGTTAGTTGTCAAATCTAATGTCAAAAAAAACGTTTGTATGGGAAATAGAAAAGGGCTGTTTTTTTATGGTTTTCTCAGCAATGAATCAATTTTATTCAGCTTTTATACCTTCCCTGAACCTCCACGAACATTTCAAGACTAAGATAAGATAAATCCGTTCAGCTGTTCTCGAGTTTTAGCGAGACTAAGGAACAGCAATCCATTTTTATATATATAGAAGATTATTTATATTAACATATCTGTATGTAAAACTCGTTACCTAAATTAAATCCATATATAAAAAAATATTCATATATACATATGTACATGTACATATATACATATGTACATGTACATATGTACATATAGTATATGTACATGGAGAAATATAAATCACTCTACATTTGTTATTGGATTTCCAAGTAGGTACTAGATGGAAAGCTTCATAAGTATCTTTCATCAAAAAATAACTTTAATAACCGTATATATATATTAACTAAAGGTTTTTCCAAAAAATGGTTCATATCAGGCAGGCGGTCGATGGTAAAAACAATTAGTCAAAACTATTCACAACATGTAAGGCAGACCCTGGCTAAATCTGGGAAATTGCCAGGAAGAAGAAGATTAACTAAGGATAAACTTCAAACACAGTATCACAGTAAAATATAAAATAAACGTAATGTAGTTAAAATAATAATACGCGTAGTAAAAATAATATTAGTTTCATTTAAATGAATACTCGCAAGTCTAAATCCCATTAAAATACTAGATTTTTTCAATATATATATTCGAACAAAGCCGCGGGTAAAGTCTTGTATGAAATAAGAATAATTTAAAACGTTTATTTAAATATAAAAATTCTTTTGGAGTGTGAGTAATGAAAGTAATTAACGCCAGTTAACACGGTATATAAGAACTTACTTAAGGATAGCTGTCAACTTGTCCGAAATTACACGGAATTAAGAGAAAAATGATAAAATAATACCAATTAGGGGAGAGTCGGATATATCGTACCACTTTTCACTTTAACTCAAATATTTCGACTATAACACGTCTTATAATAATTAATACATATGTAAAATAAAGTTTCATATTTTAGATTCCTAAGAAGAAGAGAACAGATCCTTGCGATTATTCTAACATTGTTAAAAATGCTTTTTTATAGAGGCTTGCCATCGGTACGATTTAGCCGACTAGTCGTTTTAATCGTACCACTAAGTCTTTAAATCGTACCATGGGTGTTTAAGTCGTACCTACCACTGAATGAAAGACATTAAAATTCTCAATCAAATTATTAATTTTTAACTGTTAGGTAAGTAATAAAACAACATTATTAATATCTTTTAGGTAATAGAAACTTAATTTTTAACTCTTAGGTTATATAAAGGAACTAGGTATAAGCTTTCTCAGTAAAATAACATGATTATACTCTGATAATGAGATCAATCAACATAACTAATAAAAATGAGACAAAAAAAAACAGTAAACTATAATAATAAAGTAATAGTTAACAAGAATGTTATTTGTAATATAATTATTGTGCATATTTCTTAATGGAAACAACCATGACAAATGTCTGGATTCGAAGTACATGTCTCATGTAGCCACCGTTTACAGCGAACGCATTGAATCCAATCAACTTTTGGACCCTTCTTATCGTAGTAAGAACAATTGCACTTTCGACATATATTTTCAAGATAATCATCGCTGTCATCATCATCATCTAGTTCTACAACAAGTGTCTCTCCTGAATCATCGCTACTGGTGATGGAATGAGATCGTTTCCTCTTATAACTTTTGTTTTTGGCCTTGGGTAGTACTTACTATACGTACTTGTGGTAGTACTATGGGTACTTGCGGTGGGTAGTCGGGTCAATCGTACCAGTACAATTTAACCAACTGCAAGTGGTACGATTAAACCAACTAAGGCATTTCTAAAACAAAAGCAAATATCCGGCATAAACTCAAAACTTAGACACGCAACAAAAACCCCCAATAATCTAGTATACAATTGTGGAATAATAAAAAAAAACTGAATAACTATAACTTACCTTGATTACGAGTTATCTCCTTACGAATGTACGACAATATTTATATTAATTCCTACAAAAAATGTTTTTCTTTTATTACTTGCACAGTTGTTAACTCACGTCGATTTAAACTAGTGGGTGAAGAGGGATGGTACAGGGCCACGATTTGTTGTTGTCAGTGTAGAAAAAAATATTCATTAAATGGGAAATTTAGAAGTGGTACGATTTAAATGCTAGTACGATATAACCAACTCTCCCCTACATGGAATTTTTTAAACTATTTGAACACTAAAGTGGTTTTAATTACTTTTTTTGTATAATCGTTTATAATTCGTAATATAGGAATTGTCCTTTAATCTTTTTTAAATGTATTAAATTTAAAAATCTTAATAATTTTAAATATGAAGTCTATATATAAAACTTATTGAAATAACTTTTGTTATAATAAAAAATAATTGTGATGCGAAAGTTTATGCGAGTACACAAACATAACTCCAACTCAACTTCACACTTCAGTCGTTGTATTTCAACTTCAAAACTTTTTTCATTACACTTCACACTGCACCATTATATGTATAATTTATACCGACTGCGTCATATAAGCGGAGTTATGTTTTACCCGGATCGAAGTGTGTAATCGTGTTTGAAGATTAAATTTGATCTCAATGATACTTATAACTTCCATCTCTTCACTTAATTTGGTGTTTAATTCTATAATTAATTATTTATATAATACTTATTCATTATAAACAGAGTCTTATTAAGTATTTGAAAAAAAATTCGTCACTTGACAAAAATATTGAAACTGAAAGACGGATGAAATGCTTATACAGGGTGACTGGTGAATTACTATCAATATTTAAGGAGCATACTCGGTACATGATTCTCATTCGAATTATGTAAAAAAAATAGGTACTTAATTTTTGACAAAATTTCCGTATAAGTAAATAAAGTGTGGACACGTTCCAAGTGTTCCAAGTGTGGACGCGTGCGGCGGCGTGCTGATACAACAAAACGCCGCCGCACGCGTATGTGTGTGTGTGTATACCTAATCTGTAGGGTGTTCATACGATGCGTAATTAATTACATAACTTTTGGTTAACTTTACTTAGAAGTTTATTAATATTTATGTTATATTAATTTTTATTTTGTCATATACGATCGTCAAATATCACTACCTCAAGTATCGATAGTAATTCACCAGTCACCCTGTATAAAACAAGAGAAATTCTGATATACAACAAAATACTGTCTGTGACGTTTTCACGTCTGAAAAGCTGAATCTATTTTAAGGAAATTTCTTATTAAGATAGATAGAACCTCGGAAATGGTTACGGATATTTTATTCATATAACTGACTTTTATACGCAGAGACGAACAAACGCGAGTACACATTCAATATAATTTTAGTCAGATAAAATCTTTTCCTGTTTGTTAGATATCTTGAATGATTTGTATGAAAAATTATACAGGGTGACTGGTGAATTACTATCAATATTTAAGGAGAATACTCGGTACATGATTCTCATTCGAATTATGTAAAAAAATAGGTACTTAATTTTTGACCAAATTTCCGTATAAATAAATAAAGTGTAGACACGTTTATATAAAAATAATTATAACGTCATTCAACATAAATCCGCAGCATTTGATTGTGACATTCACATAATTATAACTGTTGCAAACACCGCGTTACGGATAAAAAGATGGCGTTATAAATATTACACAACAAATATATATACTAAGATGACGGCATGGGGGGAAATTAAATATAATAACAATTCAGACATGTAAAGATAGAAAATGTCGACTTTAATACTTAGTTTCGTTTATTTGAGTCAGTTAAGTATTACTTCGAGTCAAGGACATTACTGGTATTAGATTATACAAGGATATATATTAAAATATTTTATCTTAAATAATTGTTTTCGTATTTTTTATGACAGCACAATAGTTGATCTAACTTATTATAAAGCTATTTATATGTTAATACAATTTAAACACCTAGGTGCTATGATACAATCATATATATTAATGATAGGTAGGAAGTCGTATTTAAATATATATATATATATATATATATAATATATATATATATATTATATATAAACCTCTTTGTTCAAACCTCATTTCAGAAATATAAAAAAAAACGAGTTATTAATAAAATATATACAAATATCATAATATTATGTCAATCATAAAAATAATTAGGAATAATAATGTTTTGTCATATACATTTGACCTGGTTATTCATAATTTAAAAGTAATTTGTAAAGGTTAATGTCATTATAACTCTTTTTCTGTCACTGCGAATCGACCTTTTGACATCTGTCATCTACTGTCAATTAAATGAAATTTAACATTTAATATAAACGGATTTGATTAATGATAGAAATGTCTTTGGTCAAATGTCATTCATATCCTAGAAAATGTATAATTTTTTTTACATGTCTATTCATTTATATTTTATAACCTGACACTTAATATATTATCGATTTTCTTAGGAATGATTTTTTATTCAATATCATTATGACTATTAGGAATTAATTTGATTCATTTAAAATTTTACTTTCTCTAAATAACATGTTTTTTGTTTGTCATATATTTTTATTTCAAAGTAAAACCTGTGATAGAAGAAAAATATATTTTTTGGATAAGTACAGTTATTATATAAAGCTAAAAATCCATTTACGTAACGTAATATTTTTATAAAATTTTAAAAATTAAGTCTTCATCAATATATATGAACATAAAGTTTCAATTAATTATTTATAATATTAAATATATCACTAGAATATTAATACAAAAAATCAAACAGAATTTCAAATTAATTCAATTTAATGAATAAAAAAAGTTTCACTTTTAATTTAACCAAAAACTATAGATTTGATTCATATATTCTTTAATTTTTTAATTTAAAGCGTCTCCATGGTAACTTGTAATTCTTTTCTGACAACACATGATAATTTAATAATTCTATAAATAAACTTTATAATGATTATAAGTTTTAATCGTTATTTAAGTAATAAATATAATAACAAAACATTATTTAACACTGCAGTGTCTGATCATGCGCAGTGCGGTCTTCCGATCAAAACATTACCTTATTCAGTGGCTCCGTCTGCATGTAGTAGAATAAAACAAACATCCAGGCTGCTGCCATGAGGAACACGATCTTTATATTCCTCCTCATCGTCACAACACTTATTTTGTATACTTTAAATTTTAAAACAATCGCGATCTAAGCAGCGCGCGGCCGCGTCGGCAGCGGCCTGCGGGCGGACTGAACTCGAGGTTACGATTTGAAAAAAGAACGTTGTCGCGCATGCGCGTATCGTACACTGACTGAAATAGTACCAACTGCATCGTTGATAAGATTTGATACAAAGAAGTGGGATGAATTTGTTTTTTTTTTAATTGTTTTGATCGGATGACGATTTATTGAGCTAGTTGGAAAGTAGTATGTATATTAGGTTAGTAAGTACGTAGTAAATACGGGTTTGAAATAATAGCTTTTCTTTAATTATGTTACGCATACGAAATAAGGTTAGATAACTGTCACATCCATGCCGGAAAGATTCTAAATAAAATGGTCCATAGTGCATATTTGATATAAATAATAATAGCAGCCAAACACATACTGTTGTTAAATATACAAATATTTTTTTAAAATTAAGATTTAATAGTTTTATATGTTTTATTTTTGTCAAAAAACGTTGAAATTGTTCAAAAACGTTGAAATTGTTCTTTACAAGAACTCGTACTAAGCATACTATCAAGATTACCATTATAACAATAGTTATTATTGTTTTTTGAATTATAATTTAAAGTAAAAATTTTATTACGCGCATTATTCGCCTTTAAATATTTTTTAGATATTTGTAATTTCTTCAATAATCTATAATTTCGAATTGTTTTAGCGAAAACTATGTTTGTAATCAATAGTACATTGTGCATGAGTTCACATCTTATCATTTGACACGCTGACTCATAACGCACGCGACGAGATATTATGTATCACAAAAATAATATTTTGTATGATAACAAATAATTCTCAATAAAAATAACTTATATACAAATCTATGATTGTAGTGCCAGGTGGTTTTATACGATTTAATTAATATTATTTCATTAAATTATTTGCTTACATTCTTGGGTACTTGCATTTAATTCCTCAAAGTCCGAAATTATCATACATAAAAAGCTTTAGTAATATTCATGGATGTGTAAGATAAAAGTAAAATTATGTAAGTACATATATCAGTAGCCTCACCACAAGTTTGTATGGTGAAACTAAGTACAGAAAGTTTTTAATTTGTAATTCGTAAATTCATAGTATTCCAATGTATGCGTATGAATAAAAATTGAAAACTTTTTGACATTGACATTGACGACTGAGGTAATGACATTGAAGTGTAGAATATATGTCAAATATAAGAGTGCTATGGTCTGTCACCATAGAGAAAAGCATTTGGTTAATCGGAAGACATAATATTATATATATTTCTATTTTTTTACAGGTGGTAGAGCCTAGCTGTGGTCAAGTTACTACAGCTCGAACATGGGCTGGCTCGACCGGGAAGTACCACCCACAGAAGATGAAGATGAAGTAGCTTTTAATGGCTGCGTTTCGTCCGATGAGTGAGAGAGCCGGTTGCCCTTTCCCTATTCCCATCCTTTCCTACCATTTCCTATTCCCACCCTTCCCTATTCCTAAAAAACAAGATTGGCAATGCATCCGCAACAAAGATGTTGCGGATGTCCATGGGCGACGGTAACCACCTTCCATCAAGTAGTCCGTCTGCTCGTTTGCCAGGTGGCATGCCATTTCACATAAAAATAAAATATAATAATAAAATATTGAAGTATTGATAATAATGTTTTTTTTATTCATTATAATTATTTTTATCTCATGTTTATAAGACGTAATGTGTTTACGGTCACGGTATCAAAACTATGAAGTTTCTCCCTTTTCACATATATAATTTAGTTTACTAAAACAATTTGAATGAAAATTAGTTGGCTTTTATGTACAAAAGAGTATTTCTATTCACTTTAATAGACTCTTCTTAAACTTCAATATTCAAGGAAATACGTATATGGTAACAGCATTCATTATTATTATGTTAAAATATATTTAGTTTTTAGTTACCAGTTAATAGTTATAATAGATAATATTTGTTACACAATTTTCACTCACAAAAAATAATATTTAAATTCTGAACTGTTGAATCTTGAGACGTCAACTGTCAAATGTGTTGTCGGATCGGTGACGTATTCTAAGGGAAAGTAATCGTCAGAATTCAGAAAAAATGTAAAAACCACACAGATTTAGTATTATACTTTAATATTATTGCTGTGACTGATAAAGCTATTGGGAAATTTAAGAATTATACAAGTATGTGTCTGTGGAATAGCTATATGAAAAGTTTTCACAGAATTTCGTCGAGTTTTACAAATTAATTATCATTATAAGTACGCATAGTAGACCCTATACAATAATTTAAAGAAAACGCTCCGAAGATTGGAATGTTTAATTCATTATTACTTTGTAATTCATTATTAATAAATAAATTTGTTGTGATTTAACACGAAGGTATTACATTTGGGTCATGACTCGACCAAATTCAGGTTAAGCCTACATTTAAGCCCTCTTTTTCTGCGTTTTTAGTTCCTGGCGTTTATTTATAGATTTCGGAAATGTCTTGTGCCGATATTACAAAACTAAAATCTTCTTATAAGAATCCAACTCTCGATTATTATAAGGTAAATACTTAAGTATGAAAGCAAATAAGTACATTTTTTATTACTTTTCGATACCTATTTTGATAATGTAATAATAGCAACGTTATCGTTTTCTCGTATATACCTTGTATACCTTGCATACTAAAGTATTTTAGAATAGTGACATCTAGTAGAAAGAAGAATAACATATATTTACTAGATGCTTGAGTGTCCAGATCGCAATTCAACATTTGTCCAATAGATGGCGCTTTTAACAAAGTAGAAGAAATGCACAATTATTTTTAATTATTAATAAATTACAATATACATACTAAGCGTATATTAGTATCACATACAAAAAAAATACAAGAAAAGGAAATAGGTCACAGAAAAGACGTGTCTCTAATTTTTACACTACTTAAAATCTGTCATCAATTTTGCCATGCAAAATTTTAATTAGTGTAATAACAGGTTAGAAAAAAAAACGAAAAATAAAAATAACAGATTGCAAACCAGGAACGAGGTTCATAATATCATAAAGCGTAAACTCAGTCAATAAAAAAAAAAGAAATCAATTTCCCTGCAAAATTAATAACTCCAATCAGGGAACAAAGCGCTATTTGGACAATGCATATTCGATCGTTCGCTTCTAAACGAGTGAAATAGTTTTTGAATTTCGAATGTTATAGACGCCATCGGTAAAGCGTCCATTCAGAATCCCGTCAGAGTACGCGCGCGGGTCGTACATGGTGCACGTGTTTGTCGCTGAACCTGTCGTTGTTTTGAACTTACATCGATGAGAAAGCGAGTTACCTATTATGTTTTTAATAACTTTGTTTTGTGAATGAATGATTGGTTTTGCTATTGATAGAATTTGAATAGGTAAGATTTGAATTATTTATTTTAGTATTTTGTAGTTTATAGGTACTTAAAATTTTACACTGTAGTTAGTCTCTGAATAATTGTTTTAACTTATATTGTATATTTAAAACTTTACAATTTAATACATATTCAATGTATCTTGCAAAGTATTTTTTGGTTTTCATGATTTGGTGCATATTACAGAAAATCAAACAAAACAAAGTCGTTATACATCGATGTTTTGAAATAAGTAACAAAATTTGTCCCTTAAAACATGGAATTCTTAATTATCATGTAATTACCATATAAAAATATACAATCTGCTAATATTTTCAAAGAATATAGAAATATTCCAAGTAAGGCTAATTTTACGTAAAGCTTGCGTTATTTTAAAATCCCATGGGAGGTTCGTACTTACAAGCATTTCGCATCATCCTTATTTTTTTTTTATATTAAACATGCAAAGATTTTATCCAGATTAAAGTACTTTGTGATTAATCTCTTAGCAATATTATATAAAATTTTATTTATTTATAATCAAATATTATTTCTATTCCCAGCGTGAGTCCGACATATTTAATGTACTAGTACATTTATAAACTTTTGTTTCTTACTATCATTGAAACGTAATAGTTTCATAATTTTGTTACTCTTAATCTGAAAAATACATATAAATATATTTATCAATAATAAAGTTCTACAATAAAGTGTATTTCACTCTGTCGGGTAATATCTGAATGAAAGAAAAGTTAATGCTGTGTAGTGGATAAAATTTAAATGACAAAAGCGTAAAAACAATGAATGAAGTATTATTAACTCAATAATATTATATTAAATATAAAATAATTTATTTGAAATTTCATTATTTACGTGTAAAGAGAAATAAAATATACAAATAATGATTTGGGATTCCACGAAGACTTGTCATGTCCATCGTCGAAGATCACTTAAAATATAAAGTGGGGTGTCTCCTGTTTGTCCAAGGCATATACAATAAGATATCTATATATGTATGTATAATTATAAATAAGATTTTCGCGTGTATATATTTAAAATGAAACTACATATATATTTATATTTGATTATTATATTTTACATTTCCTGATGTTAGAATTAAAGCTATCGTGTTTACGGCCAGATAAGATGAAAGTGATAAAGAAAAGAAAATAAACAAATAAATAAAATCGCATAGTTGTATCTAAAAAAGTTTTATTTTATATTGTAATTATTAATAATATTTCTAATGAGTTTTATATAAAAAGAAAATTAGAAGGATATGTTACTTACGCATTATAGGTACACTGACTTTTTGAAATAAGAAGTTCAGACTTCACATCAAAACATTTATACTGTTGGTATTGAGTTAGAGAAAGGACCTCGTATTAAGAATACAATAAGGATTTGGACATACTTTAGATATAATTGGTACATTTGAATTTCAGAATAAATTATGTTCTTTCTTTTATTTTGTTGTTTAAAACATAAAGCTTCAATAAATTCCTTTACATATTTTTGTTGTCAAATACCGATATAATAAATCATACATACGTTATCAAATACTTTAGCATTTATAAAATTAATAGGAATGGAACAAAGGCGATCTCTTTCTGAGTAGAGCATGAAGTAAATAGCTAATCTGTAGGTTATTATACCTGTAGTAACTATTTAACAATGTGACATACAAACATTACTTATATATAAAAATAGTCGGCAACATATCTAGAACATTTTCCATCTCATTTTCTGTCGGTTTGTTCATCATTGTTTGCATTAACTTGTAAGTAATTCGTTAATATGATGAACAGATTTCCAACTAGCCACGGATTAAAAGTTTACCCCGTGTTGAAGCTGCGAACATTTAAAATAAATATAAAACTAACCGAAGCTGCTTATAAAGGAAGTTTGGTTTAAGTCAAAATGTTTTTTATAATATATTTACATAGCGTAAATTGTTTTTGGAGTTTCTTTTCGTCTGCGTGAAAGACACTGAAAATATCACGTAAAATAAAACCAAAAAAAACCCGCTCTCAATGTATTAAAAAAGTTGTTAAATTTAAAATAAATTTATTTAATTTTAAATTTAACATTTTTTATATTACGATTAACAATAAATTATTAAATTTTGTAACTAAATTATTTGTAGAGATGTGTAGCGTTTATATCTCTCGTAAAATAACAACGAATTGAAAAAGCTTTATGTTTTTTATATAATAACTAAGTATGTTGATATATTAAGTCTTTCACAAATTAATTATCATGTAGCTTCCTTGTCTCTGAGAACATATAATTCTAAAATACCAGAATAGTTATACAATTAGTTCAAATATACAACTTCCACTTCAATCACGTCATTCAAAACTAATGGGTACTTAGAAGTCAAATATGAAATGAAAATACGAGCAAAGTCGCGTGAAAATCAATGTTCGCTAATATTTATATACAACCAAATGTAATATAATAATTAATTATAATACAAATACCATATACATAATATCTTCACTAATTAATAATTTCTTGAATAGAATTTGGCAATGTTCTGGATTCATATAACTGTATACTCGTATTAATGCTTCATTAAAACTCACTTTAGTTTTGTAAATTGGCTATCGACGGACTAATTTAAATCTAAAAGTTACAAGAAAATATTGGTATATATTAAGAAATATTATGAGTGTTATCTAAATCTGAATTCGTATCAGAAGGCTGTTTTCTAAACTGCTTATTAAATTGATAGATTCTTTCAAATATCAAAAATATATTTCTCAATTTGACATTTACTATTAAATTTTTACTTTGTAAAAGTTTTATAAAAAAAATAGGTCGACAATAATAATGCCTTACTTTTGGTTGAAGCTCTAGTTATCAAATAAAAATATAGACGTACTGTAATACATAATGAGAAATATCAGTATATAATGTGTTGTGAAAATACATAAAGAAAGATGTAAGAATATTTTAATAAAAATTACAACATATTTTATTCTTTACGCATAAGTGACTATAATTGACCATTTAGAATACTTTTATTGATCTTTGAACTCTTAATATTAAAAAACAATGTTAATAGTATCATATCATTATTTAAAAAAAATATAACTTCATGAAATAATTAATATATTTTAATTACTAAATTTGTATGCTCTATATTAAATTTTATAAAAGATATGCTCGTTCTTGTTTCAATACAAACGCTACATTCAAGTCTAGTGTCAAGTAGCTAGAACATAATTAATTACATACATATTCATATTTGACTTATTTAATGAAGGACAGTTTATAACCGTGTCAGTATAGTTTTATGAATGGTTATAATCCTGAATGGGTTAAAAGTTATCCACGAAGGGTTAAAAAGTGATCCAGGGTGGGAAAAATCAGAGCTAGTATACATTTAGATAGGTACTAATAAATTGGTCTTTGCAAAAGAGTATAGAAGTAGAATATGAACTATTTACTTGATTTGCCTTTTTTTTCTAATTTTGGAGGCATTTTTCTGTGATAACCATCTCATATTATATAAGTATTACTTCATAAACTCTTTATATAATAATCTTGACAAAGTTATTTCTCAGCTTAAATCAATATTAATAATATTATTGAGAAAATTTATTTTGGTAACTCCAATAAAACTGTGGCTTTCATGTTTCAAGCTTACAGAACGATAGCAAATCTCTTTGACAACTGTTCGGGAAATTCGTAACTTAAAGTATTTAACAGGATATTGGTTTATTACCTCGCCGTATAAAATGTAAGTTATGTTATAAATTAATATTATTTATGTCTTCAAATAATAATAAAGAAAATTTCAATATAAAATCTATCATACAAAATGTAATTTTATGTTAATGTATATTTTAGAAACAGTTATTCTGTTGATTATATGTACTTGAGAGTCTATGGGATATTATATGGAAGCAATTTCTTTATACGTATTTGATAGTAATGGAAATGGATAATATAATCAAAACATATTTACCATAGATCTTTCGATTTCTTTTATTATATATTTTCATTAATAAATTCTCACATCTTCCATTTTGATTCGTCAAACGCGACCAAAATACTTTAATGTTTAACATTCATAATAATTGCATTGTTACTATCATGTAAGAAGTTGTGGTCTGTATGGGTCATGATATTTTTTTTTTGCTTTTTATTCTAAAAGTAGGAAAGAAAGTAACTTTATTTGTTACAATGTTGTAGCTGAAACATAAGGGATATTAATGTGATTGGTTTTGAAGGTAGACAGTAAGACTTAATCATAGTATATTGTTTTGGTATTAATAGATGTTGGTTATAATGTATGAGAAGATCATCAGAATCTTCTCCAAGCAGACTAAAAGGCAAACCTTATTACCATTCGCCAGCACATAGATCCATTCAGTAGCTGGTTGTTCATCTCGTCAAATAGCTGTCTCAGTACCCTCTCACGCATCACATGTTCATTTGCAAGTTGTTTTGTATAAAACTATTTCATATCCTGTATGGGCTGAGTGCGTAAACGTCGACTGCACCCTCATCTAAGCCGTCACCCTCACACCCTCGCTCACCCGTCATAATTAAACATATAAAATATATTTAGAACGATGCAAGTAATTCAAATCCTGGAATTAGGATCGTCATTTGCGTATTTATAGAAAGCTTCGAAATATTTTTATAAATTCCTCCTTTTAAAATACCATAACAAAATTCTTTGCATTTTGTTTTCTTTGCATAATATTTTTTTTACATTTTTTTCCTGTTATCAAACATTCTGCTTTGTTGTTCTCTTGAACAAATATACAATTTGAGTTTTTGTTACCAAGAAACTAATACAGAAAACTGTAACTACGCTTCTACTTACTTACGTACACACAAATTTCATTACAGCTTCTTGCTTTCGTTTGATACGCTTATAAAAATAAAGAAAAATATCTAGTGAATTATATAAATAAAATGAAATTAATATTTTTCAGATTCCTACTCTTATTTTATTATTAAAAAAAACTACTTCATCCTGACATTTCGGTTACTTAGCAGCAACCGTGATTACGGTAATAGTTTTTAATACGAATGTATGTAGTTTTTTCTATGTGAAAAGAGGCCTTTGCTCAGCAGTGGGCTCTGATAGACTGATGATGAGGAGTGATCCGAAAAATATCAGTTTCATTTTAATGAATACTCGCGAAAGGCTTATATATCATTATAAAAATCAAATTTAAGGAACGTCTATTTTTGGCATATACCACACACTTTTAATTTATGTAATAATCAAGAAATTTGAGCCATTAAATATATAAAATATTGCTAAGATCATTAAGTTTTAAGTATCTTAAAGTTACAATTTCTGTGAGTTATCAACTACTACTCATTACTGAACTCTTAATCCTTGTTCTAGTACGTCATAACAAATTTATTCAGACTGTCGTCGTAAGTTTTTTAAATCATTAACAACTGTCTGGTTCATAATTGAAACAAAGTCCCGGGTTCGATGTCTGGCGTTGAAATTTTTTAACTATTTGTATAATAATGAATTAGACATAGTATTTAATTTATTTGGAAAGAATATCTGCGCCAAATAAGATGTTTGGATGATAGTTACAATAAATAATTCTTCTAATATTAAAAAAACATGACGTTTATTACGACTATGATCTCATAATTTTCAGAATCCTTTCATACCAGCCGCAGTTCTTATAATCCACTCAATCAGAATCAATTGTTACGATGGTCCAAATTAATTCCACTCTATTTTGGCTTCCATGAAATTTTGGCTCAACATTACCGTGTCCTTGCGAACTCTAGATAAAATATTCCCAATTCTGGTTGCTCAATATTTCTTAATCTGACAGCTGTCATACAAGAGAGGCAATGATTTTTTTTGCAAATGTTTTGAATGCTCTGGATACGAGTTCTTTTGAGCTTAAGGCAATGAAAGAACAAAATTATTATTACCTGCTAAAATATTTAATGTAATTGATAAACAAATAAACGCATAAAAGTTATTATGACTATCCCTGTGTATATAAAGTACGTAATTTTTTATTTATTCATAAATCTCATACTGTTAAGTTATTCTTATTTTGTGTAATCACACTATACATGGAGAATTTTATTAATAAATATTGACACAAAGTAATACGTGAAACGGGAAACGCTTCCTATGTAGTGTGACTATGCAAACTTAGAGTAAGCAGACTGCACTTATATTTAACAATTGATAATATAAAACTGACAATGTCCATATTGAAATTATAAAAAAAATATTTAGGCTATAAAAATATCTCTGTCTTTACTTTTATTAATTGATATTAATAAACAAACACTGAAACTCTCTCAGTTCCCATTGACCCTGTTCTAAGCTCTAGGCACGTTCTGTACTAAGCAGTTTATTTAATTTACGAATAGGCATGCATTATCTCTCCTCTCTCATACTAAAAAATCATAAAACATAAGATTTATTAAAAAAGTAATGAGAGATCGTAATAATATATTTAGTTTTTTTTCTATATAAACTGGTTAGTGCTTAGTTATCATTCCACATTCCGCAAGACAAAGGTTAAATGAAGCCTTAGATAGTAAGCGATCCACAATAAGACTATTCTTTCGATCTTAGAAGACATTCAGATTGTAAGTGGTAGGCAATACAGACGCTTCCAAAATGTTCCAACGCTACGAATTGCTTGACTGTAATTAGAAAATAATCGTAATTAAGATAGAGCCTATCTGTAGTCAAGTTACTACATCTCTAACATGGGCTGGCTCGATCAAAGAAGTAACCAGCGTCTCACAGAAGATCGGCGTGAAGTATCTTTTATTGGCTACGTTTCGTCCGATGAGTGAGAGAGCCGGTTGTCCTTTCCCTATTCCCATCCTTTCTTGACCTCTCCCTATTCCCATAACTTCCTTCTTCCTCAAAACTCAAGCATGGCAACGCATTGGCAACATCTATTAACTTTCTCATATTCATAATAAAAAGGAAACTGGCATTAGTTTAATGCTTTCATAATAATCCTCATCACTATGAATTAATACAAAAACGATTAAAAATATGTTTCCTGTTATAACAATTATAATAATATCCGTCATTCAAACGTACATAACATTAAATTTCCCCGCACGAACGCGTTCAGTCGTTATCATGATTAAATTCATGTTTCATCACCTCAAATGTGTTTTATATCAAAGCTATTGTTCTTAGTTCCATCGTATTGTAAAAATAATTTCACTCGCAGCATCTGGTACTGAGATTCTAAACTTATTTGGAGAACTTTACAATACTTAGTGATTTATCGTTAAAACTATAATTGTATAGTATTTTATTTTTAGATACTGATATATTTATAATGGTATAAAACGTAATATACCACATTTATTTGATAATATGAATTTAGTTAATATATTTTATAATAAGCATGCTTTATCACATTAAATTCTATTCAGCATGTGGTTAACCATTGTATCATCTGCATCAAATAAAGTCGATGATCATGCATGTGAAATTATTCTCTCAATATTATTAGTATAAAAAACATGATATATATTTATTTCGTAAACATAATATTAGAATGTTCTACAATACTTTCAGTATGAGTGTGTTACATAGCTACGGTTTATAACATTATTTTTTTTAAATAAATAAAGATTTTTGTTTAAAAAAATTGCGTCCGTAAGTTAAAGATTTAAAAATTTTGACTCGTACTAATGTCGAATATATCACTTTTAGTTTGAATAGTAGACATGAATTTTTAAGAGATATAATAGTATAGATAATAGTACACATGAATTTTTAATAAGAATATTTTTAAGCAATTCAACGTGTTCTCCAAATTCTAATGTTTTTTATTGACTGATTAAATTTAACCTTTAATAAAGTTATCGAACGTTTTGTATTAGTTCGTATTATATAAATCAAAATAAAATACCAGCTATATTTATTTTTAAACATAGTTAAATAAAAGTTCAACAAAGCACCGGTTATTTAAATAATATTATAACCATATACACGATTCGTAAATATACAAGAAACGCCGGGTGTATACGCTAGTCACGTGTAGCGCTAAAAGGCTATTTATGTAATTCATTACATTCAAATAAATCGACTCACATTACACTGACGAATGCTGAAGACTGTTTTGCATGTCCCTCAGTTGTAAACTTGAAGGCTGTTCTTGTAAATGGTACCAATTTCTCGGTTTCAAGATTAATACTTATTATAATAGCCGACTAATGTCATATATATACAATATATTCAGAGATTTAAGATATTTTTTCATTAATAAATCTAATATAAATTTGTTTGATCGCATAAATTGTATAAACGAGAGAAATTGTGGGTTAAATCTGGTATAGACATTCTTAAAATATAGGTTTACGTATGATCAAATTAAAATTATTCAAAACCAAAGCAGGGTATTGAAGAATGTAGGTTTACAAATATATTACCATCTCAAGTTACCCCAAAAAAATAAAGTTCAGTTCTGAAGTATATGAATAATTTTAATGTGGTCATTTTTTTTGCTCTCGACTTTTCAAGACATCGTAATATTTGCATTTATGAAATATTAATAAATAAAACTGTTTCAAATGTACGTACATGTGATACGTATTATATATGTTTATAAATGTGAATGT
Organism: Danaus chrysippus; assembly: GCA_916720795.1. NCBI lineage: Eukaryota > Metazoa > Arthropoda > Insecta > Lepidoptera > Nymphalidae > Danaus > Danaus chrysippus. The sequence continues at coordinate 2,724,632 of CAKASE010000077.1, read as the reverse complement.
ATCGTAGGGTTTTCTGAGAAACACTCAAGTGGCTTACTGAGTTAGCGTGAAGTCTAGTAGACCCTTAGAGTTGCGTGACGAATAGGGAGAGGATGGGGATTTGTTAAAATAATACGCTGTCTTTAATATCGCAAATATTATAAAACATATTTTTTATGTTTCAATCTTCCCTTATTCGAAATAAAATAAATTTTGCACTTAAATCTTCCAATTAGTTTGTTAATCTTTCTTATTTTCGTCTATTAAGTTTTGGTTTTCAAATATTTATTTTTTATATGTTAGGTTTAGGTTTAGAGATGATTTATTTTCAAAGAACAAAGTTCACTTACATAGGAAACTTAAATTAGTAACATAATAAACATGTATAAAGTTAATGATGACCTTATTTATACAAAAATTCAAATATTATAAAGTTTGACAGTATGTTATATGATTATTATTATTCGCGTAGTCCTCAACACAGGATGACTGTGTCGAATCACTTTTATTTTCATGGCTAAAGTTTATTTCAGCGGCTGTAAAGCACACAGTAAACTATCTCAAGCGTGCATACAGAATTATGTCTTAAAATGTGTGTCGGTGTGTGGCCAGATATTATATATATTTAAACAATACTAGCACCAAACGTGACTTCTCCTACTTTACTCTAATTTTAGAGGATATATGTAAATTCTTACGGCTTATTAAATTTTTTGAAATTATAAAAAAAAATAATCAAACTTATCTAATTATCCCAAACCGGTAATAAAGAATATATTATAAAAATTTTCGGATACTTATTATATTTTTTGTTTTATGTCAGAGAATGAATAAAAATATGATATTATTTAAAACCATAAAACAGATTTTTTTTGACTTGAACTTTTTCGTCCTGATTTCCTCCTTTAAGGGTACGATTATCTTATAAAAGTGTTTGAAGTAGTAATCAATCTGAGACAATTAATTTTGTGAAACATACCCATAGAGCAACGAATTCTAAGTTTTTATTACATTAGTGTTTCATAATTCCAACTATCGTAAGTCCTTGTGACTATAGAGAAGATTTTCACGTCGTTTTGTTAGGACATCTCGAGACGAGATGCTTGGTCTTGTAAAGGACCACTTTTGTACCATCCAGAATAAAATAAGCTGATGCTAATAATGTCTCCATCCATGGTCCTTAAAAAAGAGAGTTTGTGATTTGTCGAACATAAAGAATTTTTTTAATAAACATGTCTCATTTGTCATAGCAACAGTATTTTTTTGTGTACATATTATGTTACCATTACAACTGCCTGATTACAATTAGACAAAGTAGTTATATAGAAACACTGGGCCGACAGTCAGTAGATAAATCTTCTTTTATTCTTATGCTCCTCTTAGTTCTTCTAGAATCTTCATTTTCACATAGAAATAAATATATTGTTTGAAGGCCTCCGAGCTTTGACATAGGGAAAATTTTAGTTTTATAGCTCTTATCTTCGATTTTATCTTGCTAGTTCTTCTGAAGTATCTTGTGTCTTGGTTACCTAGTTAGTAGTTAGTACGTTTGTAGCGTTACCTTTAACAGTTACGGATACATTATAAACTCAACTGAGTTGTTCTTATTAAAAAAATTATCATAATAATATTTAAGTACATATATAATAATTTGTCTATTGTCAGTTCTTTGCAACTTCCTGCAGTTATCTATTGTATATGTATTAAGAAAATAAGTGTCAATCTTTGAGAGTAATCTTACCACTTGTTTCATTATTTCGAATGAATTCTCTTAATTCTACAGCTACCTGAGTATATGGCCAGTAAAACAATATATCTTTCTATAAATTACGATATGAGCTGACAAAAGAATCTAAATTTTTCACATTCAAGTTGCCTGTGATTTTCATAAACACTGTTTTGATGTTCAGATATGACCCTGATATGATTTGGCCCTATTGGAAAATGTGCAGTATTTTAATACTCAAGTTATGTGATTGCTCTAAAAGTGAAGTTTTATTCCAATATATCGGTTTTAACTTGATAGAAGTAGGAGTTTTCAAAAACCTACAGATACGTATGCTTCTAATTTCAGGACCGTGATTCTTCTGAACTCTGATATGTATGACTATATATATATTTATCTTAAAGTATAGAATCGTTATAAGATTCTATAACTGGCTTTTATTTTTTGTAATGGATTTTTCAATTAATGGAATAAGATACTAACAAAGATCTTTTTAAATACTACTTCATAAATGAATTATTTAAAACGTTTTCCCTAATTTTGTACTTCTTAACTTTTTAATTGCCGTGCTCCTTTTTCAGTATTCAATTTTCATATCAGTAATACGTTTTCAATGATTTTAAGACATCATGGTGAAATGTTTTAACATCCAACTAACACGTTCACCCCAATTCTATTTGTAATTGACTACACTTTTGTGTTCTGTTAAATGACTGTGACATACGAACAGACAGGGGTGGGAGGAATTATAAGGGTTCTTTTTCTCTTTATACGGAATCCTAAAAAAGAAATAAGCCCATATTCAACTGTAACATATAGTATCTCAAATATCGAGAAAAATGGATAGTGTTTCACGAAGAAAACTTTTTTATCTTATAGTAATAAATAAATTTAGGAATTAAATATTTGGTGAACCTTTCAATGCACGTGACTGTATTTGATTTGTATTTCAATACTATTGAATATAAAGCTGATTTTATGTGCAAAGAATTTTTGATATCTATTCAAGTTTTTCGTATTAATATTTTTAAATATTTAATAAAACTTATAACGTATAGTAGTCCCGGTCAAGAGTAAGGTTTACAGGAGTCCTGAATTGCGTAAACGTTTGCAGGCTTTTGTCTGAAAAAATGTGTTAAGAATGGTTTTGTTTCCATTTAAAACTTTTTATTATAAAAAAATATTCCATTTTTCATTGTTCCATGAAACTATAATTCTTTTGAAATTATATTATTATATAAGAGATGTTTTCGGGCCACGACTCCTTATTTTTTTTATTCGAAAGCTATTAATAAGTTATAATAGTCATGTCAAAATAAAAAAAAAATTAGGATCAAAAAATCGCAACTAAAGAACGCTGTTTTTATTACTCTTTTAAGTTAAATTAAATGTAAACGTTTTCCAATTACTCCATTAAAGTTTTCTTTGTTTCATGAATGTATCCCATACGTTGTCCCAATATTTTTTCTATTATCTTAGAAATGGTTTTTTGCATAACATATTAAGTTGTCATTTCTACTTGAGATGAGCCTATATACTCCAAATTTCACCCATAATCACTTTAAATGCGTGTAATAAAAATAAAATTCATATATAATAGTCGTATTAAATTGAATCGTATGTGCTTATAAATTAGTTATTCCAAAGATGATAATGTCCTACATGGCCAGCGCCCTTTATCATCACAATCGGTGTTCTGGCCACTGCCGTCTGCCTCATTGGTTCTTTACAAGCCATCAACAATGGACCATTGAAACTCAGAACAATGCTGTCACTGTTTATTCTGCGGAATTTTGGGATTCTCCTGACAGCTTGATAGCGTACGTGTCAATAGAAGCTCAATATTATATTTTCTTTGCTAATTTTTATCTTATATACTATGTCTTCTTCTACCTGGCAATTTCCCAGCTATAGCCAGGGTCTGCCTTACATGTTTGTGAATAGTTTTGGCTATTTGTTTTTACTACCGCCTGCCTGACATCAACCCTCTTTTTTTGGGAATCAACATTAATCAGTGATGTCTAAATATTCTTAGAAAGTACATATGACTCGGAAAAATCACATTGGTACTTGCCCGGGCCAGGATCGAACCCGCGCCTTTGGCAACGAGAGGCGGGCCCTTTAACCACTAGGCCACCACTGACTTATTTAATCTTATTTTATTTTTAACTTATATACTATGTATTCTGTATATAAGACGTCTGTATATATATTCTGTCTTGTATTCGTGTGCTTTCAGCTTACTAATGTTCTATGCTGTCTATATCAATTAACCAAGGAAACTCTGATGTGTGACAGAACTTATCATGCTCTGATATCTTGCTTGTCTGTATCAAGTGGAGCTTTATTAGTTTGTGTTCAGCACTTTGCTTGATTGAATACATCCTATTAATTTGATGGACCTATCCTATGAACTAGGCATCACTCGAATACAAAACAATAGTGTTATGTTTTTTATGTATTGTTGTAAATTTTATTACAGCTAGTTTAAAAACCTGATTGGATATAGATATTTCATTAAAATTAATTATAATTTGATATATGACTGAAAGAAGAGGCATAAAAAGCAGTTTAGTAGCTTAATAAATGATTAATAACAATCAATCAGTGTAAGAAAATGGATATAAAGTTATAGAAATATATATCACTGTTAACCAATTCGAAATTTATTTCGACTTAAAACTAAATAAAAAATAAAAATAAGTCTTAACCGAAATGAAAATAAAATAGCTCGCCTCTTTATTCTCCAGCTACTAATTCTATTTAATCTTATCTCTAGCTTAACCGCACTAAGATTTTTATACCAAAATTATTTATATAAAATATAAATTTATATCACGATGATATTGACATTTGCAATGCAGGGTATAGTTAATTTTCTTTTTACTTGTTTAACTCTTAATTTTAACTATTTTACTTGTAAATGAATTTTATAATTTTATTTTTTAACTACCCCTGTCATAATGGTTAAAGTGATAAGTGACAACTGACAACTAATGTTCACTGTCAGACCACACTGTTTTTAAATCTGGATTCGAGTCTTTTGAGCCGTAAAAATACTTTTGACTTTTTATTTTTTGTTTCTTTAATAGTTTCTATTTGTATATCTTTATTTTAATTTACTTTTAATTTTTAATTGTTAACACTACTTTTTATTGTTGGTTTTCTATTGTGTTCATTTTTAAAGTGTAAATCTCATTTTACAGTCAACTTATGCCTGAGGTGTGTGTTTCAAGTTAGTTGTTATTTTTTATATATATATATATTTTTTATATTTGTTTAATTTATTTATTTTTAGTATTTATTTTATATTTTTTATTATATATATATATTTTTATTTTTATGATTTTAGATGAAGAATATTTTTCTTGCTCGTCAGATGAGTTTATGAGTATCTCTAGTAGCAGCAACACCTCGACTTCAGACTCAGAACCACTTGAAGTCAAGTTGCCGAAAATATTTAATAATTCGAATCTCCTTTCCTTGGTGCATATTAACGCGCAGAGCTTAGTTGCTCACTACTCCGATCTTCTCACATCCTTTAGCACCGGCGTGGTTGACGGAATTCTGGTGTCAGAAACCTGGTTAAAACCGTCAATTTCATCCACCAGTTGTGCTCTGCCAGGCTACCAGTTTTTCCGTAACGACCGCACTGATCAGGGTGGGGGTGGCGTTGGTATTTACCTTCGCAGTGACCTTCCTGCCCGAGTAGTTTCTCTTTCCTCCTCACAAATAAATGGATTTTTAGAATATCTTTTCCTGGAGATAGTTATACACCAAAAGAAGATCCTGCTGGGTGTATTATATAGTCCAAATGATAAAATAAATTATTTTGATACGTTAGAAGGTGTTCTGGAAAATCTTGTCCCTATGTACGACCATATTGTATGCATGGGCGACTTAAACACCTGTTTACTAAAGAATGACACTAGGGCACACAAATTAAATACGATTACTTCTTCACTTAATTTAAACATTCTCCCTATGTCCTCTGCGACACACTATTTTCCGAACAGTAGACCAACCCTAATAGATGTAATTGTTGTCTCTAACCCTAATCTCGTTTCCTCCCACGGTCAAATGACTGCTCCATTCTCATACCACGACTTAATTTTCCTCACTTACAATGTGCGTCCTAAAAAGGTTAGAGGCAAAATTTGTCTTCTACGCGATTTTAAGCATATGGACCTGGATCGTTTGAGAGAGGACGTGAAAAGTATTGACTGGTCGTCACTATACTCAGCTAATGATATTAATGCCATGGTTGAACTACTAACTACTGAGCTGATTCGACTATTTGATAAACATGCACCCGCTCGACCAGTCCGGATGAAACACGCACCTGCTCCCTGGTTAACGCCAGTGATCAGAAGAACTATGGCTAAACGTGACAGAGCAAAATCTCGAAACAAAAAACTACCATCTCAGGACAACCTTGACGAATACAAAAAACTTCGTAACATCTGCAACAGAATGTGTAGGGACGCAAAACGCCGCTATATTCATAGTAGACTTCAGAATGCTTCCCAAGCGCAAGTTTGGGGATTCTTACGGTCATTAGGTGTGGGCAAAACCACGGATAGCTTTCAAGCTACCGTGGACCTCAATGAACTAAATCAGCATTTCATCATGCCACCTGTAACATTAGATCCTGACACTAAATCTGCTACACTCTCTTATTTATCTAATCTTGTCCCACCAGACCTGCCCCCTTTCACTTTTGAACCAGTCTCGGAGGATACTGTTAGGAGGAATGTCCAATCTATCTCCACAAAAGCCATCGGTAGCGATAATCTCAGCCTGGACATGATACTTCCTGTGCTGGAGGATATTGCACCTGTGATCACTCACATTATTAATTTTTCACTTTCGTGCAATATCTTCCCAACACTTTGGAAGAACGCCTACGTCATTCCGCTACCGAAGTCCCCTAATCCTTCCTCTCTTTCTCACTTCCGTCCCATATCGATACTGCCTATCCTTTCAAAAGTCCTTGAGTCTGTGGCTCATAAACAACTCTACTCCTACCTTACCACCAACAACCTCCTGTGTCCTTTCCAATCCGGTTTCCGTCCCTCTCACAGCACTGTTGGAGCACTGCTGAATATAACTGAGGACATTCGGTATGCTATGGATACCACCAAAGTTACTGTAATTGTTCTGTTAGACTTCAGCAGTGCTTTTAACTCTGTAGATTTTGACATTCTTCTTGGTACCCTTCGAGCGGTTAATATCTCTTCCTCTGCCATTGATTGGTTTCACTCTTATCTTTTCGGGCGCCGGCAGTGCGTGAAAACTGTAGATTCATCGTCTGATTGGTCTAACTTATCTGCCGGTGTACCTCAAGGCGGTGTACTCTCTCCACTTCTCTTTTCTGTTTTCATTAACAATATTTCCCGTGTCATTTCTTCTCCCTTTCATCTGTATGCAGATGACTTACAGTTGTATCGTCATTGTCAGTTGAGTGAGTTGTCTGAGACTGTTGACAGATTAAACGAAGACCTTTCGGCTGTTCAGCTATGGGCCAAATCTTTTGGTTTACTGGTGAACCCTGTCAAATCTCAAGCAATGATCATAGGTAGCAGCAGGCTAAGAAGTAAAATTGACTGGCCATCTGTGCCCTGTATCAAGTTTGCTGGGGTTCCAATAGCCTATCGTGAAAGTGTCAAAAACTTGGGCCTGATCATTGACTGCAACATGTCTTGGACTTCTCATCTCAACGATGTTAGTAAGCGTATGCATTTCACGTTTCACTCTCTCAAACGTCTCCAATATTTTCTCCCTTTCAACACCAAAATTATGCTCGCTCAATCTCTTCTTCTCCCTATTCTCGACTACGCTGATGTTTGCTTTCTGGATGTGACAGAAGAGCAGCTTAATAAGTTAGAGCGCTTACAAAATCTAGCTATTCGTTTTATTTTCGGGCTACGTAAGTTTGACCATGTTTCCTTCTTCCGCGCTCAACTTAAATGGCTGCCTATTCGATTTCGCCGTGATATGCACATCCTTTCGGTCCTATTCAATATTCTTACAAACCCTAATACTCCTGAATACCTCAGCTCCCGCCTTAACCTGCTTCCTCCTTCGACCCGCTCCAGGCGTTCTTGCGTCACTACGATGCTTGACGTGCCTCGGAGTAATAGTAAATTTCGACTTCGATCGTTCACAGTACGAGCTCCGCTACTATGGAACAAACTTCCAAAATTCATACAGGACAGTACCAGTATTGACATGTTCAAAAAAACGTTTAAGACAACATTTCCTGGCCCAAGTTTATCCTTACTCATAAACTAATCTCTTCATGTATGTATTCATGTATTACATTGTTTTGTATGTATATATGTATATGTTGATATGTATTTATTTATGTATATATGTGTATGTATGTATATTTATATAAATATTATTTTACTAGAATATATTATATTTATGTTATAATGTATCTTATAATGTAATGTATATCTTTATTTTATAATGTATACAAAAGAAGTCTGCACTGAATCGCCCGCTGTGTGACTCTTATCACTCACCTCCATAGGTTGACTGGAAGAGATCTCTTTTAGAGATAAGTCCGCCTTTTTGTTTGTTTTTTCTATTATGTTATTTTCTGTTTAGTTTTAGTGCAATAAAGGATATAGTAAATAAATGCTATTTTATTTCATACTAATTTTAATTTTGGATGTTAAATCTTTTACCGAGTGTATTGTTGCTCGGGGCGTGTTAAAATGCCACCCCCTTTAAATAAACAATGCAACACCAAATTGGATCTCATTCGATCGATATTTTAATTTTTTATTAGTTTCTTTTTGTAACGCCTGATTGTAGCCGGCTTAGTGTAAGTAGAATGTAATTTAGTTTTTCAATCGTATCTCTGGGGTGACGAGATTAATATTTGTTTTGTGTATTCAATTCAAAGAGGAATGGTCCCTTATATAAAACAAATTCATAAATATTCCCAAATTTTCTCTTTAAGTATATAAAAAATCTTGTTTGTTATAATATCGGAAAATCTTACTGGATAAATTTTAATGCAGTTTAATTGGTTATTATAATATTTTTCATGGAAGATATATATATTTTTTAATATAAATATGTAGTTCTTTTAATACACAGAATTAAGTATAATGTAGTAAAAAAACATTAGTTAAAAGCACTTAAATCTAAAATAAGTGCACATTCTCATTCAAGGCAAATATAAAATGTAGAACAAATCTTTCTTATAGAAAGTAAGAGAGAATGAAAAGCGGTTTCAGAATGAAACGAAAAAAGATAAGCTATTGTTTTATTGAGAGCGTAAAAATGTTCGAATTGAATTAAACATTTCCATTTGGTCAGAGTTTTGAGAAATTTCACTTCTGAAGTCTTCTAGTTAGTGATATAATTATGTGAGATATAGAGTAAGCAATAAATAAGAATATTACATAACAATACACCAAACAAACTTTACTAATATTGAACGGAAACGCATACAAGTTTCCCCTTATATCCATTTAAGTTGCAAGTAATATTCATACTTATTGCTATATAAATACGACCGGTTTTAGCTTCATGTTAATAATCATTTTACAACTCGTTAGCTCTCGCTCGTTAAGGTGCATTTGTTATGGTTCTAGCTTGAGCTGAAATTCGGGTTAAGTAAGTATTCAGTGAATGTGGCTGTGTAAATTGTGGCTTGGAATTTGCCACACTTTTTACGCTGTTCTTTTTGATAAGCCATAAATGCGTTTGAACTCGTGTCGGTTATTTTTATTCGAGGATTTTCATCTCACGTATTTAATGTTTTAATAGAAATAAATATATAATGTATGAAATATTTATTTGTTATTCGTATGATATCGAGAACAAATATTGATAGAAGATACAATTATCAAAAGTCTTATACAGAAATTCTTCTAGAAAGTCATTTGAAATAGAATCTGTGTAATATTTATATAAAAATTATTATTATTATGTTATCGTTTTCAAACAAATTATTGGATAATTGATGCCTAAATAAAATGTAACACCAAAAAACTTCAAAATAATATTACAAGTAATAAAATTTCGTTTATTTAGCTATCCAAAATATTATAATGTATTTTTTTTTATTTCCGAGCGACATCTCGTTTTTTCCAACTAGTAAACTTTCGAGATTTCCTCTCGCTTAACGTCTGTTGCTTCGTGAATTTTTAAAAGCTTCAATCCCTGAACTATGTTAGTTTTAGGTTCAGAAAAAAAGGCTTCATAAACTGTTTCAAATACTCCAATTCGCTTAATATTTAAAATTTTCCGTACAAACTATTTGTTTCAAAAAAAAAAAATCATTTGATTTCGTTTGATGAATAAATTCTATGTTTGTCTTATCATATTTATCTTTTTACGTTAAAATCGGTATTTATGTTATGTTTTTAGTATTTAAGAATAATTAAAACTAGTAACGCATATCTTTCAAATAACTTATATTTATTTGTATCTGAATATAATATTAATTTATATTTATATATACCTGTAATATTATTTTGTATTCTATTTAATTTGGTGCAAATATTAATATTTAAATAGTTCAAATAAGCTCTAAACAATAATTAAAATGATACTTATATTTTCCAATTTTCTACGAATTTTTATTGTTTTAAACTACATACACCACACGTATTGGTTACTTTGAAGTACTTTGAAGAAACCAAAACGTCGAAGATGTAGTTTAAAGTGATAAAAAACGCCTAGTACACCCGAAAATATTAATTTCATTTAAATGAATACTCTCTAAAGTCTTTCTTTATAACTTTTCAGCATATCTTGATATTTTTAAGCAATACTAACATACAAAAGCAAATGTAAATTTATTTTATCCATTAAATACATAATAATATATGTCTTTACATCACAAAAACTTCTTTTAAAATATATTTATTCACATTTTTTTACAAATGTTGTGACGTGTATCCAATCAATTTAAAGTGCTTCGACACACCGACTCATTGTAAATATGAAGCATGGTCTCTTCAAACATTTAAGGCTCCTGTTAAACGAATATGGACTGTATCGTGTGTGCTGTGAGTCTAAATTTGATTGAGGTTCTAGTTTTGGACGAAAACGAATAGTAAAGTAGATTAACAGTCCACTCCTCAGAGTAACACTCCGAGTGCATTTTGGCACTGAACGACCGTAAGTGGAGCTGAGTAACTAGAATAAGGACAAATTAATATAATTCTGTTTACTTATAATTAGATTAGTGTCCTATAGTTTACCTTTTTATTATTATATGATAATATTAATTCAATGTTTTATTTTAAAGTTCGTTCTGATTTAATATAACATTTCTGGTACTTATAGTGTCATTGGAGCGGTGGTTATGTATCGAGACTAATTGAAGTGCCTTGCTTTGCTTCTACATTTTAAAATAATTGGGAATGTGTAGGTTATATCTAAACAATATATTGGATATAGATATCTGTTTTTATTTATAATATAATAAGACTATTAATAATTTACTCCATAAAATAGAAATTCAATATAGCCGTTATATATACATAATAATATTTCCAAAGATTTTGCACAAAAATATTCTGTATACGTAAAATCTTACTTACATTTACATTTAAAGTATTATTTACATTTATTTATTTCATTCAATCATTCTTTCAATCCCGGTAACACGAGACGTGAATATGAATCAACAACAACATATCCGAATATAACTTCAACTGGGAAACGAATGAAAAATATTACATTAACTGTATAATATGTACCATAAATGTACATCCCGGGTAACGCTATAAAAGTTGTTTAAATTTATATACCGAGGACATAGAACATTCGTTGTTTTATTTGTGGCACCTTGGATAGTTCACAGTGAATATGTTTCACGTGTAGATCAATTGGAAGCCGCTGCGCCCGCGCATAAACATAGCTAGGCTCAGGGCTGGCATACGACTTATATTATAGGGTTAACACTTGAGAAAATGTTAGATTAATATGAATACTTTGTGATGAAATGCATAAATTTAAATATGATTTTGAAAATAGTTTTAAATAGTTTATTTTGTTATATTTGTATGTATTTCCATAAGTTATGATGAAATACTTTTTTATTTTGTTTTTTTAGTTAAAAAAATTATGGTATTAATTTTTTTTGTACACAATAATAGATTTACTATCCTTTAAACACATTACACACTTTGTAGAAACTCGAATCAATTATAAATTTTGGTTATCTGACAGATTTATAGAATTAAATGATTGGTCGTCTATCTGCATGTACGTTACTCCTTAACACAAGAACTGTTAATATATTTTTATTAGACTTCACAGAAATATAGCGTTTACATCAAAGTAACGCGTGAATTTTATACAAAAGTATGATATTTTAGCATTAATATCCGAGCAAAACTTCTGAGCGAACATTCAAATATAAAAGCTTCCATAAATAGTTAACAAAATCTGTAGAGTGAAGTAACCCTCTGTTTACTAATGTTCAGGTGAAAGAATAACAAAACAGTCGATGAACCGCATACGTATAAACAGAGCTAAAAAAAATTTATGTTAATTAAACGTACGTACTAACGTGTAACTGTGAGTTATATCGTTGGATATATACAATTATTTATAATGGAAGTCGGCCATATATATCTTCTATCTGCAATTTCCCAGCTTTAGCCAGGGTCTGCCTTACATGTTGTGAATAGGTTTGGCTAATTGGTTTTACGACCGGCCGCCTGCCTGACATCAACCCTCTTTTGAGAATGTATTAATCAGTGATGTCTAACTACTCTTAGAAAGTACATATGACTCGGAAAAATCACATTGGTACTTGCTAGGATCGAACCCGCGCCCTCTTGCATGAGAGGCGGGCCTTTCAACCACTAGGCCACCACTGAGTTTCATAGATAAGTGAATCTTTAAAGAATATACTCGTAGAAACTTCAAGAAATACAAAAACATTTAGAAAAATTGAAGTTTCTTTTTAGAATATTGTGGAACGTACTGAAATTACGAATAGTAACATCAGCGATGCTGACGTCACTCTTTTTCAAATACATATATAGTTATATTGAGAGTATTGTAGTATAAATAATAATGCTTTTTATGAAGAGTATGCAAGTGTAATCAAATCTATGGAGGTACGAATATCAAATAGGTTCCCGATCTATTCATAGTTCGCCCCTTTTAATATGTAACATTAAAGCCAACTCGCGAACTAAACACACACCCCAGTTTATTTAGGGCTGTCAATAAAACAGTTTGTTTGATTTAAAATCGCAACGAGAGCAAATTTCGTTTTAGTAAATATTGGTAATGCATTCAATTGTTTGGTGTTAATTGTTCTAGTTTTTATTAATTAATTTTATTATTATGTGATTAATTATAGGCTAGGTTCAGTAGTTTTCGTTTCTTCGCTGAAATTTAAGTCAATAATATTTTTTAACTTTGTTTCGTAATACAAACTAAACTAAAGTTAAATTTTTGTATTAAATTTTAACTAAACCGACATAATCTTTACAATTTTTTTATTTATGATTATGTAAATTTTATCTTAATTACACTGTATCCTTAGTCCTTACGCAAAATTGTATTTCTAAATAACACATTGAATCTTGTTAGTTTTTCATAAAGAGATTGTCGCATATGTTAGCAACAATATACGTTAGTAACTGGTGAACTACTAAACTGTCTGTATTTAGTTTAACGATATAAATTAGTACTAAGGTTTCAACTTGATTATGTTGGTATTCACACACAGAAATTTTAGATTGTTATATTGTCTGCATTCTCATAATTAATAAATGTCGTCATTTATATTCAATTTAAAAAAAAGAACTAAACGATGATTTCTATTTAAGTAGTTTCCAGTGCGAATGAAGACACAGCATAAAAATATATAAGAATTTATTATAAAGAATATAAAATAATATTTTATAAAAATAGATTTTATCACTATACTTAGTGTATTTCAAATAAAAATTACCCTTAAATGAAAAATGTTCTCATTACTCCCAAGATATTTAGTTGGTATTTAGGAAATGATGATTAAAATATATGTAATAAAATCATTTACCATCTAACTAAACACTTATCTTGATATAATCCTTCTTATTAAAACAAATACATTACATAATACATCAATAAAACCACTCAAAATAATACAACACATATAAAACATAATATTGAAATTCATTTCATTCATTTACGAATTCATTTAAAATCACTAGACAGTTAAATGAATGCACCGAGGAGACGTCTTAAGAAAAATCTTAACAAAATTAAAATCATATCATTAGTATGAAGTGGCCGTGAGGAAAATTCATTACTGGCTATAATGAAATGATTAGCTGTCTCTTTTCATCTGATGAGATACACGGGACGGAAGATTGGATCTGAATTAAATGTTATTTGAAAGAAATGAGAGAACATTCCAGAAATTCTATCTGACTGAGAGTCGAAATGCTTTGACTGAAACGCTATTGTCTTTGTATTCTATTCATAGTAACATTTATTATTGAATTCTATTTCTTATTAGTATTATTTTTTAGTAATATTTTCCAATCAAATATTACAAAAAAGAATAATCTCGGGATATAATGAATTTATATAGCTTTACAAAAGAGCCGTAAAAATAAACAAAATATAAGTTAACTTCTGTGTTTCGAAACGCTAAAAAAAGGCTTTACTTTTCTCATTTGTAAATTTCATTGGATTCACAAACTCGATGGAATAATCTAAATTTGTTTCAAAGGAGTTTGGAAGTTTTAAACGAAGACAAACTAATTCCCTGCAAGGATTCGGAATGAGACGATTCATTTTCCATCCGAACTTCAAACCATTCAACGCCCCCTCATTATTCATAATGTCAAATCATACAGAAAAGTGTAAAATACCGTACATTATGCACAACCACGGAGTCAAGTCGAGAGGTGGGCTTAATTCAACGGTTTAACACTTACACCGACAAAAGTACCCCATTCGTTAATTTTCTTCCATTAAATGGCTTTGTTTTTATTTATCATCTCATCATCGTGCAAAGCTTTTGCTTTCTGCCAAAAATTATATTCCAAACTATAAATATCTGCTTCGTCCGCAGAAATATTTGAGCTCACAAAGGGGAAATTCGATTCTTAAATGCGCTTTGAAATTTTTAAAGCTTATGCTGAGTGATGTATCTGTAAGATATCTTGCCCGTCAATCTGAAACTCCGTATCACTTTGACTGGAATACTTTGAATTTTTAATTTTCAATTTTGAATTGGGAGTTTCCATTCGGAATTCCTGTGAAGTGTTTCAAACTAAATTACGGAAGTTTGAGGTTCGGTTTGTGGAGTAAAGGATTATAATGGAAATATACTCGGCCTTTTATATTCTATTATATAACCTATAGTATATATTACATGATAGCTTTTTTGAGGCAAATGTAGTATCGACTTTGTTTTACGACAAAAAGTAGTTTTTCAATTGAATATTCTTTTATTAACATTTAAGTTAACATTAATTATTTCGAGACTTTCGATCCCAACAATAACATTATCTATGCATTGAAAGATCTATTCCATTTAAATGTTATTACGAGCTGAGTTTGTAATTCAAAATCATTAGACCAACGGAATTAAGAGGCTTTCTCAAGGAAGGATTCCTCGTAAGGAATTCAACAAAGAGGTCCATCGGGTATTTAGCTTCAATTTAGAGATTCTTCATTGTAATTACAATAACGGAATAACTTACTTCGAATTACGTGATTAAATTGTTGTCTCCCAAAAAATTTCATCCGGTAATATTTTAAATCAATCGACACAGAGACTCGTTTTACTTAGTTTTGGTTTCTTAATTTCAAAACTTTCGCCCTACAGAACTCTACACACTAAGTATTTCAAAGTTGAATGAAATTTCAGTCTTCAAGACTTCAATCAAATCTTAGACATGAGTAATTAGTAATTACATATAAAATAGAAAAACAACAGCAACTTTTAAATTTTTATGAAGACATTTTTCACAACACTTTTTTTCTTGGAAAACGGAAAATATGTATGTTATGGTAGGTCGTGGCGGCCCAGAGGTTAAAGGCTCGCCTCTCGTGCATGAGGGCGCGGGTTCGAAATCTAGCAAGTACCAATATGATTTTTCCAAGTGATATGTACTTCTATGATTATTTATAGACGCCATGAGAGGTGGCGAAAGAAAATAATGTGATTAACCTTGGAATTTAATTTCAAATTATACATATTATATTTGAAATCGCCAATCCGCTTTGAAGAACCGTTGTGATTAATGCTCTAACTTCCACATGTGAGAAGAGGCCTTTTCTCAGCAGTAGGCACTAATAGGCTGATGACAAATGAGATGTTATAACGTTGTCAACTCAATTTCAATTTAATCTAATTAGAATGCAATACATCTAAATTAATATTAACCCACTAATTAGGACTAATTCAATGACATAACACAATACATCTATTAATACTTACACTAGCTTCAGAGCTAAAGCAATTAGTAATCTCTTTGTATATAGAACATTCAATTTAAACTCCGTGCAGCGTAAACAGAAATGTTCATACAAATTAGTATCAAACGTTAGTTGGTACGATGAGCGTTAATGTTCGTTCATGTATGAATAGCAAATCCATTCGCATATCCGTCAAAGGGATTGGTTTAGTCTAAAAACCACATAAATCTCGAGCGTAGGTCTGCCACCTTTCCTCACGTACGAGGTTTGACTGAGAGCCTTCAACGTAACCAAGCCTCACTTTGATAGATGCCACGCATATAAATTGGATACGACTTTGAAACCTCGAACAACAGTTCCGTAGACGCCAGCCAGTGCATATTATTGTTGTGGTCTTGTTTGAGCTTTGTTCTGAAATGGTTTTTGTTTATCGGTTTAATTAACTTTCCTTTTTCAGATCTATTGCAATAGAAGTCTGTTTTTTTAAATCATTCTTTTATTTACCATCAAGATTTTTTTCCTGATCTTATATCAATAATAATAAAAATATAATTTACTCTTTAATTCTATATTTATTATACACATTAAACTATATTATTTTAAAACAAACTTTATGTCAAGTATTTATTTTAAAAACCTTTGAATTACAAAACAATTTGAATAATAAAGTAATAAAAATAAAAACTCAGCTACTTTAGGCGAACAGTTAAGATATATTTGACTTTCTGAACTCGAATGTAAGTACTGAGATGAAAACGAAGAATAAGGAAGTAGCACTAAAGTAAGTACTTGTTTCAGTTCTGACAATGAGCGAGGCTGGCTTCAGAGGTGGGAGGCGGATCCCCACACCCTTCCCTCCACCCAAGGACCTGCATCAGAACAGGTAAGGTGGGGCAATGGATGGAAATCGGTCTATCCTCAAAACAATCTCGCAATAGTTTCTAAATCTGCACATGTTTCTCATAGTATTATGCTCCTAATTTACAGCTAAATATTCTGGGTTAATCAATTAAGCGTAATAATAAAATTTCCCATCCAAAGACCGATATGTTTGGTTCTTTAACAACGACGTATTATAATTTATCCAATATTATGTAAGCGATACTCTTGAAACTTGAGAAATACCAACCCTTTACTGAGCACACGTGTCCACTGCATAGCACATTTACTTAGATTTCATTCACTTCAATAATAAAAGTATAATTTAATCGTATGTAATAAAAACTAAATATAAAAATATCTACTGTTTATTCACAATATACTTATAATATGTTATGTGATAAGATTTTAAATAAACCTTCGAAAGACAAGCGTGAAAATGCAACGGAATTTATCATACATTTCAGATTCACAAAAGACATTATACGTACATATATTTATATTTACAATAGACTAAAAAACAAAGTCCTTATCACGATATCTTTACTACGATTCCCAAAATTCGTTTTCCTATCCAAATTATATATAAGTAAATTTGAATTTTAAAGAACTTACTATTACAAAATTATCGAGTTTGATTGTATCTGTGGTATCGTTAAAACTTCTTGGTCGTTTCAATTCAAATTGCTTCGACATTTGAATCTTTTGAATCTTTATGTTCGAGTACTTTTGTAAGAAATTAAAGTTTGCAAAACGATCGAGCCAAAGAGAATAAAGATATATTTATTCTACCCCGGCCCCTAGGCTGTGGTAGAATAATATCCCTACTATATTCATTCACTTTATTTAACAACATAAATATATACTCCTAAAATAAGCGATGAATTAACCGTAAATTCAGGAAGTGTGTTACAATGGAACTTGTTTAAATGTAATCTTAAAATACAAGTCAATACTTTAAACAATAAATTCAAACAAATAACAGTATAAAACAATAAAATTATTAACAATAATGACTTAGAATATCTTACTTAGTTACTAAACTTTTTTGTAAGAAGCCTTTAGAAAGAAGTACGGGATTTACAGAAGCGAACATAAAAATTAAAAGACAAAAGTAACTATTGAACATACTAAAAACTCAATTTCTTTATTTGAGATCCCGGATACAATCAGAAATATTACATGACATCCAAAACAAATAAATGTAAACATTAATAAAAAAGGTTTTAATTAAATTAATTGAAATGTCACCCTCAATTAAAGTTTAATAATCTGTGCGAATCCACTCCAAACATACCCTAATAATTATTAATGACAGCTCATGTGTCACCTGACAGATGACAGACGTCAAAAATGTATCGATGACGTTTCAGTGTATCCAATTAAAAATTAATCACGTCAAACCGCGATTCAAAAAAAGGCGAGTGTCTCATCTGCAAATGACTAGTGACTAGTGAACAATAATTATAGGTAATGTAAACCGATGTGTGTTGTTTTCGATTGGCGTGACGTGAATGAGGATCCATATTGATTAGTTAGGGTTGCATCATTTTAAAAGGAGTTTACTATACTTTAGACTTCTATGTTTATATCGTAGCTTTTGTGTAGAAAGCCACGTCTGTTTTCGATGTTTTCAAAAACATGAATACTCACTTTTTTTCTTTTTCTCTTATAAAATCGGCGTCTAGTAATATTTGAGTTAATATTATTTAAACTGGTTTGATTTGTGTTTTGTGGAAACTGAAAAATATAATAAATATGCTCTATAATCTAATAAAAAAAATATTTTACGTTCATGTTTCTTTTAATGATTATGCTAAGTTTTATTACATATTATTAATTTTAAATATCTATTGTGATCTTCATGGTATGTACATGCCAACCCTACTATTAGTACATGCTGAGAGAAATTATGATACAAAGGTGCAGTCTGGGATTCACCGTCTGCGAATTCAGAAATAAAACCTCTTTGTATATTTGATATGAGAGTTACAATTTGCGAAATTGATTCTTGAATTTAAATTCACATTGATAGCGTACTTAATTAGATTATGGAATGATATTAATAGCAGCTTTTATGAAGGAAACGAATCGTCTAATTTAATGAAATGAAGTTTATAATTCATTTGATATATGGAAAGATTAAAAAAAAATTACGTACATGTAAATTTTTGGTTAAAATAGATGTCTTTTTATATGTAGTTATTTAAGTTAAGTTAGTTTTAAAGTCATAATATTGTTGGCTACGGATTTCTTTACAATTACCAACCTTATATCCTTTCTTCCCGCCTGAAGGTACATAGCTGTACAGTTATTAAGTAAAATCTTACAAGTGCTGGATAATGTTACGTTGAATTCCACGGCATTGATTGCAAGTGAAGCCTGATGCTCACGAACTTACTTTGATAGTTTGTTTTTTCCTATTTTATCAACTTGAACGACTAAACTACTTATTAGTTCGATTTTTTAAAAGAATTTATCGATAATCACATTGCTACATGCTATGAAAGATCCAGAGGTGTATTGCAGAAAATTAAGAAATCGATAGCGGTAGGTGATAAATAATAAGACCAACTGACAGACATTCACATATAGTCTGCCCGTGATCACGGTTGCTGAAAAGTAACCGAAACGTCGGAAGTATAAAGTTTACAAATATAAAGTCGCTTAGTATATCCGAAAAATATTGTCATCAGCCTATCAGAGCCCACTGCCGAGCAAAAGCCTTTTTCTCACATGAAGAAAGTTTGAGCATTAATCACCACGCTTGATCAAGACGGGTTGGTGATTTCAAACTTATAATTGTGAAACTATAAGTCCAGGTTTCCTCACGTTATTTTCGTTCACCGTATGTCAGTGGTGTCTAAATACTCTTAGAAAGCACATATGACTCGGAAAAATTACATTGGTACTTGTCAGGATCGAACCCGCGCCCTCGTGCACGAGAGGCGGATCCTTTTAACCACTAGGCCACCACTGACTTTAAAAAAAATATATTAGACCACCGAAAATTTTAGTTTTATTTATATGAAATATCGTTCATCTTCCATACTAATATCTTTGTTGATAAATCGACAATAATTTTTGCGCTACAAACATACAAAATAAATAATTCATAACTGTGTTTCGTAAATATAATGTTTAATGCTTTAATCGAACTCGTCGGAGGGTCGCGTCATAGCGCTAACCTTTCATTATCATGATCGCATTCAAATACTATATCATCTTAAAACGACGTATTCACTGATAATGAAGATGATAACTGGCGGTGTTGATTGTTTGTGGGTGGGCTTTAATATATGTATAACTTAATATACGATCACCAATATGTAGGACATCATATTGATGAATGAATGATGTAATTATGATTATTTGATGTCGATAATATTTTGTACGTAGTCTTTAAGTATTATTTTTGTACTATATATAAATGTATATCTTAGTGTTCAAAATTATATATATCTAAACTTCATTTTTTTTACTGAAAGTGGTTTATTAATGATAATATGACATGTGTAATATTTTATTTATTTATTTCAAATTTGGTGAAGATCATTGAAGTAATATTTAAAGTAATTCAAGGCTTAAAGGTCATTACGGTTAAAAAATTCAATGGTTATAATTATATATAGAATAAGCTTCTAATCGAATGAATTATGTCGACATGTTGTTATTTTTCAATTTCATACATAAGATATAAACTAGACTACTTTAATTTTTCTCTAAATTGTACATACATTTTAACTGAACTATTTCTTACTAGGAAATTATAAAATAATCTTTAAGTATAAAAACCCTTTTCAAGAGACAAATTAGGACGGGCGAGAGGTAGTGGTTAAAATGTAATCTTTAAATTTTGTAAAACATATAGGTATAGTCTAAAATTTTATATATTAATTATTTATATATTCATTTAAAATTTTATCCATAAATAAACAAGTTGATTTAAAATAGAAAAAGAAGTAAAAGTTATGAAGTAAAAGTTACTCCAAGAAAAATATTTTCAAAACTAAAATGTAATTTTCTTAAGTTGTAATTTAAGAAAATTACATTTGTAACTTTTAAAGTTTTTCATTTAAATAATAAAACACTCCGCTGAGTTTTTCTAGGGCATTTAATTAGTTCGTGATTTACTACGTGCTTGGATATTAAAAATTAGTTGCAGAAAAAAAACCTGAGAATTCTTATTAAAATGTATAACTTATGTTCTCTTGGTATGAAGAAAATATGTTCATTATTAAATTCAGTGAATTTATTTCTCTTGCTAACAATAAGAATGTCTTCGTTTTATTTTATTTAAACAAAAAGTACATACATTTTAATGACTAAGAGAGTTTTCTTTCTGACTTTCAACCCAGGCAATAATTACACATATAAAGTAATCAACTAAAGTCCCCTTTATTAAACATGTTTTCATCGTAAATTTAATAAAGTTCATATCTATCGTGACGAAATTAATTACATCAAAGGCTCTTGAAAGTCCAATACAAATTTTGAAAGCGTTTTTCATTTAAAAGTATTGAGAGTAAATATTTAAATGCCTTCAATATTAATGCACCTCATATGAGCCGAGTTCCGATGACAGTGTTTTATAAACACACGTGTTGTGTATGGTACAAGTCATGAGAGGCGCGTTTTGTATACATAGAATAATGAGGAATTAGATTAAGAAACTTCTTCGTGAACAAACAATAAGAACTAATTTATATTCGTAGTGAACTGATTTAGAAATATACATTTTCTCAATAAACTTGTTTTTTACTTTTAGTAATTAATTTTTTTAAAGCTTTAAATTATTTTCTTTAATTATTGTAATACCACGTAATAGAAGTAATATTTATTCGTAATTCCAAACTCTACATCAAATTAAGCTAACTTTATAAGAAATAATCACAATATACAGACAAAATTTTTTGTGAACAAATTAATTGTAATCGCCGCACAAAATATACATACAAGTTATTAAACGTTTCGTGATAAATAAATTTATAAAAAAATTTGAAAAGTTTCAGCAGCCCTTATGTTAATAGTGTTATAATTAAAAAAGCTATTATTATATAAATTCAATACAAAAACAAACGTCTCTAATTTTCATGTTTTAAACAGCTTTATTATTTTGTTTAGTATAAGAGTTAATTTAAAAAGAGAGTGTAGAGTACAACGCATACAACATTTTGTATATATATATATATATATATATATATATATATATATATATATATATATAATGCACTAATATATATATATAATACAATATATATATATATATGTTTTACAAAATTTAGAGATTACATCCTTGCAGCCAACATTTCGTCACTTGGACCAAATCTTACATAGAAGATAAAAAGCGAACAGAAAAATCTCGTTCGTTTTTGGTATTAATAATGTGTGAACTCCCGAAATACACGCGTTATAGTTTTTATTGAAGCATTCTGGGATTTGTTTGTAAGAAAACGTTCCCCTTATCTTTGTAACGTGGTACATTAATTTCTTCAAAGATTGTATTATTGTACAAGTTAGAATTATTGTTTTTATAGAATTATACGAAACAGAAATAAATAATAGTTATTATTGTTTTCAAACAACTAAGGAAAGTGGGTGTAAAAAGTAACTTTTTCTTTGACTAACGTTAAGTATTCGTAACTTTAATGAAGTATTTGTATATTTTATAATAATTTCTATACAATAAATATTTTTCGATTATATTTCTATTAAGTTATAATTCAATTTTATGTAAACTGGGAAATGTATAAATTTTATATGTACTTCTTAGGAATATTAATTTGGTTAACTTTTTTTCGACATTTGGGCAATATATTTATTAAACGAGTTTTAAATAAATTTATTTCTTTGAGTAATATTCAGTAATATTTACAGGAAAAACAGTATTTTTAATGTTATTTATCAGATTTCTAATTAAAAGAAGAATAAAAAATGTATACTTGTAGCTAGTATAATAAATTGCTACACAGTGGGAAAAGATTTCTCCGTTGATCCTACTTACGTAAGAAGAGAAGTAGGATTTCTTGTTTTCTTTAAACAATTTGTTATTTTTTGTTATAATCTCACAAACTACTATCAAGGATTCTAAGAGATTTACAAAAATCTTATTTCTACCATCCAAAATTGATTGAATATAAAAAAAAATTGAGATTTGAAAGATATAACGTTTTATGAAAAAAACACCGTGGCCCGAGTTGAATAGATTTTAACAAAATAAGAATGAATTTTACCACTTTAAATTATATTGTAGGAACAACATGAATCGAAAATCTTCAGATAACTCATTGTTTCCAACGTATAAATAAACATATATTCAATTTAATCATCATTGTTTTTGGTCAAGAACATATTAATATTACTAAAATATGCTGAATCATTACAAACATGAAAACGCTGAGCCATAAAAAATACGACAAAGGGTTGGGATTCTATTATTCGTCATTAAAGTAATCAAGATGAGATACTTAGCATTTCAAAGAATTCCCGGTTCATTGAATGACCCCTACAGTGAGCGAGTACAGTATCGCTCTTTTGAAATGCTTTGGGGGACCCTAGAGTACCATCGAGGGACCCCAGACTTAGATATATTAAAAATGACACCGTCATTTACGACTATGTTCATAATAATATAGTAAAAATATCATACATAATTTATTTTGAATATAATAAGTAAATCCTTTTTACATCACTGCTATTGTTCTATTTGAAATTCTTACAATTATTACATTCTCTCCTATATATCTAAGTTTAATTCTAACATTATTCAATCGTATCAAAGCTAGTACACACTATTAATAGCGGGTCGTATCCAGAATTGTAAAGGCCTGTCTTTAATCCAGCACTAACCATTGAGGCGACAGCACTTCGGACAATGCGCGGAACAACGATATAATAAGAATGAAACTTCAAGACAACTGATTGAAAGCAACGTTTAATTATCTCGTATTTGACATTTGTTTCGCAACAAACAATGGATGTTTTAAT
The DNA here is from genome assembly GCA_916720795.1 of Danaus chrysippus. NCBI lineage: Eukaryota > Metazoa > Arthropoda > Insecta > Lepidoptera > Nymphalidae > Danaus > Danaus chrysippus. The sequence goes on along the minus strand of CAKASE010000077.1, from coordinate 2,700,649 downwards.
TAATATAAATTCACTCTCTAATTATAGTACTTTTTGTGTTTAATTCTTTTAGTCTGGAGTCGCTTACCCGCTTAAGTAATTCAGATTTTCATCTCTTTTCACTACTAATTTGTATCAGACGAAATCATTAATTCGCTTATTTTAAACAAGAGATCTTTTTCTATCAATGTATTAGAAACTAATTCTTGCTTGTGACTTTGTTTGTGAACATCGTAATTTTGCTTAGAGAGAAATAATTGAATGTATAAACTTAGTAACCAAATGGAAGGTGCATATATTGTTCACGTGCTTTTGGTCTAAAGTACGTCTATTATGTTCGTGTTCCCACAGAAACTGCACGGAGTTTGGTAATAAATTGTAGTCTAAATGTATGCAAGTGGATGTTTCAGATGCATAGTAGCTCTCAAATGGTTCGAAAGATTTTGGTGCGGTTTTTTTCATTTGCCAGCCAGTATCTTTGTGTTGTTTTTTAGCTAGGTTTGATTAGTATCTGGACAGCAGTGCATGTGTGTCAGATTTTTCCATGAAGATGACATTATTGGAGTATGATTACTTAGTCAAGTGCATTACGTGTGGCAAAAGGTATAACATTATTTTAATATACAAAATTTTAATTCCACATTCGCAATTAAAGTATTTTGTGCGGATACTTATAAATTATTTTAAATAAATCAGTTAGTTTATATACATACAAATTGTAGCGTTTTTTGTTTTACATCTCATAAGCTGAAAGACACCGGGATTGGGTGAATACATGGAAAGTTTCCAAACTATGTAGAAATCGTAAAGAAATCTTTTCTTTGGTGATTTCATATTTATGAAATTTATGTGTGTGATCTATGGGCAAGAATTACAGCTTAATAATTAAGAGATAATAATATTGTATATATGTGAATATAATATATGGATATTCGAAAGTATGCATTCTTGAATATATTAGGTATATAGAACTTTAATTATTACATAATCGTCAATATGAAGGGTGTATAGCATAATATACTTTAAAAATAAAGATCATAAACTAGGCTTAATTACATGTTATTATAATATCATACTTGATAAACTTCTAAATTTACATCTCCTCTTCTTGATTACGGTGTCTTATAGTAACCGACGTCGGGAGTATGTAGTTTTTTTACAAAAATAAAGCACGATTAGTATATATGAAAAATTTGAGTTTCATTTTAAAGTATTATTATAATAATCTTCATCTACCGTCATCGTCAGGATGGCCGAGCGGTCTAAGGCGCTGCGTTCAGGTCGCAGTCCACTTCTGTGGGCGTGGGTTCGAATCCCACTTCTGACATACTTTTTTACTTGAAAAATCATAAATTACTTTTAAAAATATCCATAACTGATTCTCCTGGATTAGTAATAGTTCATTAGCATTACATTTTTATATAGTAATTATTTTTTAATTGTTATAAAAAAATCTCTATAATAGATTTTCATTCATTTAATTTTCATTGCATTTTTATATATTAAATATTTTGTTAGTAGTGTAGGTTGTAGTTCATACTTATAGTTTTTATTACCGAGTAAAGCATACCGCTTAAGAAATATAAAGGGCGTTTTGTATAGCGATAAAATTTTTAATTAATTACTTAAGATAAGAAGCGGGTCGTTCGATAAGACATGTGTCAATTTTTGTTACTCGACAGCTTTATTTCGTTTTTCTTGAGAAATGTTTGAAATGTAATAACTAATTTCATAAATTTATATATATTATTTGTTAAATTAACGCGATTTCCTTTACGTTGTGATATATATATTAACAAAGTTTTTGTCTTGCTAAAATACACACTAACAGTAATCATTGTTTTTCATAATTTTATTACTTTAATAATAATTAATAAAGATATCGCTGTTTTTTTTTTAAACAATACTAAAGTGTATGGAAAATGTTTTGATTGTAATTAATTAAAATCAATTCCAGAAGTTCTTTCGTGATGCTTACCACATAAATTTATGTGTAGGTATTGAAACAACTTACGTAGCGTTTAGTTTTATGTTTGATAACGTATGTTAATAGTACATTATGCTTTTTTATGAATATAAAACAGTAAACTTTCCGTATCGTGTGACAGTCCAAACAAGTGGTAAGTGCATTGTAGATCTTTATCATTTTATTTATATAAGTACATACATAGATCCCGCTGAATATTCAAAAACAAAGATAATTAAGTGTATTTAATTTTTATTCTTATTAAGATAACGTATAAAGAAGAAAAATATAACTAATGCAAAAATTTATTTAAACTATTATATAATTTTGTGTTACTTAGTTGATAGTTCGGACGATATTCTGAATTAAGATTACCAAAGTTTTCTATTTAAAAAAGTAAGATTAAGTACTTTGATAGCTTATAATAATGGCTAAATAATGATCGATATTCGACACTATTGATAACAATTTTTAATATATATTTTTTTGACATTCAAGAATCTTTTAAGACGCACATTGAAAATCATAGTCTGTTAAAATCAACCATGCTGAATAAAAATAAACTCTTATGCATTTTTGTAAAAAAACATAAATATACATTTATGTTATACACTTTCTTATACAGGGTGACTGGTGAATTACTATCAATATTTAAGGAGAATACTCGGTACATGATTCTCATTCGAATTATGTAAAAAAATAGGTACTTAATTTTTGAGAAAATTTCCGTATAAATAAATAAAGTGTGGACACGTTCCAAGTGTGGACGTGTGCGGCGGCGTGCTGATACAACACTGCGCCGCCGCACGCGTGTTTGTGTGTGTATACCTAATCTGTAGGGTGTTCACACGATGCGTAATTAATTACATAACTTTTGGTTAACTTTACTTAGAAGTTTATTAATATTTATGTTATATTAATTTTTATTTTGTCATATATGATCGTCAAATATGATCGTCAAATATCCTCAAGTATCGATAGTAATTCACTAGTCACCCTGTATACACTTTCTCTGATTACCACCTTTGATTAAAAAATTACATGTACACCAGTCTCAGCGAATCTTTTAAAAAGTTATAATAAAACTCATATTTCTACGTGCAATTAATTTGGAATGTCGAATACACAGCTTTGTTCACAAGTATTATTTGTCAGGCTCGTTACAATGTAAGAGGGATACAGGAAACAGGTTTTCTGTCAATTTCCTGGTGTTTCCTCTGAAAGCGACACAACCTCCTATCAGATACCCACGATTTATATGAACAAAGTTATTTATAATATAAAATTAAATGTTAAATATTTTAATGATCGCTTGAAAGGGACTTTTTTTAGCGAAAATGAAACTATATTTTTCGGATACTACGTGTTTTTTATTATTTTGTATCTATGTATATAATCCGGGTATTTCGGTTGCTTTACAGTCTTCTTCTTCCTGGCAATTTCCCAGCTTTAGCCAGGGTCTGCCCGTTTGTTTTTCGGTTGCTTTAAAGTACACAACTGTAATCACGGAAAGACGAGATGAAAGTTTGTTTAGTTCATTACCAAATAGATATATAGATATATATTTAAATATATGTACTATTTTATTTGCATGTTTGCATGAATAAAATTAGACTATGCTTAAGCTCGGTAAAAAAAAGTCTCCAAATTGAGTGAATATTATATAAATCTTCTATATATATAAAAATGGATTGCTGTTCCTTAGTCTCGCTAAAACTCGAGAACGGCTGAACCGATTTGGCTAATTTTAGTCTTGAAATACTCCTGGAAGTCCAGGGAAGGTTTAAAAGGTGAGAAAAATTTGAATAATTGCCGGGAAAACCCTAAAAACAGCCCTTTTCTATTTCCCATACAAACGGTTTTTTGACATTAGACTTGACAACTAATATGTCAATCATTCCGTTCGATTGAAACAGTAGAAATGTAATAAATACCAATACCGGGTTATTGAAGACGGAATAGAGTTCGCCTGGTCAGCTATGCCTACATATATTACTCTTGACCAAACTAACGCGGACGAAGTCGCGGGCAAAAACTAGTATAAAATACTTTTTTCGTTTCTATTCTTTTAATAGCTTTCTTGGAAATGCATTTAATTTGAGGGCACTATTTGATTTCCTTACGTTATTTTCTATTTACAAGTTATTTTTTTGTTCCAAATAAAGCAGATCTCAAATGATGCAGATTAAGTGATACTTTATTAATGGCATCAAAATCCTTACATTAGGGAATTACAATATCTCCAATGTAATCAACACTCGTATCAAATTTATTAATATTACTTATATACTTAATATACTAAAACTATTTATATATACAAAGCAACTAAAACGTACATGACAACCGTAGGTCAAAGAGTCTCTGTGAAGTAAAAACTGGTCTTTGAAAATTTTGTGAGTGATTTATTATGTCAATCATCAGCCTATCAGAGCCCACTGCTGAGCAAAGGCCTCTTCTCACATAGAGAAGGTTTGAGCATTAATCACCACGCTCGCTCAAGAGGGGTTGGTGATTTCAAACTTATAATTGTGTAACTATAAGTCCAGGTTACCTCACCATGTTTTCCTTCACCGTTGATTTATTACGTGTATTCAGGTATCTGGAAACAGTTCGTTTGTGTGTTATGATGTTACAATGTATTCCTGTTAAAATTCTCTTTTGATGAAGTCAATTAAGTTTTATTATAACACATTTCCGTTCCATCAATTTGTTTTCTCTTTTGAAATCAGCTATATTTTTTTCTATTATAATTTGACTTATTATGATATTTGGATATTCTTCTAATATATATTTTGTTTTAAATATGTCTGCTGGAAAAAATTTTATACGTAATTCCTGATAACACGAAGAAAAGATAGAAGTAAGTTATATTTTTAATTCTTTCGTACAGACGACTTCAATAACTTAATCATACTATTATATTATTCTTGAATATGTACCTATACTAAAGTTTGAGGATAATGTTCATAGATATTCATAGTTGTTCATAGTTATTCATATTTGTTCATAGTTGTTCATAGTGTTTAGTACTATTTCTGTAATAATAAACCAACCTCAACATTTCTGCACTATATCTGTAACAAATGCGTTATTGTGACAACACTAACTGTGTTTCCTTTGATCCGCCATGTGGTTCCGGCCACGTGCCGTTGAGCTGGTCAGTTATGACTTCTGAGTACGTTTACAATGAACTAAACGAAAATAATATACATGCGATTTTAACCCTTATTACTATAGTAATAGCAGTCAGAATGCTTTGAAAAATTTCTTATGTTCCAACTCCATTTGATGACTATTCTAAATTCTTACACAGAGGAACTTGTAATAAATATTCAACCGAATATAACACCTATCATATTAAAATAAGTGCTAAAATTCTTTGTTAGGTTTTGTTGTTGGGGTTATTGTTCCCTTTTTCTGTACTGTATGATTTATAAGTTAAAATGTTCAAGGTCTTGAATCGTTTGTAAATAAAAGAGATGCAAAGAAACGACCAACTGAGAATGTACTTTAATGTGTTTAAATAGAGTATATATTCGCATGTGTTTTATAGATAATATGCAGAGTGCTTAAGTATCAATGGGCTGTAACTAACAAGTGTCGGAAAGACTCAAATATAGTACTGCTTCATATTAAATATTAATAATTATTAAATTAAAAAAGTCATAATATTGACTAAAAACTAAACTAATTTCCTATTTACATTATAAAAGGATATATAATGTCTTTAAATATAGGTATGTTAAAAAGCAGGTCAAAGTTTTTTTTAATTATTTATTATTTTTAAAAAGTTTTCATATCACATTTCATGATTGTCATAAAATATAAATTAACTTTTATTTTCATACGTCATGTGCCAGGTTTAAAACTGTTGATTTCATTGGAATGAAGATATTATCTGGATTTAAATAACTCGCAGTACAGATCAAAGATAAAGGAAGCTGTCAATAAGACTCCATTTATAAACATCGCGAAATGCTTCAAACGTCCGTTACACAGAATTTATTGCAATATTAATTATTATACAATATAATTATTATTTTACGACGCGTTAAACTTATTCTTTACCTCTACAATATTAAAAATGATTTTGGAAAATCGTTGAGATCAACACTGGCAAACAACGATAGAAAATAGAGAAAAGAAAAATGGCGGCCCCAAAATTTAGGGGTCTTAATCGGTGTGCAGTGTATGATAATAATGGTCTAGGGTAAGCTATTCTATTGGGGGACGGTCATTTGATCGCGGTTTGCGAATGATAAGCCACCAAAATTGCGCCATTGTCTATGAAATGACGATGGATGCTTGCGTTGGCAACTTTTTGCTAGTTAAACGTCAATAAAATACTGTGATATCGGGTTAAACTAATTTATGGTATCTATTAATTTTATAATAACTAACTTTTTGAAGAAGAAAAGTAATAAATACTAATAGGTATTTCTTGTAGTTTATAATTCATTGAATATTTCTATGAGATTCATCATTTTAATTATTTTGAAATTAATATAGATACCTAATACATACTTTTATTTCATTCAACGGCCGATATTTAAAATTCACACTGCTAGCGCCATCTATTGATGAGAAATAATATGTTTGTGCGGACTATGTTTCATTCAAATGAGAAAACGTGATGCTAGATGGCGCTGTAGGTTCGTAGTTTTACTTTAACTTTGAATTCCAGGTGGCGTTACTAGACCTACGTCTAATTCCAGGACATAATTATAATTTATGCAGAAACCTACTTTTATTATTGTTATGAAGTTTAGTGTGATTGAAACTGATTTTGGTTCCTAGGATGTAAAAATAAATGCTTCATTTTCAAATCATAAGAGTCACGTCAGCACGCTGGCTTTGACTGTTGAGCCGATTTTCTTTTACTTTATCCATCATGGGTAACCGTTTATAATGCGACATGCTAAATATATGTATATATAGACAAAAACTGTACAGGAACCAAATAACAATATTACTGAATCATTAAACTTGATGGATGCAACTAATTGGATCACCGATATTAGATATCTATCCAAAATATTACTCCGGTAATACTTAGCCCATTAAATTGCAAAACTTCATCTATTACATGGAAGGTATAGCTGCAGGATAATAAATCACTTCACAATAATGTCTATTGCATTGAATTCCTGAATACCTGATGTTCAGATAGTCTTCATAGAGTAATAATAGGAATTACACTAATTTATAGTGATTACGTGTTATGTGAACACATTCCACGTGTCAAGCGGATAAAAAGTTGAAAAATTGTTGATAACTAATGAGCTATAAAATAGTGGTCTTAAAGAGCGTCATGGCGTATATTATCAATTTATTTTATTATATTCAAAGTTTTTATGTTCGTAAATACAGCCGTTACAAGAGTGTGAAATAATATGTAGTCTTTATCTACCACTACTTGCATATAATACATAATTTGTAAATTTCTTGTCTACCAAGATTTTTATAGGTGTGCAAAAAATACTTACTAGTTACGTACGTACGTACTTTTGTATTTGGTCTGAATTGTAATATGTGCGTTTTTTTAAAATTGGTTCAAAAAAATAAATAAATAGAAAAACAAAATAAATTCATTAATTAATATCTGAAGTAATATATAAAATAATTGAGACATATACATACAATCTAAAATACAAACCTTTTGCTGGTTTAAAACTAACAGCTGTTCTGAACGGATGACATTATTAAAAAAGGTTTGACGACAAAACTCACTCACTCCCTCCCATATCGTGTAAGCAACTATTTAAATAAGACGACATTACAACAACATTAGACTTTCACATTAGACCAATAAAAAATACTCTTAATTTCATATATATATATATATATATATATATATATATATATATATATATATATATATATATATATAATTCTAAAAGTATTAAGATAAAATACCGATATAACTTTATTAACGATATTTAGAAGATACTCAATAAACATCTGAAGTCAGGTAATCTTAGCTATTATATTGGGTATTGGATTGCTCCTGCAGTACATAAATTGTGTATTGTTCTGTGGAGCGTGATACAAGACGTAATCGATATGGTCAGTAATGCCTTTGTGCCAATAATACACTAAAGGTATAGCGAAGACCATTATTTTATGATCTAAATATTTCTCAGTTCATTCTGGACCTATATTCTTATGTGATAATGAAATTATCTAGACTAGATGGTGTATTGTTAATTTAAACATTTGCATGTTATTAATCGAATGTAATTCCTACTAATATTATAAATGCGAAAGTAACTCTGTCCGTCTGTCTGTCTGTTACGCTTTCACGCCTAAACCACTGAACTGATTTTAATGAAATTTAATACAGTGATAGAGTTGACCTTGAGAAAGAACATAGGATAGTTTTTATCCCAGCGTTTTGAAAGGTTCTCTTGGAAACGCGATATAACCGAACTTCACGCGGGTGAAGTTGCGAGCGGAAAGCTAGTATTTAAATATTGTCAGATTGTTTACGCTTTTCGTAGTGGTGTTTATTTCATTTCAATATTTTTCTCTTAGTTGATCTGTTAATCATATTTGTTGTGATTTAAATGCATTACATAAGTATTTTCTAAATACTTCTAGAATTCTTTCTGACTTTTATAACCATCATACACAACTCTAGTTGTAAAATATTTACTTCATCACAAGAATAGTTGTAAACAAGATCTCACAGCGTGGGATGTAATTCAATTAGTAGAAACAGAATGACGAACAATAATTACTCAGAAGGTTTATAACTCAGAACCATCATCCCTATAACATTTACAATTGACACTTCAAGGACGCCTAACTGTAATTTACACCCTCCACTATATAAATAACTACGGGGCCATCTGTCAAAATATTTCCATACAAAACCAACGTCTCTCAAATTTTGATATTTTAAGTTTAAGAAATTATGATGCAGGGATAATCTCTATGAAATAAGGAAATTTTAACGAATTTGGAAATGTTACATTTTTGTAAAAAGCTGGCATAGTTAAAGGTTTTGTTCATTAATGTATTAATTGTAAATATTTTTAAATATATTTTATATTTGTTAATTAAGTTAACAAACATAAAATCTCGTTGAGAATAAAGATGAACACGTTTATTTATAAATCAAGCAAAGTCATGGACAAAAGCTAGTGTTATACTTAATGCGATGCCTCTCCTTATAATGTATATACAATCCACTTGTTTACTGTATTGTAATACTATATATATTTAATATTTATATGTAATAATTTTATTATCTTTTCTTAAAACCATTTTAAATGCCCTATAATTAGAACAATTAAATACCAATAACTGTCAAATTTTGAACAAATAAAAATACTTCGATATTACGAAGGTATTTTTTTCTATCATACTCATATTCTGAAACAGTTACAGAAACTTGAACACGGATGTAGTATTATGAATTGGTCTGTATTACGAAAAAGAAATCACAAGTCCTTAAAAATATACGTGCTTAGACAATAACAAGGTATGTACTGAAGCCATTGTTTGCAAGAAATATCATAGGACATTGTAATAAGTAAAAGAAACCTAAGTTTTTCGATAAGTATTACACGTTTTTTATTATTTTATATCTATATAATCGTGATCACGACAGTCAAGATGGACGTACCTATTGTTAATTGTCATGTATCGCCAACGATTTCTCAATTTTCTAGCGTATTGATCTGGTTATACGCAGATTGCCCATATTGTGTGTTGAGGTTTTGACGTGTGGTCACGCGTATATAAATAGCGTGGAATTCGAAAATCTAAACTTCATTTAAATGTGTACACACGAATATATTGCATATTATTATAATGATTATTATATAAAGTGAAACACTGTATAAACTATTTCTCCTATACTATCATCCGTATTCTTTTTTCCTCTTATTTATCTTCTGTCTTTTAAGAAATATTCTGTGAGGGACAAAATTGATAAAACAAGAAAAATGATAATGTTTAATTATGAAGTACTTAAGTTTTTTGATGTCAGATTTTCTTTAAACAATCAAGGTTTATTTGACAGGACAAGTTGATGCACATTGCCTACTCCCTTCATAGTTGCAAGACCTTATATAATACTAGCTTTTGCCGCGACTCCGTCCGCGTGGAATAGTGACTTACGGCAGATTTTTGGGTCTTCCCACATAGCTCCCGTTCTTGTGGGGTTTTCGGAATGGTCGAGTTCCCGTACAATTTTCAGGATAAAACCTATGTTTTTTTTTATTTACAATGAAGTACTCTTAACCAACAAAATATTTATTTGTTTATTTGAATAAAGATTAATATTATTATGTTGATCCAAACTTAAACAAATTATTTCGACTAAATTAGTTACCATAAAAACGGTTTTTGTGAGTTAATCTTAAAAGATAGACATATACTGTCGCGGAGTGTTTTTTAGATCATTAAAAGAGCTATTATTCTTTAATACATATTTTTTGTGTATCTTGAACCATTTTCACGGCGCACGCAACGGAAGGCTGCAAAGATGAAATAATTTCTCCCGTTTTTTACACATTTACCACTATATCTTTTGCTCCTATTGGTCGTAGCGTGATGTTATATAGCCTAAAGCCTTCCTCAATAACTGGACTATCTAACACGAAAAGAATTATTCCATTCAAACCAGTAGTTTCGGAGATTAGCGCTTTCAAACAAACAAACAAACTCTTCAGCTTTATAATATTAGTATAGATGTATAGTTGGCCAATTATTTAATTAGCACAGAAATACTTTGCAAAACTCGGATGCTTTTTTTTATACATATAGATTGATTAATCAAGGGTAATGATTATATTGTACTCAATAAATAATTTACCCAATGTATTAATGGCTTGGATAAAAAGTATCTGATTTAAATATCTCGAGAGAATCACGAAATACCTACAACAATGTGGAACTTCATACGCCTTGATCTAAGTAAATGATATAATAGCAGTCTGTGCTGGAAAACAAGCGAAACCGCCGCAAAAATCTAGCTAACCGTAATACTGTAAACGTGTAGTAATAATTGTATTGTCGGTTAAATAGCATTAGTTACAAGGAAATAGAGGATAATTTTATTAAATGAGAGCAATCATGAATGTTCGGTGAGAATTCAATTGCAACGTTTGAAACACGCATTGCCGGGTGCTAAATATATACTTACAAACCACTTTACCTGTCCTAACTATTATATTGAATATTATAACTAATTTTGATTATATCTATACATAGTACAACTAAAGTAATACTGTAGTAGTTAAAAAAACTGAGGATTATTGTGAGAGAAAATTTAACTATAATGAAAGCTATAGTAGATTCAGTAAGTAACATTATTTAGTTAGTTAGTTATTGTGTGTGTGTGTGTGTGTGTGTGTGTGTGTGTGTGTATGTATGTATGTGTGTGTGACGTGAGAATCTTCAGAAAGGTTCAAAGGTGCCACAGACGACGAAGATTAGCTAATAATTAGATTTAACTTGATAACTTTGTATGGAAAATATACGATAAAATCTTGTGGTATATGATTAAAGTTCAGTTGAAATAAGTAAGAAATATTGAGGTTCTGAATTGAAGAATAATCTAAGTATAGTGAGTAGCGTTTGTGTTTTACTTGAGGTATTAATAAAAGAATATTTTTTAAACAAATCGCAGCACACAATTAATGTATTAAAGCCGGCGTGTGATTTGATTTTGAAAAGATTTTTTCGTCCAATACATTTAAAATCTTATTGCATATAATTTAAAGTATTTATTTATTTGAAACGTTATAAACAGTTTCGTAACAGTTCCTCTTTGTTTTGAAAGAAAGTATGTATACTCGTAATATGTCGTGAGTATTGTCTATTAAATGGCAAGCCACGACCGAGTTTGAGAGCTGACTAACAAAACATTATTTATTTACACACGTTTCGTTAGCTATGAAAAGTAAGATTTATTTTATTTATATATGAGATAAATAATGGTCCATATATATGAAGAAGATTATTTGTTTTAATTAACTATACAGTGCACTCAAATTTATTTTACTGAGAATGATTAAATAAAAAAATAATTCAATTCTAAAAGATCGTCTATTAGAATTAACAAAGTACGATATAAATAACCGTAATATGAACTTAGATTTTTGACCAGTTTTCGTCGAAACTGTTGGTATTTAGTAAAGGAAACATACTCGTACTTAGTTCCGATTTAAAGCAGAACTATGTATTAACTTTAGTACCGCGACGTGACCTTCAAGTCACTCTGATATTGTGAAGGTAAATTCGTGAATGTTCGTCTTTAATATCAATCATTGTATATCATTTCTAATCTATTTGAAATTTATTTGCGCACAAATTATAATATTATATAAGCAATTTAAGACAAAATATAAAACAAGAAGCGAAGATACTAATATTTCTCGGATGTACTACGTGAATTTTATTATAAAAATCGTTTTATTTAAATGAATACTCACGAAAATCTTATCTCATTATAAGATGCGAAGATTGACAAATATAAGTTAAAAAAATACTAAATAGGCTTTATATAGGTACTGCAACTAATATTTTGTCATCTTCTTCTTATCTTCTACCTGGCAAATTTCCCAGCTTTAGCCAGGATCTGCCTTACACGTTGTGAATAGTTTTAGCTCATTGTTTTTGACCTGCTTGACATCAACCCTTTTTGGGAATGCATTAATCAGTGATGTCTAAATACTTTTAGAAAGTACATATGACTCGGAAAAATCACATTGGTATTTGCCAGGATCGAACCAATTTAAGTGTAATCCAGAAATAGTAATACACGAACTATGAATTCAACAGCAAGCCACACTTTAGTAAAATTCGTCTTAATAAAGATCCTTAAGGATACATAACATATTTATACACATGCATGGTACGTGAAGCAATTGGCTACAGCGATGTCATCTTACACGCGGGCTGGAATATTAATACGAGCAGACAGCCTCCGGCCGACGGCCCCCTGTGACCATACTGAGCTACCATCGGCTGAGAAATACAACTCGAAATAGAGATAATATAAATAAAAGTATATAGATTAATTATTATGTATGTGTCTTAAGGAAAACAGGTTCAAAAATAGTATGGGCGATAGCTAAGGTTACAAAAGTCTTTGTAGATATATATTTACTTAATTTGTTTTCGTTTTGTAGCTTAAGTTTTAGAGGTATGTAATATTTCTTCCGAGTCCGTAATTAATAATATTCTAGTAATATGATATATATGTTTATTTTGTGGTTGAACTGTTTAGCTATGTTTTTTATTCATTCATATTTAATTTCAAAATAAATGATTAAATGGATGCAAATGAATGAATCTTCAAGTTAACACAAAAACTTGGGTTTAAACAATCTTAAGCGTTTTCTTTTCATTCTCTTATCTTCTCCTGTTATTGTAAATAATTAATCTTCGATGCTTTCGAGTCTACAATGAGTTTCAGTTGTAGTATCCGTAGGAAGTTGAAGGTAAAACTCAAGTGGCTTCGAACTAACGTCGTTATTGTACGGTAACAGGTCTTATTGCCTCAAATTACTTACTGATCGTAAATACCGTGTTTAATTATGAATCATAGCTGTTCTAGCTGTTAGGACTCGAACAGCAAGCTAGGAATATGCACCAAGATTTACGTGTCACTTAATAAGTTACAGCTTACATTTCAAGGCTTTATTACGCTGTTGTAAAGGTTTACACTAATAGGAACTATTTTTTTATTATAAAACAAGAAAATATAGTGTAAATAAATAAATCAGCTCATTATAACTAGTTTTTTCTATTGTTAAAAGTCTTTTTAAGATCCAGGGTATGTTTTGAGATATTCATCTTTAAAACTGGATTCGTAAAAACAATTCCAAATCATTTTATTCAAATAAAACTACATATACCTTTAACAGTCATATGTAGGGCTTATTCTAGATATACATACTTTGAAATTAAAATATGCTAGCAAACTATTCCATATGAAGGATACATATACATATATACATATACAGGGTGACTGGTGAATTACTATCGATATTTGAGGACGTGATATTTGACGATCATATATGACAAAATAAAAATTAATATAACATAAATATTAATAAACTTCTAAGTAAAGCTAACCAAAAGTTATGTAATTAATTACGCATCGTGTGAACACCCTACAGATTAGGTATACACACACACTCACACATATGCGTGTCGTGACGTAGTGTTGTATCAGCACGCCGCCGCACGCGTCCACACTTGAACATTTGGAACGTGTCAACACTTTACTTATTTATACGGAAATTTTGTCAAAAATTAAGTGCCTATTTTTTTTTACATAATTCGAATGAGAATCATGTACCGAGTATTCTCCTTAAATATTGATAGTAATTCACCAGTCACCCTGTATATGATTGGTATCATACATTAAATACTTTGTCATTAATCAATATAATTATTATATATAAAAAGTCGGAAGGTGCAAGTGAGTAAGTCGTTGTAATTTGTTCTCTCTCAGGAAATGAACGTGTTTGTTGTACCTGCTAGGTATTAATAGCGTGTACTGAATTAAAACCTACCATGTTGCTTCTATATATACTACCATAACATATAGTATATAATATATGTATATACATATATATATAATATCTTTATTTTTACTATGTATTAAATAGAACTAATTATACTCCGCTCATTGCGAATTTTAAGCCTAATGATATTACGGATATAAAAGATTATATGCTTGTAGGTTTTAAATTAAAAACGGAAAAAGGATAACATCGTTTTTTTTTTTTAATAATACTGGAATGGAATTAATGGAATGGATTGACAACAAGAACTTATAACCCTTGTCCTCCTGTTATTTAATATAGAAAAACATAAAAAACCCAGGGTTTAATGTTATAAAGTATTATTTACCTTGCTTGACTGAAAATTAGTTGAAACGTCGAGCAAGACAAATACTCGTAGTACATATATGACCGACTTATTAACCCACGTTTTCATATTATGCGATATTATCAGTTTCTTTAATAAAATAGAGAACATGAAAACTACTATAAATTTATAATTAAAGTAACTCATTAATAGGTTGTTTGTGAATCTCTTAAGAGGTAAAGATTAATTCTTTATAAAGATATATGTATTGATACAGATTGAAAATTAGCTATTGTTTGCTAAATATTTTATTGTATCAGGGTGACCATTGAATGATATTAGTATATAAGACGTACTTAATTGTGGTGTGAAATTTTGATTGTATTAATACGATCCACCCATGAAGAACATAAGTTGAAGTTTTTTATTATTTTAAACTAAATAATTCCAACGTTTCTGTTTCGCTGCAGCAACTGTATATATCATAACATATGTATAGATATCATAATAACCTTTTAAACGAATATTGTGTATTATTATACTTTTTTATTTATTTTTCTGTTATTCGAATAAAACAATGTAAAGATAAAAACTGAGTCATCTCGAAATTCTATACGCGTTGTTCGATTCAATAAAAAAAAATGGTACAAATAATTCGGATGAATATTATAAATCATATTTATATTACAAAACATCAATAAAAAGAGATCTGATATTCAAAAAATTCTATGCTATATGCAATTAATTTTTTTTTCATATAATTCATATTTTCTCTTATCAATATATACATAGTTTCCCTTATCAATATAGTTTAAACATTAAATCTCATACTCGTAACAGAATAAATTTATATTCAATCTATTCTATTCTATGTATATTCCATACTATTTATATTTCTATTTCTATTATTATTATATAATGTGTATCTTTACGTACAGGTCATCTCTCCGTCTGGTGGGTAGCGATGCTTCCTACAAGCTAAGTCCATACGAGATGGAAGCCCTCAATGCTGTGAGTATCTTTTTTAATTCTACATTTAATTCTATTTCACTGTACATTTTAAACAACGCCACATTCTTTGTCATTTAGTTTCCAGTACCGTCTGAATTATTAATGTTAATTAAAATAGTTTTATGTGAAAATAAATAAGTGATTTTGAGAAAGTGTGATGTTAAGAAATCGATGGTGGTAGATTATAAACAACAAGACCAACTGACAGACATTCACATCTCGTCTGCCCGTGATCACGGTTGATGAAAAGTAGCCGAAACGTCGGGAGTATGTAGTTTTTCACAAAAAATGAACCATGTAGTATATCCGAAAAATATTAGTATCATTTAAATGAATAAAAATTGAAAAAACCTTAGATCTCATTAGTTTGTTCGATGGACAAAAATATATATCCATATAAATTACATATAACGTATATATTCCAAAAATAAAAATCATAATTTATTTAAGGGAATTCGACTATACTATTGAATTGACACCTAAGTAATTGCGGATTTTTATTAGAGAATCAAAGACAATTTTCTCATATAACTAAACAATACAAACTGTACACCAAATTAAGTCACTGTGGGATTCATTCAAAGTATATAGCTACTGATTTTTGTTAATAATTATGGATTAATGGTATATATAAGACGTAGAGCACACAACAATATCTCAAGGGATGATCTCTAAATAAATACGAACATGTGAAACTTGTTATTGCTGGGTCATATCGATTATTAATTACGTTACTATGACATCATTACAATAATACTTATGGGTACCGCAGACGAAAATATAGAAATATACTATGGATTTGTCTGTTTATATGTCTCAAAATATTACATGAAGATGTTTGATATCTATGTTTTCAAATGATTGACTTGATGTAAAATATTATAAATGTAGAGTTAAATTTTCAACTATATCCAATTAATTATTGAAGTCTTCGGAAATGAGGCTCAATGTGGAATGAATAAATGGTGAAAAATGAATAGATATGAGAGTTCAGAATTTTTTTGCGTGAAAGATCAACAAATATCCTTACATCCACAATTTGTGGAAACTTCTGATTTTATAATATTAACAGGATATTTATAATATAAACAAATTATTTTTGTAACATCTTAGTGAAAGAGCTTTAAATATTCAATATTCTGGGCTTTATGAGATTACATTATTAATTGAAAGTAATATTTATAATGTATTAAATATATTAAATAAATATGTGTTTTCCTCGATAGTAAATTAAATTATGTTATTGGTAATTTCCTAATTTCTCGTTAAAAGCCTAATTTTTTGTATTAATAACAAAATAGAAATGAAATTGGAGAGGCAGGGCTTCAATTAATTATCTACAGAAAGTTGCTTCAGAAAATTCTTTAGAGAATTATTTGACCTTTAAACGACCTACCTACGTTAAAAGCAAATTATTTCACACATTTTTTCTTAATAGATACTTTCATACAAAAAATATATATAAAAATATTACTCATATATATTTAAATTCATTATATATTATCTATTGAAAAGAAATACTATCAAAAATTTTATAGAAATTCTCAGAGTATTAAAGCTTGAGTTACATACAAGGGAACAAATCGGTCGTGCATTTATAATTTAAGTAAAATTTTCCAATAGCTATTGATTGTGCAACTCCCCGAAGTCACGATTAATTCCTAATACTGCTATATTTTATGTCTAGCTATTGTTTCAAATTCATACGGCGCTTGGCCTTATTTAGTTTGTCGTTAGTACTGGTAATGGTAGTAATTTTAAGTGTCAATATAAAAGGTCAATAGATATACAACTTCCTTGATAAACCACTATATAATGGTACTTCAATTTGTAATTATGAATTCGTGATATATATCTTTATGTTAAATTTGTAATTGCAGTTAAATCTTATTCCTAGGTCTTTTTGTCGAGACAATTTTGTCTGTTAAAAAAATTCAATTCCGGTTTGAACAAAAATTACTTGAAATCATATATTTATTTCTTAGTTAGTGAAATCATTGTTTATTTCTTGTTACCATGTGAAGATGTTTTGTGAAGACTCGTTTTTACATTCTTTAATTCCCAAATAAAAATATTACTTTATCCAAAGAAACGTTCTATAAAACACATTAGCACTTATTGAGCTACTTAAAACACCCATTCAGAGACTTCAGAATAAGAATATCAAAATTTTCCATCTAAATGATCAGTCGGCCACGACAAAGGCGAGGTTCACAGTAAATTAGCCAGACTCCATCACAGACAAAACTAGCAGGCTCTACGTTATTATTCAACTCAACCCTGAGTTTCCACAACAGAGACTTTGTAACGACGTCATTATCTTTTGCGTTCTGATATCATTTGGAAATTTATTGTATGTATGAAAAACTTAGCGACAAATATCGATTGACACAGCGAAGACGTTTGGGTTGGTTGAAAATAATAATTTTATTTATCTTATAATTTAAGAAAATCAAACTATTATGATTCATAATTAAAGACATTGAAAAAAACAGCACTAAGATTTTATTATTTTAACTCTTTTGTAGAATATAATGACAGATTACATTATATTTACGAATTATATTCTATATATTCTCATGTTTCTTTTTGGAAATGTTGATATTTGCAAATAAATTAATGAAATAACTAGTAAATCAAGCATTACAAGTAGGGGAGGAGAAAAATAAATTATCATCTGGTGGGCGCAATTAATTTCTCTTTAGTTTCCCCAATCTAGGAATCCTGATTCACTTATCCGATTTAAAGGAAATCAGAACATTAGCGAAGAAAGGAAAGTCATGGAGGGATAATTCACACTCTATTAGGTTGAGGTGATTCAGCAAACGTCTGTGGGTACAAAACATCCTGGTGGTCTTTGTGATTCAATTATTATTTAACATTATACAAACCTATTATGAATTTTAATCTGGCTTACTCCTATTCATGAATTTATGGTCTAAGTTTATTATATTTAGTTTAACTTAACCTTATTATTTGATCCGGTTAAACCTATGTATAGGTTTACATTTTTCGTCATATTTTGGATGTAATCTTTTTAAAAAGATTTTTTTTGGTTAGAATCCTTTTTTTTAACCGTTTGATATTTTAACATCCCCTGTTTTCAACGCTTCTAAAACATTTTTTTGTCATTTTTACATCCAAATAAAAGTCCAAAATTCACAATAGATAGCGGCAGTAATTTAATATGAAGTGGATTGTCTGTTGGGGATTTTGTGCCCGCAAATAAAAACCTCATCGCCAGAGAGACTTGTGCAATCAGTTGTGTATTTCCTCATTAAATTAGTTAAATACATATTATATTTTTAATCGCGTATAAATAAAGTAATTAAATAATAAAATTTCAATTGCTTAATAGAATAATTATAATCATTCATAAACATTTGGCTTTAATTTGCCTTAAAAAATGTATCAGAAAGGGGATCTAATGCAGCGCGATCTTTAAATCGAGGGGTGCATAATTTATCATCAGCGCTACCTATCCAACGCTATTTTTATTACATCACACGTTAAAGAATGAATTTCAAATGTCGGATGTTGTGATGGGGGAAAATAACTACAAGTATTACTACGGGTTCTAGATTTAGGAAATATATACTGAAATATAGATTATATTTACAAAATTACATAAAGAATTATAAAAAATATATTTTTTGTATTGATATGAATTATTTTAATTTTTTTTAATATAAAGTTTGTAAAAAAGGAGCAAGAAATAATATAAAAAATCCCATGGTTGGGGTAAAAGGTGTGAGAGGGTGTAAAAATCTCGAAAGAAATATACAGGCTGTGTAAATCGAGTTGAGGCTTGATTTATATGTAGTATGAGTGATCACCGTTATGTTTACTTTAAACTTATGAAATGGAATGTCGATAATGTAGCCTTATATGAAATATATACATACTTTGATAGCTTGGTTTGAGACACCCTTTTTTACGTTTAAAAAGAAATTATTATTTAGGTGAAATGAATTATTAAGAGTACTTGAAATTTTAATGTAAAAATATATAAATAAATCTAATGATTTTTATCTAATAAATCTTAAAAATAATGGCAAATAATAATTATAGCACAGACAATTCTTTATTTTATTTTTTATATTAATATCTATTTCAATTGAAGTAAATTTCATTATTATATTATAACAATATCTTAGTTTTAAGTATATCTATTATACATTTCTTTATTTTGGTTTTCTCGTAATAAATAGGATTTTGAAATTATTTTATTTAAAAGTGCGACTAGAATGCTATTAATATTTCGTAGTCAACAAATCATTATACCATCTCTAAACACTTGCCAACAGAATTAAAATTACAGAACATTTTAAAAACGTATTAAAGTTAATGATAGCTACATCAAAGAAGACACACATTTACTCACTAACGGACCAATTATATACTAGAGAATCAAAGGAATCAAATGTAGCGTTTTTCTGAATTTCCCAACACCGTCATTTCAATACAAATGATCACACTTTTCAACAAATCCCCGTTATACCGTTGGATTTCAATTACCACAATTTGCGACAGGTTTACTCCACCGCATACGGTACCCTAAAATCGATGGAACATCTATCAATATCGTAAATTTGACTATAACAACGTGTTTCCTGTGCCCGCGTGCCTGGGGAGTAAAAATTAATAAGGGGAAACGTGATTTTAACGACTCCCAGACAAATTGATGCAGAACGATCATTTGTTGGTTCTATCTTTAGATATCGCGACAAGCAATGAGCATTCATCTCAAACTTTTAACTATTGTATGACCTTGAAGAAATAATAAGAAAAAAATAATCTCAGTATTAATATAGCAAAAAATATTCTTTAGACATACTCTTTAATTAAAATGTATATGTTAGTAAGAAAAATAATCTCAGTATTACTGTTTTGTAATTAAAACCTTTCTATAATTACCGCAATATATTTTATTCTACGTATATGTAAATATAATGCATCCGAAGCCGAACAAAAGCACCTC
This sequence comes from Danaus chrysippus, assembly GCA_916720795.1. Taxonomy (NCBI): domain Eukaryota; kingdom Metazoa; phylum Arthropoda; class Insecta; order Lepidoptera; family Nymphalidae; genus Danaus; species Danaus chrysippus. Next base: position 2,679,878 of record CAKASE010000077.1, on the reverse strand, counting down.
TAACAACAACTTGTAACAAAATTTGCTGTTGAAGTAAGAAACTTTATTATATTCAGATTTAATTTCATTACATATAGTTTTTTTGTTATATTTTTTTGTATGTATATTATTATCCGCAGATGTCTGTTTATTTTGTACAAGGTGTGTTCCTCCACATCTGTTGTATAGAACTTATTTGTAACACGCCCCAGAGGTAACATTGCCATTATCTACACTAATATTATTCCAGCTATTCCTGGAACGAATTGACTCAGAAATATCCATCAGTTATGAAAAATATCTTGTATTTATAGAATTGATTGTACTGTTATCGGAAACGTCTTTATATATAGAATTATTTTTAATGGATTCGTCGGGATACAATATAAAGAATTTGTATTATATATTTTACAGGTTTAAGTCATGAAAGTACTGGTTGAAAATTTAGGTTATTTGTACTGAGTATATTAGAATCCTTCTTATTGAAAGAAATAAAAAATTTCATTTGAGTTTTGAAATATCAAAAGTATTATTTAAACATTAGTACTAGTATCAAATGAGAATTTATTGATTCACTTATATATAAATATGTACATACATTGGACCTAAACACTAAATGTACTGCGGCAAACGAGACAATTTCTTTCACTAAAATAGATAACAGTTTATCATTTCAGTTGTAACTAATTTTAAGGTTTGTCGAATTCAAAAATTTTACAATCATTCATAGACATACAACGGCTCGGAAAGGATATAGTTGGAGGTGAAAGATAAAAAGCCGATAAACATTTGTTACAAAGTATTCGGCGCATCGCTCTTTGTGGAGTAATGACGTGCGCGGCATCGCTCACCACACTTATTAGAGAAACTGATATAAAAAACTGGATGAGACTTCAAAAACTGGCTTTATAATGATCTATAGAACCCTTAAATTCAATATAATTGAAGATATTATTTAAATTTAAAAGTAATAGAAAGCAATGCAATCGTGTTTTAGTGTATACGTTTATATAATGAAATTTAAGACTTTCGCGAGTTTTATTCATTTAAATGAAACTAATATTTTCGGATATACAACTAGTTTCAGATACACTACCCTGATCAGGGATGCTGGAAAGTAGCCGAAACGTCGGGAGTATATATGTAGTTTCTAATCAAAAATAAAACGCGAAGTAAAATCCGAAAATATTAGTTTCTTTGTAATGAAAATATTAATGTTTCTTTGTCTACTTAAAAGTGGAATTATATTTTTTATATATCAATAATGTATTTCGTTTCCAGCATCAATATATCTAGTTCAGACAATCACCTAGACAAATTCACCCTCCCGCATTGTCTCTTTGATCTCTGTTTTGGTTCTACACTGGCGTTACATCGATGTACATCGAGACCTCTTCTGTCACACTCCAAGTCTAGATTCCGTGACGGTGTGTCATAACATTAATGATATCTAGTCTCCCTCATTTGAATAAATCCGAGCAAAATACAATTTTCATTCCAATGTTAACAACTCTGTTATATTCGTGTATATTTTTTTGTAATTTTTAATCCTGCTTTCAATACTATATGTTTTGTAAAATGAAAATCTGTACAGGAATGGTAGGTAACGCAATAAAAATTATTACACGCGGCCAAATCGTTGGAGCACAGGTGGCAAATTGAATATGAAATTTCATAGCAATATTTTCATTCATCGCGGATTTTACAATTACATTTTAACTTTATATTTGAAAATTATTATAATGAAATGTTTTATTTAGTATTTCAAATTTATTAAAATGACTTATATTAATCACATCTCCGAATGCTATACGACATACGAAGGGCAAGAAGATGAAGAGCGTATAAAGGTCTCAGCTGTAAATTGGACACGCAAATTGAACGCACAATTATATAGACACTTAAACTTGTGTGGAACGATTGTTTGATTGTATCTCATATGTTATTTGAAGCAAGACTCTTTACTATATACACATTGGAAAGGTCTAAATATTATATAATCTTTATGGCAATCGAATGGGTTTTGGACGAGGAAAATCAAACACAAAATTATCCATAATACTTTAACGTCAACAAAAGGCATATGTCGCTTTAAGGTCCTCAACATTTGTTTATACCCAAGAACTCACGCGAGTCATATGCAACAAAGTCTTTGAGCTGGCTTTGTGTGATCGAAATGGCAACAACCGATCGTCTTAGCCTTTGTAATCAGAATGTCTCGGTACAGCTTTCTTTCCTTTGAAAGTACTTGCCTTGCCATGTATCAAGCCACAAGAATATCAATAGCACAAGGCATCTCTATGTTATGTACGTACGTACACACAGATCTTATAACAATATATAGGTATTATAGATCAATCAAATATTTAGCTGACACTACACCCTTCAAAACATCCCTTAATAGTAACACAGGTGTTCTTTGTATGATTGTTGAGTTGCGAATTACTTTGAGCGAGATTATTTGTACCATCATTTGTAAATAAAGTATGATTTTAATTTGACGTTTTTTCTCAATAAAAAATATCACAACTTCTTGAAATATAAAACCACAATGTCTCTATTAAATTTTTTCGCTTGCTAGTTCTAGTATCCAGATTGATTATAATTTTATTTATTATTATTTATATATAATGACATCTGTCAGAAATAGTATTGCCTATACAAGTAACGTTTGTACATAGATTTTGCTATGTGTTGTCAGCAGAAAAAATTTAAAATAAGCCTCGTATAATAATGAATAAGATTCAAGATGGCGTCCCGGTGACGTGTTGATCAATATGTGTTTTTCATACTGAACCATATAATTGGGGATCAGCTGGTTGACGCCGAGTGGCAATTACTGCGTTATAACGGAATACGTATTTTAACAAGATATATATATTAAGAACATGTCGTTATTGCTCGATTGTTCTATAATAATGTAAAGATTATTACAATAGCGGTTTAACAAATATCTATTGTAAATTACATTTATTACAAAGAGCATATACTATATAGAGTAGTTGTTTATAATGTTGCCACTATAATTATGGACTATATTTTAATATTATTATTTATTTCGTTATGTGAAACAGCAAGGAATAACAAGTGAAGTTATTCACAAATAAAACTCGTTATAGGGGTATAAAAATGAAGCCTGATTTAAGGCTTAAGTCGAAAGTGTGAAGCTTCCCTCGTCACCTGATGGTCAAAGCAAGGATTACGCATAGATTGCAAAACGTGTCCTTGTACATGTCGATGTTTAATGAGGGCTTTCGATGGGTGCGTGTTTTAATATTTTTATTTCATCACTAGCTTTCCGCCCGCAGCTTCGCCGCGTGGAGTTCGGTTATATCGCGTTTCCAAGAGAACCTTTCAAAAGTCTGGGATAAAAACTATCCTATGTTCTTTCTCAAAGTCAACTCTATCTCTGTACCGAATTTCATTAAAATCAGTTCAGTGGTTTAGGCGTGAAAGCGTAGCAGACAGACAGACAGACAGACAGACAGACAGAGTTACTTTCGCATTTATAATATTAGTAGGGATTTTTTCTACCGGTACACTGTATTGATAGCAAGGGCTGGTGGTTTGGTTGGCAAATAGAAAGAAGCAAGTCCTAGACCTAGTCCTACTACGTTAGGTTTTATAAAAGGAGAGGGAAATCAAGATTTTGTTTTTATATAAAAGTTTGAAACTGTTTAATAAGTTGTTTGTTTATTTGTCAGTGACGAAGCGACATGCCCTGGCCAAGTGACAGATGTCTGTGATTATGACCGGACTTGTAACAGTGTTTCGGATGAATATATTAAAAATATTACGTGAATAAAATGAATTTATATTTTTTTATCTATAATATGAACTTTCCATATAAGTAAAAGAGGAATTTTAGTACATTAGTGTAGTTTTTTAACACTGATTATTCAGAAATTACATATTCTATGATAAGAACATTTTATTGGTTTCTTTAATCCTATACGAATTAAGAATCATTATCATTCATGTACAGTTAGATATACAATTGTAATAATAAAATGACTTTTGACGAAATTATATTACTGTAGATATGAGATTTATTTTTACGAAAAAACAAAAAAAGGCGTATCTATACGAAATTTACATGAAAAATACGAAAAAAGGCTTTCATTACCGCTCGTTCCGTTTACATGAGGCTTTTATTTTGGTCAATCCGAGCGTGAAACCACGCTTTGCGATTAATATCACGGCAATACATCAGTGAGGTCGATATTAATTGATTTGTTTTGACATTTCTATACGTTGTTTGATTGTGAACAAGTAACATCAAAGCTAGCGGGGCTTTTCATCTAAGTTCTTTTAAAGCAAAGAAGGATTTGCTCAAAAATTATTATTTTTATTAGAAATTTTTGTCCGATACTTTTACATAGAGATTAAAGGTCTGCCTTTCGTGCACGAGGGCGCGGGTTCGAAACATGGCAAGTACTAATGTGATTTTTCTGAGTCATATGTACTTTCTAAGAGTATTTAGACATCACTGACAGATGAAGGAAAGCATCGTGAGGAAACTTGGACTTTTCATATTGTAAGTTTGAAATCTCCATCCCGTCTTGAGCAAGCGTGGTGATTAATGCTCAAACCTTCTTCATGTGAGAAGAGGCCTTTGCTCAGCAGTGGGCTCTGATAGGCTGATGATGATGACTCTTACATATTTAAGTATTATTTCATTTAAAAGAAAATAAATTAAGCATTAATATTTTTGTTTAATTCTATTTAACTGTATCCAATATATGAATTGTCATTAAAGTTATTCATGAATGTTAGATAGCTTACGTATCACATTCCCCCAATTCCAATTATTGAGATAATCCGACTCTTTAAAAGCAATTAATATTCCATTGATCCGGTAATACTCCATGATGTGTCCATAGCGGGTGGTATAGATTGATTTTAATAACCCCTCAATCACTCAGACATTGGATAGCATTGCTGAATACCCTTCGGAACAGCCAGGTGTCGTTGGTGACCATTCTAAAGGGACTTCAAACAAATGATGGTGGCCAAAATCCTTTATAAGTGACGTTTTTGGTTTTAACCCTAATATTTGGTGTCCATTTTAAGGGTTATTTTGGTCAGATTGATCAGGTACATTGTAATATAGAATGATTATATAAATAGGAGGGACACAGTAAAAGGTTTTAATGAAAAAATATTGTTTTGATAATGTTATCGCGTCCACAAAAAAAAATATACAAATTATAAAGTGGAGTGCAGTATTTATTTAATTTGGTAGTCCGTCTTACTTATTTATAAACTGATTTTGTTAATAAACCCATTTCATTTTTGCTATAATAGTACCATTAATAAACTGTCATCTTTATAAATCTCGATAGATTTCAATAATTTCTTTATACCAAGCCTTTGCTGAGAAAGAAGTCACTGTATTGTATCTTTTTATTATGCGTTGTGTTTATATAACTGTAGTTATATCGTTTATTTACAAATCTTCTAAAATAAAATTGTTTTCTATTGAAAATGATTCACGTAAACTCATTTTTCTATAAACATAAATATTAAAAATCAATTCATATAAACGTTATAAACAAGATTGAAAAAGGCTCGCTGAAAAATTTAATAGAAGAACGCACAATAGTCATCCAAAAGCCGAAAAAATACAAAAGGTGGTCAATTTAATATGCGTTCGCACCCTCACGCCTTTATCGCCCTTATTGTCATATATATTGGGATGATTTTGACGAAACGATAAAAGACAGTGATTTTGAGGAAATTGTTAATATCGGTCTACTTGAGTGCTGAGTCTACAAACCTGTAGTAAATTTATCAGAAGGTACTTGCTTTACCCCAGCTGCCTTCCTTAATAGTTTATAATAAACTTTATAGATACACTTATATACATACATAATAATATTTTTATAACTCTGTATTTTTCTTGTAACATTATATTTAAATTAAACATCATATAGAAATATTGTCAGTCAGTGATGGCCTGGTGGTTAAAAGGCCCGCCTCTCATACACAAGGGCGCGGGTTCGATCCTGGCCCGGGCAAGTACCAATGTGATTTTTACGAATCATATGTACTTTCTAAGATTATTTAGACATCACTGATTAATTCTGATTCCCAAAAGAGGGTTGATGTCAGGCAGGCGGCCGGTCGTAAAAACAATTAGCCAAAACTATTCACAACATGTAAGGCAGACCCTGTGTAGCTGGGAAATTGCCAGGTAGAAGAAGAAGATAGGAATATTTAATGAAAAATTTTATCTATCCACTTGATACATTTCTTACTTCCAGTTCATATCGTCACACTACATACTCAGCGTTAACAGTTTGTCATTCATAAATCTCTAAACATTATCGTATTAAAGTAGTATTGAACAAGAAATGGGAAATACGTCGAATATAATCTGACATGAAAACTTACGCTACGAATAAGTATGGATTATTTAATAATTTAATTGTATTTTACGTTAATATGTAAATGTTTTTTGTTAGTTCAATACATTGTATATATAATGTATCAAACTTTAAATTGCATTTACTAACTCTCAATAATAATCTACTTTAAATGTTCTTATTGATGTTGCCTCATTATGTTATTGTTGGCAATAATGCTTTTGATTCTTCGTTTCAATCTTTTCCAAGGATCAAAAGAAAATCTTTCTTTTATATTTTATATATAGCTTTGTTGTTTATTTGTCCGTCCGTTAGATATTTTCCCTCACGTAATAAGCGGAATTATAAGTGAAACGCGAAGATATAAATAAATAATTAAAAAATAAAGATTATATACGTTGATGTTATCAATTGCTTGTATTTATATATTTTTTATGTGTAACGTTTATGATTAAATCAACCACAATTCTACTAAAACAATTATATTCTATAAGTAAAAAGACTTATTTTTGGAAGAATAAAAATGTAGTTATTAACGATTTTCATTCTGACTAAAAAAAACTATTAGACATCACTAACATATTGTTTCGATTAAAAATATATATATATCAACAACTCACAATAACTAATATTTGTTTATATTCTAACGGTTCAAACAATATATGAAAAAAAGCTGCAACAAGAACGTTCATTAATAAAAGTAATTGGTCCGCGCGTGTTTTTATAACAAACTATTTATCTTACACAGTTTCTCATCGGAGGGGATCAAGACGTCGGCACATAATTTTTCAATTTGCCCAGTTAAAACGTGTTAAGGAGACGGATTAATAAATCTAGAGGGGACTACCCTCGCTGGATGAGGTTGGACGTTAGCTGACTTAGCTGACTGAACTGACTTCTGCCATATACAGGGTGACTGGTGAATTACTATCAATATTTAAGGAGCATACTCGGTACATGATTCTCATTCGAATTATGTAAAAAAAATAGGCACTTAATTTTTGACCAAATTTCCCTATAAATAAATAAAGTGTTTACACGTTCCAAGTGTTCCTAGTGTGGACGCGTGCGGCGGCGTGCTGATACAACAACACGCCGCCGCACGCGTATGTGTGAGTGTGTAGTGTAGAGTAATCTGTAGGGTGTTCATACGATGCGTAATTAATTACACAACTTTTGGTTAACTTTACTTAGAAGTTTATTAATATTTATGTTATATTAATTTTTATTTCGTCATATATGATCGTCAAATATCACGTCCTCAAATATCGATAGTAATTCACCAGTCACCCTGTATATTGGTATTATTTAATATAATTTATGTATTTATATATAACTAGAAGACCCGGCGAACTTTAATCAAGAAATATCTGTTACGTTTTTTTATTTATATTTTTGGAGTTTACCTATTAAAGCCATAAATCTCCGTGTTTTGAAGTGCGACAGAATGATTGACATATTAGTTAGTTGTCAAATCTAATGTCAAAAAAAAAGTTTGTATCAACAACTACTAATAAATTAAAAATTAATTAAAAAAAAATTGTCCAGCGGACAAAATTGTGATTCTAAACCATTCCCAGATCCCCTTGTACACACACAAAAAATTTCATCAAAATCGGTCCAGTCGTTTGAGAGAAGTTCAGTGACATACACACTCACAGAAGAATTATATATATGTATAAAGATATATGTTTTTTCATATAATTTTGTCAAATCTTTCGATTTTCTTACATGGTGTACTTTTTAATATGGTTTATCGGACATAAAATTGTTTGAATTTAGTTACATCTATCAAAATAACTTCTTCTTCCTGGCAATTTCCTAGCTTTAGCCAGTGTCTGAAATCAAAATATATATAGTACAAATTAATTTGCTAGTTTTCAAGTGACAAAAACAATAGGCTATTAAATTGAATCATTCTTCTATACTGTATACTGTTATAACCTAGGATTGTAAGTGTAATTGCGTAAATGCAATTCTATAATAGACAGGTCAGCATTTATCATTAGAACATTAATTAGAACCCCTTCATTTAGTCAGTCTTCTCCTAGATCTTGTAATGAGCGGTTGTCCTATAATTATTAAATAAACCAGTTTATCTTTTTTTTAAAAAGTGATTTTAATTCTCCGGGCTAACATTTTGGTGGCAGCGGTGGGATACGAAATTCCCCAGTGCATAACTCCGCTCAAAAGACTCAATTGTATAATCGTATCCTACAAATCTACAAATTATCAACATTATATCCTTAAAAAGGATTCACGCTCCTACAAGGGAGACCTACGGCGATATCATAAGTCGTCAAATCACCGAAACTTCGATTATCCTGCTTGCATCCAGTGAGAATCCCGGGATTAAACGTATAACAGAGATATACCTCACCGAGTCAGTTCGACGTGCATCTACATTCTTGAAGATCATATTCCAGAAATGTGCAATCCGAGAGTCGTCGTGCTCTTATCAGTCGTGCACGTGTTAATGCAGTAAGTCTTTGGCCATTGTTTTGTTCAATGAATTAGGGTTCCTTTTACAATACTTAATAATATAATCTTTTAATTGTGAGTTCATGCATGCATATATATATATTAGTGTGATTTGTAATTTCAAAACAGTTTTTATAAATTTGTTTTAAACCTAAATTATGCCAAAAGTGCCTAAATCAGAGGACGGCAAACTTAACTTAGATATTCCTGACCTAGATCAAGTACCTAGTGATATTTCTGCTAAATCACCTGTAACATCACCCCGCGTTACAAGGCGGACTGCCGCTAACATCGCCATGGCTGAGTTAGACCTAAACATCTTGTTTAAATTCATCAAATCCTATGACGGCAACAGAGAAACTCTTAACTCATTTATAGTAAATTGCGATAATGCATTTGAACTCGCTTCCGATAGTCAGAGGCCCATTCTATTCAAGTTTATACTTTCACAATTGAACGGCAAGGCAGAAGTTGCTTGTTCGATAAAAGATTTTACAAACTGGGAGCAACTTAAGGAGTTCCTTAAGACCCAGTTCAGTGAAAGAAAACATTACTCTCATCTCTTGATGGAGCTTCAGGAGAGCAGACAAGGTCCGCAGGAGAATGTTAACCAATACGCGCTAAAGATGGAAACATACCTTTCACAGCTACTCACTGAAATTTCACTTTCCACTTCTAAACTAAAGGAGCTTCCTGGGCGCACAGCGGCCATGGAAGACCTCGCCCTCCATCATTTTGTCATGGGACTTCAACCCCGCATTTCCAATATTGTCAGATGCAAAACACCAAGAACATTAAATGAAGCAATCAATTTCGCCATTTCGGAGGAGAGAATCCAACAAACCCTTTATAGGCGACCACAGGTCGAACAAAGGTCCAACAATCATAATAGATTTAGGGCTAACCCGGGGCCAAGCTCAAATTCTTCTCACATTCAGTCAGTACGACCAAATTCTAACTCGGCTCCTCTTCAGAGAGCTCCATTTAATACACCCCCAAGGAAGCCATATAACAATAATGATTCAAACCTTTTCTGTCGTTATTGCAAAATGAAAGGCCACGAAATTTCCACTTGTAAGAGGCGCGAGTATAATAACGCCAGAGCTCAAGGGTTTCAAAATTCCCCGCGCGTCAATTTTGTTGAACTGCCTCAAAAGGAAGTAGGCTATGATGAAGTCGATGAGGTAGAACAATCTCAGGATAATTTAAACGCGTAAAAGTCTCGCCCCGGTGCCGATCGAGACAAATTAATGTGATAGGCACCGAATTTAATTCTAAGGGTCATAAACAGGGTAACCAGCCCCAAACTCGCACCCTCTCTAATTCACTGAGCCACGAACAGGGTAACCAGCCCCAAACTCTCGCTCATCCTAAGGGTCATGAACAGGGTAACCAGTCCCAAACTCGCACCCTCTCTAATTCACTGAGCCACGAACAGGGTAACCAGCCCCAAACTCTCGCTCATCCTAAGGGTCATGAACAGGGTAACCAGTCCCAAACTCGCACCCTCTCTAATTCACTGAGCCACGAACAGGGTAACCAGCCCCAAACTCTCGCTCACTCTAAGAGTTCTAAACAGGGTAATCAACCCCAAACTCTCAATCATTCCAAAGAGGTGTATGAAGTTCATATTGATACTACGAAACGGCTTTTACCGCATGTCCTGCTAGAGTCTCAAGCCTCAGATATTCCTCTATCTCTGCTAGTCGATTCGGGCTCCGCCATTTGCCTCATAAAAGAATCAAGTATCCGATCTAATCAAAAACTAATTAAAGAACCTATCAAACTCAAGGGTATAGACCCTAGTGACGAGCCAACTCCTACTATAGGGCATTTCCAACTAAAACTAAAACTAGGAAATAATAAATATCTTTCTCATAAATTTCACGTAGTCCGCGATATTAACTTACCTTATAATGGAATCATCGGTACAGATTTTCTAACTAAATTCGGATGTAAAATAGATTACACTCACGATATTCTAAAGATAGGCAAACAAGAAGTCAAATTATTGTTCTCTGAACCATTCTTTGTCATTCCACCCCGAACCGAAGCCGTAATAGAATGCGCTGTCCAAGAAACCGATCTAAAAGAAGGAGTAATTCTAGACCAACATATTTCCAAAGACATCCTCATTTCCAATTGTATCGTCAAAATTAAAGACAACAAATGCGTTAACATCACAGTAGCTAACACATCAGAGCGTTTTGTAAATATCAAAACAAGCCTCGTTCTTCATGTAGAGCCTATACATCAGTCATCATACCCAGTAACGCCTTATACGCCTAACCCGGAAACGTTCAAAAGAACCGCTGAAGTCGTTAATTCTTTAAGAGTAGAACATTTAAATAATGAGGAGAAAAACGCCCTTGTAGAACTTTGTTCTCAATTTTCAGATATCTTCCATTTACCTGATGACCAACTTACCTATACATCTGCTCTGAAACATAGTATTAAAACTAGTAACGACACTCCCATTCATACTAAATCATACAGATTCCCAGAATGTCACAAGAAGGAGGTAGAAACACAAATTAACAAAATGCTTGACGAAAATATAATTGAACCTTCTTCTTCACCCTGGAGCTCGCCGATTTGGGTGGTACCGAAAAAGGCAGACTCACAAGGCAATCGTAAATGGCGCATTGTCATAGATTACCGTAAATTAAACGATATTACAATCGGTGAAACATATCCGATTCCTCAAATTTCCGAAATTCTTGATCAACTTGGAAGAAGCAAATATTTCAGTACATTAGATCTCGCTTCTGGTTTTCATCAAATCTTAATTTCTCAAGACGATGCACCCAAAACCGCTTTCTCCGTGCCTCAGGGTCATTACCAGTTTAATCGCATGCCTTTCGGGCTCAAAAATGCACCTTCAACCTTCCAAAAATTAATGAATAATTGCCTAACAGGTCTCCAAGGTACTAGGTGCTTCGTGTACCTCGACGATATCGTAGTTTATTCTTTTGATCTGGCCACTCACATTGAAAACCTAAGATCCGTCTTTGAAAGAATTCACAACTTCAATCTAAAACTTCAACCCGAGAAATGTGAATTTCTCAGGAAAGAAGTCACTTACTTAGGGCATATTATCGGTCAAAATGGGGTACAACCTAACCCAGACAAGGTCAAGGCCGTCACAGACTTCCCTACACCCAAGTCTCCTAGAGATATTAAATCATTTTTGGGCCTTGTATCATATTATAGACGTTTCATTCAGGATTTCTCTAAGTTAGCCAAACCTCTAACTAATCTTCTCAAAAAAGATACTCCTTTTACATGGGAGAACACACAACAATTAGCATTCGAAACTCTTAAGGAAAAACTCGTTTCGGCTCCAATTTTGGCATACCCTGACTTCACACAACCGTTTCTTCTTACTTGTGATGCTTCCAACTTTGCCATATCGGCTATTCTATCTCAAGGACAAATAGGCCAGGACCGTCCAATCGCTTTCGCCTCTCGTACTCTTAATCGGGCCGAATGCAATTACAGTGTCACTGAAAAAGAGTGCCTCGCTGTGATCTTTGGCACTAAAGTTTTTAGACCTTACCTCTACGGACATCGTTTTACTGTACTAACTGACCATAAACCACTTGAATGGTTATTTAAATGCAAAGATCCAGGTTCCCGGTTGATCCGTTGGCGTTTGAAATTGGAGGAGTTCGAATACGATATCAAATATAAAAAAGGGAAAATCAACACGAACGCCGATGCTCTATCTCGGTTCCCAGTAAATCCAATTCAACCTGAAAATGCCTCTGAATTAGACGAAGATCTCATGGACCTACTCGTATCACCACCTTCTTTCAACCCTGACGAGTTAACTGCAGATATTCAGGATCCCTGTGAATATGACACCGCCGAATTGGCACAGTCGTCTGACCCTATCATAGAACCTACTCTACCAACTGACCCTCCTTCAAAAGATCCCATAGATCTATTAGTACCACCTAATGATTTTAATCCCGATGACTTAATCATAACCTCCCAAGATCAAGGTGAGCCTGTTAGAACTGAAAGTCAAAATACACCTAACCTCATCGTAGAGCCCGGTCCTCCTACAGACGATTCTCTTAATCTAAACCTACCTGATGATGACTATCCCGCATTCTTGAAAATAATTGCAGGTAATAATGCAACATTTAATACAAAAATCATAGAACATAATGAAGATATTCGCAAATCAAAAAGTAAAATAATTATCTTACCCACTTCCATAGACCTCGATGAATCCAACCCCTTTGTTCAATACGTTCTAGACAATATACCTGACAACTCCGAAATCATAAATAAAGAAAGAACGTTAAACTCATTTATATCATTTGAGCACGCCGGCAAGAAATATTACTTCCTTTTCACCAAAGTTTACCATTTCGACAAATGTTCATATGTTGATATTTATAACAGTCTGAGGAATCTCCGAAACGAATTAGTCATAAATGAAAACAGCGACTCAAACATTGAAATAGCAATAACAGAATTTAAAAATCCCTTTGATACACATCAATTCATCAAGATATATAATATGATTCTCTTCCTTTTCGATAAATCCGGTATAACCATTCATATTTATAAAGATAAAATAATTTACCCCACTCCTTCAGAAATTCCCAAGATATTAAAAGAAAATCACGATATTCCAATCGCCGGTCACCTTGGTAGTAGTCGAATGCTTAAAAGAATTCAAGAAATATTCAATTGGAAAAACATGCGCAGCGATGTCGAGAATTTTGTTAAGAAATGTCCTCAATGTCAACTCAATAAATCTCTTAGACAAATTAACCGCGCACCTATGCAAATAACTAGCACCTCAACCGAACCATGCCAAAGAATAGCACTAGACATTGTTGGCCCTTTACCTGAATCCGGTCCGGCGAAGCTCAAATATATATTAACTGTCCAGGACGACCTCACGAAATTTTCATCTGCCTATCCAATACGAAGCATTACAGCTGAAGAAACTAGCGAATGTCTGCTTCATTACATTTCAATATTCGGTATATACCTAAAACTATTCTCACTGACCAGGGAACTAATTTTACCTCTGAATTGTTTAAAGAAACTTGTAAACTTCTAAAAATTAAAAATCTCTGGTCCACTCCTTATCACCCACAAACTCAAGGTGCTCTGGAACGAAGCCATTCAACACTTAAAGAATACTTAAGATCCTTTGTCGATGAAGACCAAACGAATTGGCCTCGTTATGTCTATACCGCTATGTTAACTTACAATACTTCTGTCCACTCTACAACTAACTATACACCTTACGAACTTATGTTCGGTAGCAAACCTTTTATTCCAAATTCTATATATGAAGAAATACCCGGAGCCACTTATCCAGATTATGTCCGAATGCTTCAGAGCAGACTGAAATATTCGAGGGACAAGGCATTAGATTACATAAGAAAATCCAAAGAATCGTCAAAATCTTACTATGACTGTCATAGTCGCCCTGTGAAATATAAGGCAGGAGATTACGTTTATTTGAAAAATCATCTGAGAATGCGTAAGGCACTCTCACCAGTATGGAAAGGTCCTTACAAAGTTATTAAAATTAATGGTAACAACACGCTTACCCTTCTCATTAACAGGCGTCACGTAACGCATCATTTTGATCAGGTGAAACCTGCTGAAACCACCGGAACTAATTCGCGTAGTCCGCAGTCAATTCCTTTAAGTGAATCTCCGGAACTCGTAACATAAGATTAGAGTAATAAGAAATAAAATAAGTATAGTTAGGTATATAAAATATTAAAACGTAAATTTTATACTAAAACATTGTATTAAGATAAAGTAGTAACTTACTTTAGTTTTGGCAACCGTTGTTTACAGTGTTACACGGGGAGAACCCCAGCGGAACTACGTCCAGCCGATTACTTCAAGTTCAGGCCTTTATTACGACTATTTAGGAAATTTGAAAATCAATAATGTCCAGTTACAAGTTGTAATTCCAGTAGATATTTCCCATTTTAAACCACACATCAAAAATATTGAAACTACCTTAGAAACCTTGAAACATCTTTGTAAACAAACCAGAATTGAACAAATAGATCAGGAATGTCATAATTTATTACAACCGATATCGGCACGATTCCAAGATATGAGTAAGGAGTTCTCTGCTATTTCCCATCTTCTAGACAATAGATCCAAGCGCAGTGCCTGGATAGGTGTCATAGGAACAGCAATGAAACACATATTCGGTTCATTGGACGAGAATGATGGTATGAGGTATAATGAAGCCATTACGACTTTACAAAATGATGAAAAACGGTTAGCCACGTTGATGAAAGAAAATATCCTAGTTACTTCTTCTACTTTAAAGATACATAATGATAGTTTATTTAAGATTAGAGAAAATGAGAATAATCTCGTTGTAGCTATTGACAAGCTCTCTTTAAGTATAAAAAACATTAGTGAATTAACTAACGGTCTGCAGATCCTCATTAATGTTAACGAAGTATTTAACGCTATAGAAACTGCCATAATTACTCTGTCCTTTCAGCTGGAAGATGTCACTAACGCCATAATGTTTAGTAGTCAAAATGTTCTCCACCCATCAGTTATAACTCCTAAGCAGTTATATCAAGAGCTTGTCGATAATTACAGACATTTGTCTAATGATCTAGAATTACCTGTAGCATTAAATATTGATTCTATACATTTAATTCTAAGTATATCTAAAACAGTTTGTTTTTACATTAGAGATAAGATTGTATTTGTCTTAGAGGTACCGCTAGTTAACACGAAAGAATATGTATTATTCCATAATATAGCTATTCCGACGCCACATAATCCTAAGGAACCTAATTCATTTACTTTAATAATCCCTGAAAATAAGTATATAGCAATGACCATAGACAAATCGCATTATTGTGTGTTTAATGATCTTGGAGTGTGTAAGTCTGTAGGCACAGGAAACTTCATTTGTGACCTCCAGAATGTGTATTCTACGGATGCAAAACCTATTTGTGAAAGTGAGCTATTAGCTAAAGTGATAAGTGAAAAACCGATACAGTGCGAGACGAAAATCTTATACGGAAACCTAAACCTATGGAAATCATTAACAAACAATAATTGGTTGTATGTACAATCCGAACCCCAAAAAGTGTCTATTGATTGTATTAATTCAAAACTATATGAAACTAATATTTTAGGAACGGGAATTCTTAACATCCCAAAAGATTGTATTGGATATAGTAATAGCGCCACGTTTGTACCTACACATAATGTTCTACAGATTAAATCGCCAATTAATCATGTGCCAGATTTTAATTTAATTAATGATACTTGTTGTAACTTAAATAGAGTAAATTCTGTAATCGGTAATGTGTCTCCTATTCGTTTACACAATATAGACTTAGACAATTTCCACTCTGGAAATAAATTAAAATCTATATTAAATAATTTACATCAAATCGAAACGAGGAAATTGCCTCATATTGTGGAATATGGGACACAGTACTCAATTTTCATTAATATAATACTTTCATTTATAATTATTTTCATATTATATTTAGCCATTAAGATTTGTTGTATTAAACTAAACAACCGCCCATTCCAATATTTTAAGAAGAAACAAGCAGTAACTTTGACAACCCCTGAAATTAAGGAAACTATAGACAGAACAGAAATTGATACTGAAATATCCAGTCCAGTAGCCCCACTTAGAACTAGGATATAAAACGAGACTTTGGAATCAACCCCAAAGCCTCTTCTTAAAGGGGGAGGTGTTATAACCTAGGATTGTAAGTGTAATTGCGTAAATGCAATTCTATAATAGACAGGTCAGCATTTATCATTAGAACATTAATTAGAACCCCTTCATTTAGTCAGTCTTCTCCTAGATCTTGTAATGAGCGGTTGTCCTATAATTATTAAATAAACCAGTTTATCTTTTTTTTAAAAAGTGATTTTAATTCTCCGGGCTAACAATACGTAGGATAATTCGTCCATATAAAAAGCAGTGAAAAAAATAATTACAGAATATATTTGTATACATTTTCTGCTTGAAATTCGTTACTTTATACAACATCAGTATAAATACACATTCGTATAATCTCTCCCTCATTGTCGGGATGTTTAAGGAGACGCTTGTTTAATTAGGCAGCTTGCCTCCTTGATTGTTCTCAATTATAACTTAGCGTGTTACTGACGTTGATTCATTTTAAAGGTTTACGAATTTTTGGCTGTCTCGAGAGGATATTCAAATTTAATATATTATAATATTTAAATATAATTCTTCATCTTTTTCTTGTAGAAATGTTAAATCTTTGTATTTTTTCTACTAAACAATCTATGTATAATGAGATTTAAGACTTTCGCGAGTATTCATTTAAATTAAACTAACATTTTCTGATATTTATTTTTGTAAAAAACTACATTACTCCCGACGTTTCGGTTACTTTTCAGCAACCGTGATCACGGACAGACGAGATGTGAATGAAATATATATTTCGACCGCTTTTGTAGTTTGGGTATTACAAGAATAATCGTTATTAACTTAATATTTTTCTTTGCCGAAGAAATTACTAAAGGAAACAGGGGTTCGTCTAGTTTGCTAAGAAACTTTGTAATAACTCGCAATAAGTGATAAATGGTGGCTAATGGGAGGGTGTTGGACCTTTTAATTGAGAAAAAGACGTAGCTTGAACTCCACTAGGATAATTATTAAAGATATTACTATAATAGTTATTTAGGATCATGGTTTTATAAAGACAGAAAACATAAAAAAAAAATTAATTACATGTTACGCAATGAGAACTCATTCACTTAAACATCTAAAGTACTGTTATTTTATTTACAAAAGATAAGATTCTTTGTATTATCATGTCATATACATATATATGTATGTATGTTTATATGTATGTATATGAAATGTCAAACATGTATGATTTATTATTCATATTCCGTATTCATTTATCTGGTGATGAGTGCCGGAGTGGAATACATGTTGATTTCATGGGAGATGCAAACACAAATTAACAGAGACTGCGTTTCTAATTGGGCTGTAATCAGGATTGATGTTCACTCTATTTATATTAATTATATTTCGAATAGTATATAATATTATGTATTTTAGTTTGAAATACTTCGCGTTTATCAAAACTGTTTAATGATTGTGTGTCTTGTTCTGTCTGGGAAAGAAAATATTGATTAATTATAAAAGTATGTCTATACATTATTTAGAAGAAATACAGTTATGTTGTTTCAGAATGCGTTTTGCAGTTTATACGTAATACGACTAACACACATACATTTACCTCACAGATTTATGCCTTTGTTATTGTGATATTTAAAGATCCTTTTGAAAAACTAGTATGAGTAAGGCAGTAAATAAAAAAATATTTTATTTTCATTACAATAATTTTGAATTTATTATTATTTTAAATCAGATTTTGTTATATGTACGCACTATATGTAACGTCTAGGTAATTTAAATTTTTATAAGGTAATACAATTTTTTATATTTATATCGAGGTTTTTCTTGATAAAAATTTATGAAGTATAAAGTAAATGTTAGGGAATATAACTCTCACTTTACAATATATAATATGTCCAGTCTACAAACTTTGAGTCATGTTTTGGCTTTTATAAATGCATATGTCAGAACTACTTCATTTACATATAATGTATCTACATTTCATACACTCGCCAAATTTTTATATACAGACGTTTTGGAAGACAAATCTACTACTAAAATAGTATATATGTAAGAATTTGTATCCTTACCACAAGTTTGAATTGTCAACAAACGGATCGTTTAGCGTTATTCCTTGAAGAATACTCGCATATTATAGTTTCAACATGCTTTTATAAAGGGAATACTGGATACGTTTATGTATTAAGCTGACGAACACTTGTAGTACGTGTAGTTTTCGTAGAAAATGTTAAACTTGAATGTTCAGAATAAATATGAAATATCTTTCTCAAACTCGAGAACAATAAATGGAATTGTTTGAGTTGTTTTAATATTTTTTTATACCGTTTCTGTTTCACTGACGGTTGGTTCCCTTTATGGCATTCCACTAACATTATTTGGCCTTTAAAAGCCACAAAGAATATAAAGTATTTCAATATTAAAATCTTCTAAACTAGCTGATACAGAATTTATTTTGATGTGTTACATTAGTAATTGGATTCTTTTAGATTGATGTATAATATATATATCGGATTTATTACACATTTGTTGTTTTTTAAAGAGAGGGACGCCAGCCTCGCTGACGTTACAAATGTCACTTCTTCTAGAGCGTTGCATGATATTTTAAAATGAAACTGCAATTGTTCTTAATGCTCCTGTATATCTAGAATGTTTTTCATAATCACATACTTCAATGATACGCACTCACTGAACTCTGAATTCTCAATTCTGGAGTCTGCCGTCGTGCGTCCAGACGTCATATTTATAACAAGATTTAAACATAGTTCTATTCTCCTTTTAAGCAATCTTTGATTTCGTTTTACTTGTAACAATAACCATGAATACTAATGAGGTTTAATAAGAGTTGATGACAGCCTCAAATTATTTTCATGTCGCATCCGTTATTAAAGCTGGTAGCGCCGATATATAAAAGTTAGAGTATTGTTCTCGAAGATAAGACACTTTTAAGTCTCATTTCGTAAACTGTTTACGTTCAGTCAAAGTTAGATTTCAGTTAAAAGAATACTAAGTCCAACACTTATTGCCATATATGGAATCGATTATATAGAACAGATTTTGAAGGCAAAATAATATACTCTAGTGTTACTTATTCTAAGAGCGAGCTAACAAAGCATTGGACATTTTTTAAAGGTTAAACAAACAGTTTTGTTTATATTATAGAAAATTTAATCTTAATTTAATCATATTAAATTTCGTATTTATTTAAAAAATATGTTTAAAATATAACACATATTGTACAACACGTTGAATGGTTTATTGTTGTTCATACCCCATGGTCGTCAGGGCGAAATTGATGACCCATCAAATGATACCCCATAAATCTGAAGGTGCACATGATTCCTCTTATTTACTTCAACACACTACATCCGAAAAATATATACTGATAATGTTTATTTGTTATTTTAAATGAAATATATATGTTTCTTTTTTATTTATTTAATACTGATATATTATAGTAATGATTAAATATTAAAGCCATTAATTACGTACATGTGTTTGTAAATACTAGTCCTTTTTCATTTGCTAATATTACATTAATTTTGCTATACACACTTTCTTATATTGCCCATTTTATTAACATTCTAAATTAATACATTTATTTAAATGAAATTTTATATTTATATAATACGGATATCTGATTCTTTTCGATACGATAGTGCGAAAAATAAACACAATTGATATCAAGATTATGTTTGGTGTGTTATTTTTTTCTTATCAAATAGTTTATTGTTTGTGTATATGATAGCGACAATTTTCGTTGGGATTCAAATCAATATATTCTTAATAATTCCTTCCCGACTATTACAATATTGTTTAGAACTTTCGACAATATATTTTCAGGTATAAAAAGTCTCTTAAACCAATCACTAAATCGAATTTTATTCAGTGCGGCTTGAGTTCCCCTTTACAATGCATTGCTTTTGAATGTTGCGCTTTCCTTGAGGATTTTCAGATTTGATGTTTTTTTATGTCCGTGCTCGGTAATAAGAGAAATCACTTAAAAATTGCAGCTGAGAAATGGCAGAGGGCTGATTTCTTACGACGTGTGACACACGGATGACCCAATCAGCAAGTAATTTTTAATTCTACTTTTTAAACCAACTAATAAGCAATGGAATTGGCTTTCTAAGTTAGTATCTATAGTCTATACTTTTATTTCTAGCATCCTAATTACTTCCATTTGACAGTTACCTTAAAGTGAAACGTTGCATCAGATATTTTAGAATCTTTATATATAAAAGAAACTCGTGCTATTTATAACTCAAGAACGGTTGTACTGGTTTAGGTGAAAATTGGTGGAGAGATGGATTAGAACGCGGGAAAGGACATAGGATACGTTCATCCAATTGAAAAAGAAAAGAAAAAAGTTGATCAAATCCAAAATCTTATTACTGCTTTAAAGAGAAATAGAGATCGCCCGGTCAGCTATACATTTCTAATTCTGAAACGCAGACGAAGTGCCGGTAAAACTAGTTTTATATAACTATTTGTAAGTGTTGTTTGTTTGTGATTCCATAAATCCGTGTGTATACCTTAGAGGGTGAAAACAACGGGGCGCTGAGTAAAATCTGGAACCGTTAGGGGTCGCCGGATCGCGGCAAGCAATAGAAGATTAATACTTGTGCCCTTTGTACTTCCTTGACAAATAACCGAGGGACCGCCTCAGTCCGATGCATCATCTCAGATCAGCATACAGTAAGACAATATCTTTATACAACCTTTTAACTAAGATTAATGCATTGAATGACGTACAATGTGAAATTTTAAGGAAGCATTTGATATATATGTAGTTAGTAGATACCTGCCTTTGTGGGCGATTTTATTGAAGTCTAAACCTTGTAAAAATAATTATGTAAAATAATGATTTACAAGTCTTATTCGGACACATTTAAACATAATTTCATCTCGTCTGCCCGTGATGAGAGTTGA
This sequence comes from Danaus chrysippus, assembly GCA_916720795.1. Classification (NCBI taxonomy): domain Eukaryota; kingdom Metazoa; phylum Arthropoda; class Insecta; order Lepidoptera; family Nymphalidae; genus Danaus; species Danaus chrysippus. Next base: position 2,658,452 of record CAKASE010000077.1, on the reverse strand, counting down.
TGTAAAATAATCGAATCGTCGAGTAGATGTGAAATAAAATATTAATCCTCGTAGAGTATAAGAAAATCATACTTTTATTAAAATTATTAACACAAATTACTGAAATAAATTAATTTTACTACGTTACAAACTATTCTAAAATTATTCATAACTCATTTTCTTTGTACAGAATCTAGGTCATGTTTATTAAATTGGACAGCAATATAAAAAAGGGTTAACGCGATGTTTAACGACGTGGTCTACTTACCGAATGTAAGTGCGGTAATATTTCGATAGGTATTTATTTATTTACTTATTCATTTATTTATTTATTCATAATTGTCTCCTCTAGCAAAAAATTTACTTCCTTAGAAAATATTTAAAAAAATAATAGTTTAATTTCACTTATATTTAAATCAATAGTATTTACTATATAAATGAGATTTTTTTCTTTATAGACAAGATTCTGTTTCATCGTATATAATGCTATTATATAATATATAGAGACTTATGAGAGTAAGCACTTTTACTAATCACAAATCCTATTTTGACATATATTTATAAACATTAAATTCTTAGTAAGTATATCTCGAAGTTATTCTGTAATCACACTATTTAATAAACTTATTACTACCGACGCAATCAACGCTCCTTAACCCGGTTTAAGGCACTTCATCGGTAATTGGATATTTTGCGATTTGGAACTAAAATTTTAACGAAATTAATTCATAAGCTGTTTAATTCGTATATTTTTTATTAACAGATTATTATTTTAGTAAATAACTAATATTTTTCGGATTATACTCCCCACTACATACTCCCGACGTTTCTATAATTTTTCAGCAACAGTGATCACAATTTCAAAATACGCGTAATATAATCCTAAAAATATTCGTTCTATTTAACTAAATACTTAAAGAAAGTCTTATATTTCATTATTTTAGTATTTTTGTTCGTGACTGTAACAGAAGTAACTTTTTTTTATTACATGGTACTTGTATTAATTCGGTAGCCCTTATCTTGTTCCCTGACACTCACTCAAGGGTGTAGCGGTGAGAGCTAATGTTTTTATTTAATGTCCTGATAGTCCTGAGAGCACTTGACATTCTGTACGTATAGTATTGACACAACTCCAGTTTCAATATGTGATATGTTCAAGATTAATTACACTAGAATGTAGACGAAGCCGCGTATCAAGCATATATCTTATAACATAAGATAAGAAATAAATTGGTATTAAAGTAAATTTATGTTTTGCTAGTTATAGCGTCAGCAATTGTCTTTCTGTTTTATTACTATTTGTTTATCTCAGAATTCTTATAAATTTAGTTGTTTACGCTCAGTTGTATTAAAGGTAATTCGTGATTTTTATGTTTTAGTTTTGCTTTATGTTTTAATTATAAATAAAAATTTACGACACTGTTACGTACGCGATACATATTAAAAATAAATGAATATCGCCGGAGCAACATCTTTGTATGGATAAAATATAATATAACACACCAAGCCGTGTGAACCAGTAGATTAGTGATACCACAGAAGCTATGGAATCGTATTGCTATCCTAACATCAGGGCAGTCATGTAGTCTTAGGTGTAGGTTTTAAGTTTTAATATAAAATGTTTTAATAAGTAATTTACGTAGTTTTCCTGTAACCTCTGGTTGCCACACTACGAGTACATAACTACATTTATTTATTGGTTGTATTCAAATATAATTTTTGCAACAAATATAATGGGTATTATAATTTTAAATGTATGATTAAGTGTTAATAATTTTGACGCTACGTAATAAATATTTTAAAAACTATAGCATATTCTAAGTCGCATTTATAATTTATTTGTCACTTCAATTCATTAACTCATATTGTTTTCAAAGCTAGTGGTTACATTTGTGTAAAGCAGATTACACATGCATTTCAACTTTTATCCATCCAACTGTCATCGTGTAACTCTTAAACTCATCTTGAGCGTCTAACCCAAGAGATGAAAGCTCCACAAGAGCATCCCCAGTGATACGTCAAAGGATAAATGTATGACTTAAACACCATTTGATAATATTTATTTTGTTTCTGCTTTATATATATGTTAATTTTTATATAAAATAATAATTAATTTAATATCAGAACGCTCGAAATGTTTTCGTTTAAATATATTGAATTATAATCAATTTTGTTTGGTTGGTATTGTTTTTTATATAGAATAATATTTTTGTATGGAAACATTGTTTCGTGTGATTTCATATTAATCTTTGATATTAATATATTTTGTACTTTACGGTGAAGTAAAACATACATACTGAGGAAACCTGGACTTATAATTTCACAATTATAATTTTGAAATCACCAACCCGTCTTGAGCAAGCGTGATGTTTAATACTCAAACCTTCTCCATGTGAGAAAAAGGCCTTTGCTCAGCAGTGGGCTCTGATAGGCTGATGACGAGCTATTAATATACATATTTTAAGTGCATATGTTTGTCATTGAAATCAATCATTCTTGTTAAGTATGGGCTCGTTTTTATTCATTTGCCATATGTACTTTATTTTTATTATAATCAACTTAAAATGTTTATGCAACAATTAACAATTCAAATAAGATTTCATGTAACTACAAATGAAGACAAGTGTAACGTACGATTGAAATAATTCAATTAATATATTCGCAATGCCAGACTCTGATTGCTATTAATTTGATATATTTTTACATGAAACAATTAAGAATATTGCCAAATATACGAGAATTAATATAAATATGATAAAAACGAAAATACAATTCTGTTCATTAACATGTGACACGACTTTTTTATTTATAATTATTGTTATAATCAAATAATGGATCGCAACACGTTAAATGTATGAAATCTTTTAATGTATATATTTTGGTAAGGCAAAATACTATTTATTCCTTTAAAAACTTGTAAGCCGAGAAGATAAACAGCTTAAATTTAAGCGGTAATTTGCAGAACACTCCTTAGCTGGTTCCAAGAACAAAGACTTTGATAAACACATACATACGACATACCTACCTTTAAAAGTTATTATGGTTCAAATATATATATATGTTTATATATAATGTGTACATATAGCAATACAAAAAGAGCTAACTAATTTTATCATACATTTATAAAAACAATTTTGTCTTTAGTTCTGTTAATACTGATATTGAATTTCAATATGGTTAGTTTACACTTACGACAATATTGTCGTTAAATTGTCTAACGTCTGTGAGGAGCCTTTGTTGCAATCGCTGGTGTAAGCACGGCTTATAGGACATTATCTCTGCGGCGGACTACAACTTTAAGAAACTTCATTTATACTGTATCTTTATTATTTCGTATTTAATTTTTTTTATTTTTATTTGATTCTAACTTTTTTCTTACTTTTAATAGAACAAATATTATTTGTTTAATTTCGTATATATCTAAAAGGCTTTATGCTCAAACGCATGCCTTAATCTCGCAATCAACGTACCTATATTTTTTCAATGATTTACATAGAAAGCTCGTAATATTATTTTATACATTTATTTTATTGAACGTAAAATGTAATAAGTTAAATATATATATTCTATTATATATATTATTATATAAATAATTAATCATCTAAGCAAACCGTCTTAAAGCAGCTAGTTCCAACTAATTGCCTCTCCTTACACGCGAAAAAATCATCAACACGGTCGGTGCAAGGAAAAATGCATTCGCTCCTAATTGATCACCGCTACTTCGTTTACGTTATCTTGTTAAGATCATTGTAATTATCCTTAAAAGCCTTAAAGAGGCTCTCCAAATCGTGCGTTTAATATAACTAATTTGAATTCTGAAAGCGATACTACGGTAAGTATAGTTAATAATTCGATTTTATATACCAAAAGAGACTAGGATTTATTCATTCAATAATATTTAATATTTTTTTCAATATTATAAATATTGAACAGAGGTGATTGTATTCAAAATTTATCTGATCTAAGAAGACTTTGTATTTCAACTGTTGGTAGTTTTTAGTCGCAAATATTGACTCACCCACCCTACGGATGTGAGGTTCGTTTGGTGAAGATTATAAATGTATTTTGTTTCAACAAAAATTATAATATAAATATTTAGAATATGTGCATAAGTTTGATAAAGTTTATGTATAAGAATTTATAATAATAATTTAGAAGCTCCAAATAGTCAAATGTCGAAGTTTCTATTCCTTTGTCCCCTTTCGTTGGCATTACGTTACGGGCAGTTTACTTTTGTGCTTTGCTGTCCACGTCCACTCCGATTGTTGGGACATTTGTTGATAGATTTCATTACATGCTATACGAAATCAGACCTTATTGAGTTATAATAGAGTCTCATCTGAATATAGATTATCACGTCGCCGGAACTTCGCATCCAGACAAATGAAACATTTAAGAATAAATTCTAAAGTCACTTTAGGATCGGACGATAGAAAAAATCTATATTTATCTTAGAGTCAAAGGAAACTCATATATGGCTCATGAAGAAAAATTACAATACCATTTAAACTTTGTTAAAGTCCTCAGTTGAGACACGGCATTAAAATGAGATGCAAATGTAGAGAAAAACAGCTGGAGGGCATTCGCTATCAAAGTAGGGATCACACGTTGTCGTATGAGGTACGGTTATTATTCAGAAAGACGCTACCAGCGTTTATGATAACATCAACCCATATGACTGTCGGAATGAATGAATGAAGCCGAATGAATGAACTTTGCATCCAATCCGGCTGTACTGAATCAAATGCTGTTGTTTTCGATTTGAAGATCTCAAACCGTTCCGCAGTTGTTGACCTAGAAATTGCTCATTCATTCATACATTCAATTCATTGGTTTCATTCTATAAACATTTTAATTTCGCATTTCTTCTTAAAACCTCTAACTGGTATGTGTTGAGGTATTTAATTTTTTTTTATTTAAAATAATAATTATTATAAATTAAATTATAAATGAAATATAAATGATAGCAATTAAAAGTAATAAACTTATGATAGGGTCACATAATATGTTTACAGTTTTTCTTATCATTGTATTTAAATAAAATAATTATTATTTTACGTATCAAAAATTCAGAAATATATAATTGTAACTTTTGTGACGTTTTCTTTTCCTAGTCACAAATTTCTTTGATATTTTATATGGATTAGGTGAATGACATTTTGTATTTTATTGTCTTTTTAAAACAATTTGATTACGTATGAGTTTACTTGTTTGTCATTGGTGAGCGATCTGAATTTTATATATGAGTTACTTACGGATTAAAAAAAATTACTAATTATTATTTCCTATTGTATTTATATGGTAAAATGGTGATGTTAAAAATTTACTAATTAAGATATAATAAGTGTCATACACGACTTTTTTTAATTACCTTTAAAATGAATCCAGTAGACTGGAGAGTGTAAACATCGAAAGCAAAAAGTCCCTAACTGTAACACATTGTCTCTTTATCTACTGTAAATATCAAAAACTGCACTTAAATATCTTCTGACGTAAGAAACAAGTTTGACAAATGACCTTTAGTACAATAGTTAAAGAAGATTTAAGTCTGCTATTGTTATGCCTATACATATACTAGTTTTCGCCCACGACTTCGTCCGCGTTAATTTCGGATTTAGTAATATATGCATAGCTAACCGGGCGATCTCTATTCCCCCTAGATCAAGTAAATAACCAGATATTTGAGTTTATTAAGTTTTTTTTTCTGTTTCGATCGAACAGAATTAACTATTATGTCCGTCTCCTGGTTCTAAGCTATCTCTCCACCAATTGTCAATCATATTCCTACAACCGTTCTTGAGTTATAGATAGTGTAACTGACACATTTTTCTTTAATAAGATTAGAATATAGTAGAGATCCTATGCTCATCATAGGTCATATTAAATTGGCCTTCTTGTTTCCATTCCCTTAATCCAGTTGAAAACGCTTTAAGAAAACTTCTCTGACGGATCCAATAACATCTCTATTTAGATAATAGCAGTTTAACAAGTTTGGTGGAAGATCGTAGGGATAACTAACTGCTTAATATTCTATAAAATGATTAGAATACTTGAACGTACTATAACCATGCAATTATAACTCTAATAACTACAAATAGATTAGTGCTATAATTGCATACCTATATTTTCCTGTATAACTGGACATATTGTAATTTGTAACATTTATAGAATGTAACTGCCACATTTATGTGTGAATATTCTTTTTTTGCAAAAAGTTCTGTTCAATTAAATTATTTTTTAACGTTTAAAATCAACATGAGAGCTAAACAGCTAAATTTTATACTTAAATACTACTTTCTAACCTAACCTACCTAATAATGAATTTTAAATGGCTGCACAAAATTTGACTTAAGACCTAATTTAGATAAATGAACATTATTTGCATTGACTTTCTATTCGTCTAATTTAATACCTAACTAAATACATATATACAATTCCTCACCTTTTAAAATGCCACTAAACAATGAGTGTTAATGTTTGCCTACATTTTAAGGATTTTCTTCAATATTACTAGAATTAGACAATCAGATCTTATTGTAATCATAATAGAACAATCTGGGAAGTTTATTTTTATAATTAAATAAATCTAAATCAGTTGTCGTTGACGTTGCTTGTTCATTTGTCGCACAAATAATGCTAATTATAGACTTATGTGGTTTTCTCAAGGTTGCCACTGAAACAACTAGATCAAATTAAAATAAGACCAAAATAAAAAAAGATTAAAATCGCTTCACCTTGCCGTAAGTTATTAGGTAACAAACATAAAATAATTTAAAGGATTTGATAGCCTCCTCCTTTTTTAAAGTCGGTTGAAAATAATCTAAAACTCATTCTACATTGATATAAACATATTTCTTAAATCTATATCTCAATTTTTGATGTCCTTTAAATATGTTACAGAATATACACTCTACACTTATACAAATATAACAGTCATAATGTACAACATCAAAACAAAGTGTCATACATATTGAATTTATCCATAGTTATATACTATTAGTATAATACATTATGTATTGTATATAAGGGTGAACCTATAATGCAGGTTTTGCGTCGAATGATCGATGGTTGGATTGCTGTAGGGTGCATGAATTTCACTTGTTTTGTATATTTATTTTGCCTTAATATCTGACTGTATGATAGAATATAGGATTTATAACGAGTGTCTTTACAAGTATCTTGAAATATAGGAATAAATGTTGAAATCTAAATATATATATATATATATAATCACCACGCTTGCTCACGACGGGTTGGCGATTACAAACTTATAATTTGAAATTATAAGTCCAGGTTTCCTCATTTCTTACTTCGCCGTCTGTCAGTGATGTTTAAATACTCTTATAAAGTACATATGACTCGGAAAAATCACATTGGTACTTGCTAGGTTTCGAACGCGCGTCCTCATGTATGAGAGCCTGGTCTATAACCACTAGGCCACCACGACTTTTTATATACATTTATATAATAAAATTTACGAACGTAAGCCCGTTACCATAAAAGTATATCTTTAGGTAATTGGCTTTCATACTCACAGTATTTATTCCACACTCAACCTTTTCGGTGGTAAAATAAAAATGTTTTTTTGCACCCGCCCCCGTCATATGTACATACATACATATGTAAACATTTCCATTGTGTCAAGTGACAATCGAGTTAAAACAATGTTACATATGTTTTATATAATTGTCTTTTAATATTTTTTCAAAAAATAGATATTTTTGTTAATTCTAGTATTGGTATATAAGATAATTGTACATCATGGCTTTAGTTGTGTTTTTTTAATACTGTAGTACTTCTATAACAATTTGATCTTAAATTTTAACTTATATAGAATTGTTAATTATTACATAGCTTTTGCTATCACTCATACTATCTAAGTTTTCGTAACGGGCACATTATAAAAAATCATATTATTCCCACTCGTATTGAGAAGGAAAATTTCGTATATAAACTGGTAATAAAAAATATGTCCTTATATTTTAGATTCAGCTGTATTAAAACAGCTTTTCATTCATGAATCTATCTGTAAGTATAAATTGACAAAAGTCTACCGTTAGAATAGTAAAATAATTGATTCTTTGGTTTAAACATTTACTAAGTAATAAATATAAATGAGTGATTGGTACGTTACACAAAAAAATCTCTTACGTGAAATTTGTAATGGTTATTTTATTTTAAGTGTCCTAATATGAAATAAACAAAAAATACAATTTATATTGATTTAATTATTACGTCTTACTAAAGGTACCTACCTCTATTAAAAATGGCTAATAAAATGATTTTGAAGTTTGTGTTAATAGAAAAATAATTTTGTTCAGTGCTTATCATTGAATCCTGTTTATCTTAAATATTATCAAATATATTTTAAGTACATATTATATATTTTGTTTCCAGGTGAAAGCAACGACCCCAAAAATGGATCGCAATGGCTATTTTTTTTACGTTACATCAACCGCTAAGAAGAAGAAGATCAACCTCATGCAACCAAAGCCGCCGCGGATGGCTTTCGAGGAAAAACGAAGGCCTGGGGTGGCTGAAAGAGTGTATGCCAGTGTGCCTCCGACAGCCGGAGAGAACGGACGCACCATGACACAGCGGGCCCCCTCTGACGCTCCACGCGCGCGTTTATACACGCAACTAGAAAGTTACCAACCGAAATATCATACGATACGTGACAACAGTGAAAGAAAAGTGGAAAGTGAGAGTAAAAAGCGAAGGACTGAAAGGAGATCCCATCAGATAAACACTAGGTAAGATATACTTGTTGATCATTTGTTGTGAAAACAAACATTCAAAAAATCACCTAACAAACTATTCAACGACAATAAATGTCCTAACACAGGTTAAGAGAAAGGATTTGTTTTTTAAATGTAATATTATTGTTTTAAGTCATCTTGAACAATACGTAACTGTTTTTGAAAAACATTTCAGTTGTAATTCTTCTCAAAACCAAAATTCGTCTCAAAAAGTCCATGATTTAAATTATTCATAGTATCATTGAAAATGCGAAAGACATATATAACAATTATATTTTTTGCTTCAGTAATCAAAAAAGCTAAACTATACAATTCCCATACAACAATTAAGAACATTATTACCTTGACTCATTGCTAGTAAACAACATGTGTTGTAATAAGAAATTGATTGCCCTTATATAGATACATAATATATAACATATATATATGATCCTCATAAAATGTGTTAATTATCAAATGAGTCTATAGTAATTGATACAGAAAAAGTGACATAGTTTTCATATATTAAAATGCAATAATTTACATAGTAAAAGCAATATGTGTAATAATTTTTTAATGCTTTTAATCTGTCATATTTTATTCCAAAGATCCAATCCAATTCAAAATTATTTTCCGTTATCGTACATTCTACACAAGTATGGAGAATTAAAATTAAAACAATTATCCAATAATATTGGTAGTGGTTAATATTTGATATATTTAGCGATCCACTAATAAATAGGAGCGCGGTGTTAATAACATATGTTAAAATCATACATTGATTAATAACCCACACTTTGACTGCTAATTATGATACAAGTATTGAATTATTTATAAGTTATATTAATTATTTTATATATTTTAATATGATTATTTGAACACTCTCGTAGTAAGTAAGATGTGTAGTAAGGATTGCTTATTTCTATGTAAGTAAGATTTCACTTGGCTTAAAAACAATGATAAAAAAAATTTGCTTAAAATATTTGGTGTCATAATATAACTATATCTTCTTCTTTCTGGCAATTTCTGAGCTTTAGCCAGGGTCTGCCTTACATGTTGTGAATAGTTTTGTCTAATTGTTTTTACGGCCGGCCGCCTGCCTGACATCAACCATCTTTGGGAATACATTAATCGGTGATGTCTAAATACTCTTAGAAAGTACATATGACTCGAAAAAATCACATTCACAGGATCAAACCCTCGCCCTCATGCATGAGAGGCGGGCCTTTTTAACCACTAGGCCACTACTGACTTAACTATATATGTTTCTTAAATTTTACCTTATAATTTCTAGTATCGTCTGATCAAAATTTATTTAATTTGCCTACAATAGTTTTAAAATTCAGAATGAAAAATCAGAATGAATTCTGTAATTGAAACCGAATGTAATACCATCGCTTACAGTACAGTTAGGTTTTATTAATCACTGACAGCTGTTTTTCTTACATTCCTTTTATTTCTTATCATAAATATTTATGCAACGATATTATCAAATATACCTAATTTGTATTGTAAACTAAGATAAAAACATTTTTGTGCTTATTCCCTTTGCTTTTCTATTTAATGAAAACAAAATCTATATTTTCTATGTCTTATTTTAATAAATACTCACGCATTCAGCTTTCCATTTAGAATATATTTTAATGTCTTGAAATTTTAATTTTGAATTCAAATCTATCTCATATTTCATTTATTAAAAGCAAATAAGAACAAATAAGCAAATACAATATTTGCTCAAAACATTTCTTATATTTAAATATACGTCGTTCTTATTCTAATGAAAGTATTAATGATTAAATTAATTTTGAGAAATTCAAATATGTATTTTTTTCTTTGGCGAGTGAAATTGGCAGTTAAAGGTACGATCCAAATTTTAAGAAAAATCCCAATTAAGGATTATACTGATAATTAATTAATTAAAACATATTTTATTACTTAATAAACATATAATTCATATATAAATGAACCCTAAACTTGTCTAAGGTGGCCGCTAGGTGGCGCTTATTGAATTATTAATCGCATACCCTTTTTGGTAAAGAGGATTATAATTCTACAGAACCTAAGCTTCCATCAAAGGTCACTTGCAATTTAATACATCCAGATCGGGAAAGTTCAATGTCGATAATGTACAAGCTAAAATGACCTTTATTTGTGATAAATTAAGGACTAAAATACCAATTATATATTGATTCCGGTTATACGATAAATGTGCCATTGATTGTGGTACGGAATAGAGAATATTTAATGCCACTAATGTGTTCTAGGGGACGCGATTAAAAATATATTATTTTCTTCTTATGTTATGTTATTAATTTAAAATAAGGATAATATTGAATAGTTAATAATAATTCCACACGTTTTGTATAAGATTTTCATTTAACACAAATCCTGTTGTTTGTATGTTTTATTAAATATTTTTCTTTATTATATAACAATAGTGAGTTACCTCTATGTAGTGCCCTCTATGTATAAAGTTCTCTTAATTAGCGGCACTTTGCAAGGTTGACATACTATGTTGTATGCACTCTTGAGGTTCACAGTCACGAACTGTATCGCTTTCAGTTGTAAATTAATGAATTCCTTGGGTTTTTTGTTGTTTTTCAGAAGGTCGTTACACTGTTTCACGGTTGAGGCTCGAGTAAGCCCGTATGAGAGTAGAACGTAAACAGTTGTCATGCACTTGAATGTAATTTTAACGAGTGTTATATTGTAGGTGTGTTACATTAATTCATACTTATATAATTTTTGCTTGCGACTTCGTCCGCGTTAATATCGGAATTAGTAATATATGTAGCTGACCGGGCGAAAACTATTCCGCCTTAGAGACTGTAAATAATTAGTCAAAAATTGTAATTTCTTAAGTTTTTTTTTTCTTTTTTGTTCGAACATAATTAAATATACTATGTAGGTATATATCCTGGTTCTAAATTATTTCTCCACCAATTTTCGACTACATCCCTACAGCCGTTCTTGAATTATAAGAAGTGTAACTAACACAACTTCCTTTTATATATCTAGATGTATACATATGTTTATTATTAAAATTAGATTTGCTTCGCTTTTTTTATTCATATTGATGGAAAACATATAACATATTTTAGTATAAACCGTCAAAATAAGGTACCTTTTATAATAAAATTAAAAAAAAGCGTACGGAGTTGCGATAATCTTACACTATGTAAAGGTTGTTTTGTTTATCAAGTATCTATACTACCAATAAGGTTTCTATGTATTTTTTTCATATGTACCTACATAAACAGCATCACTTAAATATTAAATATTATTAGTGAAGGTTTACCTACTGTGTCAGGGGCCCTTCCTCGTCCCTTCAAACGTCACTAGCCCGTATTACTTTGGAACGAATTTCGAGTTTTTTGAGTTATATGAGGGTCCCTGTGATGTGCCCTAAATCTTTTGCTGAAACTTGCGGAGCAGTTACAACTTTTAATTTGTCTAAATTGAAGGTACTGACACAATTTTTTCGTTGTATATAAATCAAATGTACTATTAAATCCGTTAAATTGGTATTATATTTCATATAACATTAGTGAGAAGCACTATTAGCTATAATTATTACTTATATTAGTGTCAAAGATATGTTTTTTGTTCATGTATTTAATTGTTTCTTAATGATACTTCTTGACATAACATTAGCTATACAAATAGCGTCAACTTTCACTTTAAATAAATGTGCATTCTTGGTTTTAAAACAATTATGGGATTCAAATATAATTATAATCGTTTATTTAAAGGCCTGGTTTATGAAAAAAAATACATGTTCATGTATGGAGAAAGAAATTATAGCCACAAAACAATTGAAATACCGTTAAAATTTCGTAAATCACACGTTAAGCGGCTAAGTACAACATGATTCTCATTTAACAAGGTTAATTTGCTGTCATAAATTTTGTCATAATAAAACCTCCGTCTCACCGAGAGGTCTTCGGCCGGTAATTTTTTTAGAGATTCCGTAAATTATGAGAGTCACTCTCAAATTATATTCATACAGGGAAGGTTAATAAAGTGAGGCTGGGGAATTTATTCTCGCTTTTATTAAATTGATGGCTCACGTCTTAAATATGCCATCTCATAAGAGTTTCTTAAGAGCCATTTACCGCATCTCGTACGCATATTAAACGTTTCAGTATTCTCAAATCATAATTTAATATACGCGAGCCTTTGATTATTCATCATGATTATAATCTCTGTTATAATATTATTTATACATTTCTTGTTACGTAGTTTATTTGTATATAATAAAGTCTTATTTGTTTTTATTTTCTAGAGAAGCTGCGATAAAAAGTAAGAAATAAATGAAACTAATATTTTTTTTATTACTACGCGTATTTTATTATTTTAAAACCACATACTCGATAACCGAAACTTAATAAGTCAGTGGTGGCCTAGTGGTTAAAAGGCCCGTCTCTCATGCACGAAGACGCGGGTTCGATCCTGGCCCTGGCACGTATCAATGTGATTTTTCCGAGTCATATGTACTTTCTAAGAGTATTTAGACATCACTGATTAATGCATTCCCAAAGACGGTTGATGTGATGTCAGGCAGGCGGCCGGTCGTAAAAACAATTAGCCCAAACTATTAACAACATGTAAGGCAGACCCTGGCTAAATCTGGAAAATTGCCAGGTAGAAAAAGATACTCGATAACCGAAACATCAAGAGTACATCCTAAAAATATTTGTATAATTTAAATGAATACTCGCAAAGTCTTATGTTACACATAGTTCCTACTAACAATATATGTATGTATGCTATGAAGTTGTTTAAATATAGTTTATTATATGAAGTATTAAGCGATCGTTTAAACGAAATTCTTGGATGACTTATCTATTTATTACGTAATTAAAAAGTTTAATTGAAAGGAGACGAGATTGTGTTTAGCTCCGGAATTAATTATACGAAAATGCTATCTCATTGACGACTTCCAATGAACTCATTAAATCATATGGCTATATGATATACATATACATCTTATATACAAATTCTTAGAATACTTTTTATTTTAATTTTATTATATATACATATTTTTTTGTTATATATATTTTAATAATTACTTGTCGGTACTGATTTATTTGTAGAGCACGAAGTTTCAACGAGAATGAAGGTTCTGAAAAACTTTATATACGTACAAGTTTGAAACACGAAATCAGTTTTGAGTGCTTCAAAACTATATTCATACTCTTAGGACAAACATACGTTCATATTAGTGATGTAACATTCTCATATTAGTCTGCGAATAGTATTTAAAATAATGGTAGATTCATCTTAATTTTTGCTTATAAATAGTATTGGTACACAAAAATAAATGATTCTATTTCATGAATAGAAAGTAGTGGAATTTCGTACATTTTATTTAATATAGGTATACGTATGTATATATTTAAGTATAATTTATATTGAAATGTTGTTAAAGACAACATTGAAAAAATAACGATTAATTATCAAATAGTACAAAAAGAACGTGATGTATTTTTATAGTTAAACTATTGTCATCCCCAGGATCTCCTTGCGAATATATAGTATGATTTTTTTAAATATTAGAACTAAAATTCAAAAAGAAAATACATTATAATAAATTCATACTAACATTACGAATTTTAAACATTTTCAAACTGAAATTAATTAAAATATTTCTATCATATAAAAATGTATAAACGGGCATTGAACCCAGGAAGTTTCAATGTCAAATCACAAAAGTCTTGACGCTAGCTTGATATTGTGACGTCACTCTAGATACTGACATCAATTGTACCTACTGATGTCAATCAAGTATAATTAGTTCATTTGTATGTGTTATTGAAGAGCTAAAATAACGTTCCAAATATTTGAACATAATATTAATATTTTAATATAATTATCTAGTACTAATTAATAAAATATTACAATTGAAATCGACCTCAAACAAAAACTAATATCAGCCAAAATTTAAAATGTAATAAATATATATGTTATTTGATATAAGCTAATGAAAATATTTTTATATTAATACGTACCACGTATGCCATAATCGCCGTTATAAATAGAGAGCTAAGGACCATTTTCAATTATATATATTTTATTCAAATCATGTTCGAGATTACTCCAGCAAGTTTTATTGGAAACGACAAAGTTACCGAACCTACTTCAGTCCTGACACACAAATGTTAGTTTTCATTTTAAAATCGACTTCCGACACAAATTGGAAACTTTGGAAATACTGGATGTATTTACTGAAATATATTAAATTAAATTTCACTAACATACAAAAATATATTAAACTAGCTATCCGCCCGCAGCTTCGCCCGTGTGGAGTTCGGTTATATCGCGTTTCCAAGAGAACCTTTCAAAAATCTGGGATAAAAACTATCCTATGTTCTTTCTCAAAGTCAACTATATATCTGTACTAAATTTCATTAAAATCAGTTCAGTGGTTTAGGCGTGAAAGCGTAACAGACAGACAAACAGACAGAGTTACTTTCGCATTTACATATAATTAATATAAGTAGGGATAACCATATATTATACGCTTCTTTCAGCTTCTCAAGACAAGTTAAAGAATACGATTTGAGTTTTATATAAATTTTAATTCAAATTTTGAATATAATCCTTATTACAATATTTCGCGCAAACTATACTGTGTGTAAATATTTTTTTGTTGTATTATGACAGTCATTTAGGATCACACAAAGAAATTATCGACATATTCCGTACATTTCACTTTTACCGGTAATGAAATATAAATAAATAAGTTTGTTCTTCCTAGTATCGCGTCACGTTGGGATTTAATTCTTGTGTACATTAACATATTGTTATTTTTAATTAATTAAAATGACTTCTAGCTCTTCACAATGTCGTAAACATTGCGCGTTTTTGAACTACTAGTTTGATTTATTTCTAATCTATCCCGCAATGGAAATGGTATAGTTATATATGTTTAAATTCCAACATCATTACAGTAGGTACCTGGTTATATTTTTGAGTAAACATTGCTCGTTTTCGTAGTGCCAGTTTGATTTATTTCTAATCTATCCCGCAATGGAAATGGTATAGTTATATTGTTCTGATTAAAATATGTTAAAATTCCAACATCATTACGGTGCAGATTTTTGAGTAAACATTGCTCGTTTTCGTAGTGCTACTTTTATTTATTTCTAATCTACCCCGCAATGAAATGGTATAGTTATATTATTCTGATTAAAATATGTTAAAATTTCCAACATCATTACGGTGCCTGGTTATATTTTTGAGTAAACATTGCTCGTTTTTGTAGTGCCAGTTTGATTTATTTCTAATCTATTCCGCAATGGAAATGGTAATTATATTGTTTCGAATAAAATACGTTTGAATTCCAACATGATTATGGTACGTGGTGAGATTTTTGACAAATACAGTTTTAAAACGCCATACACAATACTTAGTCCGCCGTCAAAGTTCAAAGGTAAATTAAAAATATTTTACAAATTACACGGCAGGTGTATTGTTGTATGTTTGTGCTTTTCAAACATTCATTCATTAGTAATGATTCTTTAATTAATGTTGATGTAAAACGTATTTGGTTCCGTGAACAACTAAGTTTAAACATACGCTGTGGTTATTGTATGTAAAATTTATTTACTAATATACAGGGTGACTGGTGAATTACTATCCATATTTGAGGACGTGATATTTGACGATCATATATGACAAAATAAAAATTAATATAACATAAATATTAATAAACTTCTAAGTAAAGTTAACCAAAAGTTATGTAATTAATTACGCATCGTGTGAACACCCTACAGATTAGGTATACACACACACACACATACGCGTGCGGCGGCGTGGTGTTGTATCAGCACGCCGCCGCACGCGTCCACACTTGGAACACTTGGAACGTGTCAACACTTTATTTATTTATACGGAAATTTGGTCAAAAATTAAGTACCTATTTTTTTTTACATAATTCGAATGAGAATCATTCACCAGTCACCCTGTATATATACTTATGGCATAAGTTGTATAGCAACATAGAAATAAAGAGCTTCCCAAGAATCCTTACGTGGATTCCAATTTAGTGTACACTTCAATTACAGGTAGCTTTCTTAATATTGTCAGTAGAGGCGATTACATAGTAAAACTTTCGTCTCTTTTAAAGCCTTTCCATTAAACTTGGTAACAACAAGAAATTTGCAATTAAATGGATAGCGAGTGGCTGTGAACTTCTAATAATGCAATTGTACCAGAGTATATATATATATATATATATATATAATCTTTATTAATATATAAGATAAAAAAATCCATTCTTTAGAAATTATAAAAAAATTGGAATGTGGTTTTATATATACTGTATTATGAATTACTTTTCATCTATTCAATGGAATTCTTTTCACCACTTAGACAATCAAAAAAAAAGTTTTTTGTCATGTTCAAAAAAAAAATATATGTAAAATATCCTTATATATAACAGTTATTTTTTAATGTTTCATATGAATAATATTACCATTATTTATGGAGAAAAATAACAATTTCAATGCTTAAAACAAGTTATATCAAAGTAGTTACAAAGTGAAAAATTATGAATTAATTCTCAATTTAATTATGTCTACTTGAAGCTACACTTATACTTAGGAAAGCTATACAACTTATTTAACTAAAAGTATGAGAATAACCAGACAATTGTTTTGCAGGACATTTTTTATGCTCGCAAGCTAAAATAATACCAGATTTCATCCCATTTTGTCATAAATCTTGTAAATAGAGGAGTGTAGTTTCGTTAAAACCAGCGATGCCGCGGGTCATATCTATCTAATATATTAAAAAATGTGTAATATATTTCAAAAGCCGTCATAAAATGAATTGATATCAAAAAAATATCCTTTTCAAATTTTAGCCGTCTATAATACCGATGTATCAATGATGATTGATGTTTAATTATTATTTTGTATAAAATAAATTGCTTTTGTGTGTATACATATCACACATCTTTAATTACGCGTTAACAATTTTAATTTAGTAATTATTATATATATATATATCGTTAAAATAACCCTATATTTTAGTACAGCAACTGTTTTTTTAATTCTTTGATAAGTAATTTATTTGGTTGTCGTATAAGTTTTTTCGTTTTTCCGCCACCGGCTAGACCGTCGCATAATGCTATATTAAATTGATGAAGAACTGATTCCCAGAGGTTACTCACTGTAATACCGCGTTTAACTTTAAATGTCTGGAATATTTTCATTCCTTTTTATTCCGTTTGGTGTTTATTTTCAAGTGATTCCGTAATAATATGCAAATTTATTGATTGATAACGTTTTATGCAATGAAATTCATATGTGCTAATGAATAAACAAATGAACAGCGCAGTCTTTCACCGCGGCAGAGAATGCCATATTCAACCATTGTTTAAATTTTTGCCCTAAAGCATATTTTACAATAAATCAGCGTAGAAGTCATATTTGATCAAAATACACGTATTTTTTCAAATTTAATTTCATAATGTTTAAACAAGTGTTAATGAATGATGAAATTGAACTAAAAAATTCTGTGTATTTTAATAAAATATTATGTACTTTAATAGTATATTTTTCTTAATAGTATAGGTATAAGATTCGCAAAGACATACTACGTACGCAGCTTTTTCTGTTTCCCAGTCATAAACTACTTTAATTCTGTCAATATGTGGAGATTTATGAAAATTTTGGTCAGTATTGCTCTTTCACTCATTGCTCACTCCCTTCTTTCTTCAAAGTTTTCCGAATCAACAAATTATTATTATACAAATATTTAACTTCAATTAATAGATTGTATTTCCGCGCTCACTCCTACGTTCTGATTCTTAAACGCCGTTCGTAGCAATGAGTATAAAATATAAAAAATATTACAATTCCCCCGAGGAACATAATCGACCTTTTTGTGATTTATTGACAACTTTCTGTGTAGTTCGCAAGTTTTATTATGCGGGCCAGCGTGAGGAAATCCTGCTTTCTTTCACTTCAACTCAACTTTATGGACCGTATGAACGCGGCTGTATTTCGGCTTTTGATTGGAATAGTTTTGCGAGTGACGTCACGCGACCAATCAAACACACATAAAAATCTATATATATATATAAAAGAAAGTCGTGTTAGTTACACTATTTATAACTTACGAACGGCTGTACGGATATGGTTGAAATTTGGTGGGGAGATAGCTTAGAACCAAGAGACGGACATAGGATAATTAGAAAAAAAAAATTAATAAATTCCAATATCTGGTTATTTACGGCCTCTAGTGCTGAATAAAGTCGCCCGGTCAGCTATATATATATTACTAATTCCGAAATTAACGCGGACGAAGTCGCAAGCAAAAACTAGTTGGATATAAGTACGTTAAAATAACATTAGCTTAATCCTATCTGTAACACGTTAGTGGTAAAATGAAGATATATATTACCTTAAATAGTATGGGTGATTATTAATTCTAGCGGCATCGGGAGCTAATCAGCAAAAAGCGCGCTAATTTACAAGCCATGCGGATCAAAGCGTTGAGTGCGGTCCACACTATATATATACATATATGTATCAAACAATAGATTACTTTATTACTTTTATAATATTATTTATATTTATTTAATATTATACTTTCCTTTTATATGTTTTTATTAGAATGATACTTGTTTGTTATATACATTATCCTCTTCATTGAATAAATACTATGAATGAATATGAATCTTTTTTCATACGTACTTTTTTTAATATACTTTAATTAAATTTAATGTTCTAGAAATTATAAAATAATATTCTTTTCAGTATATACTTTTTATCATAAAGCAAACTTTTTAGTATTTGAAATATATTTTTTCTCAATTACTATATTAATCAGTATATTATAATGTATCCGATCCTTTAACGCTAAAATTACATTAACATATATCTGCATTAAAGCTTTACCGTGTTATTGATATCATATATAATGCAACACAAATAGAACTCTAACACACAGGTAATAAGAGATAATATCATTTGTTGAACATAATGACATAATTGAATAAACAATTTTGATTCTTACACAACAGTAATAAGGACTAATGTTTTGTTACAAAACAGCTATTAACAACCTGTTTTTGCTACGACAGATGTTTGAGAGTTAACGCCGATAAATCTGTGAATTGGTTCCGCGGCTCCATAGATTTTTTGTCCGTTGCCATATTTTAGCGCGCACGTTTCGTTTATGACGTAATTTGATTAATACGTCTGATTCCTTTGAGTAAACCGTTTGTTTTCTTGAGATGTGTAATGTCAAAATAACTTAGCACTTTATGTATAATTTATAGCTTTTTTAACGCAATAACTTATTGCTTTTACGGAATAAATCACTGAAGTTCTACATATACGAGTATAATTGACAAAAGACTAAACTAAAAGCCTTGTCCTGTACAGAACTAATATCAATTAATTTATGGAACGTACTTAAGGGCAGTCCTAGTAGGTTCTTTTCAAATTTGGTTAGGTAAAGAGAGGAGCTTGGACAGTGGAGGTGAGCGTATAACGCGCGTTAGATAGGGGTCCCTTAAACCTACACCTGGGTCGCAAATCCAGACACTGTTGAAGCTCCTCTCCCTGCAACGCGATGGACCCGGCACCCGCACGGTGAATCCATGGAATGATGAGAATTTTCGTCTCTCTCTGCATAAAAAAACTGAGTAGAAGAAGATATTACTCAACATTGTCCGTTCTTAAGAAATAACGTATATCGTACTTCAGATGTAACATTTTCGTTAGATTAAATTCCCATACATATTTTCGTTATCTTTGTTCTTATATGAAACTAATATGCAAGCTTACTAACTGATACTTATCTAAAATTTATAAAAACTTATTCACCCAGACTTGTTTATAATTTAACCGAAAAAAAGGTTATCATTATAAACACTAATTTTGTCACTCGCAAATCAACTGCAAAACTAACAAAATCTGTACAAATATAGATAAACAAAAATATTAATTATTTGAAACTTATGCAATACCTTGGAATGCTTATGTCTTACAAGAAACAGTATATTCATATGCACACCTTAAGGCTGGCATTTACTTTAGAAGAGATTAAGTTAAATTTTAAGTGTCATATATACTGTACAAGAAATATGACTGAGAAAAAACATATATTTCTATTTAAACGAGGCCATAGTTTTAGTGTTGACTACTTTTAAATTATTATTGATTTATTTATCATTGTTCAACTGATATTTAAAATCTTTATTTTATTGTAATTACATACAATTTTGTATCTATATGCAATCTCTAAGACGTTTAAGATATTTAGTGAGTTAGTTTAATACAAAGCAGCGAAGACTGTAGCGATGGTATCTTTTTATCTAATGGACCATTGTGCTATCATACATATCTATAATTTAGCCACGTGATCACTACTCTGTTATGATTCAAATAAAACTACAAAACATTTTACTAGTGTACTAATCCTAGATATATTTCTAACTAATTAAAATATGTATGATTCAATACCTATGTGTGTTTGTATAAGCTTGTTTATATGAACGTAATGTGATTTGTATATAGATTTGTATTTTAAATATAAATTTTTTTTGTTTATAAATAAATAGGAATTTGAAGATGTCTTTCTATATTGCAGTCTTTGAGATCTCGATTAATAAGGTTAGGCTTTTTTTATAAAATCTTATATTTCAATCTATACCTTAAATTGATATGTTTCTTTATGTGTTTGGTACATTTGAACTTAAAGAAAGTTAAATTTTCGTTTATTTATACATAAATAAGAGTCTCTATATAGAGACAAAAGAATTCTCATTCAAAATACAATAAAACAGTTCTAGAAATGTTCTAAACAAAGCCTTAATAAATTTCTAAAAGGATCGAGCTATGAATATTACACGAAAATGTTCTTCGGGGCTCGAGTATGCGCTATGCCTGTATTTCACTTGCTCTGTGGCTCCTTAAATTCCTGAAGAAATTTTGTGGAAATAACGTTTAGGTATATGCCAGGAAATAAATTTATAAGGAAACCGGAATTAATAACATTTAGTTTTTCAATAGTATATCATACAATACTTTCAGGTAATAAATATTATAACATAGAAAAAATATTTGCAAATAAAATATTCATATGCAGTGGTATATAAACTATCAAAGAATTTTGTAATTATTGTATTATAAAAATAATAAATTTATCTTTAAAAATACTCGTAAACGATGTTGATGAGTTTTAAAAGCGTTAATTAAAGTAACTTGAAATTTTTGATAATAACTACTTAACGTGGTCAAAAATGTAACAATATCTAATTATATGATCATTGGTAGAAATTCTAAGTTGAGTTTTCCGTACGATAGACGGTTGTGATAACATTAAATAACATAAAAAACTTACAAATAAACAAATATAATTCCTACTAATATTATAAACGCGAAACTAACTCTGTCCGTCTGTCTGTCTGTTACGCTTTCACGCCTAAACCACTGAACTGATTTTAATGAAATTTGATACAGATAAAGAGTAGACCTCGAGAAAGAACATAGGATAGAATCTGCGGGCGGAAAGTTAGTGTATAATAAATTTGTCACTAATTGAACTTGTACTGAAACTCAAATTTCTCACCCACAATTAATACATATATCTTCATACTTAAACCGTGTGTTCCTTAAAGTGAACTTTCTTCAACTAGCAAATGAAGTGAACCGTTCGTTCAGATGACTGTCTTAATTGTTTTATTTTACGATCTCCGAATGTCTAGCAGTCCTCTGGAAGTTAGAACTAATTTTATGACGTCTTAAACTACTCCAGTAACGAAGGCTGTGTTTTAAAATGAACAATTTAAGAGGGGCATAAGTTTTATTACACATGCTTGTATATATTTACTTATATTTTGTTTAAACAAAACATTAAAATGAAAAAATCAAGTGCATATTGTTTTGAAAAAGCATCATGAAAAAGGGTATTCTTTTGCCATTACTTTATTTTTTATCTTATATACATATATTTTTGGTTGATAAGTCATTATTTTTTATAAAATTCAACAACAATTTTCTCATACTTAACTACTATTATTGCTCATTTTTTTATATTAAATGAGTTAAAAGCATATACCATTCCGGTCATGCTAAGTTGTAAGTAGATAAATTAATCCTTACGTTCAAATAGATGTACTTGTATAGAGTTACAAATAGTATACACAGATTTGGCATAATGAGTCAAACACCAGAGAAGCGACTTAATGGATCATCTGATCAGTTTAGTCTGATGCCGTGTCTATTTGTTTAATGTTCTACAAGCTTTGAATTTTGATTATATAATAGCATTACCTTGTAATTATTATGTAGCTACACTTGTAAAGAAATTGGAGGAATTTGTTTAATAGCTTCATTTAAAATAAAATCTTAATACTTACTCATTAAGACCTAAACTATAATAATCTTTCTTCAGATAAAATTTTAATTTGTGTGTTCGAGTGAATATAATTTGATACAAACAAATTTGAACTCTATAACATTTAAAATTAGTTTCATTTAATCATATTCACTGCATAGATATTA
The DNA here is from genome assembly GCA_916720795.1 of Danaus chrysippus. NCBI lineage: Eukaryota > Metazoa > Arthropoda > Insecta > Lepidoptera > Nymphalidae > Danaus > Danaus chrysippus. Next base: position 2,635,210 of record CAKASE010000077.1, on the reverse strand, counting down.
CTTATTTAGAACAAAGACGAGCATTTTATTCTCACTGATCATTTTCCCTTTTATGTTTCCATATAAAATATTCAGTCGTATGTACATATAGGTAATGGTAAAGGATTTTTCTTAGTATTCACTCCGGTGTCTAATATACATTAATCTAATGGAGTCTTTATTAATTAACGCTCTCAGTTCCCGTAGGAGACGTTCCGATTGCGAGATTTAATCAGATTTAGACATACTATCTTAGCACTTAGTGTCACTTGTATATTACAATATATAGTGTACGTAGAAGTGTAACAATAATATGTTGTGGGGTAAATTGAATGTGAGAGCGGCTTCCTCAAGATGTACGCCAAGTATATTTTTGCATCAGGAACTTTTCGCTTATGCTTTCCGAAATATGAAAACATAACTCAACTTCCAAGCGTTGAATATAAAATGTAAGGATAAAACCTTGAAGCTGAGCGAAAGCTTTTCCACTGAACTAATCTAGGTCTTAGGTACGCTTGGGACTTATTAATTTAAATTTTAATATATATTAATTTGCATACTCAAAGTCCGTTTTATGAAATACGATGGCGGATGTATTTATTTTTAATCTCAGCTTCATATCAAGTTTAAGGATTTAAAACTCGTATTTTTAAAGAAAATTCTATGTAGATGAATATAAATTATTATAATCTTCAAGTTGCTGGAAAAGTATTTTTGATGTGAATTTCACTGTTCGAGTTATTCCGCTACTCTTACATAAATAAAGAGGTGAAAATGTAGATATTTTACTACTGGGATATTTGTAAAATTTGTTTCTAGAGCTCTCTTAAATTGTTTTAAATGTACATAACAGAGTTGGTACCAATATATAAAATATGATAATTTTCATCTAACCGTATATAATTTTGTTAATCTTTTATTCCTGAGTGTTTCTTTTTGAATACAACATCTTTATTTCCAATGAATATTAATAAAACGAGTATCCTTCAAGGTGCTTAAACTTCATAAAAGGTCTCCGTATTAAAGTATGCTTAATATGAAAAGTCCCCGGACTTATTTAGTTAAGGGCTGCCTCTGAATAGTTCTAGAGACAATTATAATGTACATGTTTTATATATAATAATTAAATTGACACCCTCTTCTACTTGTATTGAAACTAAGAGCACGTAGACGCTTCTGTTTCAATTTATTAAAACCGTATACTTACTTTCTTTTTGGTTATTATCTTGAATAGGGAAAAATATTTTTTAATTTAATACCCATAATTTTTTTTATGAAATCACATATTCACACTAATATTATAAAGATGGAAAATTTATATATTTTTTAGGTGTGTTTGTAATGAATGAACATAGATACTAATTTGCCGATAACAAAAATTGTTTGACAATTATAAAGCTACATCCGCGTTACATAGGCGATATTTATTAATAGGATAGATTATGTGGTATAGCGAATAAAAAATATACACAAATATAATCTAAAAATAACAAAAATCTTACTCATTCCCATGTGAAGCCGAGACGGAAAGCTAGTATATATTATTGTGAATTTTACATATGTAAGCTGTCATATAAATAATATTTGACATAATTAAATTGAAGTATTAAATAATTACCCTGTTTGGATCATAAAGTTCCTATTATTATAAAACCATACACTGCAACTATTCGTCAGCTTATTGAAACAAATAAAGCTAGATGAAAACAAAATAACGTTTAATCCTCAATGATAACTCTCAGTCCAAATACTCTATAGTAAGACTCAAGACATAAACTAAAACTACTAGAGGCCCGTATAACTTACGTAAAATATATATTTACGTAGCCTAACGTAAAACAAATCATATAATTACGTAACTCTGCGTCTCTTGACGTTTGAATTCCGTCGTATTTTCACGGGAAATTGGAGGATACAATTATCTTGCGTTAGCCTTTGAGTGTGATAAATAAACAATGTGTGCCTCCGGCCGACCCGGTAGCTACTATATTAGATACCCCTACTATTGTTACATATTACATAACATATATTTTACATACGACTATCCTTTTTAAAACATTATTCCATTCAAAATTATCCTTATTATTTACGTATTTTTTTATTAAACATAAGAGAAACATTATGATACTTATATACTTAATTTAAGCTTGTTTTTAAAGCTAAATTTAAATGAAGATAATAGTGCTACAACTGTATAATCATCTTCTATATATATAAAAATGGATTGCTGTTCCTTAGTCTCGCTAAAACTCGAGAACAGCTGAACGGATTTATCTTATCTTAGTCTTGAAATGTTCGTGGAGGTTCAGTGAAGGTATAAAAGCTGAAAAAAATTGATTCATTACTGGGAAAACCATAAAAACAGCCCTTTTCTATTTCCCATACAAACGTTTTTTTTTTGACATTAGATTTGACAACTAACTAATATGTCAATCATTCTGTCGCACTTCAAAACACGGAGATTTATGGCTTACAGGTAAACTCCAAAAATATAAATAAAAAAGCGTAATAGATATTCCTTGATTATAGGGCGATACGAAGTTCGCCGGGTCTTCTAGTCATTAATATAATATCGAGAACTATTGGTAGAGGTAACGTTTATTTAGGGCGATCCAACTCACATTTCTTTGTCCTATTTAACATCGCAAATGAAATATTCATCGTTTCCCCACGTACGGGACTATAGCTTGTATTGATAAATTGAAATACGCTGGGCTGGCATTTTAGGACCCAATTTTATCTTATCATACTTTTTAAATATGAGAATACCTTAACTTAGGTAAGGGTTGGTGGGATATTTCTTATCACAATTCCAGCATGTGTCGCCTTCAAGAAGAGACATATTTTTAGGAAATTTCCATTTATTTTTCCGATTTATTCTTATCAAACTCATTTTTCTTTGACACATAACCAAATAACTATTCCATATTTGTAATTTAAATATAATATAAAAATTACAATATACACAAATCGTAAATTTTAATTCACTACCAAAATAATACAATACAATTTGTCATTCAGCGACCTAATAAAATATGACCATAGTATAAGTGAAAATATTTATCCGTAACTTACACGCTATTATGTGTACTATTTACATATTTATAACACTAAGCTAATTTTATTAATTTTAATAGTGGCGTGCCGACATACATTATGAAGAATGGTTCTCGATAAAATAACTACAGGTACACTTCATTTCGTTACCCTTACTAATAGTTTCAATGTACGAAAACGGTCATAGTCTTCGAATACGTTTGCCCATAATTAAAATTAAAGTTACTTACGAAATAGATGTTACTGGAACGTAAACTCGATCATTTTGACAGTAACGGTAAAATAAAACAGGTATTTAGGGTATATTAGGTAGGGATTGTTAATAAGGTTGGTGATTAATGTGACGTGTTTTTTTTATAATATTCGTTACAAAAGCTCAAAAAAATTTACATTTGGTCTTATGTAATGTACGTTGCCCATTTATTCATAAAATCATAAGCAAAAGACTCATACAAAACGGTACGAAAACAAAAAATTGCATACTTAAATGAAACTAATATTTTCAGATTTACTACGCGTTTTTTATTTTGACTATAAACTACATACCCGACGTTTCGGCTACTTTACTGTAACCGTGATCACGGGCAGACGTAATGTGAGTGTCTGTCAGTCGGTCTTGTCACTTTTTGAATTTTTTCGATTAACTTCTTTTCTGTATTGTCTTAACACTATGGGGGAAAGACACGAGCCAAATATATGTTTAAAGTAGAATATACTATGTATAATAATAATAAACACATGAAAAATATACAATACTGTTTATTAAGTTCTTGCAGTATTACTTGCTTTGAAACGAGTATACTAATTTAAATATATTTCGTCTTTAATGTCAATTGAAATATTTGATACTTAAATATTTCATACATATGTTATTAAAATTGAAATTCCCTTTAAAAAATACTTCAACGATTATTGCTACAGTTGTTTCTATAGAGCAAAATATATACATTATTAATAAAATACAATTAATAATAATTAAATGTACATATGTATATAGTACCTCCATCGACCCACAATAAAACATACCCGTTCAAAAAGATAACTCAAAACAATCACGAACGTACAAAGGCGTTAAAACGAAAGACAAACTCCATTTTCCAGACGAATAATTAAATTTATATGATAAACCTTGCTTAACATTCACCCTCTGTTTGATAAACATGCACCTTATAATAACTTATAATACATTTCATTAGTACAGACAGACTGGCTTTTGTTATACGTGTGAAATGGTAGTGAAACAATTTAAAATGGATCTTTAGTATACACTTAACATCTGAGAGGCTATGCATTAAATGCGGGTATTTCTACTTCCTCAAAAGATGAGCCTAAAGTTCATTTCATAGGTGAGTTTATTATGAATGGGTACAAAGCCTTATTTTTTCCTTGTCAGTCCAATCGAAAAATTCCTTCTATAATTCTGGAACATCTGGAAAAATCTAATAAGTCCCCTAGTTCTGGACCTAATATCCTGGTTTTTGTCTTAATTAAATGTGGTCTTAATGGCAAAATAATTTTCACGAATTATTTTTTAATGTAATTATCACTATTAGTATAAGAAGTAAATAAAAAAATATAGTATTTAAATGAAACTAATATTTTTCGGATGTACAACGCGATTTTTATTTTTATCAAAAACTGCATACTCTCGAAGTTTCGGTTACTTTACAGCAACCGTGATCACGGGCAGACGAGATGTGAGTGAGTGTGTAGTTTATCGTTTTTAAGGTAAAAAGCAAATAAATGAAAAGGTTAAGGAAACTGCTGAATTACTTAACTAATAGTTTTTTTTTTTCATATAATTCGTATCAAATCGAGATGAATCGCTCTCTAGTTGATAAGAAGTAATGAGTTCAATTTTCCTATAAAACTAGGTATGGTTTTATTGAAAACATCTTTAAAATTATTCAGGTATACATATAAATTTAATCCTAGACTACATTATAACCCGATATTAATGCTCAAACTAATCGTAATAAGCATCTTTAAGATACTCTTTGAATAAAAAATACCTAATATAGATCATTTTGAAAGTTAAAATATAATTGAACCCTCAAAAAGTCGCTCGCCCCAAAGATTATCGGTTTAAATCGGCCACAATAGAGCCCGCATCAATGATAGGAATGCTCTGATACTGATAATAATTATGCCTTTTGTCTTATTTACCCTCACTAAATGAAAGTTCCTCTGGTTTTGTCTTAATTACTTTAACAATTAATTAAATTCTACAGTGATCATACATTTTATTAATTTATCATTGTAATTTATACATAGACTGAATCATGTAGATTATATAGTCAAAAGAGAATTTAAGTGTCATCGGAAAAAACTAATTATACAAATGCCATAATTGCGAAAATTTCTTAATGTACATATTTTCAGAAATATTTATATATGTATAATAGTTGAATATTGAGTATAGTTACAAAATGTAAGTTATACATGGCGCTGGCGCCTAGTGTGTTTGTTTTAGGCACACATTATTCACTCCTTTTAAAACTTAAATACCAAAACCCTTTTAAAGAGCTCAGGTCCAATCAATACTTCAATATTAAAGATTATAAATTCCGTGTTTACTTTTCACACTAAAAACTAATCAATTAAATTCAAATAATATCCAGTGTAGGCTTCACACGACGGTTAAAACGATACGGTGAGAAACAAAATCAGTGAGTTCCTATAGTAATTGCATAAATGTATTAAGAATATTATAAATTAATTTAAATAATCGTTACACATTCTACCATTATTTCGTCGCACATATAATATATCAATGTGTGCGTATTTTTTAATGTGTGTGTCATGAAACGTCAAATATAATGACCTTTCTATTCTGCTATTGAAATCTACAAATGTTTTTTAGGCTATGTCTACACATATCTATTTCTATAACTCCAACAGACAATGTATATAAGTCAATATATTCAAAAAGATTTAGTTAATAAAATAATTCTACGTATTTAAAACATCAATCTTTTTATAAACTGAAAGGTGATTATAAAATATTTTTGCATGTTTATACCATTATAGCTTGAACTTTTCACACAAACCATGACTTGTACATAAAAAACAACCTCGTTTCGTATCGTGTGTGAAAATCACATTTTTATTTAGATTATATTTCGTAATAGGTTCTATGCAGTGCATTTTCAATATTAGCTTTCATTGAAGTCATTAATTTTATTTGAATTATGACCCTTCGTCACTTATCGATGGGTTTATTAGCTTAGTTATCAAGTGTGGCTGAGTATTTGAACATTTTTTAATTTAAATTCGCTCTATTTACCTAAATTTAACTATTATCGGTTATTATATGGATTTTTTGGAAGAAAATTAAAAACATAAAAGTTACATTATATTAGATAGATTTACTTGTTTTATTCAATATATTTAATAATTCTCTCTTGGTTGTATATATCGTTAATAAGCTTAGAAAAAAATACATTTTGATGATCTAACCTATATTTTAACTAGATTCTAGTAATAACATGATAATTTATCATGTACATATGTACATCTAAATAAGTTTTATATAAAATACATTAATTATATTTCCATTTTATGAAAGATTATAATGAGTTGTCGTTGTCGTCATATTTTCCGGGAAACGAAGGCTTAACAACTTGCAAAGCCTATTACAAGCAAATAAGTAGGCACATGCTTTGTTATGGGACGTAAAAAGTCCTAAAAAATATCAGATTATCATCTGCTAAGTATCCCTATGAAACTTTATATGCTTCATATATTTCGATCGACCAAAAAAAATAGATTTCGCTTTCAATAAAACTTAGTTTTCCATCGTTTCAATCAATAATGTCTTAGTAAGTACTAAAGTAACTTGAAAGTCTCATAAAACATTAAAATACCTACTTACCTAACATTATATTTTTCGAACAAAAAGCTAAAATTTCATAAAGGTAAGCCTCATAGCTGTTTTTAATATTTCATAGACTTTGACTGTGCAAAGGGAATACCAAAATGCATGGAAATAATTAGTTACGAAGCGAACGCGAAATTTGAGCACACACAGCAATGAAACTAAGAAGATCTTAAGTTAATTAAATTATATAACATATACTATTACACTATAAATATATGTTTATACTACTTTCAAAGACATATGAATTAATTTAGTTTTCTCAACGTAAATATGAAAAAAGTCTGCTTTATTTAATTATAATGAAAATATAATATTACTTTAAATATAACAAACAAATTAGAGTATTGAAAGTAGAATAGTTAAGATATTGTTCTTGCGAAAATGATTAAAATTAAATTCTATATATGGGATTGATATATAATATAACTATATTTGGTAGGTTGGTAGTTTTTAAGAGCCGTGTGTAGTTATAAAGGATGCATTTATAATGCAACGGCGAGACGAGGGGGGAAGCTGGTGACCAATCACATTAAAATACCCCTCATCTATTGTGGCGGCTGGTTAGAACATTTAGATACACTTTCACACCAAATAATATATCACACAACATAGGTACTGTTAGTATATTCATTGCTACTTCATAATTAAACACATATAACGAGATCTAAGACTTTCGCAAATATTCATTTAAATTTATATACGTTAAAACTAGATCAAATAGTACATTAATGTTGCTTTCATTCCTTTGCAGCAACATGTTATTTAGCTTTGTAGATTTTGTAATATACGGACGTATGAATCTCATAGTACAGAAACAAAATGATAGTTATTTTATCAAATATAATTCCTCCCGTTTTTTACACATTTACCACTATATCTTTGCTCCTATTGGTCGTAGAATAATGTTATATAGCCCACAGCCTTCCTCGATAACTGGACTATCCAACACAAAAAGAATTATTCAATTCGAACCAGTAGTTTCGGAGATTAGCGCTTTCAAACAAACAAACAAACTCTTCAGCTTTATTCTAAACCAATGCCTGTCTTTTCGTCGTCAGGAAACAGAATGTATATTATTATAATTGTAAATTCGTGTTTTAGAACTACGCACGTGCTCTTACTGTTAAAGCAATATTTCGGTGGAATGTCGTAAAGAAGTGCCGCTAGATCCTTACTATTGTGGGACCACCGTCGAGTTACTTGTGATTCACGGCCGTGACACACGGTCTGGTCTCATGTGGCGCGTGGCTGTCGGCGCTTTGTGACCGTGTGTCACGGATCAGTCGCTGGCTGAATTTTAATGAATTAAACGCGGATGTCGTCTCGGATAAGTTCGGATTGAGTTTTTGTTTTGTGTTTTTTTTTTTTGGAAGATGAAGACGCGTTATGTATAATCATTGGACGATTTTGTAATATATTAGTATATAATAATATACTCTAGGCTTATGTATGCTTACGTACTACCAAGAAAATCTCAATACAAGCAATAGTAACATTTACAAGTTATTTAACAAAACAAAATTTATATATTACAAAGTGCTATTTTTCCATATTATGCTATGTATTATCTACTTTTATAAGAAAAATAAAGCGAAGTTTCCACCTATTGATACCAAAATATATTAGACATACATAAATCGTCCTATTCCTAAGTCGCAGTTGATTAAAAGCTTATTAAAAAATCTCTATCATACTCACATTAAAACCTCATAAGAACTAAACAACTGTTATAAAACACAAAAGAAGTATTACATATAAAATATAGGGGACAATTGGTATCCGGAAAGAGTTTCCTATAATGACGTTATCATACTAACAAAGAATCCCGGTTCCCCTCATCTCCTTTGTTATCAGCTCGTTTGGTATTTTCCAACAAATATAACATAAAAACATATATATAATTTCCTTGAAAACAGTTTACACGAATGTTTCATAAGCTTGAAGATTTGATGTGTTTTTGATTGCAATTACGTAATTACTCAACTTATTATTATATTAATATTATTTTAACTAAATATGAGTGTATGAAAAGCACAATTTTTACACGAAATACATAATTAATACTGATTCGTTCTCATTCTCAGAAACAATTACTGTTTTAATATGAAGAGTATGGTAACATAACAATACCCTCCATTCATATTTAATTACCATCTGGTTCGTCAAATTCCTGCATCATGGAAACTGACCTAGTTTCCCATGGGGGTTCCTTCGAGCGATAAAATTCTTTTCACGCCAACTCTACCGTAAGAAACTATAAAAGTTGTCGCTATACGCCACTGTTTTTGGTTGTCCGATAAGAAAAGAAATGATTTTTTTTTTCTATTCTTGACATATATTTCGAAAAAACTAAAAATCTTATCGTAAAAATATAATTGTTTAATATTTTACGAACCTGAGACATATTTTTATCACAAAAAATAAATTGAAGTTCACATTTTGTTGTTTTCCAAATATTAATTCTTATTTGTATTTTTATATATAATTTTTATCAAAAGCGCCATCTGTGCCTGCATCAATGACTTAAGGAGTTCCCCTTGGAGTTAAGGAAGCCATGCTATCCGTTTTCACTACCCCTAACTAGATGGCGCTAATAAACTTGATAAAATTTTAATAAATTGTAATTATATTTGGTAATATGTTTTGTAATGAAATCCAGTTTTGAACCTCACCTGTTTAAAGTTTTATTATTATCATCATAATTATCAATTAATCAAAATTAAATCAAATGCATAAAATATGAGAACACACAGACAAATATTTTATTAAACTCTTTCACGAACTTCCCATTCGAACACGGTTGACAGGATCGTGAAGTTTCCGAAGCGACTTGAATTATGTAAACGAATGTAAATTAAATTCCAACCAAATCATACATTAAAACTTTTTAACTCACAGTCGAACTGTTTGTCTGTGTAATTAACATTACTGCATATATATATGTTTAAATATATTATATCATACCTGCTTTCAGCTTTGACATTTAAAACTAGTAGGAACATTATTTCATTCACAAATTTCTACATACAAATTATATTGCAGACTATAATCCTACGAGACTGTTATCATGTAAATGTAATATCGTTAAAATAATTAAATCCATATCTTCGTCAGTCGGCATGTAGACAGTAAGATTAACAATGTAGCGTGCTTATTGTTTTGAAACAATCTCACGTCACTCGTGACAGATACGCTGGTTCTGCCATGCTTTCAATCCGAGTGAAGTTCTATTAAATTTTATTAAATATATAACTTTGATTGTAAATTATTTTAATATAGTTGGTTCATACTTTTGGCATTCGATAAGGTTAAAGTCGCGTATTCTGAGTTATATTAAGCAAATCCCTCTAGACATTATCGTGAATACGACCTTTTCATTTTAAATTGAACTTTGGCATACTATCACTTTAAGGTTATTCAATAATATTCTAATTTATAGTTTAGACATGGTTAAACATTTCAGTCACGGTGAGTTATTCACAGAAGTAATAAATTAAGTTCAACATCAATAAAAACTGAAATTCTTAAACGCCACAACATGAGACATCATTTTTCGTTTTACTAAAATACTAAAATAGTAAGCTACTAACGCTTGAACTCGAATCACTTTGAGTTTAAGTTCGAGATTACCATCGACTTACACAAATAAAATCATCAAGTCACTTTCATAACACATTCTTTGTAACTCACTATAATGTAATCTTGCAGTGATGATATTATGTTATGAAACTCGAATGTATTTCCTACACAAATAGTAATCGTGAGAGGTAATTTGTAAATTATTTCTGGCGTACGCTACGCCTATTAGGCCATCTTGATAGCTGTCTGATGACTTCTTTCAACGATCCCTCAAGCATGCCTTTGATTCGTGCTTAACAAATACGTTGTTAAACTAAATTCAACCTTAATGTAATACATATAAGAGCGTGAGGTCTTTTGTTGGTTTTTAAGTTAGTTTGTTGGTGTATCCTGTAATATTAATAGACATATCTGTAACCAGTGTGCGGTGAGCTATGTTGGATTGATTTTATTTTTGGGTGGAGACTATCTTCTTGATTTATTGCTGAATATTAAAATTTGTGACATTGAGGGCTTTGAATTTGTTTGTCAAAAAGTCATTAATAGAATAGACAATGAATACACATGATTTTTAAATATTTCGAAGAATATTTTAGGTATTATAATTTTATTCCTTATATAATATAATGTACTGGCCCGGGCAAGTACCAATGAGATTTTTCTGAATCATAAGTACTTTCTAAGATTATTTAGACATCACTGATTAATCTGATTTCTAAAAAAAGAGGGTTGATGTCAGGCAGGCGGCCGGTCGTAAAACAATTAGCCAAAACTATTCACAACACGTAAGGCAGACCCTGGCTAAAGCTGGGAAATTGCCAGGTAGAAGAAGAAGATAATATAATGTACTCCTTCCATTATTCCCTATGAGTGTTCGGGTTCAAGTAAATCTGGTCTCTCAAGCATCTCCTTATTTGCCTTATAGACAGCTTCAAGGCGTGGCTGAACTAAACATATTTTTAAGCGCAAGATATATGATAGCTATTTATATTGTATCGGAAGCGAGTGCTGTTTAAAATCCTCTACTGATTTATAATTTAAGAATTATTTATTACATACAAATAGTATTATTAAAAGTGTTTTTTGAAAAGGGATGTTTGATTAGTAGAAATGCTTGGATGAAGATTTATTGGTAACAGTTTTGAAGACTAGTTTTTAATTATTACTTTTTAAATGTATGAGAAATTAGAATATAAGGAGTTAGATTATTTCAATAAATTTAATACGGTGATTAGTATGTATTTGGAATTGTTTTAAGATTTGATCTTATTGATAATATTTCATTTAACATTATTTTTTTTATATTGGGTCATATAGGTAAATGTGCGCATTAAAATTTTTAAAGCTAGTTTTCAAAAATATCGAAGGAATACATACATCGAGTAAGTGATAAAGTGTAATTTCATATAGTTAGTAGTAGTAGACTATTTTTCTATTAATAAAATCTTTTTCTATTTTGTCTCCTGTTTTGTCAATGATTTTACCCCACCAGTGTATTTGCCGTCACCAAAACAAACACTAAAGGAACTTTAGTTCTGTCATGAATTATTGAAGACATCTCATAAGACTGATGTGTTCATGACGATCCGCCCCGGATACTGCGGATTCTAAGTCTGTTCACACTTTATATGATATATATATATATATATATATATATATATATGCTTTATGTATTCCAGATTTTTATTCATCAGATTAGCGAAAAACAAAGGAAATACATTGATAATTAAACTCTGGAACTCAAAATACAATGAAGCCAAAGATCCTTTTCCGAATTGATATACGTATCAAAATTTTATCTTGAGAAAAAATAAGAATAATACATATTCGTTTTGTTAACAAAGTCTACTTGTTAAAATGAAGCATTTACGAATACCTTAACATATGTCATTTTAGCATCAAAATATTTAAGTATTAAATCGATTAACTGGCAATACTTTTAACTCAAATACCTTTATATATATGTATAAACTATCAGCAATATGTTATATTGAGGAATAGTTATTAACAGTAGCTCATTGACGTCAAAGCATTGATTCAGGATAGTATATCATGGTCTGCAGACAATTATGATGTAAGATTGATGATAGACCCGTCATCACCTGTGATGAATAGGACTTGATGAAATAAAACATAATTGGGTGATCGATTCCGATTCTAAGTTATAATAAACCAACCTCAGTAGTATATGTATATAATTTTAAATTATTAGATTTTAGTTGATGTAATTTTCTTTAAGCAAATTTTAGAAAACCTTCTCCATGCTTTGCCTTGAACACATATACATATATCTTCATTGATACAATATTTAAGTTGAAAAAACTTAGTATTGAATTTCGAAACTCAAAGTTTATTTAAAATTTCATTGCAATAAGTTCAGAATAATTTCTTCATGATATCGAGTTGTGACATTTTATCATACATATTTAAAGTTTGTAAAAATACATTCTATTCCAGTTATTTAAACCAAGTCAATTTTATAAAAGCAATAGAAAGTTTTGCATTAAATTAATAGAAAACATTACATTTCAAAATAAGAAAGTTTTATATATTCCAAAATTACGTTTAGATACTGAAAATACTTTATTGAAAATAATATTTAATGTGGACTATGAAAAACATATCTTTGGTATATATAAAATATATTATATGGAACAGGAACCTTGTACTAATATTAATACGTGATATTTTTTATGTGATTTTACTTTTGCACACAAAAACTGTTTTACGAATTTTCATTAAACATTACAGTAATGTATCTTAGATTCCAAAATCAGACATGCTCTAATTTATCCCTAAAATCCGTGTAGTTGTGTCTCGTTTAAAGTCCCCGAACACAAACTATGGATACCACTGCCGGTTAATGGCCATATCTTTTACTACACTACACATTTCTCTCTCAGTTAAATTCCGAAATTCATGCGGACGAAACCACGGTCTAAACTAGTATGATTGCAAATAACCATCAGACAGTTAAGGGGGCGGATATCAAAGAACGCCACAAACAATAAATCAAATCAACAGCGAACTAAATAAATGAAATGCAGTGAAACTTTTCATTTTCGCTTGACAGAGTGCACTTTAACTGAGATGCGGATAATACTATGAGTTCTCGATCGTATTTAATAATTTAAGTGAATGCTTCAAATCTTTATGTTTTCATATTACATACTGTATATACTTTAAAAAAAAAACATTAATATATTAATTTAAATTCTCGTTGTTTTGTTATAAGAAATTTATAAAATGTATTTTCGTTCATAAGTTTAAACCATTAAATATAAAGTCAATTTGAAATGTCGAGATTTTATTTTTAATTATACATTTTATTAATTAGATATGTTACCTAATAATAAACTATAATTGAACAGAATTAGTAGGTATTTTATTATGTTAGACAAACAATACTTATGACTTTAAATTAATAAATCGTACGTAGTAATAAAAATAGTAGAGACACATGGTAGTGGTGACAGCTGTTAGATAGTAGGTTGGACAGTACTACATTAACCTCAGATTGTTTTAACACATCCCAAATGGGTTACGGATTCGTCTCTGAAGGTTTCCTTTCACAGGAACCTTTAAAATTTTTCACCGTACATTGTTTTACCGCAAAAAGTTATGCTCTTTTAAGTAACCAACTCGACGTAATGGAATGCTTCTAGAGGAAAGTTTTGGGTGTTAAAAAAAATTCTAAAAGCTTGTTTGAAGTTCTCAAAAATAATTTTAAGTGTCGTGATAGAAAAAAAATTGTGTTAAAATTTTTGTTTTAAATGTATTTCAGCTGCTTTTTATGTTTTCATGATAAAATTATCCGTTTTCGTGATTTGCATATGAAAGCTATAATTTGGCGACACGGATAATTTAATCTTTCCATAATTAAAACAGACCTCTCGCTGACGCTCCGTTGACCCAGTTCAGGGACAATATTTTTGACATGTTTAAATCTAATTAAAAATGTTCCGCTTTTCAGGTAAGCTGGCTAACACTTTCAGCATAAAGGTTGGTAAATGTAACGACAAATTAATTTGAATTAATGAACATTTTAATAATTAAATATTAATTACATAACATTATATTTATAGTTTTGCGTCGTTCAACAGACAGACTGTTTTGAGGTTTTAATCCCTATTATTATCTAAATATATCCTAGGAATCAAAAACTCTCCTCAAGTACAAGAAACAGTCTTGTCACGTATTTTCTTAAAATTGTATCCTTAATATTCAGCGGCCTCTTGTGTCACGCACAACTGATTCGTCTAAAGGAAGTGATGTCTACCTTAAAAGACAATTCTTAAACCGCGGTTTATATTACGATTCAAAACTACTGAGTATTTTATGTATAACATATAAAAAATACATCTATAGAAGAATATCTTAACTTGTAATCTAGTAGACATTATACATAATAACTGTGTTTATAACAAAATATTACTTTAATATCCAACCATTACATATTTTATGATAGTTTTTCTCATTAAATATGATCAGATTATCCGACATAAACTTCTCTGTAGGGTTTAAATCAGATCAAATTAAATTAATCTTCCTATGTTTCAAGGGGATTACATTTTAATATTTTTCTACTTAGACAAATTCAGGGACTATTTCGATTTGCTATATACTCAAATAATATATTTACATATATAATCTATTTAAATAAGAAAATACAAGCTCATAATTTTGCAAAGAAAAGTTTAATTTGTATTTAATCCTAATCCATTAGAAAGATTCTTAGTTAACTTGGTTTTTATCACTGTCTGTTTTATTTTTGTTTTGAAACAATGGAGTGTAACATTAGTAGTGGACTTGGGTACAGTCTCAAGGATCAATCTCGCCGCACCGATAAGATGGCATAGTGTACTGAAATGGGAAATGCAGGAACAAATACAGCCAGAACAGACTGTTTATCTTTAAAAGGTCTGGACAGTTTAATTAATCAAAGTTTTTTAAAGATAAACCAACATTCAACATATATTTTTACATTAAGACTAGTAATCTAAAATAAATTTGTTATACATATTTCAGTATATTTGCATTAATATTAAATTAAGTACTTGAAAATTATTCTAACATTGTGTTTACAAATTAATTCGAAGCAATAAAATATAAGTGTATTATGAATGATAATTGTTATTGTTATGTCACGGGGTTAGGTTGTACTGACAGTTATCATAATGACATAGTTATTAGGCTTTTAACGCTTCTCGGACAGATGTAAGACGTTATTTCAAACTGGCTCCCCAACCTTATTGTTCCCGTGAATAACCTTTTATAGTAATTTTTATAGTGTCATAAAAACCTCACATAAGCATAGAGTACGGTAGCAATAGCTTCGTCACAAGTGTCCACAATATTCGCGTAAATTAATTAAACTCATGTCGTGTCGCAGCCCCGCCGTGTCCGCTGTAAATCAATCAAGTGACCAGTTCATTTGCTAAGTCCTGTAGTATGTTTTTTGCAAATTGACTGACCGCAAACCGCTTAGTTTAGTTCAAACTTATAATGAATGTCGCTGTTGTAAGTTACTGTAATTTTAAGTTAGAATTCTCTCAAGTCCGCACCCATTTCTGAGTGTGGTCGGAGTAGTTTGTAAAGAATACGAAACCAATATCAAAGATCAATAAAGTCCTAGTTAAAAGTTGGTTAAGAAATAGTTTGAGATGTTACCAGTCAGTGGAAATAAATCAGAAACCGCCGTTTAGATATAACGTGCCACCGCGACCGGCGACACTCGGTTTAATTAAAACTTAAGATTCATTGGGAGAACGTTAATTTCTTTGCCATCTTCAGTGCGGATGACAGCTGTTCTTGAATATTAAAGAAATAATTTACAACGCTGTCACCGAAACAAAGCTTTCTCTGTAACTTTTGTGTGTTCTGCAATTTATAGAATATATACGTACACTACAAACTACATTCATATGATAATTTATAGTAAAGAGTATTGAAACATGTCGATATTAACAATTTTATCGTTTTATGTGAGAAAAATCCTTTATGCTATTAAATTTATATAAGCTTACATATATGTAGGCTTTTAGTAAAGGCGGGACATTGTCTTTGCGACAAAATCAATTTCGATATCATTAATTTGAAACCAATCATCGACTCACACTTACAAATGGAATATTATTATGCTTCTGCAATAGTTTAGCTGTGATATATATTTCAGTGAGAAAATTTAATCTAATACTTGAAGAAATGTGTCTTGTTCTTATGTTTAACTATTTTTTGCGCGCTTCTTCGTCCGCGTTAATATCGGATTAAGTAATAAATGTATAGCTGACCGGGTTAACTCTATTCCACCTAAGAGGCCGTAAATAACCAAATATTGGAAAATATTATTATTTTTTTTTCGATAAAACAGAATTAAATATCCCATGTCCGTCTCCTGGTTCTAAGCTATCTCTCCATCAATTTTCAACCAAATCCATACAGCCGTTCTTGAATTATAAATAGTGTAACTAATACAACTTTCTTTTATATATAAAGATAATTTAAAAATTAAATACTATATTGTGTATGTGTTCAATAATTATAATACAAAAGTCTTGTTGTTATAAATATATTAAACTCATTTAATTTCAGGTATACTATAGACAGGTATAAACGGACGGAAGCAAAAATTGCAGGCATTTGTCAAAGTCCCCCTTCGGAAATGGTGCATAAATAAAGTCCAGTTAAAAAAATATGTGTATCCCTTACTAATTGTTTACGATAAAACATTAAGTATTAATAAACGATTAAAATCTTTTTATATATAAACTTTAAAGATGAAAAAATCATTTATAAAATAGTACATTTCACTTAAAAGAAAATTTGTGAACTTTTAAAACTATTTTTCAAATTGATTATTTATATATATTTATTATGACTCGTGAATAATTTGTTAATGTTGTGATTTTCAAAATGATATCTAATCATGGTAGGGGCAATGATCTACAGCGCATTTCACAAAGTAAGCCATAAAATTGAACGTAAAAATAGCCGGTAATAACGTCAGTCTGTTGGTCTTCTCTTAATAGAACAGAAATGTTAGCGGTTTGTTATCTATAGTAGGAAATATCAAGGATATAAATAGATGCTACATCAAGAGTATAAATCTAACTTAGAACTACATGTATTTATAATGTAATGGAAATTATTGTTAAACTCAAAGAAAAACACCAAAGACTTTAAAAAACCTTATTGTTTTCACTTTAATTAACACTAACAAATAAAGGGAGACAAAAACCAAAACATTGTTTTAAACTCTATTTTAGTAGGCACTTAAAAAGATAGAAAAAAGAAATGTTATCAAAAAAAAGTACGTACAAAGCTCTTCATTTAGATCTCTAAGAAAAAACTCTCCCTCATAACAAATCAAATAAGACAGCTCTGTGTACAACATTGTATCACAAAGAAAAGTAAATTAAATTAACCGTGAACTAAGCGAATAAATCATAGACAAATATTAACTACACAGTTATTGCTTTTTAATTTGAAACAGACGGATGGAGAAATTACATTTTTTTAATTCAAAACTAATCGTAAATGTCTCCTATAAAGTCTAAATTCGTGTAACAGATGCCAGTTCACTGTTAAAAATTAGTTATGGCTAGCTGTTTTATAAAATTTAACACGTATTTTACGGCTCTTTCAAGCGATATATAAATTTTAATTGTTGTCAGTATGTTATTCTGATATATGCTCCATTATCGTGAAGTTACAGTATAAATTTTGAGTAAATGAGTAAAAACAATATGGAATATTTTTTGAAATTCATGAAACACATCTTATTATTTGTTTAGTTCTAAAAAACTTACTAATTTATTTACTTTGAAACGTATTTAATTCTGTATACTAAATAAATAGCTAGGAGACGCAATATTTCAAGCACAAAAATCTCATAATTTGGAGTTCAAAAAGAATATGAAAATTCGTGTTTGTGAGAATCATTTCAGTCACTTTTACCTGTCACAAGCCACTTTGCTAAATTGCTCCATGTTCTTATGAAAATTTAAAGCTATTCCGTTTCATATCATTACCCTTTTTTCAGACACAGTGAGCACATTTAAATATTATATGATTCAAAAGAAAATGTAATTTTTAATAGCCAGTCCATTCCAATTAAGCGTTTAGTGAGGTACGCGGGATCATTCATCGCTTTAGCAATTAACACTATTCTGATAAATGAAAAGCGTTCATTTGACCCGACACTTTTCACTAAGTTCTTTCAGTCCAGCGTCATCTGCAGTTTGGAATTCAAAGGTTTTAAATCTACAATAAAGCCATATTAACGAAGCCACGGGAGTATTTTGGGATCGCTCGCGGCACCACTTTAAAATTTATCGAATTTTCGTGTACGCAGTGCAATCTGCCTATGTATGGTACCGACATAGTAGATATTTAGAGAAGGGTAGATGACAACAAAGAGCATTATCGGTAAACACAGATTAACACTACATTTTTGTCTCTTTGAAGTACATTTGCTACTTCTAAATTCAATTCATATAAAATGTAAAAGTAAAAGTTACCAAAAATATATAATATGTATTCTTTATACTATTATATTTCGTTATTATCATTAAGTTAAAAACTTCTGTGTTTAAAGCGTATAGAGTGGAATGGTTTGAACAATATGGGTTGATTACTGCATCGTCAGGTGTCTTTAGAACACGATTATCTAAAGTATACTGAACCAAAGCAAACAGAGCCGAATGTTTCCGGCCAGCCGTTCAATATTTGGTTTGGTGAAATTTAAAATACGTAGGTTTGTAATTAGATATGTAATGATAAATATTATTGAAAATATTACATTGATATCGTAATGAGATCTAACATTTTAAGTATTCATTTCAATGAAACTAATATTTTTGAATTACTACGAATATTTGATTATTTAAAATAACTAAATACTCCCGATTTTTCAGCAACCGTAATCACATCTCGTGTGCCCGTGATCACGGTTGCTGAAAAGTAATCGAAATATCGGGAGTATGTACTTTTTTTAATAATAAAATACTTGAGTAATCCGAAAAATATTACTTTCATTCATTGATATTAATATATAAAAAATATATTGGTGAGTATAACTTAAAAAGCGTAGTTACAGCACGCAGGAGATTCGAGTTAAACACGTCTGTCTACATCGTTAGGTAATCAAATTTGTTTGTTGCTCTAACGAGCCAATGTCCGTCAGCGCGTCTGTGACTTGTTTGCTGATGGTACTATAGATGTGGAACTTTGGAAAACTTCAACATCTTTCACATCAATAATCTTCTTCTACCTGGCAATTTCCCAGCGTTAGCCAGGGTCTGCCTTACTATGTTGTGAATAGTTTTGGCTAATTGTTTTTACGACCGACCGTCTGCCTCTTTTGGGAATAATCTTTGATATCAATAATATACTACGAAAATTTCGTCTCAGAACATTTTATATACCAGATTGATTTGTACGTAAATGCAGTAATATTTGGGATGTTTATTTAATTGAATAATAATAATGACAGTTACAATGAATGAAACAAAACAGTCACGTGTCGTTTACACCCTATTCGGTTAAAAAAGGACGTATTTCCGATTAAAAATAAAAGTGTTTTGTCATATACAATGACAACCGTTGACTACTATAACGTCATTAGTAATAAAAGAAAATACAATTAATCTCCCTTCACCATTTACCTGAATAAACTAAGCTTTAGCGGTGTATCTAAAGCGTTAAAGTTGGTAGCCATAAAGGTCATAATCGCTTGTTTCTTGTAGTTATATCTGAGAATTGGTACTTAAGCACGACGTCATACATGCGTCGGGAGTACTCCAGGCTATTCCTTTATGAGCATTGTGACTTTAATATGGCTTGAATGGCATTGTTCTTACTTGCCAAAGGCTGATAAATTCATTGTATTGTTACAAAAATACAACTTTAATTGACTTTGTAGTCATATGTTTTTATATATTATATAATATTAATTACAAAGTTTTAATTACTTACATTTGAGCTCATAAAGAAAGTAAAATGTATTGTTTGATAATAAAGGTATAAAGTTATTATCGAGGACTTTATTTTAATGGTCTAGAAGTTAAGTCTCGAATTATTAGAGCTATAAACGGTGTACCTAAAGGGATTTCATTAAGACTTGTTAAGACATAAAACGTTTTTTATACTGTATCGTTACCTTTCTATAAAGTCATTGTAATGTCTTGTCTACTTCATTTATTACGGCTATACTTAAAAACACTTCAAACGGCTGACAATAAAAGCAACTGAGGTTTGATGACGTTTTCACGACATTTACCAGACGAGAACAGCGGCGGTCAGAGCGATGTTTCACAGAATTCTTTTATACATACAACTTTGACCTCTACATTAAAACAAAAAGGGTCTGATTTCGTTTGAATGTATTAACGATCAGTAATATTAAACCTTTAAACATTTCGTTTATTGTACGTAAATCGTTGACCTAAATCACGGTTCGTGTCAGATTGATCGGAGATAAACTTCCAAGACATATTAACACGTACCATTGTAATTGATAACTACTGTATTTAATGCACTTGGAATTATATTATCACTTTCATCTTATTATTGGGAACAAGCGTATAGATGATACATATAAAATATTTGTAAATACCAACATCGTAGATAGGACACTTATAACTTTTAAATTTATATTGAGTTTTATAAGTGATAACGTAATATTGGTGATAGGTTATTGACCTTTTTAAAGTTACATATTATGTAAAAAATGTAGATATAATTTTAATATGTAAATAATTTCAAATGAAGTTGCAATACTAATAGTTTATTTTATGCATATAGTTCTGTCAGAATTACTTTTGATATTAGAAGGAGAAAAAAAATCGGAACTGAAATTCCTTTTTCATTTTTTAATATTTGGATCTAACCAAGAGTTTGTTTTTTTATTTAAGTAGGTAAAATACGAGTTTATTCATCCTATACAGGTATCTTTTTTAATACATGAAAATCCTTCCAATGACCCATCTCTTAGTAAATCCAAGATCGCTGATATAATCTTGAAGATCTTTAGCTTCACTTACTGTTCTTTATTTTTGCTGTTGGTACATCTTTATGTATGTATATGTTTCTTTTAACATGTACATATGGTAGAGTACTTATTAAGCTGCCGTATTTATTGGCTCTCAATCTCTTAAGCTCATTAAAGGTTATTTCGAGGCGTCACTTTAAGTTTACACTCGGTCGTAAATATGGTGGCGTTTAAAAAGTTTTTTCCATTTCTAGTTGTTTTAGAATCGCACTTCTCGTAAATCAGTATTATAGTCCGTGGATGCGTTTGTTTTCTAAGACCACCAGAGCACCAACGTCTAATAATAGATGGATGAAGTAATTCCTACAATGTTGTGGTTTCTTATTGCTTCGGAAAATTTTAGGTAATAAATTATTAAGAACGATCATAAAACATTTTAATGCATTTACTTTCATTGAATTGTACATTAGATTGTGATGAGCTTGAACGATGTCTAATATTAGAAATCTAATTTCTCATTACTATGATTTTTTTATATATATAGAATTATCAGTTTAATTCGCCATACATATATATTGAACTAACTTTAACAGCAAAAAAAGTAAGTAAATAACCAAGTACATACATAAATTTGGATGTTAAAGTAACACTTAACGAATACCAAATAATTTTTTTTAATCCAATGCAGATGTGAAAAGACTTAAAGCGGACTATGACCCATTTGACACATTGAAATGTGTCTATTATAAAATTTACGCTAATTGCTGAGGGTAGTGATGCTAAATTGACAGTGTCACGTAAATGGCTTTTAAGAAACGTAATAAATTATTCTGAACAGTCAGGTGATGCGAGATGCTTTCTAAAGGCCCAAGTTACAAGAGAATATGCTATCAAGCATTATTCAGCATATATTAAGTCAGTGGTAGCAGCAAGTTGAAATTGTAGGTAGTGAATTGAAAATTTGGTAATACATTTTTAGTTTAATTTGTGTATTTTCTTTTTAAATTTCTAAATTAGTCTGACTTCAGGGAAGCTCATTTTTATGACTATAATTTTTGTTAGTATGTCTTTATTTTTTTTTTACAATATTTTTCACATTTAATCTCCCTTTTGTAATAGTGGTGAAATCATTACTAAAGTTACACGCAGTTAAAAACTCTTCAACCGTATCTTTGTTAAGAGATATTATTAAATGAAACCTTAAAATTCTTTTACTCACACCAAAGTCTCGTCGAAGCTGACATGTTCTTATCGTTCCAAGATTTCTCTTCACTGAGTATTTCACAAATATTTTATAGTTATTTTTATTTACTTTATTGAAAACTTTTATGTCTTCATTTAATATATTTTATTATTTAACCTCTTATTATTGTGACATGACTTTTACTTGATATTTTCATTACATATTGTTTAATAATGCTGCTAAATTACGATGGTAATTTCAAACATTGGTTCAAACTCAACATTCCATACGTTTAAATTATACAGATTACCTCAGATTAACTTATGTCAAAAGTTACTTAAACATGAAGACAGACGTGTGGCTGTAGGCCTGTACATTAATTTGTAGATATCGAATTATACGTCTTATTTTGTAAACAATAGAGCCTTTTCTGTATGTCGGGTATGCTCATGGGATGGCATCAATCCTCGTTAATAATTAAGAGTGTCAAGTTGTGTTTTGGGGACAGGTAGGGTTGATGTGTCTAGATAATCTGTTATATAAATGTTGTATATTATTAGCACATTATTCTATTTATAATCTTATCTGTTTAAAACATTCGTAATTTGTTTTCGTAGTATTTATTAGAAAGTTATATTAATAGCGCTCTCTGTGACAATAATACATATAATAAGTAATATTTGTATGACATATGTAGTTATCTTTTTATTTAAGTTTTGAAAAACAAAAACTAAATAACAAGTCCAGGAATGTCTGTTGTTTTGAAATTATATAAAGTAAATATATTACATATATGTTACAAAGTTAAAATGTATTAGATTATATATTTAAGTTATGACCTCGGGTCAAGTAAAAGTCACTAAAAACATTACTTTTCATAGATTCGATTATTCTTCCTTTTCTCGCTACCTCTACTTGAATTAATAATAACTATTGATTAATTTCCAAATACAATTTCAATAAATATATATCTTATGATATAATACTAAATTCGTATTCAATAGATGTCAAATTTGTTTAACTCTGAAGTACATTAATTCGTTAATATTTGCATATCATTGGCGGGTTTGTTAACAAATGTTTCTCTAATTACCAGTTAGCTTTACATTAACTTATTCTTTGACAAACACGAGACATTTGATTTCATCGAGGGTTTCATTTCGAGTTACCAAATTGAAATTGTTTCGTCTCCATCTTGATATAAATTCATCATTATATCTAATACTATGTTTTATGGAATAAAAGAGAAGTTAATATATAGTAAAATACATGGGAGTTTTCAGTATAGCTTTTCACGCCAATATTTAAATTATTTATAGTATAGTATAACATAGAAAAATCCCTTGCGTAGTTAAAATCAACTGCGCTGGGGGAATGCGAGTGAATGTGAAAAATCGACATTTAATAGAAGGCCGGCTTTTTCGTAAATGGAAGGGTGATGATTTACGTTTTGAAACTCGTTCGGAAGGACCAAGGGTTGGTGAAACGTATTTTTCAATGAGAAATCACTGTAACAACTTCTAAGTCGAGTTAGCGGAGGAAGAAACATATTTTACTGTAACTGATCGTTTGGAATATATAAGATTTCGTCTTCTTGGAATCGAATAATACATTATATGATGAGATAAGTTTATTAAATATAACAATTTTAAGCAATTTTTAATTATTGCGTTGGTTACATTTAAAATAGTACAGCCAATTCGTGAATAAGTCAGTTAGGATATAAATAGTAACAAGAAATAAATTTAGTTGATTTATAAAATACATACATAAAAATCATAGAAATTATGTACTTCCTGATTTAATTATTATCTTAAAAAATTACAAGTGTAATATCATATCGCTAATAAACTTCTCTGAAGATGTAGTACTACAGGAATAATCTTTTCTTAAACTAAATACTCATTGCTTGGACCTTTAATGAAATAAAAAATGTTTTATTTTTGGTCAGCCAATAAACAAGACTATATGAAACTAGAAACAGCCTGTTCCGTCTCCAGGAAGTGACATCAAATTGAAATGTTTTGTTTGCAATACGTTAGACAGAGCGTTTACTCAATCTAATTCAGAAACTTGTGACTTATATTACAACGTCTAAATTATTTCTAAAGGTAAAATTATAATTTACTTGTCTTTGGGCCGTTATTTATTTGCGAATATCTCGTCAGTATTATAAGAGAGAAATGAATTGAAATAGATTTAGTAGTCAACTGTTTCACTTCGTACAAAAAACTTTTGTAATGCTTTGAACCTAAAGAAAAAATAACAAACACAATCTTTCATATATTTATATTTAGTAGAACTATTGTATAATTAATAACAAATAATAATAGTATGTGTAAATTAGTTATGAACTATTTACTTAAATGTAACGTCGAAGTATGTTCTAGGTCGCCATTTTGAGATTACTTCAGCTTGTGTGCGACGCGACTTAATATATCGTCTACGAAAGTGTTTGAATTGTTAATGTTTTACTTCTACTTAGAACTGGCGTGTGAACTGGAACATCGGAAAAAAATATACAGTGTATTCCTACATTGGAATCTCGCTATAAATATTTCGCAGACAGACAGTACTTTTTGGGGTTATTTATTATGTATGGGCCTGAGACTGAAATAAAAGAGAGGAAATGTTCTGTTTTACAAAGTGTTTTATATCTTATTGTATGTTCTTATATGATATATATGAATCATGAAAAAATAACTGCAACTGCAATAGAATAGAAGAATCACGAGTTCGGTAGTAACAGGTTTTAATGAAATTAGTGTTATATAATGACCGATATATCCCAGAAGATTGTACAATAATTTCATTTCTAATTTACTAATGGACCTCCCGAGGGATCCTCTTCTATATCAGAATACGTTTATATTCTATTGTCTTTTAGCTTGTTACTTTAATGTATAAGTCATGTATGAACTTTTAATATGAACCTAAACTTTCCCGACACCATGTACCTTTCCTAATTCAACACTCTTTCCCTTCTGAGACACAATATCTTTCACACTTTATTTTTTGTATTTTTACGTAATCGGACCAAAAACGAAAAAGAATCGTAAAATAAAATTCACAAAATATTGACCAATAAACTGTTTATTAAGTGAAGAATTTTATTGGATGTTAAATTATACACAGCTAATAAAATTTTTATAAACCATAAAATAAATGATAGCAATAACTTCGTCTATCCAAAACACGCTAGTTGGTAAGAAACTGAAAGAAAGCGAATGGAAAATTCTCGTGTCTCAATCAAATTAGTCGTCAGACGCCCGAGGGAGATCCCTTGTCAATCAAATAACACTTTCTTATTGTGATGTATTGGATAGTTATTGGGTTAAAGACCGACAAGCTATTGTTGGATTATTACGTAAAAAATAACCTTTACTACACAAAGGGATTTTAAAATTGAATTCTATTTTTATATTACATGGACAATATTCCTATAAATTTATTATATCTAAAACAAAAAAAAAAGTATAGTCGTGTCATACTTTTATGGACATTAAAATAAAGTAACAACATTTAAAGTATAATTTACAACAGATTACGTAAGTATAAGTTTTGTATAAAGTTGTTTCCATATAAATTGACATTCTTATCTCAAACCGAAGCCGTATCACCAAACCCCTAATTATTATACGTCCGTCGCCATAATGAGAAATGAAAACACACGGGTCACCTTTTATAAGAAATAATATTAAAATATAACAATGTTCTCAAATTATTATATATTAAAATATTATATTTGTAAGCTCCTAATAGATTTTGTATGGTCATTGTTCATTCTGTTTGACGATATAGCTTTACAAGTTACAATCAAAGGATTGATTGTCAAGACCAGGAAATAGGGAAACTATTTCAGATAAAAATTCCGAGAAATTACGAAGTAAATAGTCGAAGATGGTAAAAAACATACACTGAATACAGTTTCGTTCAAAAAAAAGATCTAAATAATAATAAAATTTCAAAAAACATGTTTATTGCTATATGTGTGCATATGTATATTTCTCATATTTAAAATATTAGAAGAAAAATAACTGACATAATTTTTTCGTCAGTATTATTATTGAAGTATAAAATGATCTCCAAGTAGATAGATTTTAACGCCCGTATGTAATGTAGGCATCGAAAGGTAATTGGGGCGAGTAAAATTGATCGCTCTCAAATACGGGCAATCCTCGATAGCCTGTTGATATCTGAATCATTACTCTTTATTAAAATACACTTCGTTTGACAAATGTTTGGTAGTTGGTCGACGTCCTCTTGATTGAATGACTTACGAAAAAAATCTTGTTTGTGGGATTTCATTCATTAATTTTTAGATAATTAATTAATTTAGTTTTAAGATTTATTGCCTGTATAAGATAAAAGTGATAACTAAACACTTATAATAACATAATTATAGGACGTCCATTAATTTTAAATTACAATTCTCCTTTTTGTTTTAAAATATCCTCTTATATAATTAATTTATATGTTTTGTACCTACTGTAGAAGTGGTATCATTTTTAATGTGACATTATGAATAGAAACTTTTACAGTAAAAGTTATGTCTTTTAAAATAACTTTAAATTAGTTGTTAGTTTCACGCTAAGAAACAATTAAAAATGTAAACACTCCTTGAATTAATGCGATCATTAACATAGTAATACGATTAAACGACGCTTTATACATGATTGTTTTGATCACGAGATTTCTGATTAAAATTTTTGATAGAAAATAGTTATTTTGGCTTTGCAACCAATTTTGTGAATCTTATTCATAAGGTTAATACATACAATCAAACATACTCACTCGTAACCAATATTGTAACTAATATTTACCTTTAACTCAAAATTCTGTACTATTTCGTAAGGCATTCAATTTTTTAACTATTCTCTCTTATAAATCTTTAAAAATAAGGTTTATTTTATATCATAAAGAGTTTAAGATTTTTGTAACTTTTCTCTGAATACAAATCACGCTTTACACCGGCGTTTTTGATACCTCGATACTTCGGTATTTACAAAATCATAAATCCGGCTACCGTGGTGTTGTCTGATGGCCTCCAATGTAAACAGTGTTCCCTATCAAATAATTTACGACGCTTTAAAGTATCTCAGCGGTTGACGATAACGAACTTTACAACGACCTCCTACAGGGAAAAATATTTAAAGTCAAAGTCACATATTAATAAACAGTTACCTACTAGCTGTATCAGCATCAATTGATTGAAAGTCTACGCAAAGATAGGTAATGAATAACGTTCTTTATAATTGTTTCTTATTATTTCTATAAATATATACATATTGTATTGTTCTATCTTACGTAAATTTTTATGCGAAATTTTTCCTTTACTTAGTTTTGAAGAAAAATATCGAAACAATATGAATGATGATAATAATTTACTATACAAAATTCGAATCAAGGTTTAATTATTAGTAGACAAGATAACCAACTGTATTTTTTGTTTGTTTAGTACTGTATGAAATTCATATGGAGTAAAATCGTTCTAATGTAAAAAAAATATTGCAGTAATAATCGGAATCGCTGATGAAAACTAAAAAAAAACTTGCGACGCTATATTGGCCTTTAATGTTTTGTTAATACCTTATAATTTTACTTACACATCGGGTGTAATGCAACATTCGATAGATGTACAAAAATTTTATACAATCTTAGTATTAAGGAATATTTAAATGAATATTTTTATTCTACTATCTTCACAACGAATTCTTTCAACGTTATGTAGACTTTTTGTTCAACGACCACTGATATCGACGAGTTTCAATCCAGATATCAAAATTCTGTCAGGAACAGAATCCAATCAATCCTGGCACTGCAAAAAAAATATTTTTAATACGAATATTTCATAATTTTATTCACAGAAATAAATATGATTGAAGTTTATTTAAATTTAACGAGTAATAAAAATAAGTTACATTGATGGCGCTGTGTGTGATGTGTTGACGACTGTTAACATATAAACAGTTCGTCAATCAAAGTGATCGTTTAAATTACAAAATATATTATATTTACGTATATTTATTTATCTTCATACATTTGATCCTCTTTTTTTTAACACGCTTTTAGTTCTGACATGTAATAGATAGCTGTTATTTTCAATATATTTAAGTGTTTAGATATGTATAGATACATAGATACTTATAATCTGTACTTGTATAACATATCCAACTTGTAAATATTAAGTTTGTTAAGGCAATATATAACATAAAAATCTTAAATCATATATATAGAGATCAGTTTTATGCGTGTAATGATAATTTTGTGATAACTTGTTATAATTAAATTAGAAATTTTAAAGAAATAACCAAGAATGAAATCATAAAACTTCCCAAAAGTATTTATTATCAAACTTTACCTGAGAATTCTTATCGATATTTCATACAAGATACATTTATATTACTGACCATTTACTGTAATTGATGTCAAGTTACATTTAAAGGCCGTACGATAACTTTATAAGCTATAGATTATTTAACAAGACTGATACTTAAATAAACTGTTATTCAAATCAAACCTGAGTTTGAGTGTGAAGCTTGTCGTTTATGTAACACCTCCTTCCAAACGGGAAACATTCCACTTTGTTTATGGTATGCTTCCTCTAAAGATAAAAGCGTACGGCAATGTTTTAAGATTTGTAAGAGTTTAACTCTGATGAAATCGGTCACGTCAAACGAACTGCTTTTTATGAGTTTCATTACACCTAATTGTTGAATAATTTCTATTCAAATACGTGAACATTTGACACTATCTCATCAAGCGTTTTGTCATAGTTTGTTGATTTTAGTTTAGTTTAAATTTTAAATATTATTATAAAAACCTCATTAACTCGAGACACGAGTAAGTGCTTTAGTTACTCATTTTTCGCAATGGAAGCACGGTCCAATAATGAAATGTCTCTGCAAAGAAATCTGAAAAATTCAAAACTTCGATTACTGTGGGATATCTTCGGTTCCCAGTAAACTAGAGTTGCGGACTCACGGCGAACGTCATTAATACAGAATGTCACGTTCCTTGATATCGAAGTGTATATTAAAGTCAAGGAAATTCCTCTAAAATATTCATAAAAACTGAGTAAATTTCAAGTGGATTTTAAAATAGATAGCCTTTACTAAATAGGTCATCCTAACTAGCAATATTCTACTGTAAAATATTTGATATATATTATTAGTTTCAGTTTTATTATATGTGGAAGTAGTATTTTATGACATTGAAGATTAATCTTGTAAAGCATGAAGCGTGACCACTTGACTGAATAAACATACGCCATGCAAGAATTATGTTTTTAACATGTCATAAATAGACAAAAAAATTCATTGTTCCTATAGAAATCAGACAAAATAACAGAGAGATAATGAAATAAGATAGTGTGTACATTTTAAAATAGCTAATATGACTAAAAATTTTGTGAAATTATTCCCACAAAGAAAATTACATTTCAATCTGGTCATAAAAGATAAAAAGCATTTTGTCCAATAACTGTCACGCGTGTAATCAAATGAGTACTGACCGGATGTACACTTTTGGAAGTCAATTAAAAATGTATTCACAGTGTATAACCCACAATAAAAACAAGGAATTACGTGCCCAAAAATTAATGCAACTGTCGCACCGGCTGTTGAATCGATTTAGAATTTATTGTTTGGTAATAAGAGCTGTTTTTGTTTTATCATTATTGACATTGAATTGTAATGAAGGGGTTTATGGAATTGTTTAAGCAGATGGGTTTATCACTTAATAGTATGACGCCGTCATATCCTGTGTTCAGTAGACAATGTAATTTTATATTTAAACATACATAAAACTGGGGGACGAACTTAAAACATTTTATTGAATAAAAATACGATCGAGCTCTTGAGATGTCATTTAAATCATGATAATGGAAAAATATTTTTAAAAATTATATAGATTCATGTAAAATAAATGCTGAATAAACTCTAGTTAATTTAGATTTACATAATGGTGATTTGATATAGTTATTTCCAACAGAAGGGAGTCGCTAGACAAAGAGTTAGCTGACGCAGAACGCTTAAAGAACACATCTTATTAAGATAAAGGGTTTTAGATAAACAGTACAAATCACCGAGTGGAAAAAACGACTTAATATAGCCTTTCGGATGCAAATAGCTGTATTAAATTTGCAATTTAGACCTTGGTGGTATTAGAGCATATCAAGTCACAAGAGGAAGCGAGAGCGGGTATCAACTATAGGAAAGTTATAAGGTGTTATAAATTTAATTTACAAAAGATAAAAATATGAGTGAAAAATATTTTACTATATTTAAATTTATCTTACGTGAAAAATAAATCATAAAAGAAGTCGTAGTATGTAAAATAAATGTCGAATATACCACAGAGCATTTGGGCATCCCGTTGGGGATGTATGGATCATTTTAATAGGATTACACATAATTTAAACGCATTGCTACGAAAGATATGAATTATCGATTGTTCTTCATTAGAAGGATATTGGCTAGTTATAACATATGCTGGCTATTGATAGAAAACTAGAAGTTTATATCGCATAAGCTGTGGAACAAATTAAATATGTTATTTGTCATTAATAGTTATCGAAGTTCATCGCTTATAGCATACATAACTGTTGGCAAGCGCCATGTTCGTGGAGCTTCAGACAATGAAGACGTCCCTATTGTAATGCTGAAATAGGTTTTATGCTTCGAGATATTTTAATTTTTGTTCATCCATATGCCTTATAAATAAGCTAAACGAAAATTAACGTAAGCAAAGCAGTTGATTTATTTTGTTCGATAAATAAATGTAAGATGGAAAAACAGTTTCAGTGTACAATTAATTGAGTCTTAATATGTTCGTGATATGATGTCCATTGTACAGTTTATTGTGGTATAATAGTTTCTTGTTAAAATGAGTGCACTGAAGAAATATTATTTGTAAATCAGTGCAAAGAGTAACTTGTGAAGGTTACTTATATAAATTACATAATGATTTTTAATATTAATATGTTTTACGTCAACAGAATTTTTATATTATGTCATATATGTATATACATATATACAGGGTGACTGGTGGATTACTATCGATATTTGAGGACGTGATATTTGACGATCATATATGACAAAATAAAAATTAATATAACATAAATATTAATAAACTTCTAAGTAAAGTTAACCAAAAGTTATTTAATTAATTACGCATCGTATGAACACCCTACAGATTAGGTATACACACACACTCACACAGACGCGGTGGCGGCGTAGTGTTGTATCAGCACGCCGCCGCACGCGTCCACACTTGAACACTTGGAACGTGTATACGCTTCATTTATTTATACGGAAATTTGGTCAAAAATTAAGTACCTATTTTTTTTACATAATTCGAATGAGAATCATGTACTGAGTATGGTCCTTAAATATTGATAGTAATTCACCTGTCACCCTGTATAAATATATTTGTATAATATTAAAAATGGTTAACAATGGGTTCGTATTAATTTTTTTACAGCTTGAAAAACGTGCTATTCTGTGTTATTTCAGATAACTTTAATAAAACAGAGTGGTATAATTGTATAAAGATACCGTAACAACAGTAGGTACATCGAACTTCCTTGTTCGCATAAAGGTAAGATCAAAAACACATAAAACTAAAACTTCCTTCCTTTATGAAATTACTCATTGGGGTTCGGAGAAAAATGTCGGAGTGAGGATAATCTTACTTAGATAATTTCCACTCAACTGGACCAATGTCTTTAGGTCCGTACAACGCCGCGGGCTCGCTTACTGATGGGACTTAGCGGGGATCTCTTAATTTATAGCATTCAATCGATACAACGCAAGTTATAAACTTTAAGCGATAAATAGAAGTAGGTATCTCATATGAAATAAACCAATTTTACGATTATGTTTATAAAGTATTCGTATTCGATCGAAAATTTTAATGGCACGTAATCAAAACTTAATTTTCTGTCAGTCACATCGTTAATCGAATATTTTTGTAAAAGTTATTATCTCTCTTATTATTCATCATTCAAATTTGAATTGGTTTTTATATAAAGGAACTTTTATGAAGCATTATACTTTGTTTGAATATTGCAAAAGTCAGAACTTATGGCTGCAAGTATGAACACTTTATTGTATTAATCATATATCTAATCAAACATTAAGAACCGAATTTAAAAATATTGTTATTTTATAAATGCTATACTGAAACATATTAAAATTGCATAAAATATTTATGAATAAATGAGTAAAATGAACCAATATAATAACTTCTACCATTATCTTAAAAAATAAGAACATTGAAGACAACAAATATGTTTCTAATCAACTTTTAAACCGCAAGCAGAGAGAGAATCATTTACAGTTATATAAAATGCATGAAATAATAACAATTGTCTTTTCACTCGTATATCTTTTAACGTTAGTACAAACGCTCTCGCTTCTTTAATTGGGATGGATACTGTCAAAATGTTATCTACAGAGTCATAGTGGGTGAAATAATCTGATTTGTCCATTTGCCGGTCGCGGGGCTGTAACAAACGAGCGTTCCCTATTAACAGGATTGCTCTGTATTCACTATTATTGCGTTAATAGACGTAGAAAACTCTTGAGATATTGGACGTTTGTCTTTGTTAGCGGCGTTTTCTTTGTATACTAAATCGCATAATTCAATAGTGTAACATCGTTGTTTATAAAGCATCGTAAATGAGATTCATATTAGAAGTATTATCATACTTTCCCTTGATTTATATGTCTATGTATAATGAGAATATTTGTGTGATTTTTTATCTACCATATGTAATTTCGACACAAGATGGCTGGCACGTACATTCTGCCATACATCCGTAGTTATGAGTGTTTATAGCACTTATCGCGTCATCCTGTCCCGAAATCTGGGTGCATTTGTAACTGCCCCGGGATTATCGGCCCGCCCCTGGCAAAAACAGGGACAACCAACGTTGGATATAAATTTGTATCAATGATTCATGATCGGAAAGTTTTTGCCCGCCGACGTTAATTGCAGGGACTTTATAGCCCGATGTCGCCATTCAATACTTGGGAATATTTTTATTTATACAAAATAATTGTTATGCAAAGTCCCGTTATTGGTTGCTCGGTTGTATTAACTGTGATGAAGATTAATTCAATTGACTTGTTTTATTCGGCCACATATTAAATGGTCGTAATTTTTATTCTGTATCGTTTTGTTTTGTAATATAAACATTAAAATAAAAGGGTTTGTTGAAACATAAAGATATCTCAATATCACTGTAAACACATTAAGTAGTTATGATAAAATGTAAGCAAGTATAAAAATGGTCAGAGTAAGGGACTTAAGTCAACTTCTTTTGTTTAGACCATTGTCTAAAAAGATAACAGATACTTTAAGAATCATACGTTTTTATCTGTCATAGTGACTCATAAGGGCCAATAAAAGTTATATTTAAACTACTTAGTGAATATTCTTGTACAAATTAGAATCATATTGAAGTATTTCTCTTATACTCATTAAACTCGGGAAGAATCACTACATCTTTTAAAAATACAAAACTTATAACGTAGACAATACAAAAGATATGAATACTTCGTAGACTAAATAAATTATTGAACGCAAAATTTTACTATTCCTTTCTTATGTAAAGTTTCTATAGATGAAAATTATAAATAAAACATATATACATATACCCTAGAATGTATGTTGCTCCAGAACACATATAAACTTTTGAGTTTAAAACATAAATTTGATTAACTATACGACAAGATAAGTCCCGAGTACCTTATAGTTCTTACAGTGTTCCGAAACAAGTGTGAAAACATTTTACATTACATACAGTGGCTTATGCGTCTCGAGTGCAAATAGCCTCGTGGTCTAATTTCAAAACGCAAGCCTTAGATGGTCGCTTCAGATATCAAACGGGTATGTTCATTGGTATCGTTGCATTTACCATTGAACTGAAAAAGGTACAGCGAGTGTACTTATGATGTTAATGTAGTACACATTACTACATCGTCGTATCTCAAAGAGATGAAGCAGTATCCACTATATGCTAGAATACTTTATCGTGGAAAGCCAGATGCTTTAATAGTATAGCGATAAATCATATTTAAAAGAAAGTTTTTATATGAAATTTAAATTCAAGATAATACAGAATGAATAAAGTATTATGAAATAAGACATTTCGTAATATTTCACTTTCCACGTACCCAAGACAGCAATATTTCACGTAAAAGGCAATTGATATAAAAGTGGGTGCCAAACGTAGTCCCATAGTCAGGAGGCAATTTGAAATTACATCCGCTTCACTTGCTCTCCCCCCCTCTCGCACTTGACACGAGGCATTCGCGTCATTTTCCTTGTGTCGTCATTTTTATTTTCTTATTTCCCAGATTTGTTGGCATTCCAGGTGACTCGTATTTTTTTTGTTTAATTCGCATGATTTCGCAGAAGTTCCAATAAATAGATGATCTCGATGTAAAATTTTGCATTAAATTAGTGAATTTTTTTGACCCAAATGATATGTTTATTTTACGTGTGATTTCATACAATCCATCTTTATTTATAAACTTATCAATTAGATAAATTGATGGATCGGGTACATCATTAACTACCAATATGAAGATATTTTTATATCAAAATATTGAATATAACACATATTATATATAAAAGTATATGTGATAGAATTTTCATAATACTTTTTGAATTCAATTCATATTAATTTTCCATCTAAATAAGACAAACTTTGAAACTGTAATAATAAATCTCTATTATAATACACAATTACATAAAAAATATATTCCCCATTAAAAGGTCTGTTAAAATCCGGGATTTTTCCGTCGTAATCTGTCTATCCCGGGACGGAGGAGTCAATTAAACTGATCCCGGTTACATCCATGATGGGAACACCCATCGGCTCAGGATTATGGACATTTTTCTTACATTATACGTACTCCCTATACTCCTATACTTGTTGTTATAAAATTATCACACAATATCCTTGGAGTAAAAATAGCTTCTTGGTTTAGAACAAAAATTTGACTGCTGCACAAAAAAATTGTATTTTAAAACAACAAAAAACCTTTGACGTAAATGTATAACATCCCTAACAAAATACTCAAGTGAATATATATAAATAAAGTTAGTTACGATGACCCAATACTTATATTGAGCGTCCCATGAGTCAAAAACTATCTCGTGACAGGGTTGGTAGCATCTTGCACTTTACCCACCCCACCTTAACATTTTGACAACCCTTGGCCCACACGCAATAATATTTGGAACTCTCTCCCTCTACATATTAGGTGTATATATAGTTCATAGTATACTGGTGTGTTGGGGAAAATAAAAATCTGTTACAAGTGTTTGAAATGACATAGCAGTACATTACTAAGGTCACTCAAGGGATCGTATTAAACGGACCGTTGGACAGGTAATGTAATAAAAACAAATTTAACTTACTTTAATGCGTCATTGCTTGTATTATTTGAGAGGGTTTGCTTTATTATGATGTATAGAATATACTTTATAATATGTTAAAAAGGTATACTAAATTCTATTAGTATTAAATCAAGTAATAATGTGTGTATACCAACCTTTAGAATCAGTGTTTTTGTGTTGCAAATAATGTAGGTCGTAATATCAGCACAGATACATTTGTAATGTCATTCAAGCTTGTTCGCTTTGTTCTGTATCAACTGCAGCTAATTCTATTGAATTTGTATCGTAGCAGAGATACTATGGTCCATTCAATACATGATTTGTGTTCGTTTCTCGGTTTTTCAGGAAGAATTAAACATTGAATACAACTCGACTTTCTATGATTCTGATTTCCAATAATAGCGTATTCAATTGAAGATTATAAAGATTCTGAAATATAAATTTAAGGTACATATGAGTAAATAGTTTAATTAAAATAAGGCAAAAGATTAAACGTCTATTAAATCCAATAAGCCATAGGGATCAAAGAAGATTTTTCAATACAAAATGAACTTAAAAAGGAACCTATAAAGGCTTGCAAATGAGGCAGCTTCGATTGAGTAGCGCTATGGTTTCCCTTTAATTAATAGACAAAATTGTTTTTCCGACTTTCAAGCCTTCCGGCTCTAATTACATCACCCTTAAAAATCTTTCCTTGGAGTTGTTTTTTGTTGATCGTAAAACGGGTTTTATACATTCGATGCTTCCAAAAAAACGACCAAATCAAGTAAACGATATACTAAATTAAATAGAATTACATTTTGTAAGTTAGTAAGAGAAATCTAATAGTAGAGATATAATTGTATCTTTCTATATAGTAGACGGGAGGACATTTTAAAACTGTCGAGCGACGTTTCTGGAAAACGGTAGTACATTTTCCGCGGAGCCGATTCCGGCCTACCAGGCGTTTATAGCTACTAGGAGTTATAGCGAGATGCACTAGATATATCTGAAGTTCAGGTCAGTCAGTGCTCAGTAACGCCTCGGACGGCACGCGAGGCGCACGTGTCGCGTCCTCACTCAATACGTGCGAACAGTTCCGTGTAGTGGTTTGATAATTTAAGTGCATTGTATATATGAGGTTCGTGGTTCATGCTGGCATTAATTAAAACTATGAATTGAATTTTTTTACGTTATTTTTTATGTAAATTTTTGAAGAGAAAATATAGTTTTACTATTCTAATGTTATAATTTTTATGGTTATAAGAAATATATTACAATGTTGCACTTGTCGTGTCGTCTAGAAGCGGCCGGATTTCCTCCGTAGAGCCTACCGCTACATGTGCTTCATTTTATAACTGTTAAATGTAACTTGGATTTACTCAAAAGAATGCTCGTTACTTACTCTATATACCGTATATTACTATTAATAACTGGCTTTTTTAAAAGATTATTTATATTTAAAACATTCTATTTAACTAAAAAATAAAAAAATATGTTTTTCTGTTATAAAACATTTTTAAAATCATTTTATATTACTTATAAAAATTTCCCAAAAAAAGTATTACGATACACATATACAAATATGTACATCTTCAAATAGCTCTACTATATGTAGTTTCATATAAAAATGTAATTATATTTTTACTAAACGAGACGTTCGTTAGCACATAACGAGAGTTAAGTGAAAATAAGTAGACTCAATATGAATGTTATAAGTGAATTAAACTTGGACTTGTTGCTGGAAGTTTTGAGATAATTTCATAACAAAATTAAATGGAAATATTATAGCTATGACCATGTGAATTTTGGTTTAATTTCGTACATTAATATTAATATATTAATATACATAGTATATAATTCATATAATGAAAATAAAACCAAACATTTACTTGATTAATTTATCTGAGCTGAATATTTTATCCATAGCCATTTAAAGGATAAAGAAATGATAAGCACGATGATATTGCCTTATTAGAATTTTTGCTTTTATAAGACGTAATCACTATTAATATGAGATCCCAGGGCTCCAAAAACTTACCTATTTTTGTTAGTAAAAACATATATAATAGGTAAGTATTTGCATGTACAGTAAACGTTTATATATCTGATAGCTTATACCGATCGCCATTTTCAGGTACCAGGTGATACAAGCAAAATTTGTACTTACTTTACATATAGTCTGAGCTCTGATTTTTGCGTATGTTGTAGAAAATATTGTATACAATTTTAAATTAATACATACAACTTCTGTTGGCAAAATTTTAACAGACGCTTTAAATATCACTAGAAAAATACATAAAAAATTCTTATGATTTAAGCATTACTCTGTGAGCATTTGGACAAATAGATAATAATAAATCATTTATTTATTATTAAAGCTTTCATTCGACCAATTACAAGATAATTTAATGAAACAGTATAAAAATGGCACTTTGTATAAGCAATTAATATGCAAGCTAGATGGATGGATGGAGAATTGGTCTGGCTTACAAAATAAATTTAAATGGTCCCCTAAATATTAATTCGAAAATTAAGTAAGGTTGCAAAAAAAAAAGTTTTTCTGTTGATATATTATATGTCTGGCAAAAAATTCTGCCAACAGAAGGTCTGGCAATATTAAATCAGAATTATTTACAATATTTCCTATAACATACGTAAAAATCATAGCTGAGACTATAAGTAAAGTGAGTACAATTTTTACTTACCTTCAGCACCTGGTACCAGAAAATTGGTCTTCGGTATAGTTTAGCAGATATGTATATATTTACTGCATATACTAATACTAACCTATTATACATATATGATTTGTTTGTCAGAAAATAGGTACGGTCGGGCGGCCCTGGGATCTTGGTCTATATTAATCGAAGTCCGGATTTCCTAAAAGCAGAATAACAACAGTGTTATAAATAATAAATTGACCATCAATCATTTATATTTCCATTAAGTGCATTATAACGCAGTCTTTATATGTACAAAATGATTCTACATTAATATATGTATTATGATCAGACTTACGTCTAATGTCACCCA
This sequence comes from Danaus chrysippus, assembly GCA_916720795.1. Taxonomy (NCBI): domain Eukaryota; kingdom Metazoa; phylum Arthropoda; class Insecta; order Lepidoptera; family Nymphalidae; genus Danaus; species Danaus chrysippus. The sequence continues at coordinate 2,596,117 of CAKASE010000077.1, read as the reverse complement.
TACTAATTTTTCTATACATATAAAGATTTTACGTTATACTAATGTTTGCGGTTCATTATTTTGTTCCTTACTTTACCTTTTAAATACATATATATATATATATATATATATATATATATATATATATTCCTTTTTTAATTTGAACTTTATATATATAGGAGTAAATAGTTTCATAGTCTCTATTTTATACTTAATAATTATACATAGTATAGTTGAATTTTAGTTTCTATTCCTTAATGGCTTCTAAAGTAGTTCATTTATTTCATGATATACTTTTAAATAAGCTTCTTAGTGTCTCAACTTTATGATTTAAGAACGTCGGGGAGCCTTTTTCTAAATTAGTCCTTTTTTTTCTTGTTTATTTATTAAAAACAAAGCAGCTTATAGTTTTTAGGTCACCAGGAAGCAGTGTATTTTTTTATAATAATAAAAAATATTAATCTTTTTAAGATACTACTACCACTACCACTTATAGTACTAATAAGATATATTTTTTATTTAGATTTCTATTCGTAAAATAATTCTATTCTTGAGCTATACTTACACAAAACGCAAAAACAATTATACTAAGTAAAGTTTCGGCGTAATAAAATGCTTTGAATGTAAGTGGAGAGAAAATGGTGGATTTTAGGGATTTCCACGAAAGCCCGTCTTTCACCTCAGAACTTATACGTTTATTAAGGCTGTAAAATTTTACTTAGCCTCCATTCTTTATATATTTGTATATATTTAAATGATATTGTTTATATTATTCAAATATATTGAGTTATTAGGCTATACCAACCTTTTCTTTATAGCGGTTAACTTCTTAAATAAATGCACGCTATCATTTAAATTCTTACCGTTAATAAAACAACACAGAACTACCGAACTAATTATTTATTTCAACTATGGCAACACACGAAAACCACGCGGTAGTTTTCTCCGTAAAGTTAGTATAATTTATGAGAGTCTTTCCAATATTAGTTCTACTTGTATGTATATAGTGTATTCATTATATATTATTTGAACAAAAGGTCATATTTATTTATTATTATACATACAATTGATTTAAATATTATTCATAATAATAAATTTTAAGGCACTTATTGTAAACATAAGATTATCATCAGTTAATTATCTCTTAAATCTGTAAGTTTAATTATATTCTTTCTAAAAGAAATCTTTTCTTCGGAAATGTTAAGATAAGAAGTCTTTAAGCGCGGATAAAACGCCTCTAGTATTTTCGGTAAATATCTGCCTAAAGATTACATAATGTTGTCAGCTACGAAATTAGTTTTTGAAACTCAAAATAACTTTTAATTAAAACTTTAATTTCTAGTTCGATGTTTCAAAAAGAAGTCGTGTTTGAGAATGTTAATGTATTCAGAAGTTTAAAAAAATATATCAAAGCCTTCGGAGCTGACTAATATTAAAATTAAACAAAACAGAAATAAAGTTGGATGAAAAGTTTTAAGACAGCTTGTGCCGGTTTAGTTGATGTTCAAAATTTAATCATTTGCTTTACAGTTTAGTCAATATACATACGTTACTCCAAATGCTTTTAAACAGTCTAAATAAATTTATTTTCCATAAAAAGAAAGATTCAGTGCTATTTTGTAAACTGTATTGATCATTAAATTTTGCTTTTGCCTTATCAGCGATTCACAAAAAAAAAAAACAATATATACTATGTAGAACTTTTAATAAAGAGGACAGTTCTAGATATGTTTCTCCAATACGAAAATTATATGAAAAACTACAACACGCATATTTAAACTAAGAAATAACAGTATTTTACATCAATATGTCGTTTTTTAAAATTTTATTGCCAAAATAAAATGCTTAAAGTCCCAATCGTATTTTAAGACATCGTTAAAATAAATATAATAATAAATTACAAAGAATAAATGTACCGTTAAGTTCGGCATTTTTATATTACAGAAATGTTTTATAAAATTATAAAAATCTCATAAACAATCTTTTAAATCAAATAAACGTTCTTGGTTGTTACAGTATCAAGAGAAAAACAATTATTTATTGTACATACCAAACAATAAACGTTGAAAATAATTTGATTTTTAAAGAGGAAAGCCAGAAAATAAAAATGATAACGACAAACCACACTAAGACTGTATAAGGAAATGTTTAAAAATCATTATCTTGAAATAGATCGTACTTAAACGGAAAGATTGACGGTATAAATGAAACCGATAACTTCTATTGATTTCATAAATGATAGATTGATTCTCAAATGAATTAAATTCGTCCCAGCTGCTTGACAAAGTTTGTAGCCATTTGTAATGATAAGCAGCTTCATTTGAATTCGACCGCTGACCTTAGCTCGAGCAGATTCATAATGACTTGTACAATTTGTAACAACTGTCTTGGGAATTGACTTAATTCATATTATAGGTGAATAATCATGTTTGACGCCACATAAAATCAAATAAAATTGTGCTAATTATTGTATTTTTATCCGAGTCTGAATGAGAGGCATTAAATGCAAGTAAATACCGAAACTTAATAGCTATTTATAAGACCATTATTAACAGTTTGGAACCAAAAATATATGATAAATAAATTAAAAGCGTAAACATCTGACATATGAAAGATGATAAAAGAAAAATTTTAACCATACGTCAGGTACTTTGAATGATGGAAGCTGTTTATGAAAAAAAAAGTAATTGTTTGAGTAAAATAATGGTTACAGTAAATTAGCAGATTGAGTATGTACTAACATATCATTAGAAGGAGATTGACGTATTGGTGAAGTAGGAAAGTTAGTGAAATAATCATTATAATTATGAATTGACAATGGACCGCAAAAGATTGTGTTCCTTGGTAACTATGTAAAAGAGAAAAAAACTTAAATTCAATGTTTGTTTAATTTCAAAAATTGCATTCCTTGAGTTTAAGCGAAAGGTCATTGTGCCTTAAGAAATATCTACTGCTTAATCAGACAATTACATGCGCTTGGTCTTTTTGGACAAATTTATTGTCCACAAATAGATTTTATTTTACTTTCAAACTGTTACATGGTAAGATTGCAATATACGCTATATTGAAACAGAGAAAGAATTTTTTGATATCGCAAGAACAAACGGAATAATTGTGATGTTACTATCTGTCCATGTAGATTGACTGCGATTGCCTCTAAAATTGCCATAAAAGCAAACTGACTTACTTCAATTCTACGTATTATAATGGCTGACATAGGACTATGTTAATAAACCTGTTATATACTTAGCAATTAGGAAAAAACATTTTATTTTTATTCTAGTTTAAAAATACGATAATGTTGAGAAACAAAAGGCTTTATATAGTTAATAATAATTAAATCAGTTATTTACTTTGCTTATCATAGATCAAAGTTTCGGAGCGAGCAGTTTTTTTGTTAATCTTGAAAGGTCAATCATTCGTGACAGTTGTTTGAGTTTCTTGTTTTGCTTCACGTAGCTTTATTTTAAACCGAACACCGTCAGCGGATTGTTGAGAACGTTAATTTATTCAGTCCCTCCTAGTTTTCCATCGCGACAATAAAAGCATGAAGCGAAGTGGTCTCATAAATTTTTTACGTCTTCACGAAACAACGTTCCCTTTGCAACATTATGGAAGTAATCCCTTCAATAATGGACTTCCTAGTAATGAAAATTTTAATTTAACTCGTAAACAAACACATTATATATTACGATTTAGGATTTGGAGTCATATAAAAGCGATATACATTTTAATACTGCCGTTTATATAAATCTGTATTAGATATAGCAATGATTAAAATATTAAAGCTAATTAATTAAATAATTAGATTTATACAGCTCGAGGCGATCACATATGCACGGACTATAAACATGATTACTCAATTAAGGCTGAACGCTGTAACTTGTCTAATAAATCAGGCAATCGTTAGTTTAACGACTCGATACAAACATTTTATTAGGTCGTCAAAGTACGGACTCCTGTACCTTGTAAGGTCCTATTAATATTTGATTATCAGAATTACTAAGGGACTTGTGCAATTAATATTTTACTATATTAATAATAAATTACATCAAAGTGTCAGACGATTGTATAATCAAGAAACACTACGAAATAGTTCTAAATTAATACATAACTTTATTTCATGCGTCATTAATCTAGCAGTACCGAATCTCAGTTAATATTAGCCAACAGTGATGTCAGATAATAATTTTGAAATATAAGGAAGCGTTGAACAAAGACAATGAGTGAATCTTCGATGTGATCTGAAGAAATGGCGTCATTCTCTCATCAGGAAACTCAATCCAGCCCAGCCAAGGAGGTGCCTAGGTGAGCTTATTACTTGATCTTAATTTACTTCAATAATTTTTGGACTTGCCGCTACTGTTAACTACCTTTTATACTATTATAAAGAAAAAATATCCTGTTTGTTACTTTTGACTTAAAATATTAAAATGACAAAGCTGATTTAAATGCTGGTGATTTTTTGAAAATAAATAATTCAAATATCACAAACGACTGACATTACAAATACAAGAAAGATGATTTTACTTTTAAAGTTAAACACTTAAAATTAAAGTTATATTTAAGAAAAATAAAGTCTTCTAAACACAATTAAACCAAATTGTCTCAATTTTTTATTTTCATCTCAAATGTTTTCAAAGTATCTATTAACTAACTTAATTAATAAAATTATTATGAAAACCTATTTCTTTTCATTCTCAAAGGTTGAATCCTTAATTCTGTTAAGCTTTAGAATTTATTATAACTAGATATACTTTGTTAAAAATATCTTAATTTCAATATCTTTTTTTCATTACAAAGCTATTTTATCTTCTATGATAACAAGATTAACATTAAAATAGAGTAAACATTTAATAATCAATTTTTAAATTGACATTATCTTCGTAGATATGAAAATTCAAAGAATGCTTTGTTTTTACCACACAAGATACACTCTTCTTCGACCGACATTTGACTGACGTAATTAATTTGTCGATAATAAGTTTATCAATTCATTTGTTTACAATATTTTTTTAATTAAATACATGCCTCACATATCATAGATGATTTTATATAAAATTAAATACTGCTGTATTTACTTTATTGCTATATTATTAAATATTTGTTCACATTTCATTCCCAAATTCGTCAACCGTTTTGTTAATTTTATTTTGTATTTGTAATAAAACATGAAATTTCATATTCTGACGTTTCAGAGTTTAGCTGAATCAAAAATTCAGGCAAATACATATAATATAAATATTTTCATATTTAATTAAGTGCATATATCAACTGTGTAGTAGTTTTAGTACTTATTACCTTTAATTTTCTTTCAAACATACGTACGATAAACGAAAGTCTAAAATAAATATTATTTTAAAGATCATGAAAATCAAAAATAGTAAAAACAGTTCCACGTAACATTATGTAGTGTGAAAGTAATTTTGAACGAATTGTTTTATATATATTTCGCGACACAAATGAAGCGATTCAATTAAAGTGCCGAATTTGTAGCATTTTTCACTCATCGCGCTGTTAACAGAGTGAAATAAAAAAATTGAAATGAATACTTGGATGTTGTATTTGGTTGATAGCCGAACATGTAGCGGGTAAATACGCGTAAAAATCGTTCGCAAATTCCTCCCAACAAAAAACTACGACTATGTGGTTCTCAATATTTGGTGAAACCGCTACCATTGACCAAATAGCTATCAGTTTATGTGTTCGTATCGACCTATATGTTCTTAGATAAAACCAAACTAAACTTCCTAACTAGTATCGTAAAATACTGTGAATTTAAACGAGTTTTATATCTAGATTTATAAGCGATGCCTAATCGAAAAGCAATAGTAGAGGTGGTCCATTTTTGTCTACAGTCGGATGTAAAATCAATACAATGACTGCAGTTCACAGACATTTGCTTTCGGCTCGTTTTGATTTAAATGTTTATTTTTTAATACAACACAAAGAAACATTCCCATATCATATATGTTTTTTTTTCTCGTCCGCTATTTACACGTCTCGTAATAATAAGCGGTGTGGAAGTTGAAACGAGCAAGTGGTTCGTGTATTTGGTTTTAATTGAAATTCCATGCGTTAGTTTCTTTGTTTTGATATATATTTGGACCGTTTGTTTAAAATGTTCACAGAAAGTGAAAGTCTATGTTGAAAAACAACATATGTAGGACCATTTACATGAAAAATTAATCTACGGTTTAATTTTGATTAATTGATATCCAGATATTTTAACTTCTACTCAGCGTGTATGAGTTATTTATTTTATAAAATACTTGTTAATTTTCGATATTTTCGGCTTCCAAACATTTATAACAGCAAGTTAATTAAACGAATACTTTTAAGTTTAAACGACCCCACACAGATATAAGTTTTAAAATTCTATAAAAGATTTCAAGTTTTCAGTTTCCATCAATAACTTAGGTGGCGCTATAAATCCGAATATTACACCTTTATTCGGGAATGGGCTATAAATTTTTATTTTAAACTGATCACGAACATTATCCCGGTTTAATATTAGTGATGTATGGTTACATACATTATTATATATTATTATATGAAATATGAATGACTTTGATAACTGAGAAAGAAGTCAGGAGTCTATGTAGTATGTGTTCATTGTAACGAACCTTAAGTATTTATTTGATACTTTTAATGTGAAGATAATTAGAAAAAACGTATAAATCAAAAAGTAACCGACTTTAAAAAAGGGGAGTGTCGATTTCATTGTGTCCTTTTTCGTATTTGTAGTCTACTTTAGAATTTATCCTATCCGATAATAGGATAACCAGTTAAATCCGATATATTTTTGAGCGTGTTTACAAAAATGATAACAATAATAATTCAATTAATTTGATCGAGGCATCTGTTCATATTTGTATATATTTAAAATCAGTATAATAATAGATATAAAAGATAAAATACCAGCAGTCCACAATATTTACGCCGATGTGTCGCATAAATTTTTCTAAGCTCCTAAAAATTACATATTTCGCACGTCCCCTGTCGGAAGGCGTGTATGTCGCCGGGCCTCGGGCTGAATTAAAATGAGATGAAAATTCTTAGCATGCAAATAAGTTAGGAACTGAAAACATGACAATGGCCCGGTTAGCAAGATTGACTCGTAACAACGCGCCATATAATATGTATGTAATAACTCATAATAAATATTATACTAAAGAAAGGATTAAAAATATAAGGTCAAAAAATTACTATTAATGTAAAACAAGACATCGTGTCGGTCTGAAGAAGCACTTATAAAGTATCTTAAATTATTTACACTATTACACGAACATGGCTTAAACTATTGTAACACTGTAAAAATATTATGCAAAATCACAAAGAAATCATTGTATGAAAATGTATTTTAATTCCAATCATAAATATCACACTAACACAATATTACTGAACTCAATAAGGGCCGGGTACACCAAAAATTATTTAATTGCTCTATATAAACAGTTAATTGCCAATTGAGGTAAATGGTAAATTTTGCGTAATCGCCTGTTTAATTTTACAACTGAATTATATTTTCGTGAACGCTTGCCTAAAGAAGATTTTTATTTATTAAACTGAGCTTAATTATCATATTGTTGCAATGAGGACGTAATAATATTAATTTTATCCGAAATATTATTGTTATATATATTTATTCGAAGTAATTGACATTAATGTATATACAAGTTTTTGCCCGCGACTTCGTGCGCGTTAATTTCGGTATTAGTAATATATGTATAGCTGACCGGGCGAACTCTATTCCGCTCTAGAGGTCGTAAATAACCAGGTATTGATGCTTATGTAGTTTTTTTTTCTGTTTCGATCGAACATAATTAAATATCCTATGTCCGTCTCCTTGTTCTAAGCTATATCCACCAATTTTCAACCATATCCCTTCAGCTGTTCTTAAGTTATAAATAGTGTAACTAACACAACTTTCCTTTGTTTATATATATGTGACATTTATAAGTATTTTTAGTGTAAACCACGTAATCCACAGCACAGCTCGTCGGTCGGAACCGACCGCGTTCTGTATACAGCACGGTTTGTAAAAGGTTAATTTATCATGAATAGATTTCACAGCCAGAAATAACCCTTTATTGCAGCTGTTGATAATTTTAGTGTACAAATAACGTTTTAAAACGCCGATGGGCGTGAAGCCAGACCAAATATTGAAATAAATGAGCCAATTATATTAGTTTGAAGTTAGGGTTTTTTATATACCGTAGGGGGAACTGGATACTAACTATAAAAAAACTCGTCATTAGGTTACTTTGCTATAATAATCCATATACATTTATCTGCAATATAAGTATTGTGCTTATATTGCTGACTATAATGACTGAAAGCTTCTATAGATGTTTAATAAAGATAATAATATATAATTAATGTATATTTTGTATCTTAGACACGTATAAGAGTTATAAAAATGAAAGACATGTACTAAAAAGAATGAATATTGCTGCTTTCTTTTATTAAAACAAAATCATAATTTAAAATAATAATCAGTTTACTGAAGAATTAAATTCAAACGAAGCCACATACATCAGCTTATGTATTTACGAGTAATATTATAAAAAAGATTCAGAATATTTCAACTAAAGGTTTATGTGTGTATGTATGCCTAATCTGTAGGGTGTTCACACGATGCGTAATTAATTACATAACTTTTGGTTAACTTTACTTAGAAGTTTATTAATATTTATATATTAATTTTTATTTTGTCATATATGATCGTCAAATATCACGTCCTCAAGTATCGACAGTAATTCACCAGTCACCCCGTATATACATGTTATCTTGAAGTCGGTTAATAATTTATTATTTTTATAACTTGATCAGAGATTAATAAAATTTTGGTATTTTCTGTTCTTATATAATATTTTAAGTGATATCAATATATTTGACTGTTAAGTTTTGGTTTTTGATTCACAAAACTATGTTGCGGATGTCTATGGGCGACGGTACTATCTTCCATCAAGTAGACCATCTGCTCGGTTGTTCCCTTTAGCATAAGAAAGACGAATCTTCATCATTCCCTGTATTCACGGTGCGTGTGTCGGGTCCATCGTTGTAGTGAGAGAAGCTTCAACAGTGACTGGGACTTGTGACCAAGGTGTAGGTTTAATATAAATAGAGAGACGAAACCTCTCATCATTCAATGTACTCACGGTGCGTGTGTCGGGTCCATCGTTGTAGTGAGAGGAGCTTCAACAGTGACTGGGACTTGTGACCAAGGTGTAGGTTTAATATATATAGAGAGACGAAACCTCTCATCATTCAATGTATTCACGGTGCGTGTGTCGGGTCCATCGTTGTAGTGAGAGGAGCTTCAACAGTGACTGGGACTTGTGACCAAGGTGTAGGTTTAATATATATAGAGAGACGAAACCTCTCATCATTCAATGTATTCACGGTGCGTGTGTCGGGTCCATCGTTGTAGTGAGAGGAGCTTCAACAGTGACTGGGACTTGTGACCGAGGTGTAGGTTTAGGGCGCGTTATAACGCGCGATATACAGTATTACGTAGTATTGAATGAGAAACGTGAAACGATACGTATGCAGTAACGTGTAACTTGTGGTAAGCATAATGCTGATCTACTCTCGTTGAAGATTGAATAAGTAATGATATCTAAGATATTTGCCTGTATTTAAACTAAACTGAGTTTCGGATAATATTCGTTTTTAATTATTTTATATATACACTAGCTTTCCGCCCGCAGCTTCGCTCGCGTGGAGTTCGGTTACATCGTGTTTCCAAGAGAACCTTTCAAAAGTCTAGGATGAAAAATTTCCTACGTTCTTTCTCAAGGTCAACTCTATCTTTGTATCAAATTTCATTAAAATAAGTTCAGTGGTTTAGGTGTGAAAACGTAACAGACAGAGTTACTTTTGCTTATAAAATTAGTAGGGATGATCCCGACGTTTCGGTTACTAGTCGGCAAATTAATTCATTGATTTTCAAAGAGATCGCAGTATTATAAGATTTTAATTCAATCGATCAACTGATCGACCAACTGATCGACCAACTGATCGTCCAACTGATCGTCCAACTGATCGACCAACTGATCGTCCCACTGATCGACCAACTGATCGACCAACTGATCGTCCAACTGATCGTCCAACTGATCGTCCAACTGATCGACCAACTGATTGTCCAACTGATCGACCAACTGATCGTCCAACTGATCGTCCAACTGGTCGACCAACTAATCGACCAACTGATCGACCAACTGATCGACCAACTGATCGACCAACTGATCGACCAACTGATCGACCAACTGATCGACCAACTGATCGTCCAACTGGTCGACCAACTGATCGACCAACTGATCGACCAACTGATCGACCAACTGATCGACCAACTGGTCGACCAACTGATCGTCCAACTGGTCGACCAACTGATCGTCCAACTGGTCGACCAACTGATCGTCCAACTGATCGTCCAACTTGCTTATATCTTAAAACAAACAGGGTCTAACTTGTACTAAGAATATAGAAAATCTTTGGATAAAAAATGTATTTACTGGCTGACCTTTGTGGATGCAACATCTACGCGTGATAATTAATTGTTAAGAAAAAATGTTGGTTAAATGAAGCCATAATATATATATACATATTACAAATTACTTAATATATAATATTATTATTTATTTATATGAAATTGGCCAAGAATTTGCTTCTCTACTTTAATCAAATGAACAGATGTTTTGAAGGTGTAATGCTTTTGGCTTCTGTAAATTTTTGTTGTACTTACCTTTTTTGAATAAGTAGAAAAATATCATATCATAGGCGGCATATACTTATATTATATACTTGAGGACGTGATATTTGACGATCATATATGACAAAATAAAAATTAATATAACATAAATATTAATAAACTTCTAAGTAAAGTTAACCAAAAGTTGTTTAATTAATTACGCATCGTGTGAACACCCTACAGATTATGTATACACACACTCACACATACGCGTGCGATGGCGTGGTGTTGTATCAGCACGCCGCCGCACGCGTCCACACTTGGAACACTTGGAATGTGTACACACTTTATTTATTTATACGGAAATTTTGTCAAAAATTAAGTGCCTATTTTTTTTACATAATTCGAATGAGAATCATGTACCGAGTATGCTCCTTAAATATTGATAGTAATTCACCAGTCACCCTGTATATATATACATACATATGGTATTTCAAAGTTTTTTATTTCAGAATCCTCTCACTAATACATGAAACGTAAGAATTAGTTATTTATGATACGAGTATTTAACTCAAATATATTTTTAATTACACAAATTATATAATTACTAGATTTTTAATGTTTCCCAAGACTCATTATTTGATCAGCCGTTCTCAGGGGTTCGCGAAAATGTTATTTTTATGCGACCTATATGGAAATGTTGCTCCCTTACCGAACTTGGATATCGATGGTGTAAAACTTGTACAGATTAAGTTTACAGAAAAAACATTATTTGTATGGGTTTTAGCATATTATTTTAATGTATAGAATTGAGGGTATTTTGATACCTTTGTATATGTAACACAATTTTTATTAAACATACTAGCTTTTAAATCCGAAAACGGTAAGCAACACGCAACAGTAACATCCAAATAAAACGAAATACTTCAGACAGAAAAGGACAATTAAAAAGATCTTTTACACGAGACAATAACCTTCATTCATTAGCGACTTAACAACAGAACTGTCGATTAAATGAAAAATATCTTATGAAAAGTTGAAAATTCTTATCATATTTTCCCAGCAATCTCTTTCACAGAGGTTTATCGGTAGCTCACTAATCGTGTGTTTCAAATAAGAAGTCTAATTTTCGTGTACGTCGCGTTCGGTCCGCTGAACCGAATAAAGTAATGCCTGGATTGTTGTAAGCATCTTGGCTGTGAATACACGAAATGAAACATGGTCCTTATTAGTATATTCAATCGAGTGGTCGTGAATGGTATCATTTTGGACGTAATTTAGATTTAAAGCCGCCTCAACTTCATATATCCCTTAGATCCGTTCACTTTCCGCGCCGTTAGTTTGAGTTCCTTGGTCATCTGGACGGCACTGATCGCATTGTATTTGGGTCACTGTCCCGTACCCGGATCACGTCCGTCCATTTGTTCCGATGTATCGCTTGACTGTTGCGCGCACCTGGTTTCGGTTATTGCCTACGTTCTTATTTAGGGTGCATAATATTTGTCTTGAGCTTACGCGCTTCAATCGTACGTGATTTCGGTTTATCTTCAGGGATATAAAACTGTTTGTTTGTGCTAGGCTCTGCTATTGATTTTGGATGTACAGCTGCTATAAAGAAAAACGATTCTTTAGTTCAAATAGAATAATTTTAACCTTTTCTAACTTCATATACAATACCTATGATTTCCAAACGTCATGTGTTTTCATTTAATAAGTACGAAACTAAAGAGAATAGCTCAATAATGTAATATATCTTGTAAAAGTCAATACTCTGGTAGCAGACCAATCTTCATCGTGATGGATAGGTGCAGTCGAGTCGGCCGTTCTTGACAGATACAATATTTTACATTCTCCTTTCGCCTCTCAACTCCCTGTTCACATTCAATATGATTTATATGAAGTTTCGATTGATACGTCCCGGGCTTAGACACGTTGCGTTATGTTTTATGCATCATTCATGTACACCTGTTTATAATAAATGTACCTATTCAGACAAACAATTGCGCGTATAAAAATTAAGCAATTTGAATGTTTAAAATTGTTTACTTTTCTATTGTTTCCTGCGGCTTAATGAATGATGAAAGTAATTAAAAAAATCGCAAGTCGTTAGAGGCATGATCCGTGTTGCATTCTAAACGAGTCTTCGCCGCGCAATGAAGACGTTATTGGCTCTACGTCATGAATGTTAATATCATCGAATTACTTCACTGTGAACTCGCTCTTTTTACTTTAAACTACAGGATGATTTATTATATTTATTTAAACTCATTTTATTTTATTAATATCTATATAAATAGCTTAATTAAAGATTCGTGTCTTTTAAGTTTAATACCTATTTGGAATAATATTTAAATGTAAAAACTTTTAATATAAATATTGTATACACAATGTTTCAACTCGTACTGCCGATAGTAATTATCTTTAAATCCCTAAATCGTCCCCAATCCCGTCTTCACAAATCACATCCAGCGCTGAACGGATACAGATAAATAGTCAGCAACGTCATTTAACTTTTATCTAAAAGGCAGTAAAAGCCCGATAAGAGGTAAAGCCTCTCTACATTGAAATTATTCTGACAAACGCAGCTGCGGCATTCGTAGCGAAAAACGAATGAGACTTTCAAATGGAAACATACTTTTCTACGTTAATCTCGAAATGTCCCCGGAACAAGGTCGACGAAACGCCTTACAAGTATCTGTTCGAGGAAAAAGAGAATACAAGGATATAAACATTTTAGAAGTCACTGCTTTCACTTGAATAATTACTTTACTTTCAGCATAAAAATAACTCCGTTTTTTGCCTTTCATCGTACCTCATCAAAACTACTTCGTTCCGCAACAAATGAAACGAATATATTTAATAATCCTCTTTATTTCATTATTCTACAAATAAATTTAAAAACTCAAAGTCGTTATCACTATTAAAAGAAGGGATTGTTTAAATTGTCATAAAAAAACGAGAGTTTTCGTGCTGGTTTGTATATTAGGAATAAGAATCATGAACCGTATCCAAATTCTTTACATCTTCGATAAGATATAGATGACACGGAGGGGACAAAATTTGCATAATGTAATCAGTGGAACCGATGATTTGAGTCACTTGGACCGGCTTGTTACAGCCCAAATCAGGGGTTTTTAATTTTGTTAAAAACCTCTATAGATATCGCCATCCTTGGAGACCATCGATTGATCTTTGTACAGCGGAGAGGTTTTTTAATCTTTGTTCAAGACCATTTTTATAATAAGAAAAGATCGAAGATTTCTTTTAAGTCCCTCACAATAAAGGGGAATGCAGTTTATTGAAAGTATCCTATTATATAGAATAACATTTTTCTCATTAGAATTCATTTCCACATGGACGTTATTAGATGCAGGTTTTTCTAACGAGATCCTCTTTGTGTTCGTGCAATGAAAGAAATATATAATACCAGGTGTTTCCCACCTTGACTTGCTTGTATATTTCGAGCACTTTAATATTACTGTCCTTTTCCAAATGGCCACTAAAACAGCGGTTTATGAACTCATATAATTTGTATTAAAATAATCTTTTTGCATTTTATTTTATTTCATTATTTTTTATACAAATATTGATAAATTATTAAATATATTTTTACACAAAGATACTTAAATAAATCATTCTAAGAAGTTAACATCGATGCATAGAGTTTAAAGATATATTCGCCTATATATTTTTTTATATACATATGTTAAAGTTTATAGTTTAAATGTTTTTTTAGCGGTCGTACATCTAGTAACGTGTTGCTCGTTTTGTCTTGAGATATACTTTTGTTAGGAGGTCTTTATGTCTGTCCATGGTTCCGTTATTAAGCTTTAAAAATTGCGACAATGAATGTTTTTTGTCAAAACGTTTTGCTTGATGGAATTTTTAATTATTTTTCTTCGCAGCCAACCGTTGAGATGTTAAACGAATACCAATGCTTTTACGACATTTTGGAGGCTGAAGAACGTTTTTACTGCTTGACATTAAATATTTTATTATATCTTAATTAAAACATTATAATAAGAGCTAATAATATATTTAGTAACACATATTATTATAATGGATGTAGCAGAAGGTACTACAGGAATAATTCAAAATTTCGTTGTAAGTTGGAAGTTATAGCATGCTCTGTCACCGTTAATTACTCTAACAAACGCACCACGAAAATACTAGCTTGAAATTAGCGTGTTAGTACAACAGACAGACAGACAAACATAAATTAATTCTTTAAATTTATATACTTAATTTTTGAAACATGCCTTTTCTCTCTTCATTTAAATTAGTATTCTTTTGAACGGTTTTAAATTGATTATTATAAATATAGTTTCTTTTCTATAAAATAAAAATACGAAAAATATAGGAGATAAAGAATTAAATAAACAGATACAATCTAAAGATGTCGGAATGAACATTAATTTTCACAATTATATCATTGTTAGTGAACTCATGGAAAGTTTAAGTTAGCCGAAACAAACTGCTTGTGTCGCTGTAATGAATTAAAATAGTGTCCCGGGATATTAATTATACTGGGGCACGACAAATGCGGTTCAGAATAAGGGAAAGTAGGCCAGGAATTTAAGAATGGGATTAAATATATCTTAAGACGACGTTATCTTTCGGATTCACTTCATTTATATCAAAGAATTCTTCTATATTCATTTTTTTATAAACAATAAATATTCATTCTTTATTTTCCTATTAAATTATTTAATAATTTTATACTACATATATGAATCGTCATCAGCCTATCAACGCCCACTGTTGAGCAATGGCCTCTTTCTCACATGGAGAAGGTTTGAGCATTAATCACCACGCTTGCTCATGACGGGTTGGTGATTTCAAACTTATAATTGTGAAACTATAAGTCCAGGTTTCCTCACGATTTTCCTTCACCGTATGTCAGTGGTGTCTAAATACTCTCAGAAAGTACATATGACTCCGAAAAATCACATTGGTACTTGCCAGGTTTGAACCCGCGCCCTCGGCAACGAGAGGCGGACCCTTTTACCACTAGGCCACGACTGACTATATGAATGCTCGCATGAATTTCTTATATACAACACTTTAATTTTTTAGTTATAGTTCATTTAACTAAATATGCAAGGGAAGATTTTATTATCATACTGGAAGAGGAACTTAAAGATAAAATTCTTTTAAGAACAATGTGATGTTCGCAACTTCACAAGTATTTATAAAATAGTATAGTAATAGTAAGAAGACTATTTTTTAATACTAATTGTTTGAGTAAATTAATCATTTTATTTGTCGAAAGATTCAACTTTTTTAAGTTTAGAGAAGTATTGGGTCTTTACGAGTTCTAAAATAGAAATCTTTTGTACAAAAAACCAGTGTTACGGAAGTCGTAAGGGAAATGAAAATGAGAATTATCACAAGAGATTGACTTCTGTCTTCAATATTTATAACTGGAGGTAATGTAGCGAGTCACTGAACGTCTGTATCCCTGACTTATAACGTTATACTAATGTCCCGTTAAGACGAATGTCGTCACTGTCCCAATGACAAGATTTACAATGTCGCCACATCTGTCTTTACACAGATTTTTCGAATATTCCTACTTTGTTCAGTTTGTTTATTCATTCCTACTTTGTTTTTTCATTCCTACTCCATTATTCAAACTTTATAATTAAATTCATTCTCAAGTTATTCTTTTCGTTATTTTTTATCGTATGGATACGGTTTATCTATATATAAATTTTGCTGAGCAGCTATATTTTGAAACAATAGCTAAGTGGTTTCGACTTGCCCATTCCTTATACTTAAACCATTTGAGGTAATGTAAGTAAAATATAGCTTTACATCAAATCCTTAAGAGCTACTTACTATATGGTCTTTTCAAAAGATTTAACATTTAAAATGGAGGCTGTTCAAGATAAAAAGAAACAATAAAAGGGGACACAAACGAACTCTAAATAATACAGCATGTTTTATTTCCTTTAAATCTATGTGTAATTATCTGTTTCATATTATACATAAACAACATTTTGTATTGTCAAAAATTCTTTTGCATGAGTAACCTTTAAATTTCTTTATCAAATATGTAATTATATGGTATAGAAAGTAACATCTAAAATTCTATTTTCTGTAACCCAGAATATAAAGTCAGAATGGCTTCTCTGAAGTTGTTTACTAATCCACAGTCTACACCGCTACCACAAGCTTGGTTATGGTCGCTTAGCCAGATCGCTGGGGCATCGAAAAACTGTTAACGGGAGAATAATGCGCAGTTTCTAGTTGTTGAGACTGAGTAACGAGCAGATTCCTAGTTAAGATTCCGTTTCATTGATACTATTTTAAAGTAAATTGCTTCCTTTTTTTACATTTTACTTTACTATACACTTACTTTTTATTTATGAATTTTTAAAGTCGAATAAGAGGTTGATTTAATATATAAAAGATAAAGTAAGTGATCTTGTATCTCTAAACAATTTTGTTTAATTGAAATAAAAAAAATCGTCAAATATTAATTGTCATTCAAACTTATATATACTTAAATCATCATAATGAGCACTTAAAAAAAATATTGTAATGTAACTAATCTACAGGCATTGTAAGAATGAAATGTAAAAAATATGTTTAATTAAAATAAAATTTGATAAATGTAATGAATTTCATAGTACGAACATAAAATACTTTACAAAACAACATCCGTGCATATTTCCAGCAATTGAAACACATAAATGTATGAAACAAGGAGCTCTCAACAGATGAACGCGTTCAAGTTAAATCAGATGCGATCCAAACACTGCAATAAATGTTCATTTGCATTCACATTAGAGTTTCACGAAGCATTAGTACCAAGCACTATTTGTACGAGCGGAGAGCGGAGGCGAGTTATTTACTAAGTCTGATGCGATATGTCAAGGGAATGAGGAGCATCGCTCTCACCGTTCATTTGTATTTGTTTGTCGGAGGCCTTTCATACTGGGCTTTTGTTAATTAATTTAGATGTACATTAAAATTTATTAATTATATCCTGCTAACAAAGACTCTTTGCTTGGACTCAGTCATGACTTTCAAATGATGCTTAGGCTAAATTTTAAAGTCTCTCTATATAAAAGTTGTCAACTATCTAAATTAAGATAATAATTAGATGAGGAAGATAATTTTGTTTTGCTCCTTCTTAGAGTATTGAAAGTATTCTGTTCTGATTCGAAAATTATTACAATTCACCACTTGCTAAGCCATCGTAGACTGATTGACGCCAGTTTCATGATCAAATATTTCTATACAACAGTCATAGCATTTTAATTATTTTTATCATTTATATTACATACATTTACAGTTACTCATAAGAATTTAAATGACATCGAAAATTAAAGAACAACATATAATTGATGAAAAGTAAAAGTGTTATTAATAATTTCGATTCAAAGTCAGTTGGAGTGCGTAAGTCAGTCAGCAGGCAAACAAATCGTTGACATCACTCAAGAGCATTAAAGTAGGCTACGTTAATCTTGATTAAGTCGGGTTAATCATGGCTAATCGAGCCAGGCTTGAGGGTCTGAGTAACAAGGCAATTAAAAAAACTTTCTACAGGACTTAGAAATTTATAACTTGTGAATTTAGAAAATCTATTTAACGAAGCGTCTTAACCTCCAAGTCATGTTGAAATTAAATTAATTATAATTGATTATTATTGAATTATCATCTACAATGTGTAAATAACTTTTGACATACACCAGATAGAATAATGGCTTAGATTTTTTTGTATAAAGCTAAATGAACATCACAAAGATTCATACAATATATGTTCTATAGAAGCTCGTAAAGACAGTTTCGCTGATTAAATAGAGATAATAGTATTAAATATTTCCAAATACGTTTGTAAACTATAGTAATGGGAATGCAAATTCGTCTCGAGTCGACTTCCAATCGATTGTCAAGCCCACGTTTATAAACAGATTATGGCATGCATATGTATGAAATTAACTCCCTACGAAATAAAGGTTATAATCTAAGTTTGATATGATTACCATAATAATTTGCTTTAACAATCTGTTTATTGTCGATACCATGACAAATAACCGTTAATATCCAATAATTACCATAACGAAATTCACGTTTTCGGTTTTAAATGTTTTGTAATATATATTTATGGTATCATTATTATAATTATATTCAACACCATTTTAATGTCGCGACGTAAAATACGCAATGCTATGAGCACTTTGTACAAACAATGCTCAATTTGGGGACCATGGAAAATTGAATACTGATTTTACGCAAATTGAATCAAAACACCATATATTTTTAGGTGCAATATATTATTATGAAATAAACTTTATTTTTTTTAATTTTAAATAGCTTTGTAATTTATGGATTCTTTTATTTTAATATTGTACAATGTTTCAAATTATTTCATTTTATTTAATAACGTATATACCCATATATATAAGTCAGTGGTGGCCTATTGGTTAAAAGGCCCGCCTCTCATGCATGAGGGCGCGGGTTCGATCCGGGCTCGGGCTAGTACCAAGGTAATTTTTCCGAGTCATATGTACTTTCTAAGAGTATTTAGACATCACTGATTAATGCATTCCCAAGGAGGGTTGATGTCAGGCAGGCGGCCGGTCGTAAAAACAATTAGCTGAAACTATTACCAACATGTAAGGCAGACCCTGGCTATAGCTGGGAAATTGCCAGGTATAAGAAGAACGTATATAGCCATATAATGAATATGAAATCTTTTTTAATATTCCTTTAATCCATTACTCTACTAGTATATTACAAATACGAACTGTTCTGATAAATGTAACATGACTCTGAAAAACGTCACAATAGTAAAGAAAATGAACATTCATAATTCTTTTATGTAAAAAATAATATGAATTGTGACATATTATTTCAGTTATCCCAAGAATGCATGGTGACTGCAAAAGTGGGTTTACTATGTAATTATTGCAATGACACCATTTTCATTGATTTTCATCATAAAGGAAACCTAATTAAGTCTTTATCAAAGTTTGATAGTCTTTTTGTCTATTTTTTTGTAAAATATACATATGAAGTACAGAGACAGTTCTATCTGTTCCAGGTGACGTTTATTTAGTAAGACACATTTGCATTCCCATCAGAGCAACGTACTCGCGTCCCTGTTTAACAAGCACTCACTATATCCCCAGCCTTGCCTTACTTTTAGTATACACTTTAAATACTACAGATTATTCAAAATACATTTTTGTATTCGTAAATAATTTCACAAGTGCACTAACATTGTTTTTAATTGTAGAATTAATAAGAAGTTAAAAAGTGTTTATCGTGAATATTTATCCCTTCCAGCGCAATTAACAAAGTGGTTTCAGAATATACTAAACAGAGAACATGCGGATATAGTAAAAGAATTTCTATTAATGCATATATTGCTATGAATAAAATTGCCCAAAAAAGTCCATAAAAACGTGAAGTTGATTTACGTCCCTTATATTCAGAGTCACCCGTGAGATTTACCGCAGTAAAACTCTCTACAAGTCGCGCGACAAAAATATCATTATGTAAATTTACATAGAAATAAAAACGCCTCACTTTGGGAATAGGGAGTATTGTGTGGGGCCAGCCAATCTTCCTTTTAACGTACTAGCTTTTCCTTACTAAAATCTTGGGACACTAATCCATCATGTTTATTGCTGTTTAAATTATTTATTTTCAGTCCTATGATGTTGTGTTATTTGACTTACAAAATATGCAATTATCATTGCTTCGACTGGACGCAAATTGCAGTATTGACATATTATTGTGTGTGCGGAATGTTTAATTTCACAAACATAATATGTTGATAAGAGCTATTATATTGACTTCACATATTTAGTCGCTTTGTTACAAATAATTCCAAACTTTAAATATCTCTTCTATTAACTCTTTTTTCTCGTACTGTCTTTGATTTAGCTTGGCATGTATCACCTTATTTGTAGAACTATGAGCACTACAACAATATCTCAAGTTAAATAGCCCCACAAAATTATACGTAGATTTTAAATATGTCTGCCAACCCTTTGTTTGCTTCCATACTCCAGCAGATATTAATTTTGCAGAAGTGTCAATTACGTGTGGCGAAACAATGTGAATCAAGTTTCCTGCTCGGAAGTTCTGTAATGTGACAGCGAAATCATATGACGGGTATTGTCTGAAGACTATCTTATTTGGTTCACAGTTATACACATTTATCATCGGATTAGCTTCCATTTTTAATGTTTATTTTTATACATCTGTTTAAATGCAATTTAAATTTCAATGCATTTCTAAAATTTTATATGGTAGTCCGTTATTCAATATCAATTGTGATTGCGATACTTAATGGTGCCCATGAACCGAGGGTCCTTGTTAATCCAAGTAGATTCAGAGCCACGATCTGACGAAGGACAGAACCGCCGCGCCGTTGCGGTGAACAAACACATGCTCCAAAGTTATATAGCGGCAAAGATTCTGTTAAATTCAATATCTTATAGCCGAGTTGTGAATTTTCACCACAAAAAACATTTAGGTTATTGTAAACGATCTGTTAATATTTTAGGAGTATATATTCCATTATTATAGACAAAAATTTTCGCTACAATATTATCCCTTTTTAATTCTTTAAGATATATTTAAACAAAATCTGATTATACATTAAAATAATTCTTATATTTAATATCAATGCAAGCGCTGCCAACAAAAAAATCTTTGAATCCTCTTGATGTCAACCAGATTGCAATCTCTTTCTGAATCTCAATCTCAATGTAAAGAATAAAATAAACGAGCAAGTTTTGTATATTTTAAACCTCTATTATTTTCAGTATCACAATAATCTTAGAAATATAGAATAAAGAACCCTCGCCTGAAACTCCAGAAACAGGGCCCATGGATGTATAAATTCTGTGTACGCACTCTCGAGTCTTCTGCGTACCCCATTTTAATTCGCACCCGGTACACGGTTTCTCTCATTTCCGTATTCCTTACATTTATTTTTATTTTGTATTTGTATTCGTTTCCTGCTCCTTATTTCGCTACGTCTCCATATCGTATCCGTCACGGGGTCGGATATGAATCGTCTTTGTTAGTCATGTATCAGGAGGAAGTTATTTTGTGATTTGTCCTCTTAATATTTATTTGGACACCTTTCATTACATTTTGGTTTCTTTAGGAGTTTAAAAAAATGTTAACTTGATGGTTTCTTCTTTTATTTCATTCAAACGTTTTCTCTGTTTTGTTTTTAAACACTTAAATTTACAGCATGAAGTTCTATTTGAAGTGTAATAAAGTTCAATATTCAAATTTAATTGTTATCGTCCTAGATCTATTAGAAACTGGTGACTGGTATTGTTAAGAAAATATACTAAAAATATTAATTATTATATATTTACTCTTTATAAGAAATAACCAAAAAAGTGTAATAACTTTTGAATGCAAATATAAAGCTTTAAAAAGTGAACGATTTTCTGTGAACAATATTTAAATATTTTTCTCATCCAACGACCTCGTAAACTGAATCGACTTAGCCAGCCCTTTTCCATACTTTATTCCCTACAATCTTTACCCTTTCAAGTTTGAAGCGTTGACATTTATAAAATGAGAATAGTAATCTGCAGTACTTGGGGGTCTTGTAAGGCTATAAAGAAGAATTTTCTCGTGTTTTACGGCTTAGTTCTGAAGTTATGTCCTCACGAGCACGTGCACTGTATGAGGAGCTTTCAGGGACAGATGTTCATGATTTACACTTGTTTTCACATTTATTATTACTTTCCATAGAAACAATATAATATTAAGTCTGCTAAAATTCCAGTGAATATTAAAATAATGCTAAACAAAAGATATAAATCGTTACATGAATTGTCCCTTTGTTTCATACATTCTGTAGATCAAAGTCGGGGGTTCCTTGCCGGAAACTTTTGCATCACCAGTAAAGTAAGGAAGCTTCAGCATGGGGTGAATGTGGGCTAGAATAAATATGAAACAATTCAGACAGAATGATCTCGTACAGATACGAAAGGTTTATCTGACTCTTTAAACTTTTTGTAACTCTTTTTGTAAAATTACTTTATCCCATAGGACCTCCTCGGTTATGTTACATGATAACAGCAGATTTCCTCTGGTCTGTAAAACATCAAATCGCAATCTCCACTAACTTAAACTAAGCTGACAGAAAAAGTCAGATTTAGCCATAGAGCCGGCGGCACAATACAAACAATCTCTAATGAAGAATTTATACAAAGAGACCGGTTCCTTTATTAATATCCCGTGGCTTGTGCCGGAATTTCTCATTTAAATAGGTATACTGTTGGATATGGAAGTGATGTATTTTTATTACTGATAATGTCCATTAATGCTTTTTGACATATTTTTTAAGAAATATTAATTTTTCATACAATTTACTCCGAGTTACTGGTGTTGAATATTAAAACTGTGCTAAATATTTCTTTTCTGATAATGGTCTGCGAATGGACACGAGAGCTAAGTATTTAATGGTACAATTTTATAGAAAGAATTATAAAAAATATAAGGTTATATAATTTTAAATTTTATTATTGTGTTAAATAGAGTAAATTTTTGTACAAATTGTTGGTTTCCTAATATAAGACTTATTTACTATTAATACTTTAAACAGACGGACAGACTGGTCTGTGAAAGGTCCGTCGCCTGGGGGTTGGGTAGCAAATTGGAGTAGACTCCATAAAGTAACTCCATGCATTGCCCTAAATAAAGAGAATTAGTTAAACTTCAATAAAAGAAAAAAAAGAATGACAGTGAATTTCTTAGAAGTTTTGTTTTTATTTGGCCAAATGCTGTACATTCTCAAATCAATTGATATAATAGCTATCATAATATTTGATGCTTGGCAATGTATTAAAAATTTCGAACACATCTTAAACAACATAAATACTTTATTTAATTGCTATTCATTTTATGTAAAACTATAAAATTATGTTTCAATCACAACCTTTAATACTTTTTATAAAGTCACAGTCTGACGACGTAGTAAGTGCATTTTAGGAAATTTTCTTTTGTTTATGACGAAAATTACATTAGTATTAAATTAAACGTGTATGACGAATCCGAGGTTGATGACTCTTATAAATAATTCATAAGTCAAAGTTCAACTGTGACTCGTCCACAAGCGACATCTCCAGAACTTGCAACACATAAGTTTTAGTATACTCATAAAATGAATTCTTTGACTCCAAAAATGAACAATACCATTATTCTATCCGGCTTTACCTTTATCCCTTTAGATAAGAGCCTTAAAAGGGATGAAAAATAAGTACGTGATGTTTAACTCTGAGATATCCGCGGTGTAAAGCATTAGTGGAGTGCAATTTTTCACATAAAATATTCATTCTATACGGCGCTATCCTATAGGGCACGAAAGGTACATTTACCCTCATTTGTTTAATGCTCTACCTCTTAATGAAGTGAATATTTATATTTCATTTATTCCTTTATATTTAATATAATAACCAAATATATTATTTTATGTTCGTATCTTGTTAATTTAAATGAGTTTCTTTTGTAATAATTCTATACATTATTGTAACTTAATGCAATTTTAATATGTGCTTCATATTTGTACGTTGCAATAAAAGGTATAGTATATTGTTTTGCCTAACAAGTTCATAGTATGTAAGAGCGGTTAGAATATTTATCTGAAAAACTAAAACGATTCCAAAACGCCGTACACCATGTATTGAAAAGCTCAAACTCGATCGGACAGTTTTGTTAAAGGCTTTCCTTTATATTTATTGCCGTCATTTTCCCAAACAATGCTGGCTCACAAACGTTGCTTCACTGACGATACGTTTATTGTATACTTTATTGTAATGGAATAAAGTATAATTTAAAACTATATTCCGTTGACAGGTGGCTTCGTTATTTGGTGGTACCTTGGCTGGATGCCATGTAAAGTTGCCATCAAAAAAATTGTCTAGTCGGGAATAAAAGGTGTAAGAGAATTGTACGAATTCAAAACTTTGATGGCATGCATAAGTTTGAGACACTATCTTAATATTATTCAAGGAAGATCGGAATAAGTTCTTTTTTGTTTGGGAAAATATGAAATACTTCCTGAAATAAAATTTCTTGCGTTATCCGAAGCAAAATGTTGGTCGAGGCATGCTTTGAATGATATTACAGGGCCGGTAGAAAAAGTCACTTCAAATTATATTTCTTGACATCAAACCATTCTTAATGTAACTGAATTGTTACAGGAAAAGATTCAAAAAAAGTTCTTGTTATTTTTTCTTTATATTTTATAAATACTAAATAACAAAACATTTAATCTTTCATTATAATTTTCATTGATAAATAATTTAGCCTATACAATTTGTTCCTTGCATCGCTATTGTATCTAAACTCTAATATTCATACTTTTCATATATCTTTAGTAATAAAATAAATTATTCATTCCCATTAATTCGACACTTCCATTAACTTCAGTGAAATTCAAATATAAAATTCCAATTAAAACTATAATGCCATTTTAATGTCCGTTCATATCGAGTTTCATATATTCAAAAGAATTTAGCGCCGTAAATCATTAGGCTGGTAACGAATAATTCAAATCACGAACCCTAATAAACGTTTATACCGCTATTTGACACCATTACACTGCAATGAATTTAAAAGTGCAAAATAACGAGGCATTTTTTTACTTACATTTTTTTCTATTAACTCATTTTCCGTCATGCTAGCAGACTATATCGTATCGGGTAAAAACCTTTAAAAATTCAACAAAGACAAAATCTCGTTTAAGACAAAAACTATAATAATATTTTGCTTTGAAAAATATTTAATATCGGTTTCATTTCCAAGCTTCCCGCAGACAATTCAATAAAACGTATACATATATATAATTTAAAAATGACAAAAATTGCACGAAATGCCCGCGTCGCCTTATTCACGGTCCAAAGAAGTTATCAAATGTCAAGAGGCGACCTTTCCCAGATTGTTTTCAGCGAGGTCATCGACCCGTGAAATCAACAACATCATAGAAGCAAAAACAACCCTTGCGAGATTTCTATCATATGACCGGAGATTTTATACGAAACTGGAGTTGCGATATCTTTAGATGAATTATAAGAACGAAATACATTCTGTTGACATAAATAAACTTTAAAACATTTTTATTAAATAAAGAATAGACAAATATTAGTGTTTACCTTAGATGGGAAATAACTTAGTATTTTAATAAAATTTTCATATAATAGAACTCGCTTTTGGAATCAAAAAGTTAAACTTTGGAGTGAATATGTCTTTCATAACTGGAAGTTAAAAGAGCATATCATACATTTCTAACCATTTTACTTAGTCCAACCCTTTTTGCATTTGTCATAAATTTTAATTGAATTGACCAACCATTTGTCAATTTGTGAATTAAACTATAATAAGTAGAAATTTTCAATTGACAAATACAAACTGATCGACTGACATATCCCATAGTAAATATAATGGATTTGGAAGCCAAAGAAATTAATAAAATATTTGTGAATGAAAATTGTAGCCGCAGTTAAAAGGGTTATACGGAGTACTAATATTCTATTCC
The DNA here is from genome assembly GCA_916720795.1 of Danaus chrysippus. Lineage (NCBI taxonomy): Eukaryota > Metazoa > Arthropoda > Insecta > Lepidoptera > Nymphalidae > Danaus > Danaus chrysippus. The sequence continues at coordinate 2,569,913 of CAKASE010000077.1, read as the reverse complement.
GGGGTGACACTAAAATAACTTAACCTTTTCTGATATATAACAGGTACATTCTCCTTCTATGCAACTTATTACAGTACATGAATAAAAGTCTAACCATCTAAAAGCCTAAATTTACAATCTAAAAGAGTAACTGTATTAATCGAAAGAAAAATAAAACCCACTTACAATGATCACTTCGTATAATGTGAAATTTTAAAATAGATTTCAATATACGTTCAAAGAGCATGTTGACCCCGATCTCAGCTAGATGAATGACTACATCGGAAATAGATATCGGTATTTTCATTTACTCCTCAATACTAGCGTCTGACGTACTTTACTACATAGTATATCATATCAATATATTATAGCTATTTTTGTAATATTACATTATTTTATACTGGCCTCATTTTTTATACGATAATTTTGTTAAGATCGTCAATATAATCGCTAAAGCAAGTCTTATAGAAGGAAAGTTTTTATAAAAAATAAGCCATTATCAAGATTGATATATATTATTCATTATTATGTTTACTTAAAACTTCTTAACATTCTTTAGTGAACTCTGAGGAGCCATCAATCGCTTGCCAATTACCAACTTCACAGTCTAACTTTACGACTCTCAGAATAATTAGAACAGAACTTGACTTATTAGAACTATTTTAGACTTATTGTTTGTAAATGTATGCTCGAATAAAAGAAATACATTAACAATTGTAACAGCACTTGAAAAAAATCTAAATTAAATATTAATAGTTGTTGAAATACACCGCGGTGTAGCAAATCAAATTAATGGCCACATTACAGTCTAATGAAAGAAAGTAAAAAGTATTAAAATTTATTTTATCCAAACTGTAAGCGCATGTTACTTGTGATATATTGAAGTTAGAATAAATAATGTATAGAGGCACGCCACGGGGGTCAGTTGCGTTATTAAATTTCATCAATTAGCAAACAACACAAATTACGTCACGATAACTATGTACTAGAACTAAAAGCTCTTCAGCCATGCTAAGGTAACGAGCGCGGATCAAAATTGAAGGTATTATATGGTAAGCTATTAATGAATTGATTTGCTAATGCATCTCCGTGTTAGTCCAATTGTTATATGTAAATTAATTAAGAAGAAAACTCCATTAATTACATTTGATAGTTTCAATAAAAGACAACGTTATCAATACTGAGAGAATCAATAGGTTGGAAGCATTGAATATCACATACGACACACGAAGCCCGCTCTAGCACGTCGAGTTATCTAAACATTCCCCTATAAGAATGTTAATAGTCCCAAACACAATAAACTGGAGCTAGCACGCGATCACGGCACGCTACGACACGGTGTTTGTCCAATGATGTAGGTATGGGAAGCTTTTGAGGTCACTTTTACAAATATTTCATATAACTACCTTATAAATAATTATCTATAAGTAAATGTCCTCAACTGGCTTTATAAGAAGAATCGAAAATGTAGGTAAAATTGTAAAATAACACCGAGCCTAATAAAATTAGCGGAGCACGTAAAACTGGAAAATATATCACCTACGTTAGATATGACGAGACTTCTAATCCATCACTATCGAATGTGCTTTGAGAATTTTCAATTTTAAGCAACGAGCTCGCGGCATTAAAGTAAAATACGTTCTGTTGTCACGTAAAAACCATCCATCAGCACGGCCCTTTATGCCCCGATATTGACGCGGGGCGAATTTTTGAAAAATGTTCAAAACGTCACCGACACCTCACGTACTGCCCATTTATTTAGACTTCGAATTCTTAGGGGTTTGTCAAGACGGGGTTTCCGTTTTCAATGAACCCAGTTCTTTAATTAAGTCCTGCTTTTTGTTTTCGTCTTCCGTTGCTTTGAGCTACACTGACTTTGTAATCTGAGAGTTATCTCTTTGATACTATAAGGTACAGCATCAGACTACATTTTATTCAATATAAAGGATATGCAATGGGCCACATGCTGACAAAACTAAGCTAGAAAAAAAACTAGGTTACGTAATTCTCTCACAATATTTTTTATTTAAAATAGATGTCAATATATCAAAAAAGTATAAAACAATTTAAAGGTCACTATTTTTCAAGCATTTTATTATAGGACATTTAACTACAGAGTAAAATATTTGCAGGCCAACAAAATGCAGCAATGGTTCACCGCACCGGGAACGAAGACGGCGAGAAGAGGAACAGATATCATCAGGATTCAGCGCGGCTGTTCATAGAACCCCACCTCCACCACCTCCAGCCCTGCTGAGGAGACTGGGCGTCAAAGAACCCACTGGAGTTGGCAAGGTTAGCACCATCATTCAATACGAAGGTTATTGATTTAAATGAACTAAAATTTATCGGATATATGTACTAGGCGCCCTGCAACACGATAGACCCGCCACCCGAACGGTGAATCCATGGATTCTGAAAGGTTTTGTCTCTTGATAAAAACTACATACATGTTGAAAAGCAGAAGAAACGTCGGGAGTATGTAGTTTTTATCAAAAGTATAGTCGCGTCGTATATCCGAAAAATATTAGTTTCATTGAAATGAAAAAGATTCTCGAAAATCTTAGATCTCATTACGGAACTTATTGATTTTGAACCTAGAAAACAAATTTTCACAATTCAAGTAATTTTCTAGGTAAAAAATAAATAACCTTATATCAAAAAGATTTCCTAAGTATAGATAAACAAAGAGATCCCAAAATTCAAATTAAGCATCATCTATTTAATACGTAACCTATTGTAATTTGATCCTGAAAAAACTAATTTCTGAGATAATCTTCCAGATAAAAACTACACTTAAATTTCAAAAAGATTTTCTTATAAAACATAAACTATAAGAATCACTTAATAAAAGATATTTGAAACAAAGAGATTCGAACACAAAAACCATATTATTACATCATTACATAATAATTCTCTTATATTGTTAACAAATAGGTTAATTTGAAAACAAAGGAAAATAGAAATGAGCTCCATCTTACCGCTTTGATCCGATCGTGTTTTCTCAGCCAATTTACAATGTAAGAATAACCAACAGACTTAGACGGTGCTTAAAATAAATTCGTATAATTCCAGCTAATGTTAGTAAGAAGTGAGTCGGGTCACGCTTGTCTTTAGATAAGCTTGATTACAGACACTTGCTATTATGCGGCGATAACGACTTTCTAGCAATAACCTTTTCACCTCTACCATTTAAAGAAAACATGTCTTTAGAACATATGTACACTGTTCATATTCAAAATATCCAAGTGTTGCTTGTTTCTTGAATTTATATTGAAACTAAGATAAATTTTGATATTATATAAATGGCCATAAATATCATTCGAGCATAACCCTTGCAAGTCTACCGCTAAAAACCGGAGTTCACTAATTGGTTGCGTTTAATGAGACAACTGATGATTTACCGCTAATGAGCGGCTTAATGAATACAAAGAAACTTTTATTAGCTTAGCGACTTAAAATAAATAAAATCATTTATCTATAATATAGAAAATATATGATCTTAAAGTATTGAAGTACTTTCCATATATTTACAGCTTATAATAGTTTTGTATCGGGAAAAGTGCAAAGTTCATTCTCGCTGGTCGTTAGTGCGGAAAATGAATTTACCACATCGCCGCCTTCCTTGATAATATTAGTGAGCGTCTACACTTAACATTCAACAAGTTGGATTTTTTATTCTTTGAATTCATTAGAGTACATCAGTTGAAAACAATTATTTTCCCTTATTTCATTGTCCTTACTTTAAAGTTTAGGGAATTTAAATATTTATATTAATTAATAACTACTCATAACCTGTATATTTTCCACTACATAGTCTTAAACTATTCCTTTCTAAGGTACATAAAAATGAAAACATAATAATAAGCTAAATAAAAATATAAGAAAAATATTAATTTGATACAGGGTCAGACGGTCGTAATTAAATTTCTTTCTAATCTTGTTACTTGTTCTATAGAAATTCTTTCGTTCGTAGTACGTGTAAGTTATATATTTAATACTTGATATTGACTAAGAAATAATTTAGCGGATATATTATAGTATACTTTTTAATTATTTTAAGAATTCTAATCTTGAAAACAACACTAATGAATTTCTTAATTAACCGATATTTTTTTCTTTGTTGTTTCGTAAGAAATTATTTATTAAATATGACCGGTGATGCATTGGCTGCATTTTTATGATATAAAACTTTTACTATTTTTTCGAGATAATACAAGAATACTAATGTTTAAAATACATATATTACTTTGAACAAAATAAATATTTAAAATATACTTTTTTACATCGATCTTGTAAATCAGTTACTATTTATAAATACAAATAAATGGTAAATGGTATTTTTATATCAGAGTAATATATAGATATGTGTGTATGTGTGTGTGTGTGTGTGTGTGTGTGTGTGTGTGTGTGTGTGCGTATAATACACACGTTTATATACAACCACAAGTAACACTGCAGTATCGCATCCTTAAAGTCTAGGCGTCAGCAGACCGCTTAGACCGCTAATGTCATAAAACAAGAGTCTAACGAGTCTCAGTGAGCGGGTGTTGGTAAAGCGGAGTTAACAGAGGCGAATACAAGCCAAGCGTCCAGAAACGAAACGTGATGGGAATATAAATATACAACTAAATAATAAGATATATCTGTACCAACAAAATAATATAATTACATGTTGATTATTGAATGAAAAAAGACGTAAAGATAAGTATAATATTGTGCTTCATTTAAAAATAATGACAATTTCTTTGGTATGCTGATTTAATTTTCAATTAATTGTTTACAAACTTATCTAACATCTTATGTATATAAGAAAATATTTTATGCATTTATAAGTTCAGATAATACGTTTTAAATATGGTTTAGAGTCATAAATGATATACCAACACTTACAGAATACAATTAAGTTTGTAATTAATTTTTTTATTCACGTTTATAAACGCCTAGCAATTATTATGAATTTTATTGCTATAACATCTTATCAATCTATTTTTTCTAGTATGTCAGAACAAACAAACTAAAAGACAATCTTTTTAAATCAAAGTAATAGTAAAGCCGATGTAAGAAATTACAGTGAAACTGCAACAGTGGCGTGAAATTTGCAATTCAGGAAATAATCTATGGCGATGATAAGAGCACGGTACGCCAGCGCAAAAAACATAGGCACGTGTGCGGCTTTTGATAACAGAATTTGGTGCAGCTATTCTATACAATTCAAGAATTATTCTATGAATTAAAAGAAAATAATTCGTATGAAATATTTTATGAAACAACAAATAATTTGCCTTCTATACATGAACAGGTATATTCAAATGAAACTAATATTTTTCGGATATACTATGCGTGGTTTATTTTTGTAAAAACCTATATAGTCCCGACATTTCGGCTACTTTTGAATGAAACTAATATTTTTCAGATACTACGCGTGATTTATTTTTGTAAAAACTACATACCAATGTTTTGGTTACTTTTCAGCAACTGTGATCACGGGCAGACGAGACATCTCGTAGTATATTCGAAAAATATTAGTTTCATTTAAATGAATAAAATTCGACAAAGTCTTAGATCTCATTATGAACAACTCTCTTAAAAGAGATCTTTACAAAGTGATTTATAGTGCATTTTCTCTCAGTAAATCCATATAAAGTTTAAAACTTTCCAATTATAATATTAGTAGTTATCTAATCTAACAGCAGTCCTATATCTCAGTTCACGTCAAAACAATATAATACGTGATATTAACCACTAATATCATTTGGACACCGAAAGCCTCTGTGGACCCTTCAGTGTTATAAGTACTTCGAGAAGCAGAGTTCAGGTGCTTACGAGATCTCTACTGCAAAATCATCTTTAAATTCACACGTTAAGATTCAAAATATAATACACAATAACGATAGCCAATTATAGTGATAGATGAAGACGCGCTTTCTATATTTTATTTCCCCATTGTTGAACATTATTTATGAGGATAAAGATACTCGTAGCTTTTGTATAGAGAAGTCTAATATTTTACATATTATCCTAATATAAAGTCCAATGTATGTTATTTAGGTTTATCACATTCTATTTATAAAGGGATTTCCACTTAAACATAAAGCAATACAAAACAACAGCGATCTCAATGCGCCACTTCCCTGTCAATTTGTACCGGCCAATGAGATCTTGGACGCTGCCCGCGGGATTAAACTCCTTATTGATTCGACCCTTTTTTTATTTACATCCAGTCCAATGTGAAGGGAAAAGCGATTACTTTATATGTAATCAGGTTTCAAAGTTTATTATCACTTTTTTTAGGAAGGCTGTGATTGCAATGTTAGGCTATTTATTACTTTTTAGTTTACCGCATACGCCTATAACTTAATCGCATGCCATATTTATATTGTACCATAATACGAATATGACTACTTATTCTTTTAAAAAGATATAATTACTTCTGAGAGGTTATTTAATAACTTTGCAGGTACGAATGTTTTCTTTTTTGAGTTGTCATTGCTTCAAACTTCAAATTTCTAATTCAAGGTACCAATTCATAATATCTAGTTTCTCGACAGATTTTGTCATCTTTGTTGTACTATAAATACATATAACTACATTTTATATTTTTTATTTTATATATAAGGTTGGATTTACCGCAATTATAACTTACAGGAACTAGGATCCAATAAAATAAACTTATTAATATTATTTTATCATTTATATTTCAGGACAATAGAGCAAAAACTTTATTTGATAGCGTCAATTCATAAGCGTTTTAATAAAACCGCTAAATGGTTTCAATATTCCTTGGAGATCATTTAGCTTAGTTTTTTTTTTAACTTGGACCAAACGTTTTCCCACAGTTCAAATGATTTATACAACAGAGGGCTTGCGTTATTGATACGGATTACAGGCCAACTTCTTTTCCTTTGATGTGCACGTGCGCCGGAGAAACATATCAATTTGACTTGTTTTCGACCTTATTTTCTTTGGAAAAACATATAAAAATGTTGCTTTGAATAAATTTTATAATAAGATTTTCATTAGCTGCAATTCCAATGAAATTATAATCTTCAGTTTGTCAGACAAAGCCGTAAACAATATACAGCGAGAATAGAATATTTTGGAAGTAAATTTAATATCTGAGACTAACTCAGACTGAAAATTTTACTATAATAAATATGTTTTAGCACGTACTTTAATAAAACATTTCTTTTATCAATTTCCACAAAACACACAGTCACATCTAAATGTATTTTCTACGTCCGTACTCGGTCCCAAATAAATATAATAATATAAAAAGTATGTCCTTTTATGTAAATGTTAATAATATGTGATGGTAAATTTCCTTTAACGTTCTTTAATATAATACGGTTTAAGAAAATTCGTGATATTCAGAGCAGAAGGAAATGAAATAGAATTACACACAATTGTATCATTACTTGAATAAAATCAATTCCACATTTTTTGGAATAATATTATCCTCTTTATTTATTTTATTGGCTGTGACGATTTAATATAAATAAATTACCTAAATAAGGTTGTTATAAAATATGTTTTGTTTCTATTTTCATAAAAAAAAGTTTTTTGGATTACATTTTCTTTGGTTTTCAAAAAAAACTTTAAATTGCACTATTATTATGTTCATACAGGTATATTTTAAAGTCTAGTTATTTTAAATAAACACTTGCTAAAAGATTTATGATACAAGCCTCGGGTTTATAGTGCTCGTAACTTTGTTTTCTTATGAGAATTATGATATATTAAACGCTAAGTAAATATTCACAAAATCTCTTACAGTATAACATTAATCTAAATTAACTGTTAATTTTATTTAAAACTTTATTAAGATGTAATATAACTTTTTTTGATTGATTCGTTTATTTATTACACAGTGATAAAACCCTCTTTACAGAAGTTTTTAAAAAAATATTAATCATATTTCTATAACATTCAATCCTAGCAAAAAGTTAAACTACCGTATTAAATTGTGTGTGTTTCCACTATCCATAAATTCTCAATATAACCCATTAATATGTGTAATAGCAGTTGTTTACATAAAAAGGTTCTTCATGAGGGGATTCTAAATTAATTAAGTGAAACTGCAAAGCAGTGAGGGCGGTGAATATTCACATAACGGGCTAATAAAGCTTGTCTAAACTTTGGCACTGACCGCTGTTTCGGGCGTTTTTATCGAATTACCAGCACTTGGAACTGCGCCAATGTACCTTTAAGAGAACAATGACTTATTATATATTAACACATTTTAAAGTATTTTGCTTAAAAAACACATATTCGTATGTCAATTTGAATCTTAAATTAGTTAGATAATAAACATGATTAAGTACTTCATTTGTAGGGTAGTTTTAAACTCCATCTATAGCAGGTTACAGTGTATAAAGAACAGTAGGTAAATGATAAAATTCAAGCAAAACCAATCAGCTACATTACACTGTGTCAGGATATGGGATAATTGAAATGAATTTTCTGTGCAACATTTGTATGTATACCGATCGACTAATCTATTAACGATGTAGTCTCGCTCCATCAATTTGTTACAGATAGTTTCATATCGTCAATGTTTGTCACACAAACAATACCCTGTTGTGTTTTAGGAATTAAATTTTAACGGCACCATGTTTTTATTTTATAGTTACGTAAAAAATCAATATTTTATGTTGTGGAACAGACTTAAATACGATTTGAAATCAATTATATTTTATATTAGTTATAATTTCGTACAATTTGTTTCAATGTCTGTAAATGTTTATAATTAAATAATTAAATCGATACTTTCAAGCCATTCAGAATGATAGCTCTCCGCAGCTAAGTGTCGTTTAAGCTTTGTTCAACCAATGCTACTCTTATTTCTTCTACTATCAACAAACATTGGATATATTCTTAAAATATAAAACACATAAATCCTTCATAAGTCATTTGCAACTAAGAATTTTTGAAGCCAGTATATAAATCAGTAATAATATATACCGAGATCTAGGCATCGAGTATTCATTTAAATGAAACTAATATTTTTTTAACTACATAGTCCCGACGTTTTTATACAGTTCGGTTCGGTAATATTAAAACAATACAATACGCGTAGTAATCCTAATAATATTAGTTTCATTTAAATAATATAGCATCACCATAACTATGTTATTTCTATAAACCTCAACAACTTTGCAATCCGCCGCCTTTAAATACCAAAACCCTGAGAACAACAATATACAGTCTGTTGGTGTTGCATAAAATTAATTACAGCTTCAACCATCGTGTTTGAAACAGTTGTAATAATATATAAACTATATCCATTTAACATCAAGAAATACTTATAGTGAATAAACAGTGAGTTAATCGTTACAATTAAATGAAATCCTCTTGAAATATAAAGAAAAGTATCGTTGTTTCAAAAAGATTACAATAGGTCATAAGTCATAAGCTATGTAGTCGCAAAACAATAAAGTATTCGTAATTCAAGCTCGATTCAAGCATTTCATCAATTATCCGCTTGTTTTCATTCGAATTAAAACCCATTCTTTGTATTCAGCGGCTCCTAAATATGCGGGGTCGATGAATAAAGGTCGCATCTAGTATAAAATAGTATGCATAGTCGTAGTGGCCTAGTGGTTAAAGGCCCGCCTTTCATGCATGAGGGCGTGGTATCGAAACCTGGCAAGTACATACATACCAATGTGATTTGTCCGAGTAATATGTATTTTCTAAGAGTATTTAGACACCACTGACAGACGGTGAAGGAAATTCGTGAAGAAGCCTCGACTTTTAATTTCAAATTATAAGTTTGTAATCGCCAACCCGTCTTGAGCAAGCGTGGTGATTAATACTCAAACCTTCTCCATGTGAGAAGAGGCCTTTGCTCAGCAGTGGGTTCTGATAGGCTGATGACTAAGTATTAAAGCATCGAATGGTCAAAATATCGTACAAGCTGTTTTAAATATCAATTTTATTGTATAATTAAAATCATTTATATATATGTAACGTATGTATTCGCTTATTTCGTGGCCCGAGTCTCGCTCGAGCTGGCTTCGTTTGTTTTTTGTTGTAATTATCGCCTGATTGACTCTTCCGTTTCAGCTTCAAACTCATCAATATCAATTGTGATATGTCCGTCTGTTTGACACTTTCCCCTGTTTCAATATGATTGGGCTTTTAATACTTGAAAACTCATATGAATATTGTATTATACATGTCATTAGTAATGTTAATTGTAATAAATTATATTTATAATCATATGCCATTCACATAGAATGTCACTTTGCTTTAAGGTTTTTATTAAACAGAAATAAAAAATGCTTTATATATACTGTATATATTGGAATTTTTCTCATTTTTCCTATTATATTTCGATATGCTAATCATATTTAATAATTCACACATATTGTCATTTCCACACATAGCTGTTTTCCATCGCGTGTTAAAAACATGCGAGTCAAATTAACTCCGTGAACGTTTGGTGATAATTTTACGACCCTGCGAAACTAGTTGAGAGTGTAAAAATTAAATTTACGAGCGTAGCAGCATTTTATTTATGGCAGTTGATTAATTATGCGATAATGTTTTGTATTGCAACTGAATTTATACGCGATCCCGTTTATTTGTACGGCTCATATCCGGACTGGAGGTTCACAGTTGTTTATGTTTCATAAACGAAAAAACGCTGACAGTTATATTGAAATAAATACGTAAGGAGTCGCTATTATTATTTATTCTCTCCTATATTGTTGAGAAATCTATGAAATGTGTTTGAAATACAACCTATTTTATTGGATGAAGTAGTTCCTACCACTTTGTTTTATATGTTATGTAAATATAGAAAACATAACTCAAGGAAAATTATTATTGCAATGTTTAAACTATTGACTTGTTTATTGTAAGATTTTGATTAAGTTATATTTAACACAAAAGAAATATATATTGACTATTTCCTTAAGATATAAGAATAAACGTAGATATAAATGAAGACACAGGGTATTCCTAGTATGTATATAATTGATACTTTTCCCTAATTGCCAGAGCCAACAACATAATACGGTAAATTAAGCCCCAATGCCGGGGTCAATAAGACCCGCACTAATTAATTTCGCGGACGTTTTGCGGTAATGAGCTTATCAAACGTACATTACGTAGAATAATAGGTCATTCGGGATAGAATTGCATTTGAAACCAATTAACGGAATAATAATTTGATGATTTGTTATGCGGCAGTACATACATATGATACTAAAACTTCATAAGTAATAATGAAGCCTTTTTTACACTCAAGAACAAAATATAACATATATATAATAACAAATGCAGAAACTTACAATTTATAATAAAAGTTTCTATATGATTTTGCTCGTCTAACAGCCAAGAATTGCTAATAAGAGTCGAGTACTATACAAGTCGTGACCGACTTACGCTTGTTGCTTCATACTTTTATTTCCAATAGAATAAAAATAAGATCATAAATAATGAGTGAAATTGATAATAATCTTTGAAATATTAATTCTGAGAACGGCTTCAAAGATATTCAATGGATTGGAAGTCTTAGTTCTGTTTATTACTGACTTTCGGGCACATGCAAGGAGTCGAATTAAAATACTTATTATACACACATAAGTACATGTTTTTTTAATATAATTATCATCCAGAAATTCTAATTATCAAGAGTTCTTGAATAGAAAATTCTAATATCTTGTCCATAATGAAATCACAAGTCAAGTCGTAACATCTAAACCCTATGACCCATTACGCGCTGTATTTATTAAAGGAGCGGCTGTCCCGTGACTGTTGCACATTATTGCAATTATCAATAAAATACTCGGTCGGCAGTAAGGTATTACAATAATCGTATATCGTGTGATGTAAAATATTTTTACTGTTTCTAAGGTAAGTGCATCGCGGCACGATTCAACGAAGGACGGGAGCAGATTAAAATTGTCTTTTTATTCAATCTCAGCGGTCATGAGAATATTAACTGGCGAGGGATTGTGAGAGCCGCTGACAGAAATTGTTTAAGTTCATATTATTTCAATGCTTCAATGTTCTTATGACTTTGATATAAATAATGTATCTTAAGATATAATGATATCGTTTAAATCAAAAAAGATAGGTACTGATAAATAAAATTATAATTTTAAGTCGTTTCATATTTTAAAAATATTCCATTGAAATATATATATACAAGAAGTTATCTTCAGATAAGCTACTTAAATTTTAGTAATTGTATGATATTTGTATAGTATCTTCATCAGCCTACTTTTAGTGCAACTTTATATACTATTCATGACGATTACCCTGTTCCCGTTAAGCAGCTATAGGACATATAATAGCTCATAATACCATACACTCCTTTCAACCTATTTTTTAGCATCTTGTAAACAATACCTCGTAACCGGTCTTAAACTTTTACTTAATACGATACGATAATTGACCATTCATAATCCGATATATTTATCGCACCAATATAAATAGAATCTCAATAAAATATCGCATCGTTTTGTATAAATGAGATTCTATAAGATAAAACTCTCACAGTAACCGCTCGTTACAGTCAAGAGATCTTGACATAATGGTACAAAAAGGGTTAGAAGAAAAAGCTGACTTTCCATTCCAAGTTCCGTAAACCAAGCTTCAATACACGTAGAAGGACATTTACGGAAGCTTTCTTTAAACATTTTCTTATATTGCTTTTAAGGATTCTAGGAATTCTTCATACCTAACTAATATTTTTCTCTCTTGAATCTGTCAAGTTTTCCAATATTAGAGACAGATTTTTTTGCCAAAGTTATTTTAGTAAGCTAAGAATGTTTGAAAAATTAAAAACATTTAAAATTTGAGCCTTTTATAGTTTACACAATTTGAAATAGAATTAAAGTTCTATGTTTTTATTCATATAAATTATATAAGGAGTCTTACAGTTTACCTATTATCATGTAAACAATAATTTACAATTAATTTCCATAATCCTTGAAGTCATGTCATGTCATGTCATGTTAATTGTTGTCTGGATATGATAACTTTACTCCGAGACGAACACGTTGAATCGTTGAACAATGCAAGGATTATAACAATAGGAAAAATAAAACCTACTGAACCACTTAAAAAACGAAATCGTTTTCGGAGCGAGGTATTTTTTTAAATAAAAATCTTTTGTCATCGTCATCTGACCTATTTACCTATAACTGGTAGAATATTTTGAGATGAAAATAAAAAAGACAGAAAGGTTATCGACATTAAAACAATGAAAGCTGAATGCTGGTGAAAAACTACTCGTTTTGTTTGGAGTTTATCTTCAATTCTTTGATATTGAGGCAAACAGGAATTCACCATTTTTAACGAGTACCTTTAAGCAATCGATTTTAAAGTTTCTATTCTCTTCTAATTACAATCTATCAAGTAGATTATATGTAAACTTTTTGTCGTAAATAATTCGTATCATATCAAACATGAAACAGATGTCCAAACTATATGAAGCCAAATAGTTCAACGATAGTTTCGAAAGCGTCGTCGCGGCATATCGTAGTGTACTTCAACATGAGCACTTTAGGGTTAAAATCACACCCTGTGAACGTAGTTTACAAAGCCAACAAGTCAATAAATAACACGTGAAAAGCTAGAAAAGCCGGCGCACAAAAAGCCGATGCTGCGAACCTGACAGCCTGCATAAAACATTTCGTCTGCTGAGTATCGATTGCCCGATGTAATTGCCTGCCCTTTCTTTATTGACGTCTTCTTATTCAGATAAGGCTTAAAAAGCCATTTGGCTGGGATTTTTTTGTCGGTTCTTGTTAAGATTTTTTCAAACGGAATATATAATTGGAGGTTTTTGCTAACGATTCAATTAAAGAAATATTTTTAGACTACTATATGTGTACATTACTAGTACTTGTATATTAGAGTAATAGAGTAGAATTAAATTCATAATTTTTGTATATTTCACAGAATTCATTAAATTACTTCAATTTGTGTATAAATTAATTCATATAAAGGAAAAAATAATATAAATTTAGTGCGATCGTAAAATCATAAGTCATAAAAAACACAAAAACTGTACCCATTTATTTCATTTACACATTATTAGCGCCATAGAAGTGCGAACGGCTCAGCGGTCTCTTGGGACTGGTGTATATTAAAGTGCAGGCCAATAAATTTGAATAAAGGATAGTTATGGAGTTTTCGTGTCGGCTGTTGTATTAATGTAAATAATAGTTGCGTTCATTATTCTCAGGTCGAAATTTGGTAACTGATAATATTCGGTAGCGTTTAAAATGTAAGTAATTTTACAATTTACTTCACCAAATTCGATTAATGATAGTTATTTTTAAGACAATACGAAAAATTTTTTATCAGTCTCATTCATAAAGCGATTTTTTTTATTGAAATACGATCAAGTATTGTAATGAATTCAAGAATGGTTTGATTCTTATAACTTCAACTATGTTTTATTTGCACGAGTACCTGTACTATATTGGTACAAGTAGTTTAATTGTAACATATTACACATACATGTAGGAGAGGTATTAAAGCGCAAAATTACTATTAGCCCTCTGGCTGGAACTCTATTGCCAATAATACGTTGGATCAATACGAAACATATATTCTATCACTATAACAAATTTAACGGGATTATTATATTTATGGGCCAGATTAGGACTGCTCCAAATATAAATGATGATTAATTTCTAATCTTTCTCTCTTAACGAAAATAAACATACATAAATTGTTTATTAATAATATTCTTCTTCTTCCTGTCAATTTCCCAGCTTAAGCCAGGGTCTGTGTGATTGTTTATTAATAATATTAGCTTATAAATATATAGTAAAAGTACTCAGAGTAGTTGTAATGTATTAAAAATAAGTTAAAATACCAAAAAATGGTGAATCGAGTTGTGGGTTATAAATCCAAAAGGCAAAGGTATACCGCAGTGCAACGTGAAGGCCTGTAACGCCGCAAGTTATACATAGTTGAGATGTTCTGAAACGCTTAGGAGACGAATAACTACTAAGGGAGCAGTTACAAGCTTGTTAAACTTAACTAACACACTAAATCTGTTTAATAAGTATCAACATTTATTACACGAATTTTTTCTTATTCAAATTACATTTACGTATTCAATTCTCGAACATTCTTCATTAAATATCACACAAAAATATTCCATACTGTAATCGTGAATTATAACCATACTTTCTGTGCAAACCATGTTAAACGTCAGTCATTAGTGACAAATTTGCCCTTTGTTATCGTATTGTTCCCTGAAGAGTGATGTTATGACTTTTACCATCAAATATTCTAAACTACAGCTGAAAACAAATTTAGTATGACCCTTACAACTACTGGACATATGTTGATGATAATTTAACACCACCTATAATTTGGTTTTTCTTAATACTAGTACTTGTAATCTTCTTCTTCTACCTGGCAATTTCCCAGATTTAGCCAGGGTCTGCCTTACATGTTGTTAATAGTTTTGGCTAATTGTTTTTATGACCGACCGCCTGCCTGACATAAACCCTCTTTTTTGGGAATGCTTTAATCACCACCCTTGCTGAAGACGCGTTGGTGATTTCAAACTTATAATTGTGAAATTATAAGTCCAAGTTTCCTCACGATGTTTTCTTTCACCGTCTGTCAGTGGTGTCTAAGATACATAACCATCGGCAAAAATTACATTGGTACTTGCCAGGATCGAACCCGCGCCCTCATGCATGAAAGGCGGACATTTAACCACTAGGCCACCACTGATTCTGCTACTGCTACTTATAATGTGTATGATTAAAATTGTTATTTCTAAACATCTTGACAATGTTGAATCCCACACACGTATTACAAGGCGGGTGCGATATACGATCAAAGTTATTAATGACCAAACTTTTTGATACTAAACAAGCTTTGTGCAGTAAAATGTCTGTCATATTGTATTTGTTGCCGAGTATAAAACTGCTTCATGAAATTGAACAGATGTTTGACAAATATTCGTTTACAGACACTGATATTGCTTCATGTCAAAAGTTAAAAGTAATATAGATAAAGTTAGAAAATGAAATTGTCAATCATATATATTAAATTAATTGAAATAACTGAAAGGAATGATTGAATTTTTGTAAAAAACAATCATAGAAAACTCAAAGCAGATTCTTAAAAGATTAAAAGAAATAAAAGTTCCATTTATGTACCTCAAAGTTTAAATTCGTAACCCTAATTTACCGTAACTTTCCTCTTTGACACTCCGAGCACGTATTTTTATCGTAACTTTGGTACGCACAACGAGCAAGTTCTGTAACTTTGAAATTATAACGAAGAAACTCGCCGTTTTGTACGGCTAACAAAAATATTGTCGTTATAACTTTAGCCGGTTTATTTCACTTTATTGTGTACTTGTAATTTAATAATAGCATTTAAAACATTAAACATTATTAAAGTCTTAAGACCTCTTGAAACATGATGCATAAGAAAAACTATAATTTTTAAACATAAATATCATGTAATTTCAGTGTTATAATAAAATATATTATATACTTGTAAAATAGATATGTATATATATCAAAATATTATTTGATATTTAACTAAGTGAATATTGAGTTATATATTTTTGACATACAAGTAGTATATCAATACGCTGCTTTGAGGATATTTCATTCCACCTTCTTTTCCAATTACGCCATCATAAACTGTGTTGAGTTTATAAACTAAGCTATCTCTATACCTTAACCTATAAATGTATATTTATTACACGAACAAAACTAACCAAGTTATCCAATAAGGCTTTATTTCAAAACAAAATCACACAAAGAAATCGAAACAAGCCAACTAATTATTAAGTTCAGCGGAGCGAAGTCAGTCGAATTTCAAAACTTGTTTAATTTGTGGCAGAAGAAGTGTCCCTCGTTCGCGTTTAGGCACGTAATCGCTCTTAAAACTTGTAACAATCGTTAGGGATTCGAGTGCCTACCGTACATAACTAGATCAAGTAAATCTATGATGTTACTACGAAAGTACCGTACAGAAATGACCTAGATCATCATTAAAACTCTCATTGTATCATAAATGAAATCGATACAGCGTTTTATATGAAGCGTCTTTGTTGTTTCTTATACGTAACCTGCGTAAATATTAAAGTCAATAGCTAGGTACTAATGAGTTCCGTTGTCTACCTGTCTCAAGCTTACCAACTGCGTTTAAGAGTCATCAACGTTAATGAGACTCTTCACTGTCCCTCGCTGATTAAATATTTTGCCTTTTCCAGTTTTTTAATAACGACGAATAATCTTAATTTTGTTTCTCACTCCGGGAAGTATTCACTTCGGATCGTGTTAAAATGCCTAAATAATAATTGTATTTCAAGTGTCACGAGAATAAGACTATGTATAAAATGGTTATAATGTATTTCAATTGTTGTAATTCCTGTATTAAATGTAATAACTTATGATTTTTATGTCAAAACAAGTCTAAATCTTTTAATTGTGTTGATCTTAAACGTCATTTCCTAAATGTATTCAAGTAACGCGTCAAACTAGCCCGTGTACAACGGTAATCCAATTTGCAGTAAGTTGTCACAAAGTTTACCAGCCCGCTAGACTTAGTGATTTAAATTTACAACTTTGTACTCTCACACTTGCAATTTTAACTATCACTCAACGTAAAAGCTTAAAATCTTATGTTTTTAAGATGTAGGCAGGAAAAGCATTTTTATTCTAACCTACAGCAAATCCCTACTAATATTCTTATTTGTTTCTTTTATTCCATTTATTTATTTATTTTTTTCTACACACATACATTACATATATTATACAGTTATACAGAAGAAAAAAAAATAAATTTAAAGAATACAGTGTAGCAAGGGGGTCCATCTCAGTATAAGCTGTGCTAATGCACAGCACTGATTTTCAGATGGCCCCTGAATATTGGATAAACAAACACAAATGCACACAAAGCCCTTATCCTTGAGAAAAAAAAACATATAACACAAAAAGAAAATGATATAATATTATAAATGCGAAAGTCTGTCTGTCTGTCTGTCTGTTACGCTTTCACGCCTAAACCACTAAACTTATTTTAATGAAATTAGGTACAGAGATAGAGTTGACCTCGAGAAAGAACGTAGGATAGTTATTATCCCAGACTTTTGAAAGGTTCTCTTGGAAACGCGATGTAATCGAACTCCACGCTGGTGAAGCTGCGGGCGGAAAGCTAGTAATTATATAATATATTCACAATTAACACCATATAGTACTAAATTTGGTGTTTTCTATTTTTCATAGTTTGATGAAGTTTTTTATCGATTTTTTCCTATTATTTTTCGTGTGTACTTAATAATTTATGGTTTAATAATAAAGTTATCGTCTGTAAAATAGTATTATGAGGGAGTGAATGAATTGAAGCGGTGACACCTAAGGATAATTTAGTTGGAGTGCCTTTTTATTTTTCTCAAGTTTATGAGATCGTTCGTGGCTATCCGAGCTCCCTTTCGAATTTACTGCCACCACATCCAATTGTTTGAAATTGTTTCAGGTTTAAATTAAACTAAAGAAAGTGATATTATTCAGTTTAAATTAATTATTTTATAAAAATAGTGGTGCTACTAAATGGTACGAGTATCTTACTATGTCTCTAAAATGCTCATATTTTCTTAATATTATGTACTATGGATTTTCGGTGTTAATAATAATAAGTCTTACCTTACTGCCAGCAATAAATTCAATATTTTTCATACGCTATAATAAATATTTTTCTAATATATAAAAAATATGTAAAGAGGTTTAAAATTTCATAGACTAAATTAAACTAATATTATTCGATTTACTACTCGTAATTTATTATTTTTAAAGTATTTAGTTTAAAACAATAAAATACGCCTAATTTCCCGACTAATATTAGTTTCATTTAAATCAATACTCGCGAAAATCTTAAATTTCATTTCACATACCTACCATTTTTAATAGGAAAAGTTTGTACAACATACAAGATGGGTTATATATATGATTAGGAATCCTCAGTACATTGGCCAATTTGTTTTTAACTTTAAACCATTCCATTTAAACAGATGCAAGATTGTATTCCAGTTAAATTTAATCCATTGCAATTACTTTAGTAAATGGTAATTGAGTTAACCCTTTTAGAGTATTTCCTACAGTTATTTTATTTCACCGACGAATTAAAAGCCCTGCGTTCGTAGTGAGTCGAAATTTTTAATCACCATTATAATTAAGTTCCGGGATCTTTAGATTTCACTTGGGCTATGAAACTTGATTGTTTTATTCAGATAAGCAACTTTACGACATCTTGGAGTTAAAAATTCTTTCATACTTAAAAGACGCAGTTTACTAAAATTACTTGGGTAAATACTATTTAGTAAAAGATGCCTTAGCCGAAGTATAATTTTTTTTTAGGTATTTCTGACTTAATACAATTATTTATATAAAAACAAATGTAATGAAAATGCAATATACTATTTATAAACAATTTGATTTTAATAACTTAAGAAGAAACTTTTTGACAGAAATAATATTTAGTTTGTAACCATTTCCATCATGAAACAACCATTCTCATCTCTATTTTTATTTATTATATGTAATAATTTAGATAATGGTTTATATATATTAAATGCGGTTACAACATTTGTAGTTTATAGCGTATATCGTTCAAAATATATCTAGTCTGCAGACAATTCTTTATGGAAAATCAAATTAACAGTACATATACATATATAGTACATACATATAGACTGATAACAATAAAGATATAGTCTTGTTTAAAATCTATTAAACATACTAAAGTTGGTAGGAAATTAATTGTAATGAACAATTGATTCTCCAATATGTGGAATGTTGTTTAATAAAATATACGTGTACAAAATTCAAAAAGTTTTTATAAATATATATTTTTGTATTATTTACTTCGTTACATTGCTATTTCATTTACTATAGATGTAATATTTAAAGATTTTTATTAGTAATATATTTTACATTTTAAATAGAAACCGGGGATCATACTAGTGTTGCTTCTACCAGTTTAGTCGACAATCGCTCTAAAAATGGAACTAAATATTTCACATTACATATGTACATCCAATTACGAAAGTACTGAAATACAGTTTGTAATAGATCAGATAAATTATTATAAAGAAAATTTGATGTTAAATGAAATAAGTACCTACAAAATATTTATCATCGAATTACACACTAGCCTCAAATCTCGCATGAATATTCAGCTCTGTAATTCAGAATATCTGAAGTTTATAAATGATAAATTCATTCAGTAATCACACTATCTATGCAAACAGATGCGTCAGTAACTTGTACCCTATACATAATCGAGCCATCCCGATAACATATCACCAATAAACCTCAAACATAAATCCACGTATCATTTTTAATAAAACAAAACAATAAAATTCACTCGTACAATAAATCAAAGCTGAAATTGGATGTAAACTTCCCTAGTGAAAACTAGAAACGACGTATTCTCATAATGTTTTATATAAGATAACCAACCATTTATATACAGACGAGAGTCGTAACTCCGTAACCGATGTTGGTTTAAATCTGCTACTACCCTCCCTTTGATAATTTTCACCTGAACGCAACGCCCCGCGGCGCGCCCTCTTCAAATTTATGTTGCTTGAGATACCATCTTTATTGTAAGAATACGGATCTGGAGATAAATTAGAAATTCTGGATGAGACAATTACGCTCTGAGTAAACACCAGAAATTCCCTTTCATAATAATTGTTTTTTTGTTTAAAGAATTGCTTTTCTCATACAAGAAATCTCAAAATGTTTTTTAGACCAAGTAATTTACTTATACTGTAGCCATCGCGTCTCTGAAGGTATGTTAGTGATTAATCAATTTCATTTGCAAAAGGTTTCTGCATTTGGATTTATTATTTTCATATTATTGAGGTGCATTTAAGGCTCTTCCAGTGTGTATAGAACATCTTAAAGTGTCTTACAATATAACGATGTTAACCGCCAAAGATTTACATAATTAAGTACTATAGCGAACGTATGCCTTGATTTAATGGGTGCCGCGATAATTGGACCTTTTAAGTCGTGTTTTAGTTAAATTCTTCATCCTTCATACATAAAGAGTTCATTTATAGCAACAGTTCACTATGGTTCAAGTGGTCGGTACAAAAACATTCACCTTTATTCGTTTATATTCCTTGTTTTCTTTGGATTGTCAAAAGGCCTGTGTAAAATGGGTTATTCTTCATTCACACCCGCCTCGGCACCAAAGGCACTCTAGAACAAAGCTAGTGGTTTAGAGTGCCAGTGAGAAACCTACAATTACAACGGCCTTGCTTTGTGGTTTTCCTTAGAAAAACACTATTAAAACTCAAACAACTCTGAATCCTGACAATTTTATTCCGACCCTTATAACTGTCCCAAATACGCTGGAAACAATCTCTCTAGAGACGTGTACATAATAATAATTTGCGCATAAATCCATCGAACATAAAATATAATTAAAATATATAAGTTCTCAGTGACTTTTCATTCAATAAATAAATCAATACATATCTCATTTCAATACATACAATACGGTGTATTATTAATAATTTTTAAGATAAATATAAAGCAAGTCGTATCACACACAATGATCCGACCGTATGCTTCATAAATGACATCCCTATATCATATTCGCCCCCAGTTTTGAATATGTAATCACATTCTACTGTTGTGTCACCGGTTTACGACGTGCACTGTTATGGAAATAAATTGAAAACGAGCTATTGCTCTGATAAACTTCTTGTGTTTTAGTCCGTGTATAATAACTATATGGTACATCTATACGTACCTTACTATAAGCTTTATGCTATGCAATTTGAAAAACTTCTGAAGTTACCGTTTAAACTATTATCTATAATCATTTAGCTTACCAAATTGAATTTATTATTTAGCCATCTAAATATATATGGGTCTATAGACATCGAAAAATATCTATTAATAAAATAATCATTAATCTAATACAATTTATAACTCTCCGATTAATAAACTAACTGTATTAGAAAACCATAATTTCTCAAGATAATACCTGTAGCTTCATTTTATCTTGGTGTATGCTTCCAAATAATATTTGACTT
Source organism: Danaus chrysippus (assembly GCA_916720795.1). NCBI lineage: Eukaryota > Metazoa > Arthropoda > Insecta > Lepidoptera > Nymphalidae > Danaus > Danaus chrysippus. The sequence continues at coordinate 2,547,874 of CAKASE010000077.1, read as the reverse complement.
CCTAAAAGCATATTATAATCTTAATAGAGGACGTTAATCCTCTTTGGAACAACTGAATATATTTACAACCACAAAATCTCTGTTTCCTAACTGTTCACTTAAGATAACGTCAAAGTTGTTACTAAACTATAACACGAAATGTATGTATAATATATATGGATAAATCCTCAGCTAAAAATAACATTTAAGTTTGTTATAAAACCAATAATTACAAGGTTTCTTTCTTCTACCTGGCAATTTCCCGGCTACAGCTAGGGTCTGCCTTACATGGTGTGAATAGCTGCCTCTTTTGGGAATCAGCATTAATCAGTGTCTAAATATTCTTAGAAAGTACATATGACTCGGAAAAATCACATTGGTACTTGCCCGGGCCAGGATCGAACCCGCGCCCTCGGCAACCACAAGCGGGCCCTCTAACCATAAGGACAAAGTTTGCTATAAAACCAAGCATTACGTTATAAAGTACACTTTGAATATTTTTTGATGGAAAAATACGAAGCATCTTAATTGGCATGAAATATATATTTTTAAATAAGACAGATAATAAATATCGCAAGGTTATGACGTCTCAAATTCTTACATTATCCGTAATCGCTGAATCGTATCCCTCCCAAGTTTATAACTCGAATATCTCAGTTTAACACATGGAACGTTTCATTTCCTCGCTTTCATTTTATGCATGGACGCATCTTCACCATTTAGAGTTTGCCCCAATTTCATACAGTCAATGAAAATATTGGGGAGCGTCAAACCGCATTTTTTTATGTAACTTTACACAGACTGCAATGACTTTTGGATCAAATGTCTGTCAAATAAATATATTTAATTAAAATTAATTAAATTACTGAACCTATTATCAAGAAGATTTATATTTATATATATTAAACGTATAATTTTAATCTCTGTCACAAGTCTCGACACAACGCGTTATTATTTACGAGGGCGCGAAAAAGAAACAAAATGGCGGAGCAGCCATTTCACATCTTGACAGCAAGATTTGTTTTTCCCAGACAGTTTGTCTTTCAAATATTATAGCAATTCTTAAGCTGCACGTCTTTTCAGAAAACGCTAAAGACATTGAACATTTACGAATACAATTTATCAAAATTTGGAAATATAGAAGATTTTTTATTTTCATTTTGAACAAATATAAATATAAATAAATAATTCACGTTAATATTTCTAAAGCATTGTTAACTTCATTTTCACTAAAAGTACCGATTTTCATTTTCGATAAAAAATAAGTTTTAACAAAATATGAGACACAATAAATTAATTTCAATATCTCCGAAGGTTTAAAATTCTTTTGACACTTAAAACTTTTCATTAACATTCATTGAATATTTCAATTATAAATGTTTGAACACGTCTGGCCGTCAGCCTGTCAGGATTTTGGGATTAACTCCTCAACCGAGCTAGCGCGACTACCTCGTCATAGGGAATTAATTTATTAACCTGTCTTTTTAGTAAGACAACCGGCCTTACATTCATATAAATGTAAATATTTTAAGTTAATAGAAGATAGGTTTTAATATATATCAGGCAATCATATATCATCATTGAGTTATTGTTCTGTCACATATTGTAGCCTAACCGCATACTGGTCAATTTACATAACATCTCTATGTATAGAACAATAATTATTATGCTTCTACAGTACTAGCTACACAGTATAAGTAACTATTAGATTCGATTGTCATATACGTGTTTGTGCTTTATATTGTATGGCAAATCATCGAGAACAATTGAGGTAATAGCTCAATTTGCATAAAGCTGTTCTATGATAGCGTCAATAACTAATCAGTGTCGTAAAGCCCTGCTGCGTACTGTGATTGTGTTGGCTTTGACTCTCCGGCTTATCGGCGAGTTGCAGTTGTTGATTTTATTTTTATTATACGAAAATTAATAACAAAATATTTTTTTTATGTAAAAGTAGCAAAAGAACAGACGGCCTACTTGATGGAAGGCAGTTACCGTCGCCCATGGACATGCGTTGCCAACCTTTTTTTTTTAGGGATATCGAGGAATGGGAATAAGGAAATGGTAGGAAAGAGTGGGAGGGAATAGAGAAACGCAGCCATTAAAGGCTACTTCACGCCGATCTTCTTTGGTAGAGAGGTACTTTCCCGGTCGAGCCAGTATATGTTTGACCCGTAGTAACTGACCACAGCCAGGCCCAACTACCTAAAGAAATAAAAAAATCTGTGCTATCATTGTATACAGGGTGACTGGTGAATTACTATCGATATTTGAGGACGTGATATTTGACGATCATATATGACAAAATAAAAATTAATATAACATAAATATTAATAAACTTCTAAGTAAAGTTAACCAAAAGTTATGTAATTAATTACGCATCGTGTGAACACCCTACAGATTAGGTATACACTGACACTCACACATACGCATGTCGTGACGTGGTGTTGTATCAACACGTCGCCGCACGCGTCCACACTTGAACACTTGGAACGTGTCAACACTTTACTTATTTATACGGAAATTTTGTCAAAAATTAAGTGCCTATTTTTTTTACATAATTCGAATGAGAATCATGTACCGAGTATGCTCCTTAAATATTGATAGTAATTCACCAGTCACCCTGTATATTCAATAATTTTTGTACATAAAGCTTTCGTTTCTGACGGTAAAGTAGTAGAACATAAGTCTCAAGTCTACGTCGTCCCAGCATCCTCAAATTAGCGTGACGAATAATCACGTAATGCAATGAGCGAGATCAAGCCAGGCACGTTCAGAGCGCATTAACAGACGAATTGTTCCTATTAGCTGATTAGAATTCTGGTTAATCATTTTTACATTTCTTTGCGCGTTTAAACTTCTTTTACGTCATTTTTGCTTTGAAATTTCGCGCTAAAACTCGTGGATCAGAATAAGGTTCCTTTTATTTGTGGCTTTGAGATTATGATTTATCTGACTCTCTAGCCGAGTTAACCGTAAAAGGTAACATACAAAACCAGAGTCTTTGAGTTAATCTTATTAACGCAATCGTATAAGTATATTATGTTAAGATTCCACTCTATCCACTAATTCAAGAAGACAAGGTGACGTAATTAATTCCTTACTAATTACAAAGTGATATCACGTATACAGTATTACACTGCTAATTATATATAACTATTAATGTACGTGACTTTACTCGTGTGGAATTATACTGGATAAATCACTAAGGAAACGAGCTTACATACTTTGTTTATTACATAGCTATTTAGATTGTTTTAAAGATATATCAATGTTGTGAGTGGTTAATAAGTGTTCTTATCTCAGAATCAGCTAAACACCGGATCACTCAAATCTTGAAACTGTGGCTAACGAAGCATCACAAACATGCTTTGAAGTGTATCTTCACAGACTCAACAATAGACTGAGCTCCATTGTGATACATCTAAATGGTTTCCTTAAAGTCTCGTTCAACTAAGTAACAGCTTTAAATAAACTAAAGAACTTCACAAAACAATATAACTTTGACAATCACGTGTTATTAGCCGTTATAATGAACAGTGTAATGTCATTATGAATGGATGACAAACATTGATGGTCGCATTAAATATTAATTGAATAGTTATTGTAGTTACATAATTAAATTTTATGATCCTAAACACATGATATGTAACCACAAGTGACGTACACTAAAATATTAAATAATTGATTACATTATGTATATTTGTGAATAAATATTATTAGCATATACATATGTTATACACAAAACATTTTTAACTCATGGTTTCACTGTTTTAGTAAACGAAAATCAAGGTTATAGTATAAAATTTACTTTGAACTTAACTTCTCTATTAGCTTAGAATATTTTGATTGAATATATTTAAATACCCATTCATTAAAATCGTTACTCATTAAGGGTCAAAAAAACTATGAATAATGATCATATTATGTCACGAAATATAAACTTAAATACGATGTTTAAATATAATTCGATTTCAATTATTTTATAATATAACTATGCGTTGTTGAATAAAAAATATATTAAAATTATCTGTTTTAGATTTTCGTAACTCCTCATTCAAATAAAACTATATTTCGGGAACTACTCACAATTTTACTATTTTATATTTTCCCAGACATTTGGCATACTTTGCAGTAACAGTGAACGTGGGAAGGCGACTTGAGAGACACTTTTATCTTGACTTTATATAATGTAGAATAATAAAACCACAAAGTGAATTCCAAAAATATAGTTTTCTTTGAACGATTGTTCTGATCTTAGTGTTACGTAAAATTAAAAGAGACTTTTTTATTAAAAATCATAAGAATTACAGTATTATCTAATCAGTAGACATTTTTCTGATATACTACGCGACTTTATTTTTATAAAAAACTATGTACATACTCTCGACGTTTCGGCTACATTCACATCTCGTCTGCCCGTGATCACTGTTGCTGAAAAGTAACCAAAACTTCGGGAACATTTAGTTTAGTACAATAGAGATGTAAGAATACAATAATAATTATATCTTTTTGTTATAGGTTAAAGTTATGCTACGAGTGGGCGCGTCAGGCGAGGGTCCCTTCACAAGCGGTACCCAGACCTTTTCTCTTGATAAACGTAAGAGACAGGTTACACTGTGTGAGACAGCCACTGCTGCAGCCGCTCCCGAAGACAGAAAAGTTGGTGTCGCAGCTCCGAAAATGTTCGCTTTTGACGCTATTTTCTCACAAGATGACCCCCAGGTAACATATAATTCGATGAAATAAATGTTATGTTACTAAATCAAGTCCTTTCATTATTTCCAAATAGTTTTTTTCTGGCTAATCCATGAAACTAATTAAATAATATAAAATGAAGACATTGGATAAGTAGAAGAAAGTAAGCTTCGGCAAAAAGAACTAAAACTTAACTCGACTAATTATAATAGAAATGACAAATAAATATGCATGTTGTCACGTGGACAAGTGCCCATTATAATTACTATTGACAGTGTGTTGAATTTGTTACTATAACAAAGAAAAAAATCTTGAATCAAAGAAATAAATTAAAAAAACAACAGTACATATACGTATCTAGTCTAGATGTTATATGGAGAATCTTCAATTTAATAGTAAATTCAAGTGTAAAATTTATAAGATATGTTTAAATTCTGTAATATCCTCATTATTCGTATAATGTTATACATTTTCATTAAACAAAACCGTACATATTATCTATAATGTTGAATATCACACATGCTTGTATGAAAATATTTTCAAAAGCCCACAATCTCAACAAATTTCAAAGTTGGATGGCTGGCAGCCCGTTGTCGCGATGTTCGTTCCTTCCGAAATTCAAGCAAAAATTTCTTACCGAATTTCATGTTTAAATTGTTAAAAGGCCATGGAACGTTCAAGTATCACCAACTATGCAGTAAAATTCACATTTTTCGAGAGCATTGAAAGGGTAAAATATCTGAGGAAGTTCGACGAAAGTTTTATCTTTCTGGAGAATTTGGATTGCATGTGAGAAGATTATCGTATTTTGCAAGATATTTTCAAAGCAAGCTGTATTAAATCATAGTTCATCGAACAAGATAGTTCGCTTATTACTTTAATTTCAGTTTAATTATGAAAATGAAATTTTACTATTACGACCTGGATAATAAAGATGCTCTTCCTAAAAGACAATTCCGAAGTAAATATAGACAAGTTATTTGATTATATTTGCAATATATGTATTATCCTACAATTAGATTCATAAAAAATGTATACTTTAAAAACCGCACCCAATATTGATAATAAAGCCGTCTTCATAGTATATAAGCATATTAATTAATGCCGACACAGGTTTCTTGGTCGATATGTCTAAAATGTGGGCGGAAAAAAGATGTTCCAGCCACATAGATGCCACAACGGCGCATTAAATCACAACAGCGACACTGAGCGTCGCCATTAATATCATGTAATCCCTATATCCGACGCGTTGGTGGTGCATTAGCCACTTACTGGGGCTTAATTTGTTGCCGCTGTAATTATACGCAACTTAATTCAAATTCGGTTTGTTGTTCTCCCGCATATTTGCCCTTCCCTATACTCTATATTTATGAGAGACTTAGGTATACGCCGCACTGCGCATAGCCTATACACTTCGAGTTTGGTTTCGTCGGCATTGTTTTAGTCCTACGCAGATCATTTTTTATAGCAATCCAACTTGCCCAAGTAAAACCCTGTGATAAAGGCAAGAGATCACAATGAAATAATACATTTAAACTATATTAAATGATGTGGTAGTTCCTTAGTAATTTGGACAATATTTAGGTAGTCGATAGTTTAAATATCTTCCAATGTTATCTAAAAATTAATGTCGTCATATAGAAATATTTGAAAATTAATAAAAATCCCGTCGAGCTACAACAACAATATCGTACAGGCACACTAGGAGTACGTTTCCCGGATATAACTCTGGCTCAGCGGCTTACGGCCTGTCTGTGATTCTAATGAAATTTTCACTGAATTCTAACATCAAACGAACCACGTACATATTGAAATTTCATAAAAAAAATACCAACCAAAGAAAAAAATATTATACTTCTAGTATTATGTAATAATTATTCAAGATATAATTGTTCAAAATTATAACCATGTATTGTTTTAAATCATGAAATATTTGAAATATTAAATCCCTTAATTGACCTAAATTCAGCCGAAAACAAAGGTATTTGATAAGAAACAATTGATAACACTCATGAAGGGTTCGAGTCTTTATAATACTAATTGTTACGATAATTTGATAAACTACCCTCGGTATTAATTCTAAATGTTTTCAGTGGGGACCGAGGGTCGCTCATTAAAATTTTCATTCAAAACAATCTCAATATTGCCGTACCCAATAAACAAATCTCAAGTAGGGTAACATTATTTTATACATTATTATTAATTGTTAATATTTTCTTATTACCTTAAACTCAAAATTTGAATGCGATTTATAATGAATAAAATACCCAAAGATTATAGCTCATTTTTTAATTTTACGACTTGGTATTCCATGAAAATATTCAGAATACTTTTTTTAGAGCAACCTACAATTCCATGAACGCTTCTCACGTCAAGTAATATTATATTTACTTTAAAAATATATAATAATTACATTTTTAACTTTATGTTTACCACTTAATGGGTATAGCATAAAAAATATCTTTAATTTATAATAAAATCGCAACCCTCGTTGTAATCCGTGCGCTTTACCTTAAGCCCATTTAATTATCTGGCAACCTTAACGTAAAGAAAACATAGCTTAGTTCGCTTTTGGCCCTCCAACTAAGTACGAGATTTGCGTAAATTATTCAAAGCCTTATGCAACGTACAGGAAATTGAGCTTATCTTGTCTATATTAGATATAAAATAGTACATTAAAAGCCTTATTTACTGTTCACATTCAAAATTTTCATGATTAAATGACTGTTATTTTACTACATCCGTAATCTCATACAGTTACCGGTTTTAATTATCCCTAACATTATCATAAATGTTTTAACGTTCAAAGTTTGATACATACATTTATCTATTTGATATGAAAACAACGGTAATTACTAGTATTAATCATTCTTTATAAAACAAAATTTATTAAATAAATTTCTATTTCCAAATATATATTTTTTTAATTTTCTCCTTATATGAATATAGGATTTCTTTGTATTCTAAAACACTGATTATTTGGTACATATAAAATTAAGCTCGTAATGATGGTAATTATAATGATATTTTTGTTTCCAGACTGAAATATGTTCAAGCGCGCTAACTGATGTTATACACGCGGTGATAAATGGAACTGACGGATGTCTCTTCTGTTTCGGACATGCAGGACTAGGTGAGTTTATTCACAATACTTATAAAAAAAATCAATACTTTATTGTACATGTATTAGAATTTATATGAAACTATTTTTCTTGCACGATGTACAAAAAATAATATACAAAATGTATAGAATAAGATACTAAGCATAGTAAAAATAATAATACTTTTAATTCACCTTTTTGGTAGTACATACTTTTTTAAAGATTTTTTTGAAACTTTTTTTTTACCTTCAAAATATCAGTCTAGGTTTCAGCTTGTAATAACTTTACCTTATTCTTAAAAGTACTTTATACTTATTAAAATTTATAGCTATACATAAATTCTGTAATATTTTTTCACCGTACATACATTACGCTGTAATTTATCCTAACAATGCGCTTCTTTATTCTTTTCATAGCGGACCCATTCTTCAGCCTTAGTTTACATCCTATTCAACAAGAACTAGTTTTCGCGTCAATAATGTTTTTTACATTTCATGCACATTTTATATTATCAATTTTTTATATCAAAGAGAACTTTAAAAGAATCCTATAACGTTCTTTAAACTTATTAAAATTAACGCAGATCCCAAAGAAAGTTTAAAGCATTTCCAAGACTCTAGGATCCTGATGTTTAAATATTCAGGGACTTAACGTTGCACTATTTATTAGACAAGTGCGATGCTCATAGCGAATTTGCATCGGAATGGTAAGGCGTGAACATATAATTGAAACTTTCATACAAGACGAGAAAACTTTCTCAGTTTAACTTTTAACTTTATTACCACTGTTTATTCTACCAGTGTAGCCTTATCCAAACTCATTTCAATACGCAATCTATATACAAATGAGCTAAAATAAGTTAGATAAGAATTTTGTTTCCATTTTTTGTCAATGAATTCGTTTGGAGACATCGTGCATTGTTAAACAGTTTTAATCAGAAATTAAATGAAATAGGTTTAGGTTTAGAGATGATTTATTTCCCATTAAGTATTAATATAACATTAAGTTCAGTAAGTTTAGGGTTCAATAAACTTTCCGTGATTCAACTCTGCTTATATATAAAAATGATGAAATTCAATTCACATCTCGTCTGCCAGTGATCACGGTTTCTGAAAAGTAACCGAAACGTCGGGAGTATTTAATTAAAAATAATAATAAACGCGTATTTTAGAAAAATATTAGTTTTATTTCAATAAATACTAGATATCGTGTTTGAATTCAGTTTTAACAAATTATCACAAACAAAGTTCCATTACCAAAAGCTAAATTAGTGCATCTGAAGCATTCTTAAGTGGTGTTCTTAATAAATATTATGAATGGCTCCAGCCGACATCTTACTCAGCGGCAAGGATTAAGGTTTTAAATGAAAATTGAATGAAAGCCTCGGCAACGGAACTTTGAGGGAACGAGGAATCCCGCGGAAACCTGGCTTACTTCATCATCCCGCTTATTTCGGGGATTTTCGGGTACCGGCTGAATAATTAGAGCCTCGTTTTAATTTGGAAGGTAATGTTGAATAAATATCGCGGTTTTGAGACGGAATTTAATTTGTGGCTCTGAATCGTACTAGATTTATAATTGAATTACTTGACTCGAATGATTAGCATGTATTACATGTGCCTGTTTGTTAGGAACTTACTTATTGTTTCAAATATATTTTTAGAACAAGAGTGCTTTAAAGTTTTATTTTTCTGTCGAATCTTTCCATATAAATAAAAAGATATCAAACTAATATTCGCCGAATTTTATTATTTTAAAAACTATATACTCCCGACGTAATTACATAACCTTCATCTTGTGATACAAAATTAATAAATTATGTGCTGAATTCAACAAAAAATATGTATAATTGATAACACTTTTTATTTTAATTTTCATTTTAGTATAGATTCGTATAATTTGATTCACGCTCCACTACATAGCTTCATTATTTCGGTCTTTTGTCTTCAGTAATCTAATTGCTGCTACCAGTTTTGGATCTAAATAAAAAATATTTTTATAAGAGTACCTTTAATGAAGTATTTGGTTTCTTATCAAACTTTCGGTTTGAATTCTAGGGTATATATAGGGTATAAGATATAGATACAAATATAGGGTCACTGTTAAGTTCTACATTAAATAAAAAATTCTAAGAAGACGAATTGAATAATAATGAAATAAATAAAAAATAAAAATAAACTTTATTGACTCAAGGATTACATAACAATCAAGTTGCAAGGGCCCCTGTACTAGGTGCAAACCCGTATTACTGGGTGCCCCGCTCATCCACCAAGACAACTAGAGACTAGAAACTCACACAGTGTTTAAATATTATAATGAAAATTATTCAACCAATATAATTTTCTATGACAGGCAAGTCGTATACAATGCTGGGACGGCCGGACTCATCCTCAACATTGGGAGCCATACCATGCGCGATCTCGTGGCTGTTCCGAGGTATAGCGGAACAGAAACACAAGTGTGGTACACGCTTCTCAGTCAGAGTATCCGCTGTTGAACTCTGTACCAACACCAATCAAATACGTGACTTGTTGGCTCCATATCACAATGGTGAGCAAACTTTATGCAAATGTTATTACTTTACATACTTAACAATCCCTACAAACATTATAAATGCGAAAGTAACTCTGTCTGTCTGTTAAGCTTTCACGCCTAAACCACTGAACTGATTTTAATGAAATTTGGTACAGAGATAGAGTTGACCTTGAAAAAAAAACCATAGAATAGTTTTTATCCCAGACTTTTGAAAGGTTTTCTTGGAAATGTGATATAACCGAACTCCACGCGGGCGACGCCGCGGGAGGAAAGCTAGTATACAATATATTCCTTAAGTCCTAGTTCAAGACATTACAGTATCTCGTTTATTGAACCAAGATTTCCTTAATAGTATATACTACTTATCTCAATGCGTACTGTTTCTTAATTTAATTCTATGATTTCAATAGACACGGAGCAATCGCCTGGAGTATATCTGCGGGATGATCCCTTATTTGGGACCCAGTTGCAAAACCAATCAGAACTTCGAGTACATAGCGCGGAGCGTGCTGCATTCTATCTGGATGCTGCTCTCGGAGCAAGGGTTAGAGAAGAGGGAAGGGATAGCCATCTGTTATACACTTTACATGTCTACCAGTATAGTGTCGGCGGCAAAGGGGCTGGTGAGTTACTATTGTATCATTATAATCATGAAAATAAACGATCATGGCAAATGTGGCTCTCTTTTTATTTTTGTTTTTGTCAATCTAGCAATTCTATCGAAACTATACCTTAAATTTTTCATAAAATATATCACTTATTACATACATTTATAGCAAAAAAATATGACACAATATTATTCAAAATTAAAAAGAGCTCAAGCATTTTCAAGCAGCTGCGAAATGTCGTCTTTACATTCATTGTATATAAACTGAAAATATCAGTTAAAGATCACAGAGCACACATTCCTACTTGACATTTATTACATTGTATCGATATACAATAGAAGGTTTGAACAAATCGTAATAAACTTCAGATAAAAGTACTCGAACGTGTTTAATTTTAAAAAGTTGTATGACTTTACACAGCGGAGTTTCAATCTAGCAATTTGTTTTGTACTAGTGTTAGCAGAGCTCAAATGAAATCGAATTTTTGATTATTCTTGTAGAAGCAAATGTCTGGAATTCTCGTCTCCGGAGACTGATTTAAAATAACATTTCATTTCATTGTTTACAGTTGCCGGAGGTCGCAGCCGTTTGCACTTGATAGACTTAGGAAACTCGGAACGTGGGAAAACTAATGGAGGAATACCGCTCTCCGGTCTAGGCAATATACTTCTTGCTATATTTAACGGACAACGACATTTACCGTACAGAGATCACAATTTAACACACGTCCTTAAAGAATGTTTAGGATCACTAACTTGTCATACAGCTATGGTAGTACACGTGTCTCCAAACGTCCAAAATTATTCAGATACTCTATCGACATTGCAATTGGCATCAAGGATACATAGATTGAGACGGAGGAAAGTAAAATATAGCGGAAATAATAACGCAGGCTCGGGAGGAAGTTCTGGCGAAGATGCATCAAAACCTAGTAGTAGTGAACCAGACCCTTCCAGCAGCGATTTGTCGGCAGACACTGTCATATATGTAGGTTCTTTAGACGATGCAACCGATGGTGAACATCCCCCTGTGTACATACCACACATTAACTCTAGTGACAATAGATGTTCATTTAGTAAAGCTTTGAGAGGATCTGCCGCTGAACATAAACACAAATCGTCACTCTCTAAAGTAGTGGAAGAGAAAAGTCCTATACATAAACTACATGCTACGCCAAAATCATCCCCTCTTAAAAGTGCTATACCAACCTTCACGCCAAAATCGTCACCAGTACACACATCTACTCCAAAAGCTGCTCCCTTGAAAAAACAAGGTTCAAAGCATAGCGAAGGTACAAGCGACGAACAATGGATAGATGGTCCTAGGATATCTAAATCGAAATTAGTCGAAGCGCGGCATATTATAAAAGAAACGCAAGTTAAAAAGAGAGAAACTTGGATTGACGGGCCAATGCAGGAACCACAAATTCCGTTACAATTTGAATCTGTGCCAATACAACCTAACGCAGTGCCACTACAAGTTGGAGTTCTCAATTCGTATGGCAATGAAAATATTGGATATGGATATATGGATAATCACAAGAAGAATATGATAAAAAAATGGGTGGAAAACCAAACATCCCAAATACACAAATCGAGACACAACTCACCAAGTCATAAAGCTACACCACCACATCCACAAAAAGATTGTGCCAGATTACCAGACGAAAATGATACAATACATCGAATGGAAATAAAAGATGCAACGAGACGAATACATGTTGAGGAATCAACAATCAGAACTGGATTAAAAGCTGGATCTAAAGGCAACGCTATAGAAGAAGAAAACATAGGTCCGCCAGATCAAGCCCCTGCACGAAAGATTAGTAGTGCGAGATCGTCAACAAAGAATGAACCAGACGATGACGATGATAGTGAAGAATTGGCAGAAATACCTCCTGCGTTACCTTTAATTCAACCTAGTAGCCTAAATAGTAGAGAAGTGTCTATGGAAAGCCTAAATAATAAATACAAAGAAAGAATGAGGATGGATGATGAAATGATATCAAATCATAGCCGAGATATCGATCAACATGGAATGAGTAAAGGTCCAGACGAAGAAGACGAGGATATTCTAGAAATAATTGAGGTAGAAGAACCTCTTGAACCAGTTCCTATGCAAGATTGTTGCCTTCAAGTTACTGAAGAAGACATCGCGTATTGCATGGGATATACAGACAACCATTTAGCTGATTATGATCACGAGGAAGGTGATGACCATCCTCTTAGAATATTAAGCCAAGAAAATTTAACCGTCGCTTCCACATTCACTGATACACTTTCTATGTATAGCGAAGTAGAAAGGCAGATTAGGACTGAAGCATATCTAAGACAAACAATCGGGTTTTACACTCAGGGTTATAGTGAAAATACACATGAAATAAACCCACACGAAAGCGTACATTCATCAAGAACAAGGTTGGAAGATCTTTTGGGTCTAACAGAACTGTACGGTTCAAGAAGAGTGTTAGACAGTAATAATATACCTCCATCAAAAATAGCTCCTCAGTTTCAATCGTTGTCTTTATGTAATGTCAGAGACACTGAAGAATATCATGGTGACGGTTCTGTTTACAGTGAACCAGCATATCGGCCAAGTGATAAAATATGTGATAGTTGCAAACGGTCTATGTCAAGGCCGGGTAGTGCAGTAGAGCAATGCGATGCATATCATGATTTAGGTACCACTCACAACGACGCCTACGGACCATTCGAAAGATACCGACCGAATGACATCACTGATGCTCGAATAGCATCTTTAAGGCACCCTGATGGAGCATCCGACCCAAATTTACGAGAAGAGAATCGATTACCAGTAATCGGTGGCCCTTCCAGCACGTTTCGAGAACTTAAATCCAATTTACATCTCGAAGTAGCACCACCTATAGTTACTGTGGAACCACGATTAGAAAAATGTGAGAAAGGCGATAAAAACGTCGCAAGAGTGGTAGCTAGTTGTAAGCCTGACGGTTACGACAGTGGACATGAATCAACACCAAGAACAGGGAAACACAGTCCCGCTGCTACATCCAGAAGAGCAGAATCAGGTTATGACTCTGTCCCAAGAGATTCTGACGCATCTTCCTTAGACTCATACCCAACGAGACGGGCGGCTGTCGCACGAGCTCACGCAAAGAAACACACGACAGCAAAATACAAGCAACACAGTGACAGATCATTCTGCTCATGGCTAAGAAACCCCTTCACGTGCAAGTACGCGGATACAGACCCCGAAATAAGTGATTTTTAACGAATAAAAACTAAAACTATATCATAAGGTACAAAGTCGTACTTAAACATAGCGTGTAAATTCTGAATAGTCTGTATCATTAAGCTACATTACCGAATTTAATCTGGAGACTGCTTTTGTACTCTAGATATACTCGTATATATACAAAAGCTTTTGGCACTAATCCAACGAGGTTACCGCTGTATTTTTCTAAACCTTATGAAGCTTCTAGTTCTGCTCCGAAATATATTTTTAATGACGTACTTAGTGAGTTTATCGGATGGTATTATGAATGTAACACTTGTATATACTCAATACAGGCGTCTTATGCAACTATAATCCCGCTCATCTTTTGTACTTTTATATATTCACCGTTTCGATATAATTATTGATATTTTATGGCGACTGTTATAGCTTTTTATGAGATTTGTATAAAAGTGAGATCAGGAGTCTTCCTTTGTCTTCCCTCGACGCCGATACTGCCATTTGACCAACACTCAAAATAAATATTGATTTGGAATTCTTTACTTACAACTCTTCCGATCACCGAATACCAACCTCATTATGATAATACGAATAAATAGCATATTAATGACAGCTATGTTAACTGATTGTCGAATGTTAATAAAGATTACTAAAAATAGTATTAAAAAGCATTTAGTTATTAGATTACTTTTATTGTAACGAAGTCGACGGGGCGAATATTGTTTTTATTCATATAAAAAATTAAATATTTAGTAATAAGACTGTTGTCATGCCATGTTCTAAATAGCTTTAATATTTTATCGTCTTCAAAATCGGTCAACCTGTTTGTAAATAATGGAATGCATACACTACGGCTTTATAAAATGTTGGTGACCTTAGTTATTGCTTGAATTGTCAATGTTCTGTTATATACCATTTAATATTATATAAATATTTATCGTAAATTCTACTATGCGTTCGTATTAGTTTCAAATAAAAGTTCAATTTGAACCCATAGTACTTGTTTCTTTTTCATCCTTTATTATTTCGTTTTCTGTAATTACGTGTGTCGTGAAGCTGACACAGAAATTATTATTTTTAAGGCGCTTTATGAGCACGCATTAAGTAGCTAAAATAGAATTGTTCATGTTTAAAAACTTCCGAATTGAATAATATATGTATTAAAATTCTTAACAAATGCAATTAAACAAATCTATATAAGTGCCAACTTTATATTGTCAAACACTACAAGGTGTGTATTGAAATAAAGTGTATAGAAATATATATTTTAAATGCTCTAATGTTCACAAGATATTTGGAAATCATAACTAAAAGGCTATGAATAAATAAGCTAGGACTGGCGCCAATCCCTCGGGTGATTCTCAAATCTTATGGGATCCAAACTTCTCCCTATTTCAAAAACTTTTAAGGGGAAGCCTATTATCTTTCATTTCTGTTGTAATTTAACATTCTTCTTACGCCCCGGGAAAATCATGCTATCAAACACTACGTTTACCCTCTTTAGCAGGGGTGACAACTTTTTCTTACCAATAATTTGCCAAAGTGGCAGCTGCTTAGCCCATAACGATTATCGCTAGCTAAAAAGATTTCGCCTTCATGATTTCGTGTCGAGATTGGGAGGGAAATGTTATCAATAAAGTCAGCTTCTTTTCTAAGTAACAGTAAAGAAAAATGCATCTATTAGAAAATTTAAGTTATATTAAAACAGTATACATATAAGAATAATAATAAAGAATATTAATATAATAATATACTTCTAAATCAATAAGCATATTTATAAATTATCAATGAACTCTAATATAATTAACATCACAAAATATTAATGTAATTAGATCGTAATAAAAGATGTTATCTTTATACAATATTTGCTTCACGGAAACTTTTACTGTCCATTTTAATTAACTAAGAGACTCATAAAATTATTATGTCCATAAACTCTGGCAACGCCGATGATACATTTAATAATGTCGACATAGTCACGATACGTAATACCACAATAAGAACAAAATGAGAAGAATAACGCGGGATAAGACAAAACACGCGTCGACCGGGGAGTCGAACCTTGTACGTGACGCGAACGCCAAATTCGGATACACATTAATAAAATATAAGCTAATATAAACTCTATACTCCTAACAATAAAGGTGATAGGAAATTGGTTCCGTTTATGTGAAATATGTCGTACGTGATACGTAAATAAAGATGTTCAGAAATAATAAAATGCGGGGAGGTAATACCATTGCGTACCGAGTTGCTAATGACGAGGATAATAGATATATGAAAAGAAATATATATACACAAACTTACGTTGTACAATCACAATAGGTTCTGTACATTACTGGCCAAGTATTACTACAAAATTCTAGTCAATTATAATACTATTAAACTTTTTGTCACCTAACTTTTATTTTACCTGTCCAATAGGACGTAACAAAAGGCATACGAAATGGAATTGTTTGCTTTAACCAGTTCAAACCAACAGCGTATAACCACGCCAGCAAGTAATATTTACAAAACATTCTGTCACAAAACGATTCAATACTATCTATATTGCGATGTATTAGGTTTTCTTTTCTTTATATTCATACAGAAACTCATTTGACTTTTGCTTGTCACGATTCGATTGTCCGAAACATGGTGCTACTGGAATGTCTAAAAATGAATCTTGGACAAGAAATATGAGAATTTGGATTTAAAACTTTCTCAGGTCATTATAAATTGGGAATATTTTTTTTAAACTCAAACTGTGGCTTCTTTCGCACTGGAATCGTTTAATATTTTGCCAATTTCAAAGTTTTTAATTGTTGAACGTATTATAAATTAAAATAATACCGTAAATGAGTGGAATACTGTGTGGAAAACATACGAAGAAGTTTGTCGAATGGAATAAAGGCGTATTTTTTAATTACTCTAGCTATGTTTTAACAGCACCTAACAACAACATATACACAATCAATAATATTCTAAAAATCTTAGTAAATTAAGTTTTTATAGAAAAATTACGTAAATTTTGAACTACATTTTGTTCCACTCATAGTTTTATTGTCATACAATCTCTGTATGTTATTTTCAATCACCCAAAAAGCTGAAGTTCATAATAGAATTTAACAAAAACAATATTTGTTATCGAAATTTATAACTATTAATATAATTTTCAATAACTTACAAAAACACACGTGATTTATTCTGAAAAAAAACACAAACCTAAATTCCGTGAAACAGTTTTAAAACCCTGAATTCATATTGAAGATCGTTTACAATCCAAAACCATTTAAACGACCCTCTTCACTTGTAATGGAAGTTAGACTTGAGGCGGGGAAAGTTCTGTTTTTTTGAAACAGGAGACATTAAGGCACATACGTGGATAGAATATATATGTAATAGAATCGTTTACAAAAATTTACTATGGCCATATTATACGTGGTGGCAGGTGATAGGTTTAGAGTGTTTTTGTATTTGACATATATAAATAAACAAAAATAGCTCAAGTAACTTTACAACCAACAAAATCGGAATAAATAACATAATTAAATAAAAATAAAGTAATCCTTTATTCAGACTTTATTTACGAGTATTGTACACAAAGTTATACAAAAACTTTTTTAAACTAACATCTCTGACGAATAAGTGAAAGAAAAGATATGTGACTTTAAACATTTTCTTAAAATGTAGAACACTAAGTTACATGATATAAACGAGGTAGGAAACGACACCCAATCATTTACTCGTGGTCATAAAATTCCCTATATTTTACGTCAAATCTCTGCCCTATATCGAATTTGTCTCCACAAGAGTTGAGCCGAATCAATCTACATTATCCTACTGAAGACAACATCGTGGTTCAAGATATGAACTTATGGCGTCAAGAGAAAAATTATTATAAAAAGATTGTTGATAGTATAGAGAAGGTTATATCATTTAATAATGTTTTGTTGTCTTTTTTACATAGAAATATATAATTTTTTTAAAAAGCTTATAAATAATGTTGGTTTAAAAATGTCAATATACGAAACAGAAAAATGGAACTGATGAAAATATATGTAATATAAAAGGGAATACAAAAACAAAACATTTAAATTGATTTATTACTGTTGACGAATTTAAGTTATAATAATATCTTACAAGTATTTATAATATCTTATTTATATCTTACAAGTTACGAAAAGTAAAATCAGAATTTGACAGCTGTATAGATTAATATATTGATATTTATCACCCTTATAACTAAAAGAACTGTATTCATATAAAAATATATCCTATAATGTAATAATATGAAAACTTTTCCAAATTCATTGAATTGTACCAAACTTTAAAACGTGTTGAAAGCCGTCTGTAGCCGAAGCGATTTCTCAGGATTTGAGGAGCTGCTCCAACTTTAAGGCACGCACTTTACAATGTTTACACAGTGAATAGAAAGAGGAGGGGCATTTAATATATTAAATAAATTAAACTATATATCTCATTTTCTTAACAATACTACTTAACATACTGGTTTCGAAAGTATCGAGTGATTAAAATATTATAATTTATTATTAATCTAACTCGTAATTATTTATTCATCGGACAAAAATTACAAAAGAAATATTTTTAAAGAAAAATACACTAACATTAAATTTTAAAAAATACATTGTTTGAATTGTCTCTTATACATTATACTAATCTTATTGAATCTGACAAAGTTTATAATAAAAATGAATAATATAAAATTTTATAATAAACCATACAAAAATCTTCATTGTGTTATACTTAATTGCTGACAAAGCTGGTTTTTTTAACATTCTAATAATTTACTTAATAATAAAATTAAGAATTGATAGCAATTTTTTTACACTACGCTGCATCATATAAGTATTGATATTTTTGTAAGGATTGTTTGTTTTATTGTGTTTGCTGTGATTGCAAGTCCTCATAAATAACATTCAGAGATTTACCAAGCGACTGGACATGCTCACCGCGAATGACTTATGCTACAACCGGATGAAATACACAATATATCAGCATCAGACACAATCACATGAGATTAATAGAATATAATACTTCTTCTACCTGGCAATTTCCCGGCTATAGCCAGGGTCTGCCTTACATGTTGTGAAATAGTTTTGGCTAATTGTTTTTTACGACCGGCCGCCTGCCTGACATCAATCCTCTTTTGGGAATCGGCATTAATCAGTGATGTCTAAATATTCTTAGAAAGTACATATGACTCCGAAAATCACATTGGTACTTTCCCAGGCCAGGATCGAACCCGCGCCCTCGGCAACGAAAGGCGGGCCCTCTAACCATTAGGCCACCACTGACTTATTAATAGAATATAATACTAATAAAAACTGTTCATTTACTATGAATATTTCTTCTATACAACAACATGTATATTGCTCTATAAATAATAATTTTTATTTAATACTAGCGTTCCGTCCGCAGCTTCGAACGGAGTTTGGTTATATCGCGTTTCCAAGAGAACTTTTCAAAAGTCGGGGATAAAAACTATCCTATGTTCTTTCTCAAGGTCAACTCTATGTCTGTACCAAATTTTATTAAAATCAGTTCAGTGGTTTAGGAGTGAAAGCGTAACAGACAGATAGACAGAGTTACTTTCGTATTTATAATATTAGTAGGGATTCATCAAAACAAATTATCAATATGTGAAATTATCTATAACATTCAATATGTTATAAGGCAGATTACATCAAACACGATCTATGATAATTGGCACAATCGTCGGCATTAAAGCCGCTTTTTACTTAGTATCTCACAATTTATATGGATTTTGTGTACTTTATGGTCATAATCGCATTATTCTATTCTCTTATTCTTACTCGTTTTGAATAAATGTCGGTAATACTGATATAATCTCGAATAACAGCCTTAATCTTGTGTAGTTACAATCCTTAGCATTCAGCTTTTAAAATATTTACTTTGCATTTCTTAAGTCTCAGATATTTATTTTTTAAAACAAACCTTTTCTATTTGATTGAATATGGAAGTAAAGACGTTTCTACCGACGTTTGGTAACATAAAAAAATCTTCATTTGGTAAGTCGTAATCATTAAAAAATAATTTTCTAATAACAGGCAAAGAAAAATCTAGACATGGCAATATTTCATTGCGGTCGAATATAACAAATAAATCTATTGTAGTATATCCAGCTTTGTATACATATATAATTACATATGTGTATATATATATATATATATATATATATTCTTCCACTTTTTATGAATATTTGATAGGTCGTATCGCTTTATCAAATCAGGACTGATAAAACAAAATTTATTAAGGCAAGCATTTTACAGCGTTCACGTTAAATTTTATAGACCATCCCCTAGCATTTTTATTGGAGACAATAAGGCTGTATAATAAAAAAACAAATGATGAACCCAAAACAAAATAACCAATCCCCATTATATATTGAAGCACGGTGTAGACTTTGTTTACTTAGAACTATTTACTTGTGTGTCGTTCATACATAATATTGTGTGTATGTGTGTGTGTTTATATATGTATGTGTGTAGTTTATTTGGATGGTAATATTTTACATAGCCATCGATGGCCGGGGACAAGTTTAATGACCCGCAGTATTACACGCTCTCCACTAAATTTAGGTTTACTCAATTTAGACTAAATTATTGGCTGCGGAGATTAAACTGATAACTATAAATGAAAGTACACGCGTATTTTTTATTTGGAATCGATTCAGTTTAAAATGTATATAACTTTATTAACAATTTATGTTTTTGCAAACCAAACAATGGATCACTCCAATTATTTTTTCATGTCTAATTCAACTCTTTATATAAAAATATCAGTATCAGTAAAAATCTAAATAATCGAACAATTTTTATTCATTTTTAAAGAAAACAAAAAATCTATACATATTTCGTTTAACATTAAAATGAATTTCAAAATTATTGCGAAGATTTTTTAACTTTTATTATTACGTGCTTGGATATTCACCAAGTTCTGTAAAAAGTTACGCCATGAATAATTTACAACTGTTACTTTTTGTTACTTAAAAATATATTAAGGACTTCCCTTTTTAATATAGATCATTACCTGACATATATTTAAATAGATTAGATGGCATTGCCTGGAAGACTATTATTCTACCTTCATAGCTATAAATAAAACATATTGCCGGATTATTAGTACCCTAAATAAAGTCGTATATAAAAGAATCTTTATTACCAAATACGTAACTCTGAACCCGGTCACGTCTGTTTCTTCCTATCAAATATACAAACTATTTTGTTTCAAATACCTACAATATGCCATAAAATTTATTGTCACCAAGCGACATCTGGTGCCCTTTAAGACGGCGCGGCGTCGTGTAAACAGAAGAGTCCCGAGTTTTGAATTTAAAATTTTATTTCCACTTCTACAGACATACGAATTCGATTTAAACAAACTTTCTTACAACCATTTTACAAAATTTATACCTGTTTGTACTATTAATAAAATATCACAAGACTAGAAATTACATCACTTTAATTTTTTGATTTTTTTTATTATATGTGTATAGGGTTAATATTTTTTTGTCCATCTATCGCATGTCTCATTACTGCCAACTTCAGAGTAGGGTCGCCAGAGTTTACCTCGTCTCAGCACAACTTATACTAGCTATATATATTATACTTTTACTCAATCTTTCACGTAAAGTGTGTTTATTTTTCAGTACTATAACTAATTTTTAACTATTTAACACAATTTTAACATATAATGTAACCAAAATTTGGAAGTAATTACATCTACTATATCTTCCGAACTACGTTAGATATACTATCCTATACATGTTCCATTATAAATTTGTCATTAATTTTAAGAAAACTTTGGGTAATAATTTCACAAAACAGCAACATAATTTTTATCACTATACAACTAAATCTAATTTATTATTTTATATTGAATTAAACATATTAAAATTTTATTTAAGCGCCAACATTATGAATATCCGAAGCAAGTGGAAAATGGAACAAAAATACAATTCAATTAGTATTCAAATGAACAAATCGTAGATTTTATGTTAAAAATAACAGCTGGCTGGACTCGATAAGGACACGGTTCAATATTTAAATCGAGAGATGCAAAACTTACTGGAAAAAATTACAAAAATATCCTTTATGAAATGCTAATAAAAATTAACAATATTTTAACATAATAATGTACATTTACAGTTATTTAATACTAATAAGTATAATTATAAAAAAAAAACTTTAGAAAAAGATTAAACTTGTAAGTATTTGTCTCTTATCAATAAGATAACTTTTAAAATATAACCAATTGGAAATAGTGATCACATTACTATGAATAAATTCAATTGATTCTGGATTCCATTTGACTAAAGGTGTCCCTTAACAGCCATCTGGAAAACTCGCTGTATCAAAACTTCTAAAATTTCAAATATTAAAGTGAATATAAATAGTTTGAACTAATTTCAACATAAATAGAATATGTCAAATGTAATAATAATTGTCTATAAATATTGTATATTCCACTAAAAATTATATATACGTATGTAGTTTAATTAATAGTTCATACTGCCTGATAGTAGATGAAAATAGTACAATAGAAAAAATTTGGTTATATTGTTTAAGGAATTTGAGAATACAAAATAATTACATCTACAAAATAGTTGTTATATTTTATTAGTAATAGGAAATTTTCTATCGGTAATCATATATTTAAAAGTAAGTTAGTAAAGTAACAATGATTTATATTAATTATGTAGCAACATAAAAGGAAAACGCATATTCTATTCGTTGGGGCGCAAAGTTGACTTTTGTTTTGTTTTAATCACACTCAGGCGGCCGGGGGTGAAGTAAAAAGTTAATTAGCTTTAATTATAACTGAAAATGTTTGAATCTTGATGGCATAAAGCAGCGTAAAACGTTTTGTTTACCAGAAATTTTATTTCCTACTGACCATAAAAAAATAAATTGCGACTCCGATAACGTTGCTTTCCTTAGCCTATATTTCAACTGTCGTACATATATATGTATTTTTTATATATATCGAGTTTTCCTTTAAGTGTTTTAAATGCGTCCAGCCGTCTAGGCCCTAAAGGGTGTGTCGAGGTATGTATAGTTAAAGCAGTATGCTAACGTTGGAGAAAAACTCAAACAACTACGGTACAGTCCATGTTTGTACAGCTTTCGTTTTCAAAATACCTGAATAAGACATGTCTTGACATAAACGACTTGTTTTAACAAACATTTAAGGCTCTTTTAAGAACAATTCTTAAAAAAACAATTGACTATCTGAACAATTTAACTGTGAATCGCGGTTTCATCTGCGTGTAATGCCGATGTAGGCAATATTGAATGAAAATAATCAACACACATAAAACCAGAATAAAAAAAAATAGTTTTCTATACTCTAATGAATACGCATTATTATTCCAGACAGATGCTTATTATTTTTTAATATATCAATAGATAAGACTAGTATAAAAACCATGTCTTTGTAACTATTCGATACTTAAATCTCAAAATATCTTTCAACAAAGCCTGTCCGCTTTCTTTAGTGACTTATTTCTATCTATCCATTCTTTGTTAGTTTAAAGTTCGTATTCTTAAACCGGATTTGATCTAGGAAATAGATCTGTATCATCAATTGTCCCAAACACAGTCGCATCTGTTGAGGTCGAATGCTGTAATGCACTCACCCAATACTCATCGTCTTTAAAATTACTTACGTACGTGACCCGAACCTAAACCAGCGTCATTGTCTTAATGCTCTTTAAAACAAGCTAGCCTTAAAACAGAGTAACATTTTCGCTACCCTTTGTTTCGAACTTTCTCTATTATATATTGCAATTTTATAATTTTAGTACAATTATAATATTCTCTTAATTCCAATATGTATTTTTGTTTGTTAAGGTCAAACTTAAGTATGTACTTTGGTTTTAATCAAATAAATTTGTGTTTGATAAACTAAACGTTTTGTAAAATATGCACTACCATATTTTAAACGTGATTTCATTGATAATAATTGAATAATTAACAAACTATTAATTCGCATATACTACACATTAGTGTTTAATACCGTCATCAATGTGACAAATAGTTGAAGTAAAATGTTATAACGCAGTCAAGGCAAGATATACCGTCCGGTGTTAGACTTAAGAATAGGCAAGTCACCAAATCCTGGGATAATAGAGTTGGCCAGATGATTTGTCGGATCAATCCCTATTTTAGGAAATGGGATTTGTAGATGGGACAGATAAGGAGGGAGGTAAACGGTAAGAGGGACGCGTTATCACTGATTTGCGTATCGATTCCGCCTCACTGGAGATTTATTTAGATTTTTACTTTCATATATAATCGTGGGATTAGAGAAATCTATAAATAATGTTTTTATATACTCGTATTATGATTTTATTTATAAATAAAGAGGTTCATTTTCATTGAAAAATACATTAAAATGGAATCAATATAATCCGAGTGTGATCGATTGTGACTTTTTGCATGATCTTCGGAATTGGGTCTGGAGTGATATGTATAAAATTTGTGAGAAAAATATATATAGCTATCTACCAGCAGTGATATTTATAGTGACGTAACATCCTATTAAATGTATTCGAAAAAACTGAAGCTGTGTAAGCCATATTTCTCAATACGTTATCCTTAATAAACCATCAATATTTAACTTATTTTGCCTTCATTTGTAAACCTTTCAGCGAGTATGGATTAAAAACTAAGACAATGGATGGAAAATAACAAAAATATTACTAAATTCAGAAAGAAAAAACTGTCGAAAATTTTATAAACGGATTACGTACTAGCTAAAAATTTTATATATACGGAGTTAAATTTTAATAAACTTAAATAATTTTCACACAGCAAAATCTTTCTGATTAATGAAATAGTTATATTCACTTCTTTTATTTATACCCTAATAGGTACTAGTCAGTACTAATAACAGTCAGTGGTGGCCTAGTGGTTAAAAGGCCCGCCTCTTATGCATGAGGACGCGGGTTCGATCCTGGCAAGTACCAATGTGATTTTTCCGAGTCATATGTACTTTCTAAGAGTATTTAGACATCACTGATTAATGCATTCCCCAAGACGGTTGATGTCAGGCAGGCGGCCAGTCGTAAAAACAATTAGCCAAAACTATTCACAACATGTAAGGCAGACCCTGGCTAAAGCTGGGAAATTGCCAGGTAGAAGAAGACGCTAATACGTAACCTTAAATATTTAAGAATTTCTTCAGAGGTACTAGTATCTTTGTTTAACACAGTTCAGCATTTATTACACAGTTCTTTATACCCGACTTGTAATCAAATATAAGCCTCTTTTAACAACCATGATTGGAAATAAGACGCCAAAAATGAGTTGTAAGTGGAAATAATACCTTAATATCATGTTCACACCATGTTATCTAAGACTTTCAAGAGTATTCTAAATAATAAAACTAATATTTTCGGATAAACTGTGCGTTTTTATTATTTAAAAAAGTTTTTCCAGCGGACAATTTCATCTCGTCCATCCGTGATTATGATTGCTGCAAAGTGACCGAAACTTCGGGAGTATGTAGTTTAAAATAATATTTTAAAAACGCGTAGAACCTAAAAATATAAGTTTTTTTAAAATGTTAGAGCATCTTATACATGTAAAAAGAATTTATTTAAATAAATTGTAATAAACATTCATACATTATAATAATTACAATTACACATTTCATTTTCATAGCATTCATTACGTTGCGATTTCAAAATGTATTCTCGAAATATCGAATACGAGCACGTTTCAATTTATACTAAAAAATGTCCCAACCGCTAGGCATTTGAACAACCGAACTTTACTAAACCAATACGATTCGGATTTTCCAAACTATCCAAAAAATCGACTCTTAAAACACGCTCCGGCATACGATACTTACTTTAACAGTCTCCGTGACAAAAGTGGAAACAGGATAGTTACGGATGTTACAGTTAAAACGAATATTTGACAATCACAAACTGACTAGATTTTTCGTAAAAAAATATATGTTAGTCTAATAAAAGCATCCACTTACAGGCTTACAGTTAAATGGATTCTAATTTAACTTAATTTCTATCTATGTACGTGTCAAAAACAAACAGTATTTAAATCAATATTTTTTTAAATAATATTGAACAGAATACGTAACTATAAAATATAATTTATAAAGCAGTAATATAAAACATTTACCAATATTTCATTTCGACCGCGACATCTCCGATAACGTTGCGGCCATGAAAACCCCCGAATACTGTTGTCTACACATTCAGAACCATTAAGTACGTGGGTTCAATGCCGTGGTCAGACAGCCTCGGGTTTCAAAGCACTATCGGCGATAGCATATCACTTATAACTTAAAACACTACCATTACATAATAGTTAAAACTCTAGAGATAAATTTCAATAGAATACTATTTATATAGAGTACATTCTTATTTTAATATAAAGTAGTCTGGCTGGTTTTATATAAGAACTACTTAGTGAGTCTTAAGAATAAAAAAAGTGCTTCGAAGATTTCAGCTAAATGGCAACACAGCAGCCATCTTATTAACATAACAAAAACAAGGGAGTGGCAACACACAGTCTTAAATTCTGTTACCAACACATTCCTTATATGTTCATACTGTATATACTCGATGGCTGGTCGATAAAATCACGTTGGTTAAGGCTTTTCGTAGTGTAATATCAGTATATTTAAAGTGCTAAATATTTCCTATGTCTTTTATATATTAATAATGAAAAAATATCTTGTTAGCAATGGAATTGAAACCTGACATACTAAAATTGTACACTTAAAGAAAACATATAAATAAAATGTGTTGGTAAATAAGCAAAATAAGATTTCTTAGATAAAATATAAAACTGTATTTATATACTTGATTAATTGCAGTACATATATAATATTTAACATATTATTTAAAGGTGGCCAAAAAAAACACACTTTCTGTATCTTAACTAAATAACTTTGGTAAACTGAAAACTACATAAAAAGCAATATTTTAAGCAATATTTTAAACTCAACAAAAATTCACGTTACACAACATTCTTCAGCAATATATAATTTAGCAGAAATTATTTACAGCGCATTCCTTAAATTCCTAACATAATTTAGTCTATTCAAATTGTACGAAACTTATTATCGTATAAAGTTAACATATTTGTATGTGTTTTATTCCATGTATTATTGAAAGTATATTAGAAAGCTATAAAGAACTATGCTATAAGGAACTCTGCTTTTTCAACTAGTTCAAGTAGTAGATATTTAGTCGTAAATCCCTTTAAAATGTTTCAAGAGGTTATTACATTTAGATAAGGGTCTAAGATTCGACGTTGTGTGCACGGAATCTGTTACCAACCTTTTCTGTTATTGTGTTGGACTCTTTGGACATAAATATATTAAAAAATAGTTAAACCACGGTCTTAATAAAGAAGTAATTAAAAAATATTTCGTAAAATAAGAAAACTGAAAGGAAATAATGTGGTTTCTGTTTCTTTTGTGATTCAAATCATATTTACCAAAATTATCGTTATCATTTAATTTCATTCAACCCAAAAAGGTCCGCCGTAAAAATTTTATTTTACGACAAGGGTTTACATAATATATATTAATATTTACTCAGAACTTATCTCTAAGCCCGTGTCGAATAAGTTACCCCTTTTACTCGACTAGTTTGTCCCTTTATACGTCGTTATGCTTTCTTTCAAAGTTTTTGTACGACGAAAATAAAAATTAGGTTTATTTTTTTAAGAAATGAGTTGCTTTAAAAGGAATAAAATAAGAAAAGTAAGATAATTTAATATGAAATTAAGCTTGACAATAAATAAAATACACGTATATACAAATTCTCTCACAGTTATGGTAATTTAAAACAACAGGAGAATGTGGAATCAAAAAGGCGACTGCTAACGGGCACTTTTCCAGACCAGTTTGAGTGACATTTTAATGGAGTCTAAAAAATGTATTCAGACCCTCAACGGACGTACAGACACGGATAAAGTGATCTTTGAAGGAATAGAAAAACTATGGAGACATTATTTATAATAAAAAAAACATCACATACTAATAGATATACCTGAAAACATACGCTTTATTTGTCTATCTAGAGTTTTACAATACTTGTAATATTTCTAAATAGATATTAATTTAATTCAATTTATCCTTATTAACATTAATATATTGATATAAGTACATATAAATATAAAAATGGAAATAAATTATTTATATCCACTCTACAGTTGTCCATTTCATACAAAAACATAAGTTTACACAAACCGCTGATAAAGATAAACTTTAGTTTGAAGAGGGTCCAGCGACTGTTACACTACCTCGCCTTATAAATATTACAAAAATACCTATTGTTACATCACATTATTATGAATGTATATAAATAAAACCGTTCCTTGAATGATTCTTGTTAAAAGCATTTACGGACACTAATTTCTTTAAATTAGGATTTAGAGCTGAAATATTCTATTAATACGACAGTTGAAATAATATGTTAGTAGGAATTTGAAATAATATTGCGTTGACAAAGCCGTTATTTTTGAAAAAAATCCAAAATTATATATAGATACAAAAGAACATAATAAAAATTCAATTTATTTGAAATAACATGTAAAAAACATAATCCTGTAGAATGTATGTTATTTAATTTGTACTATAATGCTTGATTGTGAACTAAACTTAATATTAATATCTGATTTAATACATTTTGTCTATGATTTTTTACCTTCTAAGAATGATAATAATAAACTATCACTTACAATTAATATCCCTATTCATAAATATTCATATAATTTTCTAGTAAATAAATCCATTATAATTTTGTTATCAAATAGCAAAATAACGAATAGTATTTTAAATTTATCTTATATACTCAACTAGCGTCTTTCGGCTTCTACATTGTCTCTGGTTTCTAACATAAATTGTCTTTGGATAGCCTTCGTTGTAGTCGATGCTATAAAGGTTAGCCGCTTATCATTTTGAATGTGTTCTTTACGTACTGGAAGCATGTTTTGGCGCTATAGCGGCCATATCTGCAGTTAAGCGTACTCTATTGCTCGTTTTGCAAACGCTCTCCTAGACCGCTTCAAACGTATTTTATGTCAGAGCTAAACTATAGGATATTTATTGTATCACCTTATTATGAATTTATACTGTATATACATATTAATATGAGGGGTAATGTAACATCAACAACGTCATAAGTACCGTAAAGTTGTAGGTCGTTTTCATTAAATAGTTTAAATGTAGGAAAACAAGTTTCAATAGATGTCTCTGAAGTAATTTTGTAGAGAAGTTTCCAGGTAATCAGTGCCATCAAACACAAACTTAGCTTTTTGCTACCAACTTTATTTAATATCATATTAGTTGCAACTTAAATACAAGGTTAAAGTTGACGAACTAATATAAAGTTAGGAATTTTTCGATATAAAAACTTTCAAATTTCCTTTTATAAATATCGGCGTATCTAGAAAATATTAACATAGTTTGAAGTATATAAAAAACCTATTTAAGTTACATAAGAGAAATGATTTTCACATTTTTTTATAGGGACAGATAAATCGTGTGTTACATAGCAACTAAAATGGCGCCGCGCAATCCTCACTAACAAATCTAATTTACAGATCCATCGTCACGTTCAACTTTTGATCGACCGTTTTCAAGCACCATTTGGTTTCACCTTTTTTTTATCCAACGTTATTTCAGGTAATTTAATTAAGAGTACATTCGTTAGCGACCCCTTTTTTGCGGTTTGTGTATAGTCCATTCGATTCTTTGGTTGTTTAGAAGGCTTTTTTGTTTACGGCGAACCCAAATTGAAAATTCCGGTAGTGCTATCTATTTTGAAAGTTTCGCGAGGTCCTGCTTTTGGACTGAACTATTTTAAGACTAATTGATGTTTCTCGTACACTCTTTTGTTATTCAAAGACATACTTAAGCGGGATTAATTCATTTTATGGGCACTTTCAGAATCATAATGTGTTATTAAGATCTTTAAGAGATTATTCTATTTCTAGATTTGATTATTAATAAGTATTTTCTTTGAATCATATAAATCATAACCGCTTTGTAGTAAATTTCAGTCGTTCACAATAAATTCTAGCTTAAAATACCAGACAGCTAAAGTCTGCTTCAAATATCACATTTTATAGCTATAGTCGGAGCGAGACTGAAAACTATGATATTTTAGATTATTGTATCAAAGATTACACACGTTGTTTTAAAGTTATCTTTCCAAAAAAACAAATATCATGTTTTCAAATTATTCATCGTCATTTCTTCTCTTAAAACATATGAATAGATATAAAATTTCACAGTTTAAATGTCTGTGGATTTGGAATAATCATATTAAATGTATTTTACAGATTTTTCACTAAGAATATCATTTTTTCGTACTCATTAGTACAAAATCTATTTCTATAGGTATAATAATATATCTTCCTATATATATTATAGGTATATATATATTTAAAGCTACTAAATGTTTCATTGTGCAAACAATGCTAAGTAAGCTGTCAACAAACGAACAACGGTAATTGACGTGCGGCTGGGTGTAGTCTGCCGACGCATAGAATATTTATATATATAACAAAACCTTTATATAAAATATATAATAAAAGACAATAATAATGTTAAGAGTAGGTTTATAAGAAAATTCTGCTTATTTCTGTTTTCTTCCCTTCAGTTAACAGTGACAAAAAATAAAATTCTTTGGAAATGGGAATACTGAAATAAAAATATTATTAGACATACTTGAAAGTACTTTAAAATATTTGTATAAAGTACCAATTATATAGTTGTAAAGATAAATAGAAAAAGATTTAATTAAAAACTTATTTAAAGTGAGAAACATATCAAACTATTCAATATCTAGAATCATTGCCTTAATTTAAATATTATTGAAAGTTGAAGCATATTATTAGATATTGAAATACTTCTATACTATAAATAACTAAACTACATAAATCCTAAGGATATATTGGTCTAAGTTTATCCAAGTATATCGTATTATCCAGTAATGAAGTGCAAAGTGGCCGCTGTTAATATTGTGTACTGTATACGAGCGCGCCAAGATCAATACTACCGCATTCACTGTATTTATAAACCCACATTAAAATAGACGTTAAAAAGTTTCACGATACTATTGGGAGGGATTTTTTATTAATTTATAATTCAGAACTATTGGAAACTGATAATAACTTTGTAGTAATGTAAATGAAGTGATTTTTATCAAACTATAGCTGTGCTTATGAGGATTTTAATGTTGGTTTTGTATTAAAATGATATGGTTATGGGTAAAGTAGTAGAAATATGTGAATGATAAATGCTTGTTAAGGTTTTTAATATTATAATATTATCTTACTTGCTTAAGTCTATCAAATATTTGAATTATGGTGTGAGATATTGATGACTTTTAAAGCGATCCTAAATATACGTATGGTTCAAGATTTTAAGTTTGTGTAACTATGAGATAAAAAAATTAAGAATTTTTCAAACTATTGAAGGAATATTTTCAATGTTAACTTAATATTAACTTTGGCTATATTAATAAAAAGTTTAAGCAACTGAATATGTAAATACAGTTGATGAAATCAGCATTTTTCTACGTGTCGACATTATTTATGAAGAAATTTAATATGACAATACATTTTCTTTTTTCGTTATGTGCAGGCAACAGAGCAATATGAATCAGTTAATGGTCATTAAAATGATTATTTCAAGATCATTAAAATAACTTTATTTCCTACTATTAGAACAAATTGTATAAGCCAAACAGTTTGTGATGTCCTTAAAGTTAGTGTCATATTTTTGCCGGCTGATGGCGCTACTATTTAGGCTACTTTATTTGGCCGGCTAATAATTTGCCAATGTCACAAACAAAACACAAGATTAAAATATATCATTCTCTTCTATTTTGAAGTATGCCATAGCATTAATTATAAATAACTAGCTATCCGCCCGCAGTTTCGCCCGCGTGGAGTTCGGTTATATCGCGTTTCCAAGAGAACCTTTCAAAAGTCTGGGATAAAAACTGTCCTATGTTTTTTATCAAGGTCAACTCTATCTCTGTACCAAATTTCTTTGAAATCAGTTCAGTGATTTAGGCGGGAAAGCGTAACAGACAGACAGACAGTGTTACTTTGTCATTTATAATATTAGTAGGGATAAATATCAAATAAATATAATTCCTGGTTTATGTTCTTCTCAGTCCGTCACATACCATTTGGGCAATATAATCTTGGGGAGTTTGGGCAGATATTTTCTCAGATTGGCGGCTAAATAATGAATAATATCCGATGATTGGTTCCACGTTTCATCACCACGTGTAAAGTTTTTGTCATCACCACCGCCTTCATCATCTTTCAAACAGTCAATGGCGTCATTTTGCCCAAGCTGAGCCGCAGGAAGGTTGAGGGTAACTCTATATTATACGGTATGCAAATAACGTTGTTTGGTACAACTTAGGAACTTTTTACAATGTTTCTTATGAAGATAATCAGTGTTCATTACGTGAAATTAGGTTTAATAATAATAATTAAAATAATAATAATATTCTTTATTATAAAAACAGTAGAGAAAATGTACAATTTCGGCCGCCTTATCGTAAAAGAACTATCTCTACCAGACAACCAACAATCAAAAGTAAAATATACATATTAGGTATTTAGTTGGTGTAAGCATAAAAGGTTTCTTTTTTTACATCAACTGGATAGTGCTTGACTGTCATTCCACTCGTTGGAAGATAGAAATAAAGTCATAGATGATGAATGCACCTTCCCAGTATCAATCTATTCACTATTTTTTTGAAGACACATAAATTTTAACTCGAAGGAAATACAGATGCATACAAACTGTTCCAATTCAAAAACATAACAGTAATGGGAAATCTGCACTGAGATCTGAATTTGTCACGTCACCGATTAATCGGTTTAAATCAAATTGAAAGGCATTAAAATGTGTGATAACAGAATTTCTAGAAGAAGAAAAATACTTCTTTTATACAACGAAAGATCCACTTCTTCGATTTTGTTTGGTATTGAATTTATTTTATAGGAATACTGTGTACTGTTTATGGTATTAGTTCATAACTTGGTCCACAGCCAGGGTCGAGATTCGTAACGGCTAGATGACGCACTTTACGACCGCAGACGGGTTGCGATTGCTATCCCTCATAAATGTTACCCGATGTGCTATTTATAATTAGTTCCTATTGCTGCGGTGAGACCGAGTCCTTCGAACAGATACAGATTGTTTTCAAAGTATCATACATGTATCTTGTTTGTTATCTTCACTCACTCACTCATCAGATTTCCATTCGATAATTAGATCGCCAGAGCCCTGAATTATTTATTTAAAAGTTACATAAAAAAACGGCAATACGCTTTTTTACAGCCGGCCATAACTTTGCAGTAAAATTTTTTATCTTTATTTTATTCAATTAAAAGAAGCCGAACGTCGGGAAAAGGAAAAAAATTAAAAATTTAATATCACAAAAACGAAAGTCCTTCGGAATGAAAGTCGAGAGGCTATTATTCCTAGCGTACATTAGAATCGTTGGTATTGCTGGGGGCAATTTACGAGCGCGGTGTTATCTTCGATATTAAGGATTTCATTAAATCATGCGTAGACCGCAATAAAACAGTTTGATACCGCATTTAACTTGCTACCGACTCGGGTGACCAGCTTAATGACGTACGCTTTGACCCTCATATTTGGGTAACAGAATGAGGTCCAAGATGACATGAACAGCGGATTGTATGGCATTTATCATGTCATTACCAACATACGTTCATACAATTATCTATCTTAACTTAAATCATTGTCTCAATATATTTGAGTTGAACAAAACTTTAAATAACGATAAAAATTCGTTTCATCAGCTTTGAATACATTAAATATCAAGCCTTTAATTTTATATATGATTTAAAATTTCGTATTTGTATATTTGAATATATTTTCAATCTTTCGCTTAAACCACTTTTACAAATATGTCACAGTTTGCCAAGTAACAGTAGGTTGTAAGTTTATGGTACACCGGATCTTATTTAGGGGCAATAGAGATGAAATTTGCGATAAAAAAACAAATATTCACTGTCCATTACTGGCTTATGATATACATATCTTTTTCATTAACGTATACTTTGTTCAATGGACACGCTTCCATTATCATTGATAGCTAAGTGTGAGAAAATAGTACATATTAATATTAGAATTAGGTACTTCATTATACTGACTTCAAAGGTTTTTATTTCAAAAAATCCGTATTCAAAAAATCGTTTCCAAGACAGCAGAAGGATAACCAAAAATTATTTGATTTCACCTTAAATTAAGTACGTATTAATTAAACAACAAAATATTTTTACATTATATAACATAACGTAAAAGAATATTAAATCATGTGATTAATTTTTTTTTAGAGAATCATCTGAAGTTAATATTATTAGAGATTTAATTTTTTTGTTAAATATGTTATTTTTAGACTTCTGTTATCTTATATGTATAATCATTAATCAAGATCAATTAGTACAAATCCAGTATCTACAAATCTAAAATCTTTAATAACATAAAGAAAGGTATTTAATATTATTTTCCTATTTGTGAATGTTATAAAATAATATCGAAGAAACTGATTAAGATAATACTACCAAAATACGGTTTCAATACAACAAGCCTGAATAATTGTAGTATTTAAAATGCATAAACTCTTTGTTTTAAATTTCAGCCTTAAATTGAAAATGCTCAAATGGGCTCAAAATAAACAAAATTTGTCACGGTAATAAATAGATATCCATTCTTCACCGAAACCATCACACCACTAAGACTAAATAAGATTTACAATTTGTAACATTCAGTGACTTATCTTAAATTTCAGTCACCTTTTTATGCTATGAATTCATTCATACTAGAATCTTGTAATATAATGCCAATGTTCACACTTTTATTTGCTGGACGAATTATTTATTGCATTAAACATATTGTTTTCTTTTTAGCTGTCAAATCATATGGTAATTACATTAAGTATAGAGTTACGAGGAATGTGTTAAAAAGTAGGTATGAATGAAACCAATTTTTAGTCAAAGTAAATTTGGATGTATCGACGATGAGAGAAAGCGGACTTTCATTAAATGAAAGTCAACAAAGTTCAAAAGAACAAGGACCAAAGACCAAAACTAAAGATTATTGGACAATCGTAGAGTCTCTAGCAGAATCAGAAAGCTTGCTTGATGAATATTGGACACCAAAATCCATCAGTCAACCAAATAAGTTCTCCTGATGCTAATACATAGAAACTCGTATTATAAAGAATACATATATAGTTTGGATCGTAATAAAATGATAATGTTTTAGAAATTTTAAATTGAAAAATACATACAACAAGAAAAATCGACAGCGACTAAGGTTATACATTTGTATTCAGTGGAATTTATACTATTTCATTGATATAACAAAAGAATTAC
Source organism: Danaus chrysippus (assembly GCA_916720795.1). Taxonomy (NCBI): domain Eukaryota; kingdom Metazoa; phylum Arthropoda; class Insecta; order Lepidoptera; family Nymphalidae; genus Danaus; species Danaus chrysippus. The sequence continues at coordinate 2,512,297 of CAKASE010000077.1, read as the reverse complement.
TAAATATACCTGAACATCATATATACATAAAATCAAATTACTCATGAAATTTTAACAAATGACAGATCAGTACAGAAAAAGTGACACCGTCAATTAGTGCATATCAATGTCACACGAAATGAAATAATTTTTTTATAAAAGCTATAATTTATTTCATTCGACAAATTTCTTCGTGTTTCCTCCACACAGTACACAAGATTATAATTTGTTCAACAAATAAAAACGTTGACATTGGCAAAATATTCAATTTTAATAAAAATAAAGCCACAGTATAAAAATGCTATAATACTAAAAATTTCGCGAAAATCACCGTGGTAAAACTGTTGCGTAGATAAAATGTCATAAAAATAGGGCAATGCTGACTGGCCGTGTGAACCAGAAGATTCCTGATACCGCACAAGCAATATGATGACATTGCTGTTACATCGAGACAATCTTGTAGTCTTAGCTATAGAGCACATTTTTTATTATTTTTTTATTTTATTTTATTTTGTTTATACATATCTGAATATTTTCCTAGTTATCCTGCAACTTCTGACTGGGATGAACCGCAACCTGTATCCATAGCTTTAAGTGCTTACATATCATATTAATATAGAGACAACTGTCGGTTATAATTAAGATCTGATATTTACTTTGAATATATCATTTATTCTAGGTTTTTCAAAATATTCTGTAAGGTACTTTTAGAAAATCTCGAAGACTAAAACTATTTATAAATGCAATCGAAACTATACAAAGGATTCATATATACATAAGTTGCAATACATTACACGTCTTTTTTTAAAACTCTAAAATCAATGTAAACCTAAGTATGAATTGAAGACTTGATTTTTTAATTTAAAATACAATCTATTATCATTGAATTCCTTCATATTTTATATCCTTTATATTCAATGTTACGACACTTATGTTATCTACGTGTATGTTATGACACTTTCATTGATAGAAATTATAGATAATTTTAAATCATTACATCAATAAATTCAGCATTTCCAGGTTAGTCAATAGTAGTAGCATACAATTAAACGTGCTAAAGATCCTGTTTATTAAACATATATAAAAACAACTGCAAAAAGGGAAGGTCATTCTCACATCACATGAACTATACTATCAACACATAACAAAACTAAAATTTATCCTTTTTAGAATTAATCAAACCCTTCGATGTTCAGAAAATTCAAACCGAAAGGTACAGCCCCTGGGAGTGTTTATAATTATTACTCCGATCTCGTCTTGGCCTAAAGAGCCCAGAGGGATCGGGGCTACGGATTACACTGTATTAATTAATGTTAGGGTGTATTTTTGACGTTGTGTTTCATCAGAAGCCCTAAGGAGATCACTGAAATATGGATACGGATAGTCCCTTAGACGCCCTCTGGTGTGATGATAGCGTAAAATTATATATGCATAACATCATATAAATATCTTTCTGCGTTTAAAGAAATTGAGAAATCTAGACGAAGAAAAGAACATGTTGTGCCGACCCTACATAAAGTAGGACCAGGGCAGGAAAAAGAAGAAGAAAAATCAAGACGAAAATCTATCCAACTGACCATTTAAATAAAGTAGTAATACCTTTTACGACAGTAGTAATATGAAAAATCTATTTTTATATCAAATATTGACAGAGACGAAAACAAGACGTCTTTTTCAAATTAATACAATTAAAGTTTAGAGAAAGCAAATACGATGTGGACTTCAGAAAGCATGTGTTCAGAAATTAGTAGATTTTAATGAAAACAAAATCAAGACATTAATGAGAATCTCTATACAAGATATAGAAGAGCTCAGATCAATAGTAGATTAGACATTGGTTCAATATAAATTCCAATTACCACACGGCCGGTCGAAAACACTCTGATTAAATTCATACAAAAGACCTTTACCTAGTTAGATGTAAGACGACTATTTGATAGAAATAAAATATATATTTGCATATACTGATAGTATAGAAAAAAAATATCATTATAATTTACCATTATTACATCTAGTTATGTTATTACAAATCAATGCGTTTTTTTGGTTAAATAATATATTACAAATGTATATATTTCTACGTCATTAAACTTAAATAATTAAAAAGGTTATTACACATAAAAATTTGGCACATTCTTTGAATATGGTATTTATGGCCACAATCTAATCTACGGCAGAACCTCAGTCGCGCCACTCAATGCAAAGGTATTTTCCAATTACTCTCGAATCCTTCTATATTCCCCTAGTTGAGAATTTTATTAAATCCATCCTTATCTAACCCTCCGTGAATTTCGGATGTAAAAACGAGAGGGAAGCTCAAGGTTTCGAGTCATCTCACGGGTTAATTTTCATTTGCCCAAGGCTAAGTTCCGACCACCTTTCATACGTAAATTGAAAAGATGATCAGACATTCCTTACTATTTTATGTCCCTGTTTTAATAAAATCTATTAAGACTTTATATATTTACAAACAACATTTCTGAACTAATATTTTTAATTTGTATTCTATTTGATAATCGTCAGTGATAAAATTGTATCAAGATAACAATGAGAGTAAAAAAAATAGATACAAGTTTAGGCCTACAGACAATTACCTGGAATTAACAATGTCCTAAAACGTATCGTTTATAAATTAATCTTATATATAAAAATAAAACAAATTTTAATTACACAATAATTTAATTCAGTTCTTCCAAACTACAATGTACAGTACCACAATATATAATACAAATAGATAAATTAGATAAATTTTACTTCTAGCGTTAATGCATGATCTGTAGTTAGTAAAGGTGGCAGAAAAACATGAAAACAGCACTTATTAAAGAATGATTTAGACTCGTGAGAAAATATCTATTATCTATGTAGAAGAGGCTTGAAAACTGTCGGTTTATTAGTTTTTTGAGCAGTTTAATCAAATAAGTCAGCTATAAACCCACATTATCATCCTATACTATAAATAAATAGAATGCTCAGGATTAAGAATACGTACAAATTCCTGATCGAACATTGTCAGTGCGCTAATATGTTTATGTTATTGTTGGAAAAGCGATATTGAATTCCCTAACAGATTTACAGAAATGTCTATGAACTAGCCTTTGCCTTGATTTCGTTTTATGGGTTTAATACTAAATGATATTTAGTCATTATTACAAAAAAATTCTGTCCTTTTCAGACTTACTTCAGCCTATGGGTCATATTTTAAGTGTATCTGAATCAAAAAAGAAAATATTTCATGTGTGAACTATTAACTATATATTGAATTGAGTCGTGGTGGCTTAGCGGTTAATTCCTGCCTCTCGTGCATGTGGGCACGGGTTCGAAATTCGGTAAGTACCGATGTGATTTTTCCAAGTCATATGTACTTTCAAAGAGTATTTAAACACCACTGAGAGACGGTGAAAGAAAACATCGTTAGGAAACCTGGACTTATAATTTCAAATTATAAGTTTGAATTCGCGACCCCGTCTTGAGCAAGCGTGTTGATTAATGCTCTAATCTTCTCCATGTGAGAAGATGGCTTTGCTGGACAGTGGGCTCTGAGAGGACGAGTATGAACTATTAACTTAAACAACGCAAGATTAACGTTTATTTTTATATTCAATGTAAAAAACGATGACTCCATAACATCATCGTGGAGAACAAAAAGAAAAATTATACAAAATAAAATTAATTAACATCCGTGAAAATGCTTAAATACCTCTGTTTTCTCGAATAAATCCAACTGACGTTTTAATTCGTATAACGGCATCGTTAAAAATAATCTTCCCCCCCGGAAACGGTTTCTAAGACAGGCTTAATTGAAACGGCGAGGAGGTAATGATATTAAAGTTTATTGATGGTCAACTACGTGCCCGGCTGGCACAGTTAACCCGCTCTTTATGGGTACAGAATCTTCAGATGTTTGTGGGGCAGTTGCTGAGATTTACAGAATCCATGCTCTTCTTCCTACCTCCAGAACTATTAAGAAAAGGATTCAATCTAAAAAGGATTCAGTGTATGTCAACGTAAAGTCAACTTTTAAACGAGACTTATAAGGAGTAGGATATGTACTTATTAGTTATTCTTTGTTAAATTATATTATTATATCTTAGAATATTTGCATTTATGTATTTTTATAACAATAGGTCTTCTTCTTCCTGGCAATTTTCCTAGTTTTAGCCAGGGTCTGTCTTACATGTTGTAAATAGTTTTGACTAAATTTTTTTTTACGACCGGCCGCCTGCCTGACATCAACCCTCTTTTGGGAATCAACATTAATCAGTGATGTCTAAATAGTCTTAGAAAGTACATATGACTCGGAAAAATCACATTGGTACTTGCCCGGGCCAGGATCGAACCCGCGGCCTCGGCTACGAAAGGCGGGCCCTTTAACCACTAGGCCACCACTTTATAACAATAGGTATGTCATAGTAACCAAAAAAATTATAATATGATACGCAAAGATTGTTACTTAAAATGAACATATTTGTAGATTCTCTCGTCATAATATTCAGAATATTTCATAACTCCGAACTGGTTCGTTAAATATATGGTAGCTTTATTTTACCATATTATCTCATTGTTCATACTTCATAAATACCGCAATTAATTTAAAATTCACACTAGAATTTTACATATATTTGTAAGAATTCTTCTTCATCGTCTTTAAATATAAAAAAAGTATTTGTAAATTGTGTTATTATGGTAAGTCGAATGTATAAGTGCTAATAAGCATGTCCAAATTCATCTCAGCGGTTCGGTTAACATAAATATATTTTAATTTAATTAACTTTATTGCAATAATGATTAATATTATAGTAATATAGATGAAAATTGAAATTAATGAATAATTAGAAGCCGTCTTGTACGACAAGTATGAGTAAACTCAAAGATTGGAGGGAAAAAGGTACACCGTACAATGATGGCGAGTGGTAGCAGTGTTGACAAATATATTGCGATCACATTTACAGAGACGTAAACATGATTAAAATATTTACTAGTTGAAACTAATATTTTGCGGATATACTACGTGACTTTATTTTTGATAAAAACTTCAGTGAGATCTCACATCTCGTCTGCCAGTGATCACGATTGCTGTAAAACAGCCGAAACGTCAGTATGTAGTTTTTATTAAAAATAAAGTCGCGTAGTATATCCATAAAATATTAGTTTCATTTAAATGACAGTTCTCATTATTTACTATTTTTCCTAAAAAGTGCCCCTTTACTTTCTCCCTGTGTTTAAGAAAAAAGACAATTTGATTCTACTTAGTTAAATTTTACTTAAGTAAATTAGTAGTAGTTAAGTAATTATGTACTTAAGTAATTTTGTATTTTTTTTTTCTAAATTTTTTTTATACATATACAGGGTGACTGGTGAATTACTATCAATATTTAAGGAGAATACTCGGTACATGATTCTCATTCGAATTATGTAAAATAAATAGGTACTTAATTTTTGACCAAATTTCCGTATAAATAAATAAAGCGTGGACACGTTCCAAGTGTTCCAAGTGTGGACGCGTGCGGCGGCGTGCTGATACAACACCACGCCGCCTCACGCGTATGTGTGAGTGTGTGTGTATACCTAATCTGTAGGGTGTTCACACGATACGTAATTAATTACATAACTTCTGGTTAACTTTACTTAGAAGTTTATTAATATTTATGTTATATTAATTTTTATTTTGTCATATATGATCGTCAAATATCACGTCCTCAAGTAGCGATAGTAATTCACCAGTCACCCTGTATATTTTGAAACAAGCAGATAATAATAACAAACGACAATTAAAATACATAAACTTTCTTTTATGTTAGACCAATTATAATTACTATTAATTATTCTATTCATCAACTATGTTTATTTACGTATACCATATATTAATGAACAGCACTAAAACACGTTAAATTCTTGATCTAACTCAGTTATCTTTATGAGGTAGATTAATTTAAACTAAACCAACATTAAAATATCATCAACGTTTAACTGTCTTGTGTCTTATACGGACAGTTGGCAAACAATAAACCGTTGAGTAACCAACACGTATTAAATACAAATCGTTTAACAATTAAAATCATTACAAAATGTATTTAAAACAGTTTATCCTGCTCTACCTTTATCGACCTTTACTAGACAAGTAAATACATATATGATTTCGTACTATACTAGATGGAAAGGCAAACTTTAGATTTTATTTACGAAATTATTTGTACACTCGTAAAAGTCATTACATTGCTGCAGGCGACGTATAATATAGTTGATAAAGCAAGGAGGCTGCTTCAACAAAAAGGTTTCGTGTGATCTCTTGCTAATTTTACCGCACCTTGAAAGACGAGGAAATCGTTTGGGCGTTAACTAAACGGTCAAGTCACTGAGGGGACTCTTAAGATTTCAGGATTTTGTTCCCCCTCTATTCCAAATGACGGAAATTTGATCGCAAAATAAACTATTTCAAAACAATCAAAAGTTCTTTTAATCTATCACATCCCTACTAATATTATAAATGCGAAAGTATCTCTGTCTGTCTGTCTGTCTGTCTGTTACGCTTTCACGCCTAAACCACTGAACTGATTTTAATAAAATTTGGTACAGAGATGGAGTTGACCTTGAGAAGGAATATAGGATAATTTTTATCTCAAACTTTTGAAAGGTTCTCTTGGAAACGCTATATAACCGAACTCCACGCGGGCGAAGCTGCGGGCGGAAAGCTAGTACTAAACAAAGCTTTATATTAATTTATTATCATAATTTTATTACTTAATGCATATTTTTTTATAACATATTCAAAATATTCTTACACTAACCATCGTTACCAACCTAATCAAACTAGAGGACATATTACGCAAACAGTAAAACACAAATCGCATTAGAAGGGGTTGAGGGAGTGAACGCTTTAACCTACTACCACTGAATACTACGGAGTACAAGTTGAAGCGATGATATACATATGTATTTCAAAGATAATCTAGATTTAAAGACAAAGTAGTATAATTCGTATGACTTTCAATAAATACTGAAAGATTTTAGTGTATCAGATTGTAAAGAAATAAGTAGTGTCACGTCACTTTTGTGCCTAATAACTACTCGATTAATTAGAAAGTATATTCCTACATAAGAACAAAATATCTCATAGCTGACGTAGTTATGCATTACCAAAAAACACACATAATATAAATGTACAATTTTGTAAAAGAAAAAAAATGTTATTACTTAACAATAACACGTATCTTAGTTCTTTTATTTTAAACTTAAATTCCTATATATCCTATTCAAGTGTATTAAAATACGTTTTACAACCAAAGTGAATTTCTTAGAATGTGTTTTTATTTAATATAGGTATATCTTAAATGAATCCGCTGTAACTCAGTTCTTTGAGGCACTGGCCCAGTGGTCTCGTAAACATTTTACGAGAAGTAGCCGGCGGCGAAGATTACAATCATGCATTTATTTTATAATGTCATTATTCTTCCATCGCCCTGAGCTCTTGTGTCATTCTAAAACGAGGTAATGCCCGTTTTAGCACTAAACAAGTGTATAAAGACAGCAAGAAAAAAACTTTTACACACAACAATATCATTGCAACTTCACAGTAAAATTTACTTATGATACTTTTAACCTCGGTTAAAAACGGTTTCCGTCTGGGAATCCAAAGCAACATTTTATTGCAATAAATTTACACCGATCTTAATTTTCCATCGCACACCACGACTGTAAAGCTATAATGAAATATACTATAGTTTTCACTTCACGTGAAACAACCAATATTATTTCACCCAAAACATTTGTAACAACAAAATTAAAATAAATTCTTTTCAGTACAAAATTTACTAACAAAAAGAATATAATATATCATACACGTAATAACAAATTAGGAATAATAAAGATTCTATAAAACCATATTTATAATTTAGGTATAATGAAACATATTAATGACAAAAATAAACGTCACACTTGTCATTTGAGTCTTGAACCACAGACTAATAGCTCCCAGTGATATTTGATACGGTACTCAGATGCCAGCTATAAACTTTAACAGCCCAATGTCTCAAATTATACGACTTGTGAGCTATGTTTTAACATTACTTTAAAATGGCCGTATTTTCTCTTTTAGTTTATACCATACAACTATATGGTTTAGTTTTGTTTGATAGAATTTAATCAGTTGTGAGTAAATTCATATGAAAAAATAATAATTAGCTCTGTAATATCTTATTTTAAATAATAATAGCACGTAACGAAATTGAGATCATCAAAAATCGAGTTAAAAACAATAACTTTGACCTATAACCTCGAAAGTTCCGAAACTTGGCCATATCGATGAATAGAATAAATTGATTAAATATTATACTGGTACGACTGAGACATTTAAACATAGATTTAAAATGGCTTGGACATTTTCGAAATGATTTGATAATCTCACTCCATTGGACTTCTATGAACATTAACTGACGTTGAAATTAAAAAAACACGGCCTCGAATCGGTCAATCCCTAGCAAAGCAACAATACCAAAGATTGACATAAACAAGAAAGTTAGCTCTTAACATCGTTTTCATTGAGTTTGTCAAACAAAAGAAATAAATGTTGAACATGACTTAAAATACGTAATAAATCATTTTTATTGTTTTTATTAAATACAAAAATAACAATAAGAGATACTAATAGCGATTACTTCACGAGATAAATTTGAAATTGTTTTCGTTTCTGACATCATTACACGATATATGGATCTATATATTTGCCCATTATTGTATCATTTCAATAACTTAAAACCGAAGGAAGCTGTTATTAAATAAATAAGAATTCAATATTCAATATACACGTCTTTTCCACCTCATGTTTCCCATAAATAAACGTAATATATCCTATTATTAAATATTTCGGACACAATATAATCATTTATTACAAGACTAGTTTTTGCCCGCGACTTCGTCCGCGTTAATTTCGTCATTAGTAATATAGGTATAGCTGAACGGGCAAACTCTATTCCGTCTTCAATAACCCGGTATTGGTATTTATTAAATTTACTACTTCAATCGAACAGAATGATTGACATATTAGTTAGTTGTCAAGTCTAATGTCAAAAAATCGTTTGTATGGGAAATAGAAAAGGGCTGTTTTTAGGGGTTTTCCGGTAATTTTTCCAATTTTTCTCACCTTTCAAACCTTTCCTGGAATTCCAGGAGTATTTCAAGACTAAAATTAGCCAAATCGGTTCAGCCGTTCTCGAGTTTTAGCGAGACTAAGGAACAGCAATCCATTTTTATATATATAGAAGATACGTTAATTATTCCCATATAAACAGAATTAAGATCTTACGACAGTATTAACTATAACGTGACTAAGGAAAGTAACTTAAATATACAGTACAAATTTGTACACTTAATTACATAGAGATTGACGTAGGAATCGATAAAAAATAACGATTGTCTATTCCTATTCTCGTAAAAGTCGGAAATATATGCCTGTGCAAAAAAAGAAATACAATTAGTATACAACTATAAAGGAATATATTAATATAGATGTACAAGCTAAAGTCTAAACCTAAGCCCTAAACCCTAGCTGAACCTAGTCACGTAATTTCATTGATCTTGTCTACAATTCACAAGGGATATTCAGTCACCTACGTGGTCTGGAAGGTAATGTTCATTGCTTTGTCATGTCATGAACTGCTTAATATGATGAAAAATTATTAACACAATTTATCTAAATAATAGTTAATAAGATTACGACGATAAAATTTATAAACAATTTAAATTTAAGCATCTGTAAATTGTACAAAAAAAAACAGATAATTAAACTGTCATAAAGAATGACATACGTATTGAAAACTGTCAAATAATTTTCAATCTTTAAATCGTTAGGCGATTTAAAAACCGTAATGCATGTATCGTTAAATCATAAGTCGAGAAAAACAGGAAATAGCGAATCATTCAGGGTGGCCGGAAGTGGCGTGGAAACGCCGCGAGACCGAACTACAGATTCAATTATAATTCTCATTGCTCACAGACCGTCACAAAAGAGAAGCTTAACATTTTCTACAATTAATTCTGCTAAGATTTTTAAGCATCCAAATATTATGTCATATTATATTAAATTATTATGTAAAATTTTTCAACTTCAAGATTTGAATGTATAAACCCTTAAAAAGATTACACTATAAATATATAATATGTAACTTATAGTCACTTTTAAGATGGTGTAACATAACAGAAATTCAAATATATAGTGGAAGCCTCTAACATGATATACATAATATAGTCATACAACGAACGAGGAAATGAAAGGCCATAAACAAAAATTAAATTAATTAATAAAGCCAATAAATAAATGGTACTTCGAATTTCAATAAATATAAAAAATAGCGGACAAAACATACTGTCTAACTCGTGGCTTCTATTTTTATTGACATGGATAAATTTAAAAAAAATAAGAAGAAAACGAAAATACTATTTTTTTATATTAAATATAGCATCGGAAACATATATCTACCTCTTTGATGTTAAGTGATTTTTAATATCTTAAATGTGTACTAAAATATTTATATTTGTTTTTATTAATCTATGGTAAAAACAAATGACCGTCAAAAGTTTGACGATAAATTGCTTTGAAGGGAAGTCGTGGCTGAGTAATGAGAAGGGAGTTTTTGTTTAAGAAAAATTCGGATGACTGAGATGCTTCGGTATTCGTTTGACTGGTTTTTAACTAAAATTTAATATATAATGATAGTTTTCATAGTATACCTACATGTAAGTTTACTATAAAAATCATTACTTTTGTTTACTCGCTTACAAACTACTACTAAGAAATTTAAATAAAAATAGTTATTTAACCTTATACTTTAAAAATAGGTCTATATAATTAAAAATAATAAATTTGCAAGTATGTTTTAACACGCTTAACAAAGTTATTTGCATTCAATAGTTTTTATGTCAGGTACATAAAATTTAATCGTTAAACATATTAAGAATTTAAAACTGAAGGTCCAAATATATTGAAAAACATTAATTAATGTAGTAATAATTTTTTTTCTAGTTACTTGCTTCATATTCTTTAATATTATCCGTACCAAACAGGCTAAGTAACATGGTCATAACACAAATGACAAAAGATTAGTACATTAGTTATTCGTGAATGCGATGGTTCTGATGCTGAAGATCACAACACCAACTTTTGTAACCAAAATTAGTATATTTATAAGAGCCAAAGAAAAAAATAGCATTTCAAATAATCAAAATAAAATAAAATAAATGTTTATAATTACTTAAAAATTTTATCTGTAGTTCTTTTTAGTCTATGCTTACTTAAAACATTTGACATATATGTGATTGAATACTTGAGTTGTTGTCATTTTTATTTACTCTTGCGAATATCAGAACCATTACTAATATAATTAAATATTTGCTATAAAATTAATTTAATACAAATTCTTAGCCATGAGTTGTTTCGACAATATGAGTATGCCGAGCTGTGTTTGGTTCGAAAGTGGAGAAAAACGTAACATTCTTGCGTCAATATTCGCTGGTTTACTGGTTTGTACATTGATGAATCACTTGTCTTTCCCAATCTTATTACCCTCAAAATATCCTTTGTGCATAAAACATACCCTAAAAGAAACATTCATTGTATAGAATCAATATAAAAAGATGGCTACTTTGTTACGACTTTACTGAAACTATTATTAGTTTCCTACTTATTTTCATTACATACTAAATCAATAATTCTTTATATATTCTCTTTGTTGATAAAGATCAGTACTAAGTAAATATAATGAAAGATGTAGTAGGAGACTAACCTTTTTGTTTTCTCATGTACCCATCGCAAAAAAAAATTACACAATTTTCTAATGCTATTAATTTAAATTCACATTATATAATGATCTTCTTACAATAATATAATAGTAGAAAGAAATTTTTTACCAAAATATATATTCTTGGTTAACAATGCAATGAAAAAGTTATAGAAAGTGCTAGAATCTAGTATGAATAATGGCATTTTGTTATTTCCAGTTCTTCACTGGTTGGTGGTTTATTATTGATGCTGCCTCAGTGTACAAAGGTGAACTCCCTGGTGCAGCTCATGTTTGCGGAGTTATGGCGACGCTTTCACTTCTCATGGTGAACTCGGTGTCTAATGCACAGGTATAGCTACTAGGTTTCTTTTCAAATTTGGTTAGGTAGAGAGAGGAGCTTGGGCGATGGAGGTGAGCGTTTAACACATTAGATAGGGACCCCATAAACCTACACCCAGGTTGCAAGTCCCAGACACTGTTGAAGCTCCTCTCCCTGCAATGACGGACCTTACAACCGCACAGTGAATACATTTAATGCTGAGAGGTTTCATCTCTAGAAATCTTAAGTAGATTATTTTTATCTCACTACTTAAATAGTAAAATCCATTTTCTAAGTTAATTTACTCAATTAGAGTGTTTATTTATATATTATAATTTAACTTGTTGGTGACTGTGACTTTGTCTAAGAATTCAGAGAGAAGTGTATAAAGAATATATATAGGGAATAACCAGCAACAACTTCTATGATCTGTGTTACATGACTTCACATATGACATCTTTAAAAAACATGGGATTTCTGGGATAAACTATATTCTTTATCATATGCTGATGTCCCAGTTATATTACTTTAAAGTTAATTAAGATCTGTGAGTTCCTTTTTATATGAAAAAACAACAAACATCAATTCTATATGTATGAAAGAAAAAACAACAAAACAAGATCTTTAAAATCTTGAGCGTTTATATTTTTTTGAAGTAATTACTACAAAAGTACTATATTTATAAAATTATAAATGGTTTATAATTTTGTTTTTTCTGACTGGTTTGTAATATTATAAGAAGCCTTCAATATCCAATTTCAGAGTATGTAGATAGTAATATTCAAATTGAGCCATAAACTTGGACCATTTAAAATTTATGTGATAAAAAATTATTAAATGTTAATCTGTTCATTTTCATTCAAATATGACAAAGAAATTGGTGACAATGTTCCCAAAGCGGCTATATATTTTACTACATTATAATATATTCTATTTCAAACAGTTTAATTTTTATTTAACATTTAATTTCCCAGGTCCGTGGTGAAACGTACACCGGTGGGTGTATGGGTCCCCGTGGAGCGAGGTTGTGGTTGTTCCTTGGCTTTGTGGTCGGTTTTGCTTCATTGATAGCTGCCTGTTGGATACTGTTTGCTAACTATGTTAATGCTGGTTCGTATATTTTGACTATTATATGAGCTTTTAACTAGGGAATGCAATCTCGAGGCGAGATCACAAATTCGAGAGCTCGCGAGACTAGAAATGTCAATCTCGCGACATCTCGAGAATTTCGAGATCTCGGCTGAAATTTTAAAAAATATTGTTTTTCTTAAGTAAGTAAAACGATTAAAAGTTTTAACTCGATGTATCATTATGTTGAACTTCCATAATGTATAGAGAACCATAGACAAGTATGAATTTTTTTATCGTGCAAGAGCTAATCTTCAATCATGATAAATATGGTATCATGGTTTTGTTATGGAGAACCATAGACATATGTTAATGATGGTTAGTATATTTGATATGAGCAAATGTTTTGGAATATCCATAATGTATAGAGAACCATAGACAAGAATGTTTTTTGTGTCTTGCAAGAGCAAACATTCACTCATAATAGATATGGTCTCATTGTTTTGTTATTGAGAACCATAGACAAATATGAAATTTTTTTTCGCAGAAAATATATTATTAATCTTTGTTAAAGAGAACCATTGACAATTTTATTTTTGTTAAACAAAATATTGATTATTAATGTAATATCTATATTTACAGGTAGCAACAAACACACATGGCCCGGTGTTAGTCTGTTTATGCAAAATGCATTCATATTTGCTGGATCTTTAGTATTTAAATTTGGTCGCACCGAAGATGTCTGGGGTTGATTATTTATTTGTTTTTAAGATCAGAATTGCTTAAATAATTCATTAATAATGTAACTATAAACATTTTGTATGAGATATTTATAATAATTATATGTTATAGAGTATTATAACATAATTTCTCACATAATATAATTACCTTCTTATAAATCTATGATTATTTTTGCCCTTTTAATCATAAAGTAATTTGTAGACTATATATATATAAATTGTTTCCATTCTTTTCATTAAATAAAACCATTTTCATTTATTTATTTGTTATATTTACATATAAGATACAGTACATCTAAAACTATTGTGTGATTTCATTAAATAAAATGCAAATTCATATGTTTTAGACATCACGATTTCTAAAACAGCAAAATAAATATAATTGGATTAATAAATAACTATTGCTTTGGTATAAATTTATACTAGAAAGTAATAATAATAAAAAAATTATTGAGCACGAGTATTTCATTTGAACCTTATTAGCAGTAAGTACTGAATAAAATTACTTAAGGTGATTTTTAGTAGTTATTTGGGGGATTATCTCCCGCTACGCAAGTTCTGCCGCCTTGTCCGTCGGGCAAACAAAGTTTGTAGGGATCGCAATTCCCATTCCTGACTTGACATACGTTATTTAATGCTGGGCATTGGTCCGGGGCAACAGAAACACCATATAACCTCCTTGAAGCAGTGGCTATCGGAACGTGGCCTCTCAGTTGTGTTAAATTGTCTATGGACTCGATTTTTAATCTGTGACATAAAATATAGATTATATTATAATAAAATATCAACGCGATCGATTTCCTTGCCATCAAATATATGTTTTTCAATGATTAGCACATATTATGACTACTTAAACTGTACGAAAGTGTTATATTAGGTACTTATACAACATTACAATTCTGTATATCGTACTAATATTATAATTGCGAAAGTTTGTGAGTGTGTGTCTGTATGTTTGTTACTTCTTCACGCTCAAACGGCTAATCCGTTTTTGATAAAATTTTGTATACAGGAAGCTGACGTCCAGGAATGACACATAGGCTACTTTACATCCCGAAAATCCGCAACTAACACCGCGGGGCGCAGCTAGTAAATCTCTAAAGATAGATTTATATATAAAATGCCTGGAAACCTGAAAGTATACTTACGTTTTCCAATCGGTCCAGTAGTAAGTGTCTCCACTGATGGCCAAACCAAATGGATATGAGCAGTTCACGGCTATGGTCTCCTTTTCCAAAGTATCTATACCTACGCACTTAATGCTGGCGAACCCAGCGTCGGAGTAACACAGTCTATCTCTGGACCAATCTATGGCCAATGAGTTTGGTAGTTTTACATCTGATTGGTCCAAAAAGATACCCCTCTGAGAACCATCCATGCTCGCCCACTCTATCTTTGGGCCACCGCGATTCCAGTCGCTCCAAAATATTTTACTGAAAATTCAATGATTTTAATGAAAAAATATAATGCTACTTTTAATACAGTCCGATTTAAAATGTTCAAAACCAAATAAAATTTTATTTACCCTTTCCCTGGATGAACGGCTATACCTCTCGGGTTATGTATACCTTCTCTTTGGAACAAGACTTTCCTTATTTTAGT
Source organism: Danaus chrysippus (assembly GCA_916720795.1). Lineage (NCBI taxonomy): Eukaryota > Metazoa > Arthropoda > Insecta > Lepidoptera > Nymphalidae > Danaus > Danaus chrysippus. The sequence continues at coordinate 2,496,818 of CAKASE010000077.1, read as the reverse complement.
GTCAATGTTGGCTACCTCAATAGTCAACTTCTTCGAGTCCGTCCAAAACACGTTTCTAGCTGACCAGTCCACTGACAAACCTTCTGGCGATTGGACATCTATAATGCATAGTAAGAAGTAAAAAAAAAGTTCTGCTTAATTCCTAACGTAATTTAAAGAAATATATATTGATTTATGTACCATTAGATAGGAATGACTCGAATCCAGAACCATCATAGGACGCTCGTTTGATTGTAGCACCGCTGACGTCTCCCCAATAAATTTTTCCAGTCAAACAGTCTACGTCTATTCCAACAGCTATCTGAATTGCACCGCTATTTATTGGAGCTGCAAACTCTCTAGGTGTCACTCTGAATGGAACACGATAAACAGAAGCTCCATCGCTGGCGACTAAGAAGTTTCCAGCCTGACGTGGATTGAGCTGGCAATGAGTTCCATTGCCGTTATAACCAGTATTACACTCGCACTCATACCCATCGCTCGTCTTTAAACACGAAGCGTGATCATCACATAAATATATATTATATTTGCAATTCATTTCTGGAGTACAGGAATAACCGTCGCCAGTAAAACCCTCGCGACAGATACACTGATAAGAAATTTCTGTTGGTGTACAAATGGCATTCGGGTCGCAATCGTTGGCTACATCACATGTTTTTCCTTTGGGAACACATTTAGAAATACCATCACCTTCATACCCGTCATCACAGTAACAATAACTAATATCGATTGCGGCATCGTATAAACACGAAGCGTGTTCTGAACATACAGCGCCATTACAGAGCTGTCCATCTTTAATACACGCATCGCTCTCATCTTTGATATATCCTTCTATGCACTGACAAACATATTCATTGGTGCTCGCATCAGGTCTACATTCAGCGTTGTATTCACAGTCTGAATTGTTTGTGCAGCTAAAGTTCGGACGGCATATATAACCATCCCCGTGATAACCAGCATCGCATACACATATGAGCTGGCCGCCCACTGTATCAATACAATGTGCCGCAGGACCACAGGAACAACTGGGACCTGTTCTTTCAATACACTCATACGCGTCACCTTCATAGCCTTCCGGACAAACGCAATGTCCTAAACCAGAATCATCTGAAGAGTAGTAGTAGCTAAACGCGCATACCGCATTCGGTGGACAATCAGCATCCGCAGAGCACCTCACTAAAAACCACATTATAATAAGTATTATGATGAAATAAATTTAAATTAAATATATTAAATTCAGTTTTAAACTTACTAGAATTTGAGTTGTATTTGTTATCATCCAAATCATTGTCCTGGTCATTGTTATCAAGACGACACAGGTCGTTATTTCTATCGTCTTTGAAACTTGAATATCCTGGAGGACAAATGCATTCGTAAAGATCACAATTAGGTAAAACATAGGTTTCATTGTATTCACTTTCAGGTATTAATGTGGTAGTCGACTGTGTAGAAGCAACAGACACTGATGTAGTCTCTGGCTCGTATGGTTCAGTTGTCATTTCTTCCACACAAGATTGCCCGTCACCGATAAAACCGGGATTGCAATAACATCTTTCGGTATTACTCTCATCTGAACGTCGACATTGAGCATTTGGAGAGCAGTTAATGCACTCATTATAGTATGCAGTCCAACATCTTTCCCCGTTTCCAGTAAATCCTGGATTACACACACAGACTGGGCCTTCAACAGGATTTTCTGTGCACTGAGCATGCTGGTCACAGACTTTGTTGCTACAATTAGAAATGCGTCTACAGCTTTGTCCATCCCCTTCGTAGCCCTGTCGGCATATACATTGATAGTCGCCGTCGTGATTATAACAGTCAGCGTTACTGTCACAGTTGTGTGTTCCGGCTTCACATTCATTAATATCAATACAATTTTCATTATTATGCATAAAACCAGATTGACATACGCATACAAAGGAATCACCCTGTACAACACATGTACTATGGGGACCACAAGAATTTCTGCCCTCCGCACAAGGATCTTCAATATTTGACTGAATTTTATTCGTTGTTCCATAACGGACAATATTTCCTCTTGTTTCGTATCCTAAATAATTTTTTATAACTTTTAACGTAAGCGGCTTATTTCCGTCTTCAGATGGTGGAGCAAACTTGCATGGACTATATATAAACGTCTGCGAGACTCTCTGTTCATATTTCTGTCCTGTTATTTTGTTCATGAATATCCGTGTAGATTCACTTTGAATGAGACCTGGTTCGACAATAGTGTATTGCTCATCGTATTCAGAAACTTCTAGTCTGGATCCTGTAGGTACATTAGGGATTTTACCGCGTACATCAGTGTCTAAAGTTATTTGGTCAAACACGTCATGTCCAACGTATTCTTGATAAATTGTCACCCTGTCACCCGTTTCAGGGAAGTAAATATGTGCGGTGTGATTGAAAAGACCACCAGTCAATTGATAACCATTTTGGGCTTCGCCTAAAGGCTTGGCAAAAAGCCAACCCACGACACTTCCCAGTACACTAAGAAGTTGCAAACTGCTACCTAAAGACGGCGGTGTCTGAGATAAAGCTGTGTATGATCTGCCATCAGCTAAAACCACATAAGCTTGAATATCAACATCATTTAAATTTTGATTGTTAATAACACCATTCATTTTTCCATGTACACGTAGCGGCACATCATCTTTGATGCACGATTTTCCATTTCCATAAAAACCTTCATTACATTGACAACAAATACCGGCTTGATAATCAACACATCTCGCTTGCAAGTGGCATACACTTGGACCACTTTGGGCACAAGTTTTAGATTCTTCTTCAACTTCAGCCTCATATTGGTCATACTGATCTGGAACAGCTATGGTGCCCTCTAATGGGATATTTCCTACGCGATAGACGTATCTCCCAGGGTCATGAATGTTTGACCAACTGTAAAATAGAAGACCAATAATTTTATGTTAATCATTATCACCTATAACAATATTATGCAGGTCATAATAAATTCTCAGCTAAGCTAATTACTTTGTTGTATAATAGCTTTTCAGTTCTTATAAATGAAACAAATACTTACGAAACGACATTTCTGATCTGGTGGCTGCCAGAACCTCTAAGAGTAAACACACGTCCATCTTCCGCGACAAAACCAGCTTGTGCTTTAGCATCAGGTAGACCTCCATCCTTTGTTTCTCTTTGAATCCATTGAATTTCTCTCTCAGGATACAAAAGCTCGACGAACGTCTCCGTGCCATTACTTATGATAGCTATTTGGAAGCTATTCTTGCGATTCTGCCACTGGGAACCCGAGTAAGTAACATCAATCCAAGTAGCAATAAACACACTCGTCGGTTTGAAGTCATAATACTCGTGGAAGTTATTCTGAACGCTCTCCTCAGCTTTTAATAGCACGTGGGATTCGTTCGTTTCTCTATAATACACCGTGCCAACATCTGTAGTATTAATATTGGTGTAAAAAGCAGCTATCGATGGATATGGCAGAGGGAACTCAGCGTTCAGAAACGTCGGTATGTCGGCTCTGAACGAAAGAACTCCGAAGTTATTGACCTGAAATATAAGATGAACTAATCTTTATAAAATATATTATATGTTTTACATTTCTCGATACATATAGGTCTCAATCCTAAAGCCAATGCGATGTTTCTTGGCAAAATTGTTACACCGACAAGTCAAAAATTAGCTCAATTTTTTAAAGATATTATGATTACAGTGAGTTACGTAAGGAATATATACATTATTAAATTTATCTTCGTGATTAGGTAGGCATACATATCCATACAAGCGTTGTTTGTGACCCGTTCATGATAACAATATCGTGCTTAGGCACAACCGAGGTCTTGACTCTTGTATGATAACAAAAGTTACGAAAAAAAAATTAACTACTTAAGAAAAGTTTTTATTACATAGTTGACATTTATATAGTAAGTATAGGTAATTAGCGCTTAATTCATATTATTACTTCTCTATAACTATTTAGATCTCAGGAAGATTATTAACATATTCTTTAGATAATAAAGAATAGCTAGACTTGTATGTAAAAAATTATAGACCTATGTATTTAGTTGCAAGCTTATATGAAAGCAATAATATACCTACGGAATTTTATGTGGAAATATCAATATCATTTTCGATAAAAACAAACTTGTAATTATAATTAGTACCAAAATTTAAACAGTGTTCAAATATGATTTGATAATTGAATTGTAGTGAGATAAAAGTTTGCCAAAAAAAATTGCAATAATTGCATTTGCCGACGGCTGCGGTGATAACGATTGCAGCCAACGGAAGTGCAAGTGGGTGTAGGATACAATGGTCAATGACTTAGACACATAATCCCCGAATATGAACTACTAATTTTGGGATACTTCATTCAAATACCGTTAAAAAAAAATTAAAGTTTTTTTACTCATTACACAGAAAAATATATAGCTGCATATTTAAAAATTACGTTAGTTTTACAAATAATAATAACCGATACTTTATTTAATTAAATTTATGCTTTGTTAGGCTAAAAAATATATATAATAATCAAATTTTTTGTTGACACAATCGACGCTGAATTATCGAAAAGATGAAACTTTTAAAAAAACTTAATTATTATTCATAAGCAGCTACATTAATGAACGGCTAAGCTAAATGTATTCAATAATTCAAATATAAGGGTCCGTTTTATTATAATTAGACAAAAATAATGTGATGTTGATTAGGGACAATGTCTAATATTGTTTTAAAATGGTCATTGCCCTAATTGTATGTTAAACATTTTAATTCATTAGAACGGCACACGTGTAACTTATGTACTCAAGAATCTATTTTAAAGACATCCTCAGGCAAATTTATGCTAAAAATGCATAGAATATTAATAAGTAATTGATCTAAAATACTATAAATAGTATTAAAATAATAAATATAATAAGGTAAGGTATTAATAGGTTTATAAACGAAATAATATTTAAAAATAAAATTGGCACCAATCATCAAATTTTCTGTATGCATTAAACACTGCTCATTATTTACAGTCGACGTAAAATAACGTCTGTTGCGAATATTTTTGCACTTCTTTAAATACACTCACAAAAATAAAAGTAATCATCCGCAATGCATACTTTGTCTTTAAATAAATGCTGCTTTAAAGAATCAGTTTTAAAACTACGTATCGTTTATAAATATACTTTTTCAAATTATTTTATTTACTTTGGTTGATTGTAAAGTTAAAAAAGAATATTTCTTGTATATATTCTATAAGCAGTGAAAATATTTCATAATTAAAAATAGAATAACAAAGTATATTGAATTTTTATTAATATCAAACCAGAACGTAAATCCTTGAAGTTATATTGTTTATATATTCAGCACGTCAGAAAGTACACGAAAGCGCCTATCATTAAATCAGTTAAATTCAATGAGCCTGAAAATTACAGTTAATTTTACGACAACTCCAATACAAACAAAAAAAAATTTTATATTTAAACGAAAATTACCAAATGAGACAATGGAAACAAACATACTTTTGGTGAAATTACAACCCATTAAAATGGTTTTTTCTTCCAAAAAATTAAGTAAATATAACTTACGAAAATCGACTCGTAGGTCTGGCCATAAAACACGATTGGAACGGTCAGGGGTACTTCAGGGGAAGAGACCTCAGCTCCCCGGGGTAACCGTTGGTCCAATCCATGGCCGTGGGGGTAAAATTGATCCCGGGTGATTGCGCACGCGCACGCCGCAAGGCACACGACCAACGCAGCTGACCACATCGCAGCACAAAGTTAGACTAACAGCTAATGGTATGATTTTCGGGGAAGGGACAATGTTTGCGCTACTTATCACATAGATACCTTATTGTTTCTGTGATTTAAATCAGAAATATAATGATTATTCCAACATCTATTCATTAGATTTCCAAAAAAATTAAACTTTTGTATTCATTTTATAAAAGTTTTGTTTCGTTACAAATTCTGTTATGTGTCTGTTATTAATTTCCTTGATAACTAATTGAAAAATGAATGCTATACACCTAGAAAAATAAAATTTTATACAATAATGCATATATTTACGTAATAAACGAAAGCAAAATTCATTTATATAAATGTATCTAACACACATAATTTTATTTAATCTCAGGAAACTTTCTAGATTACTGTTAGAACAAAAAATTAAAGAAAAAGGGTACAAATTAGTGTTGTTTGTTATTTATTAGTACTTAATATAAATGCATTCCATTGAAATTACATTAATTTTAGTGTAGTCTTTTTTATTTTGTACACTATTACTGTTATTTAATTTTGATTATTCATAGTTAGATAAAATTTCAAACAGAGCATTTCATACCTATTTGTATCAAAATATTAAAAAACATCTATTATAATGAAATTGAAAACATTCGTAATTCTTAAATATGAAATAAAATATAATAAAAACCTATAAAAACATAAGTGAAACATATAAAAATTCTGTTGATTTTTAAATTAAACCTTTCTTTAAATAGAATCTTCATTAAAATTTAGTAGCTTCAGAAACCGAGGCTATAAAAAATATTGTCGAAATTGACATAAAGATTTAAGTTCCATTCCGGAATTAGTGTTCAGAAGTACTGAAGGGCTGTAAAACTTCAAAAGATCGTAAACCCTACAATAAGGAACAGTGTTCTGGAAGTTACGACAGTTTTGTTAAATCTGGGTTAACTTCTTGTGGCTAGTTATGTGCTAACTGATTAAATTTGATCATAAAACACATATAACTGTAAATTTACATAATATGTTTGTATACCCGGCCAGGGATTAATAAATATTTCCTATTCTTGATAATAAAGCCCAAGCCTAACAAAATACTTGTTTTATAAGTGTAATTTTTATTAAAAATTGCAATGTGTTAAGAATCCAAAGAAAGATTTCAGAGAAATAGGATTAATCAAGATATATATTAGCAATTCTCATAATTCTGCGGTTAGGAAACGAGCAATTGAAAATCTATCAAAATTCCTATTCTCCTTTTGTTTCAAAACCATTAAGCATAAAATTAATTTTTATAAAATATTTCATATTCGTTATGATAATTTTGTGTATAAGTATATTTTCTGATTTAACTTTTCCCTAGAATTATATTTTTCGACGATATTATTTTCTGTCCCGATTGAAATTTCATGTACCTACCTAATACCGTACTTATTTCGAAAAACATAGATGAGTGTCAACAAATTAACATCTCATTTCCTATATCTATAGTTGTAGAAGAATTGAATCATCATAATTTTGTAATCACCACGTTACCAAGATATTTTTTAACGAAAAAAGTAAAAATTCAGGAAGTAAAAAAAATTTACTAAATTGAAATTGATTTAAAAATAACCCTGCTTCATTGAGTGATAAAAACCGTACGTAATTTTAAATTAACTATGGTAAAAGAAGTTTGTTCTCATATATTAATGAATTTTCATTGATTCACTCATTTAATATGATGTGGGTTGGATATTGAGAATATCTTCTATAAATGCCCATTTTTTTATATCTGAAAGCATATAAGGCTTATCGTAGTATATATTGTGTAATGTGAGATTGTAATTCTAACATTTAATAGTTGAAATAATATTAACTAAACAGTATAACGAAATAACTCTTAATTTTCTGTGCTTTTTCCTCTTGTAAGCTCAGTTTTTTTATGTTAATATCCAGATATGTCCTGACTATATTCACTATTACTATATGAATATATTCACTATTCATAATAGGTGTAATTAAATAGTTATTTAATAAGATTTCACAAATTTTTAAAAGCATCAAATACGAAAAATTGTCCCCTTTAAATGCCAATTATCCTTTATGAAAATAATACTGGAATTGCTTTTCTAGATAAATTTGATAATCTCTTATCATACTTAGAATCAAAATTGTCACCTATTTTGTCGTAAATAAAAGTCTTCTGTATTGAGCACGTATTGAAAATGTATTCAATGAATAATGAATTTAAAAATACCAACCAAATTAGATTAAATTACAAAACTAACAATGATTACCATCTTCTTTGACAATCTACAACGTCGTCAGTGGAATGTACAAATGGCGAAGTCATTGGCCTTTTTGATAAATTTTCAAGTGCAAAAATATCTTCCTATAAATTTATTAAATTCAAATGTCGCCGAACCCGTCTTTAAGCGACCCTGGCATCTTGCCCTCGTGATAAAACTTTCAATTGTAGATAAATCATTCAAACTCAAATATCATACATTTTTATTAAATATAAACATTTAAATATGAAATACAAAGGACTTTATAAGAATAAATAAAATAAACAATATGTTTAATTCAATGTGGAAATAAAATGTTTACAGAACCTATATTACACTAATACTTTTGAAATAACATAGTAGCTGATGCAAGTTATATTGAAGCTGGAAAAAAATGATTGTAACAATACTTTCTTTTAGCTTTACATCAAGAAGTTGATCCAATAACTTTATTTTTTATTTCTGAATCATAATAAACTATAAGCATGAAAAAAAATAAGTTGTCTTTTTGTACAAAATAAAACTACAAATATTATGTGACAAAATTTAAACTCACAAATAGAAATAGGGCAAAGAAACTTTACCTATAACAAATTAATAATTAAAAAAAAAGTGATTATTTTATATTCTAATAATAAATTTAATTCGTTTTTTTTTTGTTCCTTGAATTTTCGAAAAACTTAACATATTTTGGCACACAGGAAGGTTTTTTATTGCTTTTCGAGGGACAGAAATTTTATGAAATTTGTGAAATGGGATATATTAACAAAATTAATATTTTTTTTCCTTAGAAGTTAGACCTTTGCATTTATTGAAGCACTAGTAAAGTTGAGGATTGTAGCTTTATAAAAAACCGCCACGTCATTTGAGAAACCTTTTAAAAGACGAAAAACAAAATCATTACACAAATTAACATAACACAAAATGAGATTCCATTTTCGTAAACTAAAAAAGAGTAATTTAAAAAGGTAAAAATGCCTTTGAATTTATTTATAAATGTATCTGTATTTTTACATAATAACGCACTAGGTTTTGATTAAAGACATTAAAACTATGAATTCAATACACGAAAATCCCTACTAATATTAGGTATACATGCGAAAGTACGCTTTCACGCCTAAACCACTGAACTGATTTTAATGAAAATTGGTACAGAGATAGAGTTGACCTTGAGAAAGAACATAGGATAGTTTTTATCCCAGACTTTTGAAAGGTTCTCTTGGAAACGCGATATAACCGAACACCACACGGGCGAAGCAATTCCGTTATTCAATGCATTGCAATAGTATTATAGTTGAAATGACATTTTTTATTGTCTCACTGCACACTGTAGATATTTCGTGATGCTTACGCATTATTATTATCGCCGTTACTTAATTTTCTATATAATTATGTTTTTCATATTGAGCGTAACATTTTGTAATTGATAATGTGATGTAAGTAGCAATGTGTCGGTGTGTTTATCAATATAAATAGGACAGTAGGTTAGGACGAAGCATCATACACTACAATATTTTATAGCACAGAAGTAGCTACTAGATTACTACAATGGAATTCAAACTACGTTTTACAATCTGCCTACAAATACTACTTATTAATGTAAGTGATTTTATCTTATTATTATTATACTATTTGTTTGAAATGTCTTAATATTTTAACATTGTTAGAGTGCGAAAACATGATTTAAATAATTATTACAATTCACAAATCGCCTCAAATATTTGCTTAACAAACAAATCGTGTTATTGTTTACTCTCTAATTGCCTACTTACCTAATTAATCGTAATAATATATCCTTGTTTTAGTACGCGTATTCTCAATGCATCGGTCAACCAATAATTCAAGAGACGACTGGTGTTTTTACCAGTCCATTGAAAGTTCAGAACATGCCGTTACCAGCGCCCAGTTTTAGCGTTTTTTCTGATGGATTGGTTGTCGAAGGTATCGTTGGAGTGACTGGTGTTTTGCCTTTCCTGGGTACAGTCAGTATGGAAGGTGCATTACCCTCAAATGGATATGGTACGGTTAGATACAATACTGGGACTGAAAATGTTGGTATTCTTGCTGAAATACCAACTTACCAACAACGCTATACTCTATAGAATGTAATTTTTTTCTTAAATAGACTGTTTGGTTGAATAAATGTGTATCTAATGTTTAATTGGTTTAAATATTTATTATATCTCATAATTCTGAACTTTTTGTACAGACTAAATAAAGGTAAATTTATAAAACAAAAGAATTAATTCGTAAATGAAACGGAGACCAAATAAAATACAATAAAATAAATTCCGAAAACGAAGGATGACGATTAGTTTGCTCTTACTATTTATAAGTTAAACTGTAAAATCCATTTCATCTTATTTCTATTTCATTACGTCTATAATTTCGCATTTTTTTTACTTATTATATAAATCTAAAACTTTTAATATAATATAAGAATCGTTTATAATATTTTAAGTTAGAAATTCGTTGGGATAGTACATATGGATGAGAGATTTTTGGTTGATGTTTCTTTAACTGCAAAAAAGTGTACCTTAGAAATCAATTCCCATCGAATTAGATTAAGTAGATTAGTAGATTAAGTAGATTAAGTTGATTGATATTGTTACCAGTTTTGGATCTTAGTTTTTAACTTGTTTTAGCTTAGTTCATATTTTGCTTTGCTTATTTTAGTTTTATACTTTAGTCTGTATCTTAGTGAAAATAAAAAAATAAACAATGTTGTATACACCTGAGGGCTGATCATACTGATTCATACTTGGTGCATGTAATTCTTGTGTTAGCTATTATGATAAGCCGATGGAGTATCTGTTTATAAATAAATAAATAAATAAATAAAAAAGTAAGATATTATAATTCTTCAAAGATTTTTGTGTAGTTCTCGCCGAATTATGCCTATAAATGGCGTGACAATCGTTTCGTGCTTGAAGTTCCATGACACATACATAGATGTCACTACGAGTTTATTACCATCTCTCAATTCCTAAGTTCATATTAGGACGAAATCGCGTACAAAAACTAATACTATATTAGTAATTGATTTATAATATATACTCGTATTTTTTCAGCATATTAGACGAACATATATAAACCTCAAATAACATCGCTACAAAACGCATCACTTTTATATTTTTAGTTTTATATAATCTCAGTGACTCTTAAAACATTACAACAATTATAACAATGCACAATTTTCTTAAATGAGATGACCCTTTTACACAAAGGTGAAAAGTATTAAAATAAACTCCAATATACATCCAGACATGTATACATAAGGCCATATTTATCGCATTGCAACAAACATTCGGTTACTATTCGCTATTCTACCTATTCGGCTGCTTTTATTATATTCGGCCGAATACTAGAAGTCAACATTTTATTTTGCTGAATACAGAATACTTATTAGGTATATATGATTTGTAATAGAAAGTTGATTGGTAAAATGAAAACAATCGATTCATTGCAACTTTTCAATTGTCTTATAATCATTTATGTAGTCATTGGTACATAAAAAAGGTACACAATCATGTACGGTATTTAAAAAAATAACAATTTTTCTGAGCATTCGATGTATTTCCATCAACAATATTTAGAATGGGAACGTATTGGTGCAAAAAGACTATTTTATCTGCATTTTTAGGAAGTACCTACTTCACTTCCTTTTTAGCTATATAAACTTTTATGACTAAGTCTTTTTTAAGAACATTAGAACAAACAAGGACTAAATATTTACGTCTGTACAAGTTTTGGCGCTAAAATTTCACCGAATACTTTTGCTTAATATTCAACTATTCGTTCAGAGAGCTCAGGAAATATTCGGTATACTGCCAAATATTAATATATTTACTATTCTTTGCAAGCCTAATAAAATGCAAATACATACAATTACAAAGCCGTCATACATACAATTCTCATTTCTTCAACTCCACCGAAGTTGAGCAATAAAATAGGGATATAAATGAAACAACACAAATAAATTTAATTATTTAATTTCATAGTACAGATATAGAAAATTAGCTGAATTTAATTCAGTAAAATTTGTGTCAATAGGAGGCAAGAAAATAGATAATATTTGAGTATTTAATATTGATAAGTTTATAAATCACAGTCAGGCGTAGCAGTAGCCGTCGTTCTGGTAACACCACTCCGGCTCCAGAGACTCTGCCTTGATACCTTTACGGACGAGACGTTCACTGGAATAATTAAATACATATTATATTAAATACAGTTATATAAATCGGCGCTATCAGTTTTAATGACGGATGCAACATGAAAATAACTTGAGCCTGTCAACAATTATTATTATTATAAAAACCACATTAATATTCATGATTATTGATATAGTAAAATCAAATATACGACTGTATGAAAGGAGAATATAACTATGTTTGAATTTTTGTATAAATATGAAGTCTGGACGCAGGACGGCAGAGTTCAGTGAGTGCGAACCATTGAATAATGTTATTATAAAGAACCTTTGAGAAATACAGGAACATTTAGAACAATTGAATTTTGATTTTAAAATATCATGGAACATACTAGAAGAAGTGACATTAGTGACGTCAGCGAGGCAGGCGTCTCTCTCTTTAAAAACAACGAATTTCTAGTAAATCCGATATAATATTGAAATTTTAATATCTGTAAGTGAAACTAATATTTTTAGATTATTATATTTATTTTATTATTTTAAACTACATACTAACGACGCTTAAAGACGGGAGTATGTTTTTAAAATAATAAAATAACTCGCAGTAAACCAAAAATATTAGTTTCATTTAAATGAGTATTCGTGAAAATATTAGACCTCATTATTAATATCTGTATTCTATGATCCTTCTATGAAATAACATTCCTGACACCAACTAAACTGTGGTTAAATTATGTTTAAAATTAATTGAACATCGTCACAATCCATATAAAATGGTAATAATATCATGACAACAAAAAAAATAACGATGTGGTTCCTAGCACAATAACTGGGAACTCAAGTACAGAAAAAAAGCACCAGAAAACTGTTATATAGAAAACATAGCCTCAAATCTTTAATAGTAATAATAATAATATTTATTTGCTCTGAATGTAGGTACAGAATATAGGTGTACAAATAGATTTTAATATAAATTCCAGGTACATTCTACCACAAGACATGCAAATATTAGGTCCAAATTATAAATTAAAATTAACTATTCAATTAAAATTACAAATAAGATTAACCATGCAATTATAATCATAAATTCATATTGAGTGTTTTACAGATTAAAATTAACTATTCAATAAAATAACAAAGTCAAATTAACAACTTTTCGTCACCGGTAGTTCAACCGCTTAGAACTTTTCCAGCTGATTGTCCAAATCTTCTTGATCAGCTGCATTTTTCTGCCTAAGACCTGTTCCAGGTACTCACCGTACGTTCAACATCCGTCTTTCTGCCTCCCTCCAGGTTGTGGCAGGCTCTGCCCACAGTCTCTCAGCGAGGGCAGCTGCTCGCGGCCATAAACGACTGTCTAAGGTCGCTGAGTCAGACTGTTCCGACCATAAAGCTGCTTCACCACCTACGATAATAACATTAATTAGAAAATACTCTAAATAATTTGATAGCAGCAGTACAGAAATTTTGTCCAATTAGGAGTTATAAATATTAACCTATTTTTAAATTATTTGGTAGCAGCAGTCCTATTTCTTATTGGGGGTTATAAATATAAGCATTTAATGAATAAACTATAAAAGAGTATCTTAATGTAAAGAGTAAAGATTAATCTTTCTTTCGAATGAAAATATGGTAGTTGAGATTAGATTTGGATGCTAATGCGTCATATATTGTCTGTTATTAGACTGTTTGAGTGAAAATTGTAGAAAATATTAATATAATTAATAAATATAACTAAGATTGAGCTATCGCAAAGTTTAAGTCAATTCTTTATAATCAATACAAAATTGAAAATTATACTAATATTGATATTAATAGATTTAGATGAATAATATTAATAATTTTAACTTTACAAACTTTTATATAATAATTTTGAATCAAAACTCATTTTTATTTATAAGCAAATTCTCATTTTATCTAAGTTTTTTGTCATTAACCTTCCTTAAAACGTTTGTTTATCATACCTAGTATTTGATCTTGGTGGTTTTGCGCCATCAGCTTCGGACTATTTTCATATACTTTCTGCCATCCGATGTACGGAGAGCACCAGTTGTTGCCTAGAATTACAAAAAATAATCAATTAATAATTACCATAAATATAATGTGTGACTGAAAAAGGCCCCCACGTCTACCGTAAAAAGGACGAAATGCAAGCAATGATTTCACTAACGAACAATCATTTTAATAATAAAGTTTTATCACTCGTTCTTGCTGTTTAATTATGTAACCTGCCATCGCTTGGCATAAGTAACTGAAAATAATAAGAAAAGATTTGACAAATTTCAAGACAAAATGGCCGCCAGAGGCCGTCAAAATATACCTTCAGTTATTGGGAAACCTTTTATTACTTTAAAACCGATACTAAAAATATATAAGTAGATTTTTTTACCAGTTCCAACCCAAGCACCGAACCCGCAGTCGAAATAGAGAGCGTCGTAGTTGGACATGATCAGACGATAGCCCTTCTGCAGGAGACCAGATATTTGAGGATCTTCCCCAGTAGTCCATACCTGAAATATAATAGAGGAATGAGATAAAAAATTATATAGTTACAAGCTATAACAATATACATGAAAATCCCTACTAAAATTATAAATGCGAAAGCAACTCAATCTGTCTGTCTGTTACGCTTTCACGCCTAAACCACTGAACTGATTTTAATGAAATTTGGTACAGAGATAGAGTAGACTTTGAGAAAGAACATAGGATAGTTTTTATCCCAGACTTTTGAAAGGTTCTCTTGGTAACGCGATGTAACCGAACTCCACGCGGGCGAAGCTGCGGGTGGAAAGCTGGTATTACATAAATTAGTTTGACGCAAAATGGTCAATTTATAAACAATTAAATACATTTGTTTATACTCACTTGAATAATATAATCGTCTTTGTTTAAGAACTTGTCGACGTGCCTGTAATCAGTGAGTGTACTGGTCCACAGAATCAATGGAATCCTTTTACCAAATGCCTGAAAATTTATGTATAAAATATTAACATTTTAGTGATTTTATAAGTAATTAATTGCTCGAATATGTTAGAACATCTCGTTAGGATATAAAGACAAAAATGTATATTTAGGTGGTAGTCTAGCTGTGGTCAGTTACTACAGCTCGAACATGGGCTTGCTCGACCGGGGAAGTACCACCCTCTTACAGAAGATCGGTGTGAAGTAGTCATTAATGGCTGCGTTTCGTTCGGTGAGTGAGAGAGCTGGTTGCCTTTTTCCCTACTCCCTCCCTTTCCTTATATTTCCCTATTCCCACCCCTCCCTTTTCCTCGACCCCTTTCCTTTTTTATGGATATCCATATACGACCGTCACTACTGCCCATTAAGTAGGCTGTTTGCTCGTTTGCCATAAAAAAATAGTCACCTTATAGACCCTGTCTTGGGCTTTATTCTGGAAATAGTTCCACAGCTGTAAGTAGCTGGCTTTCTCCAGTCCCCAGCGGTTTTCTTCCATGAACTCTTGAACCTGGCGCGATGAGTTCCAACAACGCTCAGATACTTCGTCTCCACCCATGTGGAATAAGTCCGATGGAAATACCTCTGGAAAAACGATTATTCGGTAATCATTTGTGCTATACGACTATTAGTTAGGATCTGGTAGCGACGATTGATACTTCTGGAATTATTACACCTGGAAATTGCGAGTGGATAAGTAGAAAAAAAATGAAGTCAGACCCTGGCTAAAGCTGGGATATTGCCAGAAAGAAGAATTAGAAGAAAAATAATAATTATACAAAAAGTCGATCATTGATAGAGTTGACGCAGAATGATAGAATATTAATATATATGTAGCGATAAACATGAGAAATTATGGGTTTTTTTGGATGAATAATTCTCACCGGCCATATCAGTGTAAATGTCTTGTAACACATCGTACAACTCTTCCTTGGTAGGGTTTAACTGACCGCAAGGAGGCTCCACACAGTAAGACGACCAAGGTTCAGCCTGCGACACATAGATGGCGTTTTAAATAAACTTTCTTATTCCATTGAAATATTATTTAACTTTTTTAGATAACTTAGTTAGATAACTAAAAGAAAAAATCAATAGATAACAGTCAATACTTTAGATGTAGGTCAATGAACTGATTAGATAAAATAGCGCGGTTTATACTTAGTTTCTATATACACGTATTTGTAAGTACACAAAGGTTTTTTTGAAGGTTCAACATATTGTTATCTTATTATTGATACTTATAAATTTTTTGACTTATTATTTTATGTGTTAAGTTTCTTCAAATTAATCAAATCGTGATAAGTCCTTTCTTTCTTTATTTAATTTTTCTTAAATGAAACAATTTACATATATACTAAAAATATTAACTTCAACTTTATAAATAAAAACATGGAATTTTTCAGTTGAATTTGGATTTGCGCCCGATTTCGCCGATTATCACATCATCTTAAACATCTGATCGATGACGTCATACCGTTTATAATTTTATCTGTAACTTGGCTTTGTCCCTCCCTGTGAATATGCCAAAGGCCCATGTCCAACAGCGATATAAATTATAAGAAATATGGCTAAATATCATCACTACTAAAAGACTTATGCCTGTTAGGACTAACATCAATTCATTTTTGGAACGTATTACAAAGGCAGCTCTAGAAGGTTCGTTTCAAATTTCGTTAGCTAGAGACAGGTACTTGGACGATGGAAATAGCGTTTAACGCGCGTTAGATAGGGGCCCTTAAACCTACACCTGAGTCGCAAGTCCCAGTCACTGTTGAAGCTTCTCTCACTACAACTATGGACCAAACCACCCGCATATTAAATCTATTGAATGCTAAATTTCTTCTCACCTTGAAGCAGACAGTAAGGTCTGTTTCCTGCCAGCCTTCACCGACGTGTGCTGGAGCATCAAACTCAGGTAACACACGAACTCCGCGGACACGAGCGAACTCAACCACGTCACGGATCATCTCCTCAGTGTAGATCTGATTATAATGGTTTATAATTAGAATAACATAAAAGATAAGTACACTCTTTGTAAATATAACCAAGATATATGCAAATAGAAATAGTGTGATTTAAATGACAATCACTAGATTTGGAGAAATAGCCAATGAGAATGATGAATATATTTATTTATTTGACTCTTTATTGCACACCAAATGTACAAAAAAAAATTAAAAATATATTCTTTAACAAAAATACATTGGTGGAGCAAAAGGCGGTCTTATGGCTTATAAGCCATTTCTTCCAGACAACCTTTGGGTTAAAAGAATAATGTGTGCGGAAGACGGCAATATGGTGGTACAATAATATATTCTTTGTAAGAACTCGATTTGAATAAACCTTTTCTTTTAAAATCCATAAATCGTCTTTGATTGCTTGATGAAAAAAAAAAAAATTATAACATTAAAAATTAAAACAAAAAAATAATAAAATAATTTAAATATTATTTCATTACCATTAAAGGATATTCCATGAATAGAATTTAATAGATACTGTATAGATATATCGGAAATAGATAAATACATATATAGTTATAGTCAAACTTTAAGTTTGTTACAAATAAATATATAGCAATCCTTTCAAAAACTTACTTTACTGGGACTGTACGCGCCATATTTAGTGAGTTCAGGTCGTCTCTTGGATACGAAGGGGAAACTCTGGCTGTCTGTGATGTGCCAGTGGAAAGTGTTCAGTTTCACACTGGACATGGCCTCTGTACAAATATACATGACATTAATAAAACATACAAATAAAAAGAAAAATATTTTTATTACTAACATCGTCAGACAAATGCATTAAAGTAAAAATGAATTTTGATTTGTAATTAAAACAAAACAATTATTTAATTATTATTAAGTCCTAATATACAGGGTGACTGGTGAATTACTATCGATACTTGAGGACGTGATATTTGACGATCATATATGACAAAATAAAAATTAATATAACATAAATATTAATAAACTTCTAAGTAAAGTTAACCAAAAGTTGTGAAATTAATTACGCATCGTGTGAACACCCTACAGATTAGGTATACACACACACTCACACACATGCGGCGGGGGCGTGGTTTTGTATCAGCACGCCGCCGCACGCATCCACACTTGGAACACTTGGAACGTGTCAACATTTTATTTATTTATACGGAAATTTTGTCAAAAATTAAGTACCTATTTTTTTACATAATTCGAATGAGAATCATGTACCGAGTATGCTCCTTAAATATTGATAGTAATTCACCAGTCACCCTGTATAGTAAAAATCTATATATACACAAGAAAGTTTTGTTAGTTACACTATTTATAACTCAAGAACGGCTGTAGGGATATGGTTGGAAATTGATTGGGAAGTAGCTTAGAAACAGGAGACGGACATAAGATATTTAATGCTGTTCGATCAAAAAAAACAGAAAACTTAACTAATTTCAATATCTGGTTATTCACGACCTTTGGGGCGGAATAGAGTCCGCCCGGTCAGCTTATTTTAATTAAATAAATAACTTAATTAAATAAATTAACGCGAACGAAGTCGCGGGCAAAAACTAGTATATGTTATATATATATAAGAAAAAGTAGTAACCGATAGTCTCTTTGATGGAATCGATAGAGAAATAGTTCCTCGCGGTGTCCAATAACACTCCTCTGTAAGGGTACACTGGTTTATCATCGATAGTGACGTCACGAACCATCTGGAAGAAACTCTCATTACTAAACAAACAAAGATATAGACTTATATTATTATAGAAATATTTTCATACAAATTCAGTGAACGTAAGACTACTTAATAACAATCCTAAAAGGGACGCATCCAAATATAATTACGACGAGCATTTTAAAAAGGTTTGACTTTTAAATTTAGAACGAACTTATCAAAAAAAAAACTTTCATATTGACAAAATATTAACTTCATTACAAATGAAACCCTAAAACAATATAAAAAGGAATAACAATAAAAACAAAATATATTAGATAAAGAAACAAATAATTATCTACTTATAAAAATAACATTGTTTTGAATAGTAATTATAAATAGCTGTTACAAATAAACGACATAATTTATTTGAATATTTAAAAAACGAACTCCTTTCAAATGACAACAATGTCAGGCGTTGTGTTATGCAAATATAATGTCAACGATCTTTAAACCGGATCCGCCAGGACTTGATCTCATCTAAGGAGTTTTTTTATGATTTGTTACTATTGAAGATGAGAGAACTATATTTAAAATTTAAAAAAAAGGATTCTTTATAACGATGTAGGTTTTACTTTGGCATTATAATTTAAACTTGTTTTCATTTACTTTCATTACGTTTCATTTTGATGCCAAGTCAAGTAATATTTATAATGTGTTATTATATGTATAAGTACCTTAAGAGAAAAAAAATATTTGAATCCATAAAACACTATATGTTTATGAAAAAAATGTGTTTAGTTTTTATTGTACTCAAAGACACATATCTAACGAAACTATGCCAATGTATGTCATTAATTGAATCATTGTAACAACAGTCATAGGCAATAAACATTTTTTTAATCAAAGATAAAGCTAACAAACTATAAAAACATAGCAACGAGTAAATAAATAAACATAAATACAATATGCATTATTTTCTAATTCAGTGATCGAATGAAGGGCCAATAAAACCTGATATATTAAATTCATAACGACAGTCATATGTTTTAATTTAAATATCATTCACCTTTCTATATTAAGACAATATTAGAGGTGACAAACGCTATCAAGGACACTAAAGGTCGAGTATCAAATATAGATAATAAACTTTATTAAGAACTGAAAAAATACTTTAAAACATCTAAATATATTATTAGTATAAGTTATTCGTTCCAAATATAAAAAAATCTATCCAGACAGTTTCATAAAACTCATCAAAATCATCGATTGGTATACATCTAAACATATTAACAGTATTTATTCGTTCCAAATTCAAAAAACTCTATCCAGCCAGTTTTATAAAACTCATCAAAATCATCAAAGTATCTAAACATATTAATAGTATTAATTTGTTCCAAATTCAAAAAACTATCCAGCCAGCTTTACAAAACTCATCATAATCATCTTCCTTTATATATCTATTTATAGTATTTATTCGATCCAAATTCAAAAAACTCTATCAGGGGTTTCATAAAACTCATCGTAATCATCAATCGGTATAAAATAATGTGTCAAAACTCACCAACAAATGATTTTTGATCTCATCGTGGACGATGAGCTGCGACAGTGTCTCTAGACCGTGTCTGATGCCGAAGAAGTTATTACCAACGATAGTTGCGTTAATACGATCATTTGACTCCGGCGAAACTCTCAAAGTATAGCTCTCGTCGAAATCTATCGAGAAATCTAAACACGAAAAAATAATATATTAAGAATAACTTTAAACACAAATCCAATAACTGTTATACAGGGTGACTGGTGAATTACTATCGATATTTGAGGACGTGATATTTGACGATCATATATGACAAAATAAAAATTAATATAACATAAATATTAATAAACTTCTAAGTAAAGTTAACCAAAAGCTATGTAATTAATTACGCATCGTGTGAACACCCTACAGATTAGGTATACACACACACACTCGCGCGCGGCGGCGTGTTGTTGTATCAGCACGCCGCCGCACGCGTCCACACTTGGAACACTTGGAACGTGTACAAACTTTATTTATTTATACGGAAATTTGGTCAAAAATTAAGTACCTATTTTTTTTACATAATTCGAATGAGAATCATGTACCGAGTATGCTCCTTAAATATTGATAGTAATTCACCAGTCACCCTGTATAATATTGAGCTGAAATTCGCAGGTTTTAATCCTTTTTGGATATTAAATTTACCATTAAACATCTTTATTGAACCAATACAAGTAAATTGTTAAAATACTAAAGCACTATTTCATCGTATGAGCAATTTTTTTGGGGGTAGACAAAAAAATGAATTTTTTTTTTGGAAATCAAAATAATATGTTAAATCTTACCTGTAATATCAGGGTTTTCGTTAACTAGATACACATACACGGATTTCCCTGTCGCTTTAGGTGTTATTCCCGATGGTACCGCGAGTGACACTAACTTCTTGAAACGCTGAAATATATATTAAACTTAAAACGCATATCAAATAAACTAATATAGAACTTGACAACAATTAAAAATACTATATCTTTATAGAATTTAATTAAAATATATTAGAGAAAAACGCGAAAGGCGAGATTCTTTTCATCACCAATATCTAGGTCCTTATTCCGTGCTTAATATGGTCTTTTGAAAATACTTGAAAGTAAAGTAATTCCTTAACGAATACTTCAAAGTAAAGTAATTCCTCCTCACCTGACCAGCAGCGTTCATCAGATTATCAGATCTTCCACGTTTCTCGATTTGTAATTCTATATTATTTATATTTATCTTGGACAGGAATCGACCTAAATCGGTGTAACCTGTCGGTCTTGGCCACAGGAGACCTAGAAAATTTTATAACAGGTAAATGTAAGCTAAAAAAGTAAATAATATAAAATCTTATGCCGGCCATACACGCTACGGTCTACCGGAGAGGTCCACCTGTGTCGGTAGACCGAAATATGTCTGGGAATAGACCTGTGCATTTTTGAACGCTACCATTATTTGATCTGCGCAGGTTACCTCTTCGGTATACCATAGCGTATTGCCGGCATAAGAAGTAAGTAGTACTAGGTTTTTACTAGGTAGGTTCTCGTTTTAGGTGTTTTTTCTTAATTACCGTATTCATTGCAGAACATCTTGCACGCCTCGAGCGACAAAGCCTGTCCTGAACTACCCGGTTCGTGTTTCATCTTCTTGCACGCTCCCTCCTCGCAGGACCACTTCCATGACGGATCCTCGGACCTCGCGCTGATAAACGAAAGAAATGACGTCATAAAAGAAATTACGTCATAAAATAAATGACGTCACAAAATTTGTACGTCACACGAGAAGGTATGGACAGAAAAAATCGTATAGAATTTATGGGAATCGAAAAGATTAGCTCGTGTTCATGTTATGAGTTGATTTTGTATGAAAATTCTTATAATTAAATAAAGAGCATATATATATGTATATAATATGAATCATTGACATACTTATATGAAATGTCGAAATCAATGTTCATACAATCAACAAAATTGTCTGCTTCATTAATAATTTGTGTTCGATATCCAATTAGTCGCAATGAGTATTAATCCGATTTAATGCGTTTACATTTTATATAATAAATAATTAATTTAATTAATTAAATCAACCATACTTATAAAATATAATTAAATACTAGTTGATAATCAACTGAACATGTTTAGGAAATGAGATCTAAGATTTTTACGAGTTTTATTCATTTAAATGAAACTAATATTTACGCGAAGTATGTCCGAAAAATATTAGTTTCATTTAAATGTTTAGGAAACTTTAGTAGTATTAATCTCAGTATTTGTCAATTTCGACGTCAGATTAAGGTTTCCGTAACTTTATTATCTTCAGTGATCCCCACACGATTGGATTTCGGCAGAACTAATGTCACTAATCCCATAATCTTGTAATTCATTCATTTTTATTCCTACATTTCGGTAAAGCACATATAAATACATTTAGATTTAGTATTTTTTTGAATAAAACAGATTTACAAACATAGTGAGATCGAAAAATTTCGCGAGTTTCATTAATTTAAATGAAACTAATATTTTTCGGATATACTATGTACGCGAATTTATTTTTGTAAAAATCTACATACTCCAGACGCGACGTAACTTTACTTACTTTAACTTTTTAGCAACTCATATATTTTTCAGCAACTGTGATTATTTCGTCTGCCCGTGATCACGGTTACTGAAAAGTAGCCGAAACTTCGGGAGTATATAGTTTATTACAAAAAAAAGTCGCGTAGTATATACGAAAAATATGAGTTTCATTTAAAAGATTTACACTCAGATTTCATTATATGTACGTAGAATCTAAAATGTAATAATTATCATTAAATCAATAAATGAGAATTGCGTTTGTTTATCGATTGTTATTCATGACTTCTAACTATAAAGCTTATTGTAAATATTCTAGAAAGGAAACGTCATAATCAAAGGATGAGGATGACATATTGGAAAAAAAATACATTAATTACTTTAAATGTGAAATTTCATATTAAAAACCGCAAATAAAATAGGATGTTACACAGAAATAAAATTTAATACTTACCACTGCAGCGTAACCAGCAAACATATTATATTAAATAATAATTTTTGACGTGACATTTTTTATCTGTAACAAAGAAAAATTGAATCTGTAAGATAAATAAAATATCGAAAAATCATTCATAAATATACCAAAAATACGATACCACACTAGTAGTTATTATATTAAGTTGCATTAAAAAAAACATTTCGTTGAAATAAAATTAAATTTTCTATTCGAAGTACTCGATGATGTTTAAGATTTGAAAATATTATTTTCCGAAGAAACATCAAAGTACAACGGGAAAAAAACAGGGCGAGGGATTTAAAAGACAACGAATGAAAAATACGAGCACTAAATAGACTTAATTAATAATAATAGAAAACGCTGTCTCAATCAGATTAAATCGTTCCTATAATTGAATAGATATTGTATAGCTATAACGTATATAATATATTACTAATATTTAATTTAAAATCAAACAAGCAATTACATGCTTTTAGCATTATATTCTAGCTAATATGTAATAATATTTAAAGCAATTTTTCTTGATATTCATTCCTCTTTAAAAACAGGGACCATTCGCATACAAGAATTTCACATACAACTTACGTTGTTTTTAGTACGGTAAAAAAATGTGAAATAAGTTTTTTTTATAACCAATATGTATTACAGGTGTCGCGAAAGAATTATGGTTTACGACTATAATGCCAATGTGAGGTTAAACAATGCCTATAATTTAAAATATATTTTACATTTAAATATATAAAAAACTCAAAAAAAAGGTTATTAATAATAATGCTAACAATAAATTATATTTGTATATACACATATTATTAGCGACACACCCTCCACTAAGATATAAAGTAAAAAAAATACTTTAAATTTAACTGGAGTGTAAATAAGTAAATCGGAAGCCCTAAAGTACTTGATCTGAATATTTCCACCTGTCTAGGTCAAAATATTATAACTACAACTTCTCTTTATTTATTTATTTTCTATCCTATTATAAAATAGCATCGTATCATAAACGATAAATTAGTAATCAAACGTTAAAACAAACATTATAACGTGATAAAAACTATTATAATCCTTTTAAATTATTAATTTTATTGTATCAACATTAATTAAAATTTGATTGTTATAATAAGACGATAAATTAAAACTCATTACTTTCAATGTTTAAGGTGTGTTAAGAGGAAAACAGTCTTACAAAAATCTGTTCACGACGACTCGTCCGCATAATATATAATTGTGTATACTTAATATAACTCTGTGACAATATATTTTTCTGTTTATATCAATACAATTTATAGCCAATGATCACTATTTTTTAAACATAAAACGGTTTTCTAACATTTTATCGACGAAAGAGTAAAAACCAATAGAAGATTATAAAATTTTAGCAAAGAACTATGTATTTTTCTTCAATATACCAACAACATGATCTTAATCTAAATGACAATTCATCGTGATAAATGAAAAGTTTTATACAAAATTCAGATAAGATTATTGGTGGTAAAACCTAGCTGCGTACACTAACAATAATATTTACCCCCTAAAAAAATATGACATTGAAAAAACAATTACGAAAGTAATATCAAGAACAAATTAAAATAACGACATACCTGTTGTATTCCGCCAACGTCCACTAAGCGTCGCGTATCGCGATATAATGACGATAGGAAAATGCCAAACAAACAATATATTCACTTCAAGAAAACTTGTTTTTGATCCAAATTCACATTTTTGTAATTTTTGTTTGAAAGTTGCTAACGAGTTTATCCACCAAAATTAAAAAAGCTGTGTTATCTACTTCTAAAAATATCACTTTGAAATCTGGTATCAATCAAAAACATTAAAGACCTCAGAGACCTCTTATTTATTAATTTTAGATTTAGATCGTAGCTATTAACTATGATCAATGTAATCGCTTATTCAATTGTATGTCCGATTTTAAAAAGTACATCCAGCGCCTTAACCATTGTTTGAATATAAGTAATACAAATAATTGACAACTTAACGCCTTCAGACTGATAATAATTGTTGTGGATAATTCATGCAACAATAATTAAGAGTATGTATGTATGATACATCGATACTTTCATTCGTAAGACATATTAATGTAGTTGTTGTAGGGTAGCTAATTTTATATTCTTTCAGATTTTAATCATGTGCAAGAATAAAAAGAAATATGTGTAACAAAACCGCCAATATAAACATGTTGGAAGTAATAATAAAAAAGGCAAAAGGTTTAGAAAAAAGAAAACATGTTTTGACATTCTATATTGACGTTTGTTTTGTCACATTGGTCACTTTTGTGGATTGTCACTTGTCACATTGGAGAGATTTGACGTTTATTGTGAGAGAAATCAATACGGAAGCAAACAATGCAAATACGAAACAAAATAAACTTATCATAAAAGTAAACTTACATTTGTATAGTAAAATATAGTCTCATAGATATGGATCCTGCACTTCTTAGAGAGCGGGAGGCGTTCAGGAAAAAGGCACTTGCAACGCCGAGGTACGTATATCATTACATACTTGCATACTCCGACTAACTATTCCCTTCACTTGCCATACGAATGCCAAATGACTTTCTATCCTCTCGCTCCCACTCGCAGGAATGAGTATACAACTTTCTACCTTTATATCGCTACGAGCATTATGAATCTAGTTGTATAGCATTTGATATCTGAATTAAAAGGTTTTGTTTTCAAGTAGTAAAGATAATCAATTGGTAATTAATAAGTATTTTTATCGACATGAAATACAAGTGTTTAGATTGTTTTGCAACACAATAACAACATTTGTGTTATGATTTTTCAGTGTTGAAAAGAAGAAAAGAGATGATTCCTTTAAAGATGATGGCAAAAAGAAATCAAAATCATCAAGCTCAGCAAATGCAGCCCCAAAACTGGATGCGACCAAGTAAGTGTTAGATTTTATCAAAAAAAATATTTTACCTATAATAAATAATCCAAAAAATCCTAATTAATGTTTATATCTTAGTTATAAGACGATGGCCGGTAGTTCTTCGTATCGTTTTGGTGTGTTGGCTCGCATCGTGAGACACATGAAGTCAAGACACCAAGAAGGTGATGATCATCCGCTGTCAATCGATGAAATCTTAGATGAAACAAATCAATTAGATGTTGGAAGCAAAATTAAACAAGTAAATAATACTAAATGATACATTTTAATATCAATTTATTTATCTTCCCTTCATAATATATTGTAATATAATTTTCGCATTACAGTGGCTTCAGACGGAAGCATTACAGAATAATCCTAAAATAGAGCACACATTTGATGGAAAATTTATATTTAAACCAGTTTATAAAATTAAAGATAAGAAATCATTGCTGAGGTAAGTCAGAAATAACTTTATTGAGGCTTTTTTGCAACTAACACTGTTTAAATGATTCAAAGATTGAATTTCTATATATCTTGTAGCAAAAATATTCTAAAGACCTTTAGAAAAAGATTTCTTGAAATAATAACTCTTCTTATTAAGAATCATGATATTCTAAAAATTTATTCCCAATATCTCTTACATAAAATTAAAGCACTGACATATAAATTACTATAATTTAATATTGATTTATAATTGTTGCAGATTACTGAAGCAACACGATTTAAAAGGTCTGGGAGGAATTTTTCTAGAAGACGTCCAAGAATCATTACCGCACTCTGAAAGAGCATTGAAAAGTTTAGCTCAAGAAATACTTTATATAACGAGATTCTCTGACAAAAAGAAAATATTGTTTTATAATGATAAAACGGCCACTTTAGATGTAAGTCACTTATTTAGATAAAATTATTACACAAAAAGAATAATATGTTAATTTGAGACCTTTGTATAGAAAAAGATTTTAACATCTCATGGGTAAAAAATGAATCCATAACCCACAGATATATTGACTTTAAAGGATAATTTTGTTTGTATGTAAGTAAATTTAAATTTAAAACTATCTGGGAAACAGGTCAACTAAATTAACACATCACATTAATCTTATTGTAATACCTACTAATACTATAAATGCGAGAGTAACTCAGTCTGTCTATCTGTCACGCTTTCACGCCTAAACCACTGAACTGATTTTAATGAAATTTGATACAGAGATTGAGTTGACCTTGAGAAAGAACATAGGATAGTTTTTATCCCAGACTTTTGAAAGGTTCTCTTGGAAACGAGATAAAACCGAACTCCACACGGGCGAAGCTGCGGGCGGAAAGCCAGTTGTAATATAAAAATTACTTGTGAATTCCCAAGTATCTCTATCATGAATTGAAAATATTTACCTACCATCAAGAACATTATGTGGCATTTTTAAAATACGAAAGATCAACACAAAATAACGAAACGAAAAAACTAAAAAGGTTTGCTAAGTTTATATCCAATTTTATTGGTTATAAGACAATTTAGATGAAAAAAAAATGGCGAGGCAATGTGACCGAAATAAGAGAAACAAAGTAACGATTTTTATAACGACTGATATCAAAACAGGACTTAATCTAATTACTATTCATTTTTATTATTTTAGTTGCTATGGACCTCTATGACATTTGAGTTATATATACAATTAGTAATTATTAAGTATTTAATTTATTACTAATTATGAAAACATTACCTTAAAAGTCAATATAGAAAATAGCCTAATAAGCCTATAACCTTAAAAGTTAATATAGAAAATATTTCAGCTTAAACTTTCTTCTGATCTGCTTCCAATGTAGATATGCGGAATTATCCAATGCTAGTTACACGGATTTGCACAATTGCGACATATTATATTTATAGGTTGAATTTTTTTATTTAATAAGTTACTATTATTATTGTATAGGTTGACGAAGAGTTTGTGAAATTATGGCGAGCTACGGCCGTAGATGCTATGGATGACGCTAAGATAGAGGAATACTTGGAAAAGCAAGGCATCAAGTCAATGCAGGATCACGGGCCAAGGAAACCTGTGGTGCCCAAACGTAAGAAAGTTACTCAGAAGAGAAGACAATTCAAGAAACCTAGAGACAATGAACATTTGGCTGACGTACTCGAAACGTATGAAGACAATACATTGACACAGAAAGGTGTCAGTATTAAATAAAATAAGTTTTCTACTTGTTCTTGTTTTATTGATAGAAGTTTTCTTTTACGTAATACAAATAATGTGTTATAAATGTGTTATGTTTAATGAAATGCGTGTTATATTGACGCGAACGAATGAAAAATAATATCTTCGTAAATGTAATGGAATATCTTTTGGTTGTGATTCCTTAACAACGCCATCTATTAAGTAGCTTTAATGTTGCTCTATTGATAGAACAATTTTAACTATATTTATTGTATTTTTTGGCTTAAACAACTAATAAAAAAAAACATTTTCTTAAAATGGTACCAATCTAAATTATATAATCAATTCACGGAACCAAAATTCAACCGTTTATATTATTTAGAAGAACATTTGTATTTAGGAATAAATGTTGTTTGAAGGTATAAGACTACTTTTCGATATAAAACATAGATGGCGCCTTTGGTAATAATATCAGCTGTTTCGACATCGATTTGTAATAAGTGAAAGTTATTGATTAATTTCAGTGTATATACTTATTTGAATTTGAATATTATGCTAAAATACTTTCTAATATTCGTAATTCCGGTCAGGACAGTACCATGACATTACCTATTTATATATACAGGTACTAAATTAGGAAAGGGATTTTGAAATTCATACAGCTATTATTTGATACAATTGAGTGATATTTATTCAATTTGTTGTAAAATATTTCTTATAATATTTTAAGAACTTTGCTGTTTAGAACTTTACTTCAATTATATCGAGTCTGTACATTTCCGTTTCTATCGCTTAGATAGTTAACAAGTAGCATTACATATATCATACATAATTTATTATTAAAAAAATTATATAATACTTGCAATAACAATTGCTTATGTAAATTCAAATCTTTTGTTATACACAAGGACCTGATCTTGTTTTTCGTGTGGTTTCAACGAAACTATATTTTGAGGCTTGAGCTGTGGATAGCTTTCTAACAAACTTCATATTGCTACAGATGTTATCAATAACGTTTACTTAAATGAAGATAATTGTGGGAAGAAAGTGACCAAGTAACCATTTAAAATATAAAAACAAAATAAGAAAGGATCTGGGATGGGTAGTGATGTGTATTGCTTTCATCTATAACAAAGTAGGTAGGTACGTATCGCGAATGTAACGGAATTCTAATTATTATAAATATCCACACAAGTTACAAACGTCGACCTTCTTTTTCGTTTTCAAGTTGAATGAATTTGCCAATAAATAAATAAAAAAAATAATCTGAATAAATTGAATCACTAAACTATTTTTCGCCAATGATTATACGAGATCAAAGAAGATAATTCGATATAAATCACCAATTTCATATAAAACATCTCGATGGTATCATAAACTGAAATCCCTTGCCACACGGAGTTTTTTGCTTTGAATTATTGTAATTACAATGTTATGGGTATGCTTGTTTATTTTTACAGCTCACATTTAGTTGAAAGCTACTTTATATATATTTATATAGGTACCATGGACATACAATTATGTATAAGGTGGAATTTTTGAGTTTAAATTATTTTTTCTATAAGATCCCAAGAAAGGCTCGCGGGTAGCAACATTTTACAAATGTAATATTATGACAGATAGTTTGACAAACAACACAGTATTTTGTTGTTTTCTATATTGAATGGGCCGGTAAACCAATAATTAGTTGTAAATTATATAATATAACAAACACTGAATCCCAATTTTCCCTATCTTGGGATGACCATGTCGCTAATATCTGTAACGGATTAAGTTTGCTTCAACAGGTATATTATTTACGGCAACTTTCGTAGAATTTATTATTAAGACTAGAATTCTAAACGTTTGAGTAAATGGAAAGAGTTTCAGAAATCCGTGCATAATAATAATGACTTCATGATTCGCTTATTAAACCTCAGTTAAGTTAAAGTAAGGTTTCTATTGAGTTTCCCTCCTTAATTCAGAATGGTGAGTTCGTAGATATGACCCTAGCTGCCGACGGTCACTTGGTTAAAGTACATCAAGTAATAATGGCACTCAGTAGTCCATTTCTTAAAGATCTCATCTCATCAGCTGAATGTCCACACCCTGTGATATTTTTAAATGTAAGTTGTATAATTATATTCTTTTACTCACTTGAATATCTAAGAACACATCTTATAATACATTTTTTTTGTTTTTTTTTAGAAAATTTCTCACACTACCCTATCAGCATTATTAGAATATATATACACCGGTGAAGTATTAGTAGCTATAGAGGACCTTAACGAGTTAATAGATGCCGCAAAAGAATTGCATATCAAAGGATTACAGGAAATGGTAAGGATTTTAAACACTATGTTTATTCAGCCTTATGATATAATAAAGAGTACACATTTCAGAATCTAGCGGATGCTTTAAGTGTGGATGAACGGAAAACAAATGAAGAGTATTTTACACAAATTGAATGTTTGGATGGAAATCAAGATATTTATTTAGAATTACCGAATCAAGAAAGCAACCAGCAAGCAATGGATGATGGAAGGTATAATAATAAATTATGTATGATATAAATAAAAAAATAATATTCATGGCACATTTTTAAGGATATATTGTTGGAAAAGTTGCAAATTTCTTATAAAAAATAAAATAAAGAATTAGACATTATTATAAAAATGTTCTAATTAATCTTCCAATTTCCGAAACGTTAATATATGTTATGGACTCCATATAATTTAAATTAGTTATTTGGCTCTTCTATGAATTTAATTTTTTAACTATTACATATTTACCAATGATACAAATGTCTATATAAAATGTCTGGTTAAAAAGTAAACATTTTCATCACATCTGCCCGTGATCATGGTTACTGTAAAGTAACAAGATGTTGGTAGTATGTAGTTTAAAATAATAAAATCACAATTTTACATCCAAGAATATTAGTTTTCTAATGTGGTTAATTACTGGGTTTGAAAATAAACATCTTTGTAGCTTTAAGTCGTATTTAATAATGTTAGAAGATTTTAACATAGCATAATGAAAGCTTGGGCCAACGGGTGGTCCACCATATTTGAATGTATACATGAGATGTTTTATAAAGGAGACTTTATACTAGACTTAATTCTATAATATAGCATACACACTATATTTATTACACTTCAGTTTTATTTAAATAAATACTTGCGAAGATCTTCAATATCATTAATGAGTAAAACATTTTGCCAAATATAGAACTTATAACGAAATATTTAAAAAAATCCATCTGTAACTAGTTTCAAAATTCTCTCTTGCCTATATAAATCAACCAAAAAGTATTCATAACTAAAATAAAAACTATTTCAGTTGCAGTTTTATAGTTAGTGATATAAGGAGTGTGAATGATGTTGATCAGTTGTATGTGGTACCCTTAGAAAAGAAAGAAGATCCGGAACTAATTGAGAAAATAAAAAAAGGACACATTATGGGTAATATTGATGCTGAGGCATGTGAGTAATGATGGTTTATTAACACTAAAACATAAATAATTTAACTATTTTAAGCAAAAAAATATTATTAAAAAAAATCTGTCAAAAGTATTTTTCAAGTAAAAATTATACATATAGCATTATATAGTCAAATAAAAAAGATAGTTATACTTGATTTACTACATAGATCTTTTATCATTTCAAGTACTTATGTACAAGTAGGTTAAAATTTTAAACTAATTAATATGACGTCTTAAAATTATGATTGTCATATATTTACAGGTTTAAAAACCCTGCAATACACAATATCAAACCAAGGATCGCTACAAATGATCCTAAACAGATTTATTTATTACTTGAAGCATAGTAACAGGGACAAATCAAGACAATGGCGATGTGTAGATTATTTAAACCATTCTAAATGTCCAGCCTATGTTGTCACCAAGGAGGATGTTGTTGTACAGAGGTTTTTATATATTTGATTTATTAAATAAAGCTTAGCCCATTAATATATGTTTAACAATGGAATTAAATCACTGCCAGATATTGTATAGTGTTGCCATTGTTCAAAATTAATTTTATATATTTATTTTGAAATATAATTTTTATTACTCCTGCGGGGAGTGTACAAATTTTCATTGGCACACGCGAATTAGCGAATTAAAATTTTTATTAAAAAAACTTATAAAAAATAAAAATTAACAAGAAATACTCCCATTATCGTTTTTCATCGACGTTTCGGCTACTTTTCAGCAACCGTGATCACGGGCAGACGAGTTGTGAGTCTCGTAAAATCTCGAAAGATCCGAAAATATTAGTATCACTTTTAGTATATGTACTATTATATACAGGGTGACTGGTGAATTACTATCGATACTTGAGGACGTGATATTTGACGATCATATATGACAAAATAAAAATTAATATAACATAAATATTAATAAACTTCTAAGTAAAGTTATCCAAAAGTTATGTAATTAATTACGCATCGTATGAACACCCTACAGATTAGGTATACTCACACACACACACACGCGCGTGCGGCGGCGTGGTGTTGTATCAGCACGCCGCCGCACGCGTCCACACTTGGAACACTTGGAACGAGTCCACACTTTATTTATTTATACGGAAATTTGGTCAAAAATTAAGTACCTATTTTTTTACATAATTCGAATGAGAATCATGTACCGAGTATTCTCCTTAAATATTGATAGTAATTCACCAGTCACCCTGTATATTTTGTTTAAGATGTGTTCAAAATAATGACACTTGCTGTTGTATGTACAGTACTTGAAAAAATTAAGGTTTGAATAACAAAATATGAATTCATTCAAAGTGTGATTTTTTAAAGCTGTAAATCGGTTTTCATTTTACCCTCCTTGACGTACCAAAGACATTGAAATATGATAATCTTTTAAATATTTATTTTATCCCTTAAGCTTATATGTTAATATAATGTTTTGTTTCAAAATTCTAAATAATGCTTTATTCACATAGGATATCTTCACACAACCACCCATTCCATGATCGCAAGATATTGAAGAAAGTCAAAACAGGCTCTGTGTTCTCAGCATTCAATGAAGCAGAGATTGAAGGAAACAATAGAAAAGCTTTGGAAGAGACTAATAGTGATTAAATATTAATATATACAAGGTCTTTTATTACATAATAGGAATAAATAAAATAATTATAGTAAAAAAATAAAATTTATTGTCCCCAATTTAACATTGAATAAAAATATGTAACAATGTAGAAAAATATTGCCTTGTATTATTTTATCGAGGCATAAAGATAGTCGATAGTATGTTTCTATAAAAACTTAAGACTAGATTAATATAACTATTACAATTCAAGGAATGTAGTGGAATGTAAAAAAATACATTAACGTAAAATAAACATCGAGTATTCCACAATATTATAATGATTATTTTAAAAACACTTAAAAATTATATTCGAGACGTATATAAATCATACAAAAATCTGTCATTTCGAAGCAAAAAATGCATAAATGGATAAGTACTAAAACATTATTATCAGGCGTCGATTACGTTTTTAACGAAATTCGGTAATGCAAATGCGGCTTTATGAATGTCAGAATTGTAATATTTCAAATCCATATCATTTAATTGTTCCCGCGTAAACTCTGTAACTGGTTTGTCAAATTTGACGTTTCCGTCTAACGAACCAATCACGAAGCCGATTGACCCAGACGGGTATGTAGGCACCGATGTTGTAGCGTATGCGGCAGCGGGGAATTGATTTTTGCAGAAGTTCAACGTATTTTTCACCAAATCCATATTATCCCAGTATGTGCCAGCTTGTGAGCAAACGATTCCGTTGGGTTTTAGAGCACTTTTCATCAATGCGAAGTAATTCTCTTGGAACAAACTGACAGCGGGTCCAATGGGGTCGCTACTATCTGTTATAATGACGTCGAATTCATGACTATGATTCTTCATGAATTCAAATCCATCCCCAACGTGTAATGTCAACTTTTTGCTGTCGAAACCTACAGCCATGAAGGGCAGGTACTTCTTGGAAACCTCGATCACCTTAGCGTCTATTTCGACCTAAAAAACAATTCAAATGTTTGACTTACACCCAGCTAAAAGGAAAATACAAAAAAATACGTGACTAGAGCAGGCATTTTATATTTTTATTGTTGATTGGATAAAATTAGAATCATCATTAAACAAAGTAAGTGTAAATATTGTACACACATTGTTAGCGAAGGGACCATTTTGATAATTTTAATTGACATTTGATAACATTTTTATCACCTCATTTTGTAATGTTCGTTTTCTTATCTTCATCAACTATTTACGTATTCAAATTTATCAAAGCTTTTGTATTATAATGAAATAAAATATTTATATTTCAATATAGACACATAATAGTTAAACTTCGAAGAGTAATTCATTTCACACATTGAGTATTTCTAGGCGTAGCCTCAATAAAATAAATGTAAGTCATTAATGGATATTTGCAAGTTTATGGGGGACAATATTTGAAAGAAATGATAGTGATTTTATTTATTAATTATCTTGTATTTATTCTGCAATAGGTTACAACCTGTAATTTGTAGAGTCTTATTATTTTTTCTCGTCCTATTATAAATCTATTTTAAGTAAAACTTCATATTGTCAAAAAAACCACGGTTAAAAATTGGAAACTTCAGCTTTTCGATAAAATTTCTGCTCACTATTTGTGAAAACTTTACTTCATAATTTGATAAACCGTAAACAGTTAAAAACCACGTCTTTTAGAAAATATACTTTCTGTTCAGTAACACAATCAGCATAGAATGTCAGGAGTTAACGAAATTTGATACGATTTATAAGAAACCTAACTGCATATATAATGCAGAGTAATAAAGATTGTAGAAAACATTTTTGTTTCCATTGTGTAACTAATTAATTCGATCTTAATATTTTTACGTATCAAAACAGATTTTATAGAAAAAAGGAACATAAAAATACCTATACGTAAAAGGAATATTCTAGAAACGAACTACTTTTCGTTAAATGATAAAATTAATAGATTTATTTAAATACATGTCGTACGTTGTAACGCAGGTAGGTTATGGCGCGAATTTACACGAAGTTTTACAAACATCAAATCGAAATTCGAACGCCATTATTCCATTTAACAAAATTGTGTGTATATTTTCCAGTTATTATTTAAAATTGTAATTCGTCACAATAAATAATAACATTGATATGAGCAAAATTTTCCATAGATTCAGTGTAAATAAATCCATAGTTTAATTAAAAGAAATTACTTCAAAAAGTTTTTCTTTGTTATAATCAAAATTAGTTAATTAATTTCCCTTAATGCTTTGTCCATATTTAATATGAAAGTTTAGTTAAAATGTTTCTTATCAACAAAATTTTCTTACCTCTTGTATCCATGAATGTCTGTACAAACATTTATTTATGTTAAAAATATTTTACTTAGCAATCATAATTAGTATTGAAACTATTTTAGTTTTATCTAAAACAGTTATTTTTCTTGTAAGCAGTCTTTGAGTACATTATCAGTATTTGTTAATTGATAACTAACAACATTTACTTATTGAAGCTTATCTCGGTCCAGTTAAACATAATTTTATAAAATAATATCACTAAATTCATAATTATGATAATTTTTTGGTAAGTATATAAAATTCTCATTCATAAATAATTAATATTATACTAAATGTCAAATTTCCCACCAAAATTTCTGTCATAAATTCTGTAATGACCATAGAATAAATTAGCATATTTTGTTTATTTAATATAAAACCTTTTTTATAACTTACTTGTACAATTTCTTTAACATTAGGATGTTTCGCAACATCCCTGGCAACTCCGCCATCCCCTCCACCTACTATCAGCACTTTTTCAGGGTTTTTATGACAGCACAACGGTAGGAAAGATATCATTTCCTGCAACCACAAACTAGATAAATCAATATTTACCACAAATTGATAAGCCATTTTCTCATATATACATAATGAAAATATTAATACATAAAATATGTATGATATATTAATATTATTCAGTCTTAAGTTAGACTTACTATTTAGAAATAGATCTAAATTTTAATCTATCATGATAGACGAAAATAATAGAATTATTTAATAAACTATTAACCTGGTATGAATATTCATCTTTCTGTGTACACTGTATAATGCCATCTAGTACAAGCACTCTTCCGAGGCTGGTTGTATCAAACACTTGTATTTCTTGGAACGGAGACCGTTCTTTGTGTAGCAACTTCTTAACCTCAAATGAGAAGGTGCTCCCTGGCCACATTTCACATGACTCGGAAAACCAATTCTCCTTTATAACATTCATTGTACCTGAATAAGATTGATATATTAAATTTACAATTATACAGACATGAATAGCACAAATTAAATTAATAATTTAAATTGATTGACGCTAACGGAATTCAAATTATTTTTAATAACACACTGTAAAATATATTTTCGTAAGAAGTTTTATTCCAATATATAAAGATAT
Source organism: Danaus chrysippus (assembly GCA_916720795.1). Taxonomy (NCBI): domain Eukaryota; kingdom Metazoa; phylum Arthropoda; class Insecta; order Lepidoptera; family Nymphalidae; genus Danaus; species Danaus chrysippus. The sequence goes on along the minus strand of CAKASE010000077.1, from coordinate 2,460,011 downwards.
TTACCTTTTTTTCGATCAAAATATTATTTAATTTAATGTATAACTAACTGAATGATTCCCCGCCAAAACCACTCGTTCAACTAAAACAAGAATTTGGTGGTTGCCAAGTTATTATATAAATTGTACTCTGCGTTTACAGCGCATGCAACGATAATATAAAAACAAGTGTCGAAATCAGAAACTGGTATACAAGTTACAACGGTCAAAGACATTTGTATGACATTGCAACGCGACAGTGACAGTTTACGACTATACAGACAACAAAAACGAAAATATAATCTCATTTAAATGTTCAGGTTTTGATTTCTATAATAATTCTACTGTTTGTCTTGAAATAGATTGTAGCAAATAAGCATATACACACAATTATCGATTATATTTAATTTGATAAGGACATCATACTTTTGTTTTCGCTTATAACTCATTTATGAACGGTGTTGTGGTATTGATCCATTCCATCAGACAAGTTACCTGCGATAAGTTTTTAGAGTATTGATTTTCAGCTTTTCAGTTTCAGTTCGCGGATTGGTTTAGGTGAACTATAATTTGGCAGATTTAATATTTTGTTTGGGCATTTATGATTAATTATGAGTTCTTTTGGCATTTCGCCTGAAGAGTTTGTGTACGCAGCTAGGGATTTCGTAGATCTATCAGATAAGTACCGCGATAGCTGGACTCTCCATCAGAACGACAATGAGATTTTGCAAACTTACATACGTAAAGAAGAATTCATTAGTCACAGAGACGAGAACGACAAAGTATTTCTCTATAGGGCGGAATACGTAATCTTCTTTAATCTCAGCTACGGCGTGCCATCTTTTAGCTTCAACGTCTGGGATTGCTCTGGGAAGTTGCTTACTCTGGAAGAAGTTCGTCAGATTTCTCTAATAAAGTAAGCATAATACAACTCATGTTATAAATAATATATCACAACAAATTATTACAAATAATATATTACTCACAGAACTACAAAAGAGAACTTCTACTCGGTGGTATCCCAGCAAGAACATCCAGTGCTCTACAAGCCGTACTTCATTGTCCACCCGTGCAGAACTGCCACCATCCTCCAAGAGTTCAAGAGCAAGTCGAGGAACATCATTCTAACATTCCTCGGCCTCATCATCCCTCTGGTGCAATTAAACTTGCCGCTCGAGTTCGGTTTATGACGAAGGGCTTAAATGTCTCACAAGTCTACAATGAATGCAAAATCTCGAACATTCCGATCAATATTTAACAATCAAAATTTTAAAAACATCTAATATACAAATATTAAAAATGAATATCTGATTTTTAAACAACAAAAATGGAAATTTTGCAGAAATTGTAGCGAGATAGTGAAGTGAGACATTCCTTTTATAACTTTTTATATCTTCTGTTAATTTTTACATAATTCTTATATAATTTTTTTATATATTTAGTAAAACTCATTTTATTTTTGTTCACATGCATTTAAATATTACCTGTATATTGTGGAACTGGGTTTTAATTAGTTTCCTTATAGTTTAAACGGCCAACATATTATATCTTTTTATTTACATGTATTGGCCTTTAGAATATAAGAATATGTAATCTTCATTATATACATATAAATATGTGTCTGTTTTAAAACTTACATGTAGTATGTGTTATGTGGTAGATTAGACATAGTTTAAGAATTTTAATCCCAAAAAAAAATCAAGAGATTTTAAATCTGTCAGCCCTTTTAACATTAGGATAAGTGAGTATTAAATTTTATTTCTACCTTTTAACTGAATGTCTAGTAGGTATATTTGTAACCTGATTTTAAATACTCCTATATATGTTTAGGATAATTTTTATTGTAATTTAACAAAGTAAGGATGGGCATATAACTGTAGTTACCTTATATATTCTCTAGTCATTACTGTCACAAAATATAGTAAATAAAGTAAATCGTGTTTTATTTCAACACTATTATAATTTTATATAAAAGAAACATATGAAATTCACTTTTGTATTTTCCAAAAACTTAACAATTACCACAAGATAATAAGGAGTTTTATGAATAGAATTTTCCTTTGTGACTTACAACGAGGTTGCGTTAAACGTTTAACGCTGGGGGGGGGGGGGGGGGGGTAAAAAGAGGTAGCGAGAGTGATGCGTGGCGCTAGTACACATCCGAGCAAAAAATGTGACTTGTAAGTAATGTTAATAAAGTTTGTCTAAAAAACACAAAAAAATCCCTTAAAATGAATTTGTACCCCTTCATGATTTCTTTCCAACATAACGAAGTATGTTGGAAACACAATTAATATTTTTCATTCATAAATCTTCATACAAACTGGAAACATAAATGTGCTAGAATAAGTAATTTGAATAATTAGGAGGAAATTTTAACATATATTCTTAGACAATGAGATCTAAAACTTTCTCGAGTATTTATTTCAATAAAACTGATATTTGTCGGATATATTACGCGTGCTTTATTTTTGTAAAAAACTACATATTCCCGAGGTTTCGGTTACTTTTCAGTTTTCAGCAACCCTGATCACGGGTAGAAGATATGTGAATGTTTTAATTTCAATAGCCTCGCGGATTAACCTCGTTAGGTATCTTCACGAGCGAGGATATGTGGTTTATCAAACCGAATGTAGTGGCTTAGCCTGCTGCCTGTCCATGGGTCCTGCCAGTCACAATCAAGTTTCCATACACCCGCTTGTTGCAAAGGAATGCTACTCTTGATCGGTCTCAAGAATTGGCTCACTTTCTTGTGGGGTTTATAGATAGTCTTGATTGAAACCTTCTTTAAGATGTTTCCTATTCTGTCAGTAAGTCCCTTTACATATGGTAGTATCGCAAGTTGTCGCTCAACTGTGGATGGCTTCAAATGGTTCTTGCGATACTGGCGAGGCATGAGCAGTTTGTCGGTGGTGAGAACATGTGTTACATGCTGCAGTTCGGCCTCTAGGTAAACAGCATCACAAAGGTGTTGCCTTCTCTTTAACATAGCTAACTGGGTGAGGCGGTGGTGTGAGTTACCACTGAGATACCTATCCATAAGTGTAGGTTTCCTATAGGTAATCAGTATGTCCCAAAGTATTATCAGGATTCCTTACGACGAGTATATAAAGGAAAGCTAAAGAATATTTGCCTCTAATTCTACAGTAAACTGAATTAATAGAATTAAGGTGGTTCAGAAAAGCAGATGTTTTATTTTTGTTTAATATTGTGAAGGTGTCATCTACATGCCGTTTAAAAATTAAAGGTTTTATTGGAGGGGAGCAAAGGACTTGCACCTCGAACTCCTCCATATTGTTTGTTGTCAAACTTGATTTGTTGTGAGGATTGTAATACTGTTTAACCTCGCTAAATTATTAAAACTGTCTCTCCAGAATTAAGGCGGCCAACTTTCCGAAAACTGAATGCGGGACTTAACCTTTCAGGAATGGCGGGGGGGGGGGGGGTGTGTTAAGGATTGGGAATGTCATAAAAATCTTCGCAATGGCCCATATTAAATTTAAGTAAAAAGAAAGAAAACGAGATTAGCGCGGGCGCGCTACGCTTGTCCATATTATAGGTAATCTGTGTTCCTGCACTGTTGACCGTGGGCGCGTATGGGTGTTGTGTAGAAGTCTGGTAGAAAAATTAGGATGCGGGACATGCGGGACGCATACAACGTTTTGCGGGACTATTTAACTAATAATTTCAAAGCGGGATTTCGTCTAGTATTGCGGGACGGTCCCGCAGAATGCGGGACGGTTGGCCGCCTTATCCAGAATAGCTCCCTGGTACCTCAGTCATTTTAAGTAACTTACAGAAGTTTACAAATCTACAGAAATAAATATATTTTAAAGCTTTTGTCATCGTCATTCTATATTTAAATCTTTTTATTTAAAGACCAAGAAAATCCTTCATGCGGCTAAATAAATCTTATATATTTTCTTGTTTAGTAAAACAAAAAGCGAACCCAAAACTTTGATTAGCAACAAAAACAGTTTAACATTTGAAAAACTAGCTAAGTATATCAACAAGAATAAAATTTAAGTAGCAAAGAAATTACTAAATACAAGCTATTTATCGCAACTTAATTTAAAACCTGAATATAAATATTCTAGGCCAGAGAAAAACAACAGTAACGTATTATATTTAATTATAAAACATTATTATATGAAGGAACAAATATGTATTATTAAAAATATACACGTCAATAACGGTGAAAATTAAATGTTCCCATGTAAATAAAATATTGCAATAATCCTAGAAAACAGATATATTTAATAGATATTGAAGGCTATAAAACTATTTTTAACATTTTAAAATAAATAAAAAACATTTAAATAGTTTACTGTTAACCTTATATATCAATTCTCTACCAGTTAGTCTCCAGGAATATACTTATAAAAGAAAATTCCTTTGGGGGTAGGAACATACAATAAAATGTAACGTAAATTTAATAGTGCATACTTGACATATGTTACTTAAAAGATAATACACATTGTCACTCCAAAACGCTTTTAACATTTCAACAATCGTCAGCGTCTTAGCGAGTCACTCGTGTTTCAGAAGAGATTGTTTTATCAAACAAAATGTGTAAAGTACAAAAACCTCAAGGTCTAGGTTCACAATCAGGTACGTCGCACCATTAATTGATACCATATTGGCAAATGCTTTGATAAGATAACTGACAACATTTCAGTCGTTGGATTGTACTGTTTCGTGTGTGTATTTCGTGTAATATGTTCCTTTAAAAATGTGTTTATGATGAATTATTCTACCTCATTTGTCAAATTATATAGACGTTTTCTTGATTGCTTGCGTTCCGTGCTATTGATATTATGCTTCTGGAAGGTAAGTTGAAGTAGTGAATTTTATTGTTTACCAAGCGCTTTTCCTTATTTCGATCTTATTACAACCATTCTACAATTAAGGATATATTTTTCAAAATGTGATTTTCTTTATTATTTTTCTTTATTGTGTAGAAAATTTGGATACCTATTTGAAGTTAGATAATTCATAACGATCATACATAGTGCTAAGTGAATCTTTAATTAAAATTAGTATTGTAACGTGTACCTTGACTAATTATCATCATCTACCTAATCTATTATAAAAATTACTGTCCTAAAAAGCATTTGTTATCAAGTATAAATTCAATTTATATGATAAGTTTACAATAACATTTTTTTATAATTTTTATTATCCTTCAGTTTTGAAACGCCTTAAAAGTGTTACTCGTTTTAACAGTCTGAAATAAAACTTCTATATAAAAATGTTTTAAAGATAAGTTCGTAAGGGGACTACCCTTTGCATTATAATCACTAATTTTGGTAACAAACAATTATATACATCAATCACTATAATGATAAACCCATTTACGGTTGATAAACTTGGTCCAAAATTATTCTTAGTCTTCCTTTCCAATTAAGACCACATTATATAATTTTAGAAGTTTAAAACATAAAATGTAAAATATTTTCGCTCGATTAATTTATCTATTTAGGTGAAATTTATATTTAAATTACCACACTGTAATTATATGTATCCATTTTATTACAAATAATTAATTTAACCTTAATTTATTCGTCTTAATTATTTATTTATCTTTCGTTTCATAGTTTCGGTTCAGTGTTCTCATAATGGTTAAGTTAAAATGGCGCTTTTAGCGTCCAGTAAGCCGAAGTTTTGATCTTCACAAAGCTTACGTCATAAAGTTTACCGTTTCTCATTTAATAGCCTATTTTAATATTATAACGTGTTAAGATTTATTTTAAGATTATTTTTTTTATTATTTTTACATAGATGAAATGTGACGGCTTATTTATAATATACGATTTTATTTGATGGTTGTTAGATGAATGATGAATGAATGTCAGTGGTGGCCTAGTGGTTAATAACCCGCCTCTCATGCATGAGGGCGCGGGTTCGATCCTGGCAAGTAGCAATGTGATTATTTCGTGTCATATGTACTTTCTAAGAGTATTTAGACGCTACTGATAGACGGTGAAGGCAAACATCGTGAGAAAACCTAAATTTATAATTTCACAATTATAAGTTTGAAATCACCAACCTGTCTTGAGCGAGCGTGGTGATTAATGTTCAAACCTTCTCCATGTGAGAAAGAGGCCTTGCTCAGAAGTGGGCTCTGATAGGCTGATGACGACGGGATGAATGTTATAACTTATAATTGTTGCTTTTTGGTGTTAAGGAAGATTATAAAGATTTGTACTACATATAAATTTCTATGTGACATTTGTAACAGTATCAATTAACTTTTAGTTTAATTTACTCATTAATCAATTAACGATGAACTAAACCACATCCAAATTTTAAGTTTCTTATTTAAATACTAAATTCATGCTTCGTTACCAGCTAATGTAATCCCTACTTGTAATACCTATTATAAATGCGTAATTAACTCTGTCTGTCTGTCTGTTACGCTTTCACGCCTAAACCACTGAACTGATTTTAATGAAATTTGGTACAGATATAGAGTTGACATTGAGAAAGAACAAAGGATAGTTTTTATCCCAGACTTTTGAAAGGTTGTTTTGGAAATGCGATATAACCGAACTCCACGCGGGCGAAGCTGCGGGCGGAAAGCTAGTTTATCTATATATTTCGGCAAAGACAAGTTACTTTTGTATAAAATATTATAGATTTTTTTAGAATATATGATATATTGTATTTTCAAGTCTCATTCTATAAAGCCTAGCTGTGGTCTAGTAACTCTATTTCGAACATGGGCTATCTCGACTGTGGAAGTACCGCCTTCTCACAGAGGATCGGCGAAAGTATTTTTTATTTGTGGGTTTTATCTGATGAGTGAGAGAGACGGATGCCTATTCCCTTTCCTCTCACTCTTTTATAATCAAATTCGGCAACGCATCAGCAACATCCTTTTGTTACAGGTGTCCATGAGCGACGGCTCCTACCTTCATTAAAGTAGACCGTCTGCTCGTTACCACCTTTAATAAAAAAAGATAAATAATGAATTATGAAACTTCAATTAGTTTTCGTTATAAAACAGATATTTTAATTGAACCTTCTACCGTCTTTATACATATATTATTCGTAACTAGATGATAGTAACTATTAAATAGTGTTTGTTTAGTTATATGTATAGTAAGTGTTAGGCCACAGTCTATAAAATTCCTATTGTCCTACTATTTCTTCTTCTTCTTCTTCCTGGCAATTTCCCAGCTTTAGCCAGGGTCTGGTGTACTATTGTCCTACTATTTATTGTCTAAATTTTTAAAAATAATTTTCTTAAAACGTCACTATTCCTTCTAATATTATAAATACGAAATTAACTCTGTCTGTCTGTCTGTCTGTTACGCTTTCACGCCTAAACCACTGAACTGATTTAAATGAAATTTGGTACAGAGATAGAGTTGACCTTGAGAAAGGACATAGGATAGTTTTTATCCCAGACTATTGAAAGTTTCTCTTGGAAACGCGATATAACCGAACTCCACACGGGCGAAGCTGCGGGCGGAAAGCTAGAAGATAATAAATATGTTTTATGATTAACAGAATGATTATTTTTTTTATAATCGGTATCATAAAGATTTATAACTAATTAAAAAAATATTTTTTTCTTGTGAAAATGATCGTAGGCTTTTTTTTATTCCAAAAGAGTGTTGATGTCAGGCAGGCGGCCGGTCGTAAAAACAATTAGCCAAAACTATTAACAACATGTAAGGCAGACCCTAGCTAAAGCTGGGAAATTGCCAGGAAGAAGAAAAACAATGATCATAGGCTTTTTGAGTTTTTAAAATACAAGAAGTATTGCAAGCTTCAAATCGTCGCTACTGTTGATAATTCCATCTTTCCGTATGGGCTCATATTTTATTAAATAGATAAATAATGTTTGAAAATTGCTTTATATTGAATTTCTTTGTTCAACTTTAAATATCTGTTAAATTACATTAGTCTTATCAAAACGAGTATCTAATAAGATATATACATATATATTGATATTTTTACCCAGAGGGAATAACACGATGATGAATTCGAAACGGCGATAAGTTATTTCATATGTGTTGTGCATGATTAATGAGTGATTAGTATGAAATATATATTCATACTTCATGAACATATAAGAATATGTATTAGATATAATATGTTATAAATATAATCCGTTACTTTTAAACTAAAAATGTCTGGATGTAACTTTGTTTCCTCAAGAGGACTTTAGCTAGGAATTAGACATAAATCGCTAAACGTTAAACTACAATTGTCAATTAATGACCCAAAATGTAGTAACCAAAACATGCCTAGAATCATCTTAGCCAGTTCCATTCAATTTCTATCACAAAACTTTTCAAATAGCAAAATGTTTGGTCCGTGGAATTTAATTCAGATATTATTATATATAATTTTATATTATTTTTATTTACTACGTCGCATTATCCATTTGAAGTCAGGGAAAGTGATCATTTGCGAATGTCAGATGCTAAGGATCACACGATGTCGTCACTCGACACCTGACAGCTTTGTGTGAAGGATGAAGAATTAAAGTGTTCGGAAACACAGATGAGGGTAATTTATATTTAATTATATTAAACGTAGACTATCACAAGAAACATGATAATTAATAAAAATAAGTATAAAGATTGGTTTTTGGAATAGTATGGGTTTTATTGCAATTTATAGATTAGTGAAATATTTTAATTAAAATTAATGATTTGACGGATATTTTATGTAATTATAATATATATTTTTTTGTGGTGGTAGAGCCTAGCTGTAGTCAATTTACTACAGCTCGAATATGGGCTGGCTCGACCGGGGAAGTACCACCCTCTCACAGAAAATCGGCGTAAAGTAGTCTTTAAAGGCTGCGTTTCGTCCGGTGAGTGAGAGAGCCGGTTGCCCTTTCCCTTTTCCCAACCTCTCCTTTCCCTCCCTTTCCCACCTTTTCCCCAATCAAGGGCGGCAACACATCCGCAAATCTGCGTTGCGGATGTCCATGGGCGACGGTAACTACCTATCATCAAGTAGGCCGTCTGTTCAGTTGCCCCCTTTTCCCATAAAAAAAAAAAAAAAAAAAAAAAAATATGTATAGTTAATTTTTAATATTACTTTATTCAAACATTTGTAACATAATTTTTTTAGATTTGTAAAACTTTTCCTGTTCAATTGAACTTCTCAAGTTTCTCAAGTTAGAAAAAGTTTTTATATAAGTTCATTTTAATTATAAAGTTATATTAATAGATATTAACGAATCCTAAAATGATTTGTTTATAAACTTAATATGGTAAAAATCTAACTTTGTATGACCACACAGAAATAATTTCAGGTTAACAACGGTGGTTTATTTACGCACAAAAACTATTTTAAAATACATATATACAACGTGTAACATAATTAACGCACACCCTGAAAGTAGTTTGATCAGAATCGGATACTGGATCGATTTTGATAGTTTTTTATGTAGGTAATTTTTTTTCTCAAATTTAGATAGAACTAAGTAAATTATAGTCACCCTACACACAGTTATCTAAACACTTCATAGAAACGAAAATTAATGGAACCGAAAATGGATCGTAAGTCAGGGTATTAAGATTGTTAAAATGAAATATTTAATTAGTAATCATCATTCAATTAAAGAAAACTGATACTTATTTCAAGGCTAAAATAGTATTTAATAATAACTACGCACGCAACACCATAGCGACAACCGGCACACAGCAAGGTCACTACAGTGCATAAAAGAAAGCCGCGTAATACAAAAATTATTACTTTCTCCTTCTTTCTTCGGCTTAATAACATTACAATAGAGCGAGACGGCAGGCATAATTCCGGGAATCAGAGTAATAATAACTAATCATCGAAGTCAACAAAATGTGTTTTGGGTAAGTTAGTTACGCCGCGTCCACCTTATCGAAAAGAGGTCAAGTGTAAAGTGCAAATAAAATCTTAGTCGCGCATTTCGCTGTGTCGTTTCGGTACACTAACATTCAATACATCAAATACCTACGCACGTGTCCATTGACCTCCTAGATCAGCTGATTTGACGCGACTCGACTTTTTTTTGTGGGGGCGAATTAAATCGCTAGTTTATAACACAGAGATAACAAGTGCCGAGGAACTAAAAAATAAGATAATAACCGCCTTTGTAAAAGTGAAAAGTGATATTGCAGTATTATCTAAAATAAAACCACAATTGCGAAAACGGTCATTAAAGTGCATTAAACAAGGCGGTGGACATTTTGAAAATGTTTTAAAACGACAACGCTGTGCGAGTGCAAATTAAACTGTAAGTTTGTTTATGATCTTTAAATTATTGTAAATATTTTGATACACACCATTTAAACAGGCCGACTGTGTTTAACTTTGTCGTAGGTATTGTGGTGTCTATTCAAATCACGCGTTATCAGCTGTTTAATAATTCTTATTTACAAATTTAATTTAACAAATCAGTAATTATAAAATATTGGCTTCACATTAAAAAGAAAATTCAATGTCAACAATCTAAAGCTTGAAAAGTGTGATGGAAAGAAAAATCATAATGTATGTAGTTATTTCGTGTACTTATTATTACCTACTTCTTATTATTGTCGGACGGCACTCGGAGAGAAGGCGCGGGCGCGGGGAGAACATTGTGTCTGACCATATTATTTGCACGAAATTGGGATAGCTAATTTCACAAATAAAAAATTCAAACGCACATATAAATAATATTTGGTGTATGCATTGCGTTTATATCATTATATACGCATTGGGGTATTTGAGGGTGTGCGTTAATTACGTTACACGTTGTATATATGTAATAAAATATACATATTATATTAGATTTACAATCTATTTCTATATTACTACTTATTACGAAACTTTTTCAACATGTAGCTATTTAAAGGATTGTTTTTTTTGCGGACGTAAGTCTGTTCTTTCAACTGTAAGTGAAAAGATCGTCTGAAAAATATTAATAGTTTATTTTTCATAAATTTCCACATTAAATGGGCTTCTTTTAACCCCCTATAATATGTTCCTGATTAATGAACATAATTGACACCAGATTGGAACATATTTTATTCTACAGATATTTGGATATGTGTCTATCCAACAAAAGAAACGTAAAATCTATTTGGATTTAGTAAACGGTTTGATTATCATCGATATTAAAATAACGGCTAATATTAAGATTATGACCAGTAGAGTTTTATATGAGAAAAAGTAATTTTAACATTTTTCGTAAACCGAATCGTCTGTTTTAGGATGTATAGGTATAGAATATAGATATAGAATAGGGATGTAATAGATTTGATATCGATTATGTGTGTATTTATGTGTTTCTGTGTCTGTGTGTCTGTCTGTGGTATCGTAGCTCTCAAACGAATCGACCGATTTTTATGTTTTTTTTTAATTTGACACCCACATTCCCTGAGGAGCTCTTTTGCAAAACAATGTAAGTGATACATAAAGTATAATTGTTAAATGACAATAAATAAGTAGGTGCTATTTTAATTTAATAAAAATTTTCGCTATCGTTACGTGGATATGTTACGTCTTAATATTTATTCACTTATGATACAAGTTCGCAAATGGGTTAATATTATAATTTTAGACTTTATCATCACTTTTTCATTTATCTGCGTAGCAAGCTTTTGCATCATGAATACTTAATATATATATGTAAACGATTAAATTGCATTTGTATGAAAGACAAATGAAATAAATAATAAATATATATCCATAACATAAAGCAGGCACGGATTGAATAAAATTTCTTTCACCCTCCACAGTAAATGGAACCTTCATACAGGCCAATAATTTAATTAATGTAAAAATTAGTAATGCATACAGTTTTTATTGATTGTAACTAATATGACACCATGACCCTGATATCAGTCCTTTCCATGAAAAATGTCCCACGCCTTACCCGTGACTTAGGTAAAGTGCAAATATTATTTTCTTTGTCCATTTATATATACATAATACATTGAATATATTGATTACGTGAACTATTATCATTAATTTGTATTAAATTATGTATTTAATATCCTTGTAATACATTATACATAACTGCATCGGTAATTACGGCGATTTTTACTAGTATCCTTCAAATTTTTCATACAAAGATTAAATGCCTCAAGGCTTGGAATTAAGTAATATTTATTGAATAATTACAGAGAGTTTTTGTATCTTTTTGTAATAGAAAACATTGACAAGATATCTATCAGGATTGATAATTTATTATCTTGTTTGTCGAAAATTGTATATTTAATTTACATTTTTTATCAATTATATCCCAATTATATTAATTATAAGAATCAACTAGGAATATTACCTATGTAGTAAGAGATTTGACGTATAATCTATAAATCTGGATTTTAGAGTTACAACAAAATAAGATTCACACAAAAATCCATATTTCTATTTTTTTTGTAGACAACTATAAAAAAAAGAATTCCTTTTATAAATTCTATATTTCAATACTTTTTTTTTAATATAATTCATTAGTTTAATTAGACATATTTAAAATATTCGAGCTTTTATCGTTAAGTTTGAGAATATAAAACGTTAAAAATATCAAGAAAATTAATTTTTTCGACTTACGAAAGTTTGATATAAAAATCCTGTAAATTCCTTTTCGATCGTTGTAAAGACAATTAAAGCTACCGGCTCTATATTCACATAAAACTGCTTGTTCCACAACAAAGTATAAATACGTTTCTAGTAAAATTATTTCGATGAATTGCAACTTGTATAGTACTGAATGTAATATGATAAGAAATCATTTCCTTGTAATGTGATTATCGATTGATATTATATAACTATTATAGTATTATTTTTTGTTTTAATTATTTATATTAATACATTATTAATATAATTATATTTTAAACAGTCGAACAAGGTATCAGCTGTGTCAGAGACGCGGCAAATCGTCGTTGGAATGGTTGACGCGACGAAGAACAATAAAATTAAGACATCCAAATACAGCCTGCTTCTCTTCATCCCAAAGAACCTGACTGAACAGTTCAGAAGAATAGTTAACTTCTACTTCTTGATAGTAACCGTTATCGCCATTGTTATTGGTATTTATTTTTTACATTATTCATAGCTAAGTCAGAATTATAAGTAGGTACATCCAATTAATCCTTAAAACATTATTTTTATCCAACCAACATCTGTCTAAAGCCTTTCATTTGTGCTTAAATAGAGAAGATAAAACAAATCTTTGGAATTAATAAAAAAACTGATCACAGAATCGCCAAAGATAATTAATTTTAAGGCCTAAGGCTTTCGTGAGTATTCATTTAAATGAAACTAATAGGTATATTCGGATGTACTACCCGTTTATTGCTAATACTAAACACTCCCAACACTTCAGTTAGTTTGCAACAACCGTAACTAGGGACAGACGTGATGAAAATCTTAACAATTATAATTTTTTTTAGACAGTCCAGTTTCTCCTTTCACGAGTATAGCTCCGTTAAGTTTTATGGTGTTCGTGACGGCTGTGAAGCAAGGATACGAAGACTGGCTGAGACACAAGGCTGACAACAAAGTTAATAATAAAATTGGTAAATTAAACACCGTTTTCCCAATTATCCTTAGTTTTAGAAAGACCGAGCGTGAGGATAATCCTTACTCATCAAAGTTAAATAAACCTTGAGTGCTTCGTCGTAAAATACTTATTGGTGTGTCTTTGTTATATTAGATAACGTATTATTATTGGTATTGAGGAAATAAATATAATTTATATTATATCAGTCTAATGATTCATTGAACTTTCAGGACTAGTGTACTTGTGATTTGATAATATTATCAAGATAATAATTTATTGGACCATAATTTTTAATATTAGGTATCGTGCATACATTTTATTGCGATTAACTGTTTTTAATTTAGAAAAATTAACTAATTCTGATATTTAAATACATGTATATAAGAGTAATTTTCGTTTGCTTATAGTTAAAGTAGCGTAAAAACTTATTTAAGGACGTCCGGTCGTTCACAGAATATTAAAATATTAATATAGTCTTTCAAATGTTTATAGAGTATGATTTAGATCAGTATGTTTTTAGTTCCAATTGAGATTATCAGTAGATATTATTTAAAGTTAATAAAACTAACACTAGTCATTGCCGTTGAGGAAAACATATCCTAGATAAATAAAAAATTGCTATACTCAACTTTATCGATTTCTATCCAAACATACAAAATAAAATTGCATTAACTCATTAATGTTGTACAAAAAATATCTATTACCAATTCTAGATAAAAATAATGTACAGTCTTTCAACCACGCGTACTTATTTTTTGTTTCTGATCAGCATTACTGTTTTTTTATATCCCTGAATTTCACTACTTTAAAAAACATATTTTTTACAGTGGAGATAGTCCACAAAGGAGTTATCCAAGAAGTGAAAAACTCCACTATAGCACCAGGCACATTAGTGCGAGTTAAACGTGGTAGGGAAGTGCCCGCGGATTTAGTGCTGTTATGTTCAGCGGGAGAGAAAGGAAAATGTTTTGTAACCACAGCCAACTTGGATGGAGAAACAAATCTTAAAACATTGAGAGTTCCAGCACCCTTAGTTGGTTATACTGCAGGTATTATAATTGTATTTAACATAATATAAGTCTAATTCCTTTAAATGCAACTATATTCTACACGTGCTTTATTTTTGCAAAAAACTACCTACTCCCGACGTTTCGGTTACTTTTCACTTTTCAGCAACTGTGATCACGGACAGACGAGGTGTGAATGCCTGTCAAATTCCTTACTAAAAACTTTAAATACATATTCAAAACAAAGCTATTATATGTATCCAAAAGTTTGTACTTATTTTTTTGTTAATATGCTATATAACTGTTGGTAATTTCAGACATTTTGCCACAAAACATGAGAATCGAAGTGCCGAATCCAGTTGCTGATTTATACACATTCTACGGTCGTTTGGATATTCCCGGTTTCGACAACAAAGTTCTTAGCACTGACCATCTGATGCTGAGAGGATCGAGGGTCAAGAATACGGAATGGGCAATAGGATGCGCTGTTTACACTGGTAAAATTGTTTCCTAATAAAAAAAAATACTGAGAAATTAATCACAAATAATCTTTAGTATTAATTTACATTTATATCATTTCCAGGAGAAGAAACAAAGCTGGCTCTCAATTCAAAATATTCAGGAAATAAGTTTTCATCTAGCGAATCCGCTGTCAATAGTTCTCTAGTAGTTTATATTATTGTTCTGTTAGCAGCAATGATATTATCATTCGTTGCCAAGTACATTATAGATAAACGCAACAAGGGTCGCAACGTTTACTTGGGAGAAGAAACTAGCAATCCATTATCAGCTTCGTCTGTTATTCAAGACCTCTTTTCATTTTTGCTCCTCTACTACTACATTATTCCTATGTCGTTATATGTGACTATAGAATTGTACAAATTTATAGGTAAATTTCTTTATTATGTAGTCTTCATTTGGATTACGAAGAAATTGTAAGCATTTTAATCTATTTTAATTTGTAGGTGCTCTTTTCATTGGATGGGATCAGGAATTACGATGCGAAGTAACAGGTAGACCCGCTATAGCTAACACGTCGGACCTCAATGAAGATTTGGGCCAAGTAGAAGTTCTCTTCTCTGACAAAACTGGTACATTGACCAAAAACCTCATGGTCTTCAAAGCGTGTTCCGTCAATGGACAAATTTATGAAGAAAGGGAATCTAAGTTATACGACACCGAACGTTTCGACGAGCCCGTTGATATATTTCAGGTCGAAAATAATTTTAATTCTGCACCAATAATATCTTTGTTAGCTTGAATTGAAGTAGATAAATGAAGTACCTACTATTTGAAAGTTTTATTATGTCAACATATAAAATATTTTGACGCTATCACATTTTAAACATGGAGTAGCTTTCAGATAAATATTTTATAAATGTATACGGCAAGTAGCCACAATGACTCTTGATATTTGATTGACTCACATGTTCATTGATAAAATACTATCAACACGATATCAAACATATATGAAAATATCGAATTTTATATGTATATTGTAGCTTATTCTTTTATTTCAGACAGACATCAAATTTTTCTTCACTATACTCGCTCTATGCCATTCCGTGCAAGTTTCAAGCGAAGATATGAAAAGGCTCAGCGCCAAATTATCTTCAAGCCCTAATTTACAAATATTAAAAATATTCAAAAGGACCAAACAGAGCAAAGTTAGCAATGACGATAGCGCGGAAGACAAAACCTGGATTAATAATATAAGCGAGAATACTAATAGTCTTGACTATCAAGGCAGTAGTCCGGATGAAAAGGCGCTTGTTGAGGCAGCCGATAGAGTCGGTGTGACGTTCTTAGGTGAAGAAGGAAATAATCTGTTACTCAGAGTTTCAGACGCCACAGAAATGTATGAGAGACTGCAGATTATAGAATTCACGTCGGAGAGAAAAAGAATGTCAGTTATCGTAAAAGATAAAGATGGCAAGGTCAGTTACACTTCCTCGGGCAAAACCTTGTGAGATAGGCCATATCTTAAGAGTTCATAAATTTTTTTCGCTGTTTCATAATCTATAATCTTGTTTTTAAATTCTTATCATTTCAAAAATTTTAATGGTTGTAATGTAAGTGCAGATTGAAATAAGATTTTATCTATTTGTGTTATAGATATGGCTGTTTTGTAAGGGAGCGGAGAGTTCAATTTATCCACTTTGTAAAGATAGTACATCTATTGGGGAAGTTGACAAAGATATTAATTATTTTGCAAGCAAAGGACTGCGAACACTAGCCGTAGCGTACAGGGAAATATCACAAGAGGAATATGACAAAGTCTCCAATTGTAAGTAGGCAGAACATTGTAACAGTATTCATTGAAACAGTCTAAGAATATATTGAAATTCTCTCAAAGGCATTTGATAGTAGTGAATATACCAAAAATAATTTAATTTAAACAATGTTTCATTATATTAATTAATTAATTAATTCACCTAATTAACAGAAAGTACCCTATACGAAAACTCAAATATCTTAAAACATAATCTGTCGTAAATTTATCAAATTAATGGATAGAATTTTAATCTATATATTACTCCAATGGTTTTGAAACAGATTCAAAATGTAGCTTATAATATATTTATATATATGCTCGTATTTATCAAGCTATCAAAGAACTGGAGGGTACAAGCGCGGCAGCGTTACAGCAAGCAACACAGCAGTTCCGCAGTCTGGAGGCAGATCTCATACTGGCTGGAGCGACCGCTGTGGAGGACTGTTTGCAAGATGGAGTCGCTGACACACTCGCCGCACTCAGAGCGGCCGGCGTTAGGACGTGGGTTCTTACAGGAGATAAGGTGAGTTAAAATATAAGGGAAGTAGATGAAATAAAAGAAGATAGACTAAGGTAGGTACATAGAAAAGTTAATAGATAAAAGTATGTAGATAGATAGAAAAGTTAATAGATTTAAGTAGGTAGATAGAAAAGTAGATATACAAAATTGAGTAGATAGAAAAGTAGGTAGATGACACTAGATAGATAGATAGATAGACAAGTAAGATAAACGAAAATAGGAGTGTAATTATTAGGATAGAGTTTATTATAACATGTTATACATATTACCCCATTTAGGAATTATTAGTATTTATTTTGTGTTTTTTTTTTTAATTACGTCTTGGCATTTTTAGGTCAACACGTTAAGAAGACACGAAATAATATAACTCAACAATTAATTTCTTAGTCTAACCTCAAAACAAACACTCTTTGTCTTCCTGTTACTCAACAACGGCATCTGCTGTTGTGTCGTTAAAGCAATTAGTAAAAGCAATAAGCAAAAAGTAGTATTATTATTCGCCAATAGATGTCAGGAAGAGTCATTATTTAAACGAGTCCTTTTTGTGATTTTTATTCATAAACTATCATTTTCTAAAAATGATTTCTAGCTAGACAAAAATTGCTCATTTAAAGATATAAGATAAGATTTCATAGAGGTCGGTAGTGACGAAAAAATTATGGACATAGAAATTGTTACTTTCATGAATACTTATAGCAATTGAAAGCTATCGTCGTGTAGTTATATTTGTATTTCAAGTTTAATATTCGTGTTTTAGATAGAAACGGCTATAAATGTAGCCCAATCTTGTTCACACATATCCGAGAACGACAAACGGCTGTTCCTAGTCGGAATAAACAACGAGGAATCATTACAAGCCAGTCTGGATATATGCAATCGTACGTTAGAAGAGCCGTCGTATAAGGACCTGACTCTCATAGTAGATGGCACCAGTATGAGCTGGATCCTCGACACTCCAGTTGATAAAGTGTTCGTGGACATTTCCCTCAAATGCAAGGCAGTTCTTTGTTGTAGACTGTCACCCATACAGAAAGCTAAGGTAAGTCTCGCTTATGATGTTAATGTAATATCTAAGACTTTCGCGTGTTTTTATTGAAATAAAACTAATATTAATCGGATGTACTACGTATTTTGAATTATTTCAACTATATACTCCAGACGTTTAGGGTAATTTGCAGCAATCTCGTTTTCGTGAACACGGTTGCTGCAAAGTACCTAACCGAAACGTCGGGAGAATGTAGTTAAAAACAATTTGAAACGATTAGTTATTCGAAAATATTAATTTTATTTCAATTATGTTCATGTTAGAGTTCTTTGTATTATGAATCATATTATTTGTAATATTTCGGTTAAACT
Organism: Danaus chrysippus; assembly: GCA_916720795.1. Taxonomy (NCBI): domain Eukaryota; kingdom Metazoa; phylum Arthropoda; class Insecta; order Lepidoptera; family Nymphalidae; genus Danaus; species Danaus chrysippus. The sequence goes on along the minus strand of CAKASE010000077.1, from coordinate 2,441,385 downwards.
TGTGTTATTGGACATTTACCGTTTGCTTACGTACAGAACAAGTAAATCGATAATTCCTTAGTGACTTCAGCAAACAAAAAAAAAATCTTATTTTTAATGTATTGCATCTTCTTTCTCATAAACATTATATATAGCGTGTCTTTTTTAATTTAGCTCAAATATAAAAAAGATATATATTTAAGGGAAACCCGCTTTGTAATTTGATGCCTACAATCTCGTGCTTTTATACTTCAGCAGTTTATGTTGGAAATAATTTTGTAATCTACATTTTTTACTAAACATATTAAGGACATAAGTTAAATATAATATTTCAGATAGTAAAACTTATAAAGAACAGTCGCGAGCGTCCAATAACAGCCGCTATAGGAGACGGAGCTAATGACATATCAATGATTCAAGAAGCTCACGTGGGCTTCGGACTATTCGGGAAGGAGGGACACCAGGCAGCTAGGTAGATAGAATTTTATTTAATTGATTGACAGATCCACTAGCTGTGCCTGTAGGCTGTAGCTTTAATACTTATCCTTAGTTTGAGTAGGTTTATTTTAAAATTATATATTAGTTGCATATTTTTTCATTATTTGTATGAAACTGTTATAAATAGTCGTTATTCAGCTTTGTGCTATTAATTGAAACAATATATTATCAAAAGCATGAATATTTAAAATTATTGTTAAAATGAGTTCTGTAAATTTGACAATCATTAAATAAATGTACACTACATTAATATTCATACAGACACTCAATATATTTATAAAAGATTTACATATTTACTATTTTACTTTTTACTTGTAAATTTATTTATTTTATTTTTTTCACAACTATTATTTTTAACCTCAGTATATTATTAAGTGATGCCTATTTTAGGGAACTTTTCTTATATAATGTTATTTATAATTTATTATTATTTTTCAATTTAAATCATTTTTTTATCATTAAGGTCAGCTGATTTTGCATTTACGAAGTTTGCTATGGTGAAAAAAATGCTACTAGTGATGGGACACTGGTACTACCAGAGACTGGCGACCCTCGTACATTACTTCTTTTATAAAAATCTGGTCCTTGGTATTTTGATGGTAAATTTTCCAAAACTATCATCATCAACAATAATCCCATAAGAATTTGTATCAATTTACGTTTATAATAATATATCTATATTTCAACATGCATTATTTTGGTTTTGCACTAAATAAATTGTAGACAATATAATTATGTAGAAAGCTGTAGTTATTTTTCATTATAAGTAATGTACAACAGTGCTTGAAATCTTTCATATGACACATTCGATTTATTTTCTTGTATCATTTTTAAGTGTATATAAATAACTACAATTATTTAATAAAAATGTATAAGTTTTATCGTTTAATTACCGGTTACGATGTCTAATGTATATAATCTGTTTCAGTTACTATTTCAAACGGATTCAGCTTTCTCAACACAATCTATATTCGACTCGTTGTATTTGACGTTTTATAATCTGTTCTTCACTTCCGTTCCGTGTTTGCTTCTCTCTGTCACAGACCAGAGATGGCCAGCCAAGCTGTTGATGAAGTAAGAATACGTCTCATAAATTATTTCTATAGTAAAATAAAAATAACTTGATATATTTCATAATACACAATACAAAAAAGGTTATAGTTAAACAAACCAAGCAACTAAAGCAAAGTTACAAATCTAAAATATTTAAAAACTATTTAAAATTACCTTACACTGGCACACATTGTAAAGACTGAAATCTGAAAATTTATTTGTGTCAAATAATTTTTTCATAGAATACATATTTTTAGTCTGTTTTTTGTTAAATTAATTAATAATATTTTAAATTCTGAACAGACACAATATGAATTCTTGATTGTATGAAATGAAAATAAATAAAATTGGCTTTATTAAAGAAAATATCTGTCGTCAATTAATTTAAATAGAGTTAGCTAATTACAAAATTTAAATTAACTTTCCAGGAACCCAGCACTATATAAAAATATAAAGAAGAACCAGTTGTTCTCTTGGATGTATTTCGCTGCTTGGTTTATATCGGCGCTCTATCATTCACTTATCATATATTATTTCTCTAAAATGTTATTTGAAGTTGCTGTTATTGATGGGGACGGAAAAAATGTGGATCTATGGTAAGATGTTAATATAAATAAAGGTATAATTACATAATAAAATAATATATGTATATAATTAATTAATTTTCATTGTCTTTATACTCAGGTGTTTCGGAGCTGTGCTTTTTCATCTTATGCTAGTAGTGGTAACACTACGACTAATACTACAGGCGCGCTATCAAACATTAGTTTTCTTAATGACGGCCACACTCTCCGTCCTTGTATATATGGCCTTTAATACTGTTTATTCCATAATATATATGTAAGTATGATTTTATAGGAATTTGGAAAAAATTGCGCTAGAGATATGAATATAATTTGTAATTCGATTATTATTTTTTTACAGACCTCTCGACGGTGATGTCTTGGGTACTTACACAAGATTACTGGCTTCACCATCTTTCTGGTTTTTGAATTTAAGTGTTATTGTTAGCACTATGACACCTGACCTTTGCATTCGCCTTATATCCGAAAGAAGAAGTCGCCGGAACTTACATTTGGATACTCGTACCGACACTGTTTTTTCCACACGACTTTAATTTTTCTTAACGCATTTCGACAACATGTTCTAGATTTATTTGTTTATGATGTCAATTTTCTCACTTTATTTTCCTAATTACGTAACATAAGATTTTAAGGTAATGAAAACTTCTATAAGGCTGTAATTTTAAAATGTTTAAAAAACGTTATATTTAATTAAATTATTAATAAACAGGGACCAGTTAATAACTTAATTAGTAATTAAGATATTTTTCTCAATCTAGTCATTTAAGAAATGTAGTAATAAGAGTAGTGAATTAGTTAGAGGATTTTGTGTGAAAATTTTAAGTTAAATATGGAGTTTTCAACAGATAGAATAAAATCTTCAAAATATTTTTTCAATACTTTCTTGTAAACATTGTTTCTTTAATTATGTACAACTAAGACTATTTGTGGATGTTTTTACTTCGACAACATATAAGTAGTAACAGATTTACAATAAGTTTAAAAGAATTAACGGGGAAAATCGTTTGAATAAGTATTAACAAATGTTTTATTTCAACATTTCGCCTGTTTTTATACAACAAAATAAGAAATTAGTTCTAGTAATAATCTTGATCAAATTGTAAAAAAAATCATATCATTGAACAAAAGCTTAGCCTGTGTAAAATATTGTGATATGCAAAACTATTTTAGTAGACAAATATATAACAGAAAAATAACGTAACACTTATAAACTATAGTAAAATTTTGAGTGTATGACATTTAAAATTAAAAAATCATTACATAATTGAACTGAATCGACAGATATGGATAATTTTGTAAAATGATAAGACTTGGAAGCATTAAAAAAAACATACTTTGTATTTTCATTGACTAATTGCCTTGCTTAAAGTAAAATATGTGATACACATATACCTACATGCTCTGGCGATTTTATATTGAAAAGTTATAAAAATTGGTCTTTACGATTAATTAATTTTGCAACATATATTTAAAGAAATATTGGGCATACCCTGGCTAAAGCTGGGAAATTGCCAGGAAGAAGAAGATATTTAAAGAAATATTTTGCTATATAAAATACAAAGAGAGATCTTCTACAGACAGACTTAGTTGTCTTTCAAAATAATAAAAGGTAAAAAGGACCCAAATTTGCAAATGTATAAAAACCTATAATTTTTATAATAAATCATTCTCATAAAATACAGTAAGGACAATAGAGGTAAAAATTCACTTTTCCTGTACAGAGATTCTTATAAAATAATATACTATAGAGTTAAAAAAGGATTTTTGTACTTGGAAACATTTAAAGGCTAGGCTGCCCCTTTTGCTGCAGCTTAGCTTACGTCATATAAAGAAAAATCAAATTTTAAATTGTTTAGTAGGCATTATTAATCAAATCTTCGTGGGATAAAAGAGTGTATTATTAAGTAAAACTTATTTTACAAAAAACTTAAATTCACACAATAGAATGTTAAAGTACAACTGAAAATTAATAAAACTAATTGTTTTATGTAAGTTGTGTTTTATTTTTAATAACTTACTAATGATAAAGAATAATAAATATGCGTAGTTTTTATTCATTCAAAAGTATTTACTATTTTTCTTTTTAAATAAAGATATTACTCTATATTACTCTTTAGCCGTCTTATATTTTCGAATTGTAGCATTGTTATTTTTTCTATTTAAATAATAATTGAAGGAAAAATCAGTATAATGGTAGAACAATTAGCTTCCTATATTAGAATTGAAATATTATTTAACCGATTTTTTCGAAACATTTCTAAAAACTATCCGATCTCTGTTAACTGCCAAAGTCAATGTCTTAATAAATTGTCAAATAATTTTGAAACATTCAATTTTTAGCGTCGTTGTTGTTTTCTTTCACTGTTTAATCAAAGTATTATTATAAATCGACATAATCGATTGACAATTAGTTTAATATACCTATAATGAGAATTTAATTGCATCCGTTTTTTATTTATTTATTACATGATTAGAACAACATGAACTTAGAATTACTTGGTTGGTAAATGTGGATAGAAATTCATTTAATTTGATTCAATGTTATTAATCCAATTTGTTTTTTATTTCTAGAATCGTTTGGCCAAAATTATCCAGAGGTGAGTAGCTTATAATCACCTTCGTGAATTGTTTACGTATGTTTTGTCTTGATCTAGAAAATGACAAATATTTTTGACTTCTCAAACCATAGGAGTTTGATGGCACATTAGATTCCATTTCCCTCGCGGCGACGTGCGCATTTAACCGTCGCGGTACTCTTCTGGCAGTGGGTTGTAATGATGGAAGGATATTCATCTGGGACTTTCTTACAAGAGGCATCGCTAAATCTATATCAGCACATGTCTATCCAGTGTGCAGTTTGAGTTGGTCAAGAAACTGTAAAAAGGTTAGTTTTCTAAATTGTCTTTTTAATATTTTCTTGTATATTTCTTTTAGATTAGGTATCACTTTCCATGAAGTAATTAGTAAATTGAATTATCATAACAAGTAGTATACTTAAAAGACAGCATATCATAATAAAATTAAAAACACATCCAACTCATTGATGGATGAAATATCCTCTTATATAATAAATTCAGTTTCATGTTATGTTTACATTTTTTATTTGTTGTATACATTATATTATAATTTTTAAACAAATATTAATGTTCTCATGTAGTTTATAATTAAATCTAGCATTATGTTTCAGTTACTCTCAGCATCCACTGACCACAATGTATGTATTTGGGACGTTCTCTCTGGTGAATGTGAACAACGGTACAGATTCCCAACGCCAATATTACGTGTTCAGTTTGATCCTAGAAATGATAAGAGATTCCTCGTTTGTCCGATGAGACACGCTGCTTTGTTGGTTGATACTGACGGTGAACATAAAATTCTGCCCATTGATGAAGATGTAAGTACATATTGAAAAATCTTGAAGATGTAAGTACATATTGAAAAATCTCAAGAACAGCTGTAGGGATATGGTTGAAAATTTGTGAAGTGATAGCTTAAAAGTAGCTAAAGGACATAGGATACTTTTCAACTTATTGAAAAAGAAAAAAATAATAATTGGATCAAATCCAAAATCTTTTTATCTTTGAGGAGGAATAGAGTTTGCCTGGTTAGCTGACCAGAAATGTATAGTTATACATTTCTAATTGTGAAACTAACACAGACAAAGTTGTAGGCAAAAAGTAGTCTCTTATACTCATTGTACAAATGCTATATAAAAATTTATTCCACCTATAAACCATTAACTTATTTTTTCATATATTTATACATATGTATATATTTATGACATAATATATGTTCCAGGGTGACACAAATGTGATTGCATCATTTGATAGGCGAGGTGATTTTGTATACACGGGGAATGCTAAGGGTAAAATATTAATACTCGACTCGCAACAGCTAACAGTAAAGGCGAGCTTCAAAATAACTGTCGGTACTTCAAGCACTACCGGGATAAAGAGTATTGAGTTTGCAAGAAGAGGAGAGTAAGTTGTATTAAATACTACATTACATGATAGTTTTTATTAAGGGTACCTAATAAATGTTTGATTGGGTTTGAATTAAAGGAGTTATATTTTGTATAGACTTAACTTTGTGATTTGATTTCACATTTCCTTACATATTATTGTAATCGTAATATTTTCTTAGAGGACTATGAAATTGTTGTTTAAATTTTTGAAAATATACATTTATATTATATTTCTTTAATATTTTCAGCTGTTTCCTTGTAAATACATCAGACAGAGTGATCAGAGTGTATGACGCCAACACAGTTGTGAAGTGTGGTGTGAACGGGGAACCAGAACCTATACAAAAGTTACAGGATCTTGTTAATAAGTATGATCATTAACTAAGATGATGTTTGGAAATATAATATTATAGTCTCTAAAAGTAATATTACAATCCCTAAATATAATATTTGAGTCTCTAAATGTAATATTAAAGTTTCCAAATATAATATTAAAGTCCCTAAATATAATATTTGAGTCTCCAAATGTATAGGGAGTGTAATAACTCCCTATATAATAGTATTAGTTTTTTTAACAGTGGAATGTATTTTATTTTACTTTCATCAGAACTACATGGAAAAAGTGTTGTTTTTCTGGAGACGGTGAATACATATGTGCTGGGTCAGCTCGTCAACATGCATTATATATATGGGAGAAGTCTATAGGAAACCTTGTGAAAATACTCCACGGCACTAAAGGAGAACTTCTATTAGATGTTGTGTGGCATCCAGTGAGACCCATCATAGCTAGCATTAGTGCTGGTAAATATTGTTTACTTATATCTTATGTACTAGCTTATATGGGGCATAATTTACAAAAACAGTGCCTGGGACTTGCGACCCAGGTGTAGGTTTAAGGGATCCTATCTAAAGCGCGTTAAACGCTCCCCTCCACTGTCCAAGCTCCTCTCTCTACCTAACGAAAATTTGAAAAGAAACTATAAGGTATTCTGGATCTCGGATTGGACCATAATCATGGATAGTCACGATTAATCCTTGGGATGCTGAGAATTTTCGTCTCATTGTATATCGATTGCATATGACAATTCATATTTCAAATTGATACATACTGATTTTCAATAAAAGTATATTTTCCTACGGACCTATTCCTTCCCATAACGTGCAGTTTCATCAAGTGTATTTATTATAGTAATTGCAAACTTTTCTAGGTGTGGTGTCAATATGGGCTCAGAATCAAGTAGAGAACTGGTCGGCGTTCGCTCCTGACTTTAAAGAATTGGATGAAAATGTTGAATATGAGGAGAGAGAGAGTGAGTTCGATGTTGAGGATGAAGACCGCTCTGTGGACCAAGGCGGGGATAGTAGGGACGATGAGGAAGTTGAGGTGATGATTATATAATACTAGATTTCCCCGCGGTGTTACCCGGATTTCCGGGATGTAAAGTAGCCTATGTGCTATTCCTGGACGTCAGCTTCCTGTATACAAAATTTCATCAAAATCGGTTCTGCCGTTTGAGCGTGAAGAAATAACAAACATACACAAACTTTTGCGATTATAATATTAGTAGGATAGTGCAGTATAGTAGTAGAGTACGGGGCTCTTTCACGTATAATATACTTTATACTTATCACGAGTTTAGCAGTCAAACTGCAGATGCAGTCTCAAGTTTTCTATAACCATACATTATTTTTGTAAGTGATGGTTTATCATTGATGTACTGGAAATTTCATACTGTGTGAGATCCCGACTCAAGTCGTAAGAGCATAATGGATTATGTTTAAAAGAACCTAACAATTAACTTTATATAACATTAGCTGTATGTAAAGTATTGTGACACACGATAGATGTCGCTGGTAGTCGATTAATAACTGTTATAAGCAAACGGCGAGTCAGTAGATTATTAAATTATTTAGAACGGCTTTAGTCCGTATGTTAATTATATTTATCCCCGACTTTAAATAGAATTTAATATGGATTGTTCCTAACTAATCCATTAATATTGGCAAAACAAAAATCCGTATGAAATAATGCGAATTGTGCAGCAAGACTCTTGCTATAGTTAATTTAGTGCTAGTGTAGTTTCTCCATGTGTGTCGCCTGCTTTATTATTGATGACACGCGCCTCATTTGTAGGTGGATGTGACCACTTGCTCCGCGGTGGCTGCCTTTTGCAGTTCAGACGAAGACGCGGAAGATGACACATTACTGGCCTTCCTACCGATAGCACCGGAAATAGAGGACCCGGAGGTATATAATAATATAAACACTAAATAATAACTAATTGTGCAAAAAATTACCTTAAAAGTCGTTAATATAGAAAATATTTCAACTCAAACTTCTGATAATCTGCTTTCAGTGCAGATACGCGGAATTATTTATCCAACGTTAGTTACGCGGACTTACACTATCCCTGACGATATACTAATATACATTGTGACTGGTGAATTACTATCAATATTAAAGGAGAATACTCGGTACATGATTCTCATTCGAATTATGTAAAAAAAATTGGTACTTAATTTTTGACCAAATTTTCGTATAAATAAATTATACTATTTGCGCTGTAGCATGGTGCGGGTGACAGTTTCAATAACGTTTCGTTTCACTCTTGAAAGTTGCCGCAATTTACAAATTATGACTTAGTATTTCAGCTGTACCACATTCGTAATAAATTAAATCATTAATTACTGAAGTAGTTTAAATTAAACCAAACCAGAATGTTCTAGTGTACAAATATAATCTAATGGAAAGAAAAATTAAGCAAAGTATTATGCGTTTAACGTAATGCCATAGACGTATCTAGTGATGGGATGTACTGCTACAATGGATAGTCGATGTTTTTTTTATAATAAAAAAATATACATATATTGGCTGTAGTTCAATTATTATTGTAAAAAGTCTATAATTATATTAATGTAACAACAGATCTTATATAAAGATGATTTTATTCGTCTAAACTCATATCAGAACCAGGAACATCTGAATTGTCATTAAATTCATCATCTGTATCTGTGACGGATATTATTAACGATGAGTTAATAATGGTGTAATTAATGTTGTTACGAAAAAAAATCATAAACCCGATTTTAATTATTTTATATAAGTACTATATTATTTATACTGCGAGTATCGTTAGTGATAAAAATGAATTACGCAACATCACTAGTCATATGGTACTGACAGATATTAACGTCATATAGGCAAATGTCACCCGCACCAAGCTACAGCGCAAATAGTATAAGTGTGGACACGTTTCAAGTGTGGACGCGTGCGGCGACGTGCTGATACAACACCACGCCGCCGCACGCGTGTGTGTGTGTGTGTATACCTAATCTGTAGGGTGTTCACACGATGCGTAATTAATTACATAACTTTTGGTTAACTTTACTTAGAAGTTTATTAATATTTACATTATATTAATTTTTATTTTGTCATATATGATCGTCAAATATCACGTCCTCAAATATCGATAGTAATTCACCAGTCACCCTGTATAATGTTATTATTGATCATATTCATATATAGGCCAGTGCAGAACCCTTTAAAATTAATGAAAAGTGAAAATAAACTATAGTAGAATGAAACTCATTAGAAAAGAAGGGGAATATTATAAAATTAAAGGAAAATAATTTACGGGCGATCTGAGGTCGGGAAGGGTACGGGGGTGGGTATTTAAGGGTAAAAAATGTTTTTTTTTCGATTTCCGGCAAAACTAAAAGACCTACGGAAAAATGTTATATGGCTAAGTTGTAGGTAATAAAAAGACCTAAAACTTTTATACTAACATTTTTTTCACATAACCTTAAAATTTATGTGAAAAATTCTAAAAACCAAGTTTTTGTTTTTTTTTTATTTTTATCTCTTACAAAAAACAATATTTTGTCACGAAATTTGGTGAAAACTTTCCTTTTGATGTTACAAATACACTGTAATTTATTTGCTTAGAAATATTTATTTTTTCAGCTTATTTTGAATAAATATCGAAAAATCAGTCTCATTTTCAATCGACAAATCACCCGTCAAAATATCAGCTATGTATTTTCAAAAATTTGGTATGATTTCAATTTTTAGAAATTTCTGTTTTTCGATGGTGAAGAAAAAAATATAAGTTTCTAACTTGCAGTAACATTTTTGCATACAATAATCATGTCCCTTTTAATAAATGACACTCGATATCGTTTGGAAAATGCTCTTTCAATTTATTTTTAATAATTTTTGCAGCTTAATGTCAATTTTCTGTAAATTACCTAAAAGAGGGACTATCTGGAGAACTTCTAGAGTACACAACTGTTAAAAATAAATTAGAAATATAATAGATTATTTTGTCCAAAATGGTACTGTAAGTGAGAAACTTATATTTTTTCTTCATCATCGAAAAATAGAGATTTCAACAAATTGAAATCATACCAAATTTTTGAAAATAGCTGATATTTTGACGGGTGATTTTTCGATTGAAAATGAGACTGATTTTTCGATATTTATTCAAAACTAGAAGACCTGGCGAACTTCGTATCGCCCTATAATCAAGAAATATCTATTACGTTTTTTTATTTATATTTTTGGAGTTTATCTGTAAGCCATAAATCTCCGTGTTTTGAAGTGCGACAGAATGATTGACATATTAGTTAGTTGTCAAATCTAATGTCAAAAAAAACGTTTGTATGGGAAATAGAAAAGGGCTGTTTTTATGGTTTTCCCAGTAATGAATCAATTTTTTTAAGCTTTTATACCTTCCCTGAACCTCCACGAACATTTCAAGACTAAGATGTTCTCGAGTTTTAGCGAGACTAAGGAACAGCAATCCATTTTTATATATATAGAAGATAAGGTGAAAAAATAAATATTTCTAAGTAAATAAATTACAGTGTATTTGTCATCAAAAAAAAGTTTTCACCAAATTTCGTGACAAAATATTGTTTTTTATAAGAGATAAAAATAAAAAACCAAAAACTTGGTTTTTAGAATTTTTCACATAAATTTTAAGGTTATGTGAAAAAACTGTTATATAACATTTTCCGTAGGACTTTTAGTTTTGCCTGAAATCGAGAAAAGTCATTTTTTACCCTTAATTACCCATCCCCGTACCCTTCCCGACCTCAGATCGCCCGTTAATTATTTTTCCTTTAATTTTTATAATATTCCCCTCCTTTTCTTATGAGTTCATTCTACTATAATTTAATTATGTTTTAAAAGCTATCGGCACTGGTCTAATAATATACTACACTTATATAATATACTATATTTTATTATTTTTGAATTATTATATTATCGTGACATAAAATTTCCATGACCAGGACGGCTGGGCGGCGACTCAAGAGACGGTGACTCCGAGCGAGACTCCTGAGAAACTGGAACCAGCGGCCAAGAGGCCCAAGAGCAAGACATACGACATAACACTCAAGATAACGCCGCAGGAACAACCTCTCAGCTTCGGTGGAAAGAACAAACAGGCGGCCGGGAGCAAGAAGGTCGCGGGCAGACCCCGGAAATAAACATATAGAGACCGGACAACGACTTTTATTACACACAATGAAACCAACGTGTAAGAGAAAACATTTATTTGCAAAAAGAAATAATGGGTTCTTTAATAGAATTCGTATTCAGAGTATACTGTAAGTACTTATCGTTCCGTGTATAAATAAATCTCACTTAACATAAACAAAAAATAATATTACATCGCTCTATTCGAGACCAAAAAGACTCGTCAGACCTCGTCGAGCCGAACGTTGACTTTCAATATACATGGCGTACGACGCGGCGCCCGACGGTATAAATAAAATTATCTATGTCAATATTTACATGTGGACCGATAGAGCACTAGGCGTCTATGTCGTCCTCGCGCTGGCTAGAGAAGTAGCTGACGAGGCCCCCGAACACGCCGTCCTCCTCGCGGGCCTCCGACTCTAGCTTGACGAGGGGCCTGCACCCCGCCGGGGGGCCTCGGAGAGGGGGCTTCACGTCCGGGGGGGACGCGCGCTCCGGGGGCGGCGTCGGCCCGGCGCGCTCCGGCCGCGGCCGCACGTACGGGTAGTGGGGGGTCATCTCGTGGCCCATGAGGCGGTCCGGCGGTGGGACCTGCATCGGTGGCGGTTCAGGCCCCGGTCGAGGTAGATCGTGCATGAGAGGCCTGACGGGCCCCGGGGGCCTCTCGGGACCTGGGGGCCTCGGCAACTCGTGCATAGCCGGCCGACCCGGTCCGGGCGGACGGTGCATGTCGTGCATTGACAGTCTCTCTGAAGCTGCCGACCTGTGCATGTCGTGCATGAGCGGGCGGTCCGGGCCGGGCGGTCGGTGCATGTTAAGCATCACGAGGCGGTCGGCTCCGGGCGACCTCTGCATGTCGTGCATCACGGCTCGCTCCGGCCCGGGAGGTCTCGTCATGTCGTGCACGGCGTGTCTGTCGGGCCCCGGCGGTCGCGGCAGGTCGTGCATCAGGGGTCTGTCAGGGACCCTGGACAGGTCGTGCGTCATGATCCTGTCGGGTCCGGGGGCTCGCAGCATGTCGTGTAGGACGGGCCGGTCGGGAGGTCCACCCACGGAGCTCGGTCGCGGGACCTCGTGAGGCGGGGGAGGTCGGTCAGGGAACCTGTCCCCCGGAGCGGGCGCGGCGCCTGGCTCCCCGGGCTTCACCTCGTTGGGCATGTATTGTCGGGCGTTAGCGGGCACGCGGTGCATAGGGTTGTGGTGTATTCTTGTCTGTAAGTTAAGAAGAGCTTCTGGCGGAGGTTGCGGGTCGGTAGTGCTCGGCGCGTAAGGTCCGTATGGTCCGTAGTGGGGCGCGTACGGTCCCAGCGGGAACCGAGGCCGGCCGTCCTTGTTCTCCGTGTGTTTGATCTTGGGGTGATTCCTCGGCGGCTCGGGCGAGGGTCGGTGGGCGGGCGAGGGCGGGGGGGACGAGTACTCGGGCTCCGTCTTCACCTCGGCCTTGATGGTGACGGGCGGCTCCTTCTCGGGCTCCAGGGCGGGCGGAGTCGCGGGCGGGGCGGCGGGCGGCGGGGTACGGAAAGGTATAGGTCCGGAGTACGGGGCGCCGGGACGCATGCTCCCTCCCGCCATCAACCCGGGAGACGGGCCGGGGGGCATGGGGCTACTTTGTAGGAGAGGGGACGACACCGGCGGGCCGTGAGGTGGTCCCGGGGGTCCGTGTGGCGTGCCATGGAGCGATGACGGGGGCCCGTGTGGGGGACCTCCGGGCCCGTGTGGAGGTCCCAGTGGACCGTGTGGGGGACCCGGTGGACCATGCGAAGGTCCCGGTGGACCATGCGGAGGTCCCGAAGGCCCATGAGGGAGTCCTGGCGGTCCGTGGTGCATGGGGGGTCCGTGAGGTCTCGGTTGAGGCGAGGCGGGCGGACCAGATGAACGGTAATTGATGGGCTGCAGGTGAGGGAAGTACGGCGGGTACTGGCGCGCGTGCAGGCCGGGGTGCATCTGATACACCGGCACGGGCTGACCTCGCGGACCGTACGAAGAGTTGCCGCCCGGGTACATCATCTGGCCCCTGTTATATACAAACGGAACAATAACATTATTTTATCGTTAATCTCTGTCAAACTAGTAAAGTATAGGGCTAGTAAAGGCTAGTAAAGGGTTTCTGGTAGAGATCTCTTTTAAGAGATAAGTTATCCTTTGTACATCACATTTCTTTTATTTTTTCTATTTTGGTACATAAATAAATAAATAAAGGTGAATAAAAAAAAATTGTAAACATATTCACATATACATATATAAATGATATAGATTATCCATGTACCTGTAGTTGATGACGTGCGGCATGCGTGTGATGACGGAGGGCTCCTCGGGCGCCGGGGCGAAGGGCTGAGGGGAGCCCGCCACCGACAGGGTCCCTGGATACAACACGTGTTATACATGGACATTCACTTCAATAAAATTTATACTTATACTTATTACATTGTATCAAATTTCACTCTGGTCTTATTGATTATATTTATAACAAGCTGACCGCAGACTTCGCACTGCCTCAATCAATAAATATTTTTTTATTTATTTTTTTGGAGTTTACCTATAAGTCATAGATCTCTGTGCTCTGATGTGCGACAGAATGATTGACATATTAGTTAGTTGTCATATCTAATGTAATAAAAAAAACATTTGTATGGGAAATAGAAAACCGCTGTTTTTAGGGTTTTCCCGGAAATGATTAAATTTTTTCAGCTTTGAAACGTTAAACCTTCTCTGAACCTCCACGAACATTTCAAGACTAAGATAAGATAAATCCGTTTAGCCGTTCTGGAGTTTTAGTGAGACTAACGAACAGCAATTAATTTTTATATATACATATACTTATAATTGAGACAGTAAAAATATACCACAAACAAGGGTCTATTTTAAAAATGAATTGAATTAACATATGCTATTTATAAACATAGCTACTTTAAAATCACAAATAGTCACTTCAAATTTATCTAAACAGTAGTATATGTTAATGAATACTAGTTTTTGTCACGTCATACCTTCTCTCATAACATTGTGAGGTATCTCGGGCCGATGGAGAGCTCTCTCATCTGATATGCCACGAAGCTCTGGACGAACCTGTCAAATAATATTCATAATTACCTAATAAAAATACCTATTTCAATCAATCAATATGAATAATTAGCTGCGCCCCGCGGATTTTCGGGATGTAAAGTAGCCTATATGTTATTCCTGGATGTCAGCTTCCCGTATACAAAATTTTATCAAATCGGTTCAGCCATTTGAGCGTTAAGAAGTAACAAACATACACACACACTCACAAACTTCCGCAAATATAATATTAGTAGGATAAACTATATTTATGTATAAATCTCTGTACCTGTAATCTTGGAGGTGGAAATCTATCTTGATATTCAGGGTGTCTCGGCATGGGACTATTATACTCCTGCCTCATACCATATATGGGCATAAAGTCCTTTTCCTTCTTATTCTTCTTACTCTCCTGTAAAGCTATCTTCGCCAATCTCTTTTCCTCCCTCTCCTTAGCCTTCTGTTCTTTTAATTTCTCCTTCTCTTCTTTCTTCTGTATTCTTTCAATCTTCTTAGCTTCCTTCTCGGCTAATTTAGCCTCCCTTTCTTGCCTTTTTTTATCACGTTCAGTCTAAAATTTATTATACTGTTAATTTACCTTTCAAAAAATCTAAAATATAATTAAATTGATACAACTCACTTGGTTTGGTCGCAGAGGGCCAGGGGTGCCATCTGTTCTTAATTCTGAAAAAATAATTAGAAGTAGTATAGCAGTTAGCACCTATATAATTAATAGATATACTATTTTTTTTTATTTATAAGGACAACTTACAAAACATACACTATTTATAGATTTTAAAATAAAGGTAATTACATTTTTAGTTACAATATAAACGTGATCGATGTTGAAGGACTGGAATGTGATCTTTATTTTATTATTTTCAACTTACAATTAATAATTTATACTGAGCGATTTAAAACTAGCTATAACTTTGCTTTTAAATTTTGGCAGACTGTCTCAAAAAATGTCGATATCAATTTTTTGATTTTTTATAAGTAGGTTATACTGTCTAGGTAGCCTACTCATGATAGCATTCTGTCCTAAATTCGTTTTTGAACGTGGAATCGAGAAAGGAACGTATTTACTTGCACGGGGAAACCTTACGGTACATTAAAATTAATTTTTTTTACGAGGTTAGGACAGTCTAACTTGCCATTAACGATTTTGTAAAGCAAAATCTGATCCAATATATGAAAAATAGAATAAAATATACCTTTGATTTTAACACCAACAAGCTTTGAGAGAGCGTCGTCAGTAGACTGGGCAGAGCAGCCAGTAGAGCCTCCGCGACCTCGACCACGCGGTCCTCTGAAAAGTCAAATAAAATCAAAGTAGTAGATTATTGATTGATATTTATTTATTTATATAAGGACAACTTACAAAACATACACCATTTATAAGTTTTAAAATAAAGATAATTACTTTTTTAGCTAAGTGTTGTTTCAGATAAAAGTTATCACGGCATGGAAAAGGACAGTATTTTCTATTAATCTAACACGACATTTTTTTTCTATTTAAATTATACAAAAGGGGAAATTAAAATTATACAAAATTATAGGTATCTAATATATGCAAAAAAAAGGATATTCGACATATTAATGAACTTCCACAAGATTGTCTAAAGTATGTAGTATGTATAAGATATAGTATTTATGTATTGATAAGTATTATGTAAGTGTATATTCCGGACCTGCTGCCACGCCCACGGCCTCGGCCACGCCCACGTGACGTCACACTCTCCGCACACCACTCTGGCAACATTAAGTAGAGCTTCACATATATTATATTTGACACTACAGCTTAAGTACTAGGTTTAAACATAAAGTAGTTAGAATATCTCAGATTAAAATTAAAGTAGGAGTCAGAAATATATATACTTCTTGTAATTCTTTAGCTTATAAATGTTGTTTCACAAAAATATATTTAAATTTACTTGAAACATTCTCATTTATTCTAAAAAGTAGAATTACATCAGTACTAAGCATAAATCATCTCATCTACTTTGGAACATACTATATACATATTAATGAGAAGCAATATTACATTTAAATACAGTTTTATAAATCAGTTTTGTGATCTATTATAATTGTATTATTATTTACTAGCTTTCCGCCCGCAGCTTCGCCCACATCGAGTTCAGTTATATCGCGTTTCCAAGAGTACCTTACAAAAGTCTAGGATAAAAACTGTCCTATGTTCTTTCGCAAGGTCAACTCTATTTCTGTACCAAATTTCATTAAAATCAGTTCAGTGGTTTAGGCGTGAAAGCATATTTTTCATTATTTACCCCCTTTGTGGGTGGAATTTCGTAAAATCCGTTCTTTGCTGACCTCTACTCGGTGAAAGGAATAATCCTTCCAAATTTCAAGTCGCTACGCCTTATGGTTCCAGAGATATCGTGATGAGTCAATATATAGGTGGAAATCTCTTTTATATATATAGATTATTGTTTATATAATACTAATAATATTATTGGCTATATATGAACCTCCTTCACTTGTCTTGATGCTGGTAACATCATCGGGTAGTTTGGTCAGCGGGACCACGGCTGTTTTATTGACAAGGTCGCAGAGGGCGCGCGCCCGTTCGTCGGACTGGTCGCGTGTATCCACTTCCGAGTCGGAACTCGCCGACGAATCTATTTTAAACTCGTCGGAACTATCCGGCATGTGTTTACCGCTTGATTTATGCATCTCCTGTAATATGAGAATTCACATATCATATACATATTACCTATTATTTACATCAGCATTTACAAGTATTATGATAGTATAAACAGTAATAGAGGTTATTGAAACAAATTTTGATTCTATCAACAGCTAATGGGAAGTTGATCATAACTATCTATAAATTTATTTCATTACTATATTATATAAGGATTATTAATTATAAAATAAAAATATAATACAAAAAGAAGCGAGAGTTATTTGGTGTATGAACTATGTGAATGGGTAACACATAAGTAAAAGTTTGTACTTTATATTCCGAATGGGCAGCATGAGCTTATTCATTTATTTACACACACACATACACCAACTAATACAATCTAACTCACATCTTCTGACTCAGTATTGGGCATCTCAGTATAGTTGATTTTCTTTTGTCTAGTTCTGTGTTTCGGTGACCAGTCATTATCTCTTGTTCCAGGTGAGCCGTACGTGACCCTTGCCCTTATAACGTTACCCTCAGAATCGTATTGCGTCAGACGCTTCTTTGACCTGTGACCTTTGGGTCGAGGTGGTCTGGAATTAAGTTATTATATAATAAATAATAAAATACTATAAAAAATTACCAACCCTAAATTATCACTACACAATTATATTGACTTGTGTTAAAGGTACTTAATCAAATAATCATAACTCATATAGGAGAAGAATAGCTCTCATAATGCTGGACTTATATTGATCAAATAATCCCTACTAATATTATAAATGCGAAAGTAACTCTCTGTCTGTTACGCTTTCACGCCTAAACCACTGAACAGATTTTAATGAAATTTGGTACAGAGACAGAGTTGACCTTGAGAAATAACATAGGATAGTTTTTATCCCACACTTTTGAAAGGTTTCTTGGAAACGCGATATAACCGAACTCCACGCGGGCGAAGCTGCGGGCGGAAAGCTAGTAGCCTATATATTATTCTTATATCTCAACAAAATTATTATTAAATTGAATAAGATTCAAAAGCTTTTAAACATTTTACAGACACACTCAACCAGTCCTGGTTACTACATATATTAATATAATCATGTGTATAATATGTAATAAGACAGTACTTTTTTATCTCCTTATCACCGGATTCACTGGAACTGTCTTCAAACACACCTTTCTTCTTTTTTTTGACTTCCGGAGAAGATTCTGATAGTTTAGCTCGATCTGAAAATTAATTAAGTATTGTATATATACTATATAATTAATATTATCAACCAAATCAACCAAAACACGACCAAAGTATGCAAAATCCATAAAGGCAAATATGCAAGCTCACTGCTCAGACTTATAGACATAGTCTAAGAGCGCCAGTTAAGAGCCCACAATACTACCTCACAGCACATAGTAAGATTAAAATTTATTTCCTAATATGTATACTAATGATTCAATTACCTCAATGTACATATATACATAATCATAACACATACCTTTCCGTCGTATAGGCAGTGAGTCCGACGAATGTGAAGAACTATCGCGCTCAGCAGACGATGATATTTCTTCTGACGAAGATTCCATACTAAGAATTACATGCATATTAAATTAATATACATATAGGATTATAACTTCATATTTAACATAATACTAAGTTAAATTCTATCACAAAAGCTAAATTTCTATAATTAAGGCAATAATAACAAGGAAATAGTCGAAACTGACAAAACAGATGACGTTACTATGGTTACAAGAAATCAAGGCTGTGATTGGACAATTGAGTTTTGACAATGCCATTAACATTCGGTTAGCTATAAGACGGAGCTCCAGAGCAGGAATTAATATTAGTGGCTGGTTAAGACATTTAAACGGACATTTGTGCGTGGTGGGACGCTCGATACACCTAACAGAGCATCAAACGCCTTAACACGATGTTACTTATTTAACACTGATTGGTGAAACTGAGTCTAAGAGTTATATTATTGGTGGGAACCCCACCGTTGTTGAACACTGTTGTTCAAAAAGAATGCAATGTAAAGGTATATTTCATATTGAGTCGTTTGGACAATTCAAGGGGATTACGAAAAATTCTTTTAAACGAGGAATTCGTTATATTGAGGTACGTTATATTAAGGTTGCACTGTATAGCAATACCTACTATTGTATTAGAATTTTAATTCACCGAATTTATTACTACATATATAAATCTTTTATAAGTCTATTAGTGATTTAGTCTCTCAATAAATCGTGATTCTTAGAATCTTGATATTAAATGGACATACATATGTTATAGTTATAATAATTCTTATATATTAGTATATCAGTCTCACCCAGTATCTTTAAAGTCTTCATCAGTTTCATCATCATCCTCCGAGGGTACGTCCAGTGAGTTCAGTTTCCTCGGCTTTCTTCTCTGTTTCTTCTTAGCTTTCTTGTTGTCCACCGGTTTGCCCTGGAATATTTTTTTTTTTATATATTTAGCTTGCATATAAAATATTATAAAATATATCTATGACTAATTTGAAAACCCTTAGTACTAGTAATATTAAGGAACTATACAAAAGTTGGGAAATCGTCAAAAGTTATATACAGGGTGGTTCAACTATAGAATATAAGATCGGTAGCGTAAAAAATAAAAAAAATATATAATTTAAATGAACTATATAACAATACTTAAAACAAAATTAAATTGCTCAGTGAGTATTGATTCATTTAAATTTTGAGCTACTTGTGAAGGTGAATCAATAATAAAGCTGTAACTAAAGTAATGACCTAGAAACGCAGTGAAATGCATTAGGTTTATAAAAATTTGTTTTACATTTTAGTACAAGCCATCAAAAATTACAATTTTGATTTTGTTTTCTATAACATAATTTATAATATTATACAATTGATTTCTAATGTTTCTATAGACATAGGACCTTATTATAAAGGATAACTTATTACAACATTCGCATTACACTCGGCCATGGATGGTGGGTAAAGAGAAAATATTCGACGGCGCAGCTAAAGCTAAAAAAATATTTTTCTTCGATAACGGCAACAGAGAGCAACAAAATAAACGATATTCTAATTTACTTGATATTAAATTTAATATATTGATTAAAATGATTACATGAATATAATATTTTCAATGTTTTATGTAATATAAACTGAACAGAATATTCATATAATGAGATTTAAGACTTCGCTATTACTATGTGTTATTTTATTTCCGTTACTTTGCAGTAACCGTGATCACGGGCAGAATATTGATAGCTATTTTACATGAACGGTGTATGGTTGAATATAGATTTTTACAGTATTTAGTATATATGAATATATTTATATGAAACTTATATTTTCGGATATACTATTCGGTTTATTTTTCTGAAAAAAAATAACATACTCTCGACGTACATTTCGTCTGCCCGTGATCACGGTTGCTGAAAAGCAGCCTACACTTCGGGAGTACGTAGTTTTTTTTACAAAAAATAAACCGCGTAGTATATCCCAAAAATATTAGTTTCTTTTTAATGATTAAAACTCCCGATTATCGTAGATCTCAATATATGAATATATTTTATATGTTGTTTTATATTTACCTGTTCAATAAGTTCTCTTTCAGCCTTCATTTTTTCTTCCTCAGCAGCCTCTATAATGGTAGAGATATCCTTCCCTCGACCTTGATTGCCTGCGCTAGTAGTCGGCTCTACGTATTCTTCCTGAAATATATATTAAAATGTTCTTAAAACTAATAAAAAATAAGTAATAAGTTGATGGTTATAGTAGCTTATTCGTTGGAAAATTATATCAATAGAACAAAGAAATAAAGTGAAATGTAAGGAATCATTATGTATTACAAAAAACATTTTTTCTGTTTGTTTGTTCGGCTAATCTCTGAAATAGCTGGAACGAATTTGACGGGACTTTGATTGATTTGTTTGTTTGAGCGTTGTAATAAAAAGTAATATGATACTTTATATCCCGATTCTGAAATTAAGTGTTAGGTAGCACTTAAAAGGGTAGCATTATATCTTTTTTATTTTTAAGCAGGAGTATTGGGTATCACCTACTTTTGAATACCTACTTAGGAATGCCTAATTCACATATAATGAGATCTCAGATTTTCGCGATTTTTATTCATTTAAATGAGACTATTATTTTTCGGATTACACAACGCGACTTTATTCTTGAGTGTCGACATTCACATCTCTGAAAAGTTGCTAAAAAGTATCCGAAACGTCGGGAGTATTTAGTTTTTGACAAAAATAAAGTCTCGTATAATCCGAAAAATGATAGTTTCATTTAAATATTCATATATATATCACCTTAATCGCGGAACTGATGAGTCTATCGTATTCTTGTGCTCTATACGAGACGGGTAACTGACGTCGAGCTCGCAAGCGATACACAGCGCCCGGAGACGACCAGCCGCTACTACCAGACACGTCCGAACCTGATCCTGGAATAATTAATACTGAGTTTAATGTTGGATACATCGGCAGACCCTGGCTGATGCTGGGAAATTGCCAGGAAGAAGAAGAAGTCCACTATCGATAGGCTATCGATATTTTTTGGGTTTTAAATTGCAAATTTTCGCTACTATCGATAGTATTGAAGGTATTAACACTTTCAATTGTATTGTTTTAGAAGTGCGATCGATAATATACATAGTATTACCATGTGACGATACTATCGATAGCACTATCGATATTCTGACTAGTTTTCGAGGTCAACTATCGATAGCCAAACTATCGATGGTTCTGCAACACTAACTGAGTTAATATTACACACGGTACTCATAGCACACAAAGAATTAGTGCTGCCGTACTGATAGTAGTTACATCAGACAGATCAATGTTGCCATATTGAATGATTAAAATTATAGAAATGGCTTTTTGGTTATTTCAAATAACTATGGATGTAATTATATGTGAGTGAAAAAAATTGTATAAAAATTTCATGTTAAATCGAGAGTTTTGGTTACAACATGTAGAATGTGTCATACTGATATACAGAGACAAAACCTCTAAGCATTCAATGGATTGAACGTACGGGTGCCGGGTCCATCGTTGTAGTAAGAGGAGCTTCAACAGTTACTGGGACTTGCGACCCAGGTGTAGGTTTAAGGAGTCCCTATCTAACGCGCGTTATACTAAATTAAAATTAATCCCTTCAAATATTATAAATGCAAAAGTAACTCTGTCTGTCTGTTACGCTTTCACGCCTAAACCACTGAACTCATTTTAATGAAATTTGGTACAGGCAGAGTTGCCCTTGAGAAAGAACATAGGATAGTTTTTATCCCCGACTTTTGAAAGGTTCTCTTGGAAATGCGACATAACCGAACTGCACGCGGGTGAAGCTGCGGGCGGAAAGCTAGTATTAAAATATAGTTATTAACCAGTATTTGAGTCCGAATGTTCTTCGTGTTCGTCCTCTCTATCCGAAGTCTTCTCTAAGTCACTAGATTGTTCCGTTTCTTCCAACTTCTTCCTCGCTCTCTCTTCTTCTACAGCGGCCAGCAATTCATCGTATTTCACGAGCTCTTTTTCCAATTCCGTTATCAACATGATCTGGAATTTACAAACAAATCTATGTAATTTAAGTTCAAAAGTTATGATTTTTGTGATAGCAACACTATGAATTCTGCAATTTTAGTAATTTTTTTCTTTAAACTAAAAAAAAATAATATAAGATATATAAGTTTTGTGAGACTACAGGATAAAATATTTATTGATAACCGCAGCTTTTATTTGTTTAGAGCGATCTTAATGCACCATTAGCACTAAATATATATGAATCACATCTAGCAAGAGATACACTGATCTTTTTTAGTATTTTCATATATAACTTAATAGCAACTTGTCAGTGGTGGCCTAGTGGTTAAGAGGTCCGCCTCTCATGCACGAGAGCGCGGGTTCGATCCTGACCCGGGCAAGTACCAATGTGATTTTTCCTAGTCATATGTACTTTCTAAGAATATTTAGACATCACTGATTAATGCTGATTCCCAAAAGAGGGTTGATGTCACACAGGCGGCCGGTCGTAAAAAAAAACAATTAGCCAAAAGTATTCACAACATGTAAGGCAGACCCTGGCTATAACCGGGAAAGTGCCAGGTAGAAGAAGAAGAACTTAGGTATTTTCTTATATAACTTAATTCATATCATACATGGCTACACTCCGGACAGAACCAGTCACCCTCCGGAACTAATAGTAACACCGGCTTGAGGCAGCTCGCGTGGTAGCCAGCGTCACATTTATCACACAACAGGATCCACTCCGGCTGCTCGCCACTGCCGCAGCGGGCGCACGAACCCTCCGACGAATCTGAAGATAACACGGTTATCTATTGACGGATATAACATTGACATAATACTATTTATCTTATATATTAGGAATACAACATTTAAATAATATACTTATCTTATATATTAGGAATATAACATTGAAATAATATATGTCGGCGCAGTTACCATTTTAATAATCAATAATTGAGGGTAGATAAATTGTGAGGTGTCGCTCACGTGACAACCTGTGCAAGTGAAGTCATAACAATTTCTGTTAGTCATTATAAATAGAGGCGAGTTACTGATTACAGATGGTCGTGCTGGAGCCGTCGCGGGGATCGAACCTCTTGGAAGTGAGACATCATCCAACCGGCTGTGAGGGCTGTGAGGTTACCTTCGATAGCCTCAAGGGCTGACGACATTCGAGAACAAACCGCACTGGTGACGTCAGTTATGCTGACGTCACTCATTTTAAAAACCACGTTTTGGCACCTTCTCCGACATCAGAAGTGGGATCGTTCACTTCTGCTCGTCCATCTGATAATAATGGAATTTTTCTTCAATGTTTCAGAGCCCCTGTGGACCACGGACAAAAAGTCCTAGACCACAGCATCGACCTACCTCAATCCCTTAGAGCCTCTGTGGACCACGGCGTACAAGACCGCCCAGACCACAGCAACATCCTAAAAATTAAAATCCTTTGTGGAACCATCAGAAGT
The DNA here is from genome assembly GCA_916720795.1 of Danaus chrysippus. Taxonomy (NCBI): domain Eukaryota; kingdom Metazoa; phylum Arthropoda; class Insecta; order Lepidoptera; family Nymphalidae; genus Danaus; species Danaus chrysippus. The sequence goes on along the minus strand of CAKASE010000077.1, from coordinate 2,417,145 downwards.
CAAGTGTACACCACAGATCTGGAGTGTTACCTCTGAGCTAATCACGTGTTACCCTCAAGCTAACCTCGTGTCCATGATGTATCCATAAGAGAACCATGAGATTCTGTAGGGATGCCTTGTGAAGCCGTGAGGAGACATGTATGCACCAAAGAGTGATACCTCTGAGCTAATTACGTGCTATCCTTGGGCTAACCACAGGTCCTTGATGTATCCGTAAGAGAACCATGAGATAACGAGGGGACGCCTTGTGGAACCGTGAGGAGACATGTATACACCGTAGATCTGGAGAGTGTTACATCTTTGAACTAATCATGTGCTACCCTTGAGCTAGCTCATAACTATCAGTTTTTGTTTTTATTTCATTCTCAGGTGACCAGGGAATCTTAACCAAGAATGCAGGATGGTGCGGAGCGCGCACCAACTGTCAGAATGGCCGTGTCGGCGCAGTTACCATTTTAATAATCAATAATTGAGGGTAGATAAATTGTGAGGTGTCGCTCACGTGACAACCTGTGCAAGTGAAGTCATAACAATTTCTGTTAGTCATTATAAATAGAGGCGAGTTACTGATTACAGATGGTCGTGCTGGAGCCGTCGCGGGGATCGAACCTCTTGGAAGTGAGACATCATCCAACCGGCTGTGAGGGCTGTGAGGTTACCTTCGATAGCCTCAAGGGCTGACGACATTCGAGAACAAACCGCACTGGTGACGTCAGTTATGCTGACGTCACTCATTTTAAAAACCACGTTTTGGCACCTTCTCCGACATATACTTATCATATATATTAGGAATACAACTATATGAAATTTCCAGTATATCAATGATAAACCATCACTTACAACAATAACATATGGTTATAGAAAACTGGAGACTGCGTCTGTAGTTTGACTGCTAAACTCGTGATAAATAAGTATACTATAAGTGAAAGAGACCCGTACTCTACTACTATACTGTACCATTCTACTAATATTATAATTGCGAAAGTTTGTGAGGGTGTGTGTATGTTTGTTACTTGTTCACGCTCAAACGGCTGAAACGATTTTGATAGAATTTTGTATACAGGAAGCTGACGTCCAGGAATAACACATAGGCTAATTTACATCCCGGTAATAAGCGGGTAACACCGCGGGGCGCAGCTAGTATATGTATTTAACGTAATTTTCATTTTGATAGAATCTGAAGTTAAATAATACATGACCAAAAACTTATAATTAATATCAATAAGTATGAAAATCAACAAAGTAATTTCTCAATACCTTAATTTATATTACTATTCTTTTACTACGAGTTACTATTTTAAACGCATTGCTTCTTCACATCTGTACTATTAACAAAAAATTTCATCTTCATACTACATATTATAAAAATATTCTTTAGTCTTTCATTCATAAATTATTGCACATGATAGTATCAAACCGAAAATGGCTATGTATTATAACTAATTAATTTATAGTAAGGATACTAAACCGTTTATTATATTAATAGTATTGTATATATTTGTAAACATACTTTCTTGTAGTGTCCTGGCTCGTTTGATAGGCTCTGATGGTTCTCCGTCTTCTAGATCCGATTCCGGAGAGAATTCGTGATCAGATTTCGAGAAATCCACTGGAAAAATATTAAGACTATAGTTACTTAGACATTCGGTTAACTTGAATATTATTAAGTTATTAATGAGATAAAATTAATCTTGTAGAGTACTACTCAATACTCATGTCAAAACTAATTCCAGTTTCGGAGATTGTAAGAAACAAGAATATATGTATATATAATCATTTTATGACGGTAGGTACCTTTTTTATATAAAAACAAACTTGTATGTGTATATCTTATCTTCTTCTACCTGGCAACTTTCCAGCTTTAGCCAGGGTCTGCCTTACATGTTGTGAATAGTTTTGGCTAATTGTTTTTACGACCCTGCCTGACATCAACCCTCTTTGGGAATGCATTAATCAGTGGTGTCTAAATACTCTTAGAAAGTACATATCGAACCCGCGCCCTCATGCATGAGAGGCGAACCGTTTAACCACTAGGCCACCACTGACTTTTTAAAAATATTCTACAATATACAGGGTGACTGGTGAATTACTATCGATACTTGAGGACGTGATATTTGACGATCATATATGACAAAATAAAAATTAATATAACATAAATATTAATAAACTTCTAAGTAAAGTTAACCAAAAGTTATGTAATTAATTACGCATCGTGTGAACACCCTACAGATTAGGTATACACACACACTCACACAGACGCGGCGGCGGCGTAGTGTTGTATCAGCACGCCGCCGCATACGTCCACACTTGGAACACTTGGCACGTGTCAACACTTTATTTATTTATACGGAAATTTTGTCAAAAATTAAGTGCCTATTTTTTTTACATAATTCGAATGAGAATCATGTACCGAGTATGCTCCTTAAATATTGATAGTAATTCACCAGTCACCCTGTATATTCTATATTCTACACATACGTGAATTGTGTATATATGTATATCTTATACATATGTATATTATCATCTCTGATGAAGATTAAGAGACCTTGATTATGTATACACAATCATTATATGTATAGATGTATGTATGACCTCTATGAAATCTTATTTATTTTATTTTATTTATTTATGTACCAACAACAAGTTACACAGAAAAAGAATAAGAAAGAAACAAAGTTATACAAAGGAAAGCTTATCTCTATGAGAGATCTCTTCCAGCCACCAATCTTCTATGTTTCCTATTTGAATGTTAATTCCTGAGTTGTACACAGTTGTATTGTGTATACCAGTACATATATGTGTGTGTGTGTGTGTGTGTATGTGTGTGTATGTATGTGTATATCTCACAGTCGGGTTCGTCGTGTTCGAACAGCGGCTCAGAATCTGGCTCGGAGTCTAAGTCAGCGGAGGAGTCTCCCTCGCGCCACTCGTCCTTCACCCGGCGTTGCTCGCGGGCGCGGGATTCAGATTCCGAGCTGTCCCGACTGCTGGCACGCCATTCATCCTCATCCTCCTTCGTCTGATAGAAATACATAGATAAATGAATAAAATCCTAGTTATGAGATGTATACAATCTCCGTCCAACGAAACAAGATCATTTTTATAAACAGTACAACTATCGTAACTTCTGTTATGAAATTGTCATATAGAAATCAAGTATGGGGCCGTTCAAGTATTACGTAAGCACTATTGAGGGGAGGGGTCTTAGCTTTGCTTATTTTGGATGAATTGGGGGAAGGAGAAGTCTAGGTATCGATTACGTCATCTGTAGTTATTAATTTTTAATCGTCGAGTAGATCCATAAAAAAATAGAATTATAATTTGTTTCTGGACTTATATTAAAAAATATATAGTAATTGAAAATGTTTACGTAACCATGGGGGGAGGGGGTAAGAGCTTTGCTTACTTTTGCTGATGGAGGGGTAAATAATTGTAATAAATCTGCTTTCGTAATACTTGAACGGTCCCTTAACAGTGGATTAATTTATTAACTGTGGTTTAATTTATTAACCGTGGAATTATTATTTATATATCCCCCTATTATCTATTATGGTCACTTTGAATCATTCATTTCTTTCTTATTTGTATGCATATGTTTAAGGTTCACGCCAGATGTATGTATGTATGTATGTATGTATGTCAGTAGTACCACTCTCTTGTTGTGTATCATCTTGAGCTCCCTGAGCGCGACCTCCTCCGCGTGCCTCCTCTCCGCCTCCTCCTTGATCTTCATCTGAGCGATGCGACGCGACTGTCGCACGGGCGCGCAGTCGTCGTCGCAAGTTTTGTCTTTGTCTTTACTCTTGAGATTTTTCTTTAATACTTTCTTCGTTGATTTCTTACCTGTTTAATTGACGTGGTAAGATAATGTACATATTCTAATATTATAGATGTGAAAAGTTATGTAATTTTTGTTGATTTTTCACGCAAAATCTTCTGAACGGTTTTTATTAAAATATTGAAGAGATGATTAGACATGATAGTGACATATAGATTATAATTTATTCAAAAATTCCGTTTAGGTCTATTTAATAACATAGAAACTCAATACGAAAGTTGTATTTTGTAAAGTCGCACATCACACAGTATAGATGGCGCTGTCAGTACGAAACTATATCTATTGTATATGTATAAATAATTGATTTTTCTCTGAATTTCAAGCGGATATAATCACATGCATACTCATGTTGTATTAATATACGTCACCTATACTAGACAACGCCTCTTCTTCTGAGTCGCTTGAACTTTTCGCCATATGTTTCGCTTCAACTTTTTTCCTGTAAGTATTATAATATTAAAATTAAAGGATGCAGTCGTTCTGAAACATTGGTTGATTATTGGCATTCAAATAGGAAATATAGAATGAAAAATTAATACACAAACGGGACTTGAACCTACGAATTTCGGCGTATAGAATTTAAGTTGTCTTATTACTATAAATTCTTCTATGTTTCCTATTTGAATGTTAATTCTGGAGTTGTACACAGTTGTATACATACATATTATCACACGCGGGTGTATGAAGATTTATATGTATAGGCCAGTACAGAGTTGTACACAGTTGTACACAGTTGTACACATACATGTTCATACACCCGGGTGTACGTGTGTAGCTCAGTACCTGGTGCTAGTATTTATCTTCTTAGGTTTAATCTTCAGTCTCTTGCCGCTCGTGTTCTGATCGTCTTCCTCACTCTCGCTCTGAGATTCGTTCGTCTTATCGCTACCGTTAGAGTTAACTAGAGTTCGTTTAACAGCTTTACTCTCGTTCTTAATATCACAATCTCTATCATTCTTGTTAGAGTCATTTATATGTTTCTGTACTATCTTTTTGGCTTTGAATTTCCCTTTTTTGGCTTTTATTTTCTTTCTCGGCGTGTCATCGTTTTGTATATTCGTGTTTGTTGTATCGTTTTCTATATTCTCGTTGGATGTGTCGTCTTTATTTGTTTCTTTGGGTTGTACCTCCTTCTCAGGAGTCGGTTCTAGTCGTAACTTCTTCGGAGGCAGGTCATCCTCTTTGACCTCTTTATCTGAACACTCCTTGTCCTGGTCAACGTTATCATCTTGGTCTGAAGACAGACTGCTTTTCCTTTTCTCAATAATACTGACTTTATTGTTCTGACAACTATCAGATTCTGTTGGAGAGTGTAATGGTTCCTCAGTGCCACTCTCCTTATCTTTGCTAGCTAATTGTTTCTTTTTCATTTTACTCTTGACCTTCTTGTTTACTGTGTCATTTTTTTCTCCTTCTGTTGTGCTTTTATCGTTAATACTATTGCTATCAGTGACTGTACTAGAGTTAGATCCGTTCGACTTATCTATATCTCGGATACAATGTTTCTTGCAATCTGATTTAGAGTTCTCAATGACCTCATTCGGTTTCTTCAATGACCGTTTGTTGACCGATTTATTTTTTAACTTGACACATTTACCTATTTTCGCTTTTTTGTTTGCGTTAGATGGATTATAGTTTTCTCCATTACATTCCTCTGTAGGATTATCTTCGTCACTTTTTTCATCACTATGATGCTGTTCTATTTCAGGGTTGCCAGTTTCGTTTTCTTCTCCCCAGCCGTCACCGTAGAAGTACATCACAGGTTCTGAGATTTCTTCACCATATATAATGAAGCTCTCGCACTCAGCCCCGTTTCCTTCTCCAGTGACAACCATGACGGGTTCCTCAATAGCTTCTCCAATTTCTTCATCCTTGGCTACTGTTTCTGATTCAGACTTATCATTATTTCCTTCTCCATCATCTACTTTAAGTTCTTCTCCATAATAATTTTCTTTTCCATCTACTTTATGTTCATCTACCTCAACACTAGTTTGACTGTCTTTTACATTGTCCTTATTTTCTACGTTTTCTACATTAACATTATCTTTAATTTCATCAGATTCATCTTTCTTTTCATTTTTGTTATCTTTTTGATCATCACTGTCATGTTCTGATTCAGATTCAGGACTTAGGAACTCTTCTTCATTGTCTTCTTCGACAACTGATGGTTTTTCAGGCTGAAAATGATACATTTTTTAACATTATGACTTTCTGACTCAATATAAACATTTTTTTATATATAATAACCAAACCTCAGCCTGTGTTTGAGTAGGAGCTTCACCATTCGAATCGACAATGGTATTAGATTCTGCCGATGCAGTCACTTCTTCTCCACCCTTCAATTGAGATATAATCTTTACCAGCTCATCTCGATTACTACAATAAAATACAGTCATGAAAACAATAAACAATTGGTTTATAATATACCTATATATATTAAAACAATATTGGGTTTATACTGAAATTTAATTATAAATAGAAAAAAAATACAATTAAGTAAAAATAGAGTAAATGGCAAAGCAACTCAAATGTGATACACCTGTCATCACAGGCTTGAATATTCCTTGGCAAAATAATTTTCATTTTAAATTTCCTAATCAAATTATAATATATTCATGGTTACAATCATATTTATCAGTAAACAACATTCCAAGTACATTGATAAATAATAATCCTAATTTTAATACAATTAGTCAGCAGTTTCAGGAATTTGATGTTATAAATATGTAAAACATAGTGATAACAATGTATGAAACATACAACAACTATTTGTATCAAAATAAAATTACCAATATCTTATGTTGCTATAAAAACACAAAAACTAGTTATATATATCTTTATGAAGTCTATTATTACATATATTATATAATATTTAATAATTTTAATTAAAATTAAACAGTCTAAATATATTAGAACATTTTGTTTTTAAATATTCTTCCTTTATTTTGGTGAGTAGTAGAAAATTATATGATGATTTGAGTCTATCATAGTAATTCTTCTTCTACTTGGCAATTTCCCAGCTTTGGCCAGGGTCTGCCTTAAATGTTGTGAATAGTTTTGGCTAATTGTTTTTACTACCGGCCGCCTGCCTGACATCAATCCTCTTTGGGAACACATAAATCAGTGATGTCTAAATACTATTAGAAAGTACATATGACTCGGAAAAATCGCATTGGTAATTGCTCGGGCCAGGATCGAACCCGCGCCCTCGGGCACGAGAGGCGGGCCCTCTAACCATTAGGCCACCACTGACAACTCTCTATAACGCCATAAAATGCACAGTCCCTTCAGTGTTGTTATATAGAGTTTATACTGTATATCAGAACAGTTTGTTATTAAATATTCTTCCTTTACTTAGGAGATCAGTAGCATATTATATGATTTGAGTAAATTATAATCATTCCAACCATACATTTATATAATTCTACCGAGTACTACCTCGCAACCATTTGCCATGTTTCTTCATCCTGATCTTCCTTATACAGACACAAGTTTGCCTCGTGGTCTACTTGCAGCCAGTAAACACAACCATTCCTATCTCTACCGATAGGATCCAATCTCAGCTCCTTACATGATATTGCATTGACGGCATTTTTGAACTTTGGATGGCAAGTAAACTGATATTCTAGAAGAAGCTGAAAATATTATATTAAATTAATAAAAAATAAGCAAATACTTGATTAATGATTTGCTTTATAATATTTTTAAAATATATAAAAGTACATTTAAGATATATATTTAAATGTAACTCAGTTTTTTAGAGTGTTTATATCAGACACTTTCATCTCATCTGCCTGTGATTACAGTTGATGTTAAGGAACCAAAATATTGATATTGTATAGATAGAACATAATTTAAAAGCGTAAATTCCGAAAAACTCAGTTTCATTTAAATGTACACTAAAATTTTAAAATTTATTATATTTTTAAACTTAGAAGTAACATATTAAGTGAAACTGAATATTTTAAACTTTTGTTTAATTCTGTACCTTGTAAAAAAACACACTCTATTTAAAATTACAATATCATCATTTAAATATTGTTTAAACAAAAGTCTACTATTAAAATAGTATTGAGACTTAACAAACAAATCCTTATTAGAATAAGTTATGAATAAATCAGTGATTAAGCAGTTTCAATGACTCAGAAGCGAATTAACGTACTTACTTTCAATATTCGTAATTTAACTTGTGTGCTAGCTTTCTTGTAAGAAAACCTTTCTAACTCCCATGCCTCTTGATGGTAAGATTGCTGATGACAGAACTTTATAAGAGATCTCTCCCACCGATTTGTCTGTACGGATTTTAGAGCGCGTCGTAACAATCTCAAGTGTAAGTCCTTCAACGGATCCGAAACTGAAAGAACAAACAACATGTTTCACGACATTGTGTACAGTTTCGATGACAAATTAACACTGCGAACGCACCTTCCTGTGTGTTTTCTATCGATTCCTGCAATTTGGCTATAGTGGGCACTTCTAAACTATACAGTTTACCAAAAACTTTTAAGAACGAGTAAATAACGGCGAAATTAGGATCATTCGTACACGAAATTTCTCCATCAGACGCCATCGTCGTCAATTTTTAAGCTTTTTTACTTAACATCGCTATATGATTCTCACTACCGGTACTTAATAATGTCACTTACACCTATTAGATTATTACAAAACATGTACATGTTTCACGAAAATATCATTATTCTACAATCACTGTAAGCTTCTTTTCCTATTTTCATCTAAAATAATAAAATAAAACTCAATGACAGCCATCGCCACATAGACAAATGTTTTTTTTTCAAAGCAAGAATGAAATATAGATAGTACACAAATTTTAATAGTTAGTTGTCTATTGATAGAAAATCCTGAAGGTTAAAAAGATAATGAAAATAATGGCACCTTTTGGTATTTTTCATATTAGATGTAGTATTTATTTGTTTTAGATTTCAGATGATTGTTTTAACCTTGTATTTGTAAATATTTCAATATTTATTGTCAATTATCAATTGGATACTAATTCCTAATGTAAATACAATCTGCTGTATCCTGTAATTGACATATTATATGTCAGATTTGATTTTGAAGTAAAGCAAGAAAAGTTCACTTCAGGAGTGTGTATGTGTGCACTATAATTTAGTTTATTTTATACTTTGTGTGACTGCTTTATTTCTTATTGTTATAATTTTACCTTGGTACCAACCATCATGTCTTCAGTATGTTGTGGAACTAAAAAACAGAAGCTGAATAATTCGTACAGTAATCATGTTGAACGTCCTCTAAATGGATATCAAGAGCCTGTGGCAATACCTGATATGTGCTACTTTTGTTTCGATGTCTTATATTGTCAGCTGCACAGTATGGACCCACCACATACGCCAAATTTCACCAACGATGCATAGTAAGTTGTTTAAATATATTGCATATACGTTTATACGTTTTTCTATACATTACAAAAAAAAAATATGGGTCGATTATAATGTTATTCACACAAATTGACACTAGAAAAAAGTTTGTTGTATAACAAAAGAATTCCTTTGCCATAAATGTTAAATTACCCATCTTTTTTTTTATTGATGTTCTTTGTAATAAAAAAAATGTTATTGATGTTGTTCTTTGTGTTATTTTCGTAATGTTTAATAATTATATACAATTTGTAAATTGTATGAGTTGATCACTTGTATTGATCTTAATACATCCTCTGTTCAAATCTTAAAATAACTGTTCCCAAAATAAACTTTACAACAGTTTTATCCACAGTTTATATCTCAAGAACTAAGGTTCTTTGTTCTCATTAAAATTTTCTAGTTATTATTGTTTGATATTTAAACAATAAATCATTAAAATACAATTAAGTTATATTTCATTGTATATTTTTGTTTACAGTCCCCTATTTGTAACATGGAAAATTGGAAAGGAGCATCGCTTAAGAGGGTGTATTGGGACTTTTAATGCCATGCATCTACACTCAGGTATTAAAGACTCACTGATATCAACATGGTTTATATTTATATACTTATTATTTTTTTATATATAAACAATATCTTATTGTATACAGGGTGACTGGTGAATTACTGTCAATATTTAAGGAGAATACTCGGTACATGATTCTCATTCGAATTATGTAAAAAAAATAGGCACTTAATTTTTGACAAAATTTCCGTATAAATAAATAAAGTGTTGACACATTCCAAGTGTTCCAAGTGTGGACGCGTGCGGCGGCGTGCTGATACAACACGACGCCGCCGCACGCGTATGTGTGTGTGTGTGTATACCTAATCTGTAGGGTGTTCACACGATGCGTAATTAATTACATAACTTTTGGTTAACTTTACTTAGAAGTTTAATAATATTTATGTTATACTAGTTTTTGCCCGCGACTTCGTCCGCGTTAGTTTGGTCAAGAGGTATAAGTATATATATGTATATGTAGGTATGTAGCTGACCAGGCGAACTCTATTCCGTCTTACAGGCCATAAATAATCAGGTTTTTCCTGTTTCAATCAAACAGAATGATTGACATATTAGTTAGTTGTCAAATCTAATGTCAAAAAAACGTTTGTATGGGAAATAGAAAAGGGCTGTTTTTAGGGTTTTCCCGGCAATTATTCCAATTTTTCTCACCTTTTAAACCTTCCCTGGACTTCCAGGAGTATTTCAAGACTAAAATTAGCCAAATCGGTTCAGCCGTTCTCGAGTTTTAGCGAGACTAAGGAACAGCAATCCATTTTTATATATATAGAAGATAGAAGATTCATTTTTATTATGTCATATATGATCGTCAAATATCACATCCTCAAGTATCGATAGTAATTCACCAGTCACCCTGTGTATATAATTTTAATCTTGTTAATAATAGTGACATAAGTATTTACCTATTAAAACTTAATGAAACACTAAAAATGACTGAACAATAATACCATTATGGTATTAAAGAAAATAAGATTAGAATTGTTTACAAAGGTAATTACTGGACTAAAGATTTAAATAAATATTTTTATTCATATGAATGTAAGTTGAGATGAATCATTTTTATATTTAGAATGTAAAGACTACACTACTTGAATCATTTCTTCTGAGTATTTTAATAATAAAAAAGCAAAAATCCACTACATTTGGTCACAGTGCACAGTCTTCATACTGCTTTGTTTCAAATTTTTATTGAAATAACATATGACAATACACCAAGGACTTATCACCACATGCCATAAATTTTGCATCTAAGAAAGACGAAACCTCTTGGCATGCAATGAATTCATGGTGCGGTTGCCGGCTCCATTGTTACAGGGAGAGGAGCTTCAACAATGCTTGGGACTTGCGACTATGGTGTAGGTTTAAGGGGCCTTATGTAACGCGCGTTAAATGTTCACCTCCAATGTCCAAGCTCCTCTCTCTACCAAACCAAACCTTCCCATATTATTAAACATAAATTTGTGTCTGTGTACATTTCTGTTTATTTAATTAGTGAAAAACTACCTCACAACTATTGGATAAAGTTCTATGTAGTGCTGGAACACAGACTACTTTGTATCCCAAGAATTCCGAAAATGATGGCAAAGCTCGGGTAAAAACTAATATTAATTGCCTATGGCAAAACAACATCCACATATCATTCCATAATATTGGCATCACTGCAATTTTAATCCATTTACTCCAAACAAAACATTTATACTACAAAAAGAGATGTATATTTTCAGGTCTCCGAGAATATGCAATCACAAGTGCTTTGAAAGATTCTCGTTTTGCTCCGATTACTCGCGAGGAAGTTCCACGTCTAACGGTTTCGGTGTCCATTCTTCAACATTTCGAGGAAGCCGAGCATTACCTGGACTGGAAGTTGGGCAAACATGGCATTAGAATTGAGTTTATCAGCGAAAGGGGATCCAAACGAACTGCAACCTACTTACCTCAAGTTGCTACCGAGCAAGGTCTTGTAAATCTTTACTTGGCTTAACTATCATTGTTTGGTTAAAACCGGTTTAAACTGGATATAATATAATACACACACACACACACTTTTGTATTTAACACCATTTCCTTTGCTTTTTTTTTCCTTTTCTTTTTATCCTTAATTGTATGCACGTGTGTAACTCGTGGCACGTGGCCTTATAGCTATATTGTTACTATTTTAACATTACAGTAACGCTGTTGGATTACCAATGAACGGAAATAAATAAATAAATGCTGTCTGGTTATAGCCGGATATAATTTAGTTATGTAATTTTAATATTAGAGTTAAAAAACAATACTGAAATAATTTCCAGGTTGGGACCAAATCCAAACTATCGACTCGCTTCTCCGGAAGGGTGGCTATAAGGCAGCTATTACTAGCGAGATGCGACGAAGTATTAAGCTAACTAAGTATCAATCGGAGGAGGTTTCCGCTTCGTACAGCGATTATATCGGGCAGCGCTGCTAGCGCCCGCCCGGAGCCCTAGGGGGCCGCGTTTCCCCCTGGGGCTATCGACTGGGGCTCCCTCGCTGCCCCAGGCCGGGCTCTATATACCGGAGTGCAAGTGAACGTGTTAATAAAATAGTCTCTAAGTATAATAGTGTCAGTTACAAGTGGCATACATATAGTGCAACGGGTCAAAGTTATGCTCAAAGTGAGGAGAAGTGTTTCATGGATATGGTTTAAGGTATGCTCGATCACTGCCAACAACATTCCTGATGTAATGGTGACATCTTTGAAACACTGGTAACGAGGGTATTCTATTATATTATGTTTGAAAACCGCTTGATTTAGATTAGTATTGAAAAATAAACCGTCAATTGCATTGAGAATATATACATATATAAATCATTTTTTTGTTTTGTACACGTAACTAAATATTTTGTTTTATAATTTAGCATTCATAATTATCATGCGTATATTATATGTATTGTATAATGTAAAAATATCAAGTTTATACATCGAAATGTGTTAAAGTGCTTATGTTAACCGAAATACGTTATTCATCTGCAATATTTGTTAAATACACATGCTGTGTTTAGATTTTACCGCCAAATATTTCAAACTAAACTTATGTATACAGAGTTGAACATCTTTTGTAGGTGATGAGTTGTTTAGAGGCCTTTCATAAAGTACGTCATACGAATTTTAGAACTTTTGAAATTTGAACCCTTTCCCCTCTTGCCACTTTTTGCCGGATATGACGTAACACGTTAAAATTTATGTACGTGTTTAAAAATTATCGACAAAAGCAGCCTTTCTCATTCATTTACTTATTTTTATTAAATAATAATCTAATAAAATCAACAAAGACCGACATTTCATAAAATCAAAAAACAAACCACTGATTAGAAAATAAATGATTAAGTATTTCAATTAAAAATAAAACAATTGTGTTCATCAATTTATTAAATTTTTAATTAGCCTCCAAAAATTTAGTTCTAGTATTTTGTTATCCCCCCTCCATGTCCCGTATCACATGACGTCACATTTCAGTGATATTCCCCCATTAAAGTATGACGTAATTTATGGATGACCAATTATAGCAAAACAACGCTACTAACTTAACTCGAAAGTCGAAAGCTTCGCGAATATTCGTATGGAGTGCACGTATTCATGTTTAATATCTACATTTAATGTATTCTTATAATCGGTGTGTTCACTTAGATCATAATTTTGACTCACTCAACTGTTGTAACAATGGTATAATAATCAGTTGATAAACGCCGAATTATTAAAACAATAAGAGCTGTATGTTTAATTTGTCCAAAATATGTCTGGAAGATGAATTTTATAATGAAAATGGATGTGAAATTATTGTGATACATATAAATATGTCGCCATTTGGAAGATTCCCATTTACTAGAGAAAGTCTAACATTTAAAGGCATTTCATTTCAATAATTTGTATATTACATTAATTTTACACTAATCTGTAAACTATTGACAAATAAATAGAAACACATAGTACATATAATAAAAGAAAGATTAAAAATAAAAAAGTATTATCATTTTTCTCAAGTAAATGGGAAACAGAAATCTCTTAGAAATATATTCGAGAAGACAATCCTTATAAAAACCGTAATAAATATCTCAATAGTTAGAATATTTAAAAAAGGTCGTGGTTTTTATTTTAAGGTATATACGAAATTTACATTTTACGATATACGACGGTGAAACACGCATTATATTGTGTACTTAGGTTGGAATTAACGTAACGAGGGTCACCAGTTACTACATACAGTTTGCATTTTTAAAACAACAAACAACATCTAGAAATTTAAAATCATTGAAATTTTATATTCAGGTTTTCACTCTTACAAAATTCCCTCAATTTGTCGTGTAAACTTTGTAAAAGGTTTTGTTTCCATTGACAATAAAAATTAAACTAACAAATGTATTGCCCCGTCAAATTAAATATATTACAACTTTTCATTTATAATAGTTTGGTAGGTTTTTTCACTTTTCATTTATTATACCTGATGCTCATATTCGTAGACAAAAAAAAATGCTTTTATAAATTAAGATCCCTTTTGTCGGTGTGTCCTTAAAATGTATTTAAATTATAATAACGCAATTGACAAAGATGTCAAAAACTATCGAGTGTTTCTTGGAAGCAAAATAAATTGAACTATATGGTGACCCCCATTACATTGCTTATTAAATGCGTATAACAAAAATATAAAACTTATAAAAAAAATATAACATGGCAGAAAATGTAAAAAAAATGTAATTAAGATAATTTTTTTGTAGATTTTAAGTGGCAGTCTATTTTTTTTTTAACAGACTTCGTGAAAGTCTCCGATCGGAAGCTATTTGTGTGACAAGAAAATAAATTTCTGCCAAAAGTTAAGTTGCTATAATTGAATGCTAGACCTCGAAACTAAATATACTTAACAAATATACTAGATACTAACACTGGCTAATAAAGAATCATAATAATTTAAGATGGGAGAAATTAGTAAAACAATAGTTTAAGCTAGAGTAGTGTAACATTTGAATTATATCATATGGTACTAATTTTAAGGTTCAAAACGTCCGGTGCAATCAGAATCACTATGTAGATGACGCCAACATTGTGATATTAAGAAATAAACCAATAGGAGACACGGAGTCCATGAATCGTGGGATGCTATTGGTTAATATTGCGATTGTAGTGATACGTAATTGTTGGTTTTTGTTTTCAGAATATTTCGATCAGCAAAAACTAGATTTATCTGGGCAACATAACTGAAATAAGTTCTATATTATAAATTATGTGAAATTTTATTTGTAATAAATTAATATTAACAAATTCTGTTAAAAATTCAAATCACAAAAAGGATTAACAAATAACATTTTTTTGTTGACATAAGTGATTGTAAAAACAATGACGTTGATTTGAAATTCGAATATAAACGTTTTTTTTTGGAAATGTTTTTACGGCTCTGGATACTAGTCCTTTTGAGTCTAATAGAAACTTTAGTATATTAGTGAGATCATAGTATTTTTGTTTTGTATTACATACTTACAGACGTAAATCTAGTTTTTGTGATTGAATTTCTGCATTGCGTTTACAATACGTTATTCGTCAGCCTATCAGCTAGTGATAAGTGTTGCATGTGTTCAAACTTAGTAATGTACTTCCTCTGGTGAGTTGTGTGCATTAGTTTGTTGTCGGTTTTTGTAATTTATAAAGATTAATTATAAACTTATAGGTTATCACTGAGTTTCATTCAATACCTGACATTTCCTTAATAGTTGTAACGGAAACAATAATAATGCAAATATTCACTCAAAAGATGACTATTATTATTTTAAAAATATTTTGTAGTAACCTTATCTGCCATTAATTTTGAATAGTTAAATAAAATTATGTGCAATATTAAGGTAAAAAGGCATCCTCATCAGCCTATCAGAGCCCACTGCTGAGAAAGCCTCTTCTCACATAGAGAAGGTTTGAGCATTAATCATCCCACTTGCTCAAAATGGATTGGTGATTTCAAACTGATAATTATGAAATTATAAGTCCAGGTTTCCTCACGATGTTTTCCTTCACCGTCTGTCAGTTGTGTCTAAATACTCTCAGAAAGTACATGTGACCCTGAAAAATCATTTTAGTACTTAAAAGGTATATATAAAACAAATGACAATAACTCAACTACTTTAATAAATATTTACAATATATATCAACAACATTTCAGTTATATAAATCTTCATCTAATTTCTTTTCGATTGCTCTCAATTTCCTTTTCAGAGACAAGTTGTTTTTCATTTCATAGTATGTGACTGTAGCAGAGGCTGCTAGTTGAAGAACGGCAAGGTATGCTAGAGGTCCCGTTAATGACTTTGTAGTATGTTTCCTTAAGAAATTAAACATTACTTTTGGACCGTCTGTTAATGGTGGGATTCTATATGTCGAGTATCTGTTAGCAAACTGTAATTAATAAAATTAGTATTAAAGCCTAAAATGTAGGAAAAGCATATACAGTAATACCCCGCTTTACGCGAGGGATATGTTCTGAGAAAAATAACATTAACTGAATTTTTCGTATAGTATAGGTTTATGATTAACAGTCAAAATTTAATACAAAAAAAAATATAAATCATTTTAAACTAAGAACACTGTAGAGAACTCTCATTTTTTTTTTTAAAAATCTATTGTCTTTTGGGTAACATTTTGTTTATGTTCTTGTAAAATATGTTTAAACACCCAACACTGTTTTTAATAGTTTAACACACGGTTAAGACATGGTCATCATTATTATCTATACTCTACAATATGTCCAACCTGAACAAGTTTTTGAAATTGTTTTGTTTGTTAGTGAAACCGCACATAAGTCTCGGTAAGCAGGGTATTACTGTATATAATATATAATAAGTAATTTACCATTAGTGCAGATGTAGGAGCTAATACCGTTGGATAGAATATACCAAATGTTAGTTGTATGGCTGCTGACTTTAGCTCGTAACAAATGGGACAATTTCTTCTTTCACTTAATAATATATCCGTTGTTACCACCTACAAATGTGTAGCTAAATAAATGCTTTTTATAAATACATATTTTCACCAATTGATAACAACTTGCAAGTTAATTAAATTATATTGATATATTTGAGATCTATCATGAATTCTCACTTAAATAAGAGAATAACATAAAAAGTTGTAAAATTTTAGAAGAATAAGATCATCTTGTCTGACTGTGATCACAATTGCTGCCAAGTACAAAACATCGGGAGTACATAGTTTTTTATAAATAATAAAATACACAAAGTAATCCTTAAATATTAGTTTCATTTAAAAGAATAAGATTTTCAAATGTTTAACTTACATATTTATGGAACACAATGGTAAGAATTCCAGGCATCACCACAATAGGTATGGCAGATGAAAAGAACGCATAATCTCCTAACTTGAATTTCCATCTATAGTGTCTGTTTATCACAATACCGGTTATAGAACTGACTGTTCCTAGAGCTATCGCACCAAACCTCAAAGCCCAGCTAAAAAGAATTATGTAAATATAACCTAAATTTTACCACCAAATCGAAAGATTAAATTGAACGTACGTGTCGGATGTGTTTTTCCATTTAGTAACTATATCCCACATATAAGTGGCAGCCTCCGCTTCATCTATTTGTACAGCATCTTTAGGTAATTTACCACTTTTTACGAAAGCCATGATAGATATATGAGATGTTTACATGAATAGATTTTGCTAAATCAATTAGATGGCTTTCAAATTAACTTTATTTTATGATTAATATTATATAGATTTGTCAATTTCATTGAAAAATAACTGTATAATATATTTTAACCAAACTCTATTTTCCTATTGCATTTGAACTATGATTTTTGAAGTTACTGAAATAGTGTTGCTTCCTTTTTCCCTACATAAAAAAATATAATAGTTTATAAAAATGGTATATAGATAGTTTGAATAACATATACTTTTATCAGTAATATTATTTATTTACATTTCTGCACACTTCTACTCACAATATATTATACAGCTTATTATACAGATTTGTGTTTATAACTGTTTTCTGTAAGATACACTTGTCAGTTGTCACACTTATGTCTCTTATCAATAAAATTTGTTATAAAATAAATATATTTGTTTTCTAATGTTTAAGTCGCGACAGTATGGATTATGGGACTGTTTTAATTCATATCGCATACGTTCTAACATCTTAGAGATTTTGCCACTTCACCATTTACTCGCTACATTGTAAATATTTAACCCTACCATTATTTGTTGTCATATAATTTTCGTCGGTATTCATTTTATCAATAATCCAATAGTGGCTGCAATTCAGGTGCTTTAAATAGAGGAAATTTTTTAAATTACACAAAGATGTGTAGTAGTTGGAAGGGTGTGCCTATTTCGTGCATCATTGGCTCTCAATCGCCGTGGGGTGCACCGGAGTTTCCCTTAGTACAGCCGTCGTATAACCATACGGTATTGTACCATATACCAGGTGATTCCCAATTAGACAGACCCCCAAAACCACAGATTGGTCATGAAAAATGGGATCCCGAACATGTGAGGCTGCCATTCTCTACTCAAAGCCTGTATCCTGTTGAAAACGTAAGATTCACTATTTTTCGTCAAATAAATTAAAGTACGATATTTAATTACTAAATTTTTTAGAATGCAGGTGAAACTAAACTCAAAAATCGATGGGATATGGTTCAGAATGCTTTAAACAGACCAATACGTAACAGTAAGGAGCTCGCTGAAGCTATATTGAGTTATAACACTCAGTTCAAAAATAGATGGAAATTTACAGCATTACATTACTTGTTTGAGGAGGTATACTGAAAAGTTGTATTATTTATATGTGTTATGAGCTTATACAAACATTACATTATGAAGTGTTAAATTTTGTAGTATTTAGAAGAAGAGGAGTCTCGGTACTTTTTTGATGTGACATTACCAGAAATTGCTAAGCTCGCTTTGTCTATAACAAAATTAATACAAGCTCCAATACCTTTGTTGAAGTAAGTGCTTGTTTATAAATAAAGATATCTTTTATCTTTTAATTTATAATTTCTGCTAACATTCTATTTATTTCAGACAGAATAAGAACAGATCTATATCTTTATCGCAACAGCAGATATCATGTTTATTAGCGAATGCATTCTTCTGTACATTTCCACGACGAAACACTACAAAGAAAAATTCTGAATATGCCTCATATCCCCATATTAATTTTAATGTGTGAGTTAAAATAAGTTACAAAAATACTATTGTGTAGGAGATATTGGTTTAATATTATATTTGTTGTTAAATTTATATTATTTTTCTTGCAGTTTGTATGAATGTGAGCCGTCTAACCATGTAGTGGAGAAATTGAAATGCATCTGTCATTACTTCAGGAGAGTTTGCACGAAAGGTGATAATATTATAATAAAAATTATTCATATTAAAATTACAATAGAATGAAAAATTATACATATTTGATGTAAATCTGCAACTTAATATTATAATTTTTGTACTTAGTAAGTGAAAGAATTATTGAATTAATATCTTCTTGATACCCTTGATACTACAATAAAGGTATAAAAAATTGTAAGAAAAATCCATTTAACTAGTATGTCTGATGTTTTAAACAGGCTTACAAGTTACAAAGAAATATTAAGTAAATAAAATTGTAATGTAAGAAGATTAATGTAAACTTAATAAAGCCATTAATAAATATCATTTCTACAGTACAGTTCCAGTTGGAGTGGTCACTGTGTCTCGTCGTTTTGTTCCTGTAAAAGAACTACCAGATTGGAAGAGCTCCGAGCGAGTTATATCCGAACTCCCTGTTCATTGTGACTCGGAAAACACTATAGAAGAAGCACATGGCTTGATACAAGTGGATTTTGCTAATAAGTATGTTTACAGTAATATAAGTTATGGAAAAAATGTATGAAACTTGAAGTTAAAACAGATTTGAAAATGATAAAAGGATATAAAAACATTTTTGAAAAAGATTCAAAAGTTGAAAATAAATTTGAAAAAATAGAAAATGGTTGAGCTTTGAAGTTAAATCGAATTTTAAAATACTATAAATAAATATTTGTTGATATATATTTCAAGATTCTTATAATGTATGTGTTATATTAATGAAGTAATAATTTTAGGTACTTAGGCGGTGGTGTATTGAGTTACGGCTCGGTCCAAGAGGAGATAAGATTCATGATATGCCCGGAGTTGATGATATCTATGTTGTTTACCGAGGAACTGAAGCCTAATGAAGCTTTGATGATTATAGGTGACGATACTTATATATAATTATATGCAAGAAATATACTTGATTATAATATTTAACAGTAAAATTCATCTTAACGAGATCTAACTTTCCCGAGAATTCATTTAAATGAAAAATATTTTCGGATTTCTACCTACTATTTTATTGTTTTACCTTACATACTGACGTTTCGATTACTTTGCAACTATGATCACGGGCAGACAAGATGTTTAAATACTAAAATATCTGTAGTGATTCGAAAAATATTACTTTTATTTCAAATTTATCTTATTTAACCGTAGGTTGTGAACAGTATAGCACATATTCTGGCTATGGTCATAGTTTCTCGTGGGGCTCCAACTATAATGACACGATCCCGCGGGACTCCTCTGGCAGAAGACGGACCGCAGTCCTGGCTATAGACGCTCTGCCTGTCAGGGGTCGCCAACACGAGATAAATGCTAAAAATATTACCAGGGATCTCAATAAGGTAAGATATAAAGCTGCATTTATATTTATTTGATGTGTTGTGATTGATATGACGTGTTATGATGCATTATGACGGTTTTTTGTATTAGTTCCGTCTAGACTCCCAGAGAGTTCACACATTTGTAATGTTTTTTCAAGAATCATCCGATTCAGAATAAGATTTTGAAGAAGAGTTGCAATTAATGTCGTTGGCAACGCTTGTAACGGACCGGGATATACCGTTTAATGCATCACAACACAACACGTCAGATAAATGTAAATGCGGCTTAACCGTATATATATTTATGGAACGCACTCTTAATTTGAAACGGATTTTAAATTCCCGAACGCACCCGTAGTGACGTAAGCGATGACATTTGGTTTGTTCACTTTTACGCGGGAAAGTAGTTGTCGCGAATTTTGTGTTTGTAAATTGATTTTAATTTAAGGCCTTTTGGTTTTAGATAATAATTACTTTATGAAACTATATTTTTAACGATTTTGATAGAATCCTAACTCTATATATATAATTTTTGATGCCCAATAGTATCAGGTATGTTTTATGAATTTTTTTATTTAATATCTATTAATCATTACAGGCGTGGGTGGGTTTTTCGTTCTATTGCGGCAGTGAGTCGGGTCTGAAGTACCCTGGAGTGGCGACCGGCAACTGGGGCTGTGGGGCCTTCGGTGGGTCGCCGCGTCTGAAGTTCCTCATACAGACAATGGCTTTAACTATGGCTGGTCGGCCGCTGGCCTACTACACCTTCGATAATAAAGTGTTGAGAGACGACATTATAAGATGCTATGAGTTGCTTGTCAGACATCAGGTCACCGTTGGTATGAATGTAGATCCCTACTAATATTATAAATGCGAAAGTAATTCTGTCTGTCTGTCTGTTACGCTTTCACGCCTTAACCACTGAACTGATTTTAATGAAATTTGGTACAGAGATTTAGTTGACCTTGAGAAAGAACATAGGATAGTTTTTATCCCAGACTTTTGAAAGGTTCTTTTGGAAACGCGATATAACCGAAATTTTATTAGTTGTTTGTTGAATATTTGAGAAAAAAGGAATTCTTATTATTTGGCTCAGTTTTTAAATTATTTTTCTATGTTATATCTACCATATAACATAGAAAAATAATTTGTTATCGTTTGTTTTTGTTATCGTGTCATTCTTAAACAAATTTATATAAGCTTATTGGTTTTCATGAACTAGAGACATTTCATATATCTGTTATAATTTTCAGGTCAATTGTACAATATTATTATGAGCTACTGTGACTCGAATCAACAGAGTGGTGATATTTACACATACCTGGAACACACTCTGGAGAATAGACAACCGGTTAATAAAAAGAACGATACAAAAAAAGTACAGCAAACAAATGATGTAAGAAATTAATATGATATTTAACATAGTTTTATTATGTGTATTTGTCTATTGATAAAAAAGGAATATATTTCGTGGTTGTGGCGAAATATATAAGTAAACTATTGCTCTTAATACAAATCGTGGCCATCGGTTTTGACAGTGGCGCCAAGGGCGAAAAGAGAAACTATTTTAGTTACGTTCCAATTTACTAATAATATTTATTTTAATATTTGCTTCCAGAGCGGTAATACCTGTGAAGATCTGATTCTTGCTAGAGCGTTGGATTTTTCGCCGGACATATTCTTGCAAGACGAAGATATTGGTGAATACTCGATGGATTTGAAAGATAACACAAAAGAAATGGCAGTTATAGATCTAGACACGAGTCAGAGCGACGATAATAAATGTGTTGATAGTAAAATGATAGTTAAAGATGAACCAGAAAATAGTAAAACAAACCAAACTTCCAGATTATTCGATGAGATGGAAAAATTAGATGAAGACAGCGGCAAATTGAATCTTAAGAGTCCACAGAAAACATTCTTTGGACAAAAAAATAATGATTTGTCTATGGACGTTGGCGAGAAATTACATACAGACATCTCGCCGGATGTCAAAAAGAAATTAACCAAAAAAATTACAGATTATTTCACTAAGAGCCTTTATGATTTTGTATAATAAATAATAAATTATTTGAAATATATAATTTTATTTTTAATTAATAAATTTTAGTTGTGATTGTGACATTAAATATGGGTTACGGAATAAAATAAAGTATATGAATTATAACATTTATTTATTACAACAATGACATTATACACAACACAATATTTTTTTAACTAGTCTAACTCAGACTTTGATAAGTACTTAGATATCGAAGAGTTTCTATGAGTATTAATGAATATAATCTAAGAACGCTTTTCGAAAGCGGATAATTCTTTCAACAGTTGTTCTTCGGAAATTGTTGACAGAGCCTTCAAATGGATTCTGTTGTTGTTTGAAATTTGTTCCAATTGTTGCTTACTAAGAGCTGGAATGCTTTGAACTGATTTAAAATCGTTCTGCTCATTTTGATTTTCGCGTTTCCTTAAAACGTCTTCGATTAATTTTCTTACTTCAATATCCCTTTGCTGATCTTTAGCGGCGTCTGACTGTTTCTGAGCTTTAACTTTGTTGAGATTATTTTTGACGAAAACGAATCTTCCAAAATTAGATTGTTTTGACTGGGAGCGGTTTTGTTTATTGACAGAGTCACGTTTTTTTAAGATGTCTTCAATTATTTTTCTTACCTCGTCGTTTTCCTGTTCTTGTTCTTCAGGCTTAGGTTCAGCGACATTCGATATCTGGTCTTCAGATACAGCTGAAAGAGCTTTAAGAAGCGCTTGATTGTCCTCGATACGTTTCCTTTGCTGTTGGAATACAAGAGGCCTGTTTTGATTGTTTGACTCCTCCGATCCAAAGACATTTTGTTTTTCTATACCCTCAACACCGTGATTTCTTAAAATGTATCTTATACCACTTCCGACATCAACGTTTTGTTGTTCTTCCTTTCTTTCAGATTCATTTTCCCCTTCAAGCTGTACTGAATCTAAAATTGAATCGCTAGAAATCGCTTTCAGTGACTTCAAGTAATCTTCATTATTGAACACAATACGGCGCCATTGTTTTTGAAATTCTTCTGAAAATCTCTTTCCCCCTTGTATATTCTCATTCTGTGGAATGGCATCTTCAAATTGGTTTTGCAATTGACTTTCTTGTTCTAAATTGGGGAGTTGTTGTTCTCTTGGCTTTTGTTCCCTTAAAGAGTCAACGAATTGTCCTGAACCAATTAATTCTTGTACCTTGCGGTAAAAGGCGTCTTGGCTTTCTTCAGATATAGGTCTTTGTTCCTCCCTAACTTGCCCTTGAGCTGCTTCGACTAATTTCTCTTGATTTTCTAGATTGGAAGCCTCTGCTCCATCTTCCCCTTGAGAATTAAATTGGAGCGGTGCTATGATGTACGCAAAATCTTGAGAAACGAATTGCTTACCGTTTTCTTGTCCTTGTTGTATAAATTCTTGCTGTCTATTATTGTTTTGTGCTGTGCATAACACCACCGAAGAAAGAAGGAATGCCGTCTGTAAAACATATTATATGAAATTATTATTATAAGAATGCAACAAATTCTTAAATTTTTATTCATAATTTTATAAAATCACCATAAATAACTTACAAAAGAAAACATTTTGAAGTTCTTACGTTGAGACTGAGATCAGGTGGATCTCTGGTAAAAAAACGTTCAAAATTCTCTTTTTATATACCCGTTCAGAATTTTGAATTTGTACATTGGAATAAATTATAATGAAATTGAGCGGAAGAATATTTTGGAAAGCTAATCATTGCTTCATTGATAACTGGATTATGTCACCCAATGAAACAATTTTTACCATCGCATGTTCTTACCAACTTTATATATAATATTCACATACAGAAAGAGAATATTTATCTTTGCTTCAATTAATCTATATAAACAATTTCACATTTATTCGTTAATTAGTTCTTATATTAAATACTATATTTTTTCTTTTACTGCTTTGACATGACGAGATGACGATCGAATTCTTAATATAATTATTATGTAATAATGTTTTATTTGAATAATTCTATATTTTTTTTTTAAATTCAATTTAGAAGTCATTATATCGTGTTTTAGAAGTTACGATCGTTAAAAAGGTAAAGGTCGCTTTTATCTATACTCTTAAAAAAACTTTTTTTGAACACATTAACATGTTTGTAATGCATTAATTTTATTGTACCAAAAGAGGAATAATATAGATAGTTATTATAAGATAGTTCATATGTGAATATATATTATATTGATCTCGATTAATATTTAAGTTATTTTATGAAAAAAACTTTAATCATTCAAAACCCACGCAGACGATTCAAGGCCACCAGCTTTTTTTAGTTTCGCCATGGATTTTTTATAAGAAAATAAGTGTTCTTGGAAATCATTCGGTAAAAATTAATATCTTTTAATATCTTTGTCGAGAGATTTGATTTGTCAATATTTAAATATATTTTACGACTAATGAAAAATATATTTATAGGAGTCTAACGGTGTTCCTAAAAACAGTGTAAATATAAAATTTCAAAAGTTATCGTTAATATACTCTCTATTTCTATACTATTCGGGTTGCTAAGTGAATTAATTTGCTTTCATTATAAGATTATAAATCCTTCAATAGATAAGAATCGTTTTTAACCAATATAACACATGAAATATATAAGTGAAATTTTGAAACATCTCATCACAAATGTGCATAGTTAAAAATAATAAATAAAAGATGCATTTTATGAAAGTATATATTGAGACATTTAAATTAAATCGATTTTTGACACACATTATGCAGACTTGTATACGATTGCACTATGTGTGAACGTTTGCATTATTATTAATTAATGAATTAATAAAGAAAATTAATTTTAATTTAAGTCTGGAATAAAATGGAACTGTAATGTTCTGAATTGGTATGATTTCTTATAGTTGACAAAAATACGATATTAATATAAAAGAATTAGTAAAAAGTATCTATGTTTAAGCAAATATGTACATTGTATATGTGTATTCTGGTCTTGCTTATACTGTATAGTCGTTTATTCTTGGTGAAACAGTTTAAATTTATTCAGCCCTGTACTTGTAAACTCAGTCATTTTAAACTAATCAAGTTATCAATTCTCTTTATATGCTAGTTTAGGTAAGTACACTAGATAATCGGAAGAGTGGACTTGTCGCTTTCGAGTATCGTGGAGAAGATACTCGAAAGTGATATTTCCTGGCTGACGGCTGCACCCTCCCTCCGCAAACGACGTACGGGGGTGCGACGGAGGCGATTCCAACGCCTCCAATAGCACCCTTGTGCTATTGGACTGGGGTTGGCTTGGTAACCCAGCTCCTGTGAAAGCCCGGTGGGGGGCGGTCCTAATTGCCGGGATCGAAGCCATGCTCCGAGGGAGTAAGTCCGGTCTTTGCCAGGACCGGCCAGTCGCTGGTGTGCCCTGTCGTTGACAGATCCGGGGTACACCGACATAGCGGCCGATGGCTTTTGCAGTGGTTTTAGTGAGTAGGGGTCTGCCCAGGCCGAGTCTCACACATCCCTTCCGGCTTCACCAACGCCGGTTGGACGGCTCGTAAAAAGAGTTTCCCTGCGTCATCAAAAAGAAAAGTACTGTCAATTATAGCTTTGTTAACCTGTTATACCTTTTCTTCAATTGATGAATTTTTCAGAACGTAATATTTATCTGAATTTAAATTTTTCGATAACTTTGGAAATAGTTTGTACTACGTGTGTACTACGTGTGTGTGTTCAAAATTTACGGTGGTATTACATACTTATTACAATTTAAAAAGTTGCAATGCGAAAAATACCTATGATTAAACAGTTAAAAATGCTAGAATCATACATGAGTAGGTTAATAGTCCAAAGTCGTAAAATATGTTAGAATTCAACTTTTATGTCTGTGTTGTACCTATTACCTCAATTGATTATTTATTGAGTGCATGTTTTTTAAAAAATAATAACCGTTTCTTGCTAGTATTTTATCATTGAAATCAGTGTAACCAATCCCTGATAGATTTAATTTATTAGCTATGAAGGAAATGAGGGAGTCGCTGCGCGTCAGCCGTCGAAGGCGGACGTGTCGTTCGATCGCGTCGCGTCCGTGACTAATGTTCGTAACATTCAAGGTTATCTGTCGTGTCGTGTTTTAAAAAAACGCTCTGACTGTGTTTGTGTTATATGCCCAAGGTCAACTGACTTTAGACTTTGATGTCTGTGACGGGCGGAGTTGATGTGGTGACTGAGATGGACAGTGATGGGGCTTCACCCGCAAAGATTGTGGGTGGCTCCATGTTGGACAAAGGCTATGGAATAAAGGATTACCGAGTACGTGTGCCGAGGTTGTCGGATTCGGAAATGTCTGACTGTAGCGTGCGGACAGCGGAGTCACTTTCGGACAGTCGGCTGTGGAGGAAAAGGTCCGCCGGGAGTGCGCTCAACTCTCCCGAGACGGCGGAAGAGACGGCCACTGAGGCGAGCGTCGCTCCAATCAAAGGAGCGGCGCACAAATCAAAAAGAGGGCGGGGAAGGCCTCCTTCTACTGGCCAATACGTTGGCTTACACCGTGCCAAAGTAGAGCTGGCCAGGGCCCAAGAGAAAGAGGCGAGACTCCAAGCAGTGGCCTGCTCCACGCGAGGAAGCGGAAAGCGGGATGAGGAGATCAAGCTCTTGCGAGAAGAGAACGCTGAGCTACGCAAGCGTCTGGAGGAGATGGACGCAACGATTGCCCAACTTGTTCAAAGCGTTAAAGCTTCTACTCAGGAGTTCGATGAAGACAGAGTTGTCCGTAAGGTTGTGGAAGCATTGGGCCGTGCGAATGTGCCAGAGCTCCGGCTCAGGCCTCCGCTAGCCAGTGAAGGAAGAAGGACGGCGGTGACGGCCACAACCTCGACGGTTCCTGGACCTCTGGCTCCAGCACTGCCAGCTGTAGCGGGGGCAAAGGGCCATTCAAAGAAGGGTCGCAAGAAGGCATCTATGGCCGCAACCGAGGCTGCGCTGGGGTCATCGCTCAAGCCCGTAGACGCGTCTCCGTCAATAG
Source organism: Danaus chrysippus (assembly GCA_916720795.1). Taxonomy (NCBI): domain Eukaryota; kingdom Metazoa; phylum Arthropoda; class Insecta; order Lepidoptera; family Nymphalidae; genus Danaus; species Danaus chrysippus. Next base: position 2,389,659 of record CAKASE010000077.1, on the reverse strand, counting down.
GAGCCCCGGAGAAGAACAAAGTTCCGTCTTGGAGCCAGGTGGTTAGAAAGAAGATCGCCCCAAAACCAAAAACGGCGCCACCACCCCTCAAGAAGAAGACGGTGAAGATCAGACCGCCGAAGACTGCGGCGGTCGCAATCACCATCCTCCCGGAAGCAGGAGAAAACGCCTCCTATGAGGCGGTGCTGAGGGAGGCGCGCCAACGCATAGATGTCCAGGCGCTGGGCCTTGGGCCCTTAAAATGGAGGAAAGCGCAGACCGGGGCTCGGATATTTGAGATTGGTGGGGAGGACTCTGCTGCGAAGGCAGACCTCTTCGCTGAAAAGCTCAGGGAGGTAGTGAATCCCGAGGCAGTGAAGATCCACCGCCCTGTGATGCGCACCTCAATCCGTGTCGCTGGCCTGGACGAGTCCGTTACTCAGGCTGAGGTAGTGGCAACGGTTGCTCAGGTGGGCGGCTGCCCCGCCGAGCTTATCGCTGCAGGTTCCCTCTCAGCGTCGGGCGCTATCCTGCTGGGAGTCCCAGCGGCAGCCGCCAAAAAAGTGGTTGACGCGGGCCGGATCTTCGTCGGATGGAGTTCCGCTCGCATCTCAGCAATGGCACCGGTGGCTCGGAAATGTTTCCGGTGCCTGGCAACCGGACATTTAGCGGCCATGTGCAAGGTCGCTCAGGGAGTTCCCCGGGGCCACTGCTATCGCTGCGGGCGGTCAGTCGGGTCATTTCGCACGGGATTGCAAAAACGATCCAAACTGTGCGGCGTGTATCGCGCTAGAAAAACCAGCCACACACGTGGCCGGAGGCGAAGGGTGCTGCCTAAAAGCCCAGTCAGCGAAAAAGGGGAGTGGGGGGGCAAGGCTCCCTAAGCCCTCCAACAGAGGAGATATGGATACGTCCTAATCCATGGATATAGAAATACTTCAAGCGAACGTAAACCACTGCGCCAGGGCCCAGGATCTCTTTGTCCAGACCATGGCGGAGTGGCAAACACAGATCGCAGTGGTCGCTGAGCCATACGTCGTGCCGCCCCGGGACGACTGGGTTGGGGATACGGAGGGACTAGTGGCCATCGTCGCCTCGCGGGTCAACGGAGCCCCTCCTCTGATATTTACAGCCAGGGGCCGAGGTTACGTAATGGTTAGCGTGGGTGGCACTGCAGTAGTGGGGGTGTATTGCTCCCCTAACGAGGGCTTTACTGCTTTTCAGCAAGTCCTCGTTGAGGTGGGAGCTCTAGTCAACAGAGTGCACCCTTGCCCCGTGCTAGTCGCCGGGGATTTCAACGCCAAATCTCGAGCGTGGGGATCTGCGGTGACGAACGCGCGGGGAAATTTACTGGAGGAGTGGGCTATAAGCCTTGGTTTGGAGGTCCTCAACAGGGGAAGCGAGTTGACGTGTGTTCGTCACAATGGGGGGTCGGTGGTTGACGTCACATTCGCCTCTGCCCCCCTGGCGCGCCGTATTGCAGATTGGGCAGTGGTGGTTGACGCGGAAACCCTGTCGGATCACCGCTATATCCGTTTCAGGGTGGCCACGTCTTCTACGTCACAAGTCGGAGCTTCCCCTACTGGAGATGGAAGAAAATGGGTGCTGGGAAAACTGGACATTTCCTTGGCCAAAGAAGTGGCCATCGTGGAAGAGTGGTCCAGGGGGTTATCGTCCGACAACCTGGATCACGAAGTTGACGTGTTCTGCGGTGCGCTGGTCCGTATATGCGAAGCCTCGATGCCGAAAGCGCGTCCCGTCACCCCACGGCACCGGGTGTACTGGTGGCGAGACGAACTCCGCGATTTGCGTCGAGCGTGTGTCACCGCCCGCCGTCGCCATGCCCGCGCCAGGCGTAGGAGTGTACGGGACGTTCAGAGAGAGGACGTCCTATACGAGGAGTACCGGGCTGCACGCAAGGCTCTGCAGATGGGGATCAGCGCTGCCAAGGAGGCGGCCTGGAACGAGTGGCTAGAGTCACTGGATCGGGATCCGTGGGGGCGGCCGTATAAGGTCATCAGGGCCAAATCCAGGCCTTGGACCCAGCCGATCACGACCACTCTTCAGCCACAGTTCGTGGAGGAGGTGGTGGAGGCGTTGTTTCCTCGAAGGGAGCCTTGGACGCCTCCAGCTATGGCTGATAACTCGCCAAACGAGTCCAGTAGTCCGGCGGTGTCCGAGGAGGAACTGTGTCGTGCGCGTGCAAAGCTGCGGGGCAAGAGGACCACCCCGGGCTTGGACGGAGTTCCCGGTCGGGTGGTGAACATAGCGTCCGAGGCAATGGAGGCATGGATGCGGGAGGTGTTCTCCATGTGCCTGGACCGAGGCCGGTTTCCGGCTTGTTGGAAGGTGGGGAAACTGGTCCTACTACGGAAACCAGGCCGGGACGAGGGCCTGCCGTCGGCATATCGGCCGATTGTGCTCCTGGACGAGGCGGGTAAGCTCTTTGAGCGAGTGCTCGCGGCTCGTCTCGTCCAGTCGATGAGCAGAAGTCTGCACGAGACCCAGTTCGGCTTCAGAGAGGGCCGGTCGACGGTGGACGCAATCCTGCGTGTGAGGTCGCTCGCTGAGGAGGCTGTGTCTCAGGGTGGGGTGTTGCTAGCGGTATCGCTAGACATCTCCAACGCCTTCAACACCCTTCCTTGGGAGACAATACTTGCAGGCCTGAGGTGGCACGGGGTGCCAAGGTACCTGCAGGTAATGGTGGCGGACTATTTTGTGGGCCGCAAAATAGTATACCCCACGCAGGGGGGCCGTTGGGTCTATAAGACGATGTCGTGTGGTGTTCCACAAGGGTCTGTCCTAGGCCCCCTCTTGTGGAACATCGGCTACGACTGGGTGTTACGGGGAGCTAATGTTCCCGGTGTCTGCGTGACTTGTTACGCAGACGACACCCTGGTCACGGCTTACGGTTCCTCCTACCGAGAGGCGTCAATCGTCGCAACAGCGGGTGTGGCTCTAGTCGTACGACGGATTCGTGCTCTGGGATTGGAGGTGGCTCTCGACAAGTGCGAGGCCATCTCCTTCCACGGTCCGCGGAGGGGACCGCCGAGGGGAGCGAGTATTGTGGTCGGAGGAACGGTTATCGCTGTTCAGCCCTGGTTGAAGTACCTAGGGCTGGTCCTCGACAGTCGATGGACGTTCGGCGAGCATTTCCGGCGACTGGAACCCAAATTAGTCGCGGCGGCTGGCGCGTTGGGGCGCCTGCTTCCGAACGTCGGTGGTCCCAGTGTGGCATGTCGTAGACTCTACACTGGGGTCGTTAGATCAATGGCACTGTACGGTGCGCCTGTATGGGCCCGGTCTCTCGGCCCACGAACGATAGCCTACCTCCGCCGTCCGCAGCGTATCTTGGCGCGACGGGTGGCACGGGCGTACCGCACAGTATCTTTTGAGGGGGCCTGCGTGCTGGCCAGCACGCCACCGTGGTACCTGGAGGCCGATGCGTTGTCGGCTGTCTATCACCGGCGCGCGGAGGCTCGCAGCCGTGACGGAGGAGTTGCGTCCGGGACGGTCGCCGAATGGAGAAGGGATGCGGCGGCCAACGTCCTGCGTAGATGGGGTGAGCGACTGGCTTCTCCGACGGCCAGTTATGAACTGGCCACCGCTGTCAGGCCTGTTCTTTGCGAGTGGGTGGGTCGCACGTTTGGCCCACTGACCTACCGCCTGTCACAGCTGCTGTCGGGACACGGATGTTTCGGCAGGTATCTGTGGCGGGTGGTGGGCAGGGAAGAAAGCCCCGCCTGCCATCACTGCGGGGGTGGCGTGGAGGACTCGGCGCAGCATACTCGCGAGTCATGCCCAGCGTGGGACAGTCTTCGCGCTGCTTTGACTACGGTCATAGGGAGGGACCTCTCGTTGCCGGCTATAATCTCGGCTATGGTCGGCAGCGAGAAGGCATGGGAGGCGGTGGCCGCTTTCGCCGAAGCGGTCATCAGCGCGAAGGAGGCAGCGGAGCGGGCCAGGGAGAGCAACCTGGAGGCCCCTGCCCTCCGTCGTCGACGAATTGGTCGCCGGCGCCGAGCCTATCTGGCCTCTTTACAGCCATAGGTTAAACGCCGGGCGACGTGATCCTGGGTGGCAGACGGGGACTTCTGTCGCCCGCTGGCAGGATCAGTGCGGTGCTAGCCCCTCTTGTTCCGGGGACGGCTCGCGGTGGTGGTTTGTGGGGGGATTTGTCCCCCTTAGTTCGAGGTCCGGAGTGGACAAGCGCCGGCAGGGTCGCGAGGCAAGCTTTTGGTATACCGTGGCCCTGCCTAGGTGGCGTGGATGAGGAACACCCAGGGGTTTTAGTGGGTCGAAACCCCACATAACCCGGTCAAGTCCCCGCTCGGCCGGGTATCTGTGAACAGATTTCCCCTGGGAAAACAAAAAAAAAAAAAAAAAAAGCTATGAAGGAAATGCTACCTTCTTAATATTAAAATATGTAATTTCAAAGGTATAAGAACCTCTTATTTCAAGTTAGAATTCATTTTAAACGGTTTTTATGAATTTTGATGTAACTTCAGTATTAATTTTTTTTATGTCTGGACTATATTTTAATAATTAAAAAAAAAAATGGTTTCAGAAACCTGTAGAAGAATATAAAAGAAGGACTTTATTGCAGTCGGTTAAATTAATTTATTAATATATTATTTGATTCATAAATTAGATTTTACTTAAGTCAGATTAAATATAAAGAAGTGATAAGGATAAAGAAGTTTAATTGAAATGTTTTCATTTACACAGTATTACACAACTTTTATAACGTAGGTACCTACTTCTAAGGGATTTCCACTATATATGATAATAGTGCCCAAAATTCAATCAATTCTTTTTTGACATTTGCTTCTTCCGCACGTATTGTTTTGCTGTTAAAGTCAACTTGACTTATTGAAGTTTGTAAACAGTACGAAAGTTTAAATTTCTTTGTTTTAATCAATAAGATTAAGAGTGCTTTGATAAAAGAAGTTTATTTGACTGAGGTAAATATTAGAAAATTTGGGTTTTTAATTATTCATTAAGTAATATTGCACCACGATATTCTTCCGTTATGTAAATACGCGCTAAGCTATAACTCATAATTAAGAAGTTAGTTCACAGGTATAAAATACTTTTTTGTTACAATTCGTGAAGTCAAAATGGTACACAAGTTGTTGATATTATAATGATTTTGTACAATGCAAAATCTTATATGACCAATTTGCCACGCTATGTTTTTTTGTGCTAATTTAAGTTAACGTACTTCGTTTATTTCCTTATAAGACAATTATCGATCATGTTTCATGGTCGCCGCTAAGAAAATATAAATAATGAAGTAAATAAGAGATTTAACTATCTTTAAAAAAATATTCCTTGCAATAATTATTGAAGATATATTTTTATCGATTGATATTCTCTTGATATAACTGGAAGATATAAGATGGTATTGATATAGTAAAAAGAAATATTATTCAGTATACATTTAATATTAGAAGAATTTCAGTAAAATAACATCAAATTCAGGATCCTTATTGTCACTAAAATCTTCTAATAAATTACTTCTTACGGGTTTAATACTATCAAAATCATTGCGGTCTATTAATTCTCATGTAACATAGCACTGAATATAACAATATATTATATCCTTTTAATTCTTAAGTGTGATTTTGTTCAAATAAATATAGTTGTGTAGGTTTATAATAAATTACTTTTAAAGTGGTACCCTATTTTTCTTAGCTAATTAGGCAATGTGCCTAATTGCAGAATAAAAAATACAGGATTAACTTATTTTGATGATATAAATTTAACAATTATCAATTTATTTTATAAGGATTCAGAAACAAGTAAAAAACATGATTCCATTCATAATTTAACACTTCCAAAGATATAGAGTAAACTATTATACTGAACTATTGTTTAGACTGGTTTGTAAATAACTTTTTTTGTTAATTTATATTTATATTTGTAACAAATTTGGGATCCCATCAATAAAAATATCTTATACATTAAATAACTTAAGACGGATACTACAAAAATACAGAAGAGATATAGATTACATAATTAAAAATTTTAATAAAAAAATAATTAAATATTGAATCATAAATATTACTTTTTTATTATCTACTTAATTTCAACTTTATATATTTACAAGTTTGTGTTTTTTTTTTGAAAAAAACTGGATTTGAACAGGATTTTAATTAAATATTATGTTATATAGCTGTCATAGTTTATACTGTATTATAAGGATTACCATAAAATTATTCAAGTAACTTCTAAATTTCTTAAAATTTCATAGTTAATGTCTCCAATTTTAGGACTTTCTTAGTATCCAAGTAAAAAGAACACACATTAAACAAGATTTGATTGTTAAATCTATAATAAATCTGTTTTTCTTCCTCATATAGAATTAAAATGCATAATACTCATTGTTGGACGGCAGAAGATTTCCCACCGGTTGAACCAAGTGAGGATCATATAGTATTATATAGAATACACAATGGGGAGTACATTCCAAATATCGGAGAAGATAAATGGGACAAGGACCATGTGAAAATGCCATGTTCTGATAGAAATATTAGCAAGGAGGTATTATAATAATATTTCATGCATTCTTAATTGCACTTCATTTGTTTTATGGGAGAAGTATTCAGTCGTTTTAAAAATACAACAACTGTAATTGGGTTTTAGATTTTTTTTGTATAATAGGAAGAATATAATTTTTTTAGTAATAATTCAAAAATCATTTCAAAATGAAAAAAAAAAACATATATTTTTCTTAATCAAAAATCCAGTTATAACTAATAATAATTATTGAATATTTTTTTAAATATTTTGTAGATGAATGAAACTAAACAATGGGACGTCATAGCAAAAGCTTTGTCTCAAAAAATAAAAAATTCCGAGGATTTAGCATCCGCGATACTCACTTATCAGACACAGTTCAAGGATATTTGGAAGTTTAAAGCTATGCACAGGTTTTTTAACGAGGTATTTTTGTTCAACAGTCTTATAATTTTTTTGGTTTTCACGATTCGTTATTTTAAAATTTATTTTCGCAGTATTGGGATAAAAAGGACAGTGAATATTTCTTCGAGAACACATTACCTAAAGTTGCGCGTTTAGCTTTAGATTTACCGGAGTTAATCAAATCGCCTATACCGTTACTCAAGTAAGTTCTGTTAATGATCATTTTTGAGTTAAAAACTGGTTATTTTATATAAATAATATATTTTTAGACAAGGATGTAACAAATCGATATCGTTTACGCAGTTGCAACTTGCTAGTTTGCTCGCAAACGCATTCTTTTGTACATTTCCTGAAAGGAATAATAAGAGAAAGGATTCAGAATACAAAACATATCCTCCGGTAAATTTTAACGTGTGAGTAAAAAATTAACCGATAGTTTTATATTTATAAAGATGATTATATTTGACATATACCTACATTTATCTTTTAGATTATACGACGGCGGTGGACCAAAAGTAATGGAGAAATTTAAATTTATCTGTCATTATTTTAAAAGAGTTTGCGAAGGTACAGTACAATATTTATATTTAACTAGCTTTCCGCCCGCAGCTTCGCCCGCGTCGAGTTCGGTTATATCTCGTTTCCAAGAGAACCTTTCAAAAATGTAGGAAAAAAACTATCCTATGTTCTTTCTCAAGGTCAACTCTATCTCTGTACCAAATTTCATTAAAATCAGTTCAGTGTTTTAGGGGCGAAAGCGTAACAGACAAACAGACAGACATGGTTACTTCCGCATTTATAATATAAGTAGGGATAACATGATTTTCCTTAATTAATTTTATTTTTATTTACAGTAAATCCAACCGGAGTTGTAACATTTTCTCGTCGCTACATTCCTATAGACAAATGTCCCGATTGGTCACGCGTTACCCTTCCCATGTCAACAGTGCCCCTTCATGTAGACGATAGCAAACTTATTGAAGACGCCACATACTGGATACAAATGGATTTCGCCAATAAGTAAATAAAACATAAATATTATATAACAATCAAGTACATTTATTAACAATAAACGGCTTGGTTTTTTTAAGCTATTTATACACAACTCTGGGTGACATTACCCTCGCTTCAAAATCAATACCTGTTAGAAATTACCCTTTCTGTAATGTTAATTTCATTATGAGTTGTTGCTTAAATGAAACTAATATTTTCGGATTACTACGAGATTTTTTTTAAGTACATACTCCCGACGTTTCGGTTCGGTTAGATACAAAAGTTCATATATCATCTCGTATGAAAATAATAACGCGTAGTAATCCGAAAATGTTAGTTGCATTTAAATGAATAGGTACTATCGAAAGGTTTAGAACTCATAATGAGTTGTTATTTTATTAAATTTAAATACTAGCTTTCCGCCCGCAGCTTCGTCCGCGTGGAGTTCAGTTATATCGCGTTTCCAAGATAATCTTTCAAAAGTCTAGGATAAAAACTATCCTATGTTCTTTCTCAAGGTCAACTCTGTCTGTACCAAATTTCATTCAAATAAGTTCAGTGGTTTAGGCGTGAAAGCGTAACAGACAGACAGTTACTTTCGCATTTATAATATTAGTAGGATTATATGTTTTAATATAGTAATAGTTGTAATAGCTATAGTTTTTCAGGTATATAGGTGGCGGCGTTCTTCGTCGTGGGGCTGTACAAGAGGAAATTAGGTTTGTATCGAACCCTGAACTCATGGTGTCATTATTGTTCACTGAGGTCTTGGGACCCACTGAAGCCGTCATGATTATAGGTATACTTGAATTATTACAAAAAATATAATTTATTTATAATAGATTAGAAATATTGCAACAATTATATAATGTTTTGCTTAAAATAAAATCTATTATTTATAACAATATTAAATAATCTTAGTTATCTGTAAGGGGCCGTTCAAGTATTACGTAAGCACTATGGAGGGGCGGGGGGGTCTTTGCTTTGCTTTCATTTGCTGACAAGTTGATGGGGGTGTAAATATTTATAATAAATCTGCTTACGTAATACTTGAACGGCCCCTAAGACATTTTTTGTCAAATCTGATTCTACCTTCATTTAATCGTCTAATTAAATCTGCACATAAAATTTTCATAGTGTAGAAGTATAGTTTACATAAAACCGATATTATGTGCTAGTTAACCACAATACATACTTTCAATGTTATGGTAAATAAGATTTTTTGGTACTTAGGTACAGAACGTTATAGTACGCACACTGGTTATAGCTCCACTATCAAATGGGCTGGAAATTATATAGATGAGACCCCCACAGACTCGTCTGCCAGACGGCAGTGTGCGATATTAGCGTTGGACGCTAGAAGATTCCCTAAACCTGACGAACAGTATTGTAAGGAAATGATAGACAGAGAATTGAATAAGGTATATTCTATAATACTTTTGTAAAAACGTGGTATGTTTATTAAATGTCACTGTCATTATCAAATTACACTAAAGTTTTCGTAAAATGATAAAAATACGCGCAGTATCCGCACACTATACGTAGAGATAATCATATATATCATTATTATTATTAAATTGATAAAATATATTTGTATACAGTCATTACAAACGTAAGCGGATTTATATATGTTCTTAAAATATATCAAGACTGATTTTGTACAGTGGCAATACTATTAACTGTTAACTTTAAAATATTCAATCTGGAGGCATTTCTTTAACAATATCTCTTGAATATCCTTTAAATTCTATAAAGAAAAAGTAGGAATTATGTCCTGTCAAAATTTATATCAATAAAGTATAATGATCATTGCCTCCTGGTTCCTCATGGTTCAATTGTGAACCCGTCCAAATAAAATAATATTTTTACTTTCATAGGCTTGTTACATATAACACATTTATTTTATTATTATTTTATATAAATACTCTTTACAAAATATTAAATAATTATGTATGTAAATAATTATATGAGCCTAAGTATTTTTTAACTTCCCAAAATCAATAAAAAAAATTATCTGTTTTGTTTATTATTTCAGGCATATGTTGGATTTTCATTTTATTCAAAGGCCGGAGGATTGAGTTACCCCGGAGTAGCAACTGGCAACTGGGGTTGTGGGGCTTTTGGTGGTTCGGCAAAACTGAAATCTCTATTACAAATCATGGCCTGTGTTAAAGCCGGCAGATCAATTTCATATTTTACATTTAATGATGCAACATTAAAAAATAATATAGAACATATGTATGAGTATCTTAGAACAAATAATGTGACAGTTGGTTAGTATTAAGAAAATATTATTTTATATTGAGATTTTAATTTAATAATTGTTTAATTTTCTCAGGTGATCTATATAAATGCTTGATGGATTTCTGTGAATCTGAGGATCATGTTAGTGTATTTGTTAACTTATATGAAAACATAGAGAACTATTTCAAGGAACAAACAAGGTGAGCCATTAAAAAATTTGGTTTTAAAATTAATCCTTTTTAAATATTTCAATTCATTATTTTTTCTAGTCTGGATGGCAATCTACCGAAGAGATAAATATGATTTACTTGAAGAGAAAATTAACCATTGATTGAAATCAAAATAGTTTCACAATACATGAGCTTTATAGGTACCTGATATTATTTTTATACACATAAGATTACTCTACATCAACTTTATTAAATGAAGATGTCAAGAATTTATGTATCAAAGAAGTTTATAATTTGTAAAGTTCCTCAATCTCTGAAATAAACATTAATTTTTACCAAACAAGGTGAGAGGTTCTTGAAAATATAAACTTAATAAATATTGTCTATAAACCAATTGTAAAGATAATATTCAGTTAAAATAAAACACACACCTAATATAATTAAAATTATTTATTATCCTTCCTCATATTTCTAGCATACTAAACGTAATAAGTGTATAATAATAAATAATTGAATAGTAATTTAGTTTTGAAATATTCCAGCCATATACATAATAACATCATAGGTTATTAAATAAATTATACATGCAAAGTAGGCAAATAATTATTGTATTAGTTTCATAAACGTGGTACTATTAGCAGTCCATTAGCTACAGAATTTATCTAGACTAAATAATTAAATAAATTATTAACTAGCGACGCTCAAATAAGTTTTATATCTCTCTTAAATTACAAAACTTTGGCGAAGTATAACAATATAATATGATTCATTAGAACAGCCTAGCTATCAAATGCACTGCTGGTAACTTCTGTTTAATATATCGTGCTGTCCACGGACACACAAAATGGATTACGTCACACAACTAATATTTATTCCCAGTATTTATAATTCATATCATAATCGAGGCTTACCTTTACCCCGGGGTAATATTAGTCGATATAAATTCTTGACAATATTCAACAAAGTTGTACTACCAGGTAAGTACACAACAAAGGTATAGAAGTTTTAGCCTAAAAGTTCGCTAATTCACTAATTTTCATAATCTTCAACCGGTTTCATATTGTTATTGATAAAGCAATCCATTTTGCACGTCAAAAACAACGTCTTGAATATATTAGGTAGTGGACTCATCATTTGATTGTGCAATTCTGACAGTTGCTATAATCTATGGTCTCATAATAGAATGCGGCAGGAAATACATGATTTAATGTAAGATTACTCATTATTGTTAAATATTTTTTTCAAGAACAGATCTAGTTTTGGACATGTATACAGATCTAGAATTATGATTTAAAATGTCTATATTTAATATTACTAAATCTGTCCTTGAAATTGAAACAAGCGAGCGACTAGCTAACTTTGCCGTCTTTCCAATTTCTCGAATACAAATTGAGTCATCTATGATTAATTTCTGAATATATTGAAGAAATTTGACTGACGGTTTGTACTCATTTAGAAGGTAAGTTGTTTTGCCGCGCGTGAAACACTTTAAATTATACTATCAATTAACAATTAACCCACGTTTGCAAATAATAATCCTTACATTATATAGGAAAACTGATTCCAGTTAATGTTATGTGTAGATTTTATAAACAACGTATACATATAATGCTCGTCAATATTTAATATATTACAACTGACAAAATCCACATATCATACAAACAAACAGCATAATGTAGTATTCAATTCTCTTATATTTAAATTGTAGCAAATCTATGGTATATAAAACTATATAATTTCAAAAGAATTGCATCTTGTTATAAGCGGCTATTTGAGACTTTTAAAACCAATTTACATTCTCCTTAAATATATAGCTATTAATTTTCTATAATTAAATTGAAAACAAATATTTTATGTATAATACATACGATCGTGTTTACAAATGTACGGTTTTCTTATAAGGTTTCGTGTGTTCGAGCTAAACGGAACGTTAGTGGGAAATTAACAAAAACTTTATGGGTTAAATGGACGATCTTTACAAGCGTATATCACAGACACCAGTAGAGGTGTCTTGCTAAGCTAACACCTACTCGTTTGCGTGGCGTTAGTGTTGCTTATATTTACATGAAAACAATTACCGTCCTCTACACTGATGCTTACTAAAATATATATTTAGCGTTCGTTATATCAAAAATAGTCGAGAGCGGGCATTTCACATTACTCCGATATAAGTTATCCAGAACAATGTGCGAACTGTTGTCGGCCATTCATTATTTATATATTTTGTTAGTTTTTACTTCATTTACGTGCGGTTTATCGACGATATATTTATGTATTTTTTTTGTTTAGACTGGTAACAATTTTCGTGTTGTTTCTGAACGTTAATGACAATGAACTCTTAGCATAACACAGCGACACCCTGTCACCCGCCCGAGACGACCCGGGGCAAAACGCTAGTAAGCTCCTAAATTAGATATGACTTTATTTATGTACATTCTGGAACAAGTGACCGTTACCAAAATCCAAAAAACCTTAGAAATAGAGCGTTGATATTGTTTGTATAAAGAATTTGAAGTAATTATCGAAGTAAGTTTCCGAAGAGAAGACTATTATTTAATCTTATTTTTATATGTATATAATATTTTATTTCGAGATCGACTGTAGTTTTATTTAATTTCTGTCTAACTATTGTTTTTTATATATATTTTTACAGTTGTCTTAACTCGGAAGTGGGGCTGTGTAGAGCAAATAAATGAAATGTTTTACGGACGGCGCGTTTTTTTCGCTGACGTTACATTAGCTGAGTACAGTGTATGTACCGTCAGCAGAACTGATTATACATATAAGTTATGCTTCTACCTATATAATTAATAATTTAAATCCACCTACTGTTTTTTCCTCTAACCTAACCAAAATGGTTACACCAATCGTGAATCTTGACTATCCTCTATACAAAGAAACTTTGATAAATAAATACAAAACAATATTCTGGATAACTTATCAAAAACATTTTTAAACTTCGTAGATTATATAGCGGCTGGAAACTACATCGTCAAGCTTATAAAATAAATACATAAGTTAAATTTAAAATACGGACATCCGTCCTCATTTAAACTATCTAAATGTTTCAATATTTAAAATAATTTATAGGACACAAAGTTTAAAGAAATGCACGAAATTACGAGTGCTTGAAGCTAAACTATGCTAAGCGATAGAAAAAAATAAATGAAGGAGATATGACTAGACATTGTTCCTCGCTAGGATCTACAGTTCATAAAAGCACTATGCGCATTTCATCATATCTTTACATATATAAATATACTCATTACCGTTTTAATCCAAAATCTAATTGTTTATTCCCGATTTGAATATTGGCATTCTTATTAACTAACGTTGTACGATGTTGGGACTATCCATCCGACGAGTATATAGATGGCGCCAAAACCTCATTCCTAAACCATTCCATGATCTAATTCCCCTAAATACTTCACATATCTCATCATTCTATCAGATATCTCCAAATCTACTAGCGCTACGGCGAATGAACATGAATTATAAATATTTAAAAAACATTACGAGTTAAATAGTTCTCAATCATATTTGTTTCAGTAAAACTAAGACGTTCGACCGTGTGTGCTAGACATGTGCGTTTATATTTCTGTGTTGGCAACACTTATGTTTATTATAATTCATCATAACAATTTTCAAATGGGAATATTTCTATGTTAATATAATACATAATAGATACGCAACGGTAAAAATATGAATATCGTTCAAGTTATTACTAAAAATGACAAGTGAATAAGGATACTTTGCTAAATAAGGATAGAACTAATGAAGGTTAGTGCTAGTTACAAATAAAATACTAAGCTAGTTAAGGTCGCGAGTGACGTGAGGATATAGTATTTGGTTACGCTACGATAGTGAGAGTATAAAAAGTCGCAACAGACTACAGTGGACCCGATTGTGAAGCGGCGCGGGCACCGCCTTACTGAGCCGACGTACTTGGACATCGCGCTCCGTGCCACCGACAAGCGATCCAGCGAATACTACACTTGAGAGGCAACGTCTGCCGTGAAAAATATTTAGATACGTTTAAATAATTGCAAAGCATTACCCTGTATCCTAGAATCACTTTGTGGGCGATTGATTTTTTTTTTATATTTTTACATTCAGTGAGGTTATCAAATTTTCATTACAGACATTGCGTCGTTGCAATATTATTAGAGAATTTCATTATCAGTACAAAGATATATAACGTTAACTGCCAAAATATCGACGCTGGGTCGGATATTAAAGCGTTTTAGTTTTACTTTAACCCACGGGTGATATAATCGTTAATCGACATAATATATAAATATACTAAGTGTACGTGTTCCGCTTTGGCATCGATTTTTATGTAACCTAACAGCGGACATCGCGCGAATCGAGGGCAACACGCGCAGCCGCTACTCAACAGAGATGAACCATCCATAGAGGCTGGCCAACAGATTAGTTAATATCGACCTGGTTCCATTGAGAACAGATACCAGAAAAATAGATGCGCCAGAATTCCTTCATAAACCCGTTCTCAAGGTGAGAATTTCATTCATAGTGACCCGAACTCAAAAACAGGCCAGCCCCATTATATCACTAAGAGACCACTTCGACAAACAATTTAAAACGGTAACAGAAACATATACAATAAATAAATAAAAGTAGCATTATACATAAGTTAGCTAAACAATTAAAAGCGTAACAATATTGCAAGAACTTGTACCAACGCTTTGAACGATAAAGGTACAATTTCACTGAGTTCCAACTTACAGATTATTAGTAAATCATAAACGCCTAAAACTTGAATACTATATCAATATAATATAATTATTTGTGTAAATATAAAATTCTATGTCTTGTGGGGAGAGTAATATTTGACTAGAGGCGGGCGGCGACATTGCTAACGCCTACCGCACGCGGTAAGCATTGCTGTAACCGGCACACAGAACACTTAACGATCGACCACATTTGTTTGACACTCGGGGATTATAAGAAAATTGCTCTTAATATTTACCATATCACAATTTCATATAACCCAAAGCATCTTCAAGAGGAAACTTACTATGACCGTACGTCATCCTATGGTATGACTATTCAAACTTACAAAAAGAACAAATTTCTGTGTGCGGTCACGAAACTTTTGAGCTCGCATGTCAGGAGTATAATAGGAAATATTCATTTTATTTATATTTATAATTGTTTCATTGTCATATATATTTGGTATTTTACCGGAGTTTTACAAACGGACGGAGATTAACTGTGAAATTTGGAAATGTTGAAATTTTAGTATAACTTTTTGTAATCTTAGTGCTAAGTCGTATCACCAGATAAAAATAAACTCGCAACAAACATTTCCTTATCATACTCCGTCATGTCCGCCGAGCCCAAAAGGTTTTGAGTATTTTTATAAACAGTGCTCTGTTATATGAAGCTATCCAAATTAATGACTCGGGCGAAGGAAAGAATGCCCTCACGTTCAATTGAACTTCATGCCAACACTTTTTATAAAAATAGAACCATTGGCGCCAAAAACGTTTACGCCGATTTACAGTTATTATCTAGTAAAAGTAGTAAATGGCACATACATTTTTGCCTGTAATTTAAAGCTGTTGTTCAATACAACGGCACTCCTAGATATAGAACCCGCCCGCGCGCACGCATTATCATCTAAGGTATCTCAATATTATTATAATTTTATATTGGTACGTTTTGATTATGAATCTATGTTTCATTCTGTAGAAATTACACTAGTATATTCAATCTGTTCCGCTCTCCCACTGTTGGCTCCCTGGACGCATCCTACTGCGAGTAATACCTAAATATGTATAGATTTATATATATGTTTATATAGACGATAAGACACACATACACAAAATAAATATATGGGATTCACGCTCTCTGTGAATTGACATCGCTCTCGCGAGTTACCGCCCGCTATATGGGTTGCTTGTTCGAGCTCTAGGCACGTCTTTGAATCGTTCCCAAATCTAAGTTATTTATTCGACTAAAACATTGGGTACTATCTACAACTTTTTCTAAAATCGGTAACAATTCCGACGTGCCTTTCACTTTTAATAATTATTCTTTATAGTAAATTATTTCTAGGTCAATGTGTGTTATAGGTATGCAATAATTTCTGTAAGTTCGGGTAGTCCAACGTAATATAAACCAATAATATAATATATATTCTGTTGCTGTTAATTTGTTGCAGCAGCGAGCGGTATTTAAGAGCGTTAGCACTCATAGTATAGACGGCCTGTACAATTATTTTGATATTATATTTTTCTTATATCACAGCCCATTTTGGAATTTACAACAAACAAAACAATAAATTCAAAATAATATTCTTAAGTAAACGGTAATGTCGAAGTGCACTTTGATTTGTACACGGCGTTATATGAACATCAATTTCAACAACAATGAGTTACTTTTAGATCTCAGTAACATGTAATCAATGGCTTGCCGAGCTGTCTGACGAGTTCTAACGGAAATAATTTAAACCTCCAAATACTATTTACATTACATTCAGCTGCATAGATCGTTCGGAGGAAGCTAATCGATCGATTAGGTATCGATATAGTTCATTGACCTTCACCCCCCACGAACGAACCAGCAGATTCAGTTAAAGGAACTTCAATCTACTCCTCAGTACAGCTCAGCATAATATATCAGACACACACATCAATAGAATTTAACAAAATATATTACAATATCCGACAGTGGTACTATAGCGATACGGGAGGGAGGCAACAGTGTTTCGAGCCAGGGTTGGCGAGTCTTTGAGATGGTCTTCAAACTACCACCTTCACCACAACGCACCACAATACAAAGACACACCAACCCGGTACGATTATGCAATATACAATAATTAAAATACATTTTTTCTTACTCTCGACTTACTTAATAAATTCAGTTTGGCTTAGTTCAAGCAAATAACTAGTATAATAAATTTATGTTAAAAGTTTCAGTTAAACGTTAAGTACTTAGAAGTAGAAGTATGATTACGAATGACAAAATTTTTATAACGTGTCATTTAATAATAATAATAATAATTTAATCAAAGTTAATAAATTGTATATATAATAATATAATAGAGTATTTTAATGATTAATTGATAATGATAAGAATGAAGCTTTCCTACGCGCTGATCAATAAATTACTTTAATTAATATAGTATACTCGCCGCTCGGGCTTGCATATCTCTTTAAGTAAGTAATGTAGTTAATGATATTTACTATACAATAAATGTTAAATTCCTTAGAATTCTTGATAATACGCAAAGAAGCGCATCGCGGGCGAAGGGTACTTGCCGGCAGCCTTCTGTAATCAGAAATAAAAATATCTTTATATACTGACTTATTTGAAGGGGTAGAGCAAATCCTAAAATTAATCTTATTATCCTCTAAAGGATGATAAAGGATAAAGAATTAACATAACTACATACTTTTCAAGTAATGAATAATGATCCAGTTATTTTCTTTTATATATCCTAAATTTCATTTCTAAAGCGTGTAACGTATTTAATCGTCAATTTGCACAGATGTTTATTATTCATCTATCAGTTTGCTACTAAATACTGTGTCATATCATCAGCCTATCAGCGCCCACTGTTGAGCAAGGCCTCTTTCAAACATGGAGTAGGTTTGAGCATTAATCACCACGCTTGCTCAAGACGGGTTGGTGATTTCAAACTTATAATTGTGAAACTATAAGTCCAGGTTTCCTCACGATGTTTTCCTTCACCGTATGTCAGTGTATAGACAACCAATACCTTGGGCACGGCGTAAGCGCGTGCGGACGGCGTCGAGTGTTAGTAAGGCCGGTTGGCATCCTTGGGCCGTTTGAGCTGCACCTTTAGCCGCTTCATGCCGATCTGGAAGCCATTCATTGCTTGAATGGCTGCCTGGGCTGAGGTCGGGTTATCGAACGATACAAAGCCTGTCAAATAAGGTATTTTTTAATATTTAAAAGACTTTTCGCAAATTAAAGACCCACCAAAGAAATGGACCTACCGAAACATTTGCTCTGATTGGTGGCACGATCAATGAACACCTTGCTGCTTATTACATTCCCGAACGGGAGGAACATCTGCATCAGTTCAGCGTCGCCGAATTCTTGCGGCAAGTGATATATGAACAGGTTACAGCCCTCAGGCCCCGAAATGGAGCATCCTGGAAACACGAGAAAATCTTTAAAGAACTCACAAATCTGCCTGTATACACCAAGATTCAGAGATTAAATAAGTTTATGACGTTGGAAGTTTTGTAGATATAGTTGTCTGAAAATATATTGTACATAAAACAACAAAAGCATAAAGCTAACATTCATAAACGAATTGTTAAAGTGTTAGGTCATCGTCGCAAAGCATTCTATATAACACTGTACAATCGTGCGATGTTGCCAAAATGACACAAACATAAACACAGAAACCAGATCAATTATTTACCAATACGGATGTTGACTTTATGGAAAATAATTGTCCGTGAAAATTCGAAGAAGATTAGTTATAAGAAGATTATACAGCGACGTGTTTTTAGAATTTGTTAATATCGGAATCATTAGCCAGGTCAAGCATTTGACGTTGATGATTGAGTGATGATCTTTGATCATTAGATTCCAGGGTAGTTCCAACGTTTAATCAGGAGACGGTCTAGTTCTTCATCTCAGTGCACCACTTACCTTCTCTTTGCGCTGGTGCTATAGTCGACATCGGCGGTGGGATGGGCTGCGGAAACTGCCCATAAACCGCTGGATAAGCTGTTGAACATCAATTTGCACATTTTCACAATGAACACCTATTATGTTGCGTCTTTATCATGCATTCCCTGACCGATGTAATTTTTAACTTTTTCAAATTGATCTTTTTTTTATTGATTGAAACTAAATATACGCGTAAAATAATTACATAGGTCTGGTACCTACGTAACATGACATTTATTATAAAGCTGATATTGATACATTTGTGTGGTGTGTGAAACGTGTTCTAGATAACAAAATGTGTTTTTGTTGTTGTAAATATAAATTATAAATAAAGTATACAAATGTGAGTGTTGGATATAAACATTGAGTACAAACTACACGTTGTGTCTACGATCAAATAGCACAGTGAGGGAGTAGGCACACCATCATCTTTCACATGTTGAAGCTTTTCGTGAGTACCATGAGTTGTACGTTTAGCGAAATGATAGTATTTGGCGAAAATATCCCAAAACAACTCAAAAACATTATTGAGAACAATACAATTTTGTTCAACATTTCAAAATAAACAAATAAGCAATATTTTGTCCAATTTGTCAACTGTCACAAGGGATTTGCTTTTGTTTCAAAACTTTTAGTAGCAGCTGGCTTCTTTAATATTATTTTCTAAAAAGACCGATGTTCATCTATATATATTTAACTAAGGCGTCTTATCTTAAATAATTAATTAGACCCAATGGCTAAAATACTCCAACACTATTATACGAACAGTCAGTTACCGTACTCTCAGACATTTTCGGTAGGTGTAAAAGCGACATCAACTACACAAGGCGTGGACAGGCGTGGTTTGAACGCTACTCACCGACGCCGGGGAAGGGCTGCATGCTGGGGTAAGCTGCGTGTTGCAGAGCTGCCTCGCCGTTAGGGATGCCCTGTGCTGTCACTGGCACGGCTGGAAAACCATTCACTAATAGTCATCAAACAAAGTCTAGATATAAAACTTCCCGTGAATTTATTCACGGAAAAAATTCATGCAGAATAACAAAAACGCATGTGGTCTATGTAGAATTTTACCAAATTCTTTTGTACACGAGTTGGTAAAGAAAGATTCTTTAGAAATCGGTTATGAGATAATTTTGCAACTTACGTCCAGTAAATGTCTGGTGGATGCCATTAGTATAGACCGCCTCTTGCGGTGGTGGCTGCCCATTTGTCTGAGCTGCCATGTTGAAGCCAGGCATCGTCGGCGATGGCAGAGATGGAAGCGCTCCATTAAGTGGCTGGCCGCCACCCGTGCCTATCGCGAGTCCTGTAAAGTTATCTGAAACAACGTTACCACTTAAATTCCTATATCCCCGACGTTTTGAGTGAGTGACTCACATCTCGTCTGCCCATGATCACGGTTGTTGAAAAGTAGCCGAAACGTCGGGAGTATGTAGTTCATAACCAAAAATAAAAAACGCGAAGTAAAAATCCGAAAATATTAGTTTCATTTAAATGAGTACTCGCGAAAATCTTAGATCTCATTATGATTTAACATAGTTTAACTGTCAGGTAATATTATTAAAATTGTGAGTATTTCAAAGAATGATAAGAAAAAGGCTTATATGAGGTATTCAAGTATTCACCAGAAGTTGCTGGCACCACGGAATTAGCCATTCCGTTGAGGGCGTGGGACGCGAGCGCTGTCATGGGACTGATATAGCCTTGGGCGGTAGCGGCCACCATCAATGCCGCTTGTTGCTGAAAATGTGGACCAGGATGAATATAATTAATTTAATAATTCTCATTATTCATATCTGGGTTTTAAGAAGTGTATAATGCAAATAGAATATATACATCTGATATTCAAGTAAAAATTGTATTACTATAGTAAATTTGATTTCAATTTCTTCAAATACGGGATTATGCATTAACTAATAAAGCTTTCGTATATCGCTTATACTTTCAATTTATAACTAAAACCTCGTAGTCAGCTACTAATGTTTAGTTTAGCGTACCTGTAGGTCAACTTGCTCAGTGATGACCTGAGCGTAAGTTCCATAAGCTCCGAATTGATTGAAAACAAACGGGTTCAGCAGACTCATGTTGCCGGCCATTTGCTGCATGCGACGAAGTTGACGTTCCTTCTCCGTGTCGGCGAATTTTACTACCAGGCTCGATGAGGCTCCCTACAACGAGCTCTCCAATTAACACCAAAATTTATACAAGAATTTGGAAAATACTTACAAAAATATATCATAAATAAAAAAAATATCGCCACTCATATTACTATCCATTATTTTCAAGCCATTTCATCTGAGTGAATTAATTTTTAATATGAATCAAATAACGTTGAGAGTTACAAAGCAGAAGTAAATAAAAAGCGTAGTCACAGAATCATAAAGCAAATTGAACATTTTTCATTGTAAAGTGGGGCGCAATATAAGTAAAACAAGACCGAGAAATATTTCAATTATCACTTAATTTCACAGAGTGTTGGAACAGAAATAGCCATATTTCATTATAGCGATCGTCAGTTGCGATATGAATTTCTTAGTTAGTACACCCTTTGCCCTCTTGTTTAAAAAGCGTAAATTATGGCTATTGTTTTGTTAAGATTTGTCGGCGTACAAATTTAATTTAACATTGACGAGCACTTGTTAAATAAGGTAATTCTGGTTCGTAATTTTATTGTGAATTTAACAAAAAAATACTAATATTTTTTTGAATACTAATTAATATTCATGACGTTAATGGTTATAGTAGCAACGAACAAATAATTGTTAAAGAGTAAAACGTTTACGCTTTTAATAGGCTGTGAGGTAAACGTGAACATTAGCAAAGCATACAACACCTCAGAAAATGAGGCCCAAGCGTCCTTAAAAATGCAAGCGTCGGCCCGGAGGCAGGTGAAGCGAACTACAATACAGAAAGTAAAGTCGGGCGCATTCATTATGTATTACTGGGGCAAAAATATCGTAGTATAGGCTCAGCAACAGGTCGGTTACCCGATGCAACAAGTCTGGGCCAACGTCCAAAAATGCATAGCCAACTTTCAAGTTATAGTTCCTCCACTTTGCCTAATTGACTTCTGTTTGAATGTTAAGTGGCTAATTTAACCATTGTGATACGTTTATATAGCTTCAATGAATTCATTTTAGTTTTAATTTGCGGTAGTTTGTGTCAGAGTTGCTATTAATTAAGATATTTAAAAAGTGCAGTAATGTTTTGGAGATGGCAATACAAGTTATTGTTTATGAAATGAATATTGATAGGTTTTTGTTTATCGTTATAGAATATTATTTTATATATGACAGTGATGTTTGTTATCACAAAGTAATATTACTTTTATTAGTTTTATATGATTTCTGATTAGTGAATAAAACATGTCTTCAAGTCGACGATGTATAATCGTGTTAAGAAGTCTATTGGTGCTATAAACTTGTTCAGTATACACGTATATTTATTTTATTGTGTCCACCAGACAGTAAGCATTGCGTGCGGTATCATTAAAATTATTGTTATAAATAAGCTTTAATAAATAATCACTTTTGAGCACGTCTGTACGCATCCGAATATTGAGTTATCGCGGGATTATTTATTCGCGCAATTCCATTGTTTGTGTAACAAATGTTTACTGTAAACATTTGGGCTTTTCGGTGATATTGTTTTAATATCAAAAATAAATTTTATTGGCAATTCCTTTTCAGGTTTCTCGTATTATTCGGACTGCGTTTTATAGATATATCTTTAAAGTTTTATATTTGTCAAATATTGCCGTAAAGGTAGTCATTTTGCATAAAATGTGATCCTCATTATTCTATCGTATTAATACAACAATGGATCTATTTAGATAAGCTGTTAGTAAAATTACACCTTTTAAACATGACACCAAGTTTAATTGCAATGAAAAAGAGGTTTTTTTTTGTAAAAATAAAGTAAATATAATAGACGAAGCCATGTTTCTAGTCGTCGCTGACATTAAGATGTTTGTCTACAAATATAACGATGATAGTATTTTATTACGCGGTCGTATCGTCTCCGTCGCGTTCCCGTAACGAGGTTCAGGGGGCCATTCGTTACAATGTAACGTCCAATTAACTCGACTTGTTACTCAGTTAACTGTTGCATAACTTCACTTTCGCTGAATTTACTCAGTACTTAGTAACTATGTATTTGATTTGTTTCTTTGCATGCTCAGAATGTTGGTTATCAAAAGATTTTTGTTAGTTTCTCATAGATCATAAACCGGTTGATAAATTTCTTTCATATTTTCGCTTCTTTGAAACTTTAAATATGCATATAGAATGAATAATATATGGAAGTATTTTACATTGTCTAAAATGTGTAAGAGAAAGTGAAGGAAATTATCTTCTGCTATAATTCATAAGATAATTTCAAAGACTTCCGGAATGTACGTCGTTGATGTATAAACAAGGATGGTTTATGGACAGTCAGACAAATCGGCATCGCACTAAATAACTGACAGAGGGTTTCCTGTGAAATGTTAATGCGTTATAATGGAACTGTAGCCATCGGTTAGATAAGCCGTTCATAGCCGTTATTAAATGCAGAAATAAGCTGAATTATAGAGAATTTAATTTTTATTTAAATGAATTTAAATTCAGACAAATATTTATATTTTCAGAATTAAGAATGTCAAAAAGTTATCAACCTTCGTTTAAAAAATACACTAATTAGCATAATTAGTCCTTATTTAGAGCATCCTTATCGAGAGATACTCGGTTTAAACAGCACTTCTTTTTTGTTGATCCAAAAATTTCAGAAATTTTGGTTACAAAAATAATCTGTCATGGATTCGGGTGGAGATACATCTTTTGCTTCATAAATTCTCATAGAAGCAAGCAGTCCGCCTGACAGTGGCATGAGCGTTGGAGTGTACCAGATTTAATCGGCATGGGATTTAAAGTCGAACTAACACTTGAACAGACGTATTGATCACGGAAGATAATTAAGGCAGAAACGATTTAAGTCTTTAGCAGTACGAGACTGAACTTCTTAGCCTCTTTTTCTCTCTTAAAGGATTCAGCTTACCATATTAACACTTCTAGAAGATTCCTAGTTCTTCTACCATTATGAAAAGCATAAAGCTGATAAAGTGCTGCATTTATTTAGTGTTGCTAATATCTCCACTAATCTATTTAATACTAAATTTGGTGAAACTTATAAATATTAAGCTTATGAATGTTGAAAATTCAAATAATTACAAATTACAATGCACAAAAATTATACATAAATATAATTTATAACATTAAAATATTCTGAATTTAATTCTGCTTTATTTCTAAATATGGTGAATATAATGTTTCCATTCATATAAAATCTAACATCGAATATATTTTTACTTGACTTTAGAATTTGGAGTTGAAAGTGCACTTCATCAAGTCGTTTCGTAAAATGGATTTAGAACTTCGTCGGGGATAGTACTTTGTCTTGACTTAGAAGTCACAGAAAACGTGATTCAACTGTATCGAGTTTACTTTAAAGGATATCGGTGGAGCTGGAGTACTGGTGGTTAGTATTTTATAAGCCGCGTATGGATAACATCACTCGCTTTGAAACTATAAAATAATATATAATATTGCGATATAAAGATTTTCATTATGTAATTTTGAACATATACTCCTCTATATAAACGAAGTTTTACTGACGGCAGTGGATTGTATTAGTTTTTTATTTACTAGGTTCTACAGACAGACATACAGTTTCCACGTGTACGTGTTCACGTGTACGTGCATCACGTCACGTTTTCACACGAAACACATTACGTAGCATTGTGTCTAGATCGTGCTGGTTGGACCGTATTTATAAGGCTGTGTTTACAGAATGATTAAATCATTACTTTCTTTTAATAAACTTTATAATTTATTTCATAATTATTAAACTTTAATTTAGACTATAAAGAATTTACCAAATTTTAAACGAAATCAAAGTTATCATTGTAATATTATAACACTAGACGAATTCAAATTATTATAAAGTGTAACAGAAACCAACTAAAACTTATAACTATCTCACGTTGTAATTAATATAGAACACTCTCTGTTTATTTCAAACGTAATTATATATAATTTCGAGCTAAAAGCACTTACGCTAGCAACCTTAGCAAGGTCACTAATATTCGTCTCCAATTAACAAACTTGTCGAACATTGAACATCTGAATTCCGTTCGCTTGTTATTTTGATGAAAGTTAAACACAAGGTTTATGCTATGATATTCTGATTAATGTAATTATCGAAGAAGACCGCAGGTTCACTCTCGCTTAATTGAAACACAAATAGAGAGGTGTGATCGGTCTGCCTAGTGATTAAGGGAACGTTCCGAACTGTTTAAACTACATGAAAGGTATTATTTATAGCTAAGAAACACTTATTATACTAAGTTGTATATACATAGATATTTTAAGTTCAATATAAAAGGATGAATGTATATTAGGATGTTTTTTTGCTCTTGTAAAGAAATTCGTACACTAATGATTAGGAAATTTATCGTCTTTATAATAAAATTTCTCTACATGGATTATGTGAGCGATTTGCAATGATAATATAGCTGTGAATAACATTTTATAAATATATATTATTAAATTTGTATTAACAGTAACATAAAATGACAGATAAGATGAGGTTTTCATAACAAAACCTTTCCACAATAACAGAACTAAAGTTCAAAAAGATAAGGTTAGGACATTTAACAGTAGCATTACAAATTCCACTCACACAATAGCCATATTAAAATCAGGAACGATCCCGCCCTGACCGTTAATGGTCCGAAACAGATTTCTCTGAACAGATTTGGTCGAAAAATCTCCAAGAAAACGCTTAACATTTCTGGGCCTCAAACCGCCTTAGTGTAATTGCAGCTTTACTCTATTTTATTACAGGGCGAGCCGTACCAAGTCTAATATCCCCGTATAAATGGTCGGTAGTGTCGAAGACGGCGCTTATAAGGCATTGTTCCTTAAAAGCCTCGCTGTGCGCTTTAAGGTTAGTTTAACAAGGCATTCTAAACACGGACGTACACGAGATTGCCTTTAGAAGAAAGTAACGAATAAAAATGGGAAATAAAAATTGTATAAAACAATTTAATGAAATCGGTTGTACTGTTAGGTTTAAAAATATAAGGAGTAAAAGGAGGGATAGAGATGAAAAAAATTTATAAAATCTTATAAATAAAATTAAAGGAATGAATTCAGAAAAATATGGTCCACAAAATAAAATTTTTCAATTGATAAATTTATTGTTTCATATAATGATTATCATGTAGGAATAAGTTTGTTAAAGCCTGAGTAAAAGAGGTGATAAGAAAAGAGCAAAAAGAGAGCTCTTATAACGCTTTTACAACGGTTTCTTTCAATTTTTGTTGAAAGCGTTACAAAGAATGCATCCCGTAAGTGCAGTTTGCAACTGCGGATCTTTCAGTCGATAATGACAATTAAAATGATGTTAATAGGGTCTCAAAAAGTGTGAATTGTCCAAAAGTGTGCACATGATGAAGCCGTAGTTAGTAGATTCTAAGTTAATTGGAATCTTTTAAAGTTTGGTGTAACAAGAGAGGATAGTTGGTAAGGATTCGCCTTGATCCGGGCAGATCAGCTTTTATTACACAAGCCTGAATAAACTTTGCCTTCTCAATAAATTTGTTTATTTCAGAATCTAATTCAAATACTTAATGATTTCAATATAAAAATCCTCAACAACTAAACCGTCCTAAATCGAACTGGAGTAATCGCAAACCTAAATAAATAAATAAAAAAAAACAGAGAAAGTTTTCATTGAATTCTTGAAATAAATTCATTTATTCAATGTATACAAACTACAGGATGGACGGCGAGCGATTCGACAAACGTTTATTTATTCCAATTTCGGTCTGTAATAACTGCCTCTTGTATTATTCATCGTCCAATTATAGTAAAAGGAGTTTTCTGTTTCTTCCGACGCACTTCGCAAGGGTCCATTGAAGCAGGCTTGTTTAGTTTCACAATTGGTTGTACCTTGTACTTCTTTATTTACCTAATAGGAGATCAAACGAAATCGTGTCTCGAGGCTGTGCTACTACGTGTGCGTCTGATAGGCCTCGAGTATTTGTGAATTCCAATTCTAACTGACCCATTGTGTTGAGGGTCCTCTGGTATTTAATTTTATTATATTCTTTGTTTCTATTGTTCATAAGGAAGCCGTTAAGAAGCTTATTTAACAGCCTATTAAAGCGTAGCGTTTATGAGTTTTAAGTACAAATATTTCGTGAAAATGAAGTCTAATCAAATATAAGATTATGTTCGCGCTGAAGGTCGTTGCGTAATATCTAAGCTCTTTGAGTTTCTATTCATAAATAGTGTTATATATGGAGAGATCTATTCAAGTCGTAAAAGCTGCAGAATGTTCCAATAGGTATGAGTAACGCCGCGGGACCTCGCACGTATTAAGCCGTGAGTTTAACGATGTATTGCACATATTGTTTATATTCTGGGAGAACTCACCAACTGTTAATATATTCGGCATTATGACCCTCACAGCGTTCGCAATAAAAGTTATATTGCTATGTCTGAGTTATGGACCATGATGCCGATGTTACATATTGTCCGAGAACCCACGTTGGGATTAGAGAGGCCTTTTAAGCCCCAATTAAAAAGAAGAGGGCTTATGCATTATGTTTTATTCACAAACTGTAAGTAGTTTTTATCTTTTATAGGTTCATGTGTACACGAAATATACGAAAATATTTCGAGATTCATTTTACGTGAGTGTATTGTATAACATGTAACTAACTAAAAGCGATAAGTTATTCCCAAATCAAGATTTATACACATTAAGTATGGTTATAAAACATAAATACATTTTAATACGCGGTAATAATCTTACACAATATTAAGTTCACATTAAATCCACAACGAGCTATTAGACGTGCATCAAAATACCTAAATTCATTACAGCGAATTATAATTAAAATTGAAAACATCGGGTGTTCAGTCTGTACGTCAAAACGGCGGTATAACGTTTGTCATAATATAAATTGATTAAGCCGAGCGCTCGGCTAATAAATGTAAAATTTCAAACCCATTAGGGGAAAGTTTTGATATTAAGCACGCACCTTAATTTTGCTGATGGAAAACTTAACTCCAGCCTAAACTCCTTATGAAGAAGTTTTTTTTTAAATCCCCGTCTAGCGAGTCGGAGCTAATGAAGACGGGAGTCAATTTCCTACCGACGGTAGGCAGGTATAGAGTTTCTAGGGAACTTTTGTTTCTATTCAATCCATTTTATGTGTATTTTCTTAATGTACATGATCAATAAATTAACTTAAGGTAATTAAATAACTTCTTATAAATTTAAGACAAGCTGTCTTACATGTTCTGCCAAGTTATGACACAACTTTTAAAACTAAAATCAGTGGATTTATAAGAAAAAGTCGAATTAGATAATAGGTAATCTAATACTGAATTATATTAAAGTTTGCTTTATTAAGATTAGAATGTTAATTACAAAATATTTTTAAGTTACAGAGCGATTTTCTTTATCAGTTTTGGAATGACTAAATATTGTTTTAACGTCAAAATGCCGAACATAAGTCATAAAATAAACAGTAAATATACAATAAATTATAAAACAAAGAGAAACATATATATAAAGTAATGATGTAAGCTTGTAACTAGATCCGACGGTCCGAGGAATAATCGTAGCGAATACTTTGCTATATCTAAGATGACATCTTATTATTATTATATCTTCCTCGATTGCGCTCAAGTAGAAATAATAGCAGGCGTATTTTCTCTTCTCCCTTGTGGTGGCTGAGCGATGCTTCCTCGTTTTGGCCAAGTTTTTTATGATTAAGGTTGAGTGTTAGATATAAATCAGTAGTTAAGTTTAAATAAGATTGTGTGCTTCTATTAACCTTTATATGAGCTTTTTATATTTGTTTTGTTTTATTTATTTTATGCGAAAGATTTTCTTAAACAACTTGACGCTAATTTAATGTGATATTAGGTTTTGATTTTTATATACATAAAGTCACTAATGACTAAAGTATTTTATTGATAATTTAAATTATTGATAAAATTATAAACATTTATTAATATACTTAAAAAACTAACTGTCCAATGTAAAACATCTCAATCGATGCATGTAAGTAAAATATAAATCTAAAAGTATAAAAGTTTTATTAATATATTGCGTATCTTTAAAAGTAATGAATAATTATAAAGTAATATTAGCCAGGTCGTTAAGAATACGAGAACATAAAGTCAATTGAGTACTATTACCGGCTAAAGATATAAAGCACTTTAAAAAGATTAACTTGATCGTCTTTTAAAAGAAACTAAAACCTTCAAAGGTCATTAACCGCTTAGTTTCGCCGCGTTTCTTAGTTTTACCTCATTAATTTTCATCTTCGGGAACATAATTTATCCTCGAGCGGCTCCATACTTGATAAGGCATCCTTTATACCGGGCAATAGCAAGTGTTTTTATTAAAACCGGAGCAACTCGCTCGACTGTCGTCGACTGATAGCGCCTGTTTATTTATATAGCACCGCTTTTTCCACTCAAAGTGTTAAGGATTTTTTACGCAACGCCATTTGGTATTGTCGCCTCGTAAATGTGGAGTATTATAAAGATTTGAGTCTAGCGACGCTGTAAACTTGTTTTTGTTGGCTTTTAGAATTAAGATTTAAATGTTCTTTGATATCTTTTATGAACTGCTAATTATTTTAAGCTTTACATTTAGAAATTATTACGTTTTACGAAATGTATTTCGTTTATTTTATTTACTCAACAAGATTTCTTTTTTCATTTTATCATTAATGACTAATAAGTTATGGAATAAAAATGTTAAAGACATAAAAATAAAATAAAAGTAATGTAACAAACGCTCATATGATATTTCATTAATCATTCATTCCCAGTAAACTTCCATTCATTTAAATTTACAAGAATCTTTCATGATTCAGGCTAACAAAGTCAGAGTTTATTATTTTCTCTTTATTTTTTCCCGCTCACTGATTTTGTATTGTCGTTGCTTGAAACGTGAGAGGTTTCATTGCAGCCTACAGTTAATTTTAATTTAGGTCTCGACGCTTCGAGCGTTTTAACAACAAATTCAAAAACGCTTATTAGACACTTGAATTTCCTTTGACATTTTTTTTAATTTGTCACTTAAAAACAGGTGATGGTTTTCGATTGTACGCTGATATATAATTTAACTAATTTCATTCGCTGTGTTAACTTAAAATTTAATCTATACAGAATATTCATTGCTAGCTTACTGTTTGTTATGGTGTTGTTACAATAATTAATTATTCATTGTATGTTAATAGTATGAATGAAAATTCAGAAAAAATAAATTAAATCATTTGTAACATTTAATGTGATGAGGGTAACAAAAACCGAAAGAGTTCTTAAAGTAAATATACCTTCCACTGTATGATTGAGCAAATAGTGCTGAGATTCAAGTGTGCTCGCTTGTTATTCTATGCAAATGACTAGCCACCGGTAGAGGTGTGTTCACAAAGAGTTCATACAGTCTCATTGTCTCTTTATAAAAGGGTCCGATATCATCATTGCGTCCCAATTACCAACACAGCATTTTCAGATATTCTGATTATTATTTGTACATTGTTGCTATGTCATTTGTGACTTGGTTTGTAACATATTTAAGAAGCATAGTTTTGCTATAGTAGAAATGAATTCCGATATATTTTTTTATATAGAAATACTATTAGTATTAGGATTATTTTTGCAATAATACGGCATATTAAGCAAATTAATCACTGTTTACCGGATGGCAAGTAGGAAACGGTCCAACGTGATTAATAGTTCACGTCGCTCACGTTAGATATGATTAAAATTATTGTTAGAAGGACGGATAAATCTTGGAATACAAATCTCCTAAGTTTACTAGCTTCACAGCGCTAATATCAGGAAATACGACATATGTTTAACGTTTACATACATTACACGCAAACTGTGTTTTGGAAATCTACCAGACTATGTGGAAGCGGGAAGCCTTGTGAATACAGCCTTAGGAGTTCGGAGATGCGAGTTTTTATGCAAAACAAACTTAACTTATTCAAGTACGCCTTTGCATGAAACTTGCATAGAGACTGGCTAAATGATCACGTTATGCACAATGTTTGCTTCGAATGCACCTGAATTTGTATTTTTAACCGACTCCGTTAAAAACCGTTGTCCATTTGAGATTTGAACTGTCCCTGGAAATGGAATTCGTAAAATGATCTTTATTTTTTAAGCAGTAAAGCTTTTATAGTGTAATTCTGTTTCCAACAATTAGGGATTTCATTTCGCCGGCACTGCGACCAATTTCCGTAGTCCAGTGGAATTAAAATAGCGGAGATGAGCACGAGGTATTGCAGTCGAAGATACTTCAAGGGATATTCAACTATTAACCTCATTGAACTCTTATTTCGCTTTTTCTTTTGCTTAACACATTTATCATTAAAAACCTAAGTAAATATATACTTATGTATTGAAACGAAACTTTTGTTTTATGTAACATTTTCTTTAGCATATTAAAGTCCCCGGGGTCTACTGAGTTGATGGATGAAGTTACTGTGTGGAGTTGATTCAACAATCTACCAAGCTTATTTTACGAAGTTGGAAGTATTCCAATTACTTCATTTGATTCACCTTCAGTAAATCATCGAGTGACAAATAAGAAGACATTATACTCTTGTGATTTGGTATAGGTCCTACGTTAGCACCTTTTTCTGTAACAAACCGTTTGACAAACATTTCCTGGCTGTAGCCTTGGGACTATTACTGTAGCAATAAAGTGGGCGATTAAAGTAGGACTACGTCGTAAACAATTAAGATAGCAGTGAAATCCTCCTTCATTATTTCTTATAGCTGTTTTTATATACGAGAATTTACAAGCGTTCCTAAGTTTTCATCTATTTTTTGTATTAATATTTTTAATGATAATACTTATAAAAACAGAATCCCACACTTTAATTTCCGATAATTTCGGAATATGGCTACCAAATAAAAAAGTTACATTGTTAATTTTGGTGGTCATTACTCAAAAATCGTGTTATACGAGTAGTATATTCCTCTGTGTTGTGTATATAGGTGTTTTTTATATTGAACGGTCCATAAGTTTATTTCAATATCAGTGTACAAATAAAAAATCCCAAGATGTCCGAAGCACGTAAAACAAGTCCCAGTCTCCGGCGCGCTATTGTCTCGGGACTGGCATGAATTTAATCAGCTTCCAACAAGGTGTGTGTATAAAACATCCGCTACAAAGTGGATTGAACTAGATGTGTTGCGGAAATCTTATTATTCTTACTTTGTGTTCTCATACTTTCTTAAAGATAAACATTTTCTTTTAAATTACAGATCTTTGTTACGTATTTAATATTCTTGCTTTATAAACCATTCCATTATCTCTAAGTTCATGAGGTAATTTTGTTAATATTGTCAAAAATATACCATAAGAAAGCTAACATAGTCTCAACTGTATATACAATAATGAGAATATGTAAAGATAGCATATTTTAAGTTTAATATAATAAGGAACATTAAATTTTAATACCGTTACATCAGTAAAGCACATTTTCCAGGTTAATGAGAAATCAGAGATGCCGTAAAGAATATAAAACGTGTATTGTAAAAAATTCGTTATAAATGCAGATTTATTCGAGGAACGGTTCAAGGTATTTAAAATTGGCCACTAAACGATCCCCTGTATAGATCGGTGGCTGTAACGATGGAATAATTACACAATGATCCACATTACAAATGCAAAAATCTGGACCCCTGATGCATATAAAATGGATCTTTAAATGTGGTTCGAGTGCTGAGAAATTGAACATTGATGTGACGTTCAATGGATAAGTGATTTGTCCCTAATAACCTTTTTATGGAATTCGGACTGCCCGCATTGTTCTGTTAATTTAATATTTTTTATTAATATATTCAGTCTGAGTAACGAAAGTTCATGTATTAAGCATTGTTCTCATATGATAAAACACTGAATCTTTTTTTTATTTATTACGTGTAAGCATTCACTCTCTTTAAAAAAATATACAAGAGATTTACATACACTGAAACTAATGCGTTTTCATGCAAAATAGCCAGATTTTTATATTGATTTTTTATAAACACCTTAAGAATTAAAATTTTTGATCGACAATTTAATGTGTCAAAAGAAAAAAATGTAATTTTAATAAACTTATCACGTTTTTTATATGATAATTGTAAACGTAAATTGATAAATTAAATATAGATGAAAATATAAAACCTTTGACAAAGACAATTTTTCTCTAGTCAAGCAATTTGAGCATTATCGTCTAGTTCGCCGTTTTATCCTTTGACAGTCTTAAGCAGCATTCAAACATCGTTAATGACTGAACAAACATACATCTGCATATGACCTGGCCGAGCACTCTCGACCCGTTCCGCAATTTGTGGGCACAAAAAAGGAACGAAACACTGTCCCTTTGTTTCTTCATAGAAAAATATTTAATATTAAACTACATATATACACGAACAGGATTCTTAGATATCAATCTAGAGTTATAGTTTTAATTGTCTTCTATTTTTCATTATCTCTCCACGTACGTATTTGCTTCCTTAATTCAGAGTAACATAAATCTTCTAACTTAATTACCTAACATGAAAAAAATATAAAGAAGAAACTGCCATCAAAGTTAATTACTATTTTTCTTAGAGACCGCTTTAAACACACAAGTAACCAGTTCTGTTTAGCATAATGTAATCAGTGACTTCTATATAATGAACTTGATATTTATAAACATAGTGTATAAACAATGAGTTCACAGTATAAGCATAATTAGGATATTCCCCAGTGTGGTAAGAGAAAATAAACAAGCCCTCCTACCAAGCTAGAATAACTTCACTCAACTAAAAGTGACACACGGCTTGCGAGCGGTCCGTGGTTTGTTGATACTATAACAAATGTAGACATATTAATGAAATAAATAATTAATACTTCATAAATCAATTGATATTCACGATCCGAGCTTTAGAATTCTGATTGTCCCTCGATGAATTTAACTTACTTTTTAATATGAAAATGTCAAAACGGCCACATTTTAATAATAAGTGTTCTATTTCAGAAATTATTTTATCTTGATTCTTATAATTTACTAAACAGGAGGTATGAATTGTTTTAATATACATATATATATAGTTTATTGACAACCATATAAATAAATCCATATTTTTTCAACTAAAAAACAAATCGTTTACATGTACCTACTGTTAATTATAACGTGCACAGTGCAGTTGATTTAATGTAGGGAGGGAGATAATATTATGCGAGGAGCCATTCACCCAATCCGGCTAATTAGCCTTTGTTATTTTATGTTAATAAATTTCATCCCGATTACCGGAGACTGTAGCGGGGTTATATTTTACTTTCATTATATAGACGTGTATTTTAAGATTCATATTAGAAGGTGTGTCTTATAAAAAAAATTCGATGGAATTGATAACGTTTCACCCTATTTTTGTCGTCCTTTGTAGGTGATGTTCCGAGGGTTGGCATATAGATATGCAAATGTTTTCAATAAGGGTAGATATGGAGTTGTGACATAAGGATATACAGCCTGAATATTCGTTGTATTGTATAAATTACGAAAGACTCAGTAAGTTTTGTTTCCGAAGTACAAAAATTAGATGCTTAAAAACGAAAAGCATAAATTTATTAAAGTCATTTTCAGTGAATAGAAAAAGATGTTTTTTTGGTATAATATAATATAAAAATTAAAGAAAAAGTAATACAGGATTATACAAAAATGGTTTTAAAACTGGAATTATCTTAATATTCGCTAAATTTGAACAAACAGTTGTGCTTAACGTACGAGCATACGCCATGTGTTGCTGTTAACAGCTTACATGGCAACGAGAGATTTAAATTATATTAATTAAAACAACATTTTTTAAATTTAATTATACAATTAAATCTAGTAAACCAACCTTACTTATAAGTCACACAAAGTATTGCAAAATAATAAAGTAAAGTAAAACAATTTTAAAATCGGATCGTATTTAAAACTTGGAACTAAAATATCAATAGTTCAAATTGCTCGGGGTACATAGCTCGTGTTGATCTTGTAAGTTTTGAATGGGTCCAATTTAGATCAATTTCATCGCAAGGCCCAGACGCATTCCCGGATTTGTTGGGATGAACTTTTATTGACATACAATCCGGGAACGTGTACCCTATGTTACGAGATAATGTTACAAAGCACTTTTAATTCAATGTTACTTTTATTTCGACTTACTTTTATTCGAATGTTTAATATTTTTTATATTGACGATAAAAAATTCTTTTATTATAAATTAAATAAAAATTAATACATTTCATATATATTTCGAAAGTATGAAATACAAATGACAGTACTAAATGCCTGAACATGAAGTAATATGTATGTAAAATATGTAATTTTTTCTCGGTATCATCCACTTAGTATTTGTAGACAGATGAGCTCATAACCTACACAAACCCTTACACTTCATAACGTGATTACAGCACGTACTCTGATGCCTAAACAAATATACCTTATCATTGTGTCTTCATTTTAAAATGGCGCTCGACCTGGGACCCTTTTAATGCTACCCGCAATTCGCTACATTCCTAAATAATTTGAACATTAAATAGTAATATATTCTTTTGAAGGTAAATTAAGTAATCCCTGCTATTTCAATGGTTTGTATGCAATAAATAAAACTGATTTTAAATATCAGTTTTATACGTTAATCTATGGATATTTCTCAAATCTTCAATCTTTATACTTTATTTCTTAATTTAAATCAAACAGACTTAAGATTTTGCACTTAGAATTTCATTCAAAATATGTATACATTTAGTTATGACACTTTAAAATGTTATTTAATTTCCACTTAAAAGATTAAAAAATAATTAAAATCGAGTAATAATCTGCCCGTGATCACGGTTGCTGTAAAGTAGCCGTAACCTCGAGAGTATGTAGTTAATAATAAAAAATAAATCGCGTAGTAAATCCGAAAATATTAGTTTCATTTAATCGAGTAATAATACAAACGGGGTTATGTCATTTGGAAATGAAGATGTATGTATATTTGGTTAATTTTTTGAGACGTTAGTATCACAGCGCGTATCCAAATGAGTGGGGTCTCTTTAATAGAGGTCGTTACACACTGATGCTGAAATCTCTTAATTTCGCACCCGCCTTGCCCATAAGCTCTGTAAATAGTATTCTGTGCCTTTGACGCTTGAAGTAAAACAGGATAGAAATTGTTCGAGTTTGTGAGCACTTTTGACAAGCTTTAAACAATTTATCAGACAGTTTTCATGTTGACTACAACTGTTATATTAAAAATACGATTTAAGGGCATACTTTACTTAGATAATTGGTTTTCATTTATTCATTTACATTGAATTTTTTTCAGTTGAATAACAGATTTAACGAGCAAAGAAAGAATTCAGTTAAATAAAGAAGTTTAAATATAACTTAGTCTGTTTATTATATACGTTACTTATCCCATAAATGTTAGTTTTGAACGTTATATAATATCAAGTTTACGTTTAATAATTGGCTGTTGAGTTTATAATTGGTTGTCTCGGGACATAGGTTTATCATTTGCTGTGAGCTTGCCGACTTGATGACTTGCGACAGACGACCTACAGGTAATTGTAATACATTGTCGTTAAATTTATGACCTGGGGTTCAACACTAATATTATCATTGACTTGACTTATATTTTGAAAGACTAGAAAAGTTATATATTAGTGTCGAAGATATGAAAAATGTTGTTACTTATATAAATTATATAAATATTGTAAGAAGATGAAGCTACTATATTATATTGAAAGTGGAATAAGAACTAAGTAACTTCTATTCAGAACTTTCCATTCAATGATAATTGGTACTCGAATAAAATGAAGTTTACAAAGTTGAAACGGTGAAATCTACCTGATAAGTAAAAAAATATCGTCTTTAAATCTCCTTCAATCTTCGAATCGATCTCTGGGCCTTTCATAGCTGTCAATTTTTGTACAAAAAGAAAGTTTTGCAAGGATTACTCTGGCTTTCGAGTTTTATAAAAATGGAATCCAATTATTCCCGACGTTTCAGACATTTTAACATTGTCTTAGTTAACTAAATTTATTCAGGCCTAAAGCTGAAAAATTGAAATTGAGGGCACTTTTTCATTTTAATGAAAATGAGCACGTCTTATAGGTTAACGGGATATTTTGTAACCTACCCGAGAGAAGTTTATTCAGTCGGTGCCATCTTAAAATAACCCCAATTTAGATGAAAATCTTTCTTGAGATATGACAGTTTTGATGGAAGATGTTCCAAACATCCATACATATAATAAAGTATTTCAAATTGTGCGTAATTTTATATCATATATATATAAGTAGATGGTATAAATATCAAGAATATTACATTCAATACTATTGGAAGGAAAGAAATAAGAATTAATTTAAAACCTACCACAAAAAAATCTATATACACGGCCTAGTAATCTCGGGTTATAGGCTGTAAATAAATTAATTGCCAGCGGTCACAATTTACGGCTTTGTCTGGGCCAGCAGTTTGGATGAGTTTGTCAATGTTGTAATGAATGGCAAAGGTCACTGGAGTTCGGCCAAGAGAAAGGATCGTAAAGACCTCACGGCGCCACAATTTGTGCACCTGTCATAACTTGTCAAACGTATTGCTTTATAAATGTTTGCATAATACGGTAAGTTATTACACGACGTATACCTTGTTGGCTTCGTAAATATTTGTTGCACTTAACTTGTACATACTGCTTCACGTCGATTTAAGTTTCAATGAAGGTGTCGAAATGAATTTATATTAATTTAAGTTTTATTTTATGTAGAGGAAATATTATTAGTTTTGGCTACAACATATATTAAAGAATGGAGTCGATTCCATATTTAGTAGTTTAAATTATATTCAATTTATTAATAGATAAAATAAAAAGTTAGAAATTATGTAACCATTTCATAAAAATGATGACGTCACATTTTAGAGTTTCAATTAGATTCCTGAAATATAAAATCAAAACGTGACAAAAAAAAAGCGTAAACAAAACAAAATACAAAATACAGAGTCGTCTAAGTAAAAATGAAAAGAATAAAAAGTAAACCAGCGAGATTACGTTGTAATATTTTGGAGTGAAACCGACTGCATTTTGTACATCTATTTTGTTTGACACCGAGTTATTTTCTCCATTAACAAGTTAATATTTTTGTAGAACAAACATTTGAGAATAAAATGATATTTTATAACATTACTTTACGATATTTCCTAAAATATCTATGACATTTAAAAGTATATATTGTGATTTATTTATGTGTAGTGTATTTATCATATTCATCAAAATTCGAGAATTCAAGAAAAGGGTTTAATAATCTTTAACATAATACAATAAATAATATTTAAAATAGACAACATCAGTCGTTCAAATCATATAAATTTAGTGAATGCATTTAAATTATTTGAAACTCTTGTGACTCTTAATAATGGAGTACTGCACGTCATTTAACTCACGAAAAAAAAACAGGGCCAGCACAATAACCATGAAAGGCTTTTGTTGCCTTCGCAAAAAAGACACGACTCAGAAGTTGTGTCATAAAAAGGCCGTCGAGAAGGCATGTTATTAAACGAATAAGTTTATAGTTTCCATAAAATATCCCCAACAAGACCCCGGTAATATGACGTAGCTGGGTATTCTAAAATATATCCCTGGATCTGAGACATCACGATTTACTCTCATGAGATAAGTGTTGGAGAAGGTCCATTCATTATAAATAATACACGCCATACAAACAATGCTGGCAGTTCATTCTGTTTAATTTATATCTTTGATACTATTGATAGTTGAAGTATCACTTAATTTCAATAACATCGACATATAAGATAACGTCCCATATTATTTCACATTTAATATCCTATAATATTACCAAGCGAATGGAATTGGGCAGTCCGATAATTCCTTTAACAGCGACAACACAAAAGGCCAGCCCATCGGATTTGCTCGCTACTTCGCTTAATGACGTTTTTGTCTGCCCTGTCTCCGCGCCCGTAATCTTGTATTTCGAAATTATTGATCCGAGAGAATTTTCGGATTAGATGTGTTAATATTATTTTGAGCATTTTCCTTTGTGCCCGATATACTTTTGTCCTGTATTGTGCCGTTTCGTTATCCGTCCGGTACAATAAACTAAAACGTAGTTGAAGTTTACGCGGTCACTGACTACTAAATATAATCAAATCAATATCTCTTTTCAGATTGATATTATTGTACGTTTAGGAATGTATGTTTGATATTTATTTACAAAAGGTATAGATTGCATTGAACGTTTTGTTTGTTTAGTTATTATTAGATATGTATGTATAGTTCATTTTTACTTCATATTCTGTTATTAAGTCCACAGCCTGAATTCGCCCAGTGTATTCTAAACTTAAGATAGTAAGTAACTCCACATCGTTTATCCAAAGCCATTTATTATGCAACGATGATATTTAAGATATTTAATAAAAAAGACTTCCTGGTCCGATTAAAAAAATTGTCTGAGAACTGCTTATATTTAAAATGCTCATGTAATATTATAAAGGAGTTTCTATTCTATATTTCAATGTTATAATTATATTCATTCAAATGTAGACCATAAAAGCAAGGATTAAGATACATAATAATGTTTCCATTATGTAAAGATAAATCATGTTTCATGAAAGAAATGTGGCTTCATCGTGATATGAAGTCGCCTTTTACGAGAATTAATACCGAGCTTCCGTAAGCAAAGAGAGAAAGGCAGTAATAGGATATTGGGATTAACTTTGTTATATAATATTGATTTATAGCCACAGAACACGTGCTCCATATACTCATAATACCAGCTTCATATACTTATTTCACTATTAATAATGATAACAGTCTATTCATGAGCGAGGATTTCAGTTGTAGATTATGTTGAATTGAACTCCTTTTTTGATGTACTTAATAAAATATTCCAAGATAAATATCATACGTTATTCATTATTAATCTAGCGTATATATAAAAGGATCAGGAATCATGTAGATATATTCATTATTACATGGAGCCAAACCAATCTGAGTAGTGGACTGCATCGCGTAACCACTAATTAAAACTCAAGCGCTGGCCTCAACACTCAATTTTGGACTTTTTGTTTGTGCATAACTAACTTCCTTCGCATTTATTGTCGGACTATTCCATTATACGTACGAATGTTCCGATGTCCAGCTTAAAGTTTAATGAGCTCGGATATTAGGTCGAAATTAAGTGGGGGTTAATTAAATGTTATTACCAAGTCGAACGTGTATCTGTAAAAATTGTTTGAAAGAATACATCATTAACTAATTTCGTCCTTTGAATTATCTGTATATAATTTATAATGTTAGTTATATTACTTAATACATGTTCCTTGGTAATAATAGTCAACTTTATAGTTGTCTGTTAAAACGTACG
This sequence comes from Danaus chrysippus, assembly GCA_916720795.1. NCBI lineage: Eukaryota > Metazoa > Arthropoda > Insecta > Lepidoptera > Nymphalidae > Danaus > Danaus chrysippus. The sequence continues at coordinate 2,349,205 of CAKASE010000077.1, read as the reverse complement.
CTGTAATAGGTTAGCATCATATATGACGAGGGTCGTTGACATTTAGGCTTTAGGGTTCACGAAAATCTATAATTTTATGATTGATTCATTACATGTGAAATATGTATGTACATCCACATTGTAAATCAAGTTTATACAAAGTTATAATAAGATATTTTATAATCATGTATAAATTTTAAATATTAAACTATCCGGAGTAAAAATATGAACAGTCATATAAGAATTTCATTAAAGCTTTCCGTATGTATAAAACTGTATATAATTATGTAAATTTCATTGAACTAACCCGCATACAGATGATACATTAGGGATGTGATCGCGGCCAACGAACACACTTGTAAAGCAATACAGTGGAGTGTTTGCGGACAGTGTCCGATGAAAATGTGTGCGATGTTTTCAACGTGGATTAAGAGCGTTCCGTTTTAATAGCCGATAATATGTACATCGATTGTGACACTCGATTGAATTCTGTCAATATGATTAATTTTAATTGTATCGAATATAGTGTTGATAAAATTCCTGAAATATATCCATCTCCAAATGATTCAGCGGCCATTCATTACCATTTAACCTAAACTTGGCTATTAAAGACATATGCGGCATAAAACAAGATAGAAACAACTAGTTTGAATGCTCTAAATGCCGTATAAACCCGCTACCCGCTTTAAGACCACGATTTAGTTTGGTTAAGGGTTGTCAAGTTGTAGCCAAGTTTTAATATATTGTTTATAATACTGTGATAATACTCTCGACAGTGGCTTGTTGGTTTTTACGCTGTGTTGTTTTAACATTACTACTCATCATTATTACTATTACTCAAACCACATATTTCAAATTCGTAGGTGACTCCTGATACGGTCAACAAAATTTTTCAAAGATATGGCTTCCAGATACAAAGAACATTCTAGAGCGTGAATGAAATTAAAATTTTGCTAATAATAGTGAGGTGAAAATACTTAATACTCACCGGCATAGTCTGACTGCCGTGAAGACTAGTGATGGCTGCTTGGGCCTCCTGGTGTGAACTGAATTTGACAAACGCGCACCCTGCACAAAATACGCATTATAAATTACAAACAATTTATAATAATAAGAATAGAATATACTATAAAATCATTATTAAAATTGCGAGGCTTCCAAAATGTTACCTTAAGTGTATCGTAATTATAATTATGTTGTATAATCCTATTAACATAAACACATTAAGGCCTCTTACTAAAACTATTCCTGACAGTCTATTCCAAACTGTCTCCCCAATGTGTCTCACACTTGAAAATGTCACATCATATTAATGTAATTTGCATACATTTGAATGAATAAGCTATGACAAAAGCTGTAAGGGACATTGAGTTCGTTTGAGAACAATGAGGTTAGGGACGATTGAAATTTAACATCGGTGCACTTAAATATTAATGTTCTAAGTACTGTTTAATTTTAATTACAATTAGGGACCTTTTGAGAATAACTTCCGATAAGATAACAAAAATTTTTGGACAACATCTGGGGATTAGTGAGTTACCGATGACGAACAGAGAACACGACAAAACAAAATTCAACAAGAGATTTCATAAATAGAAATCCACTCCATTTCCATTCGTCGCTAAAAGCATCTGCCGAAAAAGTTCACTAGTAAAAAAAAAATCTTAAACAACAGCGCGCATTGGGATTATCATTCAATTTTACAATAACAAGCTGTCAGTATCGGGTAGCTTATCAATCTTGCTTCCCGCAGGTGTGGTAAGTTAGACACGACATACGAAAAAATATCAACAGTAAAAAGTCGAATGTATGTACGTTTAATGATGACGGATGATTATGAAGATGTGACTGTCGAACCCAGTTTTGGATTCAACAACTAAATCACCAATGATCTCTGACACGTATTGCTCTTAACTCCATTTTCTGTGACAGAAAATTAGAAAGGCGAAAGGTGTTTTTACATTATTCTTTATCTGCCTCGTAAATCCGTGAAATCTTAAGCAATGCCTACTCAAATATTTTATGTCGTCTCATTGTGTTTACTTTTATGTTATGTTTTTCTTCGCAAACATCACTGAGCTTTCATTTATTGGGTTTTAACCTGATTTATTTATATGAATAACGCTCTTAAATCTGAAAAGAATAATCTATTAAAAAAATCTTCAAACTTATGTTTCATATTTTCTCTTACGTTTCATTTATCTATAAGAAATATATATTCAACAAAATAGAGATATTTTTAGTTTTAAATATTATTCCTGTTAATTATTAACTTTTAAATGACTGGGAAAATGAGTGGCTTCTTATTGAATCAGCGTCCATGGAATCTTGCGGCGAATAAAGAGTGTACCAAAGAGATTGCGGACTTTTATCTTTTGTGACAGTCTTCAAAGGAATTATGCTTGATTGGTTTCATTCGTTACGACTGCTTGGACACGCTTGATTTAGTTTCCTTAAAATTCACAACCATTTTTTCTGGTATTTGATTAAATAGCACATTTTATGTAACATTCCTTTTATTATACAGAAATTGCGATTCGTGTTACAAAGAATAGTTTCTTTTCTTTCAGTTTTCTATTGTAAAAATATTTAAAATGTAAGGGTATATTGAGATAAAAAGCGATAAAAAGCTACAACTTCTAAACTAATAATCGGACGCTATTTAACGATTGACGATATCAGAACGACGGGCTGGCGCCGCTACAATGAGATCCGACATTAAGGTAACGTTTGCAAGTGAGAACTCAAAAGTTTGAACTTTGAACTATTCACTGCAGGGAAACTTGGACGCAATTTGTAATGCTGTTATCGGGGCACGCATGGCGGCGTCGAGCTAAAGACTTGCCGTATTTGCGTCTAAAGCTTTAGAGTTTCCAGACTCGGTTATTTGCATTTTCGAACTATCGCCATGTATAATATATAATCGTTGAATATTAATTAATATATATAAATATTCTCATAGTTACATGTAAAATAATCTGATATCAAAACACACATGTTACATCAAAAGATATATTGAGGTAAACAGTATTTTCATCCGCCGCATTTCTGTTTATTCATAAAGGGATATTTTTTTCACAGTATTTTTTGAATGTCGTTTATTTTCTCGTGCAGGTATTAAAGCTGTTAGCAATAGTTGATATAGGCGTAAATTATTACGCGCTTCTGCTTTTTATTACGCGAGGGTGTTTAGAACAGTCTGTAGTCTGTACATATAAAATATTGCGTACACTGATTACATTACTACTCGTACATACAAAGAATAGTTCGTATCGATTGAGTTCTATAAATAGATTTTTTTCGTTTTTTATGTGTGAAGAAAATATTGGTAAGTTTCTATTATACAGGGTGACTGGTGAATTACTATCGATATTTGAGGACGTGATATTTGACGATCATATATGACAAAATAAAAATTAATATAACATAAATATTAATAAACTTCTAAGTAAAGTTAACCAAAAGTTATGTAATTAATTACGCATCGTATGAACACCCTACAGATTAGGTATACACACACACTCACACAGACGCGGCGGCGGCGTGTTGTTGTATCAGCACGCCGCCGCACGCGTCCACACATGGAACAGTTGGAACGTGTACACACTTTATTTATTTATACGGAAATTTGGTCAAAAATTAAGTACCTCTTTTTTTTTACATAATTCGAATGAGAATCATGTACCGAGTATGCTCCTTAAATATTGATAGTAATTCACCAGTCACCCTGTATATAAGATATGGGTATATTGCGAATATTGTATGTTTTTACTGAAACTATCGTGGGAGGGATCAATAATAACACATTTCACAGCCTATAACATGGGCCCGGCGTCCGTGCGTGTGGTGTGTGCAGGTAACTTGGCGGTCGTCCAAAGATCTGTTTTCCTGTTGGCATAGAACTTGCAGATCAGTTTTTATCACCCGAAAGGCCTTTATTGTCGACAGATACCGTCCGAAATGTTCTCGTGTCGCCAAATATTATTGGATGGTTTTATGTATCGGAAACATTATATTTTTAAAAGTTTGGCACTCGAACGCTTCGTATTTCAAATCTCGTAGAGATATGAAATAGTTTATTGCTTAATGGCGTCTTTATCTAAAGAGTTTATAACCCCGTGGCGTGTTTACTCTGATGTTTCTGTCGTTTTCAATTTTATATATAATGAGTGGTTGTTTTATCTTTGTAACATATAAATAAAAGAAGTGAAAACATGGTATTTTTTAACGAATTAATTAGATTTATATATTTAGATAGTTTAGTATTTATTACATATTGAAGAAATGAAACAATGAAACAGTTTTTCTAGGTAAAGCTGTGGCCAAAGAATTGTTTTAATATAAAAGTAATGTTATAAATTTAAAAATTGACTTCTAAGGTTATATATTGAGATATCCCTTACGAAATCAACGTTGGCTAATCAGTACAATGATAGTTATAAAATAACAGAAAAGAAAATCATCGTATAATACAGTAAATTATTAAAATGTAAGTTTTGTATTTGTATTGTAGGTCGTGGTTCTGGATTTGTAATCACAAGTTATCCGAACGCTTCACAAAAATGTCATGACTATGTAATTCCTCTCATTTCCATTTTGATGCGAGTTTAGTAACTCTAGGAATAGTGATTCCATACGCAAACACGACGTTTCAAAGAAAAGGTATGTTGAAGCGGGAAATATACAACACCTGATGTATTTTCCATTATATATTAATTCACTATATTTAGTTTTTATCGAATTGAACACATGTATGTTTTTTTCTTAACAGAATTTCATACGTCTTTGTCGTGTCAAAAGAAAGTACGAGTGTGGGTGTTAACAGTAATTGGTTTTTGTGTTTATTTATGTCGGACTTGTTTGGATGTACCAAATAGTTGTTCGATAAATATTTGTTTTGTGACGTCACGATTCATCAAAAGGTTCTATTGTTTTGTACCTCGAGTCTTTGATATCAACTACCTTATCTGAAAAGTAGCAAATACGAGAATATCTGGGAGGAATGTTCCTAAATTTTCATATGAATAAGAAAAATTAAGAGTTGTAAGTCTGTGTTTAATGAAAATAAATAAAGAATATTTTGTAAAAGAGAAAAAAAGAGTAAATAAAGTGTAAGTCAGGAATATTTTATTGTATATGGTTAGAGTTAAGTCAACATCAGGGATCCGAGAAGACTCACCTTCCCCTAAAGATTTTTGCGTAATAGATTTTGTGTTTAAGGGATTCCACTTATGTTGTTTGAATAAGATACGTCTTGATGTATTTTTGATTGCAGACTCAACTTGTTTCTGAGGAATTATGCTGAGTGCTTCCAATTTAGCTTAATATGTTTAAACGTAGTCAATTTACTATAATGTGAAACATTTATAATTGCTCCTTAACAGATTTTTTTTTAAATAAAATTCTATATCAAATATTTTTATTAGTTTAATACAGACATATGAAAAATAGCAGATGGATTTTTTAAACAATACCAGTTGTCGTGTATACATATGGTCATTATACAGTGGGATGATTTATACTCATTTGTATTTTAAGTACTAAAAAAAGTAGTATATTTGATCTTTTAATATAAAGCATAATCCTATAGTATAAAATGTCCACATAATATTTTAATAATGTTGCAAATAAAGATATATAGTCAAAAACTCACCGTAGATCAATACCTTTTAACTTTACTCTGTACTTTCATTCGTCTGCTGATAACAACTTCATTGAAACAACTTTCTCTTATCAGGCTCTTTGAAATATTGCCGAGTTTTTGATATTTGGAAACAGGCGAGAATAAAATGAAATCCGAACAGGAATAAAGTTATTAAAATTTAACATTAAGAACTTAATTTGATTGTAGAACATTATAACATAATATATTATTTATATAACAAATGTTTGAAGTAAATGAAAGAGAACATAACATCTAGACCAGCTGTTCGCTTAAATTTAGTCAAAATACTTAATATGTACGGTGTATAGCTGTAATAAAGCTCGCGTAAAACTTCCTTATCTAAAAAATCTGAGGAATAAAGCAAATTATTTATATAGAAGAAGAAGATAAAGCAAGAAATTCTTGTAACAAACGTTAAGACCTCTTTAAGAAATTACACCGGAAAGTTGCTCCCTAAATAATAAGAAGGGTATCGCTTACGGCCCTCAGAGCATAATTAATGTTATAAGGCAGTATTAGCTTTTCAATTAGCCGTCTTTAAGTACCTTAAAATCTCTTGTTTCAGGTGAATTCTTTAACAACAGTGCCCACGTGTAAGAAGATAGTTAATTAAATACTAAGAACTTGGATGTTTATATCAGACGTGAGTTAGTGGAAAAGAAATGTTCGCAGAGATCCTTATTGCCATAGATATTATGGGACGAAAAATGTTCTTGAGTTTTGTTTTATATAATATTTAAGATCACACTTTTTGTTAATTATTTTTTATACAACTTTGAAGTTTCGAAAATTTTTTGTTTGGAACAAAGACGTCACAAAAATTTGAGCAATTAAAATTAAGTTCCTTTTATCCTTGAGTTAAATGGTTTTGAGCTAAATCCCAAGTCTATGTAACGGCTTCTTTCTCTTATTAGTGAAGTTGGGACAAAGGGCTTGCAAGTTATTCCCTTTGTTCTTCACTGGAATGAAACAATGGCTAATTTTGAACTTTATTTCATCAGGTGTTGCGGCCTCCCTACTCCAAATTGATGGAATTTCCTCTGTCGCTTGCATGCTCTGTTTACTTTTCAACTGTTTAACTAGATTTTCTGACTTTGTCAACACCATTTCGGCTTTGTTTATGTATTTTGTATTCGTTAGTACATGACGAAATTTACAGGCATTATACAATTGTATTACAAATGAAAGACAGGTTGAATCGAATCAACGCTGTAGAATTGAAAATGTGAACTTTAAATTGTTCAATATTTGTTTCCATACGGACTATATACTTATTAAAGTCTATTAATATAGTTGGTATCGTATAGTCTCATCAAAAATACTTCATACAAAATTAAATATAAATCTATGAAATCGGCGTCCTCTTAATTTTTTTTTTAATTTACATATTTTTATTTTGATGTGTCTATAACAATGAGGAATTTTATTTGTGATGTTCATATACAAGGTATCGTTCCTTTTAAGACCTAGTCTATCAAGCTATCTGGTTTCAGGAGGCCTTGCGTGACCGACAGTCGTGGGCGTTATCACAATTGCGCCTTGGCGTCTCACTGTACAATCAGCGACACGACCCTAACCCTACAAACCATAAGCATCTTTATTACACTATGTTATAGCCGGTTTTCGTTAACGCACAATTACGCCTTTCCCGACTGTACGGTAGTAAAACTATACGATATCATTGAAGAAACTACATGCAATATTCTGTTTAATGATAATAGAAGTAAAGTTAGTTTTCGTGTGTTTATAATTGTGATCTACAAATGCGTTGAAATAGTAACACCTCTATCTTGTATCGGCAATTACGTTGTATTTATGCGGGTAGATTGAGTTTTAAAGACCGAGCTTCGTATTACATTGATGGTGTGATTTTGTTACGTATTTTTTGACGACCGCTTAAAAGTTTTGTGATAAGAAATGTTTCTACGAAACACACAACTAATATTTTCTAAATTAACAGCTAGTCACGTGGTCATCACAGTATTACATTAATTTTATCAATGAAAAGAGTTATGTAGTTATATCGTAAGCCTTTGGTAGCCAGTACAAACAGATCATACTTGTAGTACATATGTATGTATGTAAATGTTTGCGATGGTAGGTCGGTAGCCGCTCGGCTGGATCCCTCATTATTTTTCCGGTCGTCAGCCACTCATCGAGAGCAAGGCAAAATGCAAATTACGTACAGTGCTTACTACACTAAAATGGGATATAAATTTATTATTCTACTTAGCATCGTTAAATGCGATCTGATGTTTTATAGTTTCAATACAATGAAAACAATAAAATGTATGTATATTTTAATATTTTTTAATATTATAAGAAAATTTTATGTGAATAAGAATTTAATATTATTTACTAATAAGCAGCGTACGCAAATACATTGTGCCCGTGATCTGGTTCGTGTAGATTCATATGAATTCAGGCGTTTTTCTTTTTCCCAAATTTTCGCAGCGTGTCGAGATGATAATGTGCTGACAGACGTGTTAGCTTCGATTGATATATTGACAGATTGTATGTAGTATACAGTATAATAGTCTGTAGCTACGAGGATATAAAAATAGTTTATTCCCTCAATAAAATCTGTTTAAGAACGTTAATATTCAAGCTTTTAACTGAAAATGCTAATAAAAGATTATGGTTATCTTAAAATTATGATCATTACGTGTCCATTAAATGTGGTTTCTTTGGATGCGGCGATAATATTATAAAGTTTTGAAATATCAAATTAAAGTTTTGAAATATCAAATTAGCTTAATAAAATCAGATTAACCTATTGATCGATCACATTTTGTGATATTTATATGTTTATCTTTATATTGAAATAATATTAATATTGATTTTTATAATATAAAACTTTTGCAAACAAATTAATCGACATTAAAAAGTCGTAAAGCATAAAATAATTGTTATAGTATAATATATCACAATTATACAAATAAATCAAATATGCATTGCAGTCCCTTCCATACATCCCGATTCGAAATTGACCTGGCGATTAAAAAGCAGGCCCTTATCAGCAAAAATTCGCATGTTACATTTATACAGCTGATACATTACTTAAAGAGACGTAGATCAGTCATAATATGAACTCAAATAACACATAATAGATATTATCTCCACAATATGTATATAAAGCTTCAAGTTTATTCTAACTACCAAATATTCGGTGATGTTTCAATCAATACACAATAAACTATGTCAGTATTGTCAAACACGATATCCGAAAAGGTCTTCACAATTAACCGCTCGACTAGACTTCCTATCTCTCCGACCAGATTCACTAATACCTACTATATAAGGATTGGATCAGATAATATTATATATAATTTATATAAAGACTAATTAACTATATATTACATAGAAAATATTATTCAGCGTAATACTTTTCGCAAATTATTTGTAGAATCATATAAGTGTTAGTATTATTTATTTTTTATATGAATATATTATTGTTTTCATTTAATATACTATAGTTAATTATACAAAGGGGTTATGTGCCAGTGTGTTATGCGTCTGCTTTGTGTTTCGACCCTTATTCTCCTTAAGAAATAGGTCAGTCCTATCCTTATTAAGGTTCATCGTGTTTGATATATTATGGTGGTCTATTGATTATTATTGATGGCACCTTATACATATGTAGCTAGATTTCAGATCCCTTTGTTATTTATCGATAGGAATTCGTGTGTTATCGTATAACACCATTTGTTTCGTGCCAAACGTTGACACTATATTCTAATGTATTATCCTGTGATTAATTTAGAAAATATATTAATAAATAAAATTCAATTGAATTTATATGTATTACATTTACTTCGACTTTATGATACGCGTTAGAGCGATCATCTCAAAATAAAAGTAGCAAAGAAACTCAATAATTAATGAGGTAGTAATTATTTATTGATTTTAAAGGAAATGATTCACGTCTGAGAATATAGTGACCTTTCGGTATCTGAATATTGTTGAGGAGCACCGCACGTATGATGATTGGACCGAACACCTCCCGCTCAGTCATTCACAATAAGTGCTCTCAATATAAAAACCGCAATAACTCTGTCCATCTAAATGCTCCATTTTCACTCTGTTCGTATTCGGCACACGCCGGCTATATCGTTTTATATCTTCCACTCTTAATAACAGATCCTTTACATTTTGACAAACCGATTTCTATCTGCTGTTTATTTTTCATCCGATTTAATTTATAAATAATTATAGAAGATTTATATTTTGTCAAGCGTTTTTTATTTAACTAAACGTATCTCTTAGTTTTATTTTAATCTGTTTTATTTATAATCGTAACGATCATTTTTTTCATACCACCCTTTTAGTAAACAGCGACTAAATGATGCTGAAATTCTATTATCATTATCATATCTCTCACATCATTAAACGTTACAGTATATTTTGTATAAGCCGTTATTTTATACAACATTTTTAAATACAATGCAAATCGCTTCGTAAAACTGTAAACGTGTTCAGAGTGTTGCTGTTCAAAGTGGTTATAAAGTGATCCTAAAAGCAGCGGAGGTCGACTTTAAGGAGTTTTTTCTTGGATGTGCGATTTTCTTCATGCACTCGTTAAAATATCATGTGCCTATTAAACCTTCTCTTCCATTTTCCCTAATGTTCTTGGCCTAAAATGTTTGGTTATAAAAGTTATTTTTACGTCTTTTAATCCGGAGATCTGAATGTGGTGTTAAAGTGTTATGAGCATATTATTAAATGCCTTAAATAAAATCATATTTTTCAACGACTGTCGAGTAATATGGTTTGCGGAATGTTTTTATAGATGTATGACGTGTCTTTCCTTTTTTATAACAACGTCCAAATCTAAAGATGTCGTCCGGATTAATACAACTAAATAATTTTATAATACATAACAACTAACAGACAAAAAACTGCTTCTACTTTATAATAATTCTTTTATAAATAATTAAAATTTTCAAATATTACACATAATGTTATATTTTATCAAAAGCGATTTCTGTTATCATAGAATATATGTAACGATAAAATAAAAAATAAATTCATTAAATAAATTTATAGTAAATAGCCTCTAATAACATATTTTTATACCAAGAAATGGCAAACAGTATACACAAGTAAAAGCTTCAGAGAACTGCTATCTCGTTTTTAAACATTCGGGTAATATTCGAATCCAATAAAGCCTTACCTCACTATTTAAACAGACTTCAAAGACTGTTTGTATTGCGATGTTGGAAATACTGTGATCATGTGACATTTATTTTCTATTTATTCAATTCTAAAACATAAAATTATTTGTATACGTTTCTTTACTTTGACTATAAATATGTAATTTGCATAAATATATGAAAAACATAGAATGTAAATTTTAATTCTGTACAAATAATGATTGATAATGTACTACATATATTTACGTATTTTTTAAGTGTATTTTTTATAGTCTGTCATATTTGTACTTATTATAATTTTAAATCATTTAATGTTGAAAGTGTTTATTAGGTAAAGGCGGCATCATGATTTTCATTTACGCTCCAAGGAAAATACTTTCAAACAATAAAAAGGCATAGGAGCTTCATTACTCCGTTTGCAGAGTTTAATTAATTAGTGTAAGTACCGGTGAGACCCGAGAGATTGGTCATTAATTAAATGGCTCTTTGGACATCGATCTAGAAGCAAACAATATCATTTAATACCATTCGTGGCTGTTAATAAGTCGCTGTTTAACTTAAACAAAGATTTAACAATAAGAGCGAAAGTATATACAGCGGTATATATATAGACCTATAGCAATACAATTAAACATCAATCAATCAACGTATATTTGTATGAAGAAGGAAATATAAACGATATTGAAAAACAATAAAAACATACGAGCTCCCGAACAGCAATCAAATGATTTTAATAAAATTTTATCAACAAGATATCATACAGTACTCAAACAAACAAATATATGAAAAAAATATGAATAAACGTTTAATAAAAATGTCAAAACTTAGTGAGATGCTTACGAGTATATAGGAGTATGTACAGTAAGAGACTTGGAAAATAAATCAGTCGGATGTTTTCACGAACAACCAGATTCAATAAGAAGTATTTTATATTTCTGAATGAGTCTTTCAAAACCCCGTGAAAGGGTAGCGGGTAGCGGTTCTTGGGAAAACTTGTTTCAAAGGTTATATGAATCAGTTGCGTGGCATTTTAAACGAGGATCGCATGTTCAAAATGCTCTTAAAAACTTGGTTTCTTTTGAGAAAGACTTCCAATTTTAGCGCTTTTGTGTAGGCATTGAATTTCAGTGAAAATTGGCGAACGTACTTTATCACGTCATTTATTATTCAATTCTGTATTCATTGAATGTTCTGACGTTATTATATGACTATAAATATAACGATTATAATAAGAAAAGAATACTTTTTACTTATATATAAAGTACTAATTATTTTCTATTTCAGGCAAAAACTAATTAATCTTCATAGATATGGAATGTGCATTTGTCCGAACTTAATGTGATCCAGAAAACAATCAACTATAAGATGGGTATAATGAAAGAGCCTCCGAGGAAATAGTTAGTGATCGCGAGCGGGGTCTTAGAGGATAATCCGAAATCAATGAGACGTGCTCGGGCAAGGTATGTTTGTTTTCTTGCCTATATCGATGTTGATGGAGAGCTTCATCATGGTCTTTGCATCGGGATTACTACATTTAAATGATAAATCTTCAACCCCATAGCTTCGGAACTTTTAAATAACTAGTTCGAAATATTTATAATAGTCTTTTAAGTGTGTTAATGTTAGTTGTACATTTTTAAACTGATTTTGTTTTTCCTTGATTGTTAATTAATACTCAAATCTCAAGTAGGTTTTGTTCACTTAAAGAGTGTTTGGTTCCTTATTTGGAATTATTATTTTTATAATTTATGTTTTTATTAAAGGTTCTTTAAATTTAAGAATAAAGCAACATACTTATGCCTCAATGTGAATGTTAAAATTATTATTAGAATTGCCTATAATTAAAACAGCAATTAATATTTTCTTATACCTTTGGTATGTTTACTACGTGTCTTTTACTACGGGCACATAATTAAGCAATTGAAATTCATAAAAAAAATTAATTCCCTCCATTACCCTAAAACATCACATAAATATGACGACATCAAGCAATGAAAACGTTCCGGTCCAAATTTAAATTACAGAAATATTATTAAGTTAAATAAAAGCGATTTAGAGAGAGAATATTTTTGGGACAAAGGGCAGCCAAAGCGTAAATAATTATGACGGTAGCCAAACGCATAAATAAAGTACTGGGTGAGTACACGTGAGTAAACGGTGAGGGCAAATAGAGAGTGTCGTTGTGTGGGGAGAGTGAGAAAAATAAATACGTACACAATCTCCACCACACAAATACACATTCGAAGGACGTAATGTGTTTGCGTTGCTGGTTCCTTATGACGAACGTGCGACAGCTCTGTTCAAACACACTACGGCTGGGCTACGTACGGTGACGCTATCGTGAGAGCACTTCTAAATATTGCTGGGTTTTAGTGAAATATATAAATTATTAAATAAACACTATTCACAAACAGTAGCTGTAATTTGGCATGAAAAGGATGAACTGTCTGATAAGACAATATTGGAGATTGCGTAATATTACATAAATTTTTGATTCCAAAGTTTGAAGATTCATCTTAAGTTAAAGTTGAACTTTAGCCTAATGCAAGTCCGGCCCATCGACATAGCTGTATAGCTGTATGTTTGTTTTGGACCATTCCATTAGATACATTTGAATTAAGCTTTATTAAACCCCGCTGAAAGGTTGTTTGGTAAATATAATAGATTTACAACGAGACAACAAAATTTTCTTTGTTACAAGTTGTATAAAAGTATGTAATTTTATATTGTAACACAAAAGGTAATTGCATTGAGTCAAACGAGTTTAAAAACATAACTATTTAATATCCCCGGCTGGCTTACCGTTAAGTCTCTAAGGCGTGTTCTTTAAGCGTATAAGCCAAGCCATTACCTACGGACATAACTCTAGTTCAGAACGCACCTACAAAGTTAATTTATGAAGCGTCAGTTACTATGGACATCATTCATTTACCAAACCCATTTTGCATAGGAATTATTTGTAATTGAGCAATTTGTCTTAGGTTGGGGGATCCCGTCCTTTGTAATACGACTTTATTTATTTCATCCATCAACTGTTTCTGTGAATGCGGTGCAATGGATCCTAGTGTTTTTGTATTTCAATTATATTCAGCAACGCATTTTAGTTTGCTGTTAAAGTTTAAATAGCAACATATGTCACTAAAATGTAATACTCTTAATGTTGCAAAAACAAAATACGAAAAGACCAGTAATAAAATGAGTTCCATGAAAGAAAATAACAACTAAGCCACATAGTTCAAGTCCTACAATGTTGAAAACAAGTGACCGCTGCCAAAATAATAAAAATCTTAAACAAAACTGAGCCAAAAGTTCTATTTAAGAGACAAATGAAACCGCAAACTTAAATTTCATAGATCGCTAAGCAAGTATATTTGCTGAGATATTCCAATTTAACTCCCGCAACGAAAATTTTGCTGTTTGTTTACGGATCCTTCACTTTCCATCCCGTCCCCGTTTCGTTTCAGTAACGTTCACGTTTTGGCACACGATCCAGGTTCCTGAATAAACAAATGGTTAGGCCAACTTGCTAACTTTCACTGGCTGGCCACAAGCCAATCCGCAGAAACATCGCTTACAACGAAAACATGCCTTAAAAATTATTTACTCCTCCTCCGGTTTATTTTCAAACAATCAAATAAAATTTCCAAATTATTTCTCTCCTTAATGATATAAACATTATAAAATATTTTTGTTTTAATCGTTTTATTAAATAGTCTATAGCTATAAAGGCTAGTAATACCGGTTACAATTAGTTTCCTCATAAATAAAGTCTTAATTACGTTTACTTATTTTATCTTACAAGAAATTATGACAATTGATTAATGCGCTTAAATCTTTAAAAAATCTTTTTAATTTGAATTTGTAGGCATGTTTCTAAGCTTGGGTAAATTTGAAGTGTTTGAATATAGCAGTGTTGGAAGTGGTCGGTAAATTGGATCAGGCCTTCTTATATCTTAAAAGTGTTTGAGTAAGGTTTGAGTTTTTTGAAGAACGGAATACGATTTGTTGCTTAAGATTAAAAATGTATTAATGCTTCTGCATCCAATATTTTATTGCGCGGTGTAATTAAAATAATCTATTAACCTATCTCATGTTTCATTAGCAAAAAGTAAATTGAACTAATAATACAAATTTGTATTACTGTCGTATATAATACATAAAAGTTATTCATTCCGGTGTTATTTTTAGCGCACAAATAGTGTCCTATTACTATTGTACGCTGGCACAATTGAGTAAATAACTCATTTCACAATAAGATATGACATTAAGGCAATGTGGGGTTAACTATAGGATTATTTAACTTAGCTATAAAATGCACGTGTTAAGCAATTATCTCAAAGGCATGTCTTCAAGATAATGTCTTTACAGATAACTTGTACAAAACAACTTAATGATTAATAGTTTATACTGAAATAACTGCTTATAATTCTATATAAGGTTGTTTTAATATTGTAAAAGCTAAGTAATGAAGAATACATTTAGTGATGAATATATTAGAAATAAGACATGGCTAGCAGCCAATGATGAGAACATTGTAAGAATACATACTGCTAAAGATGCACATATCGGATAGACGTATCCATAAAAGCTTTTATACTATCACATGGCATTTTCTATGCAAATTCCTTTCAGATTTTACGTAAGCATTTTGCATGTGAAGACTATAAGAACATAACAATGTAATTTGTTTAGTTTACTCGATTCAGGTTTAAGATATGTATACAGTTTGCTCATAATGTATGTGCTACATTATTCTCAGTCCATTTAGAAATGTACTAAAAATGTCCGCAATGAAGATAAATATACATTAAGGTTTATGTAAACTTGGTATTTTTATAGAAATCAGTGTTTGCAATTTAATAAAAAAAGTTTACAGAGATATAAATACTATAAAAGATTTGAGGGTTTTATACGCTCGCTGACAAATTACAAATATAGACCATTGATTCTCGAGTCCCTTAACGCAGCGTCTTCACCTTATCTTAATATTTAATTCATTTGAGTCTCGCTAGTGAAATCGCTGATGGCAGTGTTCTGTCTTCGATCAAATTATGCGTCAGGCTCACGCATTTTCTTGATGAATGTGTACGCAAATGCGCATCAACTTGAAACAGAATTATATTTATCTGACGGGCGCAAAAGGGAAGCACGAAATTCGTTTTCCGTGGAAAGTTAAGTGAGTTAAATCTCCAAATAAAAGGTGGGTTGTGGAGTCAGCAGGCCCAGTTGCTGAGTTGCTATGCTAATGAAGTTCCCACTGCCACCCCTCGGAACAAAACAGTCGTTATCTCTCGCGATGATCTAAATCTAAAGGGCCCGTTACTAGTGATTACAGACGCCTCGAGACATGCGATTGTTCCCGCGATAGCAACATTCTCTTGTTGTGAACTAAATGTTACCCAAAATAATTATAGACCGATGAAAACCCTTCCCAGTTTGTAGGTTAAGTGGTTTATATTGTTTTGGTATATATTTTAAAAGGATAGCACATGCCCTAGATATTTAAATTGACTGACCCTGTTCAATGGGGGCGCCGTCTAGTTTAATCAACGGTATCGTTGAGGGCAGTGCTTTTCCTTCAGCCTTGAAGACCATGTATTCGCTTTTACATACATTATAGACAAGACCATGATTGCGAGCATAGCTCATGCATATATCCAACAGTTTCCCTATCCCACACGCCGAGGCACTCAGCAGCACCATGTCGTCTGCGTAACTGATATTGTTGATATTTACTCCATCAATATGGCATCCGGCACGCGTGCTGCTGAGCTCCTCTATTAAAGCGTTAATGTACAGGTTAAAGAGCTTAGGTGAGGTTAATCCACCCTGTCTCACGCCGCATTCCAACCTGTACGGGGACGAGAAACTATTTGACCATCGCACGACGTTCGACTGGTTTCTATACCAAAATTTAAAGATATTGTTTACTCCTTCCGGAATACCAGTATCCCGCATCTTTTTCCACAGGATATCATAATGTACCAAGTCGAACGCCTTGGATAGGTCGAGAAAACATGCATAAACTGGTGTTTTTCGCTGCGTATAGTACCTGACAGTCTGCTTGAGACACAAAATGGCAGACTCAGTGGATAGTCCCGGCCTGAATCCGAACTGATTGTCATGTGGTTTAATATAATGGTCAAGTTGCATATCAAGCAGACCATCAAGCACCTTAGCTGTAACGGTAGCAAGAGAAATCGGCCTGTAATTGGACTTGTCAGAAACGTCACCCGTTTTGTTCTTCACGATAGGCACAACCATAGTTTTTCATCAGAGCTGCCGGCAGGTAAGAATGTGTAATACATAGATTATAAAAAGTCGCAAGCAGTGCCGGAAGCAAGGGGCCAGCGTGCTTTAAATGCTCTATACTAAGCCCATCATGGCCTGGGGACTTACCACGCGACATTGAGGTAATAATCTTGTTTACGTCCTCAGATGTAAAACAAATTCCGATCCCCCGGTCACTCGATGCTTCCCCTACCTCTGACTGTGTAGAACCTAACGGGGACCTTACAGCAAAATGATCCCTAAACGCATTAGCAATGAGACCATGTTCGCTAATGCCATCGACGCTCACAGGAAGACTCATCCCGCTATTAAATTTGTTAGTAGCCTTCCAGAATTGTCTAAAGTCATGCTTGAAGTGATGCGAAGCCAGGATATCCATTTTTATCTGCTCGGCGTTGTTTTGGCACCACTTCAAACGGGACTTGAAAATACTCCGGCTACTTCGCATTTCCTCGTACACATGACCTTTCATTGGCTTACCGTACCATACCCAGACTAAAAACGCAGATCTAGCCTCCCTGTGAGCCTCGCGTACATGTCTGTTCCATCCAACCACCGGCCGCTTCCTAAAACACCTGTTTGTGCGGCTAGACTCCGAGGCGGCATTAGTTAGAATATATATAATGTCACTATAGAGCTTATCTATATACATATTGTGAGTTACATTTTTACACAAATAATTACAGCATTTAATTTCATTACACAATTCTAAGGTACTTAATTTCTCGTGACATAGCTTACTATATAAGTTTATCTGTTCCGGCTTTTTGTCGCCCCATAGTATATCTTTCGCAATTATGTTCGAGTTACATATAAGTTTTGGTTTTACCACCCCTAAGTCACACTCTATTATCAGGGGATAGTGGTCCGACCAAAACACGTCATACTTAACATAAACATTAACAATTGAAGCTAGCGCAGACATGGTGGCTATACAGTGGTCTAACCATCGTCTCGACCCATGGGCCTCACTAATAAAAGTATATGTATCTGACGAAGGGCCTAAAAACTGTACATCCGCACACGTCCATTCTAACTCATTACAAAAACTTATAAGTTCGTTGTAAAAACAGTTCATTTATATGTGAGTTATAGTCTCCGAGAGCATATACTGACTCGATATTTTCATTTTTAACGATAGCACTCACCGAACTGAGGCAATCCGTGAAATCCGGAACGTTTATCAGTTTATCCGTTGGCATATACACACTAAACACTAGTAATGACCTTTGGTGTAACACTATCTTTATAGCACAGACTCTAGGGTTGTCACAGCGCACTACAGACACATTTTGGAACACACTTTTCCGCCAAAGCAGGGCTACACCTCCATAAGGCCTGCCTCGCAACAGACCCGCCTCGGTGTCTACTGCCGATGTGCCCGTACAGCCGAAATCCGTATCAATGGTATTAAGAGACGATAGTTCATGTGGAAGAGTCCACGTTTCTTGCAATGCGACTATATCTGAAGTCAAACAAAGCTGTCTTACATTTTCCATTGATCGTTTTTAAACCTTTACAGTTTAAAACTTACAAATTTATTTATCTGCATTTCCAGTTTTCGCTTTCTGTCTAAAATTAATAAATCGCTTAAATATTACCCCTTGAGGCCAGAGCGATTCATCCAAAAACATTGATGTCATACTATCGGGCACGAAGAATTAAAGGCATTGTAATTCCTTTCACTGGGGAATACAACTTTATTCAGTTTTTTATATTTTCATTCGTTTTGTTACGTATATACTCCGTTATATCTTTCTCCGTCGTATCTTTATGTACCTTAGTAATATAGATCGGAACATATCGCACCGCCGCTTTAAATCTGCTGTCTTTGTCGTTTGATTTGCCCGACATACCGAGGTATCTATACATCTTAGTATTATGCTTCCGCCGCTGAACCAATTTCCATTCGCCGTCTGAATTCATAACCTCGGCAAAGGATAGTGTATTCGCCGACTGTATATTATTTAATGCGTTGACGTCTACGCTCGGGTTAGCTTCGGTCGGTGCCGGCGATCGGAGCGATGCGTCCTTCCCCCCGCCGCTACCGCGTTCCGCGGGGTCCCAGCGGTCTCCGCTCGAGCCGCTACGATCGGCCGTTATGTTCTCACTCGATTTTAAGGACATACCCTCAGCATGATTTGTAATTATTAAACTTCTGTATTTGTTAAGTTCACAGGACTTTTGGGATTGAATATCACACTCCATTTGCTCGCCGGAATTCGATATAATGGTATCATTTAGAGATAAGCCCATAGGCCCGCTATTTCTATAAGCCCCCCTTCGCATGTTGACTTTAACAGCTGAAAACGGCGGTGAAGCTGACTTCGAACCCAAGCATTCTTTTTTCACCTCCTGTAGCTGGTCTTTGGTTACGTATGAAGCTTTTATATTTTTAATTTCGGCTTGCACCATCGTTAAATCCTTCAAAAGTTTCGAGATATCCAGATGATCGACTCCGATTGGGGGCAAAATTTCAAGGTTCCGTGCCACATATACCGGTAGAATGTCTGGTTCTGTTCTCTTGAGAAGACTAATTATGTCATACAGAGTTCGCGCTTCCTTTCCTTTCCCTTTCCTGCTTGTTTTACGATGCTCGACAGGAATAGATTCAAACAGTAACGAACTTGCTTCTTCAATTTGTTCTGATGAAAACGTCGATACACAAATCCTTACTAACGTTTCTTCATCTAAGGACTACTTGAATTAATTTACTCCAGATTTATTATATCATATAAACAGCTAGTACTAGCGACGTCTTCTTGTTTGTAATATGTTCGTAGGACACAGTTATCCATGTTGGAAAGTTGATTAAGTAAAAGATAACTAAACTGCTCTAGAAAGAGGCCATCAAAGTTTTACAAGACGAGATCCTATCTTTATTTGATGATGAGATCGTGTTAAAGTTGGAGCTTTGATATCGAGATGCTCATTTCAGTTAGAAAATTGTAAATTACATTTGTTTCTAAGATTTCGCTTCTGTAAACTTAATTTCGAAATAACTCATAACGGTACTAGAAATATAATTCTGTTTTCGGCTTTTTGTGCCTTTTATGTCTACTGAGTCAAATATTAGCTGAGGTCAGTGATGTATCAAAGTGAGAACATAAAGAATAAAAGCATATTTTATTAATATGATATAAAATTAGATAACTCGTACGTATATATGTGACTTTTACTTGAGTAAGATTTTTTTTATTAAACGTAATAATCTTTACTATGTAATAATCAAGTAAAAGTATTCATAAACTTATTAACAGGCGTAATTTTATCATAAAATCCGCAACGTAATAGCAACGGTTATTTCACTTGAAACGATTACATTAAATAAACATCATCAAAGGGTAGATATGAAAAGCATGAGTTGTATATTTATAAAAACCAGATCAGTGTCGTCGGATCAGCAAAAAAATATACCAAAAATAAATGATTTATTTATAAACTCGAACACAGGCAGGCAGGTAGGCTTATGTGACAGATTTTTAATATATATATTTTCAAGATTCAAAAATTTTACTACTAAAATAATGTCCAGTTTTTTTAGATATCGCATCAGTATCAATCAGGATCTTATAGACTATAAAACTCGGAAAGATAAACAAGTGAATATATTTTTAGATATAAAAGTTTTCATCTAAAATAAGGGTGCGTAGGTTGTAAAATAAACGTTTAGTAGAAGGCTGTACTGAAGTCGTAACTCGATGTCATTGAATCCAGCGCTAAATAATTGAAAGGAAAGAGTGAAGGCTAAAAGCCTGATGATGCTAACAAAATTCTGTTTTACAACTACATAACCCACGAATTCTATCGCCGTGGTAATTGACTTATTGTCAGAATATAGGCCTCGGTCGTATGAAAATCAATGGGACATTTTTGTTATGATTCGTTGAAGTTTATTTAATACTCTGAAACATTAATATGAATTTTATGTTTGAATTTTAATAATAAATAAGTAACCTATAAGGTTACTATATAATATTTTGTATAGTAAATAATGAGTCAGTGGTGGCTCAGTGGTTAAAGGGCCCGCCTCTCGTCGCCGAGGGCGCGGGTTCGATCCTGGTCCGGGCAAGTACCAATGTGATTTTTCCGAATCATATGTACTTTCTAAGAGTATTTAGACATCACTGATTAATGTTGATTCCCAAAAAGAGGGTTGATGTCAGGCAGGCGGCCGGTCGTAAAAACAAATAGCCAAAAACTTTTCACAACATGTAAGGCAGACCCTGGCTATAGCTGGGAAGTTGCCAGGCAGAAGAAGAAATTATGTATAGTAAATAATATCCCTATTAAGATAAACGCTAATTAAACAGACGAACTTTGTTGTCTCTAGTCGACGATGTTAACTTTTTGTTCTATGGCTTAAAAAGTAGAATTAAGCGACGTCCATTTTGATTAAATAAATAATTAAAGAACGCTTAATTATTATACAATATTAATTATATAAACAAAGATTAATGCATTTAAAATGATGAGACAAAGAAACACGTTAGTGACTCGGTTCTAAATATATGAAAATTTATTTAAGCGAACGACAACTTCATTTCGAACTTTTGAAACTGTCATTAGGTTAAGGATATAATCGAATCTAAGTTATAAAAGTAATAAACTTACTAGGAAACTTTAGATTTATATTTTTTTAATAGTAAAATTTGTTTTTGACTACATTAAAATGGTACGTTTAGTTAGAATGTATACAAAATAATAGATTTATTAAGATTTTCATAAAGCTGATGATGAAGCAAGTTGATAAGGTTGAATTAAATATATAATATGAGAGAGTAAAGGTCCGTTTGTTCTAGTTTCATGTATGTAACGATTGATAGAGGTTATTATTTTGCAGCGAGATAGTTCATGGTAAGGCTGACATGCTTATTTTTCATTCCGTAAAAATTTCATCCCGGCAAACATTTTTCATTAAGTGAGCAAATGTGGGAAAAACTTTATATAAAATATGACATGATATTATATTTATATTTACAAAATAATAATTATTTAGTATTTTAAATTGTATTTTTTTATTCTTCTAAAATAATTACACTAACTCGTTTTAATACAAAAGTTAAGCAAATATAATTCTTTACAGTGATAGTTATTAAATATGTATTTTTAAAGTTATATTGCAATAGGAAAACTATATATTATTTATAAACACGATAGTTTCCTCTTATAACTTGATCCAACGGAGAGGAGTTTCAATGTTCTGGAGGCAAATTGGCTCCTTTCATGTCAATTTCCGGAATGTCTTATTACAATCGGGTGCTGTTTGTTGGCTAACAGAACTTGTAGATAATTAAGTCATCCTGGAAGAGGTGCCTGATCTAGACTCTGTGGAATCTGGTGATGTACAAAGGATATCAAGATAGCTATTTAATCAGTGCTCGCTGGAAGTTTTAAAGCTACTGTTCCTCGCTCACTCCCTAGAACTGCTTTTTGTGGCTCGAGATGTTTCATTACAAGAATTTTATGTAAAGCGAAGATATCTCCTTATATTGCTATCAGTGTGAGTGTCGTATTACGTAAGATCAATGTGTGAATGGTTTTTTATTCAAAGTCATAGTCATCTTCGATATCTTATTTCAATTTCAACGCTCCATTGATTGCAGATGCCGGGAGCGGTCTTCTTTTGCAGTCACGATGAGCGAGCGAGACGTGCTTATGTGTTGTCATCCGAGTAGAAGGAGGACAGAATCTATTTTTCTATGGGGAGACGAAAATATCGAAAAAAGTTATCACATCAAAGTCTCCGCGTCCGTAAAGGTCTCATTAAAAGTGCTTTGTGAAAGAAGTCTCTCCAATTTATAAGGTAGTAAGCGGTAGATTGGTTGGAAAGTAAATAACGACATTCCCTGTTGTTTAAGAGAAGTCCCTACCGACGGGTTAGATGCTTCTTGTTAGAACGAGGCCCGACCATACCGTATTTATTATTGGGACCGAGAAAAGGTATTCAATGGCAACGAAAAAATAGGAAAGCACTCTACAATCACGACACTCGAGATATTTATAGAGTTTCTTTAAAGACGCCTTGTTATTTATAAATAGGAACAAAATTCCATTCAAACTTTAAATATGTTTGATATAAGTAAAAGATAAAATTTTTAAATCATTCTATTTTTAATTAAGTTTCTTATTCGTTATTTAAAAGTCTGTAAAAAATATTGATTTTTCGTGACAATACAAGTATATAAAATATTCTTCGGAGAAACGTTAAAATATATTCTTACTTAGCGAACCCCGGAACATGCTACCAAAACTTCATATAACTTTATAATTTTTTCTTTGAATACAGAAACTTTTTATAAGTTCGCAGAATCAAGTAGTTCAACGTCCAAAATTTTTGGTTTGCAAGTTAGAGGAATCTACAAAATATGAATCCCAAATTCGAATTCCGCGCTTCGGAACTTACGATGGAGTTTCAGAATCTGTCAATGGCATAGTCGTGGAGTTTGCTTTTAAAGCATGACATTATTTTTTTATTACGGCGCGTGAGCAAAAATGTACTTATTTCCCGCTCCGTTGATCTGAAAATGTGACATCAGTGTGTGAAGGCGTGCCTATGAGCGTATATCGCGATATTTACGAGGTGGCGTACTCTATATCTCAGGCTCTTCAAATTACGGTCACTGGTTTTTATTCTGAGTGATACGTAAAGATATCGACAATACCTACAAAACAAAACCTACAGAAACGAATCACCGTTTTCACATTTCATGTATTTATCTATTGTAAAATATACAATTTATCAATCTAAACAAATCACTAAACCGTGCAACGTAAAATCCGAGACTGATATATTGATGTTAAAAAAATAACATAAAAAAAAAATATTTTTATCGTACGTTTTTAATTAACACATTTTGTCGTCGACATTAGTTAGCCTAACGAGGCTGTTGTTAACTGAAAAACGGTTATGTGTGAGCGTCAAGTGACAAAGGGTTTGTTTAATGATGTGCGTTCGGCCGCTGTAACCTTAGAGCTCTGTGGGATATTCAGCTGATTATTGTTATTACTGCTCTGAAATTGATTGACGTCTCGTCACATAATATCCTTGTATGTACCAAACTGCATATTAAAAACACGAAATCATATTCAGTTTACCTACACCCGGAAAATATTAATGATAATTAAAAACAAAGCTTCATAATATTTTTGAAATTCAAAATGAATTTAATAAATAATACTGCGATAAGTTTTTTTTAAATCCGACAAAGAGTACACTCGTATCCGAACATCGAAAACAGAATAAACCCGCAGCATTGAATGATAAAACATCTAAAACGAAGTTCGGTCTGTAATCTAAAATCAAAACTCTATAAAATGTAAAGGCAAAACCCCAATGTAATCGTGGCTTTGTCCACCTTCGCGCCTATATTTAACCCTCGCTTGTTGGGGAGTTTCTGTCTAAAAAGGTCGATTCTGTCCGCATCTGACCCACTATGAAATAGAAATTGACAATACCTGGAGAATGTTACGTAATCATATCAAAGGTAGCGTGTAGTTATTAAAGTCGGTTCATTGTTGGAAACGGAAGGTTCATTTATAACGGATCCAAACAATGAGCGAAGCCAACCAGGACTCTTATATTTTTAATGTTTTCGCATTACACATTGCGATAAGAAACTATAAGGAATATATGTGTATATTTTTGTTTGTGTTTGAAAACTTTAATTACTTTAAAGGTCCAGGTAGCACCAATGGCCCCTTTGTTTGTGCAAAACGGATTTGTGGGACAAACTTAGCATAGACGGAATTCATCACGTAATCGAATGCACGCTATCCTCTAAGGGTTCCCAAGGCAATTTGCATCAGCTACATACTGTTCAATATTTTACGTGGTATTATAGTTAAAGTATATGGGAAAATTTTGTACACATAACGCTGTGGTATCGTTCCCATATGTGGTTTTTAATATTAAGCTTGCGCTTCTACTAATTTATAATGTTAAAAAATAAAATCTTTATATTATTTATATGACATAATTTAAGTAAAATATCAGTTTCAAACAAGACGCTGATTTGAATGGAAGTCAGATGTTTCTGTCAAGACGTCAACTTTATTATGAATGAGGGAAATTTATAATTGCCGAGAACAATGTGACCATGAAGTTAGTAAAAAATACTAAGAAGACTAAGCGTCCTTCACTGGTTTAATTCAATTCTGGTTAATTCATGATTTATTAAAAATAAAACTTCTTTATATTATATTACTTTATCCAAAAATTTTAAATATTTCTATTGTTACAATATTATAGCTATTCAATACAAGACACATAATAAACGTCTTTGAAATTCTCTTTGAGTATTCAATTATAAATGCCAAATCGACTGTGAATGTAACTTAATTCTATGTGGAGGTTAAAAGGCTGTTCAAATATGTGATTTATAGAACCAAACTACAATACTCTTTGATGGCTGGGAATGAATCGAACAACGAAAATAAAATCTATTCGGAAAGGGAAAGTAAGATTGATCGGCGAAGTTGTACAAAGTTGGCTGCGAGTTGGTTGGTACACGCGACCGCGGGCTGGTGGGGCAGACAGCAAATATAATCAGGAAAATAACTTTGATTGGAAAGAGGTAATGTTAACGAAGTGAACGTGCGGAGTGAGCCTGATAATTACTTAGCAATATGTGATTTTGTTAACCGAAAATAAAAGCTTTCAAGGTATTTAGATATTTTAATCAGAAAAGCCTAAGTACAAGTTCTAATTGTTCTATATTCTTTAATTGTAATAATAATAAACTTGGAATTATTGTATTATATTTTCGTTCATATTGGTGACCACATATTGAAAGAATCACAAATTTACGAAGAATAAGTATGAGTCCAGAATATAACCATCATTTGTATGGAGACAGCAATTCGTAGATTGATATTTGATCTATGATATCCAACCCTGGGTAAAAGTCTCAGGTGAAACTCACTACCATACACATACAGATTGCTTGTAGAAATTTTTAAAAGTGTATTCACTTTAAATTATATATTGCGATGTAATATAAAACTTTATAGTTTTTTTTAGATGAGGGCGATTTTCCTTTTCATATAAATAATAATCGTTATAAAAAGAAAACATTCTTTTAAGCCTGTCTAGTGTACGATATTAAAATACATTACTAATATTTAATATTTTTCTAAGAGAAAATGTATGTGATATTACAAAAAGTTAACAAATAGGAATGAATTTATCTTAATACTGTTGAGAAGTTCGTTTAGTAATAACTTTTGTGTGCTTAGCCCGTAAAAGTGATTAGAAATATTTGTCATATAGATGTATTTGTTTCATATATTAACGACATAAATTAAAACTATAATCTCGATTTATTTCTTAACTGCATATTGTATTATTATTATTAAAAAAATTGTTTAAAACGTTCATGTTTTCCGCACATGGAAGGAAAGAGGTCTATCATAGGTAATGATTTATTTTATAAGAATATCGATGAAAAAGCCTTAGATTAAGGTTCTATAATAAAGAGGTCTTTACAATAACTGAATACGGTAAGGTATCGCCTCTCTAACTAAAGACCGACTCAATAAACTTAAGAGACTTTAAAGCCCTACCATCCGGTTCATATTTGGTTTGCGCAAATATTACCTCATATCTGAATTTCGTCCTGAATTCAAATGGTTACCAGTACGTATCAGACGGAATATAAACACGCTTTATCTTTTATTTTGCGCTATTTGAAGTAAATGTTTAAACAGATTAATAATTTTCTTATATGTTTAATCTATAATACGCACAAACAAACTTATATATGTGTTTCAACTTACGACATGACTCATTGCTGGCTTCTTAATCACAATATTTCACACTCAAAATATATCTTAAACTTTGCTTATTGTATGTTGTAGTTTAGCGCTTGCGTACCCTAAGAATAATCTTTGTTAATAGTTATGATAAAAAAAAAACACGTATAAAATAAATTCAAGTAAGAAGTTCTTTAAGTTTTTTTATTCCTCATTCAAAAGTGCAACAAATAGTTCATTATTTTTAATAAAATATGTGATATTTATTAAAACTCTCCTGCTTTTTAAATATTATAAGTTCAGGCTCGGTTTAGAACATCATTGAAGGGGAGGGGGGTCATTTTATTCTGGGACTGCATGACTGATTATGTAATTATCATTTGCATGGTTTCAAGATCTCTTTTACTAAAAGTAGGTCTATCTGATGCCTTACTCCTAAGCACTGCACCACCACTGTACAGTGGGTTGAGGCCGTTCGCATTGTATGCAGCGACATTCAGAGATCATGACTTTTGCCTGCTAGTAGTATTGGCTTGGTACGCACCGACGCGACGGTATTCAACATGCCCCAGTGATGACACATTGACAGCATGTGTTTCTGAGGATTGCTTTCGCAGTTCCTTAGCTTGGATGCAAAGGTCTGCTCCGCCGCGGGGTCTATCAGACTCCCGAATAGAAAGGGTCACAGTCGCGATTGCACGGGTGCCTAAGAGGCTTTTGATGATTGACGGGCCTGGAGAGGCCGAGAGGCTAACTTGGCGTTCCCTCTTTGCCAAGCGGATTTGAATGTGAAACCTTGCCTCTATTTATTCTATCCAACACTCATTGATATCACTGCACGTGCACAGGTGTCTACGTAAGTGGTTATCAGGTGAAACTTGATAATTTTAACTATCCATAATTATTACTTACGTTAATAAAAGGAATTCTCTCAAATAAATTTATTCGTTAAACGTAACATTAAAGAAACTTTAAATGAATATACGTTTTAAATAATCTTAACAACATAAAAATCTTAATTATTCTTAAAAAAAGATGAATGGGCCCAGTAAATTATTTTTCATTTGCTTCGTTCTTTTGTAAGGATTCTCTTAAAAGAAATTAAAGAATAGTGTATTTTTCATATTTCCCAAAGTAATTGTATGAAGGGCGAAATTTTAATCTAAAAATAATACTTTTATTATGAATTTCCGTGGACGAGATGGAATCCTTGTTACAGTGAATACCGAGAATATGTAAAAAAGTTCTTTTCGACATTTCAGCACGTATAAAATATAATTTAATTGTACGAAAAATTTTCAAACAAAATGACTACAGTAATGTATGCATCATTATCATCACTTTTAAAGTAAAGCTAACAAGTTTCAGAATAAAGAAATAAGTATAAGACTTTGTATTATATCCTGAAAATTTAATGAATTATACGTAAATGCTTCATCAGTAGTTAATTGCGACAGTTCTTTACTTAAAAATATTTGCGTATCACAGGCTTCCCTCCACTAATTACTATTCCCATTTCAATGAGCATTTTAAATTAATAACCAATGTTTAATTCCATAGTTCACTTTCCGCTTCTATTGGCAAATGAGTTCTGATAGTCAAATAAACATTTAACATAATAAAGTACATAAAACTGATTGACAAACGGAATACAATAATTTTAACATATCCTATAAATCGTTATATTTGAAATCGACGTTCAATCTAATTAATATAATACACATGACTAATTTCAAATATATATGAAGTATTTGTAAAGTGAATATCGTTATATCGTTATATGATGAAGCAACAGAAATAATTTTCGTACCTGGAATAAAACTAAAAGCAACATTTATCCAGTATTTATGCAGGCCACTTACTGTGGTAGCTTTTCACGATTGAACAAACATTTTGGCAATTGTCAACTGAAAGTCACCATGGCCGGCCAGTTTTAAACAAAATATATTGGAACTGACAGGCTGTGTTGATCGTCAGCCTCGCAATTCTCATTAAAGTGAGTTTGCTTAACGCCCTGGACCCGTTTCGTGCTTGCCCGACCATACCAACACGTCACTGCAACTGATGTAATCCATATACTATCATATAAAAACAGTTTAAATTGCTTTTGTAACGAATAATGTTCATTAATTAGGTTTATTTTTAGTGTATATTAAGAATTCATTATTGTTATGATTAACACGAAAACGAATGCAGAATAAAGTTTGCGTGATAAAATTATTAAAGTTTTATTAAATATTAGTGATGTTAAACTAAATCACTGATTACCTTGAAATCTTAGAGAAGAGATGAAAGTTATTTGATATGTAAATTTGAACGAAATCCATTGGAAAAATCAAATTTCAATCAATCCGTCAGCCGGCTGTTTATTTGGTGCAAAACATTTACACGCTCCATCTATATAAACAGGACGTTATTGGTCTCTGAGGCTGCGTTACAATAATGTTAATGGTGAATGTAAATATTCACAATTACTATTGAAAATTACATTATTTTTAACATACGCAATAATAGTTTTAATTCGATACAATAATTAAATTAGACGATCTGATTACTCGTGACAAAATCTATCAGTAATACTAGGAATATTTACATGAATTTATATACTATAAGAAGGAAATTTAGTTTTGTAGTCATTTAATTTATTGCAATATAATTATCGTTTGTGAATAGTATTCTACATCAACTCGTTTATATTTCATTACACTTTATAGGTTGATTCGCGTGTCAGTTTGTTCATTTACATGTTCACTCTTATTGCAAGGGTTGATGAATGATAAATAAAAATTCTTTATAAAGTTTCATTTTCAACATTATTTCGTTCAATGAAATAGAAATGTAAGTTCACTACTTATTTCACTTCAACAAATTTTTCAAAATCCTATTTCTTACATCGTTTTTTTCCGTTCATATCAAAAAAGGAATTCCGAGGGAGTTGATAAATAGTGAACATTTCATAATTAAAGTTTTTTATACTTTAATATATTGATTGGATAGGTAGCAATGCTGTCTTTATATTCAATGAATACTTCAATAATATCTCGTTTTAGTATATCATAGTATATTTATTATACTTTTTTTAACACCAACCCTAGCTAACTAATTAAATAGCTAGGTTCGATGTGTCGTGCGCCTCTAAATTATTGTGACAACGCATCAATTAAATTTAAAGTGCCTCATAAAGCACACCTCACAATGTATGTAATGAAACTTCCCGACAACTTTTATATGAGACGTTAAATGGTCAAAGGTATTTCATTTGATATAGGATCCCTAATTAAGCCTTCAGACGAAATTAAGGCTGGCATTAATTAAGGTTTTATTTTATAATAAATACTGAGGTTATTCAAGAGGTTCTTAAAACAAGCGGTTCGTTTTGATTAAGTAATGTTCATTATTATTATTTTGTACTCGCAATAACAGGGGAACCTGTACATCTTCTTATAAATATTATATATGTTCATATGTATATTTTTATTACAATATTCTAATTCTAATATTTTTTATAATATTCTAAATCCAACTAGAACAATATCACGTCATTAAATTCTAATTCTTAATAATTGAAACTAGAAAACAATCTTTTGTGATATCTAATTTATAAAACGTGTATGTATGTATCTTGTCTAATAAATTACAAGATTATGCAAACAGAGTTCATAAAAATGTTTTTATATGTCAAACGTATACAGATATCGATATATTTATACTCAAATCGATAAATCGCATCCCTATGCCATCGAAACGTACATCTAGACACATAACTCCAACGACGCACTCCATCTTTTCGTGTCGCCCAAAATGTAAAGGGAGATGGAAATTTGTCTTCCGCGTCGTTAGAGCGAATAATGTTGCCAACTATTTATTTTGTGGAACGCTTTTGAATAGGTGACGTGAATACAAATATTTTCATTTTAGCTTGCCATCTCTAAAAAAACGGCCTATTTCAATATTATCTCTATGTAACTTTATAAAAATATATATACTAAATGTATTATTTTAATAATTAATTGCAGTATCACATAAATAGAGAGATTGACCGTAAATGTTGCTGCAATATTAAGAGTTCCATATATTAATATACCTTTAGCCGGCTATAAAACACATGAAAAACTTTGTACATATTACCCAACCTATGAACCGCAGACCGTTAATCCAAGTTAAATGATCTGATATAAACCCCTATAACTTAGTAGGTTAGTTTTATTTGTTGCCATCGTTGATCCCAGGACATAGGCGTATATGTCAATGTCGGAATAATGTTGTTTAATAAGATCTTAATCACTAGGAAGTATAGGAAGTTTTATCTTTACCGCGTCGTAACAAATAGGATTGTAAGTACATATATTAAAATAAAATTTTCTTAAATAAATGCAACTCATAAATGCGAAGTAGGCCGCTGGACGAAGGTAATTTAACATAAGTGTTACCTGCTTATACATTCAGGGTTACCTTTGAATATTTTAACCGAGGGTGTTGAATCAGAGCTTCTATTCGTGACGACCGCTTCACCCCTTAATTGCTGTGCTGCTGAGTTTGTTTATCTCATTTTAAGAGGTAAACTAGTTTAAAAGTGACTTTAAGATTCTCACGTTTACATTTCAAGTTTTAAGCTTTTATTCTTTTACTTTTTGAGGTAATAAATTAACGCTTAACAACAACCACTTGGCGTAAATTGTACACGTCACTCAAGTGTTGCTGACTTTTATTTACAACTAGCCCCTCATGAGTCTCTTTTGAAAATTTAATCTTAACGGAGTTTCAAAGCTTCAGATCCTTGAAATTTGTTTGAATCGAAAACTTTTCGAGAGTAACAAACAATATTTTGTAAATGAGTTTTGTTTAATAATCAAATTATACGATGTTTAATTTGAAATGTTTCACGGGATCATATTTAGGAAGAAGTCTAAATAAAACGGCTTTTCTCTCAGTATAAACGTTGTAAGTTGCGCAATCCCGTTAAGAGGATTAGAAAGAAAGGAACCACATTAAAATTACTAGATATTTCCCGGAGTGGTAACACTATTTAATAGACGAAACACTAATGAGTTTGTTTGAAGTGAGTCAGTACGTATATAGCGGCTTGTCAGGCTAAGGAGAAATCTCATTTGTATGAAATTAGTTTTCAAAATGCACGATACTTTTACTGTATTTTATTCAAACCCTAGTCATATGAATATTCCAAAGCTTTGACTGAACTTACTTTATGTCAAAGAAATGGTATTAATGTTTGTAAAATACTTTACTAATGCGCTTTTAAATGAAACGAATGTTATAGATATTTTTAATAAGAATGTATCTAGAAGGTGGACTTCTTAATTAGTCGATTTTTGACAAACGTAGCTGATTGGAGAACATATTTTTTGATATATATTTATAAAATCGAGGTTTAAATAACTCATTGCAAAACAAGATGAATGAAAACATAATTTAAAGCTGTCTCGACTCGATATCTCGGAAGCGCGTTGAGACAAAACGGATCATTTCGGTATCTCCAGTGTGCAGACCAAATGGTGAGTATAAAGTTACTGGATGTGACAAAATAACAGTCATAAAAAATATTATAATCATAATGAAAAATTTGAAACATAATGGCAAGTACTTCATCATCAGCCTATCAGAGCCCACTGCTGAGCAAAGGCCTCTTTCTCACATAGAGAAGGTTTGAGCAATAATCATCACGGTTGCTCAAGACGGGTTGGTGATTTCAAACTTATAATTGTGAAACTATAAGTTCAAGTTTCTTCACGATGTTTTCCTTCACCGTATGTCAGTGGTGTCTAAATACTCTCAGAGAGTACATATAAATCCGAAAAATCACATTGGTACTTGTCAGGTTTGAACCCACGTCCTCGGCAACGAGAGGCGGGCCCTTTAACCACTAGGCCACCACTGATTTACTTACCAAGGACTTGAATTGTCTCATTTATAAAACGCGTTTAAGTTTCATAGTTTCTGTTGTATTCTTCACTGTAATATGAAGTTAAAATGACGCAATATACAACGTGAAGGTAAAACTGCCTTATCTAGATATTTTTGTTCAGGCTCCGTCGCCGACTAGATACATCGAGAGACCTTATTTTTCGCGCATTACACTTCCCAATTGTTTCATATGTTTCCTTTATAGCAACATGTTTTACAATGTTTTGTAACACCGATATAAACATACTTGTGAATGTTACTTACCAACTTGATATTTTAATGTTAGTACATACAGAATTTATTTAATTTTTATCGTGTTAAATTACAGTTTGCATACAACTATTTTGCTGATTTCGCTTTCTTATAATACAAAGCTATAAATATTGGGCTTTTGAATACTTTTACATTAAATTGAAAGCTGTTTATATACGTGCGTAAATTTTAAGTTTTAACGCATGTAAAATACTAAAGAAAGAGTCAGTTAAAATATTAAGAAAATGAAAAAGAAAGTTAGTAAAGCGGTTGCCGTATGGAATAAAAACTGATAATATTTTGAATGGATCTATGAAAGTAACATATATACAAAAATATTTATCAATATGGTACACTTATAAACGTCATAATCTTTTATTATGATGATCGGAACAGATAACAGCCATCTAGAGCAAGAGTATAGTGTTTACGGGATAACATGCGTTCATATACATATAATATTAACGGACTTAAGCTTTCATTTTATAAATATTATGTATATTTCGAAAGTAATTATATAGGGTGACAATTGGAGGTTTCAGGAAAACTATGAAACTTACTTATATTTATATCATAATAAGAATTACATGTTAAAACTGATAACCTATACCTAAGACTACATGATTGCCCCGATGTTAGGATAGCAATTCCATTCCATAGCTTGTGTGGTATCAGGAATCTTCTGGTTCACACGGCTTGGTGTTCGTTCCGCGGAGTCAGCGGCGTCACTCGTTGTATGATATTTTATCCATACAATGTTGCCCCGGCGATGTTCATTTATTTCTTCTTATGTAATACGTACGTAATAAAATATAAGTCAGTTAGAATAATTATAATAAAAATAAAATCATCCAAAATTTTATATATGTATAAATTAAAATTGTTATACCATTTTATTCTTAAGTTTAATTTTATTTAATATACACATATAAATACTAATGTCTATTTCTGTATAAGCCTATAAAATGAATAATCAATTATTTTATTTTTGCAAATAATAATATGAAGTAAATATATTTATAAATATATGTAAACATAATATAATATAAGTAGAATATGAAATGTTTGTAGTATTTCGGTTGTAATATTAAGTTTATGGGGAAGTAAAAGGTTGATTTCGCTGAATTTGCTATTTATTTAAAAAACACATTCGTCGGCGGTTCTTGAGTATTTGGGCAACAAAGATCTGAGGATCAGTGCTCGCTAGAACATGTTAACGCTTTGATGTTTGATGCGAGACACGAGCGAATGACACGTTGTATTAAAATAACTTTTATAGTATAAAAAAGTGATTGGTTATATTAATAAAAGTTAAAGAAGATGAAAAATATTTTCTTTAAATACGGCGAAGTTTACATT
Organism: Danaus chrysippus; assembly: GCA_916720795.1. Classification (NCBI taxonomy): domain Eukaryota; kingdom Metazoa; phylum Arthropoda; class Insecta; order Lepidoptera; family Nymphalidae; genus Danaus; species Danaus chrysippus. Next base: position 2,314,831 of record CAKASE010000077.1, on the reverse strand, counting down.
CTAATATTAATCACTATAATTATGCCAAAGACCGTGCAAAGTGGAGAAGTTAAGCAGGAAGGCAGACCCTGGCTAAGGCTGGGAAATTGTCACGAAGAAAAAGATTAATTACAATATTATTAATAATGATATGATAAACATATGATAGTATAAAAATGCCGTATAAACGAGATTCCGTCTATAATATTTATTATGTATTTGTAATAGAGTAATAAATGTATTAAAACGCTCATCTCCCATAACTCGGACCGGTAACAAAGTGTGTCATTTTATTAAGTCTGAGATAAAATCGCGATCGGCATCAGTTCGACATGTGTTCCGTACGTGAGGAAAAAAACCTTGGAGGACTCTATTAAACGCTCTCTTTAACTTGTAAGCGCTTTAAAAAGATTTTGAGAGCGTCATGTGCGTTTAATACGCTGAGCCTTTTGAATACAAATCAAGCTTTGTATTATTGTTACATGCTACTTAAACTGCCTTTAACAATTCCATTTAAATATATCTTAAAGAAACCGTTTAACCGATATTTTGATTAAAATAAGGTAATGAAACTAATATGATTCGGATGTACTACGCGATTTTTGTTATTAATTATAAACTACATACTCCCAAAAATATGGAACACTTCACGACTTTGCGAGTCATCCTTGCGCAGACGCATTTCATATTTTTTGGAGTATGTAGTTAGTATGCTATATATATAAAAATGAATTGCTGTTCTTTAGTCTCACTAAAACTCGAGAACAGCTGAACGGATTTATTCTATCTTAGTCTTGAAATGTTCGTGGAGGTTCAGGGAAGGTATAAAAGCTGAAAAAATTGATTCATTACTGGGAAAACCATAAAAACAGCCCTTTTCTTTTTCCCATACAAACGTTTTTTTTACATTAGATTTGACAACTAACTAATATGTCAATCATTCTGTCGCACTTCAAAACACGGAGATTTATGGCTTACAGGTAAACTCCAAAAATATAAATAAAAAAACGTATGTAATAGATATATCTTGATTATAGGGCGATACGAAGTTCGACGGGTCTTCTAGTCAAAAATAAAAATAGTGAAGTACTCGTACATCCGAAAAATATTAGTTTCATTTAAATGAATACACGCGAAAATTTAGATCTCATTAAATAAGGTAATGTTTTATGTAACGATATATATTAAATATGTTGAATAAAAAAAATCAATGTACAGGTAGGTTATTGTTCGCGCATGCATTCAGCAGATTGAGGGTTAAGATTTCCTCGTTTGTATTCAACAGAGGTAGGGCACCTTGGGCCATCGGTGAGGTTTTCAACCTCAACGGGTCTTAAATAGTCCCGCATTCTATTAGTGTTTTGTACCCCTGTTTGTTCAAGGATTTGAAAAAACTTCTTTTTGATTATTTTTAAAATACTTGAGAAAAAATCACTTATAACAAAACATTCTTAACCGTTTCAATGACGATCAATTTTTTATGGTTATATATCATGGAAAAATAAAACATTTTTAAGTCTCTTTGAATTTCATTTAAAATAAAATTATATTTCTAATATAAAATATCTATTTTTTCATTTAATTATTTTTCTCGAAAACTAGATTATTTTGTACGTAATAGATAAAATTCAAATGTTCGTAGTGAAACTATTGGTAATAATGCTTAAGTTACCGTGTATCTAATGTTGTATGTTACTTGTGTTATTAGTTTTCAATACAAATAATAAAACTATGTACTTCAAGATTCCGAGACGATTGTTAGATCTTGTTCAAGATAAATATTAAACTTAATTATTGATATATTGTATTATCGGATACAAGAACTTATTGGCTCATAGCATATACTCGTAGTGTTTAACGGCTTTGTTTGCTCGTTTTCAATAAAGATTATGGCACACACATACCTATATGTAGGTATTAAAATACGTCTAAATTACTTCGTTAAATTTCATATACAAACAGACTTTAACACATATAAAAGTCGAATTAATAATATCTTTGGACGGCCTTAGGAACTTTTAAATCATACTTTTCTTTAGCAGCTATGAAAAAGTGATTATCAAGGCTTATTTACAATATTTATTCTAATATTAATAAACGATTCCAATCGCCTCTTGTATAAATAGCCTTATCCGAAAACAAAATGATGTATTACTTACTTTTATGCTGGAGCCTTTCCTAATTTCCTCATCGCGTAAACTTAATAATGTGCGTACGAAACAATATGGGAAGTTTTTATGCAGTGCCCTCGCATTATTAAAGGTTTATGAGATATATGGAAGAAAATTAAGGTAATATCAAAAATATGAGGATCCATTCACTATTTTTAGATTGAAAAACTATATAATGTATATTTATTAAATTATTTTTTGTATTGGCTTTCTTAATTACAGACTAACTTTCACTAAAAGATTTATTATTATATAAGTATTTGAGAAAACATATAAATCTTAATTCCAAATAAAACTTCAATATATTTGATATAAAATTTTATTTTAGTTAAAATTGCCACTATAGATATTAATTTTATAATTATCTAGTTCATTATTTAAGCTGTCATGCATTTGAGTAACAAACGACATTCCCATTTCATAATTTTATACTATTCGGCTATTTAATTCTAATTACCATATATGGAGTTTGAAATTGAAAATTATAATTAAAACAAATGACTTCTCAATAAGCGACGAATGTGTCGACGAGTTTTATTTCTCATCATTATTATGAATTGCATAGTCACCTTTCCAACAATGTCATACAAAACACACGTCACAGAAAATGTATAATTAGAACGTTATATGACGTCAAGAATACAAACGTAACCAGAAATAACGTACACAATAGACCCAGGGAGCGTCACTTTGTACAATTACTACGACCTCTGGTCAAGCCTATTGTCACAAAGCTTTGCGAATTTGACCTCTATCTAACAAATAATAAGAGTGTGTCGTGTGTCCACACTAATCCATTAGCGATGCGACTCTTACTGAACCCCAAAATCCTTTGTGCTTTGTCATTATTGATTAATAGTTTGGGAAATCGATTTTAATTCAACCGAATGTGTACTGACGAGAAATAAATTGGTTTGTTTCTACCATTGTTTGTTACTGGACCTTTGAATGTTTGCCGTCATTTATATTATGTTTAAGTATATTTAAAAAATAAAAAATATATTATAAAATAGACACGACCTCTGTAAATGTTGAGCTTCTAGTGATTAAATAAATTTCAATCCAATTCTAGAATACAAAGACAAGTATCCCGAAGAGTAATCAACTCCAAATTTAGTCAGGCTCACGTACGAATCAGCACGGGAGCGAAATAAAGTTTTGATGTAAAAAGTTCCCTTTTTATATACGCTGTTTGCGAAACTTGTCGGATGCTGAGTAACTGGGTTATTATATAGCAGAGTATATGAGCTTCGGCAAATATTGATTGTCTCCTTCACACGTGTAAAGATGGATAGAGACAGATAGATACAATATGTCAAACCACTTTTTAATTAAAGTTTTGTTTCGGTCTAACAGGAACTAAATCGGGATTTATATTATGTACAGATAAAGTGCAACTTTTCATATGAAAAACTGTAATGTTTTAATTATTACTACATTAAATTTCTAGACAATGAAGTAGAAGAAACGAAAGTCGAAGAAGTGAACATTTTGATACATACAAATTTAAAGTTTACTTTTAAAACATCTAGAAGTTAATTAACTATATTTCATATTTGATTACGGAATGTAATCTACGAAACTGAAAGCAGAAGTTCCACTGGAGTAAATTAAACATCGTTTGTAATAAGTCTCTTTTAATTTTAGATGACAAGGAGGTGTACGGATGAAAAATGTGTCAGTCATGTCACAATTATTTGGGAGGATAACGTCTCTCGTTCTGACATTGTTATCAGCGAGTTCCTAATTGGCAAAAGTTTTTACTCAGCCCCGAAATAGGATAAAAGGGTGATGTAGCAATATAAATACTTCGTAACTACAGTTACATTAGATAACTTATAGATATAAAAAAAATCATTAATATTTGTTAGTATTGAAACAGAACTTGGTATATTATGTCTGGTTTACGATATCAGTAAAACATCATTAATAATTCCCATTCGCTACCAGATATATATTTTGTAAGATAAAATTTTCGTTCGTTTTTACTCGCTTCGCTCAGTCAATTTATTGTTCGATGTATATACCAAAAATTTAATCACGGCGATATAACGGAGCAATACAAAGTCATATCTCACAATACAATAAAAAAAGGCACCCCCAAAAAAAAATACGTCGAAAAAAATGGCTCTCGGTAGGAATCGTGTACCCTTGCTCTCATTAGCCTCTAATTACAGCCAACCAGCTCCGCTGCCGGAAATTCAAATGTAAATTTCATACAGGCATCGCTAAATCTAAAATATGCCAAAACGACCACTCTAATGTGCTTTCTATCCCTTGTTCGGAAAGCCTAAAATTGCAAGAATAATAACTGTTTAGTTATAAAATCCGTCGTCGAGCCGGCTTGCCATCTGCTCAGTGTCTACAATAATATCTCTCATATTAGCAGCGGTGAAGATTCACAATCCATGCGACTCGCCAGATGGTCGGCCGTGGCTTGCCGTACGTTTCCCGTTCGAAAATTGCGAATTTTACCAATAAAAAGGCGGTTCCGATACGAATTTTAAACGGTTATTGTTTCCTTTTTATGTTAATGCGTCCTATTGAAATTTGGAGTGGAGACATTGACGCTGATCGGGTAACTTTTATAAGGACGGCGTAGGATTTAGTCGTGGAGCGGTTTTATTGCTGCTATTCACTTTGTTGTTTGTCGTAACAAGTCTCGATTGTTTTCTCTCTTTTTTTGTATCCGTGCATCCCGTCGTGAAGCGGCCTTCCTAATTTCGAGCGTACTCTTGACAAAAAAAAAACGTAATAATCCCTCTTCTATCTTCATTAAGATACTCGGAGTGGCTGGCGAGCGATTATTAAGTAGGATACGTAACTAAGCAACACCATATTATATTAAAAATATTTTTCCGGCTCATCCGGGAGGAGAGCTTCTTTATAATTATCACCCCTTGTCACCCGCCGGTGTGAGTCCCTTATTTTTTAATTTCTTCCCGAGCCCTAAATTTTGGGTGCAATGAATTAAAGCGATAAAGGAAAGAACCGTTCATTATTATTATGAGCTGTTACAAACTCTCGCGTTTAAATAACAATTGTTTAGTATAGAAATTAATATGCGAAAAAAATGGAGGACTGTTGAGCTCAAATGTAGTGGGAATTCGTCGGGATGACTTAGGATAAAGCAGGGCATTCGTGTGCCGTTTGAAAGGAGTTAGGCGTCGCTCATAGACAACCGTCGGGCCGTGAATGCCGTCGGAGCTGCGAACATTAAAATATTCCGCGCGCTCGCCTACCACGCCATGCGTGAGACTCATCGGACCATATTTTTAAACTGAGTTTTGTTTATAAAACATCATGTCTCGGATATTATTCGCGGTGAATTTTCGTTACGTCTTTTTTATTGGGTCGTGTGACGTGTGCGTCATTTGTTTGGGGTGACGTTCTGTGAATCAGAGAACGCCATTAAAAATAATGAAGCTATATTATACTTACATACGAAGTTAGGGCATAGAGTTTTATTCTTTATTGCATGATAATGCGAGGTGACAATCACCGTTTAGTAGACATGACGTTCGCACCCACCTCCGAGCTTTTAAATAATTACATTCATTGTTTCAAATGAATAGCTGTTATATTGTTTATAACTTAGAACACAATATTACAGAAGAAAAATATTTTTGTATACAATATATCCAATATTAGCCTATCGACTCAAGTTGTGACACAACTTTTTTATTATTTAATGCGCTGGTTGTTTGTCGCATTAGACCAAGTTTGTTGTGAATTCTTTTTTTTAAAGTCATTCATCGAACAAAACATTCTCTTAAGTATAAAAGTTTATAATCGTCTTAGAGGTGAGTGTTATCAAATACAATACAAAGTTTCAAACATTTCCATACCATAAAGCTGTGTAGATTGCAGTCATTATGAATAACGATTCAATACACATCGGGAAGTTAAAGAGATTAGGAAATACAAAGTTCTGTGTTTGTCAAATTAACTATACTATTGACAGGCGAGTGGTCGAAATTAGGATGTTATTAGTATTTAATTTGAATTTAAAACATTTGTATAAGTAATAAAAATCATTGTTGTAAACACAATAACATTGTAGAATCAATGTAGATTATTCTCCAGATAGTTTCATTTGACAATATATTCTATAATATCTGATAAAATCTTTAATATTTATACTTAAAAATATTAACCATGTTATAGCTATACTAATGATTGTTTGAAGTAGAAATAATTTAGTTTGATATATTATGTGTGTGAAATCAGAAGCATGTAGATATTTTTCACGTATTTAATGTATGTATAATGCATATAAAAATATCTTTACAACTTATAACAGTAACATTAATTATCTTTCTCCGAATCTGTACATCAACTTCGACTGTTCCAAATAAACTTATCAATCATAGTGATTATCATAAAATAGGGTGAAATATTATAGTTTCATATATTAATATATAAAATAAATAGGGATAAGTCCAATATCATCAGAAAAACTTAATAGGTAATGTGTTTGTTTGTGAATCTTGTTGTAATCATAAATCTTAAGCTCAGGTAAACAGATCGATTGTTATTTCTGATAAGTTTCCTTGTTTCGTGCCAAAAGACGAAATGGAGGGATGTAAAAATATTGTACTGTACCCCTTCTCCTCTTATTTGTTCCGGGTTGGATTATACGAGCTGATTCTATAACTTTATTATACTATGATTTCGGTTCATTATTCAGATTTAAAATATTTCTTTGTCATGTTTCGTTTAGTTGACTTTGAAACTACTATTTAGTGTAGTAGGAGTAGTATTTTACGTTCATTTTTTATGTTACTATATGACATGTATCATGTGTATTTTTATCGGAGAATATAGAACTGAAATATCTCTAACTGTGGTTCTTTTAATATATACATAAATGAAATATTTCAAATTATATTAAACTATATTAATCACTTTTATTTTAACATTTCCTTAAATATATTAAATTTTATTCCTATTATTGTATGGAATTTATAAATCATTATATATATTTTAATGTATAAAAGCTTAAAAATAATATCTTTCTTATAATATATTAAATTCAAGTCACGATCGAATCGTCGCCCGGAGAGCGAATTAGTGAGCGTCGCGACTGACTTCAGATTTTTTTTGTCCTCCGAAAATATTATGCCTCCTTTACATTCAACTTAAAATTTTTGCAAACAGAACCTTTATTACTTATACTTAATTATTCATGGTTTTATTTCACTTATGACTTATTAGCTGAAACAACTGAAACAGCCGACTTCATGTGCTTGAATGAAATAGAATGGTAGACCTACAATTGCTTTAATTATTATGTGTGTATATTTTAAAACTTAGCACGATTTGTTTATTATAATATGAGAAATTTTCATGTTCAACTAAATATAATCTTGCTACAACTCAAACGGGGCATCATTTCCTTGAGAGGCCTGTCTGTACAATGGACTTGAACGTTATCGGCTCCTGTTGAGTTCTAATGACGATTTTATACAACAATATGATAATTAAGCTCTGCCCTCCGGAATGCACTGGGACGTGATTCCGAACTCAGCTTTAAATATCTTTTCATGGAACGCTCCAAATAACTGAACTGGGATTATTTTTTCATGTTTAAACTTTTAGTGTATTTTCAATGTAATACTTTCCATTTTTGTATATGCCTGTGTTTGTGATATAATATTTTGTTTAATTCTAAGAAAGATGAGGTTAAGTATAAACAAAATTATCAAAGTTTTCGAAAACACTGACATTTTTAAAGATTTTAAAAGTAAACCAATGAATAAATGGAAGAAAGATAAAACCTCAAAATTATAACATTAATTTAATTGATGAATGAATATATTTAACATTACATATACACATTGACGTCTATGAGGCGAGGGTCCTATACCCAACAAGCGGTCGTTTCAGAAGACAGCCTTCAGAGATCATTAGCATTGCATACATGTGTCTCGTTTATCACGCCGATGACTTGTAGTAATTATTTCAGCGTAAACTTCCATACCACATTTAGTTCCGTTGCAATCAGTTAAAAGTTCCTACGACTAGATTTTGTTTTGTTTATGTCATTTTACATTGGGAGACAATGTCAAATATAGAAGTAAAATGCAAGAGAAGAATTAATGTGATAAATTCGCTCATAAAACCAATACAGCCATCAAAGTTGCCGAATATAACAATGATCCCTCTCAATAAACTATTTCCTTATTATATAAACTTAAGACTCCCAACGAGTTGGACATAAAAACAAATAAATAGCAAATCGTATTTTTATTTCCCAGCCACTGGTCTCCGGATTGTTTTTAGCCATCAATGTTTACGTGACTCTGCTTTATTAAAATTCCTACTTTTGCCTCCCATTTCTTCTCGTTATTTGACGTCGCTCTATGGTAAACTTAATTAATTTTCAGAGCGCTCTAACTGTTGTACGTGGAAGAATATCGCGAACACAATTATAGTTTGCTTAATTTATTACGGAATCCTGGAAAAAATATCATCATCGGAAATATTTTCGTCTTGTAAACGTTCAAATTAATTAAAATTATCTTATACTCTAAAAATGGTGATGTTTAAATAAGTTTTTGTATGTAGATGTAATATTTTCATACGATGCACTACATGTGTATTAAAAATGCATATTTGAAAGTAAATAATAGGTCCAAAACGGATACGGTATGGCGTGTTTTCTAGCGGCCCGCGGGGAAAGCTTCGGGGAGTTTATTGAACGATTAAAAAGATACCCAGCCTCGAGTTCCTTGCCCTTGGGACAAATTTACTTACTATATATATAATGAGTTCCTTTGTAAAGCTTTATTGGAGACATTTTTACTTACTAATGAAAGTGTAACCGAGTTATTTATGGATCGGAATGGTTAAAGAATTCTTCTTATTTTAAACAAGTTAGTTCTGTTCCTGTTAAATCTTGTTAAGTTTCTTTTAATATTTTAAATATTTTTTTTTAATCTTTACATATTTTGCGATGCTATATACTATGTTTATATATATTTATTCTGTAATACATTATATCATTAGCAATACATAACTAATATTATACGATATTATACGAATATGTTTATTTTAGTGGATTTGTGAGTCAATTGCTAAACAAAGGTAAGGATAACATGTTTTGGCAACGGATATAGGCCACAAGGGGCGGCTGTTGATATATAACATCGTCAGAGAGAGAGGTCAGAAAAATAGTTGTGTATAGATTTATATTACTGGGAATATATGAATGAAACGATTTAGTACTTGAATATGATACCATACATCACTCTTGGTGATATAGATTATGATGTTTGTTTTAATGAATGTATTACTATATATTATAAATTGTAAGATTTATTCACCCAATTGGAATGATACAATTGTGTACAAATTCCAAAGTTAATTATGATATAGTAAATAATTTAAATAACATTTTAGAGTTGCATAAAGCATGCCCCCGTGCGTACAAATAGCGTTTCGCACGTTACTCCGCGTCTAATGAAGTTCCGTCCACTTACACGTCTGAGTAATCAGCGAACGGGAATAATTACGTGTTACATAATTTTAGGCGTATTTCGGGTTACATTGTAAATTTATGAACAATTTGGACTATGTTCCCGTTGTAGATACCAGAGCGAAGTACCGCTTCACTTCTCATATTCTATACTTTTAAAATTAAATTAAAAGTAAATTATGAATACTGAATTAATCCAGTTTTCTGTGGATTTCCTTTTCTTTGGGATATTATAGTTCTTGCTTGAGCTAGCGAATTCGAACGCCTTTAAAGATATTTTGTTATGCCTATCCATATGTGTTCTATCAAGACTTTATCTCGGGAGCGAGAATTCTATTCACGATTCTACGATCAAAGATTCGATTTTCTTTATAATATAGTTATAATATTCTATTATATAGGGTCTTATAACTAATCGATATTTTTTTTGTTTTTCAAACATAAATCAACTATTTATATAAAATGCCACAAGTAATATAAAAGGGTGCTTATCCCTCTAGATATAATATGATTAAAAATAGTATTGGAACGGCGAGCTTTAAAATAGAATAATGTTATATTTTATTTATCTTTTTTGATATATTATAGGTAGTAGGTGGTCTTTGTGTTCTTAAACCCGTAAAGCGCTTATAGCTAGAGAGCATTCTGTGGCAAATAGGAGCGGTTTGAATATAGCTCTGTTTGTATCTAAGAGAAAATTATATTTTAGATGCTAATAAGCATAAAAGGAATACCTATATTTTTATATATTTTATAGTAGGTACCTGTAAATTAATAGACTGTAAAAATTAATTGTGTAAGATTTATATACCAGTCCCAAAAGGATAAACTGTCTCTATTTTCATTTATTCATGGAAGGTAAACTAGCATTTATTACCCCAAGTCAAATGCTCTGCTTATTCCCTGGGGGAGGCCAAAAGACGTTGCAAATGGTTCTTGAATACTTGGACGGCTTTAAATGGCGGTAAAAGTTACATTTGCTTTTGGTTTCTTCCTAATAATAAATAGAGTGACTGTATGATAGTAAAATACTACGGGAATGTTGATAATTATAATTGAGGATGTTTATTTGGCAAGAACAGACAAAAGTCGTATGTTGTAAATGATTCAGCAAGTAAAACGGTTAACGCCAATATCGTTTGAATCCATCGGCTCATCCATGACTTGGCTTATAAACCACTTTTCACGCCACGTCATGGTGACGAGACGGATCCGACGCGAATTAATAGCCACTTGCGTTTCACTCGAGACTCAATTGTGTTGTTTGCTTAGCTTGTTTTCTATAATTTTGCATGTGTTCAACGAAACGATTTGACGCTCTTAATTAAGGCTGCGGTGATTTACGGTCGCGTGTTTTAACGATGATGTCATAAAAAACGAAAAAAGCCATTCAAATCGTAAAAGGGAAATTTTTACATGCTGTAAACATAGCATTTATTGAATTAATTACTGAAAATATATTTTAATAATAACCGAGGGCTCTGTTTAATCCGTTTTAATCATCCCCCTTCTGTTTACTGAATTCTTTACATCCATCATGGCGGCAGGTTCTATGTTGCAAAGCACCTATTAGACCGGTGTTCGAATAATCCCCTGCTTCCAGGGGATCGCGTCATTACCACGATATTGCCAGGGTAATGACGGATAATAAATCGTCACGGAGTCTGTCAGAGGAGTGACGTTCAACAGAAAGATAATGATGACAACAAACAAACTCACGTAACACTAACTATTCGTTTGAGTCTTATGACTTTTCAAATTAGTCGTCTTATTGTCGTATTTCACTTGTAATTATCAGAATTATCGTATTGAGTGCAATATTTCGTACAGACGTTGGCATAGATGAAGTTTATTTTGTTTTTTTTCCCGGGGTTTTTATATTAATTGGCTAATTAAGCCCACCATTACTCTTGGGTCCGATCTCGATTATGAAGATCAGTTACCCGTTATTGCCCCCACTGTCTTAATTCATAGTCTTATATGGTCAAGGTATTGATAAGGGTAATAGCGAAATACACTTCATTTACTTTAACTGCTCATATTATTTACTGGTAGACTTATATATGTTTATTATTCTGAGTTAATTTATTTTATGAATTATTATAAGATAGTTTTCTCTTCGTAATAAAATATTTTTTATTAATCATATAATATTGTTGAATGAATTTTTTTCCATCATAAATATAAAGAGTAATACAGTTAATAAGATTATTTAAAGCGAGTACAAGAAGCTCGGCTTGTTTCAATTTCATTTATATGAGACTTAATTAAATATGTTTCTCATATCTGGAGAGAACAAAGAATCGAAATTCTTTTTTCCACATAGTTGAACACTTCCTCGCCTGAGGCCAGACATAACAAGCATCTGATACATTTGTCGATACATTTCTTGAGATAATTACAACTTGATTTTTTATAATTGTTCTATTATAATATTCACGTATTTGTAATTAACAGAACAAATATGAAATTGAATAAGATAAACCTTATATAAATATAAAAATATTTTTTTTTGTTTCTATATAAATACAATGCAAATAAAACTCTTTCAGGATAATGGGAATTTTTATAGAAATTTAATAAATATATTCGAAGTGCTCATTAGTAATGCGATATGCGATAAATTAACGAAAAAATTTGAGATACTGTAATAAAAGTTTCAGTTTAAAAAGTTATTTCATAGTCATACGGATGTTTCTTATTTATAAATGTATTTACGATGCAAAACACGACCTGTTGATTGTTGAGTGTAATTTATAAATGAATTACTCAGCGGTTTGTAGCGTCATCACGCTTCAGCTAGTTTGTAGCCGCAAAAGTCATAGTTTGTATTTGAAGTGTCAATATATTTTATACATGGTCATTAATACTTATTTATTCTTAAATTTATCATTATTTATTAAAGTAGTATAAACAAAGTAACTTTGTTCGTGACCTTTTAACTATTGAATTGATTGATGATATCTCAACACAATACTTTAAGTGGAATAACTAAACTTAAATTCTCTGAACAGCATACAAGGAAGGTGGTTAAGGTTATTCATTAAATGTATTCAATAGAAACATTTGACACAAATTCATAGTGCAAATTGTATGTTGTTTTAAAGAGGTATGTGGTAGACCGCAGTACTGTTCGTGTCGTATTGTAATTATATGTCATAGCGGCGTCGGTTGATTTGCGGTTCGCTCGCCGCTGACGTCACTTGACTGGCGTCATGACGTGACGCTGACGTGACGCTGACGGACCACGGCCTCGTGACAGCTTTTTCAACATAATGACGAACAAGTTTATATACGATCTCAAAATAATATTTATATATGAATACTATTTATATTAATTGTATTTTTTAACACGTATGTACCGATTAAGTACTCGTAGTTGTTATTTAAAACTAAAACGCCTACAATTACACAAATCGCGGTGACCCAGAAAAGCATTTGAACGTCGCTTGTAATTTTGCGAGGGCAACCGGTGCGCGGTTGATTTGTGGTTAGAGCCGCGTTGATGTTGCTCGGGCGTCACGGGGACACGACGACACGACGACGTGACGACGCGACGACACGACACGAGCTGACAGCTGCTATATTGTCCCTCATTACGAGCGGGTAAACTTTCCAGCTACGGTTATATATATTATCATTTATTACGTTCATTATATTACAAGTTATATAAAACCGAGGAATTAATTTTGTAATGATGACATTAAATATTTTCTGGTATTTGATATTCTATTCATCTATAATAAAAATGGTTTTACGAAAAAATCTAAGTTGTTCAATAGGAACAGTCTTCATTATTCATAGGAAAAATTGCAATAGAAATAAATAATAGTCGAAAATTTTCAATTATTTTAAAGTCTAGTAGTTTATAAATGATGTTCTGTATGAAGTTGGAGTAGATAAGGTGCGGTGGCAATAAAATATCTGGAATACAACGACGCGATCGCGGCCCTTGTCCCGACCAATGAGATTTCAATTTCACCTCTCCACATATTCAGCTTTTCGGCTTTTGCATGTGACATACGGCCACTTAGAAATTTATCGAGAGTTGTCAATATTCTGTTTATTATAGAATAAACGATTCCTATCTGATTAATGTCGGATTGTTTTACAATATAAATGTCTAAGAAATACTTGTAAATGTCTTAAAAAGGCAGTTTTTTGAGTCATTATTTATTAGTATGAAAAAAGAAATTAAATTAGAAGAAATATATTTTGTGCAACGATAAAAAACAACCGTTCCTAATAATCGCTAAAATTATTTCCGTGTTTTGATATAAATTTTGACATCCGTGAATCCCTACCTACCTACCGAACCTACGCATCCCAGTAACCTAGTTCCGCATTCGTTTTCCCTTACAAAGGACAATAATAAATGTAGGCAGTGCCTTCTAGCGATTATGTTGCGTAGCGTATCAAAACATTGGATCGCAGAGTTTCACAGGCGTTTTTGGATACGGGTCTATACTGCAAATTACAAAATTCGTAAGCCATTTGTTCTGAATCGAATGTTGAGGAAGCGATGGGGTTGCAAGTTGGGTGTTATTTGTTATGTGGGGCCATTCTTGTAATGTGGATAGGGATCGATTGATACTACTTTTTATGGGTCTTTACACTTGTTTTTTATGGAAGGGCTGTCTGCTTACCGTTAGTACATTCATATAAACAATTTTGGATTCATAAAATTATTGTTCTGTGAACATTTTGATATAGTAATAAAATAATAACTGAACATTACCACATCGAACAATAGATTTTAAATCCATTAATATACATTAAGTGCTGCGAAGTTTGTAACTTAAAAATAACTTTTAAAACTTAGAAGTTACTGTTAAGTTATTCACATATTATTACGTAACCAAATAAATTCAATGCTAAATATGTATGTTCAGGTTTTATCTTGGAACACGTAAACGGAGCTAAAGTTCGGACTAAAAAAACATGGCTATAACAGGATTTTGTGGTGCAGCCATTATCATACGTTATGTGAGCAGACAATACGTCAGGCGAGCTTGTGAGTCGTCGCTAAGTGTGAAGTAAATTGGCGATATTTTACGACTTAGCCGTTACTAGGGCTGTAAAGAGAGCGAGTTTGCGGCAATTTTACGATAGCTATACGCCGTGACCTGCACCCTTATTACGGTTGGACGAAACGATAACACTAGTGGAGCCGCAGCGGATTTTTGGGTGTGTTATTTTAAAAGCAACTCACTAAAATCACAGCTTTTTGCTATGCAATTACCATTCTTAAATAAATTTTGATGCCATTGATGATGTTATATATCCGAGGAAACCTACATTTATACCTAAGTTTATCCCAGGTTAGATAGTAAAGATCAATCAATAATTTCCTGGTACAGTCTTCAGAATAACCTGAGCTGAATTTATGTTTGTTTCTATGAAATTCGCAGAAAATCATGAAGTAATATAGACTCATATATACGTTTATTAATTAAAACAAATCAATGTCGATTTTTTCTTCATTAGAGTATCTTCAGGTAGCCAAAATATAGTTTATAGTTTTCGTTATCAGGTTATTCTTGTATATGAATTGTGTTTCCATTAGTTCGGACAAATCGATGAAGGAGTTTAGTACGGGATGGCCGCGCTGCGAGTACTGGTGATAACGTCAGGAATGGCAGATTAAAGAGACTTTTATAGACCCTTACCGGGCTCTGTTACTCGGAGAAAGTGATTTCGCTCCCGTTTAATTGTAAAGGTAAAATACGCTAGTACTTTGCGGCGCTCGCGAGGAATTATGGACTGATATAGAACTATTTATGGTTACAGCCTTAGTTGGTGTAATTATTGAGTTACGATGGAATAAATTCACAGGCTTTACTTCAGAACGGCAACATTTGTTCGCTTTAATACTTCCTTTTGTTAATTTTAATTAGTTTCTCGAAACGGAAAACATTTTTTTTTAAGAAGTTAGTATTATGCTTTAAGGAATTGTTATGTCCCGAACAGTAATTAAAATCTCCTTTATAACAATAAGCAAACAAAAAAAAAAGCAAAACGCTTATTAAAAACGTAACAGTTTGGACGATCGTAATTAATGCGAATTAAATTAGAATAAAAGTTTGTTCTGTACTCTCAGGCGCGGCCGAGATGCCTAAGAATGTTTACGTTTTCTCATTTCGAAACATCAAAGACTGAAATTTCACTTAATTTTCAATTAAAACGTTAAACTTAATGGTTAGGAGATCATAAAGAACGTTCTTTAATGCAACGATATCTCAGCGTCCTGTACGTTTGTTAATAACTTTATCGTTATATAAAGACAGACAGTCGAAGCATAAAAATGTTAATGTACATAAAGAGCGCTTGGGCAACTAACAAACCGCGGCGCGTTATCCGACTTTACGAGCTAAAACTCAATTAAAATCCAACGAAATTCAAGCGAGAACAAAATGAAATTAAAGTTGCGTAACGGACGGGCTGTCGCTATGACGTATTACGTGGCCGTGGCTCTTTCAATTTGAATTACTTGTAAACATTTGTTGGGGACTTAGATCATTTTTGGTAACTTTAGAACAGCTTAACTAATGATTAGAATTGTAGATGATGAATTCTCTTGCGGATTATGTGCTATTAAAACGTTTGTCTCATTAAAGAAACGTCTATTACTGGAATAATATTGAAGAACAAAGTACAAATCCATTTAAGGTATAACAGTTTTTGCCCTTAGAAAACTTTCAATTGATTGTAACACAATATACATCGCGTCGTAGCATATTACTACATTACGTAGAACTGCGCTACGGCTCGTAGCCGATAATAGCTACGAACGAATTGACGTAGCAAGAGAAGTTTTACACTCAACACCAAAAAGATAAGATCGGCGGATTCAATTCGATCTTTGCTTTTTATTTAAGTTTTATATAACATCTTTTATAGATACAAGTTTTATTCGCCTAAATACACATTTAAATAACGTTATCCGAAAATAGAAGGTAAATTTCTAAACAATTTTATATAAATTCCAATGAAGGTTTTATCGTATTTAAATAGCTCACGTTCGCTGAATCTGCGTCTTTTCCATGATATGCGTCCTTTCCATTGACCCCACTGTCTTTATTAGGCGTTTTCCATTTTGTGTCAAAGTAAATTGGGTTTTCAATTTTCAGCTCCCGTACGTAAAACGACAACAGAATTGGTGCGCGAGTGAAATTTATCGTATCAACTTCTTACGTCTGATTGCTCCTCGAATATTACGCTCAGGAAGCATTCAGGAGGCCATATACGTTTATAAATAATAATTGAATGGTAACATGAGGAAACGGATAATATATAAAAAATACATATCATTCGGCGATACTCAAAACTGTACTAGACATAATAGGTTAATTAAAATGCTCAATTGGTATAAGTTAGTAAAGTCAACAGAAGTCCACGTACCTTTACTCGCACCGTCCGGTCCTCGTAGTATGGAGCACTCCTCTATTGTACCGAACGGAGTGAACAACTGGCGCACATCCTCCTCTGTTTGTTGTTTGCTGAGCATGCCAACGAACAGCTTGCGATCTGTGAGGAAAACTGAGCATTAGCGGGGGAAACCACACGGGGGTACATTGAGCCACACCACAAAAGGCCAGCGGCGGTGCGTGGAGCGGCGGACTTAAACTAGACCGTGCCAATTAGTACCCCAGAGTCGAAGTGCGGCGCGTGCGAGTGACGGATGACTTGAGAGTCACGCTTTAGTCGTTTTAGTTGTACAGATTTGAATCATGGCTCGAAAGTTCGACAAGGCTTTGGTCGTCGTGCTATATGGGCTCAGGAAATCGATCATTATGTATGTCTTTTCATTATTTAATTTATTTCTATACATATATTGAAAAATTTGGTTCAAAGTGTGGATGTTATGAAATTTCTGTGAGCTCCGGACAACCAACGCCCTGCTACCACCGCCGCCGCCGCCCCGGCACGCGTTTCACCGTTATCATGACACAAAACAACAGCTTCTATAAAACACATAACACACAGTTTTAGTCAAAATGAAACAACAAAATCCAAATCCAGACCAACACATAATTAGCACATTACACTAAATGGTGACTCGTCAAACGCAGAGGGTTCCGTAGGATCATGTAAATGTTTCTAAACTTTCTAGGGACTGGTTAGGGGCGTATTCAGGCAAACTACGGAATCCTCGAATTAATTCTGAATTACCTTTAAAGTGTGAATTTTTATTTGATCGTCATTATAGCATAGATCTGTCTGATAAAGCGCGGCACCCAATACGTTCTCTCCTCAAACATCTAACTAATAGCGGCATTTGGGCTTATTAGCATTGGGCTTTATACAAAAATCAACGCCATTTGAACAAATTAACGACAAAATAACAATAATACACTAATTACGTCTCCAAATGAATACGAAAATAAAATATCTTTTACAGCACGACGATAACTAAGTGCACAGTGAGCCTTGCAATGTTCGAGGTCGAATCTACTGAGGAGTGAGCCTTCGGATGTATGGAGTCACAAATCATAATAACACTAATTGTAATAGTGCTCCAATTTATTTGAAGATATGTATCATGGAATTGTAAATTATGTTCATTAAATAGATTGAAGCACCGCAGTCAGACATCTATCGAAAACAAAATTAGTCGTTCATTTATATACACCAAAAAAAAAAAAGAAAAATTAAACAGAAAAATTCAAATAACAAAAAATAGCAAATTTCACCACAAACTTTACTCAAAGCCTGTTAAGGCTTTCGCGCGGATAATTAATTTCATTACTGTCGTTTAAATTGAATCCGCTTCTGTCCATTATCATAAAAAATACAGTCGTCAAGGTGGCGTTAGTTCGTAACACAGATTTTAACGCCATTGGACATGTGAAGAAAATAACATATAAGTACACCAAAATCTTACTCGAAAATTTCGATGAATGAACTTATTCATCAATACAATTAAACCCCAAGTTTGTTACAATCCAACGGTATAAACGTGGTGAAACTGCTGTATAATAATGTTAGATTTGTATAAAGCAAGGCTCATGTAGATTCGACGTGGAACTCTCTCACTTCGCGCGCTATTTGAGACAGTGATAACAGAACAGCCTATGGCACGCACAACATAATCTACCTTAGTCCGCCTACCAGCGATGACTCGCCTCACCCCCTGGAACACAAAAACAAGCTACACACTTTCCACCGCTCCACATCTTAGCTCAATGCTGTTTCCATGTATCACTTTACATCTTCAGAATTCTTCGTTGATTATATTGTTTACAATCATATTATAACATAGTTAAATTTATCTCCTATAAATTTCTCATTAATTCTCTTAAGATTCACAAACAATTTTCAATTAACTTTTGGTTAAATGTACAGTTAGAAGAACCAATTAAAGTATGAATGAATCTATTTTAAGGCATTTAGGAAGAAAATTGTATGTATTATGTGGTCTCAAATGATTTAAATATTTTAAGGCACCCTTCATACGGATATACATGCATATGAATATACAAACACCTTATAATTAGAACATCATTAATTACATTATAATGACGACCGGATTGGATATAAAACTTCATTAAAATTAATATTAACTAATTATAAAATTAATGATAAATTACGTATCACTTTTTTTGATATGATTTATTAATTATTTAGTATCATATTTACGAGTCTAATTCAATATTATGCTCCATTTTTCATATAAACGCACGGCTCGTCACAAATTTTGAAATTTATGGCTTTCATATATTTTTTAATCGAAATTGTTTAAATAATATGATCGAAAGAAAATATATAGCTACAACTATCTAAGAAAAAGCTTTAATGTTGCTTCAAAGTAATTAAGTTTTTTTCTCATGTTTATTCGATTTTACCTATTAGCATTGTTAACTTAAATGTTGTTAAAAACATGTTCAATCTTACGATAGTGCAAGATGTTTTATAAATGTTTGCGTCTTGTGTTGTTTAGATAAAGATGTATATAAAATGTTTCATCTATTTTCACTGTCCCCGAGGTAGAACATGAAATTGGGAAGAGGTAGTCATGTACACTCTTGAGAATTTTTGTATATTCATCATGAAAATATTACACTTTCAGAGAAAGAGTGAACGAGTAGCCATCTGTTTATGAGCGATATTGAACCTGTATAATTAATATCAACTGACGTTCATAAGGCTTTTAAAATTATATTAGCTGTAAAGGTTACATCAATAATGACACTCAACTTTTCCCCTTGGCCTCGCCTGTCACTGATATCAACTAGCTTATTTATAAATTCATTACGATTGCTTCAATTCGTTAGTTCCTCTTTATATTTAATAGCTTTCGAGGTCTCACTGCCTTCATTTAAGACATGTTATGGTATAAGTGATATGACATGCTATTGTTTCTAACAATATATGAAGTTAAACATTATTTAATCACATTTAGCTGCTAGATTTTTAAACTCCACTACTGGAAAGAGACTTGCTTGCTTTATTAATACAAAATTTATTCCGTGGTGTAAATGATCAGAAACTGTTTGTTGTCTCCGAGTTTGAACAGCCCCCTAAGAAACAAAGGTCTAATAAGGACGTACAAAGCGGCACGTACAGAAACATTGTTCAATATCA
This sequence comes from Danaus chrysippus, assembly GCA_916720795.1. Lineage (NCBI taxonomy): Eukaryota > Metazoa > Arthropoda > Insecta > Lepidoptera > Nymphalidae > Danaus > Danaus chrysippus. Next base: position 2,294,617 of record CAKASE010000077.1, on the reverse strand, counting down.
GAACCGTGGTCATTAAATTCAGATTTATACTCGGCCGGGATATCTCTCCCGTGCGACCACGCTAATGACCGGCTAAATTGTGATAATTTCACGCTGAAGTTGGTAATAATGAGCGCGACAGAGTCCGCCGCCGGTTTACTAACTAGTGTTTGTTACATACATAAATATGAATAGAAATTAGGCCCGTCATATTATTTACCGGTTAACTATAATTGCATTAAAACGGGTCATTAAAAATAAGTGATTAGCGGTTTAAACAGTCTAAAAAGTCTAGACTATATTAAATCATACCTGAACTTGTAACTTCCTGGCAAAGCTTAACTGTAAAACTGCTCAGTGGGTTTTAGTTTAATCTGTCGGTCTCGTCTTGCCCCGTTGTCCCGATCCGTCCCATTTCCCGACCCGTCCCGTTTCCGTCCACTCTTATTAGACTATCCCTTTAATAGTTATTAAATTATAGTTGATCCTAAACTCTAAAATTGTAAGCTGGTTTTTGGTTTAAGCATTTTAATCCTTTGAATGGATGTTAATATATGGTGAGTAATTGTACGAACATTTGTTTCCTGTCTTTGTTTTTTCTCAAGAATAAAGGTAGAAAAGTTTTTTAATTACAATTGATTTCATACAATTATCTCTTCGTAGTCAAGTGTTGAAGCTTATGTGAAATATAAAATGACAAGCCCATACAAACTTAGTGAAATGTTCATTTTAACTCTCGTTTAATTAATATTCTAAGAACAATTTAGTATTAGAAGTTTGTTGTTTATTATTTACGATAATAATGGAATGTTGTTATTGACTGCAATTAATATTATTACGTATACTTTAAAATATTTTACCATTGCACGTTAAACTGCTCTTTTATTACAAAAAAAATCATCAATATTTCGTCGTTTCACAATATTTCAATAAAAACAAAAACAGTAGAAATAAAATTTAAGTCAATATCATCTGCAAGTGGAAAAATCCACATAAACAACTAACTGGATCGCATCAATCACTGACTTTTTGCAAATGGATTTTCAACGCACCTGACTGTACCTACGATCAATCAAAACATTGTTTGTGATATTATCAGGTAACGATTTATGAGGGTATTATTGAAATTATTAGAATTTGTTCTGGAAAATGAGTGTAGGATCAAAGGGATGAAAGAAAAAATCTGTTTCTATATAATATATTATATCAATCCAATACAAATATGTTAATTCTGATGTGTTACTTAATAGCCGATTAGTTTTAAACAATTTCTTGTTCTAGTTTTTTTGACTAACCTTGTTAATGAAAGAATGTTTATCAAAACAAAACATCGTTGTAATTCAACTTAAATAATTTAGATGAATTCTTGCAATTTACTCGAGCCATTCGGAGCATTCCACACAAATTCACTCGAAATTGCTTCCATGTAGCTTTAGACTGGTGAAGCGAAAATTTCAATGTTCACTTGATTCTATTAATTAACGATGCCGTGCTCGCCCCATCGCGCTAACTTTGAATAGCCAATTACATTGATAATTGTAGGTCGCGCAGGTGTCTCGGGGACAAAGACGAATGGGGGCGTGCTCCAAGACATTACATTCTAGATGTTTTATTTTTAACGATTCTGAGTCTTTCTGAATTAAATAAAACTAATTAGTCTATAGCAATTATTCGTTTATGTTTCGTCTTAAATTGTTAATACATTTTCATTTAAAAACAAGTCAAATTTTGAAATGTCAGACTGTACATTCTCTTTATAATATCATATTAAATTTACTTGATGTCTTCGTAACAGCAAACAGAGTTCGTGTGTGAGTGTAAAACGCCGTCACCTATGAATTGAGCCGTGACTGTTTAGTTATGTTTCGTCCGTTGTATACAGTATGTAATGTTTACTAGCGTCAACGTACAATGAAGTTATTACTGCCGACGTAACAAGGGTAGCAAAATTGTTTGCCGAGATATCTGTATTAGTCAGAAAGGATAGGTTGATTACGTGAGGCTAAAATTCAAAGCACTTACAAGGGAACTCAAAATTTATGAACATGATTATGGTTATTAGGACCGTCTAGATTTATTAAACTAATATCATCTTTAGTAGCTACATTAATGTTCCGAAGGAATTTAATATACTAGCAATCGAGATTATAAGGGTCATTTTTCTCTGTTCAAAGCATTTTCAATTATAATAATAATCTTTACTTATCATTATTAGGTTTCAGATACTTTAAGTTCCATAAAATTTGTTTTAATTACAATTTGTTATCGGTTTTCGTTACAAGACCTATGTTGCAGGAACAGTTTGTACATTCGGTCTTTAAATTATCTTATACTTCATCGATGCATGTAATAAATATGTTCAAGTATATAATATAATATCTTCATTACGTACGTACCATATCAATTTACATCAAAAAATCAAAATTTAATTAAAATTTCATCATACTGGGAAACCGGACGGCAGTTTAAATTGCATTTGTGCACGGCTTCGATATACAGCGTTTAATTAATGCCTGTGAATTAATCCGGTCTGTGGAGGTGCGTTTTCAGGGGTTGTCATTGTCAGTGTTCGTTAGACGTGGCCTGTCGGTTGCACCAGCGGCCTCGGCAATCCTACCACATAAAGCCTCTATATACACCATTCAATGACTTGTCCAACTCCTTATGATGATTCAAGCGTTTCTTGGATATTTTTCTACGCCTAAGTGTACGATTTGTTAATTGATTTAGAAATTGTCTTACAATTCATAACATATTAATTACTACCGTAACATTTAAGTCGAAATATTAACTTTTTAAACGTGTATTTTACTTCTTTATTTCGATGTTAATAACGAAAAATACATATAAAAAAACAAAGAAAAATGTTTTCGATATAAAAGAGTGATGTTGTCAGGAATTATTAATAGACGTTTAGCGTTGCCGGAGTTACTGTCGACAGAAGTATTCCCTCGTCGTTACCTGTACTGCCTTTGATAGGTAACGTGTACGATATATTTTAGCGACTCAAAATATAAATTACGCACCAGAACGAATATATACTAAATTCAAAAGTCAATAAACAATAAAGTGAGACCACGTAGTCCATAAAACTGAATGTATTGTAATGAAGAGTGACTTAATTCATTTTTCATTATGGCCATTCGCAGGTTGTAACTAGATTGAGCTCTCACGTTAATAAAAATGTGTAAATTGAGTCCAAGGTTCCGAACTCATTTTCTGAGTAATTTTACAGTCACCCACATAAAAGTGCTGACGCTTCCGTTAATACGATTTCCATCATTAGGCGGTTATCTCATTTTACCCAAATTTGTGGTCAGGAAGGTACTGGGAGGTGGGAGGGAGGAGCATTAAAACGGTGTTATCCAAGTCGTTAGGCCTAATAAATGTACTAGAAGATTAGGAACAATATGTTTAAGATATACACCGTTACGGTACATAATAATGATACGATGTATTGTTAAAATATCATAAAATATATTAGATACTGTAACACAAGCATATAGTAGAAATGAATCAATGTTAGCGAGGCTTGTACGAGTATGTGAATATAATGATGTATGAAGATCCCTCGGTGACAATCAATCCACAGGCAAATTCGCGTTCTGTTGTACAACGACTAAGTACGTGTGGGTCGAAAATACAAGTGGAAACTGCGGCTCGGTGTAATAGTCATAATTGGTGGTTTGATCTCGTAAAGCACGGATACATTTAATTCATTTGAATTATTGATTAAGCTTTGTGATATTTGGGGTTGAATTGCTATCCCATAATAGAGACCTCGTGATTAAATCTATCCCGGCCTCTATTTAATTGCTTTTGATTAAAAATTTGTTCGGAACTATGTCTATTGCGTATATTGGTTTGAGAGGATATATTGTATCGTTCAGTGTATTGCTGTGGCTGGATAAATTAACACAACTTGTTATATAATATCGTAATATTGAAGTCTATTTCAACTTTTATATGTTGAACTATCAATTAAAAGTTATAACTAGAAGTGACTAAAAGAATTAGAGCGGAATGAACATTTTAAATCCCAAAGATATCGGATAGATAAGGTTTGAATGTCACCGATGGTATAAAGATAAGACTACAGTCAGATCAGCATTTTAGGCCAGATAACGTAATAATGCAAAAAACAAACTAGAGCACCCAAAAAGTAAATTACTGCGCTTTGTCTCCAACAAGCCTCAAACTTTTAATTGTTTACAATAAAAACTTTTGTTATCACACACGATGTTTTCCTGTTATGTTAAACAATGTAAATAAAAACGGTTTTAATGTGTGCCAGAACAATGGCTTTTTAAATGCGAGATTTATGTGGATTTGTCGTCTACTCTTCGGACACATTGTTTTTAATAATCACAGCAGTACAAGTACATACGTATACATATTAATCATCTTATGTTTCTATTAAAATGTTATCTTTTTATATTCTTCTTGTATATTTTAATAGCTCCTGTAATTCCGTCTCCACTCATCTGACGCTATAATTAACCGTCATCCTAAACTATTTTCATTAAAGCGACATAACAGAAAGTTTGTACCACTTATGCGGCGGTCTTCTGTGTCTTTGTTGATAAATTCACACGGATACATGTCAAATATTATGCATTAGTTGATGATATAAAAATATTATTAAAAATACCAGTCTTCATATTAAATATAAAATATTAAGTGCTTTGAGTATTTGGAATACAGGCAAGAAAATTTAGGTACCTACTCATAATAGAACTAACTTTCTGACTTTTTTATATTTATCCCTTCAGTCAACACGATACAATAATTTTCTTCAAGATTACGGAAATTTTAAATAAAAAAAAATTGTAACATAAGAAGAAAAGTTTAAGTCTCTCAAATATAGTGATAGGTTTAAAATGTACAATAACTATTTAATCAAGTTCTGAAATGCTCTTTCCCATCAACTATTTCACGAGTTAAAACTATTTATGTTATAGTTATACAATTATTGAAAATACCTTATACAATAATAGTTACAAAATCTCACAATAGTCTTGATTTTCCTACAAAATTTCACGTTAAAGTAAAAAGTAATTAGTTTTAGAAAGATTTAAATTAAAACGATGAGGCACTTCTACGTCGGAGTAATTAGAATCGTTATCTCACTATTCAAATTACTTTAACTATTCAAGTTAAAAGTCTTGTGTCCGTTACAGATTTGAGTATCGCGTGACAGAGTCAGTTAATGGAACGAATTACTGTCCGGATGACTAAAAACATCACAGAATGTAGTACAGTCAAAATCTCGATATAGATCTACCGTAACAAAAAAGAGTGAGACATTAAAATAATTCATTTTGTTCAACTATTATATCAAATGAAACAATCTTGCGAATAAAGTGATTAAGCTAAGAACAGTACAATAGTGGTCGGCTGCGTCGATATCATTAAACAATCAATGAGGCGATCAAAACGGTCCGGGTTCGATCCCGGTCATAATGGTCGAGCCACACTCGGGTTAACTTTGTACAGGGAAACTCATTATTAATTTAATGACAGATAACGACCGTGTTATTTTGAAATATAATACAAGGACTATCAAGTTTATTATTACACGAACTTTTCATCGATTCGTTAAGTTACATTTGATTGTTGAATCGCATCCCTAATGATAGAAACGCTTTACTGTATGAGTACAAAGATAATGTAACTATATATTTCAATATTAATTCACTTTTAACTTTAAAATTAAGACGACCTATAGTAAATTATCCTTTGTAAGCTTATGATTTAACAATATTAATACGATGTTATAAAAATTTATTTTAAAATTCCCAATTGAAAATACTTTGGAATTCTGTTAGCCGTATAAAAGGTTAGTAGAAGAGCGCCGATGAAAATGTCGAATATTTTGACAAAGGTCACCAGGTTTCATTTATTATTTGTGGAGTTGTGACGTGCCACTAAAATAGATTCAATGGATAAGTACGAGTAATTTAAGAATATTATATGTTAGAATATTAAAAGTAAATTGAACATATGTTTTGAAACAAACTGTTTATTACTTGGAACTCGTATTATTTCGAGATCATTTACTGCTTCCAGTGATAAATAAACATGGTTATATGACACATACGATTATGGATTTTCTCATGAACTCTTAAAAACTTATTATATGCGACTTGACCATGCTACTCTTTAGTATGGCATGACGTCACTCGTTATAACACCAAGGATTTATGGATGCCATTAACATGGAAATAATAATTTTATCGTCTATAAAACAGTTTTGATGTGTGTCAGTTTGATAAATAATTCAATTTTGACCGATATTCGCATCGGCATTATTGCTTTGGGGACATCAAGCGAAGATTGGAATGGCTTACAAAAATATGGATAATATAATAAAAATGGTACATATCCTTTGTATAATTTATATTATAATATAAGCTAATATTTAATTAGTATTTATTATGTCAACGACGTATTTATTAAATGTGTAAGAATATCGAGAACGCGTTATTATTATATGAAGAAATTCTCATAAAGTTTTAGTGTCATATGAGAAAATACGATCACAATACCGCGTGCTCCACAAACATAGCAATAACTTCCCAATAAACACTTGAGGTAGATAAATGAGCCGTTTTCCTAAATGACGTTGCACCCTGGAGCACAAAAAATGTTTTCCCACAAAACCGGCGACGGAACAATTCGTGATAACGGCGAACATCTTCGTGAGTCGCACAAATTTATCAGATATAAGTAAGACGTGGCTCTCCGTGAGCCGTGAGACCACACCATCAGGCAGCGGCTGCCATAATTTATTAACACCTCATAAGTGCAAAAGTGTGTACATTCATAAGTCCAGCGGAACGTATGTTGGCTCGACGTATAAATAATTCAGTGTATCAGGACGGCGGGAACGCTCCCTCCCGAGGATTCGATTGTACGTCTTTTACTTGCGCGGGAAATAAAGTTAATAATAATGGCGGACGGGGAATTGCTGAGTATCATTTCGACTGTCTATTCGGTTGTAACATAAAATAACATACACTTTGCTCCGACCGTAAAGTTGAATATAATTTAGTGTCGTGGGAATCGATGGGAACAATCTTTTACAAGAAATATGTAGAGCTAAAATATCTTGTTCTTGCATACGGATTAATGTATTTGATAACGTGAATGTTTCCATGATATTAAATAAAATTTACGAACAAAGGACAAAGTGAAAGATTTATTGATTTTTTGATACCTAAAAGGTTTTAGTGAAAGATGATAAAATGTCGCTTCGACCCTTTTAATGCGGCTCTAATAAAACTTTGAAGCGTATGCCAAAAACCCATAAAATGGTCTCAACTAAAAAGCATTAAGAACCCAACAAAATTGAATTACAAACCTTCCCTTACTAAGCTATTTACGGGTGGATAACAAGCGTCCCAGTTGGCCCTGGCAAATAAAATTATAATTGGGACATAATATGTGGAACACGGGATTAGAGAGTTGCTGATGCCTTGCATTGCTTTTTCATGGACCCTCTTCACGTGACACAAAAATATGAAGTTGTTAACGAGGGCAGTAATCCCTTAATAAATTAGTTTACATGCAGCCAAGAAAATGTAGCTGTTAATTTATATTCCTAAAATTAAGTGAACAATAGGTAACAAACAAAAGTTGAGGTGTGTGTGTGGAAGCTAACTTTCCTGAATCGGGGGCTGTAACAAAGACTGCCATCCCCTGGGAATACTAAGAAATGCATTGTATGAAAACAAACGAGTCTCTGGTAGTGTCCCATTCTAAACTTTTATATTTGAAGTTCGGACTCAGTTTCGACAGGGTTATTTTGTCGCGCTGGCCACCTCCAAGTTTTCCGCAGAGCGTCAACACTCGGTGTCACTTTTCCTTTGAAAGTTACTTTAAAATATTTACGACTGAAACTTTTCCAGTATAAGAAAATTTCGACGAGTGGAGTCCGAAAGCAAATTTATAGTTTTCTGATAGAGAGTACAAGAAAGTTTCGTATAAAGATACCTTATCTTTCTCCTTTGTCATTTTGTGATCTATTTGTTTTGAAATGGTTTTGGGTTGTTGAGAAATTGTTTTGTTTTTATGTTGCCTGTGTTGCCTTATTAACGTTCACATATATACGAATATATATTTCAAAAACTTGTTAAAACAGTAATCTAATATAAAATGTTGAAAGACTTTAAACTTTAATAGAAATTAACTTCAAATTAATCACAATAGGCTTTATAAATTTGTAATAATATTCAATTTTGTAAAAGCTCTGCATATTTTAAATAATAAACTTGAAAGACTTTGATAGAGTTTGTTTTGTTAATAGGCAATTTATTACTTTTTAATACATAAAAGTAATTTAATTGTTTTCTTATTTACCGGAATTCTTGTATCTCATGTGATATAGTTAGTACACATGTGAACCTATTTATAGATCATAATAAAACATCTTAGTCACAATAATACACTAATTTTATTTATATTTTACCAATTATTTCAACAACAGGCATAACAGAATCTAATTTATTGTTATTAATGTTGTTCAAACTTTATTTGATTGGGGAAATACTCGGAATTGAGAGGCCGAAACTTTCAGCTTTGAATTTTAGTAAATATTTACAAAATAAATACATTGCTTTGGATAACAATTTCAATAAGCTTCCATCGTAGATGATATTTAAACATAAGTTATTATTGATTTATTGTATACTAGGAATTCATTTTAGTTAAATGGTGTATCATGATAAAATCTCACTGTATATAAGTAATGATTGAAGTTTACGTCGGTACTAACTGTCAATATGGTCTGTGTGAACCGAAGCGTCACAGTAAAAAATGGTTTTGTAATGATGAATATTTATCGCTCGCGTGCTTCAGACCATTAGTGGACTTGTATAGACTCGATTACTGCGAGGATAAGAATATTCTTTTGATAACATAACATTTGCTTTTCGTGTCTCTAAAACAAATTGAATTCACCTAAAACGACATTTATGTTGCATTACAGAAAATTTTATTAAAGAAGATCCAAAGACGTTCTGCAATATACGACCTAATGAACTTTGAAAAAAGTGAGCTCGCGTAAATAGTTCATTGTTTTCAATAATACGAACTGTCGCTGATAAGGCATTTGATTAATTAAACTATATATGATTATTATATATAATATTGTGAACGCGGAAATAGTAAAAGGAAAATGTTATACAAAATGTTCGATGTATTTATCCGAATGTAAAATATATTTACACATTTTGATATAAAAAGAACATTGTGATATGGATGAGCAGGTATCATCTGCTATCAAAGCAAATAATTCCAGTAAATGATTGATCAACCAAATTCGTTGTTTGTACGCTTCACTAATTAGCTTGAAAGTGAAATACGATTGATTAACCGATTCGCCATACTTCAAAGAAACCTTTTTATATAAGGTCTGGATAGAAAATTAAAACGGGAGCGACTTGTTTAATCAGTTTTGAAATTTTTTCCGTTTTTACATATGTATATATTAATATATCTTTGTTATTTGAAAGTGCCATCCAATTATAGAAGCGATGAAAGGCAAATTTAAATTATCTTACTATGATCCTAAAGGTTTGTTATAATAACAAATCCATTAATCACAAATATTCATTAAGACCAAGTGTTGAATTTAAATAACTATTTAGCAAGGCAATAATGGCTCCACGCCCTCGAATCCGTTACAATATGTAAAACATACCACGCCAAAACCATACCTATTCCGAAGTCGGAGACGCCAATATTGTGTCCTCAATTTTAAGTGCTGGTTCCGCTATCTTAGTTGTACGTGCAGATGGTGATAGCTTGCACCAATTTAATAACCATGCCTAGTTGAATACGGAGCTGGCAGCCAGCGATTAGGTCACGATCACATTGACGTAATGTTAGTGAGATTCTTTTATTCAATTCTCGTTCTTTTTGAACGCTGAATATCTCCGAACACGCCGTCTACTTCTAGTATTTTAATGACGTTCGCTACGTTCTGTGAATTGCAATTTATATTCCAATGTGTTTGTTGGAGACGAACAATTTTACATTGGAATATGCTTTTTTTCTATTCTATAATATTATTGTAACAAGATAATAATAAAAGCTGATCGGAATGTTTATTTTAATTAGTTATTGTTTATTACTGCTGTAGATTAATATTATTGAATGTATATGACACTGGTATAATCAAAAGTCATTCATAAAGTCCCGAGCCCCAGTAGGGACAAGGTTTTACCAACCGAGCAACTTCCGAGTGGCAACCGCAGTAATTCCCTTCCGATCGGGTTTCAATACATTTACACTCAGTATTAGCGATATGAATTTTGTAATATAAATGCCGATAACTTCAGAGACCTCGCCAAAGAATTTGTAATATTCTATAGCGTTTACGTAAAAAAATATATATATATATGTTCAGGGCTACGGTACATATTGATGTAATAAAGTTACAAAGCCAATTGGAATTCTTATTTAAATATCCTAGGCCTGTGTTCAATCCGGAATATTTAATAAATTTCGAGTTATAAAGAAACATATTGAAGGTTATTTTTAACTTTTATTGAATCTATTGTAAGACTTTATTGCCTTATAACAAATATATATTACTTCTTATAAACAATTGTATGGTCCAAGTAGACAAAACTGTATAATCGTGTGTATCCGAGCGCGTTTTTCATCTAACTTGTGTGCAACCAGCCAAAGCCGGAACACTGCAATATTATTGTAAATTCTCGCACCGCTAAACGGTGCACACATTGTTGTGTGAAGATATTGTGTCCAAATTAATGTTTTGCGGTTTGCAGCAATGGGAAATCTGCGTTCGAAACGAGTCTTGAATGCATTTTGTGCATCTCTCTCGCTTTATATATTAACACATTCCCAATAAAACATGTCATTAATTAAATGTTTATTTTGTAATCTCATTTAATTAAATTTCCTAAGGTTAGCAGCAAATACAGCTGATTGATGTTAGAGCTCATTACAAACAGTATGTAAACAACAGCACGCACGCAACCTTAAATTCCTTCTCAATTAGTTATAAACGGTGTGTGAAGTTTTTGCTTTCACATTGTTTTATAAAAACATAATATTTTTAAAAGTCACGAGAGCTTTTCATAAAAGATAAAAAAAAAATGCTTTTAACATCTCGATTTTATCAAAAAATATTTGAATATAAAGGAATATAAAAGGTGAAATACCGATGTCAAAATGTATAAACCGCGTACTATTTTTGTCATAAAATGAAGCTGTATAACATTTTTAGGCAAAGCTCCCTATCACCGAGGCCACGGAAGGACCATCGATAATTAAATTCGATTCATCAAAAGCTTTTAGTGATGTGCACCTATCGTTGTACATATATCGATATCAATGACGTCCGACTGACACTAGACGATGATTCGATCGGTTGAAGTTTGACAACGATCTCATATCCATCTCATTCGTCCGTATACGATGTGAAAATGATTACAACACTAGCTCTCCGTTCCACGAGTTCTTTAACAAAAAGATATTAAGCTGAACTTAATAGGTATTTTATTATCAAATAAAAACATATAAGAGGTATCTCGTGAGCGTTATAACGCTAACAACTAAATGTTCTAATAATTTTACATGATGAGGTGTCGGAATAACGGATACGGTCACGCGATTACATGAAACTCGAGTTTTATGAATCAGAGAACTTCGTACGAAAGAAACCTGTTGCTTAATAAAGCACTAAGAATGATTGATGAATTGTCGACGACTTATTGATATCGGGATTTCGTTCTTTATATGGTTCGCGTTAGAACTTATTTTCCTTTATGATACAAATGCCTTTTTACAAATCAATTTGCCTCTTATATTATGTATAAAAAAACGACACCGCCTAAGTGTACGATTGAAATTAACTTTCAAGTATCGTTGTTGAATTCGTATTTTAGGTTAAGGGTGTACATTTAATGTATTAATATCGTACAATACAAATAATCAATGTCCCATCACTATTACCATGTTTAAGTTTCTATGATTTCCTCGGGGGTTCAGTCGGGTTTGTCCGATGACGTTTTATTAACCTATCTTGATACGAGGGTCAAGCTAAATAGAAATTATTCTTGATAGCAAATAACACTGTCCCCGGGCCTCGTCTTGTCCCGGAATATAGCTGGAGATATGAAATACTGTTTTAATTGAATAACCTTATACTAGTAAATATATATCAGTACAAAAGGTATGTGATAATTTACGAGATATAAGACTTGCGGGAGTTTTCATTTAATTAGATCTAAGATTTTCGTGAGTATTCATTTAAATGGAACTAATATTTTTCGGATGTACTACGCGAATTTTAATTTTGATAAAAAACTACAAACTCCCGACGTTTAGGCTACTTTACAGCCGTGATCACGGCCAGACGAGATGTGAATAAAAGTATAAAATAACCCATAGTACCTAATAAGAAAATATTAGTTTTATTTGTGAGATAATTTGTTGACTAAACTTTATTTATTTTGAATACAAATGATTCTTGTTGTGTAAAATAATAATTGAATCCAACGGGTGTTGCAACTGTAAATAATTTATGCGTCCAAATCAATTCAAAAAACGATTTTAGGATACCAAGCCATGTTGTAAGGATTACTTTGATTTGATGAGACGTAAAAATCTTTACAATAATTAACATTCCAGTGCGGAAATATTAGACTGGAGATAAAATATTCAACAACAAATCTCTCGTCATGGTGACGTTTTCAAAACTAAATATTTATATCTGCGATGGTGAATCAAATATCATGGTATTAATGGACTATCACCGTTAGTATGGGATGTAACTTGTATGGGACAAATTGTATTAAAATTTTCTATCCCTACTATTATTATAAATGCGAAAGTAACTCTGTCTGTCTGTGTGTCTGTTACGCTTTTATGCCTTAACCACTGAACTGATGTTAATGAAATTTGGTATAGGGATAGAGTTGACCTTGAGAAAGAACATAGGATAGTTTTTATCCCAGACTTTTGAAAGGTTCTCTTGGAAACGCGATATAACCGAACTCCATGCGGACGAAGCTGCGGACGGAAAGCTAGTTATATATATTTATATGTTAGAATTGTTTACTATATGTCGTAATGAATTGAAGGTTATATTAAGGCAGTGGTCACGTAGCTCCAATAAATGGCAAAAAACGTACTTAAAGACTACCCAGGTCGAGTGGATTTGGTCCCTTTAAATCAAGAGGGTAGACGCGTTTTTGTGGAAAAAAATATATAAAGGAAAATATAATTTGAAAGATATTTTTTTTCCTAACAATCTCTAATTAAGTTTGTTTATTCATTATATTTGAAGTGGTGTTTGCTGTTTATCTTTTATGGATATTTTGGATTTTACTTAATATATTTTATTTAATGACCGCTGCTATTATTATTTTTAATCTGTGACATGTTATTTTATTACACAGATTATAAATTATAGTTGACTAACCTCCTCTATTCTCGCTGTCCGCAGGTTTCACCTGTATCGCTCGGTTCATCTGAAAAGATAATAACATATTATATTAATTATTAATAAAATAAATTAACGTAACTTACATACTCTAGTCAATAAACAAGAATCTGTAGTTCATATTGTTATATTAAGAACGCTAAATATGATATCTATGAGACGAAATATGTTTTGTAACAGATACGAGTAGTTCAGGAATTATTAAGAAAAACAGATAATAATTTCCAATATTTTAAATATATTTCAATATATCTTCGCTTCTCAACCCGGTATTATTTTATGAAACTCGTAAGACGCTCTAAGATTATTAGATTCCTTATAAATAAGTTATTGCTGGGAAGCAATTACCCAGTTTTTCAAGGAATTCTGAATGTAAGGAATAAAATCAGCTAAATTACCTGTTTCAGTTATTTCTACGTTGAAGAAAAGGGATGGCCTATATGCAACGTGGGCGTGGTTTAGCGACCTTTCACATAAATATTTAACGATATATATAACATGGAGTGCTTATGTACTGAGGAACAAATAACAACTGACTATAACACCTTCATATGTAGAGGAAAGACCCTTTTAATTATCGACAATCCCTAAAAACAAATAATATATTATTTCTACTTATAATTCTGTTATTTATTAGCCAAAATTCCATGTAGGTACTACGTAAACAAACCAAACGTCGACGGAAAGCCATATCAGTAATACCTTCTAATTCGTCAACTAATGTATTTTGTCAATAAAGATGTTATCCATACTTTTATACAGCTCTATCAGCATGCCACTACAGGTAAGCAAGAAATGACATCAAGCTAATTTGATTGTTCGCTGGATTGATATAAGGGCGACAATCATATACTTAATTCCTTTCATTAATGTAGAAGCTTAGTGGTTGTTTGTATAACGGTCATAAAAGTCATAAAGGTAAATTAGTAGACACATTTTATTACATGTAGCGTGCATAAGTTTCCATATAAATCAACAGTACGATATATCTTTATTTCTACAATAATTACTATAATTCTGTTTCCGATAACAATCCATTTTTATTATTTGTTTTAAGATTATTATAAGAACCTTTTAGTGTATATAATATATTATGTCGTGTCGTGCTCGTGATGTAGTCGTGAGGTATAAAGGACTGGTAACCCAAATTGTATTGTCACCGACTATACTAATATATTGAAGTTTGCAATTAGCGAAGTAGATTTTTTTCTGATGACCATTAAATGTAACGTTATATGGATATGTATATATTTTTTCGTTTATTTGTAATTTCATAAAACTTGTACCAATTAAAATTGAACTGTAACATAACTGAATGTTTCAGTACCATTTTGGAATCATTATCTATATCAAGAAAATAAAAATAACATATTAATTGTGGTTGATGGTTTTGTAAAATATATATAAGTGGTTTGAAATGTGCCAATGAAGAATGAATATTTCATTTAAATTAACAAAATGTTTATACGAGCTCTTTCTTAAGGATACCATATAAAAGGAATTCATAAAGTTTAATTATAATTTTTAAATTAATATGTTTTTTTAATAACTCTTTTAATAATTTAGTTCTGATTTTCATATTTTAAATTGGTTGTTACCAAGTAAACGCTCTATTAATCGGTTGATTGAGTCAAGTTTTAATCTCAGTTTAGAATAACGTATCTCAAGTGTTACGTTTCATCAATTCACCGGTGTCTTGGAAGGGCCTCCAAGAAATACCGGATCTGTGGAATGTAAGCAATCAATAGAGATCAAAAGATCTAGTGGTTCTCAATAGTATAAGTAAAAAAACTTCGACTAGGTGAAATTGCTTTCTACAAATTACTATCTGATACAATAAGCCTTAGGCTCACCGTTCGTAACAGAGGGATAATAATAATATTTATTTGGTACCAAATACTTTAAGTGTTTTCTACTGTTTTATTTATAAAAATAAAAATTTTAAAATGAAAAACTTGAAAATCTTGAAGGTTAGAAACATAGTTTTTTTTATATAATGTATTTATTTTCTTTGTAACAATTAATTCTCAACTTATCATTCAATTCAACAAGCTATTCATCGAATAAGAAGGAGCAACATTGAGTTGCTTTAAATGAATACCACTCGACAAACAAAGACCCTTGAAACAATAATGTAATTAAAGTCCAATAATTATAATAAAACATAACAGCCATAACCATTAAGTTACTATTAAAAACATATTTATCAATGCTTCATGTCAACCGACAGTTATCTGAAAATATTATCGCTCGGAATAAAATAGCGTAAAACAACATGTCCGCTCGTGGGTATATACCCACCGAGCTGTCAAACTGAATAAGCTGTCCCAGTATTGTAAGTAATGACATTGACAGTTGTCACTGTCACCGTTGCTAGGTAACGAGGCCGCCAACAAGCAAATGACTGATGATATTATTCTTCTATTAACCGTAAAGTTTAACTAAAAAGTATGCATATATTACATTCATTGGGTACATAAAAAAATAACATCGAGTAATTTATACGGAACAGTGAATGTTTTTATAAAATATATTATTATGAAAACGAATTTCCTGTGTATTTTAAGGTTCGTGTTGACCTAAAAACTTTTGTTAACTTTGCCTTTAGGGAATTAGAGGGTCATGACGCTCCAAGATTTTTTACTGAATAAGAAAATCATTTGTTAAACACACTTAGAAGATTTAAAGAAAACAATATTTAAAGTACAACGCTGTGTAACCTTTTTGTGAATAATTGGTTATGACTATGCATAATATATTAAAAAAATAACTTTACCACATTATATTTGAATATCTAATATTAAAGGGCTCTTGATGTAAAGCCAGTGGTTATCATTAACTGTACTAAGTAGGCAATAACGTGATACCTGGAACTTTGTCATCTTGGAGTGAAACATACAAAATTAGAGCATAATATTAAATTAATAAAGTTCAAAAGCCGTTGCGGTTCCATGCGAGAAAATTCAAAAACAATTTATTAGCTTTTGTTTGGAAGTAAAACCGATCATAAATTACGAATACGCGGCCAATCCAGATCCTAAATAGAATTTGTTAAGTAATTTGATAAAATAATCGTGTACCGGCCAGAGGCGGAAGTGCAAAAACGTTCAGGAATTTGTCCAAGCAATTTCAAACTGTCGTAAATTACACGGAAAGAATTCGTGAGCATGTTAAGTACGGTTCATAAATTAATTAAGGTTATTACATTGTTGTTTATTACAATTTAAAGGGTATTAAATTATTTTCAAAGTTTACATCCGTGTCACCGGCCGCGGAAGGGTTAAAGGTATTCATTAAAGTTATTTTTCATTAAATATGTGACAAGTTTTATATGAGGGTTTCCGTAAAGGTAGTTAGAATAGATCACTGGTTGAATCGCTGAAGCGGAGCTGTGAGCTGGTGTCTCTAACAGGGTGACACTAACCCAAAAACTTATAAAAAATGAAGTTTCCCTAACTCTTAGAACTAATGGGGCGTGGAAGGGACATTCTTTCGGAACTTTGCCCCGTCCTGGTTAGGGCATGATAAAAGTTTTTATGTAGTGCTTAAGACTGACCCAACAGTTTAGAAATCCATAACACATTATGATATCGTATACTGCCTGTTCAGAAACGTTGGATCCTTGGCTGTATGTTTATATCTTGTTTTATATTCGCTGTTACAGAGATGGGTATACCTATTTTTTTATTAAATAATCTTACAAAATATAAAAATATTTAAATCCTGTTCGTTATTGATAACATTATAATGGAAATAATCCATATATTATGTTGAAATAAAGTTTTTTGTTTAAATAACTTTCAAATAAATGAATGAAAAAAGTTATGATTATTTCATAGTTTTAAGCCATTGTAATATTAAATAATTATTTTTTTATTATTTAAATACAAATAAATTATTAAAAATTTCAGGTAAATTAATATTACATTATGTTTTAAAACTTGAAGAATCTTAAAAATGTATATCACTAAATTTAATAAATAACACAGTATTAAACGTTTAAAAAAAATTTAAAACAAAATTTTAAAATGAATATTAAAATAAAAATACAATTTAAAATCCATAAACAATTTTATTTTTAATAAAATAATATAATGTGTTTAATGAAAAATTTATTACTGTTATCACAAAAATCAAAGATGACTTGGAAAATGTTTTATAAAAAATAACAGAGAAATCAAAAGTCTATATTTTATTATAAACAACTTTTTTAACTAACAAATTTTGAAATATATTTTTTAAATTTCTTTTTTCACGGGAATTAACAATCAAAGTTGCTGGATTTTCTGAAAATAAAAAAAAGATAAACAAAATAAAAAAATTATAATAAATAAAATAAAAAATAAGAAACAAAAAAAAAAGTTTTTAGGAAATTAAAATATTAAAATAAATTTTACTTACAATAATCGGCGGCGGGTATTCAACTTTCGCCGAACGCAAAATATCTACGAGATGAACCATATGGACAGATGAATAAGTCCCAATTTAAAAGCAAACCGTCTATGCCGTGATCGTAAACGTACGTTCGTCGGTGAGCGTGGCGTGAGTAACGTATACACGTGCTACCCGCTCGGCGTTCAGACGTTGACTGAGAAGCCAGCGAGCAAACGCACGCGGGAGAGGGTACACGCACTCACGCAGACGACACAGCCAATGGCGTGCGTGAGTCGCGCGCACCCCCGCACTTCAGCACAGGCCCCGCGCGCTCCGGCACCTCACAATCGATGCCCTATATTGCATTAATTATTTAGGAAACACGCAATGAGATAACACGAGGTGGCAGATAACGGATCTGTGGATTTTAAATAAATCATCTTGTCTTAGTTTTTTTTTTAGTTCGCCAGCGACGACCCTCTGTAACGCATTACGGCGTCACCGACGCTAGCGTTGTGATTGTTTCTTTTTTGTAGATTGTAATGTAAACATGTTTTTGTTAACGCTTTGTAAATAACACGATAGTGTTGACACGTGGCGGGGCTTTACGTATATTTATCTTTATAAATAACCTTGGCTTTTATATATTTAGAAACAAATCATCCGATAAAGGATCTCTGGCTATTAATAAAATTAAATTCTGAGCTGGTTGAAAAATAGATTTAATATCTGTATATAGCTCGAGCATGATTGTGAGTTATTAAAAATGTTTAATGCTTGACACCTTTTACCTTGTACTCGTTTAGCAATAATTTAATTTTTATTTTAAAAAGAAATATTAACATAAAAATATTATTTCAAGTACATTGATAAAAATGTTAGTAAAATACATTAATATAATATATATAGGATATATGTCTGTTTATGAACATTTCTAATTATTCTTCTGTGTAATGTCTTACAATCAAGATGCAGTACAGCCGTCACCTGGTGCGGACGTGTTAGCGTGAGCTGAATACCGGTCAGGATGTGACTTGTGGACACCAATTATACAGATACAGGGTGCTCCCTTTGTTATTAATAATATGATATCTAACTTGCGTCGCTGGCTGTGAACTGAAGCATCCTGTATAATTTAAATGAATTTGTTCCATATGATTGGGTTGAGTCGTTCAATGGAATCTTGTTTGTTATTATTTGTGAATTTCCATACCTACGTTTAATTTGAAGCCTTGAAGATTTTCATGTTAAAAATGGATGGATTTTAGAATGAATTTGAGAATAAAAATATGTTTTCACTTATTTTATACGTTTTAATTCAATATCTTTATCAGAAATTTTTGTGAGAAAACTATTCATGGGATCAATTGAGTTTTTCTTGAGTGTATTTCGTTTGTATTCTAAAGTTTATAAAATTCGTGACGTCTTTAAAGTCAACATGTGTCAATGCTCGAGACAAACATTTGATTCCGATTTGAACTTGATAACTCTTTACTCAAATATTATATATTGAGACTTTATGTTTATTTGCAATGCTCTCTAAGATGTTCGTTAAAATATGAACATTGTGTAGAGGTTCTTTATTGTATTTTTTAAGGTACAATGATTTTTTTGAATTCCTGATATTTATGGACATTTCAGAATATTTATTTCTATTTTATATATTCTTATAATATTATAAAATAAAATATAAAGTTCTTGGTAGCTAAAACTTTAATACATAATATTTTTTTATCAATCATAAGTTGACAGTTTTTGTTCAATCCCAGTAGAACTTTTATATTTTTATATAGATTTATTTTTATATTGAATTTTAAAACCATATTTAAAATACCAAAAACAGATACGACCTTTATAAAAAAAATCACTCATTTTATACATATAGAAAATATATAATTTTTCAATAACTATGTGTAAATTTATAAAATTTTATTTTGACTACTAAAACTTTAATGTAACGAGAATGATTCTTACCCAGCGTCAACTTGTGCCAAGGTTGTTATGCAACTATTCGGAACCGAACTAATGAACCATTAAAATGCTGATGAAGTTCATTTGATTTCCAATTTGAATTATATTATGTAATCTCAGTATTAACAGAAGATTATTTTGTAAATATACCAAAACAATAAATTTAAACAGCGTGTCACTATAAACGTGGTTTAAAAAACATATCAGTGAGAACAGTTTCAAACAAAAGAATAAAGTTAGCAATCTTCTAATTTAATCTGAATGGAAAACTTACATTTTAGAAGTTTTACTGTTAGATAGGTAACAGACAAACAAAAATACTGTTCTCATTCCGCTCGGGGCGGAGATTGGATGCATTCCAAGGGGGCTGGTCGCAGGTAAGAAGCCTACTGGATACACGTTGAGAGTTAATGTACTGCCTCAATAAAGATATAACTGTAATGTAGAAAGAATACTAATACTATTGATGTCGTATAAATTGTTTGGCAAAGCTTCAAAAGAAAAAGAGTTTATTTGTTATAATTGACGATCGACGATAAAACTGTTAGTTATCATGCATGCCAAACAATCGAATAAAAAATATTTTTTATGTAGCTTCCAAATTTTTTAAATTGCTATTGTATAGACAGCCAGCGAAATGAAATGGAACAAAGGAATCGCTTATTTTTATTGATAAAATCAATCCATTACTACATGCATAAACAAACAACGAAGTTTGAAAGGCCAGGCAAGGCTTAGGGATTACCATCCCTCTTATGGCCAATGCCCACAATCCTCCAATACGATTTAACTTCACTCCGAAGTACTCACTCCTGTATTGAATTAAATATTCACTTATTTTTATAATTATCTTATATTAAACACTAAAGGAAAAAAATAAAGAAGTAACAAAATTCTCTTTGAGGTAAACTATAGGACGTCGGTCTAACATGAATCATGTAAGTTATATTCGAAATATTTTTCTTAAACTTTTTGTATATATTGTCAGTTTTATTTATTTTTAAATTAACTATGTATTATATATTCATCACTGTATTCGAAGCGATGTATTGCGTACTTGAGTTTTTTGATTTGAAAATTCAATTATCTAATTGAAATGTTCCATGAATAGATTTTTATGAATAATTAAAAATTTTAAGCACCTTATTGTTTTATGAAACTGTTTGTTTTAATTTTTATTTGTAATATGAAGACTAAATCTCGTATTATATTCCCACATATCGTATATCTCAGTCGTATCGTAGGATCAGAACTAGACAGAGCGTCCCCAGTGCTATATTTTATTCATTACATGATCAAATGAAAAGCAATGTGATCGAGTTTCAAAATCTAAAGTTGTACTTAATTGATGGCTTTGAATTATTCAGGCCTTCGTATTCGCTTGATTTATTTTACTAAGGTTTCATTTTATTTGTAACAGAAGTTTGAGATATGTAATTTTAAAATTGCTTTATCTATCATACTGGATGTTTTGACCAATTTAACGTATATCTTCATCGAATTGATGTTGTCACCGAATTTAATAATGAAACAACAAATCATATTAAAAGAAGAAAAAAAAGAACCGTAAAAAATATACGCCACCTTATTTATTGATAGCATATTATGTGCTTATAAATTTTAATAAAGTCTCAGCCCCGGAGTGTAAAAAGGTAGAAACTGGCAAAAAAATGATAGGCATTACTCACAGAGCGTCGTAATACGAACGCTTTCTTTAATATTGGTGCAAGGAGGTCCTTTATATGGAACACTAATTTGAGGATGAATATAATGTTTTATATCCTGATTGAGTTATCTATAGAAATAGATTATTAATAATTTAATTATAGGTTTGACTTAAAAACTATTATTCGTGGAGGTTGGCTTTAATTTTTTTCTTATTGTATTAAAGAACGTTTTTGAGAACAAAAATTGAACTATGAATATTGTTCTAACATTGGTAAAACTAAAAAGTACTCAAGTTTACTTTTAGAAAAATCATTAAAATTTAACAAAGAATTTAAAGAATGTTCAACGTAGGCGGTAGACGGTTTAAACAAAATGAACTAAATCCAAGGACTCGTATAATTCGTCGCTTTTCTAAATTTACAAGTTTCTTACAAAAATACGAGATTCACGTGAATTTAAGAGTTTCTTAGTTTCGCTAACAAGGTGAGGAGAGACTTCGGAGCTGTTATTTTTTCAACGTCGGTCCGTCGAACTTGTGTACATACAAAGTTTTAACAAGCTATATAAAATAATGGGTTAAATTAAACTATAAAAATTATATTAGATACACATTAAACCCTGTACAAATTAATTTTAAATTACTTATAATTTTTAATATAAAACATGATTAGATTTTGCTAAGATACATCTGGTTATCACCTCACCGAACACAAACGAGAGTTCACTCGTTAACCGAATCGTCGATCATAGCTTGTTAAAAGTTGGAATAGAAAAAAGTTATAAGGATCGTACGGGAATCATCAAAAGACATTCGGCGTTATGTCAAAAATAGATTTTAATTCAACTTTATTGCTGCCACTACATATATTGAATTTAGATTTTTTGTTGTCACGAAAATATATCGTTTATTATTTTTGTTTCTTTTGAATGTATATCTTCGTTCTTTTTATTATAGAGATAATGAAGATACATGTATTGGTAGATTAGGTATATTGAAGTACCCGTCTGTACAAGGCATACGTTATACCAGCCATTAGGGCTATTTCGCTAGAGTTGCAGCAAATGACGTGGAAAACTCTGTAAAATGGAAATCAGGACCTGGCTCGCACTGTATCACGGATCATCTCTGTATAAGAATTGTACATTATTGAAAGTAACTCCATACTGTAATAAATATCAGAAACAGCAGTGACAATAGAGTTAAAATGTAACAGAGATCTCTTTTTTAAATATTTTAATATCAAAATATCAATCTGATACACATGTCTTGTAAAGCAAGCAATTAGTCTTATTTAGATATCGTTCCATCACAATAGCATTGTATTATTATTGTATATGTTACATTCAATCAAACCTCATCAGTAGTGGCTGTACTCGTAAGTAATAACCTATTGAGTCTAGTGTAATTATTATATCGCACAAAACTCCGGCGATGACGCTGAAGTTTAAATTAGTTTGTTTTATACAAGTGGAGCCATCGATTCGTAAACTTTCCGAATAGGTTAATTAGGTCCGCGATATTCGGGGCGGCTTTGAAAAATATTTGTGTAATCCTACTAAAATAATATAAGGAACTGATCCCTAATATTTAGCAGTCCAAGTTTTAGAAAGGATTCAAATTAATTTGCCGCTAGAACAGATGGAGCTCGGTGAGGTTGCTGTTTATATAACTTCAACTCTATGTAAGACGGTCTGATCGTTGAAGTCAGTCTCGTTTGTTGTGAGTCTCGACGCAACTTTACACTGGAATGGTGTTCGCAAAATTAAATAAAACTTATGCTTAAACTACTTATACAAGTGAAATGTCCTCGGATTCTCATCATATTAAATTTAATATTCATCCATCTTTTTGTTTTCGCATATCAAAGTTACTTCGCGAGGCAATTTCACGTATATTTTAATAAGATGTCTAGCCTACGCTAACCGGCGAGACTTCATGATATTGCCCGCCTCGTAAAATATTGTGACATGACTTTCGTGTTGTAAAGCGTGTGTGAAATTTATTACAAATACTCAACTTGCAAATTGGTTCAGGGAATGAGGCGACACTAACAATTTCAAGGGGAGGATAATTTTTAATATTTTCATAAAACATCTTTCATATAATGAAGTAGAAATACGATTTACAGAACATTTATTTCAAAATAAATAGAAGAACAAACAACATTTACTGATATAAAAGTTACAAAATAATATTTAAGTTGCAAAATGCGTTCAATGAGCATCTTTTAAAATATTTTTATGAAAAATGTTGAGCGAATGTTCGAAATATGTTTTTAAAACTCAAAAGCGACATTGTTTGCCGTTATTCCCTGGAATACAAAAAAAGTAAATCGGCTATGCACTATCTTTTTTGTCGACATACGCCGTCCTTTTAAAAATGGTGGAAATCTTGCTTGCTTTGAAGAATCGTGCAACTTATTACGAGGACGTTTACGAATGTTCACTTCTGTTTTTGCATAGAATTTTGTCCGTTAAATTTAAAAAATCATGAAAACCAGTTTTGTGTTTTATTGCATCCGTCTAAGGACGAAAGTTGAATGTCTTGATTAATACAGTCATTATGTTTGAACATGGTTTGTTTTGAAGAAAAATTGCGAAAGGTGGCTTTGTAGATACTTGTTTTAATAAATAACATTGTTTATGTGACTCGAATAGTAGAAATAATATCTTTAAATATGGCTTATTTTTAATAAATAACAATCTAAACATATAATATAGAGGTTGGCATATAAAAATTTTCAAAAGAGAAAGTTCCGAAATTCACGAATTTCGTAAAAATCCAAATATATGAAAAACCTTTTATATTTACCGTAAAAAATCTATTTTTTTTCAATATTTCTTTTACCTATATGTGTGAATGAATCATATACATATACAATAATATTTCTTCAAACACGATTATTAATGATAAAATCAGAACTTAATCCGTTTGCTGAGGAAAGAAGTTACTTTTCTCTAAAATGCATTTCAATTTTTGCTTATAAATATATACATACATAAACTAAAAAATATAGTATACCATTTTTACTTTATGACTCTGTAAATGACTTAGGCTTATCAAAGCAATGGTTAATCTTAACAGTAAGCATAAATCAAAATTTAATTTATATCATAAAGCAACACATGTTAACAAATATAAATTAATAATTACTTATACAATAGAAGCAAAAATAATTATATTACAAATCTTTTGTTCTATATAAGCATGCAATTAATTTGACAAATTCTGAATCAAATATTTAAATGATACGATCTCAATATAA
Source organism: Danaus chrysippus (assembly GCA_916720795.1). Taxonomy (NCBI): domain Eukaryota; kingdom Metazoa; phylum Arthropoda; class Insecta; order Lepidoptera; family Nymphalidae; genus Danaus; species Danaus chrysippus. The sequence continues at coordinate 2,269,882 of CAKASE010000077.1, read as the reverse complement.
TATAATGAAAATAATATCACACGTGACGAATAAATATAATAATATTCAATATTATTATACTCATTGAACGGCGACAAATATACAAATTAATATTCAATATACTTATTTCGTTAATTCATTTATATTTAACAAATAAAAATTAATTGAATACATACTGTTCGGGAATATTATTTAAATTTTTATTCATTGTTTAATATTTGGATTATTTACTATTTCGAGCCTTTTGTTTATGTATTTCAAATTAATGAGTAGTTTTCAGTGATTCAATATTTATTTATATATATTTTTCTACTATACCGAAGTGACTTTTAAATTAGACTGCAAACTCGCAAAGAGGCGTCGAGTTTAGATAAAGTGAAACGTCATTATTTCGGTTTCAATGTATAGCTATGGTTCTTATTGTAAGGGAATAGAGTTTAGAATTTAATATGTTTTTTATAGAGACAAAGGTCCGGTGTGTCAGTGGACAAAATCTGTTCTATTGAAAATGAAACCAATTAGTGTACAGTAAGTGATAGCTGTATTGAATGTACTTTTAGAATTAAGAGCATATTATTATACGAGGAATAAAGAATATATATATATATATACAGGGTGACTGGTGAATTACTATCGATACTTGAGGACGTGATATTTGACGATCATATATGACAAAATAAAAATTAATATAACATAAATATTAATAAGCTTCTAAGTAAAGTTAACCAAAAGTTATGTAATTAATTACGCATCGTGTGAACACCCTACAGATTAGGTATACACACACACTCACACATAGGTACGCGAGCGGGGCGTGGTGTTGTATCAGCACGCCGCCGCACGCGTCCACACTTGGAGCACTTGGAACGTGTCCACAATTTATTTATTTATACGGAAATTTGGTCAAAAATTAAGTACCTATTTTTTTTACATAATTCGAATGAGAATCATGTACCGAGTATTCTCCTTAAATATTGATAGTAATTCACCAGTCACCCTGTATATATATATGTATATATATTGAACAATGACAGCTGTATATTATTTTCATAAAAATTAAAATAGAGCATAATTATTTAATAATTCAATAAAATTAATCGCAAAAGATTGAAGATTGAAACTAATTCAATTAGTAAGAAATGTTTGTATAATATTTTAAAGCACTAAGTTGTTCTCGATAGTCTATTTTCCAGTTTTCTTAGTATTCCGATAGATAATGAATAAACAATTTTAATATCAACTCACCTGAACCGTGCTCTTCATTGTTATAAAAACAAACATAAAACTTATTTCTGAACAAATGGGAGAAATCTACAAAATATAAAATAGAAAATTCTACAGACGATATCTGAATTAGTTTAATTTCTCCGAACAATGCCCTGTACTTTTTATCTAGCGGGACATAACGGACTTTTGTATTTAACTTTTCAACTCAAAATCGAATTTTCCTAGAAAAAGCTACCGTTTTGCATTTATTCAGAAAGAAGTTAGCGCAAAACAATGTACTCGTCACTTGGGTTTTGTCAGAATCCTATTAAATTAGAGATGGAACGGAAATTTCGCTTCCACTGCGAACGGATTGTTGTTCCATACGTTCATACAATGATAAATTCTATTTTATTTTCCAACATTTGCTAAACTAAGCGACTTAATAAGTAAACAACGCAAGTCTACCGTCAAAGTCCGTGTGTGCTGGAACATTTAATGCATTTAGCTTCCACGTTGTAAAGTACTAATTTTTTTTATGAAAAACAGAATTTAATGGAACAAAATTATCTAAAGTTAAATAGTGACAAAACAGTAGCAGTCAGACTGCGACCGCAGATATGCAACTGTTCGTAGCACTCGTAGCATGGAGCTACGATGGCTACGAAATTCTCCGTAGACTGCTACGAATGCATTTTTTTTGTTCTAATCGACATTCTTTTATGATTCAAGTAAAAGTTACTTAATGTTTTATATTTAATATTTTTAATTTGCCTTTGATAGAGTTAGTCAATATAAAAGTTCTCTTCATTACAGGTTGAATTTATCTCATAAAATATTTTAATGTATGAGCGAGTTATTCAAGCTATTTTGAAAGCACGAAAAGTACGAAGCTGGCATTTAATTACGAAATCCTATTTAATATATTATAGAATAATATTTATTATATACATATATGAAAAATAAAAAAAATATAATTTTAACTTAAATTATTTGCAATATTTTTAACATATTTTGATAAATATATACATATAAAATGTATGACTAAATATTAAATTGTCATAGTTTTTTTGTGTATAATATTGTTATTTAATTTGGTATCACCATCGCAGGACCTTTATAACCGCAAAAACCTCAAGCTATCACCGACGCGACTAAAGTTAATGAAACTACTTAAGGCTTAAATAGATACGTTATAATAATTAAATATACTTAATAATATAAATATTTCATTAAAAAATATATATAGCAAAGAATATTAATTAATGCCAAGATTTGAGCTGGGATGTCTTTGGCCTTATAGAAAAAAAGAAATTTACATACGAGTATTTTAGGTCTACTTAGACCACTTTAAGAGATTAACCAAAATATCAAAAGTCAATTCTTGCATTTCACTTCTAAAGTTTTATCTTTTCAGGACCAGCAATGCCTGTGCAACTTATCTATTTGAAGAATTTCGAAGAGAAATTTAAATAAAAAATTATATGCTTATGCTTAAAATAGGTTTCAGGTTGGACGCTAAACAAATGAAACATTTATAAACGGACAACTCTATTTATTTTAAGCTCTACATAAAATCAAAATACATTTTTATACAATGACCGGTCTGTTTATTATAAGCTCTTTATACAATAATTGTACACTACTGTACATTCTGTTTCCCATTAGATCTGTATATACAGGCATTAGGACAGAGTCGTGACGGCTTCGAGTAATCCTCACACACTGTACGCAGTCACGTAGGCGCAGCTCTGAATACTTTAAGCCTCATTTAGGCCATTTTAAACCTTATTACCACAGCCGTCGGTTTATATCCAACTGGAGGATATTATGGAATTTAATGTAGAATTTTTAATTATTTTTATGAATATTCAATCGTACATTTGAAAGTATTTATGTCTCTGAGTTCAGTCATTGTTCGCTAGTTGTTTGAGTATCGTATCGTGAAGATTGCGATCGTACCCGCAATATTTAGCGTGTCAATAGAGGCATAAAGCGCAAGGTATGGTCAGTAAGTAATAAGGCAGCAAACATATTGTGTGACGGCGGGTGCGGCTAATTGATTGCGACCACGCCTGACCGATAAATACTATGTGAATGAATGCTTTCACTATTCATTAATACTTTTATCTGAGTATGATTGATCACAGTCTTCAAGTTCTTTTGTTTTTGTCAAGACTAAAGAAAATTTGTCTTTTGAAATCCTTTTATTTTCTTTCGTTTAGGTTTTTTATATTAATGTTTAAGCTCGGTTACTTTACTTGATAGTTCGTAATTAGCGTTAGTAATATATTGTGTTGTAAATAAAATATGTACTCATTTTTATAATATAGTAAAGTATACATATGTGTCTAAAGTATCCGTCTGTTCGTCTCGCATACTGTCTGCGGCTTCCAATGAATAAATTTTCCTGATTAAAACATTAATTTAATTACTCCGTTCAACAACCCGAATAAGAATTTGAGTGTTTAATATTTTAGAGTATGTACTTATATTAAAAAATAAGAATTAATAAAATTAAAATGTTTGGAACGGAACATTGTAATGTTCAACATTTTAAAAACTATATAATTGATTACAATCACATAAATTTTATGAAAATAACAACTTATGTTACACCAGAAAGATATATTCCACAAGACAAATTAAAATATACACTTTGTATAATATTAGATGCTTAAATATAATTATTTAACAAATTGCTTTGACTACTTCTAAACTACTGCTAGTAATTATAACTCATTGCTATATTTTCGGATGTATGTTACCCATGTATTAAGTATTTTAATGTTTTATCCCACCGTTTTGATTACTTTTTACTATCCGTGATCACGGGAATATGAACTGTAAATTTCCATAACATATGAATTAATTTATCTATAATAACAAATTGTTTCCTGTGTTTGAAGTAACAGATGTGCTCCAAATCTATTCTCTAGAATCTTAAGAAAATGAAAGTCTTAAACTTTTTGTAGAGACAAAACAAAATAATCATTAGAACACAACATTTTAGTGTAAAATTATTATATTAACAATTTATTCTATTTTCTATTTTATTACTGTTTCATCTCACAAGAGTTGAAACGATTTATAAAACTATGAAAAAAACTATTTTAATTAAAACCTCATATTTTTATCTCCTGATATAATAAAACAATGCGACTAATAAAGTATTATGAAAAAGCAAAGTTTCGGTTTGAAAATATGCAAATAAAATTTACTTAAAGAAAATGACGTGAAGTTCGGCTCACCTTAAGCCAACCCCTTCGTAATTACCGAGTTAAATGCAAATCAGTTAATAAAGAACTCACAAAAATTGTACACGAAATTCTAAATACACAAATTGTTACCTTTCATCAAAGCTAAAGGGAAAGAAATAACAGAAAGTTTGGGAACGGTTTTAAAAGTTGGATGATTAAGATTTTTTACAGGCTCTTTCAAAGAAACGTCCGAAACTCACTCGAGTCCTTCTAATTGCACGAAAATTAGTGGCTCACTTGATCAATTACGATGTTTGTCATAATTAAATCACAATCTACTCCTTGGATAGTTTAAGGATATTTTTTCAAGGATTGATTTCATATTTATTTACTGTAGGTTGAATGAGGCAAGTTTTATAAAAGAAAATGGAGTGAATTGATTGTTGAACGTAAAAGACCATTGTTCTACCACAAATAATTCCCAAGAAAGCAAATTGATTCTGTTTGCATCTATTCAAATTATAATTGAGGCAGATTTGGAGCAGTCGAGATAGTACGAGAGGTCGGCTAGTGCCGTTTGAACGGATTGTGGGTACTTCGCAATATAACTGAGTATTATTCATGCTTTCAACAGGGGCTTTATAAGAATCTGTTTTCTCTCATAGTATTTGGAGATTGTGATTATAAGACAGCGTCGCAAACTTCTATATTTACATTTTGGGTTATAAAATTTAAATAAGATAAATTTATCACAGGTAATATAATATATAACTACTTATTAACAAAAAAGTTTTCTTAAGACTTTTATAAAGTAACTAAACAGGATCAAAACTTTATCAAAATCTGTAATACTTTTTGAAATTAAGAATCATCCTAAGAAAACCAGCAAAATATTCGTGTTTCTTAAAATTGAAAGAACAGCTGTTTATACGGTTTTGGCAACTACTACAACCATCTGCTCTGATGTTCACGAATTTAAAAAATAGATATAATTTATACCATCTCAACACATTTACTTCTTAGTTTTGTAAGTTTGGTAAACATTGGGAAGATAGCAAATTTTTATTTTTATTTTTAAACCAAAATAATCCGTTAATAAAATATTAGTGTTCAAATAATAGGTCATTTAAGGATATAAATGATAAAATTATTCTTTCTAAATATTTTCCTATTTATTCTAAAATAATATCTTCAATCTTCAACTACATATTATTTATACATGTGATTGCAAAAATAATTTAATACAGTTTAGATTGAGCGTAACGCCTCAGCGGCTCTTAGTAGGTAATTGCTTTTCATGAATGAAGTATATATTTTACTTTGTGATTATAAAGTAAGCAAAACAGAACTGGTACATTGAAACGCGGCGTCGCTTTAATTATTTCTCAATTGCTTGTCCAAAACTTAATTTATCGGTGGCAAAACAAGAAACCGATTTCAGACTTTACAGAAGCGGCTCCTAATTGAAAAATCTAAATTCTTCGTTAATTTTGGGCGTGCTTAAGTCAATTTATCTTATTTAATCAAGCGCGAACACTTGAAGAGAAATAGATGGAAAATTTACAAGTATCCTAATAAAAGTTGCTCAGGAGTTGGAGAGCCAAAGTTGGGCAAATATTCGACAAATTCGTATCTATGTACACAGTGAGAGGACCCCGTCAATTTTGTTCCAGTTATTGGTAATTCAATCAACTGAAAATAAATATTTAACTTTTTATTATCAGCGTAATTAAATATAATATATCGTTGGAGTAAGATGATTAAGAAGTGATGTTTTAGATACAAATTACAATACACGGTAGCAATTTTTAGTATGTATGTCATGAAATGATTCTAGAGCTGATATTAAAATATTATTAAACTAGATATTACAAAGATTAAGTTTTAGTTAAATTACATTTTGTTACTATGTTACTTAATATTCTAAAATAGTGATAGAGTTTTGGACCTTACTATTTGGCATTTAAGGATCATAAGGGTTTATCAAATAAGGCTGAATTGTGCTAGTGTCAAATTTGCTAAACAAAATTGTGTCTTACAGTAAGAAAGTTTAAGAATCGAAACGGTTCAACGAATTTACTTGAAAGTAATGTTTGCAAGGCGTTCTCGTCGGGTTATAGACGTTACCGACAAAGGTTGCAAAGGTTAAATATATGTCATGTTTCAATATTTCTATCTTTAGATTTTTCATTACTTTTTATATGCATGCATGCAATGCAAAAGTGTAACTAACGTGATAATGTTGCTTAATATTACTATCAAATCTAGTCTGAATCATTTGAAAAAAAAAGGTGTTAAAAAAAGTTACCTCTAAACTGTAATTCGATGAATATATATTTTATTTAAAATAAAATCGCCTCTAATATTTGTAACCAGCATCGTTAAACGAACGGGAATACTTTTCCGTTTTAGTATTTATAAAATGTAAAACATTCCGACACCAATACATTTTTTCAAAGACGGCTTCGTTGATCGTAAATTTTTGTTCAACTGACATACTTTTAATAGTCCGTCTCGATAATATCTAACATTACACATTATAAGAGATTAATGTAAGCTGCTGATAATTTCATAGGTATACAGTATCTCTTTTACCGTAAGTCGCGGCGTAGGCAGTCGGCCGCACGTAAGCCTCTCTAATTACTAAGACTCAAGTTTACTAATAAAGTGGATGGTTCCGTACGTCTTGTGAACTTCAGTATGGATACTTGTGGATTATATTTTACGCTTATATTAGACGGGAAAGTGCTCTGTTGTGAACAACTTAACGTATTATATCTGTTTAAAAAGTTGATTGATTTTTAGGTTTAAAAAAATTACTACATATATTTCAAATTTGATTTTTTGTTAACAAAGCCTGTAGGTACTGCATTTCTTCACTTGAACTGATTTTTAACGATACATTTTAACAGTGTTTAATTTTCATATATTTTGAGGCGAATTTTATTTTTTCTATTTTAATTATGAATGTTATTAATTCTCATTTAAATTTTTTGAAACGTTACTAAAAGAAATATGCTTAACAAATATTTTATATAAAAATAAAAAAAAGGAAGACAATTGGATAGAAATAATTCAATGAGAGTTGTTTTGGTTGGATTAAATAATGGAGTAGTTTTGCGCAAAAGTGTTACATAGTGAATGGTTATAATTGGAAAATGTCAAGCGCAGTGTGACGCCCCGCGGAGCGGTCTGGATTAGGGTCCCCTGACAGTACGTCGTTTCTGTGAATGTGGTACAAGTGATAGCGGATAAAACCACAAGCGATTTGATATATAAATCAACTATATTTAAAAAAAAACATCACATCTAAGTGTAGACTTAGAATGTTTGAATCAACAAAAGGTACTGAGATTCTTATGCTGTTTCGGATAAGAATTCGCTATCATCTGTCATTTGTACCAGCTGTTAAATAGGAAATTATTAGGCCGCGTTTGCCCTTTACAACCTTTAGCATCACAACTAGATCACAAACTTATTTTTAATCATAAACGTCACCTGCATAAAGCCTCGGCGCTACACCGTAATGACACTGTCAAAATCAGATCGAACGCTTTGGCCTTTGCATAGCCGAGTCTCTAAAAGAAATTATTAAGATCCCGTTATTACGAGTATGAACGATGTCTAAGAGGCGGATTTTAAAGAATTCAGTTCTAGTATTTAATTATTTGTCGCTAGGATTTTATAAACAATTAAATATCAAAGGAGGAATTTATATAAACAATTATAAAGGAAAAATGAAGACAGTTTTCTTTTTTAATTAAACGAATTTATTAACAAAAGCAGTGCATTTTGATGTCAACATAAAAAGGATAGCAAGGAAAAGTATTCCTTAAGAGACTCTTTTACACTTTGTAATTGCGTCAGTGCTCATTTTTTGCTTTGTATGAAAGAGTTTTTCAAAGCAGTTTTTCAGTGTATCTATTTGACTACTGTAACAATGATCCATGCAGTATGTTAATAAATAGAATTCTAGAAAAATAAAAATTTATAATAAAATATTATTTTTTCTATGTTACTTGAAGGTATTAGAATATATAAATTGTTACTGATTATATATATTGAATTATTTGGTAGGGGAAAAAAATTAAAATAAATAAAAAAATATGTTTTTATAATAATTAAATTTGTAACACTTAATTGCTAGCTACAATAGTTACTATTATTGACGATAACAATCATAGTACTATTGTTAAAATGAACATATAAATACATTTAGCATTGTATAAACGTTATAGTTTGAGAAATGAATGAAAAAGTGGAAGGAACTTCGGTGATAAAAGCTTCACCCGACAGCGGGTAGCCTTTTAAAAATGTATCGTGAATTGAAGCCTATAAAATTGACGAGTAATCAAGTTATTCACGGAGCGGAAGCAAAGTAATGCGAAACTGTGACTTTGAGAGCGGTCAAAGCGTTGTGGAAGCAAATCCAATTTACTGTTTCGACTTTCACAAGCCCTAAATGCTTGTACCAATTAAACGATCCGTAATGTGCGTCCCTTGATACCCTTTTTTGAACGGACCCTGCGGCTTAGCATTCAAAATATTCGATTTGATTAATGCCGTAGGATCGCGTACCATCAGCCATGATTTTTTTAAATGTTTTTTTGTATCAGAAATTGTTAACATGTGTTAAATTTTTTCTTTTCTTTTTCATTAGGAAATGATCTCAGCTTATTATTTACTATTGATGAACTGTCAATTTTCCATTAAAATATATGTATGTATCGTTTTATGCGTTGTATACTAGAAGCTTGGATGAATATAAAGTTTTGCCATAAATCCGGTTTAATCTTTATAGAGAGCAAAGATAATGTGAAACCTTTGAGGATATCAAAAGATAAGAGGAACTATGATCAAACTTGATGTTCAATGAAAGTCTGTACTTGTGAGGTTATAAGATGCAGGTTAATTTCCGTTAAGGTTTCCTATTGCATCAAAGCCTCAAGGATGTTCTTTGAAACGTCACTTCCATTGGAGCTGGTTATTGGTAGTCTATTTTATTTGAAATAAGCTGATCAAAGGATATAAAAAGCAAATATATTGAATACAGTAACATTATCTTGATGATATAATGGGTTTAAGAAATAATTATACTTTATGAAAACTGTTTACAAATTTATACATATTGATGAATTATTTTCTAGTCTCAAATCACTAGAAGACTTAATATATACCTATGTATCTTAAATATAACACTATGATTCGAGAAAGTTAAACAAAAATAACTTAAGTAATATTGTTAGCATGTCTCCTTTATTAGCGGCGTGCGTTATTAAGTTTTAATTGTTTCTTATTTTGTTTTACTTTCGAAGGAAAATTCCATTTTAAGACCGCTTCTGATTTGTTTACTTGCTTCTGACTTTCTATTAATGTTTTTGCATTTGACTTGTCTCATTTCGATTTCTCTTTCAAAGCGTTTATATAAAAAAATTACGTAGCACAATGCAAGAAATTAATAAATTAAAAATTTTGCTGAATGATTTGAGTATTAATAAATAAGTTTTCTTTGCAAATTTTGAAATTACGTATAAAAATCGTAAAAGTGTTATTATTAATTAAAAAAATCTCTTTTTTATACATATGACACATATGTGTTTTATGTGAAGTGTTCACAAATGTTTTTATTATTGTCAGTTTTGTGCAGCATTTATAAGCAAGAAAGTGCATTCAAACATATTTCAAAATTGATCTAGAAGAGTATCGGAATTAGTAAAGGTAAGACACGCAAGGCATTAATCATAAATATTACTTTAATGATAAAAAAACAGAATAGCTGTATATTAATAGAAATAAAAAAAGAATGTTCGTATATACATTAAATTGCTAATTCTTCCAAAACTTGTTTTTATATTCGTTGAATTGTTTTGTTCACATCGGAATTTTTAAACATTTATATATCAATAATTTATAACCATAATAACAATTAAAGATTTTAACACAATTTTTCTGAAATAAATGATTAAAATTATTCAAATCACAGTCCTTTATGTTTATCCTTTAATGATCTGAAATTTTTTTAAGTGCGAAATTTTCTAATAAATACAATCTGCTTACTCTCAAAGCGAATCACAGTAAGCCTTAGAATGCCTCGAGGAGTCGATCCTTAATTACGTCACGTACTAAGGATTTCGCTAACTTTCAACTAAGCCGAGCCTACATGGGAGTAAACATCACGCGCCTTCTTTGGAAGATATGCGTTAAGCCTACCAACTGTTTATAATCCCTTATCGAGCCTCCGTTATTAACAGTTTGAAATCAGCGATACAATAGTTTCTGTTCAAACTTTTATCGTGTCCATGCAACCCACTGAAGACAGCTAACAACAAAATATTCAGGAAAAAATGTTTGTTTGATATGACAATGAATAAAAATAGAATTGTGTTGACGAAGCGTGAATTGAGTTACTGGAAACACTAACACATATCTATTAACTTCCAAACAATCTATCGTCGAACTCATTCAAATCACTAAGGGTGATGTCAACTTGTCATTGTTTTCGTTAGGGGTAACGAGTACAAATAAAAGGTATCGCCAGTCTGACAAACGCTGACGGAGCGAAAATAACGAAGCTCAACTTACGTGTGACGTCACACGAAATCGAAGAAGACCAAACAGCTGATTGTAACTATTACATGTGAAGTTTGAAACGAAATGAAAAATATATAAGTAAAAAGCAGAAAATGTTGTTAATATTGTATAATCTTTAGCAACCCGTATTTGTTTTCTAAGCGTTTTTCTCATATTAATAATGTTGAGGAATTATTGTTTGTTTGAAGGTTACCATACTATCATGGAGAACAAATCTTTGAATATCTCGGTGAGACGTACTAGCGATTATTTAAATTTATCTTATTCCTCGCAGGTGCTTTTAAAGTGCTCAAAGGTACAAGATATACAAAGATATGTAAGATTTCTCAGCATCTTCGAAAAATTCATTAGAGAATGTTCCCCGGTACTTACGGCGTCTGAATAAAATATAAGCGGAGAATAAAGCGAGCCTTTTTATCTATTAAAGGCATTTGATGTAACAAATCTTCGTCGTGAGAGAGTGACTGTCCAAGTGTTAAGATGTGTTGAAAAAATTAAATTTGATCGATGCTTCATATTGCAGCACAATTATTAATAGAAACATTAAGTAAGGGGAGGCGTTATAATTAAAAATCGTTTTTTATTTATTTAAAAAGTATTGTAATGAAAAACTTAACTAATTAACTTTAAATTCCCTGAAAGAAGTTTTAAAACAGAAACTTGTAGTCAATCACGCATCTCTTTAAAGGTATTTATAAATCCACTCAATATAAACAAAGAAAAAATTCCTTGCAATTAAATGATAAAAGAAAGAAGTTATCAGGGTAATTTTATACCAGTTCACTTCAAGCTTTAAAAAATAAATCCTGACAAAAAAAACCGCTACCGCTTATGATGCAGGACTTACTTGACGAGAACCTCATCAGTAAGATAATGGCTGGCTCGAGTTCTGCATTTACAATCACTAGTAAACTTTTATATTACCACGTGTAAACATCTCGGGATTTAACTTAATTATAATTGAAGAAGTGCCGACCGGATAGTCTAAAGTTTACAAAATATAACAGCCAAAGGATGTTAGACGGAGATCCACTTATAGAATTAGAAAGACACTCATTATTACTATCTAATTATTAACTATAGTATCATGTAAAATACTGAATAAGAGTATATGATCATTGATGAATAGCGACTTACAAAATAGGATATTATCTAGAAATATATTCAGATAAAGTTCACAAAATATGAAACAGTTTTAAGTATGACAATTGTTATTAATATGCAGAAGTAAGTGACATTTCAATAGTTCTAACACAATTTAAATACAGTAGAGGTACGTTGTACAATATCCTTTGTCACTTACTTTGTTGTTTTATAAAGCGGGTTAAAACTTCTCATGTATATGAGAAATGTTCTGAAGCAATTTCAGTTATTATTGTTTGACTATCTCGTGTACATTTTTAATATGAATTTTTATTTGCTGCATACTATTTGTTCGCTTGTTGCTCCGCACATGTTGCAATAATTTACTTACTTTTATTAGCTCAACTTTTTTTTTATGAACTTGTTTAAATTTTAATACAAAAGTATATTTCTAACATTATGATGCGTAAGCGTATACTAAGTTGAAATGTATTTTGATGCAAATTCAATTCCCTAGACTGAGTGTTCAAGGTGCGCTGTGCAAGAACTCTTTCACAAAGAATAATAGTGTCAAAAGGCTTCAAGGCTTTGTGGTGAATTTTCTGGACGTTTTTCCAACGTAAAGATAATAGCTGTGTGTACGTAAGTTATTGCGAACTTTAAATCTACAACCATTTCCAAATCCTGTCTTTAAATCTTAGACACGTTTATTGGATTTATATTATAAAACATGGTCCAAAATTTCTTAAATACCTACTTAAAGGTTCTTTTTTAAAACGTTTATATTATGTAATATAATTTTAAGATTTAAATATTACATAATGCATACAGATTTATTGAGAATTTTTTATATATTTATGAATGAAAATAAAACGTTGCAACAAAATAAAATCCATTTAATTATTTTTATAAAACATTAAATAAATCAAAAAGAGTCCATTGCGTTGCGGAGACACTTAATAGCACAGTCGGTTTGCTTTTTAATTAATTAAAAGAGCAGCTTGTGTTTACACCTTACAGCTTAGACTCTTACTCCATTAGGGAAATTAATGTTTTGAATTACACGGCCGAGGTGACGTGGCCGAAGATGTATTGTGAAGACGGAGTGGCGATATGTCTGCTTCCAGAAACAGAAGGTAGAAGGAGGAGTCTTATTTGATATAATTTAATACCTGTAGCTTTGGTAGCTAGTTTTCATTATATTAAATATATTCTGACGTAATTATGATAATACATAGTATAATATAAAAATTATAAGTCTAATCATATGTAATCAAACGGCATATTTAACGATATCTACAATAGTCGCGAGTACTCGTTTAGATTAAACTAACCTTTTCGAATAATACTACGCGTTTTTTTATTATTTTATGAACAACATAATCCAAACGTTTCGGTTCCTTTACAGCCGTGATCACGAGCAGACGAGATGAAACAATTTTGCATTTAATAACCTTAGTTTCATTTAAACTAATTATTATTTAAAGTCATAGTTTAATTTTAGTAACAATGTTTGCATGAAACTTGAAAAAACATATTATAATATATATAATGTTTTGAAAGACAATATTAAGTAGTCATGTAAATAATAAAAATGAATGATGTTTGCTAAACAAAACATAAAATATTACCGTCGACGGCATGCCATGCCATGCATCAATCTTCAGTGGGAATGTGACATACCATTATAAATCTCATTGAAGATACGCGTCATCCATCAGTGAAAGGAAATGAAGTCCCGTACGAGTGCCGTACATCAATAAATCTGGTTTTAGAAGCAGCAGCTTCTAGGTATTGTTTGCTATTGAAAAAACTATTAATAGAAACCGCATGCCCTCTCAACCGAATATGAAAAATAGTCACTTAATCAAACCTAACTATTAAAACTCTTTTTTAAAATCTTATAAGTTCATATTTCGAACAAATTAAAAACTTTTCAATGATGAACAATCAGAAATTAACACAAATGTAATAAAAAGCACGTTTTAGTAAAAGGAAAACATCAGAATTAATCCAGAACATGTTTCCAATTGTGTAAGATTAGTTCGTTTGTAGTGACCCTTCAATTAAACGTATTTAGAAACAACAAAGTCCAAATGACAATCAGGCAATGAAAGCCCTAATCAGTTCAAAGAGAGTAATTGGTCTACGTATTAGCACTCAATCATGATATTGCAGTGGAATAATACAATTTAAATACAAAAACACCTCGGGCATTTGCAATTTCCGTGATTTTGTATCGAATGATAAGCCCGTCAAAGGTGAATCGAAAATACTTGTTTTAATAATATGTCTGCATGCACGCTTATACGAGCACAAAATATTGAAATTAATGACATCCGTTCGACTGTTTTGGTTAACATTTATGTTCTATTTTAACCTTCATTTTGTTGGATTACTAAGAAGATGAGATGAAAAACATCTGTTGTATCTTTATTAATAAACCAAGAGAATACAGAGCAACCAAACATTTCATACACTACAAATATTCGAAACCCTTCCAGAAGCCGACATTCAGGTAATTCAATTGCGTCCAGGCCCACCTTCAATGCGGGTTTGGGAAAAAAATTCTTAAAAGGCCAGCCATAAGAAGCTCGGGGAGTACAAACGTTACTTATGTATTAACCTGCCCTCTTCGTAATCGCTCCCCGAGGTCTGGCTCTTCGCATGATTTTATTTTACCACTTGCCCGCATAAACCTTCTACCCAGAATGACTTTTGACATATACATTCTTTGAACGATATTGTAATTGTTTTACGTGATCCGAATTCCTAGATTTGACTTACAGTTTATTCTTTTTATGTATTACATGGAAGTTTTTTCTGATATTTATGCGGTTTTTGTTCAATAAATAGATCATAAGTTAATAAATAAGTGTTCCTTTGAAAACGAAATAATTAAGGTTTCTTCTCCGACTATTTTTTTTCCAATGCTAGTTTTTGTCGTTTATCTCACATCAATAGATTAAATATTAAGAAACTCCGTACCATTCCTTGATATAAATAATAAAGTGATGTTTTTTTGTATTTTTGCATATGTTCAAAAACCGTCAACCGGATTAACTAATAGAAAAAGGTACCACTTAGATGTACCTTTTTTATTAAAGATAAACCATTAGCTTTGATATAAAATATAATATGCGAACTAATACATATATAAAGATTTAATCTTCTCTTTAAGATTTATTGATAGAATGGAGGCGAGAATTATAAGGATTTTATAAAGATGAAAAAAATATTATTTATTTTTTAAATTATTAAGAAATTTCTTATGAAATTGTATTAAAAACTATAATAAGTTAACTGAAAGGAAAATAATGATTTAAAAATTATTATACTTTCTCCTAGTCGTACATAATAAACCGATAGTTGGTTGGTTGGTTCAACATCTTTCTATCCGAGGCTCGGTTGTGGTTTTTAAACAAATCCATTAATTCTCTTTGAAGAATCGAGATGAAAACGAAAATAAAAACACTCTTTTGAGGTCGGCGTCTAAATGTTTTTTTTTGAGTGAAACAAATTAGAAAACGTTTGGTTTACACAAACATTCTAACGTGTTCTTATAAAAAATGTGTTGGTGAATATAAATTGGAACTAACACACAATTTACTGATTCAGAAAACTCAGTTTATAGATGATACTTTTTGATTGAAACTTTTATTATTATATATTTAGTATATATGTAATTGATTTCACATTATTTTTAATGTTAATGGTTTGGGCTGTACACTGTTTAAGTTCCGCTTTAGAGATTGAGGTTTCCTCACATTTTAATATGACAAAAATACTTGTAAATTTAATTAATTATTATATATCTACAGATGCGTGTCAGAAAATCTTATCGTGGATAAATTTTATTATAAAGGAATCATGATAAGTTTCTACAAACATGACAAATAAATAGATTAAGAAATTATTTATTGTAAAATAACAATTTTAATATTAAACATAATTTCCAGTTATAATGAGGATACATATTGTGTTAGGTAAAAGATTACCAAATCCAACGAAATATCAATAAGCTCCTAAAACATTTTATATTCACTTATTTTTGTCCAGAAACAAAGTTCAAAAGATAATAAAGTATGAAAAATGCATTTAAGCAGTAATCGCTGTCAAGTTTAATAAAACGTGGAATAAATAAGGAATTATCTCGCAATTTTTCAAATATAAAAGGAAAAACATCGCCCCGGCTTGATTGTATTTGTTCCGAGATGAACGGCTTCGGTCGGAAAAAATCAGTTATCCAGGATCATATTTTAGGTTATCTGTACTTATAGTCCACGCTGAGAATTATTATTACTGGATGTATACGTGCATTGTTGATTAAAGTATTATAAAATTCATTATAAAAATTCAGAATAAAGTTACAATATTAAAACCAATAAGATTTCCGATTTTATCACTAGCCCTTTTTTAATTTCTTTTTGTATTAATGTAAGATAATTTTTTATTTCATGAAGCCGGCCTGATGCTCTCAAGTTTAGATTTCTACTTAACTTCAGCTGTTTTATATAATTCTATTACAATTTTATAAATGACTAGCTTTTGCCAGCGATTTTGTCCATTTAAATCGATAATTAGAAATGTTTAGCTAACCTGGCGATCTGTTTCGATTTACAGACAGCAAAAAAAAAGGTTTTGGATTTTATTACCAATTTCTTTTGTCTAACCAATTCAAAACTATCATATGTCCGTCTCCTGATTCTTACCTACCTCCCTACAAATTTCCAGCCAAATCCGTACCGCCATTCTTGAGTTATATATAGTGTAAATAACAAAACTTCCTTTTATATATATATATATATATGTATGGATTTACTATATTTAAATTAACTCAACGAGGCGTGTGACGTCATCTGAATTTTCGAGCGTTATCATTGTAAAGTGTATTCAAAGTTTTGCAATCGCTTTATTATCTGCTTGATAGGCATCAGACCACCTGTGCCACTTACAATTACAAAACTTATTACAACCTAATATAACTAACAACACCCTATCATAATGACATAGAGTTTAAAATAGCTTGCACCCCCGAGCGGTTTTGTATTTACTGCAGTGTAAAGTTCAAGTGTCGAAACACAGAGTTCTTAGTAGAATTTGATTCGTTAAGTTTACGACTTACGTGTAGTCAGTCTCGCTTTTAGACGCTATTTCGGGTATTCTAATCTCTCCATTAGTTTGACTTTATATGCAAGATATAAATCATTTTGTACGTGTTATGTTACATCGGTTTATGCTCCTCGGAGATATCTTTGAGTTTTGTTGCATAGGGTTTGTTTTTATATAAATAACAGTAGTATTAGTGTCTATTATGACCATTAACGTTTCCCTCGTAATGTATATGACTGGTAATAAAAGTATATATCCAAAGAACGCAGCTTTAACATTTAATATATGAAATGAAAGGCAACAATAAACGGGGATACATACGTCCTAAAAAATGTCTCCTATTAGCGTGCGACATTAGCGTCGTAATAATAAAACTCTAATATCACTGTACCCTGTAGATTCCTTTTCTTTATTAGCAAACATCCGGGCTTTACGGAGACGACGTTTTTATTTCCGCTTATCCGGGACTCGGCTTCTGTTATATTTTTGAAGACGTAAAATATTTTATGCCACGTCTCGAGCTTGACGTGACAATTAAGAGACTAAAGGCAAAAACATACGGAACGCGTTCCAAAACAACATTTTCAGTATCAATCCATCAGCGCTTTTATTCATGGAATTTTCGTTTCTTATCTTATTTTTGTTTATTCTGACTGGAGTATTTGAACAGAATTACTGCACCGTTATATAGAGATGAGATCGACTTTAAACAAAAAATATAGATTTATATCACGGCTTTATATAGTATCGCGAGCAAAAATAATAATTTCAAAGCTATTAGCGAAATATACTTAAACGTATACCGAATTTAATAAACCGCAAAACAAGAAGACCAATAACTGTTAGCCATTTAAACAGCCATAAAGGTTTCGCTGCTCCTCCAGGGTTCTTTTATGA
The DNA here is from genome assembly GCA_916720795.1 of Danaus chrysippus. Taxonomy (NCBI): domain Eukaryota; kingdom Metazoa; phylum Arthropoda; class Insecta; order Lepidoptera; family Nymphalidae; genus Danaus; species Danaus chrysippus. Next base: position 2,251,814 of record CAKASE010000077.1, on the reverse strand, counting down.
AGCAATCACGCCACCTTCCGACAAACTTGACGTTCACTTTGAATACTTACAATTACGAGGCAATAACTCCTTTAGAATTGTACGTATCGGAAGAAACCTTTCAATTTATTGTTCATAAGTACTGATTGATATTAAACAATTTTTATTTTGTTTACATTTTACGATCCACAACTGGAAATTATTTCAATGTTCATATATTAGACGAATAAATGTTTATCAAGTTAAGAACATCAGTTTATGTGATTTTTTGTTTTGTTTATGATAATATAATAAGTAATTAATATATTCCAGAAAGCATCACCAATCTTTAATATCATTTACTTATAAAATATTTGATTCAATTATGTGAAAATTTTTATAACAATACATCTTTTACCTGAAATATATCTCATCAGAAACCAAAAACGTTCAATTGAAATATAATTTTATGGAATAATATACATAATTTTTAATACTCTCTCTATTTTAATTTAAAATTCATACTACTGCAAGCTTTTATGAAAGTATATCCAGTTTTGTTCGCAACAAAAAAAAAACTTAATATTTTTCATACGTACATATATGAAAATGATATAAGTTTAGTTATAAAACTTCTGATTTAAATGCGAGCATACCAAAGATATATTAAAATAATCTCAACAACAGCACATAAATTCTAATTTCGTAAATAAACCAATGAGAGATGCAAAGTTTTAATACTCATATATTTTTAGGCTTCTCTTGCCAACTTTGAGCAATATCCCAGAACTAGCAGTCGTGTGGTTGCTCTGCTTCGCATTTGATAAGCGAAACTTAATCTCTTCACAGTGAGATTAAAAAAAACAGGAATATTATACGGTTTATATTCGATAGATAATATTGTTATTGTAAAATGTTTCATATAAACGGTAACACGATACAGTTGAACATTAAATAAACATATCAAAAGACTCTATTCAAAGAAAGTAGATCACAAATAGCTTATGTCCCGAACAATGGCGAGATCTACCATTGAAACACCCACTCAATATCGGGGGTTTACGTCCGAATGAAGCGAGCCTTCACCGCGTCACGTACTGTTGCAAACAATTAAATCTTTCGATGCCATGTCACGTAAAAGCACACTCGGTTTATTAACGCTCAAATTATACGGTTCATTTTTCATTTCGTTCCCAGATTGAAAAGTGTTTTTGTTCTTTTGTACATTACACTTTATATTTTTAAACTTAAATACTTTTTTTTGCAATAAATTACAGGTTTGTGATTACGATAACGTGAGTTACGATAATTTTGATAACCCTAATCAATGTTATTATCAATATATGGAGTTTAATTATAAAGCAAAACATTAAAACTAGCGAGGACGCTCTGAATACATAATGTATCATAACATAGTAATGAATACCGCGCAGAATGAGCCTACTGCTACATCTTAATTAATGGAAGATACAAGTAAAATGAATGGCTTCAATACAGCGTTAATTATGAAATTATTATTAAAGTTGGTTTGAAACTTAAGCTCCTAATATAATTTACAAGTGTGTCTTCTCACGTACATTCTATATTATCTTTGATTTGAATGCATTATCCTTTGTTTCAATTCGTGTTCATAATATTAAAAGAGCTTTATCTGGCTTATAGTAAACATATTACATTAACAGGCAGTAAAGAACATTTCCGGACTGAACCGCTTTTAACCAGTTTAGACTGGACGTAGCCGCTTTACCGGTGCTATACAATGTAGCAGCTGCGGCGGACTTAATTCTGTTCCTTGGTCTCTGAATGTTGCCGACGTCGTATGAGGAGATTAGTTAGTTCCTACTATGGTAAATGGTGAAGGTTTTTGGACGTAAAACACTTTAGAAAATCATTCCATCACTTAAATTACTATGCACATACACGTGTATAAATCAATAAATTTAAACATTGAATTAACATTTTTGATGTCAGCCGTTATGACGTCAGTTATTTTGATATAATTTGTATGTCATGAAATGTCATGTCTCTTGTAGGAATATAGTTGGTGTTATAACATGAGATCCATGATCGATCCGTGAACACAACACGGCACCCTGTAATGAAGCCGAACCCGGTTAGTGGGGTCGCCGGGCGTAACAATTGCATCTTCGCATCCAGACACGCTATACGCTCTATAGTTTACCATGCACTCGACTGTGACACGGTAATTTTCGCAGGATTTCGGCTACGAATATACGAAACATCTTGTATCTGATTTTAATACGGCTATTCTCTTAATATTGCCATCACAGATAGATATGTCAGATTCATAAAATACAGAGATAATGCATTATTTAATAGTTTTATATTGAAAACTAGCTGACCTGACAAAACGATGTTTTGCCATATAAAAAAATAGGAGTTGGTGATAATAAAAAAACTTAAGGGTGAACAACCCTTAGACCTTAGGAGTATAAAAATAGACGTTGGCCGATTGTCAGACCTACTCAATACGGTCACAAAATTTCATCAAAATCGGTCAAGCTGTTTCGGAGGAATTCTCTGTCTTACACTGGATAAGATAATTTTATATATAAGATATTACAAAGATATTTAAAATGGGAATATGCATATGTATAATATACCTTAATCACAAATTTTAATAATAATATACACTAAAATATCAAGCAGTTCAAGAAAGATGCAGATTTTGTTTATGCCAAGACTGTTTAAGAAATTCAACACAAAATTTGCATTATAGAGCTATGCAAAATTCTGGCAGTTCTTAATACTGCGGCTTCTTGAATATAAGAAGAAAAATAATTCAAATATCAACATTTATTATAATATTTATGTATACGTATGATAGACCTTAATAATCTGTGTCTATGAATGGAAATATACCAGAATTATTCAAATAATTTATTCAAAACACCTCGTTATAAAAACTGTAACTGTGATTTGAATTCATAAGTATTATAGTTTCATTTTAATAAGTGTTTATAAAAGTCAATATATTTTTATATAATGACTAAATTATTATACTATTCTATCAGACACATTTAACTGTGAATATATATTGGTAACGTATATTTCTTTACAATTATAACTCGTCCAAGGGAAAAAAACGTTACCATTATCAACATGTGTGACTTCACACAATACGTCTATCTGAATCGAGAGGCGTCCGATCCGGAATCAATTTTGCAGACTCAGCCAAGCGATTTATTGAGTTTCGGATGTAAGATGGTGAGCAGAGACGTCATAACCGTTCACTAATATAAGTTTACACAAAACTATCCATATATATGTTTATAGAATTTATAATACGCTGTATTTATATTATTAGTAATACTTAAATATACGATATCATTTAAAACTATATTAAAATGTTCTTTCTCATTAGACACTGTCCTAATTATTATTTTTTTGTTAAATGAAAACAATTAATGATATCATCATTCAGTCTGAATTCTCAAAGTTAATTCTCTTGAAACTTTTTTTTTTAATATCTATTTTTTACTTTTATTTACATAATTCAAGACTTAAATTAATTATAAGGTGTAATATTTTAGTCCGAGCGAAACAATTAATGCGAACTGAAAGTTGTATCATTGTATTACTAACTTTTCCAGCTAAGTTAATTAAGAGCCATAACTTATTTTAATTTTTTCGTAATCACCGATTCCAGAAACTTTCTCAGCTTCTCTTCAAGATATAACGTTTTAACCGTAAGGGTTTGTCTTCAAACTAATTTAGTTGAAAACGACATTGTAATAATTATAAGAAAATTTGTGATGATGGTAGATGTGGGATTTCTATTATTTTTTTCCTGACTCATTAATCAGCCATAATCGAGAAGCCATTTGGATGGACCTTAAAATAGGTTTGGTGATTGAATTATGGGGAAGTGTTTGAATATTTGGAATATATGGAAGTAATAAAATATAATTTTATCATATATTTTATTTAAATTGTATGGTTAGATAAAAATCTATCACGCAATAAGCTATTAAATTCGTTTCAATATTAGTCATACTGCAAATGATACTTGAATCAGTATGTTACATCATACGTCGCTTCATATATCTAAAATATGTTTATGTTTCGAAATACAATTTTCTAAATAGTTTATCTTAATGATATCGGCTAGCAACTGTTGACGTACAAATTAAAAACACATTTCTTACATCCCTTTCACGCTTGGAAGAGCATAAGTGTATTGGAGCGAGACAGTTTACTTGGATGTGAAAAATATGGCCTATTCCATATCTTAGAGCAACAGGTTCCTTATGTGAAGAAATATTTTTATCCCATGTAATGTATCACTCTAGCAACGCTCTAACCAATCTTGGAGTGCCGTCCTAGCGAGCATCGAGTACATTGCCGATATGTGAACCCAGACGATATTTCAAATATTCGTCCCCTTGTTATTTATGGGTATCTCATGTTAGGATGTTATGGGTTTTTTAGTTGTTTCCGTATCTTTATGGTTTTTAATTGAATCGTTAATATCAATCGCACGATTTATTGCTGTATTGAGAAATATATCTCGGGAATTTCATTAATACAACTTCAATGGATGATTGGTCATAAAAGAACAATCTAGCACTACACATTATGACTTTATTGTTTTTTTTTAGAAACATATATATTTTTAAATAAAAATCTATAAAATTATTCCTTATCGTAAATGATTTGGATAAGATATATTAAAAACAACATTTTTATGAATAGAACCAGTAATGCCCTAACATTGTCATACTTTATGTCTCTTACCTGGTTTATCATTACCTTCATATGAAACTTATATCGTCTTATGACACGTAAAGCAACAAAGGAACATAATTATATAAATCTCAGACTCGTGCTTTATTATCGATACAATAACGTCGACAATGTAAAGGGAAGCACTAGTCGCAATGAGATTTTACTTCGCCCACATATCTCATTCATGACTTAGAAAATATTGCGAGTCATTCCATTATTATATTCGTACAAGAAAACAATTCTGAGTCTAGGAGTTAGATGCCACATGCCGTCGATTTGGTCCACGTCATCTTCTTATATGGAAAATATATGGGAAAAACGAAAAAGTCATTTTCATATCCCCTACTTTGTATTAACCCTTGATTCCGGACGAGATTGGGGTTTAATAAGACCGGACTCAGGATGTTTAGAAAATATGATACGACATCTGCTTTAACCTAAAACATTTATATATTATATGTTTTAATACACTCCACTATTGGACATTTTATTTTTATTCAATTTACGAAACAAGGTATGTTTTTCGTAGTTCAATTTAATTTTTAATTTAACTGTACATATTACTTTTAAGAATAGCTAATGTATAGTAGTATAATAAGAATTTTCAATAATTTTTGCACGTGGAGTCGATACTTTTGGAAGTCTGGTTTATTTTAAAAACCATCAATTTTAGAGTTTTCTTTGCACTGTAGCGAAAAATAATAATTGTGATTTTTATTTTTTTAATTAACAGGAATGAATATTTGAATAATATCTCTAATTAAAAAGTTTTTCGTAAAATTGATATCAAAAACCTTGAGACCTGAATTTTGATTAAACTATTTTTATGAAAAACAATTTAGGTCTTATACCAGAGGAATAGTTTCCGTACCGTTTTTATTTATTTAATTTTTATTTAAAGCTTGTTCAATTGTTCTATTTTATCTAATATCAATAAAACATTAAAGAATTTTTATAACTTTATTATTGTTTTTATGACAAAATTGTTAATTATTGTATCATCTTTCATCTTGAGACCATGTTGTAGCTATATATGTCTAATATATTGCTATGTTATAAGAAGTTGAAACGTAATATATTACATTTATTTTGTCCATAAATTCTAAATTATGTTATGAACATGCTATTTCCTATATTTAGAGACGCAATATGTGTGAACGAGACAGATATATCTATCGGAAACTCAAACGAAGGAAGTGCATGGCGGCGGAAACGGAGGTTGGTAGCAATTTGTGCAGTTGACTCTTAGACTAATACGTGTATAAACAATAAACAACCTTAGGATGGCAGTCTTAAGGTTGTACATTCAATAAACAGAGGCGGCGACCTAGCGACAAACTTGTATACAATAAAAGACCGTTACGTTTAAACTTTAGAGTTTATAGTTGAATACCGGTTCATGCGGTCCACCTATATTGTAACTGCCAAACTGAGTAAAGCAAGTTTGCTAATAGCAATAACTTAATACATTACAGTGGACCAGAAAGTAACAAAAAGTTAAAAGGCTGAACACACAGTTTCAGTTCGGAACAGTTCATTCAATTGTACGAAACTTTTATGTTAAATGCGAATGAGTTTTAAACTACTGTATACATCACGTTTTGAGTTAAATAACTTCTCCTCGCATTTTACGAACATAAAATTACTATCAATATCAATATTTTATAAGAGTCCGCTTGATGTTAAATCTCTACTAACACCGCCCATTCAAACTAGTAAAATTTACCGAAGCGCCAATCCGGGAACAGTGAATGAAAATGCAATTTTCAAAATGCTGCCACAAAAGCTTGGGGTCCCATTGTTGACGTTAAAGCCCTTGTTCCATACAAAATAAACGTCACGCCAATACAAAGTTTAATTACATATTTCGTAGAGAATCCGCAACGTTAAGCAGATTTGTGGGCTCCATAAACAATGTTAGTTGAGGCATTATTTCAACAATACCTGATATTTTGTTACAATGTTTTCATGAACTTTGGTATGAATGTGAGCTTATTTTATATATTTTATATAACATTGAACGGAAACACGTCGTACTATATGAAGTTATTATGTTTATTATTTTCTAAAACTATGTACTTGAACGTTAAAAAGTAACGTGAGTTCAGGGCAATAAAAACGCTAGTAGCCTTGAAATACTTCATAAACCTAACACCCCTATTACAAAGCACACAATAGGTACAAACGTATTTATACCAAGTGTTATAAAAGTACAGAGATTCCGTTTCATATTGAAGCGCAAACGTTTTCAAACAGAATCATAAATAATCCCATCACCCGTATTAAATAAGCAACCGTTCGACATATTTGTATACCACATAACAAGACAAAGTGGACGCAGCACGCGTTTTTCCCACGCTCGTATTTTTTGTCCTGCAAACAATTGATCCAACCCAATTAAAAATAGGGCTACCATATTTTTGATAAAAATAAAGCGTTTTTTCAATTGATGCTGCTTTTTGTTTATTGTAATTGAAATATGCAGGGTATATATTTTTTAAAATTCAAAATAATGTTAGTTAGAGGGTTTGTGGACCGATAAACAAGTATTAAAATTCAAAATATTATTCATAATTATCATAAGCCATAAATGATTTTAATACATTTTGTTATGTTATTATATGTACAGTTTGTTTTGATATCGAGGTATCCCTAAATAGGAGTGAAAACAGTCCAAAGAAAACCTTACGGGTCAGTGGATTGGAAACGCGTAAACTTTTATAATATACATATATTATTATATACTCGTCGAGAATTACATTACACTTTAGATCTCGTTTGTTTTAGAATAACTCTTAGAGTACATTTATGAACATACATAGGTATTATTGAAACTTTGTACATTGACTTCAAATTTATCTAGGTTATTTTTCATGTAAAAGAAAGGATTGCAATGAATGAGTGACAGAATTCAATAAATGGACTATACGTAAGTAATAATAAATTAATGACAAGTGAGTTGTGACTTAATGAGATATTAATACAAATGTGAATATTTCTTACAAATGTATTTGGAATGAAATCGTTTTAAAATTAATACTAACCTGAGAAATTTATTTGGGAATAAAATATGGAGAATATTTTTTCATGATTACTATTATTGTCATTCTAGTCCATTCAAACCAATAAAATGACTTTATTACACTTTACGACCAAATGTTTTATAAGATAGTAAGAAGAAGCAAACATAATTACAGAAGTATATTGAAATTAAGATTTACTTCGAATCGGATTTTATTAAAAAAATATTTTTACTTATTCTTTCATTTAAAAGTATTTAATAGAAAGAAAATCATAAAATTCTCTAGACAAAACCCATCAATGATATAAATTTACCTTTTTTGAAACGAAATTTTCAGCAAAATTCAAATCCCTACTTTTGCGTTTAGGAATCTTACTAAAATAATTACATCACATTCTTCGAACATAAATTTAGAGAACGAAAATCAATCTCCCTTTAACATCAAATATTTTCTGACGAGTTTCCATTAATTTTCACGAAAAAATTCCTATAAAATTATTTGTTTATAAAGTGACCTCGCAATTCTTTGACGGTATTGAAATATAGTCCGATTCGCGCGTGTCAGTCGAATGCTGGAAATAAAATGAGTAGAGCCCGGAGGCAACAGTAGAAAATTGGAAACGTCATTTTCGCCCTTTTTTAATGTTTGGCTGGAGTCGTTCTGAACGCGATAGGATTCGGTCGGCACGCCTCGCCTCTGGCTACCGTCCCTATACCCTACCTGCACACCCATTTGACACGAATCACTGAAAAATAACCAATTGGTCATTTATAAATCCCCTCATTTCATCTCCACGCTATTGTTTATTATTGAAACTATTTGATACATTATTTTAAATCAAACAACTAAGCTCTGAAAATTTAATTACGAAATGAATTCATAACAATATATTATAAATTTAATATTATTAAATACATCATCTTTATATTGAGAGGAATTCACTGTACACATGAGTTCTGTAATCTCATCTGGTAGCAGAAGCGGCTAATTGGCAATTAATTATAACTGCCTTCGTATATGAATGATCATTCATAGTATGTAATACTAACGTTGACCACAACGTTGTTCAAATATAATTACAAGGGTCTGTAATCTGTACACATTAAATAAAGAGTAATCGAGGTATATTCAACTAAAGCATCGCATACGAGTAGTAACTTATGTGTTAATTTATTAGAAAATATATTCATTCATAATTACAATATGTCATAGAAGAAGTTATACAAACTATAGATATATATATCTATGTCTATATGTATATATATAAACAATTTCGCCCGTCCTATAATACTGTCTCCGTCGTAATTATAGGTCCGTAATTGATTTGCTTTGTATGCGGATTACCAATTAATTAGCGTGTAACGTTAGACAGGAGCTGGATCACAGTGTAGGTGAGAAGGCAAATGTACTACATAATCTTATAGAACATCTTGTACGTAATTAGCGACGTATCAATTACTGTTACATTAATTAGCTATTGCCTTCTCATTTAAAAGTAGCTTCATATACATACACGTTCCTGTTTTAATAAAAATTTCAATGTATTATACGTTGTATGGTAATAATATTTTTTTATTACTAGAATTCACCGATTGACGAATAAAAAATGTATTGAAGTAATAAGAAAGCTATGATCATCAAAGAATAATGTAAGAACAGAAGCACGTTAATGCAAAGAGTATTATCATGAATAATAAAAAAATGTACGGTTGAGTATCATAAAGTGATGTTATAGAAGTAAATGGGGGAAAAACGTCCCAGAGGGGAGAGCTCGTGCTTACAACGGCTTCGATAACACCGTATTGAGACTGGAAGTGATATCATTGTTTATAGCGTGGTAAGCAAATTATTAAACATGCTAAGTACTTTAAATCTGTTCACGTGAGCCTAATAAATCACGAATTATTATCTCAAATAAGGCTTGAACCCATTCCCGAATCATTATTGATTTCATTACCTCATTTACATAGAGTGTTTAATATTCATATTGGTGTTCTAATATTTGTATATTAGTATAAGCATTTATTAAATATTTATGTGGATACTTGAAGCTGGAGTACATTTTTTCTTTATTTTTTTCGGTATGTATCGTTTTGTATTTATAATATAAAGTCATATCCAGTATTTTATCATCCCTGACCATGACATATCTATCTCTGGGGCCGCAGTCAAATTCAATCTGTAGCCCGCACTCCCAAATCACCTGAACACTTTCCGAAGCAGGCATTAGGTTTCGGGCAAATCTTATTTGGATACATTTAAAATGGTTTCGGATGGTGCGTTTCTTCTTGATAATATTTACTATATCAATAAATAAAACCAACTCATTTATATCTCTATTCCTTTTATTTATCATATCTGTATGTTACTTATTTTGATAAAATAACATTTATTAGTTTATGTGTAACTTTACGTGTATGTATATGAAAAAACTAGCATTTAAAATAATAAAATATATTTAAGAACTCAATACCTACCTTTCGTAGGCAAGTAAACTAGAAGAATCTAATATAGTAGATCTAGATAATTGTATTTTTAAATTCAAGATGCAACGTCTAAAATTGAGCGTGAACTGTAATAGCAGTGTTGCTCATACAGACATAATATATCTTGCTTTGTCCCAATGTGAAGACGGAGGGACGGCACTGGCATACTGATGCGTTCTTTTAAAATTTATTACCGAGCCTTAGGGTTGACGTGTCAATGGTCAAAGTTTGTCGATAAATTGCAAATAAGTAATCTATCGTTTTAAAACTTAACGACCTCACAACTTGAAAAATTGATATATTTTTTTCAATAATGCAATGTGATAAATATTGAAATGCATTTTGTAAAGAAATATCGACATCGATGTAAAACAGTACAACACTACTAGTATGTCGTTGGTGAATAAGAAGTAATGAGTTTTCTTTTTCAACGTGCCACCTGACTTCTGGTCTCGCCGACGCCTCGACTTTACTAAACAAAATTAAATATCATTTTTTTTTCTTACCTACTATTCCCTTTTCCCTTTTCACCTTAAAGAAATTCTGTCTGAGCGTTTGAAGTCAGAAACGATGTTTGTCATGACATTCGAGTGTTTAACCCCTTGTAAAAGGTTCTTTTATCTAGATTAAGATGTTTCGCTTTTGTTTACTCCGAGAAATCGTTGGGAAACGTAAATAGCGAAATCAGCTGAACGATATCATCGAAGATGCTTTGAATTGCCTTATAATTTATTTTTATATACTACGTAACTTTATATTTCAACTTTGAAGATCTTGTCATCTTATATTTTATTGATATACCTACTGTTTCTTAATCAAAAAAACCAATATTGTGTAACAAAATATTTTAAGAAACAAATAGTATCATTGTGTTTTTTATCTTAACTAAAATACTGTCTTGTATAGCTTCCAAAAAGGACGCCATCAATAAGCTTTGTTCAGTGAAATAATTAAGTCAAAATCCCAACAATCACTGATGATTCTGATTTATCGACGCGGGGATTAAAACCGTTACAGCGTTCGTTGAGCTTTGTAATTGTACTCTCATTCATCGGATTCCTAATGAATAATTGTTGTTTGGAAGAAGTGTCCCCAAAACTGAAATTGGATTAAGTTTCAATAACACCAACTATTGTTCTATAATTCTGATAGTCTCCGGTTATTTTATTAGTGTATCATAAATAAAATAAGTATAGAAGTTTATATGCTGGTGGACTGAATAATACGTTTGCAGAATTAATATAATGTCATGCTATTACATCGAATCGTCTCCTTTAATAGACATTGATACCAAGATGTAGCATTGCCAATACGCTATTTGTAAACTATTTGTATGCGGGATGGTGTGCTTGCATCACTTTTTCTACTTTAAGAGACAAGCGAGCTTCCCTTCTAACGTCTTACAGAAATGTATTTCAGTATAATTCTTATCAGGGAACCTCACTGCCGTAGTCTTTGTAAAATAAACTTTGTGGATCTGTATTTTGACATGAATTTACTTTTCTTGTAATTTAGAATTCTCTATATCATCACAAAAAATATTTTATGAATTAATCTACATTTTTTTTCTATATATGTTAAATATTTTTTTAAGCAAAGATTAAAACTATAGTTAAATAATAAATTATTATTTTACATATGCAGTGATTCGTAGAGATACAAGTAATATATTTGGGCTTCATTTATTTTATACTTACTGTCGTTGAATGTAGTCAGTATTAGGTTTACAGGCGCTACTATAATTGAAGTGGAACTTGCCTAATTACTTAAAGACTTTACTTGTTATGCACTAACGTCTCATTAATTTATTAGAGTTCCTTTTGGTGTCAAAGTTGACTAAAATTAGCATAAGCTTAAGAAACTAAAACTTACCGGCCGGTTCACCGTCCACTAAGGCGATAATCTTGCTTGTCCAGAGTTCCAAAATCTCCTCGAACTTTGCGAGGACATGCCCCATATAAATAACAATGTTCGCTTAGGAAGTGATATACCGTTTATGAGAAACTTAAGTGCACTATTGTCGTTCCGTCTTATCCGTTCCGTTTATATCTTAAACTATAAAAATGCATCGAACGCAATGCTTTTGTACAATACTAGTTTATTTTTAGCTTCCTTAGTATGCTGTGCTGCTAGACATTTTTGTGGCATTTTCGGAGACAGTTTGCATCTTCTTCCTTCAAACGGAATATGTGATGGTGTGAGAGTGATAGCTACAGTCGCTGATTTTGTATGGCCGTCCTATAAGCTTGACAATAAAATTTTATGAATCAGAGTTTCGAACACTTTTTATTTTAAAATATTCTTTATAAAAATAATAAAATATCTAATAAGAGAGTTGTATGTTTCCCAAAACATTTATTAAAAGCTTGCAATATATATAAATTTTATTATGAGAAATAAACGTTAAAATGAGTCAAATTTATTATACTTCTAGGAACACATGATAGTTGCGATGTACATATAATGAACACGCGAAATTGTGATATGAATCATATAACGAAATATCAATACTCTTTTCATCAATTAAGTAATATTTCCATGAAAATATAATTAAAACTGAAAACACCACATCAATTTCGTTTCATTATTTGTTTACGGTTCATAAAATATTGAAGAGTAAAACATTTACTTAATACAAATTAAAACAATATTAATTGAATTCTATCGTAATGAAACTCGCTGGAGTGGCATTCGACAAAGTGAATCTATGTTACAGATACAATGATGAAATTATTCACATGTTCATAACAAAGAGAGAGAGGTGGGTCACTTAGGTACTTTGATGAATTAAAATCATTACAAAACATATTTACGCCTCTAATTACTTTTGCATAGCATTTTTTATGCAACTTAACGGTAGTAGACTTTATTTTTAATATGTTGCTATTGTTTTAATTGAAATATGCAGATAATATATAATTTATAAAGTTGAGAATATACTTTAACTAACTTTTATATTTCTGATAGTAATGGTCAATAGAAAATATGTAGTTTTTTTGTATATGTATTGTGTATGATAACTTTATACATTGTATTATTATGTAATATTTATATTATAAACATTTAAATACAGATCTGATATGTAAGTTTAGAAAATATAATAATAGAAATAGATTTGAATTAATAAACTACATTCTCACTGGTGCATAAAGTAACCACATTTGGATTTCGCCTTATAATTTCAATAGAAGCTCTGATATTCACTTCTCAGTTATTTATCTGAAAATTCAAACATATCTTGATACTATTATTTTTACTTTTTTGATTTAATCAGAAAAAGTCCTAGAAAAGTAAGCAATATTTCGTTTATAACAGTTTAATATTTCCACTTCAAAATAACTCAGTGACTTTTACCAAGTTAACAATGATGTTTTAATGGAGCTGAATATTCGAACAGCCTGAAATATATATTTTAATGACAATATAAACTGTGCCCAGCCCTGACAGCGAGTTGACTATCATTTTTACTATCTAGATAAATTTTGAATAGTTGCTCGTTTTATTTCGTTATATGAAATTCTGGATCGAAAAGGCTCTTAATGTTTTGTACATTTGAATACATTTGATTAGAAAATATATTGGTATGGATTTTTTATACGGTATAAAATTAATTATAGTTAATAAAAATACACAAAAATAGTTTTCAAATATTTTTAAAGTTATTCCGAACATTTAGATTCTACAAACTCTTCTAGATAAAGACTAATACGTATACCTTACCCATAAATATATATCCATTAAGTTTCCATAAATTATTCAGGGTTATTTAAATTTAAAAGTAAACCTTAAATGAAATTTTAATTGCAGATATGTAGAGCTAATAATTAAATTCTAATGTAGAGTTGGCCATCACATAATAGCATAGTGTTCTGGGACCGCGAGTAGGGAAGCTCTTGCACTAACTTGAGCAAATGTTTGGTCTGGCGTACTGTGTCTCTGCTAACGCAATGAATGGAACACTTATATCATCCTTTATTGTTACACATTTTAAACTTATCTCTATAAGAATATAGTATTAAAGAATCATAGTATGAAAATTTTTTAATAATGCATTATTCTTACTTAGTTTAAATCGTTATTGCTTTCAGCATTCGGCGTTACTAAATCACAATGAATTTAAACACATACAAGCATTTGCAAATAGTATATTAGCATGGTCAATGTGTTAAGCCTGTAACAGTATAATTAGTGCATGATTTCCACCGTAGGTATCTCAATTAACTGGAATCATGGTGTCCATAGCGTCAAATGCTCAGAAAGCTCAACGGAGCGCGCTGTCGTCTTACGGTAATCAAACCGAGAGGACCGGAGCCTGGCTGCATCTACCGGGAGATATAACTTTGACCGAAACTATTTACATACTACGGTTCAGACCAAAAATCGCTTAATTTTCGAGTCAAAATACATTTTAAAGATAATTTTTAGTATAAAATGTCAATGTTTGAAGTTGATTGTACCAATTATATGATATTTGATCTTGATTTTAATAAAGAAATGTTTTAAAGCACGTTCGCATGTTTTTTAATAGTAAAAAACTCCGATGTTTCTTATACTGCAAGATAATATAATTAAAATGAAAATTTATTTAAATATTCTAGACGTAAATAGTATCAAATATATTTATTTATTTATATTCCTGTATTACGAAAATAGTAATTATATTTCAACATACAAATAGATCTAGGAATATTCATTGTCATTGAATTTAATATTGAAACTGTTTACTTTTGTATTCATTGATTCAATAATGAAACTTAAAACGAATCGATCAGCATAATTAGCATAACATTAAATATTATTTGAACCGCAGTCTCCTTATTAAATCCACGCATCTTTAATTAATTCTCAAGTTTCATGCGACTCTGAAAGCCTCATTTGCAGAACAGAATCGAGCCGAATGACTCATTTCATTGTAATTACTCAAATTACTATAGCGTTCATGATGATTTCGTTTTTCATTAAATACAGTATTTTTTGTTAAATGAGATATGATTTGCATAATAACTCAGTCGCTTAATTAAATCGGTGCCCGAATTTTTTAAGGAAGCGAGAATCGCGTTATAATCAGTTCGTAATAACAATTCTCGTTGAGGGCTGAGGTGTTAAATTTCTTATAGCAATTTAGGAATATTATTTTAACGTTTCTTTATAATGATTCCAATCTTTACTTATATATAAATTAATAATAAAATATATTTTTAGTCCCGTGAAGGTTTCATGTGATGGTAACACTTAGAATCCTTTTTATTTTAATTTTAAAACCAAATATTTTAAAGTATTAATAAAACTTTACAATTATACTAGTAGAAATGTAAATAAAAATATATTCGATTCTAATTACACTGCTTCTCATATTAATATACAGACTATCGGTGAATAAAATAAAAAGTATTCATAAAAAGTTGTAATATTATTATAGCAGCGTAACTAAAAAGAGCATTTATTTTCCAATCACAAACTAAATTCCGTTTTGCATACAGAGAATATCGTAAATCACCAGGTTTATTGGACGTCCGATGAATCGGGAGTAAATTAATAATCGCATTACTTTTTCAGTGGAATGCAAATATTTGATGATTGGGCAACTGCCGCGCACCGATACGACGCGACGTGCAGTGGATGTGCCTTTTGTTTCCAGTTTTTATGAATGGGACTTTGTTGCCTCCGTGATTCAGTTTTGAAAAATAATTTTAATTAGAGCTTATATTTAATGTAATATTTTATATTATTGTTATTGCTTTTAACATGAGTCTGTATATAAAATAATTAAAATAAATTTCTGCCAATTCGATACCGATGACCTTAACAAAATATAATAATTCCTATAGTGATGCAAATAGATTTTTAGAATTTTTTAATTCAGTTTTACGGTTAAATTTGTCAAGTTTCTCAAAAACTATGGTAAGTATGTTAAATCCTTTCAAGAAATTTATATAAAATTTATAATTTTTTTTTAAATGATTTATATTTTTATTTCAAGTGATTTTTAATTATATTATTTACAAAAATAAGAATGAATGAATTTAAGTCAATGCTCATTTTGATAAAATAATTAAAATATCCTTTGTGAATCAAAGAAAAAAAATATGTATCGTGAAATTTTAGTTGTCTAAAGAATATTAGTATTTTGATATTCGTTCTTCACGATGTGATACACTCGTGAACTTTAATGTGAACGTGTAAAAAGGGTGTTGAGGTGTTGGTGTGTAAATCGCACTTAATTATTCCCGTGGGCCGGCGGGCGGTTAAATGAATTTTTAATCAAATTACAAAGCGAGAAAATTTACAGATAAATCTTAATGATGTTAGCGCGACGTAATGAATGAGTCACTGTATCCGACACTTACGTGTACCAAGTTCAGAAAACAATATATAGTGAAAGTTACTATACTAATATACCCAGTTTTATTAACTTCAAGTTCTTAATTCACAAAAAAAATTTTTTATTTATTTTTTATTGAAAACTTAAATTTCATAATCTGTTAATATTATACTTTACATAATTTATTTTAAAAAAATCTGTAAATAAATTTAGAAATCTTGAATTTTTAATTACAAGACCTTTTTAATTAATTTATCTTATATAATATTTTAATGGTAATCCGAAAGTTTTTTCATCGCTAACAATTATGTTTTTTTAATATAACAGTTTTTATTAACTTCTAAAAAAAAATATTCAACCTTAAAAAATAAAGCGTGTAATTGATATGTGTCGCTGCCATTGTTCCCTTAGTTGAAATCTTGCTTAATATTTTCTGAAAGGGTACATTCAGTGGGTTCTATACACATCAGATTATAAATAATGTTATCATGTCTTTATATGTCACGGCCACTTTCAGTGTCATACTGCACTCAAGGTGGTTTATCTTAGTCTTTATGAAGAATGGTTTATCATATGAGAAATTTTATCATGGTTTAAGTTCATTGGGGTATATCTATGTTGATACATTATTCAAATCACCTATTATATACAAATAAATTTATATGATAACAATTTGTATTAATTTTTTATTTCTACTGTTTTGTTATAATATCCATTTAAGAACACTTCTTCATATTTTTTTACGGCCACTTAACATAATTTATGATAGAACAACCCAGTACAAAAGAGTAATTGTATTAAAAATATGCTAAAACTTTAATGTATTTTTCCAGAAAGTAGACGGGAAACTTGTGAGCCCTTGACACCTTTGCGCCTTTATATAAATGTATTATCAAAGCCTACACTCAAAAGGATCCAAAAAGGCAAGGACATTAATAGGCTACAAGGTATTTTACTTTGAAAGTTATAAAACAAACGCGATCCACCCCAACAGGGGTTAGCCTGACCTCACTAAACTCAGTGCATTACTTACGAAACTCGAAAAAGAATTTCAATTTAAAAATTAATTGTCTGAAACTTTGAAGGCGAATTTTTGAGAAATGGGTTTCTGATCGCCATTAATTGCTGTATTGTTTTATTGATAAAAAGAATTTTAGGGAGTTGTAGTGACTATTATGGGAGATAAAAGAGTTAAGAAAATAAGATACTTTTATTATTATTTATATAAATTTGAAAATTTTTATAAAAAACGATACAGAATGACACAATAAATATAAAAAAGTAGCCTTAGGGAACAAACAAGCATATGTTCATTGTGGAGGTAAGTGGTTGATACTTCTCATGGATAACGGATATTTTAAAAAATGGGATTAAAAATACGCCTAAAATTTGTTGTAAAACATAAAGTATATACAACAAAAGATATATCAAAAAATTACAGAGTGATATTTGCGGCAAATTAAACATTAAATAGAATAATTGATTTGAAAAGAAATAAATGTATAACAAAAGAAGAAGCTTTATTTTATATGAAGCGATAGATAAGTATATAATTAAAAGTTAGTATGAATATTAATAAAATATAGGAAAGCTTCGTTTCAGAAATATTTCATATAATATGTAGAATAACGCAAGATATTTGGATAAGATACAAGATATCATAATGCCGTATTAAAAATAATACTGATGACTTGGTTACTGAAACGTGGAAGATTCCTTATATTCAAAAAATGAAAATGGAAATTAATAATAAATAAAATAGGACAACTTCACAATCATATAAGTATAGGTTTGATACTTTTATAATATATCATAATTAAATGTTTATTTTATAAGAAAAGACAAAAGAAATCTATATTTTTTTAAATATTTTATTAGATTTTTTGAGAAGCTTGTATACATTGAAGTCGCTTATCTCAAAAATGTACAACCGACTTAAAGAAAACATATGAAAAATATTCAGGACCGTCCCAAAAACAGTGCAAACACCTTAAAAAATTGCGACAACACCAAACAGAACCTATAAAATATCATTCGGTAACCACTTAAGCGATATGCGTAGAGCGTGCCTTGGCATGAGGTGGGTGGATTTATACAGTCTGAACAGAGCAAACGTTTGAACTTCAAAAGAATACGCCATATTATTGATATTTGAACCTACCACGCCTAGCCTGCTAGGCGACTGGCTTACTAATGAATACTCATTGGAATCTCGTCTCTTTTAAATATATTTTTTTAAATGGTATATTAAAAATTCTAAATAATTATCTTGAATAAAATTTTACTAAGAATATAACAATCATATTTTATTAGGCCAGAATATTTTTTTGAATCCTATTTCAATTAAAGTAAACGAAAGTGATAAGTTATCTTGGAATTTTACTATGTCGAAATATATGTTATGTAATATATATATATATATATATATATATATATATCTATGGAATTGATGGCTTATATGTATATAGTCTTAGTAAGCCATAAACACGGAATACAAATAAAGTGTTTCGTAAGAACAAACAGGTGTCGTCGTATTTCATATATTTATTTTATTGGGTTCGAAAATGCATAAAGACTCGGAAAACGAGGTCGTTAAATAAATATCATATCAGAAATATTTACAGCAGAAACTTGCATCGTGCACTCAGAATAACTTGGAAAGAAAATCTCGAAATCCCACAGCGATCGTAGAGGATAGGATCAAAAGAATAAACCATATTGGAATTATATCAGGCTAAAGTATCGGCCAGCGATATAGAAGCTAGGTTAAGTCTCTCAAATCACAATTCTGTAGTTTATTCAAGATCTTATAATAGACGTTTTGTCTTTTATATTTTATAATTCTTTTATTTACTACCTGGACCCTAAATTGCAATATTTATTAGTAAATTATTTATTTTATAGTAATTATGAAGGTATTGTGTACTATTAGTAAATATTTGCTTACGATTATGGAAATGGAATGAAATCTTTCTCTTCAATTCATAATGAGAGTAACATGTTGATTTTTATAAAAATAAAGCTCTCATATGTATATCAAATTTAAAGAAATATATTTTCAATTTAATTCAATTTTTGTATCGTGAACTATTTATTTCCATAGGCATTTTCAATATCATTTGAATATCACAGATCTCGATACATACAAATATCTAGTTTCTCTTGCCTGCAGCCGATATTAAATGTTTGCATTCGAACATTTCATAGGTAAACGTAAACATTGTGTAAACCCGCCCCAAATACTTATAAGTACATTCAATTAAAGCTCTTAATTCTCGTCGGATAAAGACTATATTTGCAACATAATATTGCAACGAGCGTTCGGTTGTAGGCATGGATTTATGTTCAATATTTCGTAATCCCTTCGTATTTATGTACATTAATAGAACTTAACATTCGTTCAAAGTTGAAGAATTTCTTATTTCAGTTCAATAGTTCCATTTTATTTTATTTGATTCAGTTCTAAAAATAATAAGACTGTGAAAGCTTTTCTGGATAATTGAGATATGAAGAAATAGAATATTACCAAAAAAATATATATTTTTAGCATATAACATATTGACGTAAACACTTGAGAAAAATACGTTGAAGTTATATAAAACATTTAAATTTTATTTGTATGTACATTATTAGTAATAAGGAGTATAAATTCAAGTAAGACAAACTAAACATTTCTCAATATAATCTACATCTTAAGCGAGACAATTTTAAGCATCACTTAACATCGATAATTGACGGATCCTTTCTAAATATTGACTGTAACTGAGTACAAAACGTCTGAAAGTTCAACCGGTTCGGATTGCTGTGGGCGTTTAACTTCGTATTTCCCTTATAACCCAAGGCAAAGCATAAGCTGGATTTAGTACGTGTAAAGTACCGGTTCAAATTATTCACATTTATACTATTGGCGATAGCTAGACTTAACAGCAACTTCCGAAGAATAAAATTATAGTATACACTAATCTTTTAAAACGATCAGATTTTTAAATATATTTTGATTCATAATAAAATTACTATAAATTGTAAAAATCTAATGTATGCTAGAAATCCAAGATTTTGCTTATATATTTTCTCTTCTATTTGGTACGTATGTGTTCGCATTGTACCGAAACTCATGGGAATAAACCCGGTCTTAAAATGAGGTAAATTCTGAGACATTTAGAAAACAATATATAAATATAAAAATGTATATACATAAAACAAAATATTCTTCCCTTGATGATAATAAATTAACCTAATGATCTTAATAAAAACTGTGCCTAATAGGAAGACAAGTTTCTTTTAATACTGATATTTGTACAGTCGGTAATTTCAGCAAGAAAAACAATTTGGCTGTCGAGACACAAATTGAGATAAACTGCTAATCGATATTGAATCCCCATTAGATACAAAAACCTTAATTTACTGTTAAAAGCCATTTTTATTTACTTGGTGTTAAAGTCAGAGCTCCACGACAATTAAGGCGAGCGAGAAAATAAATGTTAATTCCGTTTTAATTACGTCCTGATCGATCAATTAATATTCAAAAATATTAAATCTAATAAGATCGTTGTTCCGATTGATATTTTATATTGAAATTCTTTTAATATGTAAGACTTACTTTGGTAAACTCATATAAAATTATAAGTCTCACTCACTGAACAAGTGTACAGTATGTTATACATATACAGTCGCTTTCAGGTCATTGTCCTCAATTTTGTTAAGCAATGTTAAGAACAATTTATTTTGATTACGAACTTGCAAGTTGTATCAAATACCGGATTTAGGGTTTTACTTATAGATTTATAAAAATATATATAAGATATATTTTGACTTCATGACACTTATTACTCATTTAAACAATTTATTCGAATTTATATTCGTACATGTTAATGAGCAGAATTTAATATTTAGTTCCTTTAAAAAACATTTGAAAATTTTTAAGCAATAAAAGCTCTGGCATCTAACATTGTTTATATCAAGGGTATGGGTCAAGAAATTCACTCTTCGAGCTAATATGCTTGCGAGTAATTGGATTGCCATGAGACGGGATAGCTGCTAAATTTGCTAAATGGTTTTAGTGCTCCACTCGTATAAAGAGCTTAGAATTTATATACTTTGAGACTTTGTTAATATCATGACAATCCACTTTTAATTTAATACTCAACTTTATAATTTAATGTATGTATGTGCTTGTATGTATGTTTTTATGTTCCCTGATTTATATTATCCAAATTGTGTAACGTTTTGTTGATTATATTTTAAAATAAACAAAGAAAATTCAATATGACAATTATCTAACGATTTCAATTGATTGAATGACAGTAAAATTACATAAATAAATTTAATTACTTAATTTCATCTCGTTTTGTAATTTAAATGACGCTGTAATGTCTACACATGGATAAATTTCAAAACAATAAAAAATGTTAATTAGAAATTCATTTAAAATATCACAATGTTTTATATAACACGCAATAGAAAGAGAAATAATGCGAGACAGAATGAGACAATGCTTTTCACTTATATGATGCAGAAGCATGACAAGAAACTTATTTTCGTATAGTAAAACAAATCTCAGTTTTATAACTTTTGACTGCATTTATATTTAGCAGTAGCTAAGGCAACGTAATTTTCTACTATGGATATTCTTTTTGCAAAAATTATTTTATTCTCTTTTATGGAACATGGTATTCAAGTATGATTAGAATTTATAAAAATATATTCTTGTTTATATATCACAAAAATGTTTACTTTATTTGAATGTGATTTTACGTTATACCACTGCTATTAATACGAAATAACTTTAATATTAACTAAATGGTACAAAACAAACATATTGAGAGTGTCCTGATAGCTACTAAATTTTTTTTACTAAACTATTTTTTTCTTTGAAACCCTGTACTATTTTATTGACAGGTTGTACCGAAAAAACACATAACATTATTGTAACTCTCGACACCAACATGTTATTTTTATTTTAACTATATTCACTGTACAAGTAAATATTGGTTGAATGACGGTTACTATTTTTACCTTTTTAATGGTGTGGTTATATTTCCAAAGCCGTTAGGGGTAGGTATTTTATTCTTCCTAAATACGATTTCATATTACTTTTCTCTTCGTATTCTCACCATAGAACAGTTAATATTTCATAAAACAGCTAAGCTTCATATTTAAAGTACTAGCCACTGGTCACTGGCCAGTTTGGCGCCCGCGGCCTAGAATATGTAGCCTATTTCCAATTTGCGTCTATCAATCAAGTGCAATCTCGCTGAGTGGATTACGCGTAAATGAAATTTGCATAGCCTGTCGCGCTCTGACGCGAGATTTGTACCGAATATTTACGAAACTCTTGTTTGTGGAGTGACACCTACAAGTTGAGATATTTTTTATAAACAATTCTCAGAAATCAAAACATTTTCATTTTCAGTAGTCATCTTTCTATAAGTTATAGATACTTCAGATGTTTAATTGAGATTTTTAATGTAGTCTACTGCATATTGTTATGAATATTTTAGGTGAATAATTATGGAGAAATCAAGCATTGAAATGAAATATGGTTAATATAATATGAATAAATTGTAAATGGAATATTATTATAACACGAACATAAACATAATGTTGACTGATGGACTGTGTACATTTGAGAGATGTTCTCAAAAGCAATGTTAATCCAAACTAGACAAATTCAACCAGCAAAGTAAGCAAAAACAGATAGTAAGGTTTATTTAAACAGGTTATATTACGCCTTTACGCAACTAAGCCAACTCTCATGCAAACTTCTAAACTAAACTAATAAAGGCTTGTAGATAGCGAAATTTGATATGTTAGGAAAACTATGCAGAACATGATTGAACGCAAAATTTTATATCGTCTAAACACGGCATCTTCATTCCCTAATGATATTAAAATACGTATCTAGCAAAATAAACAGTGTAATAATATCATGGTTAGCAAAAAGCTCAAAAAATTTTGAAATCGCCATTATATTTACAGGTTAAACTGATCAATATGCATACCAGGGCTAGTTCTGAATCTAATATCCATTTGATAGGAGAAATTCTACCGTACTACTGAACACCCAATTATGATTATAATTGTCCAACGCCATGGATTTGACAAGAACATCCAATAAAGAGGTTTCGGTTGATAATCGCTTTTGCAAACGCGCAAAAAGCAAACCGAACCAACTCGATCTAATTAAGTCAATTTTGAATATTACATCGAGAATCGAGGTTTTTAAATTTAAATTTGAAATCATCTTATACGTTGGTTGTTAAAAAAAATCGATCAATTCTAATTATATATCTAAAGACTTGAATTACAAAAGTTAAATTTAGAAGACTCGAATGAAAAATTTAATCTAGAATGTCGAATGCCAGATCTTTTGATCTCGATTCTCAAATAACATAAAATTTCATTTCCACTAAACAAGTGTAATACCATCAGCCCCGTCGATACATCTTCACACCGATTTCGATAGGACACCTGTCCGATGACCCCGTTCCGAGTAAAACGGAACGGAACAATATAAACTAGCTTTATTTTTATTGCTTCGACCTTTTTTAGGCGATTGGTCTGGAGATAAGTTTAGGCATTAGTTTTTAAGAACATCGTATTTATTTGATTGCGTCGGGCGTGTTTCTTTAAAGGTTACTTCGTTTCATTTTTTCCATGTATAAAGGCGTTTTTTTTGTTTCATATTTAAAATTTAGTACAGAATATTCAAGAAACATAAATGATACATTTAACTATATTTCATAGTATAGTTACTATATTTTGTCTTCAATTCTATATGATAATTATTTCAAGAAGATTATTTACGTTTTTTGTAATGTTATTTTAATTCCTTTAGTTGTTTCATTTTCTGTTTCTTTTTATAAGTTTTCTTTGTAACAAACAAACGTTTTCTTTTACTTATCCTTATACTTATAATCATATTTTAATACAAACACAAACTCTAATTAGGTTCGCAGACTTTCTAATTTAAATTGCCATCGAATTTATTTCGTTTGATTCCAATGTATTTGGTGGAACAAACGAAATGAATTTCAGGTAACATTATTAAGCGTCATCTCTCCCCTGTGGTTCATAAACACCCAAAGCAATTTCCTACGGAATTATAGATCTTTATTTAATACCTCGCTTGTCAGAAGAACTTATAATTAGCAAGTAATTAGATAAATACGATTCGTATTACAAATTAACGCTACTTGGGAGAGTACTTACTATATGGTGGCGTGTATTAAAATTCTAGCGTTTAGATTGTCCTATGGTTTTGGTGAATATTCTTAAAGTATTTTTACTTATATAATGTTTGAAATAGAACTTTTGGGATAGTCACAAATGTTTTGCGTGTGCTAAAACATATTGGAAATATATATTTTTTATAATAATGAAATATTTTAATTAAGATTACGAATTACCTGGTGGTTGACAGTGCTTCATACTAGAGACTTAAATTTTGATGGTGAACTTACCTGAAAACGAAAAAACATTTAAATCATTTTATCTCGATTTATGTCAAAAACATACAATAAACTCATAGTAGATACAATAAAAATTAGTTAAATTTATATATTTTATAATAATTATGGCATTAGATGGTATATTTTATAATAATGTTTTTTTACTTTTTTTCTATTAATTCCTCAGTCACTCTGCTCACATATGAAACTTGAGGAATTTCTTCCTTCCTCGAGTCTCAAATGTATACAGCCTTAAACTGTTATGAGACGGAAGAAGTGGTGCTTTCATTTCATTCTTGTAAAAATTCTTGAGACCAATAATTATATTTTAATTTCTCTCAGAATATATACTGTAAGTTTATGAACAAGCGGAATACTTCCTAGCGTGCTTACTGAAGTATAGATTATGTAAAGTAAAATGCGCATAAAATGTATGGGTCAGTATACTTAGGCTCCGAGCTCACGGACGATTTCGTTCAACATCTTAAAAGGAATTTATCCAGGAACGTAAGCTCGAAGGAAATTCAAATATTCGAACGATAAAAGCATTTCTGATCTGGATTTCTGTTGAGACCAATGAAATTCTATATTTTTGATACTACGAATAAGCTGATATCAAAGTTCAAATATGATATCATATTTTGTGAACACTAATGATTATATTGCCAAGACAAATAAAGTTTTTTGTTTAAAACTTATTCAAGGATCTTGACCTGTACAAAGTGTATCTTTAATAGGAACTCTCTTATCGTCCAACTTAAAATAAAACGGAGTAGCATGCAGCGTTCCATTATTTCCGTCACAAACATTTAACACTGACTCAGACGGTAATATCCTTGCGATAACACGGACTTTCAAAAGTTTCTTTATTTTCTGAAATGGACAGCACCTAGATTGCACCAGGTTTTTTTGTGTTACAATAGATTCCAAAAACACGAGTAATTTAATCCATTTTTGTTCAGTGCCTCTGCTATTTTATTACCGTGTATGGCACACTATAAAATGGGGTAAACTTAAAAACTATTATAGCACTAAAACATATACAACCGATCTTGATAATAGAGTAAGAGAAGATAAAACAGAAAATATAAAAGATATTACAGGGAAGCGTAAAACAAAATCTAATAAAGATTGAATCTCCACATGTGCCTGCAGGCAGAGACAGACGATGTGGCATTACGGATAATTTGGTTCAAACGTGGACCACACGAGGGGGACTCGTTACTCATTTAACACTATTTAAAAGCATAAATATTTAGCAATCACTTAAAACATGAGTCTGAGAATGTTCAAATATTCCTTTAATATTTGAAAATTCTTAAAGTTATAGTGTGTGCGCCTATAAGTTTTACATGCTTATTATTTTCACACCACGATTTATTTACGACTAACACTAAATTGAAAAGAGACCAAAAAAATGAAAAAAAGATATGTAAATAATAAGACCACATAAGAAAACGAAAGTGCCACACACAATACACATGTTCTCATAAAATACAAAGAAAACATATTAAAAGGCGTCTGGAACCAAAGAATTCTGTTTACGCCTCTAAGAAGGTTGTAAAGTCGACGTTCCACAAAAGAATTGCTTCATTCTTTCTAAATTTCAGGTTTTGCCCGCTACGAGCGCTTTGGAGTTATTTATCTTTGTCGCAGTATAACAGAAATTAATTAAGTAACCTTTGACAGGGTTTATGCGTGTGGAATTTTACTCTCACCTGGATACCGTGCCACGCTATTCATGTGTCGACGGCCATTTTTTAGAACCGCTGACGTTTTAAAATTGGAGTTTTCAATTAAATTTCCTCGTATCCTCTAACAATGTATCGTTTTGTTAAAATTGTCAAAAATTACAAACAAAATTTTTATCGAGGTTCAACATGCACATAAAATGATTTTAACGTCTAAATCCCGGCTGGTACAAGTTTCAATATAATATTCTTAGTGATATACGCTTGTTTGTGACATTCGCACTAGTGTAGCGCCATAATGATTTCAGCAATAAAAAATATTATATCTGGATATTTGAAATAGTATATCAGAAAATTACTAACACACGTATTTGAAATTATGATTTCACTCCAAGTATATTGCGAAATAATGGTTGTCTATATTCAATATCTATATAAAATTATAATTTAATTACCACCTCACAGAATGCGTATCACATTAGTAAAAGTTACACCGAAATCTAATTATGTTGAGGTTGACTAGAAATGTTTTAAACTGAATATCCTGTACTTTGATCATACCCTGATCGAATTTCCTCTCAAACTTTGTACTGGACGTTGAAGTTCCCACCCTGTTTACATTATGTGAGACCAAAAAAAAAACACCCAACTGCAGACCGATGGAATACAAAGTTAGTATTTAAATGGTTTAAGTATCATTCCTAGCTTTGGACTATGTGTTATTATAAAAAAGTTTTAACTGAAATATATGAGATGCATCTTCTCAATAATTTATTTAATATCATAATTGAATTCCTTAGTCAAATAACTTCTAGACTACTGAAATTTAATAAAACTTTATTAATATGCTAATAAACAATGGAAACATGCAGTCTTAATAGATACTTGATATCATTATTAAATAGTGCACAAACTCAATTTAACAGATCGTAGTCATTTTCTTACTGTGGTTAATTTCCTTTTATTTAATTTTTCGTATTACAACTATGTTAACATTTATAATATTATAAAATTAAAGTAAGACCAGCATAGGATTATGCAATTTTAATAAATGAGGTTAGTACTTCAGTTATGTAATTTAAGTACTAATTAAATACTGTTATTTTCCAAACTCTTTATTATATGATTATCTGGATATATGTCTGAGTACGTGTGTATGTATGATCTAAAAAAATATTTGATAACAAAGATATTGATTGGTTTAATGTCATTAAGGTAAGAGAAATATGTCATTTTACTAATGTTAATACTACAAAACCAATTGGAATATCAATCCCGGTTGTAGGTCTATCGATGTATGCAATACTCAATATGTTCATATAATTGTCAGTGAGTCCTCTCATAGCATATTATGTTTCGTACAACCTTGTATGTTTGTCTCCCGTATGCATACCGATACATAGGCAAATATGTAGTATAGGAAATTACGATTGGTGAGTTCGTTATTAGCTTGGTTTCATGGTTGGGAAGAGTGAGAGAAGGGGCCGGGAGGGGGGCGAAAGGGGGGGAAAGGGGGGATGATAATCGTGTTACTGCTTCGTGTGTTTACGTCGACGCGTTTGACGGTTGACTTGCGTTTGTAAAATGAGGTATTTGTTGACGTATATGTTTTGTCGTTTGAAGTTGGAATTGGGTCTGCAGAAGTAGCTCCACCTTGTATTATTATTGATATTAAACTAACCAATGTTTATATATACGTCCCTTTTATTTTATTATCATTATTGGCAAAAGGACTCAAATCAATATTAAAATTTGTGTGTAAATATTCTATTCATAATTTTATTGGTACTGTGTTTGAGCAATTTAAAGAAGTTATTACTTATACAGAGTCAAAGTCAGTACTTTATAAAATTATGTAAGCTATAAAAGATAATTCATTTTCAAATTAATAAAAAGAATATTTTAAATAAGTGTGGTCCTTATTATTTATATTTTTTTATATCAAAATGAAAAACACCAGCATAACTAATTAAGTATTTATACGATATATTAAGGTTGAAAAATTCTGCTACAACCGTATAAAAAGAAACAAAGCATATACATTATACAGTTAATGAATCTAATTAATGTAAAACTATTACACAAATTATGAAAAGTTTCTATAATTTTATATAACTTTTTAAAACAAACATGACATGACTAGTCAGATAATGAAAATATTTGATATGATATGAATATCAAACACCAAGTACAATAGGTCGTGTTATTTAATATGTCATCATGCCCTATATTCATCGTACATTTATCTTTAGCAAAAATTTCAAGGATTCATGATAGTCAGATGATAATTATTATCAATAGATAGCAATGCAATAGCAGGTTTATATTGACCGTCATTAGCGACGGGTTGCTTTGCAGTGAACAGTGCAGAGAAAATATTAAAGAAAAAAGAGAACTTTATTTAAAACTCGACTAGTTCTAGAAAGCAGAAATATGAAATAACAATTTCCCTCAACTGTCCCACAAGAGGTGAACCTTTCTACCAAAAATAAGGTCGAAGGTGATGAGGGCACTTTTATTACCGCGAGGTTCACTTGAAAGTTTTAATTATAACTATTATAGATTGCGTTGGTTTTTGTGGTAATGTTACCTTTCCAAATATAATATAATGGACAAAAGCGATCATGTATTTATAGCTTGCTCGATGTTCGGCAAGGTTTCACTGGCAAGGTTTCATAAACGAACTGTATCTGTTTATATGACTGTGTTATTCCCCGTGTTTTATATACATACTTACGAGTATGTGAACACAACGTGTTTTTTATTTGACACTGCGTATCAAAAAATATTCTAGCCTTTTCCTGCTTCAAGTGATATTCCTAAATCAGCGTCAAAAGTAATAAAGGAATATTTAATTAGTACAAAACAATTCAAACAATTGCGGATCGTTTCTGTTATAATTTGATATAAATAATATTAATAATTCTTAAGACTTCTAAAAACCGAAAGGCAATTGACACGGTTTGGTTAAAAATCTAAGGCTATAGTAAATCGCGTCACGTTCTCCTATAACGTGGGCGTATAAATGATTATTGCCGTGAAAATGGTCCGCTTGAAAATGGATGCAACGACCTTACTAACTATAGAATTAAATAAATTCTTGAAGAGACCCGTTTTTAACACCAAAGATATATCATACAAAATTTCATCGAACACTTAAAAATTTGTATGGAAATGACTAGAAGATGTATTTATTGGCATTAAAGTGGTCAAGTAAATGGAACAGAATATAATTTCAATTAAATTTAATATCACCTTATGACGTATTAACTATTAAAGTTCTGAGACAAGTTTAAGTCGTAAGACTCGGTTATCGCTGCACGTAATTAAATTTGATGTTAGCACCTAGTTATTACATTAGACTGCAGGTTCCGCTTGTCCTTGCACCGCAGTGGATAGTTCACTATCATTAATAAATATCTTTTATTATATCATATGCTTTAAAATTAAAACAAGCATAGTTTTCGTTTATGTTATTAGAGTAAAACAAAGGTGTATTGTGAATTTTTAAAAGAATTCCATATAGTTACATAATTTTATATTTAATACTGGAACATCCAGTATTTTTATAAAGATATAACTTTTTACGATATCAGTTAGACAATCGTCACGTACTGAAACCACCTTTATGTAAATATAGGTGATACATCGCTTTTTATACAATATTGGACAACGCTGACACATTTTGCGTGGCACTTGAACTATGTGTTTGTTTTTATAAAGTAATTTTCACTTTTATTCCACAGTTATATTTTATATTTTAATATTTTATATAATAGAGATTTTTTTCAATCGTTAAATAAACTTTCTACGTAATCACTCGCTTATTAGATGTCTGTTCGGAGACGAACTAGTCCAGTTTTATCAGCTGTAAATTTTCACTCATAAATATTCGATAGAGTCGTACGCCCCCGGCGCTTTCAGATTCATAATTTGTCCTCTCAATAACTTAGTTCACTGTTCGAAGCAATAGACTTTGGACTATTAAAAAGCAATAGCCACAAATTTATAAATGTAGACTAAAACTATATCTTATGTATTATGATTATATACTTTTTTTGAATTTTATTTTCCATTTTGCTATGGAATTTAATAAGTATAAATAAAAATAGTGTCTTATAGAATTTATTAAATTTATTTATTTTCTATTCCTATTATACTCAAACTTGGTCTTTTTACTTCTATAAATAGTTAATGTAACATATAATTAAGTGCTATATTTAAGTAAGTTTATGGTAGAGCAAATATATATGGAGTTTTTTAATAATAATATAATCAGAAGTATGTATTTAAATTATTAAACAACCGCTTTTGATTTACGGTAGCAGCGTTAAGAATATTCAATAAGATAGAACAATTTTATTTCTACCAATATTCGATATATTAAAGGAGATTGATCTTTTCAGCTTTACCGAGAGCTAGATAAAAATAAAAGGGGCAACGTCTATCGCGCGTCATAACCCGAGCCATTTCCTTTCGCCTCAATAAAACTTGCAGTCCTGAAATTGTACAGGAATGTCGTTGCATGTCATGCAAGTTTTGCCAGTTTTGAGACGGTTCAACTGTCAAACTTTATTAGGTTCGAGCTAGGAGAACCGAGCGAATTCGTTTTGTTATAGCGTTATCAATATTAATGTTACATGTAATGATTCTAGTTCTGTCTTAGATATTACTGTTGTGGTTCTAATAGAATTTACTACAAAAAACTTGTAGTGGTTCCACGATGTATTTTCTATTTTAAATTTTCTATCTTATATTTATTATAATCAAGTATGAGTTATACAATTTTCATAAAATATTTCTTCTTATACAAAATTTTGAACTGTATATGAAATATCAATTTCCTTTCCGTACCTCTCGTCAATTTTGAGGCAAACCTTGACGCTTTCCCTGTTCCTTTGACTCGTTCACAAAACTATTCGCTAAGTACTTTTGGGAAATTGTTCGTCTGTCGCCTATTACTGTTTGAGAGACAATTTTGAGAAGCCACTTATCTCAGTTCATACGAAAAGCAGGTATACCGTAATCCAGCTTTGTTTCATACTTTTAGTTTCTCAAGTACTCACTCACCCTTTGAAATTGCCGGGTTTTGGACCAAATATCGTTATATATGAATATTGTACTCTTGAAATATTTTTTCAGTATTTGTAATACGTTTTTTGTTATTATTATTACATAAATAATTGGTAATATAAAGTTTATTTAACATCTAAAAGAATAAAACAATATGAAAGCAAAAAAATCTCCAATATCAGCGCGACAGCGTGTTACTACGGAACCAATGAAATCCTATTAAGTATTATAAAATTGAATCGGTCACAAATTGCAGATGTTTTGGCGCGAGCCTCACGGGCGTGTCCAGCCAATTTCGTTGAGAGCCACTTCAAAGCCGAGGTGGAAATGACGTTCACCAAAGTACCACGAAATTTATCGACCGTACGTGGCTCGTGCTTAAATAAAAACAAACCTGAAGTGTCAAAGTCCATTTTGTTAAGTGTGTTTAGTACTATGAGGGATTTAAATGCTTTTATGAGTCAAATATTAACACTTCTTTGTTAAAAATTATTTATCAAACCATTAAAGTAATTATATTGCACGATAAAAAAAAACAATAAGTATTTTGTTCTTTACAATTTGAATTTACGCGTTTCAAAGAAATCTTTTTACTTCCATAATTATTAATACAGCTTTCTTAAAAGTACAATTTTACATATTGATTGATGATTTTCTTAAGGATATTTTCAAGGGAAACGTAAAGTATTTAATTATTTTGGATGATATATTAGTTTTAAGATTCTACAAATATTCATATTTATTCCATATGACATAGAAATAGTCTGGAAATAGTCCTGTAATATATTTTATTATAAGCAGCCTCTTAGAAATAACATGAAATTTTAGTATAACTTTAAAAATAAATCAAAAATATTATCTTGTATGATTGTATCATATAAAATACTTTTTATAATTTTATCTTATAAAAT
Organism: Danaus chrysippus; assembly: GCA_916720795.1. Taxonomy (NCBI): domain Eukaryota; kingdom Metazoa; phylum Arthropoda; class Insecta; order Lepidoptera; family Nymphalidae; genus Danaus; species Danaus chrysippus. The sequence continues at coordinate 2,219,151 of CAKASE010000077.1, read as the reverse complement.
AATTACCCATTTCACTTTTATTTTTATTTTTCTATGTGCTGTCACTTTTATTTACATTGTATAAATAGATATATAAAATCCAATATAACAAGTACATTATTTACAAATACATATATTGAGGATAAAGGTACTCAAGGGGATATATCGTCCATATTAAACATATACCAAAAGGGTCTTTATTTACCCTGTGATTTTTTACTTTGTGTAAAAATGGCAAATAATCCGTATCTGCTGGTGATAGGTAAAACTCAAATCTGATCAACAATACCAGAGATTCATTTCCGTAACTCCCTGAAAACTTCTTAAAAGCCTTTGAAGGCAATACTTCTTTGTACATTTATAATATAAGCATATCTGTATGTTCTATACATATCTATGAAAGATAAAAGCAGTATAGATAATGTAAGTTATATCACCACAAATTGTTAATGTTAAAAATGGGTGTAAAATTTATCTTTCACGTCGATTCTTTGAAAAGGTACCACCCAAGTAAGGAAAGTGCCATTTAAACCACAATCAACAATCAACAGCTATAAAAATATAATTGATTTGATTACATGCACGGCAGCATGTGTATGAAATTTGCACTGCATATAAGAAATAATTATTATCCAATTGCTGTTATTTATCGTAATTATTTTTTAAACCATTATAAATGAAAAAAATTAGTGAGAAAAATATCTTCCCCTATGTTGAAGTCAAATGTAACAGTTTTTTACAACTTATAACTGTTAAAAAAATATATAAATACGAGTATATTTCATATTTATTAGGTTCTTACCAAGAAGCAGTGGGTGATTACTGAAAATATGTCTTGTATTTGTGTAAGACCATAGTTTGAAATATGTAGTTTCAAACAATAAATTAAAAGAAATATAAATGTTCTTATATATTTTGTACTAGAATATAGAAATAATAGAAGTTTTATTTTGTGGGTGGTAATCTGATTCCATTTCAACTGACATTTTTTTATCTATAGTAGAGATATGTCAATGACCAAGGTGTAGTATGGATTAGGTTGGTAAAAACGATATTACCATTTGTAGTAACAATAAAAGTAATAAGTATAATTATTGAAATTACCATATTATTTACATGAAACGTTATTTTAACTTTATTATGTATAAGAAATTAATGTGGTGTTACTAAAAAAAGATGTTACCTAAAAGCTGAATTATATGTATGTAATATAGTATTTAGGTAAAAAACAGGGACAGATTTAATATTTAACATAAGAAACAAACATTATATTTTTGTCACACCATTGTATCATAATAATTACTCTCTTACATTATTATCTTAAAGAAATATGTCATATTTGTATGTCATATTTTTTATAATAAAACGTCTTTAAATAAACTTTAACACAACATACTTCTTATGTATACTAACATTTCTACATTTGACTGTCGACGTCAAACATGGAATACGTTAAATTTTGAGATGTAAAGTTCATTTTGCTTGAACTAAAAATTTCAAGAAAAATAATGTTCTACAAACAGAAAATACGTACTACATGGAATAAGATATTATAAAGGAATAAACTATACTTATATTAAACAATATTCTTAATATAAATAACATAAGTCTCTAAAATAAACTTATATTTGCGGATTTGGATTACTATGCATTTTTTATTATTTTAAACTACATACTACATGTCAAACTTTCTTCATATAAGAAGAGGCCTTTCATCAGCAGTGGGCTCTGATGGGCCGATGACGATGACTACTTTCGTTTTAGTTACTTTGAATTTGTATTTTGAAAATGACAGACTACTTTAAAAAACGCGTAGTAATACAAAAATACTAGTTTTATTTAAATGAACACTCGAGAAAGTCTTAGATCTTATAACATAAGTCACTGTTAATGAGGTGAAGTTATTATAGAATAAAAAATAGCTGATACATTCAGACAAGGCAAACCGTTAAGTGCTAGTTAATATCACAATAACAGCATAACAATTCATATTTCTCTTTAACACAATATTCTTGATAATCTATAAACAATAATTTCCAAGTGTCGGCAAAAAATATGATATCTTAAATTGGAAAGAACAAGATCTATGAGTTTGAAATTTTGAATAATTTTTCTTGAAAGATTATTCAAACATTTCTGAGGCTAATATATTATTTCGCTATACTAAAAACTATCATATAACCTTATCCTGAAGTAAAACGTAATCTTTAGGATACATTGATGCTCATATTCATATTTTTGATCAATAACCACAAACGACGAAAAAGAGTACTACAATTGACTATACTATACCCGCATACTTACACAAATTGTCTCTTGCCCGTTCTTTTCTAGAGAAAAAATATACATATTTTTTGAATAGCGATTTAATAATAAGTTCGTTGTTAATTTGGTTTTTTATATTCTTAAATAATTTCATTTTATATTTTAACAATCCTTATATATAACAAAGTGATATTAAAATTCCATTCTTTTAAATATAGCACATTCAACCGTTTGAAACTTGTGTTACAATAAGCAACAACTCTTTTATACGATCTCATATCCATTTGTACTTGAACTTGCTGTAATTAATATCCAAAATAACATAAGTGTAGTCTCCGTAATAAATGTACGACAAAGCGCGTAATATCAAAGGGGTCTCTTTGACCAGTCACACGTAACTTGAATGAAAGGCAGAATAATCTGTCTCAGTGCATTTACGGGTTGGTATATCAAAAAGTTTCCGTATTAGGTATGTGACGCATTTAGCCTGCCTTCTTTAGATGTATCGATGAACCTCTCTGTTCCAGATAATCAACGATAGTTATGTAAACTAGGAAATTTTCTAAACTAAGTCGGAGTTTTTTCGTTGATTTGTTCACATAGTAAGTACTTCTTAATCAGTGGGCAATTATTGTTTTGTAGAGATAACAAAATTGTACTAGTGTCGTGTTTATATTAATTTAATTGGAATGGTTCTCTAACTTTTACATTTTAGAAATTACTATATTTATTTGAATATACATATATAGTTAACAATATAATATTTATGGTTCAATAACTAAACTGAATTACACTGTGTCTGTCTATAGATTACAGTAAACTATTCAATGTGGTGAATGTGAGTTCGTTTTTCGTTAAATTTATGTACACTTCCTTGTACTATAACATTATTTAAAAAAGTTCTGAATGAAACTGTGTGTGGACACGGTTTTATTAACTTTGACCGACGTCGCGTGGGTCCGGAAGAACCCGAGCCGGAATTAATCAATTTCTCGTATAACCGGTACATATGGACTTTCCTGATATCATATTATATTGATATATGGAGGGACACAATGTGAACTTTTGGTTTTGTTATTCTTCAATAGTAAAGGGCAGATTTAACGTTGACAAATTTCGGAGTCCCGTGTACGATATGATATGTTTTGTGTATGTTGTAAAGAATGATGATGGATTAAAATGCCTCAATGTAATTTACTCCAGCCTGAAGGAAACTGATGGACACAAATTCTATATATCGTTTTCAATTGAAATATTGAAAATGTAAACATAAGTACGGCACGAAATCGAAACGTAATTCAATAAAGCAAAGCAATATTACCGACCATTCACATAGTGGAATGCTTAGTGACTCCATTCGATATATGTACAAATATTTAGAGCTTAAATGTTTCACAGCTCCTTACAAAATGAACTTTATTTAAATACAGCTAGGGTTCGGAATTAGCAAATATTAGTTGAGGAGGTCGCTAAGCTAGTAACCAAGTTAACAGACTATAAAGGGAATTATTAAGTAACGCGTCTGCGCTATAAAACATCTGATTTTAGTTAAAGTTAGTGCTGATTTATGTTTTATCCTATAAAAAACAACAAGTAGATATAGTAGAAGAATATTCTTTAAAGTCTATTTTAGTGATTCAGTATTACAAACTATGACGCTAAGTTAATTTTGCGATATCTCTTAAAATAAGTATTAGTTGCCAAGTTAACATGACAATACCAGCCCACTCTCATATACATATCAAACTTTGTATTCGGTATAAATATAGTATGAAGTATAAAGTCATATTGATCTCAATAAGTGTCAATGTGAGTTGTCTATAGAGTATTTGATGTATTTTCTAACTTTAAGCAGCGAAAAACTAAATTATTTCTTTCGAATGATTTTATCACATCCGTGACATCTTTAGGTACAACACAAAACTCTAGTTTGGAATACTTATGGGAATTCCACCGAGTTACAATTTTCTTTATTCAACTCCGGGCCCTTAGCGGTACAAACGTCACAAAAAATTTATTATTCTAAATGTTTTTTGAAAACAAATATGTCTAGAATAATTTTCTTTTGCAGTAATTATTTACAGAATGAAAGGTTTTGGAATAGATTAGGTTTTATCAAGAACTTTTCTACTGATTTCGTGGATATAATGTGGTCCTAGTTTTGCATCAGGGTTACAGTTAAATAGCTACCGAATTGATAATAATTATCGAATAAACACACATATAAAGAATTGTATAATAACAGAAATAGTCTATACAAAATCTTAATAACGATATTGAACTCATCAAATAATGCGAAGTATTGCTAAGAGTTACAATAATTTTCAATACAAATGTAAGTACAAAAACAGTGGGGCATCGCGAAATAAAAGTAACACTTCTGTCGGTAACAGTACCCGACATTGTTACTGGAGACTCGAAGAACTAAAGATCCACTTCTATTTTCCGATAGGACGGGCATAGTATCATTCAACTTATATATTATCTCGCACAGGTCAATGGAGCGGTTCCCAGTTTTATCGATTCACTGAAAGACGGCTGTGGCAGCTTGCAATTTTGTTTGTTAATTTACCTTTCATGTCATTGTACGTCAAGCAACATGAATATTACATAGAATTTGTTGCTTATGAAACGCCAGGATCAAATTTTGCTGATCAAAATCATAATTTATTGAGTTTGTATATTGTATTTACAAATATTGCTGTTTTTAATTCCTGTATCACTGAAATAAAGTTCTAATAGTAAGTTTCTATCGATCTATTGCAAGTTTCATATACTAGAACATCAATCGACTTATGCAATTCAAAGTTTAGTTTCACAGTCAATACACTTCAATCACATTTTGTGAAACTCATTAAAATGTTGCCTGTATCCAAATTTAGACGGACTTTGTCTGTTAAGGGCATCGACGGTGAGATATCATCTTGGAATCCCCGATTGGCTATGACACCGAATTCAGAAAAGCTTCCATTACGGCAAAGGATAAGCCAATTACCAGCGAGGCCTTGATAGGCTCAGTACAAATTTAATTTTTCAACACTTTCACGTTTAATTTCAATAATGGATCCAAATAATTTAAATCCGATGCTGTCCATTCGAGCGCTGAGAGTGGAATTGAATTTTACGATTACGAATGGCATTAACTAAATACTGATTCGGAGAGAGTGAGTTTTCTTGTAATGCATGTTACATTTTAATTTATTACTTTGTTTACAACACTACATGGTCGCATGTTAAATTTGTAATCGTCGTTTCATTAGATAATTCAAGGGTTTTAAATATAACATAATTTTTAATTATTATTTTATTTAATTGTTCATTTGCACGCATTCTGTTCATTTGCAGTCATCTAAATAAAGTAGAATCACACCTTAGGCCTCGGCCTTGAATTTTGCGGGCAGCGGAGCGGCAGCGGCGGCGGCACGAAAACGCATACTGTTCTCCAAACTAGCGGGTAGCGGGCACTGCTGTATTCGAGGGTCCTTCCATTTGATTATACGCGTAAGATCCTGCCGCTCCCGCTGCCGCTCCGCTGCCCGCAAAATTCGAGGCCGAGGCCTTAAAGTTTTCTTTATTGAACATACTTTTTCTGATTAAATGAATTCAGTAAATATTTATTAAAGTGATACACAATACATAACATCACATTAGAACTATTGTTTTGTTTTGAAATAATTGAAGGATTGAGTTGAAGTAAATGATTCATATGAAATGCTCATACAAGACTTTATAGAGGACGATTTTTATTACCAAAATCGAACAATGAAATATTAATGAACAATCAACGAAAAGTCATAACCGCAACTTCACAAACTAACCACAGACGTATTCATTAAAGCTGATACAGTCTATCGTTTAATTAATATAATGGATTCAAATAAGTGGATTGCCGTTGGTTATTTACAACTATTATATTTGTTACTTGAAACCTTGTGTAGATTTAAAAAAAATTGCGGTTAAATTTTTGTTATCGGATACACTTAATGACGATACAATAGGATGTAAGCCTTGTGGTAATGTTTTTTGCCAGCTACATAATACTATTATTAGATGAAATAGGAATGTGTATTTATTACGCTTATCAAATTACTTTATGTTAAATTGTTAAAATTAATAAAAGTGCTATTATAATAATTCTCATACGATGCAGAGTTCCAGGTGACTTAAAGGTATTTAATTGTTCTGTTTAATCTTTAGATAGCATAGCAATATGATTATTATACGAATATTTTTGACTATATTTATTATGGACATGGAAAACTATCATTAGATTTTTAAAGTTGAACTGTCAAATATCATTGATTATGAGTGCACAATGATATTTCTAACCAGCATAGCAGGGTGCAATCCTGATTGAAGCTAATTGACATTTGAGCCCTCCAGCCTTTGATGTGAGGGATACCGATCCATTAATCATAGTCTTTATTAAAATTGCGTGCAGTTCAATTTATACCGACTGTATTTGGTTTGGAGGAGATTGCGAATTGTAGCCTGTGTTTATATTTTGTTATTGGACATTTTTAAAGTTATAACAATATACGTTTCAACGATGCTCGTTTAAAAATAGCAAAACAAAAAATGTATTTTTTAAAAAATAAAAAGCATAAATGGAAACAATCGTGCCCAATTATAATCTTTTTTATCCGTCTGAATATAAATATAAATTACATTGTTTATTACAAGAAATATATATAAAATTAGAACCTTTTTTAATAACCTGACTAAACTGAGCAATCAAGCTATTGTAAATATTTTCGTTCCTTAGTAATTAAAATATATAATACTTTAAGTTATTATTATACGTAGAGCACGGTGACCAGCTAATTTGTTAGTATTTTTTATGTGATAAGACAGCTTCTCTTCCGTAATATTGACGAACACATCCTTACAAAATTAACCTTAATAGTCTGTTGAAAACTGTTAAAAGCTACATAGTTCTAATTACAGTACTGTACCCTTTGAGTACAACAATTGACCGTTGGTTTACGGATTAGGTAGTGAGCGATTAAAAAGATAATGACATTAAAGAGAAGATTGCTTTGCAACGCAACATTGTTAGCGGAAAAGAAAATTGTAAGTTAAACGTTGTAAGATTTTTGTTGCTTCATTTTAATAACATTTACACTGAATTTTTAACATTGAAATGTAATAAATCTATATATTTAGTTTAGTTATAAGATATATTATTATGAAGTCAAAACCGTTTATTTAGAAGGTCTATTAAAGCACACCCTTGCCTCGGGACAGTCTGGGCGAACTACTAAAGGATTAGCAAAGTACACAACGCCATGTGAACTTAATACCTTCGCTACTGTGAGCGGAGTACGTTGTAGTTAACTTTTAGATCCAATCAACTTTGAATAATTTATCATTATATCAAATAAATTTCATTTAAAATAATAAACATAATGTCTCTGTTTAAGCAAAGTTACCGAGCGTTGAAATATTCCTTTGAAATAAAATATTTTTTATGATCTGGCTTTAGTCTTAATCCGCGAGAGGAAAAAACAAAATGGAGTGTCGACAAGTGAAGCGGGTTCCACGCCATTACAAAAAGCTTTTTGTCAAATGCACTGGTCACTACCGATAACCTTTAGTGATTTCAAATAATAGTCGCTCCAGTGAATTCCGTGGAGGTAAATATTATATATTTATGCCGAAAACCACTGAACTGTGGTTGTTTTCACAACATTTTAGCGTTAAAATGTTCATCGTAATAATTATGTCTGTGAAAAAACAGACAACGATCTTGAATTAATGCACTGTTTCGACCCTTGTGGCTTTTCATTTTCAGATTTTTGGTTATTTTTTTTTGTTTCTGAAGAATTTCGATTGATGGTTAGTTTTATATACAGAAGGATTATCCTCGTTAATATCTGGTGTTCAATATAATTAAAGCATCATATGTACGAAGTAATAATAAATATACAAAACAATAATTATAATATAAGTTCCATAAGCAGAAACTTTACAATGAAAGCGCAAAACATCGCCCTGAATACAGACATTCACAATGAAATTAAAAGTCGCAGGATTTACTTGATTCCCTGCAAAATAAACATAAAACGAATCCGACGCTACGCAAACAATTAAAGCGGTGTAGAAACGTAAATCCTAGTTACAGAGGGACGCAATGAAAACCAATTTTAATTCACTTAAAGAGAATTGGAGCTTCTTTCTCCTTTAATTAGACTATTGGTGGCACCTGAGGCGGAGTACAACACTCCTCGCACCGTCCACTGCAAAATGTCGTCTTTATTTAATGGATACGTCTCAGAGGTATTATTTTTAACATTTAGAGATAAAATAAATGTTACTCGTATTATTTTCATATCAAGATTTTATATTTACTCTGAAGTCAATTGATTTATAATTTTGACATATTTTCTTATTATAATTCAGTTTAGTTTGACAAAGTTTAATTATTATTTAAAGATAAATCTTAATTTAATCTCATCTTTTGTTAATAAACGTTGGTATTAAGAGTCGATGTTCTGCGGCTTGCATTCCGTGAAAGGAGTCTCTAACACAACATAATGTTGTGCTCAGTCGAGCGCGTACTTGTCATGTAATTGGGGGCTTATTGGCAATTTCAACTTAGTTATTAATATATTATTCACACTATATTGATACGGCATATAATTACAGTAAAGTTAAAAATCGTTTGCTCAAATTATCTTCATTTATTTCAAATATATATGTAATATTTAAAAGATAATTCTAAACTTTATTTAATCTCGTTTTGATTAGAACATTCTTATGATAACATAAGTGTATTTTTACCATAACAATTCAATATATAATGATTTAACTAAGTCACTATTGGCCATACATTAACAGTATTGAACTCAAAGCCGATCGCATTAGCCGAGCCACCGACAGCAGCCTATTTAAATCTGGAGAGCGAAATGCATTGTGATGGCACAATGGCATGTAGACTAATGCCACGATACGGGATGAAAGTTCATTGGAGATGAAACGAAAATGAGTTCAGCTCTCATTGATTTACCTCATTCGTTTGCTTGCAGTTCATATGTGTTTGTGCACGTATTTATGTATTTGTGGATGTGTGTGCATTTTTAATATTATTTGCGTGTGTGTGAGTTTTTAAGATAAAATTATATGTATGTTTTTAATCAACGATGATTCAAAACTTGACGAATTAAAAACACTAATTAATATGTTTAACAGACCCTCTAATCCTTTTTAGAGTAGAGTCTTATAAAGTAATATGAAATAGCACTTGGAAAATTTACTTCATGTTTTCCATTGTAGCCTCACTAAAATAAAAGATCTTAATCGACTTCAGAAATGCTGTTTTTTTCATCATTATCATATTGCTCTTCTTTATATGTACATATATAATATTAAGATTTGATCGAATATTATTATTTACTTTTCCAAGACGCAATTTTTTTAGAGTTTTAATAATTTTGGAGTTTTAATAATTTCATTCTTTTATTACTGGTTACTATAAAAAGTTAGTTATGTTCTTAAAATCAATATGGTACAGTATTTCATTAAAATTATATTTTATTTTTATCATTTTATTAAACTTTTATTACAATATAGTTCTTTTAAAATGAATTCTAAAAGATTTTAATTCTATTTAATATATATAGAAAATAAAATAATGTATATAGAAATAGTCGAAAAGTCCGCGTAAAAATCCAATACACTTAGGTCTGGTCCATTTTAATATGTGTCAAAGTGAACTGTGGCGGACGTATGCGATTGTTATTCAATAGCACTTCATGAAATATGTATTTATTGTACTCGTGAATACGCAATATTGTAAAACTAGAAAAGTTTTACACTTGTCATCTGTAGCGTATGAAACACTGATTGAATGCTCTTTATTGAGTATATGTCCATTATTTAGTATTTAATTAACTATATATAATTATTAATTGGATAGGATCCAACAGTGTAATCATAGTTTTATTCAAAACAGAATAACTGAACTCTCAAATCACAAATAACAGTATTGATATCAGCTGTATATCTGAATCTATTTTTATTCCCGTACCTGGATAATAAGTTGCCTTCCTAGAAATATTACAAATATAAACATTTTTCTATTTAAACGGATGCATGCTATTTTTACTTCAAAATATATCAAAAAGGAAATAACGTTTTAACTAAAAATCACGAAAATTTTATGTGAGAAAATAAATCAAAAAAATTTGAATATATTGAACCACGATATATTTTTTAACAAGAAATAATTTTTCTTTGTTTAAATTCCATTTTTGATTAAATATTAAATTTTCAAGCGACTTAAAACTAAAATAGCTATAAAACATTTGCTAATTACAATTTTGCAGTTGGAGTTTAGGACGTCGTTACCATTAGTCACAAATGAGCAGAATTTAAACAGGAATCTTCTAACTAACATTAGAAGTCAGGTTCTGATTAAAATTCATATCAACTACCCGGCTAAAGTTGAAATTAATTAACCCGTCTGATGCAGAGGAAATTCGCGGACATACAGCTGTTAGTCCTAACAAAAACACTAGACAAGAGAATTTTAAGTGATAGTAATAGTTTAAAATAGTTTGCTAAATTAATTTTATATTTTAGCATTAAATTTATCTAAATTGTATCAATATTATACTCCAAAATGTATAGTAAACTGGGATCACAAACAAGTTTCTCCAGACAAGGGATTATTAAAGTGTAATAATATTAATTTAGGACCAAAAACTAAACTATAGAAACATGAGCCAGATCCACTTGAATACCAACTAGGTGACAGTAAATTGAATATAAATCAAAGGTACGAAAAACAAGAGTCGATTTATAATCGCAACCCCGAACTAATCAAGATGCGGACCGCGTGATTTATTTTGTGTCAAAGTTGAAATTAATTCAAAACAACGGGCGTCTCATGGATCACGGTAAATTGAACGTTCTTAAGCACTTGGAATAAAGGTTAGAATAGAAAAATTTAGATTTTTATATTGAATACACCTTAGCTTAACATACATTGGAGATCTCGAATCTTTGTAAAACACTTAGGAAACTTACTATTGGAAATAATATTTAAGAATACATTGATCTAAATTAAAAATAGAATCATGCTGATATAACTTATATGACTATTATATTTAATAAGAAGAGTTACACTTAATTTAAGAAATGGAGTTGCATAGAAGTTAGCAATGCTTTGCATTCAGAATTACCTAGCTAGATGTTACAGCTGCGCTTTATTTGACGGGTAAGGTTCTGAAATTCCTTTGCAATCCTTTCCATCCCTATACCATTAATTGTTATTGTACCCCTGGTCTCTAGGGAGACAGCGCGTTTTGAGAATGGCCTGATTGATTTGTGGTATCTATCAGTTACACTATTTAAGTTTGAGGTGTTCACAAATATAAATTATGTGTTATTGTATATTGCCCGGGGAAAAATTTGCAACAAATATAAAAATTACTTCTGAAGCTTACGGACATTTATTAAAATCAAGGAGACAGACAAATCCTGCATCATCTGTTCAAGCGCTTCCGGTAAATTACCTCAGAATACATTCCGGGCCACAAATCATTTAGGTGAGGCCTAAAAAAAATGTAAACGGCGTGCAATTGTTCGGGCCATAAATAAAAATTGTAGCGAAAACACCTCAGCAGTTTTAATATTTTAATCCACGAAGCGAGAGCATAAATTTGGTTTGACTGTTTGATCACTCAGGGAAATGAATAGAATTTTGAAAGGATTACAAAGTTTGTATTACAATTTCACTGTTTAACTTCAAGAACTTGAATACCGAATGGATTATGAGGTATAGGTTTTAAGATTTCGTTATTAAATACATATACCTACTTTAAATTGGAATTTTTTACTCGAGTGCCAAAACAAAAAATGATTTAAAGTAGAATATGGACGTACATCACGATTATTTAAATGTTCGCCTCTCTCGAAGAACGTTTTTTAGTATTTTATCTCAAAGAATTAAATATAGGTAACACGCTTACTCTGCTAGTTATGTACGACCTTATCAAAATTTTGTAATTTTAAATTATATACTTAATCTCCAATCTCTATCTTTAGTAAGTATTAATTGTTAAAATTTAAAACTCATCATTTCTGCGATACACTAGCACTAAAGTGATTAGATTTTCTATTTGGGACATAGTTGACTTTTATAATTTTGTTTATAATAAAAGTAATGGATATGTTTAAGTATATTTTATAAGATACTCTAATATAAAAGATACGAAATAAAATAAGATACAAGAAGTTTACCTTACGGCAAGCGAAACGAAATTGTAGTTTAACAAAATAAGTTAAAAGATTTCTCTTTTAAAAGTAAATACAGATCTACTCCACAGAAGGTCCCGCGACCAACGTTTTCAGTCTTTAATGGAAAAATCACGACAGATAACAGCATCAGAAATGCGATAGGGACTGAGAGTCAAAGCATTGCACATTTGCTTACTGTGGAACATGAGTAAATATTTACACATAGAAAACAGGTTATTTGAACCCCGCTTAGAGACATCGCAACGCAAATAACCTTAACGTCATCTAGAATACTTTAATTAAACTAAGTGTGTTTAGTCTATGAATGTTTTATGCGATCAGGTGATCGGGGAATTTATTAACTAATTACATTTGATTCTATTTAACAGTTCACTACCATTTGGATAATTAAAACTATCATGTATTCTTGGGCGAGTATTCATTACTATTTGAAAACGTATTGTGATGTTATTGATTTTGAAAGATAATTTAATAGTCGTATGAAGACTTTCATTTAAACATATATTTTGTACTTAAGCTGTGTTAATACATTGCATTGACATGATAGAAAAACTCAAGTAAATGTTATACATATTATATTATGTATTTAATTATACATCTATCCATAATACAGTGTATATTTTATTGATGATAATAGATAAGATTTATGGGTAAGTAGTCAGAAATAAAACAGTTAATAATGTTTCAACAGTTTAAAGAATTCATAATTTTAATGAATCAGTTCGTATTTCAATCAAAGCTAAATGACGAGTCTCTTATGATATGATATACAGAAAATGTTATGTTGCTTTACATCACACATCACATCAGTCACTGTAACATATTTGGCTCGAGGGAGAGGCATCACATAGGATCCAGTGACGAAAGATATCTCAAACTAAGATAATTCGAACATTTCGCTACTGGCCCTTAAAGGTTTAAACAAAGTTCAGAGATCAAAATAAAATGGCGGAGACAGCAAAATACATTCACAACTGACACGAGCCGGTGATACATTGTTCCTGACCTGCATTTTATATCCAGTACGTAAATGAAAATCTTTTTTAAACGAAAAATTGAAATATTCACACAATACCACCTGTAAATCCAGTAGCCAAAAAGATAAACTTTATTGAAATAAGCTATGTATATGTGTATTGATAACAAAATATTTTACCTTATATTATATTCAATAATAAATAATCTTTAATAATTTTTGAATATTTTTATTAAAACTGTGAAGAATTTGGAAAGAAATTCAATGGATCGCGTATACTGAAATATGGCTTTAATATTTGTCACAGGAAATGCTCTGTTTACCGTACACCCGGTCAAAGGGAACATTGGTGCGCGGGCCCTTTGATAATGTTTGCAAAACGGTAGTAAATAAAGATTATTTAATATTTGTTTGTAGCACACTGGGATAATAATTTGTTTTTTATAGACTTGCTACTACCTAAATATTTATGTTCTCTGATTGACCAATATTACAGCTGTATTTTCCTTAAACATTGTTTTACAGTTATTCAATTGTGTGCTTTATTACTATCACTTTTAATTTCATTTGTTCTAAATTAAAAGTTTTTTTTTCGTATTATTAAGTATTGGATTATTAACTAGATTTTATGAAAAATATTTCAGGATAGGCTCCGGTCAAACTTGAAGGAATTCGTTCTCTCTTTGTGTGAAAATCTTATAAAAATCAATTTTGTAAGAAATTATCTAAATCATTATGTTTAGGAGTTGTATAAAACATGGTTTTATTGTCATTATAAATAGCCATGTTTATAAGTATTAGAAATTAAGTAACATTTTAAAGATCACTTAATTTTTATTGGTAAAACGTTCGAAAAGTCTATTTTTAAACATCCCACCTTAAAGTGATGAAAATATTACCTTTTTTTTGGTAATTTTAATATGGAAGATATGTAAATTGACCTAATTCATTGAAAACTAGCCGTAACTAAATTCAGACCCACTTCGTCCATTTTAATTAAACTTCAAGCGACCTTGCGTTCGCTCCCCCATTTGTTGAGGAAAATTTAAATATTTTACACTCAAAAGAACCTTTCCGATCGTTACCTTAGGCGTTTTAACGTCCCAGCACAGCCTCCCGCCCATTACTTCAACTTCAATTAGATGATATCTGACGTTTATAGTTCTTTATGCATTCAAGGAGTGAGATTATGCTTTTACAGTGCCAGATAATGTTGTTTGATGACGGTCCGATCATTAAGCAACTTTCACGAGTGTAATTAAACATTTTTTTCAGGTTTACGATTGAAATTTAAACGGCTGGTTCTGAATGATACTCGCGAACAGTCAAGCTATCTATGGATGCTATTTATTATTACTTGAACAGCTTTTTGTATAGAAAAATGATGATAAAAGAATTACTGAATATTTCACTGATTAGATATTTAAAATTATTTAAAACTGAAATACATTAACATATTAAGATATTTATTTAATGTTTTACTCTCAGCTATAAAATGCGTTTTACACTGAAAGTGCAATAAAATACGCTTTAACGTGACGATCCGAATAGCTATAAAGTAGGTTAAGTGTCAAAGATAAGAAATCAATTACTGATCCCTGACGCCGGACTACTTCACACCCTCTACGAGATGGAAATTATTTTAATTGAAAAATCAAAGTTCTACTATTTTAAAGTTTTTAAATGGAATGTTGCACTATCTATAATCTCCCTTCTATATAAGTGGCTAGATTTTTTATTCAATTCTTCTTGATATTTTGAGAGTTTTTGCCAAAATTACGGTCTTCTTAAGTGAGCGATGAGTCATAATAAGGTGTCCGTAAAAAGGTAAGTATGAAATTGGACAAAAATGCCAAAGTATAGTCTTTGTTATATAGACGATATTCCATCAACGCTTTTCAGATTGCTATTCATATTTATGTATATCTAAGTAACTAAAACCATATATATAATTCAAATAGAGCACTAATTAAAAGCACAAGAGTCATGAATATCATGTATATGTTATAAAATTACATGCATATTGTTTACATTTGTAGATTATTTGATATAAAGGACGGTGGCAGAATATCAATGAGTTTCATTACCTTCTCATTTCCACGTGTATTATGTATGACGCACAGCCCATACGAAGTATGAACTTTATAGGATGCAGGTGACTTTATGATTAGATTTTGCTAATATTTTGGCTCATCATGATTCTGGTAGGCTTTTAATCTCTTTGATTTTAATCAACCATTACGTTTTAATAATATTATTTTGCTTATTGGTGGCAAAGAAACTGTTATAACACTAAATTAAAAATCTGCTCTTTTTACCTTTTAAAAATAACTGAATGCGCTATGTGATGGTATTATGTAAAAACTTTTTAATCCTCAAGCTGTAATCATAAAACGATTTACGTTAGTAAAATCAGGTCAGCTTCTAAATACATTAAGCTTCCTTATAATATTATCAACATTAATGAAAATGTACGTTAAAACCCAAGCTCGTATAAGTTAATTATGTGTTTATCCAGTCGACCATCACTAATTGGTTATTACAGTTTACACCACAAAATTTAAAATTTCCATCGGCTCTTTCGACCACTAAAACATTTTAATAATAAAAATGCATTAATTTGAATAATAAATTTTAGGACAATTTCGTGAGCGTTTAGTGTTTTATATGCGAAAGGGATTTATGTTATTACGCTCCATATTTCTAAGGACTGAAGCGTTGAAAGGTCACGAAATCTTACTGAAAACAGTCGGCCCGTTCTCCCGTATAGCTTCATCTCTCCTCCGCTCGCGTTTCGGTTTAAAACGATGAATATAAGGAGAGTGTATTCGGATCACGTATTGAGGGAGCGTCGCGACCGCTCATGAACTAGAAGATGTAGCGTTAACAATGAAAAAAATTACGAAGGTGGAAGAGTTCTGGCGACAACTCCCGAACTTCCTAATCAGTCGCTACAAATTTATGTTGTGTGCGTGAGACTGATGCTGTTTTTATATTTAATTGATCTTTTGATATTTCTGGCGTTAATTTGATGGTTACAAGTTTGCTTTTGAAACGATTCGTTTATATGAATTCCCCGAGCGGTCTAATTAGGATTGGAGTTATGGTTTTACTTTAGAATTCAAACGACATCATTAATACTCCATTTTGATGAATTAGAGTTAAATATCTGAATTAATGTCGTAATTAAGGTTGTTCTTAACAAATTACTAAAATAGAATAATATTCGTCAAAGCTACTTTCTAACAAAAAAAAAACATCGTATCATGTACATGCGTTTATGTATTTTTTTTAACATTTCAGTCGAGGGTTTTGTTTGTTTTGAGAGAGTTTTACTAACGTTTTGTCTATTTTGTTGATAAAAAAATATTTATTTAGAGCTAGTGAATTAAAGAATTTGAATTTATTTAATAATTACATTACATAAATATTACATAAATGTAATTATGTTTATTAATAAAAGAAACATTGTTGGTTTAAGACAAAATGTAAAACATTTTTTACTTCTTGTTTAAATAAACCCCTTTATGTCAAAATATAATTATATTCATCAAGAATATGATCTCAAAAAGATTTTAGAAAGAGAGATATGATTCAAACATTTTATTTGTACATTATCGTCAAACATATTAAAGCTGATACTATCCCGACGGAGTTTTAAAATCGACAAACTATTAACAAACTCATGAAAAACAAACTTATCCAGCAGGTCTTTAGGAAGCTATTCTGTACAGTTTTCGTATTTCTTAATACAAGTTAATGGGTGCAACTATTGAGCAGCAGCGGAAAGCGATCGTTGTGTATTATTTATTTGTTTTGTGAATATCGTAAAACAAGCGTTAGTCTTAACTGAAATTAATATATAAGGTTTTCACTTCAAATGATTAAATTTTAGAAGAGAAATGATGGATTACTGTGATAAAAGATTAAACAATCAATAGTTTAGTATAATTTTTTTCATATCAGAAACATCTTAAGAACCTTATTTACCTCTTTTAACTCATTTTCAGTGAATTGAGCTGAAACATTGAAACTGCACCTTAAGCGAAAACGTGAAGTCAATTTGTGAATAAAGTTAAGACGTTTGTTGGCAGTGCACTAGACGAAAGCAGTTAGTGTTGTTAACTGCTGTTTAGATTTTTGCGACTTTGTTAGTGCCAACGTGACTGAATAGACTAATATCGTATTTTGGCTACTTAAGACGCATAAATCTGGTTTAAGCTTAAATTTACGGTGTAAATAGCTTTAAATCTTTGTTTCCCTTTAAATAGTTTCTTGATATTTATGTCTATGCACAAAGTACTTTAATTTATTATTGAAATAAAATAAGAAAATCTTTTACATATAGTATACAAAACAAATGATACATTAAGAATAATATAAGATCCGAAAATACAACGCATATTAAATAAAGCAACCGTTTTAGCGTACCCTTTTCACTTCCAAATCCAAAAATGTTAAGACAGAAATAAACAACAATATACGTGGGACATAATATCCGCACTACTTTATATTTTACGGCGATTCATCCATCTTCGTTACTGAGCAAGGGTTAGGCCTATCTTAAGTGAGAAAACAATTTGCCTCTGGATTCGCTCAGGCTGTTCTTATCGGTGTTAACTCTGAATGATAAAACATTTACACAGCCTTCGAGTGGGATTTACTTGTTTACAGCATATTTTTTCTCCTTCAAAGTATACTTTATTTAAAACATAACATAAGATATTTTAAAGATTATAATTGTAACGTTTCCAATTGATTTGCTACTCCCAGTGATATCGTTATTGTCACAAATTAAAATTGAAATAGCACCAGGCTATCTGCTATTGGCCCACAGCTGATAAATAAGCAAATAAAGTGAGATACATTAATATTCATGGCAGTATTACGTTCGTGTTTGAGGCGACATACTGTGTGAGGCTGCAGACGAGATTTGGACGGGATTGTATTTTGAGATAAGGAAACGTTTCATTTTGACTTAAAGTTTAAATGGTTCAGAGATTACCGATTTTAAGGAATTACTTTGTTTGCTCCGTTTCTAGGGATTCGTCTAAACTTTTTATGAAGGTGATTATAGCGAAATATAGAACCCCAAAAGGTAATTTAAAAACTAAACATAATAGTTATTTAACAAGATATGAAGAGTTATAAAGAGTTTAGAGAACTTTAAATAAGAAAGTCCTAAAGAAACACCATTAGGGGAAACATTTTTATGAAAAACTGTCAACGTAGAGGATAAACTTTAAGTTTTATCTGAGTCAATATATGACATTAAAAATGTTGCATATAAGATGATTCAGGCAGACGTATTATTAACAAAATAGTTTTAAATAAAACGTAAGAAATTCTGCTACATAGATGATAAAATACCATTTAATATAAGTTTAATTATATATTCAAACAATCAAATCACAAGGACGACCAACATGTAAAAAACAAAAAGAACAAACTTCAAATTAACTGTAAAACGCAGCAATCTAGTTCAGTAGCTATTTGTTTTGATACTGGCTCTTCTTGCGTATATCATTAAAACACTGCACAGAATTCCTAAGGGAAATTATCAAGCCAACGCATTGAATGATTAGAGACTACGGTGTTACTATTTTTGTCTTCACACCAGTATCTTTTTGGTATTTATTTATTATTTATAATATTTCTATTTCTTATTGTTAGTCAATTAGTGAACGAATTATAAAAATATATGTTTTGTAATAAAAGATATTATACAGTTTGTTTTGGATATCAAATTATGTAAATATTATTGCTCATATAGTTGACAAATTTCTATGCTGAATTTCAATCAGATGGAATGCGAATTTTAAATTATGCAAATTTTGAAACTCAATCGAATAGGACGCAGTTTGGTAATCGACATGGACTAAATATGTATTGAATGTTTTTGAGACTTTATAATGCAATATTAGTTTATAAAAAATATCTTCAACCTAGAAGATTCAAAACGTTTAGACTTTCAAAACAAAACATATATTATTTTTCTTTCAATATAAACTATCTTTAAGTTGTATGGTACTAATAAATAATACTATTTTTAAGTTGTGTAATACATATCAATATTAAAAACGCAAACTGCACAGAAAATAAATTCAAATCAAAAACATATTCCAATGTATAAAATTGTGTCTGCCGTCTCGCAGTGGACATTCCGTACAAATAAGTCAGAAGCAAATGAAAACAAAACTACAAAGACTTTACATATTCCCATGCAGTCTCTTCAATTAAATAAAAGTTGCAAATATGGCTACCACTTTGTTGAATTTGAAATTAATTTTACATTTCATGAACGTTTTGTGGCCGGACACTGAATGTTTTTCAAAGACACTGAAGGACTTATTTAACTTGCTTCCACGAAAGTTGTGCTATATTTGATTTATATCTCTATTTTTATTTGACAAACAAATTGTGACATTTGAAATGAAATTTTTCATCATCAAAGTTAACAGTTATAAATTACAACCGCACCCTTATCTTTAACAGAAATATCAAATTTGCTGCGATGACAACCCATGTGATAATTATAAAGGCACTATTTGTGGCAAGAACATTTACATCACACGATTACTTCCAATATATAACAGTGAAGTTAAAATGTTTTAATATATGTATGTTATTACCTAATAAAGTATTAATCAATTACTAATTTCCATATATCAGAACAGTGTTTTGTAATAAAGATATTTAATATTCCTGATATATCGTGTCGTAATCGTACGGTGTGTAAACCAATTTTACAGTTTTCTAACTTCATGATTGATGACCATCCGACGATTTTTCCATTCATCATAGTTAATTTCATTGAAGTGTCGTGTGGAATCAACGAAGGTGCGCTGCTAATGCACACGGCAGATTACTCCTTTATAATGGAGCTTGATTTAATATAAAACAATACATTTTCATTGAATTAATAAATAATATATGAAATATTGGTTTTGTTTGGACGAATTTTTGCGTGGTGTTATTAATACAATGTATTAAGAACATATTGTGCTTTATTTTTAAGATTATTTCATTGAATTTACGTGTTTTAACATTTAATATTTGACGGGATAGAGCACATTATGTGTTGGATCTGTTAATAGCAATATTTAAAAATATTTCGTCACAGATTATCTTGTTGAAAAATATTTTTTGTAATTAGATACATTATGTTGCTACAAATTTAAGCCACAAACAAAGTTAGTACATATATGAGCATAATCAATTTCAAACAATTAGCGTCATTTGCAAGAAAGGGTGAAGCTACTTGTTAAATGTTTTGTAAGAACAATTGAGGTAATTTTATCGACGTTTTATTACATCGTTCCAGGAATTAAAATTTCCGATTAATTAATTAATAAAGTACCTATTATTAGTATTGAAAATAAATAAATAGCAATGGTAAAAGAAATCTGTTATATTCATTGTAATTTACAATAATCATATCTTCGTAACTTTCAAGAAATAACTTGGTACAGCACTTAGTGAATAAATCACTCCAATAAAACCTCAACAAAACCTAGAAACTCTGTAATAACACATTTGGTAGAAACATTATTAGTAAGTTATTCTGACAAAGAAACAAAATGGCGGAGACGTTACCAGTAAATCCCGTACAGCCTTAACGACTGTAAATCTTACCCTTTAATTTAATGAGCTCTAAAACTCAGACCCGCTCGGAGACAAAAGGTAGGAGCCCCGTCTTCATTTAACCCTTTCTGACGTTCTTAGATGGTAACGATTATATAACTCAATGATGTTCTCTATCGATCAAATAACTAAATAGGGTTACTCTGAATTAAACCACTGGGAGTAAGACTTGTAGTTGATGATAAAAAAATTACATGTACATAGTATATACACCTCATGATGCCTTTTACATGATCTACAGAGAGGTTGTAACTATTTTAACTGAATTTAGAAATGATTAATCTTGTTTCAGAACTTCCACCATGACTATTAATTAATCCCTACTAATGTTATAAATGCGAAAGGACCTCTGTCTGTCTGTTTGTCTGTTACGCTTTCACGCCTAAACCAAAGAACTGATTTTAATGAAATTTGGTACAGAGATAGAGGTGACCTTGAGAAAGAACATAGGATAGTTTTTATCCCAGACTTTTGAAAGGTTCTCTTGGAAACGTGATATAACCGAACTCAACGCGGGCGAAGCTACGGACGGAAAGCTAGTTTTACTTTAAAAGTACATTACAAGTTAAGAAGAGAATAGTAAAAGCTATGTCTATTACTTGACTTATTTTATTATGTTAAATACACTTGTCAACATATTTAATATGAGGGTGAGGTAGAATCTCATAAAATATTTCCTACTAGCCATATACATATAATATGTTTGAAAAAGGAGAAATAGAATTTAAACAAGGATATCCATTACTATTTATTAAGGCTTAAGATTAAAGCTTAATGTTTGTCGTTTGTGGTTATTTCTTTTTGCGCTCTGGCTTCCAAAAGACTAACGGATTGACGTATGGTTTTTAGAATCCTATCGTGACGATGCAAGTATTGACCGCCATCCAGGAGTACCTTACTTCCCACTATCAAATGTTTAGGAGTTCTCTTCCCGCAGATATAGCAACTAAATTACTCTGATCTGGGAGAGTCATTTGGAACGCAGTAACATTTTAACTATGCTGGTGACCAATCATGAGTTGAGGTGCGCTATGTAAGGGCAAATGGAATGCTAAAATTTTATATGTGTAAAAAATTTCTAATCCCATTGCATGGATCTTATATTTACTATTAACTTCTAGCCAAATAAAAGACTGACTAATTTATCCGTATCTTTCTTATTCCATTAATTTTTACTTTTTGTATTTTATATTTTTAATTCACCCTGGTTATTGCTATACCCCCATGTTATTGCTATACTATATAATTATTAAAAATATGTAAAAATAAGATAAAAATGCGTGTATTTATGAATGAACACCCATAAACTACAAATATTTTTCTTTTGCATGCATGCATATTGCATAGTATGTTGATGAAATTTCTGAGGAAAAATATAATTTGATGATAAATTGTACATTTTTAAAGTAAGAATTCATCTTAAATTTCAGTATAAAGCTGTGTGACAAATAAATAAAAATGGATAGCTAACAAAATATATGTATTGTCACTTAGAGACATTACTCGCACTGACGTAAGTCATTTCCGGGTTCTCCCAATACCTATGTCATATCTTACGTGTTTATTTTTAAGAAATTAGTTTTGGAAATCCAGTTAACAAATAATATTAAAATGTTTTCTTCTATATATAAATTCATATAATCAGAATCATATAACAAAGAGATATGTAAAGAAAATATCGGTAATCAGTAAAATTATTCTGTAATTACAATCCCGAATGTTCTTCGTTAAGTATAAATTGGATATTACAGAGTTATCATCTTAATTAGGATTAAGATGATAAGAATTTATTTAACTCGTCGTGTGGTGTGTAATCGCTATTAAGGGATTTCCTCAAGAGACTCCGTTTGCGATTACACGCCTATAATAATACATCAATGACTTAGACTCGACAGTAATTTCCGTAACTTTATAATTATCAAAATTATAGACTTCAATAAATATCAAACATATGTAAACTGAATAAATTTAACCATGTTTCTTGATTTAATAAGGTAATTAGTAAATAGTACCTACGGTCTTTTATTCTACCTTCATTGATGATGAAATTATTTATATGATTTTCTACTTACCTGAAACAAAAGAAATATATTTATTAGTATATATATAGTCTTAAATTAAAATAAAATATTCAACATATCCTTTGATTTCCAGAAAAAGCTAGAAACGTACGATAGTAAGTCAAATAAAATACTTGTGTTAAAAAAAAAACAACATTTTGAATACAAGATAAGATGACATCGCTCTTATATATGTATAATCAGCTTACAATTTCTATAGATTTGATACAAAAATAAGCCTGAGGGGAGTTAATTTCAAGCCTGTTTTAAGGCTATTCATTATAAAGGGAAGGTTACATTTAATACTCTTAACAGCACGTGTTATAAGACCCAGATCATTTATCATCCTGTATTTTGTTATACATAATATATTCATCATCTGGACCAAGAAAAATATGTTATATTATTTATATTTACGACATATTGTTACAAGCCACTTTGTGTACCAAGAATTAGGTTTATTTGTAATATTTATCTCTTCTTTTTTCTTTTGATTTGTAGCTTAGAAAATAGTGTGAACAGAAGAAAGACAAATAGGATGTAAATAATAATGGGCTTTCGATTTATAGTCCTTTTTTTCTATGAAAATTTATGTTAAATGACGCGGCTTTACCTATCGGCTACCGTTTTATTGTATAGGTATACAAAATTGAAATTTCCTCACAACCATAAACGCTCATTATTAACAAACCAATATAATATAAATTGAAGGCGAAGTAGCATCTTAGAACAAACGTTTCATGACGTCCAAAGCTCGGCGTTATTCAATTTACATGCAAATGGGCGACCGTGCCAATGGTACGCTGATGTATCGCGTCAGAACGTGTCCTGTAGGAACACTACAAGATATTACCGTGAAGCGGAAAATTTTATATCATTAAACACATCAAAAATGATAAATTTAAATCTTTGTCTTGTATTGAATACTCCCGAAGTATTTTTCATTAATATTACTCAGCTTCATACCTTCATACTCCTGAATTATTTACGCATGTATGGGGATAAGTATAACTGTAAGCAATGCATATGAAATTTTCTGTAATACACACTTTAATTTGATAATAATCTATTAGAACACAGCGCAACTAACTCAACGTTTATTATTTATACAAATTGGGGTAGTAAAAATTTTACATCGTCAACGACTAAGCGACGGTATGTTTTATTGAGTATCAACAAATCCATTATACCGAAATATTTTATTGTTCTTGTATGTTCGTGATAACAAAGGGGTATACAAACTCAAAAGACCCATTAGGTTTGTAAAGATTTTAATGATGGAAATATAACTTTTTGTAAATACATACATATATATTCATTTATTTGCTTTTTATATTCTATCGTCATTGTAGTTATAAAACGCGAAAGTTTACATTTTAGACCGCAGTGTATATCGAAATATGAGAGTACAGTAGGTGTCTCGGATATTGATAGGTCGCACGGACAGCGTGATCGCGTGGATTTTTTAATAACATTCGACTTAGTTCCGCACGAGATTTATTGATGTTACCATATACGTCTGCCATTTAATCATAATGGGATAAATCTATGAATACTGTTTTATACTATAAACTAAACATATATAGGTAATATAGAGCAAGGAGAGAACAGGATATTACAAAACCGCGAATGTAATTGTAACGGTATTACTATAAAGTAGTTCGCGGTGAACGCGGTCTCAAACTGTTGGCACATTGCGTTGCGGTGATCAAGCAATCCCTTGCGGTCGAGATGATGCTTAGATTTACGATCGCTCCTGAAATATGATCAGCACCATAGATATATAGATGAGTGTTTGATAGAAGACATTGACAATACATATTCATTATTAGATTATAATTAAATCAATTCTATGATTTATTGATACTTTTTTATTTTACTTTAAGAATATTTAATCAATATTGTCACATTATTAATATTTTAAAATGCATGAGTAGAGATTAAAATACAATAAAAGAACATACTTTAGTCTTTCAGAAGTTATCAAACATTTTTTTTTTAATTCGAGCATTTAACGATAACGGATTTTATAATAGAAGTTATCGTTACTTCTATATTGTCTACTTGAAGCATATAAAGTACGAAAAACTATTTATATGAAGAACTATTTATATAATGACCTTATACTTAAGACTCCTAAACTATAATAAACATAGATAATTACATTCCATGATATTGCGCCCACGTTAAAAGTACTTAAGTCCTAACACGTGCTATTTCTTTTTTGTTACTAATCAGAGAAAATTATATTTTTTCAGATTTGGATGACCTTTTCCTGAGATATTTAAATTAATTTTTGTTTAATATGAGGGATCAGTGTAATTGACATAAATATTTACAAATTCAGATTCACATTACCTTAATATAAAACTTATTTGTCTTAGTTTTCTATAAGAAGTGTAAAGACAGTTTAATATAAGCTTATACATATGGGATTGTTTTGTGTAAAATAAACCGTACAAATTCAGGACACGTATAGAAATCAGTTTTTTTAAACAGTCCCAATAACGATATAATGTTATTTATAGTAGTACGAGTAGTTTCCATACTTTATAGTTTACGGTCACAGTTAAAAGTAAAACTCAAGTTTATCAACCCATATATATTTACACTTTGAAAGGAATCTCCTAAAATTATTCAATGTATTAAAGTTCCATAACAAGCTTGATCGTAGAAGATACGGTATATTGTTCTACAAGAAAATTATTGAATAGACTTATTGTAAGTATTTACTTATAAGACGAAGTATACAACGCAGAAAAACAAATACATGAACAAGCTACTATATATAAACAATATCAAATTACTCGTTTGATATAACATTTCTGTAATAATCAGATTAATACGATAACACTCAAAGCTTATAATATTCCCCATAGAACTGTAACCAGACACTATTGAAAGCTTTGAACAATACGCCATTGTAGAACCATCCATTTAGTGTTTTTGCCTGATTTATAACATTGAAACGAAATGGAGTTATTATTGAAAAGTTTTATACATTATCTTGTTAGAGACTTCGTACAACCATTAGCTGGTATCAAATGACATTACTTAGAAAGTAAGGGCCGAGGTAGATATATTTATTGTATAACAGACAGACAATACAAAAGACTAATAGGGAAATTATTAAAAATACTATAACAAGCATTTTCAAAGCGAGACGTTTCATTCTTGACTACGTCTTAAAGCAAGGCTATGTCTCATCGGCTCAGAAAATACCGTTGGTGCTCTATTAGCCCCGAGCGCAGGCTGTATAATTGCGTTTCACAACAAATTACAAGTTAGAATGAGGTAGAAACATGGACGGAGAAGTTCTGCCCGACTTGGGATAAATTGCTGGCAAGTTGATGACGAATTTTTGGATATATCAGACATTTACTAGAGGTAAATATGTATACGTTCAGGTATAGAGGATAATCTATGAAGGTAAATTAGGCGGACTATTAGATGTCATTGTTTTGTTTTAATAGGGGAGAGGCATATGGAAAACCTTAAACTATGTATATTTGTTAAGTTTATTTTAATACTGGAAGTAATAATAGAAGAAAAAAAAACAAAGGAAAATGTTCATTCAAGTTCCTTAATAGTGCTCCTAAAAAGTATGACAATATTCTGTTATCACAAGTTTACATATGAAATATTTTAACTTACACCTATATTATGTTTTTTTTTTTGTTTTCCTTTCAATGTTTTCAACATATTCGTTAAAAAACATTTCACATACCATATCATTAACTAA
This sequence comes from Danaus chrysippus, assembly GCA_916720795.1. Lineage (NCBI taxonomy): Eukaryota > Metazoa > Arthropoda > Insecta > Lepidoptera > Nymphalidae > Danaus > Danaus chrysippus. Next base: position 2,192,222 of record CAKASE010000077.1, on the reverse strand, counting down.
AGCCACAACGCATTAACTACCAGAACCTTTTTTAAGCAAATTGTAGCAGGAAGGGTGAGAGTCGGAATATTTGAAATCAAACAATTATTTTACGTAAATTGCATTCCCTTTTCGCTAACAATTCTAAATTAAAGCCAAAGATACACCGTGGAAGGGGCGGCGACTCGCAATTTCCGCGAATCTTCGGATCAATTAATTAGGAGCCCTTTAAATTGAACGAACCATTTTTTAAATAAATGCGAGACGACTTTGGATGCAGGGTAGTCGATTGGAATCGTAAAATTAGTGTTTCCTTTAATGTTTTCTCCTTTATAACTCTTTTAAACGGATTCATTCACATTATTTATGTCTTCATTAATTTCATATAAAATTAACTTGATATCAAGGAAACATTATTTCAAACAGCACTAGGAATCAAGTAATAAATCCAAAACACGAAGTCTGAATATCAGAGACGAAACACCTGAGATGATAATGTATGCAAATTACCTTAACTTAGCGGAGTGCTGTATCAAACTTGTTATTTGTGTGTTTTAAGTTGTGATGATTTACGCGATGCGGATTATGGATACACACGGCTTTATAAATCTTACATTTTATTACACTTTCTATTACTGTCTATTATAAAACCCATAATGCAAACATATGTACATAGAAACATTTGAGACGAGAAAAATAAAATAATTGAAATTAATAAGAATATTGAAACAAAATAATTATTATAGGAAAAGATCTGTTCTAGTTTGTTTGTTTGTTTGTTAATCTTATATTGAAATATCAGAATATAAAATAGAATGTAAACTTGATAGCGCTATGTATCACAGAGTGAGGCTGTGTTACTGTAATTGGTTTCAACTGTAGCAGGTGTCTTGTGATGAGTTACTGCGTTTTGTCTACCGCCATCTTAGCAGATATTTGCTCGTTTATTAATTACTTTTAACCATGGCTTATACACCACAAGCAATTACAATCTTGCGTTAATTAATGTTAAGTAACTGGTTATTACAGAGGATAAAAAAATTATGAATGTTATGTTGCATTTTTATGCCGATATATTCAATTCTTTATTGACAATATGTTTGATATAACAAAATAGACCTTTAAGTTTACACACATGTAATATATAAGAGATCACGAATATATTTCAATAAAATTTTCTTACTTAAAAAAAACAAAAAAATAATGTCATATAAAGTTAGAAATACATCGTTTTTTATTATGAATACATGTCAGCTATATGTTTTCTTGCACCAAGGAAACTTTGTTAATATCAAACAAGCTAGATGAAGTCTCAGATAAGGAATAGTTTTCACTAACACGTTTATACTTTAAATGAAAGATAATACGCGTAGATATACCTTTAATATTTATCATGTAGGTATTTATCACTTTAAATAACTTTTGGGTTTCTCTTTCCGAATGATACTTGTAAAAAATTTTAACCTCGTATAGTTTCGTTGCCACCTTTACTCTTGCAGTGTTTTGTAATTGGTTAATATATGTATGTGTAGATACACATAGAAATATATGTACAGACACACAGGTTACATCATAATAATCTTTTTCTTACTTAGGACATCAAAGTTGAAAATATCTAATATAATATGAAAATTGTAACTGGGGCCAAAAATTTAATTACTACTTTTAGAAAAATGATTTTACCTAAGAAATATTTGATTTATTGTCCTGTAAAGTGAAAATATGAGTTATATGAAAATGATTAAGATAATTTTAAATGTAATTCTGTTGATTATTACGAGGGCTGCTATATATATTTCTGGCCTAGGCAACACTAAGTGTTGCCAGGTGCAATCTGGCATTTCCATTGGAAAGTTTGACATTTTTTAGCATAAATGTACTCAGAACTTTTTGACTTACGACAATTTTTTTTTTCTTTTACAAGTACTTGAAGAAATCAATTTGGCAAAAAAATGGAATTAACTCGTGAACATTTTCGTGCGATCATTTTTCACAACTTTCGACGTGGATTATCACGACAAGAGTGCATCGATGAACTTAAATCTTTGTATGGCGACGAAGCACCATCCTATAGCACTGTGAAAAACTGGTACAACGAATTCAATCGTGGCCGACGCTCGCTCAAAGACGAATTCCGTGAAGGTCGTCCAAAAACAGCCGTTGTGCCAGAAAACATCGATGCCGTACGTGAACTGATAATGCAAGACCGTCATGTGACTTACCGTGAGATAGAGGCATGCCTAGGCATTTCTCCCACCAGCATACATTCGATATTGCATGAACACCTGGCCGTAAAAAAGGTTTGTTCTCGTTGGATCCCGCACAATTTGACAATCGCTCAAAAGAAAGCTCGTGTGGATTGGTGTAAAGAAATGCTGAAAAAATATGATCGCGGTGCTTCAAAAGACGTTTATAAGATCGTCACAGGTGACGAATCATGGATCTATGCGTATGAGCCCGAAACAAAACAGCAATCGACCGTGTGGGTCTTCCAAGACGAGCCAAATCCAACGAAAGTTGTTCGTGGAAGAAGCACTTCGAAGCAAATGGTCGCCTGTTTCTTCGGCAAAACTGGTCATGTGGCGACTGTTCCGCTTGAGCAACGTAGGACGGTCAATTCTGAGTGGTATACCACCATTTGTTTGCCTGAAGTCTTCGGAGAAATTCGAAAAATGAACAAGAGAAGACGAATCATTGTGCACCATGACAATGCGAGCTCTCACACATCGGCTCAAACCAGCGCCTTTTTGACCGGCCAAAACGTCGAAGTGATGGGTCATCCGCCGTACAGCCCTGACTTGGCACCCAATGACTTCTTTTTATTCCCACACATCAAGAAAAAAATGCGTGGACAACGATTTTCGTCGCCAGAAGATGCTGTTGAAGCATTCAAAAACCATGTTTTGGAGGTGTCTCAATCGGAGTGGAAAAAGTGCTTCGAAAATTGGTTCGAGCGCATGCAAAAGTGTATAAATCTTGATGGAGAATATTTTGAAAAACAATAAAACCATTTTCGTTGATAAATATTCGTATTTTCATTATTAGGCCAGAAATATATATAGCAGCCCTCGTATAACATTCCGTTCACTGCTTGCTCAGAGTCAGTTATTCTTTGGCAACTTCCACTGAATTCAACTTATACGATATTATTTCACATTATACTGAATAACCTAAATTAAATTATAATAGGTATGTGCTTGTTTTAGTATGTTAACTATACTTTTATTTTATTGCTACCCAATGACTTACTCCGTGTTTGTAATGATTTATAAAAAATGCAACTTTCTTTGTTATTCCAGAGTTGCAAAGATTAAGCAGAAAAGTGAATTTTTATTTATAAATTTCCTTATGAAATTATTTTATCATTGTTACATGTGAGTAAAGGTAAGTAATCTTAAATTTATATTATCATTAAAATTTTGAATCGTGAATATTCGTAATTTTCACTAGCTAGAAATAAATTATTCATTGTTCTTTCTGTATTATTTAAATCAAAATCAACTTTATATAAAACAATAAATTAATGTTAATTATGTTGAACGATTCATGTAAATAAATTATTTTTGCTTTAAGATTATTTAATTCAGTGTTGTTTACGTTCCCTTCGGAAGGAAACATAGCGTTGTTATGAAAACAAATCCAGAAATTCTACAGACTTAGATTATAAACAATTGCCGTATTTTAATAAGGATTTGTATGGAAATTAAGCCTTTAATTAAATTCTGTTGGGAACCTCCGGCCTAGGGTACTCTTGGATGAGCACAAATTTTAATAAATATTTTTATTGGATATTTATTTATGTTACATGATACTAGTTTTATTAACTGAACAATGAATGAACTCTGACATTATTGTTATTAAAATAAGCCAAGGTAAAATAAATTGCTGTAAAAAAAAAATTCAGCAACATTTTTATAAAGGAAATTTTTCTTTCCCTGATAATTAAAAAAATATATTCATTTACTCTCAGTGAAATGGAACACGACCGTGATAGCAAACTTGAAAAGTTTATTCTCTTAAGCACTTGATACGACAAAAATTTATATGAAGTCTTAAAATCTAAAGGAATTCAAATTAAAATAACTTCCATGGAAGAAGTATAAGGTTTTATAATAAATCAGACTCTTTTGAGGAAAGAAAACCGAGCACCTAACAAAAGGAGTTCTTTTGCAATTTTTCAACTGCGCCATACGAAAATTCAGCTTAGGTACCTAACATTATTACTTCTAGCGACGAAACCAGGGTTTGTCGTTTTGAGCAAGGTACAACGCTCCCTCTATTACAGGTTACGACTTACCTAAGATAAGTGGAACTGCAATGCACTATATAGCGTCTAGAGTACCGTCTTGACCGGTCTAACTTAATAATAAAACCTCTTCGGATCGCTGTTACGTCTTTGGAGATCCACAGACATGGTGCGAAATAAAAACATGATGCATTTTTGTTTTCTATAATTACTAGACAAAAAAATACTTCAGCAATGATAACATCTACATTTGAAACTTAAGGCTTCTTTAGACATAGAACTAAAAGTTTGAAGTAACGGAGAAGAGCTCAAGTTTGTTACTCTTTGTATTGAATGTTTTTCCTTTCAATAACATTTCTTATAAATTGTTTTCTGTAACACTTCAAAACTAAAACGATAACAAAAGTCTTTTACATACACATTAATCTATGAAAACTAAGGATAGCTTGTCTATGTAGTCTGAATTTCAATAATAAATGAGACTTAAGAATATTTATATGTACTACATAGTAATAAAAGTCCAACTTCATTGTCATTCGTCTATGTGACTTATCATAAATATGTACTTTTGTATGATCATGTTTCCTGAACTGACTTTTTAAACCATTTATATGTCCGTGATTTTTTTTTGATGACGGCGGTGGTTCTAAATTACAAATTATAAAAAGAAAAAAGTATTAAATATATCTTTATCTTCACTTAACTTTGAGTTAGTAAGATATGTAGAATGAAGTAACTGATACTAATATATTTTTATATAAATGACAACAATTACGCATTACAATTAAGAAAATATTTGTTTCTTATAATCATGTTTACTATATTATAGTACAAAATAAAATATAGAAATATACGGAACATCAAATATTTTGAAACTTTTTACGCCAACCGTCCTATTTTTTCCCTGCAGCTGGAGGTTCTCTCAGAACGGAAAACGCTTCTTTCCTTATTTGTCTAAAACCTGACGTGGACTCGAGTGTATTCCAGTAACTTTATTTGCTTTAGTTTTCTATTTCGTAGTCCGTGTATCGTGTAAATGAGAAAGGGTCGTAGCATTTGTCATTTCAAAATTTTTGGTAATATAGTGTATAAAATGTAACAAAATTATATATTTATATAGTGTATAAAATGTAACAAAATTATAAATTAATATAATAAAACAGTAAATAAAGCATGATTTAGTTTCTAGTGGTAATAATGAAAGTTTATTTATATTGCCGATTATTTTGTAATTACAATTAAAATAATTGTACTGATGCCAGTTAAAACTTATGCCAGTTATGCTTTATAATCTATAACTACATATATTACGTACGATGATTTGGAGGGTGATATTTACAGAACGAACATGAGATATTTGGTGTCATAGAAATCTCAAGATAACCATGTTTGATCCTAATATTTTTGAATTTTTGAAGCTGAACAAAAATCTAATGATAAAATACATATGTATATACAGCAGTGTTGACGTTACTAATTTTTATATCCTTTTTTTGAGTCATGTTTTGTGATCCACAGTTCTGGTCATCTTTTCGTTGGAGAGAGAGTAGGTACGGGTAAAAAGATAGTTTTCACTTGGCGTGGTAGTGTCGGAAACATCTTAAGATATTTATATCTTGTGCGATAGGAACTAGATGGTCCAAATAATTGATCTATATTACCGTCGCAGTGGTTGAAGACAGACTGTGTTGGACTGACTTGTCTTTTCCTTTCCCGTCCAAATACTCACATATGTAATTTATAAGCTTACTCATAATAATAGAGGAAAAACAATTCAGAAATCAAAAATCTTCAATTATTAGAACTTTTGGGAGTCATTTTGAATAAATCATTCCAATTTTTTCATTATTATTTCAATTCAAATCTTCGGTATTATTAACTATTGTAAATATTATTATAGAATTTAATTAAATTCAGTAAATATTTTAAGAAATAAAATCTTATTCCAATGATATTAAAAATTGTTAGTTTCCCCTTTTAGTTAATATATGTTTCATAACTTTCAGAAGGCTTTAAAAGAATAATAAAGATTGATTTATTTCATCTCATAAATGCGACACGACAGCGTCCCGGCAACTGCAGAAAATTCAGTTACGTCAATGCATTTAGAAGTAAAGAGGTAACAGGGTTATTTCATTTACAGAGAATAGGCCTATCGTATGCGGTGAAATACAAGTTTGATGAAATTAAAACTCAACTAGAAACAGTCCACAGTCAGTTACAAACTAACGGAATTTTCAACGAAGGTATAAAATTTATTTAATAACGTTATCTTACTTTTCTAAAATTATTTTTAAACAGTTTTCTATGCATAGGTTAGTATGGCTTACAAGAATATAATATAAATATAATAAATAAATATTTTGAGTTATTTTGTGCTGAAATTTAAATTTACATTAAAAATATAATCCTAACAACGTTATTTAACTCTTAAATGTCCATACGTGAGAACGTACATATAAATGTTCGCTTTTACAATTGCCGTATTAAATATCCCTTCCATTCATTTTGTTAACTGAATTTCACGGAGAATAATAAAAAAAAACATTTTACAGCCCTAAAATGTTATTTATAATGTGACAGTCATATATTTTTTTAAACTCAAACCCATGACAAAAGAGTGAACAATAATAATTAATAACATTTTCCCCTTTTAAAGTCTTGGTAATGCTAATTGAAGCGAAGTATGTGAAAACTAAACACTTCAAAATCTTAAACAAAAATTTCATGGTGTTTCGAACGCATCTGAAAGATAATTTGTTAAATCTTTCATATTTGGATAGTAAAGTTATTTATCTATACATATTTGATTACTGATATTTTCTTATAACTTCCATATGCACATAGTGGGTGGTAAATTGTATAAGAGTTCTATGAGTTTCTATGTTTTATTAGATTTAATATAAAGGATATAATTATCAATTAGTATTATGCCCGACATGAATCTTTGGAATCGCATGATTTTCGTTCATAGAATGGTTATAAGATAAAATATGCTTTTCAGCTTATCATGATTTATAGGTTTTCTTATTTCAATCCTCTGTAACTTACTATGACGATGTATTAGGGATAATGTAATACGATTAAGCGTGAACATTTGTAGTTAAATATATATTATTAAGGCCAGCAAGTTACTAATGAAAATATATCAGATTAGCCTAACCCAAATTAGCACTTAAATTGTATTAATATTTTGCGTTATTATTAAATTTTTAGAGGTGTATAATAATGGAGTACTAAATGTCACGAGATGCAAAAAGACCAGTTTTTAAATTACATATAACAATATAAACGTATGGTACCATTCGCTACATTATCTATAAGTGTTGAACAAAAATTAGTTTTGGGTAAGTTTAATTTAGCATATTTTACGTTCACGTCTCCACTCTTACGAAACAATATTTGAACAATTTTAAGAAAAACCAACAATTCAGTAAATTTTTGTGATCGCAAGTATTAATCAATTGTAATATAAAGAATGCATTCAAAGATACACAGTGAAATAGTCAGACAATTGTTGCCAAAATTTGCGTCTCCATCTGCGTCCAAACGGGTAATGTACATTTAATATCTTTAGCACTTCAAAATCTGCCAAAATGCTTTATTGCTCTCGCGAACTTGGCAGCTCCGGCATAAGATAAAACTTTACAAGTATTATGAATCTTAATCGTTGCGTCAATTTCCAAAATTGTTCGTGAGTTTTGTTTTAAAATAAAACTCGAATTTATCTCGTTGAAGGAAATTAATTTCAGCTTTTGTTGTCGCGTAATCGGTTACCTGTCCAAGATTTTGATTTCATTCTGCCTCGTTGATTTGATTTCAGCATTGTGCGGAGTCGACAATGTTCAGAATTTTCGGTACTTTTTCCCTCCTATAATTGACTTAATTTTTATTTTATTTATGAGGTATTAGAGACTTCTAATGTAAAGAATTATTTAACTGTTGAGCTTCCATTTTTCCTTTTTGATTTATTAAATTGATCATTCATTCGACACTAACTATTTTGTAATGAAATATTTAATAAGAATTTCCCTCAATGGAGAGTACATTTTAATTTTAATAAGAAGTCAATAAAGTTCTCTTAGTGGTTTTCAGAATGTAACATAAGTTTCTTAAGAGTACCGTCCGTGAACTCAGTGCCAAAGGATTCCTTACAGGACTTAAGTCCAATTCAGTCCTGCTCCGGACTTAAACTTCATTTCCTAGGAAAGGATATTAGGATTAAAAGTTCGTCCAGCCTTAATACCCAGAGACATCTGGTCTATGTCTGGGTCCAAAATGATATTAAATCAGTTCAAGTTTCATTGACAAGTTTAAGTAGTTAAAGGATTATTTAAGACAGTTTAATCACAATAATTATACATAAAGATTTGTTTCTTTCAATTACATTTATTCTTTCAATATATTCTACCATGAAAACGGAAGAAAATAATCAAAAATACCTCAAAGGTCGGGGAGTGTTTCTAATCTAAGAACAATTACTGTCTGAGAAGTATTTAAGGTAAAACTAAAATTGACGTAAAGATTGAGCAAATAATGATAATTTATCACTAAAACTTTTCATAATCCACACGACGTTATAAGCAGGGCCTTTGCCGGGGATTAACCGGTTATATTCCCCGAAGCGATCCTCTAAGCCGGCGAAGTTTCGGGCACCGGTCGGTCAATGGGGTCTGTAATAGGTATGCGTCGACAACTCCTATCATTACGAGGTGTTCGATTGATCGTGTATATATTTATCACATAGGAATATTTATAATTATTTAAAGCTAAAGATTATCTTAATAAAATAATAAAGAATATGAATAAAATACAACTAAAACTTTCACTACTAAATGTGGATGAAATTACAACGAAATGTTTTTTGTCACTTAGTTTTGACTCCATAATTATGAATGAACTTAAAAATATAAATGAATATACAAAAAGTGTTGCATTGTAAGTCAGCGGAGTGAGGTATGCATTTTACACCTCCGTTTGAGTTCAACACTTCGGGAGTGGAAATAAACAAGCTAACTTTTGCCATTCCGAGCTCACGACACGCTTTATGAGGATCGCATTCGAATTAAAGTTGTTGGATTAAATGTAACTAGCTCTCAATAATAATTGAGATCTGAAAGGAACCTTTTTTATAACCTTTTCATATAATCCAGTTAGATCAATATAATTATTGCTATTAATTAATTTATGCAATATTTCTAATTAATAGGAACTTTATTCACCTTTTGTATTACTATCGTAAGATCCCCTAAAAGGTGGTTTGAAAAATATATTTTCATAATTATTTTTTTAATTTTCATTAACTCGCGATCAAATCAAGCGGCTCAAAAAGATCTAAGGGGGCCTTTCATCTGATATTAAATAAATAGTAACTCTATTGTGCTGTAACAGAGTTCTATTCAGATTTTAATTAATTGCCAGGAATTGAATGAAACCCCCGAGGACTTGTTATGTATTGTTTGTACAGGTTTTGTCAATCCAGATTACGACATTAGATTTACTTCAGTTTCTTTAATTAATTCTTTTAACTCACACTGAAGTCAAATAAAATAGCGACAAGAATGCTTAAATTTGCATATATTTTTATTTAATTTTTTTCCTAGTTATTATAACATAGAATTACGAAGGATGAAGATGGTATAAAAGAAATATGTCTTTTTTATTTTTTGGATATATTTTTTATTTACTAGGTAATTGATGATTGAAATATAATGAATGAGTATTTAAATTGCTAGTATGTATATATGTAGTATGAAATGTGCAATTAATATTGGCTTACACCATATTTTCAACCTTATTGGAATGTTAAACGATAAACTTTTATTGTTTGTTGCGTTAACATATTTTTTCTTATATAGGTCAGTAGGTCAGCCGCTTATGATGCATTTTTTACACAACCTTGCTAACTCAATGCATTCTGCGAATAACAATTTTTATTTTCAGCATCCCGCTATAATTGAGATAAACGGATACTTTTAATATTTATGATATATATTTTTCATAGTCAAAAATATATGTTAAATGATTTATCGTCGTGTATAGAGTGTTATGAATATTTTTTTATACCTTCAATAAATATGTTGTCTTATAAAAACATAAATGAACATTAATTAGTACCTGATTTTGCCGGCCTTCATTAACTTGCACGAGCGAGATGCTTATAACCTCTCCAGGTGCTGTGAAGGACGACAATAGTATAACACGGTTTGAGTTCATTAAAATCGTCTAGCACAGTGACCGATTGACCATCAAATCTACATATATTTGGATCGTGGGCCCATGAGGTTCAAATGATGACTGGCGTGCGAAGAGCCCGCCAGCAACAGGCTGTCAGGGAGGCGGAGCTAAGGGAATTGCGCGACTGCGCTGTAAATCACGGGTTGCCATGACGACGCCTTCGCTAAATGTTTGTGATCACTCCATGATGACTCTATAAAAATAAACTTTACTCGTGATTGACTTTATTTTCATTGATTCTGCCTGTATCGGCTGCTCCAACAATTGAACATCATGTATAAACTTCTGTGGTACAAGAATTTATTTGTTATTTTTTTTATTTAATTGGACAAACTTAAACTATTTTGCCGTAATGATTTTATTGTTTTTATCAAACTTAAATACGCAGCCTCTGAATTATAATGCTTTTAAATATGTTTTAAAAATACAGCAAAACTAAGTGTCATTGTTAAATTATCTCAATGGTTGGACAACAATATAAAATGCAACAAAAACTCATCCACTTCATAAATTGCAACGCTGCTAAGAATAAAAACGATTTCAACTAATTGAAATTTTTTTAATCCCTTATTGTTTGTTGTCAGGTAATTTGTTTGATTGGATGTTCTCAAAGGGATTTTAAGGGCGTTTATTTTGTTTGCTTAATTGATTTGAGTGGTTCAAAATCAAAATATAGATCAAAAGAATACAATTGCGTCCATAGTCATCTTGTGATCCGTCTCTAATCTCTTTTATCCGTTTTATGAATTGTTTGATCTTCATTTTATTGTTATTTTAAGTGGTTATAATGTTCACATGAAAAAAAAGACATACTATTTACCTGATGGTACTATTTTCGTCATCAGAATAACTATTTTCATTTTGTTTTACTTAAGTATAAGTCGATGCAACAATTATCTTTAAAACTAAATTTATAATTAAAACAAATAATAATTTAAATATAAAATAACGTGAAATAATTAAACTTAAATCGTTTTGTCTCACGTCTATAAAAATTTACTTGACTTCCAACAATCAAAACTTTACTATATCAAACGCTTTACTGTTCATTAAGCGATTCAGTGTGAGAATCTAAGCTGTACTGGTGCAGTTAAATGAGTTGAGTTAATGAAAAACTTCAGCCAACTCTGGGGTCAAAGGCGTTAAAACTTCTATAAGACGGATGTTGTGGAGCGTAACTTCCCAAGCTGTATTCCTTGTTGAAATTACAAAGGGAATCTGGCTCCGAGAAACATCAACCGTTAATTATAGAAAAGTCTATTAATTTATGTATACCGACGGCCCAGATATAAGAATTCGTGGAAATATATTCTTTACCGAAAATATAGATAATTCGCACAACAACTTTAAGATAAGATGAATTCAATTCTGCACCTATAACTTTATATGCAACACGCATAGAGTGACAGAAATTGTACCGCTTAAAGTGATAAAATCTTTTACTTCCATACCTCTTAGTTTTAATAGAACGTCTGGGACCTTTATACGCTTAACGCATATAAAAATGGTTTGTTGTCGTGAAAAATGCTACTGATAAACTTTACTAAAGTTAGAATTAAAAGAACCAAGTTAGAAAAAAAAAAGAAAAAATCCTGGCAAGTTGTTCTGAAGCAAGTGTCATTTACCCTACCCTAATGCACCCCCAGGTAAGATTGTGAAGGCATCGACCAAGTTTCTTCATAGTCAATAAATTACCGAGTCACTTTTACAGCTCATGAGAACATACGACAAAACTTTGTCAAGTTTGGTACAAGTACGAGATATACGATTTTATAAACATACATAATAATTGTTGATTTAAAAAAACTACAAGGAAAATGGACACAGCCCATTTTTATTTTTAATTTTCAAAGAAAATTCTAACAACTGATTTGTGTAGATTTCTAATATATTATACTTAGTTTCCTTATCATACGTTCCATACATAGCTCTTACTGTAAAATTTACAACCATTTAACGTGAAAAATATTTTATTTAATAGATGTATTTCTCATAATAAAACTTGGCCTATCTTTAGTTAAATGTTTTTTACAAACGTTTTTCAAGAGTGTTACAGTATAACCAGTCAATGATTTTTATTTAAAGTAAAACCGCTTTCATTTCCATCATAGACCACATTGTAAACCTGCATTAAGTGGATAATCCCGGAGTTCATACTTTCATCTCCTTAATGGATGCAGTGAAAACCATTTATTGCTATCGGACGCTTTTTATATGCACTCTGTTCGAGTGACTTTATCGGATGTTCGTAAAGCAGAGAATTTCGTTATGGATGTTCAGTAATTCGTTATATTGGAGAGTGCTAAACAATAATTTGATAAAGTATCTGCAAAAACCAATATGTATGTCATGTTTTTTCATATTTATGAAATTTTAACATGCGGCTTTTTTTCTTAACTTCTATCTTCTTCTAACTGGCTATTTCCCAGCTATAGCCAGAGTCTGCCTTACATGTTTGTGAATAGTTTTGGCTATTTGTTTTTACGACCGGCCGCCTGCCTGATATCAACCCTCTTTTGGGAATCAGCATTAATCAGTGATGTCTAAATACTCTTAGAAAGTACATATGACTCGGAAAAATCACTGTTACTCGCCCGGACTAGGATCAAACCCGCGCCGTCGTGCATGAGAGGCGGGCCTTTTTAACCACTAGGCCACCACCGACATAATGCATTTAACATATTATCTATCAATCTATTAAAACAATGTATTTTCAAAACTCAAGTGCATTTAAAATTCCACTATAATGATAAGATTCAATACATTAATGACAAATTGTAAGTAACAGATAAATATTCTTATTATTCATAATGGCTGTCAGACCATACATGATATACAACAAGACAGTTCACAATATTTCCCTTAATACGTTCAGCACGTTCTGTATATGAATCCATTTTCGAGATCCTAGAGATTGAAAGCTCGTTACACACCTCCTGACAATAGACACTCGTGTACAGACGGCTTTACAATGTCCGAACCCAGAACCATCCATCTTAACGTTCCCAGATCCGTCTGTCACTGCACTCCTCCCATTGTCTTGCTAGTATGTAATGTTCAAATCTTGAGAAATTGTTCATATTCATCTCATTCATTTGTACGTTGTCTGAATAAATTTATCATTATACAGTTATAATATTGGGATTTTGATAATTTAAACCTACTTTAATTATTTATAAAAAAATATCTTTATATGATTAAAAACCATATTTTAATAAGCGTCCGATCATTTGAAGGGAAGTAGTTATTGTTAAACATGGATATCTGAAAAATAATCGATGTATCGGATATGTTGCTATTGAAAGTTTACCTGTCTAGTTGATATTTAAAAGAATCGTGTTGCATATTCCTGTCGGTTCCGAGATAGGAAGACCACTTCACTATCGGCAATTGTGTTCAAGAACCAAAGAACCAGCCTCGATGTACACGCCACACTCTAACAATGAAATCTATCCCGGGAGTGTGGATGATTTATTCCTTAGCAAAAAAGTAAGATAACAGATACGTAGCTTATTCACTATGACTAATATCTGCTGTAAATATTTTCATTTTACTAATAGATATTGAACAAATTTTCTATGTGTATGTAAATGTTTATAATACGTACTGTTTGGAGTTGTATGAAGTCCAGTGACAGATGTTTGAAGCCAGACCAGGTGTAAGACAAGTATATGCATGAACTATGAACATTCTTTGTTTACTCGGCACGGCCAATTCTATAAGTTACTTTCCAACATTATTAAAAGGAAATCCTAGCCCTACATTAAGAGAAGATTTTCAGTAGAAGCGCTTAGTTTTTAAAGAATTGAATTATTTATGTACGAGTATACCTTATTCATGGATACGTATATAGTGAAGATACTCTTACGTTCCATTTTCTTTTTTACTTTTTAGTGTAAAGGTACATATAAGAAAACCATGCTATTATTTGAGTAGCATGTTTTTGTGTCCAAACATTGTTGGATTGTCCAAAGAATTTGCTGAATCTGATTTTAAATAGCTGTTCTTCAATTACTTATTTTTTACAAATAAGAACTCTAGTAAAATTGATAATGTTTTATTACTCTTGCAATAATAAATAATTACAAAATTAGACTGTCCAAAATCCTGTAGGTTTATCGCAATGAAAATCATTTATATCAATTAAAGATTTAAGAAATATGCATGTTTATATTAAAACAATATATTTAAGTTATATGTATTTCAATTAGATTAATATAAAATATAATCTTATATATGGTATCCTATTTTTGGAACTTTAATAGAAAATACTTTTTAAGAATTATGATCCTTCAGTATTTTGATTGATATACAAATATTAAAAAATACTGGCGTTCAAAATTTTAAGCTTATTTTTGATGTATGTAATAAGAAATATATAAAAAATATATCGTAACCTTAATTATGCACCGTGGGATTTATAATAATTGCGTTTAGAACGAGGGAAAGAATCATTTGTTACAGACTTACGGCTTAAGACTGCGCAGTACGCGGTTCGGTGATAGACATATAAACTATGAACTTATTATACAAAATATATAATTATGTTTAAATATTATTTTTAATATACAATATTTCTTTCCATCAATAGTAAATAAAAGTAGACTTTTTTATTTTATTATAAGTATGATCACAGAATTTTCATGAAATCAAAATCAGTTAAAATACATACTACTATTATATTCAATACTACTTAGGGATTGTTCGAATATTCAATTTGTTAAACATATATTTCATTCCAAAATTATTATCTATATTATATAAATGCCGAAATATACAATTTAATTACGCCACTTCAATTTTGAAGCAAAATTTCGATTTTTCTATATAACTTTTGATACCTAATTGCTTGCACAACTCATAAAATGTTACTCCTTTGACATAATGATTCCAAATCTTATCTTATCTTATCTTATATATATATAAAAATGGATTGCTGTTCCTTAGTCTCGCTAAAACTCGAGAACAGCTGAACCGATTTGGCTAATTTTAGTCTTGAAATACTCCTGGAAGTCCATGGAAGGTTTAAAAGATGAGAAAAATTTGAATAATTGCCGGGAAAACCCTAAAAACAGCCCTTTCCTATTTCCAACACAAACGTTTTTTTTTTAACATTAGATTTGATAACTAACTAATATGTCAATCATTCTGTTTGATTGAAACAGGAAAATCCTGATTATTTATGGACTCTAAGACGGAATAGAGTTCGCCTGGTCAGCTATACCTACATATATGTATTACTCTTGACCAAACTAACACGGACGAAGTCGCGGGCAAAAACTAGTTGTTTATATTATATAACATTACATGTCATATTAAAACGTGTTGTCATACAAATGTGGCCGGTAAGTCTATTGTTATTAGAGCAACCATATTAGTTTGCAATTATAAGGGACGTTTGATTGCGTCATCTGCTTTGTAGTAGGTAGCAAGTAGCAATTAGCGATGTATTTAGTTACGATCAAATACTTAGTTTCGATTTCATTCATTTAAACGAATCACTGATTTTATTTGTTTTATAACTATAAAATAAATTGTTTAAATTTAAAATACAAGTTAGTCAATGAAAAATTCATAGATAGAAGTTAGAAGGCGGAACAAGAACGTCTAAAAAATTCTACTCATTGTTTTCTAACTTTGTAATGTAGTAGAAAAATTGTGAAGATGCCATCACCGATATTAAATTCCTATAGTTATTTTTCTAACATTAAAGCATAGCAGCATCCCGATATTAGGGAATAATACATAAACATATATAATGCTTATATCCCTGATTAAAGTTAGGGCACGACACTGGAGGTAGCAAGTTCGAATCCTTTTCGTGAGAAAATTATAAAAATTCGTGAGAAAGTTATATCGCGTTTCCAAGAGATCTTTTCATAAGTCTGGGATAAAAACTATCCAGTTCTTTCTCAAGGTCAAATCTATCTCTGTACCAAATTTCATTACAATCAGATCAATGGTTTAGATCAAAGCGTAACAGACAGACAGACAGAGTTACTTTCAAATTTATATTATTATTATGTATTTAGTCTGCATTATCTAATTTTAATTTAAGTACTAGCTAAACATTGCTTTTCGGTTCAAATAATATCATTGTACAACTATAGTGTTCTTAACGATTCTTTTTACTATACTACTCATAAAATAAAAAAGTTTTCTTACCAAAATCGAGACTATCAATGTGTATATAATTATATTTGACAAAATAATATTTGATTGAATTTAATATATCATGCGAGCGAAGCTAGCAATAAAACCAAAATGTAATATAATTTATAATACGTGTATTGATATTACGAGTTCATTCCAATAGCCAAATGTTAAATTTATATTTTTAATATATCATGCAACATATTCACGATAAGTCGCCAGGGAAAATTTACTTTACAGAACAAATAAATCTGATATCAAATAAATGTATATTCTTTCAAATGCGATCCAATAATTTGTTCCGGGCTATTTATTATTTACCCAATGATAAAGCATTCGAATAAATGTATGGGATTCAAGGAGATTCTGAGGTACATTCAATTTGTTGTAAAGTCGTTTTGATGAAATATAAGCGGGAACGTACATTTATATGAAATTTATGTCCAAGAAATGTGTTGCTTCTGAAAAACCCTTTCGGGACACACCGTTACTAAGATCGTTAAACTATAAAACCATAGAATAAATATTATTCTCAATTCGTGAAATAAATTGTTTCTACCATTTTTATGTTGTATTGTGGATGCTGTAACACTATCTTTATTCTTAATAGTTAGCATAATTCTTATTCATTAACTAACTACAAGGTTATTGAAAAATTAATATCGACAATTAAATTTTATTATATGCCAAGAAAAACTAAGTTAGGTTTCAAAGAACTAATTGTTATAACCATAGATTTTATTTTTGACAGTTTCATTGAGAATTTCAAGTAATTTTTAATACAGGCTTAGTTTAAAAAAAAGTTTAGTGTCTCAAGTGAATTCCATTGTATGCAGCTCGTTAGATTTTTTCATTATCTTCAATATATCTTTTATCTGTGTGTCTGTGTGTGTTTTACAAACGTAGTGCGTCGTTAGCCTGCTTTGAGTTGATCTTATTTATAATGCTAACGACAAATAAAGAGGTTCATTAAGATGTCGTGTGGCGCCGCGAGTCGTTTGAACATTTTCAATATATTGAAATTGTTCCACGTGGATTTTGAAAAATAACATCGTTATTTTCCTATTTACTCATAGTGATATACTATTCCATTTAATATTTTATGAATAAATAATTACTTTATTGGTAACTGCTACTGTAGATATATTTGTGGTTATTGAGATTTTATTATATTATATAAAATATTTCTAGATTAATTTAAATGCCTATCATGGTTGTATTACTGTTGGCTGAAATTTATACCGTCTCACAAAATAAAGGGAAACCAAATATAACTATGATTATAAAACTTTAATGAATATTTTAAAATCTATATATTGGTATACCTATAAAATTTAAAATGTACAATGATAGTCAGTTGATATAATATTTGGATGTGGTATTGGCAGACAATTCACTTCATTTAAAATGGCAGGATGTGTAGTTTTGAACGTACGTATATGTTTTATTTATATTAAGAACTATGAAGGATAAGAAAATACAACAGAAAAGAGGGAGTCTCTTTTTTTGAGATGAAAATTGAAATAAGATAAAGATATTTCCATTCTCTTATCCAATAAAAAACAGCTCTAATAAGTACTTGAAACCGATATTCTCAAGAAAAGTTGTTCTACTCCTTGAAACGGTATAAAAACTTTAATAAGCTAAACTAATTAAATACACCTATAAACAATAAAATTATGTCAAATATATTCTTACAATGTAATACAAACATTATTTAAACTGTAATTATTTGTCGAAACAATGACAGCTCTGTATTTCTTGATTTCACATATGTCAATACCTTGAACTATGTATGGTACTAAACAAAGTATAGGAGAACAAGAATACATCTATAAAGTAAAGTGCATAGGTTTGTACAACCCCGCATAGGTCTACTAAAACTTTACATACATCAGTAGCACGTACATAAAATATGTGTCGTTGGAAGAGATTTACGAACGGCTAAGTACCGTTGGTCTCACGTTCGCACCATAAAACTAAGGCTTTAACATAAAAGTGTACGAAACACCATGTTGATACTATATTATTATTATTAACTCGGCTTTAGCGACGAAGATGAATATAATATAAAATTTATATAATAATATGACTTCTTCTATGACCTATAACAATTTTTATCCCACTCATATTACTCACGACATAACTCTGGTCTTTGTCAGAACCCGTCAAAAATTTTTAATAAAATTAATTAACACAACAGTTTAATTCATCATGCTAATATTAAAAAGCATCCATGCCCGCCCCGTCTCACTTTTGAATTCCCAAACGTCATAAACTAGAAATTAAAATTGAAATAAAAGCCACACGAAATCCTTGTAAAATTGAGACGGAATTACACGGTTCCACCAATGTACCAGTGATTCGGGTCGGGTACGAATAAAAAAATATAAAAAACACATATCGCCCGAAAGCCGACAACTTCCAAATTTTGTTCGTTTTTCATTTGCTTTTTGCTTTTTTCCTGGGTTGCCAGCTACCGGCATCGCGATGTTGCTAGGTGTTTAAAAGTTGATGCTTTTTTAAACTTTTCGTCTGTTTTAAAGTTAACAAAGGTTTTATATATATTTATGGAAGTGTGATAATGAATTTAAAAATATGAATCGTAAAGTCGACATTAATTTTTAATGTAATTTTTATCTTTGAACTATTATTTTAGATCTACAATTATAAAATGTTGCAAGTTTTGCTAGTAGATTTAAGATATTATTTCAAGAAGGTGTTAGTCTTATTATAAGACTAAAATGTAAAAGATATATTTCTAGTAAAACAAATATAAAGCACCGCGTTAATACTACAATATCACAAGAAGTTAAACAATTCTTTCGTCATTGAACATCGTCATTGATCTGTTCGCAGCTTCTTTATATTTTCTCTATTTACTTGTACTACGGTTGCCAGTGAATTCAATAGAAATTTTTAAGAGGCTTCTTTGGGCTTAGAATTGTTCTTTCACGAAGGAAAAAATAAATACTTATTTCCATCAGGTTCGTTTGTTGAATAAAAAATCCGAGAACATTTTTTTTTTTCAATTTACTTATAGCGATTCATATAAAACAATTATTATTTTTATTATTATTTCAAAAATTAAAAAGCTTTAAGAATATACTCGATATATACCATTAATTAGGAAATCATTATCGGAGATAGTTATACTAAAGCAAAATCTGAAATCTAGACTTCAAATGGGGCATAAAATAATGAGAACCTAGATATAATTTCGTTTAAGTCCTGAATGAAGCTGAGAAATTTTTAAATCTTGTTTAAAAGTTAAATATAAAAATAATGGTCAAAATTAAAAATCACCAAAATATTAATTCAAGAAATCTGTTTAAATTAATATTATAGTTACAAATATACCTATATTTTAAATATGATCTTTTCCGATATTAAACATCATCCATAAATATACGACCAAAGAGGCTAATTTGAAACTTGGAACGTTTATGTTATAAAAATTTTCATAATACCAACCGCAGCTGATGCTGTATTAAATTTTAAATATCGAAAGCTCGTCCAACGTTCAATTTGTCGTGAAATCTCTGTCGTGACAACTTAAGGTACGTACACAAGATAAATCATTTGTCATAATTAAATTTATATTTTTTATACCACATTTTTCATTGATCTGAACGATATTCACGATGTATTAAAGTACATTACATTCGTAATATAACGTCGAGAATGTATATGACTGTTTTTTATCGCTTCTGTACAATTCTTGATTCTTTACTGTTTTTTTACACCTACGAGCTTCTTAACGATATTATGTAATAAAACTACTTGCGCTCACAAGAAATAACTGTACGCCAATAAAAAAATTCCAATCATACATAATAAAAAAGGAATTAACTTTGAACATTGCAATTTTAAATGAAGAGAAAAAAGTATATTAAATCTAATAAAATTGTAATAACATCAGAAATCTTGTAATAAAAAATCTATCACACCATTTTACTCCGACTCCATAAAATTCGAATGAAGAAACTTATCAAAGGAAATTTTCTCATGTTCTACGTGAAGCAGAAGCCATCAAAATTCGAGGCAGTTTTCCTTGACTGAGATATTGTGAGATACCTTATATTAAAATGTAATAAAATTCCCATCGCTAATATAATTTCGTGGTCCAAACGTAAGGTTCGGAGTTCACAGGCTGACATTTTTATGATTTTATAGGATATAAATTTGTTTTATAGGAGCATTTTATACAACTATTACTGGTGGAGGAATTTTTGAAACTTGTTTTAAATTTCTACTCATATCATATCCGTATTTATGACATAGTTTTATGAGTTTTGACTTGTTTGTAATAGTGTGGTGTATTATTTTAAATATTCTTGCTATTAATAACTATTAAAAAAATATCACGATGATTTGTTAAATTATTGTTCTCTTCCTTATTTTTACTGATATTCAAATTATAATTGTATGTCTAATGAATGTTTTTTTTCTGGCTTATTAAAATACTTGTCCTAGTGTTTGTTTAATATAAAAAATTTACGAATTTAATAAAAGTCTGTTCCGGCCCTAAGGCGAGCGGGAGACGCGCGGCGGCGCTGTCGGCAATCAATCGATACCGCGTTGCCTGGCAACGGTCATGTTGCAAAATAAACAATCACAATCGAGCCTCCGAGCAAATTTACTCTCTTATTTTATTACTTGTGTCAACATTTTAGATCGATATTATCCGATTATTTACTCGAGAATGTTTTTCAACTAAAGTTTGATAATGGTGCTGTTACCGCCGTGTACTCCCGATATTTGCGGCAAGGACTTTAGGAATTCCTTGAAGAAGCCGAGCCCTAACTACCCGTATGGGGACAAGGCTAAGAAATGCCGGGTCGTTCCGGCCTTTACGATACAAGCTATGCAGAAAAACACCAAAGTTATGCCTCCGCCGAAGTGTGGCGTCTACGATCCTTTGCCTCCGAAGCCGACCATGTTCAGGAGATGCTACCAAAGGGGCGAGTTCCCAGTGTCTATAGAGTTCACTTCGGTCGGAAAACGGCTGACATGGAAGGTAAAAGCTTTATGTATTTTAATTTAACGCCTTTGTTGGTTGAATTTAAGAGATTATTGATTAGCTTAAATTCTTAAAGCTGTGTCAAATGTTGATTTAATTAAAATATAAAAGCAATATCTTGCTGTTTAATGTTATTATGTTATGCGTAGATTTTAACCTGTTTATAATTTTAGGTACCGATAGAAAAGCTGGATTTCCATCACTACCTTCCTATGTTCTTTGACGGGCTCGCTGAGGGTACATATCCCTACAACTTCATAGTGGAACGTGGGATTAATGATCTTGTCACCAAAGGATCGTACAAGATTCTACCAGTCGTGCCACAACTCATTATACCTATTAAAAGTAAGCAATTAATTTGACTACAGTGCTGTTCTTATTGTGAAATAAAATGAATTAAGCAAATAAAAAGAAAATAAGATAAGGTGTTAAAGCATTTTCTAAAGAAGTGACGAGGAATTTTCGGAATGTTTATTATTTAAAGAGATGATTCAAACGTCACGGAACCTGATACGTCTCAGTCAGCTGAAATAACGTCTGGGAGAATATAATCAAATTCAGAGTAATACAGATTAAATGTGTAAAACGATAGCACGGTCCTAGATTTCGTTTAGCTTTTAATGCATGTAGAGGGTTCCTTAAATTAATAAAAATAAAATCTAGAAATATGAACGTCACAATACAATACAATCTACATTTCCCAGATGCTCTCGCAACAAAGCGGCCCTCGGTGATCTGCCATGCTCTAACATGCATTCAGATGATTGTGACGGGCAGCGACAGGGTCGGCGAAGCACTCGTCCCATACTACAGACAGATATTACCAACGCTCAATTTATTCAAGGACAGAAACCGTATGTATTGTATCGGCTATTGATTTGTGTCTTATGTTCACGTGTAATACATTTCGCCGAATCGACTGGCGATATAATTGATGAGTGGTCCCCAACCGTGTTATAATTTAGAGCTCCATCGCTTAGTTATTTATTCGCGTAGTTGTTACAAAATATCGTTTTATATTTATGCCATCAATCATGACGAGTATCAAATTGACGGCCATGACGTCATATTGTTTTCAGTCTAATAGACTCGTTGGGGCGCTCGAGTAGATTAATTATATGTCGTCGGGATAACGTTGCGAATTTCAGGCGTCACGCTTCGGCTTGACACCCGACCACATTGTTACGAGAATTCTACGAGTTCCAAGCGTGTTACCTTCGTTTTGTTGACTTGCGACTGTAGGTTTTGTCTCTTCCAGGGCCTGGAGGGGTGACGTAATCTTTGACTTTTTTTATATAAATATAAATGTGTTTAATAGTTTTTATTTCGGACATACATAGAAGTTTTATTTTATAAAAACTTATTAAAAAATTTAACTTAGTTTTTCGGGTAACTAAGTGATTTTATAATTTTATTTTTGCATTTTCTCGACGTTTCAATTATTTTACAGTAACTGTGATCACGCGCAGACGAGATGAAAGTGTGTAACTATACAGAAGTGGTCACAATAAAACAGTTTCATTATTAATGTGTTCACGTGACAATTTTAGACACCATTATTAGTAAAATAATTGGTGAGATATAATAAAATAAATTGTGGGAGCAGAAGAAATGATTTAGTATTAGTTCACGTAAGAAGTATGTAATTTCACGTTGCCTAAAAATGTTTGTTACACGCGTTTGGAATTAGCGTTGAAAAATACGGTCTATTAAATTATTGTTATAAATCACGACACAAACTAAAGTATAACATAATCTTATTGCGTATAATTTACGTACATAATTAAATTATTTTATTGCGGTTGAAGCAAAATTACAGCATTGAAATTCTAACACAACATTCTTAATGTAAACATCCTTTGAAGCAAGGATCTCGGTGTGTTTGAGCTCTGCGTCAGTTGTGTCGCAAGTCTGTGTTACTTCACGCCTTCTCATTCCTCGCGTTGCCAAATAGTTGCGGTTGAACGCGGTGTCTTCGTTGTCGTTTTACTGGGTTTATTTTGTTGTGGAAACGTTCTGCAAATTACATCTCAGTGTTTGTAACAACGAGCCCTGCTAAATCACTAAGAGCCTGAAAGTGCCTTTTTAGTTGGAGCTAGGTGTAAAGCACGCTTTTTGCCTTTGTTCAAACCAAATGTAAAAATACAAAGCAAGCTCCCTCGTCCTCTGTAATGTTAATAACTATTTTATATTTTAAAATAACACAAAATGTTTTCTAGTTTTTGATATAAATTAAAATAGCGTTCCACTTTTATTTTGTCTCTCTTTACGTGCTCTGATAGAATGTTAACGTAATTAACCACTCATGTTTCAACTAAATATTTTAGAAAAAACTGGTCATATATATTTTATATGAAGAAAAAAATATATTTTATTTATTAAATATTTTCAAATGTAACTTATAATTCAATGTAAAAAAATCAATTTCTCAAATCGAAAATATTTCGACATACTACATATTAGGATTTAATTTCCAATATTGTAGGTATAATATTAGAATTGTAATATTGTTGTTTACGCGAATTTTTACCTATGTATAATTAGAGCAATTAAAGTAATCTAGTGTTGATGTTGACAGGTAACATGGGCTCCGGTATAGATCACACGACAACTCGCGGGGAGAATGTCGCTGATATGATAGAGGACACCCTTCAGATCCTAGAGAGGTACGGCGGGCCGGACGCCTTCATCAACATCAAGTACATGATACCGACATACGAGTCCTGTGTGTTGAACTAGATGTTATGAAGCTCTGTGCCGTTAATACTAACACATTTAGCTTAAAACATTGCAATATTCAATATAATTAGCACTATACAATATTTCATGAACCTTAAAATAAAATGAACAAATTAGAGCGATGAATAGAGTAATTAAATTATTTTGATTTATTATTTACAAAGTTGGCACTACTTTTGTATCGTTTTTTATTCCAAATTAGATACGTTTTATGTGTTATATAAAAACAAGGCTAAGTGCTCGTGGCAATTAGGCATTCAGACATAATGTCTTCTATATTTACGTCACATGTTCCCTTAATAGAATATTCGCTTTACAATAGCATATAATAACATTTGCATAATTTGGTTCATTGTTACCATGGTAGCTTATTTGTTTATATAATTGTTATAAACATATATCATTTGTTATATTATATTGTTAATTTACTGAAGTTTTAGGATGTTTTGTTCTTGTTTTGTTACTTTTTTACATAATTTGTATAAAAATTTAATTTAGCTCCTACCAAATTAATGTAGCGCGGCTTAAAGATGGATCGCTTAGACGCCACAAGTTGAATTAAAATTCCGCGCATTAAGAATTTCTAAGTGGATGTGCTTCTAATGAAATGTGAATGTCATCGGTCCATATATTGTGATACTCATTATGTTAATATATTTTTAATGTTGTCTTGTTTTTATTATTGTTTCATATTCACAAATTTCTTTTGTTGCATTTTATCAATAAATGTGTTTGCTTATACATGTGTTTTCGTGTACATATTGACATTTTGTATAAAGTATTGCAACATTATTGAAAACAGTATTTCCAACTAAACCTAAACCTTTAAACCCTTTACGAATAACTTAAGAATGTTTGGATTAAATTAATCTACTGTTAAGTCAATGGTGGCCTAGTGGTTAAAAAGCCCGCATCTCAAGCATGAGGGCGTGGGTTCGATCCTGTCCCTGGCAATTACCAATGTGATTTTTCCGAGTCATAGGTACTTTCTAAGAGTATTTAGACGTTACTGATTAATGCATTCCCAAAAGAGGGTTAATATCAGGCAGGCGGCCGGTCGTAAAAACAATTCACGACATGTAAGGCAGACCCTGGCTAAAGCTGGGAAATTGCCAGGTAGAAGAAGTCCTACATACAATTAAATCGGAGTGAAGTATCTTTGAAAATGAATTGCTAATGTATAGACAAGTAACTTATCTCCGAGTTATCAGAT
This sequence comes from Danaus chrysippus, assembly GCA_916720795.1. NCBI lineage: Eukaryota > Metazoa > Arthropoda > Insecta > Lepidoptera > Nymphalidae > Danaus > Danaus chrysippus. Next base: position 2,166,632 of record CAKASE010000077.1, on the reverse strand, counting down.
TGTTAAATTATAATAATCTAAATATAGTTACCGTATTACAAACACGGTCCATTATGACCTCTTGGGACTCACCTCGTCAAGTCAATATTTGGATCAAAGCGATTTGCATGCTCTGGGGCCGCGTGTCGCAATGCATGCATGCAATTTGCATTACAAGTTACTTTAGTTTCGAATGTTATACGACGAGATGCGGTAAACATAATTGACAATCACAAAATTACAAATTGAATTCATAATCGTTTTGGTGCTGTATTATATTGTGTAATTTTGAAACATTGATTATTCAAGATACACTCGTATGTCTGAGGAATATGTAATAAAAACACCATAAGAATACTCATCGCTTATCATATGAATGACATAAGATAATATAACATGAAAATTGGTTTTATAATACAAGCATAGAATAAGGTAACATCAAAGCACTTCCAGTGCTACTCCACTCGAAGAGAATATGAGATCTTATGAGATGCTTCACTTTATTTCATATTAAACTATAACCAGAGATGAATGAACTCTATACGCGTAAATAAAATAAAAAATTTCGAAATATTGCGTACGACAATTCTTTGTTATGTGATAGATATTTAAAGAAATATTGTATTCCTTGCCTTTTAAGAATAGTTTCAGTGATTATTAATATACAATTATTTTGTATAGAACTACAAAAATAATAGTTGTATGTTATACAGAAAAGTATTAGAGAAGATGCATATTTATGATATAGTACTGGTGACTATCAGTAAAGTGAGCTGAGGTAAATATTAATATAAATGGTGCGGACCAAAGGCTTTGGAGTACATTTATCAGTTGTTCGCAGACGTTGGTAGGGATGAGCGACAACTTTTAGTCGACTAACATTTATTACAGGGGTGGCGTGATGTAAACTGTAAAGTGGCTCCATCCAGGTCCATGGAGATATCTTCAAACATTACCAAGATGAATACCGGTCGTGTAGAATTAAAATAATAATCACAATGATACTACAATCAAGCTGACTTCTGTAAAATTTTATTTCGTATATTAAATTAATAGATGGATTAACAAGGTGTCCTTTAATATATTTGGTACATCAGTCACATCCAGAGCGGCTGCATCCTAGTACAACGTCTCCAGACTCGAATAATTTGTCACAAGAACAATCAAGACGGTAATTTTTTTCGAAGATGCGCTTTAAAACTGTTTCAGTCGGGCTTAAGATCTAATTTTGCTTCAAATAAATATATTTTTACATTTTATCGACATTATTCTTCACAGCTACTTTAACTTTTATAGGCGTTTAAATAAAATACTCGTATCATCTAAACAATAATGAAACAATCGTCAAGGTTCTTCTAACTTATTATATTATTTTATGTTCATGAAATCAGTGACATAAATAAAATAAAAGAAATTGTAAACGGGCACCGAGAAATAAAAATACAGCGAACGACTTAGCGATTTCCGCTAAATTATATTTTTGATTGACTTTTAAATTGGTTTAGATCAAAGCAGTTTTTTTTTATCGAGGTAATATTTTGTTTTGCATCAAACGAAATTAGCTTTAAATCGATATTTCTGCTCACCTGAGTAAAGATGATTTGTATAATAATATTAGTTTTATTCTGTGGATTTTCTTGGAAATTTATTGTATAGACACATACTTCTATGTATATATGTATCCTTTTCAGCTTTTAGTTCAAATATCATACAAGGCAGTTTTACTACAATCAACTTTATGCACATTTTCGTTACTATAAACTTTATACGTAAAGTTTTAAAGGTGTACTCACTGTAAGGGTTTCCCTGGTGTGTGTGTGTTTGTTTGTATGTGTATATCGATCTCATTCATATTCAAAGCTCAACTTTGATACTCGCCTGTGTTGCTTTTAACTGACTATAAGTTCAATAATAGGCGACTTAGTAATAACATTAGCAAATGAGTATAATATACACATCGTTGTATAAAAACATAAATAAATTTAGATATTACTTAGACGGTTATTTGAGTAATTTATTATGCATTTATATTGTTTTCTTTAGGTTGAAGTTTCTAAAATAATTCAAATAATTAGGATATTTCTCTTTAGAATTAAGATATATTTATATTTTTTATAGATTGGACTGACTAATATATACGTATGTTTATGTAACAAAACTTTGTGAACTTTATGACAAATCAATGTCATTCAATAATTTATATCTATTAATTTATTTGTAAATAAATCTATTCTGGAAATATCCTACAAAGACAAGACAATAACAAACTTATAGCAAACTTGGAAACACTATTACATAATCGGAACCCCATCGATAGTTAATGTAAGGAAAACTGATAATAACGAAATATCGTTGTAAATAATATATAAATATTTTCAATACAAGACCAAAGTGTCATAACTAACCCCCAAAAAGCACTAAGCTACTATCTCCCTTTCCACGCAATAAATGCTCTCAGAAAAATTGCAGCGATTAATATCGTAGGGCGACTGTAATGCCATATTTTTCATCATTATGTGCTCATTAAAAGAAAGGCACTGCGCAATCGGATCATGGTAGAAAGATTTCAGACGGAGGTATTATTCAGTCTGACGTTTTAATATTCCTTTTTTATAGATACCTAATAATATTTGATTCCGAAAACTTGGCGTCGCATTTGTCGTATATGTATTATTATTTCTATGTACAATGTCGCAAATACTCTTATTATTATCTAGAATACAACGTCGATATAAGAATTTATAAGGAAAATTTATTTTAGTCATTATTCAACAAAAAAAGTATAATAATAAATTTCCAAAGAACTCGAAAACACTACCATTCAGACGAGCGTTTTGTTTTCAACACAAATAAAAGAAAAGCTTCCCGCCGATTGAATTGCAATGATCAATTTTCAATAGAACGTGAGAAATACGATCATTTTTGAGCTTCCATTCGCTAATAGACATACGTGTATTAAAACCTCGATTGGTAGCGTCAGCGTATTCGGAGCTTCTGCGCTAAATAAAAGTAGTTTTTCAATATGAGTTACGAACACTTTTTAAAGATTTAAAACATTTTGTATTATTGAATTTCATAAACGTTTAATATACATAATTTGTATTATATATCCTCTCTTTATTTTTGTTCCCTTGCTTTGTTTTCTTTTTTTTTACTATTTAAACTGCATTACCGCAAACAACTCACTTAAACTGATTACGTCTTTAAACAATATGACATTACGATAATTGTAATATGAATATTACGTTTTATATAAATAATTAATTATCATCATTACCATTACCAACAAAATAAACGATAGTCATTTTGATTCATAAAAATTATGGAACTTAAACATCAAATAAAATCAAGAAGACAAAAATATAGTCTATAAGATTAATATAAATTACGTAAGAACCAATAAAATCATTAATTTTAAAATGTTAGGAGAACATCGGCTTATATTCAATAACAAATGAAAATATTCATAATTGCTTGTTATTCATACTAATCCTCTTCAGTACTCGACTAAACGAGCCGGTAGAAATTAAAACGATTCAAATATGAAAACACTCAAATTAATCCCCTATTATTAAACAGTGTAGTAACTTTTTGATATTTATTTTCATTTTACAGTTATAAGCCGTGGAGCATTCGAGCGTGAAACACGATAAATATGAAAAAAAAAATCTGCTCAGATTAACTGTTGTTGTTACATTTAATGAACGGAGTTCACATGATCATACCCATCACGTGCTTCATACCTTGTTAAATACAGCTTGTTAAATTAATTAAAATGAAATTATTTTGTACTACAAACTCATATATTGATACTTTTAAGTCAAATGAAATTATTTTTTATTAATGCACACGCAAATTCGATTATTTTGATAGTAAATATGGAATTCACGTTTAACAAAGAAAACATTACCCTCTGCAATGGCAATAAATTCCGCCGGCCAGACTATTTTACTTCACCTAGACAAATTTTGGAGGGAGATAAGAAAGAAACAAGCAAACAGGACAAAGACATTAGGGTTTCCGGCATTAATGCGGATTACTGGAACAGGATTGGAACAGCCCTTAGTTTTTGGGCAAGATAATGGTGATTAAATGAATTTAAGGCGTTTCGCTCGGCAGCACCGGGTTTTGGGTAACATTTTATTGCTCTAGTTGGGTTGTAAAACGAAATCTGAATGATCTAGTCTCGACGTTGCAATGAAATTCATTTAGGTAACATGAATTTTAATTTTTACTTCAAATATATGAAAAAAAAACAAAACATATTACTTTGGGAATTAAGTCTCATATATTCACTTGTTATAATATTTAAATAACACTATACGGAAAATGTTCCCTTAAAATCAATTGTATAAAACAGAAAAAAATATTAAAATATTTTCTATATTAAGGTAAATGTATACAATTTGTTCCAAATGGAATCCATAATAACTATGGTCTCGCAATAATTACGAGCTCATGTCGGTGACAGCAAATCAATATGTATGGTATTGTTACTATAATTATGGAGCCCTAACAATTGACCCGGGTCGAGGGAGACCGGCTTGAATCAATTCCAGTTAGAATATTGTTCAAGTAAACTCACAACAATATCTCGGTTAAGGTAAATATCTAAAATTCAAACAGCGAAATTAAGATTTCTAAAACATTTCTGGTTATTATATGATGCGTGCTATCGTACGAGTAGGTTTGATTAAATCTGATCCATAGAATTTTTCCTTCTATTTTAATCTAAAATTGAGTTTTAATTCTTTTATAACATTTTATTTCTTTAAATACCATCATATTCTTGACATATGAAAATATTTTATGTGTTAAATTCTACGAATGCTACTGAACTATACATAAAATTATATTCTATGTGGTTCACTATGAGAAAAGCAGCACGTGTAATTTCCACTCCACTAATTTGAAACGTCTGAAACGAAGACAGCGACTGTTTCAACCATCGATGCTCGCTCCACGGTACTAAGATGCACACTACGAGTAGATACTGTTTGTGTTACTTTCATAGAATTCACTGATATTATACAAACATTGAATTCCTTCAGAAGGTGATCGATACTTCAGTGGTTACTGTTGCAAAATATTCTACTTATTTATCGAGATATTTTTATGAAACATTTTGTTCAAATATACCAATACTCTTTAGAGACTCGAGTAGATTTTACTTTAATAGTATTAAATAATTTATAGTGAAAATTTATTTGCGATAGACACGATATAAATCTATAATAATTATGATAAGGCGTCTAGTACTTATTAGATTGCTCAGTGAACTAAATAACACAGCATAACAAGTCTCCGATACGCATTTACTGATTCTCGTATTTCTATTTTAACACCTTGTTAAGTTTATCCATGCCAGGAAGTTTCTCGCTTCACAGCGATTACTTCAACTTATGATCATAGTACAGATATTTGTCGCTAACAACTTGAGAACTGCTTTGATAAAGATTTGCTTAAAGAATTATTAAAAAATATTTAACATTTATTTGTATAAAACTTTAATATAAAATGAATGAATGATTTTAATGTTGAGTCGACTTTAAGTGCTCTTAATATTTGCTTATAAATTTAAGCAAGTATATACAGACAGGTTAATAATTTATCGTTTTATATAGTATCAGTTAATTTAAGCTTCGTTATAATGAATATATCATATCAATTCATATCATTCAATAGTAACATGAATGCAGGAATTAATTGTATTTTGTGATTGTATACAAACTATTGAATACATTATTAATTGATATAAAAATTAATTATACATTCTCTACACTATAAATGTGATAAATAATGACTTTCAATGAAATGATTTAGTACAATGCCTTCAATTAAAAATAAAATTAAGACCTTTTAAACGAAAAAATAATGATCTGTAGTAAATAATCGAGGCTAGAAATTTTCCGTCGGAAGCTTTGGAATAATTTTGCGTGCGTCACTTGATAAAACTGAAACATAATGTTGGCTTTGATAATAATAAATTTGTGAAATAAGTACTTTAACAAGGAATAGGTTTTGAATAATTAACTCTTAGCTGTTTCTATTAATATAATATACAGAATCATTTCGCTCTTTTCATATTTCTTTAAGAAACATGATTTCTTCATCATGACGATTCTTTTAAAGTGTATTTTGTTTGTTTTTATAACTGACAGACATTTTTTTGTCAAGTTACAAGTTCTATAAACAAGGTTTGAAGTTCATCGTGTCGCGCTGTACATGAGTCAATATCATTTCATACGTGCTCTATCTGCTGTTCTGTACCTCTGTTTACACTACACCCACTGACCCACATCTGAGGTCACCTGCGTTATGTAATATTTCGACCAATAGCATAAGAGCGTGTGTCAATTGGTTAACTTTATTAACCAATGGTCGGCCTAGGCGTGGCGTGGCACACTGCCAGGCTGTGGGCTCGTTTTACGCCTAGCACTTGTTGATACTTTGGAAAATTTCTGTATTCCAAGTATTTCAGCTCCGTTGGTTTAAGGTAGGCCCAGTTAGCTTCTACACTTAATACCTAGATACTAACAGCCTTGCTCATTGGTTGGACGATGTTTGTTATATTTAATTGGTTCATAACTAATCCAACTTGGAAACAATTCTAAATTATGTCTTTGGATCTACAACAGATTTAAAGGAATGTTACTACCTATCTATAAGTTTATATTTTGAGAAATAATTTGATAATCTTTATATAATATCAAAACTTTAAAAGTAAAACGAGAAGCATCCAATTCAGAATATAAATGTATACACAAGTAGTAATGGATGCGCTTGCGCATATCGATACAAGCTGATAACTTGACATCTACTTCCATAATTCTAATCTATCACTAAAAGTATGTCTACTAAATCATATAATACAGATACCAATAAATAACAGTAGCTTTATGATAGAAAATAAAAATAGAAATATGAAATATACTAAGAATATAATAATGTATAATAATGACATCTATATCAGACATAAGTACAAGTTAAAAGCGCAAGGAGAACATCATCATAAGGAATCATATCATATCATAATACCGCGGTTTGGCTCCGTGCCTAGATAAGACGCGCCGAACCAAGCAGACATTCTTTTACATGACCGCTCATGGATGACCCAAGATACAGAAGAACGCGGTGAAAGTATGAAAGACAATATTAAACATGAATCCCAAACATCTTATAAAATTTGATTTTAATTTAGTTTTTTACTACATTTTGGATTAGGTATGATCAAACAGCATGCTTATCAGCCTATCAGAAAAGCCCACTCCTGAGCAAGGCCTCTTTCTCACAGCATAAGCATTGTTAATTTTATTAATTACAATCTATGATTATATGTATATAATTTGACAATACAACTATTTGTTATGCAATACATATATTCAAACTTTCTTGTATAAAGCAGATAAAACAATCTACATTTTCTTCATACAGATACAAATTAGTACAACAATAATAATGCACTACAAAACTAAAGGAAATTATACATTAAATAATATAAACTAAAAAAAATTAGAAATAACTTTTCCGCTACCGCTTGTTCTTTGGGCCGCTGTCTAGATATCACATGCAAGCAATTTGTTGGGAAAAGCTATGGGGTTGCAGTTTTTATTATGAAGCCTGCATATCGCGACGATACTAAGAACAATTTTATTATTCTTCCTCCGACGCTAACTATTTGTTATGAACATCAGATACGTCTCGCTTCTAAAACATTGACTTTTGTTATTAACGAACATTTTTATTCTTTTTCATCATCATAACGTTTATTTGAATTAATAAATTTACCCCAAAATTCAAAGCGTAATACATTTGATACGGAAGTATTTTAAGACGAAAATCTACTTAGTATAAATGAATAGGAACAAGCTGCTAGCTTTTGATTCAAGCGTCTTAATAAACCTTTGAGAGATGGCACCTACATCGATATCACATTTCTATAGAAACGCCATTAAAACTGAAACCCAGCTGGAATGCTTTGAAATTATATTCAAAGTAGCGATAATGAATTACTGAGTCAAAATACGTTCTGCAATGGTGTGTATACAATAACATTCGTTTTAATTAACATCGGATCTGACGCTGCGGACAAAAGACAGTCATATGTCCGCTCGGATGTTGTGTAAGTGCCGCTTCGATACTCGCTCTAACGACGATACGATTCCATTCATTTGGTCGACTAATCACTAATCAAACGTAATATTCTATATAATACGATATAAACACACAAAATAACAACTTTATTGACATCAAAAACAACAAGCAATATACTTCAGAATGAAACATAATTTGTATTTTTGAAAACGTAACAAAAAATCGTTCTTATATAAAAATTGTATGCAATTTAAATAAAACATATATGTCAGGTTAAACAGTTTGTGATAACGATTGTAAATATCGTGAGTTATAAAGCGAATCTGGTTAAATTATTCGGGGTTTCTCGAACCGAGGCGTCAATGCTATTGACAAAGGTCATTCATATTGTAGTTCACGCTTCGTAGCCCACACTAATTCGGATTAAGCCTATTGTCCCCACACAGGACCTGCCCTGCGTTCATGATACACATATGAAAAGCTATTCAGTAATCAGACAATTGTTTGAGGTATTTCATCAAACATTGCGAATTTCTATTTTATTTGATTCTGTTTGAGGTATTGTGGGTAAAAAAATACTTTGATATTTACATCAAAACAATATTTTTTTGGGACATAAGTACTCACCCAAATATATTTTTTATAAAGCAGAATTTAAAAATGGTCTAGTATCTAAAGAAAATTCATTAAAACTCATTATCATATAATTAACAGAATCTTAACCGCGGTCACCAAGACAACACAGCCAGTTAACATCTAATTACCAAAACAAGAACAAATTAAAGCCGAATTAGCGTCAAACTGTGGTTATAATCGTATTAACGAACGCTGTATTATGTATGATGCTGATGATAGTATTGTGGTGGCTTAATCATATCTCGGATTCCTTAATTATCCCCAAAGGGCGCTCCCAATCCGTAACTAATGAATGCGATGCACCTACCGTTAAGCCTGAAATCGATATTATATCAAAAGGAAGCTGGGGGGTTGTCAATGTTTTTGACAATCACATCCATCCATGTACAATGACTTACCTGCAACAAAAGTAGGTATACATCATTCATATTATCTAAAACTAAGTTAGACGCAAAATAATAAAACATTCTTATCCTATTTATCCTTTAAGTTGAAAGAAAACATAGCATTTTTTATAATACCTCGTTCTCTGTTCGTGTAAAGCTCAAAGCCCAGGTGTTGCTATGGTAACAAAACATTTCTTATGAGTCAACTCAATGCTAAGATATTGCTACACGTTTTTTCCTCAGAACGATAAACATGTTACATATAATTCTAGTCGACAATTTTTACTTAAAACAAGAATATAATTAAAATAATACGAAATTACTTGTATAAAGGTGAATATAAATTGAAATGAGTATTATAAAGTAGAAAAAATATGTATGAAAATCATGGGTCTCTTTGAAATAGTTAGATCCCATCCGAGGTGTGGGTAATGGAGTGTCATCTTGGCGTAACAAATGATCTCGCGTCCCAAACTGTGACACTGTTTTTACATATTACATAATCTGCATTACAATCTACCCTTTTAAAGGCACAATACCAGAAATGGCCATGTCCAGCCACCTGACGTGAAATATGATATGATGGTAAATTAATAATCCGAACACAATAGTGAAATGCGAGTGAAATTTTTCCGTAAATTGATGAATATCCTTTGAGCATTTTGATGGCTTCGTTCAACCAGTTTTAAGGTTCCTTTGATACGGGTTTTTTGTTGATTACGTACAATTTATGTTTTGATAAATTAATAACAAATATACAAGTAGCAAAAATATATTTTTAACTCTGGAATGTAATTATTCTATTAAATTAATTAATAGAAGATTCTTTTCATTGCTTTTAAGAGTTAATACAAAATTTATACATAGTCATAACAAAATATTTATTTCGTCGTATTACCAAAATACTAAATGTTTGAGGGCATATCGATTTGAGCCTACTTAAAAACTAGAACCTTCACAAACATAAGAAAGCCGAAAAATGTCAGCTCCATTAAAATCTATTCGCAACAGGCTTCGGCAACAGGAAGCCTTCTTCAAAGGAAAGGAAATTGCCTATCGCTGGCCTATAGTAAGTACAGTTCATACCAATCTAACTTTGCGGACGGCGCACCGTTAAATAAGATATTTGTGAGGGAATAGAGAATATTGTTCGATAATATGAACAGTTTGCAGCTAAGATATAGTTGGGATGATACATTTTTAGTATAAATTATATTAACGGAAGCCCTTTTTTTATAATAAAAAATTTCTATATTAAAATACACTTAAATAATTTAACTGGTAAATAGCTGTAGTTTAGTGTTAAATATTCAAATCTTAGTAATTTCTATATGATTCTGTATTAAACTATGTAATTAAAATTATGATTCCGTTCAGTGTATTTCAAAATACATCGATAGCAATCGATTTCACGCTTCACTGATCCTCCTTGGACCACGCCGACTCTTATTACGTCAAGGCAAATTTGAGTTAATAATAAACATCTGTGTATTGATTTTATCTTTATTAATTCAGCCCGGCTTTAACGTTATTAAATTTAATTATGATAGAAAATAATGTTATAAGTTTTTTTTTATTATTATTTAAAACTGAAAATATATTGATATTGTACGGTAACTCAATTCGACGGATAACAAGAGGACGTACGTGAATACAGATATTTGTTATTTCATTTTAATAACAAACATGTCAAGTTCGACAATGTTATTGAGAACAAAGAGCAACGCTGCTACAATATTTCGATTTCGAACATCAAGGCAAAAATTTAGTGAATAATTTCATTGAATATTACCGGACGAATAATAGTAAAGAATGCTTTTGTGAGAGCGGCCTCGCAGATGACATATTGGTAACACATAACATGGCTATAACTACGTATCGGAGAGGAATATACCAAGCGTTCCCACTTTTGCTTTCATATATTTTGGTGTAAAAAAACCCTTGCTGTACGAAATAAGGAATAACTAGTCTAAAATCTATTATTACTAAGTCATTTGAAGTTTTATCTATATGAAACGTGTTCTACATTCTTCATACGTGCATTAAGAATAATTAATTTCATGATAGTCTTTATAAAATTTCGGAACAAAACCTAATCTTTCGCACTTAAATATGAGTAAATTTGATTTGAAAGATCAATTGTTTTATAAAAATAAAAAAATATGTATTAAAAAGTATAACGATTAAAGTTGAAAGTAACAAAACCAAAGTATAAGCACGGTCTGGATGTAACCAGTCCTCGTTTTATGAAAGTTCTTATTGTGCTTGTTACGACCACTCAAGGAAATTATGGCGATGCAGCGCAAAATGATTTATTACAACTTAATGACAATATAATAACCAGACATTATGCACTTTTAAGAGGACGGATTTATTTATATCATGTACATAGCGAATGAAAACATAGTGAGATTAAGAAATCCTGTTTAGAATATTCCGTATATATTGTATTTCTAATAAAATGAATGTTAGATATAATCTCAAAAATTACATGCTGATGTAACTGTTTGAGTCGCGTTCGAAGTTGGTCACATAATACGTCCTCGCGGGGAATATTCAAATTCTTTGCCATATCCGATAATACCGCTCTCATGCAAAATGCATACAATATCATTCTTTACTTCATACGCGAATGCTTTCCGGGCGTAATTCATGTAAAACTGGCTTTATTTGAATTTTATACTTTCGAATTTTTGGTGTATCTCAGCGGTTTCCCTCCTACCCTTGTGTTTCTATCATTATAATTTCCGAATTTTCATTATTTATATCCTAATGTAAATAAGACTTCCTCGTCGTTAGAATTTTAAAATGTATGTATATGTTAATTCTGTTACATTACTTTTCACATAAATTTTGATTTAGTACTCGCTTTATGTTTTGGATCTTTAAATAAGTAAAAATTAAGATTTGTTAAATATTGAATGAAAATTTAGATTTACAAGATTTATATTAAAAATAAGCAATCAACGAGCAAAAATCACAAAATGTTTAAAAAATAATCTCGTTCTAAAGATCTTGACAAATAATTATAAATAAATCTTCATCTAAAGCCGAAGACAGTAATAAACATAGTTCTATATGAATACATAACCAAGGGGTTCAGATCAATAAATGGACCCCGACCATTTCAATCAGCCACTAATGTTTATAATCCATTGAAACTAACTTTCCAATTAAAGTAACCTTTATTAAACCACAGTTCAATAGGTTCTAGCGAATTTACAAAATAGTTTGTTAGAGTTATTCAATTGATATTCATTATAAAATATGGCGGTACATTTCATAAAGATCTCGAGAGGTTTCCATAGACACAGGGGGTTGCTATTGGTGACTTCAATTGCCTCGGCATCCGACAGGCTTCAACGCACCGTGGTACAAGTCATAATAAATATTACGATTTATTATTTAATTTTTAATATTTATTTCAATCAACACAGTTTCTTTGTTAAGACAATTAGTTTATAAAGATCTGAAACGAATAAGTCGCCAATAATAATTTAAACTATACTTAATGCGTGTTATATTTTAGTGGAAGTTTAGTGAAGTAAAGAATCTTTAACCTAGGAATAGTGTTGTGAATGTATAGTACATTTCAGTCGGAAATCAATAAATTTAATTCATATCTTAACATCTAATGCACTAATAATCTTTGATACTAAGAGATAATAGCTAATACGACGACTAATAATATTCTCATAGATGCCTCCGATACAATGTTACATAAGCCTAATTAATCAATTTAATCCTGTTTATATTAAGTACAGGATACGATTACAGATATATTGTATGGATGCTTGTATCATAACTATAATAATTAGCTCTAACTAACTAATTAACTTTTTATGATATTAAAAACATTATCGTGTCACCTGTTCGAAGTTAAAAGAAATGTTAATGAGACTTTTAATAGTATTTATCTATTATAAAATACTTAAGAATCGTATAAGTTTATAAAACGCACCACTCTCAGTTCGCAAGTCCTCATTACGAGTTGAACAACAAATAAACAGTCGGCTACCGTCTACTCTATATTGGACAATATTTGCTGTTCTCTTTCTAACATCATATCGCCATGTTCTATCAAATAATATAATCACATAATAACATTATATATTATGGCATTTATTACATTGTCCGTTCGTTTGATATCAATTTGAATTAATTAATGAAGTTTTAATTGATTAAAGAGAAAGAAAGGAAACAAAAAAAAGTTACAACCTGTGTTAGAATGAGATGCTATCTAAATATTTCGTAATACTATCTAATTTGTTTATTTTTAGATTTTTTTTATAAAATATAATAATTATTTATTATTGTAACAATCTCTTAAGAAATGGACGGCCTTAATTATAAGAGCGTTACGAAGATTTATTATTGTTTTAAAATAATAATTTTCATGAAACTTCAGATTATGTAAAATTAAGAAAACTATGTATTAACTTATAAGAATAGATATATATAAATATAATTCACTTTTAAACCAGAATAAACCAAAAATGGTAATAAATCTGATCTCACATTATTTTATGTGTTGTGTTATGTACTTCCAAACTACCCCAATGTCCTTTTATTCTTAGAATTCAGGCATCTAACAAATATAACCAATTATAAAAATATTTTTATAAGAGTGAATGTTGTATCTTTTGAATTAGATTTGTTGATAAGTGTGGCGAAATCTGAATTCATATTTAATTTTTTTACAAGATCAAAAGAAAACTATATACAGGTAAAATTAATACTCACACATTAAATCTGATGCTTTTTCACGACAGCGCCACCTGTGGCAAATATTGTGAACTACTGTTTTGGGCGGCTTGGGCGGAATATAGCCTGCGACGTGTTTCCCTAAATTTTATAGAGGACGCCACGATAGCTCTATTCTACAGCAGTAGACGCTGAACTAGAATCTCTTGTGCTACATAGATGGCGCTGTACGTCTTCAAAGAAGTCTTATCATCAAAGAATCGTAAATAGCTCAAGATCATAATAACTTTTATGATGTGTTTTATGTATAATAACATAATTTTAGTGCAAGATATATTACGTAATTCTGATATAAAAATACGTTACGTTTTACTGTTGCAATAAACATAGCGGCACAGCTTAAATTGAACATCCGTCCGTCTTCTATGTAATACTTTTGGTATTATAAGTAGAAGAATATATTTTTCACCCATACTTTTATGTCTAATATATGTTGTATTTAAAAGCAATGACGAAAATCCAAAGAACTATTATATCTGTAACAATTTCTGTGAGTAATCATTTTTCATGTATTTGAGGATAAGACCATGATATTATATTGATTTTATGTGCTGGTTTATGAATATTACAAAGTTAATTATCTTTACTGCTTTTATTTTCTTTTAAATCTCCTCTTCTATAGTTTCAAAATAAAGGAAAATCTATGATATCTCAATTATAGAAACAAGTTCATTAGATTAACACCTTTAAAATAAATGTGGTAACACATTCCGTAAAGGTGTGCCATTAAGAAAATAATAATAACGGAGAGTCATATAATTAAAAAGGGTGTTTAAGAAATGTTGACGAGCGGCGCACCTTTCAGCAATACAATTTTTGTTCCGATTATTATTAATGAAATTGTTACAAAGACGTATAATATGCTCAATCAGTTTCAAAAATAATAAGCACTTACAATCATATCAGGTGTAATACTGTAACAAGCAGAACTATAAAACGAATCATTATTTAGGGCACGTGAAAAGTTACAACAATATAGCATACAGTGAAACCATTAAGTTCATTTCCAGTGAACATAACCAAATCTAGCTAATAGTAAAATTATAAATAGAGCCATAAAGTGTACACTTGCACGTTTCGATGTACAAGTAAATTCTGTAGGTGAATACGTAAACATGGCACGTGCCAGTAAAACTGTATGTAATTTGTTCGCGCGGTGTCGCTTGTGTCGCCTGTGTCGCTAGTCTACCTGACACCGGATACATACAGAGACTAACGAAAATTTAACGGAATAATAATATATATAACTCATTTCTACACACAAATTATTTAGAATTGGATTACATTAGTTAGTATTTGGAACATAAGCTTAACAAAGAAGATTAACGTAATTAAATGGGATATAAAAGAATTTTTTTTTATCCCTTTATATATTATATTTAAGTAAATAATATTAATGTTAACTTTGAAAATGTAAATAGCACATACGATTTTCTGTGTTACCTCCCCAGCGGCCACATCTACACGAAGCTACAATCTACGTTAATGTAAAAATGTAGTGTTGGTATGTTCGTTGACGTTGTGTTGCTTCCTATTTGCGGAACAATATAACTGGATATAGTAAAAGGGAAAAATATTTGAGAACACAATATTGAATTTCTTCTACATATTGAATACTCTGACTTGATTTATTTAATTAAAACTACTTATTTTGCTTACATACGCATCAAATCACATCATGACTTTTTGTAACTGATATTTATATAATGATGTCAAGAAAATTGCAATAGTTTTACAAACATAAATAAAAATAAAGTAATTCTAATATAAGATCATAAGACCCTTCCATACCTTCAGCACAACATCACAACTTTTAGTGTGCACTTACATTTTTGGACATTTATGACAGAATATTATTTTAGTTGATGCTCCGGAAAGCGACGTCTGGTTTTGGTAAAATATGTTCCCAATATGATTTAGTGTTTAAGTTTTTAGGCTGTAAACGTATCGGATGCTATAAATTCGTCTAGTACGTCCGGACAGCTACAACAACGCCTTTTATTTTTCACGAAAAACCTTTTACGTGAATATGATTACATCAATCCCATTAAGTGCTAATTTCGTCTTTGATTTCATGAACAAAACCTTAATTATATATTCAATAAAACTGGAAACCAGTTGTTGGTACAGTAAACACATCATTTATTAAACATAATTGGTAATACACATGGCAATCACATAACGCGTAATATGATTACTGCTTTAATTGGTTAAATTACCTAATACCATTGGGACGAACTCATTGTTAAGTAGACATGTGCATAATATTAATTGTTTGTTATCAATTACATGTTGTATGAATAATTTAAACACTGTATTTTATTCATGAATTCAAAGAATAAAATTATGCTATGTAAAATTACATACAATGCAAGCTATATGTTAAGCTCATGCTGTTGAGCTGCTTTAAAAGGAAAAAGCGTCTAATTACTAATTAGCTTCTAATTTGTGGCTGGCTTTGTAATTCTTTGTAGTGAAAAAAACTAAACCCAGGAAAGCCTAAAGTTAAACTAGAATTTTTCAAACAAAATTTGATATTTAAGTCATTTGTATGGTGGTAGGTACGCGTCTTGGCCAAATTGAGTTACATTTAGAAACGTTTACTTTAATTGGTAGGGACTTTTAGTATTCATTATTTCTAATTTATTTTGATGGCCAACTCAGGTAAAATTTCTTTCACATTTATAATTTGAAAGGATGAGATTCTTAAAATTTAAAACTTCATTTACAAATTCATCTTAGTACTACTTTCTGTGCATAGGTATGGAAAATTCTAAGATTTTTAATTACATCCTAATTGAAAAACTGATTTCCAAAAGAGCACTCTAGATAACTATTGTAGAAAGAACTAATCGCGATTCACTTGATAATCAAAAGAGGCCCAAATTCCGAGAGGCGTAATATCCCCTTGCCCCATTGTGTGCGAAATGCTTTGAAAGCGAAGTAAGCGACCCATTCCCAATCGAATCGACCTTGGCACGTTACCAAGTGTTCTCGCTCAGGTAATGTGGCTTTTATACATTCGAGATCATAATTTATAACGCTATATTTTATGCCAGGCATTATTTTTAAATAGTTCGATTGTGTTTAATAATATATGCTTTTATAATATTGACTGATAATAAATTGCTTCTCGCTGGAACTCATTTTACAATAGCAGTCAGGTTCAATAATACTTTATGAAATACTGTTAGTCATATATATCTTGCCTATGAACACTATTACAATTGTAGAAAAGTATTTTTTGTTATATTTTCATAGTGTATATGACTCTGATTAAGAATTGCTAGTGTTTTTGTTAGTATAATAAATGTATATTTATAAATTATTTAAATCTCCAGCATCAATACTAGATTTCATATATCAAGAATAAAATTGACTTCCTCACAATGTTTGAGGTAACTATAAAACTAGTTTATTTATAAACTTCTCAATTCCTAAAATAGAGAATGAATCGATAGATTCGTTGGAACGTAAGGCAGACAGTTCGGAAACAAACATTTGTGTGTTCCCATGTACGTTTGACAAAGTCTTTTATACAATCACCGAATTTCTGAACGACATTCCTGGACTTGAAACCAAGTTAGGCAAATCAGATTGAATACGTGAATAATAAAATATCCAAGTACTTAGGGATAAGATTTGAATGAATTTTTCATACGGCTTTTAAGATTATTGAGAGTTAAAATATAAACAAGAACAGTAAACACAACATTAATATTATAATATTTGGTTGTTTGAATTAATTTTCTTTGTGAAAAATACAGATCCTTTTTACGATGATAATCTTTAAGACGGTATTGGTGTTTCGTGTTAATGTTATCCAAAATATATTGAATGTCAAAACTATGTACCGGTTCAAAGAAGAGATAATTTAAGATTATAAATGAACGGTGTGAGTAAAACCTCATTTTCCTCAAAATTTCCTGATCATAAATTAACTAACTACATATATGATTTCGACATTGTTCAACATCTATATTTAAAATTAAAATAGTGCAGAAATTCAACAACGAAAATGCACAGCCTTATACGCCAAAGGAAGGTGAAGTGGTAAAAGAGCTTTTATGGAGCGACTTTGGTGTTCAGTTATGTAGTGGAGGCGTCTAGGTGAATTTTTTTTGGGTAGAGTGTCACTAGCAGCGTTTTGAAATTGACTTTGTTTTGTTCAGTTATTTCCCATGTATACGCTAACTTCAGCAAACAGCATTTATTTAAGAAAAAAAAACATCTCATTTACTTAAAATACTACCAAATATAAGTCAAAGTAAACAGAAAAAGTGAAAGAAAAAAATAGTCAACAAACAAGCAGTAGGATATTCGTAGATATGCAAACTCCTTTGTAACATGATCTTATTGTGTACCAAATCTAAATCCACGCTAAGCTGAATACGAAACGACTGTATGTCGATTTAGAAATTTATTAGTATGCGAGCGAAATTCCCATTCCTATCGCGACTAGCACGATCTGTTGCAAGTCCTGCATTCTCAAGTGTTAGAGAAATTTATGGTTAGACGATGACAGCTAAGAAATTTGTTATAAAAATATGTTGTATCTGGACGTGAACGTAAATCGTACAGCTGGATGAAACGTGCTTCTGGAAATTTATAAACTATAAGAAGATTAAATAATAATTTTGTATTAATATAAAATTTACTTCATACATTTTCGGATACATTTATGTATAAAAAAACATATTGCCTGTTTCTGATAGTGATAGTTGTTATATCCAGGGGTGCGGACAATGTAAATCATCAAATAAATCAGTCAGTAACCAATCAGTTTCCGACCACACTCCATTCCTGTGTCCATCGTTTGTGACAATGACAAGTCGAAGATTGCGTCGTACTGTTTCAAATCCCTAGGGTTGGGAAATTGATCGTAGCAATTTGGTCGCGTTCAGACAACCAGTGGGCGATTCGTCTGCGGCGAAAGGGTTTATATGACACTGGCAAGACTTGGGATGGACCAGAAACCTCAAAGGTACATGTCAAAATATATTATACCATACAAAACACGTATAACAGTAAAATAATTTAAATTTCTATAAATTTACATGCACATTCGAATAATCTATAAAGCATTACTCAAACAATGTGAATCGTCACACGTTCTCGGAATAAAAATACACCAATTTGTATCGCTCCTACAATTTTCGGGCTCCAACTGGCAATACTTTCGCAATTGAAATACGTGTCCCATATGATCGTATTGTTTGTTTTTACTTCCTTGCATTTTATTTGAACTCTTTATTAAATTATAACACGGGCTCAATACTTCTGTCTATTTATTTTATGGTTCTTAATAAGCAGTACGTTGTATGTTCTGTGCTAATATTCACATTATTTACATAAAAATGTATTAGAAAGAGATACGAACAGAATGATAACGATTCAATAGGTATACTCCCTTCAGAAGACATAATTTGTGGAATAAAATGCATAAAAATAGATCAAAAATTCTACTTTATTATTACTTCAGCTTGATCTTCGGAGAGAGTAATACTCTTAAAACACAAACGCATTTGAGGTTTTATTAATCATTTATAGGTTAACCTTTCAAACACAAGAAATGATAATCAAACGTATGTCTTTACTTACGATACGAGAAAAATAAATTTATATCTAAACATTTTTAAGCAAAAATAAAAGACTTAAGAATATACAAATATTTTTCTTTCCAGTAAATAGCAACGAAGGAATTGTTCGCATCTTGGGAGCTACTTTGCATACATAATATGGTATAAATTCAATTCGCTAAGAATGAAAGAATGGAATCGTAGCGTCAATTTCACGGTAGATTTCTTTCGCGATCCCTCAACAGTTATGTCCTGGATATACGCTCTCAAGCGTTTAAGAGGATGGCGGGTGATTTGAAAGAAATTCCCCTATTTAGCATTACATATTCACTCTAAAAATATACCTTTAGCTGAGAAGTGTTTACTAGTCCTATATATGAAGAAATTAAACAAAAAATTTGAATTAAAACACGATCTTTTTTTCAGGAACTTTGAAAATTATACCTGCATTATATTTTTACATAATCTAATAATGCATAAATGACAATAAAAACAGTTAAATGTACATTATTAACTTGTATTTAATACTACTAGGAATTCGATATTTTTATTATCTCTTAAGGTTTGTTATATACTAATATGATTTTCTTATATTCTCTTCTATATAACTGCTTGGTCCAGACTTTTTAATTCTTATATTTTCATTTCGTTCTTTTCTTAGCGCGTCCATTATCCTAACATCTTGCCTCCATCAAGCGCTCGTTTGCACGGGGTATATAGTCAGACTATCTGCTATGTGGACGGTTGGAATACTCTCGCATTCCGAAAGAATAAAAAGGATTCGAAAGGGAACTTCATGACTTTTGTTATATCGTATCGCTTTTTATACCGTTCGGGTGGATTTTATGTTCTTTGTTATCTACAAGTAAATGGTCGTGGATGTGGTGTTCAAGATATGAATGTCTTTTATGACGTTTTTATGAAACTGTTACCTTTTTTAATCAAACATGTTGCCGGTAATTATTGAATATAAGAGAAAAAAATATATATACTTTACTGTTTGTTTAAGCTCGACATCTGTTTTTCCCTATTTTACAATTTCATACAAATAGCAAATATCGTATTATACACATTCCATAATAAATAACAGTATAGTATATAAAAATGTTTAGTATGTTACAAATTTCTCTACCTATCAGTGCGAACCTGTATCTTATATTGTTATTATTGCCGAAGGATATATAAATCTACATCCTACGAAAATGGATGTGAATACGCATTTTCATTCAATTTGAAAATAAATTTCATAGTAATGTTTCTAATCACTTCAAAAACCACCTAAATTTCCAACATGTTTTTATACGGTAACTGTTTTTTCAAAAATACATTACTACAAATATTTTCAGGCGTTTTGTGGTAGTAAATTATTTAAAACAGAAAAGTACGTTGTAGTTTTTTAATGGATGCGGAAATCTCACAATATCGCTTGCTGCTACAACTATTTCAGCAAAAAATAGAAATCAATCCATAAGCGAGGCGCACTTATCAATGGATTATACATACCGACCCTAAAGGGAGTGCCCTTCTATTGACATTGTTTGACGCAATGCAGTGTCTTATTTAAGAATTAGTTTACCTGAGGGATACTTTTACTAATACTAAAAATCTATGTGTCATGATATATCATATACACTGCTTGGATGACAAAGAAGTCACTATAAAAATAAGAAAAATACTAATAACTTTAACGGTTAATATTCCTCATTAAATATTAATGATGCATCAAGTAACCGAGCGTAAACTCTATATGCGTGTTTCGCTCCCCTGTCAACATAAAACTTCAGTCATTGCTTCGATCGCTAAGCATTTTTTAAAACATTATTTTCCAACACCGTCATCCATCTTCGCGTCGATGTATCACAGATATCAATATATCTTCCTCGTTAGAGCTTAAACGCTTATCGTTACCTGAGAAGATCATTAAGGTAATATTGATCGCGAGGGGATTAGGCTACAAATTGTCCAATCAATGGACAGCTAATTGATTCTAGACTACACCGGCTTTGTTTAAAGTTCTCATGCTTAATTAGTGAGGGAACCTTTAACTATACGACCGACGTTGTTAGATTAAATTTAACGATATTAACTTGATTCGATGAAACAATTACAACAAATAATTGAATCATTCTGAGAGAGCTCGGCCCTTCCTTGATAGCATTAGAAATAACAAGCTATTAACCACAATTTAGAAACCGATGTTACATAAAACATTTTTCTTTTTAGGAAAAAAATATATCCTTAAACCATTTGGAGGTTAACGAGACTAGTTTTATACGGGAGCCTTTGTGATACTTAATACACAACAAAACCTAAGCACATTATTTCCATTATTTTTTTTTTGGTTATTATTGCTTGGAATCTACGGAATAATCACAACATATAAACAGACATAAAAGTTATATAAAATTTAAATTTTATTATATGTAACGATATTTTGGTAAAATATTTAAGGAAAAAATATTGCTATAAAATTTTATTTAACATATAAAACAGTAATTTTTTTTGTTTCCTATAGCAACTTTCAAAGCAGATCCATTTGGGACACAATGCATATTATAAGTATGTTTGTTGAAATAACATAAATTAATCTGAAAGATCAGTAAGAAATCAAGATATATGTAAATCTGTCAACATATAAAAACAATATTGCATGAAAAATGAAACAAACGTAGGAAATCATTTATTCCTCTTTCTTTATTAATTCTAAACAAACTTTTACGAGACCAATTTGACAATGAACTATAGAATGCAAAATGATTGTATTCAGGTTTGAATGAAATATTGAATATTTAAAAACGTTTATTAAAAAACAAAAGTATAAAATTGAATTTATAAAATCTTCCGTATTTTATTGCTAGTTACATATAGCCAAAAATATAACTGTTCCTTTGTGAATAAACACATGTGTTTAATGATTAATATTGTTTGAACAATAGAAATTTAACAGTCGGGAATCAATCTGGATCAGGTGTATTTTTTGTATGAATATCGATATCGTGATGGATGTTTGCGTCGTGATGATATATTTATTTATTCTACGAGAGAACAGTTTTATCCATTATACGTGTCTGCACCGTCATCGGATCACGTTCTTGTCATATTAAGAAAAATTATTGAATATATTGGGAGAAAATCGTCTTTAGCGAATTTACATAATTTATACTAAACAATACATAAACACGTATGTGTAAGCAATGGCTTTGATATATTCATTTTAAACACTTTCATAAAATTTTTTATATCAAAAAATATTCTCTAATATGAATATTGTAACACAAAATAACACAAAGCTTAATTAAAACACCAAACACAACACTCAGGCCGTAATAATCTTGCCACCCCTTATAAACTCTGATGATATAATTTGAGCCAATCAAACCAGGGTAAGTCTCAAATTTAAAATTCCTAGCTGAATTTGCATAACGACGGGTAAGATTAGGGCTCAATCTGGCGGGTTATTGTTCCACTTGTTCCATAAACCTCCTTATCAAATTTGTTCTATCTTGGGTCCTTTATTTAGTACATAAATGTAAAATATGGAATATAAAGAGGGTAAAGAAACCCCTTCATTTGGAACAGTTTTCGTTCAAATCTAACTGTATATTGCTATTTAGGCAACTTTTCCGCATTTGTAATTTAATTATCATTATTATTGATGTCAAACCATCGATTAAAGTACATAACTAACAAAACAAATAGAAGCCGCTACGCAATGAATTCCACGAAATGGTTTAGAACGTTAATGGTGTTAATGTATTGCATAATAAAACAGAAAGCTCGTTACTGAAAATGAAATGCGATGCTCATCAAAATGAAACAATCAAAATCACCTGGCTTTTGATTCTTTATAACATAACATTTTAATAAAATTAATTTTAAAACAAAAAAAGTGTTTATTGAATAATGATAAACAACGTCACTGTTAAATAAAGCAATCAATTGTAACAATACCACAAGTATTGTGTTTTTGACTAATGTTTTGTCTTATTTATTCCTTGTCAAATGATTGATATATTTTTATGTATTTCACGTATAGATAGGCTTTAATTCACATGCCGCGGAGTGGCACGAAATCTTACGATGTTAACAAAAAAATAGTTTTGAGATCAACAAATTTATTATAAATCAATCTTTTTGGTTTACACTTTCAGCCAAGTGAGAAGTTTGAAATGTCAATGAAAACCGCAATGTTTTTCATTTTATTTACGATTACATTTAAAGTTTGTCTTTAAAACATACATTACACGGAACGGGCCCAAACGAATGCAAATTGAATGTTTCCCGTTAAACTTTGATAAAGTAACCGAAGTTTGTCCAGTGTTATTAACGCTAACTTTAGTACGGTTTTAAATTTGAATAATTTCGGACCACTTCGGGTAAATACACTCTGTGGAATGGAAAGTTTTTAAAAATAAGTTTTTCCTGTAACTCTTTGCGGTATAGTGTCTTGAGAAAAGAAAAATTTGAATTTCTGTTTTTAGTTATTAATGGGTTTTGCATAATGCTGTTTCTTAACAATGTGTATACAATCTAGTAAAGTTATGTTAATGAAAGTACATATAAATAATTAGGTCATTGTTTAAAATATATTAATTTAGTTATAAATTTTATTTAAATAAAAAGTGATCGTAAATTTAACGTGTAATACCCTCATACAATTTAGGAAGCAACAGTCGTTAGATAAAAAAAATAACCATTATTTACGTACAGCGAATAAAATTGCCACGTACCTTCTGTTATTACAGCCCTAACCACAATTACGTGTAATTGAAAACAGGGTGGTTGTTATCGCTTCGTATGACGTCAGTCTTGCTTTATGCAACAGTGGAATATAGCAATCAACTACGCTCCTATTGCAAGTCCATAGAGATCAAAAATGATTTTAGTATCATTTGTGATAAAGAAAGCAAAGGAAATGCAATTTCGCAATATAGCAATAAGGAGCTATTATGATAGTCTCGGTGTCTTTATGGAGTGTGAGCTGTATTTGCTATGTGTAATGTTGATGACTTTATAGAAAATCATATAAGAAATTATATACAAATGTTTTAGACTTTGATCTTATCGAGAAAAACCTTTACTAAGAGCTTACTTTCAAAATCATATTCTTTAGAGTGTAGACGTCTTAGTATCAAATGTGTATTTAATAAAAACGAAAACGAATATATGTAACGATAAATTATTGTTAAAATATTCGTTTAGTAGGTATGTTATATAACAATAATGTAATTTTGACAATGTTTTTATGTCGGATAAGAAACGAGAATGTTAAAGATCTGTTTTACATCAATTCTTTCTTTCATAACAGTTGTCGATATAAATGGAATTGTTAAAGTCAAAGATATACGTATCGAAAAAAATCGAAGACATACATATACATATTTAGATAACGTGGTTAGGGAAACGGAAGATCCTCCTAAATTCAAAGTATATTTCTTGATAAGGAGGTAAAAAATTAAAATATATTTGTAACTATACAATACATTGTATAATAAATAATTAAAATAACTGTGGCCTTTTGATGTTATTAAAATATCATGAAACAGAAAAATTAAGACTATTTCTTGTTTAAAAAGCACAATCTTTTCTTATTTACTATGAAGTAAAAGATTTCATTTTTAAAATTTAACTATTCAGAAAAAGCAGTCTATTATTTGTGTAACTATTGACTACAGGGTTTATGTCTTACTCGTTTGTCTTAACCGCTGTTCAGTTATGGAATGACTCACCCAAGCCAATTTGTAAAGCTCCTTCTTGGCTCGTTTAAACTTGCAGCAAAATTATGTTTACTTGAAGAACAATGCTTTTTATGTATATATTTAATAATATTTAATATTCATTAGTAAATACAAAACTGGATATTTTTATGTGAATATTTAAATTTTCTACTATACTGTTTGTCTTTGTTAAACTTGTGACTTCTTTTTTGCAAAGCAGCAGTAAAGCCTTTTTTAATTCCTTTTTTTAACTAATGAAGAAAATCTGGCAGCATTTACATGTAAAATATAAAAAATAAACATCACTTCTGCATGCTGCAATTAAATGTTGCTACTGCACAATTTAAATGTATACGTAAGTGGATTATTGACGAAATAAGAAAATTTTGTGAGCAATTTTGAAATTTTATAAGTGCTTTAATTTTTTTAATCTCTTATTAAGGTGTATATAAAAGAAAATTCTGTTATAAAAGATTCTATATTTAATTTAAATTTAATATAGTTGTTGTGAAAGAGTAACTACAATTACAGTTACATACTTTGTACCTCACAATAGCCTCAGTACATGAAAGCAACCGAAAACGCTTTGCCCCTGAAATGAAGAGTATGATGTTCTGTTTTGAAACACAGTGACTAAAAGTACAAAACGGGCGTTCCACTTTCCAAGAGGCCTATTTAGTGAAGAACTCTAATTCATAATTTCAGATTTTACTTGTTAGGTTGTTAATCAAAGAGAATTATTTTTTGTATTTTATTGAATTTTTAATTAAGGAATTAATATACGCTCCATACAAAATGTTACTCTGTCATTAGCCGTAATACGTTCGAGGCCCATATTGTACCTTTGTTTATGTAAGTCCACCTAGACTTGGAGCTTTGCCAATTTTGTTATTTTGATTCACGTATAACATTTAAACAACGTAATCTACTAATTAAATAAAGGTCTTTGGAGCTATCATGAATAAAGTGTTATTGTCTTTTAGCATTTGCTAATATATGTAAGGTTGTAATATAGACATAAAAACATCACACTTCAGACCGACGAACTCAGATTTAATGGCATTCACTGCAACAACCCTCTACTACGAATTTTCAAGTTCGAACAGTTTAAAGCTTCATTTGGAGCCATTAAGTCTGTCTGAATGCCATAAATCTTTGCTTCTTGAATTGCTGAAAGTCACTTGCCGGCCAACGAACTCAGAACATTGGCGATGACAAGAGCTAAGTAGCTTTTTGTTAGAAGATTAACCCTGTCCCAGCTGGCTTTAAATTATTATATTAATACGATGTTAAAATTCTGTGTTTTTTTCCAAGTAAGGGTTTGCTTTGACTTTGAACAATGTTATACAACGAAAATGTAAAATTGTATTATACTTTACAGTAAAAAATGTTAACAAACTTTACTAAATCTTCTAACTAGATCCACATAGAATGTTTAGATCTTAATTGATTATGTACAATTAAGATCAAACTAAAATTTGTTAAGAATATAACCTTATATAAATCTTATTAACGTTGACATAAGCCATATATATTTTTTCGTTATTAAGCTTAACTGTTAAGCATTTAAATATAATTTTGATATTCTATTAAAAATAAAAAAATGTTTTTTTACCATAGATTACGTCTTTTAATCATAATCTCAAAAAAGATTTCTGTGTTTTTTTGTCGCAATGAATATTAATCAAGTAATGTAGAAAATATCTAAAATCTTACTTACAAAAATAATGATATTAGCACATACGGCATTTCAGACATTAATCTCTTTGCAAATTTGTTTGAAAACGAATTCTACATACAAAGATGCTCACTGACAAGCAAGGACCCAATTAAATGAACATTACTCACTTTTAACATGTGTAATTGGGTACTTGTACAAAGAAATGTCTTGTTTTCAATAGTATCATTACAAATTTTTATTATTTTATTTAAATCTAAGTGAACACATACATACAGCTGGCTACTAACCACTTAGCATTAACTGTAGCGAAATAAAATTTCCAAATTAATGACTGAACAAAACCAATTATGAACGTCACGTTGTGAATATTAAATTGATGAAACTATTAATAGGATTCAGAATCAATTCTCTAGAGACTTCGATCAATTGACGGTTTGGCGAAATTTTCTCCGTGATAGCGAAATTTTTTTTTTTGGAAAATGAAAATCGGATAGTTACGAAATCCGAATCCCAAAGGGAAAAATGCATTACGTATGTCTATAACGCTTTAACACAATTGCCGTCAAATGAACTGAATTCAGTCGGTAGAAGTCCGACGTTAGAATATAATTGAGTTACGTACTTT
The DNA here is from genome assembly GCA_916720795.1 of Danaus chrysippus. Classification (NCBI taxonomy): domain Eukaryota; kingdom Metazoa; phylum Arthropoda; class Insecta; order Lepidoptera; family Nymphalidae; genus Danaus; species Danaus chrysippus. The sequence goes on along the minus strand of CAKASE010000077.1, from coordinate 2,139,171 downwards.
GTTTCAATTAATGACGCCGGCCGTGTCTCTGCGGAATCTCGTTCAGTTTTACGTGTGACAACAAACGTAAAATTTTAGCTAAAATCTACCGTTTCATCAGAATATATTTCACTAATTCAAACTTTTGTCCGAATGCCATACCTAGTGTTAACATTTCTAAAGGTATATATGTATGTACATCGTGTTTTTTCTGCTTTATAAATAAATATATACATGTAAAACAAAATTATATCAAACAGTTTTTTCCACAACGAATAAGTAATCAAGGGAAAAAAAGCATTGCTAGTGTAATATTGATGTTAGATAACAGAGAAAATGGTTATTGGAGCCGACTAAGAAAAAAAGTATAAATTCATCAAATAAACTTAAATAGTAACAGTAATTTTAGTTTATATTTAAAAGGTGTTTAATTTAATCATTAAGTGTATATGATAGACAGTAAAAGCATATTGGAAATAAACACAAAATTAACTATGAAACACTTTTTTAATTTATCCATAAAAATATATATTATTGAAATTACGTTCACAAACATTACTGTAAAAATATTGTACGGAAATTAAAACGGACCAATAAACATTTCCATTCAGGTCTCTCATAGCAAAGCTATGAGTTCTTTGTAATAAAATATGTATCTTCAATTTCTATTAATTTTAATAAATTCGCATCATTTTTGTATTTCATTCAACAGGAATGAACGAATATATGAATAAAAATGAGGATAAATACCAGAATACTGATGAACAAAATTACCTGCCCTTCTCAAATCTTAATACAATGTGACGCCTCCACCCGTTTCAATTAAACAACCAAAGATAAACAGACCCCAGCATTAATAGATTATAATCAACGAACAGGGACCATAACTCAACCGACTGCAAACATGACTTGTCTATTCTAATATAGAAATTTTGGTTCATTGTTTCCTCCAAGATCACTCGAAAGGCATTTGCTGTTAGTCTCATCAATTGAACCAAAACGAAGTAAATGATCGGTATCATGTTTATATAATTGATGAAGTTAAAGAAAATCCATATATTTTCGGAATTCGTATTTATTATTGCTTGACATTTCGGAAAGCTTTCATCAATCACTGTTATTATGAATATTAAAACTCGAGTGACCCCATCAATTCTGAGAGAGAAATAAAACAACAGAACAGAACTTTTGACAAAAACAGTGAATGCATGTGATGGATTTATTGGACTAGAAGCGATTTTGCAGAACAAAATGCTGTGTATTGCTCATGACTATTATATTATTTATGTAAGATAATTATGTAAAAAAACAATCGTTTTCAAATGTCGTTGGCATGTGAAAGTGGAGCATAGCTCAAATCTGTGACACTTTGTAAAAAAATCTTTGACTGTACTTTCCAAGATATTTAGTTCTAACTCTTTTAATATGTTACTCTGTTGTAACTATTCTGTTTAACGTTGAATTTTAGGTAACATTATATTTGAAAACAAATTTTGTTCACTTTCAGTGTCCCATCCATTGTCTTTATTCTCTTTTGATATGACACAAAGGCTTTTACTTGGCGGTGGCAGTACCAACAAATGAAATACCCGATCGAGACGAATGGCTATGCATCGCCCTTTTTGTACTTGTTGAAAACGATGCCCCCATTGAACACCGAGCATTGTAAAGCGAAAATTTTCTCGATAAAATATGAATGCAGCAATTTCCTTCACTATCTGATAGGTCTTTGTTATACCCGTTACAAAATAGATATTAAAATTACTTTCTAGCGCAATAAATTTGATGTTAGTGTAAAGTGGAAAATTCTAAGGAAGGTTCAGTAGTCCATTGAAAATGTGATAGCATATTTTTTACTTTTATCGAGTTCTAAGATAGTAACTGAAATAAAGAAATTTACACAAAGTAATAAAAGAAACAGTCAATCTATATAAGCCTTGACCTTTATATCCAATTGTAAATTGTATGCTAATTTATCGTGCCAGGTTGGCAAGATATTCAGAAGGGACAATGTCTGAATATTCGCCCGTGGCGACATCTTGGCCGGACGAGTTGCAAACTTGATTATTAAGGAGGGACGGGGATGTTACTGTTTGAATTAATGTCATAGTTATGGATTAAAGTTATACAAATTCGTCTTCGTTATGAAAACAGCAACAGTTCTTTTAGTCTAAAACTTTAGAATCCTTTGTCTGCCCTGAAAAGTTTTACATAACTAACTCAATTGTATATTGTTATAAAATATAATTAATAAATATTTTAATTCAAATTATTATACTTTTTTATTTAATAAATGCAATTAAAGAAAAATGATCTTCAGATTTAATCTATTTTTTTTAAAGTATTACTGTAATGTACAAGAAAGTATTCGAATACATATTCTACATATTATGATTGGTATATCTTCCCATATTTTTGACAAAATGTACTTATACCATGACCCTAACCGTCCCTTGTTCATTATAACGATAGCTCTTAAAGAAAAACCCGTTGACATTTCCCTCACGCGGACCACTCCCCTAATGAATGTAAATTTCATCAAGCTATGGACTCAACACACGCCTCGCGTACTGGTTTTTAATTTAAAAGAAAACAAAGAAAAAGTTCTCATTATTAAATCCGTGTTATGATTATAAGAAAAGGATTTTTAAACGTCGTTTTCTGAATGTATGTTCTGAATAAATTATGGAAAATAATTTTTTAATGAATGCTTTCAACATCGAAACTTATTTTAGTTTACTGAATTGTCAAACGTTACTAAATTGTAACCTCCGATTCATAATGGCAATGAGAAGCAAGTTTCAGGAAAACCAACTGTAACCATTTCTTACAATATATATAAATTTCTACTAAAACTAATTTAATAAATAAGTCGGACTGACTATGTGGCAATCTTGTTTTTATGACTTTATATCTATTAAGAAACAATGATAACTTTCAATAACTTTAAAGGCCTTTTCCACAGATAATTGGCAACAACGAGTTATGTTGTTCTAAGTTCAGAAGAGTTCAATATTGGGGTCACATATTAATGATACAATCACCAAGGATTTTCCCATGCCTTTATTCATAATTTATTCATTATACATTTTCAATCTATTCATCATTAATCCTTTATAAACCAAAATTTGGAGTTTTCTGATTGAAACGAGTTTAAATTGTAATAAGTTTGCTAATATTTGAAATCTGTCAGTTAAAAAACTTTATAAACAAAGTAATAAAGTGTTATGTCCGGTGAGACGGCCAATTCGAAACTCACAACAACCGGAGAGCTGATTCGGATTAAACTTGGAATGTGTACAGAAGACTTTAGCTTAGCTTCCGTGAGATTTCCCAGCCTGGTCTATGAAGTTGCATATGCATAAATAGTCTGACTGGAGTTAAGATCAGATTGAAGAAAGAAAATAAATACTAGATATAAATAGTAATGTTATGTTTGTTGTTACGAGTATATGAAAAAATGCATAAATTACGTTTCAAAATTTTCAAGATTACAATATTGCTTCGTTATATATACAAAGATTAAAAATGAAAATCAGCCAAAAGACTTAACTGAAACAGCATTTCTCATGCGATAAAAAAAATCAATAACTTTTTAATCATGTAATGAAAAACTCCATCAGGACGTTTAAGAAAGAAATCAAAAAAACGTGGCAATATAAAACAAGGAAAAAATTTAAAAGAGAATATAATAAAAATGACAAGAATCAAGTCTAGTACATGACATTAAACAAAGCCCATGTCATTTCCATTTTTTAAAACACAAAGTCGTCTCGGCGTTATTTATTCACAAACTTTTTCATGAACACATTAGATATAAGCAATATCTTACTTTTCAAATACATTATTTATTGTGTTGAAAATTTTAAAGTAATTGGCAATTCATGATGTTCAGTTTATTTTGTTTGGATTTCATTTACATTAGCAACTCTTAAATCATCTTACAGAGATTTTTCCTTTTATTTATTTTATATATTTACGATCGTTATAAAAAAATGTAACTGATTTGTTTTGTATTAATATCTCAATATTTTTTTGAAGTGACGTAAAGGCTTATGAGTGAAAGTATGAGAATAGTAAAATATGATAATTTGTAACTTTTTAATTGAATTTTATTAAAAGTCAACCAAAGGAGATATTTTCAGTAAACAACAGAGTCCCGCTATTCTCGCCGCCAACGTTCAATTTTTCATTTTGTCTCACAGCGAGCGAAAATTAAATATGAACAAAATATACGAAGTAGAAATGTTTTGTGAGGGAATTAATTAGTAATACGAGCGACTTTCTTTTTAAATAATTATTCGACGAACATTATAATGTGTTATGTGTGAAGTACTAAATTTGTTAAAACAACAAAATAATCAGAAAATACAAAAAAATATTGATATTATAAGTTTATAGTTGATAAAAGTTGAACTATTTTGGCACCTTCGAAGTAAGTTGAAACCTTAATGTAGTTCCTCTAACTACATTCCATTACAAGTTTCAGCCTATTATCGAATTAAATTGAATTTTAACTTTTTAAAAGGATTTTCAACGATTTAGAAAATTTATACACGATTAATATCACAAATGATTTTGTTAAACGTTTTAAGTTTTTGCATAAATCATTGATTCAATTGATTTTCACCAAGTTTTTGTTCTAATAAAGAACAAATGAAAACTTAGAGCTTTTTTATTGTAACCAGCATTAGTTGCTTTGGGTTACCATAAAAATTAAATATAAGAATCCAGAATAAAAACTAGTCTTAGAAATGACGTAAAGTTATTAAAAATTATAATCATAAAATTCAATTATGTAACCGATGATAAAAACCAATATCAACGACCAAGTACATTTTATACAAATATTTCACATCTGGGTAATTTGATTCCATACACAATTGTAAGTCTCGTTTGCTTAATGCTATACAAATCAATTCACGTATTCAGAAAAGCGCTTCTTTTTCATGACAAGGCAAAAACCTTATTAACTTTATTTATATCTTGGCAACCAAATACATTCTGTTATGAAATTACACAAAATTTATTTAAAGGACAATTTTTACTAAACATAATATGTAATAAAAAGAGAGAGCTGTTCATAGAAAGAAAGGTTTAAAAAATGTATAAATATGACTTCACATCAAACTGTATCTGTTAAATATAGCTCGTGCTTTTTACTTTACTTTTTACCCGACGTTTTGATTACTTACAGTAAGTATGATCACGGAGGACGAGATGAAATTGTATCTCAGAGTTTTATCTATGTGTATTCTGGAAAATCTTAGAAATTATATTCTATAACTATTTTCTTAATAGTATTTTATAATTAAAAATGTTTAAGAAAAAACAAAAATATATCACAGTAAGAACCAGAAAAGGCAAACCGCCATTACATGGCATTTAACACATAATGCCACATTTCATATTCACACAGTCATGCAATGACGAAATGTAAGGGGGATATTACATTAAAGGGAGTATTCGATCAATGTGCAATTTATTTGGTTCATTTACCATGGCCCATACGTTTTTGTATTGGTACAAAGCACAAACTAACCGAATTTGGGAATATTGTATTTCAATTATATTAAATTACCTTGCAATGTTCGTTTACTGGTGTATGAGAGTGGCTAATGGTATTTACTTTTAAAATTAACGGTTGCTGTTTAAATAATGTAAAATATCAACATTGCAAGATGTAAAGATGGAAAAATATTTTTGAAACCAACGTTTCATATAATTGATATGAAATCGCCTTCGTTAATAACTTGCGCCAGCCCCTTAATGTACGGTTTATGTAAATATTATGAGAGTTTAACTATTCAGTTATTCACTTAGCGTCAGCTCTCTTAGGCTCTCTTTTTGTATCGCAAGTCGAAATACTTCGCTTTTGCCTTTCCAGAGTTAAAATTTATTTTTGTCTTCCAACTTTTCTAAGTCGATTTAAAATATATTTTAACCGATTAATTCCACACAGTCACTTGCTTAAGTAATTTTCTTTCCATCCAGATTAACTTCTTAATGTTAAGTACCTTAAATCTTCGATTTTTAATTTCTTTTTTTACTTAGTTTCATTGAAATATATTAAATATTCCCTACTATGCAGTTCTTAGTATTAATAGAATAATTACGAATTAACAAACTTAGACTATTACCAATGTAAATTTATATGTAATGGATACATAATACATACGTATGTATTTTGATGCAGATAATATTTTTCACGGAATGATGCAGTGCTTTCGTATCTACAACGCTCATATTAAATAGTCAGTCTTGCGTTTTTTATGTATAATGCTATCATAAGTAGAACTAAACATAAAATATTCACAATGGGTCAATTTTATCATCCCTGATCCATTATCGTAATCTACACGACGTGTTTGTATCGATCTAAACAAAACACAATGTAATAGTCCCTATCAATCAGTTGAATATGACCCTTATTACTACTTCTAACCCTATAAAATAAAGGTCATATTCCTCTCAATGTTTCGTAAATGTTGTTCGCTGTACCTAATCCGAGTTAGTTTGTCCGCGAAGCGTAATGCTCATAAACAATAATTTAATGCCAATTGCCGATGGGAGTTTTGAAAACTGCTTCAATAGTTTCACGTATCGTTTATTTTATGGCTGTAACAATAATTGGAATGAATTCAATTTATTTTTTCATTTATACCATAAATAGTTATTATATATTGTTGCTTTTGACTAAGACATCGTAAGTCTATGAGTATTCTGTGAATCTACTGACTTGAATCGTGTACTAAAAGGTAAAGGAAACTTCTAAACCTACATGTGCATAGACGATTGTTTAAGCAATTTGGAATCTGGTGACAATGTTTTACTGTTTTGATTAGTAGCCAGTCTGTAGATTAGAAACTTAATTAAGTAACAAACAATCATGGAGATGCAGGTACCATCTAGTTACCAAACTAGTAGCACTAAGTACATAGGTGTTACTACAAGGTTTGGCCAGTTGGAGCCATAATTTAGGCGTTTAAATTTCCTCTTTATATTAAATAACTAGATATAGATGATTATTGAATATAAAAGATTTAAATTGATATTTTTCCTACATTCTGTTTTAATGTAACGTTATAAATAACATTGCTTTAGAATACTCCATATAGTGTGTGTTAATGGCCCGACATTCGACAATAGTTTTAAGTCTGAGCACGTTCCACTCGCTACGTCTATACTGTCCACCTTTCGACTTGCTTTCTTATCCGGATTAACTCGAATTAAGATCTTTGTTACTTATATTTGTTCTTCCAGTATAAGATATTTGAACATTTGAAATGGACGCGACGTGGTTTAAGCAAAAGTTTAAGCAACAATACTTCACTTACTTAATATTGAATGTAGATAGTATTCTTTTTCCATTCACAAGTTAAATTACTTATAAAAAGTAAAAGAAAATAATAAAAAACTGATACTTTTGTCTACAAACTAAAAAAAACTTAATAGATCCTCAGCGCCCTTCGTATCCCTTATGAAACTAGCAAGCTGAAACTTTGCCAAGATATTGTATAGGACGAAACGAGTTTAAAAGCCCAAAACACGCTTCGAATTTCCAAATGGCATTTTCCTTGAATATAATACCTCTTTTGTTATGTTCTTTTTGTATGACACGCTTTCTGTTGTGTCTTCGCGATTTCTTTTGCCGTTTTGCCAAAAACCTGACGCAAACAATTTACTAAAAGTTACTAGAATTCTGCCTTTGAAATCGAACTTCCAACTGCGTTCAGGATCAATATATTTTTTTGAAAACATATTTCTTTTTAAATTCAAGGCAATATGATTAAACAAATTGAATGAGAAATTACGTGTATTTTGTTTTAATTGAGTTCAAAACTATCTGTAGTGGAAGACGTATGTCGCGTCCCCAATCGTAAAAAGAAACACGCGGATAACTTTTCCTCTCTCCTTAAATTTTATGTGCATTACATTATTTACCACTAAATTTTTTATCATTTTATTTTATAATCTAAAGAAAAGGATATGAATATTAACAAATATTTTGTTATTAAATAAACTGAATAATATATATGGCTCTAAATATAGTTCGTACATGTGAAATTAAATATTCATATTAGTTTATTTAAATGTAAACCATTTGATAATCTAACTTTAATCCGTATTTGTAAACGTTTATCGGTGTTATTAATTTTAATAACAATGTAAGCAAACAATTATAGTCCTTACTGCTGTTCAAACTTAAATAAATTACAGGGTGAATCGCAAAACAGTGTCATTACTGGCTATATATAATTCAGGCGTTGTCAACGACAGGTCGGTTCACACGGTCCGGTTTCAATTCCATAATATAACTACCATTGGTTCCGTACACCGCAGTTTTGTATAAATAAATACATTTAACGGATAATCCCCTGCGGCGGAGAAATAAAATAAACTATACAATTCTTTATTTTAAATATAAAAACCATTGAAAGTTGGTTTAAATGAAAATTTTGTTTGAAACAAATGTTTTTTTGGAAGTGATCCCTTTCAGAATAATCTTACCGAGAATATCGTGATCAATTTACGGTTTAAATAAATGAAAGAGATAAATCGTTCAGTGCATGAAGTCTGTAGAAAAACGCCTAGATATCGATTATAAGAACAGCTGGCCAAAGGTCTTATAAAAGATTCAAGCGATTGTTTCTAGAATAATCGGCTTGTTAGTGCACCTGAAGCGGCTTATTGTAGCTTTAAAATTCAAGCTTTGATTAATACATAAAGTGAATCCTGTCAAAGGAAAAGACAGAGTTTTTTCATGTATTGTAATTGTTGAAGATATTTACCATGTTTTGTGAGTTTATTCTTATTAGGTTCTTATATGACTGTTGTAAAACAATGTGACATTTTGTTTCTCTATAATTTGACGGAAGCGTTCTATATTTTTTGTAAGAAAAAAAATCTTACTTAGACTATATTCATGTGGAGATATCATACAACAAAGGCATTATTATTTTAACAGAGAAAGTGAAAATAAGTGATAAAGTTATATGTTTTATTATATTTCCAACTTTGAAGGTTGTGTATTGTTATTTTAAGAATTAGTTCGGCTAAACCGACACTAACAGTTTGCATCCCTAACCCTTGTCATTTGGTAAAGACAGTGAATGTGCAGGATATATATGATATACATAACATTTAGTAACATTATCCATTGCAATTTATATTCATTTTTATTTAATTCAATAAATATTTTGTTATATTTATATTATTAATATTAAGAGGACAATTATTTATATATTATAAATGCGAATGTTTGTGAGGATATATGTATGATTGTGGTCCTTTTATTAATAATATATTAAATAGATTTTGATGATACTTTCCAATGATATAGCTTATACATCGTAATATCGTGTAGTTTCTATGAAAACATATCATGATAGTTCCATATAGTATAATGTCACGTGACACAGACGGTATGCATATATATACAGGGTAAATGGTGAATTACTATCGATATTTGAGGACGTGATATTTGACGATCATATATGACAAAATAAAAATTAATATAACATAAATATTACTTCTGAGTTTATTACTAAGTTTATTACTTCTGAGTAAAGTTAACCAAAAGTTATGTAATTAATTACGCATCGTATGAACACCCTACATATTAGGTATACACACACACACACACTCGCGCGCGGCGGCGTCTTGTTGTATCAGCACGCCGCCGCACGCGTCCACACTTGGAACACTTGGAACGTGTCAACACTTTATTTATTTATACGGAAATTTGGTCAAAAATTAAGTACCTATTTTTTTTATATAATTCGAATGAGAATCATGTACCGAGTATGCTCCTTAAATATTGATAGTAATTCACCAGTCACCCTGTATATTATATGTATATACATTAAGCCTAACAAGGTTGAGGACAAATATTTATATGAATGTATTTGCTCAATACTACTTACACTCGTTTGTTAATACTTTACAACTAAAATATATAAAAGTCAAATTAATAAGTGTCAAAGAAGATGTTTAAAATAGAAGAATAAAAGCATTGTTTTGTTCTGAAGGCGTCTTTTATAGATGAATTGAAAGAAAATTTATTTTTATTATGAACTTCAATCAATATTATATAAAAAACATGTCTGTGATTTTATTATTCTTCAGTTTTATCGCTTGAACTCTAAATCGTCATATAACAATCGCTGTTTTAGGTTCGTACCTTATTGATATAGATAATACACTGGCACAGTGATCTCGAATTTACATTCTAAAGTGTTATTCTATGTAATGTTTTTCAATACACTAAATGAAATACGATTCACGATACTTATTCAGAAGTCCCCTTACCCTAGATCAGGATAAAACAATAGCACACGTGGTTCCCCTCAAAGCCACGTGCGAAGTCGTGCCAGATTTACCATCATTTTTCTTGCACGATTTCCAACCTGGTACATTGCCAGATAACGGTTACAGCGCCTTTACACTACGCCAAAGGAAGTATTGCTTTAATATTTATGTGTATAAGTTATTTAATGTATCGTTATCTCAAGTAGTACATACTTATAAGAGCTATGATCTGAAATACAAATAATGTCTATATAATTATAATTCTTCATTTATATTAAAGGATAATATGATGAACATGTTCTTAACCGTTTTATATTTAATAAGAAATAATTATTCTTCAAAAATTTTACGGGTAAATTTTTTTAAAAAGATCATATGAAAATCGGTGTACGTTAGAGACGTTGTTGTTATTTTTTATATATATGTGGGTTTATTAATTGTATTGTCATTGTTTGTTCAATTAATCCTTCTGGTTAACATGAATTTCAATCTTATAATTCAATTTTAATTTAAAAATAATTTCTTGCTTAGAGCCAAATCTAAAAGATATATGATAATGTGCAGACTCCTTAAGATAATATAGGAATCTTATTTTACAAATTCTAGACTTTAATGCATTTGAAATAGAGATCACATTTTCATTATTATATAAAATGTATTACCAAAAACGAGGTTACTGAAAGTTTCTTTAAAATTGGCGAATGCAATAAACGTATATTTGTGTCTTCACTTTTATAATAAAGTTAAGAATTTATTGTTATTAAGTTTCATTTCTGAAACTAGTATTTGCACGTGGCTGTTTCGATAAATTTATTTATGTTTTTGTTTTTTAAAGTTACAAGTGTGTTTTTTTACTTAAATCAAATTAACCCTTAGCCACCTACCTACAAATTTTATTACACAGTCACCTACCTCCCGTCTGGGAGACACCTGTACTCTAAATCAAAGATTTTTGTAAATTAGGAGTTCAGTTAGAATGAAATATGTTTTTTACGTATTTGAATGTTTTATTAAAAGAAAATAAACATAAAGTGATCAACTATACCTACTATAAACTCAACTAAAATGAACAACACTTATACTTTGGCATTTTTAAGCCTTACTTACGTTGACTAAACTTACGTTTTTAGAAATATAAAAATGAATGGAAATAGGAACTTCAAAATAAACTCTTCTTATCTTTTAGCATTTACTAAATATAGTCATGAAACATTTAAAGAGATAAAATAAAGAAATAAACAAAATTGCAGACTCTTAACCTACAGCTTTTCACGGCAGTCAATGCACAGCTTGTTCGAGCACTCGAGGCAGATTGATCTCTTACATTCGAAATACATGTACCGGGTCCTGCGTTTCTTTTTAGGATCACAAGTTGAGCATGTTTTTCGTATCGTGAGTACTCCTTCACCACCTTTGGTACTAGAAAGCACTGCTGGTTGACGGGTTACCTCGTCATAGTGAAGGATACGTCGAAGTGAAATTTTGATGTCACGCTGGAGATTCACATTTCGCTCGCGGCGCTCCATATGAGGTGTTGTAAGCTGTTTAGCTAGTCTACAATATTATGTTTCTTCTATAATATTATGTTGTTATGTTCTAGAACGTGAAACCTGGGCAGCTGATGACCAACGGTGCCGGTTTTTACCAAAATAATTTGTTTTTCTCGGTCTTGACCGTATTTCAGATAAGGGCACTTCATCTTCAGATAAACTCTGTGATTCGTCAAGCACATTGTGAGATGAAAGAGGTACCATGCCTGCTTGTAAAGTAGTTTCTTCCTCGGCTTCAATTTCAGAACACGATCCACTGCATTCTTCCAGTACGTGTTGTACTCCAATTTCAGTGTCGTCATCGCTACACTCATCGTTCGGTATATTTACTTTATCCGATGTGTTATCTTCTAACCAGCTTTCAATAATGGAATCGTTTAAAGCCATTTTCACCTAAAGCCAATAAAAAAAAATTGTCACACAAACACCTACCATCCGTCTCTGAGACACTCGAAGATAGATTTTTACTTACCAGGAAAAAATTTCGCGCATCTCCGACCTTGATAAGCGCTTGCGCAACACTGATCGGTGCGGGGGAAAGGTACAGGAAAGCACAGGTTCGTAAGACACATACACAGCAAAATATTTACGACTTTAAAATTGCTTCCGTCTGTGAGACGGGAGGTAGGTGGTTAAGGGTTAAGGACCATCTAACTTGTCTCTTTGGAAAAAGAACTTGTATAAGTCTTGTGAGTAATTAATTTAAGATGCAACTGTTACAATTTCTTATTTTCATGATTATTATATATAATTTAACAAATATATCAATCATAACTATTAAATCTGTAATGTTTTTATAATGTCTATTTGTGTTAATAATACGAAGATTTCAAATTGTCTTATTATTCCTGAAAAACAAAAAACAGGATAAAATCGTTTGTAAAACCTATTTCGTAGCGTGTTGGAGGATTGTCACGACACTTATTAAACACATGCCTTAGTCTAGCGTCAAGCAAGTCTAGACTCTAAATACTAAACCTTCTTCGACAGTCTCAATCAGTTTTTTACGTCTTGTTCAATTTATCCCTAAAGGAACTCCTACAATCTCTTCTTTCACATTTAAGTATTTCTGTTTCAAATAACCACTGGTTCTTAATATAAATCGAAAAATTTAATAAAATACTCACAAATGATAGCGTTCTAATCCTTAAAATAGTAATCTTATATGGAAATATTATTTATAGGATTTTTATTCACACTTTAAAACACGCTGTTTCAATGCTCTTTTATTATTTATATTAAAAATGTGGAATGTATTAAAAGAGCATAAAAAAAGAATAAATTACTTTGTCTATCGTGTAGCTTTAAAACGAACCATAGAAAATTTTATAACATCATGTATATTTGTACATAGTTCCACACGATTGTCAACAGCGATTATGAACAAGAGCCTCGCAAAAAGGCCGCCAGCGTTGCATCGCTGAACAACAATGCTAATTCGACGAATACGCGTCAGCTTTTGTATAAAACTATTTAAATAAATTAAATTTCGACATTCACTTTATTAAATCCATTATCATGCTACTTCGATTGATGTAACCTGAAAGGATTTATGGTTTTAATCTGCATTTATTTTATTAAAGTGATGAACATTTTTATGATCTTATTTTTACCGGACTGCTAAGGAAATGTTATGTTTTTATGTTATGAATCTGGAACATCATTAAAGTGTATACGTCACATAAATCCATCCCATCAGTGCGACGTGTGGTCGCGGAACAGGCATAAATCTAAACCTTCACTCAACCTCCACTACCCTAGCCTTATCCAAGGCTAAATCCTGCGTGCCGTTAGCAACATATGTTGCAGGCATTACCTTGTCTCCTGCTAGAATTTTGTTTTACAGTGGAAAGTGCTAGTATTGATTTACGCTCTGTTTTTGGAAGAGTAACATTTTCTAAAATAAATTTGTCTTGCCATTCATTACTTCGTGATGTTTAGGAATCTTAGAAAAATTAATATACAGAATATAAGAAACAAAAAAGGGTACTAAGATGTCTTGACACTTTGTAAGACCAACAAAATTGCTATATTATTTAAAAATAACATCTATTTTTGACTATTTAACTGAGCTTTGCAATATTTTTTCATAAATAATCATACTATATTAATATTCTAAAACAAAATTAAACACTTGATACTTCATAATTACAATTGAATTATTACTTTCTTTAAAAGTACAAACACTTTGTGCTGTGTGCTATTTTTTTTTTTTCATATTACAATCAATAAAAAGGATCTTACAAATGATTAATATTTAAACGTCAGGCTAGTACACGGCTTAGTTTAGTTTAATGAATCCAGGTTAGTATCGAGTTAGCGCCACAGGTGCCCACCGAGATTTGTAATAAATTGTATTACAGCTTTACTGCACTTAAATTTATGACATTTATTTACTAGTTTAGTTTTAAAATAGCTTCTAAGAAGATCAGTGTAAGCATTAGTATAAATTTATATACATACATAATAAAAGAGTTGACTGCCTTAGGTATGTATTGGTTTAAAACAGTGTTTTTTTCGATTGTCGGTTCACTTAATATTACCTACCTACTATTTTTATTTAGTTTGTGTTATTATTCAGTTCTTGTCTTATCACTATTAAAAATATTAGAAATCGAGTAGCAGACGGGTCCTCTGACAGAAAATGACAAATGGGTGATCATAGATATTTATATTGATAAATTCAGCAAAATTGCAGAGCGTTAAAAAACTACAGTCTAATAAAAGAGAAGAAACTGTTCCGTGTAAACCAAAAGTAAGTGGGAGACATTAAATATAAAACAATAGAACTAGAGGAAAAGAGACCCTATGAACTACGAAAAAGAAGACCTTTTTGAATAAGAATTACTTTTCTGCTCTGTATATTCAAGTTAACATACATTTGATTACATTTATATAAAAAAACTATCACACATTTATGATATATGTCTAAAGTAATAATGATATATTCAGACAACGTCACAGGTAAACGGCAAGATATCAATATAAATATTATTTTTTGAAATGAATATTTGTATGTGCCTTGTAAAAAGAAAACGATACCCAATATATATTCGTATTGAATATTTACAAAATCCTCAAATACTACAGCGATAGTTGGAAAGCGATATAGGATCTAGTTCCCAAGACGGTGGAAGTTGAAACGCCTCGGGTCTGGAACTTCAGCATAAAATAGTTTGATCAGAACATGTAACTGAGGATATAGTTTTTGTTTTAGTATACAGAACATTAACTAAGAAAAATTTTCACAAACGTATTTAGTGAGCTAATATAATTTAAAGAGTCATACACACACTTAGGTTTTAAGAGTCGAAGAATACACTTATGTTAAATTTTATTTTCTGCCACCACTAATGATAACAAATGCGTTTTTTAATGAAAAATTATTCATTTCATATGGTTTCTTATTATTTTCAAAATGTATGTATTTGTTTTAAATATATCCATAAGAAATTACACTTGTCTTCCAAAAACAAGTGTAATTTTGTCTACTACATACAAGAACTGTAACTAATATATATATATATATATATATAATAACTGTACCTACTGCATGTATAACGAATGGTAGTTTTGGATTCATTTCTCAGAAAGATATAAAGATGATTATAAACCCCTTAAATATATAATCTCTATTGATTCATCTCCATTAGAGATTTGACCTGAAGCGATTTCTTAGTGAGTTAATATTGCTAATAATATTTTAATTAGCAGCAATATAAAAAGCTTGAGTTTTATAACGATATCAAAAGTCTACATACAGACATATTAGATACATTGAAATCGGAATTTCACACATATTGCTTTGCCTGTAAAAATTATCTGAAAGCTTACCTCTTAAAATACCAAGTATTTAATTTCAAAGAAGGGAATTTGAGCCCCCGTTTGAGAATTTTTTATCAGTGACTGTTTAAAAAGGCTTTTTCACTCTTACTCTTCAGACTTCAAAATTATCAATTATATGAAAGGAAAGAGCAATTAAAAATTTCTTAAAAATAAAAACTGATATTCTATGTTTAAATCATAGATTTTTGAAAACATATTTTTTATAAACTAAAATATTAATTTAACATAAAGAGATGTACTCTTTTAGTTATAAAAATCAAAACTATTATATTTTAACAAAGGTTAGCTTCTGTATACTACCAGTTTGAATTAGAACATTAAATAATTTCAGTAACCTCACCCTCATAAGATTCTCAATCAAGCTTGTTTAATTTCGATCAACCGCATGACTGAAAACGCAATAGTTCGCACACATCTAATACATTGCTAATATATTTAATTCATATGATTAACGTGTTAAAACAGAGTAATCGATAGATATAAACTTCTTTCTAACTAAAAGAACGTTTTATATTCATACATACTTTATAAATAATATTATTCAACATAAAAGAGTCCAAGTTGTCACATGTTAAAGAAATTACGACCGACCCGACTGTTTGATATTAAATATTTCATTTCTCAACTGAGATTCAGTGTTGACAAAAATTAATTAAATTCATGTGACACATATAAGAGCTCGGTCTGAAAGTGCTCTAAAAAGTAACTTTGAGTTTTTAATAAAAAGTAAGATCATTTATAAAGCCGAATCTAGACGTGCCAGAGTAGCCTAGATAAATTTATGAAGCTAACTTTATGTAGACTTAGCACACTGCATGTATTAAAAATTCGCTGACTAAAAGCAGGCTCGGCGAACTGATACGGTAGTGTAAAGATCCGCGCTAGCTGCCAACTCCGCCAATATTTTTCTTCACTCTCTGATAAAGTGTATAGATAAAAGGAAAGATAAATGTAGATGCTAGATAGTTAGCTGAAAACGGAAGAGTGCTTAAGATTACATGGGTTTTTAATTTTCCTTCCCATTTTCGACGTTTCATAAAATATCCGTCAAAAATAAGAATCAAGTTGGCTTGTTCATGCAAAGCTTATAGACTTTTATGTCTTATACATATATCTTGCTCAAAACAATTCACATAACTTGCGTTCGTTTTTTAATTTAAGATGTAACCAAAGTTACTCTTATATTTTGCCAGAAAGATAAACAGTTACAACCTGTACATGCATACCTAGTCAATATTAATTTATTATTATTAGTATATTAAATATTGATGTTATAATTAAGAAACTGCTTTATAAAAATAACGAATTAAAATAGTTATATAGACTATTTCGATACGCATACAATGAGAGTGTATGTAATTTATTTTGTAGTGGACTAATTATGAAGAGTATATAAATTTACTTGCAAATGCGTTATGAGTTAGCTCTCTTTATGTGTAAGTGGGTGCATTAATCAATCGTAAAAGGTGTACAACTATTAATGAAACAGTAGCTAATATTCAAAGAATAAATGACTTGTTTTGTTTTTAATTTTTTTTCTTATTTCAATAATATTTATAAAAATGACTTAAAAAAATTTAATAAAGTTTTCATTTAGTATTTGTTCTTATGTCAAATAAGAATAAAATACTATTTCAATAACGTAAATTCTCTTTACCATCAATAAAACTAAACTTTTATACCGTCGTCAACATTCATGCATTAAACAAAATTAAATTCTTATTTATTATGTCATTCATTAACAAATTATGTTTTGTTAGTATATATTCGAGCTCAGGGTCTATAAATTTAATACAATATTTTTTAGGTGGTTAACCCTAGTTTAATTAATATATTTGCATGAATTATAAAATAAAGACCCATTTAAGTTAAATAAATATCGATAGAAGATACACTTTTAGATAATAAAAATGATAAAAAAACAAGTACTGGATATTTTACGACTCAATATATGGAAAAAAAATGTAAAAAGAAATGTTAACAGCAGTGCATTCGTATTACCATAAGATGGTTATCACTAAGCATGGTTTACTCAACATAAAAGAATCTAAACTACGTCCAGACATTTAAAAATAAGGTAAAAGAGCTTACAAAAGAAACGATTCATTTAAAACGTCATCGTAAAAACTCTTTCGTCTCAAGCAAAACAAAAACTATGAGGAAAGTGGTTAATGTGAAATCGATAAGTGGAATGATGGTTCTTGATGAATGCCCGGGCCATTCATGATTGTTCTTGTGATTTGTCAAACTTAATTCTATAGCTTTATTTTATATATAATAATTTTCTTGACATCACAGCAATGTAACTAATGAATCGTTATGTTATTTGTGATGAAATTTTCCCGGCGATCAATATTCTGAAAATCCTGGCATGAATTGCGTTTGTCGGTAAGATTTAAGTGCGTTTTAATTTGTATGTTGATGTTTTTAGAACTTATTATGTACGAAATATAATAAAATTTGAATTCATACATGAAACATAGAAACACTTAAATTATTGTAGATAAATATATTGCAACCTCGCTGTATTTTATTACGGAAGATATTACAGTAGCTGTATGCCTAGATGTTGCATAATACAATTTTAATTCGAGCCAGATAGCTGGTGCAATCAACAGCAGTGTGACAAATGATATGAGTAGTGTTGGTGACGCACGAGACAAACGTGACGAATGCGATACCACAAATTAAACACGTCGTGTGCATTCTAATTACGCGATAAAACTTCTGTATACAAATTAAATCAAATTGTTTATCCTCCTGTACTTACAAGTGAGGCGAAATCGTTAATTCAGTGTTTATGTTGTGTTCTCAGTCTCAATTTTTGGTTTATGTATAAAAGGTATGCTTCTACTCTTATACTGTTAGAAGCTGTAATCAATTGCAGCGTGACAAATGACATTAAGTTGCGGTTGTGACACGAGACAAGAGCTTGATGGATGCGAAACCGCAAATTAAACTACACATGACGCACCTCCAGCTTTGCTTGTGTGTCTTGCAAGCTAACTTAATTTATAAAGTTTTAAATAAATATATACGAAAAATTAAATTTATTAATTACGATAGCGTTACATCAATATAAATATTTTAATGAAAATGATTACATAAAGAACTTATCATTATAAGAAAAAAATATTATACGAACACCTATACTTCTATACTACTCATTACTTCTATTGTATAACAGTAGAATAGCTGAAATCAATACTAGAGTGACAAATGGTGTGAGCGGTACTTGAGGGAGATGGGAGTATGACGGATTCATGGCTGATTTAAGACTACATTCAAGCCTGAGTTATATGAGTGGCTTTAAAGCGAAGGCAAGCTGTCTTAAAATCTAAAAAAATTACTTTGAAAGAAATATTTGAAGATACGTACATCCATAGATCATGGATGCTATTGAAGTGTATATATTGTAATTTGATTTATTTGTATTACAAAAGCTTTAAAAGTTATGCTTCAAACACCTAATGTATGATTATAATTTATAACGTTAGAAAATTGAATTTTAAATATAATAAGGGTATAAAGATAGGTACCTAATTTAGTCGATGAACTAGAATGGACATAATAGACACCTACTAAATGTCAAACCATTTTATGGGTTAAGAGCTATTGACCTGTATCAGTAACTTCATATACCAAACTAATTTGAATAGCATTTAAATTTTATTGGATGTAAATTTATTATTATTAGAATATTAAAAAAAAAACACATATTCATGATCTTATAAGTCATAGTTAATAAACTTTTTGATTATTGTTAAATATAGAAAAGCTTAATGTGAAGCATAATCTCATGATAATTGAAAAAAAAATTAAGTTAATGATTTCTTAATTGATTTATCTCCCACAGTGCCAGAAAGATACAGGTGATGAAGACTATCAGACCCCTAAAATGTATTAATAGCGTTATGAATGCCAGGGGAGTTTTCATCCACGAAGATGAAGGTCAGACGCTTATTCTATGATTTTCAGACGCAATTTGATATCAAATTTTGCCTAATTCTTAAAAGCAAAACTTTTAAACTATTTAATTTATTAGCATATGTCTGCAGTGTGACAAATGTTTTGCTTTATCAGTTTTGTACTTTCAATAAAATAATCCTTTATTATTTCAGGATTAATTGGTGCTGCCACTTACTAAGTCCAAAACAGGATTTGATATATAACGATCCCGCCACTATTCAAAGTGCTTATATGCTTCCAAAAGAAAGTTCACTGAGTCTTTTAAGCTTGAGTTAGAATTATTTTAATATCACATTCATGAAAAAGCAGTCTGAAAGTAAGTTTTTCTTTCATATATTCTTCTGCAATAACGTTGACGCTTCATCGCGACAGCTGTGTCTGCAGATTAAAGGATTTCGTGTGCAACTCAATAAGGATATGGACCAATTCAACGATTAAAACAATACACCAAGTACTATGAGAGATATTCTATTTCATTTTACATACTTATAAAACCTGAACTAAATGGTTGTAAATGAGAATGTTAAACAAAAGTTTTATTTGTGTTCTGACGGGAATACAAATAGTTTTTCCAAACTATAAACCCTAGTCCACATCCCAGTGACAAACACTTCCTGTAGGCCGGGTTATGCTTTTATTGTCTTGTTAGCAAACTGTGCTTGGCAACATTTTGAGTAATGTTACGGCTATGGAACTAGCGTGGCACGTTGGCTTAAAGTTGGACAACGTATCCTGTTTTACATATTTATGAAATACTACTACATTTTTTTATTGGTTATATAGTTATTAGAGATGTTAAAAATCTATCATTACCTATTATTTTGATTTTAACAATTTTTTTGATGACTTCATCATATAAAAATGAAAATACTGAACATGATTTTTCATAAAATACTTATTTGATTTATTTTTAATTTATAATATTTGAATATCTGTTAAAATAGCCGTTTTAATATTAATAAACTTAAAATTGATAAGTTTTTTACATTGAAATGAATAAAAAAACGTGGTAAAAATGAATAAAATTTTTATCTGTAAATAACTTGTTTGGTTCGAACTGGCGAAGTGTTAACTGATCGAGTATACAGGGTGACTGGTGAATTACTATCAAAATTTAAGGAGGATACTCGGTACATGGTTCTCATTCGAATTATGTAAAAAAAATAGGTACTTAATTTTTGACAAAATTTCCGTATAAATAAATAAAGTGTTGACACGTTCCAAGTGTTCCAAGCGTGGACGTGTGCGGCGGCGTGCTGATACAACACTACGCCGCCGCCGCGTCTGTGTGAGTGTATGTGTATACCTAATCTGTAGGGTGTTCATACGATGCGTAATTAATTACATAACTTTTGGTTAACTTTACTTAGAAGTTTATTGATATTTATGTTATATTAATTTTTATTTTGTCATATATGATCGTCACAAATCACGTCCTCAAATATCGATAGTAATTCACCAGTCACCCTGTATAAATTAAAAGATATTTTGGTTTAAAAAACGCTCTCACTTTATACTGTAGTTATAAAACATATGTTCTCATGTTAAAAAAGCTTTTGCAGGAAATAATCATCAATATTTAAATCGTATTTCGTTCTCATGCGTCTGTTTGTAAAACTCAACAAAATTTTTAATAGACTATGATCGTAACATCAACGTTTCCAACAAGGGTATTTATTTTAGTTATATATAAAACAATGATATAAATAGAAAAAAATGTTTCAAATATTTTTGACAATTTATTCAACTGTAATGAAATTTAACAAAAAAGAAATAAATAGTACATTGCAAAAAAAAATGTACAACTTAAGATTTTATATCTCCTGATATTTCGGTGAGCTTAAAAGTTGAAAAACATTATATTATTTTTATAGAACAATAATAAATTAGTTATTTAGAATAAAATAGTAATGAAATGAAAAAAAAATGTTATTATTGAATTCGTATTGCATTAAAATATAGATTCAATATATTTTCATATACTTGAAGTATTTTAATGTCACTACAATTTAAAGTTACGTGACACAAATTATTAAAACAATGAAATTTATACAGCTAGATATCAGAAGCCTAGTTGAGTGGAACGAGGCAACAATACGTTCACTGAGCCGGCGCAACTAAGATATACAAGTATATTAATTACCCGAATAATAGACATAGTATGAAGAAATAGTTTTGGTAATCGTATTATTATGAATATTGAGATTAAATTTAAGATTTATACGTTTATATAAAGATGTTGTATGTACTTGTTTTGATGAGTAAGGTATAATTTTAGTTGCTTCAAATATATCTGATAACACACAAGAAAATCGTCACTGATGGTGAAAGAATTTCAAGTGAAATTAGTTAATAAAAAGAGGACTTTTTAGTAGTTTTCAAAGAAAATTTGAATACGTAAGTGTATCCCTAATTCTACTCGGGAAGATATCTTACAAATCTACAGATTTATCATAAAAACTACTCTTTAAAGTTTACGAAATAAAAATAATTTAAAAAATTAAGTCAATTATGAATACAAAATGTTTGAAAGCGTTGCATAACAAATGTTTAATGAATAATTGTAGGCTTGCTGGCAATATTTGGTGGCAGTTATTTCAAAAGCTCCGTTAATTATTGAAGTGGGCAGTGTCAAAAGCATACCTAAATCCTAGGACGTAAGCGGACTCGTATCACAATGGCTGCCACGCAAGTTCCGCTAAAGCCGGACGAACCAGTCTCGCAAATTGACTTGTCACAACCATCTGAATTGACGCAATGTTCAAATGAAACAAGACATACATACATACCTGCATATTTTTATCGTAGTATTGTAAAAAAATCTGTTTCATAATATAATTCTTAGTTATTAGCAATTTATTCAATTTTATTTTATGAGATTCAACTGTATTTTTATTATAAGTTTAAAAAATAAAAGAATTTTCCACCAAGAGAAAAAGTATTAAATTACAATAACCAAACAATATATCGGAGTTTGTCTGCGTTCATACAATATTTTTAATACAATTATTGTAAACAACAGTTTAAAATTCAGTCGAAGCTGAATAAATTAATCAATTAATTTATTGTATATGTACTGTAATGAATATTTTTATGTAATTCTGTATTTATTCTCGTGAAATGTATTTTTGGTATAGTTTTTTCGATACAATGTACGATTATATGAGAACAAATGTCTTCTAAAACATATTTAAAATATACTATTACTAAATTTATAGTAGTAATGGTGTCCAGCCTTTGTACATTACTATTCTATTTCATTTAAATTATTTGAGTATATTTTGACTGATCGTATGTTTAAATTCATACTAATTAAATTGATGATACTCGAAAGTTCATTAAGTTAAAAACCAAATAATAAACGTTTCAATTATACAAGGGACAGTATGTATGGTATAAAATATTATATTAATTGTTACTCATACGAATTTTTAACACAAAGTAACGTTTGGTAAAACTGAAAGTAAAACTAGCAAACACATTTACTCGTATACAGAAAATAAAAAAGTTTTGTATAGATTTATTTAATTTTGTTCCCCACTTAATCAAAATCTCGCGTAAAACTTTGCGAACCGGGCAAGTCATACGGCAATCCTAAATTTCAGTGATTTCCCCCGGGAGATATTAATGGAGCCGCAGCCGGGATCCAGACTTAAATAAAAAGTAAAGTAATAGTCTTTAGTCCAAGCCGGGAAAGGTTTTTCTATTGACTCAACTAGAAGTCACTTAGAGAAAATCAAGTCTTTAAGAAATGAAAATTTTATGAGACGGCTATGGATAAGACTGATGTTTGACATTATATATAGATTTATTTTACACAACACATTTATATATAAAAAATAAAAGTATTTAACCTTTATTTATTTTATAAAAAAAACTCAACTTATGACATTATTAGAGAAATCAAAAATGAAGAAACCTTAAGACTAGGAAAATTTTAAATTATTTTTTGAACAAACTTGTAAGTAGAACAAATTCATATTTACTGAAAAATACTGAATACAATGGAATAGAAAATAAAAAAAATAAACAAGTCTGTACTAAAAGCTATTTAAAACTGCCTCTTAAGTTCTAGAACAATGAGGACAATCATTCTTTTTTAAGTTCATTTCATGTTCCCGAGATACAGTCGACTATTACCGTTAAACTAAACTGCCGCTGTACAGACCGTTACGGATTATGAGATTTACCTTACCTGAGGTTTAAAAGCGTATCATATTTTTTTAGGTAAACCATTTTACTTAAGCAACTAGGACTATAACTAGATATGTGTATTGTGTGAAGAAAGTGAAAGTTTTGAATAGTATAAAAAATATCTTTGTAAATTGAAAAAAAAGTACCACAATAAAATAAATTGGTATTCACTAAGCTCTGTTAATTCGGGCGACATAAAACCGGTACTAATTACTGAGTAATTAAATACTCTCAAAGTTAAGGAAGCGACGAAAAGTTCCATAGACTTACATTACGCGGTAACAGTTTTATCTACTTTGTATATTCCCACGAGGATTTGTTAATGTTAAACTGGGATATATATAATTTTTGAACAATCCCATACAAAATCCTAATTGCACCACAAACACTATATATACATTGTTGTAGGTACTCACTATTTTAAAATTATAAATGATAAAGTTTGTACTCGGATGTTAGTTATTCAAAAGTATAATAACTATTTTTCAGAATTGAATACAATTTTATGTTATGGTAGTAACAATGCTGCTATTAATTTTAAAATCAGCTTCAGAAATAATTCAATGAAAAATATTTCATATGAAATTATAAAGAGTTCAAACCTCTTAAAGAGATGAACGTTCTTCCTCTCTAGTACACCGACTAGTTACTAAGATATGATGTGTCTAAAATTAAAGATTTTTTCGTGAAAACGTTTTTCTTTCAGAATTTATTTACATACAATATTATATTTTAAGCTCCAATAGGAATTTACATAATAAAAATCCATTCGGCATTTATATATGTATACATAATAAATATTTGTCACTTTTACAAAAAAAAATTACAACAGATTTTTATAATACGAGAATATTGTTTTAATATTAACCAAACAAAAAAACATTTTTAGACTAAAAATTTTAGGCATACTTGTATTTTTTGCAGCTACTTTGTGAAGCTTTACCTTGTAATAAATAATGAACGCATTAATACTAGCAAAATAAATTCAAAATGGTTTTCAAGTAAATAAAAGTCATACGAATTATTCTTCTTCTACCTGGCAATTTCCCAGCTATAGCCAGGGTCTGCCTTACATGTGAATAGTTTTGGCTACTTGTTTTTACTACCGGCCGCCTGCCTAACATCAACACTCTTTTGGAAATCAACATTAATCATATATTATATAACAATATTTAATTCTAAATAAATGAATATATTCAATTTCTAATGTTAAGAATCTTGAATATAAAAGATTGTTCTGATCTAGACTAATTGATACAGGTTTACTTAAAGGTATGAATTGAAGGTAAAGAGCAACTCAAATATAAACGGTGTAGTCGCTGTGATAATGAGAACCATTATTGCGATATGAATGGGATTCAAATGATTCCTTTCACATTCAACTGATCCGTGCATGGATTCATTTTTGCACTTACGATGAAAATTTATTTAGCTAAATGAATTTTTATTACGTGTTTCATAATGTTCGGCTCTTTTTATTTTTGTTATATTAATCTAAATTTTGATAATATATAAGATTAGAGGTCAATTATAAAGAAATTGATCTTGAATTTTTCAATAAAAATGCAAATTCCTTGTAGTTTCAAAAGGGGCACACTAGCCGTTTTCGTAAAAACGAAAAGTAAGTAATCGTAAATTTAAATCATCTTTCTAAGAAGTGGTAGATTAAGAAATAGAGCGTGAATCTATCATGCTTCCTCTCCACGGGATTGAAGTATGGAGGTTAGGAGCACTTGATGCACTCACTGACTGCATTCGATCGGCTAAGCTTTACAATTGTAACAAGCCTTGTTCTTATCCCAATAATTATAGCCACCTTTGTCATTATATGTGCCGAAATTTTTTGTTTAAATACCGTTTGAGCATCAGTACTTTTGCAATATTGATACTTATTTAAAAAATATTTCATACTTTGATAATATTATATTACATATATATTGCGTTGGTTTTGAGAATCCAATTCAGAAAGCAAGAACCACTTCTAGAGCCTGTCAATCAAATTACATTCCGGTATTAATGAAATCGGTTACTACTTAAAACTTTTCTTTTGATTATATTATTACAAATCAATCTCTCTAATATTATTTGGTATACTACATATAATTATTTGGTTGATATAAAGGCAGTAGTGTATAAAGTTTTATTGATTCGATTCTATGCTTTTATTTCTCGAGACGAATTCACACTATGTGAGCGTTTCCAATGCTAATGTATATTTTTACTCATATTAATATAAATTTCTCTGATTTTAATGAGTAAAAATCTTTAATTCCTTACTAAATTGTCAATCTGATGTGTCTTGTCATTGTTTTCTTCTCCAAATGATTTTGTATACATGCCTATTCTGTGTTTTATACTTTGGAAAAAAGAGAAAAAAAAAGAAATAAATTTTATTAAAATAGTGAGTTTCATTATTTTTGAATATTTCAAAGCTAATATTTATTAAAAACAGACGTCATAATATTAAAATAACGTCATTAATCACAATGAAAACCAACTCTTATCAGGCTCCAGCATTCACAGATCAGGGCGAAATAAAAGCGGATGTTAGGTTGCATCCGAATGTGGAAACATTCCGTAATAAACTAGTCTCATTCTGAAACTTAAGTCATAACAATAAAACAAATGATTATGAACTAGAATACAACGTACAGTTAGTAATAAATGTGAATGAATATTACTCATGAAGAAAGTGATGGAATTACTTAAGATTATTTAACATTATTTTATTTAACTCTCAAAAAATTTCACCTTACTCTATTACGGTAACTATCTTTAAGCGGTTTTAATAAAATTTGCTTAAATTATATATTATTCTCAAACATGATTTAAATGAGGTAACTATGTAAATCGATACCTTCTAATGAGTCTTGCAACTCTAGGAATCAGCATCAAGAAAGTTCTTCTAATAAAAAAAATAGAATCAAAGGTAGATACTCATTTGTAACATTAAGTAAAATATACTAAATGTAGCAAAACCATTTTCTGAGAATTTTTTAATAAATAAGGTCTTAATAACTGTGCTTTTAATGTTATACAAAGATTTAAAGTTGCTATTATTTTTCAAGACATTTAATACGTATTATAAAACGATAACATTTGTTATTAAATTGTCCAATCCAGTCTTTAAAAAATACAATCGATCAATATAAATGTAGGATGTTTCGTTTCATATTTTTGATACAAGAATCAAAAGGTTTTGATTAATAAACTAAACGGATAAAGCAAAGTGAAACGCGGAGCTCAACTCTATTCATTATCAACTATCGAGTCCACAACTAAATCCGCTCGGATATCGGGTTTGATTCCCCGTTTAAAGTCGAATAGGCCGGAAATCGATTGCTTTGGAAGCTTCACGTTCCAATTGTAGGCGAGATTTTGCGGAAATACCATTTTTCTGGATATGACTGCTGGCTGTATTTCAAGCCTAAATCTATTTCATTTTCAACAGACATTCACATATATCAATTCATTAAATAAAATTAAATGATTTAGTATAAAATAATGTAGAATATTAAAATTACTATATGCTTTGTATGAAAAAAATCTGTAGTGGAAGCAATTTTCGCAGCTGACGGTCACACTCATGCAATATAAAAATCGATTAACAGCTTCATAACTGTTGAATCTCAATTATGCAACACTTGACACTTCCACTCAATCTATAGTTGTGACTAACGGATATAACGCGCTAATAGATTCGCTTCGGCTCAAAGTTGACAACGTAATTTATTTATGAATATTGTATGTCAAAATATACATACACAGCTAATATTATAAACCTATTAATATGTCAGATACAAAATTCGTTGGCATTACTATAAAATCGAAACTATAACGTCTATATCGAAAATAAACTAGTATAAAGATAATATTTTGATCTTTTAACATTTATATTTGATTAGAAATACAATCTTTTCCTAACTTGAAAACAATAAAACACATCGCATTTCACATTGTTTATTTTGGCCATAACAACAAACAAGTGGATTTATCTTTAAAAATGAATGCCATGTTTCATCGTCATATAAATTTAAATCTTGTAACCAAAAATACAACACTAAACCAGATACTGTACCTTTATTTCCTTTTTTCTTTATTCCTATGTATCTATTTTATTCAATATATAAAATCTTATCACATTACACTATATACTGTTATATAAGCTTAATTTACACTCTTATAGAAGCATAAACATATCAATAAAAGATTAATATTACTCTTAAATTTATCATTCGTACTTACAATAACCCGCTTACGGCCATAAATAACATCACTTACCTGAAATAAAAACGAAAAATATAACATGCATATTCATCGATCATTGCTACCGGACTTGACGCTATCACGGATCTGTACATTAATAATCTCGATGCATTCAATTTTGAAGCATGGAAGTCATAAAACGTATTCAATTAACATTTTATTGATTACAAGAGCATTCTGATAGCGTCACTATTTCGCTATGATACATTTGTTACAATTCTAAATAGATCCATAACCGCTTTGATATACGTTTATTATTAGAGAATAAAGCATTATAAATCAGAACTTTTAAAAGCAATGACCCGTTTACGTCAAATAACACTAAAATAGTCATCATTCTAATGCCCTAGTTCAGCTGATGGAACGCTAATATTTTTACCGAGCATAATATATTAGATGTACATGATTCTTAATGCACTTATTGGATTCAGTATAAAATAAATAGCTCGCGAAGTATAGAGATAAGCCAAGTGTAGTTTTGAATCTCTGTATAGCGAAAACAATTTTAAAGTCAGACGAACATTTCCAGCGGTTAACCATAACAAACAGACAAAGCCTATTACTGTCGTACGCCGCCTCAAGGTTTTATCCGTTCACAATTCTTATTTCGCTTTTCTTTTACATATATATTTAGAGTTGTATCACTGTATAAATGAGGTAAGGTGCACTATCACCTGATGTATGTAAATGTATGTATAACATGTGTAATTCTAAGTGTTAATAAAAACCAAGTTATATGATGAGAAGCTAGTGAAGGATAAATCAAAATTGAATGGCGCCGCCAAGTCTCATACATCATGCTATACATATTTCGTGCAACGCTTAAAATGTTTACTTGAAGTCGGATATCTGATGCAGCAAATTTCGATACTTCAATGAAAATATGCGATGAACCTGCTTTTATTTTAATCAATTTTTTTATACAACGAAATGCCTGTTTATTTTAACAAATAAGTTACAAAATACAGATAAAAGTTTGTATAAGAATCTTGGACAAATTCAATTCTAGCAAATGAATAATCAGTATTCAGTATCTTACAATTGATAACTAATAAATTTTTGCATTATATATTTCTAATCTTCGAGTATTTAAAGCAAACAATAAACTACAGACACATTCAACAATTTTGAATGACTTTTAAGGCATTAAAATAGCGGAATTTCCTCACAATTTCGTATTAATTCAGTTTTAACAATGATAAAGATTTATTAGGCGTTGATTGGGGTGAATTATGTTTTGAGGAATGCAATCGCATTAGCTTATCCACTAGCTCAAAGATATGTATCAAGTTTTATACAAAAAAAACTGGATGCGCCTGAAATGTAGCAAAGCGTGTGTTTGTGTGTGTGTGTGTGTTTGTGTGTGTATGTTGTATTCTATGTTATTTCTCTCCTATAATAATATTTGCAATAAATAATACTAGAGAGTGAACACTATTAATACTAATGTTAGCCATATTTGAAACTTTATCACTATTTATGTATGTACATCAATTAACATTTCAAATGCAATTACACTTATATGAATATATAATAAATAATTTATAGTCACTTCCAGTTAATATAAATTCTCGACAACCACATTAGCCAGCTACCGACCAAATAATGTTCCGTTATGGTTGAAAATTTTCGGATTTCGTGTAATTGTGATTTACTCGTTGCATCGAATTTGATATGCGATAAAGTTATCGTGGATCGGCGAGCTTTTGAAAGGTTATTCCTGTTATTTTTAGAGCATTGGTATATTATTAAGGTATGTTGTGTCGAATAGTTCCTGATCCGGTAAATCAGTGAGGAATTTGATTTGAAATTGATGAAGCTATCATCTTGAATTATAGTAATACGATTGAAATATTTAAAGAAACGACATATAGAAATTATTTGCATATCTGAACATTAAGACCTTAATTTTGAGATGAAATTTGAATAAAAAAACGATAAAAAAAATATATATTTTTCAACCTTTAAAAATTCATTTAATAAATAAAATACTTTTAAAGTTATCATAGTGATTGAAACGACAGTCAAAATTATTGTAGCGAAACAGCTATAATTCGTGTCAAATTGGCATGACAATTCATATATTCCCAGTTGTACTAAAAACCCAACCATGAGGATAAGTTAACAATTCAGCAGAGACTTTAATTCCATCTATAACTATCCGCAAATACTTTGAAAATAGCCTATCGAGCGAACTACCATTTACTTCACTTGAATTACTTTGAATAATGAATTATTGTTAGCGTCTATATTTAAAGCATAGTAAATGCCGGCTAAATATTAAATCCTTATTTATACAAACGATGTAACGCTCGGAAACCAGATCATGACCGCATTTAGCAGTAACTTTATGATTCCTATGGTACGCGTAGATAATATTAATGTAACGTGGGCTGCTCTGGATGTATAGATTAGTGGCTTCGTTTAGGATAATGGATTATTGATTTTAAAAATACTAACTCTCATATGATAACTAAAAGAGGCGTATGCTTGATTTAGGCTGAATGTCTCTATACAGGGTGACTGGTGAATTACTATCAATATTTAAGGAGAATACTCGGTACATGATTCTCATTCGAATTATGTAAAAAAAATAGGCACTTAATTTTTGACAAAATTTCCGTATAAATAAATAAAGGGTGGACACGTTCCAAGTGTTCAAGTGTGTACGCGTGCGGCGGCGTACTGATACAACACTACGTCACGACACGCGTATGTGTGAGTGTCAGTGTATACCTAATCTGTAGGGTGTTCATACGATGCGTAATTAATTACATAACTTTTGGCTAACATTACTTAGAAGTTTATTAATATTTATGTTATATTAATTTTTATTTTGTCATATATGATCGTCAAATATCACGTCCTCAAATATCGATAGTAATTCACCAGTCACCCTGTATAGAAAGATTTTACTGGAACAATGTAATGCGGGTAAGATTTCGTTTAATTGCTTTGAAGATAAGTCCACACAATGTTTCCTTTCATAGACCAGGATAAAGAAAATATATGTTTTTATCAAATATGACTCAATTCCAGTTTCAAACATCAAAAATATCAAAATACATGGAGCGAAATTATTAATGGTTTTGCTAAAATTGTACCGACTAGACGAAACGCAACTACATACATGCTCGACCGTAATTAGTTATGATTGTTTATTTTAAGTCTTGAAACAAAGGGGCATTGGAACGTTAATACTTAGTAATATTACGTACTGTCTATTGAAATGTAAAACATAAGACAAAATAAAAGGTATTTTTCAAAATAGATTATAGTTGACTAATAAAATTACCTCAAAGCGTTTGTATTTACCGAGAATCGGTTTCAATATAAAAAATATGCATACATTGATTACTTATTGAGAATTATTCCGAACAAATGAAGCGAACTCTCCAATCCCATTTACACATGTGTACTTAATACAACTTTTTGTTGGAAACGAATTCAATCCGCGCCACTTTGATTGCAGTCCGACACTTTTCAAGTTATTACAATTTTTCATACAAATAAATGTATTCTAATTTGTATATCGAAATAGTTTTTAATTCGGATAAAAAAAGACAAAATACTTGTTAATTCTAACCATTCAACGTCAATAAAAAATACTTTTTCAATACGCATATTTTTAAAATTATTGCGTTATAATAAAATTCATGCAAGCAACGAAACAATGGTTCCAAAAATACATAACATAAGTAAAATTCCATTAATTTATCAATAATTCCCAAATTACAATTAATTAATGCATGATATGAATATCTTATGCATAATGTAACATTTAAAATCACAACACAATATGCATTTAATTGCTATAAAATTTCAATGGGACACAATCTGCGTCAAGTTGAATCTGAAATGGTATTTCAGTAAACGCCATGTGTAAAAAATATGAGAATTATTTTCATCAATTGAATGCTTGAAAAATTTTTGGCCATACATCAATGCAAATGATCCAAAATTTTGCATAGCAAAATTATAAGTTGATTGTTTTTTTTAAACAAGACAAACAATTAAGTTAGCCTAAAAACTATTGCTGTCTTTAATAGTGCGAAGTTATTCTGGAGTGATATTAAAAAAATATATAAGTATGGCTAACAAATGGCGCTTTTTACAATAAGCCATTAGACAAACGCTGTAGGCAAACAGAACAATGGAATCCAATGAGTAATCGACACCGCATCTGGTGCACGCCAGTCCAAGTAATAACAGCTATATATAACTATATTATTGCCATTTTAAAAATATAAAATTTATATTTATTGTGAGTAAATGCTCGAATAAAAAATACAATTTAAGGCAAACATTTTATGCCCTACATAGAGAATCTTGTGTTGAGTTTAAATGTAATAAAAAAGAAAGATCGACCAAACCTTAAGTGTATCGGTCAAAAAATAAATAGGCACGCTTAGGGATACGCAACCTGCTTCTTTAAGAATTTATTCATCGATAACCCTTACTCCTTAGGGTTGGCTTTCTACTACTGCTGTTTGTATGTATATAAGAATCTTGATTTTAATCGGGAGTGAGGAATCATTCGTGTAATATGTATAGTATAAAATTAGTATTGAACTTAATAAGTAAGTATGAAAATTAATTGAAATACGTATTAAAAAGAAATTCTATGCAAAGGAAATTTGTAAAGTATAAATCCTAAATATCTTGTCTATAAGTCTTGAAGAAAACAAACTTGTTTAGGAGCTATCAAACTTTATATTAATTTTATTCTCAAACATAAGGGCATATGTTTCTACCAAAAAAATCGTGAGTTGTTTTAATGATGATAGGCTATTGTAACTATGAGTAGGGAATTGACACTGAGGTATTGTTTAACACCAGATAAGATGTATTATTAGTACAGTATGGTACCAGGTTTCTTAAAAAATATAAAGTTTTAAATAACGCAAGTTGTATAATTTTCCTTGATTTTAAAGTAATCTTTCATTATTTCATTGTTGGTATATAATACTTTTTTGAAAACCATTTTTTACAAACATAATATGTAATCAAAGCTATAAAAATGCTCATTAGTCATATTTTTACTTAGCGATAATTTTAGCTTCCCCTTCTTTCATTTCATATAAATAATGATTTCTTGACTTTTTCACTTCACCTCAATTCTTTCGTAAATTACAAGACTAAATGGGCTCAAGACTAAGACTCACTTAAATAGTTTATACCTATATATTTTGTATACATTTCAGGATATATTACCTAATATATAAAAAACTAGATTGTGATAGCAGTCAAAAAAGAAGAGAAAATTCTTATATCGATCAGTATTGAAAGATTTGTTTTTCATGATACCTTTTATAGACATAAAGAAAATATACCAGATACACTGCGACAGTTAAATTTCAAATAATTTTTATAAATTTTATTTGGAACTTTAAGTACATGGGTTTAAATTAATAAGCACTCTTTTAGAATAAATAATTTCGTTTATTTCAATACACTGTAGTTAAAAATGCCTAAAATTTAATAATCCAATAGAATCCATTTGTTAGCTGAAAATGGACTGAAAGCTTAGCCGGGTCAAGGGTACATCAGTTGATTTTCCTCTATTTTTATTCTATATATCACGTTTATTTTCACCCAGGCTTATAGTTCCACTTGTTATATCGATTGGGATAAGATGTTTTAAGCTGTGCTATCAACGATGTTACAAAATCATATTTTTCTTCAATGGATATTAAATTTTATAAATTTACAACTCGTTTCAAACCACACTTAAATATCGCCTCGTATCTTCTATACAAATTAAGTCACAAGACCTTTTCCGCCGTCTAGTCTTTGCAAACATTTTTTTTTTTATTTGAATCCTCCAACGCTCCGACAAAAGAAGCAAAAATGGCCCGCGAACACTTTGAATTATTAATGTTATTGTAGAGAGATTCTTGGAAAGAATTTTCTGTATTATTATCATTATTATCCGACTTAAATGAAGACAGAGGTAATAATTCTGTCTTGTGAGAATACAATTACCCGTTATTATTTTTAAGGGTCTCAACTTTTAAAGAGCGTACATTTTTGACAAAACAAAAGACAGTCGCTCCTTGTTGCTCGTTATGCTCCGTAATTATTATTTTATTTTATAATAAAAACAGACGTTTAGTTTCATAAGAATATAATTTGAAAACAATGAAGATTTCATGAACGCTTGTCGGAAAGTTTTTTTCTTGAAGTAGCAATTACATTGTAAATGAAATAAATGACATAATGAAAAACTAGATTTCAGGTGGTCTTGTAGGTAGCTGTGATATAAAATAGAATTTTCATATGTAATAGTTCGGAACGAATGTATTTAGAAGTATATTTATCAATTAAACAAAAGTGTTTTGGGGACGATAAAACTGAACCGTAGAAGTAAAAACAAGCGTTTTTATTACCATGTCTCTCTTCTGTCTCTCTGTTCGAATTAATTTCTGAAACTTCTAATATGCATAATCCTTGTTTTATGTTTTATGTTTAAATAAAAAAAATGTAAAAAAGCATTACCTAATTACTGTTTTTATTAAGGTGGTAGGAACGATATCAATATCTAAAATAGAATGAAATATGAAAATTTATGTTACAGTGACTTCGTACGAGGCTTAAATTATGAAACATTTGAAATTATTAGCAAAAATATTACCCTCCTTTAGAGTGTAAAAAACTTATTTCCATGATTCCACATACAAATACTCAATAATATCCATCATAATATAGAATAAAAACTGTAGAGTGAACATTTCCATTAGTGGTTGCGAATTACATTGGCAGTATATGTAATGAATGATACAGAATTACTCGAACCTTAGAAAGTCTTGACAGAAAAGAAATGTGTCTAAAATTGCACAAATAAATTCATATGAAGAATGAAATAGATATTTGAAGTATAAGGATAATCCTATAACTTAAAACCATATGAAAAACCAACACAATTCAAGCGAAAAATAATACGTTACTATTGAAATGAGAGATAAAAATTGATCTTTACATAAATAGAAATATCTTAGTACTTACTCCGGTCTAAATATGAAAATGGCTCTAATATTGTTAATATATTTTGAATGAGGCAAAAACATAATTTACGTGTATATCAATAATAAGCGCGTAACAACAAACGTTCTGTTATTATTTTAATATTTTCTCCTTACAGACATGATAATAGACCAGTTTTCATAAAGGGAGCAATAACAATTACCCTTTTGGAGAACAATAGTATTATATAGAAACAGTCAAAGACCTGTGAGACAGACATCTCGACCTTATTTCTAAAACTAAATTATTCACAAACCCGTAGGCATAGCTAAGTACTATTCAAATTCAAACCCAGATGACATACTTCTAGTATGTGAAATTAACAGAGAAATTATAGTACATTACTGAAATGTATAACCATTCAGAATAAATATTATTTGTAAATATAGTTATATGTTCATAGTTTATGTAGGATAAATCAACAACAATTTGCCAGATGTTATATCAAAATAAGTCTAATACATTTTTTTAGTTTCAGATTAAATAATAAAATGTTCATTTTAAATACCTTCCTCCTATTATTTGAGGTAAGACAACTATTTCTATGGAATGTTTTCGATAATGATGCAGTTGGGTTTTTGAATTAATTTTTTTTTTGTGATAAATGGAAAGATCATATATAAGTTTTATAACAAAACTATTTTTATTTTATTTTTATTTGCAATATTTAAAAAGTTATTTCAAAATAAAAATTAAATTTTAAATTCAGTACCGAAGACAAGCCGACAGCTCGCCAATAAACCCGAGCGCGTGTGACGTCACAATGTTAGTTTTTGCTCATTGTAGCATACAGAGATATAATAATTAGTACAGTGTTTTGAGTTTTTACCTAGTAAATTCTGTTGGCATTGTTAAATAATCAAAAATGTCAAATCTCAAAAGTTATCGCTCTTGTTTTGTACCATTATGTACAAATACTACAAAAACAACTCCTGAAAAAATGTTTTAAATGTTCCACAAGACGAAAAACGTCGAAAGAAATGGTTTCAAGCAGTGCACCGAGATTATTCAAAAACAAAATCAATTTTTTTTTGTTGTGAAGATCATTTCGTTGTAAGTATTCATAATAATATTGTTATTAATTATTATTTATCTAAGTATATAAATCGAATAAGTATAGTTAATTATTTTTTTTTTTTTTACCTGGGCTCCAAATCATAACCTTTAGAATCGTAGCATTAAAAAATTTTTAATTGATAATTCAAAGCGATTAAATAGTAAATCTATATGTATGTTTATCTAATAATTGGAATTCAATTAATAGATATTTTCATAATTTTATAATATTCTAGGTTCTGTATCAGACTACATTTAAATTTTTAAAGTATATGTTATTTTGGTTTTTTATAATGTTGTAATAACATTTTATTAATAATGATTTAATGAAATAATTATTAATTATATTTAATAGAGAATAAATACTTATTTTCATTTAGAATAGTATTTTTTAACAGACTTACCTTGATGTCTTAGCACCTCGAACTTCAGCAAAATTAAACCGCACTTTTTAAAAAATTAGTTATCATAAAAATATATCAACATCGGGAATATTATCCGATTTTGCTTTTATAAATCCTTTATCACACATAGTTAGTGGAAATAAACTTTTCAAATCGTTTTTCACTAATAAATTTGAGATATTTTTATCAAGTCAAAGATAATAGCCATAAACACTGTACTATTATGAAATTGCTTTAACATTATGACGTCACAAGTATGCCAACCAATCGTGGCGCGTTTACAGTCACGTGATTTGTTTTTGAATTTTATCAATTTTTAATTGTTTATAATTAATTTAAAAAAATTGTTTTCAAGATTTTTGCATTAAAAATCAATATAATTAATAATAAAGTTTTAAAATACATAAAAAAAATCAATACTTTTTTTTTTTTCAAAAACCCAGTTGTTCAATGTTCCTATATATAAGACGTATCCTTGTTTCTATACCAAAATGACCATTGTTAAGGCTCCACTTAAACGACTGTTAGCAACACAATACAACCAGATTGAGGACAAATGGTCTGTAAAGTATTGTACGTAGGGAATAACCAATTTTTATTGTATGTGTTATACTTATCCCAAATAATCCCATTTATTATGACAATCATAAAAAATATATTCATGTGTGCATATGACTATAATTGTTCAATAATGACAGAGAATACTATTAAAACAAATCCGATTAAATAATATACATTTATATTAAGTTTTTAGTTTGATAAAAAATATATCTATAAAGAAACAGTTTAGGATACGTGTTTCTAAATGATTGCATTTTTATTTTGTATTAATTAAATTGATGTTCAATTTTATTTTCGAATAGCTTTAATAGTATTGCCTATTTTAATAGCAGTCATTTCAACGCTTATAATCTATTTAATTTAAATTCAAAGTTATTCCTTTCCACAGACAGATTTAACTAATAGCACATGCATGTTTCAGAACTGTTGTAACTTCTATGCCATTAACTTTAGTTTAAAGAGTACAATACAAAGTTTGTAA
The DNA here is from genome assembly GCA_916720795.1 of Danaus chrysippus. Lineage (NCBI taxonomy): Eukaryota > Metazoa > Arthropoda > Insecta > Lepidoptera > Nymphalidae > Danaus > Danaus chrysippus. The sequence goes on along the minus strand of CAKASE010000077.1, from coordinate 2,101,531 downwards.
CAAACGGAACGACAAACAAATTTATCGTCTCTCGCACGGATCTCTAAAAGCTACTGTCGTACTCTTTTGTCCGTGTAAAATGGTTACAGAAATTATTTTCACTAGCATTCATTTTGTTTAAAATATTCAATATATATAACCCGTAATTAAATGTTGTATAAATATTTAATAATATTTGAGTCTGTTGCAAAATAATTATACTGGAGATAATTAAGATCGATTTACCCAAGAACCAATAATTTATAAATAATGATTTTCTCTTATGTTATTTTTAATACATTACTGATTTTTATGATCAACGAATGCTATTCTTAGGATAGAAAAGAAATATGAATTATGTTTACGATAAGTCTAATTTCACTCAAGTAACTTAATTGAGGATTTAATTAGTTATTCCTAAATGAAATTTCGATATTTCTTCAAATAAAATTTTCTATAAACACATACACATAAAAGTTTTTAAAGTCAGAAGTGTTTTGGAAACATTTTTCACCCGTTTAAACCATTAATTTCCACTTTATTAATATTCAAACACAATTATTCCGAGACATTATTTAAAGGAATACTAAATTGTTTGTGACCTTCCCTGAGACATTCACGTTGATCGTCGAACAAACATTCAGACTTACAAATGTTACCATTTATATTATTAGTTGGTTTGAGTTCGAGCAAACAACTCTAATGACGTCACACCTCATTACTTTCAATTCACACAAAGTTAACAAATAATGCGTTATTTATTTGAACGGATAGCTAATATTTCGGAAACGATGAATCATTTTAACTTGAATGTACAGTTTATATAACGACAACTGTAAAGCTATTTGTACACAAGTTTAGAGACAGATCGCGTTCATTGTATGACTTTTTTAGAGATATTGAATTCAATATTACTTACTATATTAAAATTTTTGTTATATCTTCGTTTAGGATAATGATCAATTATTTTGAAAAGTTTAGAAAAATAAAAATTATTATAAATATATTATTTATTTTACATTCATTGTTTTAAAATATTTTTTGTAAATATATCAGCATGTATTTAATCTAGAATGATAAGAGAAAAAATATTTTGTACGTCCTATAGTAGAGGACATAAAGCAGCCTTTTTAAAGTTTGTTAAAATCAACTTAGCATTCAGCGAGGATCCGCTAAAGGAAACGAAAGACGTTCATATAATTGTATTACGAGATCTCGGGCCTAATTTGTGTTTACAAGAAATAAAAAGTCCTCTTTTGAAAGATATACTCTTACCTTGTTTATCGTTTTCTATTTATTTCACATGCTGAAGACATTTCAATTATGAAATTATTATTTACATTTTATTTATATATTTTAAAGTCCGTTATATTTTGCTACATCTTTATATGTAGCTGGTCTGTGTATAGTTAACTTTTTGCATTATAAAATATTATTATTAGAAAATTGTTTCATAAAAAAAATAAAAATAAAGTATTATGAATGTAAAAAAAACTTTGCATATTATTATTATTTTTTTTTTGTAATAGTTCGTTTGATTAAAATATTGAGTTGTCTTCGGACTATTAGACTAGTTAATATACCAACGCTCCAGTCTAGACTTTTCACCGACGACCACACATTTGCTAACAAAGTCCACATTTTTAAACCAACCCAATAAGTAGTTAGTATAACTGTCTGTTACTGAAAGTAATTGCAAAATATTTTATAATAAAAAACTTAAATTCATGGCTTATATCCAAATAAATACCGGCAAAGCAGTCACGCGACCTGTCACTTTAATTTTCATTAGTGCATGTTCGGTTTGACCGGCGCTATAACAAGCTATCATAGTAATGTTATTATTGTCTATTTAATTAATTGCAACTATTTAAAATTTAAAAAGTATTTAGTTTTAATGAGTTAAAGATATTATTGAAAAATCACAAATATGAATACATGGTAAAATTCAAATATAGATAAAGAATTCTGGGGAACCGTAAGCAGTGTGGTATAAAGAGGATTTTAGTTCCCTTGCATATTGCATAAAGATTTTGACGACAGACTTTCAGTCTAATGGACTAAGCTACTTGTGAGTTTTAACGGTCTTTACTTACAGCTAATGTCGCTTACAAAATGCCTCGCAAATGGTGCTTACTAAAATACTAAGTGAAATGAAAATATACACTGATTACTCCTTTAGGCTCTTTTGTTTTTAATATTAATTAGACTTTTTAACTTTTTTATGTTTATATTAATTTTTATAATGCATTAGCTTAGCGTTGCTTTGTTAATATTTTTGAAACCATTTTAAATATGTGAAATAATTATGAATAATTTAATATGATTAACGAGAGTATATACACAAGTGCAGAGTAGATTAAGACCACAGAGCTAAGTGAAACATGAGAATGATCACCAAACAGTAATGTGGGCTATTTACAGTTGATATGTACTTTCAAACCCTCTAAATATTGACGAGCGTTGTATTTAGTGTTCCCAAGCCAAAGTTCCCAATCGAAGTTTGTGCATAAACTAAGATAGTTGCTCAACTATTTCTACTTCTTAGAGCATCCAGATACTTGACAATACTTGACATTAAGTTATTGTGTAAGAACTTACTCATTGTTTGTATGTCTAACGATATTTATTCAAAGTTAGCCAATTTAAACTGTTGTTATTTCTATTTTTAGTCCAATTAATATCTCTTTCCAATAGCTAGTGCGGAAGAAAATTGCCGTCAAAATTAAACGCCCTAATGGATTGGGTTGGGCTCATAAGTCAATCAGTGTCCACTTTGGCCTCATTGGTGAAATATGGATTTATAGCGTTAATAACAGGATCGGAACGAAACTTCGATGGCAAAACATGAACTATTTACCTGAACAGAATACATACAACAGATATAAGTAACGTTCATTATATGTACAAGAGAACAAACCTCAACAACGAACAAAACTGTCTTTTTACCTAATCCTAAATCACGAGTACAAAAACCTAGACCACCCCAAAGTTAAAACAAACGAAGCGTTTACTAAGTTTGCCGGGATGCTGTGTTCTGTGATTTGGTCTGCATGAGCAAAAATGTTGGGATGCATTTTGTGGTTTTGTGACGAATGCGGATTTAGTCTAATTTGGTGTTGGAGTTCAATTGTGAAGGGAAAAGCAAATGTTGGAAAAACTGCACAAGCATGAAATAACAAAAATACTGACATTGTTAACTTATTTTTACAAAGTTAATTAACCTTTTTATGTAAAAACACTTATAGTACAATTATAATCATTATTTAGAAACTAATAGCGACATATATGTTTCCTATTATAATGATTATTAAATATATACATTTTATTCTATTTTTACTCTATTTTATGCATCTTTTAACAACTTCTATAATTTCAGGTCGTAAAACGTTGTTGGCTTATAATAAAAATGTTTTGTAATTGAATCTTAGAGGCGGTTATAAACGAAGAAATTGCTTTTTAATTCTTGGTTTCCGACAAAGAAAAATTTTACATTCCTTTTATAATGATGCTTAATTATTTGCTCCTGTAAAATAAGCGTTGAACTAAGTAATAGAATATTGGAATACCTTTTTATATGAATTTTTTTTTTATTCAAAATACATAGTATACCCAAAATAACTCACAATTAGATTAGGTATTTTGCTGTACCTTAATTACTGATATTCAGAATACAGACAAAGTAATAAATGCTTATAATTTTGACCTTCCATGTATAACACTTCCCACAAACGATCTGTAAACAGTATTAGCGTATTAGTCGTCTACTATTGACACATCGGATATTCCAGCAATCAATTATAGCCTTTATAGTTATAAATTTTAGATCATTTTCATTTGATTATTCCGTAATGTTTTATTGATGTAATCATACGTTAAAAAAAATTCTTTCTAAAATTTCCTTATGCTTGTAATTTGATTTATGAAATGTAACATTATTTTTTATTAATTATCAAAATCTTTTTAATTGAAGATTGTAATTACTATAAGTTTTCCTAAAATAAACATTGCTTTTCTAATATTTCGTTGTATTTGAACTTTATTTTATCATATTAATTTTACATATAAATACAAACTGCATTAATAATAGGGCTTAAAATTACACAATTCCAATAATATTATTTAATCAATTGTTTTGATTCCATTTAAACATGTACAACCAAACCAAATACACGATAATAACGAATGCCCATAAAATTTGCATATCGACTCAATTTTAAATATTAATGCGAATTGGGTCCATAACACTTGGAAATAGGAAGGGAATCGGCTTGAACGTATTTGATAACTCTGCTGCGATTTTAAATCCAAAGCGAAATAAAAAGGTTGAAGCCCCCCTTCCGCCTATTATGTGGGACAAAAATACCGTCACTGAAAAGTCGGATAACATCTGCAACGTTATAATAAAAGGTAACTGGATGGTTTCAGTATAAAATTTTATTGTGCAGCATCGACAAAGGATTTGATCTGGACAAAAGTCGCATCTCATTGAGCGAAGTAATTTAAATGTCTCAGTAGCAGAGTATTGAACTTCTACTAAACATTATCCGGTGAAGAAGTATCAGACTAATGTAAGAATGTACGTTTACTTCAAATATAATTTTGCTTATATTTTCTAACTAATATCCTTATTTAAAATGTACTAAAAAGTTCTGCATACTATCATTATTTTCTTCAAATATTCGACATATAGTGTTGTAAGTTTAGTGGAGTCTATAATATTTTTAATTCATTTGCATTCGCAAAGGATGCCATGATATATAATAATGCCAATAAGTAAAAATAATGGGTTTTAATCAAGCGAAGTTCAAATAGTTTAAACAGACAAGGATTGTTATAAACCAAAAAGTAATAAAAAAAATTGCGGCTATTTTAAATAATGAGATCTAAGATTTTCGCGAGTACTCATTTAAATGAAACTAATATTTTCGGATTTAACTTCGCGTTTTTATTTTTGACTAGCTTTCCGCCCGCAGCTTCGCCGCGTGGAGTTCGGTTATATCGCGTTTCCAAGAGAACCTTTCAAAAGTCTGGGATAAAAACTATCCTATGTTCTTTCTCAAGGTCAACTCTATCTCTGTACCGAATTTCATTAAAATCAGTTCAGTGGTTTAGGCGTGAAAGCGTAGCAGACAGACAGACAGACAGACAGACAGACAGAGTTACTTTCGCATTTATAATATTAGTAGGGATTACAAACTACATACTCCCGACGTTACGGCTACTTTTCAGTAACCTTGATCACGGGCAGACGAGATATTTTATATATCAGCATAAAAGTATGTCAATATTTATACATAATACCGATACATAAGTATATTCATTATAAGTTCTTAACCACTCATATTGTTTAAGAAGACTTTCTTACCGGTCATTTGGTTTATACAATTCGTTATGTACCTGAATATATCAAATTCGAAATAGAAATTGTATTACGATAATATATAAATTTAATAATGATATATTTATCATACTATGTATTAAGATTAAAGTATTTTACACCCGAATTGATAAAAATAAATAAAACTTAAGTTTATGCTTATTTTACACAAATGTCATACAATTTTCCTGAAATCATTTCCAAGTAAACAAATTTGAATAGTATTGCTCAGAAAACTTCTAACTATTTCAAGCCTTTATATGTTTAACAAATTCATTGTTTTTGTGAAGTTGGTGTGAGTAGAACACTTTGCCCCAACTAGGAAATGGAAGCCGGTAGACCGCGTAGACAGCTATAATTTATGGTTCTAGTACCGATGGCGCAATAGATTACTGAGTGGCATATTGTTGTACACCATTTTGACGTCTACTACAAAGCAACAGAGAACAATATTGTGTGATAAGTTATGGCGCGTTTTCAGTTTGTCTCAATAAATTGCAAGACACGCGATTTTAATATTTATTACGATGAGTCTACGTGTCATATTAAATAACATGTGTACGATTAAACAGGGGCAATGTCTACAATTATTGTTTATAATTACATTTGATATATTTATTTACAGTCCATCTTAATCATCGAGTTTGTCCTGAGTTTACACAACAGAAGTTAAAATATTGATTTTTTGCCCAAAATGCTTTAGTTTTTAAAAAAAGGGATATCATCCATAGTTTTCTCATGTTTTAATAAAACATATTTTGCTTGAATATTTTCGGGCTCGACTCTAGCTGCTAGAAGCTGACGCGGCCTTAAGAATATTGAAATTTTACGTAATTTCTAGAAAAATACTTGGCGCAAGTCTCGATTTGCGTTCGGTCACTGCGCTTTACTCATATTCATAGTCGGTGGTCTGTCACCACTTACACGGCTTTTATGATTTAGCGTCGTATTAAAAAAAACGTCAACGGGAAAATAAAATAAGCCACGCTTTATAGTGCTATAGGAACAGGATGATTGTACCTTGGGCAGAAATAATATTACCTAACAAGGTAATTATAACCCTGTTTGAATAAAACCAATTAAAAATCAGATTAAAATGTAGCATTTGTGAAGAAAAGTTTTGTTGCAAAAACAAAAGATAATATTACGATTTTTTATTTCTGTCGACATAAAATTGAATGAAAGTTATCACAAAATACATTCGCTAAAATATCTAGATTTTTTTAAATATAACCTATATACATCAAAGGTATATAAAGAAGAATAGAAAATGTTTGTGACACATTTTATTATTAATTTTATAAAATTTTTGGTTATTATACATCCGTTTCAGTTCGTAAAAGCTATTAAGGATACCTCTATTACTATAACTAATCTTAGGAATTAACGTGTGAAAAGTAATACACCGATACAAGCTGTCAAAGACGATAGGACTAACAGTTGCAGTCAAGTAAAAAGCAAAAACGCAAGCAAAACGCTATAAATAAATGTGTTTTAATAAATACATATCGGTTTAGAAGAGACATCAACATTTTTATACACCTATCACCTAAGACTATAACAACCAAAAAGCCTTCCATTGAATATGCTTTTTATTTTCTATTCGAAAGATTATTAGCTTTATATCAATACAATGTTACTTTTCATGATTACATATATACTGAATTTTAATTTTTGTTAATCTATCTGTTCGATTGGATTGGGTCTATGTCTCATGATTGTCAGGAAACGTTTGTTATCTTGCTTTTGCTGTAATTAATACAATTTCTAAGTTTCTACGAGTATACATTTAAAAAAATACTATTTAATACAACAGTAAAACAATAATTGGCACTGATGAGAAAACTAGTATATAAACTTTTATTTCTTATTTTTATAACATAAAGCATTTACTTTTAGAGTAATAATTAAGTAATTGTTCTTAAGCAAATGATAATGAAACCCATGGGCAGGTATAAAGCGAAAACTGTGAAGCGCATGCGCGCCATAAATACACCATTTTGTTAAACTCTAATTAATTAAGCGCCAAGGGAACGCTGTATCTCATGGGAACAAAAGTAAAAACATGTTTCCCTAAAGGTTTTTGCTTTAAGAAAATCTGGTTTGAAACCTTGTTTACTATAGCAAAGAGGAGATATTCTGTGTGTCTTTATATGTACATAATATAAAACAATCTGGTTTATCACAACAATGGTATTTTACGTACAACGATTAATTATTAAATATATCTGTGACTTACAAACATGACATCAATCTGAACTTTCTAAATGAAAATTTTCTCAGCATCCATTCTAAGTAATCAGAATAAATATTGCTTCATGAAAAAAAGATAACTGAATTTTAATGAAAAGTTCTCCTCTCAATCTGAAAACAAGTACATGAAAAGCATTCGCTTGAAGAAAGATCTTTCCAAAAACACGAATAGCAACATCTCATAAAACAAGAGCGATCAATTTTCAAAGAGCATCAGTAGCTTATCCCATTCTTTGTGCTCGGAGCTTGGAAACCAATTTAGAATTGCAATATCAATAATCAAGTGAATCCTTGGCGCTTGTTCAAGTCTATTACGACGCGATATAAGCACATTCAAATGTATTACCAATCATTTTGTGGTTTGCATCTGCTGGCTGTATATACTTTTAAGATCCTTTTTTCGTAACAACAAGGTTCGGTTTATCAAGTTCTGGTGCATTGTATTAATTAATTTTTATTTGAAGATATTGAAGCATATTACTAAAAGTTAAGTAATTTTTCATGCTTAATTTTATTGTCGGGATATAAAGTTCCTTGACTGTTTCTAATACATATATTAAACACGTATGTATTTGCAAGGTAGTAAATAACCTTAGCAGGTAATTTGTAAATTGATTCCCGGCGCCGGTTTAGCACTGTATCGGCCGCGATTCTCCATTGTGTCCAGTGTTCTCTACATTTGCATAAACGTAGATGAGATCACAGTTAGGCTTGAAGCACACACTCGGAGATGCACGCACGATTCTGAGATCGAATTTGAATACTGTTTGCTATCAAAACATTGTATAAAAACAATTCATGGAATAGAATCTATGATTATAACAGAAAATATAATTAAATAGTCATTACTTAAAATATAGCTTTCATTGAAATTTTATGTCTATTAGAGAGGGTTAAAACATATTGTATATTTGTTAAGAACTACATTTAACATATGAAACAAATGTGGCCGTCATTGGTCCTGACTTTCTAATTAAACAAAAGGGTTAGGTCGCTTAAACTGATGACAGGGCTTAGTCTTTAGACACAGAACTAGTCCAATGCTTCCGTCTGTAGCAACGATAATTGCTTTGTGGGTTGCTAATGTAGGTGCTACTCATTTTGTATCTACACAGAGCATATAAGATAGTCAAACTCATTTCTCCGTATAGTGTGCAAACTTGCTTAATCTATATGAATGCATAAGTGTATTAACAGTCTCGTTTTACACATATCATTCATAGTAGCTGTAGCAATAAACATTAAAATAAAACTTACGATATAGACTTCAAAACCTACATAAAATTTAAGAACGATATGCTAAGCATTCGCTGTGAATAAATAGCGAAGACAAAGCAATAAACATATTCCGCAGCATAAATACCAAAAACTTGTGATATTTAGTTTATGCGCAAAGTTTCTCTGAATATCTTTGCAGAACTAATTCATATGCTAAATAAAAATATTCCTGTGTCCCAAGAACTTGAGCTAGACGTCCATAAAATGATAAATAAACTTCGTAACCGCAGGATAAACATAAAATCGACGTAAAATATTATGGGTCTATCTTTATTGCTCTAATAGATGCAGGCTTAAGAAACTTTGCATGGATATTTTGTAAAGTAAACTGCAGGCTTACCGTCTACTCTTATTACGACCAATTTGCTTATCATATACATGTTGATATTGATAAATAATTTTGCATTATCTTCACCTGTTTCATGAAAAATGCGTTTTACGAAGTAACGAAATTACTCTTCTAGCTATATTCATAAAGGTTACCATTGTTATTATTATAATTAAAATTCAGATCATGTTAAGAAATCAAGAAGAACTCATAAATTAATGTATATATTTCTTTTTATAAACACATAAATCATATTTTATTACATCATGTCACTTTCAGGAAAGATATAATATATCCGTAGATTTTTTGATATTGAATATGTATATAAAGATCGTCAGGCCAAGAGTTAGTGGATGCCACACCTCCGCATTTGCTGATTGCCATCCACTCTCTTATTTCGGAATAGTGTTTTACGATCACATTAAGTCTTCGATCCAAATTGAGCCCGCCTTTATTGCCATACACATAAAGATGATGGAAAATATTACCAAAATTTATTTAAATCAAGCACGTTTCAGCTAAATTGGGAGATATCCAAAATTGCCTTTGAGATATCAAAATGTTTATAACTACAAGAAATTAAATGTAATTTTAGAAAGGCATTAAAATATATTTATAGGTTTGCCTAATTTTGTCTGTGACATTATATTTCACGTACGCAAAACATAATTAATTAATATAAAATTACTTATTTCTTATTGAATTATAATAAACCATCACATTAAGTAATCCATTTCTACTTAGATAAAGTCACTATAAATTATAACTTTAGACGATAAAGTTCAGAAGCCTGAATAAAATACCCTATTCCTCTATTTGGCAACTTTGTCATAGTGATGTTATTGAAACTGAATATTTTTTCTCTTTAGTATTTAAATGCATAAAAGTTCATTATTACTATTTTTTTTATAACAATAAAGTAATATTCTTAATTAAAACAAGACTCAGTCTATATCTTGAAACTGAAAATTTATCGTACATGAGTAAAATTTGTTAATCGGAGGAAAAAGTAACACAAGAAGAGGAAGTGCTTTCAAACGATTACAAATATTCAAAATAAATTTATATTTTGTATTGCTGTTAATGTGCTTCAACTATTACAAATTACGGAAACAATTTTTTTTTCAATTATATTATAAATTGTGTAATAATTATATTTACCTTCTTTACTCTATAGTTAAATGTACACTTTTGTAAAACTCACTTTGATGTTTAAGCCCAGGTAATATCATTAAAATTCTTTATAAGCTTTAAGAAACTATCGATTCTTTGGAGCAACCAACAAGAAACTTTTCTTTATATGAATTCTCACTTGCAAAGTCCCACTTGACCGAACCAAAACTCCTAACAACTAAGAAGTATCGGGAACTTGCCCTGTATTTTATAGATGAGCAAAAAACCTTAAGTTTTTTTCCTGCTCGTAGTTTTACAGATTAGTATCGCATGATATTATATAAGTTGTAATTTTTTTAAAGTTTACAATGCTGAGGCAGAGTTAAATTAAAGTTACGATAAAATATAAAAAAATACCAATTAGCTTTAATAAGCATAAGTGCCACATATTTTAGTTAAAATTACATATATAAAATTCAAAATAAAATCAGTCTTATATTATGTCCTACGAGTAGGGCTAACGCACAGACCATTAAGGGTAAGATTAAGAGGAGACTTGATGCACGACGCTCTCCTAATGAGAATATCTATGTTCCCGATCTTAGATGATCTTCGTGGATGTGAATGATTTCTTCTCGTATATTTTTCTAATGAGATCTTAACAAGTATGATTATTCAAATTGTGTATTATATATTTTCTTAGTTGGATATCCTGCCCTATATTCGTAGTACAGAATAGTAATTTAATCTATTAATATCGATATTTTAAACAAGATCAGAAAACAAAATTAATATGAGGATATTATATCATATATTGATATATATGACATAATGGGTAGCAAAAGTAATTGTTCATATATGTATATAGAAATATCAGTCCTATGACAGAAATTGCTTAGATGTTTAATGTATGTAATTAAAAGTCTTAATGAAAAACACTAGCACTTATGTTCCCGTTTAATTTTGATCTCATAACATTTTATTAGTGCGATAAACACAGATCATTTACGATAAAACATAGATATTGTTACCAGGTGAGGCGAAATGGAAAACAAGCATTTCTTTTTGAACCAATAGTGTCGCTATTTGGCAACACACAAGTCGTTTGGAAAACTCTGATGCCACATCCAAGCCTCCTGAGAACAATTCCTACTGGAATATGGCTTTATACATGGCATCAAACTTTCACGGCAAACTGATATTTTTGAATAAGAAAGACTACTTCGGAACAATTGTAAAGTTGATTTATATCATTTGTTTGAAGACACGTTACAAAAGAATAAAAAAACATTTTTTCAATATGACTAAAACAATTTTTTTTTGTACCTAATATCCGTTACAAGTAATTAATCTGCATTAGTCTAAGATATTTGGTTTATGTGCAAAACTGAAATCAATCCTTAAGTTGGGTTAAGGTTTCGTATTTTTAACCCCTTCTAAAATTCGTGAGAAAGGCACACAATACAAGAAGCAATTAAACCCTCACGTTATATTATGTGGTAAAGGGTATTTTTAACAAGGGTAGAGCGTGGACGTATCAATCAATTACAGAGGCCGACGCCTCAAGCGATATACGCTGCAGATAGCGTGCCGCACCTATCTACTACTTTAAGTTACAAGCTCTAGCGATTATAATAATAATTCTCCTAAATCTGCATGCATATTTATTTCTTCAACATACATGTAAAACTCAACTTATACAAATGGTTTGAGGTAATCGGCGACTATACTTATATACGAGTTTTACTTTAACAATGAAACATGACGTTTTAAATAAAAATATAATTTTATTTAAATATCTCATACTTGATAAACACTTTAGAGTCATAAATACAATTAAAATATGACATTATTTTAAATAAATCTATTTTTTTTTTAAATAATAAATATCAAATTAAAATAATTAATAAAAAAAGAAATTAATTGGATCGCTTCAACTGATGACATGGACTGCACGACATGCCTATTGCTCACAGCCCTAATCAATACCTATCCGGCTGTTATTTGCCGACATGACGTTTTTATTAAATAAACTTGAACTGGACTCGTCTTCTATTTAGTGATTATAATAAAATGACAAATCGACGAAGCGACACTTAGTTGTTGGTAGAATTATAAAAAACAACTATCATACATTCTCACACAAACAAATATATATTGAATTTTGACAATAAAACTTTCTTCTATATTTATGAACGAGTTCTTATTCCCAATCCATTGGAACTCTTAATGAAATAAGGCTCCATTACATTATTTAAGCCTTATAAATATGTGATACAAAATTTAAAATCTTTTAGATATTAGGAAAAACACATAAATTCAATTCATAACTCAATAATAATGAACTACATAAAAGAATAAAAAATATTCCTTAATTAATCCAGAGTTGAGTCCGAATACCTCCACGGACAATGGATTCCGATGAATTTCATATTTCCAAGTTGAATGCTAAGACCGAAGAATGAAGACAGATGTCATCTCGTCATATCTTCCTATAATATTTAATAATTTTATTAATTAAGGATGACTTACGGCCGTCGCTTGCAAAATTATGAGGCTAATAACCACTTTAAGGTGCCCAAATTACGAAACAGGGGAAATAAAAATAAATTGAATATAATTTCACACAATATTTCATACTCACTTTTCTATTATATAACTGACAGGTAACAAAGAGATATAGACAAGAGAATACTGTAATAATAATATAATAGAATAATATACTTATTTTTAAAACATCTTATAAATATATAGAGAAAGACATAAAATAAACCGGCACCCTTTTTAGTTTTGGTTGTAAATGTTTAGTTTATTCAAAGCTATAAAAGGACCACCAAGGATGATCTTAAATTAACCATAGTTTTTCAATATAATCCGTAACTAAAATTCAATAGAAAATTATATGAAAATAAAACTGGTATCATATAGTTTCATGTAAGTATATACATATAAATCAACTTGTATTATGCTTTTCGGGAGTGAAACGTTATTAAAAATTATAAATCTTAGCTGTTCTTCTACATGTAAATGAAGCTCTAAATAATGCTTCATCTTTCTTCAGTTAATTAAAAACAAACTATACTTCAAATACAACAACATCTTACAACTTGAATGAGATTATCATTGGTATAATAGTCGTAAATGATAATAAATGACATACTGAGTTAATATTTGAATAATATATCGGGAATTATATTAATGTTCATTCTCTAAACGCTTTAAAACTTATAGGAAAATAATAATAATTCATAAAAGAAATACAGCAATTTGAAGTAGTTTTTAAAAATAAACTAATTTTAATTGATAAAACGGTATTTCTAATTGAAAATCTAAAGTCATTATAGCCTAAAAATCAGGCCACCTCGAATTCTACACAATTTGGACATGTGTTACAATAATGTTCTATTTCTATCCGCCGGCGAACTCGTAAATAATCCATTTGCTTTTGAATCGAACGCATACGTTGTTGGTTATAAATACACGCATACCATATCGCATTTACAACGAAACTGATGGGGTTAAATAGATATCTTTCGATTTGATGTTCTGCAATGGAATGGACGAAGTAAGATGCCTTTCACACGTACATAACTTATGTATTTTTCTATTTCAATATTAAATAAAACTTTGAGTACAAAAACCCGTTTTTGTAAGTAATTTGTATAATATATTATACAAATTACTTACCTTTATTGTTGAAATATGTTTACGTTAAGTTTTATCAATAAAATATATTATTCAATCTCATTTTTCTTCTTAACTTTATTTAAAAAGACACCATCGTCATTACCGTTAAAAAGTGTTTAAAACGTACTGTTATATATATATATACCTACATATGCCAGATCGTAGGTATCCTTATATCAAAATAATTGTTTAAAAGAACAATTCTTTGTATTCTTTAATTTAATATTATGATAACGGTAATAACTAATAATAATCATGGACAGCTGTAATATCCAATTACAATTTCTAACGACATCGATATTTTCTTCTTCAGATGACAACACAATTTACATGTAAATTTTAAAATGTAATTATTTTCTATTTCGGTCCCCAATAATAAAAATCTTTATGAAAAGGAAAAAAATATTTTTAATTTTTTTGTATTTGCTTAGATATTTATCATCTTATACATATTTTAATATGATCTTTAGAGGAGACAACATACTAACGTATCCTCCTAATTGTCATTTCACTGTTCAAAGTGAGTTAATTTGGTTGATGTATGATAAAGACAGTTTTGACATGAATAGATTACTATATTACACATTGTAAAAGCATTAAATGAGTCCCTTGATTAATTTATGACTAAATAATATGAGCGAACACTATTAAACAAGTAAAAGAGGTAATTGTGGTTTGTTATCTATATTCCTTTATAAAAAGTAAAAATACAAATTAATATAGTACTTCAAATTGTAATTCTTTCAAAACCCACTGATATGATATCCATAGCCCCATACTGTAAAAGTATAATTGAAATTACTCGTCTGTAGGTCTGTCTCATTACCAAAAAAAGAAATTGGGAATAAAATGATATCAAAATTAAATATTAATCGTTTGAGGATAGTAAAAAACACTCTTGCAATATTTTTTCCAAGCATACTGACAGATATTTAAAAAAATAAACCTGTAAAAACAATAAAGTATGGAGTGTTCATACCACTGTGATAAGTGTAATTAATTATTAAATAATCTTTGTAGAAATACTGCATTGTTATGACTTATATCAGCAGCTCTTCAAAGAAAGCTCTCGAAACGGTTCACAAAGCAATGAAATACGAAGAATAAACTGCATCGACCCGATTGTGTCCCAAGTCAATCAATATATCTATTATTTAGATGTAGACTAAAGTACTGAGGTTTCAAACAAGATTTTCTATTCTAAATGATTATTACAATATCATTTATTACTTTTTGATTTAAACCTATTGTAATGAAGTTTTAAATATTTATTTCAATTACAAAAGGAAGTTGTAAAATTACAAACTTTAGGTTTTAGAAAGAAATGAAAAAAGTACTGTCGAAGAGAATAGAGACTATATGAGAGGTACATGTTTTTGTTAATTTTATTTGATCTGGAATTCATAACCTCATTTTTTTCCAACTATATTCAAATAGGGTCGTTAATTTTAAGAAAGCAATATAATGTACTATATAAAGCCACTTTAAAAAGCCACATGTATTGATTGATGTATAAAAATAATTTTAAATGTTACAATGACCTTATAAAATGAGTGAAAATATACTTTATATTAGCATGCGAAAATGATGTGTACTTTTCAATTAAAGATAACGTTGATTTAGGATATTTTTACTATTTAATATTTAGTTTTTCAAAGCATTATAGTATCTTATGTAATTAAATTACTAATCAAACAACAATAAGAGATTAATATTATTTAAAATTTGAAATTTTTATAATAAAATATTTAAAAGTAATTATTATTCATGACAGTATTGTTCTGCTGCCTCAATTCTACTGGAGAGGTATTTGAAATGCATGTGTAAAAGCCTTGCTTACAATGTGAAGCTCACATCTTGCAACTTCATTACAAAATAACATACTATCAACAGCCTGACAAGGTTCAATTGTCAGCAACGTCAACTTGTGATAACAATAATTTCAGGCTTAATTTTGATTTACTATCTACTACGAGTATTATTAAGAAAATATATTGCAAGACATATTAATTTAAATAAACATAAATCAGAATAAAAAATATAGGTTGTTTAATGAAGCTCTAGTTATATTTATATACCGTAGTAACATATAAAAACAAAAATAACATTGTTTCCTTTTCATAATATATCAGAACATATAATCACGTATATTGTTCGAGCACTAATTGCTTTGAGGTTGATCAGAACAGTCTAATTGTACGTGCTAAATATAAGAGCCTTCGAGCATTTTAGCTCGACTAATACGAAAGTAGGTTACGGCTATGTCTATACAGTTATATTACAAAGTGCCCTTTATATGATTAAATCCGGACGGAATACGTTTATTGCGAACTGGTAAATTATTAACATTAGACACATTATTTTATACCATATCAGAAATTCATAGAATTCATAGTCATATATGTTCATATTATTATAGAGCCAGCGCTAGCTGAAGGTTGAGCACGGGCGGATGCGATCACAACTGACGCGTTCTACATACTGTATAGTATGCTTATTCTGGATTTGCTCACGGAAAGTCTTTGAGAGGCAACATAGTGTATAGCGCTCATAATCTACGCTTAATCTAGACTCTCTTGCTGTAAGTCTCTGTGGTACGAAATAAATTTTTTCAATATCAACAGTTTCATGAGTTAATGCATAACAGATTGTTTTGCTTTTTTGCGTTATTTTCTTGAGAGTCATTTAAAAATTATGGTTAAAGTATTCTAAATGCTACACTTTCCACCATTTCAAAATATGAAAAAATTCTTTGCTGGTACGAATAATTTAATTGATGTCTAGTTTTTAATTCACAAATTATATAATTGTGGAGACCCTGATAAAGTTTTTCAGTGATTTCAGTGATTAGCAGAAACAGGCATACATTAAACAGGCAAAAACAAAAAAAGACTCATGTTTTATTTTAGACCTCTCTGCATCGCTACCCAAAGTTTTTAGTTATGTTAGACTAAATTCATCACTAGTACATTTTTGTACAGTCCATATTCTTTGTGATAGAAATAGCTATTATTATTATAATATATTATTATAATAATAATAGCTATTTAATTAATTATTATAATATATTGTGTTTCGTCGCCTAAATTTAATAGTATAATATAAAATATATAAATGTTTTTTTTTCTTTAATTGATATCTTAATATAAAAATATAATAATACGAGGGAACATGTTCAAACAGCCGGTCCTCTAGAAACACATATATGTAAACTTTCCGACACATTAATGTGAAAATTACAAAGTTTTATTATCAATTTCCAACCTCAACTTTATCGTTATAAGTGCGAAAATTCCATAACGCGTTCTCATACACAACATCTCATCTCAGTTTCCTTTTTTCACACCTTACACATATATTTTGGCTTGGTATATATTCGAAAAATATACCGATTTCTTCTTATACTTATTGCAATGTAGGAGAGCTATATATATATAATGTAGATATAAGTGTATATACAACATGACCATGATCGCTTTTACGAAGATTTTATTAGTATAATTTTTAAATTCATTGAAGTAAAATAATACACTATTAAGTTTCATTACTTATTCTCTAAAAATATACATGTGCTAAAGATTTGAGCACTTTTTTTATTGGTAAAATATTTAGTTATTTCTTAGTATAACAAATGTGTCTTACCAGATCATCGTAGTAGTTCGCAATATGCGAATAAATTAGGGAGTCATAATCCATGGCGGAAAGCACTATGGAGGATCTTGCTGTACAGAATCTTGCAACACTGAGTACAGTTTTTTGTATGAGATTTCAAATTCACTAGCTACCAGAAGCTACCTTTGCCTTCGTATTCACGGTATTTGGATTATCAGTGAAGCTTTGAATTTCACTGTATGCCAAAGATAACTGATATACCAATGATTTAACTCCCTACGCCCTGGTGTAAGACGCATTCGAGTAACGTCAGCCGTACACTACCGCCTGTAAAGCTAAAATAAGACCAAATTTTATACACAAATCTTTGATGCGTTTGTAACTATACAGAGTTGGTATTACCTGACCCGATTTAATACTACATTGCGCTTCCACGTAACCATTTATAGTTTTACATACGAAACATAAAACTTTTAGTAAATATTTAAAATACGCATTAAATTATTATACTTTAAGAAAACGAAATTGGAAAAATCATTGAGAAAAATAGCGTAAAATGAGCAAAAACTAAAATATTTTTTTATTCAAAAATCATCAAATTACAGATAATTTTATACCAGTAGATATTTGCTTCCGCACTATTTAGTTACACGTGAATGCTAGGTAATAACAGCGCCATACATTTATTGTTTGAACATTAGCGGAGGAAGCGAGTTATGGCGTATGCTCGACTCACGAGTTGCTCCTAACATTAATGTTAGTTTGTTTTCTAATTCCACGGTGAGTTTTTAATAATATTATGTGAAAAGAACAAGCTCTTTTAAAATAACCATAACGCTTATACTAATATCGTACAGATATTTTCTTTGTACTGGAATATTTTGCTATATGATATATTTTATTATGATCTTTTTTATTTAATTAAATTATATAAAACTTATTGATATTCTATAGTTTCAAATGGTAAGTTTAATATTTTTTACTTTAGTGTTGAATCTAAACACAATTTGTTCGAGCATCCAGAAAATTCAGTCTTTCGTTTATTCAAAACGAGGAAGAACATTTTGATGTTCCTTTTTTATTTTCATTTCTCTTCCGTGGTAATTAATATTTTGGTTTATGATGCATTTCTATTTAATTTTGTATAGCAGTATGTTTTAACCGTTTAAAAAACTAATTTTGAGGTACTAAGACAATTCATAGGACCATCATGAACTATAAAAGTTAATTTCCTTTTTAAGATACGTCATTTTATTCTATTAAAGTTTCAACTGATGTTTAAAATATTCTAAACGTAAATTTTCATTTTAATTTAATTTAATTTATGAACGGATAATAAGATTTCCTTTTTGATTTGTGGTGAAAGATGCAATGTCTTAAGAAAAAAAATGTTAAAAATTATATGCATATATTTATAATTTTTTAAACAAATAAAAAATAAACTTTTATAAGTGACTTATACCTACAAATCTTGAATAACGATATTTTTTTATAACAAAAAAAAAATCAATGAAACTAAATATTGGTCAGAAAAAAATACACCAATTCATTTTATAACGAAAATAAGTTCATCCTATTAAATACCTTATGCCTATATATTTAACTACGCACAGACTGACATGTTAAAGCGGTGGTGGACGGGGTAAAATGTCGCTAAGCAAAACCACACTACCGAGAACAATTTATAGCTATACCAACTGTGGCCTGTAATGCACGCATCCGGACAAATGTATCGACTAGATATTGATTGTTGAAAACTTAAAAAATATATATTAATATATTTTGGATATCGAAAAAAATACTCAGTTACCCTAGCGATTGTAATATAAAATAAAGATTAAATCTTAAACTTATAATTTGAGTTTTTTTTAATGTTTTAGGTGTAATATCAGTATCAAACTTATCAAGATGTTAAATTTAAAAAAACTTTAGTCTGTATCCTCTCCATGCATCTGTTGTCCACGCACGACCTGTTGCGATGCACTGGATCCTTTCCAGTACTTAAGTGAATTATTCTCAAATAAAGCCATTTTAGTTATCATTTACATTTTTCAATTCTCTACATCCCCATGCCAAGTTACTAATTCTCCACTTATTACATCAATGATAAAAATGCTTTTCAAAAATCATTTTAAATTTTTTGGCACTTCTGGGAAAAATAATTATGACATACTTATTTATTATTCTTCACTACTTTCCAGACAATCCTATAAATGCTTTTGGATATAAATATGTTTGTGTGTTTGTTACTCGAGTTTAAAAAAATCTTTAAAGTAATTAATGTAATGGGAATTCTATATTAAAATAATGTTAAGCTTATTTTTGCCAATAAAAGAGATCAATAGAACATTTCAAAGTCACAAGGAAAACTAAAATTATTATATAGTATTCATATCCTGCGATTAAAAGAATTATAATAATCATACAATATAAATAAAAATATGTTGGCCAAACCATTCAAGTGTCCTAAACATGAAATAATGAGCTGAACCTATTACTAAATTGGAGATAAATTTAAATGTTTCAAAACAGCATTAAAACTTGAAAACTATTAAGAAAGGTGACAAAGAAACGTACGTGCGGCAAGTGACGTCGCGACTCGTTACTTGGACTGTAATTTCACCTGCACTTTAAACCGTAGATTACAGCGATTCAAACGTCAGAGCACGTGCGGAAAATTCTTTAGCTAGCAAACTTCTATTATATCGTGAAATGTTATTTTTAGTTATCGCCTCCCATAACTCGACCCTTAACGTTTCTATTCCATATTGTTTAGAAGTTTTTAAAAATAAATTTTTGATATATTTCAAACGTGTTAAGTTTATAAAATAGTTTTCGGTTACAGTCAATATTGAGTGGGTGAAAAAACGATTAATGAAGGTAGTTACAGGGTTCCGTCATTATGCCATCGTTATTCATATAATGATTTATAATAGAAATATAAAACTGGCTGTTTTTTGTAGCATTTACCACTTTAAACAAAACTGATACTTGCATGTACCTAAGTGCATAAGTGACAATGAAATGCCTTCAGCTATTTAGGAGACTCTTATTTAATGAAACCAAATTTATTTTATATTTTGAGAATTTTTATTTTATTGGAATGACAAATTTTGCTTCCTTCATTATTGTTATTGTAGTTCGAGTAGCTATTTCTATTGATATTGACATATTTAAAAATAAAACAAACCCTAAATTAGATTTAAGACCAAATTACAAAATAAATTAACAGTTATCTAATATAAATATTGTTATAATATTTATTATATTGAGTTATTATTTCAATGAAAATAATATCCACGTTGATTTAATTACTTTATTTATGCCAAAGCTTTAGTCCTCTATTAATAATGAGTCAAAACCCCTTTTGTAATTCTGTTACCTAGAAACTAGGGTTAGTGAGAAAGTTCTATGAGAAAAAAGAGATCTCGGTGCCTTGAGCTCTACTTATACCGGTTTGAATGTGTATGTAGTATTTACACATGTATTATTCTTAATACTTTTTTTCAAAAATGTTTACTATTCCTAAGAATACCTCTTCATCATCCTTTGTTAAGAACAATTTCATTGTAAATTTTGAAAATTACTAATTTTGAATAACAACAAATTAATAGGTATTATATATATTACTGTTATATAATATCAATCATATTTTGTTCGTTGTTAAATGAAAACATTTTTTCAAATCAAAATCAGATAGTACTTGTATACTCGTAACGCCTTGACCAGTTAGAACATAAATGACAGACATTTACTAAATCGGTCACGTTTGTATTTGTTTTTACGATTTCTCTATGATCTCGTACAAAAAACACACGTAAACTCGCTCTCTGGAGACAACCCATGAAATATACTTTAAATTTTCTCTATGAGCTCTTCTTTCTTTATCATCGTCTCTCTCACTCTTGATAGCCACACAATGTTCTTGCGGGTGACATTTATTAATATGTTCTATGTTGTTGCGGAATTTTGAGAAGAATCACATGTTTCCTTGTATTTGTCTAGAACACTTTGTTTGTGTTATTTGAGATCTTTCTTTTGATTTATTATAACTATATAAGCGATATGATTGAAGATTAAAAATAACAAAACAAACTCATTTTCAATTAAATGGCTAAGTAATTTAATAATTGACGAGAGAAAGAATAAGTGCCATAATAGCGTTCCGCACACCCTATGCTAACCTTATAATTTATGGATACGTTATGGGCTCAAAATTTCTTACGCCTGAATTATTTAATCTGTTTTTCCATTAGGGTTTTGCGAAATGACACAATTTATATTCAGTCCGTAGTCCGGGCTCACGAATATGACTTTATAGGAAAGATTAGGATAATATCAAAACATTCAATCACATTATTGTGTCGATACATTTACTTACATACATTATTACTGTGAAATTGAACATAGTTAAAACGCACGGTTTTTAATATGGTTTGTTTTCTAATTCTTTACTTTTTTTAATTACAGTACCAAATAATATTGAAGAAAAATCTTCTTTTTAACAGAGTAAGTACTTAGTTTGAAATGAGGCTTAGTAAAGTCCCCGTTGTTTCCAAAATAATGTTAAATTATGATAAATATAGTTGTGTCCTTGAGATTGTTTCAGTGTATCATTACTTGATAAGTAACAGACATAACTAGCTGACAATTTCCCTAACATGAACAAACCTATCATCAAAAATATAAAAAGCCCTCTTCGTGATTAAAAAATAACAAAAAATAACAAATAAAAGACATTTTGATCTAATCTTCCCGTAACCACTATTGCTCAAAAATAACTGAAACTTTAAAAGATGTATATATGTATGTATATAAATAATATAATAATGAAAAACTCATTTCATTATTTATAATGAATTATTTCATATTAAAACATTATCTCACTGTTTGCCGACTTGTAATTTTTCTTTTGATTTTTTTCTGGATAACTAACTAAGTATATTATATTCAGAAAAAAAACTGTGAAATGAATTTGTTAGAAATAAATAAACATATTTATTTAATACAATTCAAATATGATTTCTACTGAAGGGACGTCCCTTTGAAAACACTGTGTTAAAAATGTTGAAAACCCTTCTAAAGAGAATATCTTGGCATATGGTAATCAAGGCACGCGTTGCGGTACTAAGGTCAAATTATGTACGCGTTGCTTGAAGGATTGTCTGTAAATATTTGAAATCATTAAGTTAAATGAAAATTTTAAAGATGATTATTTAAATTATATATAATAAAGGCATAAAATAATTGAATTCTTTCAAGATTTATCCTAAGAAACGGCGTGTGTTATAAATTAATAAAAGCTAATAGAACATTTGCAATTCGTAAAAATCCAAAAAATCACTTTCCCCAAAGTGAATCATTAACCAAGAACGTGTGACATTAATTACGATTTTTATAAAATACCTTGGATAGAACTGATTTTTTTTTAAGATAGCCCGATTGCCAGATAGAAAAATTGCTAATAAAAACTTTTTTTTTTTTCACGTCGGTGACTCAAATGCTATATTTGACTCGTCACAAGTGATGACCGCTAGATATATCGCTAAGAACCCGAAACCAAAATACTAACAGGTCAGTGAATGTTGCCTTTCGAGGATCGGCAAACTAAGGGAAAAAGCTGATTGTCCAATTTTTGGTCGGAAAGGTCATTTCGCGACAGTTGTGCTAAAAGATGAAAGGACAGTTACTGCAGACTGGTATATCAACGCTGTTTGCCTGTTGTCTTAGAAGAAAATCGAAAGCGGCGCCCTCAAATCTGAATCTTCCTTCACTACGACAATGTCTCAGTTCACTCCACAAAACGGACTGTGAATATTTGACTATGGCACGCGTCGAGAGAATGAGTTATCTACCATACAGTCCTGACCTGGCACCCTACGAGTTTTATTTGTTTCCAAGAACTAAAGATAAAATTCGAGATATTAGCTTTACGAGCCGCGATAAAAGCGTACGAAAATGGCATAAAAGAGACCCCTAAGGAAGAATGGGTCAAATTTTCTTAGTGGTTCCATCGAAAGCGACGACGTGTATAGAGAACGCAGATTACTTTGAATTGCAAAAAAGTATTTTTAACTTCGTACACTAAGCTTTTATTTTTTTTTCTTAATATTTTCAGTATTATCTAGATATAACTTCAATATAATAAATTAGGTTTCAATTAGAAGCTTACAAAATTTAGGAAGTTAATTTTATAAATGCACATAACAAACTATTGAATGACCGCTTATTGTATATAGAAATAGTAATTAAAAATATCAATAATGTATTACATATTCATTACAATGCTATGAGATCAAGAACATCGCGTTTTAAATGTTGGAAGGAGTAGACTGTTAAAGACCACGAAATGATGTCTCTATAAAAATATTTCAATGTCAAATACGAGTGGAATGTTTTCTTGTTTGAAAATAACAATTTTGATTCTACAAATATATTTTTTTGCAATATATAATAAAGACTTATTATTGAAGAGTAAAATTTTATATCGGCAACATTGCATATTTAACGTTTAAATAAAAAAAACTTTGTAGTTAACTAAATTTATTTATTTTAAAATTTTATTCTGCCTTAAAATATAAAAAGTCGTCTAATCTTTTCAATTTTAAGGAGGATTTTTGAATGATATTTCAAAAATTCATTTATCTGAGCAATCCTAAACCCCTACACTGCCTACTGTGATACACTCATTATACCGATCGTTTTATATCCTTAAATAAAATTATTCTCATTGCTAGGGAATAGGGGTGACGTTACGAATATAAAGTAGTAACAAATTTAACATTCAATTTAAATTGTATGAAAGAAATAAAGTTACAAGTCCACTAGTAGACGACCATATATTTGTATGATCAATAGAAGATTTATCATATAAGTATACCCATATATCAACTATTAATCCATAATATAATACACAATGTAAAACAAGTGTCGGTTGATAATTAAAAAGCATAAAATATATACCCAGTTGAATATCAACACATAAAACTTACAGTAATTGTTCAACATAAAAATATCAGTTAAATTAAAATACGTATGAATCGGACACGAGTTTCATTTCTATAATAAAATACATTTATAGCCGATATTCACTTATATTGTTTGTTTAACAATAACAAATTATTCGGCAAACCAATAAATCCAACAACGAGAAATATCTTTCGCTTTATCGCTTTAAAGGCAGGTGCGTTGTAAATATATCATTTAATAGACGTCTCTTTATTAAATTATTTATATACAGATAAGAGTTAAATCGATATCAATATCATTCATTGTATCTGCAACTTAAAAATGTATAGAAAAATTTTATTAGTTGTCTCCTTGTTCTATTATATGTCAAATAATATATTACAGTACTACTTACCCCTGGTAGTGTACGTTTTTCATGAAGGGCGGTCTGCGCGCTGGAGGCACTTTCTGGATTGAAATATGTCAGGAAAGCACACCCTGTGAACAACATTATAGTTACAATCACTAATAATACTGATTAAAAAAATATATATACATACATATATATAGAGATTGCTTCAATAAAATTGATCAAAGGAGTCTTATTTTTAATGACAAATTTACTATGTACATAGATGGAATCAACTTGAATACAAGACGTATTAAAAAAAACAATATAATCATATACTAATTGAGACCTCAGTATTTGAGAACTTCCTTCATTTCCAAAATCGGTCTAAAGTAACATAAAACGTAAACAGTATCAGTAACACTCATTCAAATTAAAAACCTAGTATGAGATATTAAATACATTCACAATGTCATGCAAAACAGAGACATGTATTCACATATAAAAATATGAGCTCGAATCGAATGGAGCGGAAATGCATAGGCGCAGGAAATGAACACGCTTGATACAAGATGGCCGCGATTCATAGGCGACTGGACGAAGGACAATTTTGTCATTCATCGTTTACATGGAAATTCTATTTAATGATCCAATAACGAACTGTGAAAACTAGACTACTAGATACTACTAGACTACAAGACTACTAGACTACTAGACTGTTATATATATTCTGATGATTATTAAGACAAAAAATGTATTACTAGAAAAATATTTACAACCTTCATGTAGATTTTGAAAACGTCATTATTTATGATATACCTAGTGATTTTTTTTATAACTTCATACTACCTGATAGTATAGTAAATTAAAAAGTATCCGTAGGTAGTAAGGCTTATCTTAGTATTTACGGTGTGAAGCCTTACATACCTCTTTTTATCTCTATTTTTATGAGAATTATATTCTCTTCAACTGTTTTCAGCTAGTATCAATACCTACTAGGTATAGTAGTTCAAAACAGAATTTTGTCAGTTATCTAATATTTTAAACAGATTTCGAATACAGCCTCTTACTTTGGAGGTATTAGGATAATCTCAAGTTTATTTAATACTTCCGATGAGATTCTTTTTAACAATCAATAAACTTCGAAGATATTTAAATAAAGTAATTTATAAATTTTTTAGGAGACCTTCTTAAAATTAACTGTAAATAATAAGTGTTATTTACATTAGATGAGCTAAAATTCGTTTGATGAATAAACCATAAACCCATTGAATAATTGCATTTTTTTGCTTATAGTTTTTGTAACTTTGAAATTAACAATAACTCTTCTTTATATATACTTGAAACATAAGACTCCAAACCAATCAAATATGATATATGTATATGTAGTTGTATTAATATATTGCCTTCAATTAGAATACAATTATAGATGTTATATTATTCTGATTATGTCGTAGTTTAATGTACCAATGGAATGTGGGTTCTCGAGTTAATTGGTCCATCTGTAGCTATGCGGATTACATCAGCTTTGAAAGGGGCAATGGGCTTTATTTTAAACTAGGTCCACTAGTGGTTTCACTCGCTATCTGTGGAATAACCTCCATTTGTGTCCTTTCTACTGACGACGGTACGTGTGACGCACTTTTATAGTATTGCAATATTTTTTAAGTTTTTTCCTTTTTCATACAAATTTATATTCTTTGTAATTAAAATCGTAAGTAAGAAGAAATTGGGTACAAGATATCATGGCTTCCTCATCAAATCCACGTATAGAATTAAACGTCATGCAGGCACTTTAACTTCAGTAAGTTTTTTAGTATTATTTCACTCAAACAAACTCACCAGCGATCTTAACACGTCACTCAAAACATGTTTATTTTTACTCATTACTAATAAAGTATACTACTATCTAATAATTATCTTACATTTTTGTAATTAAACATACAAATATTCGATTTAAAACAAACAGTTCTATGTAACAATTTCTTGTCACATAAACTTCTGTTAGAGCTATAAACATGGCTACGGAAATAAGCATATCAAACATATCCGAATCCAAATACCTTCACTAATTGCGACCAAATAAGTACAATAGCACGCGAAATTACATTACAGTGTCAGTAATTTACGTGGCATGGTCGAATTTGCATCGACGCCAGCCGACCACTGACCGCTAATTAGCCAGCAGCTTTTATTTCTATGCTTATCTAAGCCTTTGTAATCTGCTTCTGCCACGCCTTTAACAGGAAATA
The DNA here is from genome assembly GCA_916720795.1 of Danaus chrysippus. Classification (NCBI taxonomy): domain Eukaryota; kingdom Metazoa; phylum Arthropoda; class Insecta; order Lepidoptera; family Nymphalidae; genus Danaus; species Danaus chrysippus. The sequence continues at coordinate 2,074,352 of CAKASE010000077.1, read as the reverse complement.
AGTTTGCTAGTATATCGTATAGGGAACACGTAATTTTCCACTTAAAAAGGAGGTACTGACTTATCGTTTATTACATTTTATATGCGGAAATGTCCGGCATGCAATGCTATTTAATATAATATATATGGATATGCCACATTCATGAATAGACTTTGTTTATATCAGTTAAAGAGAGTTTTTATTACCACCTTTCATCGTTAAAGTAAAAGTTATTTGTTTGCTTGTGAAATTAGTGGAGCATGAAGTATTTCGTATACTTAAATTTTCTTTAAAAAATATAGCATTTATAACTTTAACAAATAATTTAATCATTACTTAAGCTTTTTAAAATTTACGATGTAATATATAAATTATTTTAAACTGTATTCAAAAACAGAGAATTTTGCACACAATACTTAACATATAACAGAGACTCGCATAATGAGCTTAAGATCTAATTAGCAAAAATTCACAAAATATCTCCACGGAAAAGCAAAAAGTTCCAAGTCTCGCACGCTTAAAAGAAGCATATTCACTAGAACAACCTACTTTATCTCAAAAAAAAATCATGATACAAAAATACATCATATCTTTGTCAACATAAGAGTTATTTTTGTATGTATGCCTTTATGATGTACATAATATATTTACTACAAAGTTTTTCAGATTACATACTACGGTTACAAAAATTCCTTACGTAATATATTTAGAGCAAACGCAAAGGTTTCTTATAAACATCTTTTGAATAAACCTTATACATGGTAATTTTTATTCATCTGGGTAAGTATAAATTGGCCTTATTTTTTTGTTGTTGAAACAATTCCATGGTTTTTGCTATGCGTATTTGACAAGATATTTTTGACATTTTTAAAATTCTCAACACGTTCATTGTTATTTAAAGATTATATTGTAAAATCTGAAGCACTTAATCGAGTAACTAGAGGTCAAAAATTTTTACATTTTGGACGATAATCAAACTAAAAATCACCGCAAGGAAACCTTTCAAATGCAACAACATCGTAATTGAGAGCTATGACGCCACAGACAGACACAGACAGACACACACACACACACACAAACACACACACACACAAACACACACACACACAGACACCCTTAAACGTACACAGACATCTACGTAAAACTTACATAACCCCTCTTTTCGGTTAAGGGATGAAAAAATAAAGAAATTTGTTACGATTTATACCACATAAATATATAAAAATGCTCACTCTTTGTCACAACTTCGATAACTTATTCTTTGCCAAATTCAATAGCGATTTTAAATTGTCTATATATCCATCGTCATAGTTAATCTTATGTAATTATTATTACATTATAATATTGATGTATGCGCAATTTATATTAATTGATTGAATTAAACTGTTCTCTAGACGATTTAATTAATTAGATTACCGAGTGAATTATCGTCATTAACTGAGATGAAGTAACAAGGCTGTGTTCTTTGAGTGTGTTTTGAGGAAATCTTAGTCGATAAGATCATTTTTATAGTAATATTATTGTTATTAAATACCTTTACTTGTTAATTAATTATTATAAGTGCTATTAATACTCGTATATATAATTAAACAAACTGATGTAGCTTTAGTCAAACTTCTCATATATACTTAAAATTCAAGGTTATACTTCGTATTGATAATATAGGAAAATAATAGTATTTGAAACATACTGATTACGTCATTAATTTTGATAAAAATGTCAAATCTATAACTTTTTTGTGTACTCTATTTTGAAGTGGATATAACGCGAGAGTTTTCGATAAAAATTGCATACCCATAACTTATAATATATTAAATGTTAAAAATGTTGCACTACATATAATACTTGGCCCGTTAACAAAAATGAAAGTTTGGACGTAACAAACGTTCTGTCGAGTGACCATTGGATAAAAAGTCAGCTCAGTGACTTTATTGGGAATCGTGGTTTTTACATAAAAAGTCACTGACTTTTTAAAAGGTCAATGCGGTATTCTATAGTATACTCGACACATTACAAATAAAAAAAGTTGAGAAAAAAAATCTAGATAAAAAATATGTATTTTATTTTGAAATATTGGTTCAGTTTCGGATGGTTTCGATAATAGTTTAAAAAATAAATACCTTTTAGTTTTTTTATTATTCCCGCTTTCAGTTTTTATTCAAACGTTCAGAATACAATTTTAATGGTTCTATTTGTGCCTAACTTAAATCGTTCTTTCATATGTTTCACATTGTTACTGAATTTATTCACCCTGTTAACCAATTTTTTCGTATTGATGTGCATATTCATATATACAATTATGAGTCCAGCATTCACAATATTGGGAGCAAGAACTACACTTACAATCGAAGTTGCCTTAACATTTATCATAGTATTTAAACAATTTTTGTATGTATTAAAAGCAATTCGAAGATTTTCTAAGTACTTCAGTTAAATTAAGTATGAACGGACTTACGTGTGCGAAAAATCGATCTGGCTTGCTATTTCCCGTTTGTTTCGAGTTTATTTTTCTAGAGCAATCTCTTTTAATCTCTCTCTAATTTCCGGATAGCAATGGGATACAGCAAGTGAACTTGTTCGTCTAGGTACTAAATTAACTAATGAAAAAGAATCGTAAATAATGAATGAACTGGGACACTTGAAGGTTAATGATTTAAGAATATTGACTAGCCTGGGATAATTCTATATAATTTTGAGTATATAGAATTTCGTTTACATTTGTAGTGTACACGTATGTATAAATTATTTAATATACTTGAAGACCAATTATATATCGTAATATAATTTCCACATATCAGGTTTCGTTCTTGTCAAAGAAGATAATTATTTTTCAAGAATAATGCCTGTGTCGTTATAAAAAAAACAATATCAATTATATGTAGACTTTTATTTTTAAAGCAATTCAAAATCAAGTCTTAAATCACTACCAAATATTTAAAAGCATTGGTCTTACATATAACTAGTTTTTACCGCGCCTTCGTCCGCGTTAATTTCGATATAAGTAATATATGTATGTATGGCTGACCGGGCGAACTCTTTTTATTGATATTAGAGTTTATTAAGTTGTTTTTTCTATTTGGGTCGAACAAAATTAAATATCCTATGTCCGTCTCCTGGTTCTAACATATCTTCCTGCCAATTTCCAACCACATCCCTAAAACCGTTCTTGAGTTATAACTAGCCTAACTAACACATCTTTCTTATATAGGTATTTAAAGATTAATTATTTGTTATATATACAAACCTCTCCTCAACCACAGCGATGTTATACAAAAGCAAAATACATTATACATGTAAATGAATGAAAAACCTAAACTATACAGACTGCTTTCACAATATTTTTTAGTTACAATCTGTGCAGTGTGTTTACGCCTTTATAAAACTGCATTTGGCATGCGACGCTGTTTTCTCATTTCCCCAGATCTTATCTCGCTTGTTTCACAAGGAACGGTACAATGATATTCACTGACAGCTATTATACGTTTGTCATGTTCCTTATTACCTTTTATTTGTTTACTTGAAATCATATTAGAAATGATCTGATATATTTCATCAATATAATTCATTACAGAAAGACTGCATATAATAAAAATTACGTATACAAAAATATTTAGGTAGTTTAACTAAAATGATTATATAGAAAATATCGATTAATAAAGGAAAAGTTGCAGTACAATAATGAACAGAGGGCGACAAAGGCATAAGGTAAAAAAAAAATGAAATATATTAACAGGTAAGTGCATTTATGTATGTATAATTAATACAAACAAAGTTATCTCGAATAAACTCGTTTCACAACATTTGTAATGCTCAATATTTCTAAGAGAATTATCTTCCTGATTTAATATGAATTAAGTTTTAAAAATAAAACAATATAATCCAAGTGGAACAATATAATAAAAAAAACAGTTTTAAATTATGTTCCCTGAACCGCAGTATGACTGCGTACTCATATTTAAGCAGTTTACTCTGCAATCTACTGACCAGTATAAGTTTTATAACAGAATTCTTTCTAGACTTAGCAATTTGCACATTGTTGGGCGGTGCTTTACGTTTCCTTTTGTCGGCTGATTTGTTAGCCTTTTTTCCTCCTTACTTCTGTTCTGGTTCCGTAATAATGTAGCTGTTTGAATTTCTATTTGTGTTGCTAAGTGCTCGGTTAAAAACTCAAGTGTTTTTATGCGGCGCTGTTAGGCTTATTTTAAGTCAATGTCTCATTTGTAAGCGGCTTATTAATAAAAAATAAATGAACATATTTTTAAAAAGAACATTTACTCTTAAATGTAAAAAGTGATGATGTTTTTAGTTGAAAATTAATTCTTTAATGGCTTTAAGCACAAAAACATACATGCTAAATAGATAAAATAAAATTTAAATCAAAAACTACGTGTATAAGTACAAATTTATTTACAACGTTAAAAAAAAGGAAACAGCGTTGATAAAAGAAGCAATAACAATTGTTTTACCAAAATTATTAATTATTAAAATTTAGATAATACATTTTCGGAGTGTAATATTCGCTCGCCCTAATTCTAAACTTTGGAAATGCTCGGAATTTATATTCATTCACGGCAAATAACTTCCCTCTTTGAGAAGCTCGACTTTAAATTGATATGGTTATTATTGTTTTATCACTTTATACACTATCCTTTACTTTCATTTCAGTTCTCCTCGAACGTTTTAACATTGCACTTTAACACCTTTAGTACAACACAATCTTAAAATTCTCTTGAAAGTCTCAGACTGACCTCTAAAAGAAACTACAGATCTTTTCTGTTTTCTATATGATAATTTTTACTTGGATCTTAATATTTATCAGCCACGGTTTTAGTGACTATATCAAATTTCTTTGGGAAATATAATATTTTTTCTCATTATTCACCTCGAAATGTTTAATAATTATTATTACATCATATAGTAATTGCCAAACTACTTCACTTTTTTACATTGAAGCTTAACAAGTTCTTGTTTTCCTCGACCGCTAGAAAATAATATGCGGAAATCACTCGATTTTCCACAAGCGAAAACAAGGTGCTTTGAGAAAATCCCACCTCCGCTGGTTAAAAGATTAATTGATTTTTGTACACAAAGCTTTAATGCCTTTCGTTTTATCAGGTATAATTTTATCCGATAAAATTTCAGTGAAGTTTAATATACATATAAAATTTTAACAAAAATTCATTTTATGTACTACAGAAAGAAAAAAATCCAAATGATGGATAATTAATTGTACTGTTAAAATAATTGAGAGGGAATTAAATTAATCCATATAAGTGTAAAAGCTTAAACGTAGTATGTCTCATGATTAAGTGATACAAGTGCCATAATGAATGGGAGGTAATGACTTGCTTCGCGCCGTCATAATGAGTTGCTTGGTTCCGACAAAACGTCGTTCCTTGTCACGGCGCTCGCTAATTATGTAACGTTAATTGTCTCCCTTTTTAATTTGGTCGTAATGACCATGTGGGGCTGTTGCGAGGTTTGTGAATAGGAACTTTGTTGTCCTCTGTAACTGCTTCTCAAAATTGAATTCAGATTTCTTGTTTCTTATCAAATAATAGTTAACGAGTAATGGTATTTTAAAATCGTAAGATTGATTTAAAGGAAACAATTGTTTATCGTGGTTTAGATTATTTCGCAGTCACTGTATTCCAAGAAAAACGAGATCTACATTCTTCACAAATTAATGAATTATAACTATAAACAACAAGCAACTTGCAAAGTTTCAATAATTTTAATGATGGTTAAAATATTAAATATTACTACCTATATTCAAAATATTGTTGTGATTTTTATAACTCATTTATAAAAAATACGAAAGTAGATATTTCTTTTCTTAATACAAACTAAGAAGTATCAAGTCATCACAAGACACATTTTTGTTTTCATTAAAGATGTTCAGTAAATTGAGTCCACTTCAACAACTTTAACGTGGCCAGTGTGCGACACTCCGACGGAGTTCAAGTGCGTATTCAGACTTAGAAGAAGCGACTTTTTAGTTTTATAAGTTAGGAAGGCAACCAATTTATACAAAACTTAAATCTTATTATTATATAAAACATAATCACAATGAATAGATTATTCTTCTCATTACATATATAAAAAAATATTTTCTCAATGTCAGTAACGTGCCTACTTTTATCAATTAATATTTATACAAATATATTTTTGCTGAAATTATTATACTGAAATGACCTATCCGGAATGAAACTCGGAGATTTATGGAGTAATTTTTCGATTAAAAACTAATCTGATTTTATAATCCAAGAACCGGTTCGGGGTTGCAATCCGAGGGTGTAATAACAAACTTCCAGGCATTCCTCGGACAATAATTACACTCGGATTACGTTTTGAACTCATAACCGTCCTGGAATCCCGTTAAATAGGTATAATGTGCCGTCGGATTAAGTTCAGCAGATCATATTATCCTTAATTGCTTACTTAAGTACAAGTTTATAACGCGGATTACAAATATAGCTGTTTTTGCGTCCCCTTTAATTATTTTAATTAACGGTACATTGAACTTTGATTCTATGATGTTAAAATGGTATGAATATTTAAATTGGATTGTAAATTAATTACTTAACGTATCACGTACAGTCAAAATATAGAGTGACACTTATAACACTGTTATAGTGATGAGAAGAAGTAAAATAACTGAAGTCAGATCAAGATACTGCGTCCAACATGATTGCATCCCGAAAGGGATCCAGACGACCAGATTACTCGCTGAATTCGCAGCGCCTAGGGACAGACTGACATGTCGATAAATTGCCTTTTCTTGGTGATATGATATTTTGTAAGTATTTGCATTTACTTTGATATTTTTATCTGTATTACATAGATGTAAGAACATTACTCTACTAGACCAAAATACAATAGGATTATATTATTATGTTATAATAGACAGCAATTAATTTTAATACAAAAATCATAAAACACAAGAGTTCTACTCAAGCGTACCTTAAATTTAATAAGTCCATGTAACAAACATAAAAATGTCCATTACAAAAACATCATTACGTACAATAAAATATATATATATTATTTGATTATATCTTATATAAAAAACATCTAATAAAAATCTTTTACGAAACGGATACCACATTTAAAATTTATGAACGTCAAAGCTACCCAGTTCAGAGAAACTTCAGAGCTCCGAGAAATAGGTATGACTTTCTGAAATCTAATTTACAATAACTTTCTGAGATACCGCAAGAAATATGTGCTCCATTGTATTAAATTTACCCTCTAATTATAATGTCATGTACTTTTATATGAATTGTATCAATTAAATATACCTACTGTATACATAATGAATGTTAACTGCAAATTATAAAAGATTATCTTATTGATATGATGTCATTATTTACCTTTCCGTAAATCATTTCAATTTCCGTAAACCTTATTTCAAGAGATATTTGAATTCCTTTGTTACTCTCATTAGTTGACTCTCAGCTTTGACAATTCTTGTACCTATTCTAAAAGTACTTCTATTCTATATCTTTTGTTGAAGATTTCCGACTTCAAGAATTTATTCTATGATTAAATTAATCGAACTGTATCTAATCTACCTGGAATTTTAATTTGCTGTCTTAAAAAATGTCTCGTTTTTACTTTTTATAAAACTCATTTTTCATCTAATATAAACATTTTCTTTGTTAAATTTATACAGTAATATATTCCAGTGAACATTGCCTTTTAAAGATAATGTTCTTTTAGGTCTTGTGATCTGAAAATTCACTTTATTTTCGCTTACCATACGTAAAAAGATTACATACAATGTTATAAGAGAACGACAGATAATTTAAAAACTATTATTATTATATTTATCTTTGTAATATATCTTGTCGACAACTTTTCGCATCCCTAGTTCTGGCCTAATGGAACCACGTGAATCAATAACTGCTGACCGTCTCATTACAAATCCCCTCTTTCAATCAAAACCATCCACAGAAATGTCACCTTTCTGCCCCTTATATTAACATCCAGATTTCTTTGCATCACCTCTATATTTATGCCCTTTAATCTGGACTATGTAATAAAAGTGTCAAACTGTTATGCCTTCTGAAAGGAAAACATCGAAAGGTTTTATTGAGTATGACTAATAAAATAAAAGAATATAGAGTCCGTGGAAGATTGGAAGAGGAAATGTCTTTTAAATTAAACCTCCTACTATTATAGATGTTGTATGATAAATGCTACGTATTATATTATAAGTATAGCCTTAATATAATGTATGCAGAAGTCAAATGTGTTCAAAACATTAAATTGTATATTTGGTCACTTAAACAAGTTATAAGTTAGGTCAAGTTTCAGAAGTCTGTCTTTGTATGTGTACTCGTATATGAATGTTACAACGTTTATTTTGCTTACAGTCACGTTTGCTTACCACTAGAACCGGCACGGACCCGACTCGCTGAAGATGATTAATTGAACGTCGAAAATTTTAAATTTATAATACAGCCGCCGTGTTTGGACACCCAAGAAAAGCTTACGTGTTTCAGAACTTTTTAATCGTGCATAACAGAGCCTCGGTGATGGATTACTTGCTATATTATGATAGTAACTTTGATGCAAAATTGATGCATCTTTGATGGACAAGAACCTTTTTGATAGGATTTGTCCGTATAATAACACAGAGTTTCTAGATAAAATATTTTAAAAATCTTGTATCACATATACTATAAAGATCTAGCAAACATAATATACAAATAACCGAATCAATAAAACAAATGTAATGATACGTTGGCTAGGGATCAAAGGGAACCGAAAACATTATATACGAAACTAAAGAATGTATTAAAAGAACTGTAGACGCTTTTAATTATGCAAAATCAGCAACTGGCTTTTCGGGTCAACCGGTTCGAAAGAGGAGTTTTTAAATGAAACAATAGACGGGAAATGAACACTGGTATTTTGTGTTAGGGTAATAGTGGGTAAAGTATAAAAGTGGTGGCGGTATTGTACTTTATTGTACGATTTGTGAAATGGGTTCACAATTGTGGTAGATTGGAAATGAGGGTAATTTTAGAATGTACTGATTGGTTATATTATTTATATTTTATGGTACTGTTAACAAAAATCAAATAAAATTTTGTAATTATTATTTTCTACGAATACAGCTTCTGTATACTATGTTTCTGTTTCTATTTTATTAAATTTTATTTTCACTTAAACTCAGTTTCCTGCTATTCGTCATTGAAATAAAACAATAATGAATTCATAAACCTGACCTTAAAATGAACTCTGTTTTTCAACATCTGTACAAAATTCGCCTCTAGCGACAAGTCGCAATTATAAACAAAATAATCTTTGTAAACTATTTTCCTAAACCCTCGCTTATACCTAAGTTAAATGTTTTGGAAGTCTTACACCTTTGTCACCAAATACTTTAGGTTAAAATTTGCGTATCAACAAACAAATTTTTCTATAACTGTGTGGTCCCTCACTTATTATCAATATAAATATTAAATGTCCAATACTTTCGGCTTTATTGGAAATTCTTTAGCTAGCTCACATTCACCGCATACCTTTGAGAACCGAATGAATTTATCGTTACATTTAAAAAGCAATTGTGGATAAAATGAGAGTTTTAGGGCACGCACCGCTCGGAATCAGCTTTGAAATGTTTTAATATAAGCAAGCTTTCATAACTTTCAGCTGTTTATATTTAAAGCGAAATGTTTTTAAGGTTTTGTAATTGCTTTATTTGTTCACTTGTACGATTTGTTTGATATATTTATTTTATTTACATCAAAAGTTCATACTTAATTGAGTATTTTATTCAAGCTACAAATTTGATAAATAAATTCAAAACCGTCCATCAATAGTTGTGATAACATTAATGAAGTCATATTGTTTAGAAATATACAGCTCTGTGTCAGGTAAAGAGAAGTCCAGACACTATAAATGTAGTTAGCGTCCAACTAATTTCCATGTAATGCTTTAGAGCCCAATATCGGGAAGCAGCCACACTAACTACGGAGTGGACTATTAAATCTAGAGTATAGGACAACTTGATGTTTAGTGTTTCATCTTAAGACTCTGTACACATTGTTGGAGACGTTTATATATGGTTATTTTGGTATATTTTCACAGTTTACCTGGCGAATGTTTTACTTAAAATAATTATTTACATTTATTTTGACATGAATACACTATATTTATAGTAAAAACTGCGACAATTTTTTTATATTTCCGGAATAATCTTTTAATAACGTATCATCGTGCATATTTATCGTTTTTTTTTTGTTAACTTTATGTTCATTCGTTTAAAGAATAATAGTTTCGTACTATTGGATTCAATTAAAATATTTGCAATTACAATGAAGCTAAAGATAATTTTATTTAATATGTAGAAGATTCTGATTACATAACTATAGTACTGTATAGTATATTGTTATTTATTTAAACATCATATTCCGTTTAGTGTGCATTGACCTTAAGGGTGCTCCTGAAACTGAGACATAAATCCGTATGATGGGACTTGGAAGTTTCTGCTCTATTTCACATTGCTACAAACAGTGCCCTTTAAATTGAGGTTCCCATTACTGTTTAATTTTCTCTAAAGTATTTTCTTTTAATCCTTTACCCAATCTCCTGTAAAGCAATGGATTATTATATACCAACCATAATAATTAGTTATATGTAATAGTTAGTTAATAAATGTTTCATATTACCATTCTACTTTTCTATTAGTTCAAGAAGTTGAATGTATTAAAACTGGTTTTAAATACATAATAAGGATAAAAGGCTTTTATACTTAGCCAGCGCTCCCTTGTGTAATATAATTTGATCTAGTCGTAATCAAGGAGCCGGCTGCGATTCAAAAAACTTTGTATATCATAATATCCATTTTATAATTAAATGCAATATGGCTGTAAATATTCTTCTTCCTAACATTATATTTATTGCATATTCATGTTTTAAAAATACCATTTATAATTTACTTGAATAAAAAAATAAATAGTTTTTTAAAGTATTGTGGTTTAAGAAAAATTATAGAAAAATATATTTTTAGTTTTTACAAATGACTATTCAAAAAAGATCTCTTTGTAAATGATAATTATGAAGAAATTATAGGAAAAAAATACTATGAATGGGTCATAAAATATTTGGAAACCTTGTATAAATCTGTAAGGGCGTCGCATTTAGACGCATATATACATGTACTACAACCCTTTTTTACTAAGCCACTGTCGGATAAAAAGCTACAAAATCTGAATTATAGACGAGTCATCCTTAATGGATTTTTTTTTCGATAAATAAAATCAATACACGAGACCTACTAGATAAGATATTTAATCGGTTTCCACTTGAAGCGAACGGGTTCAAGAGTGATTCGCTGTAACGTTGTTTTATTAGTACTTGTAGCTTAAGAGTCACTGATGCACTAGATAAGGGGATTGAGGTTGGCAGTTATATATAACGTCGTCATATTAATCAATTTTACTAAACGTAATCAAAATTTCTGGTAGTTTTAGAAGCATCGAGTAACAAAAACACCGACAATAATATCGTTTACAACAGTACCTAAGTATCAAAAAAATATTTTTTTTTTCATATATTCAACATAATTAACCTTTCCTTCCCCTATTTTATAGAACACATAATATTTCTTAACATAATTTAACTTCGCTCTTGTTTAGCGGTCTCATGAACTTTTCCACCTCGGCATCACACAACATCTAAAATTTTAAAGAGAAGAGGAACCACGATAAGCAACACACTGAACTTAATCATGAACGCTTATTTACATAACGCTTTCAACCGACACGGGAGATCAAAGTTTGCCTTTCTATGAGGCGAAACATAAATGAAAATCGTGTATACAATTTTCGATTTCTAATACATTCTTATAATACGATAAGTTATGTACATTTACACGAAAACATTCACAAATATCCAGATATATGAGAAGACAATGTTAACAACATATCTCAGTTGTTATAACACAACTCCCGTGTATGTACATTAAGCCGTACATAATATATTCAAAATGAAAGTACGACATTTGTAGATATTGTGGCCGGCTGGGATCGCGAATGTGAATTTAATATCTGTCAGGGGTAGAGCGCGACGTGGCGTTGGATACTGTCACTGTTTTCGGTTTTATTTTTGTTATGTAGTGATAACAGATAACACGGGTCGAACATTGTTAATTTTAAACGTCACCCTTCCTTTACATATTATTCATAAAATTCTATATAATCGAATAATATAAATGCTTTTATTATATACACACGTCTTTCATTAATTACGATTATAAGACTGTAAATCTATTTAGCGATATTATCTTATGGAAATCTCCTGTTTTGTTAAACTTTAGCTAACATTGAAAATAACTATGATATGACAACATTTTTAAACATAATCCAACGTACAGTGAACGCGATGTCAGCTTCCCGCATCCCAGTGTTATGAGACATCTCATTTCATGTGTTCATTCCTATTGTACCAATGGGAACAACATTGTTTACACAAGGATTCTATATTTTCTATGTCTCCTGTATTCAAGCTTTAAATTTCTTAACAGCAACGGATTAAATATAAAAACAGAACTCGTGATCTTCTCATAAATGATATATTAGGACTATTTACTTTCTAAATATAGTACCTTAAAATTAACAATTATAATTCAACAAGATATAAATTTCATCACAAAAGTATAATAATGTCTATTATATAAACTGTTAAATTTAAACTTATTACTCTTACACTTTTAAGTTATATATTTGCCAAATGTATATTAAGATGAAATATACGACCAAAAAAAATATGTATATTCGGTTCCACCTTACACTATACTTGGAAGGAATGTTAACGGCCTTGTATCTCGGGAGCATCATAAAGTATTTTTTATTACGATATTAGGGGCATGTAAATATGGTTCATACATTTTCGCGTTGCTTTAACTCACTTAATTTTAAAGCTGACTCACATCTTATTTTGATGATTTTACACAATATTATTAAATAGAATAGATCTAACATTCAACATTTCCGAATTACAGATGAATAAACAATATTCAATGTCCGATATGTTCATAGGTATAACTGACCAACAGTATTGAATCAACCTTTTGTTGGAGCAAAAATCATGAGTTCAGACATAGATACCCAGTCGTGTCGACTGAAATCATATATAAAACTATGGTATGCCGTCCAAGATATAATCGATTGAAACAATTAAAATTATTATTCATAAAATATTTTTCAAACTATCAAAAAGGAATCGTTCCGAAAATAAATCCTCACTATAAAGAACATCACATTTGTTTATAATTTAATTTATCTACATAAATTATAAATATTCTTTGTTTGAAAATCTATGAGCTGGTGTCAATGGAATATAGTCAAACAATACAAGTATATAGATGTATATTTTTTTGGAGCAACAAAGAAATTATCAAGGCAATATACGCTACCTCTCATCCCTTCTCATCCGAGGGGTGATTACCCCTCATTGTTCCCCCGAGTGTGCCCTAATGCATGACACTATTACGCTTGATGTGAACTAATGCTTTCAATGTGTTTTTTATAACGAAATTATTGTTTCGCAAACACATAACTTTACTATAAATATTTTTTATGTTATAAACAATATAGGAATACTTTATATGTATAGAACAAAACTGTAGCTTGTAATCTCCGTACAACAAATTTGAATCCCTCCCAAAGGGTTACGATAGTGAATGAAGATTTAAATGACGGACGGCCAGCGTGGAGCGTCCGCGTCACAATATATACAATTATTGCTAAATACGCCGTACATTTACGTCAATGTAATTTTAAAATATTGACGAGAAAATTATATGTTCGCCTCGATTAAAATGTATAACTAAAAGTTATAGCTATTATCCTCTCTATAAACTTGTATAAAAACTTAATTTTACCTGATCCTATGGCTAAGTAATTACTTAATTTAATCGTAATTTAGCTTTACGTCGTTTTTTTTATTTTTATTAAATATATAATGGAGCTCAACGTTCAATATATCTGACCTTATATTTCCTCTGTAAACTTGGTTTGCCTTTCACACTGAATGCTACAGACAGCAATAGGTCTGTGTAAGTGGATTACCATCAAATATACTCACTACGTTGCTTGTCTTTCATGCCTTGCTTTGACTCCCGTAAATCTAATAAATTTTATATAGTCTCTTATATGACTTATAATACATAAGATAGTTTCTATTTTGTACCACTATTATTTTTCTGACGTAATATTTTTTATTTGTTTTAATTTAATCCCCGTTAAAACTAGTTATGGACGACATGCATGGAATATATAACTCAAAGAGAGGCTTTGATATAAGTTAAAAAAAAAAACAAACGAACAAAACCAAAAGAGTAATTGTATACGGACATGGTTTAGACTTTTTGTACACATCAAAGAGACGCACGTTGGGTAATAATGAAACGTCCTAATTGCAGTCGATACAGGCGGAATATTGAGTTAATTAAACAAGGCAGGTATTCTAGGCACGTATCGTTTGATACAACTGACATAGCTAGTGGATAAACGTATGACGGAAATTACAGTTTCTCTTTGATACCGAAAACATTGTACTTCGAAATGAAACATTACAGTTTTATATTTTCAGGGGGACAAATGTTCCTGAATTAATATAATTATGAATACAAGATACATATAAAAACGAAATGCTACATATAAAATTGCACTTTGATAATATATCGAGTTATAGATAAGCTTTCATGTAGTCTAAACAAAGAAAAAACAATGTAGATTCATACATTTGCGATAAGATTATACAAAAAAGTGAAGTGACATTTTGTTTAACGATTATTTTGTTAGGTGGTAGAGTTTTGATGCAATTTTTTACGCACAACTTGCAAATGTAACATTACATTTAAATACGAGTATAAGATGGATGTGGGGAGGTCTTAGAAGCACCAATGTTTCTTGTCTTACTTTACAATATTTTGAATGATGCCCTAAGCTCTATAAATGAATGAAAATATACATTTTTTTTTTATGTGAAAGGTGACAAACGAGCAGACGGCTCATTAGATGGAAGGTGGTTACCGTCGCCCATGGACATCCGCAACATCTTTGTTGCGGATGCGATGCCAACCTTGTTTTTAGGGATAGGGAGGAGGGCAACCGGTTCTCTCACTCATCGGACGAAACCCAGCCGTTAAAGACTACTTCACGCCGATCTTCAGTGAGAGGGTGGTACTTCCCCTGTCGAGCCAGCCCATGTTCGAGCTGTAGTAACTGACCACAGCTAGGCTCTACCACCTCTAGATAAAGTTACCTTAACATTTAAATTTGCTTTACATGGAATAGAGTGAAATCATTAGAGGCGGTTCACTCCTGGCGTACTTGTTCTGTCGGCCTCCATACCAGTCACATGGACCGAAAAGAAAGATCTGATATTTAATTACACTTCAAAGAGCTTCTTTCCTTGTAAGATGTAATCACCCGGATCCTCCGCGTCAAAAACATGTCGAAAACGAGTTACATTTGCTGACATGCACGTAATACTGCGTGCTATTTTACAGACTGACAAAATTTCCTCGATAAGTAGCAAGAAAAAAGAGGCTATTATTGGTTTTTTCAAAAAGTCTAATTTCAAATAACGTCTAAAGCATTTTAAACTAAAGAATCGTACTTTCGATATGAAAGAGAGTCGAGTATAAATAATTTTGAAAACAAAACTTTATTAGATTCTAAAAGAAAAACTTGAGACACCAAGTAAAGTATTCCAAGTAACTAGCTTTTAATACAAAAACATATGTCCATTTTGTATTTTATAATATTCGTAAACTATTAAATTTTCTTGCTCTGTACAACTTCATATATTTAAAATCATCAATCTTTTAAGGATCTCAAAGGAAGTGCATATTTCTAACTGCCTATATCAGTAATTTACACTCACAAATATGCCGAATGAGAAATGATATACGATAGTCAAAGAAGTGTGCCTTTGGTTTTCCCCTAAAGTTTTCTCAGCCTGAGGTCTTTCAAACATTAAGTGCACTACTGTGTCCTCAAGTGACAAGGCTGGCAACGCGAAGGTAACCTTTTCTCATTAGGTGGGCCATTTTTTAGTTTGCCTCGTTTTGACGTAATAGAAAATATAATTTATTTCCTTGTTGGATGACAAAACGGAAAAATATTTGTTTCTTGTTTGACAATAGATTCAACATAATATCTTGATACGAATTGTCTCTCATAAAAATGAATAAACAAATTGGTGAACAACAAAGCAACTCACTATGATTGTTAATTTTTCAAGTAAAAGAAATACTAAAACTAAATTTCCAGTTCTATGTAAAACTTAATAAATAAAGATTACACATACATTCAACGCTTACTATTTCATATAAATTGATTACTAGCTTTTAAACGTTCAATACAAAATCAATTTTGCGTGCTTAATTCGTGTCATATGCATTTAGTGTTTAAAATGGTATCAGTTTTGTATATTTGATCCCGATTAACTACGTGACTGGAATATTAAAATACGTCTATGATTTTACTTCACTAGGGAATAACTCAATTATTTAGGAATCAATTTCCATGCATGTTATATCCGACGATATTATATAATATAACGACTCTATTCTGCTTTACTAATAATAAAATGTACAAGAACCCAACAACCGTCATTCTTAAATACATTTATATAAACGCGGATGTATTAAAATTTGGAACCGTTAAGATATTTTATATATGAATATAAAGAAAATAATAATTTAATTCAGCAAAGTTACAAAAAATTACACCTTCAAACTGATAAACTAAAATATTTTAAATCACAAATTTATACTTTTCGAAGCGTATTAAAGCGAGAAATCCGAAAATGATAATTTAAAAAAAGACTTATAAGTAAATAAATAATACATATAAAATAAAAGGTTTTAAAAATATATTCACGAGATCATTATCGTTATATCTTCGGATGGGGTTTGTAAAACTTTTTTGTTGTAAGTTCTGTCCGTGGAGTAATTGGACCCTTTGAAAGTACACAAAACTGACCCTTTCACATAACATGTAATTTACATACATCTACGAATATATCACTTTACTACGCCTGATCTTTTATGCTCTTGACCTGTTAGCATATCATTACATTCTGTGGCTATTTTGTTACATCATAAAATTACTTATTCCTCACAGTACTTTAATTAGTACTTTGAGTACCTTTATCTCTAGTGTTAAGGGTGAAAATTCTTTTTTTTTAATGAAATATTATATTTTTATTTAAGACTCTTTTCATTAAAGTTCTTTAACATATATTTTATTATGGGGAACATGTTCAATGGCTTTCTATAAACCTACAATTTTTATACATTTGCTTTAAGACAATTTCGTTTGTTATCATTTAATTTAGTATCCTAATACCACCCTAACAAGATCCATTCTCGTCTAACAATTCATCTCACTTGAGATTATGAGCCGGGTGGAAGGGGGAGGAGGGGGGTGTCTTGGAGTTTTTGCTCGTCAAGTCACCTCTCGTTCGATGTAGGCAATAAAATCGTGTTGTGGAATGAGATTGGTGAAACTATTACTGACATCAAATGGATGGCGCCACGATAAATTGAAGCTACAATGGTGGTTGTAATATTGAGGAATTACTTTCAAATAGAAGCAAATAATTCGTAATCCAAAGTATGCGATATATTTTAATATAATAAATTCTTTTTTTCCTTTTTTTATGCTAATTTTTTACACAAGAGAAGGTGTATTCGAATATATGTAGTTTACTTAACATGAAATTAGTAGTTTTGTAAGGATTTTAATGAGCAATATTAAGAAGTGTTGTCGTCATTTTCACCCATGATAACTGGTTATGTAATAATTTAGTAATAATATAATCATATTATACTAAAAATATCTCTACATTATTTATTTACCTATTCCTTGTTTCATATTTTAAATAAAATCAAACTATATCCATGTCCCGGCACGTCCGAACGCAATCTTCATCTCTCAGAAGCTATTTTAAACATGAGATAGCTCCTGATCTGTCCATTAATGAGAGAGCACATTCACAACTCTCTCTAATTAATTCGAACCTCCCAGATTCGATGGAAAACCTCAATGTCCCTATAAGGATCAAGTGTCCCCATTCCTAATTGACTCGCAGAACTTATATTATAAGCCTTACGTCTTTAGAAATAAGAGTGTTATCAAAGCTCTTTGACCGCTCTTAAGGTACTAATAATAAGAGTTATAATAAATTCTTGAATGTACAGCACTTCAGTTTAAGTGCTCTATTTGAAGCCAAGAGGTAGTTCCAATTACTTGAATTAATACTTTCAGTGTGCTTAATGCTAATGGAAATTTTAATGATATTTGAATCCTGTAAACATATTTAAAGGCCTTAATATACCTACATCAATATTTAGGTTCTAATAAAAATAGTACGTAACGCTCGCACATTTTACACCTTATTTTTATAAATTACTTCTTAATTAATATTTATTAATAAAATATAATAATATTATCGTGTTACGAACTTATTTTATATAAATACGACGTAATAGATTTCGTTTTATTTTAATTGAGACATGAAACCTAGCTCCGAATACCGCCGTCAGTAAAAGAAAATTAATAAGACCTTAGAAAGAGTAATTTTGATAAAATATTTTAATTAATGCCCAAACTTACAAGTGTTCATGTTTTCTAAGCTTTAATTTTTATTAAAAAATACCGCTGGGGTGTCAAGTTCGTTTTCTTTCGTGAGCACTCATAAATAATTAATCTTAATATTTTTCATCATAAAATTTCTTGTCACAACTCCACTTAAAAAATTCTCAAACACCGCTCTAAGAAAGGGTATCGTCAAGCTATAATAAGCTGATTTTTTAAGAGAATAGAAAAGAGAGCCTATTTATATTAAAAATGCATATTCGTTTGAGCTAGTTACATAGAAGGTAATTGTTGTGAAAGAGTCCACGTAATTAATCAGAAAATAGGGTGAGAATGACGCTGAATATTATAAAAAAAGGAAAAGTAATTTCAGTAACTTTATTATTTTACATTGAAACTGTTTAATAATGTTGATGGCAAGAAAAGTGATTCATATTTTATAAAATTTACAACATATATTATCAGCTAACACAGACTTGCTTCTGAACTAATATTTTTGATAATATTACCAGTTTTGAAAATTCTCAAAGAATATGACAGTAAAATATTATATTTTATTAACTGCGGACTGTTTTTTATATGGTCACCCTAATCACAAAGGCCTTTCCGTAAACGGATCGGAACCGAGCCAATATTTACCCAACTTTAAAAATGGAAGTTCACATTGTCAACTACTTTTTTGTGCAGTTGGTTTTTTGCCAACTTGAAATCGTTTTCAGTGAAGTTAATACAATTTAAAAGCATTGAACGGTGTACTCATTGTTTTTCCTTTGTAACATAAAGTAAGTAGGCTTTTCAAGTCTACGGTACATGAAACCTATAACACTTTAAATATTATTCAAATTACACATTGAATTACATTATATAATTATTATCCAAAACAATAGACGGACAATATTATATTATGTAACATCTATTTGTTTATGAACGATGTACAACAATCTTTTATCATACGAAAGATAATTTAATAGATATTTTTTTTATTCAGCAATAACGGTAAAAAGATGAATCTGAAATAATATTGATTTCTATACATATAAAGAGTTTAAATAACTTTAAGGATTTACCTAACTATAATTACTTAAAATTAGATCTAAAATAAAATATTGGCTACATTTTCCAGTCTTACTCAAGAAATTCTAACAAAAATTAATAAATAATATCTCAAAAATTTAACGAATATGAAATGCACACGTGGGCATTAAGAAGTCAATCTTCAGTTACAATAATTATCCATTTAATTTAATGGAATTTTTACTATTGAAGTGAACTGAAAGACAGCAGGTTTTTGAATAAGTTCAAACCACAATCCCTGGTGTGAGGCCATCAATTCTTAGCGAATCACAATAAATCGTCACAAATGTGCGGTGACACATCAATATAGAACGCCGCGAATGGCTCTCAGTAGGAATATAAATAAGATACTACACTGGTGACTGGTGACTGGTGACCAGTCTCGTTATATATATTGGATTAAAAACTGTAATTTTTTATTTAAATATTTACTATCCAAACAATATAAGTGTCCTAACTCAACCAAAGTTGATATTTCGAGTTAATACTTTAATCAAGAACCCGTTCATGTAATTCCTTTATATAAGATTTGTTTTTAAATTTACCTCTATAATAAAGAAACAATATAGTAAAACACGTGGTACCTAGCTTAGCTTTAGCACCAGTATATTCTTTGATAAAATTAGAGATCATATACCAATTTTAACCGAATTTGGCAGACCATTGAAAGTAGTATACTAAATTCCGATTAAGATAAAAATAGAAGCGAAAATAAATACAAAGTTTCAACAGCTCTTAATTAAGTTCAATGGCATAAAATCGATTAAACCGAGTTGAATCTGATAGTCAGTTGAATCGATATTAGATCGTTTTCTTCATTATATTCCTTTGATTCTAATTTAAAAAGTATTCATACCGCACCAAAACTTCATCAAGCGATTTATGGCCTTTTACTAACAGAATTAAATTACCTTTATTCATATCATCCAATATTATTGAACTAAATAAATATTCACAATTTTTAGATACTTGTATCTTCTATGTATATAAAAATGGATTGCTGTTCCTTAGTCTCGCTAAAACTCGAGAACAGCTGAATCTTAGAGAACAGCTCTATCTTATCTTAGTCTTGAAATGTTCGTGGAGGTTCAGGGAAGGTATAAAAGATGAAAAAAATTGATTCATTACTGGGAAAACCATAAAAACAGCCCTTTTCTATTTCCCATACAAACGTTTTTTTTGACATTAGATTTGACAACTAACTAATATGACAATAATTTTGTCGGCACTTCAAAACACGGAGATTTATGGCTTACAGGTAAACTCCAAAAATATAAATAAAAAAACGTAATAGATATTTCTTGATTATAGAGCGATACGAAGTTCGCCAGGTCTTCTAGTAACATATAAAAGTATAAACACTCTCTCTTTTTATGTTTTTATTTGATAACTTATAAATTAATAACACCAAGTATTCAATATCAAGTATAGAAAAGTCCCGAGTCATCGCTATAATAATGAAATGCTAATTGGAGTTTCAGATTTATAAAATTCCAATTAAGCTGTAGGTAATTTGATTGAAAATTACGTGAAACGCGCCATTGAGGTTTGGACGGAAATAATTCAAAACAAACTTCATCATGTCTAACGTCAAACGTATGAAAATTACGATGGATACGAATAAAATTTTAAACTTTCTATATAATTTCCAATATATTCTTTTGCTCGTAAAACTTAACATATTTAAGTAATTTCATAGATTCAAGTATCATGAAAGCATCAGATGAGAACAACATCATTCCGAGATACAATATTTGGTTTATTGTAACAGAAATGTCTTGAGCCCGTTTGTTTATCTGTTCCGACGTGTTTGAACAACAACAATCATGATGGGAGTACTTGATACGAAATTTCGACCATACACTTGTATGATAAACTTATTGTCTTAAATTATAACATATTGTCTATAAAATATTGAAAATGTAAGGTATAGAACCTGATTTCTTACTTATATTCTTAATCGTTTCAGTTTTATTCTGATTTTTCTATGTAAAATGTACGCCTAAATATATCGTATTACTCAAAGATATTTTATATCTTACTCTAATCTTGAGAAATAATCTGTTTCGTATTTAAGTAATTTGTTTTATATTTTCTTTCTTATTTATATAAATATTTGAAACTTTTTGAAAGCATAATATGATAGTTATTAAAAAAACTTCAGGGAAGTTATAACATCCGGCACCTAAATTCTTCAAAATAATGTAAGTTATATCTAAGATAATAAAATACGTTGATAAAAAGAGTGATAATAGAATAATTAAAAATGTTCTGTGAATATTTCCTGCTGTAGTGCTAGTAGACACAGTGAAGAAAGTTAAGACGTGAACTAAAGCTTCTATGGCGCTGTAAATTTTCTATTTTAAACATTCAAAAGAGATGTTTAAAACTTTCTTTATTGGATATCAAAGTCACTTTTTAAAATTATACTAAATAGTGAGTCAAACGAAATAATAAGGTAGTTAAGTGATTAGAAACTTTGTATTCATTAAACACGAAGTGACTAAACGCTTGTAATTGTTATTGAAAAAATTGCTATAATTATATATTCCTAAAAAAAAGTATAATCAACAAAAGCAATAAAATATTTTATTCGTATTAAGATCTTGCTAAAATTTATGAAATTTTGTTTAATTAAAAATTTGTAAACCAGTGGCGTGTACTGAGATTTGGGCGTTGGGTAAGCAGAATATGTTTGAAAAATAAAATATCAATTTTCATATTTCCTCCTCTAAAACATTGATAATAATGACATCTTTCGCAAGTATTGATTTAAATTTTACGTAAATTAATATTTTTACTATTTTTAACGGGAAAACGAGATGTCTACCGTGAGCACGGTTGCTGCGAAGTAATCGAAACTTCGGGAGTATGTAGTTTTTAAACATAATAAAATACGAGGCGTAATCAGAAAATATTAATTTCATTTAAACATTGATAATATTCACGCATAATGTTACAGCAGTCCGATCACAACGAACATCTATATACTTTATCTCTCAACTATCCCTGAGCTACGAAAGTATGTACCTTAAAGCGATTACGATCTGTTCATCACGGCTTTATAAAAGTTATTTAAATAGGAGATTCAAACTTTCTTATTATTATCATTTGGGAACAACAAACAAAGCAAACAAAATAACTTATTTGTGTGTATACAACCTGCTTACTAATTAAAACTATCATAATACTTTTTATTAAAACGAACATTACCTTTCTTTTAGTTCAATCTCAACGGGTCACACACCTTGACTTTATGCTTATTTTAATTTTATTATCAAACGACAATATTGACTGAACTCCTAATTTCAATAACCACATATCACAAGCACAGAGCTCACAACCATAATTTTCCATAATTCTTTAATAAATTAATCCACTTTTTACTAATTAAAACTTATTCACTTGCACTTAGAAAGACAACTGACAAATGACTATATTCAATAATAATAAAATGGCGAAAAAAATATATGAACAGTTTACCGACCAATCAGAGAGTCCCGTTTCGTTTGACAAATAACGGACTCTACGACTTTTTAAACAATTCAAAATAATCAGTGCTTCTCGAACATTATGCATGTGTTAGTTTTACACACACACACAAACATTTGCATACATACACTAGATTTGTAGAGCGTCCTTGAGAAATTTTGTATTGAAAATAAGCAGAGAGTGGAACTGTGCATACCGCCGCTCTGGCTGCATAGCGGCGCTAGCAGTTATCAGCGGCCGATCGAAAATGTTTCGTTTTTACATTGATAGATGGCACTTATTAAGAAATCATAAATCAAATGTCATTTTACATGTCTGTAAACATTTGTATTACGTAATGTATGATTAAAAGTATGTAAGTAAGAATTAAACATCATGCATCTATGGTATAGTGCGTTTGATTTAAGCTGAGCTTTGCATTTGTGTGACTTGTGAGTGCACACGGATAGTGTAGGTGAGATGTCAAATTTTTGAATGTTACGTTCTTTTCTAGTTTCAAACCGGTTTGTACTGCTTTTACTCCGCCCCGCACCTTCCTCACTTTACCTTTTGTACTGGTAACAATATCAAATGTTGAAAACGCAATGTCAAGTGAATAAGAATTTGTAGTTTTTTCAAAATACTTATTAACAATAATGTTTTTCCCTCAGTATCCCTTTGTGATATATATTAATACGAAATTAAAAAATATATTTTTTATAAGAAATTTCAAAATAAAAATATACACATTTACATATTTCAATTCTATAATTTTATTACGAAAATTATAAACGGGCGGCTGTCACATCAACATCTAGACAAAAATGTTATAAATATGTACATCCCTATAAATACAGTTGTAATAATTTGTTAACCATAACATGAAACCAACAAATAAACCAGAATATGTTTTATAATAATAAATACCGCATATTTAATGGGGATGTCGTCGTAATCGAATGCAATTAACGTATGATAAATGAAGTGACCGCCGCATGATTGACCAATATTACCTTCTTTGTCTGTAATGTTACATTGAAATATTTAAATAAAATATATTAATTATATAACCAAGCTATACAGTCAGTAATAATTCAGTCAGTGGTGGCCTAGTGGTTAAAAAGGCCCGCCTCTCATGCATGAGGGCGCGGGTTCGATCCTGGAAAGTACCAATTTGATTTTTCCGAATCATATGTACTTTATTATTATTTAGACATCTCTGATTAATGCATTCCCAAAGAGGGTTGATGACAGGCGGTCGGTCGTGAAAACAATTAGCCAAAACTATTCACAACATGTAAGGCAGACCCTGGCTAAAAGCTGGGAAATTGACAGGTAGAAGAAGAAGAACCAAGTAATACAGTGTCTTTTTTAAAATTATCTTTAAATAATACTATTAAAATAAATAAATAGATTTTAGTTTCAAGACATCTAATTTTTACATATTTTTTTTATTTGAGAATTTAGAAGTGAATGACCAGATAAAACAATTTAGTTCTATAAATGAACTTACATTAAAACTTGCAGTAAGTTAAAAACAGCGTTTAATTAAAAACATAATACTTAACTTATTAAGATCAAACTATCTTAAAAATTTTATAAATAATTGAAACTCATGTCAACGATCTATGCTGATTAAATGTATTTATAACTTTCAACCCCAAAAAAAAAGTTATTTTTTATTTTTTACATCTATAGCAACTAATTACATCTGCTTTTGATCTTACAATATATGTCCCAGAAAATAAAATGCAACTAACTCACACATTTCATATACACAAAATAGTAAATAAGGCTTAAAAAAATATCACGATTATTTTAGTAACAACTTTGATGTATAGAATTAATATATATATGAATGAAATAAACAAAAACACCTCCGTTAGATTCCTATTTTCATTTAAGACTGACCACCTCAGTGAGTAGTGCAATATCAATATAAATGTGTATAGACAGAGATCAACCACTTAATTAATATCACGGCGTTTGTACAAGTAATATATTTGTCTAGCATTAATTAACTCTTTTTAATAAGCTGCGATACTGTCCGTGCGACCGAATTACAAGTGTTTTATTAATCGATTTAATGTTATTAAGGTTTAAATTACAATGAATTTAATT
The DNA here is from genome assembly GCA_916720795.1 of Danaus chrysippus. NCBI lineage: Eukaryota > Metazoa > Arthropoda > Insecta > Lepidoptera > Nymphalidae > Danaus > Danaus chrysippus. The sequence continues at coordinate 2,049,081 of CAKASE010000077.1, read as the reverse complement.
ATTAATAAATATTTGAAACACGATGAGCTCGTACGGTTAAAATAAATTTTGATTTATCACATAAACTCATCCCTTCATATTTATAGCAAAGAGACATCGAATTTACCGATATGTTGACAGTTCACAAAAATATATCTCATATTCAATTTTATATAATTTTGGATACGTTTGGGAAATCTATATTTATAAAGAGTACATGCGTTAATAAAGTGCGGAGTCACTGAACCAATTTCAATGAAAATTTCACGCCTGGACAGCTTATTATATCTGAATAAAGCGTAATATTGAAATGAACTTAAAAACTATCGAAGCAAATAAAATAAATGTACATGGAATATTTGAAATACATTTTTATTACTATTTTAAATTACTTATATGCATAAAATGATTACCGAAATACTCGTAATATTCGATACAAAAAAACATATATTCTAGAGTACATTTATAAGTGTTTCTTACTTACATTCACTGTTGAAATAAAATAATGAAAAAGTTTCGTGGTTTTTATGATTAATGGTAAATAATATGTTAAATTATGTTTAATATAATTCATTATGTAATACAGTACCTGACATGGGTGACTTATATAAACTCAATAGTGGCTCAGACATTATGGGGCCGCCCGGCTCTGAAATATAAAAATAATCTTAAATACTAGATAAATCACCGTTACCTCGCCATTATAATTCATTGCCGTGAGAATATTTCTATTAAAACAATATAATTTACCCGCAATTAGTATTACCGAAAATTTTAAACCTTATTTGAGTGACTCTAAAGAAATTGACAATGTGATAGAGGTCGAAAGGGAATAAGAATAAAAATTCCTTTTAAATTTCAATACGGAATACAAAGTAAAGAGTGAAAATATTTGTATTAATTAGACAATAGACATACAATAAAAGTTCGGTATTGTTTTAAAAGTAAGGAAATAAAAGCAAATTTTGTTTGATCTCTTATCGAATCTTGGAATATAATTTTTGTTAGAAAATAAACATGTTAATTTTCATACATTTTACTATATAAATATATAAAATTGTCCTGTTTTCTTTCCATCTGTAATATTTTATCAAGAATCTCGATAATTCTAAATTATAACAAAGTTCTTTACATTGCGGAAGTCTATCTGCTAGAACTGCCAAGAAACTTATGAACAGTAACACTTTCAGAGCAATTGCATATTTAACTCGATTGTAAGGCTTCCAATCGTCGGTTAATTATTATGGCGCCTGGTTCCTGAAGTGTGAAAAAACATTTGAAACTCAATAAACGTTTATATGGAGTTTTGAATTATATCAATACTAGCTTTCCGCCCGCAGCTTAGCCCGCGTAGAGTTCGGTTATATCGCGTTTCCAAGAGAACCTTTTAAAATTGTGGTATAAAAACTATCATATGTTCTTTCTCAAGGTCAACTCTATCTCTATACCAAATTTCATTAAAATCAGTTCAGTGGTTTAGACGTGAAAGCGTAACAGACAGACAATCAGACAGTCAGAGTAACTTTAACATTTATAATATTAGTAGGTAGGGATTATATTATAGTCTTTATCTACAAAGATTCAGAACGTATACTTTTAATACCAATCCATTAACTAAGTTCCAATAATAATCTCCTCAATGTAATTTTTATTTAAAACAGACAAAAAGTTCAAATCTAATTATTCTAAGACATGAATCGAATCTTTATGATTGTGGTTTTTTTACAACTCTCGAGCTGACATTTCATCCCAGACATCTGTTCATCTATCTTTAGTCACTCTTATAATTATTTTTATGAATCTTTTATTTCTTTCTAACTTTTTCCAATAAATCTTTTTGAGGTTACTAAGAAATTAAATTTATTTTTATGCATAAAATATTAGCAATCGTTTTTAATAACAAATTGTAAGTTAACCAATTTTAATATTCAATAATGTCAAAAATATGACTGTAGTGTGTTTGTATTCCGTAAAAACAAATACCTATCACAATTTTAGAACATTTTAGTAAACTTAGAATTTTACTCGACACATTTTTTATATACACGTCTTAATGAGATTTTGCACTTGAAATAGATAGACGGATCAAAATATTACGTCATTTAATTAATTTCTTTGATTACTACATCAATTTCATATATATTTGGTTGTGGTATCTTTTCAACTTGGATTTTAATTTCCCAAAATTCAATAATTAATTTTGATATAATGATGATTAAAGATCTTCAGTCGTCTCTTATAACTACATATATAAATAATCTACTTTCACCATTAATATTTATTTAAGTCTACGAATGTGAAACAAAATTTTTAAATAAAAACAAACTGAGATTTATATGCTGACAACTAAATGTACGAATGATTAACTCTCCGATCTCATCAAAGAAGACACTAATAGCTTCACGGTCACCTTTGCGTTTTATTTAACACTGAACATGAAAAATTTGGTTTCTAATTCGATAATGTTCTAGATACATGATTCTATTCAAGGAATTACAAGTAACAGTAAGATATTACAAATTATTAAATTCGGTTTAAGTTAAAATATATAAACACTTCATACAAATACATATTACAGCATTTTTTCGTCTTTAGAAAATAAATACGCACGATCAAAGGTCTACCGATATTAGTTTATGAGTTGTAATTATGTTTTTTTTTAGCTTTAAAGTTATTGGATACGAATTTTTGTCACGACATAATCAATGTAAATGAAGGTCAGTTTTATTAACTAACTAGTTGGAAGTAATAAAAATATATCTAATATTAATTTTTCATTAGAAGTAGCAAAACTCATTTATAACTGAGATCAATAAAAAAGTTTTTGAATTTTGTACATTATTTATTAAAAATATTATAATATGCGAAGCCGTCTCTTGAATCATGTCTTCTATGAACCATACATCACCGCCATTATTAAATTTCGTTAAATTAATTTCGACCAAATATATATGATTGTGTCAACTTGAAATATGACCCGGCGTTTAGGGCTTATGTTACGTTATAATGTCTTACAATTTATTCGTGTTGAATGAAAATTAAATTAATATTTGACCAAAGAAACTAGAATTTGCTCTTTAATGCATTTATTTTTATTATTTTAAGTGCGAGTAAATTGTTTTTATATTCTCACGGCAAGGTGAAGTTTTACGAGTACACTCACCTCCACAAATCAGAGACATCGATAACGTTTTATATCAAAACTATTCCAAATATACTCTTAAGTCTTACAAATCTAACTAGCGCGCCTAACTCTTTAAAAGCTTCCCTATCAACTATTTAGAGGCAAGAAGGCAATTGAATATTTAACTTTGTACTGGCAAGATATCGTATCTAAAACTATGTTATACAAAAATGGCACTAAAAAGACACGTTTATTAATCGGTGACACAAACACTATCCACGTTTAAAATTAATATATCAAAATGTTAACTAAATACACCAAAATATCGTTACCACGCGGCCGGTTTATCATAAGTGGCGAGGGCACATTGTGACGTGTTTTTATTATTGTTTACGCGATGTGGCGTTTGTGGCGACGCACAGACGTGCGTGCTTGTGCGCGGCCGGATGAGGCACGACTGACGCCGGACTCGGCGTGTTTGACGGACGCATGACGTCACAAACGCCCTACGCATGCGTACAACACTCACACATAACTATCCACACACACACTGAATCTATGAAAACTTAGCCATATTAGAGAGTTAAAAGTTCCTTTATTAGTTTAGTTAAACATGATATTGTTGTTACTCTAACTGCAAAGTGGCCACCTTCCATAATTCCACGTGAGTCGCTACACTTCTCACAAAGTGAAATTTAGATAAGACATGTGAATTATTAGCTTGTTTGTGTCGCTACCCGAATCCTACTTTATCTGAATTCCATTAACAAACTTTGCCTGATGTTTGCATGTAAGCAAATTTCAGACACCTATAAATTTAAAAACAGGCGTTCATTCATCGAATATTTACCATAATTTATTATTTTTATAAATAATAAAAAATAGTCGTCTCTTCTGATTTTGTTATCTTTAGTAATAATTTATGATGATGAAATAATATGATCTATATTATTAGATATGTATTTTGAGTAAACCACAAACTGCTTATACAAATGCACTTTATTTTTTATAATCCTTCGAAAACCATTCGTTCACACATTAAATTCCACTTCACCCTATTGTTATATTATTAATCGGACTCACCTAACTCTCACTTTAATTCAACACACTTACAACCTTATGTATTTTTCACACATATAATCGAATCCATCTGTTAAACTCGGTGTGTTCCGACACCTGACTTGATAGACACTCGTCTCAATAGTGCGAAGGGCGTTAATGAAGTGGCCCTTGACTTCGCTTAATTGTCTCATAGTATTGCGGTCCGCCGCAAATACCGGCTAAACGTTGCGTGTATCAATAAGGCTGATGACTTTGTTATTACTAGACTATGAACGACAAACTTACTAAATGAGGCATTAATTAGTTTTATGACAGCCCCTTAAAATCGGTTTACAAAAAGTCTACTTTTCTACTCTACGTTCAATAATCACACCATTTATTTCTGTCATATATATTCAATTCATGACAATGTAAGCATAATCCGAAGTTTCTATTCAGACAAATAGTGCAATTTATAAGTATAGATAAAAAGGTACATTCTCCATAGTAATCGGTTTAGTTGCAAAAAAGCTTTTAGAAGCTCAGGTGTACGGAGACTAAAGTGTAATAATCATTTATACCTTTCGAATAGCCAACAGAACCGCCTCGACAATTGAATAATGTGAATACGCTTGTTCAGCTAACTATGTACTATGTACTATACACCGTACACTTCCCTGCGATTTAATATTTTAAAATTCATGTTTATATTGTTTTATCTACTCTACCCATAAGATATATACTTCATATTGTTATTTTTCACTTTAGTTTATTTTTAAATAAACACTATTAATTTATGTGTGTATATTTTGATTTTTATCAAATTATCATTTTCTTTACTTATCGTAAGTCACTTAGGTACATTCATTTTATGAAACAAAAAACAGTTGTCAAAAATTAAATAATATTCATTTTTTGTAACCGTTACACATTTTAAGAATAAAAATTATTACTATCAGATTTTTTTTATATGAGTGTCATAGAAAAAGAGAACAAATGTGATTTTCAAACAGTACAAAAAAAGTTTCTCCAATCTCAAAGATCCGTACTATGTAAACACAAAAAGGTTGTTCGAAATCCATAGAGATTTAAGAGGAAAATGAATTAAATTCGTATGATGAAAATGCTATTTATATAGTTTTCTTAGTTCCTACGCTTCAAAGGGTTTAATAACAATATTATTATTCATGAAAGAAATGCTTAGAATATAAATTATACGTCTTTAATTATGTGTTGTGTAAATTGATATCTCCATTTATTTGTATTTTTATTTAACAAATACGAATCAATAATTACTTCGTATGTAATTTTTCAAGCGCCATTTAAAATATAAGTCCAAGGTTACAGCTGTTCTATCATGAATGTTATTAATTATAAATTCTTTATTTTCCTATGCCTGTATGGTCACACGAACATTATTTTCGTTTAATCGAGCAGAAAACTGGCTTTATTTTTTCAAGCTTTATTTCGCTAACGTAAAACCGTTGCTCTTTTGAACCGCTCTATTCATTCGTTAACATATTATGAAGATAGGTATATTTTTTTGTTGCCACCGAAAATGTTTTTTCAATCCCTTATTTTTATAACAATTAGTTTGAATTTCGCCCAGCACGGTGTTTGTACCTCAGCAATGTTTTATTCGGTCATGTTGCTCAATATGCTGGCAAATCACAATTTTGTTTCAGATTGCATTTCGATATTAGCATTCGGAAGGCTTTCACAATGACAGTTGCGTTGTTTTATCATCGGGCTTTTAATATTTTAAATATGTGCTGTTAAATTACTTTTTAAAACTGTGTAAAAATAATCCTATTACGCATATACATAATCCGAAGCTGGCTAGATTAAAAGCGTTAGGAAGGACTGTGATATAGAAAATATTGTCAATATTATAGCATTTTTGTTCTTCTTATTTAACATAGAAAAATGGTATAACCATTACACTATACTTAAAAGAGTAACGCCTATTTCAATTTCAAATTGACAATTAAAGTAATTCCCTGAAAGATATATAACAAAATGCCGCTCGTGATAATTTAATCAAAACATTTTATTCTTGAAACTTCTTTATTTATAGTTGGCCTTAATAAGTCAGTCCTGTCTCTTTAGTCGTGTTTTAGCTGTGGCCTGTGTGCCAAATTAAATATACCTCCAAAATACGATGGTGTCACGTGACCGCATACAAGATCACCCAGGATTTAGTTTCACTTATATATTTGTCGCAAAACAACGTTACGCACTTATTTTTTATTTAACATACAATAATATTCTCTTTCAGATATATTGAAACATTTTTTAAGAGTACCATCATAGAGACAGCCATTACTAATATATATTTTATAGTATACTAGCTTTAAGCCCGCAGCTTCGCCTGCGTGGAGTTCGGTTATATCGCGTTTTCAAGAGAACCTTTCTAAAGTCTGGGATAAAAACTATCCTATGTTCTTTATCATGATCAACTCTATCTCTATACCAAATTTCATTAAAATCAGTTCAGTGGTTTAGGCATGAAAGCGTAACAGACAGACAGACAGAGTTACTTTCGTATTTATTATATTAGCAGGGATTATGTACATTTTAGTATACATATAAAATTAAATTAAGTATCCTTTTGATGCAATATTCTTTGACACGCCTGATTACAAGCGAGTCATGATTACCTTTGACTGTCTCATATTTGTGTAATCAGTCTTTGAGTGTTTTGGCCCTTGTAGACGTTAAGATATGAAAAGCGTGAATAGCGTTAGTTCTTGATATTATAAACAAAAAATTTAAATTTCAGATTTATATATTATAAAAAGTTTTATTTTAACACTTAAAGTCACGTATAGCTTACCTTTTTTCTCCTATAATTTTCATACCAATTAAATACCTACTAAAAACTGAAAAAAGTTATTCAACTAATTTGAAAATATATATCATAGTATATTTTTATATAGATTTTTTATAAGAATTACTTTACGCATTTTACGTGAATAATATGGCTTAATGGTTATAGGAGGATTATGAAGAAAAAATGAAAGTTACTATGTGTTGAACAACAGTGTTCCTAAATACGGTTATATTGCCTGAGTTACATAAAGTTGATTTTTATGAAAAAAAGCTACTTAAGATTAAGATTTCAAACTTTTATATTTAAAATTTAAATTTATATTCATTTCGCTATTTGTTTATTAATTGTTTAAAATTTATTTCATATTTTTATTTCTTACGACGGACAAACTTCTTATTAAATTGTATATAGCGAGGATGCGCGCTGCGTCTATTGTTCGCGTCGTCCGGGCCCGCGCACCTGTAGCCCCGCTGGCCCCCGCTAGCGGCCGCTGGCCAGCTGAGCGGGCACTGCGCCGGGCTCGTCAGTCCGCATAGACTTTAGCTGTGTAACGCTTGTCCGTCATCGTTACGGCGACACTCGCACGCACCCTCGCTTACGAAAAATAATCTCCTTCTGTCTTAATAGCTTTTAAGTAGTTTAAATTGCTAAACTTCATTTAATTTGCTAAATATTTAAACTTAGCATAAAGGTTAAAACTGTATATATAAAATTAATATAAAGAACTCTATGTATAAATTTATAGGAATGTGAAGTTAATTCAATAACGAATTGAATGCTTTGAAATAAAACACTTATATTTTAGATAAAATATCGAAAATAAAGTGTTTGAAAGGAGTTCTGTTATATGTTTTAACTCGCGTAAATGAATTAATATTCCTTATTTTAAATATTATTTACACTCTTCACTAGACTTAGAAACTCAAAAATATAAATCCCTATTTTTTAGATATTTCTCTTATCGCTACAATATTGTAGAATATTATATTTTGTAGCACTGAAAAACTAAAAAAAAACATTTGGAATCGAATTAAAAACAATATCAATATGAAATTCAATAAATGTCTGGTTTATTTTTTTGTACTAATATTTAAGAAAAAGTAAATAAATTCGAAAAATTCAAGATAAATGTATGTTAAAACGCATTTCTCATTTAAACAGATAACATTCCGAAGCTGAGTTCAACGAAACACTTCAGGCGAGAGGTTTTTCACTCACCGAGATATAACCGCGGCTTAACAATAAACATTTAAAATAAATGTTCTCTTTGAATTTTAATAGCACTTGGTTCCCACAAAAATAATTTATACATTCTTTCCATATATATAAATAGAAAGAGAGAATATTAGAGAGAGAGCGAGGAGATAATATTTATATAGTCAGTGGTTGCCTAGTGGTTAAAAGGCCCGCCTCTCATGCATGAGGGCGCGGGTTCGATCCTGGCCTTGGCAAGTACCAATGTGATTTTTCCGAGTCATATGTACTTTCTTAGAGTATTTAGACATCACTGATTAAAGCATTCCCAAAGAGAGTTGATGTCAAGCAGGCGGCCGGTCGTGAAAACAATTAGCAAAAACTATTCACAAACATATAAAAGGCAGATTCTGGCTAAAGCTGGGAAAATTTCCAGGAAGAAGAAAAAGAAAAAGAAGATAATATTTCAGAAACATTTCTATATAACATACTTATCTCAAGACTAAATGTGCCTTAAAAAATAGAGTCAGAATTATAATTAATTTATTAAAAATTATTATTTCATAAAAAATTTTAAGGTAAGAAAAACTTTGATAAAAACGATTCATGAGTAAGCAAAACACTAGGCGACAATATTTTTCCACCACTCGCGTGCAAATAAAGGCCTTTCTAAAGCGACTTATTTCTACTTAAAATTATGCATTTAACATTTAAACTCATTTTTTTCATAAAATGGATTGTTCTCGCTGTAAAACTGTTGATTATAATTCTGGTTACTTACAAAATTCGTTATTGTACCAATGGAAATCTTTTGATATTACTTATCACTTGCTAAAAGAATTTCATAGAACATTCTACAGCATCTTTGAATTTGCTTCATGTATGCCGAGACCTCACACATGCTCAAAATTTTAAATGTCAATTGTGTTTTAATCTAATCCAACCTCAGTGTGTTTGTGTTCCAGAAACATTTATTCCAACACGGTTTTCCTCGCATGTTGGAATCTTCCCAAGAATTCACTTGTAACATGTATAGCCGATTACCTGTTATTATACAGCTTATCTGAACAATTTGAACAACTTTGAAATATACATTTTATACACTAATAATTCCTGTTTGAAACTCAGCGACCGTAATTTGAGTCATTGTTTGAGCATTCGTTAAGTAATACAATTTTTACTTATATTTATTACTTAATAAGAACTCATAAATCTTTTGATTTTTTCCCATTCTTATTCTTAAAAATAAAACTATAGGTACGTGTTCTAGAGAAATAAAATATATTATTTTAAATGCGGCAAAATTTTCAAGTCATTCATTTAATTTTATATTTGTTTATGTGCATTATAATTAATAGTCCCCAGACAGTATATAATAAACAATTAAAATCACGCAACGCATGGGAATGAAATAATTATAAACAATATTATAAATATAATAATTTAAACCGTAAATAATTTGTGCAAATAATAATTTAAATATTTCCTTATAAATAACAGTACCAAATTAATTAAAAATAAATTAATTTAATGGCAATAAATTTAAATTATTTACTATTTGAACCACATAAATTTATTTACTAACTGGTAATGTTATTAAATAAGTCTTATATAAATTAAGAAATGACTTAACAATATGTAAATCAACAAACTGTTTAATACATTAGGTACAGTGTAAGCGAATTATTTTATATTATTTTTCTGATGTAAATCGACTATAAATACGTTTAAGCCGACGACAGTTCACGATACAAAATGTATTAGGTTTTTTATTGTTTACGTCAGTATAGTAATCTAGTGGTGACGTCATGTTGTTGCGTCATCGCTGTTAATATTAGAGATTTTTGTTTCTTGTTTGTTTGAACATTTTCACGACATTTTTATATGATTTATTTCATAGAACTTTTTTAAGAACAATATCATGGAATATTCCTTTTTTAATTAGATTCTTTTGTGTTAATTTAAATAGTGTATAATTATTTAATTTTTATGATCAAATGTACTATTCGAGTATTAATAATAATAATTATTAATCATAATTTATATAACATTACAAGGTATACCACAAACTAATAAATGCTGGACAGTAGGTATATGTGCATAATTGTCAAAATATAAGTATCTAAGTAATTGAGAAATTTCACAGTTGCTGACGAATTTTGTTTATTACTAGCTGCGGAGCCAGGCTACGATGCTATGAAATGTGGAATACTTTACACATAAACCAAAACTAAGCCTTAACATAACACATTTATATATCCCTTAATATTTTAATGTAGATACTTTGGAGTTGAACTTTTAAACAATCCACAATATTTGCCTTTAGGTAAATTTTAATACATCAACCGCAAATATGAGAACGGTGCTCAAACAATAACCCCGTGTAAAACTTTTATACACTAACAAGTCAAGAACAACGCGGTAAGTATAGAATATTCTCAACCCGCAAATATTGTTCTGGGGACTTACCTTTATGCATGCCAGTGTGCTTGTCTTTGAGGACGGTGAGCTCGTAGATCTTCCCGAACTCTTCGAACATTGGCCGCAGATCCTTCTCCTCCAGATGCCGTGGAATCTGCCCGATGAAGAGTTTGACGGCATCCTTACCGGCGCCCGGAGGTGCTCCAGTCCTCTCCGCAGGTGTCAAAGGTGACGCACTATCAGAAACACAACGCACTGGTGTCGATGGCATTGTACTCACATTTGAATCCTGATGGTTCACACTTTTAACCTGATTCTGAGCGAAACTTTGGAAGAACATCGGGTTACACAAGTTGCCGACCAACATTATCACAGTTTACTTATTATATATATTTTTTAATCACAGTTAATTTGTACTATAATTTCTTATTCTATAAATTCGGTTTTGTTTTAAAGCTTTCGCTGTTTACTTTGAGGGGGGTGGGGGGAGGGGCAAGGGGTGGTTTGCGTCTGTGTGCGTGGCTTGTGTCTGTTTGTGTCTCACTCGTAATGCGTAATGTTATCGATCCTTATAGTAGCGGGAGAGACCTCGTGTATTTCACCCACTCAATGTTTCACACGTGCTACTCTATAAACAACGTATGCTTCAACTTCCCGGAATTTCTTTTATTATATCAACACGAATGAAATTGCCCGTTAATTTATTTATACGCAAAATTTACACTAAATTGGCACGAACGATTAAATTTGAGCGTTAATAGTTTAAACTAGATCCATTTAGGCGATTCATCAAAAATGATGCTCCAATAAAATGTTTATCATGTTCCATGTGTTATGTTTACGTTGGGAACGCACGCCGTCCTGTTTACAAACAAACAAGACAAACACTATATTTTTTTCCACTCTCAATCCGTAAACGACTTTCAAAATATATTTATTATTACGAAACGAAGACAGAAACAGAGAAACTTAAATGATAGCCAAACAAAACACTTATTATATACAGCCCTAACATAAAGCACTAGACGACGACGAACGATGACCTTACGCACAAAAGAAACATAAGACACGAACTAAATTAGGCAACAATTTTGCCGTGTTCCCGTCTATATGTCTACATGTCCACTAACCTAAAATTCTCTCCCGGTCCTTTCATAGCGTACGCTATGGGGGAGTCGAATCTTGATACAGGCCTCCCTTTCACTCACCCTCGCAGATATTTAGAGGCAAGTGAACTCAGTTTATGTGACGCGCTTGATTATTACGAATCTCTTGTCTCTCACGATGTTTTACAAGAAATGTGTTATTATAATATGATGGATGGAGCATTTGAATGTACATGTATGTACATACATCTGGTACAATATGTCCAAGTATCTTAGCAGCCTCACTTAAGCGGATGATCGACATTATTGTTATCCTAAATACACAACGAAGTGTTCTCAGATTTGTCTGAATGTGGTGAGAATAAAGTCATTTAACCTGTAATCTTTTCTACGAAACATATATATTATTAGAACTTTATTTAGTACCGCTAAAAGTACCTTAAAATTGATATAAATAATATAAGTTTTCTCTTCCATAAATGGCATCCAATCTTGAAACAGTTTATCGCTGAGGCTGGAACAATAAGCTCTCGGGTACCATTTTAATAAAGCTAAAGCATCAGAGTAAGAAGAACATGTGAATAATATATTCGACCGATACTTAGGAGGTAGTAAAACAGAACGCGAATTTCCGTAAAAAGGTCTTCAATGCTGGGCCGGACTATAACTCAAGCGCCGAAAATAGAAGGGGATGCACCCTTCCTTCCTCATCCCCGCCCCTGACCTGCCAGCCTCAGTTGGGATGATTCGCGCCCTTAATGGTTCCTTAGAAAAAATGAATTAGAAATTGAAAGACTTGGGGTATTCGGATATTACATCAAGCTGAACTCAAAATTTATATTATATCCATAATCAGAATTTGCAACTCACAATTTATTTGAAATTTAATTTTACGCCACGAGGTATTATTTTTATTTCTATATTTATCGTATATATTTAATAACATTTAAGTTTAGTATCACTTGTGTTGTATTAAAAAACTTAATTTTTAAAAGGATACACTTATAACAAATCGTTTGTGAGGGTGCTGTACCCTCATTATAGTTAGTAAAAAACATTCAGTGATAGCGTTCGGCTTTTTAGGACTGCTTTTTATTTGGGAGATAATATCTAAATATCTATAGAAATTATAGTTTTTGTATATAAAATGTTTTATTTGGTAATATTTTAAACATTCTTATACTGGTCTTCTGTAACGTGACGTAACTAAAGAGAACTGTAATTTCGATCCCTCAAAGCATTTTTTACTATTGAATTGTATATGGGATCACGCGGGAATCGTACCGAGGGACTTTAATATCGTTCACAAAAATTGTTTTGAGGTTATGGAAATTATATGATAGCGAAAACTCAGGACACAAAATGCGGACTTACTTCAATACATATGCTTATTGAGAGAAAAGGGGAAAGTTATATTAATATTTGTATTGTTTATCGCGGTCCTAGGATCTAAGATATTTTTATTCTATCGTGTTTTCTATGTTTAATTGATAAAAATTTATATTATAGGGATAAAAACTTTAAAATTTTATATGATTGTTGTTGTCTGTGCACTAATATGCAATAGTTGATTGAAAATATGTGCTTAAAATACATACTTTATATTTTACAATTTTAGATTTTTTGTTAAATACCTTATGTTTAAACATACATTATTAATATTTCATATTTATCTCAAAGGATTTATACATTAAACTCCTTAAACATTTTCGAAAACATCTCTATTTTAATTAAATTTTAACATAACCCAATTTCTCAATTCAAGGTGAAAATAGAGAACAATGGTATCAGATACATAAACAACAGGAACTGATATAGGATGGGGCACGCACGCAAAACTATCTTCAATCAAAAATAAGCTCTACTTGGATTAGATAAAGTGTATAATTGTTTATTAGAAGGCCTCCCCTTATTGAGCCCGGGCGCACAGTAGTACCTATTATAGCAACGTCAGTAGAAATCTTTCCTTTGTATTTCCCCGTGACTGACTTTTCCCAAAAGGATAGTACCAACAAATAGAACATTTTAGTCTAAAGTAGGCTTGACAATGTCCTCAGTTTGTATCCTCGTCAAAATTAACGGACAGCGGTAATTTGAAATATTTTTTTGGAAATTAGACCACGGAGGCTAGAGATTCATTTGTTAATTATTTTTCATTCATAACCGAATCTTACTATAACATGACCACCTCAATTTTTATAAACTTAAAAAATTGTAAGAGGCAGTAGTAGGTAATGTAGTCAAGTGAAGTGATATTTATGAAATGAAAAGATAACTTTTCAAGTTTTATCGGACAGCATTAGGGCTGACCCTCTCACTGTTCTCAGTCCGCACCTGTGGGAGATATAATTTAAGGGTACTTAGTTCAAAGTCCCCAAGACGCATATAGACGTTAGACGGACGGCCAACTTTGTCAGACTGTAATCGTGAACATTTGCAAGTCTAAAATGCAGGAATTGTCCGAAGATGTTATTCTGTAGGGAGGTTGAAATTCAGACAGAGGTCGCAGTGTTATAACTTGGCTACTCCCCACTTGTACGCACTAATTTGACCCATTTAATATTAATGAGGCTTAAGCTAAGTTCAAGTTTTCGAATTTGAAATGTTTGTCTCGAAAACAAGAAACTTTTATGAATTATTTATTTTTTATAATGTTTGATCTCTGAAATATTTAACACAAAATAAATTTATATATAAAAATAAGGATTTGGTAATTCATTGAAGTCAAAAATATAGTGTTTTCATAATGAAATCAAAAACCGAATACTTAAAATCAGTAGAAATTTCTTCTTCATTTGTTTTGTTCACAAATTTTCTATTGTAAACGAAATGTATGTAAAAAAATAAAGGGGTGTAAATTTCTAACAATTGTGTTTCTATTACCTAAGTTTTTATAAACATAACGATCATGTTTTTATAGAAAATTTTTATACAGTTGAACAATTTCAGCAATTGATTTACTTCGTTCTTTCGAAGACTGACAAAAAATCTATGAGCAGTTGTTGGTAACAGGTAACGCTGAATTTCGACTGAGAGACTACGTAAAGTTAAGAAGTTGGTTCGACCGATATCTTTATTGAAATCGTTTAAAAGGTAGACTCGGTTGATTTTGAAACTTTACTGTCTCCTCCATTTCGTATTTTATTCGATTTTGTTTACGGACTTTTCTCTCTATGTTTGCTATCTTAAAATAATTTAATTTACTTATTCAATAAATATAGGTATTTTTTTATAAAAAATACAATTGTAAAGTTAATTTTATAATTGCAAATTAATTAACACCTATTATGATTTTAATCATTTGGCTTTTAATTTAATTAATATGTTTCATTACATTACAACACAAACATGTTGTGTCTATTAATTATAATACATAGTTTTTTTTCTTTATCACTTTAATGTTTTCGTGTCAGTGGTATTGTGCAATTATTTAAAAATAACTAATTAAAATTATTTTATACATGGTTAAGGATAAACATTTATTTATATTTATAGGTTGTCTTTTTTTATTTTTGTTTTTATTGGTATATAAACTCTATCTTAACATGTTATGCTGCACATCACTTATATCCCCTAGTGTTTTGTTCTGAACGTCACCTAAGTTGATCACCTTGTTAACACATTCTACAATTATGGTAATGCTGACACATGTTTCCCAAATTCCGGGCAAATGTGCAATTACGACCACCCTGTCAACCCTTCGTGATACGGAACAATAAAAAAGGCTAATTACATACGTCCAGTTGCAATCGCGATCGTTATCGGAGTCGAATTTCTCTTGGGATATTTATGGACGCAAAATTAACTCGCCCCTAGAACGGTGACAACATTAATGTGGTATCATGTATTCAGTTTAATATAATAAATATGCTTTCCGCAGATTTTGCATTGTTTTATTAATTTGTTTAATTTATAATTATAATTTTGCCATCATCGTCATTTTCCTTACATATGTATTTAAATCGGTATCAAAAAATTAAATAAATGATTACATGTGTCGTTCATATATATTATTATGAAATCAAATTTGAAGAATCTCTACTTGTATGTAACTCAATACAATAAACAAATACCTCAGATGCTCTCACATTTACAGTATTCAATTCCAATAACCTAATAATTCAAATCGAACCTATTACCTCATTGACGGCAATTTGATCAATTCATATTTTAAGTTAAACCATATATTTTGTTGTAATATTAATAAAAAATGTAGGTCGTTTCAATAAAGCAGCGTAATTGTTAAATTCCATGTTAATTTATTCTTAACTTATCTCATATATCTCAAAGAAGTCGTAAAAAAGAAAACGGTTGTCGCTTGTAATTACGTATACGTACTGAAAAGGTTATTATTATGATAATTGCTCTTTCCTCGACCCAAGTGATTGTTCCGAAAATATTACAATTTGATATTTGATATGAATTTTCCACTGTAGAGGGTGAATTTCATTTGATATTTAGCTAATAAAGGCTTTATAGTACGAGTCAAAATGTTTTAATTTTGATACGTTATTTTCTTAGTGAGAAATTAAAGTCACCGAACTGGAATGTTGATTCTGTCGAGAAGGGGCCGGCAAAAGAGCTAATGTATAAATTGAGGAGAATGTTATATTAGAAAAGGAATTAGTTTAGATTGTATCACGATAAATCTTGTTTAAGTTGCAACATTTTAAACATCGTTGATAAAACTAGACCACATCTCGCCGTAGGCACAGCGACCCTACAGATTTTCTCGGTTGAATGACCTTCAAAAAATATTGGGGTGATGTCCGAAGGGCGATTTTAAGGGTTATGGAAAAAGTCCATGAGTCGATGTCTCATATACGTTAACATCGCGCCTGTTACAAGAACCAATTGATTTTAACTCTCCCAAAGTATAAACCTAACTATAAATAATTATTATTAACCATGATTAGTCTTTGTTGTTATTGTCACTGTTTTATGATACTTAATACATAAACTATAAAAACATTTGTTTTCATGACTGTACATTTAATATTTACAAGAACAAACTTAATATTTATTGTGGGCCTACATTTTTAGTCCTAATATAAAACAAAAATAATAGTTTAACACATTTCATACAATTTCGTATAATTCATTTTAAACCTCAATAGATTTGATTTCCCAAAAGCGTAGAGAAGGTGCCTGGCTTGGACTCCGATATTGATTTTCTTTACATTATGCCTCTTGGGATGTCACAACGTTTTTAGCATATTAGCTAAATGTAAAATAAATCTTTTAGCTATATTCTGACTTTGTATTCCGTTGTTATATTTTTTTCTTTATATTTAAAATAATTCTGAGAGAATGTACTTATTTCATGAAATAAAAAAAGTTTGATCATTGCCAATTTCACCAAAGATTATAATGCTATACACTTAGTAATTATTAGTTATTTATAATCTTATAGGTGATTAAAATTTATAAATGTTATTATTATGATTTGCCACTGTACTTATTAATCGTATATACTAATGAAATTCTAATAATTAATGTCCAAATCTTAACTGTGTCATAATTTTGAAGCTAGTCCACTAACTATTTATATTTGCTTTAATATTATATTCTGAATCGATTGTAATCTGATATTATTATAAACAAAACAGATAAGGATAAATTAATAATAACTTTATTCTAATATATCTTTATATACTAATGCCAATTTGACACTAAAATTTTTACAAATGAATCACACTTTTATTTAGGATTCGGAAGTAAAAATCGCTTTTTAAATGATAATTTGAGTAATTTTATAACACAAACTTTTTATTTAACTTATCATTGTTGTTATATGATCTTGACACTGAATGTGAGGTTGTTTTTAGTGAAGAGAGCTGTGTAACATATTTTATGCACACTCACAGACTCGTTACATCATACTAACAAATTGTTGATGTTCTCAAATACATAATTTTCTTGTGTTTTAAATAAGTATACATACTATATCTCAGAATAAAGTTATATCAGAGGACATCGTGATTTTAAATAATGTAATTTTTATATGTTATTGATGAAATATATATTATTAAGTTTTTATGTTTAAGATATTTGCAGGCAATTATTATTTTTTATGTAATACACATTTATATTGTTCTTAAACTGAGGTACCAAACCTTAATATATAATAGATTAAATATGTTTATCTTTAGAGACGATTAATCAAATATGTTATAGTCTATATGTCGAAAATTAAAAAGGAGAAATTTTATAATGTAATTGTTAGAATAGAAATCGCAATTACATCAAATATTAAAGGTCTAAAACATTTTTTCCAACATTTAGCTTCCATTAAAGGATTCCTTTCGCGAGCATCACGATCGAAGCCGAATTCAATATTACATTTGTACCGCAATTTCTTTGTCGTCACCTCGAGAATGGAGTTATGGAATACGAAATTGGCACACTTTACTTAATGGGTTGTATTTTGAAGCGGTACAAATAATAAAGGAATTTCCTTTGTTACGGCTGTTTTTGTTGGTCTTTATGATTTATAGAATGACTTTTAACAAATGAGAAAAACTGAAGAAATTACCTTTGGAGTTTTTATTAGTGGAACAATAGTGATAAAGCATGACTATGTTTAATAAAGACATTAGCATTTCAATTGTTTGCATAACTTCACCCCTGCTAGCTGAGCGCTTGTGTTTAAAAAGGTAAGCTTCATATTTTATTACTTATGACCGGTTTTTCATAATGAAGATGTCATTTCTATATACAGTTGAAATCAAATAGATTTATATAAAAGTAATAAAAAACTCACAATTGTATAATGTAGTAAAGTTGAAGTAGTCAAACAAAATTATACCAACTTTATTACAAGGCGACGCATAAAACATAGTGATATAAAATAGTTAGGTCATAAAAGTAAGGCTTCCCTTAAACACGCTCCGCACAGCCTCCTGAGAACAGTAGAGTTGATACGAAAGGGTTCTGTTACCGTTAGACCTTATCACTCTGACCTCATCAAATATATGCGGCTGGGTTTATCAACCAAGTTTTGAATTCGCTACAATATGTAATGAGATATTATCTTGCTTTACGTAACAAGTTTTTTACTACCCTTTTTGAATAGATGTACCAATAATAATAAATACGTACCTACTTTGTATAAAGATTTAGTCCTTTTTATTTTTCATTCATTCTTATTTAGAAAGATTATCTCAAATAATGGTTGATTTATCAGACACTCTAATCTTTTAATGCTATGTCAATGAAGCTTATACAAAGGTTAATTAAATTAAGAAATTCTGTGAATATGGTTATAGTAGATCACCAAATGAAATAATTATACATACATATGTACATATAAGACTATCATATACTTAAAACTTTGAAATTATTTTTAAATAATCAGTTTTTCAGCAAATTTTATTTAAAAGAATATATTTGCTTTCGTAATTCCAAAAACGCACAGTCGTCTTGAGGCTCACATAAACACTTTTGTAGGAATTCGACGTGATCAAACGGCTGGTAATAAAGATAGATTAATGGCGTCCCTTCGGAAGAAACTTACCTTAGACTGGATGGACGGTGGGAATAACAAAATAGTTGCCAAATGTATTGAGAGCATTAGGCTCGGGAGATATGTAAGATTTATTGGGATAGTCTTCCACACTGTTTTGCAGTAAATACAATACTATTGATTTCTCTTTCCTGTTTCTTATATAATATAATTTATATTATTTTTATGTCTGGAACATAAAGATCTCGGCAATAACAATTCACCTTATTATACTGAATTTATATTCTGTTATATAAATTTTGGATAACCTCTCCCTGAGGATATTACAATTGAATACGAATGCATTGTTTACTATTAGTATAACAAATCTGCTAAAATTATTTGAATAAACCGCTTCTGTATTTACTTTGTAAATATATTAGAATTTATTGTTATATAAATCAGAATGTACGAAATACATTAACTTTTATAAATACATATCTTTTTTCCCTTCGCAAAAAAATTAGATATTTAACTTGACAACATGACAGATTTATAGCTTTATTTTCTTCATGCGAAAGGTATTTGTATTTTTGTTATTACTATACTTTGTTGTTACATCAAAGTAGCTAAGTTTTATTTGGTAAATTTCTCCATTACAGAGTCTTGTATAAATAACAAAATACCTTTATGAAAGCATAAGAACATTTTAAAGTTATTATTAAACATTAAATTACGCATCTCATCTGTCTGCTTAACAATTTTTCATAAAAATGTACACAAAGACTGTTAAAGGAATTAGCCAAATCCAACAAACTCACAACCGTTTCAGTTTAAACAGGTAACGTTTATTTCATCACCCTATTATGAAATCCTGTGTGAAATATTCCGAACCTCGAAAATTCAGTACGATCCGAGCTGCATTTTCAATGGTAACAAATTTAGTAAATTTCTAACACTGAATTTGTTATTTAATTTCTCAAAAATACATTGAGTTTTTTTTAATAACAATCGTCTCTCTTCTCTTCACATTACCTTACCAATTATTATCTATTTAAATGAAGTAAATCTTTAATATGTAGAATTAAACATATATTCTAGTTTTTATGTACTCGTGTTTGCAAGAAGATTTAATCAAATAAATTCTAAGATCTATCTCGTTGGTCTCACGTATCTGTGCAGCTGTGGGCGTGGCCGCACACACAGAACACAGAAAAGGACGTACCCAGATGTCACAAACCCAATTATTTACTGCCAATTCTTTTGTTGGCCTGTATTTTCATAATATGGGAACTACCTCGCACATTTTTAATGATTGGTGTATTAAATTGGGGAATTAGTTAACTCGTAATTATTATTACTAAATCAATAGACTCTGGTATTTTGGTAACTACCTCATTTGTAATACATATGTTATGTACCTACCTTATATATAATTAGGTTATTACCTTAGTTGTTTTATTGTTAAATAATATACTTAGCAATGAAAAGTCTTGTCTGTGAGTCTAAAATATCAAAAATGTTTAAATTGAATTATACTTACCTTTGCCTTAAAAAAAATTACACACAGTTTTTTTAAATAAGACTTTCGTGAGTAATTATTGAAATGAAACTAATATTTTCGGATCACTACGCATATTTTATTATTTTTAAAAACCACATACTCTCCACGTTTCGTTTACTTTGTAGCAACATTTATCACATCTTTAATATTATACACACATATCATTAAAAAATATGCCATGTTACCAATGACTCTCTATTTTAAAAAAATTAATATCAAATATAACTTTGGCGTGAATTTTGTTTCAAAGTTGTTTTAAAAAAATACTTAAAATGTATAATGAACATGTTGATCACATTTTTTCCCTTTATAAAGATATAAACACTTAATTAAAAAAACAAAATATCGTCCTGAGTATATGTGTCGTGGAAAAGCGTGCCAACGTCAGATATTGTCAGAGATGTTGTCTTTTAAAAAATAATTCTGAAAATCTGACGTGATGTTACAATGTGATTTTGGGTGACAAATTCGGAGAACATTGGACCGGACAGCGCAATCTGTCATAGCAAAGAAACAAAAATATTCACAGACTTTACAAGAGCTGTGATTGTCTTTACAGTACCGCTGTTATTTTATCAGATTATATTTAACAAGGATAAATTATGTACTTATATAAAGTAGATTTTAATTGTCAATTACGATTTTGACAAAAAATATTTGAAATTATCAAAAAAAAAGCTAAGGCTTTACCATTTAAACGAAACTAATATTTTCGGATTAAACTTCGCGTTTTTTATTTTTGATTACAAACAACATACTCCCGACGTTTCGGCTACTTTTCAGCAACCGTGATCACGGGCAGACGAGATGTCTGCTTTACTATTGTTAGTGACACGCTAAATTGCAAAATTTAACTTTTAATTTAGTATGTATTTTAAAATAAATGCTTCGATGTGAAATAATACTGACCGAATGTCAGCCTCAAGTGCTTGAAAGACAGTACTTATTAATATTACTTTACAAATGCTACTTGAAATTGAACTTTATCGAAGATATTGATTTAGAATTATTTTCTCAAAACCAATAAAAAAGATGTTAATTGTAAAAAACATGTATGAAGCAGATTAATATAATTAAGGCCAAAATCTTTATCGTATAGTAAATAATTTCTTACACGTAGAGATTTTTTTACCCAAAGCTGTATAAACATGCAATTTCGTTACAACTTCTAAAACATTGGTACAATATTTATTTTCAATTTATCACTTTGGCATCATAGTAAACAAAGTACCACGCAAAATTAATTTGTCAAAAGGTACACGCGACACTCCTCCTTATTACTGCACCATAAATCTGAAATTTGCTCAAATCTCGTACATAATGAAATGCAAAGGTTACGTTGGGTATGTTATTACTGATTTGTGTTGTTAGGGATTGTCGTGGAAATCTTTTTTCCAATATTCCACAAAGTCAATAAAGCTCAAAAAACTGTTATATATGATGTTAAAATTAAGATAACATAGACGGTTGTTGTTAATGATACAAAACACCTATTATAAAATAAAATTCACATAAAAAAGCACTCATTGACCAAATTTCACATTTATATTAAACTAATCATAATGCAATAGTAATTCCTTTAATACTTTCGGAAAGATTTAAATTTTAACAGAAACTAGCTTACAATATATTTTTTTTCCGATATTTATTTGAAAGTCATATATTCCAACATGAAAATATTTATTAAAGATTATTATTGAAAATTCAACAGTATTTTTAAAAGAAGCAAACTAGTTTAGTAGTGTCAAAAACAGATTAAAATTTTCAGTTAACAGAGATATCAAAATTACGCAATTTAGTTTGCTGACTTGACATTCATGACAATAGCAACCATAATCACATTTCATCCGTTTCCTCTCTTTACGAAGTTTCTTATATTGTCCCATATTCAATGCAGTAAATAGCAAGGTTTTTTCTACTCATGCATGACTGTTTGCATGTCATTACGGTAGTAAAGCATAAACTTGAATCTAGATTATAGGAAACATAATTTATGCACCGTGTTTTATGCAAATCACCACCACTATGTTCTTGTCAAATTGTCGCATTAATATTTTAATTATAAAAATTTATAATCGCTTTATAAAATCTCTATAACATTTAAAATTTAAAAACTATCTTTGATTTAAATTTTATAAGTAATAAGTTATTAGATTGGAAATTCCATGGTCATACATATATTATTTAAGATCAATATAAATTTAAAATTATATTAAAACTGTTGAAAATTTCTTATTGAAAAAAAAAGAATGTTTTTGGTTTCATATTTGTAACCTCTTATTTTATCAAATGGAAAGTTATTCATGATTTAAAAAAAAGTGAAATGAAAGGTAATTTATTTATCTTCAAGTATGTCTTAATGAGAATAACTATAATATATGGTGAATAGTGAAAAAACATTTTTGAAAAAGATATTTGACATCACAGAGATTCGTTTAATTTAAAAGGACTACAGTATTAGTAAGATACTTACATAAACAAAGTTCACATAACTATTAATATATCTAATATATGTATCCAATAATTTAGTAAAACAATTGCCTGCATCCATGATATTAAGAATTTATACCAATAACAGTCCTAATCCCGACTGGATTTGCACACAACGTATATTTGTTCTAAACATTTTGGCGCTGGCCACTACTATTGGCGATGTTTCTAAGCCGGTGGTTTTAATACAAAACAATATATACTTTATTAACAAAGCAGAAAAGTCCAATTTTCGTTATGAAATTTGTATTCAAGTGCAGAATTGTACTGTTTTGTTAACAAAGAGTATTTGTTTGCTATTGCCGCTTTTCGATACCGCATCTGACGGTAAACATTTGGAAATTGGAGTTTTGAAGTGAATTGTACCAATTCTAGTTGATTGGAAGTCAGTTCCTATCAGTTTAATGACATGTAATTTGAAAATACCAATAAATCGATTGATTGAAATTATACATTGAAAAATATTATTCACGTTTTCCGAAAATGAAAACTGTTATGTTTTTATCAGTTACAGATTATACATTCTAATTATTATATTAACATCAACATTTGCCACTGAAGGGACATTTGCCTTCTTTACTTATTTTATTTATTTTTTATTTATTTATTTATATCATCAAGTAACAATGACTCATTCACAAAATAATAATAATATACTCTTGACTGCTTAGAATAAATTAATGTTAAAAATAAAAAAAAATATTAACATGCATACACTCTCAAATCATTAGTTTAATATGAATATAAAAAATATAACCTTTTATGACGTCGTATTTTCCACTTCTTGTGCAGCCAGACTCCACCTTGGAAACTGAAGGCAAGAGTACATACTAGACTTACATAAGTCTGTTGGGCTGAGGGAGTACCGCTGAAGTTCGACTCACTTTAAAAAAACGTACAGTTTTCAGAAAACGCACGTGCCGAAGGTAGTTTATTGGGAGGCAATAATTGGGAGATACCGAGCTAGTTATATCCAATCCACTTCGACTCAAACAGTGACTCGAGTAGCACTCAGTTGGTTCAAATTCTCACAAAGAACGGGTACTCCAATGTGGGTTTCCACATAATGGGACGGCAATCACTTCTTTCAGTGAGACTAACATTTTTCAGTAGAATCTAGAGGAGCTATAGCAGGCCGGCGATAGTCGGTGATTAATAACAAAGATGCAGGCAAAGTGGTGACTAGTGTAAGGTAACCAGTGTGAGTGTTGTACTCCGTCACTGTAATCAGCGGAAATAAGGTTCCGCACAACTGACCAATCTCACCAGGCCCCTTTCATTTTTGGGGGCAGTATGACGACTCACCATGATGATTGTTGGTCTCACCCGTTTTGACGCGCTTCAACCAGAGTTCTCGCTAGTTCTCGAGATATTTATGGCCTTTGATGTGTCTGAGAAGTTTTAGTTGATATACTCCTAAAGAAACGGTGCACTTCTTCAGTGCCAAGAGTGCTGTATAGTCCAGTTTACAGTGCTGGAATCCCCAAGCAGGGTGATTGTCCATCATCGGAATTTTCCTTGAAAACAAAATAAAATAGAGATTTAATTGAAAAGAAAACTTAAAAAATCACATTCGTTATAAAAAAAAAAGAAAATGTAAAAGAACCTTGATTACTATTTACAGATCTAATTTGCACAGAAATACAAAGTAAAATCTTAACGAACTACAAGTATTACTAATAGTTTAAATAAATTCAATAACCTTAAGATACTCCAGAAATATATTATGTCTGGTTACCTATAATTTATATAAAGCACAGATTATCCAACTTAACCTGTACACTGAGTGTCAAGTGACACGTAAACTAATTTAACACACACAATAAATCTCAGTCACGCCACGGCATACGTCTGGAACTAACTGTGTGTTGGTATGTGTGCGTATATTATTACAGAATATACGAAACATAAGCCTCTGCATCACATGCTAGCTGTTCTATTATTTATATTAAAAGTACATAGAATCTATGTATTTATAATAATATCGATGTACATTGAACGATCAAGTTTTTAGTATTTAACCCTTAAATGTATTCCAAAGCTACCATTGGATGACAGGCTTTATTAAACGAGTATTAAAATATCACTGTAATGATTTAAATTATTTAATCTTTCATTATATTTTTTATAATAAATGTTAGAAATAAATTAGGCGGCACTTCCACTTAGATGCTTATTGCTCCACAACTAATAACAGAATCCCCAGTCTAACACTTGTATCCTATTTATAATATTCAAAAGGAACATTTGGGTGAGAGTAGGTTATAATATTAGGCGCTAGTTCCCCTTATAAAAGTTTCCATTAAATAATGAAACACTTAAAATTATGTAAAACTATAAAACCAATAGTTAAGTATTTGGACATTTGAATTACTGTACAGAAATATTATTCACAATAATTCACACTATTATAATATATACAGATACACATTATAATATATACAGACTATTATAATATATACAGATATATACAGATGGCGCTAGTTGACAATCATTAGAAATCCCAATAAATATTAGAATATAAATAACGTTCAGCTTAGAATTGTGAAGTAGACAACGATTTAATAATTACTAACATAATATTTTAGTAAGTTGACATTATATACAAATTTTATAACCGAAGTTTATACAATGCAAGAAAAATCAGTTCACAAGTGGTATATAAGAGAAATATACTAACAAAGAAGCAATTAAGAGCCTCAATAAATTTCAGTCGAGTTATCAAATATGCAAATGAAGCATAAAAATGATAATGTGTCTAGGTGTGGAATTAACTTGTCCTTTGAAAGCAGAATGCAACATTCTTCCAAAGATATTACTTTCTTTACTTACTCTACACAATTAACAATAACAACGATTTAGTATAGATAGATGTGAATATTTCTAATAGTCCGCCGTTTAGAGATCAATTAGGTTATAATAATTTTGACGAGGGTGTTACCATTTTCAAACCAGTTAAGATTTACCGACGCACCGATTCTAACAGCAGGTCAGCAACGCCTGGGGGACATTCCCAATTTGCGAGCGTTGCCGGTCCATTTCAGATTTTTACACGCCCTACACTTTAATTACGATACCGTACCAGGCGCCTGTTACAATGATAAATCTAACTCACGTTCTATACATTGCGAGTTAGAACATATTCTACCAAGCATCGGTATATTTTCATCGCGCAATGTACTTGAAAGGATTTGTAATGTTCTTATTGTGGGTTGGTTCAAAATTCGCCCCACCGAATAAATGATCACGATGGCCGACGGGACCAAAACGAATGTCTCGTAAACCTCACGCATTCAATTACTCTTCGCGCTTTTTTTCGATGGCTACTGGACAGTGTGTTACTGTAAGCAATTTAGTGTATTCGGAAAACTGATGGAGTAAACATCGATGTTAGGCTTTTTGATTTTAAAACACTAGCTAAGGATTTTGCTTACATAGTACATTAAACTTGAATCTATATACACGTGAGAGAAATGAAATATTTATTAGTTGCATTTATATTTACAAGGAGATACTATAATATTGTAATTAATTAAAAAATATTATAATTATTTTCAAAAATAGTCAAGTGTTCATTATGTTTATAAACTTTTTTGTGAAAATAGAACAAATTTAACACTAAATTTAAATCCTATAATAGAACCCCTTATAAGTACATATTTATTTCTATAACCATTTCCCTGAAGCAATGTCAATTATAAAATAAACAGTGAATTCTTCCATTTGTATGATTTGTGTTTATTTACAATTAATTTTATTCAATTATACAAATATTTAATTAACGAAACACAACCGCAACGCGGCTGTCGATTCTATAAATATTTGTCATCAGGTGAAATGGTTGAAACCACATACAAAATATATTAGAGTTTTTATTATAAAACATAATATTTGTAAGTTATTCATATATTATCAAAATTTTTCTACATTTATGTCCTTTTTGTTGTTTTGTGGCAGCTAAAAGTTAAATATAAGTGTTTTTCCGCGACGTTGTCCGCGTGAACTTCGATAATAGGCTGAGAGAAAAATGTTTATGAAACATTACAAAAACACCAAGTTAAAACAATAGATGTGTGTAACCAACTGACATGACATTTAGTTATCTTTATCCCGTGACTTTACACAATTACTATACCTTGATCCGGCGGGAATATTATGAAATCTGAGGATAAATTATCGCCGATTATTTACTTTGATTTTTAAGAAACCTTTTAATGTAGTTTCAGCAAAATCTGTCCGATAATTTTACTATAGAGCCATGCATAACTTAACTCTATGCATATGTACATAAATATACACAAATTATTGCATTTAAAATATTAATATGAATTAATAGGGTACGAATATATCCGTTCATTTTTCATTTATGCCTATGTTTTATATATCTATATCATTTTTGATTCTAAAGCGTTTATCGTCCTGTTCATGAGCAAATATAAACCAGAAATGCGCACATGATAAAAAAAAATCTTAACTTTCTTATAATAGTTATATAGATTCAAGACGAGAAGTAAAATACGTTCCAATCTGCGGTATCGTTGAAACACTAACAAGGATCTCACAATATAAAAAGCCTCATATCCGCGTGATGCTAATTGTTAGCAAGTTTACATTTGTTACTCAACTTTACCTGCATTGCGGAGATGATATGCACTTGATATGAGAATGAGGTAATTTAAAGTTATCAGTGGGAAATTTGCAATTTTAACTTCAGCATGCTTTATGGAATGTTGAAATAGTTTAATTAAATTTTGCCGAACTACATACATATCACATTATGGTGATTAAACGAAATTATAGTAGTTATAGAACTATAAACAAAAAGTTTTATAATCATTTGTTACTACATTATGTTCTAATAAATTTTATAATTATAGTAACTGAAACTATGTAAATACACAATTATAAAATACTTTTATATCGAGAAACTTCTTTTTTATTGTGATTTGAAGAAGAGAACGCTGGATTTAAATTAGCGTCGAATAAAGCAGTAAGCTTTGTATAAGATAATTAGATTATCACTTTCTGGCTTTTGTGATACTTTGAAAAATAAAAAAGGAAATATGCTAATATTTTATATGGTCACTTACGAATATATAAATACTTTACTAAATTGTTAAAAGGAATTTTCCAATGGAACTAAAGTTAATGTATTTAAAACAAAAATAATATTGAAACAAAAAGTCATCGATACAAACTGAATTCGGTTCTGGTACTTCAATAGTGTAGAGTATCCTAATCATAGGAATATGAAATTAATTTAAGCGTTACAAAAACAAATGTAAATTACGTTTGTTCCAAATACAATAGATGCAATGAAATTTAAAACTGTTCTATAAAATATATTCAACATGAAGACTCAAGTAGATACAACAAAAGCGAACGGAATCACCAAACCAAAAAGAACTCCGCACACCCAGTCCTAGGTAAGTCGTAATTCGCGACACAAACATTCGGTAACAAAACTGCACGGACGGAACACATAAACCTGCCTAGCTGATGTTCCGTTTTGCCATTCCACAGCGGTACCCGAATAAATGAATAAACGTATCTTTTGAAATGGAAAAGCATACCGAAAAAAACCCGCCGCGTAAAAATATATGAGCGCTGAAACGGTTTTTTATAGCCACAGTTATAGGCTTCCACGCTAATCTCTTAACTCTTAGCGTGGAAACAATGAAATGTCGCAAGCCCAGTTTTTCACATGGAAAAATTTCACCCGGATAACGTTTAGGCCAGTTCCGCTGTTTTTACTAGTTTTTAACTGTTATCTTATTCACATGCTGCAAAAATATAAATTGACTGTGAGCTTTACAAGTGTCATAACAGGAATAACTTCTCGAATTCATAAAACGATAGCAAAAACAGTTATTACTCATTGTATGTGCTTTCGCATAGGCAAAAAAATAAAGAATCTGACGTTAAATAATCTCCTTTCTCCTACTCAGTTATTTTTGTTATGAGTTTTTCTATAAGATTTGTAATATAAAACATATTTTTCTTTAAAAACATTCCCATAAGTGTAATTTTAATAATCGCAAAATTTAATGCTGAACGAGAACATTACTCCTATACGTAACTCGTATAAGCGCACCCTAACTCCATGTTATTTAAAGTTCACAAAAAGAAATTAAAAAGATCATTTCTACTGAAGCACATTTAAAGCGATAGATACTAAAGATCAAATGGATTTTCACCAGTTTTTTTTTCTTGGATCTCGCTACTTAATACGAAATCCTACTACATAATTCAGACACGGAACCGCAAAGGAAATTGTATCCGCAAACTACTTATCTTGCAAAAAGTAAATAAAGCACTGAGAGGAGCGCTTAGCGAAATCTTACGAGTTTATCTCTGCATAGACTCTAAAAGCGATTGAGTTCATTATTTATAAGTTAATTGAATAAATTTCCTTCCTCTTATGAAGAAAAAGATAAGACGTTGCAAATATTCATAATAATAAACACTAAATTAATACACTTCCCGAGTTGACAGAACGAATCATCACAATTATTATTGTTATTATAAATCGCTTTAATCTTGCAACATTTGATATTACTGTATTTGCTATCGTTTTTCACAATGTTATTTTAAACGATAATATTATTTTGTATATCTAATTTTCATCAGAATAGGAACATCATTATGGCTTGATCTCTGATAGCTAGTGTTACAGTTACTTCGCACACTAGCGTTGCATGTCCGCTGTAATAATATAAATATATAGCTTAAGTTTATACACACGTGCAGCTCTTTTAGCCAAAACTTTAATCAAATAAATTATGTTGTAAAAATAAATTCAGTTTTTTTAAATATTTTTTATAATAACTAAAATGGGCAGAAATAAGATTTACGTAAACAATTTTATTTTTGAAATCAACAAACCTGTATTCTATTCAATAGAATGCAGCAGCCCTTTACTTTTGTCACCATGGTTAACATTTAAACGTCTAAAGCACTATTTTTAAACTATCAATAAAACATTTAATCTACCAGATGAGGATAAAAACAATAGTAAGACCATACCTGTCTCTCAATGTGGATAGTCTGTACATATATATTTTTATATCTTTATATAAAAATATAAAAATATATATGTACAGACTTTTCCAACAAACTGTACGATTTTGGATTCGGTAATGTAAGGTTCCAGAGAAGGCAATGGTCACCAGTTGTGATCATAATTGGCTGGGATAAAAAGAAATTTTTTTCTGTAGAGTTTTTTCCATTGATGCGTGGTGTGTACGGAAAGATCCCCAGTCTATTTTACTAAAATTCTTATTTTAGGTCGCTGAGAACATCATAGACCGCAAAGTATATTAAATAATTAATACAAATGGTAATTAGCTGAGTCTGCACAAAATGGTGTCTCAGAAGAAAATCACAACACTGCTCCAACCAGTAAGATATTGTTGACAAACCTTTTTTTCAGAGGGCCAAATACCATGGCAGTTTTGAACATCTAGTGGTCGAAGTGTAGCATTTAAATCTTACTCTTACCATGAATTACCTTGCCTTGCATTTTCAGCATCGCAAGAACTCACAGTTGAGCTGCAACCTGCCACATTACTATGGGGTAAGGAAGCTATTGACAGGAAAGGTAACATTTTGAAGTACATTTTCATTAAAATAATAAATAAATCACTTAAAATAATGATCCATTCATGGAGACGAATTTCAGGTACAATTCCCTTGCAACAAACAGGTGTACAGGTGTACACTTGTGTCATACTGCGAGACTTCAAGATATATGTAGGTTGCAAATTATTCTTTAAGAAATCTTTGGTGGAAAATAATTAAGTTGGAAAGTAATAGCAAGACTGATTGACGGATATTCTCATCTAACCATGATCATACTCGCTGTAAAATAACTAAATAAATCGTCATGTAAACTGTAAAATAAAATAATAAATGTGAAAATATATGTTAAAATCATAGTTTTATTTTAAACAATGGGTAACACATACAGAGAAAAGATTTCATGAGAAAAGCACAAGACCGAAAAGAATGGAATTAGAAGAGAGCATTAGAAAAGGCCTATACTCAGCATTTGTTGGCAGTGGGATAAGAAGATACGTTTTCATGTTACCTATACTATTCCCATATTCCGGAATAATTTGATTTGTTATACATAGGGGAGATAATAAAAATAAGCACACGACTTTGTTACAATATTTTTTCTTTCAGACATATCTAATGTAAAAGTATATTTCTCATCTGTGACTTAAAGATCCAACTATAAAAATATTACCCATGCATGTTTTTTTTTATTTATTTCATTATGTTTCTTACATATATATATATATATATATATATATATATATATATATATATTTGTTATTATTGATAATTTCAGTGAAATGTGATTAAAACAGTACTTTTAATTTATATAGAGAGGATAGAATTTTATAACAAAATTGTTTTATAAACAAGCATTCATAACCCCTAACTACGCATTTCTTTTCATACTTTTAATTATCTCTTTTTGGGGAGATTAAGCATTAAATAAATAAATGTATGTAATATATTCATTTAGTTACTCGTGTGTCAGTTTCGGTTATGATGAGGCTTCCTGCCGCTGCTCAATAGACTTATAATCAAACACCAATCTGCTATGGAAATTTAACACAATCGCTGAGAAAATTATAGTGCAATACATTGGGATTAGGTTCAATTGATTCAGGTTGGTATATTATGTGAGGATTTATGATAAGTGCAATAATATACAAAATATTAAATGTAATCAAAACAATATTTCAATGCATAAAGCAATAAAAATCTCTAAAAAAATTATATTTAACCAACAGATGACTTTATGAAATGTAATTGATGTGTTATAATATTTTAGGCATTATGTAGTTAGCTTTGTTTCACATTCAACATTGAAATAGCCACTAGAAACCTGGCAAGTACCAATGTGATTTTTCCGACTCATATGTACTTTCTAAGAGTATTTAAACACCATTGGCAGACGATGAAGGAAAACATCGTGAGGAAACCTGGACTTATTTTTTCACATTATAAGTTTGACATCTCCAACACATCTCGAGAAAGCGTGGTGATTAATGCTTAAATCTTCTCCGTATGAGAGGAGGCCTTTGCTCTACAGTGGGCTCCGATAGGCTGATGATGATGAATATTTATGTTGGGAATGTATTCTACATTTTACTTTTCATGATCACCCCACCCCACCACCACCTTACAAATTCCGCAATGACAAGTGGAAATCCCATTAAAATGTTCAACATTATTCATAACTCATTTAGGTGCTATCAAATTCACAGACAAACAAACTGACTGAGAGACAATAAAATAGGCCGTTTATCTTGATATTTTAGCCAAGTCATAAAAAATTTATGACTTGGCTAAGATATAAATGTATATTTCACAAAAAAGAATTATTTTATTTACAATTACAGATACTTCTCATTTTATTTATGTGGATTTTTTGGAATATTATTCTAGATATAGATCAATAGGATAGAATTCAATTGTAATGATTCCTAATAATTTTGTACTATAAGTCAAACCGAGTAAATATTAAATGATTGTTTGATAACATAATAACATCGCTTCATAATATAGTCATGAAACAAATAACTCAGATTATGAAAAATAAATCTAAAATCATATTTCACCGATCACAAAAGATACCATTAATCTAGCGAATTACTTTCCGTTGTATCTCAACGGAACGTGAGCAAAACACTCTGTTTGCATCATAAATAATAAATATCTGTGCAGTTTCCACTCGCAATCGAAACTTGCAATTAATTTTAAGATGAAAAGCTTCGGAATGGAACAAAGATAGGGAAACGACCGAGTTCGGAGAATTTTAAATGGCGCTAGCATTTATTCAACGTTATAAAAGCTTTCGCAATATCGAAATAATTTTTTCAGATACAGTTTTTTCTTATTATTTTTTTTTATTTTTTAGGTCGGTTTTAATGGATTAAGAAAATATATTTTCCAAATTTTCTATTAAGACTTAAAAGTTAAAATTAAAATCTTAAAAAAAACTCTCTATTTTAACAAAGAAATCTAATAATTATTAAGTTATCATTGCAAACAGAAATAATTTCTTTGTTTTTTGTTTCAGTCTTAAAAAGTAGTAAACTCGATTACAAAAGACATTACGTATAATGTGAAATATTATAAAATTAAAAGTATTGTTGCTCAATGTCGTAATTGTTATTTGATATTTATGTACATCATGCGATTAAAAGATAAAACATTGAACATCCGAACGTCCATCCAAATTAAACATTGGCCGAGCATCGAACCGGCTCGTAAATCTGGCGAACTATCTGCGATACAGCAGTATTCTAGAGAGCACTTAGTTTTGTCCACGACTTTGGACTGTGGACTAGAAATAAGAGAGAGCGGACAGGGCTTGATTGAAAAATATTATCTCACAAGATCTAATTCTATGTACACTATTAAGAAACTTCTGTTACTACATTTAGTCATTTGTTTTGTGTCATATTATGCCAATTAATAAATTAAAATAATACCTAAATAGTACGCTAAAACAATTCATAGCTTTTATTTTTATCATTTATGTTTTTTTTCATATAAATTAATTTTTATCAATTATTTTGTTACCAAACATTTGATGCAGGCATTTGGCTACATGAGTTTATGTTCTTTTTAACGCTTCTGAAAGAGAAAACGTCTTAGGAGCAGCTGCGATCGTAAGAGCCCTCGAGGGCGAGACGTGAATTATATTTGTTGTATAGAAACTGCTAGAAACTACTATTCTATTCCCAAACGCCTGTCTAAAACGCTAGCGGTCATTCTTTCTAATATTCCTCTTAAAGCTAGCCAGGGATATTCGAGTTTAAAAGCGTATTTAGTTTGTAAACACACCGTATGATATTTGTTTTGTATGAACTCTTGTGTTAATAGTAAGTTAAATTTACGAGCTGCGGTAATTTTGATGAAACAATATATGTATCAATTTACCAATATTGTCCCATCAAATTTACCACTGGAAAAATATATAATTGTCCCCGCAATACTCAAACGATTTTACAATTTACATTGTAAGCACAATACACATTCATAATATACATATAATTATGTATATATCCATATATTATTCTTTTAAATGTCTTATCGCTTTCTAGCCTTCATAAAAATAACATATTTTTTATTAAATTAATTTTTATAACAGTGTAAATATACTGATATATATGTATTTGAATGATTATGCCAAAAACAACGGTGTCATTATCGATATATATATCGATACCTATCGAATTATTACTTTTTAAACGTTTCAGATATTTGTCAATTTTTTAAAAAGCTTAACAATAACTAAAGACAAATGACTAGAGTTGAAAAGCCTTTTTTGCTTCATATTTCGCAACGTAATGATTAACTGTTCTCTTCCTTATTCTTTCTTAACTCTAAAGTAAAAAAGTAAAGAGTAAAACCTTTTTTTATTTACTCTTTGTCGTAAGAAATTTTTGCTAGATATAGAAATTTATAAGGATTTTAAGAGTAAATGTCTTACTTTACATATTTAATTCAAACTATTATTTATGAGAACAAAAAAATCAAAGGTTACATACCTTATTACCTAAAGAGGTACACACATATTTTAAGTTATACATGTAAGAATTTGAGTCTAGCACCGGAATGTGGAAAAGACGAGATACCGTCAGGAACAAGATAAAAAGTCCTTTCACAGCTTATTTTAAAAAATAAATCATATATTTAATTAAAATCAAGTGTTCTTAATATTATTATGGAAATATTTTACGGATATTTGAACCAACAAATAATAAACATTACAAGGTTTATTAAAAATATATATATATTTTTGGCCGCTGTATATTTTTATTATATGTACTAATGATATATGAATGAAGTATTACGTAAATGAAATATATATTGAAAATTTAACGAACATCGCCGGGGTAACTTTGTTGTATGGATAAAATATCATACTCGTATAACAAGTGACGTTGCTGACCCTACTGAATGAACACCAGGCCGTGTGAACCAGAAGATGCCTGATACAATACAAAAAGTGTGATGTTGTTACTGTCTATCTATTTTCAATCGACTCATTTATTTTTTTAACAATATATAATAATGTTTCAAAATTAAGATAGTTTACAAAATATAATAATACATACACATTGATATGTATAAAATTAAGGGCTTGTAAATGAGATAAAATGAAAAGAAGTGTGAAGAACGAATTATTAACTCTAAGCTATATTTTTGTCGTAATTAAACAAATTTATTATTACTTTGATAGATATATTTTTGTTAATGTATATGTTATTATAACGATGCTAAGCAGGAACAGAATTTTGGATTGTTATGTATGGAAGGCGATCAAGGAGACCTTTCTGGTGTATTCAATCAAAGGTACATCGCGGTGTGGCGAACCAGCTGTGTTTAACAAACATTCATTAAACAGATAAAACCTCAATAAATGTTAATTGAATGGTGGTCACTAAAACTTGGCTATAAAATTATTTTGTCGACTTTCACATTTAATGTTTGTTTTATACAAAATTTAACCCATTTAAAATGAAACCAAGATGTCATTAAGAGGAACTTTTCTCTGATATGTGTGTTGAAGTGGCCTTGTAATAGAAACAACATCATGATCCATATAAATTCCTGTCACAAACGTAACATTCTATCAGTGGACCACATTACAGAACACACGGTAATACAAACGCGTCGATTCGAAGCGTGAGGACACGGCATATTTAGCGTTACCTGCTACTGTCGAGGGCCTGAATATTCAATCAATAGTGTGAGATGCCTAATGGCTTGCCGCAAGCGTTCTAGACGCTCCGTTCAAATTAATCCTATGTCTGTAAAGAGGGAATCCAAATTAAACTAGCTCTCAATAACCTTCTCAACGGTTAAATTGACTTTTAGCTCACAAAGTTTGTTTTATACGCGTTGCTTTTATTTTTTGGATATTTTTGTGAAACTCTATGATGATGATAATCAAACACCTATAAATTGTTACACTTTGTCATGTCATTAACATAACGTCTTCAACATAGTTACGAAACATAAATTATCACTCAAGGTCTTCAATTTCCCTTACCATATAAGCGATAGGTGCCTAACTTTGTCGCTAGGAATATGATTAAAACTGTTAATAGCGTCGCTTCGGCTATAAAATTAAAATGCAAATTGCACCTATCGGCCTCGGTTGATTCCTTAACCGCTAACTTATTGGACCAACTTTCAGACTATGAATAATACATTTTGTCATCTGCTTTCAAAGTTCAGGTTGCAATATTATAAGATATCCTTTCCACACCAAGTGTTTGAAATAATGGAAAAAATATACCTTTTAATGTGACAGAGATTTTAACTTATTTATAAACTATCGAATATAAGCCGTGAAATTTTATTTCCATGTATTACCAGTCATCTGTAGTATTAGAAAAAGGACAATTAAGCTGAAAATTTTTGGGAAACTTGAAGTAAAACCACCGCCAGTATCAAGTGAAAATGTATACGAATTATCCAAAAAATAATTTATTAAAGCAGTTACACCCTTGATATAGCTTAAATAACAAATGGAATTCTAAACTAAAAATATTCTTAATAATCTAATAGGGAAGAAGTTAACAGTGTTTGGCTATAATCCAAATCGCTATAATACGACATATCACTAGCAACCATTCTCGTTTTCTCACTACAATAAAATACAAACAAATGTTTCAGTTTTTAATATTTTGTTCAAACCGAATTCATACGCTGCTCAGAGAACATGCAATTCAAGTGAAAAACCTTATTACAGGAAAATTTAACAACGTAATAAATTACAATCATTCATGTAATTTTGTATTTAAGGTGTCGAGAGAGTATAAATCAAACAATACGGGGATTTTCTTTATTTCCCGAATTTATTGAATGTTGAACACACATTTCTAAAACTGCTTTTTGATTTAAAACACTATTACCACAACACAATATAATTCTTTTAGTTTATTTTGCATTTAAAGTTGTTTGGCTAAAAATTGTCTATTCATTGTACTACTTCAAACTCGGTTGAGACTTTCTTAGACTAGCGTTTAAGCAAATTGTGAGGCATCTATTGACCCATCGACCTCATACAAGTAGATCTTTACTTAAGAATGAGTTCGAAGCAAACTGAACGCTATATTTACTGATATAACTGATACAATACAGGACTTTTTAAAATATTGATTTCGTTAATAATTCAAAAAAATAATTTTACCTAATTTTATTTGGAGAGGCGAATGCTGAGAACAAAAAAAATATTCAGTTTATATTCCTCGCACATTTTGTATCCAAATGCCGTTAAAAATCAGTCCCAGCTCTGAAATCCCGATAAAACATCCGACTGCATCACATAGCACTTTCTAAATTCATCTCAAAGAAATCCATTCTAGAATTCGGCGACGGCTTGCAATTTTGCAGCGGGAAGATTCCGGGCGCGTACTAGAACAAATCGGATAACGCGTCACGCCGAAACTTGCAGACTCAATTTCAAGTGGAACACGATTACTCCACAGAACAGGGCTAGAATGTTTAGTACCTGGATCTAGGAGCTCGTGTTTTTTTTTGATCCGCTGGGTCTAATGTCTTTAAACAGGCGTATAACTGTCCATGCCTATAATTTCTACTATAAGGTTTTTTTTAATTAACATTTTGAAGCTATTATTGTAATAAGCTTCTATAAGTATAATTTAATTTAACTTATCTATTCACTAACAAAAGTTGACTGTTATAGAATGAAATCAATTAATTCAAAATCAGCAACCAATTTTATCGTCACATCGTCAATATCTCCAGCCATCGAAGGTGTATTTACCGTCCGATTCGGCACCGTATTGTTGATACAGTTTATTTACGTAAGGTCTTGCACCTGCTTACATTTTCTGCGGCTATTTCGTTATTGTACCAAGGCTTCACAGCTGTTCTATTGAATGACTTGTGATTATCGTGTTTGCTGAATTTGTTCGGCGTTTTAGTGCCTAATCATCTGCGAGATCGAATTTTATATTCGGAATGCGTAATATGATAAGTTGTGGTTGCCGTTAATGGATATAAATAACGTTTTCTGAATAAATGTACCAAAATGACTTAAATATTGTATGTATTCTTGTTGATTGTTGTGTTTATCACAACTTTAACTCAACATTACAGAGTAATTGTATTAATAATAATCATATATAATACTCCAAAATATATTGAATTTCAAAACAGTGAATGTGATTGTAAAATATTCAACAGGAACTGTACTGTTAATTCAAATATAGTCAATTATTAATGACAATATTAAACAAGATGAACTTAAGTCTCAAAACAGAAAACAAAGATAGATATTTTTCGAAGATCTCATATAAACATAAAATAACAAAATTTACTTCACAGTACAGCATGAAAGCCTCTCGTAAATTGGGTTAAGGTTCTCTTGTAACAATATTTCAAATCGAATGTCAGCACAATCCAAACAGATCCGTGGCATCAATCTTTAAACATACAGGACAAATCGCTGTAGTAAAGCCATACACTGTATATACACCCATGTTGGGAGATAGATATTTGTCAGAAACTGGAATGATGCTCTATGATTTATTGACCTAAAAAATTCATAATATACTTTGATTCTAAATTAATCTTCTATTTTCTAGTATTATTTTAATTGCAGCTAAATCATATCCTAAGTCAAATAAAGTGTTGATTTAAAAAATATTTTAATTAATTACGTCATGTAAAAAACTATCTCATTTTCACACGATGTTTATAGTCAAAAATAATAAAAAAATATATATTACATAACGAGTGACGACTCTGAATCCGCGAAACGAACACCTGGTGGTGTGAACCAGAAGAGTCCTGTTACCACACAAGATATGTCATTGTGTTACCATCCTATAATGATGCAGTCTTAAGCACAGTTTACAAGATTTAGAAATGTTATTTTTGTAAAACAGATGTCTAAATAATTAAGGAATCTAATATAACTTCTTAAAAAAGTGATACGAAATTGCACTAATGACTTAATTATTTCCATATTCTTTTTTCTTTTTAGTAAGTAATAATCATTGATATATACCGCATTTTAATGCAGACTAAAAAATTTAATAGTGAAATTTTGGGGCCTAAATTTAAGGAACCCTTAAAAATAACAAGGTAGAAGTAATAAAACATAATCTTAACCACTTTCCAGATCCAAATTAGCACCTTTAGCAGACCGTTATATTTAAAACAAAACAGTATAAGAGGTGATTTTGTACTTAATCACGAGTAAAGAAAGTGGCGATAAAATAAGTTTTTATCAGATTTACAAGCTCACAAATCAAGGTTAAGAACCCCTCAACAACTAGGTTAACGGAAACATCAATGGATATGAATGTCAATAAATTAGATGAATTCACCAAAATCCGAACAAATTCGGAACATCAATCCAAGTCTAACACGAAACGACAAAATGTTGAATTAAATCCGGAGTCGTGCTGGTGGTTGAATAAGCGACGCGATTTGTAATCTCGTTATTAAGGGAATGTATCGAGCTTGGCATTGGCGGCTCTTGCTTAAGCCAACAGATGGCATGTGGCCGCCTTTACTGGCATCCAATCTTGATAAACAAAGGAGTTGTTTCCGCAGTAATATTTGATAACAGATCCCTTAGCTATTTAAAATATGTTAAGAGTTTGTCCAAGCTTACCACTGTTATTGCAACAGATAAGTATCTATATTTCAATACCGTCGCACATAAATATTATATTCAATTTAAAATACATTAAAATCTTTTCCATTATATCTTTAGGCTTAACATTTCTATATCATTTCATATGAACATTAAACGATTAATTGCTTTTAAACTCTGGGTTTAAAGATCCCATGACGTTTTGTACGTAATATTTCATTTCAGAATAGATTGAAAGTAACTCCAAAGTTTACTGCACATTTACCACTTATTTTGCTACTTAACCTAGTAAAAACTCATACATGTAGTAATCTTGTCAAAGACGACCGCATGAGGCGGACTGAACATATCAGGAAAATTATGATATAGTTAAAAAAATTGACTACTAAATAGAAAAATGTACTATCTTACGACACTCTTGTAGATTATGAGATTTCATATGGTCTTAGTAACCACGAAAATCATGCGAATCTCGTTTACATTCTTTGTAGAATTTATTAAAAACCGATGACTCAAAAACTTTGTATAAAACAAAATTAAAATAATTTAGAAAAAGATTACGACGGTCTACTTACACACCGTTATAATACTTATTCACGACAAAACTAAATATGCATTTTTATAATAAAACGCTTAAGCAGCTCTTCAAATCAATATTGTTTCCCATTAACAAAGCGTAGTACATATAATCAGTTAGTATCATTGAAAATAAACTAGTTATACCTAGAAAAAAGCAGTTCTAAATCAAACACTCCACTGTCCGTCCATAATCATTTATCACAGAAATTACTAAACGAAATTTAAAGCAAATAAATTAAAGTTATATATTTTGAAAATATAAATAAAAATTAACTCTCTACATCTTGAAAACCTGTATTAACACTTTGTAGGGGTGATGAGGAAGCGTACTGTTTATTAATTATACACACTAAGTGAATGAAAGTGTTCGGATGAAATAACCCTGGCTTTTGGAACATCTATAAATATCTGAAAAAAATTTTGTAGAAATAAAAGAAAATAATATATCATTGAATTAAAATTTTCCTACAATAACAAATGAATTATAACACAATATGATCCAACCGTTATTGTTGATTCGAATAAAACGTAGATAACAAAAGTGCAATTACAAAAGAGAAGCAATTTGACCAACAATACATTTCATTCCGGTTTGCCGGTTGTTACCGCCAAATGTCGTAATAACAACTAGCGGGGAGTAAAGAAGGAGGGAGGGGGCAATTAGGACCACAATTAGGGGACAGTATGTTGCAGATTACCACAGACTCCGCCGAGATTCGCATCCTGGTTTCTAGAATAACAAAGCTTGCCAACTAACTATTAAGATGTTCTGAACTAGACACACTTTATAGCATTTGAAATTACATTTACATTGTAATGATGAGATTCTTTTTTAACTATTTAAACCAATTTAAAAGTTGTGTTTTGCGAGTGACTGTCTGTATCTTAGTTTATAAAAGATTATCATAACATTTCTCCGATTGAAATTGCCGTTTACTTTTTACTGTATTAAAAATATGAAATAAATAGAAAATTCTTATACACGTTCTCTATACAAAACGACTAACTCAAAACAATTTCATTCGTTTTACCTTAGGAGAATCTAGTAGCGAATTTTAATATACAAATTTATCTGTATCAGTTCATGCAAATCCACGATTTCTACTCCAATATATTTTATTATGTGGTTTAGATGCTGCAGTTGCATTTGAAAACTATCCTTTCGCTGAGTATAAAATATTATTTGCTTATACATATTTGATATTTTAGTGAAATTTATAAATACCAAATCTATTTTGCATTCCGTTAAGAAATGAAAAAAAGGATTATCCGAGGGATGCCTTAGTTAAAATGAAATTGCAGAATTGTTCTCACATTAGAGTGCTCAATTATTTATATCTTCTACATATTTGCAGAAATATCGCCCTTTCTTAAAAAGGAATAAGGATCGGAATCCTTCAAACAGAAAAGCAACCTTCAATAAAACCCACTGGGCATTCACGTAACGCAAAACAGAGGAAATTAAAACGGATAAAATTTTTTCAGAGTGTTTGGTGTTTTTACAGCGAGCTAAAAAGCGGTAAGCCGACCGATATTTATTGCGTCTGTTATAGAACTAATAAGTAAATGAAGCGAAATTGCTGGCATAAATTTTAAATATTGCGCCGCTTAAAAAGTTAAAGCATTTAAAGTCTGGAAAAAATGTGACTATTCAGTTATATACCATAAATTAATATCGCTTAAAAACATTTTATTAACACTTTTATTCGCACTGTTGTTTTATTTATTACTGATTTATACAATAATAACGTTTATTGATAAAAGTAAATATAAAAAAGTAAAGCTGAAAATCCAATAATATTGCTTTACTTATTTCAGTGAATCTCATAATTGATTTTCAGGATATTTTTTTTGGTACATTCTGTACGAGTCTTAAAAATATTAATGTCTAAAGATAAGTGTTAAATTAATGTTGGTTAAAATTGTTTGTGTATTATGTATCAATGGCAACATTATTTATACTATGTACACATATTGCAGATATTATAAAGCAAATCGATGAAGAAATTATCTGGAACTCACTCGTCTCCTTGAATAAGTCATTTCCATGCAAATTAAAATGCACAAAAGTAGACAAAGATAGGATATTTTAATTCCCAAAAACACCATGCACACCTTGAAAAATATCGCTCAATACAACATATGTACATCTTAAAAGACTTCACAAGACCTCGTAAGTTGTAACATAATAATTATTTGAATATAGATTTTTTTGTGTAAATATAAATCTATTTAAATATTTTTCACACTGAAAATTAATTGGGAAAAGTTTAGAATAATTTGTAACGTGTGTATTTAAATAAAGATAGAAAATAAAACAGATCGGACTTAAAAATATGAAACTAAAATAATATTTTCAATTCCATAATAAAGAAACTGTATTCCATATAGTGGAATATGAATTTTTAAAACCGATCGAAAAAAAAGTATTTTTTTATTCTAAGCCGAAATGTTCGTTGAATTTCAACAAGCGGATCTTAAAAACTGAAACTCTTTCAATTCAATTCAAATGCATGTTTCGCTCGGTGAAAAAGTTGAAAACCGTGAAGGAGTGGGTTTGGTGGATTCCAGTGCAACGCTCTGATTAAATTTTCATCAAGCGGGCAGGTGGCCGCTATAAAATACGCTCGCATCTAGATACGAGAAAA
This sequence comes from Danaus chrysippus, assembly GCA_916720795.1. NCBI lineage: Eukaryota > Metazoa > Arthropoda > Insecta > Lepidoptera > Nymphalidae > Danaus > Danaus chrysippus. Next base: position 2,005,989 of record CAKASE010000077.1, on the reverse strand, counting down.
ACTTTATGTTAAACTAATCAAGCTCCTTAGAGACTGTAATTAAACTATTATTATTTATTGTTGCTTTTTATCATAAGACAATATTACGAGTATAAATAATCGCATTATAATGAGATCTAACATTTTGCGAGTACTCATTTAAATGAAACTAATATTTTCGGATTTACTACGCAATCCTCACTGTGTCTCGAGATCCTGCGGTATGGTCAGGGACATAGGATTTTATATTTTTCAGAAGAGGATCCCAGGTGTTGGATAGATTCCAGCCATGTGTTTTTTAATTTCAATAGCCTTGCGGATTAACCTTGGTATATATCTGTCTTCACTGGCGAGGATATGTGGTTTATCAAATCTGATGTAATGGCCTGTTTCGTCCAATGCGTGTTCAGACACTGCTGACTTCGACGTGCGCCTATTTTTGCCGTCTGAAATGTGTTCCTTAATCCTTGTACCGATGCTTCTCTTTATAATCGCAGTATGTTGGATATAGGTACACTCGTGTGTTGAGGTATGGTAAAGATTTTGTCAATTTCATTACCTACTGTTACAATTTTTACTCTGTCTTAATTAAATAATACATGATTAGTAATTCTCCATCAATGTTTTTTAAATAGGGTTTTTGACATTGTAACAAAATTGTCTAATAAATATTTAATTTAACTTCACTTTAAACAATAGCTTCATAAAAATCAGATCATTAATATATCATGATGAAAGCCATACTAGATTAATCTAAGTTACCCAACATTATAATAACTTAATGAAATCCCGCTATTAGTATTCTCATGAGTAATAATTCATTTAAAAACAAATCTTTTACTTAATAGGTAAATCTAATACCCTGGAGCTTTCACTAAAGATTTAATCAGTGATGTACATGTATAAATAGAGGAGTAACTTTTGTCAAGGGGCGACGGAGAGGGCAAAGTTTATAAGTCCTGACGCTTTTACGAGTGGTACAAAATACGTCATTGTTAGCGAAATTACCTTCGCTGAGTTTGCATTTAAATGACTTTCTCCTTTGTGTCAAGTATCGTAAGTTTTAATTCTATTACATCTCTAATTATGTTGAAAGGCAGAATTAGTTATTAAGTTTTTTGTTCATTTTTGTTGCAATATCTCTCAAAATTAAAATGTCATATAAAAACTATTATTACGACATTTCGGTAGTCGAATAATAAACATATTATGTATATATAACTTAAAAATTCCAGTATTATTGTAGCAGTTTTGTACACGATTTTGAATTTAATAACTAAGAATATATAATGAGATCTAAGACTTTCGCGAATATACATTTAAATGAAACTCATATGTCGGAGAAGATGCCGATACGTGGTTTTTAAAATGAGTGACGTCAGCATAACTGACGTCACCAGTGCGGTTTGTTCTCGAATGTCGTCAGTCCTTGAGGCTATCGAAGGTAACCTCACAGCCCTCACAGCCGGTGGGACGGTGTTTCACTTCCAAGAGGTTCGATCCCCGCGACGGCTCCAGCACGACTATCTGTAATCAGTAATCTCGCCTCTATTTATAATGACTAACAGCCATTGTGATGACTTCACTTGGACAGGTTGTTACGTGAACAACACCTGATAATTTATCTACCCTCAATTATTGATTATTAAAATGGTAATAGCAATTTTTAAGAAGTGTGACGTCAGCAATGCTGCCGTCACAATCACTCACAAACACTGTCACTACTTTATTTCAGACTTTAACTAGCACTTGTAATTAGATAATCTTTCTCCTGAATGGCTCTCAGACTACTGTGTGTCTTCCGCCAACGTTTGCGAATATAAATGGTTTTTGTGTAATCATTACAATTACTCTTTTAATTTGAAATATTAAACTGTAACGAATAATCTTAGTTATTCAAATAATCACAACACATTACATTAGTTTTAGTAATAAATTATTAAAACATCCAATCTTAATATTGCCACTTAACAGTTTATAGAATACTGTAATTGATTAGCATTGATTACGATTTGATTACTAATTAAGTTCCCTTTTTACTAAAAGTTGCTAAATGAATAATCGTCACATATTACAAATCACCTTACGAATTAACTTTTACTATTCTTTAATACAAACCATACAATGATCTCTAGAACAAATAATTTTGTTAAAGAAATCACTAACGTAATGGCGTTAGTGATTTGTTTGTCATATTCACCCTCTAAAATAAATTACTTATGAAACAACTACCCCTTATAAGGGTTTTAAATGTTGTTGCGCCGACACGGCCATTCTGCGGTCTGGTGCGCGCTCTGCACCAGTTTGATTTTGTTGTGATATATGAACGTATCAACATACGTTGTATTAAAGAGATCACATTTAACCTCTAAAGTAAAATACTTATGAAACAAATACCCCTTATAAGGATTTGGATTTTGTTGCGCCGACACGGCTATTCTGCGGCCTGGTGCGTGCCCTGCACCAGTCCAATTTTGTTGTTGTAATATATCAACGTATCAACATACGTTGTATTAAAGAGATCACTTGGACTCTCTGACCTGTTAAATAAAAATTATTATTATTATAGCAAAATGCTCCACACACCTTTGCTTACTTTTATTGAACTCAGGTTGTTGCTGTGGTCTGGGCGGTCTTGTACGCCGTGGTCCACAGGGGCTCTAAAGGATTGAGAGGTAGGTCGATGCTGTGGTCTAGGACTCGTTGTCCGTGGTCCACAGAGGATTTTATTTTTTATTATTATAGCAAAATGCTCCACGCATCTTTGCTTATTTTTATTGAACTCAGGTTGTTGCTGTGGTCTGGGCGGTCTTGTACGCCGTGGTCCACAGGGGCTCTAAAGGATTGAGGTAGGTCGATGCTGTGGTCTAGGACTCATTGTCCGTGGTCCACAGAGGATTTTAACAATGTTGCTGTGGTCTGGGCGGTCTTGTACGCCGTGGTCCACAGGGGCTCTAAAGGATTGAGGTAGGTCGATGCTGTGGTCTAGGACTCGTTGTCCGTGGTCCACAGAGGATTTTATTTTTATTATTATAGCAAAATGCTCCACGCATCTTTGCTTATTTTTATTGAACTCAGGTTGTTGCTGTGGTCTGGGCGGTCTTGTACGCCGTGGTCCACAGGGGCTCTAAAGGATTGAGGTAGGTCGATGCTGTGGTCTAGGACTCTTTGTCCGTGGTCCACAGAGGCTCTGAAAAATTGAAGGAAGTAATATAGAACAGGTTATTAAAATTTTATATTGACCTCATATCAAGTTCCTTAACTCGAGAGGTCTTTTGATATACGTAGATGATTATTAACAAATTGGTACGTTATTTAGAAATGAATGGTAAACAAAATACATATGATCGTTCATCGAATTTAACTTCTAAATCCGAAGAAACGTCTCCAATTAACGGATCATTAGGTGGAAGAATCACCAATTTGATCCGCCGACACGGTTCTTGGTTTGTTAAGTAGTATGTAGTCCTCTGTGGAATAAACATATTAAAACTTATAGATTCATTTAACATTAATTAACTTTAACAATTATTGTGAATAGTCAGTTTATGGTAACGTAAATTTTATCATAGTCAAAGTAGTTTTAATATGTTTGTAATATTATTTGAGTTACCCATTAGCTCGGCTTATTCCTGAGGCTATCAAATATATGTTAGTTTCAAAGAGTCACAGTAAACTTTGGATTCACTGAAAATATCACGACCGACATCAAGTATAATCTGAACCGGTGTTCATTTAGTAAGTAAGTCTATTATTACGATAACGTATTCGTCACTATCTATGTTGCTCATACTAACTATTAGTGAGTTTTTAACATTCGGTATCTTTGTTTACCGTGTTAACACATAGTTCGTTAAATAGTGTTCATAAAAATTATAATTGTGTTGCATTATTCCTTTTACGCTACATCAATTGCAATTCACTGCACGACTCTTTTAGTAATAAGACCGTTACCCTGTTCCCAACATTAGTTGCTATTTTTCTCATTTATCGGACTGGATGAAGGCGCCCATTGACAATTTTGAGCAGGAGCTACTCCCTAGTTAATGCCTCTGGCGCCTGAATGGAGTTGCCCTGTATAAGTGCTGCTTCCTGGAACAGAATAAGTGTAGGACCGATCCACAGATTCATCTTGTCAATTTCTATGAATTAACAATATGAATTCGACTCTATAGTCGAAGTATTATAGGTGAAAATAAAATATGAGAATATAAGGTCTGAAACAGCCGGCAAGTGTAGACAAGGCTGGACACTTAATACTTAATGAAACATTTAAAGAAAACTGTTTTCTCAAGTAACAAACGTTCAATTCATTATCACCCTTATAAAATTATTTAAAGTTTATATTTTGATAACACATCATTAACCTAAGCCTGGCAAACTTATTCCTGTAGAGTCAAGAGATTAGCCATGGCTTTGGTGATACTATGTTAACATTCGAAAATCGCGTTGCTAAATTCAAATGGTTTTATTAAATACTCGTGTGACTCGTAAGGAGTACCAAAGCTACCAATCTTACAGAGCATTATACGAGTATGCCAAATAATTGCAACAATTAATTGGCAGTAGGCAAGGCACATGGCTCGTAGAACCGATACCCGATGGGGCCAACTGGTTCTTGACTGGCGACCACGAACCGGAAGACGCAGTGTGGCTAGGTCCCCAACAAGTGGACCGACGATCTGGTAAAGGTCGCGGGAATCCGCTGGATGCGGGTGGCACAAGACCGGTCGTCGTGGAGATCCTTGGGAAGGCCTGTGTCTTGCAGTGGACGTCTTTCGGAATTAGGCTTTTGTTACACGTTGCCATAGTACCCACGCTTATAACACTGTAAAAAAAAAAACACAATATCGTTAGTATTATTATAGTTACGTAATAAAAATAAACTTTTTCTATTAATAAATAAAATAAAGTGTCGATTCTCTGTAGTCAAAACATCCCGTAATTCCGACCACGTTGATGTAGATATTAACTAATTGCCAGTCCATAACTTTGCGCCTCCTTAGAGTAGACTCCCAAGTTTCGTTCTGATTTCATAATCAGTAGTTATAGGTTGTAGTATGTTGACATCATTCTCTGATTCCCACTTTCATATCCGGGTCTTCTAACATTTGTGAAGAAAAAATTCCGCAGTTACTGCTCCAACAAAGCCTCCATTATTGTCAGATGGACGAGCAGAAGTGGGCCATCCCACTTCTGATGTCGGAGAAGATGCCGATACGTGGTTTTTAAAATGAGTGACGTCAGCATAACTGACGTCACCAGTGCGGTTTGTTCTCGAATATCGTCAGTCCTTGAGGCTATCGAAGGTAACCTCACAGCCCTCACAGCCGGTGGGACGGTGTTTCACTTCCAAGAGGTTCGATCCCCGCGACGGCTCCAGCACGACTATCTGTAATCAGTAATCTCGCCTCTATTTATAATGACTAACAGCCATTGTGATGACTTCACTTGGACAGGTTGTTACGTGAACAACACCTGATAATTTATCTACCCTCAATTATTGATTATTAAAATGGTAATAGCAATTTTTAAGAAGTGTGACGTCAGCAATGCTGCCGTCACAATCACTCACAAACACTGTCACTACTTTATTTCAGACTTTAACTAGCACTTGTAATTAGATAATCTTTCTCCTGAATGGCTCTCAGACTACTGTGTGTCTTCCGCCAACGTTTGCGAATATAAATGGTTTTTGTGTAATCATTACAATTACTCTTTTAATTTGAAATATTAAACTGTAACGAATAATCTTAGTTATTCAAATAATCACAACACATTACATTAGTTTTAGTAATAAATTATTAAAACATCCAATCTTAATATTGCCACTTAACAGTTTATAGAATACTGTAATTGATTAGCATTGATTACGATTTGATTACTAATTAAGTTCCCTTTTTACTAAAAGTTGCTAAATGAATAATCGTCACATATTACAAATCACCTTACGAATTAACTTTTACTATTCTTTAATACAAACCATACAATGATCTCTAGAACAAATAATTTTGTTAAAGAAATCACTAACGTAATGGCGTTAGTGATTTGTTTGTCATATTCACCCTCTAAAATAAATTACTTATGAAACAACTAGCCCTTATAAGGGTTTTAAATGTTGTTGCGCCGACACATATTATTCTGATTACTACGCGAATTTTATTATTAAAAAAAACTGCATACGCTCGACGTTTTGGTAACTTTTCAGCAACCGTGATCATGGGCAGATGAGATGTGAATGTGGTTGTTGCTGAAAAGTAACCGTAACGTCGGGGGTATGAAGTTTTTCAAATAATAAGATACTTGTACATAGTAATCCGAATAATATTAGTTTCATTTAAGAATATAATTAATTATCCTTTAATCAAACTTATAAGTATGAAAGGTGTCATTGACTTAAATCTTTATGCTATCAGTCGAGTTAACTTCGGTATTATTTCAAACAATACAGTTCGCGTGCTACGAAAGATAGTGTAATTTAATAGCAACTTATTGATTCATATTTAATTTCTGATCAAAAACTTATTATATTAATTTAATAATAACTAGCAATCCATAATCTTTCTTCAGTAATCGGTGATTAGTGAAGTTAAAACTAAAATTTAACATTAAAGTCAGCGTGGGCGAAACAATTGACACTTGCAACAAACTATTCTTGGCATAGCGAGTTGAAATTTATGACTTTTGTTCCTCAGATAGTTTCCGCGCAGCAAAGATTTATGGTTAAATCGATTACCGTTAAATTCAGGTGGCGTTTGTCGAACCGCTAACACAGAATGTCTGTTTTATTGCCATTATACTAACTTTTAATGACTACAATATGCTTTCTTTTAAAAACTTTAATAAGTATTTTTATCTATTTCTTGAGATACCTGTGGTTTATTTCTTAGTTATTCTTAATTATGAGGTTATTATTTAGTTTTAGTAATCGTATTTACTTATTACTTATTTTTCAAAGAGAAGTTTTCAATAAATATAACATTATATTTTTTTATTATAACTAAATATTTTAAAAGTATTCATTTATTTGACGTTGCTATGATTATTATTTAACTAACTTTGTAACTTTGGATGATTTTGTTTCTGTACATTTTACACTTGCAACTCAAGCTTACATAAAAATACTAAGTTAATTAATTTTAATATTTTTTTTATATGAATTTTTTCTTAACTCTTTTTATATCCCCTATAGATGTTATTTTTTTCCTTATTTATTACTCCTATACTTTAACTTGGCAGGCACATTGAATTTAATGCACACGTCTCGCCGCTGAGGTCTTCTATAAAATTAACAATTCTTATCACTGTCGCCGCTCGTAAAGCTGCCGTATATGAGAACAGCCTGTGGATGGCTACCACATAAACTAGATAATTTCTCGAATATAATGAAAACAATAGAAATGTGAGAATAGAAGGTAAGACTACTTAATGTTCAATACGGTAACTATGATACTTAATATAGAGATAAATTTTGCTGTGCTACTGAAAAAGAATGGAAACGTTAGAAACGGGTAAAGATAAAATAATAAAAACTTAGCAGTATCCAAAAGACTTATATAAGTTATTCATTTTGTGTAGACAAATATATTTATCTGAATATATTCAGAAAAATTGTATTTTTTCTTTATGTTTCAATGAAATTTATATCTTCTGAAAATAAATTACTTTAATAAAAAAATATATAACTGGAAGATCAAATAAAAGTACACTTAGAATAAAAACAGCTGTTGAATCAAATAAAACCGTTTTTTTTTCAACAGTAGTAGGAGACGCAGTAAAATCTCACTATCGCGTGACTTGTGAAAAAAAGCACTTTGACAGCAGTGAAGTTGAAATAAAAAAAGCATCCATCCGAGGGAGACATAAAAACTGCATTTTAACGTTACAGTACTAAAAGTCGGCTCGTTTTCACAAGTACGGCTCAAGGAGTAATTATCATCACTTTGTTATCAAACGATGACTGTTATATTGAGGGGTTTAAATGTTCTATTAAACTGTTCACGCTTTTATGATAGTTATTTCCAAAATAGGATTTATATTTTCACAGTAAAACTTGTATTTCTACATACTTTACGAAACCAATATTTATTATTACGATTGACAAAAGGATAATGAGTTTTTTAAATTCGTTTCAAGTCCTTATTGTTTCCACAAACAATAACCTTCAACCGGACATTAAAGCGCTCGTTCTCTCTTCTAATGATCTGGTTGACTTTTTCACTTTAAACGACTTGAAGCTTCTAGCACTTGTGGTCGCTTTAGGCCGTTTTTTGTTTACCCAACGCTTATGATGTGGCTCCCGGCTTCTAAATGTTTACAAAAAGTTAGCTTACACTTCCATAATGAAACTCACGTTGCGCTCAAGAAAAATGTTATATAATACTACATATTCTGAAATATTAAAACGCTTTTCATATAAAATATATTACAACGATATTAGTATTCATTAAAACCTCGGAATAAAAGAAAAATAAACGATTATAGAATTTTATAGAATAAATAGAAATTCATTTAAATTTTTCTCTAAAAAAAATATAACGACCGAGCGAGTTCATTTGAAATAATGAAATTTAAAAGCAACAAAAGCATTTTGGAATAATGTCATTCATAAAAACGGACTGTGTATTTATTTTAATTAAATCTCTAAATATGCAAATAGGAGCAGCCTCTGCGTGAGTTTCAGGAAAAGCTGCTTTTTAGCATCCAAAATTTTCCTAAACATTATAACGCTGAAATTAGTTTTTTTTACGGGGTCGTTTGTCGGGGAATTTGATGTCTCGCTTCGGAGCTTGTGACATTTTTTCAAGATTGACTTATTATAAAAAACCACTCTGGACGAAGACATATGAACATATTTTACTTTCCTCGTCGCTTTTATATCGCGATATAATTTAATAATGCAAATAATTCTTACGTTTATGAGTTTCTCATTTGAATTTTATTAGATGAATAATATTTAATTAAAATGCATAGCAATTTATGTTAAGTTATATACACGTATTTTAAATCAAAATAATTTTGAAATAAGATTTTGTTTTACCATTAAATAAAATAAGAAAGTGAATAAACTTAACAATTTCTTGTTGATGATGCTGAAATTAAATAAAATATTTAAACCTTGGTTTGTAACTTCATAAAAATAATATAATGAGGTGTTTTTTGTCATAATAATTTTCTAGATAAGATAAAATCTAGAATTTTATAAAATATATCATTTACTATTTATAGTATAAGAATTTATAATGAAAATATGCTTTTGTAAATGAATTCATAACTATGTATAAAGACATTCAATGTGTTCAATCCGTTGAAATAACGAATATATTAAATACTGAGTCAAGTAAAAACAACCTTCATTTCTGGATTCCCACTAAGCATCTATTAATGACGAAAACTTTGTAACTGACCGCACGTTGGCTTTGTGGCGTTTTATGTTCCTCTGAACATTTTACGTCCTTACATCTTCACCGACGCTTAGACACACAAAGTCGTTTCTGAAAGCTACAGCAATGTTACACATCTAACATATAACAATGTCATCATCTTTTCAATTACATATGAAATTCCTTACTTTAGACGACTAGATTTTTATTTATACAAAAGATACAGGTTCGTAATTTAAGTGAATGTATAATAAAAACAGGTTATGGAACATATTCGTGGCTATTGATTTATTGATTTTCAGATAGTCGATTTAGTCGATATTAGAGATAAGATTATTTATATACCCTTGTATTTAGTACATTATTTTATTGTTTTCAACTTCAATGAGTTAAAGAGGCGGTGACATAAAATAATATAGAAACAATGAATGAATTTAAACCCAACCATTATGAATACATTTCATTAGACTTGGCTTAGTTTTCTGTGCATCTTTCGCTTTACTTTGGTGCGAAATGGCACTTTTCTCATGAAGCTGTTATAACTGAAGTATCACCCACTATACACAATCTCCAGTTAGATCTGTAACTATATTCTGTTTCGTTCGTATTTCAGACACGTCTGTCAACGGAGAGAGCCATTTTAAGCTTGGAACACACTGGCAAAAGAGTATGTGAGTTTCATGCCTGTTTAATTAATTGCTATTGAGATATATTACATCATTTGTACTTATACATATATCTCTATTGATGAAAAGGAAGGATTATTTCCACTTACTTTATATTGTAGTGCTAATGACCGTTTTATTTCACACTATAAAGTTTGCCTCTATAAAGAAATTTTCACCTGAGTTAAATGTCCAACAAAATCTCTGCATTTATCTCCTTTTGACAATACCGACAGACGATAAGCAATATAATTTCGATGTGTTTTTTTTAGCTGTTTTAATGAATATCAAAATAATGTACGAATCAGTGAAATTATTTTGAAGTCGGATAATAATATCCCTAGACTAAATTCCCAGTTTCCATTTCCGTGGAACAAACCCGCGGAGGCCGGATCGATCGACTTTAATTACTTTTTATTTGGAGACCGGCAAATATTTGAGAGAAAAATTTTGCCATATGTCGTAGTGATTGGCGGAAAAATTGAAAATGTTCTGTATTTAAAAATATATTTTTAAGTTAGTTAGTTAGATATTTTTTTATGAAATTAATAGATTTCATAATAATACTATTTGTTTTACAGTTACACTTGATGGTGTGAGGATCATTTGTTTAACAAACTACAAGATCTCAACAAGTAAGCGCTTGTTAGTGAAATGCGAGATAAGCCTACAGTTGGCAACTAAACATAACGTAAAGTCAGTTCTGTAAACAAGCAAACTGAATTACACACTAATTCCTCCTGGCCTTCGCTTCATATATTTATTATACAAAGTTTCATAAACATTTACCTTATTCAATAATACATAACTTTTCTACATATTATTCTTGTCAAACCTTAACAGCAATCACAGTTCCAAATAAAAATACGATTGCTATATGTAATATACGGTTCTTATAGAATAATAAGGAAGTTAAAAAAATGTTCGATACCACCGAATGGGAAAATAAAAACAACAGAACACGTTGAGCTAAACCTACTTAAAGCAAGTAAACCGCAAAAAAGTAACATTATCTGGCTGTGTTGCCAGAACAAAATGTAAAAAAAAAGAGGAAAAAAGAACAGGATTAGCCGCAGGGAGTCTGTCTCGCTGTTTCGTGTCAAAATCAGTTGGAGAGCACAAAGGAAAAAGTATTAAAAGAGGTAATGAAACTCTTGCTATCATATTGAATTGTAATATGAAGGACTAAGAATTTGGACAATAAATAATAATAAATGTGGTCATAACAGTTGAAAGGTAGTAAATTAAGATATTTCTATTATAAACAGTACTTGAATTAGTTACAGCCATACAAAATTAACGATTATAAAGAACTGATTGCATCCATCTTCATGCTTCTTACATAATTGTACCTATTCTGGAATAAAACAAGTGTTGGCCCAGGTTAAGCAATATACCCATTTTAAAGTATGGTCGCTTATAAATTATAAGGTTTCAACCTTAAAAAACTTAAGAAAAGTGTTGAAGAACTTTCTTTGAAAATGATGAAATCTTTTAGGTGAGTTTCAATTGTATTTGTATTTTCATCTTTGTAGCTTCGCATTGAACCGAGTTTGCTAATCGAAGTTCTACGTTATTTTGACTTTTTTGTTTCTAAAACTAAAAGAGACGTCACTTTCAAGAAACTTTATTTATGCGAGCTATAGTTTTCAAAATAATAAATACACCGTAGTGACATCAAGAGCAACAATTACTTTGAAGTTTGAATAGTAGACATAGTATGTTTATGTACATGTATATTTCTCTGTTTGTGTCAGGGTTAGTTACCTTTTAAATATAATATGAGGAGCGTAGACGAAGCTGTTTTTGACCAGCATACATTACGATTCCGTTTAGAGATCTTCGTTTTATACTTCATTTCGATGAAGCGTTATTTAGTAGTCACTCAAATATTTATATGAAACTGATATTTTCGGATAACTATGACTTATTTTATTATATTTAGAACTACATACTCCCGACGGTTAAGTTTCTTGGTAGAAACCATGATCACAAGATGAGAATCTTGTCTGAATAAAATAACGTGTAGTGATTCGAACACACTAGTTAAATTTAAATGAATACTCGCGAAAGTCTTAGATCTCATTACTTAAATATGTTCTCATAATTATGAGAATATAATCTATTGATAGTTAATTATAATATATAAACAATTATTAATTAATCATTTCCAGTTCATTATTATTAATTTTATTTTGTTTATACCGCCATGTAGAGCTGCCTCAAGTAATGAATTTTAGAATACCTACATGAAGTAATTGTATCTAAAAAGATTCAATTTAATTTTCTCTTTGGAAATATTCATAAATTTAGTTTAAAATGTACATTTAATACAACAACTAACATCACGCTCACCACTCAGAGTTAATATCCTACATTTTATCATAAACTCGTTAACTTTGTTTTCATTTTACACTTTCAAAAGCCATAGTAAGTATAACAATTAATAAAAATGCACAAATCATTCAACTTAATTCGACTTTCTTAATCAAAATAATTGTGATAACCCAATAACAATAGTTTGTTATAACAGATTTTGTTTATAAGAAATGAAAACTAAAATTTTACCAATAGCATAGATAAACTTTATTTTCGAGTTTTTATAAAGAAAATAACCTAATACATTTATGCAAGGAAAGTATAGAAATATTTAATAGATAAATATATATTACAGCAAGAGCCAATTACAATATAAAAACGACAAAGTAAGTCTTCGTAGAGAATTAAGTGAAAATAAGTTTCTCTTGTCTAAAGACACGTAAAAGACGAGGTTACACACGGTCACGTCGAGCGTCGAGCTGTGCGATCGTGCGTGTTGTATCGCGAACATGTTTGAACATGTTCCATTTGATTCTCCTATTATTCTGCTACAACTGTTTTGGATTTTGTGCTTACAAATACACATACAATACATCCTTTAATAAATGTTCTTATTTTTTCTGACTACGAGCATTCTATTATTAAAAATGCTTATGGTTTTATATATATTTGGTTCCTATCTATATTAGAATCTTGGTATTTATAACAGCTAACGAATTTTAATTATGAACAACCGAAAAGAATAACACTTCCGTTTTATATTTTTATCACATATATATAAATATGAGAGTATTTAAATGTCTTTAGAGTGTGACGGATTATTTACTTATACGATGCGGATATATCATATGATGAAAAGGAAAGTAAACGCAATAATATCATTTTTTATATTATATTAACTGTAATATGAATACGAATGAATGTTAACGTTAAAATCGAATGAAAAGGAATAAAACTAAATTTTGTCGTTGTATTTAAAGGATAAATTTTACAATAAAAATGGAAGTGTTAATTTCGTTGTATCTTATTTATATTTGCTTCTATATGGAGTCTTAAATATAGTGGTTCTAATGAATGTGAATATTTTTTTTATTTCATATCCTTGTGAGCCGTATGTATCACAGAGCAGCCGGTTCAACTCGAAACCCGCGAGTGCTTGATCCAAGCTCTCTTTTTTAATTAATACCACTTCGAACACTACCCCGAAAGAATGCTTCAGTCATTAAAACTTTTAATGGCATTTGACTTCAGCCGAGAATGGAAACAAATTTTAGGTACGTCAGAGCTTTTAGTTTTTATAAAGAAATACTCTTTGAAATACTATTACTTTGGGGAACATTTTCACTTAAAATATTTTAGAAGAATTTCGTTTAATATATTATGAACCAAGAACTTTTGTTTTAAAAAACTTTATATTTGGATTAAAATATTTACGAATGTAATATTTTTCAACCTTCGATTGTGAAATAGAATTTGCAGCGATTAGCCTCATGTAATTTCAAATAATTCCGTCATTCTGATATATGCATATAATATGTAAGATAATCTACCTTTATCAAAGAGAAACCTTTTATAAATAACACGTGACAAGATGCAACCTATGTTCTCATGACATACACAAAAAGATTTTTATCTCGTATACACATAAAACATAATAAATATTGAAAATATACCAATTCTTCCTGTATGAAAGTTTCTCAATCTTCTTTTTCACATATGAATGGTAATGATAACAATTTTTTGAATCAGAAAGCTATTATTTCAAATAAGTATGTCGTCATGCTAAAAAAAACTATTGAGCAAATATTCGTTACGTCTTAATATTCCTAAATTTGTTGTATATCCTTAAAATTGAAAGATGTCAAACCAAATTAGAACGTCCTAAAACAATAAATATCAGCGAGCTATCAATATAATAAATGTTCTCATTTATGTAGCTGCCTTTAAATCGAAAACCAATTATGGGAAAAACTAAACATACATATAGCACGCATTGTGCCACTGTGGATATGGACGAGAGCCGATGGTCGATATAGAAACCATGGAACGGACTTGAAAATATTAAACTTATAGTATAAAATAATATCATGAAAACTAGGAATCACCTTTCATAATATTAATATGACAAAGATAGAACCATGATTTTTGTATATTTTATATTTAAAGAAACTTCATAGTGTCTAGTATATTAATTATATTCCAATTCAACATGTTCGTATGTCCGTCGATGTAACATTTTCATATAACTCATCCAGTCAAATTAGTTCTGCGTTTATAACGTTTAATTAACACGACTGACAGAGCGATGCGAGGCGACACACAGACGCCATACATTACAGTACAACGACGTGTTTCATGTATGATGACATGCAGCTTGATTTTAACGCACCTATGAATATTTATAAAATAATCACATACAATTTATATTAAAAAAATATATATCAACTATATATATTCATAACTGGGATCCCTGTCTGTTGTAATTGTAGCGAGATACCTCTATAATTAAAACGAACGTATAACAATTCATTCTGGAACATACATATATATATATATGAAAATTCATTATTTTATTTAATATAAATGTAAATTATATATTTCGTTTCAGTTTTTAATTAATAATTACGGCTAAGATTAAAATTACAATTTACATACTGATGACTTTAAAAACGAGGGCTTAAAAAGACTGAAGCCTCTTTATACAAAATGCAATTTAATATAAAAAAGTACTCCTAACGAAGAAAATTAGAAATTTACATTCTAATGATATTTTTTTTGGTTGGAATGAGGAAAAAGTTTTTAAGGATGGAGCTGAACGAGGCTCAGAAAAAGAGTTTCCACAATGAGATGAGCAAGCTTTTTGTCGGCTAACTTTAGAACAAAATTATAAGTAACATTTGATCTGTGAGTTTTATTTAAAAGCGTTAACAAGACTGGAATAAGCCATTAAAATGTTTCACAATAAAAAACTAATTATTCTATTAAGTGTACAAAAGCAACGCTTGTTGAAATAGGACACATATATGTTATTGTGGGTTTGTTTATCACTTAAAATCTTAACAATTAAATGGTTTACTTTATGAGCGGGACGTAATAGACAAATTTTGTTCCACAGATTTCTAAAACTAAGAAACACGCAACCGTAGTAGCGTGCAATTCAGTTATTAATATGTTTTTTCTCATTAATTAGAGTCCACTTATTCGAATTTTACCATAAAGTATAGCTTACAAAATAAAACGGAAAATAGCTTTAAAATTAATTGTCCACGAATTCGTAGCAGTGCATTAAGTTAATTACTTAACAGCAAATTTTAACGATCACTTGATCGCATGCACTCACTGCGATTGAAATACACCTTTATATACGAGTAGCATCCATAAACCAAGACTTGTATACTGTACATTATAAGGTGTGCTTCTTGACTTTTAACATTTAAAGAGATTATGTTTCGCCCCGCATATTTGATAATAAACTTAAAATATATATAATGATGTAGTCATATGTTTTGTTGTACAAAAGCATCATCTCGAATATGTATCTCTAACTATTATTACTAATCATATTTGATTACTGTATTATTTAAGAACATAACAATAAGAAATTTGTAGAATTAAAATAAAAAACTTTAAAATTTGACACTATGTAACGATTTTAGTTTAAAAGTTCTTACAAAAATATGGGAATAAACGTGGCTGTCTTTAAGGCTAAAATATAATAGATCAAAATAAAATTTTATCATGTATTTGTTATATAAATATGTACCCAAGAAGCGTGTGCTATTAATACTTTGGTTTATCACAAAAGTAAATTAAGATAAGAATAAATACTACAACAATAATATCACGTTATAGCTCTATGAAAAATGTGTCTAAAGTTTGGTCTTAGCTGTAGATATGTCTAATCCAAAAATATCTGTTTACTGATATAGAGAACCATAAATATAACATATAAAAAGACAATCTCTTTGGATATTAGCAAGATTAATACACGATAGGGAATATATGAGCCGTGAATCGAGTCGGCCGACGATGAGTAATATACCACGCTCGATGGCCCGCAGATTATAGTCTATAAATTATTATGAAGCAATCAGTGTATGGCAAAAGTTTCAGGTGCCTTGACATACGACGGAGAGGATGCGATACGACACAACTCAATACTAACTTAATATGATGAAGTACTTACAATATCATGTTAAACGAAAATTATAGATTTTTACATGTTTTTTTCTCAGTTTAACTGCCTCGTATAATCTCACTTCCGACACGAAAGTAGACAATAAAAATGTAAGTATTGCTACAATATTTTCAAAGGGACGTAAAAAATATTATCCATATACAGACGCCGTAAATACGATGTATCCTGAAAAGTGTATTCGCCAGTGTGAGTTTCGTAGATTTATTGGTAATATAATTTTGATTGATCGACTTGATAGAGACCGATATAAGTTTTAACGAACACCGCCCACGAATCTTAGATAATAGACACATTCTAAATTTTAGCCCTAGTAACATTTTTTTATCGCATACAATAAACAGGCGAATAAAGATTTAAATCTTGATGGGATTATACATATATGTATAAGTGTGTGAGTATTTATTTGAACCTGTCGTCATTAACGGTTTTAGTTTTTCCTAAAACATTGTTTCACGTAGTCAGGATGAATTTGCTGAAAGTAATACGTTAAACGTGAAGTCATTAAGTATCCCTAATGACCGCTTGATGCAAGTTAGCGGAACTATACAAGGCACTAAATACGGAACCTAAAATACAAGTTCCAAGACGCGCCAGCTGCCAACTCACTAAGTGAGCGTACTGTGTTAAATATAACGATAGTGTTAAATGAAATTCAAAATATAACATCATTCATTTAAGTGTTTCAGTATGTTAAAAACTTATTTATTATTCAATCTCAATATTTTTTACAATTTTAAATGATTTTGACTATAAAGACTAAAGACTGTTTAAATCTCCATTAAAACAATTAGTGAGACAGTATGGTCTGTATTTCGATGATAAAGTTCTAAAAATTAAATGCGAGTAACAAAAGTTACAACCAGTTTTTGAGAACAAAAATTTTAAACAATTATATTTTAAAGCTTTTGATATGGCCGATAGTCTCAGCTGGTTAATTAAGAGAGAATTAAAAGTTTTAACAATTAAAAACAGCTATAGGTTTACATTTAAAGTTTTTCTTTTTTATAAAAAAATCTTTATACTTTATCATGATTATTTTTGAGAGAAATAATTTAGTATCCAGGTAATTTATAGTATTTCAACAAGATAATATATTGTGCATAACTGCTTGCATTCCAAATCTATTCTTAGTTTAGTGTTACTCACCAGGCTATGCTATTGTGGTTTTGAGGAATACCACCGAATTTTTCTCCAGATTTGCAAGAACTTTGATGAATTTTGTATCAGATTTTTATTCCACAAACCACCAGTAAGCCACCATAATACCATTATAACTATTTTTTATCCTTAATTTGTTTCTTAAAACATAAATATTTTAAGTCGTGGCAGTGCGACAGTTTATGTGATTTCTACTAGAATTATAAAATTTGTTAAACTATTTTATATCTACTTAGATAATAATTAACCTAATTACATACATCTTGAATAACATGGTTAATTTGAAACGAGCAGGCAAAACCGTGGTTAAAATGTAGTGAATATTAATACAATTCCAGCTGCATTGTTGAAAGTTTTTAAAACATTTTACATAAAGTTTTCTTTTGACATTCATAGAACTGACTTTGAACATAAAAAAACGAAGTTCACAAATATCTTGAATATTCATATCCGTTTTTATTATAGAGCTAATTACAGACTTGGACGTTTTCCATTTTTCTGTACTTTTGATTGGGTATTGGGAATATGGATCCGATTTAATTAACGGCGGTTGACGTCGGACCGTTGAATAAAATTGCTTTTAACGTTTCAATTCTTGCAAATTTTTAGTAGTTTGTTGCTTTAGGATTTAGTTGTTGTTCTGCTTCGTAAAGCATATTGTTTCTATCAAAGGAAAATAATCAGTTTAATGAAACCCGCTCAATAGTTATCCAATGTCCATATGTATTAAAAATATTTTTTATATTATTTTGTATAATTTTAGATAATTAAGAAAAACCTTTTAGATTACCTTAATAACGCTTCTCCACTTTTTATGTTTATATGTACGTTACTTAATTTGCTCTTTGATTAAACTTTAAAATAGACGAATTAATTTGAAACTCATTTTAGCATCTAAAATCAACGATTGTAATTAATACAAATAATGTTTCAGAACTGGCACTAATTTATCAAAACTATTCTCATATCAGCAAAAATATCTCACAGAAAAACAATGTAATAACTTCATAAGTTTGAAACATAGCTGACACCTCTTGTTTCTATTTGATTTATTTCAACTCAACCAACACAATACACAATTACTTTAACTAAATTAACATTGCAAATAGATATCTCAGTATATTTAATTAAAACACAATTACTTTCTCAGTCTAGAAGCCTATTTTCTTCCAATAGCAATTATCTTATAATAGATGATTACAATAAACAACGTACAATTTTCTATTTTTGGTTTCTTGTTTAATTTGTTCATATTATATTGTTCATTTCGTAATTTTTTTTTACTATAATATATTTAAAATATTTTACTTAATCATTGTTCAGTGGGTAAACTGAAATTCAATTTGCTCGACACATTGAATGAAAGTATAAATTCATTAATACTAAATTAGCACTTGTATTATTTAGCCTCAGACCTCAGATCATAAACATTAAGTTTCTTCAGCGAGCCTCAGAGAGCCACAATTCATTGATAACATTTGATTCGACGTTATCTTCACAGCGGTGACGAGGGTTCGCACTAAATGCTTGTAAACAATGGCCTTCATAGACGTTATTGTTTTTACCACATCCTTACACCTTGAGTAATTTCTATTACCAAAGATGAATTTGTTACGCAAATTGAACTTATATTTGAAATATTAATGATTGTTATGATATTCTCAAATATAGAGTATTTATTATAATAAGACGTCGTTGAAAGAAATATATTTAACACAATAATACTATGACGCATATATTTTATGACGCATAGGTTTTACGCTGACACGATGCTGGGTCGAATCTCTAAGAAAATGTACCGATATAAGCCACTGCTGCTAATCTCGAGACTTCATTATGAGCGTGGAAATGGTTTCAGAGCCTACGGTACTTGCTTAATTTCAGTTACATCTAAAAATTATTGGGAAGCTATATTAATTTACTCTATTTTCGTAGGTGTATAACTTACTTTTAGACATGTTTTTGCATGTAACTCTGTTAAATAAAAAGGGTTATATCAAATTAATTCTGCCGTCAACCTCCTAAGATTTGAAATGATATAATTGTCACGGCTACTTTGTTTTTAATGCACACGCCTTTATCACGCCAATGCAACTTTATCACGCCTAAAAAATTAATTCACAATATTCACAGATTTTTTCTACAGCGAAAGTTTGATAAAAACATTATGGAATGCTATTATAACACTAGGAAGTAATAATTATAAACACAAGAAGCAAAACAGATTACACAAATAAAGTTTATATTCCCATACAGTTTCGCGGGCGCATAAAAAAAATATTTGTAAATCATACAATTTCTTGCTTTACTATAAAAATTCAATAACCAAACATTGTCTTCGGAACTCCTATCACAAAAATGATAGAAGATTGATGATTACATGCAAAATTAATAACCAAATTGGGGCCAATTTGAGTTTTGATCATTTAAATGTATGTAATATTTTTAAATATGAAAAATAAATAGCAATTGACCGAATTAATTAATTGATATAGATTCAAACTTGGTTATCCGAAGACTAAAATGTCCTAACATCTTTCTTGTGTCTCCCTCATGTAACTACTTATATATACCGCAAGAGATTCAGTATTAGCACGATGACAATTTAAAGCCTATGTTCTCTCTTAATAACACGGTTTTATAACAAATAAAAAAATGTTGAATCGGGCTAGTAGTTTCTGAGAAACAAACAAAAACCTATTTAGTTTTATAATAATTTATTATATATAAGGATTTGTCAAACATTTTACCAAAGAGCCTATTACTGTTATTAATATTACCTAAGAAATTCATATTAAATCGAGAAATAATATAATATACACATAATTTTTGTCACGAACGGGATTTCATCTAAACGACTTTCAAAATACGATTACCGCTGTAAGTACGTAATAGTTCATTCACGATGAAATCGAAAATCATTTTCTATAAAAGCACTTAGTTAAATCGGGAATCGAATCCCATTTCGTGGGTTGTGTTAGTGTAACATTCGTTAGATTAAGCCTGCCCGGTAGCCTGTGATAGGAGTCCTCAGGGAGAAGAACGCTTGGTCCTTGTGGGGTGTAGTTTACGAAAAACTCACTTACTTCATAATTTATTTTACTTCTTAGTAGTAATATTTGATCAATCTCTATTTCACAAACCGACTGTATTGTTCTAAATATGAATACAAGTCTAATTTTAACTATAACAACTGTTTTGTTAATGATTTTTTCAACCATTGAATTAAATTAGAGACCAAAAACTTGATCCAAACAAGAATATTGAGACTTGGAAGCGAATTTCTGACTGTAGTCAGTAGCATCATAAAATAAATGAATATATTTAACCTTTAAGTGTATTCCGCTGAAGCTTTTATCTTAACACGGACTAAAACAAAATTGGACTCCAAATGATTGAATGCAGTTGTAAAAGCGAGTCCTCTGAAATATCCGGGACCTTTGTCTCAAATGTATTTATTGTGGTTGCTATAAAGAAAATAAACTCGTATTTGAAATATTAATAAAAATGGTCATGATTAAACTTTTTCATGAAGTTTTAAAAATCGCAAACAAAATTATTTTTTCATTTCTTCATAAAATATATAAAAAAATATGAAATATCTCATAGTGGTTTAAATGCAGTGGTGCAATTTTTTTTGTATTGATATAAAAATAAATTCTACATAATGTATGCTTTTGTCCAATAATAACAAATATTTAAAATGCAACAATTATAAATATTTGAACTCTGAATCTATTCTCTACAAAGGATCGAAAAAAAATTAATTCATTATAACCAATTCAAGACTTGAAAAGAGTTCAAAGGAAATGGCAGGATTTTAATAAAGAGTAGCAGTAATCATTTTCCGCGGCTTAGACATCTATAGAGACAAAGCACAAAGGAGTTTATTTAAAAACAGGAAAATAATCAATGAGTTGTCCGGGAGCGGTACAATTTTATACCTTTGTTCAAACAATTTTTATATTGCAGTATTAAAAATACTTTAAGCAGATTTTGCATCGCAAAAAAATTCTAACTAAACTCAAAAATAAAACTAACCTTATATCTATTTTAACTACGTGACACTTTTTTTTTTAAACCGCCTCTACTTTGTTAAAATAAGGTTTAGTAAAAGCTTAATAATTCCGAAACAAAGTAGTTAACGTCTCACCAGGGACCCAACATAAAATGTTCGCAGTAGTACAGTTTCAGATCTCTATGAGTGCGAGTACAAACTACAAATACTTAGAGAACTTTCATAGCACATATAAACTCCAAATATAACAATTATAATTTAACAAATTTATTTTAGAGAAAGGATAGAAGTCCGATTTGTTGTCAATTATTATTATTTCCTTAATATTTTGACTCTTGTGCGTCATCCCAGAGAATCCGAGCCCACTGTGCCGTCATCTATATTCAGTGAAGGAGGCAGAAATGTCAACCTCCATACCTTCAATTTGAGAGCTCTTCTAAATTACAAAGGTCCTCACATAAATTGTTCCAATATTCCGAGACGCCAACGGCATGATAAACTTAAGCCAGCTGTACATTGCACTTATACGAACACAAGAACAGAATGCGCATTAATTTATAAATATTAATTAATATGAATTAATTTTTATTTTTTGAAACGTTCTGTTCCATGGGGTTTTGGTATTTTAATATTAATATTTTTATGCGTACATTAAGATTCCTGACGGTGTAAGTATGACTTGGTGACGTAACTCCAAAGATGCGTCACGATCGATGCGGAATGCCGAGGCGTGCGTATTTTTCATTTAGCGGTAGATTCGCAGAGGGAACGGAATGCGATATATCACCAGCTCTTTATGGCTTGAGGAATATAATACAATCGTCAAATGTGAGCTCTTGTTCAATTTTCTCGTTGTTCTCATATTTCCAGTTTAATTTGAAGGTATACAGATAATGTTAGTGTATTTTTACTGAGGGGAAGACAAAAAATAACAAAAAACAAATCAGAAATTTAATTCAGGAATCATAGGGCTACCAAAGTAGAGAATACATTACAGCGAGATCAACCAAATGTCAACAAACGGGTTTGTTGTGTCTTTAATATAATAATCTGCCTGACTTGAACGTAATGGAGAACCTTACCATAACGCTGATTTTGGGTTAGAGGATGCCGTTCTCCTTAGTTAATGAATCCATTGTAAATATGATAGCATAAATATAACTATGTTTATCAACGTGTACAAAAATACTCTATTTATAAAGGAAATCGTTCAAATAAATTACGAGAAGTGAACTTATACTCACACATAACATGCAAAATTTTTGTTCTAAATATTACAACAATACAATGTTAAAATTTGTATGTTTGTCACAAAAACCATTGAAACATAATATGGAATTAGCTAAATCCGAATCAAGCCAAGTTCGATACCGATAACTGCTGTTCAGACAGATGGACATTACTGAGATATCAGCCACAAGGATAACCATCATGGAATATATTATTTGCATTTATTGTTACAATAATTTCTCTATTAAAAACATTATATATTAATCTCAATCCTTTATTTAACTCAATGAAAATACGACTATACCATACTATTATTAAAAAATAAAGTTAATACAAAATACTGCATTTTCATATGGCATATTTTTTCGTAGTGTAAAATTAGGTATACTTTATGTAAAAAGAAATTATCCCATAATAGTACATAGTAATGGTCACCGAAGCTATAGATCACGGCTGACCAACTAACGATGGAGGCAGTGGTTTGTTTCCACACAAAGCCACGATTTATCGAGCTGTTCCGTAATTGATAGGGTTTACACCGTAACAGAATGTACCACTTGTTTCCGACGAGGACATTAAATCCGATGCCGTGATTTGTGATTTTTCCGATTTGACGGATTCGAACTACGCTATGATCCCTGAATTCTCAGAATTTTCATAATTTTTAGCTTAATTTTATGGGTATTTTAATTTAATGGCGAATTTGATGGACAAAAAATAAAAAATGAGTAATTTTATAGAAAATAAAGATTCTTCCAAAAACACTATCTTAAGTTATGGTCCTATTTTAGTTTATTATTTATTTTATGATTTATAAAAGTTATTCTATCAATCATTCATATATACTTACAACCATAAAAAAACTTTAGGTATATTTAACTGTCATTCAGATACATAATCTTTACAAAAAGTTGCCTTTCTGCTCTAAGGCCCCATCCACATAATAAAATTATGTGTTATAACTTCAGGTGTTAACTGTGAGAAATAGACATATGCAAAAACAAAACGTATAACTCTCATTTACAACATTAGTATCAACATAATAACTTCAAAAGACTGTACAATAAAATGTCCATATAATCATATGCTTTAATACTGGAGAATATAGCACCGATAACACATAGCTTATCGTATAGTATTATTTACAAAACTTAACGCATAAGCTCGTAACTTTGGAAGTTATTATTGTGGTATCCTTAACTCTTGATTGGAAATATCTTTCGAAAGTGTGATATGAATTATTCATTCGCATTATGGCAGTGGAATTGTAACGACCCGCAACACATTACAGTTTAGATGGAAGAGTTTCTCAGTCTGCCGAATCCTTAAACATTTTGTCAGTAAACAATTAATTGACTTTAAAGATAAAACTACTAAATTTTTTGTCTATTTACAAAATTAAGCCATTTTCCCATGAAGTAACTCATATATGTAAATTCATGTTGAATAAATTTAATAATTTTTTAATTATTTAACCTCGACATAGGAATTTATGAACGCAAGCCATAATATTTAGGTTGTCTGTTTAAGAAAAACCCTCTCTAATTTATGTTAAAGAAAATCATATTTTGAAAATCGTAATATTTATTTCCTCTTCAACTTTTTAGACATTTCTATACAACATTTTTTTTTAATAAAAGATTTAATGTATTCGTCTCCAACACATTTACTGACAATATATATAACTTTTTATCAATCGTACGACAAATAAGACTTTGAAAATATAACAAAAATTAATTAAGGTAAATTAGAAAGGAATATCTTTAGTTAAATACATTTATGAATTATTTATTAAACAAATAAGTGTTTAATTGAAGTCAATCCTTATTCAGCTCCTATATCATGAGAACAACAAACCATTACAGCTCCTAAATTAATATTCACAACACTGCTATAATTACAGCTCGCACTGAGGAGGCAAAGGTGGCTACAAATCATGAGGAGTGACGTAATCATGAAGTAGAGTTATAGTACGTACTGGACAAGTGTTGCAGACGAGATATATCTACCTAGTTGGAACTGAATTTGTTACAGCTATAACTTTCTTTAGTTTATATGTTCGAGATGGCGATAAGAAATAATAGATCTTATATATCATTTCTTAAGTATTAGTTTCCCTTGAAAGTTTTATATTAATCTTACATATTAAGCCCGTAGCGCGACACTTTCTCCAGAAAATTCAAGTTGCGAACAAATAAGACTGCGGGTTTTCGCCAATGGATCAGCGTCTTAAACCAGACATGCTCTAAATTTAAATAGACTTGGAAACTCATCGTGTGCCAAATGAGGCATAAGCCACCCAAGTTTTACACAAGTTTTGTTTTGCAAAAGAGTTTACGAGTATCGAGGGGCGAACGATAAAAGAATTAGCTACACTCGGCTAGATTTGCTGGCGTCTATTCTTGTAATGCAACTTATAAAACTTTCTAATATAAATTTTCCCTCGTTTAATGCAATGGATGTTTAACTTTGACCCAACAAGGTCTTTGTGGACAAATAGGGCGACGCTTTAAACTAAATATTAGATTTTCATCCATCTTCGCATTTTTATACATTTATGTTGAGACATTATTTTATTTACAACTGAACCTTCTACATCATTTGAATGTAATTTAAGTTAATAGTTTTATTACTTTAATCTGCAACAAAGCAAAAGGAGCAAAGAATCGGAAGAACGGGATTGCCATGAAAGCCTTATTGGATGTACGAAGACTGGCATCAAACTTGGCTAATAGAGCCAGTAGATAGGGCACGGTGCAAAATTGAATACGTCCCCGACCAATCTCCTCGATAGATGCAAGGATGTGGTCCAAGAACAAACAAATGCTATTTTATTTTTAATTCATTTAAATAAAAGAAACTAATTATCCTCAATAATCTTATTAATACTATTTATATAAAAATAAACCAGCTGAAATTTGAAAGCGAGGATTAAAGTAGGATATTTTGAATACCAGTACTTTTTATGCAGTAAATAATATATTTAACAAATATTTTCCAATGAAACCAGAAATACTTCAACTGTAATATAGATATTTTCTGTCGTTAGTAAAGACACAAATATAACTATTCTTGTATTATTAGAACCTATATTATATAAGAACAATCACTGTTAAATTCGCTTATAACTTGAGGTTGAACTGTAAGTGTAAACTATTACAGAGCACCGCCTATTGGAGCCAGATTGTAAATACGAATCCGATAATTCGGCGAGCAGAATTTTTACGCTTATAACAAACCACAGTAGAACTTCAAGTATAATTCATTAGTAACTCGTTTATCTAAAAGTTAAATCATCATATTTGATTGCAAAATCAGTAATAAAGTTTGACTTCTGTTTGCTGAGTCATAAACATTCGTAATCCGGTATCCATGTAATACAGTCATCTTTAGTAAATATATTCTTGGACAATAACGTCAATAATCTGTCTTTCACAAAAGTTTTGAGTGAGATTCCCTCCGGATCGAGTTTGAAACCTCATACATATTTCATTGACATATTTTAAATCAAATATGAAAAGTTATGTAGCAGTTCTTTACAAAATATCTTAATAAGAAATGTTCTACTATTATTTTTTTTGTAATTTCTTTTACTTTAACGTTTTAATAATAAAATTTATGGAATTATAAAGTGACATCAATATATTTAATTATTATTTGTTTTAGATATATGTAACAAAGAAATATCATATTATTTAAAATAATTTCACCAGCAACGGCTGTCCAAATAATGGTTTCGTATTTTTATATTTTTTAATTTGTTTTGTTTTGGTTTCTTTTTATTCTTTTTATACGTAACATTATTTATGTTGTAACTTTTTAACTTTTGGTTTGTTAAGTAAAAACTTTTTACTATGTTTCACAACCTCGAAATGGAAAAATTTTCTTAGTATCCATGTAAGGATTCTCAAAGCTTTTCTATGGTACGAATTAACGGTTCATATTTTATACTACAGCAAAACATATCCCATTACAGTAAACATCTTAACTGTGCTGAAATTAATGGCCTTAAATCAATCAGCAGTTATACATACATGCAGAAATAAAATGACTGAGATATACATATAAACATACATACAAATGCTCTAGTAAAACAATTTACAAACACCAATCGCTTTATTGTCACAAAAAAAGCATATATGTATGTAAACACCTCAAACTGACCTATTATAATTTTCATATGACAATATTAAGCAACCTTATTATTAACATGGCCTGTTGATAGGGCAGTGTTATTGCTTTGAACGCTCGGCGCCAGTATTACGGCTGGCAGGGATGTGTGCGGCGACACTCTGACAGATGATGTCACGTTTAATTGCTTTGTAATAATAATTTGATGACAATTATATTGTAAAAATTAATGAACCGGTAACATTGTACAGCTATGTTGACAATAAGAATATAAACATATCTTATAAGATATGCACATACTCTAATTAATGTACTTATGTCAGTCAGTTAAAAATTAAAATAATAGTTTATTTGTAGACAGAATAATAATTCGTATATTCGATACATTAAATCCTAACGGAATCGTCAAAACATATATTTCACGGAGGTTTTTACGTAACTTCCATTCGAGTCTCAAATTCCTTTGACACGTGCCCACTTTGGGTAACTAAGTTGGACAAGTTTATTGAGTGTTCAGTCACATACTTCCTCACTACGACTCCGAGTCCACCTCGCACCAGCCCGCTTGTACGAACAGTTAACGTTTCTTATTGAACAAACTTGCTTTAGAATTTTCTTTTTGAAATTCTCTTTCAGTTTAAAACAAGCATTATTTAATATTGTTAACAATTTATTCTCTTATATATGTTGAGGTAAATTATTATTTTCAAAGTTCTGTGTTTCGTATAAGAATGAATACAGTTTGCAGTTGATATGTGGGAGTCCGTAACGGTTAAAGTTTAACAATAATTTCTTGTTTCTGTTTATTTTACTTGTTAATATAAATATAAAGTTGTATAAACAAGTGAATTGAGTGTTGGTGGCTTACATACGTGTATTTTTCCGGCATACAGCAACTATTACAATGCTATACGTAAAAATAATTCATATTTTATTTAATTTATTCGTTTATCTTCCAGTTTTTCATCTGTTAAGCTTCGTTTATGATTGTACGTAGTTGATATCAAACTAAAAACTCTCTGTGCGTAGTGTGATTATTAAAACTGAAGTAACCTTACAATCTCTTATACTTATTATTACTGAAACATACATAGCCATTAGTGGTCAATTTCAATGTGCTATTAGGAAAACCTTAAATAATATTATATTTTTATACATTTATTTTTATAACTTTAAGTTACTTCTTAACGAAAAAATATCATGTGAAGTAAGGTTATCCGTAATTTAATTAATAAAGTATTTTTATACTTTTGTTCAATTTATCTTTTATCGCGTCATATACATTTTCAATATAATTTTTTATTTTACTTTAGCTTCCAAACACTAGTATAACTAGATTTAAAGTCAATACAAACAATTTTACTCAAACATGTACATGTACCTAGTATCAATGTTAAACAACAGAAAAAAAATTGCAACAATTAAAAGAATTACCCAATAAACTGGCAGACAGCTCGCAAATCAGCGTCGTGCACTTGAAATACTTTTTATTTCACCCAAACACGATATACGGTAATACGTGCAGGTCGAATTTAGATAGGCTTGCCAACAAGTTTCGTTATAAATCGCAGAGAGTGGCCCGCCTAGATAGCTAGGCAGAAATTTTGGCAACGACCATCCAATAACGATCAGTGGAGACTTCAGACAATGTAACCATCCACCTGCCTGTCAATGAAATTAAACAAACTTCTATATATTAAAAATCAAATTCAATTCATTTAAGAAGTATAATGAAATATTTATCACTTATTTACGATACTACTTTCAGTGGTAATACATTCGTTATTTGCATATTAGGCTTGTACATTGAGTAAAACGCAAACATGTATCTGTCACTGAAAGTTTAAGTCCTAGTTGTTCAAAATTTCTATTTGAACTCTGTACTGTGTAGTCAGAGGTTTTTTTACTGTACTTCTGTATCAATCCTGAGTTAAAATCATAGCAGAAATTATTACATATTTCTGAAGGAGATAAAATATTTTTGTAACACGATCTATAGACATTAAAAAAAAACAAAATGACTAGTCTTATAATCAATCCTAAATAAATTACATTTCTTCTTCAACAATGTATTAATATTATAATATTCGTCGTCTGTCGTCCGTCTGTGGTAGACGGCTGCCATAAGAGGTTGAAGCGAAACAATGTCGTAACAGTGGCTACAACTTACGGATCGCGTTTTAAATCCGACTTCATTTCCGAATTTAATTTACTAGCGATATTTATCTGAAAGACGAACTGAAGGATTGTAAATAAATGAATGGAGTTTATTTTCATTTAATAAAAAATTGAAATGAATATTAAATGAAAATATATGTTATGTTCGAAACAAATTACTTCTAGTATAAACAAAGTATATGATGCTTACCCACATTGTTTCATTTGAGTTTTGATGATAAATAATTTAATTAAATTTTTCCTAAAAATACATTAAAAATATCACGTAACTGGCTCAAACCGGGTCGGAATCTTTTGGGTGAGGAGCTAATATAAACAGTGACCACAGATTAGAAAATTGTTTGTTCAGCCAAAAAATAAACTTCCAGCACAAAAATTTTATATAAAAAAACATTATTTGTTACAAATATTTTTTAATTTGTTCCATACACTGTTTGCCTTTTTCTATGAGTTTTTTTTATCCTACTTTAAAACGTATTACTATATGTATATACTCGTATATATATTTCTGTTTTCTGTATGTTTTGTGAATAAATTATTTATTTATTAACGTATTTTTAATATTCCTGTATCATATAAAATCTGTGTTTAAATGGTCATCGTATAAATTTCGTAAAGACAGTAGAGGATTTAGACATGATGAAATAACTTTCCAAGTACAATTTGGATTTTCGTTTAAAATATGTCCTAATTACTTTTAATTCTTACAAACTGCAATACATAAATAAACTGTAATAATTCTTTTACTATATTATTTTATGAGTATGAAAAGATTTCAAAAGTATTTTCTTTAATAATCATTTAGTTTTAGAAAAAAATACTGATTATATTTCAAAAACTTGTATTTTCTCACCAGTTTCTTATTCTACATATGTTACTAATGAAATATTGTTTATTATCGCCTATTTGCTAGAGCGATATTGTAATTTTTAACTTTTAATAAATCTTAAATTTTGATCCGCTACAACTTACTACATATAATATATAGAACATTTTTTACTTTTCTTTCTTTAATATACTCACTAATATAAATTTAGAAATTATATATTTATTTAATTACTCAACATGATTATTTGTTCTTGCCTTCATATAATTTTTTTTCACTTAATTACTATGAACGAACCAACCATACTTCTACTTTGTAAAAATATATAATTTTAAATAAGATGTAAGCTCAGTTTTTATCACAAAAAAAGTAAAACATATGTTATTAGCGGTTATTATTTACATCATTATTACTGACCTGATTTTATGATCCAAATTACGGAGTCCCAAGAGCTTACCAAAAATCTTTAAAGATTGAATCCACAATGGCATTGCCACAATCGTGAAGGGGTGAA
This sequence comes from Danaus chrysippus, assembly GCA_916720795.1. Lineage (NCBI taxonomy): Eukaryota > Metazoa > Arthropoda > Insecta > Lepidoptera > Nymphalidae > Danaus > Danaus chrysippus. The sequence goes on along the minus strand of CAKASE010000077.1, from coordinate 1,975,390 downwards.
GGACTCTCAAGAAGACCATTAGAGCAAAGTCATTCCAGAGTCATGAATAATTCCTGATTCTAACCTTCGATGCTCATTTAAACCACATTTCTGGAGTTTGAAGCGTTAGATTAATATGTGATTTGATTTCAACAGGATTTTAATTGTAATAAAATAACGTCAATTAAGTATTAGTTAATTTAATACTTTTAGTTAAGTTAAACTATTAGTTAATTTAATACTTTTCAAAAAATTCTGTGGCTACTTCGCAAAATATGTTGCAAATTTTCATAATATTTTTATTCATTAAGTGACAATCACTCTCAATATCGACGTGCTCCATTGTACGAGTTATGAAAGAGTCGTATATATATTGTAGAATTTATTCATGAAAATTCAGTTAACTAAAATTACTTTCTAAATAAGTCTTTTAAGTTCGTGTACTGTTATTATTCATATATTGTGTACATTTTATAAACATATTGTTTATAGAAATAGTAAGTAATTTAAATATACTTTACAGTTTTTAGTGAAAATATTATGTTTTTTATCCTATTTACGTGTTATATGTAATTTAATTATGAACTTGGAACTGGTTCAAAATATATTTTTTTAAATCAAGCATGCCTCGTAGGTATTTCAATATGTAATCTGGTCTGAATAATTCCTGCGGAGGTGGTTGTGTCCCGAGACAGCGTTTAGGATTTCTTGGCACCGACTCTTACCAGATGTGTATTAAATGTATAAAGATATTTAACATCGATTTTAGTATGACTTCAACTTATTATGTGGATCTTGAAAATATATTACATAATTTAATATTCAAACACAAATATTTATGAGTAAAATAACATGTATTTTGGATAGTATTTTATCATAAAAATAACTAATACCTTGAATAGAATGGAGGTAGAGCTAATATGAATATTTTATTAATACAACAACCTACATTACCTAACATAAAACCGTCTAGGCCCAGTTTCTTTCAGCGCGTTATTTCAAGACATTATCCTTATCACCGGTGTTTATGGACGACCTTTAATACAAAAAACCAGTTCAGGTATGAAAAAATAACAAAAATGTAGTAAATTACATGAAGGTGTCATAAATAAAAGTATTTTCATCATTCGAATTTTCTTTGTTGATGTAGAAACTTGATTCTTGATGGAAGAAGTTCTGGTATTTAACCAAGAATATAACCTAGATAAAGAAAAAAAATATTAATTATTAAATATTTATTTCAATTATATATACTTTTCATATTTTTTTTGATTTTTATTTATTCTTTTCTTATAACTTGATTTATTGAATATGTTTATTTCGAATTTTCTTATTTTATCGTTTTAATCTATGTTTCTTTTGCTAAAATTTCGTATAGAAACTTAGATATAAAATAATGTGAATAATGACGACATGTTTTATTATCGAGGGAACGTAGAACGCTGTATTTCTGAGTCTCAAGACATGTGAGGTTTATAATTAATTTAGGGCAAACAAGCGTTTGGAAGATTCCAAGATTGTTTCAGGCTTCGGCTTACTTGCCTTCCGACGACCCGGAATGTTTGAGATATTAACCTCTCATCACGTGGTACAAACACAGACTTACATTGGACTAATTTAGTACTTTCAACATTTTATTTGATTAAACCTAATACATATTAGAATTGAATCATTTGCTAACTTGATAAAGAAATGTTACTATTATTTGTTCCTGTTTCTTAAATTGATTACTAATAGTAATGTATTTTGATCCAACATTGGTTTAATACAAAAGCATCCGAAAAAATATCAAATAAATTAAAATTAAAAACAGTTTTTTATTTCAGATTTCATTCATTGAAATTTAAATGAAAATCTACGGGGTTTTTAATTAAAAATTTAGTGATACCGAAAACGCTATCTCTTTTAATTTGTCACATCCATTGAAGCGTAAGTAATTCCATAACTAACGCTGATCACCAAGCACTCTATTAAGCTTTATATTAAATTCATACCTCAATTTCAAAATTTCTATTAATATCTGCGGTAATTTTATAAAGGATTTTATGAATTTATTAATTCATAGATGGATTTATTGAATTCTAATATTTTTCATAGTATTTTTAATTTAAAAAAATGTATTTTTGTATTTTAGCATAAATGACTCATGAAATTTTGTAAGCAACATTTTTAATGTAAGTCACAATATTAATATTTATTTATTAAAATCATTACTCCGTGAATGACATCAAGATATGTGTCTTATGTATATATGCAATTTAAATAAACTGTAAAATAGTTTTACTTTATACTTTTAATAATACAAAAGACATGACTATTTCCATTTCTATTAAAAACAGAAGAAAAGTCTATGCAAACTTGTCATAAACCAGAAACTTTTAAGAAATATTACCAAAATATTTCTCAAACACAATTCAAGTGAACTGAAATAGATTTTAGTATAATATCGATTAACATAGGAACAACATTCTAAAGAAAGCGGGACAAGGCAATAATTCAAAAAGCGTCGTAGGATATCGATTCACTTGACAAATGCATACTTTATATCAAGAACAGATGTAAGATATAAACTAGTCTGAGTTATGATGTTTCTTCTCGCTGAAATATGCATGCATCTCACACAAGTGCAATTTTTATACATACAAATGTATATAAATATTGTATTGGAACTGCCACTTATCTTTAATGATTATTGTGGTGGATGCGATAACTGATATAATGATTTCTAAACGCTTTCTTACAAAATCATTCTCAAGCATACAACATAATATTAATATTAAATATATTAGGATTATCTAAATGTTTGTTTTCTTATGTATGCATGTATGTTAATGTTATATTACATAATAATCAGAAACGAAAAGAGTATTACCATACATTCTTGTTCTATTGTCAGCTGTAATAATGAATTACCGAGAAGAAAAGGTTACATTGCTTTCGACATACAATTTCTGTTAAGAAGAAAACAATATCATGGAATTAATCTTATTAATATACATTTTAATAAATTTAACAATACAGCCTATTCACAGTAAGCACATAGAATAAAAGGCTTGTAATTTATAAAGCAACTGGAACGATACCCAAAAACTGCAAATCAAATGAAATCTAGAACCAAACAATTTTCATTCTACATATATCGTAAATTTGATTTTAAAATGTCATTTATATTTTCGTATCAACAATACTTCCAAATACAGTTACATCGGGTTAAACAAAATAATGTATTAAGTTGATAAATGATTGGCTCATTCCATATCAAGTTCTGAGAAGCAATGGACCACTGCCAACCGTTACATTATGACTCATGAAGGCTTTCCTCATGTACGTGAGTCATTTTTACGATAATTCTTTAGGTATGTCATCCAATCTCATGTTGTATGAGATAGAAGATAAAATATAACAGAAATTTAATATAAAAAAAGGATAATAAAACTAATAATTTCATATTCAATGACTCATAAATGATATTCCTTGGAAAACGAAGACATTAAAGCCTGCATCACATCAGAGCGATGAAATTCGACTGTCTCTATCAGGAGACTGAGACGATATTTGCATTTTATTAAATTTCAAAATTTTTATTTTATTCACAGCCAGACTTTGTGGTTGCAGTCGTTTCATACAGCCCGTGTAGAGCCTCACTTCAAACAAAGCCTTTCAATGTTAGAAAAATTGAAACAGATTTTTAACATGTTTTGTTTTTTACTATGGTTTAAATAAATGGTATACTTTTAATTATCTTTGCACTCACCATGGTATTTGTTTTTTTTTTATTGCATTCGGAAATATTTTCAAAGTAACCATTTCATTTCAATGGTCAAGTACATCACACAGTAATATTAATTACAGTTGTTTTATAGACATAACAAAAATCATGATTCACAGCTAAATTCAGGACTAAATTGTTTGTAGTGAAATAATATAAGTATGGTTTAAATACCGTATGAGAACGCTAAGTGAAAGAAGTTAGTACAGAAGGACTGGTATATAATTTTTCAATTTAGGTAAACTTTCAGTCTATAATAATAGCATTTTAACGTGTTAGAATTACGTGAGCTTGACATAATACCTCAGCGGGTATTATTTAGCAAAATTTTATATTATTAAAGTTTATATTGGACACAGTCAACAATTTCTAGAATTTCATGAACATTTCTGGCTTTAGGGATTTATAGTTAAACATTTAGTACTTCTCTAGTTTGAAACCATGAACCTGGTTTTATTTTCAACTCTTCCATTAGTCGTCAAATATATTCTCCTAAATGAAACTACGAGTAATATTTTTCCGATTATGAGAGTATTTTATTATTGTAAAAACAACATTTTTTTTTTTTTTTTTATGGCCCTAAGGGGCAAGCGAGCAGACGGCCTACCTGATGGTAAGTAGGTGCCGTCGCCCATGGACATCTGCAACACAAGGGGTGTTGTTGATGCGTTGCCGGCCTTGTTTGAAAAGGAGCCTGAACACTTGCTTTTTGAAAGACCCCATGTTGTAGCTCTCTGGAAAAGCCTCGGGCGGAAGATCATTCCACATCCTGCACGTGCGTGGTAAGAATGAACGCGACGCACGTACAGTCTTGCAATTGAATGCATCCAGGTGATGTGGATGAAATCCGACCCTACGCCGAGTAGTGCGATGGTGGAATGTGGAAGATGGCACTACATCAAACAGTTCCTCGGAACATTCCCCATTGTACAGACGATAGAATACACAAAGGGAGCTTACATCCCTTCGGAATACTCCCATACATGCTCCCGATTTTTCGAGTTACTTAGTTTTTAAAATAATAGAAAAGGCAAAAAAAATTGTTTCATTTAAATAAGACTCTCGAAAGCCTAAAAGCTCAAAGATTCGCCTCTTTGCTAATGATTTTCACTTTTCTTTATTTTTCGTGTTTTCAATAAGGTTCCCTTTATTTACAATATATACTATACTTGTTTAAAATTTTAATATAATAATATTTTGAAAAATATCCATATATAGTAAAATAACCTGGTGTTTTACCAGCGAATTACGAGACAACAGAAATTATGTACTCATATTCTATGTGCGGGCCCTCGGGGCGCACCTAATTATTAAGTTTGTTACATAAATCTACCTTATCTCTATTAATCTCCCCAAGTACAAGCCAAATAGATTTAAATTACACATAAACTACAATAAAGACGATAAATTGATATATATTATGTGACATTCATTTTGTATGTCATCACTTGATTTATCTGATACACAGGCAATGCCAAGTATGTTCATAAGTCTAAGGATATTTTAAGAATTTTCGTCTTTTAAGAAAATATAATTTTTGAATCTTATTTTCATTAAGTATTAATCTATAAAAGATTTCAATTAAATAAATAAAATCAAAATAAATATAATACTTTCTCTAAATCGAGCTCCTTTTATAGAAATAACTTCGAAATTTTTGGATGGCTAACCCTAAGGGAACAAACTGGTATAACGTGAAGTGAAATCTTGTAACGTAAAGTGCTTGAATGGCAGCTCTTAAAGCGCTTTTAGGATCTGGATAAGATAAGCTCTGGTTAAATATACAAAGTACCATAAATTCGTTTATTAAATTATTGTTAATATTATACATACACTTCGAATTTCTTGTATATAGATGTTCTCTAAGTTACATATTTATGAATAGTTTGTTCAAATTATGAAATGTATTCACAAAATTTTGATAAACAGCAAGCAATAAAATTATACTCATCGGAATGCAATTACGACTATTCAATATTATTCTCATTAACAAATCGGAATTCGTACAAATAATTTAAATAAAATAACAATTGATAATCACAGTATTTATCATATAACAGTTTACCGCTGGAAAGGTTGTTAATTACGAGTTAGTGACGTTTCAATTTAAAATGATATAGGAATTAAATAGATTAACGATCACAGACACAAATAAACTGATGTGAATTCAAATAACTTATCACAAGTGACACTGTAGGCAGTATGGTTCCAAGTTTTGCGTCACATTACGAATAGAAATTATGTAGTATTCAGTTAAGTCTTCGCATATTCTAATATTAATGTCAGGTTACTAACTACGAAACGGCAAACGATACGTATGTAGTGTGAGGACGCAAACTAAGAATAAGAGTACTGCACCTGAACTACAAAAATCATTTGTACCTTCATATAAAACGAAGAATTCTACATAAAATATAAATTCTAAAAAAAGAAATGGATGTAATAAAATATGATCCAATCAAATAATGTGTTACATTTACAAGTAATAAGATTCCAGTTGAAATCGATGGCTGTTCTGTTACCATATTATTGTAATTTGTTCTGTATTGTCTTAAAACACGCACGTTACTGCGGTATTATAAACAACTGTATTTATTGTGTAAGCCGCAATATTTATAATGAATTTATTATACATATACCGTTTACATTTAAAACAAATATTATGAGATCGTTCGTTAGTATTTTAACTTGAATATTTATCTCTAGTATTCCCTTTTGGTTTTCGACTAGTTTATAGATATAAGTATATATTTTTATACTTTCCCACAGTTCCTAAAATAATTTCAAAGATTAGAAGAGACATTAGTTGTTACTTAATACTTTCATATTATGATTTCAAAAAGAATGTTATATTAATGAGAATATTAGTCTCAATATTAAACTAAAATATCAAAGTAATTATTAACGTATTTTATGACTGTACAAATATAACCAGGCCAAATTTAATATTCAGTAGGTAGAGTAATTCAAAGGTGATATTACCACAAATAAAATTAAGTAATATGTAGCACGAACATGTGTAACACGAATGTTTTGTGTTTATCAACAAAACGGTTAAATCGACGTTTAAACTGTTATAATTATGGTTTGAACGTTGAAACGATTGTGAGCGAATACTTGAAATAAGATTTAAGTAGAAAGGAAAATTATCAAGTCATTTTAATTTCCTTTTTTATAGAGAAAATATAATTATATTGAACAATTATTATCAGATATGAATTAATTACATAGTGACACCTTCTTTCGTCACTTTTCCTCTTACTTGGAGCTCGCTACGTTTATTAAAGTGAATCATATTAATACGTCTATAAAATGAATGACTTTTAAAGACAGAAAAATTTAAATAATTTATTTCTTCTTGCAAATTACAATTATAAAAAGTAACATAAATTGTTAATCTGTTAGGATTAATAGTCATTTTAGTAATATATTTTTTTTAAACTAAAATATAATAAAAAGAACCTTTTATATTACTTAAGTCTGTAAATTTTTTTTTAAAATATTTATATATATTAATGTATGTTTATATAGTTACAAATATAGACTCGTATAGAAAATAGGAATAATTTAATACAAGATTTTATAACCGAATATTTTTTTAAAAATAATGAAATAAAAGTTACAAAGCTGACAGTGGTGAATAGTTGTACTATACCATTTCAATGGACAGGCTTTTACGAAGTTTTTCATTCATTCATTCATTCGCTTTTCATTTAAAATATTTAAATGAATATTTTTGCGAAGTTCACTCTTGAAATTATTGGAGAAACTTTTATAACCTAAAAGTAATCTTTCTTACAAAACTAAAGCCTTATTATTTGCTAACGAGATTTTGATTAAAAAAAAATTAAAACCATTATATTATTGTAAGCGCCATCTGTTTTAGTTTGAAGTAAATTATTGACATATTCAATCAGCTGTTACAGTACAGTACAATTAACTAAATACTTAATGACAGTACGTTGAGGTTATCGAGTTGAAAGAAATATTTTTCAGCAGACTGAAAGATTCACATTTCGCCCGTGATCACGGTTGCTGAAAAGTAACTGCAACGTCGGGATTATGTAATTTTTTACAAAAATAAAGCAAGCGTAGGATATCCGAAAAATATTAGTTTCATTTAAAGAATTGCATAGTTTTGTAGTTCAAAAATTAGTCCTACTGAAACTATTTTGCGGAAATTCCACCTTTTATAATAAAAACAAAGCAGTGAACTTGTAAATAATAAACTTGCATAAGCTGCGAAATTCCATTTGAATGTTACAAGTGTCAGGAGTGTCAGTGAACTTACACATTCAGACATAACTGAGTTAGCTTGTCACAAAAACTTACTATAACTAAGACAACTTGCTTCCTTGTGGTACAATTCGAAACATTGTGTAAGCGTGTATTGTAAAAGCTATCAATAATTCTGAAGTTTCATAACTTATTCATTAGTATTCTGTATTACAAACTCGTAGTCCTTGCTTACATTTTATTTTCTATTGCCTGTATATTAATTTGTAAGCAACACAAACAGAGATAAGATTTTTTTAAGAATAGACACAGTATATAGAATTCATTTTAAAATAAAATTGTTTTCAAATAATATTTAATGGAATGGTAGTTTATATATGTAACAAAAAAGAATATGACGAATAAGTGACAATAATTTTCAAATCCGAGTTTAAATAGATTATTATAGATTAAGAAAATCGACAAGTAAGCTCTATAGTCGTGGAAAATTATAAATATTTGCAAAAGTAAATAACTAACCTCTTAACAAGAAAGCAGTCGATGGTTGCTTATCTTCTTACCGTATATGCATTAAGGTTTTGAAATTTTCTAATTTGTTTCTCTGGGAGTTAACTTAATTAATTTAAAACATACAAATGTTTTAAATATCCGTACTATTCATTAAATTTTCCCTTACATTGGTAAATTAAAAAATAAATCTATATCAGAAATTTTTTGCAATTAAACTTGTAGATTTGAAGATCGTCTATTACACTTGTTCCACCAAGATTAATCTCACAAAAGCATTATTAGAAAAAAACGTTAAATCCCATTACAAATAACAGCGTAGATACATGTACATGTAATCTTTGGCTTAACTACTATTGATAAAAATAACATATAATATAAGAATATAACATATTTATCATACAACTTCCTTTGTTTTTTCGTTTTTGTTTATGTAACAAATTACCTTGTCCGTACATTTCCTACCTACATAATTAGTTTTCAACTCCCAATGGGAAAAAATAAAAGATTTGAATTCATTTTTCCTTATTTGAAACGTAATTGAGATCGTGTAGCTATGTTTAAAGAAAATTGGCTCATACGTTTAGAAATTAACAGTGTTGTTGTAAAGTACGCTACGTGAGCAACCTCCTCAGGTTTCGTTCTTCTATCAAATACAATAAGTAACTTGACAAGATGTAAGACTTCAACTGTAATTGACATAATACGTAACTTTCTTATTCCCTTATAAATTTCTTTGAAATACTTTTACGACTAACATTCCAATAAGAGCCATTTCTTCGTAAAACATTATCAATAAAACTAATATTTATTTGAAAATATTTTAAGAAACAAGTTTTTCAAATGAATTTTAAACGAGGTATTTTATGCGCTACTATTTTAAGTTGTACAAAAACATAAGAAATTATAAAATGGTTAGGTCTAACAGATCGATTTAAATAAAAAAAGAATAGGTTTCATTGCTATAATATAATTTCTAATAAAAGCGTAATATTAAAAAAGGTTATTCACTCTAAATTTGTTTTAAATGCTTGCTATTTAAATGGTCGGAACAGCTTTGTACGCGACAGGCGTCCGTGTTGAGTTACCTGAATTGTGAATTCCAAATCTTTCAGGTACGGATTACTTTTGGCTCCCGATCAAACTTATGAAAGAGGTTTCCTTTAAAATTTCTGGCTTTTTGAACAGTTAACTAAATACTTTCTATTAAATAGCCGTCGCCTTTCCGGAGTCTGCAAACTTGCCAAATATTTGAACGGGAATATATAGGTACTTTTCACTTATAAATGCTCAATGTTATTTTATTTCTGTGAAATTGATTTCTATTATTTTTCGTATTAAAAACGCATGCTACTTGTAGAAAAATAGAGCTAAAAGCATATTATACAAAACAATAAGTAATATATTGATTGTAATAATAAATTGAAGAACGCTTGAAATTTTTCTTCATATGTTTATTAAGTTCTTTTGTGATTTAGTAGAAGCTTGTTTTAAATTGTATATTTTTTCTTTGCTGTTTAATATTCATTAATTTGTTATCCTAACGTAGATATGAAATGAAATACAATGCAATATCTCAATTTTTAAGTAATATATGGAAGTTAATATTATGTATCAACAAAAATTATGCATTATTTCTTTTTTTATAAAATTACTGACAATATTATAAAATCCTTTAAAGACCCAACAAAGGTAGCAACAGCACAGAATACTAACTAATTGCTCTTTACGTCTATTTATTTTCAATTATATATTAATTATATTTCCATAATAATTTAAATAAACGAAAAGTTATATTCAAATTTTGTTAAAGATTCATAGTCTCAAGCGTAGCAACTAACTTTTTCGTCACAATCGGATGAGGCTTTGCATAACAATATCTACATTTCATTTGTCAACTTTTCTATGTAAGCCAACTATTTTGATTGTTTAACTTTCTGTTTATATTAAAGATATTATGTAAGTTTTGTAATTTTTATGAAAAGTATCATTTTTACATAATATTTAAACATTTGTTATTTATTTAGGTATATTAAAAATTTAACAAACATGACAATGAATGGATAAATGACGTAAATAGTGACGTTGCTATATGTGGGGCCAAGACCAGGCCGTGTGAAACATTCAGAAGACTTCTGATACCACTAATGAAATGAAATAGTGTATTTCTAAGACTGTTTGATTATGAGCTAAAAGCAAATTTAAGAACTTATGAGAAATGGTCATAAATAAAAAATAAATTGTCTAAAATTCAAAATAATTCAAATATCTTTTGATTATCTAATTAATTTTCAGTAATTTAAGGCTTTGTGGATAATGGAAAATACATACAGTATTTACAAAATAACATAAAATATTATTGTTAATAAACATTGCTTCAGATTCTGCCCGTAAAATTAATATTATAATAAAGAAATAGCTAAATATTTTATGAAATATGTAAATTTTATCATAACCATTCAGTTTTCCATCCTAAAAATATCAACATGTGTAATATTAAAAATTATTTTTATTTTTAATAGTAAAAAATCTATAATTATAACTAATTAATAAATAAATACTGTTGAAATCAATGTGTTTCTAGACATTTCTTCTATTTTTTAATGTTATCTAATATAAACCACTTACCTCCAAGTTGTCCCCAAGTTCATCTGGTATTCTCATGTCTATATAATAATAATAATAATAATATATGTAAATGTAAACTTAGAGAGATAATGAGATCTAATATTTTCGCGAGTATTCATTTTAATGAAACATATATTTTCGGATTTACTACGCGATTTTTTATTTTTGACTGTAAACTACATACTTAAATTCGGAAATATAATTTCATTTAAAATTAGAAAGATGCAAGAATTGATTTTTAGATTTTTTTTCTTAGGTTCCCCTTTTTTCATTATTTTCTTCAGTAGCCAGAACTTTTGCAAACTGCTTGCATTTTTTGATAATTTATTTTGCACTGATGGTCCTTAGACAAAATCAATCATCAATTTAATCAAGAATCATAAATGGTTATCTGTTGCATTTCATACATTTTTTCTATTTTGAATTGTTGCATTATTATTTAGACTTTTACTTTGACGTCTTTCGTTACAAAAAATAATATTCTTAAAGTTTTTTTAAGGCCTCTGAGTTAACCCGTTTTTATAGAAGCCAGAACCCTCACAATTTCAGTTGCGAAAGATATTTTCTAGAACTGTAGAGAAAAGTTTTGGTAGTTCATGTAAAATTCCTTCCTCAATGTTTTAAGTTGAATTCTTACCTGAACATTACCGTGGAAATTTTTGCTTATGTTAGGCTAAGTTCTTGGTATACTTCGTTCTATAGAGACCCATATGAAGTTGGACCTTTTTGTAAAAGTATATGATAAGTATATTAATTTAAAAAAATATATCATTCTCTATTTTACAAAGCCTTACTACAAAAACTTTTTAAAAATTTTTTCCACGTAAATATTTGATTAAAGAATTTATAGCATACATATTTTAAACTAGTTTCAGGTAATCTAATCATGTAATACTTTCGAAATCTATGGTCCTCCCTTATTTTAATATAATATAGGCAGATCTTATACAAGACATACATAGATATATGTAAATACTTTATTAAACATTTCCATAGGCAAAAGCATCTAGATGATAACTAAAAATAACTGACAGAGAATAAGTTTAATCAAATAAAATAAAAATTACTTCTTGGACTTAAAATTATGGTATAAAAAGAAATTCATTCCAATAGTGAAGTAAATTTAATCGAGTACCACAAAGAAATGTTTTTTACAATATATATGTACATGTGTTGCACTCAACACCTAAATGTATTTTAGAAAGCGCAAATCTGTAAAGAGTCGAGTGCGCTATAAATAACAATATTGTTGTGCGTAAATTGTCATTTACGAGACTCCAGCTATATGTCATAATAGAATTGAAATGTATAAACATTCTCCGAAATGATTTAGAAATATAACCCATTTTCCTGATTGTACAGGACCAATGAACTAGTTTTGAAAAAATCATTTTAATCTATTATATGCTAATATCTTTCAATGGAAGCTAACTTTTAACAATGTAGTAAAAAATACAACGAGCTCATATTAAGCATAAAGGCATCATTATAAACATGTTTTGCCAAATAACAAAATTCTTTAATACATTTTCTTCAAAAATATTTTTGTATTAAAAAGAAAATATTAAATTACAAACCTCATTAATGTAACGTTTCTTTTTCTTAAATTTTATTATAATAATGAAGAATAAAATGCTGTAAAAAATGGCGAAGCATTAATGAGGTCTGTTGTAAAACGATAGTCATTAAACAACGGTGTGACCTTTAATGAAAGGGTAAATTGTGTGGCTACGAAAAATATTTATCTAGCTTAATTGTTACGAAATCATTGACTGAATAAAATTTGTTGCTGTTATTTTTTGATGTATGTATATAAGATTATTAATATGATATCAATACGACCGATAAAAAAGTACAGTATTTCTATTTGTAATAAGGAAAAAATAATCGTCTCCGAAAGAAAGTCTGTTCAAATTTATAAACGATATTATAACATAGGTTATTAATTCTCAATCTTTTCTTTAGCATAAATAAAATAAATCCAAATATGTTATGTGAATGAAATATAAACACCTTAACAATAAGGTGAATGATTATGCTAACGATCCTAATATAGAATTATTAAAGGGAATTGTACAATGATAGGTATTACTATTATCTCCCGATCCAAATATCTGCGTTTATATATTTTTACCATATGGAAGGAAGACGTTAGTCGGCTTTAGGTTAAAATCAAACTAGACCAGTCAGTGAGAGAAAGTTCAAATATGCGTTTCAAGTACCGCAAGTGTACGGACACATCGACTTGTATAAATCCCATACTAACTTAACCCGATAATTAATGTCTATGCTCGAAGATATTCTTTTTGAGGTAATATCTAAGGAGAGTGAACATAAGTTAGAATCCATCTTGAGAGACTAGATAACAGATATATCTCTGATGCAAGTCTCAAGATGTGTAACTTTTAATTTTGAGTTTAATAATATATTTGTATTGTTAGTGATAATTATTTATAGTAATTTAAATTGTGATGTACTTTATAATTATAAACTTTACTTTATTTATATTCTGATATTTAATGGGAATTCTTATTAAAGTCAACTAGCGCCATTGTATATTTTTTAAAAGAGTGTAAATCATTGTTAATAATATTTCAAAATTGTTGAATATATTTGTCGTAAGAAATAAATTTAAATTTTTATAAATCTGGGTTATTATAGTAAAATAACACCAAAATATAAAGTGTCCTACCTGATTCCTAAATGTGCTGAAGATATTTGGAAGATCGCCACACGGACAATATGACGATTTACAGCCACTCCGTGACCAGCAAGGTGAGATTTAAATGTGGGATACATGACGTTCATACCAGATAATATACTATCATATATAAATATTATAAAGAGAATTAATTAAACCTATTTCTAAACCACTCTCAGTGAATACATCCAATATGATATGTAATTAACCCACACTTGTTTAAACGCTGACGTTGATGTATTTTACGTTCTAAATTTTTTATTTCAATTTTAATTTACACATTTATACTTAGTTGTTCGACAGATCCAGTCTCTAACAGTCTGTTAACAACTGAAAAAGGTTATCCACGCATTTAATTAAAATGCAAAACAGTTGTAATAATTGTTGCATATGTGTAAGCTTGAAGCGCTTTGTTGAAAAGAATATTTCAAAACGATTCATTCAACAATATTAATACATGAAATTTAATTTATATTTATATGTATTTCATCTATTATAAGCTTATTAATATTTTATTTTCTTTTAATCTATGTCTCCCTAAACGTGGTACCCAACATAGGCAAATATAAGTTATATCTAATACAGAAAATCAAGATTAGTCTGTCTTAGTTCTTCAGAGCGTGATTGATCGACTAACATTTTATCTATATAATTAAATCATAGTATTACAAATCCCTAGAATCGGAGAACAATCTAGATACCTAACTGTTTACTGAAGACTTAGTCTGACATACTTTTACTGCAAAGCTTAAAATGAAAGTTTTTGTATCTCTAGATCAGTTATTAGGGACATGTTAAGAATTTAATTTATCGTTTACCAAGGAGAGGTAGTCAGCAGTTTTAAATATTAAAATAAAGAGACAGAGAAGGATTAAAGATATAAAAATACCTATTTCAAATTGACTGCAAAAATCTGTCGTGTAACATATCCTATGCAAGTAAAAAGAATATGTTAAGGTAATTTGATATACTAATAAGTCGTTCTTATTCTTTAGTATGGCTAATTATCTTCATAAAGGAACTGAGAAAAAATATTTTACTTTATAGTTAAAATTATTTTTACGTCACCTATGTCTTCGAAACTCTTAAAAATTAGTCCTAACTGTTTCAACATTTTTAATTAATCAAAAATATTTAATTTCAAAACACGTATGTAAATGCTTATAACAATAATTTTTTTTTAGTGACGTATTTATTGCATTTTTTTCTCTTACAATTTTTTGTAATTTTATTAAAATTAAAAAATAGTCATTATTCACATATATAGCAGTAAATAATTACAGTTTAGAATATTCCAATATCCTCATTAAGTTTTTCTATCGTGTTTTGTATTTTTAACATATTTGTCTGTTTACGAACATAACAGGAAGCAGATATTAGCTATTAAAATCTGACTCACAAGCTTTTCCACTTACTAAAGAAAACAAAACATATTTTATAAAATATAATACGATTGATATCCTAAATCTTTAAAATAGAAATTTCCTGCTTACATTGAAAGTAATTAGTAAATTTGAGTAACACAAATAGGCGTAATTATCAACACTCAAATTATAAATTATACCAAAACTTGATTTCAAGTTGCATACTTAACGGAAAGCGATATTCTATGTGATTGCGAGTAACTTATTAAACACAATCTGAAAGCCTGTTACGGTCACGCAAACATGATTAACAGACTTGTTTATTTACCGTATGTGTAATTGTTTGGACCGGCTAGGGCTCTTGCCGGCATTTTGTAGTGAGTTAGGCTTTGAATAATTGAAAAAAGTGACGATGCGGCTTGAGCACGAAATCTAAAGTTTAACATGAAATTGAAAAAAGGTATCCACTTTTAAAAAGAGGCGATATAGATTATATAACCTTCACAGAGACACTTTAAAGTTAGACTCTTTAAGAGGACCAACGAAGGGATATATTGTTACGAAACAAATCGATGTATTAAAAATTATAGTTTTTTAGTTATTTTTTTTGTAAATGAGTTGAAGTCTTTTTACTGGGTTTTAACATAAAAAGAATGAATTTGTTGCTATTTACTTGTTACAAAATTAAAGAGTATACAGCTTGCATGTATCATCATTGTTTAAGCGAGGAGAAGTAAGTAGAATGTGTTTCATAGTACCTACTTCTCATTTTTATTATAAAACCTATGTTAACAATCTACTAGTAAACCTGGCTTTTAATATCTGTTGATATGTTATACAAAGTAATTAATATATATCTTATACCAAATTCATTTAAAATATCTTGTAGAGCTTATATAATGCATAATATTTTTAAATAATTTCCTGAAAAACACCTAAGGCTTGATTGATACAACTGTACTCGTCAATTAAAACAAAATAA
Source organism: Danaus chrysippus (assembly GCA_916720795.1). Lineage (NCBI taxonomy): Eukaryota > Metazoa > Arthropoda > Insecta > Lepidoptera > Nymphalidae > Danaus > Danaus chrysippus. The sequence goes on along the minus strand of CAKASE010000077.1, from coordinate 1,959,224 downwards.
ACCGTGGTAAATGGCTTAAGTTTTGAACTTCTATCTATAATATTTTCATATAGATCTCCAATCGGGTCTGGGATAATTTGACCCGAATTAGCTCTATCAAGACATTAAGAAAAACCCCATCTCTTTGATCCCATAGCACCAGGGTACTTCTTTACATAACTCTAGAATTAGCGGGTAGTGGAGTCCCACATACCCCGCTGTCTTCAAAAACGGCGGGGATGCGTAAATGCATTTTCCCAAGGATAGAAAAAAGGGTAACTCTAGAAGTATTTTGACCTTTACTATAGACATCACCAGGGTCGTTCAATTTTGGAGTCATTTAGCCGACAAGGCAAGGATAGCCACCTTAAAACTAGTTCTGTCGAATAAAGTAAAGCAGTACTTTCATATGGAGTGCTCACACCTCTGAGCTAGTGCATACCAACTGAGATTTTGTAACTCGCTTCATAAACGAAATATAATATTTAAATAAAACTAATATTTTCGAATGTACCTACTAAACTACATACTCCTGACGTTTCTATTAGTTTGCATCAGCCATCATCTCTTGCAGAAGAGATGAAAAAATAAATTAATACTCGTGAAACTCTTAGATATCATAAAAGATATGATAATTTTCGATAAGGCAGACGACTATGTTCAACCATTAAGTATCAAAATAAATCTGACCTCCCTCTGTAATCTGAAGACTTTATAATGGGATGTGTTCTTAAGTACTGTTTGACATTTTACTGACTTTAACATCATAGCGCTCACCATCAGCAGAGATTTCATTCTCACACCTCGTCTTCTCAATCGTCGTACACAGTAAGTACTATTTCAAAGTAATTTCCTCCTGCGAACGCTTACACTATTGTATGAAGTCCACGCTTAGGAATTACGAAGAGGCTTGAGTATGGGGTTCTTCAAGAAGTGTGTAAACAGGTACTAGAAGTGTCGGCAACCCTATTGTAACCCCTCTAGTATTGAAGGCATCTATAGTTTATGACCTCTTAAACAAGGCATATAAAAAACATTTCCTAGTTTATTCTTTATTTTATTAACATAAATATTTTATTCAAAATATATTTACATTCTAAATATATAAAGGTTCGGTAATTAAGCTTATAACGTTTAAAACACCGACAAGTCAAATGATATAAATTCTGTAAAATTAAATTCAACCAACTTTGGATGAGAAAGTTTTGAAGAGAAAATCTCAGTTTGACGTCCGTCTTTTTTGTTTTATTCTAATAGTCCGTTCCTGTTCTTTTTTGTTGTTTCTTAACGAATTTTGATTGAAGTTGTGTAATATTAATATGTTTAAAATTTTATTTATTTACAAAAACCTAGTAACGTGATCACGTTTTATAAATCTTCATATAAAATATTACAATCTCACCCTGAATATTTAATTGGTCAACGCTTATAACCACATCATTTTACATTCTTTAATACCCTTTCATTGTTGAGTGAATTTTATATATGAGATACATATTTAACAAATATTAAATTAAAGGGGAGTACCATTGTTTATATTTTCATCATTATAATAAAGAAAATCGGCAGAATAAAAATTCATTGACATTTTTTAAGATCAAAAATTGTTGAAATATATATAAGTGTCTTCTTATCGAACCTATCTGGAAATCATATATGAGTGATTAAATCAGACCTTGCCAAAAAGCTGTCAATATGTCGTTGGATAGCAAGGTAGCCATTACATATTGGCAGGTAACCACAAGCCGAGGGAAGTATTATTCTGAAATTTCCTAAAGTAAAATAGATAAAAATTAATAAAATCTATCATTTTATTAAAATTTATAAACTTATATACGCTGTTTAAAAGCAATATAGATTTTTTTATTTTACATTTCATATCTTTCCTCTCATAAATAGATGCCACTAGAATGATTTTAACATTCAATATTAAGCATCCCACGCATTTTACTCTGAATTAAAATAATATCTTTGTAATTGAAAATTATTTTCTATGTTTTAGTTCGTTTAGCTATAAAAGCGTGTTTTTATTGTAAAAGCGTGTATCATCCTATACTCATTTTTATACAGTCACAGTCAATATTGTCATATTCACTTTAATTGCAATGAAAAGCCTAACAGGTTAATATTTTTGTTAACAGTGGTTTGACAAAAATTAAGTTTTTCTATTAATAGTAACATCTTTCTTTTTGATTCTTAATGTTTTAAGTTTCAATAAAGATTCAATAGACGATTTTCTTTTCTTATTATATTAAAATATTAATAAACACCAAGATATTATTTTATGTACAAATATTTCTAATGTGTTATATTGTGTTCTCTGTCCATTTTTATTGCTCTGAAGCTACAGATTATTTGTAGGTGAGTGTGTTATTATGTAGTAAATTTTCTTATTTTGTGTTTTAGTTTTTTCCCCATAGCTTTTTAGTAGTTTTCATTTCTTGTAAACAGTTTTACTTAAGACCAAAGTGTAACAGCCATGTGTTAGAACGATGAGAAAACATGTGGAACTAGTTCTAATTAGCTTTTTGAACTTTTATAGCTGTATTTCTTTCGAATATTATGATTAAGATGATATTGTCTCTCCCAGGTATATTATATATAGCCTATAACATATATCGCTGAATTATCCTTGATGTAAATTTAATTTTTTTTTATTCTATTGGGCATAAATTTGTTCTTCTCCTGACTCACTATCCACCTATTTACTCTCTTCTCTTCTCTTCTACCTGGCAATTTCCCAGCTACAGCCAGGGTCTGCCTTACATGTTGTGAATAGTTTTGGCTATTTGTTTTTACGACCGGCCGCCTGCCTGACATCAACCCTTCTTTTGGGAATGCATTAATCAGTGATGTCTAAATACTCTTAGAAAGTACATATGATTCGGAAAAATCACATTGGTACTTGCCCGGGCCAGGATCGAACCCGCGCCCTCGTGCATGAGAGGCGGGCGTTTTAACCACTAGACCACCACCTATTTACTATGGATATTTAAGTCAATATTCCATATTGTAGTGTATCTTTGACGTTTTGAAATATTAAAAAGAACTTTTTAATTGTTCCTATTTTTATTTCTATCAATGAATTATTTTTTATTTTTTATCTTGCTTGTAAGATGTTACAGCTGTTTTTTTATATAAAAATATTATTTCTGGTACTTCTTATACTTCTCCAAAATCCCGTATCTTTTAAGTTAATAAACTTGAATATATGTATTGGACTAACTTAATTTTTCGCCTTAGTAGCTTCTATGGCCTTTTTAGAAAATATGGACAAACAAACATTTAATTATTTAAAAAATTCAATGAAGTGATGCTTATATAAACCTAATATATTATATAACAACGTATATATAACATAAATATAAAATTATATTATTGTTTTCAATGTATAATGCTTTAAGAACACCATAATGAGTTCAAAGAAAAGTACATACATAGTAAACTATAATAACAAAAAAAAAACTTTACACTAATCTGTTCAAAATAATTTAATTTTACGTTGTTGGAAAATATTATCATGCTTTAAAAACACTGTATTTTTTAACAAGATTACGAATGTAGTACACTCTGGCATAAACGAATGGTTAACAATTGCAATCTAGACATAATTCAAAGCCCAACTTAACTGTCACAACGTTAAATAGAATGGAACAGAGTTGAAAGTTTTTATGTTCTCTGACATTTTTATTTAATACTACTAATATTATGTTTTATAAACAAAAAAATAATTTCAAAGAATTTTCCCTACTAAACCCTACTAATATTATAAATGCGAAAGTAACTCTATCTATCTGTCTATCTGTTACGCTTTCACGCCTAAGCCACTGAACTGATTTTAATGAAATTTGGTACACAGATAGAGTTGACCTTGAGAAAGAACATAGGATAGTTTTTATCCAGACTATTGAAAGGTTCTCTTATAAACGCGATATAACCGAACTCCAAGCGGGTGAAGCTGCGGGCGGAAAGCTAGTATTTATATTTATTTATAAACTTATATATGAATATCTGTTTTACGAGTGCAACTTTTCTTTAAGGATTGAAAACTGTTAGTAGAATAATACTTTTATTTCTTTCTTTAACTCGAAGTAAAGTATCTTAAGAAGATTTTCTTTATCTTAGGCACTTGGTCTTACTTAAATTTATTGTCCACTCACTAAAGCTGAATTTAGTAGTAAAACAATGTATTCCTTCTTCCTGTCCCTGATATACTTTTTGCATAGAAATTATTAAAAAAAAGAAAAATTAAGAACGAAAAAAAGCTGCTACTACGGAGATAATTTTGTTGCAAAATACAAAAAATATAAACTTTCAACAAGAGTAAATAAAAAGTCAGTAATTTTTTTAACAATAGTTATAAGACGAAGAAATTTTAAGAGCCTTTTTTGTTTTTTAAAAAGAATCTAAAATAATTAATCGACTTAAAAGAAAAATTTCAATATAAGTATAACATGTATAAAATTCATTGAATTTCATTACACTTTGATGTTGTTTTGTATTTGATGAAGTAATGCTTTATTTTTATACTACTTTTATACAATTTTCTTTTTATTTAAAGAAATATCAAAACATACCACAAAAAAAAATGCAAATATTAAATAATTACTGACATAATCTTCACAAGTGGGTCCTGAAGTCATCTTTAAATAAATATGTACAAGTCAAAGCGACGCTATCTGAATTACATTCTAATGAGGGTGATTTCCAGCTTGAAAGTAAAAAATAATTTTATGTTATAAAAATATAAAACTAAAGGGAATATATTAAAATTACTGAATGTAGCAGATAACTTTAAATTTGTTATATTTACCTTTTTATTTTTGCTGGTGGAAAAACTTCTTGTAATATATACCAATAAGAAGTGATACTCAGAAACTTTCTTTCTTGGGATATGTCAGACATGTAAATTATTTGAAGGTTCAAATTATCTAACATTCTGTTGACATAGCTGAAACAAATAATCTTACAAACGCACCAAGTTTAATACTAATAATATAGGAATTAATGTACCTGCTCTTTTTCGAACTATTTAAACATTTAACTAAAATCCCAATCCACTTTTAAACTGGTGTCTGTTTTTGGAGACCTGAAAACACATACTTACCCATTTTCAAACTGAAATTATTGACATTTTCTTGGCAAGCTACAATTTAATTACGGATCCCTATTTGCCATATGAGAAATGATGTCTAGAAACCAAGAGTTGATTTATGAATTTCAAATCGAACTAAAGTATTGTATTTATTATTAAATTTTCAAACGATTTTTAAAAAAATATCTCACTATTTATAAAAAAAACTTTGTTAAAATACACACAATACGTATTACTCCTTCGTTTCTGAAACGAACATTTTGTTACACTTGAATTTAACTACCGCGAGTTAATAACATGTATAAACTCACTTAATGAAGAAATTAACAATAAAATGGAATACAGCAGAGAATGAAACGACACTAGCAATTATAAAGAGGATAATAAAGTATGTAATTAAATTACATATTATCTGACAAACAGTGTACACTTGTTTTTATCTTAATACTAGCTTTCCGCCCGCAGCTTCGCCGCGTGGAGTTCGGTTATATCGCGTTTCCAAGAGAACCTTTCAAAAGTCTGGGATAAAAACTATCCTATGTTCTTTCTCAAGGTCAACTCTATCTCTGTACCGAATTTCATTAAAATCAGTTCAGTGGTTTAGGCGTGAAAGCGTAGCAGACAGACAGACAGACAGACAGAGTTACTTTCGCATTTATAATATTAGTAGGGATAAACTATGAGAAAAACTGAAAGAATACGATTTAGTTTAAAACTAATTTTAATGAAATATTTAGAGTAAATAAATAGTTCTTTAATAATTATCCTGAAAAGAAATATAAACAAAAAATATACAGGGTGACTGGTGAATTACTATCAATATTTAAGGAGAATACTCGGTACATGATTCTCATTCGAATTATATAAAAAAAATAGGCACTTAATTTTTGACAAAATTTCCGTATAAATAAGTAAAGTGTTGACACGTTCCAAGTGTTCAAGTGTGGACGCGTGCGGCGGCGTGCTGATACAACACTACGTCACGACACGCGTATGTGTGAGTGTCAGTGTATACCTAATCTGTAGGGTGTTCATACGATGCGTAATTAATTAGATAACTTTTGGTTAACTTTACTTAGAAGTTTATTAATATTTATGTTATATTAATTTTTATTTTGTCATATATGATCGTCAAATATCACGTCCTCAAATATCGATAGTAATTCACCAGTCACCCTGTATATATTACTTGCTTTTGCACGCGACTCCGTCCTCGTAATCAGTGTTCATTACCCCGAAGCCTACAGAACCCGAACTGTACTTCATGATTCTACCCGTGCATTTTTAGGATACTGATCCTTAGGTAGCGTATGTCTTTCTCCAGGATTCCATCTATCTCCATCATAGGACAGACAGACAGACAGAGTTAATTTCATCCTTAGAATATATGTAGGGACACTATGCTACGATCTTAATGTAGTGATTTTATCATTTCAATGACAATTTTATTTATTATGAAAGACTAAAGATTAATTAATATGTGTATTATGTTGATAAAACTTTTTTCAAATAATTGGTTATTAGGTACCAATTGTAAGAATCTTATACTCGTGATAATTTTTAAATTAAATGTTGGGTTGGGCTAACAAACAGTGTTTTACTTCTACATAAATGTCCTTGATATGATAATGCTTAATTTAGATAAGTATTAATATTACTATACACATTTAACTTAGTTTCTTCATTCAGACGAGTTAATAATTTTTGAACACAAAAACAGATATTGTAACTCAACTATGATAGTTCCTATATGCTGTCGCGAACACTTTTCGTGATCTTAATAAGATCTACAAACTCGAGACCTATTTTTTTCTTGTATTGTCAATAGTTTTGGTCAAGCGCAGATAAATAGGATTTTCAATATTACATGTTGGGTTACAAAGTAACAATTTTCTTAGGGATTTCTAATTAGTTTTTTAATAAAATATAATCTATGGCCTTATAACCTTATTAAACGACTATCCAATACTAAAATAATTTTTCAAATGGGATTAAAAGTTCCTGAGATTAGCGGCTTCAAACAAACAAACTTTACAATATAAATATAGATTTAAAAAAACTTACATTCAATGTCTTATTCATATATTTAATTATAACTAATTAAAACCAGTTTCGTATTTGTATATTTGAAACATTCTCTGCAGTTGTTTTAAGAATGCTGAGAGTAGTTCAGAAGTTTTCAAATTAAAGTTTCTCTCAAGGAACACGTGTTAAATTAAAATAAATTATCAAGTTTTTGTTTAACTTACGAGTATATTTTGAACAAGTTCTTGTCGACCATATATTAGTTCTTAAATAAATTATTATATATTATAATGACTCGATAAATACAAGTGGAAGAATCCATAACTGGTTTGTTAAATAAGTGTAATCAGATTTTCAAAAAGAAATTAACAAGATTAACAAACTCGAATGGAGGCATCGTGCAAGAAGTGCGCCTTAACAGAATTAAAGCATTGTTCACGCGTTGTTTTAAGCCACGGATTGTTGCTTAGCTTCAATTATGGGTAGTTTAGTTTAGTTAGTATTCAATGTTCGGTTCAGACATTTTGGAATTTGTTAACTTGGAAACATCTCATGAAGTTAGCGTCCTTTAGACTCTGATATAGTCAGATGCAAGAACATTGTTCTTATCTTAGGAAACTTATAGAAAAAGGCTGAAACTTAATTTCAGATTCCCTTGACTTTTCTATATGAATTTTCAATTCACATTATTAGTCACCAAGAATATAAAATATTTTCTGATATTCCAAAAAAACATAATCTATTAATATAAAAATTGTATATCAAGTACATATTTTTTGTTACGTTATTATCTATTTTGTAAGTTTTTAAATTTATTTTTAAAAAAAATATGTTTTAAGTTCAAATAAGTTCATTTCCTTGAATAAGGTGTCACGTTGAAAAAGAAAGATAATCTTCTTGAAGTATTTATTCAGCTTTGAATGTAAAGAGTACGAAAGAAAGATAATTACAATTTTACGTAATTATACGATACCAGTTATTCATATTAGAAGATAATTAAACCTATGAAGAATTCATTTCATGTTTTACATACAGCCTTAGGTTTTTCAGTGTCATCACCTGTGCATATAAAAATTCCATTATTTTATATATCCACTGTAAACAATGCGTTTATAGCCAATAACTCAACCATCAAATGATTTTATGTTTACGAAACGAATACACAGACACGTTCGCTCGTAAAATGAAATAGAATGAATGATGACTTTACCATATTTATAGCTTATTTGGGTCAAAAATATAGTTTGAAAGTACACTAACACAATTCATTGTTTGAAATTCCTGAAACCAATTTAATGAGTAGAATATTTGTATTCAATTTATCAACAATAAAAAGGTCTGATTACAATATACGTAGATTTTTTCTTGCATCATTCGTAATAGTAATTCCAAGTAAATAAATTTTACATACAAATTTCTAATTTAATAAATTATTACATAAAACGGTAGAAAGTACTACCAAGACATATCCATATAGGTGTTTATTTTATTATTTTCTACTTGTCTAATATCCAAGGTACTCGTAGGTCGTTAACCGTCCAAGCACAGGTATAATTATATATAATTTATTCTTGCTAGCTATTACTAGCGCGGAACAGGAGATCCTGCCGGCTAACTTTAATTAAATATAGTCATTAAAAATATTTATAACGCCGCCGTCAGGCTTTGCAATTTTATAATCAGAGATAGCGTGCTTTTAATAAGCGGTATTATATTAAGGCTTTATTAAAATATACATAAAGCTTTTGGTACATCTTCGAAGTAAAGAATATTAGGAAATTTTTCATACATATACCTAACATACAACGCTTCTTTTATATTTTTACTCACTGAATCATATAAACTTCATTACAACATTTTTCAATTCTCTTTTAACTGAGGTTGAAAAATAAAAAGCTTTCAAAATATTGCAAATTGATACTACAAAAAGAATGTTTACTGACTCAGATAATATTTTAAATATATACAAACTGGTTATTTTCGATCCAAAAAATATAATATCATAACCAAATTGTATTTTCTTTAATTAATTTGAATTTAAATATATACTTATATTCTTCTTCTACCTGGCAATTTCCCAGCTTTAGCCAGGGTCTGCCTTACATGTTGTAAATAGTTTTGGCTAATTGTTTTTTTACGACCGGCCACCTGCCTGACATCAACCCTCTTTGGGAATGGATTAATCAGAGGTGTCTAAATACTCTTATAAAGTACATATGACTCGGAAAAATCACATTGGTACTTGCCGGGATCGAACCCGCGCCCTCATGCACGAGAGGTGGGCCTTTTAACCGCTAGGCCACGACTGACTTTCTTATATACTTATATATTATATTAAAATATTTTATAACAATAAATATGTACTCATAATAAAGGTTAAATATTTTATTCATTGTGTTCAGTTATACGTAGTTACGTCTACGTCTTGAATTACATTTACTTACAATTAATTGTACAGATATATATTATATTGTATTACTAATAATATAGATATACTCACTAATTGTAAGTCAATTAATGAAATAGAGGAAAGGGAAAAGGAAGGATTTTAAATGTTTCAATCATGACGAAATTTTTTCTATTAAAAATTCACTTTCATTCACTTACCTCATTAACGTAACATGTGTTAAAAAAAAATTATACTTAAACAATCGCCTTGTTGATTTAAAATTAAAAATTACAAGCTATCATAATATATATAATAATCTTTTTTATTTTTTAAAGTACATCTTATGATTTGAAACATCGTATCCCTCATTTAAATTTCTAATATTTGTCGTATTATTTTTTCGCTTTGTAAGTTCGTCAAACTTTAATAATATGATTTTATTAATATAAATTTCATGATATTTATTAAACCAACATTTTTTTTTTTGGAAAAATCCAACAGAATATATATAGAAAGAATAAATTCAATAAAAAGATTGGCATTGCGACCGTCAACGTTGTATAGCAACGACATTTTTTAAATAACCTTTCTGCCTTTGATACAGATGGGTCCGATTGGATAAGGTTTATATTTTTATAAACCATTTTTATACTCTTTTAATATCTTTACTCATAAATAATATAATGAAAATACTCTATATATATTAAATTACTTTTTATTGTTGTTGTAGTTCTTTTTTCCCTAAACAGAATTGTTTATTGTAAAATTCAACCACATATTCGTGCGTCTATTACCGATGCTTTAAATGTACCGAAACTAGTTTTCCGTCGTGAAAGTTTTCGCATTAAAGTTTCTCTCTGCTGAAACTTTTTAATATTTTTCCAGTGCATCTTTTTAAACCAGTTATTCATTTGAAATAATTTATTTACAGATGTGTTTACTGTTGTCCCATCAGTGTTACAGTTCTTTTAGTTATTATTGACATATTTAAGATATATAAAAAAAAATTAATGGAAAAATTAAAAATCCAATTACACGAACAAGATTTGGACCTGTAATCTCCTTAATGTCAATTGCTATGCCATTTAATCTATAGGGTGGTGACACCAGTCGATAAATTAAGTATAGTTTTTATAGTTAACTGTCACATACAGATGCCCTCTTTGACTACAATAATAATATATATTTATATAATTATAATAAATATATATATTTCATTTCTTCACTCTAATGCATTTAAATTTTATTTCCAAAGATTTCATAATTTTAAATGACAAAGCAAAAGCTGCGAACAAACTAGTTAATAACAGAACTGCTTATTCAACAAAATTCCATTTGAATGTTACAAGTGTCAGGAGTGTCAGTGAACTTACACATTCAGACATAACTGAGTTAGCTTGTCACAAAAACTTAGTATAACTAAGACAACTTGCTTGGTAGAAGTGCATTTCGTAACGGTTTTGGTTGTTCATAACAATGTAAGAAAATTTATTCACGTACTTATTATTAAAAGAATATTTTTCGGATTACTACATATATTTTATTATTTTAAAAACAACATACTCCCGAGTGCTCCCATCTAAGGATATCTTTAGTAAAGAGTTCCGTGGATATTAGTTCATTTAAATTAATACAGGCGAAATTCTTTTTTCATTTCAATCTTTAAAATTTCTTAATATTTTAATATCTCATTAAATTTTAACAAAATTTAAGAAATGTATTATCTCCTAATTAGCAATAACCATGTTCTTAGATCAGAATCTTGAATATTATGTTTCCTATCGGAAAATAAAATTAAATTCCATTTACGTGTTCTCATCGATGTACAAACATATGAAAGTTCAGAGAAAATATTGATCCAAATGTTCTCCCTGATGATCCTTCTGTCAAATTTCCCTAATGAGCTTTTTCGTGAGCTGAAATACGCAGTTCAGTAAATACTGTCTTTTTTTGCAAAGGCACCTTCAAAATTCTTCTTATATTACTGATGTCCGTGGAGGAAAGTAACCTATATATGTATACCTTTATATTGATAGAAGGGTCGCCTATATTACTTAACACTTACAGTAATTATTACGAAGCTAGCTTACAACTTCAACTTTTTTGGATGAGATTCTCATGTCCCGTATTTCAAAACATTATAAATTATATAATAATATTTTATATTGATTACAGCTCTGAAAAGGTATAATAGTTCACAAAAAAAAATAGTTTAACAAAGTTAAAATAAATGTAAAAATAGGTCATATACTATTGGTATATTTGAAAGATTTACTCCTAAATTGTCAGTAAGATGTTTAATACATCTCAATGTTGTTATGATATATGGCTGGCGACTCTAAATGACAATTTACGCACCACCATATTGTTATTTACAACACACTCGACACTTTCCGAATCGCATTTCCTAATCGAGATATGTGAGACGTGACCTACATAGGTCCACATCTAAAAGGTTATTTGAACATAAGACGATTCTAAAATAATTTGATTTTCCTTATAAATTTTTAATATTATAAATAACATTACAATCACAAAAACTTTTTATGAAGGATGAGTTAATCGACAAATAATAAATTATTTTAATGTAACTCATAAGATAATAGCAACAAACTCTTTTATCGTTTTAAATGTTTTTGATTTAAATTTTATAGTTACGAGAAGAAGATCATACGTTCATTATAAAACAGAAAAGCTTTATTTTAGTTACACATTTAGTATTACTTTTTACTTTTCTAATAGGTAAGTATAAATAAATATGAACGTGGTTGCAATTAAATAAACCAAAGTCTAACTCACTCTACAATACTGGCAATCAATTACACATATTGAAAATAAACAAATTTGCTAATCATGTTAGCGCTACTGTTAATGTGCGTTAAATAGGTTATTCGCAACAAAGTATTTGATAATTTATATTTTACAAAAATAAACACTTTCAGTGATTTGCTAGACCTTACTATCTTAAACACAGGGCAGTAGAAAACAAACGTAATCTTTTTATTATAAGATGTAATTACTACAAAGGTACAATGTCTAGTTGGTATCACAAACAGAATGTCTATTCATAAAGAGGTGACTATTTTACTATTGTCTTACCAGAAACAACCCAGTTTAAGTCCACGGTATTTATCTCCTCTCATCACGGTTACATGCCTATGCTGTTCGGGATATGCGCTTCTTTGCGAATAAGTTAAATGGTATTAATAAATGTTTTTTTTGTTTCGGCTTTTGCAGTGCGTACCGATGCATGAAACATGACATGAGATGAAAGTTTTGATTGAGTGTCTTGAGATCAACAGCAAATTCTGATAAAATCATACATAAGTATTTCTTTTTTTAGTAGCTCTCTCACCGAAAACCAATCATTTAGATCCTGGGTGAAAGGTTTGTAAGATATTTAAATTATCCAATAATTGATTAATGTTAAAACATCTATAGAGGATATTCAAATGATTTTACATTATTTATGTCAACAACCAAATCGTGTGTATGATTCAAACTAGAGATGGCCATAACGTCGTTCGCAGCCACAATATTTCATAGTGATTTAGTTTATGCAGTAACATTTGATAACCTGGACAATCTAACCCTTCATAAAAATTCGAATCACTATGGATTATTATTTAGTCATTACTTTGTGATTACAACATTCTAGGTAAATTTTAGAATCGCCAAAAAAATCTGATGATATTGAAACGATTTCATAGCTTTTCTTTCAACTTATTTTGGATTCATTTTATTTCGATTCACTTTAAAATAAACTCAAATATACAATTTCGTCAAACTGGATTTGAGATAAATTCGAACATTCGTATGTAGAAACAAACACGCCAACGATCTCTCACATCTTTCTTAGTGAGACGTGTAAAAATATTCGAATCTTGAATAAAATGTATCTAAGAATCATTTTGATGTAAATACTGTCTGTAGAAAACATAATAAAATGAACATTTATTGTTAACATTTCATATTGGATAAGATATTTATTCTCTGAAGATGTCTTTTGAGGACAAAAGTAACATGAAGCAGTATCAGTTTATAGCGCTATAAAGCAATCCAATATTACAATGTACGCTGATGTTTACTACAAATAAGCGAATAACTTGGACTTTTAAGTGCCGTTAATTTGAAATTCTGGAGAATATGCCTTTACTAATGCGGCCATGTCTTCTTATGCGGTTTGAAACAATAACTTGATTAAAATGGTATTATATTGACCAAAGTGATATAGGTAATATATTTATAAAATGTTACATTTCTTTATTCCTTTCCCAACGATAGAAGGCAGTTGTTTGTGGCTTGTTACATATACAGATATTGACCATGATTTTATCATATTTAGAGAAAATTCAGAGTAAGCGTAATATATAAAATTTATTGTAATGATTGTATAGTACCGTCCAAATCATTGACATATTAAAAATGTCTGCATTTGCTAGTAGATAAAAAAAATAATAAGTACTGACGGATTCTCATAAAATTGACCATTTTAAAGACCATATTAGACTTTTCCTGGCAAAATTCAATCAAATTCTTTCCTATTGTGTAATTACGACACTTGAATGGATCCTCATCATAAAATGAGCTTATACATTCAAAAAACCTAAGTTAATTTCAATATTTACATGAACAAAACATAATCTGCAAATCGTAGTTTTCTGTTAGAAAAGCTACTAATCTCTGTATGATATAAAATAATTGACTAAATTGTAATCCAAAGCCGATTAACTTCGTATCTATGTTTGTAGACAATGCAATGTTCATATTATTTAAGAATCAAAAACATTTAAATCACATAACATTACTTAAGCATCTAGCCTTTGTAAGGTTAAAGGTTCGCCTACCAGAAGTATAACACGCAGATAAATTTTCATTTTACAAAACTATTTAAGTTGGAAACTCTAGCATCAATATTACTTTTGGATGGCCGTGGTCACCTGCCAACTCATAATGACTACTTCGGTTCTTGGCAAGTTTCTTGGCAAGGTCCGATTTAATTATGGACCATTTTTTAAAGCCACAGCATAAAGTCCGGTAATCAAACTCTGAAAACATACGGGTAAGAAAAGTGACTTATTCTATAATTTTTTAGGTCTCTATAATCTAAACATTTTAGTAAAGAAATATGTACCAAAATAATACTTAAACTTAGTGTCAAAGACTTTCCTAATTCTATTTTTTTTAATGCTATTGCTAATAATAATGGTACCCTTAGAAATTATAGGTTCAGGTCAGTACCAACTTCTTTAAGAAAATCCACAACCATGTAGTTGTGTGTTTGTTTTCTTCCCTTTTTGGTTTGTTAATTGTCCTATATTTTCTCTAATAAAGTACAGGGGTACTCATATTGTAGTCAGTGGGATGTTTTAGTAATACCAAAACAGGCCTGTATCACATTAATTTATAAAAAAACATATTTATTGATAGTAAGATCCGTATTAACGTCCGTATGTTTCCTTTTAATTTTGGCAATGAGAGATCGTTGTCACGGATGCGATTTTGATATGAAATTTATACAAACTTTCTACTTACGCTTGTTTGTTGATGAAGTATATTCATATAGCATATTTTGATTTTAGTTTAATTTATTTTCAGTAAATATCTTTAAACAATATTTTAAATGTGCATAATATATGGGCATTATACATATTAGATAAAATATTAGACAGTAATTTTCTCCATTAAAAATAAAGTATTGAAATTTAAAATAACGATTATTTATTTTGTTTTATAAAAAAAATCATTATAAATAATCATGAGCATTACTTATATTTTAATAACTTTGGCCTAACCCGTTCCTAAACAGACCAATTTTCCACTTACTAGTTTTTAATATATACTTGATAGGAATATTTTCACAAACTGTGAACTAAAAATTTGAATATCTAAATTGGTAATCCCGGAGTTTTGTCCTTGGTCTTTACCTAATACTTTTAATACGTTAATACTCTTCTGGAATCTTAGAAGACGTGCGTAGACTAAATAC
Organism: Danaus chrysippus; assembly: GCA_916720795.1. NCBI lineage: Eukaryota > Metazoa > Arthropoda > Insecta > Lepidoptera > Nymphalidae > Danaus > Danaus chrysippus. Next base: position 1,943,747 of record CAKASE010000077.1, on the reverse strand, counting down.
TTTTAGACGCTATGAAAATTTCGACTTTCACTTAAATTAAAATAGCTAAAAATATATTGAGAACAGTTATAAATAAGTATACATAAATTATTAATGTTATTTTAAAAGGATTAACAGTTTTGTCTAAGAGAAATTTATTTCGCACCTATATTTGTGAGCTTATTGAATTTCCTTGCATTGTGTCTTGCTCCTGTCGCATGTGTACGCTATCTACATCTTTTTGTAATTTATCGTCGACTCGTGACGAGACACTATCGAAAAATGTACAACGAGATTAAATTCTATTAAAAAAATATATAAATACTATGCTCTTGCTATCAACTTAACTAATGCTGAGATACTTTTTCTATTCGTCACCTGACGTTTGTTTGCAAGGAATTAATTATTATTCATAGAGGTAAAATTGTTTAGTTTAGTTTACTTTGGTTAACATCAAATGGTATTTTATAAAAAGAAATATTAAGAAATCTATTTAAAACTGAATTCTAAAATAAATGCGACAGTTATAAAAAATCGATTAAATTACGAATGATTTTAAGGCACTTTGATGGGCAAAATTTTAACAATCACAGATCCATCGGTCTCTCTATCTATCTTCATATCAGAAGTAATAGAATAGACAAGATTAAGTCAAAACGTATTGTATGAATTTCACAAGAGAAGCTCAACATTTAGGTGACTCCTTGTGAACTTTAAAAAATAAAATTTGGCTAGAAGCCATAGCGAGTGGCAGAATTCAATAAAAAAATCCGGAAACCGAGTATTGCAGTTACATCGCAAAACAATTATCTGTTTATGATTATAATCTCATAACTGATATCAGCGAAGTTTGTTGTCGTATGACGACACCAAAATGATGCCTGCAAACTTAATTTCATCCTCCGAAAATATGATTCATTATCATTTAGGTCATAATTCAATAACACAATTGCAACATGACTAACCACTGCTTAATCTGATTTCCTTTATAAACCTATGGATTGTAAGACAGACTTTTTAGAAGTTTTAATTTAACTTTCAATGGATTAAAAAAGATATCTTTAACCGATTAAGTGGATTTTTTTATAAAAACAAGTAAATTTTTATGAACGGCGCGTGCCCTATTTTGTGACGTCATTCGTTATCCAACTCGCAAGCATATTCCAAATGGTCAACTAGTCACTTTCATGAAATTCTACTATCTCAGTATCAAAGAAAGGTCTTGCTACTAATAACTTTTAAAACATGCCCAGCAATAACTAAAACGACAGTAATAAATAAATATTTGAATAAGCTAAAACCATAAAAAAATACTTTTAAGCATTTACTTATTTACTTATAACGCAATTACTTACATATTTTTTTATAATGGATCTTAAATTTTTATTCATTTTAGATATATTTTATTTCTTATTAAAACTGCTGGACGCTTTATATAACTTTAACCAATTACGTATTATAATATATATAAATATATGTATTCCCCAAAATAATTACAAGTCAAACTCAGATAGACAAAGTCATGCGACGTAAATCTTGATCCATCTCGTCGCTTCCAAAGAAAAGATCCTTTTTTGTGCTAAGCCGTATTCGATGAAAAACTGCTCGCAATTTTAAAAGCTATAGAAAGTTACATAACGCTATTGTTGATCGTCCGGAGAAAGTTTTATTGGTAATATCAATATATACTTAAGACAATTTTTTTATGGCATGGGCTGAAATTGACACAAAATACAATTTAAACGCTAAGACATTATTAATTAAAGGTGAATATATACGCTTTTCTAATCTTTGTTTTCGTAATTAGATGTAATGGAATGGTTATCCACAAAAACTGATGTAAGTATTTTATTTTGATATTGAGAAATGAAAAGAAATTTTAATTTCTTTTTATAGCTAATTAAATAGGAATAGATATATATTTCTCACGCATACATATATGTAGATTATTGTGATTAATATTTCATAACACAATTTGCAGAAAAATAAAATATAATGTTTAGTAATTTATATTTGCAGCTATAAAATTTTAAGTCAAGTCTATAGGTAAATATTTGCAAAATATACATTTACATTTTCACGTAATATCAAAAATATTTATTTTTTCTTCTTGTTTCTGATATTTTTTGTCACTTAACATAAAATGACAAGTAAAGGATGTTTATTACGTATTAACATAATCGAGTAGATTCAATATTATAGTAGTATATATTTCAGATAATAATCACATTTTTAAGTTTTTTCTCATTAGCCATTACTATCTTTTGCTAGGATCTGTCTGGCAACTTTAATTAAATATAGTCATTAAAATGTTTATAACGCTGGCGTCGCCTTGCATTTTTATGTGTTTTTAAGAAATAGGAGACGCCGATTAAGCACAAGCTTCCCAAAAAATAAAAGATGGAGTGTTCTCAACCTTCATGTAATATATTTGACTAGCAACACTAAAATATTTCTAGTATTGCAACACAAACATACCTTCAAAAACATTAAAATGTAAACACTTCTTATTTTTATGTAATGTAATAAAAATATTTTATATAAAATATAAATCATCCTTATAGTTATCGTAGCGTTTATTTCAAAAACACATTTTGACGGAAATAACAAATAGAGCCATTTAAAGTTTTCTGGCAAAATGTGAAACAATATATCATCTGGTATGAACGTCATGTATCCCACATTTAAATCTCACCTTGCTGGTCACGGAGTGGCTGTAAATCGTCATATTGTCCGTGTGGCGATCTTCCAAAAGTTTTCAGCGCACCCAGCGAGTAAATGTTAAGTTTTGCTCTATTATTTTGATAGAACATTATGAAATCCAATGCTAATTGACCTAAAAACATTATGATTCTTGCTGAAACATATTCTTTTGAATTCCGTTTACCAATAAGAGTTTCTAAAACACTTTATTAGATACAAATCTAACATCTACTTATAATTAATCCTTCTAACCATTGACTGAATGCGGGTTTTGCGAACACCAAACAAGCTATTTATCGTGGCTTCGATCCAGACACATTGATTTAATTCAGTATAGTGACTAATTCTTATTCAGTTATACAAATTACTGAATTTGTTCTGGAGACTATGCAATAAACTAATATATAGGGAGGTAATAAAGGGACCATTATCTTTGGAAACAGGACAGCTGCTATCTAAGCTTAAAACTTCAATAATAACAGTAATCTGCCAGCCCATGACGGCTCCACGTTATTGACAGTTTCTTGGCAAGGTCCGATTTAATTACGGACCGTTTTTTCAGCAGGATAAAGGCCGAAAGCCAAACGTCGGAAACACATGGAAATGTAAATCGAACAGAATATATGAGAACCAGTTTTAAAATATAGATAGAAAACCAAAGATTTTTATTACTAGAATCCTTAATATGTATAATAATTTGATATTATATTGTTTTTATATGTTATATTTAGTTCTGTGACTTTATTCAACCGGAAAATCCCAATTCCCATTTCTTGTTTGTAAAACAGTTTTTTTGGCAACAGAAATTCGTCGCTACACATATGTTTGTGGTGAAAATGATTAAAATCAGTTACATACCTGGCTACTATTTTGAAGATAACAAGATTTTTTAAACATAAAATGCTTTTAGGAAGAAATTTTATTACTAACAAAGTTAAATGAAGTTTCTATGTTCGTAAACAGTTAGTGTGATTTATCTTGAAAGCTGCATTAAAACAAGATTGTAATATTTGATTCACCCTTATCGCAGTTTTACAACACCGTCACAGACTATCGTAGAATACGTGTTTTATGACGTAGAATGGGGGGAGATATAAAATACTGTCGCCCTTAAGAACCGACTATTACATATTGATACTTGAATCGATATGAAATTCTTTAAAATTTATCTTAGTTTTTAACTACCATATTGATAGTGAGAACCGATGTCAACTTTATAATTAATATCACTAAACCTCGCTACTGGATACGTTTATTTTTTTTTCGTCAGGACCACCTTGAACTTTAAAGTCTGGTAAAAATTACCTTAAATTCTCTTTACTTTTGTGTATATCTTAATTAAAGGACGACAAAGTCAAACGATCCACTCGACGAAAATTATTCACAGCCTAGGGACATCTGAAAATGTTTTTTAAAATTAAGAGTATAAAAGGGAATTATGGGATTGGTATTAAAAGGTACCAGGTCTTATAGTAATCTGGCTCATCGCAAAAAAAATACGTTTGTCATTTAATTTTGAACTTAAATACATAAATAACAAACAAACCACATCTTAGATTATATAAAATTCATTTTAATTATAAACTGCAAATTTCATTTCGTTTCCTCATTATATTCATGTAAATGCATTTATGAAAATGCAGATTGGACTTCGTCTTCAAGAAACACACGTACAAAATTTTGGCAGCAAAATACTACACCCGTGAGGTTAAGACTCTTCATAAAATTTTAATGCAGCAGGACTACCACCCAAAAGTTTAGCATTCACAAATATAAGATTAAGGAAAATCATGATATTTCAGTCCCCCAGCCAAAACCCATAAGAGTTAAGCCTTTGAACACTTGGCCAAAGATTCGAGAACAATCAGTCAAACCGAAAAATTTGAGTGCAAACCGCGCTGGCGAGACGCTTCATAATGGCACTACATTTATCACAGCCCTGTAGTGATGACAGTACATTCATTTAGCCATTGTCCCGACGTGTTCTGGCACGGCTGAGGAATATAAAATTTGGATAATGCCAGGTATTCGCATTTTATTATCGCGAAAAATGTGATATTCAGTCTGCAGTCTCCGCTTTTTGTATATTTTTATCATCTGCATGTCGTAGTCTGTGTTAAACATGCTCGGATTTAAAATTCGTATGACAGATTAAATAAAACTAAAATGTCCCTGGGGTATGTTTCTATGAAAAAAAACATTAAACTAATGGATACAAGAAATATTCCATACCATATTTATCAAAATCCTCTTCATTATAGGCAATACTTCGTATTTTATTAACACAAATTCGTAAATGAGTGCTCTAACACCTGGCTAACAACCAAATCAATTTCCCTTTTATTTATTATGTACAACACAATGCGTCAGATATTATCATAGATTTAACATGACAATAGATTTACTACACATACCATTAAATAATTCCAACGGACAACGATAGCGATCAGCTATTATAACTACACAAATCGAATCATACAAACAACTAAACTAACCAAATTAATGTACATCTATTATAACGCACGACTCTAACATCTAATATTTTATGAAAAATATAAAATAATATTAACACACACATAAATAAAAGAAACGTTGAACGTTAAAAATCCCAAAGCTTGATAATGTACACGCAATTCACAAATCTGTTCCAATTAGAGGTACAATATAGCTTTTTTTTCTAGCAGCCAACGGTTCGGCGTTTGCCAAGTCCGAAGAATGTTTGTGGTGTTTGTAATTAAATTGCCCTGCCAAGAATCCCGCGACACATGTATTAAATCAGAACGTAAAAACCGGAGTGAATTAGGGTCGTTTTAATTTATCCATGCGGCACTGAAATGGAAATCATATTTGAGGAAATGAATTAAGTTTTTGAGAATGTCGAAGAAAGAAAAGTAAAGAAAAAATTATGAACAATACTATAGACTTTCTTATATAATCAATGTTTAAATCGAATATTTGGTATTGAATTTATATCTTACAATGCTTCTGGGTACTCAAAAGCTTGGAGTTTGATCTGAATAACATGTTAGAACACTACGACGAATTTGTACGGTCTGTAACTAAGGTATATTAGGTGAAAGCCAAACCATTAACTAAAATGTCTATATTATATACTCATATCTTGTCGTAATCAGCACTACTTTTTCCTTAGTTCGTTTGTTAAGTTAATCTAAAGAAATACTCGTATGCCTCTCCATCTGCAACATATTTTTTCCAACTATTCTACAAAGTACTCATATATCTCTTCTATACTTCTGTCATTTGATTCAACTGGAAAATCTATACTTATCGGTAAACAGCAAAAACTTTTCAGGTTCAGGTTCTAATTAGAAAAGATATATCATATCAAATAATTGAACTAGTAGAAACTTGAAATAGAAGAATAACATTCAAATATATTTTATATTACAAATTAAATATTACCATTGTAGATAAGTACAAAAAAAATTATTATTTTATGACTAGGTATTATCCGTTCTTATAAGAGTTTAGTAACGTGTTAATTTCTTATCATTAAATAATTGCAAACTAAATAAATTACATGAATTTCAATCACAAGATTCTGTTAGACTTGAATAAGACAAGTTGTATGTTTAATCTGCGAGGGTAACACAAGTTTAATTTAATTACAAACTTGTGTCTAAGGCGGTACAACTCGGACGGATAACAACATGACTGGGTTTTTGTTATATTTTCTTTAATGTTCTAAGTCTAGACTATATATTACACAACAAATTCTAGATGATAATTGTAAAAGTAAAATGCAAAAGTACAGAGAAATATGAAAAAAGAGTGTTTATTAATTCAAATTGGATGTCTATCGTTTTATATTTGTATGCAAAGCCGTGATCCTAACGGGCATTCTTTTGTGTTAAGGTAAAATGGAGTCTATCAACAACAGCTGCTTGTGTCGGAAAAATATTGCCCGCTTAAGCAATTCCGGTATGATTTATGCAATCATGTTACACTGTAATATACTACATATTCATTTTATCATATTATATTTAAATTTTTCACATATCATCTACATTAACAAGTGAAGTACTCATCAGAGTAGTGTCAAAGATTACTCTGCGTTCTTTACGTCTTTAAAAAAAATTAAAGAGAATAATTTACGGGAGTTTTAATTTATAAAAGACTATCAAGTATCAAGGAATTAGTGTTTATAATTAAGTTATAATGAGTACGGTATCTTATTGGACAACATTAATCAAACCAGTCACTCCATTAGTGAGAAACAAAAGAGTTAAAACAATCAATAGATTCGCGGGGAGCGATTCACTTCACTACGAATACTGTCACCATGCATTTATATTATACAGGACAGTATTATAATAATATAACCATTTTAACTTCACAATTATACGTATTAAACAATAATACAAGCTAATTATTTTGTATTTATTAATAATTTAAGAATATGAATTTAATTTTAATATCATGGTGTTCCTACACGTCACGTCCAATGATAGATGAGTCGTATCCCTCACGAACTGAGGATGGTATCAATTCTAAAGTTACAAACAACAAGATTAATACCACATTTACCAAAACATTATATACAAGATAACTAATATAACCTTTTAACCAACATGTTAGTGTGGTTTAACTTCATGTATGCGATTAAATATACCTTATAGGTGAGTATTTTAGTATTTTATTCATGGCCGTATACCGTCCATAGACAATTTCACGGCCCCGTCCTAAGTACTGCTATAAAAAGTTTAAACCACCTGAGCCTCAATTCATATGAAATACGCTACTTACTAAATAGACAAACTTTTTCGTATACACCTGATTAAAATGCATTTAAAAAATGACGTAAGTATTTTTACGATGAAAGTAAATATATGGGTTTATTAAAAGTTCCAGTGTTATACTTCTAATATAAAAAAATCCATGTTATAATGTTAGTTACCGAACTGCTCCAAACTGCTTCACCGATTTTTACCAAATTGTATATTTGTATTCAGTAGCTCTGAGAATCGGCTACTATCTGTTTTTCATAACCGTAAGTGATAAGGTTTGTTCACCCTTAATTATTTAATTCTTTGACGATTTTTTTTGTTTTTAAAGATTAATAGTGTTGCATTAAAAGTAGGTACATACAATCCGAAATTTTTACTTTTCTATCACCAACCCCCATTTTTGGCAAAACAACGTTTGCCGTATGCTAGTAATATATAAAATTAAAAAGATTATTGAACATCTCAATACTTGTATTATGTATAGAAAGCCTTATACTTGTAAATCATAAGAATTTATAAATAAAAATCCATTATAACGATTCCAATACAAGTCGACTCGTCTGGATGCGATATAAAGGCGGGTTATAAAAATGTAAATCTAATTAATTTGCTAAGTGGCTGTCAAACGCAGGCTCGTCGCTCCGAGGAAGGTTACAAAGAAAAATACGTTTGTTCATGGAAATTATTTATTAAAGAGGAATGTTTATTACGAATACATTTTATATCACCCCGGGCTATGGTTAATAAGGTTCACTGGTTTGTTTAATAAAAAATATTGAAAAAGATATTTCAAATGTTATGAAATTCTTTTATATGATGAATACTTTGATCTAATAGTTACTTAATTTAAGAAGTAAAAATAGATTCACCACAGACAATGGTTATTTGACTATTACTATTTAATTAAAAAAAATAATGATACTTTTAGTTATAAATAAAAGTTAATAATAGTTCAAGTGACTTGCTATAATTGTTGCCGTATTCCTAAAGTCGCAGATTCGAATCCCGGTCGTGTCCATGAATTTTTCATTCAATATTTGATAGTTAATATTAAATGAACAGAATGTACAGTTATACAAATTTAAAAAGAATAATAAATACAAGAACCACTTTCTACATATAAAATAGCGCCATCTATGAATTGATATGGAAAAAAATCATTAATATTAATTCATGTATATATCTTATTAACAAAAGTCACATGTATATATTGAATATATATTTATTTTATTCATTACAATATACTGAGCACGGTTTTTCTTTCATTATCTGTGAAGTGTAGAACAGCGGCTATCGCGTTCAGCATGTGTTTTCTTCCGACGTAGTCACTAGACATGAGATATGATATGACAACATTCTTCAAATATTCAAGATTAGCGCCTTCACGGGACTGAGTTCTTCGTAATCTGAAAAATAAATAAACAACTTCAAGTATACATACTCAGACTACGTACGAACGGTTTAAAGTTAATCCGTTACATATTCAAATATCTATATATCCTACAAATCGATACCCCCTAAGTATAATGAGTCAACTAACATTATTGTAATATTACAGGAGAGTGATTTGAAGGCAAATCGTTTATATTTTAATGAAATCAAATTAATTCGAAATAAAGCAAATGTTTTTTTTTTAATAAAAATTGTAAGCATTTCCTTTGACATACAATAATTTTGCTGATTTTTGTTTTTAAATTACATTTTATGTAGATGACTGGGTATACGCCGACGGGGCTCAATAGTGAAATGGCACAACTACCAGTTATATTCATGTACGTTGTCCACTTACCCTCTTCATCCCTTGTTAGAACCATATCATCTATTCCTGTGTGATTATTTATTGCACCAGTGGTATTTTGATTTTTACTGATATTGCAATTGATTTAGTATACGTGAAATTATTTCGGTGATTATCGTTCTTTTTTTATTTATTTTTTTAACACAAACGTTAAGATCATGGTTTATCCCGTACGTTTATACAAAAATACCTAAATTTGTTAGTGGACTCAGTATACTTAGGAGGTATCGAAATGGCCTTAACCCACATTGTTATATCCTCATTAACACACTTTACTTAAAGCATTACTCTATATCAACAACGAGTGTTAGCGGACTTGTTTATTTTTATTCTATTCATATGTTTCTAACAGCGCCATCTATCGAGAGTAGTATGTAACCGAATCAGTCTCGTAGTCGCTCCCAGACATTGTCCGGTAACAGATCTACAAATTGCTTATTCCCTATCTACATATAAGCACGTTCATCAAACTTCTCGTTGTATATCAAATTTTTGTATGTGTGTGTGAAAACCTATACATGTGTTGTGGTTTCTACAGAGCTTCTAGCAAGTAGGTTCGTTTAATTCGTTTAAATTTGTCGTTTGTTACGGAATATTTAGTTAAGCCCTTGTAATATTTAATAGGACACATTATTTTAATTATCTTTCTGAGCTCCGGTGGATCAATTACAATTATCTAACTATTATATTTATTAAAGATATATGGAAGTTGGTATTTATGAGCTATCAGCGGGTGATGTATGATTAAATAAATAATATACGTACAACACTTAACATTCATACAATAATACAATGGATACATCTACCTACAATCTCTCAAATAACTTCTTAGGTAATATTACGTGTGAAGATATCTGAATCTAGTTTGAGTTACAACTAGCTTTCCGCCCGCAGCTTCGCCCGCGTGGAGTTCGGTTATATCGCGTTTCCAAGAGAACCTTTCAAAAGTCTGGGACAAAAACTATTCTATGTTCTTTCTCAAGGTCAACTCTATCTCTGTATCAAATTTCATTAAAATCAGTTCAGTGGTTAAGCGTGAAAGCGTAACGGATAGACAGACAGAATTACTTTCGCATTTATAATATTAGTACAGATTTTGCATTCAATGCGTCTTGTATACGAGTATATATAATGATATATTATTTCTGTATTCACCTGTCAATCTCTTCTTTGAGTGTTCTCACCACCTCCTTGTAACGCTCCTTTTCTATAGTAGCTTCACGTTGACAATCTCTGTAACAATTTAGTGATTATTAATTACAAAAAATCTACCTTTTCTTCTGTCCTGACTCTATAAAATTTTAAAAATGTGATATAATAAGACGTTTTGAAATTAATTGGGATATTTTATATGTATATTTTCAATACACTTAAAAATAAAACCATTAAACATAAACCAACAATAACTGCAGCTACGGGAATTTCTTACTTTGAGATACATTTGTATTCTTCAAATTGATAACATGAAACTGCATCTCGAACATAAAAGGGGCAACGATAGACATCCACATGTAACAATACATTTACAAACTGGATTGTGAAGACTAATGCTGAAATAGTGTGAACTAAGTAATCGATACAATCAACTAAATCATATATTATGTAAGTAGACAAGTACACCATTCCAATATTGTTTGGATAGTAAAAGTGGATTAGTACACCACTCAAATATATTATGAATAGTATAAGTGAAGGAGTACACCATTCCAATATATTTTGGATAGTTAGATGATTAATGTTGATTCCCAAAAGAGGGTTGATGTCAGGCAGGCGCCCGGACGTAAAAACAATTAGCCAAAACTATTCACAACATGTAAGGCAGATCCTGGCTATAGCTAGGAAATTGCCAGGTTTAGGCAGACCCTGGCTAAAGCTGGGAAATAGCCAGGAAGAAGAAGGAGAGTTAAAGTGGATTAGCAAACTATTTCAATATAGTTTGAATAGTATAAGTAGACAAGTACACTATTCCAATATAACAATATATGTTCAGTACCTGTGTAGTCCTTCAAGAGTGTGTTTCTCTCTCCGCAGCTGAGTTATGTCGAGGTCGCGGCGAGCCAGCTCGTGGGCGTAATGCAACATGTGAGGAGACATACCATCCTGGAATATATAGTTAAAAGATGTTAATATAGTATAAACAAACATACTAATATTACTGATATGGACTTATGGCCCATTTTGAACAAATTTGTCGTAATTGTTAATTCCCATGCAAAATTGGATCGATATAAACGAGTATAAGACTTTCTTGTGTCTCGTGTTATTGACATAAAATTTTTGAGAGTAAATTAAACATGGTAGAAATTAAAAATAGCTGAATAAAAAAAACGAAGGAAATAATCCGTTCAACAGCTTTTAAGCTAATTATATATGTGAGAGTTACAATAAATTCTCATTATAAGTTTTTATACGAAACTAGTATTTTTGGATGTAAACTTTACTAAATAATGTTTCTGAGACAAATTTCACTAAATACCAGTGACTTCCATATGACGTCATTTTTAACAAAATAAAACTACATATGTCTGTTTTTGTGTCAGCAACAGAATTTCATGATAATTTATACCCTATATTTTGTAGTGAAAGCAGCATTAGTATACAGTTTTATCGAAGTAACTATATTATTAGTTGCGTGTGAACGAATTTTCATAGTTTTCCCTACATAACGTCAGTATATCCTTACATTAATCACATGTCCGTCCTTCCAGCCATCCTCGGTGCTAACTTTCCTCGATCGTTCGTGTCGTGACCGTATGTAGCTGTCAGTCTCCTCTAACAGAGTCGCGTACCTCTCTCTCTGCGTATGAACTTGTTTCTCCAGACTCTGTATCCTATTTTTAAGATCCGATGTAACCTCTTTGTGATATTCCTTTTCGGTTTTTAGTTTCTGTAACATTAATTGTTAATGTTCATACTATTTTCATATTTTTTTTATTTAATATATACATATATAGTAGATAGTACAGTAATATAATATGAACTCAACGTCTTAAATAACTAGACCGTTATAGACATTCACTTGCAGTTATATTGTGTAATAATTTTAAGTAATGAATATAACATGCATGTTACAATCACTGTAATCATTACTAATAAATACGATAATAATATTCATATAGACAGACCTTGGCTAAAGCTGGGAAATTGCCAGGAAGAAGAAAAAAAATATACATTACCTCTTCATGAAGTCGCAACAGTTCAGCCTTAACCTGTTTCTCTTCGTCCAACAATAACACGTAAGTATTAACTTTCTCTTTCAACATATCTATCTCGCTCTTCAGATCTTCCGTCTCGCTCTCATCCCCACCCGTCACTTTGACGTTAAGGAACTTATAATTGTCGTATTCCATTTTCAAATTGTCGTACTCCTCTCTGCATTTCTTATGTAAGTCGTCATACCCGTCTAGTTTGAATACAGTCGTGATGTCGACCGGACCGCCTAGCTTTTCGTTCTCAGCGAGTAACTCTTTCTTCAGTATGTGTATTTTGTCTATCAAAGTTTGCAAATATTCACTGTCAGCTAATTTCTCGTTGTCCGTCTCGCTTTTTTGAGTCTCATCTGAAAAAAAAAACGTATTTTCTTATTAACTATTTAACATTTACACGAATATTATATAAGCAATTATCTTACATTGACAAAAAAACAATTATTTACAAGACTAAAAATTGCCAATTGCCATATAAAAAATTTACTATATAGTATATTTTCTACCAATTTCTACCAATTCCTACCATTACTACCATCAGTGCCATCAGCGCCGTTACTGGCAATCTTTTCGAGTAGCCTTCCATTAAACGAGTCTCTTAATTGCTGTATCGTGTTCTGGTCTCGTCTCCTCATCATATCATATTCTCCTATTGTTTGTGATAGTTCCGCCACTTTGCCTTCAAGAAGCGCCACTCGTTCTTCCTGTCTCGCGCATATCTTCCTAGCCGATTCTTCAGCACGTTTCGCTTTAATCTGTTCCTGGAATACAAATATGTTGGTTAATATTGAGAGGTACGAATTAATCTATGTAAATTGTTGTTGCGTATATAGTTCAATAGATGGAATCACAATCTATGTCATGCGTCTTGTATTTTTAATACAGTAACTTAGCAAAGTTACTGTATTGAAAATAGATCACAGTGCTAATTAAATCCTTTATTATGTATACAACATCACCATCAAATTGATACTACGTCAATGAAGGAACAGTTTTCCAAATCTATTAAAACGTTTCCCAAAAAAAAGAGAGACTGATCAAAGGACGACTCTTTGTGCTCCAGGAAATAAATTAACAGACGTAGCTAAAACAACGAAACAGCTAAATTTCTATGACAAAATTACTGTTAATCAGGAATCAAAAGAAAAAAACTTATGCTCCATCAATATGATACTTACGGTCAGTGGCGGCTGTACCTTAAGTGCGCCCGTGCGCTGAACCACCAATTCAAAATATTTAAAAATTACAAAATATTATGTCATCTTAATTTTTAAATTACCATTTTAATATTTATTTTTTAAACATACAAAAAGGTATAAAAAATTTAATTTCCAATTATGGTCAAAAAGTTTGAGCGCTTTACTAAACTCATATCGTGCGCTCCGGCGAGTGCACGAGGACTGCTAATACATCTTCTATGAGACACGCATCAATACGCCTGGCGCGTGAGACAAAAGATAGTTCATAGAAATGTACCGAGTAATGAGTCGGTTCTCGTGCGCCGCACGAAGCGGCCGAAGGTCACCGAGAGCACCCGATGTATGACGTATTGAGCCGGCCGGCAAGGGGCCGGCCGAAAGGATGGGTGCTATGATTGACATTTCGTTAATCGTTATTGGTATTGTTTCAACTTTCACTGTATGCGTGACGCGTTAATTCGTTATTGTTTATAATTATTTCCGTAATTCGTTTTAGTTTTTATTTCGTTTCTATAATAGAACTTTTATTCTGTACTGTGTTTTTTATTAGTTGAAAATGAGTATAAATATTGATTATATTAAAGAAAATAACAAAATTTTTCAAAGTAAAGTGAACATAAAATTGGCCGGGCCGCCACGGCCCTTTTTAAATTTAAAACAAGAGTGTAAATCGAAAAATAAAGCATTTATACGAAGTTTTAAAAGTGAAATGTATAATAGAAAGAAATGGTTGTGTGGATGTGAGCGTCTTAATGCATTCTTTTGTTTTCCTTGCATTATTTTTGGCGGAGAATCGATTTGGACAGAAACTGGAATCAAGGATTTGACGCATTTAAGTGAAAAAATAAAAAAACATGATTCTTCACAAGTACACTTACAAAATGTAATGAGTTTGTCTGTGTTAGGCACAGTCGATATTCGTAATCAGCTAGATTCTGTGTATAGAAGTAATATCCAAAAGTATAATAAACAAGTTGATAAAAATAGATACATTTTATCACGTCTTATCGATTGTGTCAAGTTTTGTGGTGCATTTGAGTTAGCTTTGCGAGGTCACGATGAAACTATTGAGTCCAGTAATGCTGGAGTGTTTCGTGGATTAATAGACTTTGTATCAGAGTTGGATATAGTTATGAATTAATGTAGAAAAAATAAACATATTTTATGTCAATTGTTGTTTTTGGCAATATTTTAGTAAAGTGAACCACCAGTTCGATAACCCACCAGCCGCCACTGCTTACGGTAAATTTACCACTCATCATTCAATTCAAAGCTTTTTTAACAACTTTAGGTAATAGAGCCTAGCCGTGGTCAAGTTACTATAGCTCAAACATGGGCTGGCTTAAACGGGTAAGTACCACCCTCTTAAAGAATATCGGCGTGAGTAACCTAAAATGGCTACATTTCGTCCGATAAGTGAGAGTGACGGTTTCCTCTCCCTTTTCAACAATCAAGG
This sequence comes from Danaus chrysippus, assembly GCA_916720795.1. NCBI lineage: Eukaryota > Metazoa > Arthropoda > Insecta > Lepidoptera > Nymphalidae > Danaus > Danaus chrysippus. The sequence goes on along the minus strand of CAKASE010000077.1, from coordinate 1,928,658 downwards.
TCGGCAATGTATGCCCAAAACTATGTAACAGATGTCCATAGGAATGCTATATAACCTCCATCAGGTTATCAGTCTGCTTACTTTCCTCCTTTGCCATACAAAAAACCTTTTGTCCATTAAACCCCTTTCCCGAACACACCTATCGTTGCTCGATTGCCTCTTTGCCATACAAAAACCTTCTATCCATATATAACCGTTCCCAGTACACACCTTTTTTTGCTCATTTGTCCCTTTGCCATAAAACAAACCTCCAATTCATATATAACCGTTCCCAGTAAACATCTCTCGTTGCTTGATTGCCCCTTTGCCATACAAAAACCTTCCATTCATATATAACCGTTCCCAGTACACACCTTTTGTTGCTCATTTGTCCCTTTATCATACAAAAACCTTCTATTCATATATACCATACCTCTCGTATAGCGACCGCGTGTGTCTGTTCGAGCAGCGCCAGCTTCTGTTGCAGCCTCACCAACAGCGCCGGTGTTTCCGCTGTCCTCGCCTCAGCTCGCATCAATCTCCGTTGACTAGCTTCGAGATATCCGCTGAGATCTCGTACACGTTTCTCTAGATCGGCCTGTGATGCTATATATATATAAAAAAAGATAATAATAATATACTCGTGGCGTTATGGAAGTTCTGACATGTTAATCTATACATATACATAATAAAATTGTAGAAAAGTGCTGTCTGTACATTGAAAATAAAAATTAAAAAAAATAGCATTGGTTATTGTTATGTCGATGTCGAACCCAAAAATGTAGTTAACTTTTTTTTGTCTGTTTGTCTGTTCACGCTAATCTCAGAAACGGCTGATCCGAGTTGGATGCGCTTTTCACGAATATATTGTGGTATGCTTCAGTTATGCTTTAGTGTTTGTTTCATGTCAATCGGTTCATAAATAAAAAAGTTATGTCAAAAAAACGCTGCTCATAGTCACTATTCCACGCGAACGACGTCGCGGACACAGCTAGTATTAGAATAAACTCGTCGCGATTGGCAGTCCGGATAATCGCGAATTCGGATAACCGAGGTCCGGATAATCGGGGTTGATTATATTTTTATAAAAAACGGTGAATATTTTGGTGGGAGATTGACCATATTATTTCTTATTTTATATAAGTTTTCGGAAGGTAACCTTATGTGCTTCATAGATATGCTTTGGAATATAAAAGATATGTAACATACATATTGTCGGGGATAGTGCACAACCACGTAAATAGCATTGGGAAATTAAGACTATCTACATTGGAAGCAGATTATCAGAAGAAAAAAGAAAGAGTAGTTTTTTCAATTAGCAATAAATTAAATACTAAATTATGAAAAAATTGCATTAAAAGTTGTTAATTTAGAAAATATTTCAGTTTAAACCTTCTTCTGTCAATTTACTTCAAATGTAGATACGCGGCATTATCCAGTAGTCGTTACGCGGATTTGCACTATCCCCGACAACATATCAGTTAAAAAATGCTAACTTAGTCCTGAATAAAGTAAATATTTTTTGGTACATTATTTCAAAATGGAATCTGTGTAAATTAAAAATGGCTGTATCATCAATGTCATATTAATAAATATTATAATATTATAGATTTTACTTAAATTAATATTTATAACAGTCTAATGTATATTATTTTAAATATTTTCAGAACCATATCGTAACAAGAAGTCTTCTTTTTATATGGAGTGTATTAGAAAATATTTTTTTCTTCTTACCTTCAGACTCTGTGTTTTGAACAACTTTGTCTTCTAACTTTTCCTTGTTTTTTCTTTCTGTGTTCAACTTCAGATGGAGCTCTCTGGAAATATAATAAACAAACATATAATATATGCTTTTATAATAATTTTTCATGAAACATCGGGAGAATGTTGCTAAAAATTATTATAAATGCAGGTAAATCTGAAAAGTAAAGTTTTTTTTGTTTGTTCTTAGTATCTAAATATTGTTAAGTAATAATAAGATATCTAGTATATTGTAAGTACATAGATCAATTTATTATATGTATTAGGCTCCATCATTTAGTCTTCTACTTAAGCATGATACATATATAACTCAAACTCAAATAACTTTATTCAATATAGAAGCATTACACTTTCCTATTGATGGTCACTTGAGACACTACCACCGGTTCGGAAAAGAAAATACCCTGACCTGAGAAGAACCGGCGAAAGAAATTACAAGTTTAATATAGTTTTATTGTATACAACAAATTGATATCATAAAATCTGTGTTACTTAGAATACAACTCACTTCAACATAGCTGCGTGATCTGCCCTCTCTTTTTCTCTTTCCTGAATCTCATATGCTATCTTTGTCTTCAGATTTGCGACTTCGGCTAAATGTTGCTGCACCAACGTCTTTGTTTCCTCTCTCATTGATGCTAACATGTTTTCATACTTGAAAAAATAACAATTATTGTAATGATGATACTCAAAAATATAAACATGAGATAAGTCATCAATATTTTATAAAAAACAAAAAATGTGCTTTACAAAGGAGCACTTCAATGAAACGGATAATTTGCGGACACATATAACGCTTCAATTCGGTATCTACTTTGGATTCACTTTCATTTACTTAGAGAAGTTCAACAAAATAACACTTCATTTTTGTAATCAAAATGAATTCATTATTGTTGTGAAATGATATAAAAATTTTCCTTTTCAAATATAAAAACAAAAAAAAATCTTCATCTTTTAATCACCAAATGAAATGTTCCATAAAACAAAGCCTTCTGGTGGCGAAACGGAGTTCGCCTGGTTTACTAGTAGTAAAATAAATGCAGCTACGTAAATTCTAGACCAAGTGAATGAAAAGGTGTTCTGTATTTGTTTACCTTCTCCCTGGTAACTTTCTTGTCTGCTTGAAAGACTTCTTCCATACGATTCTTTTCTGCTGTAAGAGTTGACAGAGATAGAGTGAGTGCTGCGATTGAATCAGAAGATCCTGCTCCTGAAAGACAAAGAAAATACTTTATATAAGCATTTTAAAAAGATAGTTTTTATATATAAATTATGGGAGATCACTACTATTTTTCCAGTAACTTAATGTGGCTGTACTTTTGAATTTTATTTAGTAAGGAGCATTCATTAGCATAGCAGAATTATAGCAACATACATCTGCAGTAATAGACTTGAAATTTAATATTACTTATAAAGTTCTTCTTACTTATTGTTGCTATATGTTAAATAAGGTAAAAAAACAACATAAATTAATGTTAATAAAATATAGCTTTCATTGACGAGAAATTATGTAACAAGTAGAGGAAACAATGGAAATGAGATCATTACAAAACATTCATAACAAAACATATAATTTGAGCATAAACAAAACCATACCACTTCCATCATCTTCTGTTTTATTTAAAGCCTTCAAACTAATCTCCAAGGCTTCTTTCTCCTTCACAAGGCCTTTGTACGCAGCAACAACGTCTACAAAACATATTAAACAATTGGTTACACAATTAATATTCTATGTGTGTGTTCAAAATACAGCAAGATTCTAGGCTAAAGTTACATGTTCGAACCAAATATCATATTCTGACCGATAAAAGAAATAAATTTTACCTCTTAAACGAGCTTCGTATCTTTTGATTTGATCTGCTTGTTTTGTTATGGTAGATATCAGCTCTTGTTTAGACAACGATTCCATTTTGAACCAACAGATATCAATTCAAACCCTTGATAAAATATAAGTAAAGATCTAATTATAAACTAATGAGACAAGCCACATTTCAATTTCTTTTAATTTATAAACAGAAAAGTTTAATGAAAATAATATAACATATGTTGAAAAACTTTACAACTGACAGACGTAACTCGTAACGTCAAATCCCTCTTTGACGGATATATTTGACTGAAGTCTGAATCATGATGTCATAAAAATGTGACAAGAGCTATTTAAAATATGTTACCTTTACATAAATAACATTAGTCATATGTATTAATTAAATTATATATTTGTTACGTAGGTGTTTAAGATAATGACAGTTTAATAAAATTTATTCAAAAAAGTGCTTAATATTTTAAGATATAATATAGTGTATATATGTTAAATGCACTGATACATAAAATTTAAAAACAAATATAATTGTGACAAAAGATAATTTCTATTCTATGGATTTATTCACACTTGAATTGTTTCATTATGTATATTAAGGCAATGTTTTTTATTACTGTCAATATGACTAAGGCTCTGTTCGCAATCGTAGTTAACGCCGCTTAAAAAGCGTAATGCATCTTATCCTCAAGGCAGGACGAAAAATAGTTAATCAATGAAATAAAAAATGTCAAAGTCCTGATAGAAAAGGATTCTACCTAAAATTTTTAAAACATTTGTTCAATTTATTTCACTAATCTATCACATTTTGTACTACAGCCGGCTTCGAAGTAAGGAAAGCTTGGAAATCAATTTGCAAACCATGGATGTTCCAATCTGCTGATCAAATAGCATTCAATTATTTAACTTAAAAGTTTTTGGATATCCAACTTTTATTTAAAAATTCTCTTAATTTTCCAATATCATTCTTATTTCAACAAAGCAATTAATTGTATATTTGAAGACTATCCTACTAAATTAGAAGGAAAACAAATCTTTCCTATTCTATGCATAGCCAGCTTGATCAAAATTTCTTACTCGCACATGTCAAAATTAGCAATTCTACACGTACCTACTCCTTTTTTAACAATACGCCTAATTTTTAACAAATGTATGAATTTCCGGGAGTTGTAGTCTCCACAAAATCGTCAAATTTTAATGAGGTCTAAGAAATTGTTCTCTATAAAATACTTCAGAGCAAAATTCGTTGACGAATAATAGAATTAATTGTACCTAGAATGCTTCGTCAATCTCTAGCTATACTATTGTAAAAAATATCATAAAACTTTAAAAATTACACCATTTACCTATAGACAATGTCTAAACTCTAATTATTATTATTAAATATTATTTGTGGTGGATAGTGAATAAACGTTATGATATTTAAAAGTCTCTTTTGATTAAAAAAAATTGAAACATATTAACGGATGTATCAAAAATATTTTTTGGGCAAACCCAATGAATGAAAATTCATGTTCATAACAACACAAAACCTTAGGTTATTAATATAATTTTTATATATTTCTTCCTCTTACCTCATATTTGCTTCATAAATAATTCATCCCAACACCTTTCTGCCTTCTTCAAAGTACAAATATTCGTGCAGGTATTGGATATTTGTGGAAATCCGAGGACACTGTAATATGCGAATAAAAACACCCTTAAACACTTACCTCGATATTTTTTTCATAGCGCTACTTATTATCTTTTAAGTCATAATAGATTTGATTCATTGCAACATTGTAGGCGATTTATTTGAAATCCTTATCTTTAAAATTAGTTTATAAAGGTATTTAAAAGCTTGTACTAAATAATAAAATAAAACTATTTGTGCTTTCTTCTCTGACCACTTTTTTACTTTTATTACTATAGTCACTTAATAAACACATGACAACCGTATCAATAAACAGATGTGGTAGAGAATTATTTATTACTAAATATCTCTGCCTCTCAGGTAATCTATTTTAAAAAAGTGAAATAGTCTGAATGAAAATAATCTTTATTTTTTTATATTTGATATTTATTACAATATCAGAGTAAAATGAGAAGGAAAACATTTATAAACCAACAGTAGTAGGGTCCCGGGGGCATCTTGTGCACGGGGTATAGATTTAAGGGGGACGTGGCCACCGGTCAGTGACCCTATGTTTAGGCAGTATCCTAACTTATATATTATAACTTCAAAAACATTATTACTTTAAACACACGCCGCCATATTAGTACGAAAGGGGTGCATTGGCAATATTTTAATGCAAAGTTGACCTATTTAACAAATACGAGATGTAAGGGGAACTGAAATCTGCCACGATGGATATCTCCCTATCTGTTGCAGGGTGGCGGAGTTCATCGAACTTAAATTAGGGTGACATGGCTACATTCACCCCCAATGTTGCGTAGTAAAAATGCCTTCCCGAATCTATTTTGTCCCTTACTTTTTTATATTGCGTGACGTTTTTAGTTAAAACAACCACGTGTTAATATTACTATTATTTTAATTTCGACGTTAAAACTTACCTATTTCGTTCGATGCTATAAAATAATTTGAATAATATTTCGATTTTGTGTCACATGTTCGAGAAGCACGCGTTTCCTTTGTCCGTAGGTTTGGTTGTTCAAAATAAAAGAATATTATAGTACATTATTGCTAATGTCGATATTTAATGTCTATATCAATATTCCCTACTCAGATTACATTCGTTGACATTTCGAGATTAATGTAAGCCAAACATTTAAACACCTTGTCGGCAATTTGTACTCTGTCTTACAATTATCTACGTGCTAGGCCAAACCTTATTTTAACTGTACCCAAACCTGCCCGCAAAAAAATAATAATAATATACATAAACATATATATACTGTTAGAATAAATAAACGCTTATAATCGAATGTTAGTCGATAACGGATATAATACTAAAAATAAATATTACGAAATTATAAAACAAATAATATATGGGACAGGTCCATAAAGAAAAATATTGGAAGAATCAACCTCTGTAATGGGTGACTGTGAACATTGTAACACTTCACTTGTACAATTGTAAGAATAATCCTCTGTAATGGCTGGCTGTGAATATTGTAACACTTCATTTGTACAATTGTAAGAATCCGTATGTAGAGGACGACACAACACAAACTATTCTATGTTTTAAATACACAGTCCAATATATTTTGGGCGATAAAACATTTCACATTTGAGCACAATAATTCAATGTTGACTCCATATTGAACTATGAATCATGCATCTGACATACAATGAAAGCTTACAGAGCCTCTTTATAACATTATACTATAGTTATATACTTTAAATATTTATAATTAAAAAAAAATAAAACATTACAACTTAACATTTACCGCCCAAAATATTACACATTGTGAGGTTCATATGTGACTAGTAAGTACACACAATTTGTTACTGTTTCATTTCTTTAGCGTGTGCAAATAATATACTTAAATTTAAAAACACCACACCAACATAATTTAAACCAAATACCTAATCTACATTTAAATTACAGAACACAGTATATTTCAAATACTAAAGGTACTTAAAGATTTAACCTTGCGCAAATTATAACTGACTAGTACAATCAAGTTTAAGTACTTTAAATAAATAATTATAATAATGAAACATTCTTACCAGTATCTACCACGAGGGCATCAACGACATCGCCTACCAATTTACAGCCGTACATAACTATATAGAGACATTTAAACATGGCTTCTCAACACACATCAAAACGGATCACCAGTAACTATTGTTTTATTCAATACAAATGAAAATATTCAAAATGCAAGTAACAATTAGCCACAGAGAAGGAAGGCTTCCGTCACATGTTCATCAATGATATGATATTATTTACCTAGAAATAATTTATCTATAACCAGAACTACTAAATTATATCCAAATTATTGTGAAGTTTCTGTGTAGTGTTATATATTAATGAATATCAAATTAATTTAGTACTTACACTAATACAATATATTAATTGTAACATCAAATCAAAATCTATTATATATTACTATTTACTAATATTATAATAAATTATTAATTATACATTACTTAAATATAGATAATAAATAGAGATTATACAATTAAATGAATAAGAGAGACAATATCATAGTCCAATCAATATTCAAATTTTTCTTTGCAATCATTAGCAATTTTCATATCGATTGATTTGCACAACACAAGCCGTCTCCTAGTATGTTCAGATGTGAATGGAAACCGATTCCATTACCATCTGAATACAAAAGGTACATTAAAGATTACCGGATGCTTAAAGCAAAAAATAATGAGATGCTCTCCTCCACACTCTTATATTAAAACGACCCCTAATATAAAGTTATAAATGTGCCCGCAAATAGAATGCGTCATTAGAGATTACAAAAAAAATAATTGTTACATCTTAAAATGTTGATCAATTAAAATTTTAAGTCATGGTCATTAAATTCATAATTTTGTTTGTGGATTATCGGACTGTCAGATTTATATGTCAAAGAAAATTATCATTACAATACGAGTGATGTAAAAAAATTATATTAATTAAAGTTACATTATATGGCTACATAAATGATTTGTTTTTTATAAATCCCTACATAAGATTTTGTGCATTATCAAGCTCCCCATAGTCATTGTATTCAACATTTTAACATTACCTGTTAATAGTCCTTAATGTATCAATTATAATAAAATATAAAAGCTTCTGTGGAAGAAGTTATTATGTTCATGTATTCATGATCATTATCTAAAGATCAAATCAGTCCCAATTTCGACATCTTTGGTAGACTAAAACACATTTAATGTATATCTAAATGTACAATATACATTACATTATTTATTGCTGCATTACTATTTTCATTAATAAATACTTGTATAATTGCACTGCTTTTTATATATTTTTCTTTTACTTATAGTAAATTTTTCTTTTATATTGCACAGACACATATTGTAGAAATAAAATATATAATATGCTGTTTTACTGATCTATCATGGAAATATTTGTAGGACAAAAAAATAATAATTAAATAATATTTTATATATGGACAGAGCTCCGTCCTTTCTACGGTAGACATATATTATGAAATAAATAAGTTTAATAACTATACTGCCTATCATAAAATGCCTCCGTTTACAACATTTCTCTATTTACTTAATATTTTCAGTGTAAATTTTATATTCTATTGCCATTAAGCATTTCAACGGTTACAAGGCAGTTGTAGAAACAAAAATATCATTAAAATTATAAACCTCTCAGAGATTTGGATTCAGCTAGCCACAAATTGGCATTTTACATTTAAGTACATAAATTGTATATAGTGGGAGAGTTATATATAGACTTACAAATACTGTGATGTTACTTATGTGAGAATAGATGGTTTGTACTTTATGAACACTGGTTTAAAAATTGGTGTCATGTCATGATTTACATCATCACTCTCCATCAATACCATCTTACACGGACGACACCATGAAAACACCATGACAGAGTAATGATCAACATTTTCCATTAGCTACAATTTATTGACTAGATTTTAAAGAGTTTAGGATTTACTCTTGTTTGTTTTGAAGCTGACTTGCAGCACTTGTCCATTGAGGGAATAGCCATTCAGTGACTGGATAGCGACTACTGCCTCGTCGTAATTGGTCATTGTAACAAAACCGTAGCCTTTACACTTGTTGGTGGTGGGATCTCTTATAATTTTAACACTCTGAACCGCTCCGAAGGGGCCAAACAGCTGCCATAGCACACTTTCTTCTGTATCGGCACCGATATTGTAAACAAAAATGCACCAACCTGAACCGCCTAGTGCGTTACCTTGGACGAGGGGATCCGCAAGCGGCGAGTATCGTTGTAGTCCTTTATTAATGGCGAGCAGAGCCTTACCCGCGGGCCCCAAGAAGCGACGGACGGTGGGCGGCGCGAGGTACGTAGCCAGTGGAGCCAGGGCCTTGTTTTGGTTACTTGGATTGTTTGCACATTTCACTGTAATAGGTCCCGTACCTCCCGGCGGTATAGTGCCATTTAACTCTCTTATAGCATTCTCTGCTTCGATTCTTTGATCGTAACGAATAAATGCAACCCCTCTGGAAGGTCCTTGAATCCCTTGTTCTTCCATGCCCCCTTGCAATAAATGCCCGACGTTCATATTTTCATGTAAGATGCGCGAACTTATTATTGTACCGAACGGACTGAATAACTTCTCCAGATCCTGCTGCGTCATGTGCTTAGGGAGACCAGAAACGTAAAGATTAGCGCCTTTAATGGCATCTGAGCTGGGACGAGCGTAGGACACTTTTATAATTTTGTTCTGTAATCGTAGACCATTCAGTGTGTTCACAGCTTTTTCGGCATCTTCAGGCTTATGATAATTGACGAATGCATACCCGAGACTTTGGCCATTGAGAATGTGATCAGGAAAAACAGTAACTTTATCTCTTATTAACTTGCAGCTTTCCACTTCGCCGACACTTGAAAAAAGTGATCTGATTTCTTCTTGGGACATTGTTTGTGGCAAATAGTTGACTATCAAATTAGTCTTAGACTCATTATTACATGGTTGAAGCTTACTTCCATTTTGCGTAGGCTGATTTGCGTTTACGGCATCGAGACTATTAGCCATCATCTTTACTGAAGTGTTAACTCAAAATCTGTCGAAATATCACTGAATGAGAGTCTTAATAAGTTTCTAAGTTATTCTAAATTAGACCATGGATATCTCACACGTAATAGTAACTTCGGCTCGCGTTGGTTGAAAGCATATGCAAGGAAAGAAAATCAATAAGATGCTGTTCACTCTCGTACTTATCCCGTTTTACGTGCTTTAGTCCCAAGATCGCTGAATCAAAACGTAAGCGGAAACACAAATGAACGGTAGTTTATTAGATATAATAGAAAATACTAAAGTAAAGTGAAAAGGAAATCAACCAAAAATCTATGCGACTTGCGACCTATTCTCGTAAATTCATTTCTTTCACTTCACTTTCTTTTTAAAATGTTGCCAGGGGTCTATGCCTAATTCACAACCCCTTTATAGTCACTAATAAGAATAATACAATATTTATTTTTAGATTGTTTGATTTTAAAAGCGATTATTCATTATATAATCATTAAATGTCCAAGAATTTGTAATCAATTTTAAGTTTAGTTTTTTTCTAATAAGAATAAAAGGGGTAACTTCTAAGTTATAACATTAAATTATAACCCACTATGATAAATATGCGTAAATAATATTTACAAAGAAATATAAATCAGTGCAATGAATATAATTGTGAAGATTGCATTTTTTTTAATATAGTTATTGTTGAAGTCTTATTATTATAAATGAAGTAAATTGTTTGTTGAAAATTATTAATAGTAGATATGTCTCAAAAATATATACATATTTTATTTCTAATAAAAAATTAACATTTTCTAGCATGAAAATACATTAAGTAGCAAAAAAATATAAAATAGATATCTTTTAAGATAATCCTTTCTAAAATTAGGGGAAATATTTTTGATACGGCAATACTGACACCAGTAGTACCAACAGCCGTTCTGCCAACTTAAATTTTATGATCGTGCATTTACAAATACAGCTTTATTTCTTATATTTTTGCATAAATTGTGCAATATTATTTTTCGTAAATACTTTCATTACTTGTTAAAACATTTTTTTTCGGTCACATAATTATAATATAATAACAGAGATATTTAAACTCATTTATCGATTACAACAATATGACACAAAAAAGTATATCCAACTCTTATAATTATATTATATTTAAGATTTTAAATGAAACTCCTTACAATGTACGCAGATGACAGTTTTTTTTATTAAACGCCCAATGGGAATATTTTAAGTTTAAATTCTTTCAACCTATGAGGTTTTTTAAAATCCAATGTCAAATCTATAATTTCATACTTATTATCTCATTGATTTTAATTTATTCATTTGCTTATTCCCAATTTCTATCAAGACGTAAAAATTTGTTACATTTTGATTCACTTTCTCTTATTCATCTAAATAACTTTCATTACAAAAATGTTCAATTATAATATTAATGATTTCTTAATCAAATAATAAATGAAGACGTGTTTCTGTTTTTTAAATTATTATAAGTTACTTTAGACGCTTTCTGATTAAGAACAAATTTAAACATCAATATGAACCACTCTTTTTCATTATTAAAAATAGTAAAGAAGCAGACAATTCAAAACTGTAATGGTATTTGGTGTAAAGGTAAGATGAGAGATTTTGAGTTTGGATTTCGGCTTTTACTTTTCGAAGTAAACATTACAATAGATATTTCGTTTTTTGAAGTTTATTTTTTGCTAAACTTTTTTCACGTAAGCCGCATTAGTCTATACACGAGAGGTGGTTAATCGATTGCAGCAAACCTGTTTTTTTTTTAAATCCGTTGTCTAGACCACCTTTAATGAATTTGCCCATAACTAAAATAAGTTTGGACAATTGTGTCCTTTTTTAATTAATAAGTATACATAGAATATTGTTTAACAATCTGTTTTATGAAAATTATGATTTCGATCGGGTCAATGACATTTACCTAGTGTTATATTTTTGGGTTCAGTGGATAATTTTCTTTAAGACTTTAAAGGAAACCAAAAAACATGGGCAAGATAATATTTAATACACTTATCAAAATAAGTTATTACTACCGTTTGAATAGGGAGAAAACTCTGATATTTTAAAATTCATTCTAAATTTGAAAGTGATTAGTGACAGCTATGTTTTATAAACCAAAACGAAAAAGAATATTCAAAGAAATCATTGTCAGAATCAATTAAAAATTATAACAAAAATGGTACATTACCGTAACTCAATAACTTTCGTTGGAATTAATTAATAGATAAGCGCCTGCACATATCTTTTAGCAATTACTCAGAAAACATAATTTGTAATATGTTTTTAAATTAGAAGTTATAAGTCAGCATATTTATTCCGAAATCAGAGGTAATCAATCAAAAGAATGTTATATAATTTAGTGACAGATTTACGTACATATATGTATATTTTGTACTTTTGCCCTGTTCCAATAGCTCGATGCTAAGCAATGGATAAAGTTTCTTATACACTAATTTTATCTTAAATAACACTAACAAAAGAATTTTATTGAACATACTATTTTCGACTTTGAAGATTAAAATTATTTTTATGATTCACAGTATCCATAACCTTTTGAAAATTAATAAACTTTGATATGATCTGAGTTTAAAACAACACATGATTTTCAAGAGTAAATAATCTCTAATTGTGATTAATTTTTCTACAATGGAATTCCGCTAGCTACTTCAATCCTTAATTCCGGGTATGATCCTCTTAACGTCACTTTCAAATCTGACATAACCCAACAGCTTCTAATGAAGAACCTTTGTTTTTTTTTAAAGTAAGCAATCCTTACCCGTTGTTCCATTATAGCAAGGAGGTATTATAGTATTAATAATTTTTGCTTCGTTCTTGAAAAAGTAAATATATTTTATTAATATCGGATAACTATTAATGTATAATGTGTTTAACCTAAACATCGCTTATTATTTCATAATTCAGTGTTAGCAAACGTTGAACTATGATTCATTCTTAGGTTAGTGGCGAATGGTTTACCACAAGGCTGTGTTCTGGTACCTATTGTATATACTTGCTATAGATAGGTTTGTAAATGCCATTTCTGACATTCCGCAATATACCCAGAGATTTGCTATATACCTATATAATAAGTCAAGCTTCTATAAAATAAAAATGTTAGGTCTAAACATTTTGAATATTTCAATAAGATTATATTTAGATTTTTGGCAGAATAAGATATGCCTACGTCTTCCATTGGTATTATTTCTATGTGTATTTAAAAAAAACTAATATTGTCAGATTACTAGGAGTTTTTCATTATTTTGTGATCACGATTGCTTCAAAGCACCGAAACGTCTATCGTACGTAGTTCAAAGTAATAAAAATACGCTTAGTAATACGAAAATATTAGGTTTATTTGAATGAATACTCTCGAAAGTCCTAGATCTCATTCTAATTTCTAAGCGTATTTGTTATATATTTGCTTATTAAACAGGCCTCACCTGTAATTGTTATATGTTTGCTTATTAAACAGGCTTTATATACTGAGTGTGTATTTTTATATGCATGTTTGTGTACAAAAGGATAAATAATTCATATTTTTTTATTTAAGGAGATGTATTGAATTGAATTGAATAATGTCATTATTGATTTCTTAAGTTGAATCAATGACTTTAAGATCAATGAAAGAGTCTGAATATAAAATTTACATATTAATAATAATTAACTATATTTTTGTACATCCTTGTCAGTAAAGAACATGTAACTCAATATAAGACTAAGTATCACATGGAACTATAGGAGTAATACAAATAGTTTTATAGTATTCAAACAGATTTAATATAATTTGACATTTTAAACAAGGTAATTGGTAAGCCATACCCGATGGAATCAAAACAATACCATATTCAGTACAAAATCCAGATAAACAAGTTTTAAGTCTATGTTCTCCTAATTACGAGGTGCTTAACAATCTCTTTGTCAGCCTGCAGAGGGAGTTAGTTTATCTATACATATAATAAAATTGTAGAAAAGTGCTGTCTGTACATTTAAAATAAAAATAAAAAAAATAGCAGGGGTTATTGTTATGTCGATGTCGAACCCAAAAATGTAATTAACTTTTTTTTGTCTGTTTGTCTGTTCACGCTAATCTCAGAAACGGCTGATCCGAGTTAGATGCGGTTTCACGAATATATTGTGGTATGCTTCAGTTATGCTTTAGTGTTTGTTTCGTGTCAATCGGTTCATAAATAAAAAAGTTATGTCAAAAAAACGCTGCTCATAGTCACTATTCCACGCGAACGAGGTCGCGGGCACAGCTAGTATTAAATAAAATAGAATAAAATTTATTAAATAAAACAAATGAAAGTGCGTTTTAGAAGCCATTATAATATGATCATCGGGCACACGAGTCGACATCAAACGAATCACAAAGCCTTAAGAAGCATCACTTATCCAATTACGCCGTGACGTCGGTAACACACTTTTGATACGGACGTTCAGCCTTGAAACGGAAAATATAAATATATCTTTATATATAAAAGAAAGTCGTGTTAGTTACAATATTTATAACTCAAGAACAGCTGTACGGGTTTGGATGGACATTGGTGGAGAGATAGATTAGAACAAGGGAAAGAACATAGAATACTTGTCGTCTGATTAAAATGAAAAAAATAAGCTTTTCTATCTACTGTCTTTAAGGAGAAATAGAGTTCGTTCATCAGCTATACATTTCTAATTCAGAAACTAACGTAGATGAAGTCGCGGGCAAAAACGAATATATAGGTATACATAGATTACGATTATATATACATATATTAAACTACCTATAGATTACGCTGCATGAAAAATCACGTCTTATTGTACCTGTACTTAATATTTAACGAATTCTGTACACTTGTTTATTAATAACCAAAAGTAAAATTTAAAAATTCATCGCCTTTGCAAATTAATTGCCATGCGATATGACGAACATTCGAAAACCATTTGTAACTTACATCAAATTAAACAATAATGAAAACTTCTATCTCGCTAAAAACTTGGAATAATTATGTAATAAGGTTTCAGAGAGTAGAAAGTAAATGAGATTCGATATTAAAACATATTAATTTGAGATTTTTCATAACTAAACTAAACCAAGAACGTGTATTTAGTAGCTATTCCTACTTAACCGTAGAGCAATTTTATTTTATTTGAACCTTTTGCTAAAACGTCTCCAAAAGAAGCCAGAGAAATATTTGTTTTTCCAATTGAAATCAATCGACACGCAAATAACTTATTAATGACGTAATTACAACTAATATTCTTTAGTACTGAACATTTGACTACCATAAGTTTGCGACGTTAAATGTCAAAGCGTTAACAGATTTTCTTTAGCGTAGATTATTGGATGAAAAACGAGAGACTTTTAGTGTGTAGTGTGAGTATTATCGAAGCACACTCGTGATAAGCGTAGCTGACGCTAGTACGCATCTCGTTTTGTTGTTATGTAGCTGTTTGATAAAGGAAACGCAAAATGTTATATCGTAAGGGACCCTGTCCCCACACAATGAAACTGAATTACTCGTATGGCGGACTTGATAAGAGATACGCGTTATATATCGTCGGGGTACTGCAAATCCGCATAACTAACATTGTAATTCCGCGTAGCTGCTTTTGAATTAAAGTTAAAGACAAAAATATTCTGACTTTAATGACGTTAAAGTAATTTTTTTGCAGTGAGTAATTATTTCGTTGTTAATTTATTAGTCATTGCAAAAAAAATACCTTAAAAGTTGATAATTTAGAAAATATTTCAGTTTAAACCTTCTTCTGTCAATCTGCTTCCAAAGCTGTTCACAATGCAATTAAGAACATTCTTTTCTATATACTATTTTAAAGAAAATTGTATGTCTGTATTCAAAACATAAATTTTTGACTTATTAAACATTATTACTAAAGCACTTATAATAGTATACTATTATAAATCAATCGCAGACTCTATAAACAGTTGATCATCTTTGTTTATGAATATCGCACCTGAAATAATATATTGTTAGATGATGTATCAAAGATATTTATGAAACGTAAATAATCTTTCACGATATGAACTTTAATATTATAAACTATGGCTGATTAGAATTATATTAAAAATATCCTTAACCAGGCTTGAGGTTAGGTTATGTTTGACGGATAGAAGTATTTTATGTTGGTTTTACCTTCGCCGTTTTTACCTCCTTAGTCTATGCTTGTGTGCGTGTGAGTATGCGTGTGTGCGTGTGTGTGCATATATCAAGAATAATTTAAAAGAAATTTCGTTCTCACACATATTTTTTTTTAATATTTATACTACATATATTGTCTTATAATACGTAAGCTTTATAGCTTCGTTAATGAGACGAACCAAACAATACCCATTTTATAATCAATGGAAAAACCGCTGCATCTTATACATTGGGCCAATTTGTACTTTGGAAGGGGCGGCGTCGGTGCGTTCAGTGCACGCGTACTCTTGCTAAACCTCGCCAGCCGATGTTGAGAAATGAATCATTATTTGAAACTCTTTGTGACACATTTGTTAAGTAAACTGTAGTTTTTAGATAACAATTTTCTAGTTCATTTAGATGTCGTTGATCTCAGTCCTTTGTTTTTAATAATGTACTAGTATTACTAAATTAATTGTAATAAAATTTCAATATTGCTCCGGTTCAAATCAATCTATTTCTATTGATATTAATGTTTCATTATTGAAGTTAAAGAGATCGGTTTGAGATAGATTGATGTTTTATTGGAACAGACAGACAAACAGAAATATTTAAATTAAATCATATTAAACAGAAAAGAAAATGGACAAAACTCAGCCATTTAAATACACCAAAGCAAAATCCTTACACAGTTAATAAAACTGTCAAATTACTTTTTTTTAAACAAAGATACGAAACCACATTCATTCATCCATAAATAACAATGTGCGTTTTAAAAATGATTGTGGCATAACAAATATTTATATGTGTCACAAATATTTATTATTTTGCAACTGATAAAACATAATCTCGTTATATTATTATGATTTCTTTGTTATTCTTGTCATCTTTGCATCAATATGACGTTGATATAACGACACAGCTGGGCTTTCTAACAAACAAAAACTATTTAATACTACTTTGTTTTCTGTCTTCGTTCGTTAGTTAGATTTTAATGACGAAAGAATCTCGAAAATTTAACGAATTTGACATTAATATATAATAATTCCATAGAAAAGTTTATTTTCTTGAGTAAATCAATACTATAGTAATCGTAACAATTCTTTTATTTTCTCTCAACGTCGTAAATCTGCAATTTCATTTCCGTTGTCGTAACAGTTTCATCGTTAGGTGCCTAGTTTTATTTGTTAGAATATAACTAATTTTAATATAAAACCTCTTTTAATATTTACTCTAATTAATAATATATTTGGACTTTGTTATTGCAATCATTCGTTATCATTAACCTATATACGTGATGAGTCCTTCAACTACTAACACGATATCATTTTAAACAATATTTTTATTATTTTATCCGTTCTCAGTTCCAGAACTTTATTTATTCAGATATTTTTTTTTGTATATTACCCGGCAAAGACATTTTCATTCAGCCTAAAATATAATTAATAATAACATTTATTTATTTTTTAATCAAAACATATAGTAAATAACGTTTTAATGGATAAATAACATGACATTTATGGGTAATAAATAAATTAATGATAATAAGGAACAAAGATGGTGTCGAAATAAAATAAATTAGTTATTAAATTTGATGCTTATAACGAAAGAAACTATATATAGATATAGGTATATATATGCTATATTATATAAAGTATGAGATTAGGAAGACCTTCGGATCCTCCATTGTGTAGACCATAATTAGTTATGGGGCCTGAACTCCTTAATATATAACAATTACACTAATCTAGTGAATTACTGAGATAACAACGAAGCGATGTAAAAAATAAAGTCGCCATTAAAATGCAGACAGATCTTAAAATTATTACTACGTTCAAACTTCAAACTTATACACAACTTGCTAGCAAATGATTAAAGAGTAACGCTTTTTGTATTTCAAAATAATGCTTAGAAATATTCGCAACTCATAGAATCTTAAATGAAACTAATATTTAGGGATTTACTTCGCGATTTTTTGTTTTTTGACTATAAACTACATACTCCCGATGTTTCGGTTACTTTACAGCAACCGTGATCACGGGCAGACGAGATGTGAGTGTCTCACACTCACACTCAGAAAATATTTAGAAAGTACTCCCGAAAATCTTACATAATAGATCTCATCATAGAATCTTAATAATTTTTTTTAAATTAATTTAAAATAATGCTCTGATGATGCATATTAGCCTTGAATCATTATTATATACTTATATTTTAAAGCTATGATTTATAATTTTTTCTACAGCACGTGTTCATGATGGGCTATTCAAGTATTCCTTAATAGTGTCATATAACAAAGGAAAAAATTATGCTAACAAAGGAAAACAAAGGAGTAAAGACCCGCATCTTAAGGCAACGACACCGAGAGTTTCAATTGGTAATTGTGGTTAATTGATGTTAAATACTCAGACAGATGCAATTGAAGATCAATTCGTGTCACGCAAGATGATTAGACTAGTTTAAAAGCATTGGAATTCAAACATAGATTTACAATAATTCTGTTTTGGAAGAGCAGAAGTTTATTGAGAATTTCTAAGCAGAAAAAACTAGCAACATATAGTAATATATATGGTATTAAAATATGAATCTCTATTCAAATGAGGTCATCGCTAATAACCTTTGGATAGTAACTTTATAGGACATTTAACATCATTGTTACAAGTCCATATTCAATTATAATCATTATATTTTTTATATATTTTAAACATAAATAGGGACACAAGACGCGATTCACAATATTTTAACAATATTTTAGAAATTTAGATGACTAAACAAAACGTATTTTTAAATACCAATCAATGACTGAATACGTCATTCATGTTGTGAGCATGACTGATGACTACTTGGTTGAAGTTATGATTGCAAAAGTGATTGTTTTATGGGAATATTAATTGCGTTTTTTAATTAAAAATAAAAATTGGGTTTATCAAATCAGTTTATAGGAATTTATCAGGAGTTGGTGGTCACATGTTTGCAACTATTTTGCTGTCGAAAGTGCAGTTTTCTAGTGTAGAATTTAAAGATATTGATCGTAGTTATTCGACTTTGTATTTTGATTTTTTTTGTTCTGTGGCTAATGGCTCTGAAGATGTAACTGAAAGTGGAACAAAAATAATAGTTTAAATAAAATTAAAATTTTAGTATGTACTGCTTGCTTTTTTAAAATTTTTTAAACCACAAACTCCCGAGTCACGACGTTTCGGTTACTTTGAATGAATGAAATACTCGGAAAAGTCTGAGATATCATTATAAAAATAATAGTCCTTCATTAGAGATTATCATTCTTTAATTATTAGATATTTGAAAGTTTGTTTGCCTTTTCGTTAAAAAATATCAGTTGAAACAAATCTGGCTTATACAGAGTGAATCTGGTAAAGTCAAGAATTTCACTACTTTTTCCTTTGCATTATTCCTGAAACCTCGGATGGAATTGAAATTATAATGATCTAAGTTTCTATAGAACTTTTCTTCTTCTTAGATTTCAGTCAAAAACATAACAATTAACATACTTTTTTTTTGAATTTCCTACAATGAGTATAAATATCAGCTACAAACAGGTATCGTAAATATTACTTAGGTTACAAACCCGTTTTTACGTAAGTCCATATAGTAAAAATATATATTCGTCTACTTATATCAATGTCATATTTACAAAATAGAATACATATCTTTGGAGAGTATTTGTCATTTCTCTTCGCAGCTTGAAATCATTTTCCCAGTTTTAGATCAAAGGTTATGTCAAAACCAATTATTTTCTAACTTTGTAGTAGCAGATGGACACTTGGCACAAACTATGAGCCACAGTGTTCTTTTGTCCAAAATATTAACTGTATTTATATGGTTATTTTTTTATGATAAGGGGGTAAATGAGCAGACGGCCTACCTGATCGAAAATACTTTTGCGGAAGCAATTGTACCCTTGATTGGGGAGGTGGGATAAAAGAGGATGGGAATAGGAAAATGTCATCAGACAAACCCAGACTATAAACACTACTTCACGCCGATCTTCTATGAGAGGTTGGTATTTTCCCAGTCGAGTCAACCCGTGTTCGATCTACAGTAATTTGACCACAACTAAGCTATACCACCATAAAATAAAGGTTACCTAATGTTGATGGATATTCTATATTAAATTTATATAAAGAAACTATCTACAAACTTGAAAGAATTGGCATACTTTTGCCAGACAAGAGAGACGTCATTGGAATCATAGGAATGTCTTCGCGCCAAAAAATAAACTGTCAATTTAAAGAAGCGTTTTTTCAAATTAATTTTATAGCAATTTTTATGTTTGTAGTCTACATAGACTTCTCCAAAATTAGAATAAAAAAAATTCTATGTTCAATATTCTAACATGAACAAAGGCAGATATACATGGTATTAAAAAGGCCAGGGTTACAATACTGAGGAATGGACACTAAAGCCAAGTTCAAGCCATAATAGCCGTGTCACATAATAATTATAGTTCCATACTAAAAGTACTTAGCAGTAAGTCGACGCACGTGCACAGTCCAAAGGTTCGTCCCTAGTTTTCTTACCGGTAGAATGTCCATAATTGTCAACGTATATTAATCAACTTTGTAAATGATTTTATCTAATAAATATCTATGGAAAATTTATTAAGACTTAAATGTTTTATAAGTCATTGTTGCTGTGATGGCCGTGTATATGAATTTTATATAGATTTACCTTGTAGTGCGTTGCAAGTTAAGTATCAAGTACAAAATTTTACCTTCATACAGAAACAATAATCTGACAGACAATGACATCTATGAATTGTTTTAACGTCAGGTTTCCACATCCTTTTGTACGCAGATCGTATAGGTTTTTTATTGTCTCTATGGAATAACCTGATATTATTTTCACCTCAATGCATCATCTCTAGTTTAAGATTAAAGTTATTATAATGTCTTAAATTTTTAAGGAAGATATAAAAACTTTTTTAAAATAGCCTCCTTAGTCCTTGATTGTTCTTCAAAAGAACTATCCTAAACTTACACTACCTACCGCGGATGTCTCCAATATGTCATCTCGCACGAATTATCTTAAATATTATGAAATCCCAGCCTCTTTGAATATGCATCACATTAGAATAATCAATCTTAATTTAGTACAAGGTTACATCTTTTTTATATTCTGTTTTGTTTAAATCAATAAAATAGCTGATAAGATAAACTTTGAATTTATTAAACATTTGCTATGTTTCGAGATATTGATGCTGTAACCCACTCGTTTTTATAACCTGTTGTAATTAAGGGTGAATATGACGTACATTTGAGAAGAGGCCTTTGCTCAACAGTGGGCTCTGATAGGATGATGATGATGATGATATATACATAATTAGTTGGATTTGGACGTGAAACTAAAATATTTAGATTTTAATTGCGATCTTCTTAAATTATTTTAGTATCATAAAGTACATATTTTTTCTACCGATTATCAAAACAACGTCTCTTTGTACACACTTCATGATTAAGATATAGTTTAAAATATTTCTCTCTACCTTTGTTTTTTATGCTATGCTATGCCCTTATCTTGCTAGCTTTGTGTTGTATAAAATTTGAGTTATTCAAATATTTAAACAATACCTTTCAGTAATTAGTAAACATGTTCGCTTCCGTTCGTCACCTTGAAATAATTTAACAAAGAATTTTATTCGTGATATGCAAATAGATCATTTGACTTTACAGCGGTCTGATATACATAATAAAATCTTAGTATCTTTTATTCTTTTTACTGTATAACAGATTTTTGCTAATTTACTAATATTATATATTAATTTAAAGTCATTGTTTCAAGTTGTGTTTGACCCGTAGCTCATTGAGTAATGAGTCCATAGGACATCATCGTGTAAATTGAAATGCGTCGGTACAATCTGTTTGAGACATATTATTACTAGTATTTTTATGTATATATATAATTAAAAAACAAACAAGTGAGCAATTATGACTAAATCTAAAAAATTTAATATGTATAACTAGCTTTCCGCCCGCGTCTTCGCCTGCGTCGAGTTCGGTTATATCGCGTTTCCAAGAGAACTTTTCTAAAGTCTAGGATAAAAACTATTCTATGTTCTTTCTCAAGGTCAACTCCATCTCTGTACCAAATTTCATTAAAATCAGTTCTGTGGTTTAAGCGGAAAAGCGTAACAGATAGACAGACAGAGTTACTTTCGCATTTATAATATTAGTAGAGATTAAATAGTCTATTAGTCTAACAAAATTGCTTAAAAAATTATATGTATATAATACTTCACAACAATATTTGGACAGATTTGTCAGTTTTCAGATAAATCCGCATTATGCTCGACAGATGTTACTAACACGCCAACATTTTCGATTTCAATTCCATAAAAGTCATGTAAAATATATTACAAATATGTTACATCATCATCATCATCAGCCTATCAGAGCCCACTGCTGAGCAAAGACCTCTTCACACTTGGAGAAGAATATGAATAAGGCCTTTTCAAATGGAGAAGAATATGTTACAGTACTCTCTAATAAAGCTATATCACACTGAGTACAATATTGTCATAAAGATTGATACATACAGAGAGATGGAATGGGAAAGTGCGTCGCAATTATGCCCTAAAGAGTACTCAGACGTTCCCAACGGTACTATTGGGGGACAACATATTGTTTGTACCTTTTGTACCTTTAAAATAAGCAGGGTACAATAATGAGATTAATTCCGTAAACATTAATAGATAAATTAAATCTCTGAGTAAGATAAAATCTCTCCTTGAACTTTATCAAGAATAACCTCCCATTTTGTATTTTAATGTATAATAAATTAAATATTACTATCAACTAAAATTATATTACAATGCAATTTTTCCCATATAAAAAAAAATCATATATAATTTGAAACAAATCACTTTTTCAAACAAACAAACAAATTTTCATATATTGAAATCTTTCGAAGCAAAAAAAACAGGGGAAATATTTTATATAAATTTTCAATAAATACCAATATACATTGACATTTATTACAATGTAATTATAATATAAAGAGAGGTCAACATGATAAGTACATTATTGATGATTAATAGACAATAAAATCTACTTTGTTTGTGTGTATAAGGTGGTACTGATTAGAAAAAACAAAGGAAAATTGTTACCAGGAAACGGTAATGCATGGAATCGACAAAGGTCAACGTCCTGGAAGTTCCGTCTAAAATATATATATTTACATATATTATATACTGTTTTCTTTATATATTTAGAAAAGGATTTTTATTTAGAGGTTCTTTTTTAGTACCGCAAACATTATTGGGTCGTCAAATTTAAATAGTATGAGTATTTGGATGGGTAAAACGTATATTTATTTTCATGTTTTGTTGTTGATAAAAATAAACTATTTTACATATATACAATTAAAATGTTTTAAAGTTTTATTTCCAAATGAAAACCCGTCCTTCCATTTGTTTTAAGAGATAATCTGACTACCTTTAAAACCATAAAAAGTTTAAAATAGATTTAAATTAAAATATAATGTTAATTTAAAATTAAAATTCTAAATTATATACACATATATTTAAATTAGTATAACGAATGTAAGAATAACTAATCTTAAAGGTTCTAGCGATCTTTGTCGTCAAACTCGACCTTGGTACTACGAATTACGTGCAAGAGATTCCAATACATTTTATATACTTACGGTATGATTAAAATGTAATTATAATTTAATATATGAAATATTATAAGAACGTAGCAATTAAATATTAAAAAAATATCCGCAAGTACCCGTTAAATATGAAGTATTCAAATACTGAAACGAAAACCTAATTTCATTAACAATTCGTCTTTAAACGTCATATTAATTGACATCAGTATGCCGTCATTCTGAATTGTTCTCTATTTATAGATACTTATTAAAGAAAATGTATGTGAGTTATAATATCTTATTATAGGAAGCGTCTGTAACGTAAGTTTTTACTAATTAATAAAGCGCCAAAGTTCTTTAAATAGGCCATAGCACTCCATTCTCAGTACATCCCCAGCTAGAGCAGCCCTGTCTGCAGTGAATGCGGGAGTGAGATGGCTAGAGGGAGACGGAAT
Source organism: Danaus chrysippus (assembly GCA_916720795.1). Classification (NCBI taxonomy): domain Eukaryota; kingdom Metazoa; phylum Arthropoda; class Insecta; order Lepidoptera; family Nymphalidae; genus Danaus; species Danaus chrysippus. Next base: position 1,904,257 of record CAKASE010000077.1, on the reverse strand, counting down.
AGTGGAATCGATCGATGCTGTCTCTTTCTAGTCCAGTACACGTGTACTAAACGCACTCGGGATTCAATATATTTAACTAATTTGCATTCATGCTTTCATTTATAGAGGAAGTGTGCTCTTTGTTGTATTGTAATGTCTTTTATTTTCATTTGTGACGTCTGATGATAGCAATAACAAGGTGATGGTTACAAATCATCGATGTACATCGATAAATTCCAGTTACGACTTTTCAGTACAAAAAAATCCTTCTGTAGTCTACACTAGTTTCAGAATCAGCGTAATAATTTGAAAATGGAATAACCCTGATGTAATCTTTTATTTATTTTCAGTGGTTTTACAGGTGGTGAGTTAAAGCGTAGTTTTTCGTAACTGAATCTCTGTCCATGTGAAAGTATTATAAGAATATTACGTCACATTGGATCGGGAATCGATTCGTGTCTGTTGAGACTTGAGGCAAAAACATTAAACAGCTGTGGGACATCGGCTCTGTTCGTGTGTTCTCGCCGGCAGAGTTCGTTGGCTGACTGAATGAGTCAGTCAGTAGCAAACTGACAGCCGACGTGAGAGGACGTGTTGTTCCATCCGCGTAACAGGGCTTCCAGTGTTTTGTAATAAGTGACGTGTTTTTGTGTGTGGATATTATATTTTAACTGAGGTAAATATAATTGTTTAATTATTTAGTGAATTTAAAACGCATATATTGTGTGCATGTTCATTTTTATAGACCGTTGCTTGTTTCGTTTTATTATGGCTTTGTAGTTGGAAATCTTTGTTTGAATATTCAGCTGGGATGCATCACTGGCAGATATTTAAATGATCGTATGAGTTTGTTTCATTAAACTTATCATTATAAGCCTAATCCTTTTTGTTCAAATTCTCGGTACCATCGTGCTAAACAGGTTTCGCGTGCAGTTTCTTAGTACAAAATCCTTCTGAGATTTGTTTTGTCCGTTCAAAGGAACAAGGATTTTAATGATTTCAGAGAAACATATCACGTTTCATACAATTTCAATAAATCTCCGTCATTTTTTAACCATTCTTTAGAGTTATTTGCCTTTTTTTATATGTTGGTTAGTTGAGCTCTCAGTTAAATATGAATGTATCAGAAATTTAATTCGTAATAATAAAATATTAATAAGTCCTTTGTTCATTGAATAGTAAAATCGATATTTATATATAGTATTGTTAGTATTTCATAAAATTTTATTCAGAGAATCCGAGGTGAGATACCAACAATAACTCTGTAAAAATAGAGCGTACCTCCCAACATGTATAGTTGAACAATACGAGATTAATATGTTGTGTATCAAATGAATATGGAGTGAATTAATTATTTTTATTTTCATACGAAACATTATCAATACATACATACTCATATATGTATATATATTTCATTGTTAGAGAGACATGTACGTAATTATTGTGTTCGGTTTTAATTGAAACTGTAAAGCCTGCATTACTGAACATAAACGTAGAAGTTTACGCGTTCATGATATTAAATATTTGTATTAGAAATATAATTTTATGAACCATATACTAAGACATGAAATTGGTTCGTTAAAAAAACGGTAGACTTATAGTTTGACGTGCAATGGAAGTTTCGCTGGAAAACACTTAAGGTTTGGAATATATCGTCGCAGTTATTTTGTTAATAATAAATTATTATTATTAATTTTATGATTATCAAATTTAAGCTTCGTATACTTCGTATAATTTAACTGTAATATTGTTATCTTAAAACGATAACTATTTTTTGTTCTCTTTACTAGCTTTTCCCCGCGACTTAGTCTGCGTTAGTTTCAGAATTAAAAATGTATTACCGGGAAACTCTGTTCCTCCTTAAAGGTAGTAAGTAAGAAGATTTTGGATTTTATCTCATTATTATTAAATTAAAATTATTCTATGTCCATTTCCTTGTTCTATCTCTTCATGAATATTAAGCCAAACCCGAACAGCCGTTCTTGAGTTATAAATAGTGTACAACACGACTTTTTTTATATATAGAGATTTAAACTATGGCTTCAATCGCACTGGTATCGTTTAGCTATAACTATTTTTTAATATACATACATATCGACAGTTTTCATATGGCCATCTTTCATTTATTTCTGCTGCATGAAATAGCTTCTGCCAATTATAATGATTCTGGGTCAACGGAAAGCCTGCTATCAGTTTTGATTCCCTCGCGAGCTTCAAGTGTCCCAAATAAATCTACGCTCATGTTGCCTTGATTTAAAACTAGATTTTTTGACTGCAACATGAGGTAGACCCGAGTATTCGGTATTAAATTCAACTTGATTGAACTAAACGAGCGGCTGAAAAAATTAACAGACAATGAGGTTTTAAATCACTAGTATGCAAAAATAATATGTTTATTTAATTGTCATAATATTTTAATATGAAAATATCATCTTATTTAGATATAAAGAGAATTATTCCTGCTATAAATAACACAAATACGTTTTATAAAACTATCATCTTATATCAATTTTTTCTTATTTAATTTTTTCAGATAAAATATAACAAATCAAATTCAAAGTGCTAATACCTTTCGCTATTGTTGCAATCTAATAAAAAATAACTAAATTGATACTTAATTAAAATACAAAAAATATGCATGTATCAAAAAGGTTTTATTTATACAATTAAAAAAACAAAATAATCTGTTATTCATATTAATAAAAGAGTTTGTTGAAAGAGTTTCTTTATTTACTGTTTCAAAGTAAATAAAGAAAAATTAAATACGATATTATTTTTATTATGGTATTACTGTAAAATATATCATAATTAAATTATTCAACACTTCCAAATTATGCAGACCGAGCGATATTAACCGATTAACTAATAGAGTGGGTAAGATATTTTGTTCGTTCCTATGATATAGATTTTTAAATTGCATTCATAATATTACAAGCCATTTTCTGATACGTTTCGTCGAATAAAAATGTTATTTTCAAATGCTGCTAGTTTAATAGTGGAAAATGTTTCAAATGTAAGCGAATTATAACAAAATTTTCTTTATTAGGAGACGGCCATAAATACTTAAGGTGAAAATAAATATTGACATTGCTATTGTATTATCGCAATTGTTTTACGTAATTTATCTTCTACCAATATTGTTCGATTGTCCTGTAAGTATTCTTACTACAAGTTCAAAAACTGTGAACGTTTCGTATACATTAATGACGATGAAAACGTGTTAATCATACAGTTATCAAAAGTATGACTGAATTCAGCTAACTATTGTGGATATTATATAATAAAGATTTAAAACTAAGTTAAAATCTTACATATAAAATTCTCGTGTCGCGGTGTTAGACAGAGAACTCGTCCGAAACGGCTGGAGCGATTTTGATGACATTTTGTGAGCATAGTGAGTAGGCCTGAGAATCGGCCAACATCTATGTTTCATACCCCTAAGTCATAAGGGTTGTTCACATACATATTTTTTTTCGGTCGAAATTTTTTGTTTTTAATTCTTTCTAATGTAGCATTAAAAATACAAACAACCCCATTTTTTTATGTGGCAAAACAACGTTTACCGGGTCAGCTTGTATTTCTATACATTACAAAAGTCATACATATTACAAATTCCTATAAACCACTGTCATTTCTTTCTTAATTATACAATTTCGCACATAAAGTACCTACTTATGTTATTTTTCTTTATACTATTCTCAATACGATCCATGTCTATTTCGTGGCCACAGACCATAAGTATGAATAATGTTTGAGTTTTGTGAAATATTGTTAATATGAACATTTCTCATTGTGTTGACAAGAATACAATCACGACAGAAACAGTTCGATAACAACGTCATAAAAAAATATCCGGTATTAATATGGGAAGTGATTATCACAATAACAATTCTATTTCATCTCGTCGAATAATAAATTTTATTAATTAATATTTAATATTAATTTAGTATTTTCTCCGACTATTGCAAATTACTTTTATCACTAGTAAAAACAATATAAATTGTTGAATTTCACGATTAATATTCTTCTAACTTCCTAAAACAAGAAAAATTAAAAATATATATATGTATACAGGGTGACTGGTGAATTACTATCAATATTTAAGGAGAATACTCGGTACATGATTCTCATTCGAATTACGTAAAAAATAGGCACTTAATTTTTGACCAAATTTCCGTATAAATAAATAAAGTGTGGACACGTTCCAAGTGTTCCAAGTGTGGACGCGTGCGGCGGCGTGCTGATAAAACACCACGCCGCCGCACGCGCGTGTGTGTGTGTGTATACCTAATCTGTAGGGTGTTCACACGATGCGTAATTAATTACATAACTTTTGGTTTACTTTACTTAGAAGTTTATTAATATTTATGTTATGTTAATTTTTATTTTGTCATATATGATCGTCAAATATCACGTCCTCAAATATCGATAGTAATTCACCAGTCACCCTGTATATATACATATATCGTTTAATAAAAAGAGATATTGGTTTTGGAATAAAATATTATTTATGGCCGGACATCCGAAGTGATGATTATAAAATATGTTTCCATCATCATCCCTACTAATATTATAAATGCGAAAGTAACTCTGTCTGTCTGTCTGTCTGTCTGTCTGTCTGTCTGTCTGTCTGTCTGCTACGCTTTCACGCCTAAACCACTGAACTGATTTTAATGAAATTCGGTACAGAGATAGAGTTGACCTTGAGAAAGAACATAGGATAGTTTTTATCCCAGACTTTTGAAAGGTTCTCTTGGAAACGCGATATAACCGAACTCCACGCGGCGAAGCTGCGGGCGGAAAGCTAGTCTATTTATATTCCAAACAAGTTCCAATTTTGTGATGTTCATTTGTTTTTAATCGATTTTTATGAACGCTATGTACATAATTCTAGTTATACTCTAGTTATTATCTCGGATTACGAGATTATTATCACTGAATTCCTTTTGTAATGCCTGAAATAAATTCATATTATACATTTGTGGCTTTATAGAATATTTGGAGGTGCTATACACAATATTAGACAGATTTATATATTTATAGATATAATATTTGGATTAACAAAATAATATTTACGAACTCTTAATTTTTATAGCCAAGGATGAGCTGTTTATCTGAGTCATGTTGTTTAAGATTTTTTTGTCGTTGTTTTCACACAAGCACCTCAATACTGGTTTGTTTGATAGGGAATATTATTAAGACATTTAGTTTCGTAGTAATTTATTCGTTTCTTTTTTCGTCTTTATATAATTGATACAAATTTCTTACGAAAACTTTATTAGCTCTATCTGCCTGTTAGTCAAAACTCAAATTAAGATTTTCGTTTTAAAGTATACTTAAAAACTATTTGTTTAATATTTATATAAATATATGTGTAAATCGACATTTCATAATTAGGATATTTCATAGAGCAATCGAATATTGGCAGAACTTTCAAATTTTTTATTTAAAAGTGCCATAGAAATATTATTCTACTGACATGAACGAAACTCCTCAAAGGAATACATATCAGATACAGTACGTCTCAATCTTTGATCTAAATTAAAGAACTACCTTTTATTTAAAATAATTTTAATGTATAACCTATTTATTTTTATAGTGTTACCATGGCTCGTGTCGTATTTCATACCGCCTAATATAACTATCATTGTCGTGTAACAGATTGGCGGAATTAATGATTTTAATATACATTCCTGACCACACCCATTAACAATTAGACAGTTATTATATATGTCAATCATAATTGACATTTGACATAATTCAAACTTAAAATACGCGATTTTCCAATGTGACTGAAGCCATAGCAGTAACAAAAATACGCAAATATCAGAATATTCAGGAAGTATATAGTCTATTCGAGACCTATATTTAAAAATGTTCTTTTATCTGAGGAGAAAGTTCACCGTATCGATGGGATGAATTCTAAATGTTTGACAGTTACCAAACTTGCGAACATTTTATATGGAGAAATGCTTTTTACTTTTTTCTTTGTACATTTTTCTGGTATCTTTTATAGCTTTTCGCTACGAAGGCAGAGTCGTAAATATCGGTTTCATTTTCGAGTTATAAATAGTGTAAATAACACGATTTTCTTTTATAAACATATTGTAATATTATTGAAGAAACTTATTTTCATCAAGTTTGTCATTTTTTTTTAAATTGAATCAAGTAATTTTTTTCTAAACCCTACTTTTATTGTGATTTAAGGTCTGTTATTTTCTGGCTTGTTCATTTACTATTAGGAAGACTTCGTATATTTTATGGTTCCTGCTGTTGGTACTGTAATGTTGCTGTCACATTTCTTTAAATTTAACAACAAACCAGGCAAGGTACTACTTAACAAGTATTGATCCAAACGCAATTACGTCACTAACATTTCGACCTTGATGTTTTTATACAAGTTTACTGTTTGTACAATCTAAAGCAAGGAGTCCACAAAAAAGATCTACTTAATAATATATTATTTGGTTTTTCTAGTACGTGTACTTAAATCATCGAACGAAGGCACAAAAAGAGTCGTAAGATTTCCTGTAGAGTATTAGTTATTACTGTTTAACTTTTCAATTATATGTGAGAAAAGCTAAAGATTCAATTATTTAGTTTATATAGTCTTATTTTTGATCTTATTCGGTTAAGATCTGAAGACCGGGACTTGTAGTAATAGCTTTTTGATAATATATTACTCAGTAACCCGAAATACTGACTTTGAAATTCAATTTTGAATGTGTATTTATTAAAACTATAAAGTTTCAATATTGAGTCACATATGTGACAAAGTCTATTATAAATCTTATTTAAAGAAGCCTCTGTGATGTTGTAGTTACTTAACTAAAACAACTGTTCTAACATAGTTCAATTTAGGGTATAGTAAAGCAGTTAATGAAAAATAAAACTAAAAAACATTATTTTCTACACTAGAGAAACTAATTAATATTTTCAACAGTTGCTTTATTCTTTCTCATTGAACTGAATAAAATATTTCTCATATGTTACATACAACGCGTTCTTTAGAAGTTATAAGTAAATTAAGGAAGTAAAATATATCAGTGGTTGAAAGATCATTTTATGCTCAGTGTGTTAAAATAGAGCCATTTCTGACGCTATTTTAAACTCAACGTTCGACTCGTGCTTGAAAATACGTTACAATTATGACCCCGTCCCTACTAACGGTGTTAGTGTATAAAATTTCAAAGATTAATATAATAAAGGGGCAACATATTTCACAACCACTGTTTTCATAATAATAAATAGACACTCACATCTCGTCTGCCCGTGATCACGGTTGCTGTAAAGTAGCCTAAACGTCGGGAGTATATAGTTTATAGTCTAAAATAAAAACTCGCGTAGTAAATCCGAAAATATTAGTTTCATTTAAATAAATGGATATTTAATATATTTGGTGTAAATAAAAGTAAAATATGTATCATTAAGCTTCCGACATTTCGTCGACTTAAAATTATTCACACAGAAACTAGAGCCACAGAAGTAAATGTATTTGACGAATAAACAACAAAATATGTATATACTATAACTAGTAGTAGGTAGTTTCATGTGATTTTGTTTCTAGAATTGTATAATTTAATAATATTATAATACTCTACTTTACGTATCAAAAATAAAACGCTCTTTTTAATATTTTCATTTGATATTATAATGACGTGACAAAGAAACAGACACCTTCGCTTTTGCAATATCATAATTAATATGTCGATGTAATATAACAACAACGTTTATTTTAACATAATGATAATTATTTCATATAATTTATTTTAATGACGTCCCGCTGTCAGACAGTTATCTTGATCAATGAAATCATTATCAGTCATCTTCAGATACTAACAATGTAACTATTGATTAAAATACTGCCAAGTTATCAGAGGTCACATACGAGATTAGTTATACGGTGATCAAAGATTGTTGCTAAGTATTTAGTAACCTATGTCGTCTCACGTAGTCTTCTTTTATGGGAAAGAGCAGACGAGTAGACGACCTACTTGATGGGTAGTAGTGACCGTCGCTCATACTTATCCGCAATGTAGGAACAGGGAGAGGAGGGAATAAGGAAATAGCAGGAAAGGGTGGGAACAGGGAAAAGGGTCTCTTACTTATCGGACGAAACTCAGGCATTAAAGGCTACTTCATGCCGATCTTCTGTGAGAGGGTTATACTTCCCGGTCGAGCCAGCACATGTTCGAACTGCAGTAACTAACCACAGCTAGGCTTCACCACCTACAAAATAATAACCTTTTATAAAACATTTCAATAGTTTAAGAAATTGTATAGATAATGTTGTAAACTAAGAGAGTTCTTTCAGAGTTTCATTAATGAATAAAATTGTAATAAAAAAAGGGTGTTAACGTCGTCATAAATTAGCTTATAACTACGGACAGTACCATTAAGCCGAAACGTTAAACAAGTTCAAAAATATATGACTGTTATATATGTTTATTATTATGATTGATATATACTCAGTTTATTTATATATGACTTATAAATATTAATGCTATTTAAATATATAACTAGCAATTAACATTTAATAGTATAACATACAAGTCTTTGTCTGATCAAATGGGGTCGACCTTCGGGTAGATACATTTTATGACCGTCTTCCTTAATCTGGCCCTCGTCAGTGACACGTTCATGAGTATCCTTAAATCGAATTATCTATTTCATATTAAACAGTAAAAAATCATTGATTTAGTATTACGAATTACGAAGTGAGTGTATGAAGGCTTCTGATTCACTATCCTAGTTCTTACATACTGGAATTAACCTTGAAGTGTCGATCTATTAAATGGTTCCGACGTGTACTAGGCACACGGACTCTACGGATTATGATTCTTAAAAACAGAAGAAAGGCTTCTAATAAGCATGAAATGAAACGACTTGAAACAAAGCACGATACGTGCTGCATATCGATCGGTGGAAACCTAACTTTGATACAATTTGAACCCTAAAATGAAGGAATACAGTTTATTTTTCTAAAACAATCTCTCGTTACGCTGTTTTGAAAACTAGTATTGAACTGGTTAAATATAAATGAAAATTCAGTTCATACAAACAATAAATGAAACTAAATTTTTTATTTCGTTCCTGATTCTTCAGTAGTATATTTATTTGGCGATGATTGTACGATTTTATTTGACTTTTAGTTGACTTTTTTTATCCTTACTTAATACTTAATTGTATTATAAATTAAGTAGCTGTTTATTATTATGGTTGGCTTATTTCAAGTATTTATTACTAGACAGATTATGATAAGAAATGCAGACAGTGAAAGTGTAAATAATAAATATATATTTATATTTCGATGTATTTATAAACGACAAAATTTCAGCATTAAAATTGTCAGTAGAGTAATTGTATTATAATATTTCCTAGACTAATTATTATAATTTTGATATTATAATTCTAATAAAACTTTGTTCCGATCTAAACTTCTAATTAGTTTATTAGTTTTGAATTCAAAGTTTAATTTGATAGGTATAATTTTCAGTAATATATACTACAATAATTTTGTAGTATTTTTTTATTAGTGACTACTTTATCCATTATCCAAAAATATTTTATCCTTAATTATATCGTATTATTTATTTATGTTTTGTGACTTTGTTTTGATATTAAAAAACACATAAAATTCATTGCATAATCCTCGTTTTGAAGTTAGTAGTGAATATTTAAAAGCCAGTCATCTATTAATAAATTAAAACATAACCCTTATGTTTTCACAACGTATTCAGGTGACAAGTTTTATTAACAAATGAAATTATTGTATAACAAACAAAACACATTTGAAACACTGTATTTATATAAAAAAAATGACAAAGGTTCTAGATAATTCTAGACACTATATAAGTAATTAAATAATACAAAAATGTTTTTCTGTTTTGCGAAGTATCTCATAATTAACCTTTTATATATATAAGAAATATTATGTCAGTTCAATACTTTAAATAACATTTAAATCAATTGATACGTGTCAAAAACCCAGCTGTAAAAGTCATTATCATTAGAACAGATTAATTATTGATGATAATAATTTTGTAACATTTTTATCAGGATTATAAGGAGAATATGTATTACTGTGATATCAAATCTGTACAGTCTTTGTTACATTGTTATAATTGTTAACAAAAAACATATTGTTACGGTCAAATGTATATAAAAAAATATTGATTTTTTACTTATATTGAGATTCGTATATTTATTTCGTATAGATGCTCGAGGAATCATACATACATATATTGCTAGCCAAACATACTTAGTCAAATGGGGATTTTCTTTGAAAGCATCTTCATCATACGAAATTATAACATACAGGGCTCTAATAAATATTACGATGAATTGCTAGCTAATGAGACTATTTCTCTTTGAAATCCGTTATTATTGTTAAAACTATGCATAATTATTTTTATACTTGAAAGCGATCAACTAAAAAGTTTTATTATGTATAGAACCAAATATAATTTGTACGTAAAATCACGAAAGATTACAATTCAAAATCAAGACTACGACCTAACCTAGTTTATGAGTTAGATGTTTTAGTAAATCTAGGACAGAGTTAATCACGATAGCATGAATACATCACAGTATAACAGAATGTTCCTAAATAATTAGTATTTACAGTATAATAGATGTTTTTATATAATATATGGTACAAATTTAATGATTTGTCGTCTTGACTGTACTTCGGTCATACGATTAATGAGATAATTTGTTGCCACCACCTCTGACGACATCGTTAATACTTTTCAGATAATTTTAATTCAGTGTTGTCTGATCCCGCAGTGATTTACAGTCATTTAAAATGTTCTTGATATATTTATAAAATTTTAGTTCAATTATATTGTGTTTATATTAAGAGGTATATATACATTTATCTTTGAAATTTGAATATTCTTATTTCATGTAAGTGCATACGTTAGTTTTAAATTGAAAAATTCATACAATTTTTCTCGGTAACGAGTTGTCGAGTACATCTATTCTAGTCAACGACATACTTTTCCTTATTTAATGAAAAAAATGTTTTATATACGAGCTTCTTTGTAACTTATGGAATTATTCTGGGGTGCATGTTAAAAGATTCGTTTATGTTTTCACCAAGCTTTATTAAACCTTCCATTTTGGTATTTCAAGACACATTTTCATGCATTTTCAAGTCTCTTTATTCTCTTTATGTCTTGGTGTTATTTCTATGGGATTCGACTTTAGTTGCTACTCGTTGCTAGACAGATATAGACCGTCGACTTGATTTATCAGACTATTTTGTCTATCAGATTCAGTGTTAGAACATTCGAGGTCCAGTAGAGGAGATGCTGGCGAATATAAGCGGGACTTTGGTGCAGGTATGAATCTTACACATTATAGGAATTCGATACATTATTATTGTTCTCATTTATTACTATTAGTTCCTTCAATATATTCTTTATGTAGTATTTTAAAAAATTCTTGTGTTTTGCACCTTGATAACACGGTTCGTTGGTAGAAGGAAGCGGGTCGTGTTAATGAACTCTGTGTTTTAATAAATTTCTGTTTCTTATATCCTTTTTAATATTGATTTTAAAAGTACATGAATATTTAATGGATATATGTGTAATTTTAATTTATAGATTAATACAAATGTCATTTCGAAATGATTTTTATTGACAGTGACAATAAACATGGTGATAAATGTAAAAAATGTGACATCTAGTAAAGAATTTATTATTTATGTTGTGGATTTTTTTTATTACATATGTAGTTCTATTTAGTTATAAATATATGGTTAAGTGCAAAATTATTATTAAAAATGTTGTCATTTTAAATCAATGACCATATTATGATGAAAGTTTAATAGACTGAGTAAATGATAAACAGGGTTTGGATCTGTTAAAAATTATTTCTTTGTCTATATGCTTTATTTTATCGTGGAGTTACTTCAACTCTTGTTATTTGACAACCCTGATTCTGCACGAGTCCATGTAGTAATTTGTTGACATCATTTATCACCACAAAAACCCAGTATTTTACAGTATAAATTCTAGAAATTCAACTAATTATATCAAGACGTTTACGATCTTGTAATCATACAACGTGCATTTACAATATTTTTTTCGGAAGAAGACGCGGGTTGTTGCTACTAAAATTATGCAATAAATATATAGAATGACGTTCTTTAATTGGTGACATGGTCCTTGAAATGTTTTGAGTTATCTATATATTTAAATAGATAGTTATCATTGAAATTATTCAAATTATAATCAGTGGTGTTAAACTCGAACATTCTCAATTTATTTAAGCTTGCAGGGCGACAATCATGACAAGTTAGGGATATTTGAGTAAAATTATGTGATTTTTTATGAATTTTAGTAAAAAAATCTTTTTTTCGTATTGTAATCTCTCATATGATTTTATTTTGAAGATATAACCCAATTTTAATCTCACGGTCAACTCTGTAGAGGTCATTGTATCGAACGGTAAACTTCGAGTCATTTAGTTTTATACGATTGCAGTCCCCTTTGTTGCAGCTTTAGGATATACTTACAGATAAATATCAACATAAGTTGAATTTTGTTATATAAATAAAATAAAAAATATATTAAAGAAACCTGTTTTGATTGTCACGATCAAATTCTATACTAAAAATAAGTTCTGATTTCTGTTTTTGGTTCGTAATTCTATTTTAAAAATAATGTTTGGAATATATCAAAATCATTTGCATATATATTTTTTGGGAATATTAAATACAATAGAATTTTTTAAATTAAAAAATAGTCGTATAAAATAAATGAATAATAATATATCACAAAGAACAAAATGTTGAGACATCTGATTTCCTAACAGTCCTCAGATCTACTTGTATCTTGTGCAATTAATGATAAAATATTTATTATGTAGAAATACATAGTAATAAGATATTTATGTGCAACCGCATACATTTATTTCTTGTAATAATAATAATTTTTAAATCTGTTCCCGATATTTCCTGCAAGAAATTCTATTTAGAACTCTTCCGACAATCGTTTCTGTGATTTGGCTAAAACTAAATTGCTGTTTCAATAATGTATAATAATATATTTTGTTTCATGTTTAGTCTCGTAATAAAATAAAGATAACTGCTAAAATACATCAGAAGTAGAGGTATATGTAACATGTTTTTTAATCATATTTCCTAAATTAAACGATGAACTATACCTATTTAAATGATATCAATATTTATTATTCTTCAATCAATTTAACTATCGCATGGCCTATTAACAAGTAAATGAAAGTTGGCATAGTGTTTGAGTGTCATTGTAATCTGTAATGATTGTAAAATTCTATATAAAAGTAAGTCGAACAATTGAAATAATGAGAAACATAATAATACTTAATATTTATTTTATTTTAAAATTAAGTGAAATGAAAAAAGCAAGAATCGTTTAAAATATAAGTCACAGAATTGTATTCCGTTCCTACACTCAAATCATTCAAACGTCTAACCAAATAAGAGAATATTTTCATTAGATTGAGACATTTAATATGTCGGACAAATTTTATGTTACGAATTAAGCCAACAAACAGTTTTGATTATTTTAATCTATTCATACTTAACCAATTTTAAGATTTGTAAGTAACTTTCATAACAATACACAACTCTTAACGTACGTCAATCTTTTAAAGGATTAAAAACTATTGTATTGTAGTTAACACTTAGATGATTTGTAACATTTGTTGCAATGTCTAAAGCTATATAGATATAACTTACATCTCCAATGGAAAGCCCTAGAAGCCTTCACAGACGGCTGGGGGTGTACAATAGTCGTGACGTCAGCAACGCCCACACGAGCGCGTAGGCTTGTTTTAATTTTGAAAAGTTACAAAACAAAACACATTCTTTCAAACGCTTCATGCAAAACTCACCCTTTTGTTTTACATACATTTCTATTTTAATATATATCTATAAATGTTTACATGCATTTTTAAGGCTACACAATATGAATAAAGCGTAATTAAAAACAAAATCGCTCAGATAAAACTCCTCGGGAGTTTAGCATATACTCAGTTATTACTGCCGTCCCGACTACGATCTCCTAGCAGACCGTCTCACTCACGTGAGTTGTACAGCCAAAATCATTGTACTGGCAATAATAAGTTTTAGTGATGAATTGGTAAATTGTTTCAGGGTTTCCATCAGGATGGTCACACAGCGATGACGCCTAGCAAGAAGATGGAGTCCAAGGGTACACAGATACACTTGCCGCTGATGGGGCGAGGAAGCCGTGGTGAGATCAGCGAAAAAGTGATGTTCACTCAAGTTAAGACTCCGGATCAGCTCAATAATGGACAGTTGTCAGCGTTAGTATACAACATTTTACACCAAGAATATCCTTAATTATCCACACTCAACATCCCTTAAACTTTATGTTGTTGTGGTGGCCTAGAGGTTAAAAGCCCGCATCTCGCGCATGAGGGAAGGGGTTCGAAACCTGGCAACTATCAATGTAGTTTTTCCGAGTCATATATACTTTTAAAAAGTATCCAGTACTTATAATTTAAAATTCTAAGTTTGAAATCACCAACCCGTCTTGAGCGATTAATAGTCAAACCGTCTTCCTGTGAGATGAGGCCTTTGCTTAGCAGTGGGCTCTGATAGGCTGATGATATGTAAACTTTATATTGAAATCATAGATATTTTGAATACAGTATGCATTACGCTCAAAACATGAAATATAACTCAACTCTTCAATAAATCAATGTTACATAAAAAAACTGCATATTTGTTTGTATTCGGTACCCCGTTATAGAACGGTAACATTTTCATTTTGTACGTCAGAGAACTATTATTATTCTTGTTTTATGAAGATTTTCTCCATTAAAATTCAAGTTTATAATGTTCCAATTCGATTCCGTTTCCTCTTTATTTTTCAATTCTATTACATGTTATATTTTAGGCTAGGGAAAACCTAATCGTTTTAGGTAAAATTTCGTTTCACTTTCTGTGAATTTGATAAGTTTTATATAATTTAAACATGCTTATCACATTATTGTAATATTGTTTTGTTTATAGAACGACGTCAATTCAAATTACAGACTTTATTTGTAAACTTCTGAATTGAATGCCGATGATTTCCAAAACAATGTTCAAGACTAATGTAATCGGTTTTAAAATCATTAATAATTTATAGAAATTAAAATAACAATGACATGGTATTTAAATGATTTTAAATATTTGATAAGACATAAATAAGTTTTTGGAGTTAAAGAAAAAATATATACCATATAGATACATTAACTTCTGATAAAACTACAAAAATGTTTTTGAAACGAAATCTTAGACGGTTACTTAAAACTATTATGAAATTTTAGTTACTAAAAACTTTATATATAGTGCTACTGAATATATTAAGTTTCTTCGTAAAATATTATATCATAAAACATGTTTATGTTTCCTCTGACAAAGTTTAAAGGATTTTTTTTATTGATATCAGAACACGAGAAAAATTGCAGAATATTCAGAGTACAGACTAAGGTATATAAAAACATATAATACGTTAATAAAAAATTAAATGAAATTTGGTCACCGTTGCTGTAAAGTAACCGAAACGTCGGGAGTATGTAGTTTTTATCAAAAATAAAAATGTAGTAATATATCCGAAAAATATTACTTTCATTTAAATGAATTCTCGCGAAAATCTTAGATCTCATTATTTTAATATAAATATTATTAAATATCTATAATAAAACATTAAATATACAATAAATTAAAAAATATATATTTTAGTAAAATATTAATATAGTTTTGAGATACAGCATTTAGTCCAAAATTTTAGTGAAAGCCTTTACAAAACACATTAAAATTACTGATTATTATAATACTCTAAGATGGACACTTATACAAATTAGTTTTAATTGAAACTATGTATTTGATCATCTTCATTCTGATTCTCTTCTCAAGTTCCTTTTGAGGGCTTATAATTTAGATGGAGTAGATCTATCCAACTTTCTCATAGCTCCAGAACGTCCCAGATATCATTTAACGCGGTCCGCTTGGGTCACCTACTTGTAACTAGAACGCTTAATAATCTCAACCATTGACAAAGTTACACAACTTCGGGCTATTCACTATTATGTCATGAAAGAAATTCTATATATAAGGAAATTCATTTTATTTCTAAACACGCTGTTTCTTAACGTAATATATAAAGAAGATTTTTTAAAATACTTATTGTATTGTTGTAAAAAGCAAATTATTAATAAAGTATATATTGTTGCTAGTGTGAACAGCGCCATCTGTGTATTAATTAAAAAATTAATTCAGTTTCACCTGCATACGAGTATACGCTATAACGCTATAGTAGCGATTTAAAAAACAAAATTTAGTGATGTACTCAAATTTAAAATGTACAATTAGTAAGGGATGTAAATTATATTATACACATACTTTAAAATAAAAAATATATTTGAATTATTTTACTTACAACTACAACTCAATCCATGCTAGCCTCTGTTATTCGAGAACTTAAGTCTTAGGTTTAAACATGTTTTGTGTTTAATAGGTATCAGTATTTCGTAATTCTTAAGCTCATTTCCATTCTTAATATATCTTAAGGTAAACCATTTAGAATGTTCTGCTTAAGATATTTCGTTAATTTTATATTTTATTCTTATTAATTGTTGTGAGTGATATCTTTTTGTTATTTGTAAACCCCCGAAGAAGAGTGGTGTTCTAAGTTTGACATCGATGTCTGTGTGTATTTCTGTCTGTGGACCCTATTTCCCAAATCTATCAACATAATTGTAGCCGTTTTTATTTTAAAAGTATGTAGTTTCCTTGTTCTTGTCTAGACGTGTAAGAATATCAATTCTTGTCAAAATGACGTTTAGTATGTTTGGTTACTTGATTACATGCTCAAGCTAATTTTATCGTTAAATATTAAGTAATGGATAGGTTTTCCTTTAAATCGTTAAATTCACTTAATTCTTAATTTGCCATTCAATTTAAGTGTGTATATTTTAAATCCTTTTATTTACGTTTCATGAACACAAAGTGTTTCTATGTGTTATGTTTTAGTTATATACAGTGAATCTTTAATTTTATTATTTTCTGTTCCTATGAATGGTGAATAACATTTTAAGTGGCGTGCACTTTGTTGCATTTTATTTTCAAGATTACCGAAAATTGTATACAACGTTGGTCTCCTATTGAAATAAATAAATAAATCATCATTGATTTTATATCGATGTCGCATTATAACTCAGGGTTGACAAAAAAACTTTTCATCAGACATGAGGACATTCGGGAGTTACTTGTATTATATTAAATAGAAATTTCAAATATCTATTTCTTCTATAATCAAAAGAAACATATTTTTACAATACATCAATGTAATGGTTTTTGTCCGCGTTTTCGTCGGAATCAATTTTATAAAATGCTGACTCCAACAGTCAATTGTTAAATTTTTGTTATTTTTTTAATACTTATTCTGCAATTCGAGATAAAGGTTAGGTAATATGACAGAAAAGATAAAATTAATAAGTCATGTTTTACTTTTGTCAAGAATAAATATTGAAAAACATCTAAATTTTTAACAGTCAAATTTTGACAAGTATTGACGTCAATAATTATACGATACTAACGTCACTTACTTTTTTTTCCTTTCATGAATATCCTCCACTATCACTTGAACTTTAAGGCAAGGTATTAAAGTACAAATTCACTTTTAAATTCGATTACGGGTGGTTGTATGGGAGTGTAGAGATTTTCTGGTAATTTTTTGAATTCTTTAAGAACGACTATTCTACATCAAGGTACATAAAAAAAGAAATTGATTTTAGTTCAGCTGCTCTCGAGATTCGCGCTTAGAAACAATTTTAGCAATTCATTTTTATAATACAAATGATAATATTATATATGTATATACTATATACACTTTATAATTTTGATAACCCATGATATTTGTAATAATGGTTTAATTCACATCTCCTATCAATGAATGCGTTTGACGAAGACATATATTTTTTTGTATAAATTCGCCCTAATTTATATTCGTTTAATCAACTTGGCATAGTTTCAAATATTTTATTCAAGACGGCAAACACGTTATTTAGAACAGCATAAATCTTTTACTATAACTGCATGTACATATTTCCAACTCGTGTAAAAAAAAAATTGTTAAAATGCTATTATTTTATTTTGTATTTAACAAATGTTAATTACCTATAATCGGAATCTGTATTTGGATAAAAGATATTTGTACTCATTATACTCGGAAAATATTTTAGACCCAAGTGTTTAACAATATATGTATTTTAAATACATATATGTTTAATTAGGTAAGATTCATAATGAGACCTAAAACTTTCGCAAGTCTTCATTTAAATGGAAATAATGTTATTAGGATTACTAGGCGTATTTTATTATTTTAAAAAACTACTGAAGAGTTGCTGAAAAGTAACTGAAACGTCGGGAATATAGTTTTTTTTTAAATAATAATAATAAAATAAATAAATAAATAAAATACAGGATAGACTTAGTTATTAAAAATTTGATATAATCGTTAATAATAATAATTATTATAAGACTTTCTAGTTATTCAATGAATAATCATATTTTGAAAGAAATATTATAAGATCGGTATCTAAATATACAGGGTGACTGGTGAATTACTATCGATATTTGAGGACGTGATATTTGACGATCATATATGACAAAATAAAAATTAATATGACATAAATATTAATAAACTTCTAAGTAAAGTCAACCAAAAGTTATGTAATTAATTACGCATCGTGTGAACACCCTACAGATTAGGTATACACTGACACTCACACATACGCGTGTCGTGACGTGGTGTTGTATCAGCACGCCGCCGCACGCGTCCACACTTGAACACTTGGAACGTGTCAACACTTTACTTATTTATACGGAAATTTTGTCAAAAATTAAGTGCCTATTTTTTTTACATAATTCGAATGAGAATCATGTACCGAGTATTCTCCTTAAATATTGATAGTAATTCACCAGTCACCCTGTATATGACCCTTCGTGTTCATGAAAATGTTAATAAGATTCTTGTAACAAGGTATTTGTCGTGACCGTACATTACTCAGGTTTAAGATTCTGTAACGTGTAGAGCTCCTCAGTACGGAAACAATACAAACATCACGTTCCAACTCTCGACCATGAACTTGGGCTTACGTAACTAAAATTGCTTCAACAAAATATAGAAACACTTAATAACTGTAGCCGTAATCCACGAAGAAATGAATTTGTTACATATATTCATCATTTACATTTGTAAATAAAGAAGAAAAGTCATATATATGTACATATTTTTAAAGTCAAATAATGAAATTTAGCTAATGTATCATGAAAATTAAAAAGGGGTAGATAATAAAACTCTTTGATTTATTATTGTGTGATTGAAATCTGTAATGTTTTTTTGTAAACAAATCGTAATTATTTTCTATAGGGGCGTTTATATATCTTTTTGTTATTCTCCTTTCAGTGGCTCACAGATGAATCTTTGTAACGGTGGTGCGGGAGCAATGACTGGTTTGGTTCCAAAAGTGCCTAACAGTGAAGGCGATCAGAAGAAGCCTATGGCTTCTCTGACGCATCTACCGAAACGACCTCCAGTAGACATAGAATTCCTGGACCTGTCATATTCAGTCAGCGAAGGAAGAAAGAGAGGCTATAAAGCACTCCTAAAAGGCATCAATGGGACCTTCCGTTCGAGCGAATTGACAGCGATCATGGGACCTTCGGGGGCTGGCAAAAGTACGCTGATGAACATTCTAGCAGGATATAAGTGAGTTTTATTCAAAAACTATTATATTTTTTATTTCTAAGCTAGTTCACAATTTTTTCATTGTAATAACTGTTATTAAATAGGTCATGGAAACGAAATAATTATCTCTAAATAGTCTTTGACAACAATGGTTACTACACTAGAAAAGTGAAAACAGATTATATCTTTTTTATGAAAGATACTTGGAATATAGCCAACGAAAACTATATTATTGTAATAAGTTTTTTGCAAACACGTTTGTGGACTTCGTAACCTTCGTTTAACGAGACACTTGTCTGTTTACTTAATCTACATTAGTCTTAGTCGTACTATCCACTTATAAGTGGAATGTTATTATTTAGATATAAATGTCACAACAATAAATTCAATGACTTAATGAATTCTTAATTGCAACTGAATGTTCTAATGTTCCAGGACTTCAAATGTAAGTGGCTCAATTCTTATAAATGGAAAGGAGAGAAACCTGCGACGTTTTAGGAAATTGTCCTGTTATATAATGCAGGACGACTGTCTCCTTCCGCATCTCACAGTCAGAGAAGCTATGTACGTCTCTGCGAATCTGAAACTCGGTAAAGATATGACTATAAATGCTAAAAAGATAGTCATCGATGAAATATTAGAGATGTTGAGTCTCGTGGAAGCTGGTGATACAAGAACTATAAATCTGTCCGGTGGTCAGAAGAAGCGATTATCTATAGCATTAGAATTAGTGAATAATCCACCTGTGATGTTTTTCGATGAGCCTACATCTGGACTGGACAGCTCTTCGTGTTTTCAATGTATATCGTTATTGAAGTCCTTGGCCAGAGGAGGCAGAACGATTATTTGCACCATCCATCAACCGTCCGCCAGGCTGTTCGAAATGTTTGATTACTTATATACGTTAGCTGAAGGCCAGTGTATATATCAAGGGTCCGTCAGAGGTTTAGTGCCATTTTTATCGTCCATGAGTCTACATTGTCCCAGTTATCACAACCCAGCTGATTATGGTGAGTTCTCGAGTATTTTGGAATTTTCTGCTTTTGAATATGTTGCACTAGCTGCGCCCCACGGTGTTACCCTCATATTTCCGGAATTTGGGATGTAAAGTAGCCTATATGTTATTCCTGGACGTCAGCTTCCTGTATACAAAATTTTATCCAAATCGGTTCAGCCGTTTGAGCGTGAAGAAGTAACAAACATACACAGACTCACAAACTGTCGCAATTATAATATTAGTAGGAAGTAGGATTAATTTTTATACTCCATTATCTGTTTATTCAAGTAGGGCCAATAATGTAAAACTGTGTTTCAGTGATGGAAGTAGCAACTGGCGAGCATGGAGACTGGGTCCACAAACTGGTGATGGCTGTTAACAAAGGAAACTGTGGCCGCGGACAGTCATCGACGTCGTCTTCATCATCATCAGTACCACAGAACTGTAATTACAACAACCAGACGAAAAACAACGTCAAGAAAGAAGCCTTGGAGATAGTTATCGGTATTTAAATTAAACATTATTTACAATAATGGTAACTGTGAAACAATATCTGATACTATGTATAAAAACGATGATTACATTATAAGCGAGTAATTTAAAGTATTTTGTTGTTATACTATAACTTTAACTTTAAGTTCATATTGTTTTGCTTAGTCATATTTAATTAGCAAGCTGTGGTCTCCTGTACTTGAAAAAGCACAAAATTCTGTAATAGTTAGTATTGATTAGTCTAAAATTGTATACTGTGTATCTTTTGTTGGGGATCCTCAAATAAATAAAAAAATAATTTGTGGTACATTATGCACTGTTTTTTGTAAAAAAATTTAAAGTTTGCCATAATTTTCAAAACTCACAGAAGAATCAGTTTTTCCATTTTCAATAGAATATATATTTTATAAAATCACATTGGATTATAGTTTTTATAGTTTTAAATATATTTTTATTAATATATATTCCAAAACATCTTATTAATGTTTTTCCATTGTATTCTTACAGATAAACCAACCTGCACTGTGATAGATATGTCAGAGCCGACTCTGAATACAGAGAAACAGAACGCCTTACCGAACTCAACCAACCTGGCTCCTGTCACTTGCACCACCTCACTCCTGGACTCCAGTGAAAGTTTCACTAAGAAACCTCAGAACACGGGCTTCCCTACGTCAGGGTGGAAGCAATTTTGGATCTTATTGAAACGGACGTTCAGGAGTATATTACGAGATCCCATGCTGACTCATTTAAGGCTATGTTCGCATACAGTCGTGGGTCTGTTGATCGGGTTCTTGTATTATGATATCGGTCAAGACGCCGCGAAGGTGATGAGTAACGCTGGATGTATATTCTTCACTGTGATGTTCACAATGTTCACGGCTATGATGCCCACTATTTTAACATGTATGTATACCGTCATTAAGATATAATTTTGCATGATTATATTTTTAACATTTGAGATATATTGCAGGTTCGAGTCCTGTGAATGGATTTTCAATAAATATGAGTTTTCTTTTGTTTCGCATATTTTGCAAATGCACAAAATATTCGTCATACAAAACAGGGAATTACCTTTATTTGACAATTCTGATAAGTCTGTTTGTTTTTGGATTTGTTTCACATTGGTGTAATTTGTCTGGTTTAATATTTTTATTTGCATAATTTTTGTTGGTAAAGGATAATATTTTGGTCAGATCTAGATGACATTTTAACATGCTTAAAAAACTATAAAGTTTTATGTAACAAATAGCGTTTTTCCTGAGAAAAGTTAAAAATCTTGTTTGTTTCTACTCCTAAGAAAAGAATTACAACAATTATTATGTTATTCTTTATTTTAAATCAATCATTGGTAAAGATATTTTTCCCTTAAGAAACAAGATGCCAATGGGCCACTTTAATCCACAAACATAATATTTATTTTCATTTTTCTTATGTTTCAGTCCCAACTGAGATGAGTGTGTTTGTGAGGGAGCATTTAAACTACTGGTACTCACTAAAAGCTTTCTACTTCGCTAAGACTATAGCAGATTTACCGTTTCAGGTAATTATTAAAAAAAAACTTTTATCTGCTTTGCGTCGATAAAATGTTGATTTAAATTTAAAATATAACACATCAGCATAATTTATTATTCACATAAAAAAACTTAATCTTAAATTTAAATTAGATGTACTTGATTTATTAATAATTTATAAATGAAATAACTTCCTACTTTTAAACCTAGCTCTGACTAATATATACAATTATTTTAATATTCATTCCCAGTATCCAAAAAAAATTTTTGTTATATGATATGAGATATTGATAGTATAGTAGTATTCAGTGGTGGCCTAGTGGTTAAGAGGCCGTCCTCTCATGCTCGAGGGCGCGGGTTTGATCCTGGCTCAAAAATGTGATTTTTCTGAGTCATATGTACTTTCTAAGAGTATTTAGACGTCACTAATTAATGTTGTTTTCCAAAGAGGGTTGATGTCAGGCAGGCGGCCGGTCGTAAAAATAAATAGCCAAAACTGTTCATAACATGTAAGGTAGACAATGGCTATAGCTGGGAAATTGCTAGGTAGAAGAAGAAGAAATGAGATATTGATAAGTCGTATTTCTATATTCCAGATCGTGTTCAGCGGCGTGTACGTGATCATAGTTTATTTCATGACGGGCCAGCCGATGCAGACGGACCGCGTGTTAATGTTCACGACCATCAACATCCTCACGGCGTTAGTTGCTCAATCTCTTGGCTTATTGATCGGCGCCGCCATGAAGATTGAGACCGGAGTATATTTGGGTCCGGTCACGACTATTCCAGTCGTACTATTTTCCGGATTCTTCGTCAACTTCAACGCGATCCCCAGCTATCTTCAATGGCTGACGTACTTGAGTTACGTCAGATACGGCTTCGAAGGTGCTATGTTATCGGTGTATGGTTTCGGCAGAGAGAAGCTCCATTGCTCTTTGCCGTATTGTCACTATAGATCCCCGAGCCTATTCCTTAAAGAGATGACGATGGACAAAGCTAACTTCTGGGTGGATGTCGGCGCGTTGTGCGGTTTCTTTGTATTTATTAGAGTTATCTCCTATCTAGTGCTAAGGTTCAAGTTGAAGATGATGCAGTAGGTGCACAAACATCGCTTCCTCGTTTAATTGGTGATGAGTTAATTTCCATTTAATCAGGTTTTAGCAACACTGCCCTGAGTTCGCTTGTCGTTGCGACTGACATAGTTTTCAATATTTGCAAAACGAGTGTCAGTTCGGTGGGCGCCTGTACGTTAAAGTAGATTAATGATAGTTATCGAAATATCTAGCTTTATAGGACGCGGGTCGACCCAGTCGGTTTAGTGTTTATACGTAAACCTAGGATAAGTTTTTTCTAGATCGGGCCCATGACTTAATCTTAAGTTACATGATATTATATATTTATTATTTGTATTTAATGATTCTCTTATTAGGCTTTTTTTATTCGTGTAAGTACGCTTGATATTAAATCGTGGTGACTCTTTGTGGTCTGTCAAAATTACGACTTTGAATAAAACAAATTGAAACATCATACGGGCCTAATGTTATCTTGTATGGTACGTGTCTAAGAATATACATTCAATAAGCATATTTAAACCCATGCTTATAAAGATCAAAGTGCAATAAATTATTAAAAAGCAATATTTCCGTCAATTGTCTGTGTTACAGTTTGTAGGATAATATATTTTATTTTATAGATTAAGTTTTTATGTGATGTGTGTTTGTTTTATTGTACTCATATAAACACTCACTATTTTAGCCCTAGTTTTTTAACAACTTATATTTATATTTTGAGTGATCTCAAATTGCACTTTCTATAATCTGTATTATGTATTCGAGTAACTGTAGTAATTTTTATTTCCATTATGTTTTACAAGAAAATATATATAAATGTAGTATAATTAAGTATTCCTGAGATATTTATTGACCAGATGTAGTGTCAAGAGTTCCTTAAAGCTGCTTAATTTGAGTCATATAGCACGTGGGTCGTAATTTTGTCAGAGTGTATCAGACAGGCGTACATATCTACTCAATCTTCATTCTAGGTATTAGATATTGATAGTGTCATTCATAACGCTAAAGTCTTTTGGTAATTCTCTGTCTATCTTAATTACCAGTATTTATTAATAAACGACTGTGATTTTTATATAATACATATTGTTTTATTACTTATATTCTACCGTTATATTTGATTTAAGTCGCAAATGATTAAAATATCTTTTATATATGTATTTTTATATAAAAAGATTGAGAGAAGATAAAAAGGTGTCATATTGAGATTTTATAAATAATGAATAAAATATATTGACCGATGTATCATAATATAAATCTTTGTAAGATCAATGCGCTTAAAAAATAAAAAGAATCTTTAACTTTCTTAACACTTATAAGAACTAGTCTATGAAGTAGAAGATTATATTTGCTCCAGTTATAATCCTGACAGCATGTGGGTAAGGGGTTATTTATAAATTACGACACAACTTAAAAAATATATGAGAAAAGGAGAAATGACACGGGGAGAGGTGGCAAACTAGACTTCACATATTTAATATACTCAAACGGGAACTAAGCACAAAACTATAAATATTTAGCAACTTCATTTATATTTATTAATACAATAGCAATTTCATAATAACATTGTTGCTTATTCATCAACTTCTAACAACGTTGTAATAAAAGTGAGATCTTATTTTAAGTATTTATATAGGTTTAATTCATAATTGAGTGCTATTCACTTTACTACCAATTGTAAGTTCGGTTTTTACAAAATCTTCGACTTATGTCCTCCAAGCACCGGTATAAAATAAAAATGTGAGATCACGTTAAAGGTCTGGATGTCTGAGAGGTTAAAAAGACATGTATTGATGGCTTGTAATTAAGATAATTGTATTGTTTAATTTCTTCAATCCAGTATTAAATATGCAGTGGCGAAACGAGAACAAAACCTCTTAGCATTTAATGGATTTACCGTGCGGGTCCTTGCAGGGAGAGGAGCTTCAACAGTTACTGGGACTTGTGACCCAGGAGTAGTTTTAAGGGACCCTATATAATTACGTTAATCATTACCGCCGTATCCTATTATTTCTTAATATTTAACTAAAAATTGATGATAATTTTCGTGACATTCTAATCCTAAAATATTTAACTGAAGAGAAAAATTTTTATTCTATCAATTTAAAACGAAAAATTCTGTCAAACTAACCTATCCAGAATAATGATAACATTTGGCCTGACATCATTTTGGAAAAGAGCTAATATTCTTAAACTGCTGGAGTAGAGAGCTACGATACCACAGACATACAAACATATACTCAGGTGTATACAAAAACACTCACTGACTTAAGTATAACGATTATTCCGAAGAGTCGTTCCCAACGATAAGTGTTCATAAAAAAATATTAATACTTTGTTCAATATATTGTTCAGTATCTAATGTATCTTTAAGGCCATAATTTTAGATAGTAATTAAGTAGAATTTTGTTATATTAAAAGTCTTCAATTATGAAACAAATTTACTAGCAGAATGACTGACATCTGGTGCTTGTATTTAGCGATATTTGGTGTAGTAAAACAATGTTCTCTAGATCTTTTTTTTTTGTTTCGTCTTATCTCTAATGGCTTTGACAGCGTCACCGGGTGGCCCAATGGGACCAACCAATATTAATGTATATGCCCATCCCAAGTTTACCTCCAATAGTCTGGACCTCGACTTGGGACGTCGTTGAAGTTTAGAATGGCATCGGATGATGAAATTGTATGACGACCACCGACGGCGGGACACCGGAGCGAATTGTATGAAATGGAACCTCGACTTTGCCTGAAAAGGCGTTGTGCGTTGGTGTGGTTTAGTGTAATTGTCTCTGTGTTGTCTGTTGTTATATTACGGTCAGGGTCTAAGAGGACGTCCTTAAGACTCCTCTGGCCTAACGGGAAGTTGGGAGGTGGGGAATAGTCACATGTTTTGACTATTAACGGATTGGGATGTACCATCATGGTCTCAAAAAATCTTTTTTGATCATCTTGAAATCCGCAGCTATCGTAGAAAGTTGGAGGTCCCTATGGAGATTATAATTCCTGTCTAGATCTGACCCTTCACGCTTGATGTTATATTAAGAATATATAAAAGGGAACATTACGAAAAAGTGAATTTTTTAAGAAAGATATAGACCTCGTCTTAAAAGATGATAGTGAAAAAGATCATCTCAGAGACGAAGGCATAAATTTCGAAGTGTGCAGCTTACACCAGTTGTTAAATGATTTTTTGTAGTAGGAGGCGATAAAGTTGGTTATATTTAAACAAATACTTTATATTTTACTTTCCCTCGATATTAACGAAACTTGTTGTTGAATATATGCTCCTTTATAACAACAATTTTGAACCACTTCTTTTGCAGTTCTAAAAATGAAGTATACTTTGAATCTATTCCAAATTGGGGTTGCAGTTTGTGTAAAATAATTATCTTGACCTTTGACCTTGAACAACTTTAGCAGATTGGGAATGAACGGGCACTTATATAATGATTTCAATCTATTCTAGGTTCTAGAATACGGCATTGCTGCGACAACTTCTCCAATCAAACTGGACTTCAAAATTAGTCGCCTATTGACCTCGAGTAAATGGATAGTTTAATAAAACTTCTTAAATTAAATCTTCAAAATTCTAATCAAAAAATCTAACAGACTTAAAAAAAATAATTAAATAAATACATTCTCTGTTGGCAACTGATGGTAATTTTTCTTATATTCCTGCAGTTTCTTGTATACTTACAGGTAATATTATATAGCTGTATATTCAAGCTGTATAGTTTATAACTTGTTTCACACAGATTAAATAATAAATACGTAGGTAGTATATATGACATTAAATGTTTAAAATGACAATTCAGTTGTAAACCTAAAACCAGCAGTGGGTATCTAGCGATGTTATAAGATACAATTATTAGTTAATTATTAAATAAGTGAAATAAGTGTTGTGAAATGATAATTAAAGGGATATTCATATTGATTATACTCTCGTCATATGTGGTTAGAGTTAAAAATGTACCAGCTCATGCGATTTCGATGCACCGGGAGTACTTCTGCAAGGACAACATATTCAATACTTACTCCCGCTGTCAACTACTATTAAATGTGAGTTGTTAAAAAGATGTCCCGACTGTTAGAATACAACTAGACGAGAGCGGTGCCATATCAGTAGTAAGTGATATAATAATTTGTACTGAATTCTCATTAAATATAATCTTTAAATTAAATATAACTTTATATCCTAATGGAAACGAATAAAAAAATGGTGTCTAAATGTAAGTTAAATAATAAAATAACAGGAAGTTTTTAAGACAAAAAACATTTTCCTTCATTCGCGTCTTAGCGGGAATCTTTGATTACATTAACATAACACGTTTAAAGACGTTCTGTATCTAAAAATTGATGTTTGTGTTAGCTGATGGCGGCGAGGGGGAGCCACAAGCGGATTTGGATTTGTTGCCATTAGATTGTTGTCACTTAAGGCTGAAATTTGTATGCGTCGCGGTCAACTCGATCTATGCTGATGTTAAGTAAGGGCTTTTAAATATTAAGATTCTAGTTAAGACGAAATTAAAATCTATAACACATGAAATTAAATATAACCCATTGTTTTTAATGTTTCAGATGATAAAACATCACTAACGGTATAAATGTCAATTCTTATTTAAATTTTCAGGTATGAACAATCTAAGCATTTAGATAAAACAGAAAAACACAAGCGAAGCTGAAACACAAATACCCTTTACAAGAACGTAACCATAGATGAGTATGTCTTTGCAAATTTATTTCCTTAATATACTATAAAATTTCTTTGGTATAATATTGATCAAAACTAATGTTATGAATGTTATAAAATATCGTGTCGTTGTCGCAACCTCTGCTAGTAAAGGTCACCAAAGAAAAATAACCTCAGTTGTTAACAAAGACAACAGACCCCTATTACGAGGGCGATTCAACTTTATACCCGACGGGAATTTTTAGGAGAAAGAATTATTATTCAGAAAAATTCTGCGGGTCTAATCAAGGTTGTACCTAAATAAACGCGTTCAACTGAAAGAATTTAATCTTGTTTATCGTTTAAAGCTTTTACATTTTTATTTTAGAGACGTTAATGACTATTTAGTCACCATTTTTCATTTATTCTTGGAGTTTTCTGATTGAAATTATATTTTTGTTTTTGATTTTTGGTTAGATTTTTCCAAATATACATTTGTATAACTTTTTAAAGTACCATCTTCTTAGTAAGTGCAGGGATCTTTTTGGAATTTCAAATGTTTTACCTAATATGAAAAAAAGGTATTTTTAAATTAATAATGAAGGCTTTAAGTTATTGATTTCTTTAAAGATATTTTAATTGAAGTAATTTTCTTTTTCTCATCGTTTATTTTTAAAAATTATGTATCGTTAGTGAGATATTTAATAATTATGTTATATTGTTCACGGATTGACAAACTAAGAATAAGTTCCCTATAAACTTGTAGTAGTAGTGGGAGCGAGAGGTATAACAGCTAAATCTCTGAAATTACCTACTAAAAGACGAGGGCCTGTTCGGAACTTATATCAATTCATTCTTAGAATGTACTTTTAGAGTAGCCCTAATAAGTTCATTCTCATTTGTTTAGGTAGAGAGAGGAACTAAGACGTTGAAGGAGAGCGTTTAACACAAGTTAGATATGGGCCCATTAAACCTACACCTGGGTCGCAAGTCCCAGACACTGTTGAAGCTCCTCTCCCTGCAACACGATGGACCCGGATCTGTTCAATTTAATGACATCTTCAATACGTATACGTGTATACGTGTACGTGTATACGTAATTACACGTAATTAGTAGTGAGTTTTTTTTTTTAATTATTTAAATGTGTATTTATTTTTGTATAATATTGTAAATCACGCTATTTATAATACGAAAAACGTAAATGGCCCAATAACATTAGCTCAGACAAGAATGAATCTCTAAAAAAGAGACGACGGTTACTTGAGACGAAATTAATTCAAAAACTAGAAGATCGATTTCAGTGAAATTTAGAGTGAAGATTGTTTGAAATCCAGGAACAAAACAAGACAGTTTGTCTTCTAAAACTTAAAGTCGTTGGATAATATTTATTGTAGCAAGATTGAAATACATAATGACTTTTATAATTACAGTTTAATACAAACTAAACTAATAATAATAAGCATACAACTTCGAAGTCCGTCGTGCCCTAGTGGTTAGAGGGCCCGCCTCTCATGTATGAAGGCGCGGGTTCGATCCTGGCAAGTAGCAATGTGATTTTTCCGAGGCATATGTACTTTCTAAGAGTATTTAGACATCACTGATTAATGCATTCCCAAAGAGGGTTTATGTGAGGCAGGCGGCCGGTCGTAAAAACAATTAGCCAAAACTATTCACGACATGTAAGGCAGACCCTGGCTAAAGCTGGGAAATAAGCATACAACTGAAATAGTTCGTACTTAATTATCTATAATAGAATTATAAATTAAATCTCGGAATTTATATATGTTTAGTGCATTAAGGCTTTATAATTTAACATGTATAATATACATATATCACGTAAAAGCCATCTTTATTGAGCAAAAACAATTTTAATATGTTTAATAAATTTAAAGCTTTGATCACATCTATTACCCTAATAAATTATTCTGGTATGATGCTATTTACAATTTAATGAGATTACTTGCGTATTTAACATGAATTATTGAAATTTGTTTGCTTTTATTATGAGAAATTTATAGTAATATTAATATTATTTATGTGAAAAAATAATTATGTCACATTTACTATGTTTTTTTAAGGTAAACCGAGTAGAATTGGTTACAATAGAACATGACACAATCAATAATGTTTTCACATGATATTGAAGGAAATAACATAGTTTTATTTCAAAGTTTAAGGGAAATAGCCACCGCACCACGCTCCTTACATCATTAGTTTAAAAATAAATGATGTCGAAATCTGCTATGAGCCTCATCGAGTAAGTAAATGCATATAATGCAAGTGTATAAGAACGACAGCATTATGAGTTTGTTACTTTTTATTTCAGACGTACTTATGTTACTTTAAATACTACAGAGAGACAAAGTTTTTTGATGCACCTGATCAATTGTGTGGACGACGAAAAATAGATAAAAAGTACACTTAACCTATAGTGAATAGCTCTCTAACAATATATGGTGACTAACCGTGGCATTCTGCTTATAGATACAGCAAGGCTTCTCTTAAATCTACGGAGGCACTCTCAGCAGCAAATATCTAGTATTAACAGGTATGTATGGAAACGTCATACTTACATTAAACTCTATAATCAATAGGAATCTCTTAGTCTTCTACAAGTAGAATGCTGCCCAGAATGTTTTAACAGCGTTTAATTTTACCATTTATATTTTTAAAGTACATTATGATTAATAGTCTACAAGAAAATTGACATCTTTGTAACAAAACGTAGCTATATCTAATCAAAATTGTTTCATTCACATACAAACAGGAAACAGAACAATATACATACTAATAAATAATTGATATAAACAAATTGTATAACTGCTCACTGCGCCACAATAAGGGGTGAAACAGTCATTCCGGAAAGCCTTGGCGTTGTACTCGGCAAATATGTATACGCTACACGCCAACGATATAGATGTACAATCTACAGAGGTTAATATTATATCATAAGTAATATTAATAATAACTATTAAATATCTAACATAAATTAGTCATTCTAACTAATTCTTTCGGGTTAATGGATTCTATCTACCGAAACTTTAAAAAACTATTCAAAAACATTTCATTTGTTTCAGGTATTCAAAGCTATAATTTACGATGAATATAATCAAAGGACCCATGTTAATGATATATGCTTAAACCACGGACACAAGCAACGTTCAAAAATTTCATCCAACCAGTCTGCTTGTAGTTTGACGGCGTCTATGACCAAATAGGTATACACGAGCTCACGGGAACGGTATGAAGAATATTATCATAAGGTTATTTGTAGATCATAGAACTGTTTGGAATTCAATTGTGAATCTGATTGGTATAGTTGAATAGTTATACATAGACATTTATGGTGGGCATAAATTGGCTGTTTTATTAAACTCAATCTTTAAATTGTGTTTGTTTAGAACACTTCAAGAAATTTTAAAGAAAGCGAATTTATTATCAATGAGTTATGATAGTTAATTATAATATTATTTTAGGTTGTCTATTGCTGTTTCGATCGTAACAATGAACTAATATCCGAACTCCACGAAGGGTTGATGCCCATAGTTGATGATGGCAGATGTATAAAAGAAGAACCCGTCTTTTATTCTACAACGTTAGAAGGCAAGAAATTATATGCAGGTTACAGTTATGGTACCTTGAGAATGATATAACATTCAACATTACTTAGTCAAATATAATAATTAATTATTCACATTTTAGGAACATGTGCCTGCTACGGGGATAGTGGAGGTGGTTTTTTAGTATTTGTGAACAATAAGAAGCTTCATAAGCCTATTAGTTATCCTCATGATTATACCAATATTTCAGGAGCTTGGTACAAAAAAGGAATTCGACAGCATTGGCCCGTAAAGACGCGGCGGTATGCGATTCAAAAGCTTACGTTGTGTTCACAGATGTTTCCAAATACTTACAATATTGGATTAAAAACCAAACGACTGCACATTATAACCCGTGATAATTAATCCTACTTAATTAATGTGATCTCTACCATTAGAAGAGTTTAGTACCATTCAATGTAAAGTGTAAGTGTTTTAACATGATATTATAAACATAATAATTTGTAAATTAATAAATTATTTTCTATTTTGTAATTTTTGTGATGAATAAACCATGATGATGAAAACCAATATGAAAAATGTTTTTAAAATTATATAAATGTATTTTGATAACATGACATTATATAAACACAGATATACTAGTAATGTAATCAAGTTTTTCTTCTCGAAAAATTATTTCAAGCAGATTTTTTTATTTAGCAATAATTTTAATAAGAAGTGTCTGGATACATTGTAAAACAGTTGTTGTATACATACTAGTATACTGTTAACGTCTAATAAATATTTTTTATTTCAGAAAACGTCTAGACATTAAAATTATTGAATATTAAATATTTTAACGTTTAACATGTACATTATATATTATATTCCCCTGATAATAATACAAGAATTTAAGCTATGCAGACATTATTATCCTGAACCTTATATATCTTTGTACCTAAAAATTACGACAGGGTTCGATGTCCTTTTAAGATTTTACGTTCTTGTTAATCTAAATAAATAAAAATCAAAGAAGTAAATACCACCCCTAAATGTTCCTAAAGTAGATTAAAATATCTAAATAATTAAAATTATCTTATCAGCTTGTTTTATTCATAAACAAATAACAACAAAGTATGTTAGATTTAGCTGTCTTACCTTACATCTGAAATAAAAAATCGCTTAATAATAATCAGAAAATACATAAAAATGTCTATTTTCAATAATAATTAACATTTAAAAATCACTTCCAATCGGACAGGCATTGAAATTATTAATATTATTATATGAATTTGTTTACGAAATCATCATTATGTATATGCATACTACATATATTATGTATATTGTGACGTCATCCTCGCGATAAGCAGCTTCTTCAACTTGATCACGGATATGTTAAACTTGTTTGAAATATCACTTTTTATATACGATATACTGGTCTGACCTGCATAACCTTCACACTATGTAAGTCAATCATCGTCAGTTCAAGCTTTGAGTAGACAATTCAAAATCTTTGAGTGTTGTGTTTAAATTAAATAAGTAATTGATCAAATTGTTATATAATGAAGAAAAAAGTTAATTTGGTTATAACTTTAGTTTTAAATTTTACCCTGTGTAATGCTTTGTGGTCGAGTGTCGGATCAGCGTATTTTTCAGTGAGGCTGTGTAAGGAATCAAGTGAAATCTCAGCATCATATGAGTCGGATCAGCCTCCAGAACTTGAAAACGCCTATGACGTTCATATTTCTATATTATTTCCAAAATATACAACGGTGTACATAAAGTTAGACTCCGAGGGCAGTATTAAATTGGTAAGACATTTTCCAGTTAGTCCTATTGATAGCCCAAGCAACTATGCCTTTTTATTACTGAGAAATAAACATTATTAGTTTCAGTACCAAGTCTTCAAGTTGTTTAATTCTTTAAATACTCGTACTTTTAGTTAAAGTAATTCTTTCTGTTTTGATTGTCTAATATAAAGGAGATAATTCCTTAACACTAATATCTCTTTTATACATTTGTTTCAACGCAAACTTAATATGCTTTGTTGTTATTTCATACATTTGTTTCAGGCGGAAAAAACCTATGCAAGAATATATCCATATGACAATAACGAATTTTCAATTCGCTTTTTTGCTGAACACGATGGTTTGCGTTTCAAAGTGCAAGGGAAAAAAATAGGAGTTGTTCCATACATTACTAGTTTGACAATCAATTCTCAAGAATATTGCTCACAACCAACCGTGGTAAGATGACCATCTAATTAATTACATGAGACATTTCATTTTCCTTGAATATAATAATTAAACAATCAAATTATGCTTAGGGATTCCTCGATGGATATCTGTCGGGATATAAAGACTATGCAGAAAGTCAGAATCGTAAGTTAGAAGGGAACTGTGGTAGACGTAAAGTATCGCACACAGAATTAATAGTCAATGGATCTCCAACTAAACCCGGTGACTGGCCCTGGCATACCGCAATATATAGACTGGATAGATCACAAATCAAATATATTTGCGGAGGAACACTTATATCTAAATATTTTGTGTTAACAGGTATATTAAATTAATCAATTCAATCGCTTACTCACCTAGTAAATATTCTTCCAAGTTCTAATGAATATAAACTATTGATGTAACTATTTTAGCTGCACACTGTACATCAATAAGAGGAGTTGCCCTTTTACCTGAAGTGTTGAGTGTTGTCCTTGGTAAATACAACTTAATTGGTGGGGATTTAGCTTCGGAAGAAAGAGAAGTAAGTAGAAATGGTAGTGTAAAAGAACGTTAATAAAATTTTATACACAAGGAGTGTCTTTCATAAGAACTAAACTGTACAAAGAACATACGAATGTTGTTAAGGTTTTGTTGTTAAACAAACTTCTATTACTTTTAACTTTAATAAAATTAATAATGAACTCCCACTCCATTTTTTAAATTGTTGCCTTTTTCTCTAAATGTTCGTCGTATATTCTTACTAGGACTTTTATTAATATCCTTGTTTACTTCCAGCTGTTATTATTGTTTTGTTTTTAGATTCATCAGATAATTGTTCATGAGCAATACGATAAAAGAGCGCTGGACAACGATATTGCATTGCTGAAATTAAAAACTGAAGCAGTATTTACTGACTACATTCAACCAGCTTGCTTGTGGTACAGCAAAGCTTCAGAAAAATTGGCCGGTCGGGAGATAATTGGCAAAGTGAGCAATAAAATATTTTTTATTTTATTTCGCTGTGATTTATTATATTGTAAGAAGAAGTATAAATTCAATAATTAAATTATCACTTCTTTTAATGCCTGTACAGTACAAAAAGCACACATTTCTTCCAGATCTATACTACTTATAGATAGCCTTATAGTATCTAAGATAAGAGTGACTATATGTATATAAACTGCTTAACATTAATTATGAAATTAGTAAAGGTATATGCAGTCATATATTGCTCACTGATCATTACTTTATTTATTTTCAGGTCGTTGGATGGGGTTTTGATAATACCGACAACTTGGCGCTTAAACTCCGACAAGCTGATGTACCGTTAGTTTCAGATGTCGTTTGTATCAAAAGTAATGCTGTTTTTTATTCAAGAGTGCTCAATGGCAATAAATTTTGTGGTGGATATCACAATGGTCAGTAAAAATAATAATACTAGTTCATTGTATTTAAATCTATAACTATATTCCTAATAACATTCATTTTTGAACAAAAACGAAAAATTATGAATCACCTATGGTTGTGATAAATACAAGATATTAAAATCATTTTAATTTTAACATTGAAGGTACTTCGGCATGCAATGGTGACAGTGGTGGGGCATTCCAAGTGTTTATTCCTGATGATGCACAGGATCAAAGTGTGAACGCGTCAGGAGCTTGGCATGTTCGTGGAATCGTGTCACAGACTTTATCAAGATCTGACGTACCGATATGCGATCCACACCAATACGTTGTTTTCACTGATGTAGAAAAGTATAGATCGTGGATTGATAAGTATTTAGATATAAGTAATGAAATGTAAAATTGTAAAAATATATATTAATATTAGTTCTTCAAGGATTTCACTTGTTAATTTTAGTTACTGTCATTTCTAAGGCTTCAAACCAACCAAGTCGACTCTATATTTGGGTAAATTAAAAACTTTATATAAATCTTAAATTAAAACTACAAGGCCGTATCACCGCCTTTCAGATTAATGAATGAAGAAAAAAAAATACTGTTACTTGATACAAATTTGTAAGGATTAAAATAAAATCTGATTTAATATAATTTAATTAAGCAGTTTTACCTAAAGATAGCATCCTATTAAGATTTAAGTCTCTTTAGGCAAAATGAATAATATGAAGTTGTTGGTATTCATATGAAATAAAGGTAATAAAAAATTAAAAGGCCTGAAAAGGCTCTAACAAAATCCGGGCTAGCCACACAGTACCATGGAAAGACAATAGACTCATTCCGAGGTTTTGCATCATTACCGCTGCGTTGCATCACAATGGCGTTAATTGCCGTTAAACGGGTCAAATGCATTTGTGTTCATCGTAAATAAGTTAAATGAGAAATAAAAGTGAAATTTGATCCAATGTCGTTTATTTTGCATCTATAAAATTAAATGAATATTTGAGGCCGTTTAGATATTCTACGATGATTGGATGGAACTTTGAAATTTGCTTCTAAAGATATAAAACAGTAAAATACTTTTATTGTTTGCAAATTTATGAAACTACTTCGATATCATTTCATATACTACGGTAAATTTTATCAGATATTGGTATCCTGGTTCATGTAATTGGCCATAAAAAATGTATTTAATTGTTTAAGGAAAATATGTGCACAAAATTGCTGCCCACAAGTCAAAATGTATAATAATAAATATTACTGTATACAAAAACATGGTTATGAAATGAGGTAATAACTTTTAATCTCCACTTTAACCCTATGAAGTGTGCGTGTTACTCGTGAATTTTTGTTATTACAAATATCCACTGCAGCATCCAAATAATCTACTATCGTTTCTTGAAACCGACCACTTTTAGATCTCGGTGATGCAAGTTACTACAACGAGTTTTAATCCAGACGACACTTTATCTATGATATGAAGTGTTGTAAAGAATAATACGTAACTCAACCTCAACCTCAACCTAAACTCTCAATTATCTTTTAAAAACATATATCTTATTTTTAAAAGGATTCCCTGACCTTTGTCTATTTTAGAAACAAAGAAACGAAACCTTTTTTGAACTATAAACTTAGCAACGATGATCGTAAAATTATGTAAGATAAAAATTGTATTTTTTTTTATATTCAAGGTTGTATTTTTTTTATAAGTGCAGGTTCCAAGTATTTAAGACTAAAGCAGCTATAAAATGTCATCACATTTTTAGAATACTCTATGTTAAAACGAACTTATTACAGATAGCATGGAAAGAAACATATTTTGTCAAGAGGCTGCCTGAGAAGTGAATAATAGTTGTCAGTTTTTTCACATTTTATAAGTAAAATCTGTTAGATTTTCTTACTAAATCCTAATCAAAACTTTTCACTTGCATCTTAAAAAACACATAAATAGTTAATGTGTCAATGCGATCTCAGTATTAAATCTGTCTTGCAAACTTGAGTTTAAATTACAATAACAAATAAATGTATAAAGAAAATTTAGGATATGGGAAAGTAACTGTTGTGATTGCCAGGGAGGGAGGTTTTTGAGAAGTTCTTCGGTTTTGAGAAGATTTATGAGTAAGCCAGATGGCAACACACAAATCGGAACCGTTTTGGTCATACTTGCGAAAGAGATGATGGGAACTACCTGTTAACTGTACAAAATAAAGTCATGGTTTTTATTACAAAATTTGAATGTGTTTATTTATTGGAATATGATTGGGAAAACATATCTTAAGTATGTATGTAAAAACATCGAAGGTTTCATACGAGATTTCTTAGAACTTGTAATTGAGTTTAAAACTACGTCAATTTATATCTGTGTTATTCTATTGAAATACAAAAATAATAAGTTTGATAGTATTATACTATTCTCCTACATAAAATAAAATATTCCATTGACATATTAAATGTAAATATACAAGAGAATTCGTTGTTAGATTTTTTGGTTTTAGTCCATTATTTCGGCAAAGAAAGAAATTGCTCCACTAATGCATCTATTGTCTATTTTTACTGTCCATTGCCATCGGCCGACATTTTGTTTTGAGAGAAAGCGAAAATCCCGTAGAAATTTAGGGTTCTTTAAGTAAATCGTTGACATAAATTTTATTACTTTTTCTCTATTTTTGAATAAATACGTCCCTATAATTATGATTCAAACTCCTTGAAAAAAATAAAGATAATTCACACTGAATACACATATAATTACGCTAAATAAATAAATCGAAAAATGTAGATCATATGCAAATGTTTTTTGTTTCATAAGGCATTTGAAAAATGTCGTGGATAAAAAATTACAAAGTACATTTTACATCAAAAGTGTTCAGATATTCATGAATACAAATAAATTTATAAATCCAAATTCCAGAATTGAAATGAATGCGGTCTAAACCAATCCCACAGCAATGACGGGTCAATGAAAAAACTGTCTGCGACTGTGGTTCGTTTTCTGTTTGCTCCTCTTTGAGTGTTTTCATTCAATTCTCTTTTAGGTTCCAACCTTTTCTCTAATTGTTCTATGTCCGGCCGGATTATTGTTTTACCCCTTTGACATTTTCCATTTTATATTCGATAATTGTTTCTTTATTGTACTTTTGATGTATAGGAGACGGTTTGTAATTTATAGCAGAATAAATTATTTTTTATTGACACGGTTATGTTTATTGATATAATTAGAAAACTTTAAAATTATTCGTGTTCGGAATAAGATACCAAGGTTTATGAAGGCACATTGATCATTTTTTGGAAGAACTGAAATTAATTTATACTGTTCGATATTTTTATATCGTTTTGCGATATTACAAAAAAAATATTTTGATGTTTCTATTCTTAATAACAAACTTTATTTGTATCCAATCATGTTGTTTTAAAGGTGGTAGAGCCTAGCTGTGGTGAGTTACTGCAGCTCGAACATGGGCTGGCTCGACCGGGGAAGTACCACCCTCTCACAGAAGATCGGCGTGAAGTAGCCTTTACCGGCTGCGTTTCGTCTGATGAGTGAGAGAGCCGGTTGCCCTTTCCCCATTCCTACCCTTTCCCTTCATTTCCTTATTCCCACCCCTCCCTATGGCCAAAAAACAATGTTGGCAACGCATCCGCAACAAAATGTTGTGGATGTCCATGGGCGACGGTAACCACTTTCCATCAAGTGGGCCGTCTGCTCGTTTGCCACCTTTAACATAAAAAAAAAAAAAAAAAAAATGTTATCAATTTTAAAAGGTTAAACCAGGATCTGATTAAATTTAAAGTGTTAATTTTTTTTTCCCAGCGTTAGCTATGGATTTCTTAATTATTATTATCCGCCTGAATTGTTATTCTATTTTAAAGTTTAAATAAAATCAAAACATTAATATGCCATAATTGTAAATTAAAACTTAATTCAAATTATTTTTCTTTATCGTAAACAAGAAGTACTTTTCCTTTTTTAAGTTAACAGTAAGAACTACGTTTTGCTGTTTGAAATTTAAAATTTTATGTTTATGATTTTGAGAAAACTATATAGCCCAGTGAAAAGTACTTAGACTGTTAAGAGGAAAAGATAAAGTTTTAAATAGATCACGAGCTCTGATGAACTTTGTAAAGAAAAAAATATATAAAAGTTTAAGTCACAAAATTACTTTTTAAGAAAAGTTTTTCAAGTTAAGGAAACAAATTCACTTTTCACTAAGAATTTTGTGGTTTTAGCCGCACCTGGTTAACAACCATACATACAGAGTTCATGTTCTTGAATGGAGGAAAAGTGTAAAACAGAAATAAAGGAGTAAAAAAATTACTGTTGAGTAAAAAGTTTTGCCTTGAATAACAAGTTTAGTCTGTTGGGTTTTCGAGTAACGTGATCTTGTAAAGCACTTAGACAAATTCAGAATGAGGTATTAAAGTGAGAATGAAAACTACTAAGTACAAAGTTAAGTATGGAAGGATTTAAATGTATGTATGATTTGTACATCCCTAGAAGTTTACGAACAAAATTAACATTCAAATAAAGAGAACTCTTCAAAACATCAGCTTTAAAATGAAGAAACAAATTAATACCCTAGTAAATAAGCGAACACCAACAGCCCTCGAGATATTAATAATTCACTTTGATCTTGTGTAAAGCTAGCAGCTCTACCACACGTCTTAAAATAATCTTCTAAACCAGCCTTAAAACTAAACACGTGGTTTTTAATATTTAATAAAGTTTATTAATATAATGGAATAAGTTTGTCTCAAATATTTATTCATGATTTCAAATTGATTTTCTAAAAAATTAAAGCTCGATCGCAAGCAGAGGTATAAAGCATTTATACAAGTAATTAAATCTACAAAATACTTTAGGAGGTATTCAGAAAATTGGTAAAAGTAGCATTAATTTCATGTACACGTAGAACATGCTCGAGGAGAGATATGAAGACGAGGGTTAAATGAGAAGTGAAGTGCGCCTCAGAGTTGCTTCATATCGAGGTTTCGTCACGAACGCTCTGACCTAATTACAACTTTTGTTTTTGCTTTCATCATTCTGATGTTTGATTGCTATCTGAATTTTTTTTATCTTTTTGTG
The DNA here is from genome assembly GCA_916720795.1 of Danaus chrysippus. Taxonomy (NCBI): domain Eukaryota; kingdom Metazoa; phylum Arthropoda; class Insecta; order Lepidoptera; family Nymphalidae; genus Danaus; species Danaus chrysippus. The sequence continues at coordinate 1,863,549 of CAKASE010000077.1, read as the reverse complement.
ATCGGGAATATTAGCCTGGCGAATATTTAAAAAAGGTCAATTGTGAGGACTCACACAAGACTTATTTGATACAAAATAAACACGGTTTTACTCTTCTATTGCTTTTTGATGCTTCATACTTTTTTATCGCCTATGCTAGGATATTAATTAAGTTAAATAAATTGAAACCAACTTGTTAGTTACTTTTTGTTTTACGGGATCGCAAAAGGTTTTTTTTAAGCTATTCATATGGTTGAATGAATTTTTATACATATCAATGGACGAGCATTGATTTGAATTGAATTTAAATTTTGTTTTAAAACTCATTGAATACTGAATAAAAATATGAGATTAAAGGTTGCAATAGTATGAAACCTGTAAAACTTCATTATGAATATTAATTAATTACAAACTTAATGGTATTGACGTCATATTTGTTGAAAGTTAGGTTTTTCTACTAAATATTTATTTTTTTATATATTATATAATCAAGATTTCAAGGCATTGTTCTACATAGTGATGATCATTTGCATCTTTAAGAATAAAATGAGTTATTCATGTTAATATTTGCTATAAAAAATTCCAGTATCTTATTATACCGGATCTTGTCACGTAACGTTTGGTTACGACAAGATTTCTCTTTCATAAGTGTAAAACTGTCTAATGCTCCACTAATTACCGATTCTACAATGACAAAAATCTGAGCCCCATCAGGATATCACGAGCTTTTCTTTCGTAGGAGTTTAAATCCCAAGGTGTAGTTCCTCTGTTTCTTACCAACAATATAATAGTAAACATATTAAAGAGAATACGTAGTAACAGAGATAAAAGGAAGAATGTATCTGTCACTGCAATATCTCTTGAAAAGACATGAACATTGTAAGATGTGATAAATAACTTGAAAAGATAAACAACTTATAGAATGTTACCCAAGAATGTATCCAAAATGTTTAAACAACGCATAAAAAAATGTTTCAAAAGTAGTTAGTAGGGACTTAATATATCAAACATTTCTTATTAATAGAAGTTTATGTTTATATAAAACAATAATAAATGAATATATGATATATGACAAATAAAATTATTAAAAATATTATAATATATAATGAAAGTAGTAATTAAATTAAATAAATACAAATATTGATTTATCAGAACATAATTCTAATATAATTTTTAAAATGTATTTTATAGAAGTAACAAATTTCTGTTACGCAAGAGAATACAATATAAGAAGTTTTAGTAACTTGAAATAGTACAAATATTTTCGTTCATTTGTAAACATTTCCAACTTAAACGAAGAATATTTGAAACCGAAGTAAATCCAAAAAAAGAAACTGTTTATTTGTGAATAATGATTCGCTGACTTTGATGTCCGTTTTGTTAGATATGGACTTAATCTTATTAGTAACTTATCATACTTTATGATGTTAAAAATTATTATTAATTATTTCATTACATTATGATTTTCTAATAATTTACTTGTAATTATTGTAGATATATTTCAATATATTAATTTTATAACGAAAGTTTTGTTACACTTACAAGGAAGTAGGTAATCCTGATGGAAATATTGTGTTGCGAGTATGCAGTATTAAGAAAGGATCAGTATATTATGTAATTTAACTTCCTGACTACAGAATGCTGGATTTGTGGAATTTCTTTAAAAAAATTTATAGTTTGCTAACTTAGGGTCCAAGAATAAATGAAAAATTTTGTAAAAAATTTTATGTCGTGAAAATTTCGATTTCCTCTACATCCTATGTACAGGACAAATTGATTGTAATAGGGTTGTACTACTCAAATAACACAAAAGGATATTGCTATTTATGTCAATTTTGTTTAAAATTTATTTATTTTTAAATGGAATAATATTTTTTTTTATTACTTTATTTACAAAACTCACCAATTTCCTAAAAAAATATTCATAAGAGCACAAAATTGTCTTCAAAACAATTTTTATCGATCAACAGATATAAAAATATTTCAAGCCCGAGTTAACAACATTGTTAGTCGAAAATTAACTCTAAACAATAATAATTTCTTCTAAACCGATTACAATGAAGTTAGTAAAACTATCTAAACTATAAAAAAAAAATTTTGGTATCAAAATCAACAGATAACCCCTTGTTATAACTTTTGACTGATTGACAATTAATTATTATTATTAATTAGTTATTTATTCCTGTTAATTGTCCCAGTTCCATGAATCTGAATTCCACAGTCAATATCAGTGTTAAATAGGGGCATCCAATATATTTCCATCTTTTAATTATGAAAAAAAGAAAACACATTGTAACATTGATATCTGCTAATGTCTTACATATAGGACATTAAACGCCTTATCTTGTCTCAATACTCTGTATATGTCCTAAGCAGAGGACATAGAGAAAACATGTGATATAACATGCAAGATATTCTTCTATTTCAAAAAATAAAAGGTCAATTTGTATTTAATTTGGTTCAGCTAGCAATAAGTCCAAAAAAAATTACAAATACGATAATAATTACGTCAATTAAATACGATTAAATTTATTTCTACTCGAGCGCATGTCGACACATTTGTTCTTTGATCCAATTTTGCAAAAAGAATCAACTCCTTTCGTGTCAATTGATGCATTTTTACATTTTTAACATTCCAAAAGATGTAGTTACATGTTACTTTTGTAATTAAAACCTCATATAAAACGGGTAGGTTTTTTTTTATTATACGTTGTATCTATCAGGACGTTAAATATTAAATATTTTTGTCATATATCGGACAGACAAAGAGAAGCCTCAGTACAAGGGTTAAGGAACACATTTCAGACGTCAAAAATAGGCGCGTCGAAGTCAGCAGTGTGTGAACATACATTGGTCAAACCAGGCCAATGCATTCGGTTTGATAAACCACATACCCTCGCTCGTGAAGACAATTATGTACAGAGACTTATCCGTGAGACTATTGAAATTAAAAAAACACCCCAATTTCAATAGAGCAGATGGCTGGAATCCATCAAAAACCTGGGATCCTCTTTTTAAGAATTTAAAATTCCATGTCCGTGACCACACCGTAGAACTTCGAAACACCGCGAGCGCATTCTGCCGGCATCCAGAGCGGTACGCCGAAGACACTCACATCTCGTCTGCCCGTAATCACGGTAGCTGAAAAGTAACCGAAACGTCGGGAGTATATAGTTTATAATCAAAAATAAAATCGCGTAGTACATCCGAAAAAGATTAGTTTCATTTAAATATTAATTTAAAGTTTAAATACTTCAATATATATAATATTATTTCCTAAGATTTCACGAGGTAATGTTATTTTTAGTTTTGATGTCAATATATTATTCGTTGAAGATGGACTCATTTTGTTTTATTCTGTTTGTATAAACCTCAGTCTATTCGTAAATTTCTCTTTTATTATTGCATCGCAGCCAGGAATCCACTTGAAATCCTCTGCTATAGCAAAGCAAAGGGTCCTTAGTGGCTTATTCGCAAACAGGCTACTCCATCAAAATATGCATTTTACTTTTATTGTCCTACTTGAGTTACCGCAAAATTATTAATGTTTCGTTTATAAGGTGTACTTATTATGAAATAAGGATAAATAAAGAGGGTAAGACTGAAGAAGAATGCTGTGGATTTTATATACTTAAAGTATTGTTGAAGTTTATAATAATATAGTAAAACTCTTAAAATCTATTTATTAGTAATATATACACGTATAATTCGGATCGAATACCTTGGTTAAATTGGTTAAAATAGTCAAGTATCACCTGCATAATCACCAGCGTAGCCACGTACAAGAACAGTCACTATAATGAGATTTATTTATTTAAAAAAGTCTTACTCTTCGAAATAAAGGATTCGTCAAACTGTTTACGAGATTTACTTCAGTAGCTGAAAGCTGACGACCGAAAAGAAATGCATTGGTGACGTCAGTTGTACTGATGTGATAGTCTTTAGAAACTACGAGGAGAATTCTGAATCCGACAGACATATATATAAACATACTGTAAGACATATGTATATAAAGGATGTCTCTGTACTTTGACGATTTCCTATTTACTTATAATTTATTGGCGTCATACTAATACCAAAAATATGTTCTTTCTCAATAGGTATCACTCATTTTATGTCATTTTATAATCATTTTTTCTAGACATAATTCCTGTAATCAAAATAGATGAGGCAAAGTTTTTATATATTCAAATATATATTTTGTTTCGGAGGCATACATTCACGACATTTCATTTTTTCTTAATGCAAGACTATTGTGGAGCAGGTATTATAGAAGTCATATAATGACCGCTAAGTAGCGAATGTACAGCCTGTCCATTCGTTTTTTACAGGAAAACAAAAAGGATTAAACCCAGTAGCATCTTGCAAATATAAAAAACATCAATCGTAAAAACATGAGCTCAGTTAAGAAAAGCTATAACTTTCTGCAAGTGCGCCTTTGCTGCAGCGATTTATACGCAATAAAGTACAGGCTCGTATTCTTACAGGATGTACTATCGTTCTTATTTAAATAAAACAGAGAGAATATTCTCAATTCGATTAAAGGTGACGTAATTTTAAGAAAATAAATTTACTGTCTCTATAATTACAATTTTGCCGTTTACATTTTTATTCTTTACACGCACACATGTACGCGCTCACGCACTCATCCAAGGATACACAACATTTTTCATTTAAGGATAGTTTTAATTAAAACTTTAAATAACATTTTCACATATACATCACTTATTCTGAATTAAAAATATCATTAGTAAAATAATTTCGCATAATAACTGACAGATCATCGAACCATTTTTATCATCGAAAAGTTTACTTGCAAAGGTAACTAGCATGATATCAGAAAGAACGAATCCTAGGTAGAAAGGTTTCTTTCGTCCCACTAATAGAGGTAATTCAGTACCAAGATGTTGGAACTTGAGCATGAGTCCTAGCTAGGAAAGTTGCTTGCTTACCCAAGTACCACATGACTAAGTTTGAATACCAAAAATCACTTAAAAAAAGTATCAGCCCTATTTCTTATTGGCGTTATTGTAAATTTTTTTATAAGATTGAATAACAAAATATTAATAATATATTTTAATTATACAAATTAAAATAATAAGTACCCGACCATCATTAATTTATTTTGATCTTATTTGTTTCTACTGTTAAAGAATACTTATTTAAAGGAAAATGTAAATAACATTAATCAAAACAAAAGAACTTACCAGTTTACGATTCGACTACTTTAAAAAAAAAGGTAAGAACCACATTAACAAACAACAGCATAAAATGTATTAATATTTATTCAGAAAATATTCAAACAGCATGTTATATGTGAGCTTTTATGAAAACAAAATTGTATGGCTTGAAACGTTTGTGGTTATAAAAATATTTACACGATAAAATGTTAGGAAGGCGAAGAAAGGTCAAAAGTTGGAATCTTGAAGCGTATTTATTTCTTTGGTAATTCAATACTACATGCATTTTTCTATAAAAAATGTTTCTTAAAAAAGCATAGCACTAATTATAATTATTATGATCACATTTTAGTAAAATGCAATTTTAATGTATGTTAAATACAATATAAATAAAACATTTTCATAAAATACTTTTTGTAAACTCTTAAGAACCTGTGTTAAAATAATATTCATAAATTCAAACTGTTATTTATCAACTTCATTTAAGCATCAAATTTAAGAAACGAATTAAATCCAACACTAAAACTATCGTCAAGGTGTTTATTAAAATTTGGTTTCAAAGATGAATGAGCGACTAAATAATAATTAGAAACAATAATCTTATAGTCTATATAAATTTGCTGCCGATGATATAACAAAATTTTCCTCTTTTACTTTAAGTTGTTTCTTTGTTAAAAATTTCCATAATAACTAATTTAACACCATTATAATTGATTATTATTTATGTAGTAGGGTTAATATCGAAAGATAAGAGTATACTTAGAATAGATTGGGATTCTGATTGCTAAATTTGATCCTTAGGGCTAGCCATTTTTTAATTCTAAACATATTATGCACACACTTTACTGAATTATATAACAAAAGACGCATGGTCTGTTTAAAAAATTCGTCTACCTCGTTTCGTTTAGCCAAGACTTCATATATAAAAGTTAGATCTATCAAGATTTTTCTGTTAATTGGTGTGACACCTAAACGCAGAGCTATTTTGAATCCAGTTTTCTGTAAATGGTTTAAATCCGTATAGTCCAGTTTTAGCTCCTACTTCTATCAGTTCTTCGAGTTTATCCAAATTTTGAAAGACAGGCCTAGGAAGGAGCAGGTGCTCCTTCAAATATTCCTAAACCGAATCTATAAATTACAATTATATGAAATAAAAAAAAATCACATAATTGGCTGTTATAGTATAGGAAACTTTAATGAGACTCATTACTCTAATCACTTGGCTTCCATTTTTCACATTATTTAACAGTATGTAGTTCAGGACATGCAAAGACCACCGTCACTATAAATTAAAGGGGCAAGTGAAGAATTTTTTTATTAATCTTAAATCCAAATAAAAAAAAAACAAAATTAAAAAATCTTTATGAAATTTGAATTTTTCTTTTTCTTATGACCCTTTGATTGGTGGACCCAAATTCCAAAAAGTACAATACATAAAGGTTTAGAAATAATAGCCACATCATTCCTTTACAAATAACGACACATGAAACGGAATACCATAATAACTAATATGTATAAATTATTCACTTTGATCTCCAGCGATGGGTAGCATTCTGCATGACTGAGGTACGAGTATATATGCACTTTGATTTGGAGGCAATTGATAACAACTATATGCATCATTGCTATGTTTGCAAATTGCTTTCTGTGGTGAAGTTATTACATTACATTAAGGTTTCATAAAGTCTGATACAAAACCATTTCCACAACACGTAAGATATAGTTGTAAAATAAAAGTACATAAGACATTACCTTAAATTTGAAGTAAATAAGAAGACGACGATTAAAAGAAAGCAAAAATGAGTCTAAAAGTTGTTTCATATCTAGATGCCATCACGATCTCTATGATCTAATTACAACTATTGTTTTTGTTTTCAACATCTATAAATGATTCCTGAAATTTCAATAATAATACATTACCCCTATTAAATTTCATTCCAAGGTTCTTAAATATAATATGGTTTCATTTTTCATTATTATTTTAAATTCATTGAGCATTAAATGAGGTTTTATGAATTCAGATGCATCGATATGGCTTTATAATCTTTCAATTAAATAATTAAAAATATTTATTGGGAAAGGCCCTTGTTATTATTTTCGTGGAAAGTTTAGTTACCAAGTCATCGATTTTATTATATATCTAATATAATAAGCCAAAGTTAGGTTCTTTCTTTTCAAATATTTTTTTTGTATTTCCTTTATTTTACAATTTATTTCAGCCCTTTAAAAGTTTTCTTTATGTTTGTTTGAACTGGTACACATTTTGGTTTGTGCAGTTTTTAAAAAGAATTCATTGGAAGCTACTTGTCTGGTAACGTTTTATTCTTATAAACTTGAGCGATTAAAACGAAATTTACTTATTATTAAATAATATATAATATTGGAATGAGAAATAGATGACATTCCTATTAAAATTTGGATCAGTATTAAAGTACTTGAAACTCAATTTTGCTAAGAGGATCTGCTCGAGATCTGAATGCAATAGTCAGGAGACTTAAATTTGATATAGAAATTATATTAAAGCAATATATTTCACTAATGTTAGTTCACAATAAAAAAGGGAACAAGATAACATAGTACTCGTAAGATATGTCTTGGATTCTTGTCTTGCTGAGCAAGATATCTATTAATACTATTGAAATTTGCTGTTTTGAAAAGTAAACAATTATCAGATTATAATTATTCTTTATTAGTCTTTTGTGTAATGTTTCCTCCGTGATGTGAAGCACCATGGTGACCTTTCCGAAACTGAAAATGAACTTGACCGCCATCTAGCTAATCAGTAGATAAAAAATTAAGTAATATGAATAAAAAATTATATTTCACAACAAAATTGTTTAATATAATAATATACAATAATAATAAATTCAAGTTGTGATTTACAATTAGATTATAAATTTTTATTCACTTTTTGTATGTATAAAAAATACTTCTTTTTTTATATGTATTAAAACGAATATCTAGCTACCTAGGTGTCAAGCGGTAAATAAAATTAGTAAGAGTAATATTTTAAAGCTTAAATTCTATTAAATAACATTACTGAGAACATTAAACCATACTGCAATTTAGAGTGAAAATTACATGTAGGTCACAGTTTTAATTGAGTCGCGAATTTACAAACGAAGTGTAAATAAGAGCAGTTATGTTTTGCAAACAATGTGAATGTTTTGCCTAAATGGACAAATTTGACGTGGGAGTGTATGCCGCAGTAAATTACTTTGACCTGCTTCGTATTTCAATTTTAAATAAAATTATTCTTACTGAGGCGTATGTTACGATGTTTTACTGTAATTAAAAATAATTTAACTACATAAAATTTTTACAATTTTATATCCAAACAAAGGTTAAAAATAGATTTTGTTGAGACACTTTACAAAATGAAGCAACTTCTAATTTTAGATATCTACTATTTCAGTTATTTTATTGATCAAAATTTCTTATAACAAATGACTGGCCTTCAAAACAGCAACTAACAGAAGAGCAATAAATACCTATGTAAATACTTATAATTTTCAGATTCAAATATTTAAAGTAATTGTACTTTAAAACTAGTAGTATATTATTTTGTTTCATGTTTATTTTCCATAATGACATGATTTGGAGTTTATGCCATCGTGTCACTTCAAGGTTCAGTGAGTGATCTTTTTTATGTGAAAGGTGGTAAACGAGCAGACGGCCTACTTGGTGGGCAGTAGTCATCGTCACCCATGAACTTCAGTACGTCTCCGTTGCGGATGCGTTGCCAACCTTAGATTTTGAGGAAAAAGGAGAGATGGGAATAAGGAGATGGCAGGAAAGGGGTTGGAACAGGGAAAGGGCAACCGGCTGTCTCAACTATCGGACGAAACGCAGTCATTAATGACTACTTCACGTCGAATCTTCTGTGGGATTTCTCCAATCGAGCCAGCTCTTGTTCGAGCTGTAGTTGATGGACCACAGCTCTACAATCTAGCTCTGGACATCTCTTTATGTGTTCTACATTCTCTGTCATTACACAAATTTTTCGAAATAAGGAACAATTCAAGGTTTATTTTAGAGATGATATAATACTAGTTATATCATCTCTAACATTGTAACAAATATTATAAAAAGAGGCATGACCAGCTTTAGGTTCCAGGGTAACTAAGAAAATTTACTGAAACATATACAATGATAAAACCTATATTTCTAAGATGCATAAACTACATCTACGACTACATGATTTACATGATATTACAATAGCAACACCGTAGAGTTGCTTGTATGGTATCAGGAATCTTTTTATTAACACGGTAAGCTGTTTGTTCTCGGAGTTAGCAGCGTCGATGAAAGGTTTTGTTTACAATATATAGACAAGCTGCTTACAAACCAATATTTTGTTATTCATTAGTCACCATCGTTGGATATATTTTGCATAAAATAATGAAAAATATAAAAGCTCTAATTCCATCTAAAAGCTCAGTTGAGTACAGCTATTAGTTTCTGGTAGTGCGCTCATTGCTCTAAAGATTTATGCGCAATAAAATACATGCGCGTATCTGAAATGCTTACGTTCTTATTTAAAATATGAGTTAATTTAAAGATATCCTGAAATTAAATGCCATAAATAGTATCATATACTAAATAATATTTTAAAACATAAAAAAAAATAATGAAATGACTTCGGTTTGTCGGGAGTCAGTCATTGTAATTAAAATTATATATTGACGTCATATATACTGACGTCACAAATGAATTAATTATTGATTGTAATCAGAGTCTCCAGCTTTCAGGGTAACCCCGCACACGGTTTGAGGAATCCTTTATTAAGAAGAGGTCTTATCGTTACTACGGCTCAACCGAGAATGTTTTGAATGCGTACCCTCGCCTCTATTTATACCAACTAACACTCATTGTTGTGACTGCATTTGCAGAGGTGGCCATGCAGGTTACATCTGTCAATTTAATAATTAATCTACAATGAGTATTTATTACGTAAGAAAAAGGTATTTGCTCCTATATATGTATATATCTCTCAATCTATCTATTATTTTTATTTGATTCAAGAATTAATTTAATAAATGGATGTTTATTCGCTTAAATGTGCATTAAAATAAAAATCTATTTTATATGCACCTGATTAAAACAAAAAAATTCATTATATTCTAATTATTTCTATGTGTCGTTTGAGGTAAAAGGTTAAATTATACATTCCAGTGATGACATTCATCCAGTGATGGCATTTCGCTAAATGGTACTGTTCAACCAACTGTCTTAATGACACACAGGCAACTTTTCTGTACTATTAGATAATAATTACTTTCTTTTTATTTATTTTAAATGATGTTTCATACATTGTTATCGACCTTCACCAAAAATAATAATTAAGATACATACACTAGCATAGTCAGTGGTGGCCTAGTGTTTAAAGGCCCACCTCTCATGCATGAGGGTGCGGGTTCGATCCTGATAAGTACAAATGTGTTTTTTCCTAGTCATATGTACTTTCTAAGAGTACTTAGACATCACTGACAGACGGTGAAGGAAAACATCGTGAGGAAACCTGGACTTATAGTTTCACAATTATAAGTTTGTAATCACCAACCCGTCTTGAGCAAGCGTGGTGATTAATGCTCAAACCTTCTCTATGTGAGAAAGAGGCATATGCTCAGCAGTGGGCTCTGATAGGATGATGATGATGATGATGATGATACACTAGCATCCTCCAGAACTGCATAGCCAAACACCTGATTTTATTAGTTGCTGCCCATATACACACAAACATACATATATAAAATCTTTTAAATATTTTAGAGTGTCACCAATTCTCTAATATGACACAGGATTTTCAGTCACATAAAGGGTAGAAACATGTACTTAGCTCATGCCATATGCTTTAATTAAAATCCAGCGAAGTCCACTGTTGATAACTAAAATATATGTTTTAATAAGAAAATAATTAAAATTTGATACACGTTCACATGATGTTCCTGAAATATGTTCCAGTGAATTAAAAAACTATAAAATAATAAATTCCTAGAAACTGAATTTGGTTTATAAACTATGATATAATAAGAAATCAAAGTATTGTATTCTATTTTTCTTGCATTTACATAGTATATTATTCACCTCACCATTTCTTATGCGTGTAATATAATATTTTATGAATCAAGCCGAATCAAAAATAATAAAACGTTTCTACTGACATAAATTCTATGAAATTTAATAAGAGAAATTAAATTTCCAGTTAGTGTATATTGTGTTAAGAGCAGAAAAGAAATAATCAATAATATTTCCCCTACTATTCTACTTTCATTCTGTGTAGCTTATAACAATAATATAAAGAAATATTATTTGATGAGTCGTAATTAAGAATAACCGAGATTGTATTGATATGCCTTATAATAATATAATAAACAACTACACATATAAATGAACGGCAATATTTGTAACATTAAGTCTTCCATTTGTACCGAATTATCTAACTTATTTTATATGTGAGTTCCGCTACAATGATGATTACGATTACAGAAATGAGTTGTTGCCTTAATATATTTGTATTAATTTGAAACAAAATTAGCTAAATTATTTGAATTTTATGTAAAATATAAATATCGCGGCGTGTCATTTCTGAGACTGAAGTATTAATTGTCTCATCTTAACCGTTTAAAATCAAACAATATTGGAAAGTGATTGATTTATTTATAATGATCCAGTAATATTAAGTTTTCTTTATTAGAGCTATTTAAAATATTATTCTGTAAGTCACTAGTGTACTTTATGATTTACGATTATTTTTTTATTACAATTCTTTGGCTATATTTTGGTTGATCTTGTTGTCTCTTACTAATACCTTGTTAATTATTTACACATTTTATTTTACTTTTTATGTTAGGAGTTGGAACTGATACCTGTTTAACTTTTGTGATATATCATTATAAATTCAATAGCATTTAAAATTATTCTATCGTGTATATTATATACACATTTTAAAAGTATAATTTAGCTTTGAATGCGAATAAAACCATTTTACAACTTTATATTCTCTATTTGAAGTCTACGTTTTATTTATAAAAAACATATTTTATTTTTTTGTCTTAAAAACAGTGGAATCTCTACCTTTCAACTCACTAGAGTAAATTCTGCTTTGTTACAATAACAGTCACAAAAATAAAACAGTTAACATTGAAATGAATACAGCTCTGCATTTCCCTTTATTATTTTCATTATATGACATAACTCGCTACAGTGTCGGTTAATCTTGTGGGCTATCTAGATAGTTCATATTAAGTTGGTAAAGAAATTGTTATCACGTTAAATATCTTCTAATATAACCAATTTGTCTGTACACATTGCATAATTTACATTTTAATTTACAAAACCAAAACCTTTTTATAAAAATAGCTACACTAATATACATTTCGAATTGACGTATTTAAAATCTAGTTTATAAGCTCAAAGATTAGTAAATAAATATAACCAGGTTTCGTCTGCAGGTGATAACAATGGCCTCTATTATATTGTGATGTAGCTGCTCGACCCGTAGCCCGGTGTCATTGCAGTTTTGCTGGCTTAAAATGAAGTTGTAATATTATAGTTGTCTTTGTTCGTGGGGAGAACACCCGCAAATTTTAGGGAGTTGAAAATTTTATACGATCATTAACACAGTCATCTGTATTTTCTGGCGAAATTATAGTTTTTTGACCATTGTACAGTATTTTTTTCTTACTTTAGTCGGGCTTGTGTGACTGCCGTAAATATAGATATGAATTGATGATAACCACTAACTGACCAATATTTATGCTATATTAATTAAACTATGTATTGTTAATATGTAAACAAATATTTATAACATAAATATATGTAAATATATCAATATATAATTGTAAATATAGATTAATTAATTCTCATGGTATTGGTTTCTGTTAATTTTATTATTGTTCAGGAGTATTTATAACATGTTATACTATTTTATTGTATTTATTCTTCTACAAATAGTGTGTTAGTGTATATGTTTTACATATGTATTTGCGAAATAAAAGTAGCCTACCCTTGATAAATTACTCTTTTAATAGTTTTTAATAATTCATCAAGATAAACTGGACTCTTTTACGATTGAAACGGGATTTTTTTAAATATTATTCTTGAAAAATATTTTAAATGGGACATTTTAACTGAATATTTCTCTTTATTTAAGTTTAAATTTTTCTGTTGATAAATTTTATATCAATTAGAAAAGATTTTAAATATTATTAATCTAACCATACAATTTCAACCCCTATTTTAATTTCAATAGTTATGGATTTCAAGAGCTCATGAAAAACGTTTTCAATGAAATGTTTTCCAAAGTACAAATCTCAAATTTAACCACCATATTTTCTAATTTTATGTCTTTTTCCATTCAGAATAGCGTCCTTAATTTTACATTTTTATAATTTTTTAATTTAATTTATTTTAATTTTATTATCTCTTCTTGGTGTGCGACGGCATTTTATATGGAATAAAAAAATCGAATAAAAAACTGTCTAAATTTAGAATTTCTACCGTTAGCAGTTAATGCAGTGCCTGCATTTAGAATATGTGTGAGATATAAAGAGAATAGTCAGTGGCGGCCTAATGGATAAAGGGCCCGCCTCTCCTTCCCGAGGGCGTGGGTTCGATCCTGGCAAGTACCAACGTATTTTTCCCAAGTCATATGTGCTTTCTAAGAGTATTTAGACGTCACTAACAGACGGCGAAGGAAAACATCGAGAGGAAACCTGGAGTTATAATTTCACAATTATAAGTTTGACATCACCAACCCGTCTTGGGCAAGCGTGGTGATTAATGATCAAACCATTTCAATGTGAGAAGAGGCCTTTGCTCAGCAGTGGGCTCTGATAGACTGAAAAAAATATAGTAAAGAAAATAATAATTATTAAATTGATAGTTTGATTATAAGAAGTAAAACCTTACTTTTAACGTACTACGATATATTAAGTAATGTAAAGGCCATGTCATGCCATCAAATTAGATGTTTATTAATTCTACATTATAGCATAACAGTTTTAAAAATCTTGTTTTAAGTAATATGATATTTTCATTAATAGTATTTATTTAAAGGAAACTGGTTATTGGATGTAACTCGTATTTTAATAATGAATATTTACTTTCTTGCTATTCCGTACTTTTTTGTTCACACTATATAAGTTAAAAAATATTTATTAATACTTTCTCTTAGACCGTTTTCTTCAGAATTGGTTCAAGAAAGCTTTTTTGCTGTCCACCGAACTTTCAATTTATTATACCTATAAATCTCTTATAACTACCAAACCACTGTATATTGTCACAGTTTGAAAGATGTGTTTTAATGTTGAGCGTAAAATATTATTTAATTTTTTATGCAAATTCTACTCTCAACTTGTACTTTAAAGAGTATACGTTTCAAATCTATTCATCCCTACTCAACCGACTTAAAATTTACTTATATAATATTTTTAAAGCATCAGAGACATATTTCTTGACAGACACTCGCTACATGTTGACGGAGCAAGGATATTTAAGGGTTCTTCAAAACTTTACCTTTAACAAGAGGTGACTGCTTTTTAAGCTTTGCATTTAATGCTATTTGTCTATAGAATCTTCACAGGAATTTTGCCTGATTATGAAAAGTCAGTGATAAGTGAATATAGCTTATCTGCGTTAATGTCTATTTAATTTAACTTATTATATACATATATATGTAGTAAAAAATAAAACAATTTTAGAAAAGTTGTTAATTGATATAGGTAAATTGAGTTTTACACTTTTTTAACAATCATATATTTACAGATTGTTAGTTCACAATTAAGCATTTTATATAAGAAACTGAACATAAAAAGTGCTATTTTACTTACAAAGAAAATAATTCCTTATAAAGAGTTTCTTTTCATCGCAAGAGTTTTGACATGATTTAAAGTTTTCTGAGTATTTCCAGTAGGCAGGAAGAAAGGCGCTTAAAATGTCATTTATTTTTAACTTTGGAGTGTTTGATGTCATAAGAAATTACAATAAGATATATATTTTTTACTTTCAATAGTTATTTTCATACTTTTTATACCTTCAGGACCCGCACTACTACGTGATAATAGTACATTACTCTTGTATTTTACTATCAAAGTTACGAAGCAAGACTTGTATAAGCAAGTGTTCATTACCATTATGTATGTATTCGTTTCTTTAATTGAAGTCCATATAAATTACGATTGAATGTAAACACAGACTAGATGATTAGTAAACCGAGTGTATTAAATGTAAACATAATATTTCGGTTCCAATTACTGTTCGTCGATACAGCAAATTAACTTAGGATTATATTATACAAATAGAATATCAAATAATCTTTTGCATTACACTGACATATTATAGTATACGAATTTTCTAATGTATGCAAATATATTTATTTAAATTTGTAGGCTAAACCTGAGGGAGACTGTCCCTCAGGTTTAGCTCAGGCTTACCTGACTTTCTATCAAAATAATAGATTTATAGTCTTCAGTGATACCAGTGTTGACATCTATGATGACTTATGAGAACTTATCTGTAATCTGTCA
The DNA here is from genome assembly GCA_916720795.1 of Danaus chrysippus. Classification (NCBI taxonomy): domain Eukaryota; kingdom Metazoa; phylum Arthropoda; class Insecta; order Lepidoptera; family Nymphalidae; genus Danaus; species Danaus chrysippus. The sequence goes on along the minus strand of CAKASE010000077.1, from coordinate 1,847,861 downwards.
CTTGTTTAATATAATAAAATTTTGTTTTGAACCGTCATTTCGCCAATATTGTAACTCCGATGAGCTTGTTTCTGTGTTCTTATCATTTAGATTTGTTTTATATCAACTTTTTTTCTCAAGATTAGGTCCTATACTGCACAATTGACTGAGTTATATGTATGTAAGCATGCACTTTATCCACTATTTTCTTGTATTTTATATTATATGGTTTTAAAATCTATTTTTTAAATTGAAACGACGAGACTGTATTTCAAATATATTATTTTGTTGTTTATGTTTTTGTATATATATGATTTTGAAATTAAGTTTAATACATCTATTGTCATATTACCATTACAGTTACCAATTTGAATTGATTCTTTTAAAATGAAAAAGAAATAAAATATCTAAAATTAGGTTTTGTCGTCTTATATTCGCATGTATTTAAATATTATAATGAACTAGTATTTTTATATGAAACAAAAATATTAAAATGGAATAGAGTTATATCAAATTCTGCACAAAGTCCTCCAAACTCAATTCTGCTGAGTGGTTCTGCTTTAGGACTCAACGGAACATTCATGACTGAACGTTATTATAAAAATTTCCCCACAAGTTTTCGAAGCCAGATATTCTGCCCGCATAAGCTTGGACATCTACAGCTTTAATATTACATTATGAAGGAAATTCTAATGAAACCCTAATTAAAATTTCGTTGAATTAAAACAATCCTCTTGTATAATTAGAAAACTTAATTTTCAAACATGACTAGTACTCGCAAAAATATGTACATTGTTGCAAAATGTAGTACAGTGAGACATATAATAACATAATTTGAAATGAAGAAGCATATAAAATCATGTGAATTTGGTAAAATTTGTCTATTAATTCCATACCTAGGAAATCGTAAACATAAATATATCTTGTTTCCGACAAAAACTATATCTATAAATAAATTTTTGATATATAGAAATAAATAAAAAAATCATTTCATGGTTAAAGGAATAACATTTATTACTGAGGAAAACAGTTTCAAACTTTGACTAACCTGTGGTAGGCTGTGTCCTTTTGTTTTCGATTGATTGATTTTTTTTATCGACAACTAACAATAGTTTTTCGATTCAAGCTTAAACTCCAAGCAGCGTTACTGTATAAAGAACTGAATGCGCAATAAAAAGATAGTAAAAGTTAAATAAATAGCAATATTTATCATATCATATTAATATAAAATAAAGTATTAAAATTATTATAAAGTCCCTATTCAATTTACTACTGTTCAAGTTAGTGTTATCACTCATTTGGAATTGAATGATTTTTTTAATTAAAATATAAAAAACTATTAACAGTTACAAAAACTATATACAGAAATTTTGTAATAAATCCCTGCATATATGACATTATTTCACTTATACCAGCGGAGGTATTAGGTATTATAAACCATATTGTGTTTTAAATTTTTTTAATTATAAAGAGGATCGGAAGCATGTATGTATTTTAAAATTCTTTGATGTCATATATTGATTCACAAATAATAATGGTAAAATTTGTTGTAGATTTAAAAAAATATCTAAATCCTATTTATTTTGTAAACCCGGAAGAAAAATGCGTTTTAAATTTAACGAGACTTGAAGAAACGTCAACACAATGCGGCTATTTTTTGAACGCCTTGCTTTTTTAGGGTTTAAAAAAAACCGCTTAAAGGATCGCTTTGTCGTCCGTCTATTCATCTGTCAAGAACCTTTCGTCGTAACCTTGTAATTAATAAAAAATAGGTAAGTCATAAAAAATTATATGCCAACCTATTTAAATTTAGTTATCAATGTATCCAAAATTAGATAGTAATCAATCATCGGTGACATTTTTAATAAAAAAAGAGATTTTATGAATCTTTTCAAAGAGCAAAAACTCCTTATTTTCCTTCAGAAATCGTGTTATTAATTATAACAATACATTATTCAGAACTATATACACTTAAAGAAAAAAGTATACGACCAATAACAATAAGCTATCACAATATACTATTTTCATAGCGAAGTTATTACTATATTTTTCATTTGTACTCTCATTGAAAGAATTTTTATGTTAATAATTAATTATACTCATAATCCTGCTCGTCATCGTGTATTGAACAATAATTACTGGCCATTTTATGTAACCAAGTATAGATATAATTTTTGCTAATTATTCTACTCAGTTATATAAATGAACCATCGTTTTGGCTGAAACTAATTACTTATTATTGTTTATTACAATATAAGCTAAATCGAGTAACATTATATGTGTACTAACATGTTATTTAACTTTTATATAAGATAATTAGATATAAATATATATATATATATATCTGTTTTATCTAATTATTTTATTTCTCATTTATTTCTTCTTTCTTTAAACCGACTAACTACAATTTGTTTAAATCAGGAATGATTATACAACTGCACTGCAATGATTAAAATCGTAGTTTTTCGGGCTTTCTTTTTATTTATTGGGTTCTATTTCATATAATCGATTGCTTGTTTTAATAAACTTTTTATTTGTCATTATAGTTTCTAGTAGATTTTATTTTCATAAACGAATTATCAAAGTCCTATTAAAGTAATATATTTTTTTATCAAATTTATATAAGTATGATATTTCCATTTTCATTATTATTAATTTCAGTTTATGACAATTGTAAATGAACAACTGTAAATGAACGTATTATGGAAGAAGTTCAAAGTTAGTATTGTATTTCTCTTATACTTTTTTAAAATCATCTCGTGTATATAATTATGGAGAGTTTAAAATAAAATGACGTTCGCTCATTATACACTTTGGTCTTAAATTAACGTGTTAAAACTCCCTATAATTAATTTAATAATTTCTTATTACCGGTCATTTGACTATCATTAATGAGATGAAGAGCATATTTCCTATGTGTAAATTATTAAAGAATATCGTGAAGTTTTTTTTTCTAAAAATGACTTTGATCACCTAGAAAGGCGATAAAAGTCAATTCCAATATTCATTTCAATTCAGGTATCAAAATTTGTACAAAGTGGTGGGTAAACTATTTATTACGATAATTTTCAAAAAATATTGATATTCCATAAGAAATAAATAAACATTACTGATATATATATATAGAGTTATATATATATATATATATATATATATATATATATATATACAGAGTGTTTTTAAAAATTCTAATGTAGTTTTAATATGACGTATATTATTGGCAAAAATTATGGATATAAAAATTCCGTTATTACAATTAAAAGAAGTTAGTGAGCGTTTATTAAATACAAAGGTATGTAGTAGTAGGTAGGTATATATGTATATGGTTTTAATTAAGCAGCTAATACATGTGTATTAGGACATGAGAGTACAAACCTGTTTCCATTTGTAAACAAACTGAGTCGCCCTCTTACGGAGATTTACTTTCCTTTGCCGAGGACTTGAATTAATTGGAATGATTAATGTCTTCTTCGCGGTCTCCTTTAGACGAGAGCAGACTAATTATTAACAATGACTAGTTAAGATAAATGAGAACTGATCATTATGGAATCTGGTGTTTGTTTAAGTGAAGTCTGTAATGAAGGTTCTCACTAAGAATTCTGAAATAATAAATGATTAATTAACAGGTAAAACTTACAGTTCTAATTATTATGAACACCACAAATTTATAAAGTTATATAGGAAGGAATGATTTCGTTATATGACTGATATATTTTGTTGTATATTTATATATTCTGCATTTTAATTAAATAATAAAAAATATTATTTTTTATACCCATATTATGTGTTTTAAAGAAATTTTTTCGTGAATCAAAAAATATTAACAATCAGCCCGTCCTCTTGATGTCTTCCAAAAATAGATTTAATAATTATAACGACCATAAAATTATGAAATTTTATATACAAATCATATTAAACCATGATCTGTGAAAATTTCTAAAAAATATTTATAACTAAGAATAAAATTGGGAGGCTAACGACTAGCGTACTAGGGTGAAAGGCAGGATGTAAAATACTCAAGTATGCAATGAAAAGATTATAACATAAGTAATGACAAGATAAATAAAGAAAAAACTAAAACAATAATGCTATTACAGATGGAAAACCAAGACTATCAAAAAGTACGAGATTAAATTGAAGGTCTTGAATTGATTCTAAATTTTCCTAAATGAAATATAGATCAAAGGCAACATTTATTTCAACCCAAGATTACATCCCTCGAGAACATTTGTCTTTTTTATGTAGTAGTTTATCTTAGAATTATCAAATTATCACAATATAGTGTCGCCACATCGCGACGGCTAATTTTTCCTGTCTATGCTATAGAACATCATTTGTATAGCATAACAGAACATAGCTCAGCCGGTGGGAGAGTACCTTTTATGATTTAGGTTTTTTAAAACATAAATAGATTCTTGACATCAGTAAAAAACAAATTAAAACAAGATTGAACAAAATGTATTTTCACGCATTTTAATTGTCCCCAATGACAATATCTTATTGATTAATAATAATTATTGTATTTCTGATATAATTTAGAAAAGTATTTCTAATTAGTGAAATTCAAAATATAATAATATACATTGTTGAATTCAAAATATCTTCATGTATTGAAATAATATCATGACATTAAAATATTTAAAATATGTAACATACTTTAATTACAATATCAGAGAAAAAGGAAACAGGTTATAAAACAAATGTACTCAAGATACTTGTATGTAAGTTGTTCAAATAATACAGTAAAAATAGGACATCATTCGATAGACGGCTTCGGAATTCCCCTATATTTTCTTGTTTTTTTTCTTCACATGAATACTCATGAAACAACCAGTATTTTTTGGTAATAATATTTATATTTTAAAATGAGGCTGATGTTCTAAATCTTTATATCAAAATGGAAACTAAGTTCAGAAATCAGTTCTTAAAATATTGCTTAAGAATATATTTGTAATCTCCTCAGTAAATAGTAATTACAGTCGATAGCTTAGAACCTGGCATTAGATACCTAACTTAAATACTCTATCTATTAATTTATTTAAATATATTGAATATTGTAAATTATATCTTTCCATACAAACGTCACATCTTAATTTCGATCTCAGAATATTTGAGGGATAAAAAATAATTAAAATTATATTTCGTCAGAGTATAAGGTTGAAAGGAATCCAATAACAAAAGAATCAATATTCATCATTACGATTGGGTCTTTTTGGGGGTTCATTTAAATACCTTCTTATTTCGTTGGTCAAATATAAATTGTCTCTTAATTAAATCTTGAATTACGTCATCAGAATTCATTAGATTTATTTAAAAGACGTTAATAATAGTTTGGCTCTTGTTTTATATACTCTGAAGCTTTTAAGTAGGTCATAAATATCAAGTGACCTCTTAAGAAAAATATCTTATTTTAGATCAGTATCTAATTTCATTTGTATTGTAAAAATGAGAAATGGACTATATTTAAAATCTTATATGTAGACATTTGTAGAATTGTAGATAACTATTAGGTATTGTTTAACACTACCATATTTAACGATTATTATTAGTTTTCTAAAAATTAATTAAAATAACTAACGAAAAAGTTACTCGCACCTTGACCACTTATTTGTACCTATCCTATTTTATTTGTAACAAAAAATCTTATTAGCAAGTGTTTCGTGTGGCATGAAAAAAAGAGATCTCGAATTCAATTACTAAAAACTAATCAAATCAAAACTAAATAGAAAAACCTTAATCTATCTAGCAAGTTTTGGAGGAGTGTACTATTCTTCACTGAAAAAAGAAAGAAGTCATGAAAATTTATAGTCATTTAGAGTCCTATACTTTTTTCAAAATAAAGCAGTGTTAATTTTATAAAACACAAAATAAGCTACTTATTCTCCTTTATAGAATAGTAACTTTATAATATCCTCAAGTATTATTTATTTTATCGGTACTATTTCATAGACATTTTCATTATATTATTAGGTGCGTAGTTCTAAAATCCATATTAATTATAAAATGTAAAATGTACTTTGTATATAATACAACAGATTAGTCACAAAAAGACATTATTTTTCAGTAAACAGAGACTTTGTCGATGGCATCTTACATTGTCCTTTTGGAATAAAACGTTATCTCTGTGTGTCTATAAAATAAGAATAAACTATTACAACAAAGCAAGAACTGTAATAGGCAATTGTGATAAAATGAAAATGTTTTCTATAAGATAAACACAAAGTGGGTATAAAGTGGTCGCCTCTGGGCTATTTGAAATTTTTATATCATGTAATAGTGTGGCGATTTAAAAAGATATGTTCGTAGAGATTCCCGGATAATTTATTTCTTTCAGCCTATTAATTTTTAGCTTCAAGCTTTTTATACAATGTTCTATGGACGGATTTTTCTTATGTATTTATGATTTTAACGTTTATAAGTTAAAATATTTTTTTTGATGTTATTATTATGATTTTTTTAAAACCATATTATAATCAAAGTTAATATAGAAAATGCTTTCTTAAGTGTACATAAAGTTAAAACTAAAAAGGGAATATTCATAAAAGAAAAAAATGTTATAAGTGCTTCTGTTGACTTTTTCCAGATAATCAATTAATATATTAAATTTAAATGTTTATACGTATGTGCATCTATAAATTTTATTTTAACTTTTGTTATTGCTTCAATTTAATACACTAATTCGGGTCGCAGACGTACGTAGGCGAAGTGGCTTCTTGACAAGGTCTAGGAACGGTTAAATAAAGGTTTAAATTCTGCAGACATTGTCTTTTTTCATGAAATCTATGAACGATTTAAAATATTGATATATTAAATTAATTTCAGCGGTAAATGTGTCTTCTGACAGTAGAAGAGCTAATTGCTTTCGAAAAATTTTATATAAATTTTATTTTAACTAAATCATTGCTTAGAGTGGGTTTGATATTTTTTTGGTAGACATTCGATTATTGTGATTGTGACATTGTGATATTCAAGCGGACGGAATCGATGGCAAAAATTTGTTTATATCCATAAATTAAAATATGTATCGTGTGCTAACATAAGAAGTCTGAAATAAAAGTAACCGTTACCATAAAGTTTGTCAATAAATTTATCTATGACAACTCGTTACAAATAGTAATAGATTAGCTTAGTGAGTATTCGTATATCTAAAAAACCATCATAAAAACAAAAACCACGCTCTAGCATGACCGGTAGGAAAATATTCACAGATATAATATTCAATTTTAAATAACCTTTATAAAGTATATAAAAACTTACATAATGAACTGGAATACGTTACCACATATAATTGGTCTATTTAGGCAAAATATTTGGAACGCTCACAAAGCATATTTACAGTTCGTTTGCATGTTGGCGGCTCAATTTAAATCGTGACCTATAAATGTCTGTAACCAGAAATTAAATTAATTGATGTGGAGTGTTTTGTAATATTAATTATTTTGAAAACATTGTTTATGTAAATATAACGTTTGGCTTTGTATAAGCTAAAAAATAAAATTAAATAAATAATGTCAGTCCGCCATATGATTATATTTCAGCATAATGAAATGATGATTTTTTATTAAATTAATTATAATCTCTTTAAATAACTCTGAGTGCAGTTATTGCGTATTTACGTAATGACTAAGCTAATACACGTCTTTTTGAATAGTAAAGTTATCTTGTTAGAAAATAAATGTATTCGATATAATAATTCAATTTACTTCCTCTGTTATCATTATCACTTTAAACTACAAATCGAAAAGAAGATTTATCAAATAATTATTTAGTTTTCCTCACTTTTATCAAATAATTATTTAGTTTTATCAATAGCCTGCATATGTTTACAGCAAACAAGACATAAATGAATAACTAAATATGACTTGGTAATTGTTTTAAAACACAAATTAAAAAATGGACTTAAATTAATAGCGTCGTATAAGTTTGAATCAAAGTAATTATCCACTTGTTCTATCACTTCAACTATAAATACCCTTAAAATCCATCTTGAGACACACAATTTAGATTCTGAACTAATAATTATATATTTTTGAAACAATTCGTACTCAGTGTGATGAATAAAGCAGTGACCCATTCAGAATGGAATATTTTTATTATTATTTTTAATACAATTTCAGTAAACTAAGTGTAATAAAAAATATAAATATTTAAGTGCCTTCCAGATCAATGGTTGTTTCAAATTTAGATAAGATAATAATATATAGTTGTGGGGGAATGTTAAAAAAATAATAAAACAATATGTTTGTAGTCTAGGGTTATAACAACAGTAGGTTAATAATAATAAGCACAGATATTCACACAAGTAAGAGAACCAACATTTAATAACTGGCCAAAAGTGAGTTGGATTCCCGGACGAAGTTTCGTACCACTATGAAAAAGAGGAACAAAATTACCTTTGTTGTATGAGTCCTTAAATTTTTCAGTAATTTCACATTCAGTTTGTTCCATTTTATTTTGAAATTGTTTCTTTAGCAGCAACAGAAATACATGATCTGTTAAAATTGCAACTGTCTAACTATCAAAGTTCAGGAGATACAGCCTGATAACAGATGACAGATGGACAGACGGACAGAGATAAGAGAAATCTTAGTAATGGAGTAACGTTTTACCCTTTCAGTAAGTAATCATGATATTTTAACTATTAAAGATAAGTAGTATTTGTTAAAACACATAACTTGTAATCTAAAGTCCCTTGACTGTCCGTATTATGGTTGAGTAAATATACTCTTACTAAGTATTATTAAAGTTAATTATTATAATAATAATTTTGTTCATACTCTTACATAATAATGAACGTTTACTTTCAATTACAAAATCGTACGTTACATTATGTTTTCAATTGCCATACTCAAGAATTTCCTTTTACGTACAATTTAGGATCAAACGAAGGTTGGGGAAATTAATTATTTGTATTTTCAGCAAAATGGAATCATTTAAAATTAAAACATTGTTTATAACTATGTTTATACATTTTCTGTATCAAACATGAGTGAGGTACATTTTGTATGTAGTTATGATAAATTTATACATTGTATATTATAAAATTTTATAAATATAAAAGTTTTTTTAAAGTTTTATTAAGTATTAATTTCTATAACACATTTTATACATTTTGTTTTTGTGGGGACTTTGTTTTTGATACTGGTGTCGATTGAATATTAATTATCTAAATAACTTAAAAATAAAGTAAAACAAAAAATAATGATCATTGAATAATTGAAATTTATTTTTTTAAGTAACAGTTATTCATAACTTTTGATTTGTATTCTTTTTTTTATTCTTATGTAGAAGTAAAGGGTAGTTATAATTTTAAACACGTTTATATATAATTACAATGAAGTTCCTCTATTTGCTTTTTAGCGCCGGCTTCTGTGTACATAAAAAAATTAAAATTCGTAGTGGTGACTTCCATTTGACATGAAGGAATATTTGATCCCTTTCTCGGATATCCCTGGAGTGTGAAATCTTTTAGCTTCTGTTATTACGTAGGCAGGATTTCAGTTCTTAAATTATTCATTTATTTTATGAGACGTCTGCAAAACGTTATATATACAGTTACATAAAACATTGGCTTCAAAATCTCCATACGGAATATCAAATTATAAGTAAAAATTGAATTTTCATACAAAATACTGCATAAAATCTAATCACACATAATGCAAAAAAATTTCGTTGTTTCAGTTTTCAGTTTTTTTCGATAATTAAATATTGTCATATTTTCTGTTAAGCAAAATCTAGGTACCTTGTTGCCTCAGGGAAAAAAATGCTTTTGTTTCTTTGCATTAAAGGGTCCTTTGCATTTAAGAAATTTCTTTGCTAATTTTTAGGAGCATTCTAATACTAACCATGAGATTGATATATATTTACTATACTCTTAATATTACTTCTAGTTAATGTAAATATTAGTGAATAATTTTCAATAAATCATTAATGACTCACAAGTTAAAATTTTGTGGTTAACAAACTCTCACAAAACTTCGTCAGTTGTAAACACGTATGTTAACTCGATTAAAGATCTTTAAGTGAAAGGTCATAATATCACTCATGTGGATTATTGCCATGCATCAGAAGAAAATACGCTGAAAATCGATTTGAAGGGTACCTTAATATTGATTCTAAAATCAAATGAAATCAAATGATTTGAACAGTTGATATGAGATTTGAACCGAATCCTTTCGTACTCAGTTGAAATCTCAAGAATAGGGTAGGTAGGTAGGTAAGTGTGATGCAAGATAGAATTTGATGAGAAATGTTTTAATAAAGGCTATCTTATCAACTGCATATCATTGTTCATAATGCCAGTTAATAATTTTGGGCAGAGTATTATCATCCCCCATCTCTCCAGCTCAAGACCCTACTTGCTGTAGGGAGAGGAGCAGGAGCAGGTTATGCAATTTTGCCCCAGTTGTAGATGATGAAGTTAAGTGCGATGCTAGCTCTAGGTGTCCCTACAAGCAGAGCCGGCTCGCCACCATCAGGAAATAATAAGGTCGTTCTCTCTGTCTCTCTTTACCTTCCGCGATATCAACTTCGCAAAAGAAGGTTGCATATGCTACCTGTTTCAATTTTGATACACATTTTATATCTTCTTTATATACATTTCATACATCAGGCAGTCTTTAGTTCCGACAATGCCAACCTTGTGAAATTGATATTCCAAAACAGAGGCGTTTTTTAAATAACCAAGAATCTATTCACCTTTATTCTAACTTTCAGAATTTCTTGCAATATATTTAGTTAATAGGTAGTATGGCGTGACAGCTTCTATGTCTATTCAGAGTGAGATCAGGTTTTATGTTGAGTAGTCTTATCACGTTTGGGCACCTGACCACCAAATACAACCTAACGACTTAAACGTTGAGAGAGGTGAACAAATATTTATGTAACCATGATTTGGCTAAAACAATTCTAATGAGCCTTGAGCAGAGGCGTAAAATATTCAGTGTATCGTTATTTCTTAAAAAAAATATTATTAAAAGTGTTCACATGATTATATGACAAAATTTATCCTTGGCTCTTTTCCGCCGTACCACAAGAAGTGTCTGTAGTCTTCCTCGTACACAAACGAAAGTATGGGCTTTCTCTTGTATCTAAAATGACAAGTCTACGTCTACATTTTCTCCTAATTTTAATTTGGAGTACTTAAAGAGAACAGGGAATATATTTTAACTTATTTGTATTCCTTTCATTTGTTATTTAAAAAAAGAATTGTTTTTTCTAAAATTAGTAAATGTAATGTTCTTACACACATTCTATAATATTAATATCATTTTATTAAAATAAATAACTTTTAACAACCTACAACGATAATTAAAAATACAAGCTTTATAAAAACATAACAATAACGTTTTTTCTGATACAGACAAATACATAACACATTAATATTTATGGCATATATCACAGTAAAAGAAAAATGCATAAATCTGATGTAAAAGAATGAATAAAAAAGCAAATGAGACTGTTTTAGTCCTAAAAGGGTATTTGGTGAAAGCTCTTAAAATAGAGCAACGAGCGAACGAATCGAACTCAAATAGACATAAATAACCAGGGATTTTTGTACAGTTTCTTTCATTTGGAATTCCAGCCTTGTTCCGTTATGCTTCGTATCTGTTTCGTTGAAATTAATTATATGTTAAACATTCTTTAAACGTATTCGGCAAATTAGTTTAATGTAAACTTTAACAATGAATGTGTTTTCTTTAAAAATAAATTGCAATAAGTTTTAATGTATTTTAGTACCGACGAATAAACCTTCGTATGAGCATACAAAGCAGTTGGAAATTAAATTCTGTATATTTTTTGAAACGTCCCTAATAAAATAAATATAACATAACAATATCCCAGCGGAAAATAATAATTGGATCATTGGTTTAAAAATATTGTCCAATTCAATACCACAATAGTCACGGTAATCAAAACGTTCAGGAGCAACAATAAACGAAGTTCAAAAATCATATAATTAGATAAACTTTCTGTATTCAGAGCACTGCTCCGTATTTTGAAGTAAAAAATTGATTTTATTTTTATATTCTTACAATTGTCAACTATTTAATCCAAATACGTACTGATTTTCTATATTATTTGGGTGTTTTCAGTTTCAAATTTAAATGAATATACTACAAACAAAATAATTTTAACACTCAAGCCAGTTTTCAAATATTAACATCTTTGCTGTAAAACAACATTCCTATGATTTAAATTATAACTTTAGTATCTGAAATCAAGGATTCTTTTTTCTTTCGAGCAATGCAGGAAAAGTGTAATTTTAACTAGGATAAGGGAAGAAAAGGACTTATAAAGAGTTTACTAATACCTTGAGTATTATAACTATTGAAATGATGTTTTTTTTGTCCTTACCGTCTCAAAATCTTAAGTATAGAAGTTTTTGTTAATATAACAACGGTACCTTGGTCACAGGTCCCAGGCACCTATTAAAGCTCTTCTTTCTGGATGGACCCCGAACGATGAATCCATGGAATGCTGAGAAGTTTTGTCTTAAAAGAAATATCGTTATTATTTTCTTGTTCGTTATCAGTATTTATCGTTGATTTCCCCTGTCATCAAATTAATTACATCACGATACTCTCCAACCATCCAACAGCTAGTTGAATTACAAACATAAATACAAACTATCAATTTGATTTTACAAACAATAGATAGATAAAAAAGATGGAAATACGGACAGATACATAAATTAAATTGTTCTAACAAACCGGCTACAGTTTTATCAAACAAGAATAAAAAGTTGGTACTAACTCTAAAACGTACAAAAACTTTATGGAGTACTACAACTATAGCAAAGTTTAAAGAGAACTACAGCTCTTAAATGGATTTCATTATCATTTTCAGAACATTAAAAGTTCCGAGATAATTAATTTCAAAGTTTTTCAAATTAATTTTTTAATAAAATTTAATTACATGATGACTTCTTCGGAAAGTTTTTGAACAATTTAATGATATTCCATTATGGTGATATTTAAATTATAAATTTAATTACAGAGAACTAACTGAGTTAACTAAACTAACATTGACATAAGAAAAAATATAAAATGCTATAATTATTTTATCTTATTGTAAAAGCTTGTAAAGCTAATATTAAATATTACACATGTTAATATAATGGCCTTGGAATGTTCATTTTCATGCATATTTTATGTACAATATAGTTTCGATGTGTCACGTCTGCCGTAAAAATATTTATATACTGGAATCATACTTTTTAATTTTTATATCGTTTTGTTTGTTATAGGTCATATTAAGTATTTTTTTATAAATATTTCTAATTTTAGGTTGATTTTGAAGAATAAATAAAATTTAAATCTAACATGCTTGACCTTTATTAATTTTTTATTTTTTTAACAATTTGACCTATAACTTTATGTATGAAGTAGAATTCTTCACAAATCAATATGATAGACTGATTGGATTTTAGTTGTTTCGTGTTTAAAACAAATAAATCCCCACACGCTACAATTACAATCAATTTAATTGTTTCTTTTCTGACTCTTTAAGCAAACGATTTTATAATATAAATATCTATAGTAAAGGCAGGGAAAATTACCCATGTTTGTATTAAAGTAAAAGAAGTTATTGTATAACATTTACTATGTTCGTTATATTGAATTACTACTGTTATTGAAAATAACCATTATTAATTTTAATAAGATCTGCTGCTGCTTTTTCAGTTTATACAATGTTTGTTCAGTATCATAACAGCAGAAAAATAAAAGTAACAAAGCACATTGTTTCGGCGGAACGTCAATATGAACAGACCTATTGAAAAGCAATTCAGCGTTAGTTTCTCCCTTGTCTTTCAATTCCTACCCGAGCACGAGTCTTGTCAAAGTGAAATTAATGACGCTTTTGTCTACATTGATGTTCTGTACCTTACTCAGATCTATAATACACAGTTCATGGGAGAGCGTAATTAATATGAACACTCCGAATATGTAATGGTAAAATACATTTTTTAAGTTATATGCGAACAAATAAACAATAAATTTTTACTATTGACCTGAAAACAGTCACAATAAAAAGAGTCATCTTACATATTATAAGTTTTATACAAAAAAATCATTCCTTTCTTTCTATTATAAGTTTTTTATTTCAGTTACTTCAAACAAAATTTTCGGATATTGCAGATAAATAGCATGACATTAAAAACACACTAATGGAAAGTATTTGCCATCATATCCCGAAATACTTTTTCTGTCAAGCCCAAAATCGCGTATATTTGAATACCAGAACAAAAAGTGAGAGGCGTTATCGCGTAAACAAAAAAATTCGTAGCATCCTCACTACACAATCTTTGTTTTATTTTATGCAGTATATTAATATTCAATTCTCGAAGGTAACCGTTTTATACTTAAGGTCATACAAGTCTGTATGTTGCTCTTGTATAAAATATGAACAGCTACTTAGCCTATATTATTTCATGTTTAAATTCCCTAACATTTTAAGAATTCTTTCAAAACTAAATAGCATAACTCAATATGAAAACTTACGACTACATTTTATGGATGAAGAAATTGTAAGGAACTTACATAAAAGGGTCTCTTTGATATACATAACTATGAAATAAAATTTTATATTTTAGATATGTACATAAATATTGTAATTAATATTTCTCTAAGGATTGACATGTTTTATCGCGACAAGTTTAATTCAAATAATTAAAATGTTCAGTGTTTATGCTTTCATATTCCCGTTCAACTCTTAACATTAATAGAATAAGTGGTATTTATGTATCATCGTAATTAATTTTATTAATAAACCCTCGGTTGTAGTTATCCTTAATTACTTAATAAGGATTGTGGTTTTTAATTGTAAATAAAATTTACCGAATCATGTTTTTTATTGTTTCATCATAAATTCAAATATAGAAGTAACTATGTAGCAAAAAATTATTTATTATATGACGTTATGAAATATAGACCAAAATGCAACTTTCAACTTGGATGAAAAAGCTTAAAGTATGAAACAAGAATAAATATTGCTCGAAGTTTGAGGAAGAAATATATGGAAATAAATTCAGAAACACCCATTCATTTAGTTGGATATAAACCACTACAACGACGCAACTTGAAGCAAGTGCTAGCATTTTATTAGGTACTTTAAGATTTTTAAATATTAAGAAATCATAATAGAAAGACGTAACCTGTAGTCTTATTGAAGTTTTACAAAAACAAAACATTCTATTTGTGTAAATGAAACTAATATTAATGGATTATACTACGCGTATTTTTTTTTTTACTTAATACCCCCACGGTTTCGATTACTTTGTAGCAACCGTGATCACGGGCAGACAAGATGTGATTCACATATGTACATAGTAATAATTCCAAAATATTAGTTTTATTTAAACGAATATTCGCGAACGACTTAGATCTCATTGTTTTATTTATGTTTTGAACTCACAAGTGTAAATCTGCTTTTATCTGAAGGTGGTTTAGGTTCAGTTTGCTAGCTTCTCTAATTAAATCCTGGTTACGTAAAGTGAGCTAAGATAAAACATTTGAGGTTGTTCCTCTTCTAGTCGAGTACATAAAAATTTCGTAAGAGGAATTAAAACGAAAACCATATGAAATCAGATATAGCAAAATTGATTAGTTTTTTTAAAACACACTAAACAAATAATATTGATTTTTAAAAATAATAAGAGATAATGGTAACAGGAACCACATAACAATAGGATCTTTTACAAAATCTCAAATGTGATAATGTGATCAATAACATGATATAATGATTAAAAACAATGAATAACATACTGATAAGATAAATTCTAATTTTATTCTAATACTAAACTACAAAATTCTACTCTTTATTATTCAGAATTTAAGACTTAGATATTTAGAATTAAGAAAATAACAGAAATGTATAAACTGTGTTTCATCCTTTAACAGAGTAACAGATTAAAATCATTTTAAATTATTTTTTTTCGTAAGGGTTGTGTTTCTAATGAGACGACACTACTCAGCATTCCATGGATTCACCGTGCGGGTGCCGGGTCCATTGCGTTGCAGGGAGAGGAGCTTCAACAGTGCCTGGGACTTGCGACCCAAGTGTAGGTTTAAGGGGCCCCTTCACTAACGCGCGTTATACGCTCACCTCCACTGTCAATGCTCTTCTCCCTACCTAACCAAATTTGAAAAGAACCTACTAGGGCTGCCTTCGATATACGTTCCAAGAATGCATTAATGTGAGTTCTGGTCAAGCCCAAGTCCTTTAGTAGGTTGTAGAGAGATTTCGCTGTTATACCTCTCGCTCCCACCTCTACCGCGTGCAAATTATTACTTATTATTGTTTGGAAGATCGTTTGAAGATGAGAAATTTGGTTCTTAAATCTTTTATTACATATTAAAATAGTTATATCATCGAAGAATGTATTATTGACTTAGACATAAAATGAAAAGGAAAATTTAAAATAATACAATAGAGAGACGAAACCTCTTAGCATTCAATGGATTCACCGTGCGAGTGGCGGGTCCATCGCGTTGCAAGGAGAGGAGCTTTAACAGTGCCTGGGACTTGCGACGGTATTTATTGTCCTCAGTCGGTTTTTCTTGATGTCATTATACGTCTATATTACGCAGACGATTGCTTTCGTACTGCAAATCTCGTTATTTGTATTAAAGTCGAAACGAAATCGAATCACAAATGGAAACTACTTATTTTATGTAAATTAAATTTGTCTCGTCATAATCAAATAAAAGAGAATATGTAAAGTTCATTAATTTTATTCTTTTTTCATCTTTCTTTGAAATTTATTAATGTTAAACTTATATTTAATAAACATTTTACAAAAAAAATATTAGAAACGAAACTGTTACAACAGCATTTACAGTTCACAATCTGCGTCTTAATATGTGTACGAATTTATATTTGTTTTGAATTAAGTATTATATTAAAATTAGATTTAAGCATTCATAAATATTTTCATTTTATACACTTCCCTGCAAATATGCATTTAATAATTTAATCGGGATGAAAAATATGTAAAATATTTTTTTTGTTTGTGCTTTGTTTACTAAATATTGATACTTATTAATTTTTTTATATTACATTATTCCAATATTTCATATATGAAAAATATACTTACATATATATCTTTGTATACATATATCTATCTTTCCATAGTCTGCCTTACGCTTCTGGTTGTTCTGACGAACTTCCCTTTGGGCTTTTTTAATTAAATTTAATCAATCTCAAAGATCTGGTATTGTAGTGTTGAATATAGGTGACAATAATATGTTGTTATGACACGATATCCTGTACAATGTTCATTCAGTACCCGCGATGTTAAAGAGGTCACCAAATACAAGCGCGAGATACCTTTAGCTATCATCTCCAGGTCATAATTATAAGACTTTATTCTTCTAACAAACTTCATAACCAAAAACGGAGTTCTAATCCACCAGCTATGTTGGTTACCTCGGTGTAAATAAAGATGTCGTATTTCTTGATCTTCTCATGAAGAACGAATAGCAACCCCATCATTAAATAAAGGACTCTGAATCTTTTTATTACTACCTTAGTGGGTTACATAATATTATAGCCTGTCACTGCTATTAATCATTGCTTCAAGGCTTGGATATTCTGAATCTGGAATAGATTTAAATAATAATTATACAAAGCTCAAATTATCGAGTTTAATAGTTATAATCGTCAGTGGTCGTTCGATAAACAGGGCATGTACATAAGTAAATGTCATGCTATGAATGAAACTGCATTTCATGACATTCGATGCTAAACTTGTATAGATTGTGTCCCATCAACAAACACTCCTACAGTTGTCAAATGTTTGATAAATGTACATAAATTCATGAAATATGATAAAGGTGATAAAGTGTTTGAAATATATTGTCATGTTTTAATAAATATATATTTTTATTATTGTTGATATATATATATATATATATATATATATATATATATATATATATATATATTTAAAGTAGTAGACACATTTTTAAAAACTTTTAAATCGAAGCGACTATCTTTGAAATGGCAGTTTATGTTCGCAACAAATCAGTGAACAGCCACAGGTAACGTTTCTAAAAAGAGCTTTAGTTTAAAGTGACCGGAAAACGAAAAGCTTTTTAGGAAGGGCCTATTTTTAAAAAGATCGTACATACGTAATTCTTTACAAATATAAAGAATAATTTAACGAAATAATTGGGGTTTAGATAGGCTATGTAAGAGGAGGAAAATATAGATATACTATTATTTTTTAACCTATCGGAGCCCATTGCTGATCAAGGCCTCTTTCTCTCAAGGAGAAGGTTTGACTTTTAGTTACCACGCTTGCTCAAGACGGGTTGGTGATATCAAACTTATGTATATATTTTAATTATAAGTCCAGGTTTCCTCACGATGTTTTCCTTCACCGTCTCTCAGTGGTGTCTAAATACTCTTAGAAAGTACATATGACTCGGAAAAGGTCACATTGGTCACTTGCCCGGGCCAGGATCGAACCCGCGCCATCGGCAAGAGAGGCGGGCCCTTTAACCATTAGACCACCACTGACTTTATAAATATCTTATTTTTACAAAATTATCTGATCTATATTGATGACTGAATAGCACTATAATGTACATATTAACATGTACATACATATACAATTAAACAGTAGAAATCATAAGATGTATACATCATACATATCAATGTATTACGTACATATCTATATTGTTATTAAACTCATTTTTTAAGGTTAAAAGTCGGTAGATACTAAACAAATAGAATTTCTTATTCTATAATAAAACTAAAAATTAATAATAATTACTTCATAATGACAATATTCGAATATAAAAATAAAAATTACAGATACATAAGAAGATGTAAACAAGATAACATAACGTCTTTACTAAATAAACTGAGAACTGTAAAACATTTCAAAGTTTCAGTAAAGATAAGAAATTGGTGAGTCTTACTACAAGAGTTAGTGTAAGAGTCGACGGACCCTTGTAACTTAGAATCAGATAAAGCTTATGGGATGATATTTTGTATGTTTGTAATGAAAATGTTAAAAATAACACAAAAAAAACAAATATTGTAACTTTTAATTAGGACATTGACCAAGGTTTCTTACACTGAGTTGTTTAAAATATTTGTAACTTCTTATAGAACGTATTTATTGGCGTTTTTAAATAATAGTAACTTCTATTACTTCCTTTCATGTTAACTTCTAAATTGTAATTAATATTTTTCTATGTTTATTTAACCAAATTACTTAATAAAAAGAACGATTTCTCTATTAACATTAGCACATATTTTACGCGAAGTGAAATTATGCTCAAAAATGTGTAAAAAGTGTCCTGTTCGTGCAGATGAATTTTTAATTCTATATTTTATAATGGAATTTTAATTTACGTATTCGCTCAACATCTCTTTAATGTTAAAGACATAATTATAAAATGTAAAATTGATTTTAATATGACACTATGTAACTATTATTTTTATAAAAGTACCATGTTAAACAATTGCTTAAAAACATTTCAATATACTTTACAGAGTTCAATACAAACATATATATACATATGTATATTATAAATTTTCGTAAATATTGAATTTGAGATTGAATAAAAATAAATGTGATTACAGTATTTTCAATTTATATAATAACGTAGGGTCGATGAAAATTTTATTGGTTATATTTAATGAATTGAAATTGATAAGGTAATATGGATATGATCATTTCAGGCATATTGAAAACGCAAATTGAAATTTATATATCTGCATGAATATGTATTAATTATAGAAAAAGTATTAACTATGTACATACATATAAAATATGAAAGTTGAGTTAGCCTTTCATATTATTTGTACTGTGAGCCATTAATTAATGGAAACTGTTCATATTGTTGTTAATTTAATAGAGAACTGAAAGCATAAACTAGACGAATCAAGTGTTTTAGTAAAATTAAACATACTGTTACAGAAGTCTTTTTTCTTTAGGTGTACTGCCTTTAATACTGTATTAAATATGTATAACTTTTAATTCAAATATGGTTTACGCTACATTCATCATTTATTTAAACTTGAATTACTTGTGCCTTACTACTAACATTTTCAAAGTATGAAATGTCTGTTGAATTTCGTCTTTTATATACCAATATATTGATTATTTCAAACTATCTGATACATACTCTCTTCAATCACAATATTAACAGAATATGAAGTGTACAGTGTAATTATGTGAAGCCACAAAATTGTATGCCTTCTTAAGAGAAGATATTAATGTTGAGCTTGTATGGCGGAGAAGTGCATAAAGATATTACTATTTAATGAATTTGTAATCATTAAATTAATTTTAAATATACATTACACGTACTTCTATGACTTTAACACATATCTAACCGATATGTAAATTATTATCATTAGATTTCAAACATTATCTTCATTCTATTTTACTAATTTTCAATTTCAAATAATATACTATTATAGCCTTGTAGTATTAATTATATAAAGTACTTTAAATTTAATAGTATTTGATAATTTAGGTACAATTCACTAGCGTTCTCGTCATCAAGCCATTTATGAAAATGTCGCAAAATGACTGCATAGTTTTCACACAAACATATCACCTCAAACAGTGCCAGTTCATCTTTCTATCTCGATCGAACCAATAGCATTTGTAATCTTAAAATTTAGAACATATACAACAGTAAAAGTTTATATAAAATTAAAGGTATTAAAGGTTGCTATTGACTTCACATAAGCTTAAAATCATTGCTATTATGGAGTCATATACTTTAATAAACGGTGACAAGATATCTCGTAAAAATTTAAGTTTTTAGTTTATCAAATCTTTTAAGTCAAATCTAACAACTCACACTACCATTCACTTATGTTCAAGGATTGTTTTGTTATACCTTATAATTCCTATTGATATTATAAATGGGAATGTACTGTCCGTATGTTGAGTTTTCACGCCTAAAGTGCTAAACCGATTTTAATATATTTTGCTATAGAGAGAGATCAATATAAAAAGTAGCGTATGTCGTTATCCAGGGTTCAATCTATATATAAAAAAAAATCATCAAAATCGGTTCAGCAGTTTTTATGTGAAAAGGCAGCAAACAGATGGACAGATAAAGTTAGTTTTGCATTTATAATATTAGTAAGGATATCATCCCTGTCCTGATCACGATCCCGAACCTATGATCCATTCCAAATTACACTGGTGAGACCGTGAAGTATTCGGATGAAGTAGCCGAAGTTGTAAAGAACAATTCTGACGTTCAAACGGGTATAGTCACGGGCAAAAGTTACAAAACAATAAACATGTAATATGAATATCCCTTCCGATGAGCCTCTATTATCTATATTGGTTTTGTGCTTACATAATTTTTATATTACTTTGAGAGTAACACTTGTTGTAACGTTAACTTTTATTAGTTTCAAATAAAGTTATATTTCTATTATTGGCTCATTTGATATTTGTAATCACACAATATTTCACAAAAACTATTATTGAGTTTAAAGGATCTTGTTTGGTATGATAAAAGCTAATACAGTACAATAATAAACTTTATTATTATACTTATATAGTTTTTCTACTTCATTACCTTTTTTACATATTTTGATTCAATTTCTCAGTTTACGAAAACAAATTACAAATCGTTATTATTATTTACTCTTTGATATATAAAAAAGTAAATTGACGACAAACATTTTTTATAAATAATGAGAATCAAATATTTATCAATCGTTTAGTTACACAGACTGGTTGAAGTAAAGGACGTAAAGAGATATTTTTAAAACATTTAGTGCTTTTATATATTATCTCATGAGAACTTATGATTAATTCAGCTATATTTAAATAGTAATTAATATTTACATGTAATTATATAAATGAATTTCTTTGTGATTATATATGTACACTTTGAACACATTATCCCTTACATTAGTAACTCATGCTCACCGCACTAAATATAACCGCAAATTTAATCCATTTTGAATAAAGTTGGGAAAATGTGCAGCGAAATTTATTTCCACGTATGAAGTTAATTTATTTCGCTCATATACTCGTGTTTTGATTATACAACCGCTTATTTCATATGGTCGGACTCCTAAATAAAATTTGGATAATTTTATAGCATTAATAAGATCAGTCCTCATATAATGTAACGATATTTAATATTTTCACAACTTGCTATGTTTTGAAATATAAGAAGACGCGACTCGATTTCACTCAAGTCATTACAAGTCGTCGAGGAAATCAAGCTGTGACATCACGTCACTCTCTGATTCAGTGAAACACAGTCGTCCTGCATGCTCTGAATTAGGTGCTAGCATTGACGATTAAAATAGAGGTTTGGTTAAAGCATCATGGCCTATCAAGGCAGCGGTGATTTCTCTGAGCTGATATTCTGAAATAGAAGGCTTAATCGTAACAAATGGGAACCATCACTGATGCAATAGCGGTGATTGATGGATCCTTTTAGCCAGTGTATCTAGCGGCTGGTAGTTTGGTAGTCTAAAACCCTTTGGCCCTTAATGTATTAATATCAGGGGATTCGATATACTGACAGTTATGAGTTGGAAAGGATTTTCAAAATTGCATCTAGAGCTGCGACGTAACGATACATTACTGGAAAAAATAATATGCTGTTCTATAGTATTGGGATGTGAAATTACGATCTTGTCATTGACAGCTTGCAATAATAAGACGATAATATACTCTATTTGAAATGCTGCTATGTGAATATCGGCACTGAAGTATTGCTATTTTAGTTCTCGGAAGATCAGATTTTGTAACATCGCCAGTTTTAGATCTATTAACAAAGATTCGGAGTCCATAAAAGTTTAGCAGAGATCAGTATGTGTAGTACATATATTGCTCATTTTGGCCCTTATTTGATTAGTTTTACCAAATAACAAAAATGAAAATTATAGACAAAAGTAATAGAAAACTTAGGAAACCGTTCAAATAAGTATATATCGGATTTATTACATATTCGTTGATTTTAAAGAGAGGGACGCCAGCCTCGCTGACGTTACAAATATCACTTCTTCTAGAGCATTCGATGATATTTTAAAATGAAACTGCAATTGATCTTAATGCTCTTGTATTTCTCAAAGATTCTTCATAATAACATGCTTCTATGATACACGCTCACTGAACTCTGAATTATCAATGCTGAATTCTCAATTCTGGAGTCCGCCGTCGTGAGTCCAGACGTCATATTTTTGATTCAAACAATTCTATTCTCTTTTGATTTCGTTTTACTTTTAACAATAATCATAAATACTAATGAGGTTTAATAAGAATTGATGGCAGCCTCTAATTATTTTCAAGTCGCTTCCGTTATTAAAGCTGGTAGCGCCGATACGGCCATTCTGACAGGCGGTGCGTGCTCTGCACCTGCCTGGTTATGTGTTCTCTCTTGGTTGGTTTTCGTTATGTGCTTGGACCAGTCCCCCGTCTCGTAAAGTAGATGGGACAGGATCAAGAATTGATGCTTCATCTTCCGAAGTCATGCCGATACGGTCATACTGATGTTTGCTCTGTGATAAAAGATAAATGCTTTTGTAGTCTAGGTACTTCCACAGTAACCCTAGATATCTTTATATTGTTACAATTATGAATATCAAATTTTTTTTTTTTGATCGTATGGGTAACGTTGTTTACTACAACACAACTTTGAGATGGTCATAATATCACGTCCAATTATCTAAGCTACATGGCTTTGGGGGCATCACACGAACATTCATAACATATTTGTCATAGGACGTCTCCGCCCGCCTACAACATTTTGTTTTTATTTATTTGTCGTAAGACGTCTCCACCCGTCTACAACAATTTTATTTTATTAACCATTTTATTATTATTATTATTATTTTGTTATGGTTCGGATCCGCCATCAAAGGCATCTTTTATAGTAATAATAATAATTTAATAATTTTATAGTAATATATCTCAAAGTAAGTGTTTCAAAATCACACTTCTATCTACGAAATATGTAATGCTTTTGAAATGAAGTAAATTGAACAAAATGAAATACGCTCACCGGATAACTATTAGGTAGTCGAACAGTCCACCTTGCTGCTCGTTTACTTATACTCTCTCGTCACTCCAGTGAAACTTCGTCTGGCTGGTCACGAATCACATTTCAAAGTGTTCCTCGGTTTCTATTACTTTTTCTGTGATATTTTTTTTTTATATTAAATCTCCATTCTGAAATTATTTAAATTTTAGCTCGAAATCTCTAAAATCCAACTTTTTATCTTCTCTCCGCCTCGACCATCCTGTTTTAAATGTGTTGCTTCGATATCCACGGACGGATTGTCAAATTGTAATCTAAACTGTTAAAGCCGGATTGAATTCGTATGTTCATAACATCGGCAAGGATACTAAATTTGTCAGATGTACGCTAAAGCCTGTAATCACAAAACTATTTATATTAATAATAGAGCCCGGCCTCAATCCTCGCAAATAGTTGACTGATTTGTTTTCTATTCCTGGAGATGTTATTTGCCATTGATTCTTGTATAACGCACCCCTGAAATCATGCATTGTATTAAGATTAAATTTACCAGTTGATATTAAATTTAAATTCGGCGTGATATCCATTTCCCGTCGACAACATGATTCAAACGTTTGACCACGGTTAGTAGAAATGGAACAAAACTTAGCTGCACTCGCAATAGGTGTATTTGATTAGAAATTTGGAGTCAATTATGCTATCATTTGAATTATAACATCGTTTTTTAGTGGCACTGTTGTGTGTGTTGACCGACATGTTGTTAATATTACTGTGAAGAGTATGTCTACAGTCGATTCTAAATAAAGCCGTGGCGCCGGCTGTTTGATATCAAAATCATGTAAGTTCTTATAGATTGAGTGACTTCATATTAACTCATAGTTTCACCAGGCCGCTCTTCGTTATCTCATGGTATTCTCAAGGATACAGCAAGGATCTGTGGTTAGCTCAAGGGTAATACGTGATTAGCTCAGAGGTACGCTCTCCACATCTGTGGCGTAGACTTGTCTTTTCACGGCTCCACAGGGCATACCTACGTAATCTCATGGTTCTCTTTCGGATACATCAAGGACCCGTGGTTAGCTCAAGGGTAACTCGTGATTAGCTCAGAGGTCACGCTCTCCAGATCAATGGTGTAATACTTGTCTCCTCACGGCTCCACAAGGCTTCCCTACAGAATCTCATGGTACAGATTCTCTTGAGAATACACCATGGACACGAGATTAGTTCACGGAAATTCCCTAAACACTAAAGGCAACATAGAGCTCTCATTATTTCCGAAAAAGAAGAGCGCCTCTTATATCGTAAGTTTTAAAGATATCACTATTGAAATAGTTTGCCTCTAGTTTCGTGATAATAAAATTAATTTCGTTATCTATTTCTTGTTTAGCCTTCAACCAATGGTCTGCTATCGCGGCGAAATGAAAGCATTTTTGATTCGAAATAAGTGGCAAAGGATATCTATCAGACACCGTATTCCTATTTAATTCTCTCTATGACATTATTCAAATGATTTTTCAGTTCCAATCTTGTTTGTTTTAAAAATGAGACATTATTTTTAATCTCTATAGAATACTCTAATGTAAGCAGATCCTGTCTAATTAAATTAAAGTAAGTAATAAACTGAATCACTCTTAAATTGTTTAAAGAATTTAGATATTACATTTAATGCGAGCGTTACTTCACCTTCTAATGCAATTGTATTATTATATTGCGATTTACTTAGAAATCTTATCTTTCAAAAAAAAATGTTTTCTTTATTTTATTAAAGAACATTCGGTACCCGAGTCGAAACAACATGAAAACCTCTCACCGGTTTCACTCCAGAGCTGAACCATATCTGGATTGAAAAGATATTCACGTGTCGTTCGGTCCATGCTTAATTAGCCTTGAATTCAACACTGGGGCAGCGCGGCGCGAAGTAGCCTCGTTCACCATAATTGAAGCAACTAGGACTAATCATTTACTTCGGCGCGCCAGGTTCTTTTAATTGTTGAGAGGAGCTGGTATCTGAAAACTCAGGATGTGTATTAGTATTTGGTCAAGCCTGCTATGGCCTCAGTTATAGCGCCACATCGTCGCATAATATCTCCGCTTAATATCCATACTACGTGGCTTCTTATGTGAATGTTGTAACTAATCGTATTCACATATTTGAGCTCACTTCTTTTAAAGATTTCATTTTCATTTGAGAATCATGGTTCCTGATTTACTACGTAACTATTTATAGCCATATAGATGTGTTGACACCATTCCCGAAGACACACACTACCACCGGGGTCAAACGATGATAAAAATGATCTTCTTAGTAATTTTAATATTATCCCTTGATTTATTTGTAGTAAACGTTTGCACACGCTCTGCATTATTGACATCAATGAATGGCATGAAAAAAAATCTCTTGTAGCGTTTTTCAGTACGCAAGTTCTCCACATGGTTATTTTCTTCAGCTGGATAAGATTTATAAGACCGGCATGATCACGAGAGCGATCCCACTTCTGATATCGGATTTATTACATATTCGTTGATTTTAAAGAGAGGGACGCCAGCCTCGCTGACGTTACAAATATCACTTCTTCTAGAGCATTCGATGATATTTTAAAATGAAACTGCAATTGATCTTAATGCTCTTGTATTTCTCAAAGATTCTTCATAATAACATGCTTCTATGATACACGCTCACTGAACTCTGAATTATCAATGCTGAATTCTCAATTCTGGAGTCCGCCGTCGTGAGTCCAGACGTCATATTTTTGATTCAAACAATTCTATTCTCTTTTGATTTCGTTTTACTTTTAACAATAATCATAAATACTAATGAGGTTTAATAAGAATTGATGGCAGCCTCTAATTATTTTCAAGTCGCTTCCGTTATTAAAGCTGGTAGCGCCGATATATATATAATCTTTCTAATTATCTTTGTATTTAAGCTTCGTATTTAGAAAGTGTATGCATTTTATTGCATATAATCCAAAACAGAAATGAGCAACCAGCAATGTCTTAACTCAATGGAAGCTTGGTAATAACTGCGGATGGAAATAAAATTGGTCGTTCTATTTATGTATAAAAAATAAACTATTACACATATTTATAATATATATTGACATAGAAATATTGCTTAATGAAAACAGGTATTTTTAACGGAACTGTTTTTTGCGAGAACCGATATTACAAGAACAATATTTGTATTAATTCATTCACAAGTAGGCGTTTATTTAAAAAAAAATATTACAAATAATTTACTTTACATTATAAAGAGCATATATTCCATCTGATGATGGAGATCTGAGGCATAATTTCAATCATGCTGTTTTTTGGTGCTGTCGAAAAGAGTTAAAGGTGGGACTGAAAGAAGACCGGGGCTATTTTCATTGATCCGATAAAATGCACCTAGATCTACTATAAAGGGTTTGAAGAATGAGTAATAAAGCTCCTGTCAAAATGACTCAAACACTACCATTACATTATCAGTTAGCCTAGTCCTACCTACTTATCGTCGATAAGTATTAAACATTAATTGAATTGTATAATTTGTAAATTTACAAGTCATATTCTACTATCTCGTCTATATTCTTTCTTTCATAGACTAAACCAACACATGTTTAATATTTTAATATTATTCATTAAGTTGCAAATGAGTCAAATTAAATGTGGTGTTCTTGTAAATGTTTTATCTCCTCCGCTTTACATTGAATACTGTGTTCATGTGAAATTGCCTCATTTACGTTAAACACTTGCCTTGTTTACAAGAATCTCTGATGCTACCCGTCAGTCTTGTTGTTGGTAATTAAAAATTATGTTTAATTCTATTTTTCATAGCTTCTTATTTTAATTGTGTTTAGAATTTATTCATGTTTTGTGTAAAGAGACAAAAATTTTCGTTATTGTATTGTATAAAATTAAATAAAGATAAACTTTTTGCTATAAATAATATATAAAATCCAGATATCAAAATGTTCTTTTAAAGAATTCAAAAATCTTTAAATCATGTAAATAAATACTAGGAGCTTTAATAAAACTTATTGTAGTCATAAGGGTTTGCAAATATGTGTGAGTAATTTGGTTTTTTATTATGACATAAAAAAGGAGGGTCGTTATTGAGGCATTAAGACAATCTAGCTTTTTCTTTAACTATAAGGCTCCTCAACATTTTGATTTTACTCGTCATATTTTTAAGACTATAACGTTCCTCGGAAGTAGCAAGTTATTTAATTATTCGTCATAAAGTAATATAAAACTTGAAAGCACAAAAAATACAAAAGTAGGTACTTTTTAAAAGGTGTTTTCTTGTAATATATGTGAAAAAAAAAAGTTTTTGTTTTGCCATATCTCTTTGAGATTTTTTTAATCGTTATGTAATGAAAATATTCAATAGATTTTGATTATGATATGAAATCTGAATGATTGCTTTTCCATTACAGACCTAACTTCAAACAAATTTTAAAATCATAACGAAAAAATAAGCCACATCATAAAATATAATGATGGTGTCAATAAAATATTGGCTTGTGAGAGATCAACAAAAATAATATATGACGAAATCCCATAAATCTATGTTATTTTTATTCACTCATATAATTGGTAATAATATTTGGTGAAAACAAATACAAAACATTTTTTATTTTTATTTTATACACATAATATTTAATATCAAACAGTTTTGTAATTCACAGTAACTGGACATTTTGACTCGAAAAGATCAAATTTAAAAAGCATACATAAATAAATTAAATAAGCCAATTAGCGAACGATCGTTTCATTTCAAATGACACTTGAAAGGTACGTACGACTCCTGTACCGTTATTGAAATAAATATTGTAAATGTGAACCAACGAGATCAAAGAAACATTTAAATAAGTTATAAGGAACAAATACATATATTATATTCCCTAATTATAAATTGCTTTCATGAAAATAAGTTATATTAATATTTAAACTTTTTTGATTTTGTTTATTTCCACCATATAAATAATAATCAATTATAAAGAGAATTACCGTCAATAATTATTTTTTTCAGGATTAAATGTTAATGGTTCCGCACATCTTTGGCACTTGAAAAAACCAACATGGCTTATTTAATTATACTAAAGGTTCTCGTTGCTTTTCATTTATCCCATAAAAATGATTAATATTTTTTACAAGTATGTTAAATCATTATGGCTGATAGAGAAATAAGTTGACAGACGTACTGATATCAAACTGCAGCTTATTTTTTATAGTATTTTAAACACAAAAATATACAATACGGTTTTTTTAGATCATTTTTTGTAATTGACTATTAATTCAGTTAAACAAAATCAATTATAAACTCATATATAACTTCCCCTTTATTAGGATTACCAACTTATATGCAGTTCTAATGTTGGCGGAGTTTATTTTAGCTGCGAAGTAAAGTTTGTTCTTAAAGCGATTTCTAATTGCATTTGAACAAATTTAGTGCTCTCTTATCTCATGGAGCTTAGTAAGTTAATGATTTCTGCTTAAGAAATATAATCATGGGGTAAAAGGCAGTTAAATATGTAGCTTTATTTATGAGGTAAAAATTAGTGACATAAACATTTCTTTTATAATATGCATTGATATTTAATATATTTTCAATGTATTTAAATAAAGCTATACCAATTGAATTGTATACACATTTATACATACATATATAAAGAACTTAATAATTTTATACCGAAATGATCACAGGAAAACTAAGCAAACTTTCAAACCAAACTAATTGACAGACATTTAACTGTCAAATAGTTTAGTTCTAGTTTAATGTTGAGCTAAAAATCGAATTAAAATTCAAACAGAAAATATAAAACGAAATACGAAAAAATATTGACACAAGCAGGAAGGAACTTGCTCCGGCACATCGCGAGCCTTGACACGAGCCGGTGAATTAAGCATTCCATATATAACCGATATGAATACTCCAATCAATGTTTTCTAACATTGGAATACAGAACAAATACTTTACAGATGCTTGTGATTCTATTTGTATAATTAAATAATTACTTTTGCACATTCATTTAAATGAAACTAACATTTTCGGATATACTTTGCATGCTTTATATTTGTAAAAAATGACATACTCCCTACGTTTCGGTTTTCTTTTCAGCAACCGTGATCACGGGCAGACGAGGTGGGAATCATGTGATTCACATCTCGTCTGCCCGTAATAGTTTTATTTAATTATGCTTTTAATATAAGTTTCACTTAATTATATACTTTTTACATTAAACCAATGTTGATCTAATACTTGAATTATGCTAAACAAGCAATTAAATTAGTAAAGTTAAGCGTGATGTGTAGTAACGTTAAGCATTTTTAAACAGGTAAAGTCGTATGTTGGTGCTTCTTAATTTGATTTGTTTTTTTATTTAAGGGACTTTTTATTTTGCGTCCCTTATTCAGTAAATGTTAAGCGCCGGTTCAAAATTAATTAAGTATCTTGAGATAAATTCAAAAATTTATTTTTGATGGTTTAATGAAAAAGGTTTATTACTTTTTTCCTTTCCATTTTATTTTTGAACTGTTACGTTGATTCAAAAATAGATTCTATTTTATTATTTTATATAAAAATAATCGACTAATTACTAAATTCTAATATTAGAAATAAACCAAAATGTTTAGATCTATAGGGGTACGCCAGGTCTATTTTATAATAAATTTGACAAACCCAAAAATTTTACTAAAAAAAACTTTTAAGAACGAACTATAGAAATTTTGGCATGGTCAAATGTTTCATTCAGTAAGTTTGCAATCAATCATTCCTCGTTCTCCTACTCTCGAGTAGTTTCAATTTTATTGGATAACTTTCCACCAGTACCTACCCTTTTCTATATAAAAAAATATTAATATTATTTTGCTTTGCAAACACTTACCCGTGATAATAGTTAAAAGGAAATATTCAGTACAAGTTAATAATCCCGTTTTATCGTCGAATAAGACAAAAGAAAATTTAAAAATATTTTATCGCTATTTAAACTTACTCAAATCGGGTTTTTAATAAGTAGAAACGCTACTTTTATGAATAAAAATATTTATTAATATTTAATTTAAAGTATCAAAATGTTTTTAACGTCAATTTTCGGTTATAATAGAAGTGGTATTTACTCGCAGTTTCGGTTATTCAAGGCGAAGAGATTCGAATGTGACGGTTAAATGAAGAGCGAACTGTGCCTCAGGAGAGTTGCATTATATCGAGGTTTCGGTATGAACACGGTGACCTGATTTCAACTCTTATTTTCCATTATCATGATATTAGCAGACGAAAGACTATTCCTGCTTGAATTTATTAATATTTTATATCTGTGGGAACAGTTTTAATAAAATTCTTTTGTTACATTATATTATTATTATGTGTATTAAAATTAATTTATTTTTATAAATGAGTCATGAATAAATAAATTTGACATACTGATATTGAAATAACGTTGAAATGAAACGTTTTGGTTGGATTTCCAACTTCATTTTCTGTTTGAATGATATCTTATTAAATATAACAATTGAAACAAATTATTTCACATTACCTTATTTGCCTTTTTAATTAAGCTAAACCTCAACCATTTTTCGTTACCATAAGAAGATTCGATCATTAATTCATTCATAGAGATTCATATTCATCCTTTGTATGTAATCAGCACAATTTGTCTTTAGATATACAACAATATTGAAGTTTGTATTACTGTACTTCCATTGCGTTTATGTTTAAGAGTTTAATGTTTCATTCAAGAAATTAGTATTTAGTTAATGACTTTCAATATATCTCATAAACTAAAACCGTGACAAGAATATTCATGAAAATTATCTAAAAAACATTAAACATAATATAACATCTTAATATTCAATTTTGTAATGGGCCAGCTGAAAAAATATACATTTCCAGACCCAGAGGTTTGAAACCTTTATACTTTTTATTTAATAAAAATTTACGTTACCCATCTGCTTATCTCTCCAAAGTTTTTAATAGAAACGGACAACTTAGCTAATTTTCAGGACGACATCGAAGTTTTAGGACCAAAGGAGAGAGATTCTTTAGACGGTTTCTTATTACTGTCTGGAAATTAGATTATCCTACATGTATTATTTTTGAAAGTAAAGTTATCTCTACGAATTTCACCTCATCAACTAACTTGGTATCCTCAGGTACTCTATCATGATGTAACCGCCTTGCATTGCCTTATTCTACCATTTTTTCAAATTCACATTGCAATATCCTAACCAAAGATTAAAATTTCGTCTAATACTCGAATTGAGTGAAGAGAGCGAGCTTATCGTTAAAAAAAAAGAACGCTATACTGGCCACTCACGTGATTCATCCACGGAGATGTTCTCGAAAACGGAGATGTTCCGATCAAGTGGAGTATTTTTTGGTCGAAAGTCCAGTTATCTGCGCTGATTTTTATAAAACAAAATTGATAAGACAACGAATGTTAATTATAGGTCAGGAAAACGGAATCCATGTTCGAAACAAACTGTTCGGTACCAACATGCTGAGATCACTTTATCCATAGTGTGAGTTTTTTTTTCAGCAAATTGAAAAACATTTTGAATGTGTATCTTCTAATTATGATTACTCATCATACCACGATGGTTGCTACAACTCCACACGATTATTATCTAGGAACTTTTATTTAGCTTGCTAATTAAAAAGTTTTACGTTTTTGTATCTGTTTTTAATTTTTTGAAACCATTTCGTGGCAATAAATCGTTGCTGATCTTATTAAATTCAAATTAAATATATAAGAAATCATTGCTTACGCATGTATACCTTTTTTTATTTGTCGAAACTGTTAATGTTAGTGGAGTATTTTCCGATATGGCACATACAATGAGGTCTGACCTACATTTTGATCTTTTGTTTAGCAAAACAATGACACCGTAAACTCAAGAACGCATTGAACGTCCGCCATTAGGTATTCAGATATGAGACGCGGCGGGAAACCCGTACGGGTTTGAGGTGCTAATATTTGTACTCTGCCGACTTATTATTGCTACTGAATTATATATACCGATATCTGAGGAACAGAATAATTTTGGAATTGTTCCACTGATTCAAGTTATATACACAGTTACGTGAAATTTTCCAGTGGTTTTCTTTATAAATCAAATATATTTATTTTTCTTTAGTTATCTTATAGTAACAATAAAGATGATGTGTTTAGTTAATTATTAACTAAAAACCAATTTAATTACTACGAATTAGAATATTAATTGGAGAATGTAAAATTGCATTTACATTAAAATAGTCTAGTTGGTAAAAAGGTTATTTATAAGAGGTTACCTTTTGTACGCTATGGCAAATTGTGCAGAATAATCTTCATTCTTAAGTGTATTCTGTTTTATTTGCTCAGCGGTCCCAGACGGGAAAGCTCTCGTATAAAAAGCACTGTTACTTACGCTTAATTTATCGTACACCTTCCATATATTTCTACTATTTTTAAAATAAAATTAATTATTTGCTTTTTTAATGAAACTCATTTCTTTTTATGATCTTACAGAAAACGCTACTAAACAAAAAAACAAATTTGTGAGTCTCGGGATGCTCGATAGAAGTGATAACTATTTAATAAACAAATTGTGTAACTTATAAAAAGCTTACTACTTAAATAATATATAAATTAAATGGATAAGCTGTTTATGAATAAATTGAATATTACTTGAAACACTTTTGCCGCATGTGTGTAATACGCATGCCATATACGAGAGAAGGGTTACCACACTCCGCCGCGTCATTACGAGTTACGTTAAGAAAAGGTTTACCCTTCCATAATAAGTTATCACTACAAAAAGTATATTTCTTTCTACATTAATATAAATACAAATTAACATTAAATAAAATCTCTGTATATAAAAATCATTCATTTCATCACAAATTAATTATTTCGATTCGATATTTATCGCATCAATACGACTTCAGAATCATAATAATTGGGCACCTATTAAAAATCTAAGATATTCAACAACCAGAAAAATTGCTGTCGATAAGAATCATAATAATAATTGTCATCTTTATATCATACATTTTACAGAACGAGTAACGAAAGAATGACAAAAGTATACAACGGCAGTTTTTCTTGCTAATAGCAGTCAAACAGACAAACTTTGGTGAAAGGAAAAGGCAAGAAAATGTGCAAATTTATAATAATTATTAATTGAACTATATTTAATCCAATCCAATCCAATCCAATCCAAAATACAAATATTACATAAGTATGAAAATAGCATATATACTCTACGCCATAACTCAACACTTCAGGAAAATTTTATGTAACCTAATTTTGATGAAATTTCAATTTAAATTAATTTTTCAAATTTTTTACAATAACTGTACTTATATTGTTGATTGTTTTCAAATAGTCATTCTTTAATATATTCCAGAGAAAGTACGACAATTCTCGGAAAGAAATAATTATTTGTTTCGGAGAAAAATCAGAGAATTTGTTTTTGGATGCTTTCACTGTGGTAAATGGCTTTTCTTTTATTTTTAATATTAGTCCTTAGTTTTATATTCTATTGAATACTCTGAAAAGCTAAATACAATGAAAAATATTATATTCTTAGAAACAATATCTAAATTGACTTTTTTTATAATATTAGTCTATACAATTTCACTATTAATTTATAAAATTTACACATAACTAAAATCAATTTTAAAGTAATAACTTTCAAGTATCTCGATTTTAACTCATCATTATAAGAAATCTGAACAAATTGAAAATTTCAATACACCCAGAAAATCCACGTTTGATTTATCTATAACTAACGTTACGAGCGAAAAGAGACTCCTACCCTGTCATATTCCTACAATACTATACTATAGGTACATTCATAATCGTCGGATGGACTCAAATAAAAAGTATTTACCATATAAAGTAAACACGTTAATTTTATTTGGAATAAAGTTCAAAAATTCTCATTAAGAAGTAATTTTTGGGCACTAGTCAATGTGCTGTATGTATGTACATTACTGTATTTTTACCTGTAGATTATCAACACTACCGTAAGAAAAGTTACTGAAACAAAAAGCAACACGATAAAGCTGATTAAAATTAGAAAGTGTATATACCTATATAACTTCAATTGACTTCAATTCAGACTGTGGGCCATTTATTTGCAAGGTAATTATGTTTATTATAAAAATATATTTATCTATCTAGTATCTATATACTTACTTATACAATAGTCAACATTATACAAAAGTCCAGACATCATCTACAGCTAATCATTTATATCTTTACAGCCAGGAGTAATAAGTAATCTGTTTATGTAACAATAGATAAAATATATGACTATACTCAAATACAAAAGCGAAGAATTTATATTTGTAGGATATTTCTTGAATGTTTCTTTGCTTGCTGTAATACAGACGATCGCGTAACAACGCGGATCTAGTTATTGGAATATTATCCGGATCGAAGCGTGTTCTGGATGAATGAGATATATTTGTCTTACTTTAGAGACAAATAACATCTGTCCTTTGAACAAAGGATTCAACATTGTTGACACAACGTCGACGTAAATGTGAAAAATTTCATTGAACATGGAGATTTTTATGTCGTATATTTCTAACAATGTCGTTTTTGTACACAACTCATTTTCAATAAAAATGAATCAACGTTATTGGTTAATAAAGAAAGAAGATATTTGCAAACACAAAGAAATATATACTTGCATTGAATGGGTTTACTCCTTGTTAGAATATTTTTAGACAAGGGTTTAATATGTTTATTTCATGAATATATTACGCGACCATCATTATAATTTAAACATTCAATAAAACTACGATTAAAAGCAAGTACATCCTATTTACTTTATAAAATATGTTTGACATGTTAATGACAGTTCAATAATTAAATATAATATAGTTGGTTAATTAAATAACATTTTTATGTATATTATAAAATCAGTAATTGATATATGATAAAAACGTAGAGACAAGTTTAAAACACTTTGCTATTGTATCATGGATTGTGCTAACATTATATTAATCATAATGATAAGTGATTATGGTTTCTCCAAGAGAAATTTCGAGATAAAATAAATATTAGGAAGTTAATAAGTTGGTTTCATTTATTAATTATCCAGTTTCACAATTTGTTACTTATATTTTGTTTGGCATCTATGAGGTATTGAGGTATATGACGGATGCATAAAATTATAACTGAAAAGACGTAAACATTACCTATATGTGCACTGAGTAAAAATAAGTAATTAAGTAAAATGGTTAACTAAGCTTTCTGTTATACTTTGCAGTCTGGTGTAAAGTTAAAATAAATAAGTGATAGACTGTGTCAAAGGAAGTAAAGAACATAAATAAAAGTGGATACGTTTTTATTTATTTAAAATTGTGAGAAGCAGTTTTTCTTACTTTCATTTTAATTATTTTTAAATTATTATCATGAGTAGCGGCTTGCCCTGTATCAGTCTAAATTAATTAACTGTGGTTTATATGGTTTCTTTGGCGAGATTTTAGATCTTAACAAATACGGAGGTTATTTTAAAATTCCTGTTTGCCAAGTGAGAAAGCGTAAATAGAAAACTGTAAATTGATATTTTTAAAACAAAAGTAAGAAGTTCATTTTATTCTCTTAGAAAACTAGGTATTTCTGTTAAAATTGTTATCCAACATTGTGTGACGTAGAATTTTATTTGCCTGCTTGGCTGGGTTAAAGCTTGAGAATGGAAATATAAGAAGTTTTCGAGGTACTCACTTATCTCATGAATTCTGAGAAATTGTTGGAAATAGTTCCACCGTCATGCTTTATTATAGCACTCTTTGTCACTTAGATAGATTTTATTGTAATAATTGTGTACGTTTGTGACGTTCATTATTTCCGAGCACGTACCATCTAATGTGAAATTATTTGTCTCGCAATATTTTCCAAAAGAGTTAGATCGTGCTCTCAAATAGTGTTCAGGTATCGTTAGTTCACAAAAAATCAGTGCTTCCATGAATTTTGCTGTAAATTTACCACTACTTGAACGATAAGCTTACACGCTTATCCTTCATCAACTTTTTCTCATTGGATAATCAAACACACGGTGGGTCTCCATCTTTTCATTTTAGTCCTTGCTATTATTGCTCTTATACGCTTTTTCTCCTCATATAAACAGCAAAGGATTAAAACACTTTGCCTTATTTTAGTCATTATAATTAGAGTGTATTCAAAGTTAGACTGCATTTTTTGTTACCGGGATAGTGTGTTTATCACCTTATTCATCATTTTAACCTACCTAAGGAAGGAATTATTGTCAAGTACTATTCAGTAGAAATAAAAAAATGCGTTACAGGAATGAAATAAATAATCCTTTTAACGTCAATTTACAGTCGATGTAAACACTTAAGCCAAGTGTCCTCGATGTTTTGTGCTGTTACCCTCTAAATAAGTCGGTAATTCGATTTATTTGAATAGAATTTGTAGGAATTTCTTGGATAATGTAGTATATATAGTTAATAAAAATAAAAAAATATCTTTTTTTCATTTTATCTGAAAATACACTTAAAAATTGCTACAATACTTTTTTAAACCTAGGTCCAAACAATAATCAGCGATTGAACCGACAATCATAAACAAAATTATTGAACAGATAACGGGTGCACGTTTTTCACTTTTGGAAAAATAAACTTTACATAAAATATGACTTAAAGATATATTATAATATGGAAGCACCGGTGTATATATTTTATAAAAGAAATTGTAACTATTATAAATTCTTACATTTTATGAATATACTATGAAACGTAGGAATTCTTATTATCTAAGATGTCAATTAATTCACCTCGGGTTGTTTAATTAAACCTTGAGATATTAATTAAAAAGTTATTATGAATAATTTACCGAGAAATTTTTAAACCACTTGACAACATTATTATTATAATAAATTAAAAGTCAGGCACGTTATTAATTATTGAAGTATTTCTTTGATCTCTCATAAATAAAGCCTCCGTACATTTATTCGTGGGAAATTCCTCTGAACTTCCTTTTGGCAAAATAAATATAACTTTATATTTATTTTATATAAGTGAGTTGTGGTACAATGTTGTGGTGTTATTATATGCGTTCCGTTTTATTCATAAGTCACCTACTTTACCTTAGTTACCTACTACGTACTTTTTTTAAATATGATCAATTTGTAAATTTCACATTTTTTTTTAATTTCACAATATTTGTATTTGACTTTAAAATGTAAAAATATAGAGATAAAATAATATAATATAAACACAACTATGTGAACGCTTATGTTTTAGTTTGTAGTAAATAATCAATAAACTTCGGATAATGCGACGAAACAGGAGGAATATTTCTAATAAAAGTTTCTTTTCGTACCAACAAATTGATGGAAAATCTGAAGATCTACTCTCAAAAGTAAAAACGATAAGTTATTTATAATTTCAAAATTATTTATCGAAAGTATTTTAACAATAATTCTAGAAGCTAGTACCACGTAGTTTTATATATTGTTATCATAGTTTTGGAATGTGAATAAAACGTACGCAGTAATTTGAATAACTTGATTATTACTTCAGTTATTTTTAATTTTATACGAAAATACTTCTTGTAGAAATTTCACAATTTCCATATACGTTTGGGTTACTGTTGCGGTTATTTTCAGACTGATGGAAATTGAGTATGCAAATTAACTTTGCATTTTTCATAAGATTTAAAATGACATTTTCCTTATTTACAATTTTTCTCACATTCTTAAATATAGCTGTGAAAAAAGAACCTAACTTTGTATTTAAAAATAGCCAACGAATAGCAGATATACGCTAAATGAATTATCGTCTGACCGTCGATATTTATAAAATTGAATTCGTTTCATAAACAAAAAATGTCAAACGAATTGGAACATGAAACTTAACCGATTTTAAATAACATTTTTGATTTTGATATAATCGCATCTTTATGTGATTGTAGTAAATTTCAGTATTTTCGATTCAGATTAAATTTTAATTAACACTCTCTAAATTTAATAACAATGAGAGACAAGTCATAACAACATTCATTAAGGTTGTAGGGTCAATGACGGAGAAGCTGTTACAAATTTATTCAAGTACTTTGATTTTGTTACTTTGACTAAATTACTAAGTATTGTTACAGAACAAGTTTTTCAATTATTTCTATTGCCACATTATCTAGTTGTATTTTAAAAATACTTTTTTTTAACACTAAAAATATACATACATACCGGCGCTACCAGCTTTAATAACGGATGCGACATCTAAATAATTTGAGGCTGTCATCAATTCTTATTAAACCTCATTAGTATTTATGATTATTGTTAAAAGTAAAACGAAATCAAAGGTTGTTTAAAAGGAGAATAGAACTATGTTTAAATCTTGTTATAAATATGACGTCTGGACGCACGACGGCAGACTTCAGAATTGAGAATTGAGAATTCAGAGTTCAGTGAGTGCGTATCATTGAAATATGTGATTATGAAGAACCTTCGATAAATACAGGAGCATTAAGAACAATTGAAGTTTCATTTTAAAATATCATGGAACGTACTAGAAGAAGTATTAATTATTACGTCAGCGAGCCTGGCTTCCCTCTCTTTTAAAACAACGAATTTGTAATAAATCTGATATATATGTTCTTCAAGAGATTGACTTTATGTTGCATGTTCATATTCCTATCTTTTTGATGATATAGCAGGCTTGTTGTTTTTTGTTTTCAAATTATTCTAGCTACTAAATTTCAAATATTATTCAGATTATTAAAAAGTGGAATTAATTTCATAGAACTATTTTACAAAATTTACAGTTTAATGTTTCCCACATTTTTGAGGCAACATCTCTTAAAGTACATAGAATGCTTGTGGTAGGATTGGCACTGCAATTTATTTTTCTAATATAAAACATTTGTATAAAAGTAAAACGCTGTCCATATATAAGTGTGAATAAACTATTTCAAATGGAAACAATACAACAGTAAAAGGTATCTAACTATAACTTTGTCTGTGAGGTTGCTAATGAGTAATGACTTATTATTTGTTAGGTATTTGGAATGCCAGATGACGCTCTCGCTCTAAGGGCATTATCTCGTGGCTATAAAAGATTGTTACTGAATTTGTTGTCACAACAAAATGTGTAACATTTATATTACATTTTAATAATTAAATCACATTTAAATTTTATTTGCAACTGATAATTGCCATGGTATAATCTTATTTTAAGTTTTGTATACAGACATTATACGCCTCAAAGGGGATAATGTCCATTATCAAGCATTGAACCGTTATAATTCCTTAATTCATAGAAATAAATATTTATACAGTTCAAAGCTTTTATTCTGGATTGAGGAAATACGTTTCATTAAAAAAATATTAATCATTACATTTAAATATCAACACTTCTTTCAAGGCGGTGCATTGGTCCGGACATTTAAATTATAATTGACGTCTTATTTAACTTCGTTTCTATTCTACGAAAAAAAATCTGAACATATTAATTTTGTCTTTAATTAAAATTCCTTCACTGTAGAAGCTTCTCGACTTTGGAATACATTACCCTTAGCTGTAAGGCGCGCACAGTCTTTAACCGTTTTTAAAAAAATGGTTAAGGACTTTTACACATCTCATTAGTTATAAGCAGTCGTTGTTGTTGTTAATTTCTTGTTTACTTAATATCTTCTATTTTATTATATATATTCTATGTATATATTTATGTATGTATGTATTTAATATAGTATATATGTATATTTATATTATATATATTTATTTTTATTTGTGTTTACTGTACCCTTCCATATTATGATCCTCTTCCCAAAGGTTGCCTGGAAGAAATCGCTGTTTAGCGATAAGGCCGCCTGTTGCACCTCATGCATGTAATATACATATAACGAAAATGTAATTTCTTTAGTTTTAGTATGTTGTGCAATAAAGAATAAATAAATAAATAAATAAATAAAATTAAAACATTAATGGGTTTTTCTACGTTTTCTTGCATAAATTGAATTTATTGGAATTTACGAACGAATACTGTAGTACTAGTATATGTATCCATACAATAGATATAATACACTGTCTCACGCCACTACAGGGGGCGGCATGCGCTCGGCAGTCTAATTCAAAAGTCAATTTTCTGCCGGTCTCGAAAAAAGTGAAACTAACGAAATAGTCCAAGATCCCAAGGCCCCCAAACCTTATTTAGTTTCTGATGGATGAAACCAGGTTAGTGTTATAGTATCAATACATATCTGTTTGCTTTACTTATAGTCTGAGGTCTGATTTTTACGTATGTTGTACGAAATACTATAAACAATTTGAAATAATTTCTGCCAGCCACTAATTATTGTCGGCACATATTTTTTACTTATCTACTCACTATGATTCTTTCTTTAAAAACGTTTCTTTAAAAATCCATATCTGATATTATACTAAAAGATATAAGACTGGCTCAAACAGTAGCTTCGTTTTGAAAAAATCTTCAAAAACCATCTTTTCAATAATTTACGAGTACATCGGAGTGAAGTGTCCAGGATTATTTTTGTAATCCACTCTTTATGATTTGTTTAAGAATAATTACAGCACCGAGTACATAGTAATTTTTTTATAATCAAACTTAAAGAGTTTCTGTTAACAACTATATCTCACTTAATGTACTCGACAGATCGAAATCCTTACTAACAATACTTGCTCTTTTTAAAAATATTTGCAAACATATATAAATGAGGAACAAAGTGATCATGCTGTACAAATGTTAAACCATGAGATGTCATCAGCCTATCAACACCCACTGCTGAGCAAAGGCCTCTTTCTCACATGGAGAAGGTTTAAGCATTAATCACCACGCTTGCTCAAGACGGGTTGGTGATTTCTAACTTATAATTGTGAAACTATAAGTCCAGGTTTCCTCACGATGTTTTCCTTCACCGTAGGTTAGTGATGTCTAAATAATCTCAGAAAGTACATATGACTCCGAAAAATCACATTGGTACTTGCCAGGTTTGAACCCGCGCCCTCGGCAACGAGAGATGGGCCCTTTAACCATTAGGCCACCACTGACTCACTCGCTTTAGTTTTTATCCATTGTTTTGTATGCATTTACAAAAAAAAAGGAAACGGTTAATGTGGTGTCCAATGAACCATATTTTTATTAATACTTTATTTCAAAATTTGATATCATGTCTGTAAAGATCTGTTTCAAATCCGTCTTGAGTCTGTAAACTTTATAGTCAATATTAGATTTATGACGATTTTTATTATTAGAAATGAGATAAACATACTCCAGACAAAATTACAAACAAAATTATGAAAACAATGAAATTTCCATGCAATTTACATGCTACATCAAATTAACATTCAATTTAGAACTGCAATGCCGTCAATATCACATACATACATGTGGGCAAATTTTAAACCTTCTTTTTATCGATGGTATTTTGTGATTCATTATGCATCTATAATCTCATTATTTAGAGAATCATAGGTTTGTCGTTTCAAAATTGTATTGATTTTTTAGCTTAAAAAGCATTCATTTGATACAATGGTTGCATAAAACCCTTACATTCATTAGCCGTTTTATTATATTATAACTTTGAGAATAACACTTACATATTATACCCTTTAACACAAATCAACTAAGTTCACTGATGTTATTCTAGCTTACTCTTCATCTATCATTCTATCCCGCCAGATCCTCTGTGGTAACTAAACAGTAATCACCGTATCTTGACAGTGACTGTCTTTATATACACGATCATAAAGTACTCATTAAATTAAACTTTAACAAATATCAACTGCATTCATAATGACATACTTCTGACATTACAAAATTAAATAATAAGAAAATTTATATATTATATGTGTTTGTTTCATAACATTCTCCTTACCACTTTATCTCAAGTGTTTATGAGTGTTTATGAAAGTTGTGTAACTAACTTAGGCACTCTATTGTTACCATGTTTTATTTACGAACAAGTTATTAGTATATAACTCTATAAACATGTATTACATTTTTAACAGGTATGTACTTGTAAAAATAGCCAACTAATGTTATAATTATTGCTATCCCTCAGTAAATTTAAACAAGGACCCTTAAATTTATTTTTTGTTTGATTTAAATTTAAATTTTAAAGAGGTGATCAAGTTATGGATACGAAATTATAATCAAATATAAAAATATCTATAAACATAATTATGAAGCATTATAATAATAACTTATTAAGAATGCAATTTAAGTAAAGTAACACTTATCGAAACGATTATAAAAAAGATAACAATATACAAATATAAAAACATTACTAAAAGCATAAGTCAAAATAATACTATGATTATTACAAGTATTCAAGCTTGGGAATGTCCTCACCACCGGAAGAATGATATTAAAATTTTAACTATATTCCAATTTCGGTTCGTTCGAGGAACCAAGACTTTCATCAAGATCGAATGAAAAATGTTTTATATTAAAAATATTTGTGCTTTTCAGGGATCCGTATCTTCAATTACCATTTTCGATTACGTCGAGCTGAAATTTAAAGCGACGAGGACAATAATTGGGTTCTTTAAAAGACTCATTATTGACGTCCTAAAAACGTTATCATCAGTCGCCAGTATAGAAACATGATCTAATATATTTTATAGCAGCATATATATGCTTTAGGTTTCACTTGTCTTTGTTTAAAA
Organism: Danaus chrysippus; assembly: GCA_916720795.1. Taxonomy (NCBI): domain Eukaryota; kingdom Metazoa; phylum Arthropoda; class Insecta; order Lepidoptera; family Nymphalidae; genus Danaus; species Danaus chrysippus. Next base: position 1,804,275 of record CAKASE010000077.1, on the reverse strand, counting down.
AAGTGTCAGTGATGACAATAAAACGCTAGAACTAATGTTGTCATTCCCTAGCTTCGTTTGTGATCATAAAGTTCTTTGTCCTTTTAATAGTTCTTTTTATAATTTTCACAACGCAGAGAGGAAAGGATTTTGTGAAACAAAACTGAAACTTTGGATGAGTTGAAACCGGAACCCCATATTTCATCGTCAACAAAGCTTTCCTTCGGATGAATATACAAAGAAATTTATTTAGTTTAATGTGAAATTGAATATAAAAATGAGCTGGACATTATTTTATGTTACTTACATTGAAGTAATGTTGAGTTATAAATTGAATTTAAATCAAAATATGGATGTAGCATCGTTTCATTGAGACGAAACAGTTTGGAACCTGCTACCACCGGAAAATTTTGTAGGTTTATTGTATTAGAACGCGACCTTCTGGAGGTTATCTATTATATATTTTCTAAGTGTTCTATTTTATTACCTAAATGTTAACCTTGGTCCAAAAACAAAAAGAATAAATTATCAATTTATATTACCTTATGATCAGATTTTAAAATTGGACGAATTTTTTAAGTATAAAGTACAGTATATATTTTTCTCTTGGCAACGCAAGCCAACTGTAATGATGAATTGATTACAAACAGCTGAAAGCTTTTCAATAATCACCTCATGTTCTCTTAAATGGCCATAAAAATTATTTACTGAGTACATTTACATCTGTAACATATCATATACAACTTCTAGGTAATTGTTGCAATCAAGTTCCTTCTTCCTTAGATTTTTTAGTCCACACAATGAATGAAGTTCATTAAAGGTCAAGAAAATCATGTGAATGATATACAGGGAATAACTCTATTAAAGGAAAACCCAATATGAGATTATTAAGCATATAAGTTTTACGCTAACATCATCTACATCATTTAAGTTACATGAATAGTCAATCAATATTGAGAAATATCGAATTAATCACATCTCAGTTTAAATATTTTTGAGGGTTAAAAATCAATTTACTGCCTATGCTAATATTCAGTTCAATAAATTTGCTCGTTTGCCTGACGTTGAAATAAAATTTGATTATTTACTTGTATCAAATTTCGATAAAATTTTATTTGAAATATCCTAAATTAACACTTTTCTGTTCCCTATGCGGAGGGTTAATTATTTTTCATTCCGATTTATTTTTTCGTTTCAGGTTCACTTTAGATTTATTATATTATTTACAGTATCTCTAATCTAATGCGTATTTATATTATTAGTTTTACTAATATTTTCTGCTAGCAATTACTCTTGCTGATTCACAATAAATATAGGAATCATTCATCTATGCTGTTTTTGTTGGTGGAGTTAATTAAATAAAGTGTAGTGTAGAGCTGGCCAGGTATCAGGAGAGTTATGAAATTTACTTAAACTTATATTATACCTAATAAGAATTACCAATACAATCTCACCAATCAATCTAACCAATCTTAGGACAGCAAAACCATACATTTCTTGTGTGGTGTAAGGTGTTAGTTTGTTCTGATTCACACGACGAGATGTTCGTTTCACGCAGTCAGCAATATTATTCGTTATATTATATCTCTACAAGAGTACTGACCCGGGGATCTTAGTTTAATAATAAATCTTGTTTACGTAATTAGGTGGTATTACCGAGCAATATTTTCTACAATCGTTTACGGACGTTACACACAGCATCTTCTGAAATAATTCAACTACAGATATGTTTGTTTATATCTTTACATTAAAATTACTTTTCGAAAAGATAATTTCTAATAAAATATTATTAAATGATAAACAAGATTTGAAACATTGTATAATAATTAATATATATCTAATAAAGGAAAATCCTGCTACCTGCTTTTTCTGTCATTGGAGGGTGGTCAATTATTCAATCACCCTTCGTTCTTCTTGATGAAGTCCTAATATAACCTCCCGTGTCTCATTGGTCCCTTTGTAGGGGGCGAGTAATGGGGGGCTACCGATTTTAATCAGAAGCCAAGAGAAAATGTGACTCTGTAAAAGATCATAGAAGCAAAAGTTGTGAATATGTTGAAAAAGTCTAGGTGATAATTACATTTAAATTTTTTTTTTATTACTAATATTTGAATTTACGATCAAAAAACTCTTCTCAAAATTTTATATGGCATAGAATTTTTTTTTAGATATTTATGTGTCATCATAGCTTATGAAATATTACTTACCTAGTTTTGTAGTTAAAGTAATATGTAAAGAAAAATTCAAATGCATAACGCAGTACTACAAAATATATAATTTTGAAAAAAGTTGTATAATTACAATAAGAAAGTCTATTCAAAATTAGAGTGTAATTTAATCTCGAAAAAAGACCTATTTTTTTATGAAGTTAAAATTACTATTTATTATCGGCTCATATAAATATATTACAATGTAATGATGGTTTTAGTTTCTCTCATTAGTATAAGTATCAACAAATATAAGGCCGTAGTCACAGCCCAAGACGTGAGACTGGTTTTAAAACCACCTTAGCCGAAATAAAATAATAGCACACTGGAATTAGATTGAGAACTTAAACATATTAAGTATTTTACATTTTCAATTAACTGCTCAAAATAATAACACAAATTAAGTTGACGTATCAGCAAAACATCATAGAGTTTTCACTTACAGATAAGTTCACGAGTTTTTTAAATAAACTTTCAAAAAGTCGAATTGTCTCATGACTGTTATAAATTTACAAAATATTTTTTATTAAAAAAAAAAAAACAATATTTGTTATTTAAACTTGAAACACGAAATACAAGTAAATCTCTGATGATTTAAAAATATATTTTCTCCTTTATACTGATCGATTTTACAGCCAATTGTTCCAATTTAACAAAACAAAATATTGTATAAAGTAAAATATACAAATGAATAATAAAAAAATACAAAACTCTTATTGATCTTTTAGTTTTTAACATTTTTATATTCAAAATATTGTTATTGATTTTGACTTAAACGATTAATGTGTTGAATAAACTTAAAGGTTTATGAGATTTAACTTTCATGGATTTGTTCCAGGAATTATTAAATCCTACAACTTTAGATATTTTACCTCATACTATTAAAGTAGCGATAATATGAAATTATTTTTTGTGAGATGGATTCAGAATATTTTATTTTTTAAAATCGAAATATGTATATATACTCGTATGTCGATTCAGAAGTGCACATTTTATTCATATTAGTAAATACAAATCTACATATAAAACAATACACTCTTCGCGTAATTGTTTTGGTAATTACTACAGCTTAATCGTAATGGAAAGATAAATATTATATACCTACAATAAATTACAGTTAATGAGTTAGGCTCAGAACCTCTCGAGTTTCCCTCATATATCATGATTTAAGCACCAGATGTTATTGAGAAGTTATCGAAAGCCTTATTAATAGAATTTAAACAAAATAGCTATGTACGTAACTCCCTTTGTTCACTGTGATCTAAATCATAGAAGCGGTTACCAGGATTTTTTATTTGTATAATTGAAACGAATAATATATTAAAAAATATGTTAGAAGATAGTATTAACTTTTTTGCTAATTTCATAATGTAAGAAAATCTAACATCAGATATAATTTTTTCATGAAATTAAGGACTCATTAATATGTGTCGCATCAAAATCATGCTGGTAACGACCGTCGTTACTTACAACTATGACGTAACGAAAGATAAGTCTTAATAATAGGAGAATGGGTGGAAGCAAAAAACTAGACATTACTCTTTAACGAACAAAGAAATCAGGTCTGTCACATATATGACTTTAACAAATAGTCAAAGAAAATTCACTAAATCGCTTTTCCTTGAATAAAGAAACCATAGTCAGTGCTTGTATGTACTTGTAATCATAATGTTAACCGTAGAGTATATTAGTCTTCAAACTCCATAACTTTATATATGTGATAACATACAAAATATTTTGACATAAATATACCCTGCGGCGTATTCCAGCGATCGAGAACCATTAAGATATCGCTGTGTTCGGTTAAAGGGCGTTAATCAAAGAGGTCCGGAGACTTGACATCAACTATCGATCCACGACACGCAGAGTCATTTGCAAACGGATTTTAAACCTTTGAACATTTATTTGTGGCTTGAATCAAAGGTCTTTTGTGTTTCGTCTGTTCGTGGTATTTTTAACAAGGCATTTTACAATATACATACATATACAGAATGAAATGAAAAATACGTTTATAAAAATATTTATTATATTATGGAATTCTTTTATTTGAAAAAAAGACTGGTATTAATTTTTATTATAAATATTTTTTATTGAAAGTAGTAAAATTAAAATATAGAATTGTAATAGTTATATATTATAAGATTGTTTGAACATCGAAGTTTCAAAATGTCTCTACAGTTTTCAGTATGAAAAAATTGCTTTGAAATAAAAATATATAAGAATATGAACAAATTCGTACTGATATAAATTCTTTGTAGTTTTATATCTCAGTCAGTATGTCAGTGAGTCCTGTTATCTGGGCGTTTATGCTTTTGATTTGAAGTGTGTACGTATAGAGAAAATAAAGATTTCGATAAAATTTCTTTGAATCTTTTTTATTAAAAAATAAAATGTACAACGTAAAGTATTGTTTTACATTAAACAAAAAATATACTCTGGTATCAATTCATTAATGATTTTGACATAATATACTCGATTCTTACTAGATGGAAAAGGGGTTTGAGTTGTAATTTTTATAATGAACTAAGTCAAAATTTTAAAACAAAACAAGAACCAATTATTTTTATTTCTATATTTATATAAAGCAGCAAACTATTTTGCAATCATGATATATCATTTAGGATTAATATAATATCAATGTTTCGGTTATTACACCAGAATTTTCAATTACCGTGATCGCTCACAGTTGATTCAATCATTTCTAGGTTCATGATAGTTAACATTTGTGTTTTAAAAGGTCAATAGTAATGTAAAGTTATATTTTACAGTACTTCTGTAGTAATAAAGTAGATATTACAGTATTGAGATGTCAATGTAATTGTGTGTTAACGACGATGAATTCCAGTGTACGGAAAAACCGATACTGGTTTATGAGACACTGAAAACTTAGATATAAATGTAAAAAAATACCAACATAATTGTAATAAATAAAAAATAAAAAAAATATATATTTGTATCTTTGAATTTAATTAAATCCGGTAGATATTTGAAGTGGATTATCAGTTTTACAGATGCAGTTTGTTTTAATTTGTTTTCCCATCCCAATATACCTACTCGTAAGCATCGATAAAATTTTTGTAATCTTAATTAAAAATAAGGATATATTTAATTTATTCCACTTAATTCTTTTAAATCCTAAACATTAAGAGAGAGTCTTGCTTATTTACCTTTACTATAAATCAGTTGTTATGATAAATTGAGTTTATTATTTTGGATTACAATTAAAATACATTCAGAATTCAACATACTTTTTTACTGTTTTTAAGCCATAAACCCTATAACAAAAACCATTGTGTAGTTTGAAACGCTATAAGTTGTGGGCGTTAAGATTGGGGCCTAAATTGAATCAGGGGAATGAACTGAAAGTAGAGCAAACAAAAAGGTATCGGAATCGCGAACGTACCAATAAAAATCTATTTTTCTAGTAGTTTTTTTTTACTGCTTTAAGTCCCACTCTTACGTATTCCGACTAAAACGTTTATAATGTATATGAATCAAATCACTCTATAAATAGAATCGAATCACTATACTACAATGATATTATATTCTGATTATTTTAAATTCTTTTGTTGTTTTAACTGTACTTAAACATTTCTAAGTAAGCGTGGAATTCGAATTACAATGAATTAAAATTTATCACTTCTATAATATTGTCTTAAAAATAAATACAGTTAAAAATATATGTCAGAAAAATATACGTAAGTTCTTTCCCTTAAATGTAACCTGAAAAGGAATACCCAGGCCCTAGTTGAAAGTCCTATATAATGACGTGCTCACTATCCATCTCTCAAGCCTCTTATCCTCCGTAAGGGTTCAAAAACATCTTTACTAAACAAGCAACATTTTAGTAACAAGGCACGTTTTTGTTTCATTCACTTCATCCACTGTTAGAGCAGAAATTGAATGTAAACATACATTAATAACACAAACATGATATCAAATAATATTGTCATTAATTTATAATATCAATATATTTTATGTTTTATAATAATGGCTACATTTACTTTTATTGCCTAACAAAAATGTCAGGCGTTTTAATTACCCTATTAACGATCAGTTGATTAACCAACAACGGAATACAAATATATTTCGCTGTTAGCACGTTATGGTAATAATTAATCGTGTATGTATTAATGCATATTGATAGGTTCTAATCCGTACTGACAATGTAAGAAATATAACGCCCTACGACGTAGTTCAATATTCGGAAGCAATATGATCTGTGGCTATGTATGATATATGGAATATAAAAGCTACGATGGAGTACTTACTTTATAGTTCAAATATTTTACTTTTTGCTGCAGATATTTTGTATATTTTATATGATCACATTTCATAGCAGACTTTCTTTTAATAGCACGTGAACCATGAAATTATTTTATTCCTGATGAATTATCACTTCAAACATCATGTAAAAATTTTATAATGTCCACGCGATTAAAATTTAAACCCTAAATTTTTACTACGGATTTGCTTGTCTTCTCGTGTCACTTACTGGATATGATAATATTCTTATTTTCACAGCCATTAAAAAATATGTTATTTTTACCTGCAATTTTTCTACAAAGTAATGAAGTTGACAAGATCTAAATAATTATAAATAGAGAAATAGAATATATTTAATAAAACGTTTTATTCCACGAGTATGTTTGACAGGAATGTCCAGGGAATATTTAATTATTTAACAGTCTACTACATCAAAGTGCTTATAATATTATTCACTGAATTTGTTATAACGAATTATTAAAATTTTCAATAAATGTTACTCCAGCTTTTTGGATCGGGAACAAAATTATAAACGATGCGAATTGTGTAAATTATTATGTTAATTGAAAATGTTCAAACTATCAGCGTAATATGTACATTAGCATAAACATATTGTATATATGTATCAAAATTCTTTTCACGTGTTCTGTACAATAGTTGTCTAATTTATTAGCAAATTAAATTAATTCACTTGGCTTCTTTAAACATATTCATGAAAATTTTACTCCGCTTCTTTAATATTTCTGTAATAAAATCTTTATTGTTATGAGCCATAAATTTATGTTGGAAAGAATTAGTAAAAAAATTACGAGTGATAGTAAAAATTATTTTGAATGTGATAGACTGAAATAAAAAGTATAATATTAAATTTATATCAATGTGGTCTTGTTACTCTTTTAAAAACACAAAATTTATTACCGAAGGGTAAAAAAGAACAGAGATATCCAATTATCAGGTCAAAAGTCCTAGATAATGATGTACTTACCGGCCAGCCCAAGCCTCTTTTGCTCTCAAGAATTCATAAAATATATCGCAAAAAAACAAAATCACAAACAAACATTTGTTTAAATTCAGTTAATATATATATTAAATTATATTATACATATGTAAAAGATATCATAATTGTTACTGCAGCAAAAACAAAAGTATCCATGAGTAAATATAAAATATTTAATTAATTATATATTAGTTTTGTAATGTAAATAAATAAATAAAGTTATTTGGTGAAATATGCTCGTGTAATAACATTATTTTTAAGATGTTAAAACATATTACTGATCGAAATTATTAACTAAATAGTAATCATATAATAGTCATAGTAATAATAATCTGCTTTCATTTTAAAATATAGGAACCTTATTGTTATTTGTCATTGATTTTAAATTATATTAAATAATATATATATGCATGTTTAATTTGTCAGGGCTTAACAATTATATGTCAACTGGAGTTTGGGGAAGCTCAATTAATGAATAATTAAAAAAGAATTAAATGTATTAATAAAACAGTGAATATGAATAATTACGTATGTTTTTCAATATCAACTGGAGTTTAATATTTAAGACATTTACACGAATAGAAGAAACTGATTTTTAGTTATACTCAGAGAAAAAAACAACAAAGAATTGAAAGATAAGGTTAAATGTCGGTTTAACTTAATTGAAAATGAGGGTCAAATTAATTATTACAGGACGTTTCATTTAAAAACACAATAAACATATTACTTGTGAATAATTTCTGGGAACAAATAAATTATTTTTCACAACAAAGACTATTTATTATAATTGTAACAAAATCTTCTAAGCTATGATAGAATAGCCCTGTCATTATTTTTAAAGTTACGTTTGATATTTTAGTTTAGAACATTTTCTTCTACATATAAATATAGATAGACTTATGTTTTTCGTTAGTAAAAATATAAAGAATAACTAAAACCAATATAAAATTTATAGCCTGTGAAAATATATGGATTTGAAAATATTTTAAATATATTATCAATATACATAGACAACAATGAAGATAAGTGAAATACAAGATTTATACAAAGCATAATGTTATTATTAATTCATATCATATGTAGTTTAAATACCTTTTTTGTATAACATTAGTCTAACAAAATATTTATGAATTAATAAATTTCAAATAGTACATATATAGAGTATTTATTTATTTACTTTCTTACCTATATATAAAATAAAACAGTTTTAGTTAAAATATATCACAGAATTTTGATGAATAAATACAAACATTAAGACTCTGAAATTCACAAGAACAATTTCTCTCTTAATAATTAACTGCGAATTATTTAGTGCAATAATAATAAATTTAAATTACCGACGAAGTGCTCTCCCTTAGTTAATTTCAGAGTATTCATGAGAACTGAACCGAGACTTCCCACTTCTTAAAGTTTGATATTTATGTAATAAATAAATTTGTTACAGCTTTTAATGTACTTTAATCACATTCGTTAAATTGTACTTTGTAACTTTATAATTAAAGGCCATAGCGGTAATATTTATATCTGTCTTAAAGTATTTTATGACTAGGTTTCTTAATTAAAATCTTATTTATTTTAAGAATTTTATATTTAAACTTAATACTTATATTATAAAAGGAAAGCTAATATTGTTGAATGATTTATAAAAAACGGATTTTTTAAAATATTTTAATAACTTGTTTCAGTTGGTTTTGCTTTAGAAAACACATTAAGACCACTGAGAAATATCTTGCTTTGAGAGTTATTCGAGAAAAGTTATTATTAAAACTTGTTCTGCAATTTAACGAGAAGTAAATGACAATTTCCTTATATAATCATTCAAGAAAATATCTTTTCAAGAGAACATTTCCGTTGGCTATTCCATCTTCACTCTAAACAAAGTTATATATATCTCTTTAGCTTCTACAAGACAATATATTTTTAGTTATATATATAAATTCTGGCATAACAAATTGATAGCAATAAATATGAAGCAGAAGGAAACTATGAAAGAAATAAAAATAAATTCTGAATGAAGATCCTGAACACATTTCAAGTTCTAAATTACGTGCCATCCATAGAATTTACTATCGCAATGCGCCTCAGGGGGCTTGTAAATCTAGTTAACCGTTTAAGGAACTATTAGCATGTAACGATCGAAGCTATTACTATAAAATACAACTTTATAAGTGCACGCTATATGTTATGTAGTCTTAGCTAAATTTGTTTATAATTGATTATCAAAGTAGTACTAATAGCTAGCAATTAGCTATGTTTTGACTTGGATGGACTGTAGAAAATAAATAAAATGGTACAGAAATATAGGCACGTTAAAAAAAACATATGACGCTTGTTATATTTGCTATTGGTTTGTAAATAAAGTGTTCGTGATTTAACAATGATTGTTATGAGTAGGGTATGTTGCTGAATGTGGCTGTACGCTTGGGTCTCTCTGGAGGTTGAAGTCGATTGTTGTCCTGTTTCGGGCTACTGACTATTGAGGGTCAAATTTTGATGAAAAGAGACGTTGTGAGTTATAACATGAGGTCACACGGAAGTGGGCGTCATGTTCTTATCTAATTCCATGTCATAAAATAAGTTAAATACCTTTTTAGTTACGTTTATACTTTTTATGTTTACATTTACAACTTAACATACATATTTATCATTAACATTATTTCAATGCACGTAAATGTACATATATTCTAAACCTTTAATCCTAAAGTTTCCGAGAAAGGATAATGGATGGGTAAGAGTTGGGTTCGGATCTACGATTTATAATTGCAACAATCCTTAATTTATGAAAAGGTATCTGAATCTTTATTTATGTTTTAACAAGACATTATATTTCATATTTGAGATACTATTGTTTATATAATAATAATATATTAGAAAAATGTTTTAACACGAATTATTTATACTTGATAAAATATTTCGTCTCGTACCGAATCACGACCATAAAATAAAAAACACTTAGAACGTACGTTTGATATTTTCGTTCTCACCTCATTATTTCTCTTTTGTATCCGAACTACGATTGTAAAAAGTCCTTTGAAAATATCTTCTATTCTTGGACCGAGAGTAATAAGGTACTTAACCTTTTTTGTTAAAAATAACATGTAAAAATGTTTTTTATTGACAATACACAACATATGAACACGTATTTTAGTGTTAACAATTCACAACATTGTTTCCTTGTATTGTTATTTACATGCCAAATATTGCGATTCTTTTTTTCTACTATATTTTTTTTATTTTTTTTTATAGGTACTAAAATATTATTAATTTTATGAAGAGTTTTTCTTGGAATTACGTCTATCCTTAAGAATTTTTAAAGGATTATTGTATAATCCGGTGGTCTCAGTAGTAGGTATAACTTTTCCCGAAGATGAATATAGGTGAGTTATTTACTTTAGATAATTTAAAATAGTTATTGTAAGTGAAGTTTACCATCATAAAATAATAATGGAAAGAATTGACTGTAAAAGATTTAAGTATAAGGCGACATCAAAATGATGATAAGACTAAAATTTTACTTTTAAAATGCTACAGCATTATATGTATTTATAAACGCAGCAGAGTTTGCACAAATGAATCGTAGAAATTAGCTTCTAATTTACAATTTACCTCATTATCCAATAGAAAAGTGTGACAAATCAGAATTGTGACGTACGAGGAGAAAGTAAAGACAAGCCCTCTGCACCTTACTACTAAAACGGCAAACTTTCTTTCGTGCGCTTTTGATTGTTTGTTACCTCTTCTTAGCCGGAGTATAAAACGCGTATACTTTTTGCAACTTTTGAATTTTCAAGAAAAAGCCCAGGTACGTAATATAAAATATTTCAATGGATCTCTTGATATTTGTGAATCACTATACGCAAAACTACTCGTATGACTCAGATGTCTCCCATGCTCCAAGATACTACGAAATTGACGAGTCCAAAACAGCGTGAGGAAGAACAGACAAATAGAAAGATTGATATGACGTATGAGTGATATGAAGAATTTTACATGAAAGGTTCCATAGAAAGGTAAAACGGATCCTGGGTAATCTAACAACTAATTTACCTCATTTATACACCTTGCTGACTGGTAAGCTTTGCCGTTCTTTACAGGTAGAAGAAGTAGGTCAATGTTAACAACCAAGGCATCAAGCTTTAGCGTATAGGATACATTCTTTGGAGCATAATCTAAACAATTAAGAGTTTCTTCTGTATTCTTCTAAATAAAAATATTTAATTTATGCTGCTTTAAAAGATCCAATACTCAAAAGTATACGAATACCATTTTTAACATTAAAGCTATTAACATCATCATAAAAATCTATATCTATGAAAAATTCAACTATTTTTAGGCATTCGTTTTAATTACTATGGATTACACGAAGGTTTCATTTGGGTTCAATTTACTTTATTTTAAAGCGATATATCTTTGGATTATTTTAGTAATTATTTCAATTAAAGCAAATCTACTTAAAAAATAAATCATAAAGTATCCTCGCTCTAGTTGTAATGTCAAATTAATTTTGTAGGCTTTATATATATATATATATATATATATATATATATATATATATATATATATATATATATATATATATATATATGTGTGTGTGTATATGTATGTATCTTTATAATTTTTCTTTGTTTGATGCCAGTATGTACTCAGTTAAGTTTTACTGTAGTACTCGTTTAGTGTATATTTTTATAGAATTTACAGTGTTATGTCTACTTGAGTATGAGGTCTTCTTCTACTGACAAAGAAGTCATCGTTAATGTTTTAGATACAGATTATTGTGATAATTTTGAAGCGTTATTCCAAATTTACTAATACCGTTCCAACAAAAAGTTATATGCAAATTAAAAATATTTTTTTATTCAAACAGATTTAAAGACAAAGAGCCTTTTATGGCGTTAAAAACGCCAGAGACGCTATTAAATGCTCTCAGATCTCGGTATAAGCGACGTTTGAAGAACCAAAAATAACGTATAACATTTCCCGCAATAATATTCAGCATTTCGAACGCACGTGAAATGAACGATTCACGTGTCGTGTGGGTTTTCATGTTAAGCGTTTGGGTATTGCAAAAGGTCGTTACTTATCAGTACGTTGGAGATGAGTTTTGAGTTAAGGATAAAATATTATTTATTTACGAGGTCACCGCCTTCCTACTTACCGAACATTTTCTCTTTCAAGAAATATCGAACCTATTTCTTGTTTAAATAGGCATTTATATAATTTTATTTATTTTCCTAATAAGTTCTTATAATCTAATAATTTTTACAGAATAAATCTTGTTAAAGATTTTTTTTATAGCAACGAAACAATCGTGATGTATATTTTTTTACTGCCCCTAGATATACATATATTAGTATGATCGTATTAAGTTATATATATTGCAAGAAATAACACAAGAATAGTTTTCAAAAAATTACTTAAGAACTGTGTAATAATAATGATTTTCTCATGACAGTAAAAAGCTTTTAAATAATTTGGACGTATTTTTAAACTTCCTCGACTCCCACTTGAAAAACGCTACTTGATTTATGTGCCGACGGGACTATCCCCAGATAAATTATTGTCTTCCCATCGTTGCATATATGTGAAATGTGAGAAATGGACCTATTCACTCACCCCGCTCCCCGGCCCCTCGATATCAGTGTGGTGAAAAATTGCGGATCGCAGGACGCTTCAGAGTGCCTGGTTTAAGTTTGTTTACATTTTAAGAAAGATTTTCTTTTCAACGATTTATCTGTTGTAAGTCTTTAAAAGACGATTTCTTCGTTATTATAATAAACTTATCCGTATATTGCTTTATAAATATTTTTCAAGTAGAAAACTAAATGAATATATAGTTATGATATTATTATTATAGCTACATAAGAGATTAAAAAAACTATAAATTTACTTAAACAATCAAGAGTAATCTTGAAATTAAACTTTACGGGTTTACTACCATAAACACGGCAGCTGAGATTTGAACATAATGTCACATCTTGTCTGCCTGTGATCACGTGGGGAGTATGTTGTTAAAATAAGTATAAACAGGTTTTAGATCCGAAAAATATTAGTTTTACTTTAATGAATACTCACGAAAATCCTACATCTCAAATACAATCTTATTAGATAACAAAGTCTTTATAATATGCTTTAACTCAATTCCGTTATTGGATATTGTTACACAACTTGGCTTCAGCTTGTTTTGTTTTGCATGCGGCTTGAATTATTAACAATTATGCAAATAATGGAACAATAGCTTTGTTTTGGTCTCAGATAATTTCATATGATGAAAATGCCTACTGATTTAAGAATTCCAGGCACTTCTATCATTTTCCTAATTTTTAGATATTATAGACTACTTTTTTTTTCTTAAGACCTTTAGTTACGTGAGTTAGCAAGTTTTGGAAAAGGACTTGTATCTGACTCTGAATGTAGATACTGCATAAGCTTTTTAGTTCACTGGCTCCAAGTAAAATATTATGACAAATTACAAAACAACTTTTAACAATCCAGGAAAGCAACATCTGTGGTAATTCATAATCATTACAAATGATTAATAATTATCAATATATCAATTTTCCCATACTATATAAATATAATTTTCAGTAATACGCTATATTTCCTACACATTTTGACATATTAAATCATTTTAGTAATCGTTATTTATTAACCGGATTATTAATTGTTTTAAAATATTAATACATGAATATATGCTATTTCTGTGAAAATAATGACATTCAAATAGAGAGGATTAAAAAGCTATAGTTAGATCCTGTATAAATTTAATATATCAATAAGAACACTAAAATTACATCCAGCTTTTGTGCATATATTTTTTAGGTGGTAGAGCCTAGCTGTAGTCAGTTACTATAGCTCGAACATGGGCTGGCTCGACCGGGGAAGTACCACCCTCTCACAGAAGATCGGCGTGAAGTAGCCTTTAATGGCTGCGTTTCGTTCGATGAGTGAGAGAGCCGGTTGCCCTTTCCCTATTCCCACCCTTTCCTACCATTTCCCTATTCCCGCCACTCCCTATCCCTACAAAACATGGTTGGCAACGCATCCGTAACAAAGATGTTGCGGATGTCTATGGGCGACGGTAACCACCTCCCATCAAGTGGGCTGTCGGCTCGTTTGCCACCTTTCACATAAAAAAAAAAAAAAAAAAAAAAAACATTATCAAATGTGATTTTTTTGCTACCGTTCATAGCTCCAACGAACAATAACAAAATGAACATACTTCCTTTTGCAAATCGATTCCACATATTTATATAATTGATATCATTGTAATTTTCGTTTTGCGTATGATCTTTTTGTAACATTTCTAACAGTTTAATTTTCTGATTGTTTAATCAATCGGTGTTACTGTGTGCCCATGCCAACACAATATAACACGATTTGGAAACACCACTGAACATAAAAACTACGAGGTCGTGACAACTAAAAACCTCACAGTATTTATATTATATGTATTTATACCGTTTTTATATATCGGCGCTACCAGCTTTAATAACGGATGCGACTTGAAAATAATTAGAGGCTTCCATCAATTCTTATTAAACCTCATTAGTATTTATGATTATTGTTAAAAGTAAAACGAAATCAAAAGAGAATAGAATTATGTTTAAATCAAAAATATGACGTCTGGACTCACAACGGCGGACTCCAGAATTGAGAATTCAGTATTGATAATTCAGAGTTCAGTGAGTGTGTATCATTGAAGTAGGTTAATATGAAGAATCTTTGAGAAATACAGGAGTATTAAGAACAATTGCAGTTTCATTTTAAAATATCATCGAATGCTCTAGAAGAAGTGATATTTGTTACGTCAGCGAGGCTGGCGTCCCTCTCTTTAAAAACAACGAATCTGTACTAAATCCGATATCAGAAGTGGGATCGCTCTCGTGATTATGCCGGTCTTATAAATCCTATCCAGCTGAAGAAAATAACCATGTGGAGAACTTGCGTACTGAAGAACGCTAAAAGAAAATTTTTTTTCATGCCATTCATTGATGTCAATAATGCAGAGCGCGTGCAAACGTTTACAAATAAATCAAGGGATAATATTAAAATTACTAAGAAGATCATTTTTATCATCGTTTGACCCCGGTGGTAGAGTGTGTCTTCGGGAATGATGTCAACACATCTATATGGCTATAAATACGTAGTAAATCAGGAACCATGATTCTCAAATGAAAATGAAATCTTTAAAAGGAGGAGCTGAAATATGTGAATACGATTGGTTACAACATTTACGTAAGAAGCCACGTAGTGTGGATATTAAGCGGAGATATTATGCGACGATGTGGCGCTATAACTGAGGCAAGACGGGCACGTTCTAACTGAAGGTTGAGGCCATAGCGGGCTTGACCAAATACTAATACACATCCTGAGTTTTCAGATACCAGCTCCTCTCAACAATTAAAAGAACCTGGCGCGCCGAAGGAAATGATTACTCCTAGTTGCTTCAAGTATGGTTAACGAGGCTACTTCGCGCTGCGCTGCCGCAGTGTTGAATTCAAAGCCAATTAAGCATGGACCGAACGATGCGTGAATATCTGTTCCGTCCAGATATGGTTCAGCTCTGGAGTGAAACCGGTGAGAGGTTTTCATGTTGCTTCGACTCGGGTACCGAATGTTCTTTAATGAAATAAAAAAAAAAAATTCTTGAAAGATAGATTTCTAAGTAAAGCGCAATATAATAATACAATTGCATTAGAAAGTGTAAGTAACGCTCGCATTAAATGTTATATCTAAATTCTTTAAACAATTTAAGAGTGATTCAGTAAAGTGAGTTTTCCATGTTGTGAATTCATGTATTTTCAACGACGTTATGATTAGACAGGATCTGCTTACATTAGGGTATTCTATAGGGATTAAAAATAATGTCTCATTCTTAAAACAAACAAGATTGGAACTGAAAAATCATTTGAATAATGTCATAGAGAGAATTAAATAAGAATACGGTGTCTGATAGATATCCTTTGCCACTTATTTCGAATCAAAAATGCTTTCATTTCGCCGCGATAACAGACCATTGGTTGAAGGCTAAACAAGAAATAGATAACGAAATTAATTTTATTATCATGAAACTAGAGGCAAACTATTTTAATAGTGATATCTTTAAAACTTACGAGATAAGACGCGCTCTTCTTTTTCGGAAATAATGAGAGCTCTATGTTGCCTTTAGTGTGTAGGGAATTTCCGTGAGCTGATCTCGTGTCCATGGTGTATTCTCAAGAGAATCTGTACCATGAGATTCTGTAGTGAAGCCTTGTGGAGCCGTGAGGAGACAAGTATTACACCATAGATCTGGAGAGCGTGACCTCTGAGCTAATCACGAGTTACCCTTAAGCTAACCACGGGTCCTTGATGTATCCGAAAGAGAACCATGAGATTACGTAGGGATGCCTTGTGGAACCGTGAGAAGACAAGTCTACGCCACAGATGTGGAGAGCTTACCTCTGAGCTACTCACGTATTACCCTTGAGCTAACCACAGATCCTTGCTGTATCCTTGAGAATACCATGAGATGACGAAGAGCGGCCTTGGGAAACTATGAGTAAATATGAAGTCACTCAATCTATAAGAACTTACATGATTTTGATATCAAACAGCCGGCGCCACGGCTTTATTTAGAATCGACTGTAGACATACTCTCCGCAGTAATATTAACAACATGTCGGTCAACACACACAACAGTGCCACTAAAAAACGATGTTATAATTCAAATGATAGCATAATTGACTCCAAATTTCTAATCAAATACACCTATTGCGAGTACAACTAAGTTTTGTTCCATTTCTACTAACCGTGGTCAAACGTTTGAATCTGACAAATTTAGTATCCTTGACGATGTTATGAACATACGAATTCAATCCGGCTTTAACAGTTTAGATTACAATTTGACAATCCGTCCGTGGATATCGAAGCAACACATTTAAAACAGGATGGTCGAGGCGGAGAGAAGATAAAAAGTTGGATTTTAGAGATTTCGAGCTAAAATTTAAATAATTTCAGAATGGAGATTTAATATAAAAAAAAATATCACAGAAAAAGTAATAGAAACCGAGGAACACTTTGAAATGTGATTCGTGACCAGCCAGACGAAGTTCCACTGTAGTGACGAGAGAGTATAAGTAAACGAGGAGCAAGGTGGACTGTTCGACTACCTAATATGTAGTTATCCGGTGAGCGTATTTCATTTTGTTCAATTTACTTCATTTCAAACGCATTACATATTTTGTAGATAGAAGTGTGATTTTGAAACACTTACTTTGAGATATATTACTATAAAATTATTAAATTATTATTATTACTATAAAAGATGCCTTTGATGGCGGATCCGAACCATAACAAAATAATAATAATAATAAAATGGTTAATAAAATAAAATTGTTGTAGACGGGTGGAGACGTCTTACGACAAATAAATAAAAACAAAATGTTGTAGGCGGGCGGAGACGTCCTATGACAAATAAATAAAAAAAAATGTTGTAGGCGGGCGGAGACGTCCTATGACAAATATGTTATGAATGTTCGTGTGATGCCCCCAAAGCCATGAAGCTTAGATAATTGGACGTGATATTATGACCATCTCAAAGTTGTGTTGTAGTAAACAACGTTACCCATACGATTAAAAAAAAAAAAAAATTTTTGATATTCATAATTGTAACAATATAAAGTTATCTAGGTGTACTGTGGAAGTACCTAGACTACAAAAGCATTTATCTTTTATCACAGAGCAAACATCAGTATGACCGTATCGGCATGACTTCGGAAGATGAAGCATCAATTCTTGATCCTGTCCCATCTACTTTACGAGACGCGCGACTGGTCCAAGCACATAACGAAAACCAACCAAGAAAGAACACATAACCAGGCAGGTGCAGAGCACGCACCGCCTGTCAGAATGGCCGTATCGGCGCTACCAGCTTTAATAACGGATGCGACTTGAAAATAATTAGAGGCTTCCATCAATTCTTATTAAACCTCATTAGTATTTATGATTATTGTTAAAAGTAAAACGAAATCAAAAGAGAATAGAATTATGTTTAAATCAAAAATATGACGTCTGGACTCACAACGGCGGACTCCAGAATTGAGAATTCAGTATTGATAATTCAGAGTTCAGTGAGTGTGTATCATTGAAGTAGGTTAATATGAAGAATCTTTGAGAAATACAGGAGTATTAAGAACAATTGCAGTTTCATTTTAAAATATCATCGAATGCTCTAGAAGAAGTGATATTTGTTACGTCAGCGAGGCTGGCGTCCCTCTCTTTAAAAACAACGAATCTGTACTAAATCCGATATATACATCTGAAGTAAGAAATTGTAACCATGAAGTATTATGTAACACAGCACAACATACAAATGAATTACAGTTATACAAATAATAATAATATATGTATTTCAATTCTCGGTACAAAAAAAAAATATGCTAAGTGTATTTATATAACTAAAAAAAGTTTTTATTGATATTTGAATAAAAGATTGCGAATCTATTTTGATTACACGGTACAATTATTTCCTTGTAGACTTTCGATTTCTGCTTGGGAAGATATGAAGAGAATTAATGTAATCTTTTTCTTTGAGACCAATAAATTATTATTATTATCAATAATAACAAAATAAGTAAATATAAAGCTGGGACCAATAACATTGATTATTATTTGAACGAAATATACTGTTATAAACACATTTTGCTTTAAAATAGTAAAAGAGGCTATTTATAATTATTATAATAGGAACCTTATTCTTAATAATTTTATTAAAATATTAGGTATCAATTATAAACTCCTCCGCTTAGTCAATTTATTAAAAAAATTAAAGATATTAATGTTTAAAATAATCAAATGCATCATATACTGAACCTTTCGTTTTAATACATGATCATTTGAATTTCTACTATCAAATACCAAAGTGTAAATATTCGAGAGAAAACTGTTAGTTTTCTTTAATCTTCATTACTCCTTATAAAAAGACTAGTTTTTGCCCGCGACTTCGTCCGCGTTAGTTTGGTCAAGAGTAATATATGTATAGCTGACCAGGAGAACTCTATTCCTTCTTGGAGGCCATAAATAATCAGGTTTTTCCTTTTTCAATCAAACAGAATGATTGACATATTAGTTAGTTGTCAAATCTAATGTCAAAAAAAACGTTTGTATGGGATATAGAAAAGGGCTGTTTTTAGGGTTTTCCCGGCAATAATTCCAATTTTTCTCACCTTTTAAACTTTTCCTGGACTTCCAGGAGTATTTCAAGACTAAAATTAGCCAAATCGGTTCAGCCGTTCTCGAGTTTTAGCGAGACTAAGGAACAGCAATCCATTTTTATATATGTATATAGAAGATAGAAGATATGAGAGCTTAGTTATATAAAAGTAGCTAAGAATGGTTCTTATGGGGTGGTACCCCAAGGAAACTAGATTACAATTTAAAATCTACACATACATATAAGTACTCATATATAGTTCAACTTGATTAATGTTGGAAGATACAGGAAGCTATGAAACTATGAATAAAGACATCATTATGACATACATGTCAATGTCATTGTCATATTAATTGTTAATTGTTATTAAAATTATTACAATATTAAGTTACAGAAAAAGTTAGAGGTTAAGACTTTTTAGACGAAAAAAAACAGGGTTATTTTGTTTTAAGTATCACGAGTTATGGTAATGAAAGTGATTTTAAACAGAAAATTGCTTTTTGTCAAAAACATCAAAATTCTGATGAATGTTATGAAATTAATTACTTTTTTGTTTAAACTTATATTCTAAAGAAAATGAATTAGTTTTTATTTAGACCCCTTTTTAAATAACGATCTAAATTTTTTTTCGGTTAAGGAATTTATTGATGGATTTTTAAATCAAGGTTATAAATTACACATTGAAAACTGATATAGAAATATTTGTTGTAAAAGCATTTTTAAAAATAGCATAGGTACCTACCTATTCTGTGTATTCTGTGTTTGGTTATTTTAGTTTTTTAATTATTTGGTTATTTTAGTTTTTTAATTAATGGGTATCTGTAAATGTATGTATGTGAGCATATGCATGTGCGTGAACGTGCTTGCAAGCGGTTTCTTACATAGAACTGAGCGGAAAATACTTACTGTGTATCTTCAGAACAAGATGCCAGCGAAGAAGAACTTTTGTCTTGTCCACTTATAACCTTTCGACATCTGCGTGCCAGTGTTATCGTTATGTGACATATAATGCATTACGTTTTTTAATAAAATAAATCTATACAAGTCTGATTATGCATCCGTAGACACCTATTAATTTAACATTTAAAATAAATATATTTTTTTCTGATAACTAGGTGATTTTATTTTTACATTTTCCCGACGTTTCAATTAGTTTTCAGCAACCGTAATCACGGGCAGACGTGATCAAAGTGTCTGTCAGTTAGTCTTGTTATTTGTCATCGAACAGGAACGTTTTTTTCATTTTCTAGCTTACTGCTCTGGTTGCATGCAGAATGGGCTGAATCTTAATTTGAAAATCTATTTGTTGTGCATCCAAGTAAATTAAAAAAAAATCTAGTGCAAATCAGTAGATCACGCAAATTATATAAACTATTTGAATGATGCTGGTCTCATAGTAGAATCTATTTTAAGTGTAATGCTAGGATATTTTTTTACATTCAAATTAAGTAAATTTAACCTTTGTATTTTTTTTTGTACATGGTGTGAATATTATAGACGTTTTTTTAAGACCAAATCAGTAAGTTAAGGATCGTGAAAGAAGATTATATCAATCTCAAGCATTTTGTGCAGCATAGACATCAAAACTCATGAAAACTCATATGTATTGAATTGCATAGGTATTAAAGATATATAATTTTGAAGAGTGAAGAGTTTAGTCTGAAAAAATAATTAGGTCATGAGTGGAAAAATTACTTCAAATAATCGACAATCTCTTAGGTCCTTTTATAACCGCACTCAAACTTAATAAAAAGTCATAAAACACTAAATAACCATAGATCGTATGTTTCATACTTCCTCGAGATTTTGAAAGGTTTTTCCTTCAATAACTTTGTTTTAGATCCTAAGATAATCGCAGCTGATCAAGGACTCGTGCGGTGAAGATCGGTGTTAATGAACGTTAATTCTGAGTTAAATACGAGTATTTTTTACACCAAATAATGGTTGGGAAATACGATGCACAAATGTAAACGGAAGGACATTTTATGATTCTCAAAGGGTCAACCAATAATTATTATCAGTGGTCGGTTGCTGTAAAACTTATGTTACACTCACATGTAATTCGGAAAATCACAAGGAAAAGATTCTTTTAATTTATTAATAGAAAAATGCAGCAATTTATGTTGGCATTGAATAAAAATAAAATTAGGTTCGTCTTTAGAAACGAAACTCACTATTCAAGTATAATTCATAAACTCTTAACGGAATCTGAAGCCAGAAAAAATATTCTGCTTAATTCATATCATGTCACAATTAATATGTATATGTAGTAATCAAGACTTTCTATTGAAGGGAAACAGAAATTCAGGACTAAATTTTCTATTACGTCTGTTAATTTTTTTAAATAAAATCCTGAAAAATATCACATCACAGTTAGGAAATTCATATGAAAATCTTTACATTACCCCTAGCGTTGAGAAGACTATGTATAATGTATATATAATATGTATGTATATAAAATCATCAATACTCATGCTCATGTAATATATGTATATAAAGCCTATCTTATGTTACTGTGTAGTTTCAGAGGTACTTTATTAACTAAGATATTTTATTTTTCTCAAATAGTTATATACCATACAGGTATGTAGAGATATAACATTAATACAATTTGTTCAAAATAAAATTAACAGACAAAATTTAATCATATAACAACGTCTTTGCAATATTTTATAATTTTATTTCAATGATTCACCATTAACTCATATAGAATCAACGATTGACTTAAAATTAAGTTATTATATTTATTTAGTTAACAAAAATTTAAATTTCATAACAGTTTATTTAATAATATCCTTTATATGTATATGCAACAATTAAGGTTAGGGAACTAGTGCATGTTATTTAATACGACTAAGCCTTCATATGTTCTGTTTTACAGAATACTACAATTTGTGAACTCTAAGCCTTTAGATATCAAGTTAAATATGGAGTTCGAGACTCCGAAGTAATCTACAATATACTTGTAACAATAAATAATACTGAAAAAGGATTAAATGTACATTTAGTTAATTTACTATAAGATACATATATTATGAGTATATAAAAAAACATTAATTATTATATACATTTTTAGGTGGTAGAGCCTAGCTGTGGTCAGTTACTACAGCTCGAACATGGGAAGTACCACGATCACACAGAAGATCGGCGTGAAGTAGCCTTTAATGGCTGCGTTTCGTCCGATAAGTGAGAGAGCCGGTTGCCCTTTCCCTATTCCAACCCTTTCCTACCATTTCCTTATTCCCACCCCTCCCTATCTCTAAAAAACAAGGTTGGTAACGCATCCGTAACAAAGACGTTGCGGCTGTCCATTGGCGTCCATTTTCACATAAAAAAAATACATCTACTTAATAAAATCTGAATTAAATTATATAATTAATTTTCCAACATACAAATACTTAAAATAGAATACACGTTATTTATAAATCATTATTTTTAGTTTTACTACCAGGTTTTTTTTATATCACGTCGGAGGCAAACATGCGTACAGCCCGCGAGATGGTAATAAGTTTTGTTGACTATATAACGGTTAAAAAAATCAGCTGACGTATGTACATATATTAAATCAAAATATAATAATAATGGGTTTCGGGGAAAAATAGAAATCAACTTCAAGCTTTAACATTTTCGTTTTTTTTTTAATGCTGTAGCTGCATTCGCACTGGAATCGTAGAATATTTTGCCAATGTCAACGTTTTTATTTGTTGGACGAACGATAAATAATCTTGAGTACTTTGTGGAAGAAAGAGTAAGTAGTTTGTAGAATGGAATAAATTTATTTTATTATTTTTTATATTTAAAGGACAACTCTAGTGACGCATTTATTTAAAAGATTATTTAAATAGGTTTTTGAGATAAATAAGGTGACACAGCATCAAAAACAATTCAACTTAAATCATCGATTATATTACATGTGTAAATGTATTGAATATATAAATTGTTTAGTAACACGATATATACATTATTTGTGGGTTAAGCAAAATATATTTTAGAAAAGAAATACGATAAGTAATTCTATATAAAGTAAAACAATTGCGTCGTAAAGCACAATGGATGAGGACCTAATGTGCTCTTGGCAAATCTAACCGGAGTATCTTATTACTTTGTCTTGGATACTTGAACAGAGAAACAATCTTTCAACTGTTCCTGATTGAACACATTCTGAACATGCTTTGTTTTTCAATTAACTTGCAAAAAATATTTTTTTTTATCTCAATCATATAATGTTATCTCTTTAGTTGTATAAGTATTGAACAATAAAACAGTTTAGTTTTCGTATAAAAATCTTATATTACAATAATGGTTCTAATATCTAAAAACTTGTTTTTTAATTTTATGGTGTCCTTATTTATTCTATTAATTATAAGATGGTTATAGGGCTATGTCAATATAATTTTTGGACATGTACCTATTCTATTTCTTTCCTTTCCTATTCTTTTTAGTTTTATTGCCTTATGTTTCTTCATTGCTTTTTAAAATAACAAGAATACATAAATGTTATGAAATTAATCATATAACAGTTTTAAATTGTAACACGTTATATTTTTATTTATATTAGTAAAAAAATAATGATTATTTATAAAACAGAAAATATTCTTATAAGGATATTTAAATAAATCTTTTTTATGTACTTTAATTGCACGGTATAATTATATCCCTATAGATTTTCCCGGCCGAGAGTTGAAGAGTTTCAATCCAATAAACCAAGTAAGTAAATGTAACACTGGAACCAATTACGGGAACATTTATTTTTTGCTACACATCATTTGGGATGGGATCCATTTACCTTTATCTACGAAATAGATTGTGAAAAGACTTAGTTAATACAGTTGTAAAAAACTCATAAATCTTTGATCTTTGAAAACATTTGATCAAATATTTTTATTAATAAACATTTAGCTAAATTTATTATTAACGATATATTATTATTACAGATTGAATATTGCAAAGTGGATATATAAAAAGATGTATTTGTTGGTTAGGTAGTAAAGGGAGCCTCGGGTTATCAAAGCTGTTCCACTTAATGTAAATATTGAAGATTCTGTATTATCCCTTCCTTATTCCGATAATAATAATAGAAGTAGCGTATTCGTTGTATGTTACTTTTCCCAGAAAAAACATGTTTAAATATTAAAAGTATTAAAAAGAGCTATGAAATTGCTTTAAGAACTTTTGAATATCCAATTTCTTAAGATAGAATTACGTACTCGTAGTTTAATTTTTAAAGCATATTTAGGTTAGGTAAGTGTTCTTTACAACATATTCAGATGCGACGTGCTCTCTTTATTCAAGCAAAACAAGAGATGTTCCACATAAAATAACAGAAGCCAAGTAACTCCTACTAAAAGCACTTGCTCCAAAAAATATGTTAGTGGAATTTTTGAATTAGTGTGTACATTACTTCAATTTAGGTTTATCAGATGAGTTAAGAAACAAGTATTTTGAAGTAGGTTTATTGTTTAATTGTATTTTGTCGACATGAGCAAATTCAGGAATATTTTCATTAAATAGTACAACACATAGTACTTAATGAAAAATATACAGTATAATTAATACAGTAAATTAATATTTTTTTGAAGAAAATATTTTTAAAAATAATTTTAATATTATTATATGAATTAATGAATGGAATGTTGCACACATATAAAAACTTAAGCATACATTGTAGCAGAAGAACATCATTTGTGAATTAAATAGTATCCATAGGTTCTACAAGCATCGTATATTATTTCTTTGTAAGTTTTATCTAAATATATCTATATACATATAGCTACATTATCAGTGATAAACTCAAACAAGTTATTGGTTTCAAACTTCTCTAATGAAAAAACCTTAATTTAGTTCCAAACTTTCACAACATTCATCAGCAACTAATTAATATTAAACAAAAATTTCTCCTTTATTTGAAACGAGAAGTCTTCGATTTATACAGTTTAATTAAAATTTTAATAAAGGAATCCTTTCCTTAAAAATGAAGAAATATTGTTTATATTTGGTTCATTTCATTTAGAAAATTTACGATGTTACAAAAATACTGGAATTAAAATATTTGAATAAAAGAATCTCATTATTAGATTATAGACAAAGACCTCATAAAGTAGGTATCTACTAAATTAGTTTCCAGCAATTCATCTTTATTTTACTACCTTGTTGGGTTCAATCCGACATCATTTAACTAACTATGAATTATTATCTAAATTTATGATGCATTATAACATTTGATCAGAAGATATCAGCTTTGAAACCAAGTTACAATATTCCACTCGAACGAACATGTTATGCAAGTTAAATAAAATCTAATAAAAAGGTTAAGTATGGCACAGGACTTCAGAACTAATGTAGAAGCGGAGTTCTATAAGAATATTGAAGTACTATACACTCTAAACAGTAACAAAGGCTATGAGTTCTAGCCATGAAAGTTATTAACGTGGAATTATTTTTCTCAGGATTCGTTGAAGTTTGAATGACGGTAACTTTACTCAGATTTTAATATATAATCACGGATTGAAAGTTTATTGTAAAGTTATTATGTTAAAAATTTGTAGAATAAATTATACTTATAAACTATGGACCAGTAGCAAATGGAAAATTAAATGAAAGGGAGACTTGAAATATGAAATATGTATTTAGATTTGTTAAAAAAAACTAATAATTACAAATCTGTAAACAACTTGATGAAATTCTAAAAGTTTATTTTCTATACTATGAATTCATCATGAAAGAAACCAAATGTAGTTTATTTAATTTTTTGAAAATAAAATATGTTGTCTCAAGTGAATATCATTTCTTCCCGTCTGACTCTTTATTCTTTGGGAGTAATCTTAATAACAGTTAACAATATAATAATAAACTATGTTGACAACTCTATGTGTAGGTACATACATTTTTGATAATAAACCACATATTTCTGAAATACTAAACGACTATTACACTCTTCAAGCTTCATTATCGTACAGTTTACTTTCTGTGATAATCAAAAGGATTCCATTATTTAGTTTGAACGGATGAAAACAAAAAAAAAATATATAAATCTCGATATAGAAATAAAAAAATATTTTTTCTTATTTCTGTTTTGAAATCACAAACAACAATTTTTATTTTTATTACTATGAATTAATATTACGTTAATCAAATATGAAAATATAAAATAATACTTGTAGATAAATAGAGACGTATAGATGTAATTTAAACTTTTTATCTCACACTTTCATTACACTTTTATACTAACTTGCTACCTCTGCCTCAATTTATCAAGAAGTTTCTCTTTGAGATAAAAGCTTTGTTTTTCAATGTCCTAAGAATATATTTCACTAGCTTTCCGCCCGCAGCTTCGCCGCGTGGAGTTCGGTTATATCGCGTTTCCAAGAGAACCTTTCAAAAGTCTGGGATAAAAACTATCCTATGTTCTTTCTCAAGGTCAACTCTATCTCTGTACCGAATTTCATTAAAATCAGTTCAGTGGTTTAGGCGTGAAAGCGTAGCAGACAGACAGACAGACAGACAGACAGACAGACAGAGTTACTTTCGCATTTATAATATTAGTAGGGATATTAGTAGGGATATCCTGCAACCTAGAAATTCTTGAGTGTATGAGAATGTGTAATTAATAACATCGGTAGTTAGGTTATTTGTTCCGGATAACTTGTAATATGAAATAAAAGTATCATTTTTTTCAATATTATTGATTACTAAAGGTGGGTCGAAAATTAATAGTCCGGGTGCCAGCAACAGGTATATCTACTATACATTAATGAGTATGTAATATACATTATAAAATTGAATCACAACGCCTCGTGAAAGTCAGCTAGGACTCAGTAGGGAATAAGCGGATGTATCCTCCCACGCACGAAGAAAAAATCTTACATTCAGTCGTTTCCTCAAAACTAAACATTTTTCAAATTCAGAGAGAGGGGTGATGGTGCGACGGAGATTTTTTCAGAGAGAGGGGTGACGGTGCGACGGGTTTCGGTATACCTATTTCTATGGCCTCTATCCATTGGTCAAGGAACACGCATCCGCTCAGTAGGGCTTTAAAGATAAAAACCAATAGGTATATTGGAGATTAGTGAGGAAATGAGTGTAATTTTTTTCTAAAGCCGCTCATTCCCATGCGGTTCCGCAATTCACGATCACAATGCTTTATATACTATTCTCTGATGGGTCTCATCGATTATTATCATTCGAGAAGAAATAATACACTAAATATTAACATGGCTCTTGGGCTACTCTATGGTATTTTAAAAATTAGATTATATAATTATATTTTGCTATTCCACCGTTATGGAATGTAGCTATAGGAAATATAATTCAAATACTAATTCATTTACAATTTTAAACTATTTTAGCCTATTAAATTACAGATGATTCACTTTATAATTGATATCGTTACAAAATCTCTATATATACATGTTTTATTTAAATAAATTTGAAGCATTTTCAATAAATTGAATCGAAAAACGACAAAGGAAGGGATATTTTATATAAATCTAAATTTGTAGTAAAAGAATTTCGAAATAAAATAACACAATAAAAATACACTTTTATTGAAAAGTCATGCACATCTACAATTTGTTTTCTAAGAGTAACAATGTGATATCGTGCTATTTTCAAATTATCTATCCAGTCTGCTTCATGTTTGCGTCTTAACTAAATGTGTGCAGTCAGCAGATGTTTATTTTTAAAAAATGTTTTAAAATAAAAAAATTAACAACAGATTTAAAGGACATCATTTGTAGTACAAGGATTATACTTTTATTTTCAGTACACTTATAAATTCTTATTATATGTAGATTATTTTTTTACCTTAGGATGGACCAATTTGTAATATAAATATATCACTTATTTAAAATTATACCAATGTTATATATTCATATGCATATGAAATGCTTGACATTCTCAGCCATATTCTAAAAAATAAAATTAAATCTATATTGGGAATGTAAACATGATTTATATTGGTGGACCTTTTAAAACTGTATAGTTTTTTATTGATTACATCAAAAATCATTCACCTCCATCCATTACGTTTGTATTTCAAGAATACTGTTAAATCAGAAAATGTTTCAGAACAAAGACATTTTCAATACTTATAGTATCAAAATGTTATGCTGATGTCTTTTTAACTTAAGCAATTTTACTTATAACCCTATTTTAATGCACTATTCAATCATAAAAGCAAACAAAAATCAGTTAATAGCTCAATAATATAATTCTTTATATTCAAGAAATATATTTTTTATGGTGTAATTCTATATATAAGAGTATTAAGTAATCTATTTTGTTATCATCCTGCCGACAGCACACATGACGCTCCGTTTTATTTCTATACATATACAAGGATACAAAAGAAATCATTAAATTAATATTTTCATACAAAATATAATATTACAATATAACCCTAAATGCGATGCTGGCACTTAGGTGAAACATACATAATAGCGTTACATGAATATATTATTATGATTGAGACAATTACGGCGTTTATAAAAACACATGGGTGACGATTTAAAAATCTTTAATAGTATACAAGTCAATACATTTATTATGCAATGAAATATAATCTACACATAAACCTGACAGCTAGGCCAATTGGTTTATTTCGAGTTTTAAAATTTACATTAAAAATAAACCATATTCCTAGAAATGCAATGGAAAAAGATAAAAAAGAAATGTAAAAATTTGAGCGAAAATAGTGCCAGCATCTACTATGATTAATGTAGGGTGTTACCCTGATATCGATTTTATATTTCAGTACATTTAATTATTTTGCAACACAGTGAATGTATTAAATAATGTTGAAAAGGCCTATCTTTGATATAAATTATGGTAAAAATTATTGCCACGAACTTTATAGAAAATGCTGCTTAGAAATGTAAAAAACTTACAATGTACATATATTGCAAAATAATTAATGGTTCCTTCCTTGTTTTTTTTTTTGAATACTTGTAGTAAAATCTAATATTTACAATTTATATACAGGTATAGTATCATGAGAAATTAACATCTATAGTTGAAGTTCGAAATTGCATTAGGCTTTATTTGTATTAGTTTTATAATTACTATTTCAAATTTTGTAGAAGATTGATCATTCGATTCCAAGAGAACATAATACAGTGGAATGAATGTCGTATAACATTAACATATTATTTCGATATCATGCTATTCTGTATTAGCAAATTTTTTGACATAATTTAATATGAAGATTTCTCTAATATAGTTTTGTAGACGTTCAAAGTTTTCACATATATTTTTTTACTTGGCACAGTGTTTTAATATAATTTTGTTCTTATTTTTAATTTTACAAATTGATAATGAAAACAAAAATTTAAAAATTAATGTGTCAATAAAAAAAAATATTTTTTATAATATTTGTTTTAGTCACCTACGTCAATAGTAATATTTACCAGAAAAAATGGTGTCTATAACTATTTTTATAATAAACATGCATACTAACATAGGGTAAAAAAAATACAAAATGTTGTCAGAAATAATAGCGCCAAATCTTGGAATAAACCTTAAAAATTAAATTTATAGGTTTTAAAATTAGAACCGTCTATTTAGTTATACATTTGACTAGAAAAATATTATAGAAACAATTACGTACAAAATGTAATGCTTTACATAATATTATACTAAATTCGAATTGTTCACACAACGGCTTTTGTATTAAGTCCGTATTTATGTATTAAATGAGCATATTTACAGTACTATCTCCAAATTCAGTCGCTTTATCACTTTTTTAGCGTCTAAAATGCCCTGTTTACGCGTTATCGTTCCGACGTCGTCGTCAGATATCATTTGCATCACCTACATAACCTTCATCTGGGCTTTCGGAGCACATATCTGAAGCACATTTAGCATTTGACACTTGAGGCAATGGTTTCAAGCCATTTTCAGTCCCTTCTGTTGGATTTCTAGCATCTGTTGTTTGAGTATCGACACACCTGGTTTCAACTTGGTAGCACCGACCTGCCCCTTCAGGCATTCCCATAGGGACCATTACTGCACAAGTACCTTTTGGGTTCCAAGTTGAACATGGTTCTGTTGGTACACAGCATTGTATTGGTTCAGTTTTATAACCTTCCGGTGGGGAAGGTACAAATTCTTCGTTATAATACACTGTTCCCGTTCCTACAAAAGCAATTTGTCGATTTCGTGGCACAGGATACCCTTCCAGGGTACGTCGTACGTTAGTGGCGTTAAAAGGTTCAAAATTTTGACAAGTTGGTGGTGGTGTAGCATTAAATTCTGTATCTTTTGCAAATTTGCATACTAATTTTTGTCCTTTAGGCCTATTATGTGGTAATGTTTGATAAAATGGTCCAACTACGGAGTAATTTGACATCATAGGTGGACGACATGGATGTTTTGGAAGGCCAAAGTCGTAAGGGTAGCCTTCGCTGTCTAAGAAGCAACCAGGATTAAGATGTACATCGGCGGAATGTTGATACAGAGCGTTAGGAGGCATACTCAGAGGAGGCATGCTATTCAAATTTTGCTGATCTTGCCACGTAACTTGACGAGGTACTGTTGATGTAGTAAATGTAGTCTCCTCTTCTAAAATATCATTAGTACTTTGCGTTTTGTAAACGGAAAGTACCGTATTCTCATTTTGTGCGTTGTTAGCGACAGTTTCCGCGTCACTAATTAAGTCGGGATTTCTGTCGACAAAGCCTTTCATATTATTGCTTTGGTATGTATTGCTTGACTCGTAATCCCTATTCGTCTGCACAGTATAATGCAAAGCATGATGAGAATGGGCGTTTACTATCAAACTTCCGTTATTTTTTGGCAAAGATCCGTTACTGCGAGTCGATGGTAAAATTTGATTGGAAAGTGCCACATCTTTCCCACTTTCTTTTTTCTTGCGACTTTTGGTATCAGTTTTAAACTTCAATAATACCACTGCTATTATAGCAATCAACAAAACAAATATAAGAAAAATTATAGTTATTATGACTACTACATGTCTGTGGGGAAATGTTACCACGATGACAACAGGTTCTTCTTTAATCAAAATATTTATAGTATAATTGGAATGAATTCGTCCTGCAGAGTTTTCCGCTAAACATGAATATGTACCATTGTCATCATTTCCAATATTTATTATAAATAGCTCACTCTTTTTATCTATCACGCCACTTTCTATATAAAAGACGTGATGAGGTTCAATGGCAGATGTTGAATAGTTTCGAATAAGTTGTCCCTGAAAATACCATTGTATTTTAGCTTCTGGTATGGCTTTGACAATACACTCTAAAGTTATATTATTTCCAATTGTAGTTTCTAAGTACAGTGATGTAGGTGTTATTTTTGGTAAGCATGCCAAATCGAATTCATTTACGCTCGTAATAGTCCGTTTTTTCAGTCGCTCAGGTAGCGAACAGACGGGTTCGACAGCGTGTGGCATATTGAAATTCAACAGCCAATTATGTAAATCTCTCAAATTACAATCACAATTCCAATTATTATTTTCAAGATCTATTATATAATTATATTTTGCTATTCCACCGTTATGGAATGTAGCTATAGGAAATATAATTCAAATACTAATTCATTTACAATTTTAAACTATTTTAGCCTATTAAATTACAGATGATTCACTTTATAATTGATATCGTTACAAAATCTCTATATATACATGTTTTATTTAAATAAATTTGAAGCATTTTCAATAAATTGAATCGAAAAACGACAAAGGAAGGGATATTTTATATAAATCTAAATTTGTAGTAAAAGAATTTCGAAATAAAATAACACAATAAAAATACACTTTTATTGAAAAGTCATGCACATCTACAATTTGTTTTCTAAGAGTAACAATGTGATATCGTGCTATTTTCAAATTATCTATCCAGTCTGCTTCATGTTTGCGTCTTAACTAAATGTGTGCAGTCAGCAGATGTTTATTTTTAAAAAATGTTTTAAAATAAAAAAATTAACAACAGATTTAAAGGACATCATTTGTAGTACAAGGATTATACTTTTATTTTCAGTACACTTATAAATTCTTATTATATGTAGATTATTTTTTTACCTTAGGATGGACCAATTTGTAATATAAATATATCACTTATTTAAAATTATACCAATGTTATATATTCATATGCATATGAAATGCTTGACATTCTCAGCCATATTCTAAAAAATAAAATTAAATCTATATTGGGAATGTAAACATGATTTATATTGGTGGACCTTTTAAAACTGTATAGTTTTTTATTGATTACATCAAAAATCATTCACCTCCATCCATTACGTTTGTATTTCAAGAATACTGTTAAATCAGAAAATGTTTCAGAACAAAGACATTTTCAATACTTATAGTATCAAAATGTTATGCTGATGTCTTTTTAACTTAAGCAATTTTACTTATAACCCTATTTTAATGCACTATTCAATCATAAAAGCAAACAAAAATCAGTTAATAGCTCAATAATATAATTCTTTATATTCAAGAAATATATTTTTTATGGTGTAATTCTATATATAAGAGTATTAAGTAATCTATTTTGTTATCATCCTGCCGACAGCACACATGACGCTCCGTTTTATTTCTATACATATACAAGGATACAAAAGAAATCATTAAATTAATATTTTCATACAAAATATAATATTACAATATAACCCTAAATGCGATGCTGGCACTTAGGTGAAACATACATAATAGCGTTACATGAATATATTATTATGATTGAGACAATTACGGCGTTTATAAAAGACATGGGTGACGATTTAAAAATCTTTAATAGTATACAAGTCAATACATTTATTATGCAATGAAATATAATCTACACATAAACCTGACAGCTAGGCCAATTGGTTTATTTCGAGTTTTAAAATTTACATTAAAAATAAACCATATTCCTAGAAATGCAATGGAAAAAGATAAAAAAGAAATGTAAAAATTTGAGCGAAAATAGTGCCAGCATCTACTATGATTAATGTAGGGTGTTACCCTGATATCGATTTTATATTTCAGTACATTTAATTATTTTGCAACACAGTGAATGTATTAAATAATGTTGAAAAGGCCTATCTTTGATATAAATTATGGTAAAAATTATTGCCACGAACTTTATAGAAAATGCTGCTTAGAAATGTAAAAAACTTACAATGTACATATATTGCAAAATAATTAATGGTTCCTTCCTTGTTTTTTTTTTGAATACTTGTAGTAAAATCTAATATTTACAATTTATATACAGGTATAGTATCATGAGAAATTAACATCTATAGTTGAAGTTCGAAATTGCATTAGGCTTTATTTGTATTAGTTTTATAATTACTATTTCAAATTTTGTAGAAGATTGATCATTCGATTCCAAGAGAACATAATACAGTGGAATGAATGTCGTATAACATTAACATATTATTTCGATATCATGCTATTCTGTATTAGCAAATTTTTTGACATAATTTAATATGAAGATTTCTCTAATATAGTTTTGTAGACGTTCAAAGTTTTCACATATATTTTTTTACTTGGCACAGTGTTTTAATATAATTTTGTTCTTATTTTTAATTTTACAAATTGATAATGAAAACAAAAATTTAAAAATTAATGTGTCAATAAAAAAAAATATTTTTTTTATAATATTTGTTTTAGTCACCTACGTCAATAGTAATATTTACCAGAAAAAATGGTGTCTATAACTATTTTTATAATAAACATGCATACTAACATAGGGTAAAAAAAATACAAAATGTTGTCAGAAATAATAGCGCCAAATCTTGGAATAAACCTTAAAAATTAAATTTATAGGTTTTAAAATTAGAACCGTCTATTTAGTTATACATTTGACTAGAAAAATATTATAGAAACAATTACGTACAAAATGTAATGCTTTACATAATATTATACTAAATTCGAATTGTTCACACAACGGCTTTTGTATTAAGTCCGTATTTATGTATTAAATGAGCATATTTACAGTACTATCTCCAAATTCAGTCGCTTTATCACTTTTTTAGCGTCTAAAATGCCCTGTTTACGCGTTATCGTTCCGACGTCGTCGTCAGATATCATTTGCATCACCTACATAACCTTCATCTGGGCTTTCGGAGCACATATCTGAAGCACATTTAGCATTTGACACTTGAGGCAATGGTTTCAAGCCATTTTCAGTCCCTTCTGTTGGATTTCTAGCATCTGTTGTTTGAGTATCGACACACCTGGTTTCAACTTGGTAGCACCGACCTGCCCCTTCAGGCATTCCCATAGGGACCATTACTGCACAAGTACCTTTTGGGTTCCAAGTTGAACATGGTTCTGTTGGTACACAGCATTGTATTGGTTCAGTTTTATAACCTTCCGGTGGGGAAGGTACAAATTCTTCGTTATAATACACTGTTCCCGTTCCTACAAAAGCAATTTGTCGATTTCGTGGCACAGGATACCCTTCCAGGGTACGTCGTACGTTAGTGGCGTTAAAAGGTTCAAAATTTTGACAAGTTGGTGGTGGTGTAGCATTAAATTCTGTATCTTTTGCAAATTTGCATACTAATTTTTGTCCTTTAGGCCTATTATGTGGTAATGTTTGATAAAATGGTCCAACTACGGAGTAATTTG
The DNA here is from genome assembly GCA_916720795.1 of Danaus chrysippus. NCBI lineage: Eukaryota > Metazoa > Arthropoda > Insecta > Lepidoptera > Nymphalidae > Danaus > Danaus chrysippus. The sequence continues at coordinate 1,769,059 of CAKASE010000077.1, read as the reverse complement.
ACATCATAGGTGGACGACATGGATGTTTTGGAAGGCCAAAGTCGTAAGGGTAGCCTTCGCTGTCTAAGAAGCAACCAGGATTAAGATGTACATCGGCGGAATGTTGATACAGAGCGTTAGGAGGCATACTCAGAGGAGGCATGCTATTCAAATTTTGCTGATCTTGCCACGTAACTTGACGAGGTACTGTTGATGTAGTAAATGTAGTCTCCTCTTCTAAAATATCATTAGTACTTTGCGTTTTGTAAACGGAAAGTACCGTATTCTCATTTTGTGCGTTGTTAGCGACAGTTTCCGCGTCACTAATTAAGTCGGGATTTCTGTCGACAAAGCCTTTCATATTATTGCTTTGGTATGTATTGCTTGACTCGTAATCCCTATTCGTCTGCACAGTATAATGCAAAGCATGATGAGAATGGGCGTTTACTATCAAACTTCCGTTATTTTTTGGCAAAGATCCGTTACTGCGAGTCGATGGTAAAATTTGATTGGAAAGTGCCACATCTTTCCCACTTTCTTTTTTCTTGCGACTTTTGGTATCAGTTTTTAAACTTCAATAATACCACTGCTATTATAGCAATCAACAAAACAAATATAAGAAAAATTATAGTTATTATGACTACTACATGTCTGTGGGGAAATGTTACCACGATGACAACAGGTTCTTCTTTAATCAAAATATTTATAGTATAATTGGAATGAATTCGTCCTGCAGAGTTTTCCGCTAAACATGAATATGTACCATTGTCATCATTTCCAATATTTATTATAAATAGCTCACTCTTTTTATCTATCACGCCACTTTCTATATAAAAGACGTGATGAGGTTCAATGGCAGATGTTGAATAGTTTCGAATAAGTTGTCCCTGAAAATACCATTGTATTTTAGCTTCTGGTATGGCTTTGACAATACACTCTAAAGTTATATTATTTCCAATTGTAGTTTCTAAGTACAGTGATGTAGGTGTTATTTTTGGTAAGCATGCCAAATCGAATTCATTTACGCTCGTAATAGTCCGTTTTTTCAGTCGCTCAGGTAGCGAACAGACGGGTTCGACAGCGTGTGGCATATTGAAATTCAACAGCCAATTATGTAAATCTCTCAAATTACAATCACAATTCCAATTATTATTTTCAAGATCTATTCCACGAAGCGTGTCCGGAAATAAATTTTCGCCTTGAATGTTTGATAATCTATTACCGTTCAGTCTCAGCCATTCTAAATGTTTCAAACCGGCAAAGGCCTGTGGCTCAATTGTCTCAACTTTGCAGTTGCTTAATTCTAATGTGTTCAAATAGGATAGATGCTGGAAACATTGTGTTTTAATACTGGTAATAGGATTATTATTTAATGAGAGTCTCATTAACGATGGGAAAAAAATGAAATTGCTCGATGGAATTACAGTAATGTAATTATTGGATAGATCCAGTTCGACTAGATTTGCCAAACCCCTAAAGGCGTGGTTATCGATTTTCTGTAAACGACATCTCTGAAGATAAATTTTCTGTAAGTCCAACAGTCCAAGTTTATGAAATGTTTCCTTTTGTAGTACTTGTAAATCATTTCCTGTAAAATCTAATACCTGTGTCTCGGAGTCTAGAGAGTTTGGTATGCCTTTCAAGTCTTTGTCAGTACACTCAACGTAACGCTTACCATTTTTCCATTTACATACGCACTGAGTAGGGCAAGCAATTGCCGGGAGCAGGATGCAAGTAGTACATAAGGCTATTAGCCTAACATCTAGACTCCGTTTGACTTTCATTTTGCCTTAAGGCATTCGAACATCGGTGAAGGTGACAAGCATTATCTGTAACAAAAGAAAATCGATGTTGAATTATTGTCGTTCTTTAACTAATTTCTCAGTTGATAGTATGTAGTAAAAGTTCTTAAATAAAGACTATATAGATTTTTAAGTAGAATTATCCATACATAATATCATTTTTACTTAAAATAAATATATAAGTTAAAGACAGTCCACACTTTTGCGTTAGACATTTTTGTTTTTTTTTTTTCAAAATTATATTTTTATGCCGAATAAAGAAATCTGAAAACATTAAAATACTTAAGACTTATCTAAAATAAACAAAATTCCAAATTAAAACTCATGAGTAAATAAGGTTGTTTATTTCGAATTTGCCTTCACGTTTAGAGTGTGTCGGTGATGGGTTGTCATTTCCATGTTTTATACAGACCTTAAAACATTTCAAAATTACCTTATTGCATCATTAAAACAATCTTTTATAAATAAAGTAAGCTACACGTTCGAGATTATCATTATGTTTATAATAATAAGATAAGTTTTTGATAGCCGCGATAGAAGTCAAGTTTTTATTGTACATATAAGTGGCCATAAAAAGAGTAAACTTTATTATATGCTTTTACGTATTCATTGTTTTGTTTCAGATGTCAAAAGACACTATAGTTGTTTGATGTTTTAGTAACTTTTATGGCCCCAAACAAAAATCATATTGTTTTGGCAAAATTCAACATTATTTTGTATCTGAATGTATTTTATCGAAGGAAAATCTGCATTCAGTTCCCAGTTGGCTAGTTTTTTCACCGACATCTTCCAAAAGCTTATATTATGTATGCAATGCATTATTTATATCGGTCGACCCATTTCTTTCTATGTTAGTTGGTTTCTTATTTGTTGTTTTCTGAGCTATTGTTTTGTGAAAGCCGTATCAGATACGTTGAGGTAGTATTTTTAGTTCATTTCCTGTTAGTTATTGTAAAAACAATGAGTTTTTTTTATTTGATATAATATTTATCCTTTTTTTAAATCAGTATCTTGGTCAAAAACTTTAACCATACTCATATGATTATATCTATTGTATATAAGAAATTAAAATATATGTTAAAAACTTTCTTATATAACAAAGTATTTTAAGAAACAATATACACATATATACAATATATATATGTATATACAAGACAGCAGAATAGTTATAAGAATATGTACAAGTATGTATATTATATAACGGAGATTACATAAAATATATTACATTTAACAACACCAAATATATTCGATAATACGAAACGAAAGCATAAAATAAAGTTGGCCAGCAATTCGGCTTGATTCGGGACATAAAACGATCCTTCTTTGACAGCGCTCCGCAACCTTCAATTCATCTCTTAGATAATGTCGAAGTTGAACCCTCCAAAATATTTCATTCGATATATTTGTATGTGTGTATAAATTGGTATAAAAATTTCGATATTTAGCTATGCATGATATTGTACTTTACAAAACTGATCCTGAAAATATTATCCCAAAAATTCACATACTTTTATTTATACAAAACTTCAAAATTGTTAAACATATGTAATGCACCAATTTAAATATAAAGTTATCAATAAAAACATACGTCTATTTAATTTTAAGCATATTTAATTTCCTCAAACATTTTTTATGGAAAATACATTTGTTAAAAATTTTACGTCTTGATATTTCTATTTATTGTAAGAACTACGATACTTTAACTGAATTATTAATTTAGAATACCAATTAAGTCTAGTGTAAACCAAAAATTAAAAATAATAAAAAAAATTATGCATCTGCTTTATTAACATTTCGGACAGTATTGGAATATATTAACATACTGTTTATGAAATGATGAGTTCCTCACTGAATTATATAACGGACTTTATGACTTTAGATGAACTAAGATTTAAAGTAACGTTGTAAGTTAAAATATAATTAAAAAACAACATCCTTATATTTAATTATCTCCTTCTTCTTCCTGGCAATTTCTCAGCGATAGCCAGGGTCTGCCTTATAGCCAGAGTCTGCCTTTCCTTATATTTAATTATGAGAACCTAAAAATCGAGATAAACATTCTAATAATGTTATAATATTTTATGCATACTCGCAAATATCATTAAATATTTGGGTACAACTTATAATCACTTCTAATTAAACCATTCAAGCTATGTATCCTTTATTTAGATGTTGCCTGTAACAATAGTATCGTAGACAATCCCAGAGGCATGTGTCGCGACGCTTGGAATATTTAATGTGGCTGAATAATTCAGAGTAAATAAATTGTCTAATATAACTTATATATTAACATGTTTAATGTAAATAAATTTATTTATGACTTTGATCAAAACAAGCATTATAAGTGAGACGTATTTGTGTGTAAAATTTAATGTTGTAAATGAATTCACTCTTTCGTAAATCATTTGTTTTTAAACGAAGTATAATTAAAATTACCACAGGTTTTGGTAGACACAAAATTTGATATATTTTAGACCTTAACTCCATACTAATAAGATATCTGTTGAAGTTATTTGATCTTTACGCAACGCAACTGATATGAAGGAATATGATTTCAGTAATAAGCTTCACTACAATAATATAATAATACACATCATCTTACTAACTTTTATTGGCGTTAACAAATATAATTAAAATAACTAACAAGTTTGAAATTTGTAAGTGAGTCATATTTCAATAAAACTCAGCACTATTCAGTCCAAACGTACTTAGAAAATTCTATTTTAAATGTAATAAAAATAAAAAATAATTGAATATGTACTCGTTTTTATCAAATTAGATTAAGACCGCGATTATTCAGAGCAAATGTAATAAGCCTATTAATTAATTGTTAATGTCATTAGTATCAGCGACAGGCCGTATTAATTGAATGATTTTGTCCCAAGTAAAACTGCTAAAAAGATTAATGATATTGATATATTCGTCAAGCCATGTATTAATCAATGTCTTACTTATTGCTTTGATTGGCTTAAAATATTCTAAATGATCGTATGCGTCACTAAAAAAATGTAGATGTGATGCCTAATGTTTCAGGACACATTGAGTGACAACAATAAAAAAATTCTTGCGTTTTGTTCCCGTTTAGTAGAAGGTTGTATCTCGATCATGTTTTATTACATCATGTTAGTGATTTATCTTACTTTTTTTTACTTCTTATATTAAAAACTTTCGTAATTGCTTAATTTGTATCATCCATTCATTATTTAAAGTATGTCAAAAATATGCATATTATAGACAGAAGGTCTGAATAATATTGATCTAAACTACTTTCAAATTGCCATACAATATAAGTGACAATGACGATATTCAAAACAAAAGTAGAAAGTGTTTTTATTGTAAAAAAATATGGAATGAAACCACCGTACCTTAGAAGCCCTCTAACAATATCCAAACATGTGGGAAGGCGGGCCCTAGACAATTGCTGCGAGGGTTTTTAAATTTTTAATAGGTGGGACTGCGCTCTATTACTCGCTTGCAGATGTCTCCCTTGCATTTGTTTGTTTAAGCCCTGAATGATGAACAAAAGGAACCGACTGAAGTAAAATAATTTATAGCTGGTACTTTCAAGTTAACTTTAAGTTCAAAAAAATGATATTTTCTTATCTGAACTTTATGAATACATTGAACAATACGAAACTTATAAAAGTATTTTATAAAAGCATGATCGCCGGTAAAGCCCGCGAAGTTGCTCCAGACGAAATACGAGTCGTGCAAAAGTCAAAGAGAAAATTTCAAATTCCACGCCCGTACTTTAGACGCTGGGTCATAAATATACAAATGAAAATAAACAAGATACGGTGGCAACCACACAAGAAAATGTGTTTGGCGTTGTTTCACACATACATTGAGTCCACATTGGTCTGTTATCAAGTAATATATTCTTGTGAGCTCTATAACCTATTTTATCATAATCTTATACATATATTATGTAGAAGTATTGAATTTTCCATTTATCATATATGTATATTTAAGTTGTTCTCATAAGTAATTTAGGTGTATTAAATTTTATTCATATTATCATGTTTATTAAATATAATTTTTCACATAGAAATATGAAAGCGAAGGACGTCGGTCGCCAATCACAAGTTATCTAAAGCCCCTGTGAACGTAAATGGAATCGATGAAATCGAGTCCAAATGTCAAAGCGTACGATCAACTGCAGCGCTTTTGATGTGATTCCTATTTCTCTATGTATAAAATACCCGATGTCTTTGATGTTAGACAAGGAATGAATATAAATATGTAAGCCATACATATAATATTTAAAGGGTGCTCCATTTTTGAGTTTCAAAAGGATGACTAAATAAATTCAATCTTAATATTAAATGACGTAATAATATGGGAATTGTAATAAAAATTGGCACCGTACATCGAATGCGATGTCAGTTCCAACCCTAGTAACTTAAGTTGAGACCGGGGCCTTGCGTGATCTGAAATCTGAGAGGGAAAAGCGAGTTTTAATCTCTAAGTTTCGTCATACCTATCTCCCCAAGTTTTTGACAAAATCGATTAATCTGAGGGGTTCTTCAACAAGAAATGTTCGGGACGCAATCATGTTCGTGAAATAAAATACATAAATGTTTTGTGTAAAATTTACGTATTTCTTTCAATATATAAGTTATAATTAAAATTTTTTTGTTATATATAACTTGTTTCTTAAAGTCTTAATACCATAGTAAAGCGAAATAATATTAGGAATGAAATTCCATAACAAAGCAGATGTGACACACGATGGAACATTATCTCAACCAATAGAGCAATGTTCTGCCCATTGTTTAATAAGTACGATAATTAATTATTTTTCTTTATAACTGTAAATTTTCCGTAATTTTAGGCTTAGGCTAAAGTTCATTTCTTTTAAGCAACATACAAGTTTTATAAGTGCTGAAATGTTTTGTGTTAACAAAAAGAAGGAATAAAACAAATAACAGTATAAGTAGTCATAAGTAACTTTTTAGACGTTTTATCGAACCAAACAATTTTTTTTTCGAACCAAATAGAGAGTTTCAGAATAATTTCATAGACAGAAGTGTAACTTTAGTAGAAGTAGGACTTTTATAAAAGATAAAATAAGTTTTTAGGTTGTCGAATTCATATGTGTCTTTCTAACTCCTAGATTTTTTATTGGTTTACAGTGTAAAAGTAAGTGAAATGGGTAATTTAATAACTAAAAAGGCTTTATTTGCACGTCCTCGTCAGTTTTTTATGAATGACTTCCATCAGCAAACATTCCAAATAAATAGCATTTTAGGCTCCAACGATCATATATTTATTGGGTTATTTGTTTGAAATGTCTTTTTTGATATCAAACATGTCCTTACATGAAGGGAAATGAACAGAAATTTGTAACGATAATATAATGTAATTTCAGGAAAAAGTTGTCATATAACTGGTAAAAAATAATGTTTGATGTTTTTGGTCATTAAATGTAAAAAAATTAGGAAAATTTCGTGAAATTTTGAAGCCGATGTAGACACTATAATGTAAGTAAAAATTAAAAATTAAAGATCATGAGATTTATTTAAGGGTGAAGAGCTAAGGACATGTTACAATTATTTTAAAAGTCGCAATACTCGTAAATCACAGCGTGAAGATATTTTGTGGACTGTCTTAAAGGTAAAAATTTATCGACTAAAAGTTTTGTGACGATTCCATCAGTCAATCGATTTGTTTGAATAATTTTGTGATAAGATGAGAGAAACCACAAGTAGAGTATATGATGACACTTATTTCAGTACAAAGTTCTCAATTAACTCAGTTAAATACTAGTAAAATATTACACGATATTTTAATAGTAAGCTTTGCTAGCAAAACTAAGGTGTATAGGAAACATTATTATAGCTTAAAGATATGTAATGGAATCATTACCCGCGTAACAGCTTAACTCTACATCGACGCTTGTACATAAGTTATAAAAACTTTATTGAGAAAAACTAGAAATATTTAGGTAAGAAAACTTGAGAATGATGTTAAGTACTTCAACATACAACACAATTTAAGTTCTGCCCCTTAATAAATGTGTCTGTATTTTTGTATTTAAAATATCAATTGGTTTTATGGAATCTGCCTTTAAAAAAATATAGAATTTTCCTGGATGTGCATAATATTAAGATTTATTTGAATACGATATTATATTACTGGCAGGACTATACAAAGCTGCAGACAAATATTCTGGATACGAAGTTTGATATCTGGGTGGCGATAAGGATTCATAGGTTTGTATTTACAAATATAAAATTCATAATACCAAATATGTGATTTATTTTACAAGTTATTTTTGGAACACGTTATATATTTGAGTAGATTTTTCAATGATAAAAAGGTATCAGTAACGAATTACTTACACCTCAAAGGGATTTTTTAGGCAAAACTTACCAATTATGTAAATACGTCGCAAAAAATTTTCAATTCAGATTTTATTTACTTTTCAATTAACATTTTTTCTGTTATAATTCTCCAACACGTAGTTTTTGTGAGTTTTGTTAATTACAAAAAATGCTATTCACATACTCTGTTGGAATCTCAATAATACACATTGTATTTTATAAAAGTGACTGAGTAAAGGTGAATTGAAATTGAATTTGTTAGATTAAAGGTGAGATTATTAATTTGTAGAATCTTCAGATAATAAGAATGTCAAAGACTATTAAAAAAACTTGTCACTAAATTATTTACTCTAGGAAAATTAATACCTAATTAATATAAAAAATTTATAACTATGTAGAAATATTTAAGATTATATAAAAATTTATAGATGAAATAATATATGGTAGCTTCTTCGAATGTAGATCAAGGACTCTGCCTAAATCATATATTTAAGTTACTGGTCAAGTATACTTTAATTTACAGGTATATATTTTTTTACGAGTCATATATAATGTGGATCTAGTTTCCATGATTTAAAATTAAGTTTACTTGTAGTTTTCAGGCTGTAATGAACACAGCAAATAATCTATAATATAGAAATATATTGATAATTAAGAGATTGGTTCGAACCATGCTATTGTTCACTGCAGCTTTAACAGGTTTTAGTATTTTTGTAACTAATGATAATGACCGGACTAGAAACATAAGTAATATTATTATGGATAAGAGCGGATTGTGGTAAGCCATTGCAATATAACAACTCATTAGTTGTCAATAATAAAATGATCATTCCAACAAATAAAGTAATTTTTTGTAATCAATATATTATTTTTTCAAATAGATACTTTTTCAGATTATCAAACAAGACTAAACAATATATATATTTATATTAATTAATTTATATAAAATATATTATCATTCGTATCACTACATTATGGCATCTGCCAATAACAAAACGATTTAAATTGCAAGCCTCATTCCTGAATATAAAATGTCGTCACCATATTGCTTCAACGGTTAATGTGTTCTGAACATGAGAACGATTAATAGCATCATTATAAAACTGTTCTTATGCGTTTTAGTAATAGTTTATGAGATATTTTGCGCATATTACATACATACAGGCGTAATGGGCGCTATAATGAAATTCCACTCTTAATCCCTTCTCGTCGAAACTTTATTTCTTCGACATGACGTTACCACTTATATTTTAAAAGGTCAATTTCATACTCGGCCCGCGGCGCCTGATGAGCTTACTATCTTGTTTGGCTTTTGTAATGCATTCATAATAAAATGAAAAAGGAATAATAGCAGATAAATTTTAATGCGATCACAAAAATGGTATTGCAGATTATACGTAATCTAGAAATAGAATTAGAGTAGAAAATTACATTTGTTTATTATACAATAGTTTTGAGTTTATTCAAATTCCTACTTATGTCACAAATATTTACGTATGATCTTTCTTTGAAACTGATTTTCATCATCGAGATTAATCTATCTTCGTAAAAGTATGTTAAGGTCTAATAATCATGTCTTTTTATATTTTCAGAAATATTTAATTTAGAAATATTTGTTTTGGATAAACGATAAAGCTTAGAAAGAAATTCTTTTAAGGAAGCAATCGGCTACAAAAGATTCTAATTACACTGAAAATCCGGGCATTACAGAACGAGATACATTTAAATTGATTCACCTGCTTTTGAGTTTCATTTCAAAATGCGGATTGAGTTTTCTTTCAAACCAAGAACTCGATTCCATTCGAATTCTTGACATTGTTTGATGGGATTTCATTTATCTTATTGTGACTAATTGTGGATTTTCTCGCTTTATGTGTAATTTCCATTTAAAGCCTAAATAGATAACATAGAATGAAGTAATTTAAGTGAGTATGAGAGATTTATAATTGCGTTTACTGAAAGTAATGAAAAATGATAATGAATAAAATATGTGAATTTGTATTTAATATAATATTTAAACCAATTTTTCTCCGTTATTGAGAGGACAATATCATCATGTCATTAAAATAGTCGAAATTATGAAAAGATTTATTTAATATTTTGCAACACAATTGTTCAAACACGCCAATAAACTCTGATCACTAAAATAGTTTCTTCTTCTCATTCCGTTTTTGAGTATCTGTGATATTTCATCACATAGCAAGGAAACATTTTTTATACTGATATTTTTTATGAGAAACTAGTGTAGACATACTTTGTCGATAACGACAAAGATGCTAGGAGAATTCTTAAATAAATATGAAGGTATCCAAAAACTGACAATATACCTATTAAGGCATACGCATTACACATACATATGTAGGTATATATATCACGACGACGAGTATGACATAATATATTATACGACATATGACATATGACGACAATAACCCTAATAACAAAACACCGAATATGTACCTTAATATATTCTGTGTTTCTGGTGTATTTTTTAGAGTAATGAGGAAATAAAGTGTGAAAAACGAACGCTTCCTTAATATTGTCGTTACTTTTAATATAAGAATTTAAATTACTTCATATAAATTGATCTTCTTGCAAATTTAAATATATATTCTGTAAGCTCATGCATAAATTTTCATTACTACCATCACGGAACATACCTAGCTATTTTTAATGTATAAGTATATCTTGTAATATAGAATAATTTCACTTGTTGTTTGCTTTAATTTTCCGCTTGATGTTCGTGTATCTTAGACGAAATGTAAACGGATACAATATTAAAGGGCTGGCAAACTCTGAATATAACTCACACACAATCTTAAGTTTGATGTTAATTAAAGCCGAGTCGTAACTAATAAGGAACATCCCAAGTTTATCAGCCATTTCACCAACGAAGATCATATTTAATAAATTTTCGCCCGACCTCTAAACTGACAGACCTATGAAAGTTTGAACGATCTGAACAAGTTTCGTGATATACTTCCTAATTAATTTGTTGTTTTTTATTAACTGCTGAGTGTTGACAAACTATATTGAATAATTTTAAATTAATTCAAGTGTAATGTTTCATAACAACATATATCGGAGTTGTTGTAACGGTGAATTTTTTAATATCAAAAATTGTTTACGTTTTTTATATTATAATTTCCTTGACTCTGGTCAATACGGTTGTAGGGTTATAAATTATTTATTCTAGAGAGTTCATGAGTTTAATACAATTATAGGAAATGGCATCAAAAATAATGTAAACATATTTACATAATTACATTATTTTTAATAATATAAGTTCATTCAAAACCTCTAAATTGTATTTGGTAAAGACAAAAGATCATTAAAATATAGACTATGCTTGGTGATGAATATTTAACTTCGAAAACCCGCTAACCCTTATTTTGTTAACCCGTTAACATAAAAGAAATACTAAAATTGTAATTTTTGAAAATATTTCACGAATTTCAATAAAGTAACAAAATATTGTTTTATAAAAACCGTATACAATATCACAGATAGGTATATTTTATTTGACTTATAAAGGCTTTGAAAAAAAAAAAGTGAAATAAAATATTATTTCCGACGATTATAATATTTTGATTGTTACACTCGCAATGGAGGGTGAACCTCTCGTCACGTGTGCCATAATTTGGACAGTCCAAGTGACCGTTTTCAATACCACAGTGAATCGTTAGCGAGTACGTACGTTGAAATTTAATGTTCACGTTTCAGTTTTATTGCCTTCATATCTGATATTCAAGGCACGACTTACATTATCAAGGCCAGGTTAATATAAGTTCGTAATGTGATTTATATTAAATGTAGCCTAAATATACATGTAACTTAGTTTAAATGTATTGGCACCTACAAATAATAGTCATTTTAATTTAAAATTATATTTGTACTTCATTCATTACCACGCGCTCTAGCGATTTCTTACATTTAATAATTTCACGAAATCCATAAGCTCAAAACTAAAATATTCATATTAGCAATCACACGAACACCGCTACCTGAAGCTGAAATTAATTTTAAACGCAGAATAAATTCAACCAGATTTCACTCCAATTTCGACATCAGTCAATTGCAATCAAGCTTTCAAATATATTGTAAGGGAAAATTTAATAAACCTGCAATTATTACGAAATATATATTTAAATAAGGTTTTCTGTTTACGCTATATTATACTTAAAAGTTCATTTATCATTATAAAATTATTAAAAGTAAAGAAGAACTTGAAACCTTGTAATATCCAAAACATATTTATTTAGTATTAAATAAAGTGTCGGTATCATCAAATACACGGTGAATAATGAAATAAAATGTAATCATTTCTGATGATTTAATTGGATTGTCGCGGTTCTTCCGTTACTTTCTTTGTTTCTAATTGTCATAATTTGTTGCTTATTAAAAACTTTTTGGTTAAAAAAAAATGGTTTTCTCATTTTACAACTCCATGGCATATATTTTTCTTTACATCAGATCCGGAGCAATTATATTTACATTCCTTTGATTATCAAATGTAATTTGTTCTTAATTGTTCTTAATTCTGAAAGCTTACATTGATATTATACTTGTATCTTTGTTAACCTCAATATATTTTAAGAAGGCTAGGACTATATTAAAACTTCTATTTAAAAACTTACCTCAAGCCTGATCTCTATATCTGTAATAACGACACTTTAGTTTCAATCGAAGTGATATCATAAAAATAGATTTTATCGATAACCCCTTTTTACCCTCTCCTAACCTTCTACACCGCGGATAGGAAATAATATTACTTTACGATTATAGCTATGATACGCGGCTGTGCGTGTGAATACCTATTTCCATTAATTTCTATCAGGTTGTTTCTACTTGATCCCTTTTCAGCCGAAGTAAACTTATTCTTATAACCGTATGTGTTTTCGTTTGCTCTATAATAAACTATAAATAAAGGTCAGTTTACATGCCATATTCTTGAAAATAAGAGGAACGAGATTTTGTTTAATTTAAAAAACGTAGGTTTTTAATTAAGTTAACATAAGATCCGTTTCAGCCATGTGAGGTCCTCTGCTGGAAATAGGTCCCCCTCATCGACTTCCAAGCGCTACGGTCGGAAGTACCCTACATCCACCGTGAACCCGCGGCCTTGAATAAGTCGTAAGAATAACATGAAATACTGCTTAAAATAATTTGAAGAGGACTGATCAACAAGAATGGAACCTATTATACGTTGGTTTCGTGATCAATAGTTATTTGAATTTCGTGACAACCATAGCCCTTCCTAAATAAAATTTCTGCCAAGAAATACTAACATATATTTTTTTGTCAATCTACGAACAACATTATAATTTACTTTAATAATATTATAAATATGTCTACAGATTACGAGACGTAATATAATGTCATGTATATTTATGTCCTTGATAACATATTATTGGCCTCGCTCCAACTGTAAGCAGACACAAGTCGCCCGTCGAGTGTAATCAGTGTTATCGACTAATCCATTCAAACAGCGAAAACCTCGTTCTGATGCGAAGATTACAAAAATTCAATCTATACCATACATTCAACATATGTCTTATTTTTACGTGAATAAGATTTAAAGGTACGCAAAGTGAAGTTACTTCCAGACACTGTCTGAAAAGTATTTCACAACTGATGTCAAAATCTTATATTTTCTTGTCACATTACCGAGATCTGTCTGCGTGTTTTCATGGCGTCGTATGATGGATGGTGGTTGTATTATGGAAAGGGGAATAAGCAATTTATGATGGATGATAATGCGACCATAGGATGCATGGACTGTTACGTCTTTATCATGTTACCGGATGTGTGATGAAGAATTTCATGCGATTCACCGTTGCCTTTCTTAGAATTTCAAACCATTAATCAGAATATTGTGAAAATATAATATGTATATTATTATTTATTGAGATTTTTGTGTCCTTACACTCAGAAACGTTTTTCATACATTTATTGATCTAGATTAATTATGTTGACAGAATTTGGGTCAACCTGTTTTTTACCTTGAGGCAAGAAGATTACTTTGACAAAAACTCCAATGACGGAAGTTGCGAAGTTCAAAGCCTTTGTTCATTGATTGAGTACGTAAGATTAATTATATATATAGTTATGTTGTAAAAGGAACGCTTTTCTTATTATTTAAAAAATAAGGATCAAATTCAGACACAAAACAAGTATATAATATTTATTAATTTTTTAATAAAATATCGGATTAAAAAGAAAAAAATATATATATCAGAAACAATCTCTGGATCAAATTACGTAAAGTAAAATTCGTAAAAAAAATTGTAGAAAATATTAAAGAAATTTTTGGACCAACGGCTGACAGGCAAATTACTAGAGCATGATAAAATTGCCGGCTAATTTAAGATCGAATTCAATATTACAGTCCGTTCAGTTCATGTTTTTTCACAAAAATAAAAATATACGACATCACCATGATTAAATTTAATATGAATTTTATGTATAGTAAAATAATAGTATATACATAGATTTGAAGACGATTCTTTTTTATCTAATATACAAAATTCAATCAAAACAAATACAAATCTTATTTAAGTAGATCTTAAAGGTTAACATAATTTTCCCTTTTAATTTTTAAATTAATTTTAAGGTCACATTAAAAACCAATGTTCTATACCTGTGATTGTTGGGAAGGAATTATAATATTTCATTTAAATAGTTTCGTTTCTTTAACTAATAATTATAATTACGTCTTACTAAATAGATTTGAATTTTCTCCTTTTTAAATTAGTATTTGTTGGAAAGATTTCTTAATGAAAACTTATATGTATTCCCTTTTAATATGACTTTTTATTATGACTTATATGAAAATAAATATGGATATGTTAAGAATGAATTATCTCATAATTATTTTTGTTTGTATTAAATATTATTTAATGAATACTAAGGCTCAGAGACAAAACGGCACCTCCATGGCATAATTTGGTCACATTTTTTTGGCGAAGTTTTTTTTTATCGAAAAAATATATGTACCAACGTTATTTTCTTTTATTGACTTTTCTAGTTTACGAACTTTTATTACCATTAATGATAAGCCAAAAATGTATACATTTAATATAAAGATGGTTAATAAATAAGTAGTAAGTATTGTCACTTTCATCGATAAGTTATTAAATCATTTATAAAAATTATTTTGACTAGTTCTTTCCACGACGAAAACGTACATAAAGACCAAGTAAAAATAAACATTGCTGGTAATAAAACATTTTTTATATTTTCGATCGTATAAAATTTATGACCTATACAAGACTGGTAAAAATCTTATTTGCTTATTGCTTGTAAAAGTTTATCAGTTTTTTTTCTTACTTATATATATGTTTATGAGGCTGTTCCATTATAGTAATGAAATTATTTCATAAATATTTATATCTTATTTATTTTTACTCGGGATCAGATAAGTAAAAACATATTCCTTACCAACGAACCGTAAGAAAATGGTAATTTTGGTTTACCTATTTTAATTGGCAACAAAAATGTATTCGTGGTTGATCGATTTTACAACAAAAAGATACAGGATTAAGTTAATTTTCCGGTCCCGTAAATTGCGTGGGGATTCGAAAAGCCTCATTAAGAAACTCGCCTCGGAAATATGAGCACAATTGGATTGAAAGTCGAGAAGAAATTGAAATGAATAAGGATTTTTATTGAGGCGTTATCAAATATATATATTAATGTTGTGCAAATGATTTGATTAAAAGTTTATTTTTTTAATTCGTTCTCCAAATTGAATTCAGTGACATTATTTCTATTTACTTTTACATTTTCTGTAGCACGATATATATAACGTTTCTTTGAGAATAAATTCTTTAAGATAGCTTTATACTTTAATAAAGTTTGCCAAAACAGTCAAATTATTCCAAACACTTATACCTCACAATTTACTATGAAGTAACTTATTATCTCTCATGTGGAATTTCTGGTATTTCAGTCTATTTTATGAGTAACAATACTATCATTTAAAATGTACCATTATAAAATTAGAAGTAATAAAACTCGAAGAATATATAATTTGATTCCTAAACATTAGAGAGGTTAATAAAAGTTTAATTTCTGACACATGACGCGATTGTAATTAATGAACTTCTGAAGTTGTATAAAAGTACCTCATTCAAAGTCTAAATGGTTCGATTCTTCTAAAATGTATAATAGGAAGAACTGGAGACGATTTGAAATTGTAGTGTTCATGTTATTTTGGTTGTATCAAAGTTTAACATTAGGTTCAAATAAAATAATCAAAATCTTTTAACATACGTGAAACAATATCTAGATAATATTCCTAAGTATATACGAGTATATTATAAAGCATTAAAACTAATATTTAAAGATTTCTTTTATTTTCAGTATGACATCAATATATTATCCTTCAAATATATTTAAATAATTTTGTAGATTTGTAGATTATAAACCAATTTAGCGTTGCATTAAGTTATTTCATAAAAAAATAAGAATATATAAAGATAACTGTACTTTCTTATCACTTTTATTACGACTGTAAAACAGACATGTAATTAAAACACAGAACAAAGAAACATTAAACCAAAAAGTACACAAACGTTTTAACAATTTTCATAATTAAATCTACCACTACATAAGGTTTTTTTGAGATTCCTTCCAGTAAATTGTGAGTAATAATACATCGAAAACTTTACTATGGTTTCCAAAACATAAACATATAAAAGTAAAATATGTATAACACAGAGACAAAACTTAGATTGGGACAGCACAAGTTATAGTATTTTTATTTTAACAAAAAAACAAAATGGCAGTCGAGCAAATATCTAGGCCGTGATAAAAACGTCCGGGTAATTTAGAACCAAATTTGCTATTACTTTCGACGCGAGATCTTTCATAACAAAAGTTTTATTCAAAAATCAATCTTAAGTTCAGAGCAATATAATTGTTTTACGCTTGAATACATTGTGACAAGTACGATAATGCATTGCGGTGTAAAGCTTCATCGCAAACGTCACAATCAATGGCAAATGAAAATGAAGGCCAATTTGATATCCTACTGACATATTATGTGTTTAGAGATGAATTGATTAATTTTACAAGTATTATATATTATGTATGAAATTTAAATTATAAAAGTAATTTATAAATAAAATAATATTTTTGGATAACTACGCATAATAATATATTATTACTTGAGACTACAAACGGTTGCTGAAAAGAAACCGAAACGTTGGGAGTATGAATACTCGCGAAAGTCTTAGATCTCATTATGTAGTGGAAGTATAATACTAGCTACAAAGTTCAAAATAACTATTAATATCAATTATGATGATCGTTTGTTAGAAAGATTAGGAACCAAAATGTTTAGAACATTTATTAACAGTATTACATTACGAATGAAGCCAGTGAGGCGTAAATTAATGAAATGCGAAATATATTGCGGCCTAATCCATATACGAATATGTAATTTTCAGTGTGCATCGCTTTGAAAATATTTTTATTAGTAAAATCGAAAACACTAATTAATTGTAATTTTGCACATATTTATCAATTTAAAGTGAAATTATGTAGAGGCTGAGAAAATTGTATAAAAAAAATCTATCTAGCTAAATGTTGTATTAAAAAAAATATTTCGATTTCTCTCATATTTCTTTTATTATGAGTTTATTTTCCCTTTTAATAAAATTGTATTTAAATATAAGTATTCATAAATGTTCACGAACTTTAATTGTCGTTAAAATATTTGTATTAACTTTCTTACATTATTTCATAAAATACTAAAGGCAAAATTTATTTTTAACCTGCATTAATAATAAATCGACTCACGCAAACTATCGTGTTGAGTTTATTGCTCTCGATAAAAAAATCAAGCAAGCAATATCAGCTAGAACAATTTATATTTGCTCTTGTTTTGTATTGAAAAATACCATAACTTAAACATTTTAGCAAGAAAGATTTATTTATTATTTATCAATGTGTTAAAATCAGTCGCTTTTGTTATTAACTTTTGACGCTGAAAGAGTAGTGTCATAAGCTTGACATGGAGGTCTGTGTAAGTCTGTCTGTGGTAACGTAGTTCTCAAACCGTTTGACCAATTTCGATGCGGTTTTCTCACATGGAAGCCAGTTTAATTGCTGTGGTTCTTAGCTACGTTGTGTTAATAATTTCCTAGAGTATCAGCCCTTTTCCAAAATACTGGAAGACATTTATGGTATATCATTACTCAATTAAGTGGAAGGAAGTTGTTGTTGTTGAAGCTGTTGAACTCCAATCAAGTTATAAATACCATGAAGCCTAAAGTTAAAAACATATCATTATCCAATAGTACAGACGTTAATACGAATCATTATTCCTTTTACATTTGTCATAAAAGGGGGAGAGTTGTCGTTTACGCCGTCTTCACGGAATCTTTTTATCTCCGCACTTCAGGACAATCAATCATTTCAGGGACGTTGTGTATTTACACTCGTTTTGAGACGAGGCTCCTTAAAGATTTGTAAAGAAGTTTATCACGTCTAACAAAATATTAATGTCAGTTGGATGATAACAAATTACATTTCAATATGAAGTGTTATAATTTAGATGTCAGTTAAGTTAGATAATTACTTGTGTTGAAACAAATCATATATCTTTCAACATTAAAATTTTTATAATTTAATAAGAAATGAATAGATTAATTACTTGAAAAATAGCAAAGGGAAAGTAAATTGCAATAAAAATATAGGTTTAAAAATGTGTTACATTTTTATTTTCTGTCTTTTGATTGTCCACCATAAATAAAACTACTTGAAAAAGTCTACTCAGCTGGTGCAGAAGTACTAAACATATTTTCTGCTAATATGTATATTTGATTTGAGTATTAGTCACTAGATGAATTCTTTTACATTTGAGCCAGAGCTCTCTTCATAATATTTAAGTATATGTGGATTGTAAACACAAAAAAAAAATCTATTCACTGTGTTTTAATTATTGTAGGGTAATCATGATTTCAAAATATTACATTTACTTCACGGCATGCCGATATTTACTTTATAAAATTTTAGGGGTATTCATCTGCCTGTGGACATATTATGTATTTTACTCTTATTATCTGTAGAAGTATA
The DNA here is from genome assembly GCA_916720795.1 of Danaus chrysippus. Taxonomy (NCBI): domain Eukaryota; kingdom Metazoa; phylum Arthropoda; class Insecta; order Lepidoptera; family Nymphalidae; genus Danaus; species Danaus chrysippus. The sequence continues at coordinate 1,749,873 of CAKASE010000077.1, read as the reverse complement.
ACAATATAACAATAATTTAAATTCTTTTAAATAACAAAACCATTATGTGTAAAATATAAATCAAAGTTATTAATTAAAGTTAAACATTTATTTAAAAGAATTAAATGTCCTACGCTTTTCATTTTATATTTAAACGTATCTTTATTATGAACCATTAAAATTGTCCAAGCAATATCTCTGTTACGGTTTCAATTTTCAGAAATTCAGAAATAAAGCTGACGGAAAACTTTGATTGAATACTTTTAGTTTCCGGCCCTCGACCTCAATAACTCAACTCTGAAAAAAACTGTCATTCCTTCTTTCACTAAATAATACAATTTGAAATTCGTGATAGCTTTCTTTTAAACATTTTTTGTGGTAAATATCATTCAAATTTTATGGTAGTGCTATCAGTACGAGTGTATTTATAACGTGTCTATTAAAAATATAAAACTTTACTAATTAAAGAATTTATTGGCATATTTCTTTATGAAAAACATTTTTAAATTTCACCTTCGGATGAAGTATAAAAACTGTAGACTAATTTTACTTATATTTTCACTCTCGATACTTGGAATTGAGAATATTTTGAAAAACAACAATATTTTTATGGAGTCTGTATTTTGATATTTAATGCATGATTAAGTAAAACCAGAAAAATAATATTGTATGTTAATGTAATTTGTTCTTTTAAGGATATTATTTATTAGTTTCAGTAAATCGATGACAATAATTGTTTATTAAGTGTCCTATTATATTTTCTTAATTGGTGCATTTGCAGTTAATTTTCTTAATATAAAAATGTTAGATTACAAAAGAGTCATGCAATTTAAATAGAATTAGTAATAATTTGGGTCCTGGTGGTTCAAAATAACATTAGTGTTTCAAATGGCAGATCCCACATATGCTTGCAAGAACACTGTGAGTGTAACAATCCTACCACATTTAACAAACGACCTGATGACTTTGAAGACTTGAACCGATTTTCACCAAACATAACTACGAACACTCTTGACGGATATACCTTTCAAACAAAAAAAAAACGCATAAAAATTTAATCATCCGTTTGGGAGCTAAGTTGCCTTAGACAGACACACACACACACACCTCAAACTTATTATTAAAAACACGTGTCAACATGAAATTTGACTTTGATTGCAAAGCACTAAATTTCGGTAGTTTAGGTCGTAATAAGACGGAAAATAAATATATGGCATGAAAAACTTTGCTTTTGTGCTTAGAAGATTTGATTTAAATCAATAATTGACTTCAAAATTTTATCAAGACTCACAAACATAAACTGAAAGAACATAACGATTATTATTGTTACGCACATATTATGTAAGTGTATTTAATATTTATATATAGTAATTTTTGGCATCGGTACGTTGGCAACCAACTTCCGGAAACCAGCGGTACGTGAAGCATGAAGGCACACAACGTCGACGGTTGTGTCCACATGCAAATGCTCGTGGCGAGGACCATTTCGGAAGTATAAACTACCAGAGAAAAGAGTATCTCCCAAATCAATTAATATTTCACAGAGTAATTGCCTAATAAACATATAAAAAAAACCTTTTTGAGAAATTGAGAACCTGTCTTTTTTATGGTCGGTTAAAAATATGAATTTAATGAATAGGGACTTATATAATACGTATTACATTACTTAAAAAACCTTCCATTGATATATTATAATTCAAAACCTTTAATGTATCTAATGTACATCGAAATAATTTTTATATTTTACCCAAAATTCTTAACCATTTCCAGGAAGGAATAGTAACCAAATTACATTTTCATTTAATTAGTAACATCCTAACCTGCCGACTAAATACATATTAATATGAAAACGAAAATTTAATCATAATTTCCATAGATAGACTAAAAGTAATGATTTTAGATTCCGAGTGCATTAATAGTTACATTTATTTTGTCCCACAGTCACCAGGTATCAAAATAACCAACTAGAAATTCAAGAAAGACTTTAAATATGACGTCACTCTAAAGTAACAAGCTAAAATATATAACCTATAACTGATCCTTCATCATTTTGGCAACATTTTATCCTATTTCACCCATAAGCCATATTCACACTTGTTATCGGTATATCGCTTTCAAAATAAATTCAATTCTATAAATAAAAGGTGCATTTAACAGCTGCCAGAGGTTTAAAAAAAACTACGAAAAATACTGATATGTATATAATAATTAGAATTACATATGAAAAATTATAACATGTACCTAAGATTACATGATTGCTCCGATGTCAGGATAGAAATGCCATTCTATTCATTGTGGTGTACTATCAAAATTCTGGTTAACGAGGATAGGTGTCCGTTACGGGGAGTCAGCAACGTAACTCGTAATATGATATTTTAACCATACAACGATGTTGCCCTGGCGATGTTCATTTAATTTTAATAGGTTGCGTGTGCGTAACAATATACACAAATTTTGTTACAGAGCATACCATTATTTATACAAGAAGAACCAAAACTATTTAAAAAAAGTAAAATCTCTTTACATTTGACGTAGAATTAGAATTTTAAGATATAATTAAAGGAGAAAATATCGCGTAATTTTTTCTCTCACATCTAAACTACAATCAATAACCTCATCAATTGATTTATATTAAATTGTAATCAATAATAATCTATTTTTAAATTTTATTATAAATATTCTGAATAATTACTCTTTTTTAATAAATATTTGAAAGTTATATCAAGGATAATTATACTTTTTGTTATTAAGAAGATAGCTAATTAGAAAACTGTGTGATATTTCAGTCATAGCCTTTGACATCAAAAAAAGTGTTCAAGTTTTTCTTTGACTATAAGGCTCGGTTTTGTCGCTTATACAGTTTTGCAACGTATGTATTTGTTGACATTGATTATAGAAGTTCCCACCATAAGACTGTTTTACAGATACTACTTGACTTTGTGAATACTCTTTTAAAACGTAATCTTGCCAAGAAAAGAAAGTGTATAACTACAAATGCAATCATTTAACGACTATTTTTAAATAACAATTTTCTGTAAAAAAGGGATACATAAAATTTAAAAGTACCTATAAATTTTGTTTTTAATTTAATCTTATGTCAAAAGTTTCCATTCGTGATATTAACATTATTCATTATAGTAACATGATTTATTTAGAGCTGTCTGATAAGTACTCCTCGAATTTTCACCAGTGGTAAGGAAGATTGAACAAACTTTCTAACCCAATCTTAAAAGTGATCAAGAGACACAATAGTATTAACTCTTAAATCGTGAAATACTCTATCGGTGAAATTAAACATAGCTTTACTTAGACATACTCCAAATACTCCAGATATTAAAATGAAAATTAGCAATGTTTACAAATAAGAATACATTTGTATAATCTGAAACATAACGAAACATGCTGTTCATCGTGGAATACATAATGTTGTGTTGTTTGTTATCCTTAGATAAGCCGTCGCTTCCTTTAATGAAGCTTCGTTCAATTTGTATTTACAGAAACGAGGTTTCAGTGCGAAGATTAAAAAACGATGCGTCAACATAACTAATTATACTTACTTCAATATTTTATGCTGTTGAATATAGGTAAATGTTATAATCTATTTTAACGCGCAATATTTTGTAATCGGTGTGTGAACAGTCGTATCATAGTTTTGTCGGTTGATATTTGATTAAGTATATGGAGGTCATTAAAAACGGTTTTAATTCATGTAACTATTTTAACATATACATTGATTTAAGTAAAATTTATCGTCGAGATATTTTTTTTAGGTTGTATAGAATGTGTACAATACAAAGTGATGTCAATGAAAATTTATTAAACATTCCAAATTTATAGATTTGACGAATGATACTAGCTTCTAATATATACATATATAGAAAGCATATAACATAATGAGCGCGATAGATCATGTCAAAAACTCATAAAATAGCTGACTTCATATGTGTCACTTTATAAGGATTTTACTATGAAGGTTGTCGTAAAACTGCCAAATTCGTGTATCAGGTGACCGTCATAAAGTCTTCTGATTCTTGGTTCGTCTCGCCTTGAGACTATCAATCATCCCTGCCTTTATTATTTACAGTGGATTTTCTTTCTTATTTATTTTTGGGATAAAATATTTCATTTTAGTATTTAAATTTATTCAGGGATAGTAAAATAATTGAATTTAATACAAATTTTTTACTATTTTATTTTATTTATTTTTTTAAATATAAGCTTTCGTTAATATTTAAATTTATTTATTTTTGTGAATTGTCAAATAAGTTGTTAAAGAGACGATAATTTCTTAACATCTTTCAATTAATTTCTAATTTTAAGTTAATTTTATTGACATTGCACTGTCAGAATATAGTTATATGAGTTACGTATAATGGCAAGACCCTTATATAAGTATAAACTTAATAAATAAGTAAGTAACAAAAAGTTTTACTAATTTATGCATTAAAGACTAACTTTGATAATAATCAACCCTCCTCAATATTGTAAAAGTTGTTATGTTGGTCATCAAGATGAGATTGCATTTCGAATTTAGTATCAGAAAGTAGAAGTGAAATTTAAATTACAAAAAAGTAAAATAATTAACCTTTTCAAGTGACGGAATACAATGAAACCTAGAATTTGGTGAAGCTGAGCGATACTTTTTTCAATTTCAAAAAATTTCAAACAACAACTAGTCAGTTTTAGTATAAGCTACAAATTCGCGAATCATTCGTTTTATTTGAGAGCACCCTTTTAATTAAAAGTTTTAAAAGTCACTGTTGAAAGTTTATTATTGAAGATCAGGTACCAGTTTCGGCCTAGTTTTTTTTTAGAAAATAAATCGTAAAAAAACTTTTATAAAAGAAATCTTACTTTTCTTAGTCTTGTTCCTACTTGTTACGGTTTTATGCAATTTTGTTTTTATCATTAAAACGATGACGGGGTAGTATTTAAATTAAAATTGAAATTAGAAAATAATGAATGATGAAATCGTCGACATGAGTAGGATTAGAATCTGCAATCATTGGAATATCGTATTCTAGTTGCTTTACAAACTAAGGTATTATGTCATGGTATCTCTAAAGTAACCGAAACGTTCGTAGAAGTGTAAAATATGTAATATGTATAACAATTCACATAGTTCACTTGAATATTATAATTCCACCTTTTATACCATAGTCAATGTTAGAATAGTTCTTTTGTTACTTAAATTTTATAATTATAGCTTCTATCGTAAATAATGAAATGTTTTAAAAAAAACTGACAGTATACATACCATCTTTTTTTTATACAATAAACAATTTGCAAAACAAGGAATGCTCTGGCTTTGTTCCATAAGTTTGGAAGTATCACTCCGTTACAAATTAAAAATAAAAAGCTTTGTTGACCAAACAGTTAAATTTATTTTGATATAAAGTCTGGAAATCCTCCTTTCTTTACTTTTTTCTGGATAGTTGTACGGTGTTTAAATCATTACTAGTTACTGATTTCGATATGCTTTGTTATGTGAAAGATGCTGACTTGCTTAAAATTTACGTATTCGAGAAATGTATTAGGAACTGATTATAAATGTTAGAAACTTATGTGAAAAATAGTCATTGATTATTATTGAATTTATTTTAATATTGTTCTTCCTCTTGTAAAAGTATTTTTATAATCTGTATTTAATAAAGTACACTTTTCAATACAATGTTCTTTATTGTATCCTAATTATAGGTGTCTTATAATTTTTTTGTGCATCGAAGTTGATATCGGTCATTGTCTTTTATTTTTTTAATATATATATATTTACATTATATCAAGCTGTTTTCCATATAATATATATGTTGATCTTGTCATTCATATTGACACAGTTACTAAATAGTATGTTTTTATTAAAGTTTGACAGAAGCAAATTGAACAATCAGCAATTCTAAAATTATTTTCAATAATGATTATAGTTCAATTTTTAGATTATTCTATAGAGGTGGCTTCACCCACCTCCAACTGAGCATGCAGAAAAGTTACTTAAATGTTTTACTTCAATATTATTACTCGTACTAAAAATTTGATTAAATATCCTATAGTAAGCGTTATTCCTGTTATTATAGTACAATAGAAATTAATCAGTGGTGGCTCAGTGGTTAAAGGGCCCGGCTCTCGTCGCACAGGGCGCGGGTTCGGTCCTGTCCCGGGCAAGTACCAATGTGATTTTCCCGAGTTATATGTACTTTCTAAGAGTATTTAGACATCACTGATTAATGCTGATTCCCAAAGAGGATTGATGTCAGGCAGGAGTCCAGTCGTAAAAACAAATAGCCAAAACTATTCACAACATGTAAGGCAGATCCTGGCTATAGCTGGGAAATTGCCTGGTAGAAGAAGAAGATAGTACAATAGAATTGTTAAACTTGTAAAATCTTAAATATATATTGGTAAACCAATATCACAGGAAATAAATATTCGTGAATGTCATGATCCAGCTTTTAATTCATAGACGTAATATTAAAATCCTCAGTGAAATATTTTCGAACTAGTATCTGTTTAAAAGTTATATAAATAGGAACTACAGGAAATTATAACTATTTTCATCATTCAATATTGTTTTGATAAGCAAATCGTTACAATTCCATACAAAAACTATTGATAATTTTTTGAAAACTGCATAATGCGGAGTATCTTTTTGGTATAGAAAATAAACAATGCCTTCTTTTTTTGTCGCCATATTAGCTTTTTTTAATAATTAATATTTCTGCCAAAAATTGGCCTCTTAATAAAGGAAAGTTAAATTTAACAATAATAAATTTCCTGTAAGAAGAGTTTTAATTTAATTTTGCAATAATTAAAAAAAGCCCCTTCAGGTGTTTTCGTTTTAGTCACTTTTTAATTTATTCCATATTTTTTTACCAGGCCCGTCTTCCTTTTCTCGAAAATATAATTCAATTCTACAATGCCGGCTTTTGCCTACTTATCGATTGTATTTACGTAATCTTTCAACACTTTTATAAGTTAGTTGTTGCCATTTAAAAGAATTTATTTGCTTTTTCTTTCCAATCTTGTTTTTTTGATATATTAAAAATACCTGACAATTATTCTATTGACTATTATTTTTTTTGTAAATCACTCGATTCTTCAAGAGTTTTTCAGATTCAAAATAACTGTGACTAACATAATTTCTTCGTTTTTGTAGCGTAAAATAAATAATTATTGAATTAAGAGTTATCAATACGTATCGGATTATATAGATAATTTAAGATTTTTACTCTGTGATGTTTTTAACTTCTTCTACTTTTAATTTCCTTAAAAATAACAAGTATTAAATACACAAATTTACAGAAGCAGGATATTAAAATTCTGTTTGTTGCAATTCGAGCTGGTTGTATATTATGGTACGTACTACGAACAGCATCTAAAAAACATTTCGTAAAAACCGGCTCGATAAATAAATTCCCAACTCAATTTGTACGTTTCACTTCTCTCAATTCAAATAGCAGATCGTCAGTACATGTACTATTCAAAAAAATCTTGATTTGAAACGCATCTACAAAAATAAAAATGGCGCTTAAATGTGTCTATGAGAAATTTTATTTATAAAAAATTTAATTTGATCGTAATGGTTCGATCAAGTATTACATAAATATGATTAGTGTTAAATAGTTCCTTAAATAACTTACGACGTCTGAGGATCACGTGATCGTTAGAAAACAACAAAAAAATAAATAAAAAACCAGCAAACACAAGAAAATGTAGTATGGTACGAAACACATGAATATTTCATAGGCTCGGGTAAGAAGTTTGACAATGGTCCCTTATCTCTCTCACCTGGGAATCCGATGATCGAATCTAGTCGTCGTTTAGTCTAAATCTGGCCTAAATTTAACCGATAGTAGACATTTATTCTGCAGAGAATGGATAAAGCTTGTGAGAATTCGAAACGAAAGCAATGTAAGTGACATGTGCCCGTTATATCAAGTGACCGCTCTGATGGGGGAAAATTATATATGAAATAACAACATATGTAATAATTAGCTATTTTTTCAATGATATGTGATCTCCAATGTCATAAATAAATAAAGGATAACTAGATTAGAGATTATCACCAGAATTTTTTGAGAATGTCGTAATTTATACGAGCATTAATTTATTTGTCCTTCTTACTATTTAAACTTTTAATTATAAATAAACATTTATTCAGTTGAACTATTGGAACATAATACTAAAAATACATGTTCTAAGAAAAACATAGAAGTATTTTAAAGTCGTCCAATATTTTTTTTAGTTGCATTGTTGGCATAAAGTTGTATTTTAGTTTTGTCCAAATTATTAATCTGCAGTATAAACTTACGCTAACAATAATTTAATTGCGATTTTGGCAAACAGTTGTGGACACGTAATGCCACAATATTGATTGAATAAATTTGTTAGTTTACCGAAAACCAAACCTACTACAAACTTAAACTGAATTTGAAATCCGCTTAGAATCAATAATTCTACTCTGTATCCCTATTTCTGCTTGTGTATTCAGAAACTTTGAGAGTGTACAGAAGTGCCTATAACTTATGCGATTTGGACCTTATGTGTATACAGATACAGGTGAAATAAATTGTACTGGGCTTAATCTATCGAAAAGCTATCCCTTTCGTAATGTTGGCATAGGACTGAAGTTATTTCAGACCCTTTGTAAGCATTTGTTAGCTTTATAAAAAATGTTTGGCCGGTCTTTTCGACCCCGATAAAAGATAGTTCTAGAAAGTCTTTTGTTACTTTTTCTACAATACGTCTTTGTGATAATGTTTTTCACAGGCATTAGACGCTTAAATATTTCTTGACTCAACATTATTATTAATGTGAAAAATACACATAATACAAACATGTTCATGCAATTGATAAATAAAATTCTTAAAGACTATCTTATCTACGTATGATTATGTTATCTTTGAATCTTATTTAATAATTTTGCTGAATAAAATATTTTATTATACCTAGAATCACTTAAATATATGAACGCAAAGGGAATATATAAAAAGTTGTCAGTGCAGACATCAGGCCCTGAGCGTCTGTATGTATTATGAATGTAGCAGCACGCACATACAAATATGAATATGAAAGTAGCCTGAGAAATGAAAAATGTAAGCAAGGGACATATTGAAATTTATCCTAATACAGACAGTATTTGTTGTATAAGTCCTACAGTCTTCAATAGCTTTAAACACTCATATACCAGTTGATTTATATTATGTTACTAACAGTAGCCAGTTAACAAAACTAAAATTTAGTTAAATAGTAATTTAATCATGTTAAATATGATCTTTTTTTTGTTAGTAGATCCTGTCTTAAAAGAAAAGTTACGTGACGGTGAGCTGTACTCGTATAGTAACTAAGTAAGAAAAACTGTTATTTTCATCAGTTAGTTTTTAAGTTCTAAGTGTTTTATAATTCAACGAGTCGAGTTGAGAGCTGTATAAGTTTAAAGTTAAAAGCTATACAGCTTACAGTAATTAACTTAGTGCATTTTAAATAATATTAAATAGAAAACTACTAAGCAATAACGTGCTATAGAAGGAAATGAATATTGTTACTGAAAAAATGTTTTTTGTTATACAGAAAAATACTAATTCAAAGCGGACCATAAAAATGAAGCGTTTATGTACAACAATCATAAGCTTACAAGCAATAAGTTTTTTATTCCGACAATTACAGCTGGCGTTGTTAACGAGTAAAAATGCATGTTCGTAAAATTAACTCAATACATTTCTTTAATGTATCTTTGTACTTAAGCATAAAATAGTCTTTTTACGTTTTCATCAAATATGTGAATACATATTATTAACGAAATTAGTAATTAAAGCAAACTACTCGATGCTAAGTGTTTACAAAACGCCGAGAGCAAATCGGTTTCGCGTTTAGGTCTAATTAGCTACTGTACTTGCTATTATTGTTGTGTAACAGTAGTCGAAGCTTCCCTAAAACTGGGAAACTAATTTATGCGCATATATTAATGAAATGATTAGCTACTTATAGGTATCGAACATTATAAATGATAAATAAGTAGAGAACTTCATGTCTTTCATATATTTCGTGATAAAGATTAAATAGCATATTTCATAAAATTCCTTACAAAATAAAATAATAAACGGAAATCTTACAAAAAGAATATGTTTAATTAAACACACAGAACGAGATTCAAACAATTTACACATCTTCTGTGAAACACATCAATTCATTAGAAGCAATAACAATTTACATCTATATGGAAGCAAACCTATTTTCATAGTTCTAAGCACTTTGGCTACTTTCCAATAGTGTACCGCAGAACCGGAGTAACCTAACCGTGCATTAACCTCCACGTGTTATCGGTTTAAGGATTTTGCATAACCACTATTGATTTATATGAAAACTTTATTAATTAAAGCTATGTTACGAAACAAGAAATGTATTAATAACGGAAATAAAACATAACTTGGTACATTCGTTGAAAAAAGTCAAATCTATTCTATTTGTCCAAAATTATGAGAACCCAATCTAATGACGACAGCTATAAATAAATAAATAAATGTATAAAGAAACACCTGTGTCTTATGTATAATAATGTTAATTATAGGAATTTGTCATGTACAGCAAGACCTTTGCTTTAGGAAGATTTAGAAGATTCATTATGATTTATCGATAAAAATGTGATGCGAAACTCTTCCGTGAACAAAAAGTATCGATGTTTTATATAAACCCCTAGCAAGATCGTATTTTCTTAGTTAGAACGCTTTAAAATTTTAACTCATACAAAAATCCTTCTGAAGAGTTTAAAATATTTTTATGTCCCGATTCCATAACTGCAAAATAAAAAAATGGACATGTTTGGTAAAAAAGTATAGAAAATTATAATTATTTACTATAGTATATATTGGCGATAATCTATAAAATGTTGAACATTACAAGAGTCATTATTAAATCTTACGTTTCATAATAAAGTAAATATATGTATCTTCCTGAAAGTATAGAATTTTTTTCAAAGACATTCCTCATCTTAAAGCTATTCACGTAAAAGAAAGACCAAAACAATTATTTATTATCCGTGACTTAGAAAAATTATTATAATTCAAGATATTTTTACCTAAGTTACTTAATTGTAAGAAAATGAAAATTCAATCTATGTTAAAACAATGAGTCATTATTACCTAATATGTATTGTGTTTTTAATTGAAAAAATATGATTTTTCAAATAATAACTGTTTTAAATAAATTTCACTTGCGTTACGTATTCATTTTCTAATTTGGGTCTGAAATATTTCGAAGGCTCATAACCAAATATATTGTTATGTATATGGTTGGAAACTTAAACCTAAACTTCAGTTTCGGCAAGTTGTTTATGTTACATACAGTTTGTACTACCTTGTTCTATGACAGCGTTACTTTCCAGTATCCTTTGATGAGAATATCATTAAAAACGACTCATTTTAGAACAGGGATAGAAAAGAAATTATTGAACAATTCGCAATAAACACAATTTCACGACGCAATTTAGGGAAGGAAACGGTAAAATTTATTACTTGAAAACGATTGAGACTCTTACATAAAACCCCGTCTTTGGAGCATTTCAGCGAACGATATTCGTAAGCCTTAAGAAAAGGGTGGGAATTTTTTGCGTCACCGAATCCCTACTCCTTTTTTACTGTTTTACGAGTGCTCATTTCACTTGCTAATCCTTATAACGAAATCCTGTTTAGTTTCCTTTCGCTTCGCAAACTTTTACGTTCCTCTTGTTCTCATACAATTTATATAGTAATAAAAGGAAATTATGAGAATGAAGATAACAAAGGGCTTTAGTTGATTCGACTGATGTAATTTAAAAAAAAACTTTTTTCATTCAAATCCTCTCGTAATATGTAAGTTTATATGTGATAAAAATATTCTTAAAGGTAATTATTATAATTTTAGTTCAGGACGATGGTAGTTGATGAAAGTATTAAAATATGCAAAATTCAATGCATATTAAATAATATAATCAGAGACGTTATGTAAAAACAACAAAGCTTCTTTCCCTTGCTATTAAAATTTATATTAAACAAAGCAAAAGTTGATCACAATAACAATCAGCCTTTTTATAACAATAAAATAGAATGGATTAATAAAAATAAATTAAAAGTAATTAAAGAATATTTTGTTCTGACATCATTAAATTCGGTTGAAAAGCGGAAAACTAGTTACTATAGTTATTCAAATTAATTGTTTATGGACGACGTGGGGTCATTAAAATTATAATTGTTCCGTGAGAGTGTTCATAATATAAACTATATTCTTATAAATAAAATTAATTACATCCTTCCTATATTAATGTAAATAGGTATTTTTTATTTTTTCTTACTACTAATTTATAAAACAATCTTATATCAAATCTACTAACTAATTAAATATCTACTTTTTAGTTAATTAAACTTAGGTTTTAAGTATAATGCTTGAGGCAATGTTCAAGCTTTAATTTGATATCCCTAGAGAATCATTGGATTTTATAACCGTTCAGACGGCTTAACAATAGCCAATCTAGGAGCGTTTAAGACGGTATAAAGTATTTTAATTGTATAGGGTCTTACTGGCACTTCGTGTACTTATATGTATCAGTAAGAAAAAATACATAAAAAGGGAAAGAAAACTGAAATTAAATAAGATGATGTATAGGTGAATTTATAAATAAGTTGTAACTAGTAATAATTAATTTTTCTGGCTTTCGGATATCAAACGTATTAAATTATTTGATAAAATTCAGAGATTTGTTTTGAGAAAGCAGTTTTAGGTATTTTTAATATAATACACTTGACGATAATTCGTGCCAATCGTGCCGTGTGATAATCAATGCCAGTCTTTTGGACAGTAAATAGTTTGTCTGCTATATGACTTCGCTTTAAGACATTTGTTTTTATTTTACAAAGCTCAGGCTTATTCCAACATATTATTCTCAACTCTTATATAGTGCTCGTAGCTCCAATTTCTTCAATTTGACCCTTCACCATGTCAGCCAGTTCATATTATTGACGATCCCTTAATCACAGTCGTTAGAGCAACCTAAAAATCTGATCTTTCTGATGAATTTTCCGACGTACTGTAACTGTTATTGAGTTATTGTCGTCATTCTGGCCGTTGTTTAGCATACGAACCAATTCACCTGCGTAGCTTTCAGTATTTGTCGTAAGAATATTCTTTTCAGTCACGCGTCGAATATTGATGAAGCAAATTTTTAATATTTTTTAAGAAACCTACAAAATCTGTATTTACAAAGTTAAACATTTATAATTATAACCTCAATAATTTTGAATATACGGAATACACCAATGGTTAATCTTCTTGTTTGACCTCCAAAACATATAAAAGAAACATCTTATTAGTTCAACACGCTTTGTGTGGGTACGTTCAACTTTTATCTTACATTTTAAGAGTCATTAATGAAAATACTAATAGTTTTAATGTTTAGATAAAAATATGGAATTTTTATTTGGTACACAGTCCGCTGTGTATGTCAACTGTGTATTTAGAAGTGCAAAAATATGATCGAAATTGTTAAAAATATAGTTCACAAAAGATGTCAACTCAAAAACATCCACAAGTATATAAACATATAACACATTTTTAAGATATTTTTATTTACGTAATTCAGTTTTGTGATTAACATTTCAACAATGTTTAATAAAAAATAGAAATTCCAATTCAATAAAATAGCTAAAAAAAAAATAGTAAAGTAAAAAACAAAACAGCTCCAAAAGAACTAGAACGCAATATTCTGCTCGTGTTGATGAAGTCTCCATTCTATATTTTCTAATCGAACTATTTCTTTCTACTATGTAGTATAACTTTTATTTATTTAATAGTCTAATAAAATATATAATTCTAATATTTAAAAAATAACTACAAATCAAATTATTTGTAAAAGACTTTTAAGAGGAAGCTTTAATAATTTTCAGGTTTAAAATGAATTTAGAAGGGCGAATATAAACGCTTCAGTGAATATCAGTATGAAAGGTTGTTGGGCTTTTAAGAGCTGTTTTCTGTTCACTGCATTAGGAATCCTACTTTTATTATGACTATCGGAATAAAATTTGTATTTTTTATTTCTACAGAAAATAAATTTTAGTTTAGAACACATCTATATGGAAGGGCAATAACTTAGTTAAATCTGTGATATTTCTGAAAATTAAAGTCTTTTTAAGATATAAAACGTATAACTATGCTAAGACGGAGAAAGTTATTAAATTAAAGATAAAACGATATGAAAATCACTACTCTGGAATCAAACCAATTACCGCTTCCCGATTGAAGTCAGATCTTTTTAGTATCGGTCGGGCTCATTAAGTCTAGAGCTATCAACGACCCACTTAAAATCTTGAAAATCGAAGTTATTATTAATAGATCGTTACTCAGATCGCAAGGCCGCCAAATTTGAATGCTAGCCAAGAAAGAGTCGTACATTTATATGTATATACACAATATAACATTCGTCAACAGCTGTTGGTTTTTTTGGTTAATATCTTTATATGAAAATAAACTTTGATTCATTCCAGATACATCTAGTAGTAGTAGTAGTAAAAGAAAATACATGATTATATTTAAGACATGAAATATTTATTAAGTATATGGAATTCATTCCAGACCTTATTGGAAATTTTAACTTATTATAAAGTATATAATGCTGAAGATATTTGATTGTTATTTTTCATATATGAAATATTTATTTTAATGTCAAGTCTTGCTTGTAAAATTGAGTCAATAGCATTTGGCCACATAAAGATTGAGTCAAGATACTTTTAACAATATTTGTTTATGATCGTGACGTTTCTTGAAATATTCACATTCCATCTCATTTATTTTTAAGGAGACCATAAATGGGTCATTAACTATAAATGCAAATAGAACTATGAATTCAGAAAGAAGAAAAAAAATGTTTCTATTTTTTTACTTAAGACTTGTACCACAAAGGCTTTTATTTAAAATATTCTAAAAACTCAAAGCTTACTTAAAAGTTGTGTTTTACAAGTATATTAATAACTTGTTTCAATGTTTGCTTTTTTTGAATTTTGTTATGTATTGTCAATGGATTTTTTTTATATCTCAGGTACACTTTTAGAAAAGGTATGATAACTTTTTTTAAATAACATTTGTTACGAGTTTATTGAAAATAGAATATCTTTCTTAAGAAGGCTTTTATCCCGCAATAGATTGATGTGTATTGATTGGTATGTTTTGGTACATACGGCTGAGAGACATACCCATATTAAGTGGAACTGCTTGGGGCATCGTAGTTCCAAACGAGCAAACGAGTTACAAACAGATACAAGATCATTGATTTGAGATTTCCTTCTAGTCTTCAACACTGAATTTTCTTTTTTAAACAGTCCCGAATATATAACTAATGGAAAATCTGTAATTTTGAATATACATAAACCTCCCCTAAACAGATTTGTCCAAAAATAACTAAATTATTTAACCGAAATTATTATAATTGAAAGTCTAATATAATTAGAACGTACTTTATCTAAGTAACTTTTAGTACAGTATCGTACCTCAGATATAAGTATTAACTCAATTTGTTTTATAATATATTTAATTAACGAAATATTTTTTTATTCAGCTCACACCGTAATGAGTGTTATTCATTTTAAAATCACTACATAATTGCTCAATCACTCCTAATGTATCTTGGCAAAGAGTTTTCAGAAAATAACTTTATAGTAATAATACTTTTCAATTTGAAAAAGTATATTAAGGTTTGTAATGAAAAATAAGCGAGCGATCATAAAACTCAGGCTGGTGGTTAATATGTTTTTATATTAGTAATGAATCTTCACCACGTATTTACCAAATAAACTGAGGGAAATTAAAAATATATTATGCTGTTAATTAAAAAGTATTGATACATAAACAGGTTACCGTGCTTTGTTTTTACTATTTCAATATTTCTGCGCAAATCATTTAAAAGCTGAAGTTTAATTAGAAAGAAACGAATATTATTAAAATTTTGTTTATAATCAGACTTCCCTATAATTAAATTTTTTAAAAACTATTTCACTTCAATCAGACTTTTAATCGGTTATTTCAGAAATTGAAGTAATTCGTAAGATGACATAACAGTCCTTCAACACAAATTGATACTTGTTTAATAACCACAGGTCATTATCTCATTCATTATAAAGTTTTGTAATTTCGAAATATTTTGTATTAAATTTTATAAATAAAATTACACAGTTCAAATAAATAGAATAATCATAAAAATTGATAAATAATAAATAAAAAGGTTTACTCAAAATATATTATTAAAAAAGCAACAGTATTATAAAAAATATGAAAATTAATACTGTACAAATATTATAATCAACTTTTTTCTATAGAAAATTGATCGCAATATATTCTCGTATGCTCGCGTTTTTATCAAAAATGTCTCATTAAAAGACACGGGTTGTTTTAGTCACATAATTCATTTTGTAATAAAACATGGAAATATTTTATGTATGGATAACACTTTGATCTCTCACTAAGGGTTTGGGTTATTGTCATGATTCCACAGAGACTACATACTGATATTAAAATATATCAGTAGTCTCGTAATAAATGCCTACCAATCTTAAAAATATTAATATTTAATTTTTAATATGTCATAATTACAATCGTAATAAATCAAATTTATTATTCTATTTGGTAATTAAATTAGATTCTTTTAGCAAGTTAAGCTATAATTCATTTTGTAATCGAAAACATATACATAACTAACAATAAAAATATAAAGAAAAAAAAATGAAATGGTAATTACTGAAATGTTGTGTTTCTAATTAATTTTACGACCCAGCAGTCGTCATGGGTACCGTACATCAAAAAGTTAATACACGAACGTGCACTCTCATATGATTACGTTACGTATTCAGAGCGGATTACGTATTGAGATGAGAGCGGATCTAATAGATTAATGTTTTAATTATTTATTTATTACATCTGTGAATTGTGGATTGCCCTTCATTTATGAATTTCCATCATAGCTGGTGAACTCAAAGATAACTTCATTAATTACAAGTAAAAACGACGCTATTGGATATTTTTCGCTACATTACAAAATAATATTATTGTTTCAAATTGAAACAATAAGTTATTAAGTTATTGGACTGGATAAGTGAATGATCTCAAGCAGATATACCATTGATTGATGTAGAACTTACCAAGCGCGAGTAGTGTTTACCGCTTAATAAATATTCCAACATAATTTTACGACAAACTTATAAAAACATCTAGCTGAAAAATTGTTTTAGTAGTAATAAAGAAATATTTTTAAAATAACAAACAAAACAAAAACAGAAGTTTTGTATGAATGTTAACAAAAAATCTTGTTATTTACAGAAATCTATGCTTAATTTATGACCAAGTAGAAACTTACGTGAAATTGGTGACTGTATTCCAAAACCAGTGTACAAACATCACAAACACTAGCACTGTAACTGTTAACTGTAACCGTTAGGGCATCATCCAAATAGTCGTGTTGTCCCGGGCCAGGGTAGTCGCAAACTGAGCGAGGGGGCAGCGGGACGGGGGCATTCGGGCGCCGCGCAGGCGAAGGCGGAATTTTTCCCTCGGATTGCCCACTTATCTTTGCTGATGCAGACTGCAAAGCAAAAGCGCAATTAGACGACGCTGGGCGAGAATTTGATTGAAATAATGTAGCTCTATCGATGTTCAGGGAAATATTATGTTTTGACTTCCATTATAACTGATTTGCGAAATATATCTACATATTTTAGCCCATCTTGTCAGAGTAATTTGTTATTAAATTATAGATTACATTTGTGTTGAAATGCATTACTTAATCACACTTGAAACAAAAACATCTACAGGTGAATTATGAACATAATATCTGTAGATAATTTCAAATAAATAGGCCATCATGTTTTTATACAACAGACTTGAGTTTAGTTTTCCTGTTCAGGGACCTAATTACAAAACTTCTTAATGCATACCAATGACACCAGCACATTGATGGTAATAAGAAAAGGTTTTTAAAAGTTTAGTTTAATGGAATTTAAATTACTCTTGATTGTTATTTGCTTTTACCTATCCTGTGATACATTTTTGGATTTGAGATAGTGTTGGAAATCTGATATCATTTATTTGCATGTTAAATAATAAATCTTACTAAATTTTACTGAATTTTAAAAAATATGTAGTTTTTAAGTTCGTTGATTTTTAGTATTTCTATTATTAAATACGTTGTTATTGATAAAAATGCTGTAAAAAAATAAGAATAAGCGATAAATTAAGATATTTCGTTTTGTAGACTTACATTCATTTCAGTCAATAGCGATTGCCCCTAACTGGGCGCCGTACAAAATGGGATTTTATTGACAGTCACTCACCAACACATACAAAGACTCATACATACAGTAACGACGTTAGCGTGTAGAGGTCATTATATTCGGAGCGCTGCGACGCTAAGGAGACCATATCTTCTTAGTTTCATGAGATAAAATATAATCTCTAGCAAAAATACACCGAGAAAATCCGTTATGTTCCTTTGAAGAAATGATAAACTCATTTATAAATTTTATATACATACTGTTTAAAATATTATATATAATGTGAAATATAACTTAATTTATAGTCCAGTCATTATAGTAAGTTCACCTCGGAATTCGAGATACCCAGCTGTAAGTCTGTAAATAGTTGCATATATACACCCTAAAAGTTGTCTCAAAACCTACATATGGTAGGGTGTAAGCAACTACTAAATTTCATGGTCAAAGGTCACAAAAATCGTTTTTTTGCGCTTTTTTTGGAAATATCTCATTTCCTATGGGTTTTTTGCTATTTGTATTTATTATCAAAATTGTAGAATACTAAATTCTCTACAAATTTTGTTTCAAAAAATTTTTTATACGGTGTACCGTTTTCGAGATAGAAGGCGGAGAGCGCGCGGTCACCGCATCACTTCAGGTCTACCGGTGCCTCCGGTCGAAAACGCGCCATATATAGTTGATTAACTATCAATAAATCAATGATATATCAATAAATCAATGAATATTTATATATTGCATTAAATCTATATCTATTCAAACCTTTTTGGCAGTCTATAATGCTCCGAAATCTGTGAAAAGTCTCTATCATCTTCGTTATACGCATTTCGTCAAGTCTACAAAACTTAATAAACCTGCTTTCAAATATTCCACCAACAAGTGCAGCTGCTCATCAACATTTCAACCGTGTATATTATCAAGTTCAAACTTGGTTAGGACATGATTTGGAACCCCAGGTATGGGGTTGGGCAATGCGAAATGATTTTCTGGAGCCTATCATGACAATTTTACCACCTGCTCCAGAAAATTTGCTAAATACAATTTTCTGCAACTGCAAAAGTGGTTGTGGTTCGCGATGCGGATGCAGGAAAGCGGGCTTGCAATGCTCTTTAGCTTGTGGCCAATGTAATGGGCAAGCTTGTCTCAATGCTCAACCATATCAGAGCGACATTAACGAAGATGGAACCTTTGATCCCGAAATCATGGAAGAACTTGAGACAAATGTGGTTGAAGAAGATAATGAAGACCAGTTTGAAATTTACCAGCAGCCAGAAGACGACGATGAAGAGGAAGAAGATGTTTAAAATTATAAATTGTAGTTTTTGTACCCTTTATTCCATTTTTTTACTTTCAATAAAAAATAATTTATTCAATGATATTTTTTAATAAAAAGATTAATTCATAATTTATTTGTTTTTTTTCATCATGTAAGAAGTTATTAATATTAATTAGGTTAAAATTCAAATATAATTCTTATATTTTCATTAACAATTCTGCAATTACATGGACAAGTAAGTGTTGTTAAATAAATTAATACTGAATAAAAAGTGGATAAGTTAGGAAAAAAATGATAAAATATAATATAATAGTTAATAAAAATTTACAAATATTTATAATCATTGATTTATTGATAGTTCATCAACTATATATGGCGCGTTTTCGACCGGAGGCACCGGTTGACCTGAAGTGATGCGGTGACCGCGCGCTCTCCGCCCTTTATCTCGAAAACGGTACACCGTATAAAAAAATTTTTGAAACAAAATTTGTAGAGAATTTAGTATTCTACAATATTGATAATAAATACAAATAGCAAAAAACCCATAGGAAATGAGATATTTCCAAAAAAAGCGCAAAAAAAAAACGATTTTGTGACCTTTGAACCTTGAAATTTAATAGTTGCTTACACCCTACCATATGTAGGTTTTGAGACAACTTTTAGGGTGTATATATACAACTATTTACAGACTTACAGCTGGGTATCTCGAATTCCGAGATTCTTACCTAATTTAAGCTTAAATGACTGGACTATTAACATTACAATCGTTTGAGCCGCTCGTATGTTACAACAATAAAAATAGAAGCTTTATTTACTTAAAATATTACAGACTAAAATGTTGCAAGTCATTTTTTTAAACGAACAAATTCCCTAAAACCCTTGAAACGTGACCCCTCTACATCAACCATGATTAAAACGTCCGAAGCTCAGATTAGGGTTGCTGTAGGAGGGAGCTGGCCTGCACGCTTACCGCATCGCTTGCACTACCGACTAGTTTCGCGAGTTCGTCTAGACAATTCGCGTACTTAAATGCAGTAATAGATATAATGTTTCATATATACCTTTATCATAATTTGAAACTAATTAAAAATATACATATCTCATTACTAATTATATAGGGTGGCAACCAGAGTTTCCAGGAAAACTATGAAACTTATTTATGTATAATGTATTTTGTAATAAGAAATACTGTATATTAAAACTTATAACCTACACCTAAGACAACATGATTGCCCCAGTGTTAGGATAACATTGCTTATGTGGTATCAAGAATCTTCTGTTTCACTCATTATTAGATATTTTATCAATACAACTATGTTACCCCTGCGATGTTTTTTTACTGTCTTCGTACGTAACATATTTAATAATAGTAACCAATGTTATTTAATTGTCACCAATCAACTTTCCGCGTAAAGCGTAGCTAATGATCAAAATATTTTAAATATTACTCAGAAGTATAAATACATAAATCTGAAGAGTTCTTTTTTAATATTATTAACATAGAGCTGATGAACTTCAAAGTCACAATGAACGATTATGTTAAAAGAAATCTAAAAAATTTAAAAAGATAACATCTCATTTTTATATTGAAGCAAACTTATTTAATTCTAAGCATATAAAATTGTACCGGGGTAGGTTATAGGTAAAACTATAACACAAATACTACAACTATGCTTAGATAAACTTTTAACTGTGTTCTCTTATATAAAAAATACATACTTTTAAATGCGTTTAATGCGAAGTCTTTATTTTATTCATTATATGAGTCACTAAGATGTTTCAAATATTTACCTACTTTAAAAGCATTATTATATTTTGACAAGCTTTACTATTTGTTCAACAGCTTTAATGGAACGACCTTAGGTTGTCTAGACTTAATGAATGCTGAATATTGTTAAATTTTGATAGTTTAAAATATAAAAGAATGTAAACAATATGTAAACTGAAAAAAAATCATACCATTTACATATGAATACATGATAATAATAATGCATATTGAATTATTTTATTTCACAGTAAATTGCAGGACACTTTGTAGTAGTTTATATAGAGCTGATTTAAAAATGAATTGAAGATTTTTACTTATTTCACATCCACACAACCCAGCAATCTTGATTAATAAAAAAACTACATTAAAACTGTCGATTATAATAATAAGACTAAAAGGATGTAACAAGGCTAAAGATAAAACAATTTTTCACTGGATATTCTGTTTTCAGAACGTAATTTAGGTTCGGAGCGCTAGACGAATAACCAATTCAAACATTAACTGGCCAATATAATCAACTTTTTCGTATTTTACTAAATATCCAGCGTCTAGACGTGTTAAAGAGTATTGTGTTTTGATGCAGTTTTGTTTTAAAACTTTCTCATATATTCTTATCCTTTTTAAATTCAAACAAAGTGAACGCTAAATTGAATTAGTTCATTAAAAGAAGCCGTACTTCAAGCATAGTGTTTTGTTGCGAAATGATTGCCCTCATTGATTCAAAGACATGCGCGGCCATTGCACCCAACATTCAAGACTGGGGTGTTACCCTAAGCTTTAAAAACCCTTATTTCCTTAGTATTTATCCTATGAATTAAGATATCGTTTCATATCAAAACATTATGATTGTCAGATACAAATCCTTAATATCTAAAAGTATTAATATTTCTTAAGAAAAAATACTGATATAGCCAAATCTATTGTTATGTTAACATAATATAAAATTCTAACAAAAAGATAAATAAGTATTGTAATCCACAAACAATTTGTATAATCTGCAACGTTAAACCCAATTTGATATCAAATGTACTTATAAACGAAAATATCTTCAAAGCGTCTCTTATTGTGACATAAAAGGGCCTTTAGCGACCTATTTGCTGAATAAATAAATTGAATTGGATTCCTGCGCTCTCCCGTCTGCACCAAGATCTAAATCTATACAAATTGATGCGATATTTCAACTCACAAGTATGTAATCTCAGTATATATCATGCATGCTAAAATATCCCGATTCATGCACTTGTATATGTTATTTATGAGTTCTGTTGACATATATGTACATATTTTAATATTTTTTTAAAATAAGTACATTTCTGTTATGTCTTAGTTGAACAATTTTGGTATTTCAAAGCTTTATTATTTAATTTGTCAACTGGAGCCATGTTTATTGTTTAAATGTTACTTCATGGCAATGAATTTAAAGAAATCGGATCCTCCGAATAAAAAAAACAATCTTCATGCCGAATGTTATTGTTGAAGCTGTGTTATCAGATGAAGGAAATTAACAATTTAACCCTCTCACAGTGTAACTGTTTTTAGATTTCATTAAATATTAATTTGAACATCTTACTTTATTATCATGTCAGTCAAATATGTGTTTGAAAATATTACGATTTAAAATTCTTTTATAATACTGAAGTAGTTTTTCCCTTTTCTTCTTTATGGTACCTACACTACATTTTCTTGTCTAGATTCCTCTATCAAAAGTGTTTCTGGTTAAGATGTCATTTAAGAGATAATACTTTAAATTTGGTATATAAATAAAGAAATAGATTTTATGCGACGATAATACATAAGTTACTTCATGATATAAACATCCCTACAATACGACCAGAATAATTTATTTATAGACCATACATATTATACCTACGAGTATCAACTAAACCGATATCTGGACCAGGCATCGGTACGCTGTCATTTGATAGCGAAGTTACAGCTTTATCTGTTTCTGCCCTAAATTTAACATTGTATCAAAAGTTATGTGGAATATAAAAAAATATTATTTCGGAAGTATTATATTTATTGCTTAAACAAACTAATAGTCTAAAATAAAATGAGTATTATAATGATTAGTCAATTATTGTAGCTGTTAAATAATCCTATATATGTAATTATATTGTTTCTTGTCATTTATTGAAGTTCATTATACTTCTGTGATTTTATATGATATATATTCAAAATACATACTTTGCAAAAAACCCTCGACATACAATTTACGTTATATTAAAAAAATATATATTTTGTACTCACTTTTGACCCAAAAGTATAACCAGTAAATGAGACTAAATATTCAAGATTACGCAAAAGAGTGTAAGTTAAATCATATGTTAATAATCTAGATATCCTGAAAAGTAAAAAATTTTTGGTAAATACGGAATATGGCATAAGAAATACAAAAAAGTAATGACAATATAATGAAATACAAAAGGCGAAGTTTAATACAATACATGTATTATTTTTAGGTTTTTAATTAAAATAATATAAAACAAATATGAGCACACCAATCAACAACAGCTTCTTAATACGGAATTTCAGTGTTTCTGTGGAAATATTTTGTATAAAAACCCATCATGCAAAAAAGTAATTCCAATAACTACAACAAAAGTGTAAAAGAATTCCAAGGATATATTTAATAAAATTACGTGACTTATATTATGATAAAATCAATAAATTGAAACCATTTCCATAAATGAAATGTTAAAAAATATTAAATTGGGCTTAGTGTCGTGCATTAACTCATCGCTCTAAAAGTCTAAATAATGTTTGATGACTACTCGAGAAATATAAAGAATGAAATTAATTTTCTAAATACTCTTCATATCTCCGTACATATAGACAAATCATTAATATCAATCATCAGACCTAATATAATATCGTAATAAATATCAACTAACATAATAGCGAAACTTCAAAGAACCGATACAAGTTCTCTGAAATAACAAAAGAAACAGGACGTTAACTTATATAGTAAGTTCCATTCTAGGAGAGTTTTCTCATTACTTACAGACCGGCCTTAACATTAACTTATCACAATTAATTGGTCTCAACTTAAATGTACTCGAGCACGGAACGATTAACTTTATTTATGTCTGTATTTTTAAGTATTTCCAGCTTTTAAGTTCTTCAGCTAAAGTTTTCACATGTCGTGTAGAGTAAAAGTTACAGTGTTTAACTTATTTTATGTATTATGTTTGTTGTTTTAACATTTTTATATTTCTTATGGATCTATTTACATTATTATCTATAATTATTTAATGTTATAAAACTAATAAAAAGTAACAAACAAAATTAATAATATATTTTTAATTTTCCTTTGGAAAGGAGAAGGAATTCTGATATGGAACAAAAAATATGATGATAGTTCAGACTTATGTTGTACTATAAAATTTATGCATCTATTATACTTACATATTATGTATTTATTGTTCTATTTCGTGGATTCTTCTGTTTCAATTCAGTGCAGGGTTATCGATAAGCTAAAAATGTCTATCCGTTAATAAAAATCTAATAAATTTTCAATGGAGGTTTTCTTAGAGTGCTGCAATGAATCACAAATCGAGAAACGCATTCGTGGATGTCTATGTGCTACGGTTGCCACTTAGTAGTAAGCTGCGAACCGTCAGAGTGCAAAATTAGGCCAATAATAAGTATGGTTTGTATTACAGAGATAAGATCGTGTTTAGTAATAATTTTTAATAACAATATATAATCTTATACAGGGCATGTCACAGTTTGTTTGCAAAAGTTTTACCAAAATCCGTTTAACTGTTTCGGGGCAGCTTAGGAACTAACATTTATAAATATAATTAGAGGTAAATCTATGTAGATATATAAATAATATACACTTTAATAGGAATGCAATATCAATATTTTTAAGTGGATACCATAACCATAAATGTGTTACTAATACTCTTATATATCCATGTTTAATAAATTAATGTACGCAACTAACAATGGTTTAAACATTTTAAAAATTTTGGAGAAAAAACTATAATTATTCCTGGTTGACTTACAAAGAGTCTATTCAACTAAATATATTAAAAACTATAAAATTTTGTAAATATTTTTTTGTTTGATTTTAATGTTTAATATACCCATAAATATGTGTATATAGGTATAGAAATCAAATCTGTCTAATAATTCACATTCATAATGTATTTAATTTAAGAATTCATCAAAAAACCCTCACAATTAAATTGCCGAAAACACGTTAGTTGTTTGCTTTTTTTACGATATTAACATTTTTATTCATACACGTACGCGACACGGAAAAGGCCATTAACGTCTTGTATCAACTTTTACCCATTAACAACTGTATGAGAAACTTTTTTGGCGTCCTTAAAATAACTACCGATGTTTTTTTTTAAATACTTTGAAAGTCTGTAATTATATTGAGGTTAGAATATTGATGATTTTTTATCAAAAATATTTATATTCGTCAGAGTTTACTGAGTATTCGATAAGTTTTCTCACATTCTTTTGGTCAGCTATAATTTTTTAAAGTTATTTTATCGCAGAGTGACGGAATTTGTCTAACAAAGTTAGCAAATATTTTTAGTTTTATAGCAAGATATTAATCATAATTTTGATTTTATGTTGTTAATTGTAACGATATTTTTAAATGTAATAAATCAAATACCGTGTATTGATATGTAAGATTATCGTGGGTATACATTTAAATAAAACTAAACTTTTCGGAAACTACACGATTTTTATAATTTAATTTTTTAATATTTCTGACGTTTTGATTAGTTTTCAGCAACCGTTATCATGGGCAGACGGTATGAAAGGGAATATAGTTAGAAAATTACACTTTGAAAACTTACGCTTATTAAAATTAAAACTTGAAAATGTTGAAATAAAATAATAGGAAACGCGTAGTTATCCAAAAAACTTAGTTTCATTTAAATACTGAGTCTAAGAAATTCTGGAAACCTGTTCTTGGTGTACTTTTGCACGTTTTATCAAATGTTACTTTTTATCAAATGTTTTTGGTTCAAAATAACTGGAACACCAAAATCTTTAATATTCAATATACATACAATCTACATATACATATTTATAAAAAGGAAACAGAATAGCTCTTGTAAAGTTATGTATGTATAATAATATATTTTTAGTAACATTTTAAAGTATCAGCGAGTGAAAAGAGCTGTAAGAGTTTTATCAATCATAAAGATTATATATTAAAGAAATAACAATCATCAAATAATAATTAAACATACATTAATAAAACTAATATACATATATTATTTTTATGTTTCCACTGATCTTTAAAAAAATCCTATAGCTTTTTAAATTTATTATGTTAATTTAACAAAATATTTTAATAAACTCATCTCAAACGCTAAGTCGTTTTGCATAATAATAATTTGAAATTAAAACAACGGAAAATTTATTTAAAATACGCCTTTAATATATGACGCAGGTTACCTCCCCAGTGGATAAGCTGGAAATTATTCAGATCATGTGTACGAAAAGTTTGATAAAGCCATCACCATAATGATATTATGCAAAGCGCTTTAATCCTCTATGAACTCGAGTATTTTATGCCAAAAATGGTAACCTATCACCTGGTTGATGCGATTTAAACAAACAGCTTGGGCATCATTGAAACTTTTATAATAGTGTATTAAAGTTTAACAAAGTAAAACAAAGCATATTGTGCATACTATCTTTAGCTAGGTTGTTGTTTAGTATTAGCGAAATTGACCTAAGTGTATCTTTATTATTTATCTCCATTTTTGTTTCTCTAAATATATATAATTTAAATACTTTTTTGTATAAAATAATTTTACATTGAAGGTACGTAATACATTTTAAAGTTAGTAAATGTTACTAGAACTTCGAAGGTAGTTTTGAAGGTAGCTAGGATTCATGAAAGCCAAGTGAAAACTCTTATTTTTAATTCTCTTGAACGTGGCAAAGATGCTGCTCTTAGAAATCACGGGGGGAGAACGAAGACTCTGTTTATCAAATGAATGAAGTTCATGAATCAGATTCACAGTGAAACGACGGTAATGTGCATATTTATACTTAATAATTAACATAACTAGTTTCCGTTACTTATTAAACTATAAAAGTTATGAGAAAGGTTATTATTTCTTTTTAATATTAGAAAAATTTAAAGCTACAGATTAATTTTATACACTTAAACTTTTTCGTTTGTTACTTTGATTATTTATAAAATAATAAAGTACACCTTTACAATGTTCTAGGATGCATACGAGGAGAGGGTACAAAGGCAAGACCACCTGATGATATTGCCCCTGAACAATTGGTGAGGGAATAGTTTCATAAATTGAAAGTCTTCTATGAGCTGCCTTATAGCGAGTTTTGTGAATAAGATCCAAGAAACTCGTGTATAATATGGAAGTCTTTAATAACTAAATAGTTTATTTAATAGTTTTATGACACTAACAAAAAAATTATGGAGACTTATAAAATAACAAAGCCATCTTAATATAAAAAATCGTAGAACTACCTAAAACAATATAGAGATGAAGTTTCCCGAAATATAATGAACGATTTTTAAATATGATAAAATCAATATATAAAATATACGATTCACCAAACTTATCTGTCAATTAATAACATTGAAATGGTTACAAAATATATTATATGAAGATTTAAATGTAATTATTAACATGAAATACAATTAAGTTAAATAATTACTTTATTGAATGTACATAATGTTATATAATATAAGACACTGAGACTATCAAATCTTATATAGCGCAGTAACTGTTGAGACGTTCGTTTAACAGGTCACTGAATTCACAGCAATGCAGCGAAATAAATTGTATTGTCTTTGTTTTATTCTTAAAACTTACAAAATGATTTTATCTAAATAAATATTAAGTGAAAATTTTGTTTTGTAATGAAAATTATCATGGGAAATTATACACGTCTTAGTTTTTGCCGACGACTTTGTTCATATGGACTACTATTAAAATTATTTATGTTTTGTTTAAAATTGATATGGTACCCAGTGTCACTTTTCTTATAGCTATCTATTTTTATAGTAACAAAATAATCTGGTTTCATTTAAAGATATATGTTTGCCATAAAATGGAAACTAAATTCAATTTTGTATCTAAATTATAACCTATACATCAAAGTGATGTATGGGCTACATTAAAATAAAGTTTCATTAAAAACCAGTCAGTAGTTTATGCTTACAAAAAAAGAACAGCCACATATGAGTATGGTCCTTCATTCACACAGATATTCGCGTTTATAAAATTAATAGAGGTGAATATTAATCAAAATACAGACTGCAAATTTCAACTAAATTCGTTGTTCATCGCACTGTTATGTAAAATATTCTATACCGCAAAATAATCATTATTGAATTCCTATACAATTAAGATGCTTTTCTTATTGTTAAATTGTAAAAAAATGTTTTAACGTTAGAAAACCTATACATTTTATGATGTTATTTTCTAACCGTAATATTTTCCTACAAGATGTTTCGTTCGCCAGTATGAGGAAGGGATCCCAAAGGTTTTCAACGGATCATCACACCAGAACCGACAACATCCAAGATGACGCAGCCTTATAGCTCCCAGTCATGTATGAAAATAAATTACCTTTCTTTGACGTTCAACAGACACTATTACATTTGTGAAGATCGATACAACACACAATATTATTTGAACTCGTCAAAATAATTCTTCAAAGTAGAAAACCGCATTATTGAATAGTTTGTAATTTCTCAATGATCTTTTTGTACTTAATTTCTTAGAAAAACGTTTTAATATTATGTTGTTTTAAATAATTAATAAAACGTTATCATAAAAATTAATAAACAACAAGTAATAAAGTAAGAATTTCATTTATAAACTCATACTCCTGTCAAATCTAAGTTTTAATGAAATATGCCTTGAGAATATTAATGAGCTTAGTTTGAGTCACTCAATAAATCTCTTTATAACGTTTCTAGTTTTACTTAGGTTACTATCTTTAAATTAAATCCGTGGTTAAAACATAATTGTTGTAAACTGTAAAGAAAGTTATGACAATTAATTAGTAAGAAATACGTATATTTTCAAAAACACAGGTTTCCAAATATTTAGCGTAAAACATACAACTACCATACTGAAAATATTTAGAGTTTATTATTATTTCAATTTTACATACTCAAAGAACGAGACATGTAAATAAGGTTGCAGTAAGTTTATAAAAATAATGAGTTTGCAAATCATGGTAACGAAATTTAAATAATTGTAACTTGAAGTATAACAACAAGATTGAAAATATTCTAGAGAGAAAATGTTACTTTGTTGTAATTTTAAAAGCTAAGGAGAGAAATAGCTTACTGATCTAACAAAATGAACTGAGTTTGGATTGTTAGGAATGACTTCAGCTTGCGGTAAACCTCGTTCAACAAACACGACTAACCTTTAAGACATTACTTACAGAACGCTGAACAATGGATAATAAGAAAAAGATCACTGTCTAAATCATTAAATGTAATATTATCTGACATATTATGTTTATTTGATTAAGCTTATGAGTGTTTGATATTCTGACATAAACAAGGACAAGAATTTAAGTTTTATATTCTTAATAAAATATCCTCTCATACCTTTATCCTGTAATATTTTTTGCGTAATATTTAAATATTTTGTTTTCCTGTCAATGAGTCTAACTCTACAAATTAAATATGCATTGCTGACATAAGAATTGATTTCAACTTAAAATTATATTTATTATGAAAGGAATTTACGCCTAATTTTTTACAATAATATCATAATATTTTAGGTTCAGAATTCAAAGCAATATTTTTAAACGTCGTGATTCTAACAATTTTATTATAAAACAACAGGCTTTTCCTTATTTCAACCTTTTATTTGGAATCGTTAAAATATTTAATAAGGAAAATCAACAACTCTCTCTGGTTTTATCTTGTATAATGAAGTAGTTAATAAATTTACGTATCCTGAGTTTGTCTTTATATTTTAAGTTGCAGCTAACGATTCTGTTTTGAAACCGTTGTTTAAAAATAGCTTTAAAAAATCTAGGAAGAAATTTATATTTGTAATTTTTCTTATTAATTTGCCAGAGATAAACAGTGTGGTGATTTCTATTTTCACAATCCTGTCATCTGACTTAATTATATTTACAATTTATGTCTATAATAATAAATTTATCATATTATTAAACTAAATAGTAATAAAATAAAATTGCTCTGTAAACAGTTTACAGTTCCGTGATCACTGTCATTAAAAGTCGAAGTAAACATTATTACTTACTTAACATACATACGTATGATATGAATATTTTTTACATAAATAAGATTCCTCCCAAACTCAAATATCTCGTATTATATATTGATCCATTTCGTTTTTTCTTCCGTGTCTTATCAAATGTATGAAGTCAGAAACAGTAATTTCGTATTCCGTCTCTTATCTATGTAGCTAGATTACACTCGCTGCCCATAACATTTTAAGCTCGTTTGGATGCAGCAAACACCAAGAGCTTACACGCTTCCTCTTTTGACAACTTTTTTTTAAATATTCAATAAAAAAAAATCTATTTTATAATTGCATAGTTCTTTGTCATAGATATATTAAAAGCAAAATGACCATCGCTTATTTATACATTTTCTTTATCCAAAATGTTATAGTCTTAAGTTTTTTTAACTCACAAACATCGTATTTTTAAACACCTTTATGAGATTTTAATTGCTCTTATATTGATGCATGCGGATGCTTAAAGTTTATACAGCTTCTATCACAGTTTGTCTGGAGAAAACGCGTATTGATCGTTATGAGGTTCACTAAAAGGTTTGTACAAAATGCGTTTTTTTTATTTTAGCGTTTACTTTGCCATCAATCACTGATTTAGTTTAATTTGCTTTATAAAGGACCATTAATGTCTGGAATTTTAGATATATTTTGGATTGTATTTCTTTGGTATATCATTTAAACACTTAAGATCAATGAGTTCTACCTTTATTCATAGATCAGCATCTTGTTTAGCCTTACAATTCTGTGGTACTTTATGTTTCTGGCTAACTTTTCCTTTATTATTAGTAAAGATTTGGCGAATCAAATGTTGTAGCTTCGTAGTACTTCATTTGCTTTTTAATTTCAGTATTAATACCTTATTAGGTTTTTGTTATTTTTACGTAATTTTTTTATTTTATCTTTAAATTAGTATGTAAACTTTTTAATCGTGCACTGTTTATAGTTAGTAAATGTTATGTACACTTGTCATTGACGTATATCTGATGTTTTAATATAGTCACTTTAACTGTAAATATTCAATATGTATGTTGTAAGTGTGCTTGTTGTAAAAAAAAAAAATTAGGTGGTCTTCTTTACTTGTTTCTGAAATGTAGTTATTACTGACTTTCAATTCTTATATGTTATAAGAGCTTTCAAATATAAGCAAAAGAATTTGTCTATTAAGGAAAATTATCTCCCATATCTATATATATCTTTAAACGCTTTATTGTATTGGCCTTAATATATTTTTAAACCGGCTGCAATGCTTTTTATCTTTTTTAGGTAAGTAGGTCAACAAAATTATCCTACAGTTGTTGGTTTCCATAATATTGAAATGTTGTAGCGAGTAAAGTTATTTAACTATTCCTAATAGAACTAGTATCAGTCCGTCAATTTTTCTCCCGTTATTGGAGTTGCGTTTTTAAGGTATAAAATCTGATACCAATTAATTATATGTAACTTTAAAACAAATGCTTTTTATAATTTAGCAGAGAAGTATCCTCGTCTTGCGCGTTTGTTATCGGGAGTTATTTTTCTTTATACCAGACATGATCTTTAGTATAAAATCTCTAGTACACACACACACATAAGAATTTCATTAGTTTATAAATGAAATTTCCGTTCCTGATTAATATATATACAAACATTTTTCAATATTTTAATTCCAAATTTATGTGAATAATAACCTCACTGGATTTCTAAAAAGCTTTATCAAATTAGATGAAATAAAAATGTTGCACAAATCTCAAGAGAAATATGTGCAAATAGTTATTTGTATAAAATAGTAGTAGATAAATTCAAGATGAAATAGGACTTTTAATCAGAACTAGAATAAATAAGAACTTTAAAATAGAAAGAAAGGTGAAGATATATATTTATATATTATGTATTATTATTTTTTTAATAATTACGAATCAGTAATATATCGATCATTATTGCTTTATCAGTATTATTATCAGTAGCTTGTAGCCGTATTAAGACATATTATGATTTCTTACATTAAAATGAACCCCTTTTTTCAGTCCCAATTATTTTTAATTCAGTAAAATTTCTATCAATCGAACGCTCAGTCATATAGTAATGTTTTCTGACAGACGAAATAAATTGTGTTTTATTTTTTTACTTTCAAGTTCAATGGATGTTGTATTTCTTCAGTGATTTCAAAATTGGTGTATTTATGTATAAATCATACATATAAGTAATTAAAGTTCTGACATATAAATCTTTACATGAATAATATCATATATTTTAGAGATAAACTTTAATTGACTTCCAAAAACAATTAAATTTTAGCATCAACACATTCATTTATATAAATTCCATAAGTTTTTATATTTTATTGTAAAACAAAACGTTTAACGCACATTATGACAATACTATTAAATATATTCATAAAAGTTTTGTTATCTTCATAAAACATTTTCTCGTTGTATAAGCCATTTAATTAAAACACGAGATACTTCATAATGGCTCTCGAGTTTCATAAAGTTTTCAAGCTGCAGGAGCGTTAGAAATTTAAATTATAAAACTGTTAACCTTGACACGCTAAGCTGTAAGCGCTTGCAGCTTTACAGTGACCGTGATGTTAAGAGCATTGTAGCTTGTGCGACGAAGCAGCAAATACATTGTAATGGACTCTTACTAATGAAAACGCCTGAAAATGAAATGCTTAGTGTTTAATCTGTTGTGTATTGTTTAAATAGTACATATGATTTTTATTTTAGACAATTCATCATTGGAACATTATTTTTATTTCATCTGAAGACGTAATAATTTTAATAGAATCTTTTATGAATATCTGTTGAAGGAACTATTAATTTCAGTGTAATAAAATTTCCTTTTATTTCAGTCAACTAGAAGCTATAATTAAATTAAATAATTTGAATTTGTAAGCCACCGAGAACATCTTACGACTACATTTTACAAGTTGTAATATTAAAACAAAAGTTAATTGAAGTATTAATTAATAGTTCTAACAAAAGTCTGAGTAAATTTTATATAGATTCGGTAAAATGTGAGCTACAAGTATGAACTTTGTTACAATTATAAAAGTGAATCATGCATACGGCTTGATAGGTTCAGATGATTTTGACGTAATAATAGAGAAACTCCGACAAAAATACACAGGCTTCCATGAAAGGGGCGGACAAAAGCTAGCTAGACTATGAAAGGCGTTACATTTTACGTTATTAAAGTACTACAGAGCCAATTACGGTAGGAAAAAGTGCTATAAGGGTTTTATATGTAACAATGCGATTTCTGAAATACTTTGTGTAGTGATTTTGAATTGAAATGGAGTTTTTTAAAATATATTTTCGTTCGATAAATTCAATATATCAACCTTTGCAAGGGATACCGAAAGTATTTATTCAATTTAGTTAGAATTAACCATGATTAGTAACCACATTATTAAATGTAAAAAAATGAAATAGAAAACAAATGTATAAAGAAACAGACAAAGAGAAATGTCATGAAACAATTTATTTGTCATTCCTTTTACTTTTTTACGTAACTCCTTCAATATCTTTAATTGGTTAAGTTATTATAATGGTTATTAATTGTTATAGAAAATCTTCCATCTAATGAAATACATATATCAATTTCAATAAAGTATTATTTTCTTCATTACTTTATATTAATTGAGACGAGATCTGATGACAAAATATTGATGTTATTACTGGCGCTATATTATTATAATAACACATAGCAGTAATTGGAATTACAAAGAAAGCTATGCTTGTTTAATAATATATATGAATAAATTGAAATTTGAATTTACTCCGCTGTATCACGTACAATTCAGTGACCTGTTAAACCGGATGTTTTGACAGTTACTAACGCACTTACCAAATTTGATATTAGTACTTTATTAAATAAATAACATATTTAAGTTAAATATAACTAACAGTTTAATAATTTCAAATATATATTCTACCCTTTCTACTATACATATGTATATGTTAAAGCATGTACAACTTAGATAGTTGACTTGAAGTTATGTCTCATATACCGTCATATATAATTTACTCATTAGTAGATACGACTATGTTATTACATTGTATCACAAACATATTATTACACAAATAAATTAATTTAATACCATAGAGATATGTAATGACGTGATATTAGTATTAAACCCATCTACAATGAAGTACATTACTGATTTTTAAATTACAATTTTTTTTTTATAAGATCTTTTCTATATTTAGAGAACTAAAATAAACGTATGTGGACAATATCGGTTCGTACCAGTAAATATTAACTAAATTATCTTCTATCAAAAATAAACGGTACCACAGCTAATCGACCTGAATAAGATTATACATATAAGAATTACTTTCTGAACAAAATTTTACCACGTATTTAAATAATACAATTAAATTCTTTTCAGCAACGTATTTTTATCATTGACAGGTATCAGTAACAAATACTTTGCACCTGGGGGGATGTTTTTGGAAGAACCTTTTATGGGCTAATGGATAACGCTTATCGTCATCGAAATTATATAAGAATTTGAGTTAAAATTAATCGTATCTGTTTAAATTTCGCACCTTAAAACCTTTTTGAAACACTTTTAACGTTAATTAAAGAGTTAAATGGTTTTTTATTTAAAATTTTATTTTCACACAAGTAATATATTTGTGTTCTCAATGTACTTTTTACTCGTTTCATTTCTTGGCACAATAAATTTCAATTATTCAGTAATATTAAGCATTTTTAATTTCGGTAATGGACCCCTAAAAGTCCTCCATCATTCAGAGTGAGGTTCACAAAAATCCATCTAATCCGACAAAAATAAAAAGGACACACAGATATCAGATAATATTTTTTGAATAGCTTGTTTATATATTGTTATCACAAATAACCATAAGTACTTGAAAACAGCAATTTTTCAATCACTAACGGACTTATTTATATGTAACTTAATATCTTATACGTATAGATAAATGACTTCTAATCTAAGGCAATTTTATTGAAAATTGACATTTTCAAATGAGAAATTATAAGAATATTAATTTTTAATTGTTCAGTTCTATTATCATTATTAGACAATAAGACTCAGTTGAGGCGTTAAAATTTTATAATATTACTATATATTTTTATTTAACAAAGTGACTAATACGATATAATTTCATATGTTTAAGATTTGTTTAAATATTTTTGAGAAACCAAGAAGTATCTATAAAGAAAAAACCTAAAATAATATAACAAAAAAAATTTCAGTAACTACTTATATTAAACAAATTATGTTAACAAATTAGTAAAAAAATTCAATTGTAAAATAAACTAAACATTTATCCACATGGATCCAATAAAATGACAAACACAATCAGAAAAGTAAGTAATTTTTTTAAATGATTAATTGCATTTTTTAAAATATAACACCGTTGTTTGTTTAAAAGAATCAAAAAACTATAATTCGCATGTTAAGTAGTTTAATCCAGTTGACACTGCTTAAAGGGGACTTGTTTTATTCCTACTAATGCGTATAAAGAAGTAGATTTCATCGGACTCTACCTAATTTCTAAAGGAAACTTTAAACATACACGTACATAGGATTAAAATAATTGCAAACCGAGTTTAAGTTACAAAAATCAATTGAATATATAATTTTTCTGGGAAGACACAGACGTTTTAACGTAATATTCTTTGCAAAAAAATGACTTTAACACAGGTAAGACTGATTAATTATTTCTAGCAATAATAGTTCAATACGCTTTGAAAGAATCGTAATTGAATATTTATTTGTCAACCTGATTATAATTTTACGTTATTTTCTGCTAACTAATCAGATTAAAACCTGCTAAAAATTTACAAAGAAAAATTTCATAAGTCTTAAACAATATTTAAAAATGTTTTAGGATATGCAAACAGTCATACTAAATTAATAATTAATACTCCTATATTACAAATAAAAATATTAAATGCATAAAAATAAATAATGGACCATACAAAAAATTTAGTTCAATTATGCAAAATAATATAATGGAAAATTCATGTCAACAAATGAATTGAATGCAGCAAAATATTAAATACGCCAGAGATATTATCGTCATCTACATGGGAATCCAACAGATAATGTTCATAAAATACATATCCTGCTGCCATTAGACAAAAACTTTAATATGCTGCCGTCATATGTGACTCAGCTGAATCACGAATATTAAATTCTCTGGAATGTGTTCAAACAACGCTCTTCGTTCTAACATTAGGGCTTTTAAAAGCATCCCTAATAACATTTTGACGGAAGCTGGAGATTAGCCTTTATTTAAGAAAATTTAAATTGGGGTACAGAGCGCATATTTTATATAGACCCATATTATAACTAATAATTACAACGAAAAACTTTCGTTGATGCAGAATATGTATATACATATGTATGTATAATGACTGATTGTTGGAATGTTTATAGTAATTAATTTTTTAATGTTTAAAGGAAACTAATATTTTCCGATTTACTACGCGATTTTTTATTTTTGATAAAACTACATACTCACAACGTTTCGATTACTTTACAGCAACCGTGATCACTTGCAGACGAGATGTGAGTGTCTGTCAGTCGGTCTTGTTATTTTATCACCTATCGATTTCTTAATTTTATGGCGTACCGTTCGTGATAACAGCAGAATTTCCCTATGTTTCTTAAGAAAGTATACGATAATGTTTCAAAATCTTAATAAATTAATCAATCAAATGATGGTACCGTGGTTGAATGGGCCCTGGATAGGGCTTCAAACTGCTCCAACGGTCCTGACCCTGGCAAACTGCATCTGACCTCTACAATTCTTGAATTGCCGGTTCATTGTGTTGTTTATAACAACAAATTAATTTTGAAGTCGTCTTTGTCTTCCCTTCAAAGAATAATCAAATAAAGTTGATTAATTATTTTACTGGTTTATCTTTGATGTCCACATATCTTCAAGTTTAATTAGTGATAAACTATATATGTACCTTTTCGTTTAACACATTGTAATTTGTAAAAAAAAAACAAGAAGACACACCCTATGGAAAGCTTCCACTGAATTTAAGTTTATTTTTTAATTTATATGAATTGAAGAGAAAATAATTAAAAAACTTAGTATTACTTAAATTTTATAGTTTAAAAGGGTTGAATTATTATTTATCTGAGTAAATTAATTATTAATAAAAAGCTGAATTAAAATGAGTACTAAGTTATTCTGCATCAAATTTGAGTTAAAAAATTTAATTGTATTGAAAACATTCTACAATGAATATAAAAGAAGTCAAAATCCAGCAATAACTGGCAGCCATGAATCTTTATGGTGGGGCAAGTGGTATCCGAGTTAATAAATAAATCAAAAAGGGGCAAAACCCAAACCCTTACCAAAAACCAAGGAGAAATACCAGTATAATGTCGAGTTTCCATTATATATACTGCATATACTATATATACATAATATAAATACAGCAAATTAAATAATTGTCATCCAAATGCAAAAGTCATTTTACTTTGTTTGGGTGAAATAATTGGTGCAATCGAATTTTTTATACTAAAGTTCTGAAAAAAACGTAGGCCCAGTCGGACTGAACGCTGTATAATTTTTCACTCGATTAAAAAATTTATCAAGCGAAAATAGTCCATATTTTCTATGGACTAAAAGGAAACATGCTACGATATATCTTTTGTAATCTATTGCAAGCCAAGTTAAATGGATAAAGGAGTGACTGTTCGAATTGCAATTACATTTTTTAAATATTATACTCACAATTACGAAAAATTTTTGCTGAAAATTTATAAAGAATTCATCTCATTTTCGTCAAACGAAATTTTGTCATTTCCTTCAACATATTCTTTTGTTTAAAAAGTACTTTAAAATCTAGAATATATAATATAGTTAGTGACACCGACATCAACATAAAACGCGACTTCAATATTACAAATCTGATTTACCGAAACAGCTTCAGCCAAGTTTAATTATCCTAGATATTTTAAGCGGTAACCGAACTTTTCATATAAAATTTTCATTTTGGGTGTCAAAATAAATTTATATCAAATATTACGCTCCCAGCTTTATCCGATATTTGACGCCCACGGCATATTGACAGTTAAAATGAAAAAATGTATATTCCACATCTGATAAGCATTCTGTCATTTCTTTTTTTAAGATCACCTATATCGAGCGTGATGCTATCTCTATTAAAATTAACATTAACTATGAAAATGTCTAGTCTATTCTAAATTTTATGATCGCAATGATTTTATTAAATTTACTTTATAACTCAAATTGAAGATGTCATAACAATATTATGTAAGTATAACTTCACATAAATTATTAATAATATCTTACATGGTTACATATTTAGTTAAATAGAGATTAGGATTTTAAAATAATAAATGTGATTATTTTTTTACTAGTATGTTAATTGTATAACGACTTAAATATACAAACGATTCAAGAAATAATGAAAAACCATGACGTAATTACGAGAATATAAAAGTTTAGAAAGCTTTCGAGTATACGAATGCTACGCCTGTGTCGCCTTTACTACATCATTAGTTTTGCAGAATAATATTTAAATATATGAAATCGCCTTTAGTACAGGAAAACAATTAATATTGAAATACAAACAATATTAACAATAACCTGAATAATAAATACTGCAGTGATTTTTTTACGAAATTATAAAAAAATTACAATGAAATGGAGTTATTATCCAGAACTGCGATTTCAAGTTGAAAATATCGTGTGTTTTCCAAGTCGAGAACATCCCATTTAACGAGGTAAAACCATTATTCTTTTCCAGGTTATTCTATTGACTGAATTCATTTTGGCTGAATAAATTTTCCCTTTGTTGTTTACACATGTTTAAGTAAGTATTACACGCATATTAAATTAGGGATTATGATGTGAGCGGATGAGTGATTCTCCTCTCACGTGTTTAATGTTCAAGATTTGTATAAAATTACAAACGTTTATAATTAAACCAACCGACCTTTTGTATTTGAATTACATTTTTAATTAACACTCGGTTTTGCTGTATTGATGAGTAAATAAGAAAGATGTGCAATTTTGAGTTATTATATCTGTAGAGAGCTTTTATTAAAATAAACTCCTTTATGAATCAAAATAATGTTCTTATTCTCTTTACCTTCATATATCTTTGTGTAATAAGCTTATAACGTTTCTCCAAAATTCTGTCTTTGATATTAAGATTATCATGACCGACTTAGGAAACAAAAACGCTCGTAAGCACTTTGTTTTTATTATTAAATATTTCTCTGTCAAACGTACAGAAGTAAGTCTCAAGAGACTTATTTCCATACAGCTTTATTATGTAGTCATATTATCCGGCCCGAGATCTTCTGAGATCCTATTTCTAGTAACATATTCATATGCCATTAATTTAATTCCACAAATACATGAGTAATGTTAGAATTCATGAATCTTGATGTATTATTAATTTACAAATATATTACAGCCCTCACCTTTAAGAGATTTGATTTCAAAATTGAACCGTAATTCTAACTTAACGATGAAATATATCAGCTATTCGTTACGATAGCAAAATCTGAATTTAAAACTTGAAGTAAACGGCTCTCGTTCGAGTCTACAAGCTCCGAGTTCGAAGAATCTTTCTCGTAATCAAATCTTTCCCCCGACGAATCCGTCACATTGCGTGTGTTATTAAATATTTATTTTGCTCCGTTCCACCAATTCTGTAAGTGCCGCCGGCTGGTTTTGATAGATTAGAATTCAATC
The DNA here is from genome assembly GCA_916720795.1 of Danaus chrysippus. Taxonomy (NCBI): domain Eukaryota; kingdom Metazoa; phylum Arthropoda; class Insecta; order Lepidoptera; family Nymphalidae; genus Danaus; species Danaus chrysippus. The sequence continues at coordinate 1,709,620 of CAKASE010000077.1, read as the reverse complement.
GGGTAACAAAACTGACGCATTTCTCGATATAATAAACTCAGGAGATTGCGATTGCTTAAATAAGGCGGAAATTTTACCTTATATTTGAACATACTTATATTGTTTATATCATCGACTGCTAAAGAAATGCTTAACCCTACATAAGTCAATAAAAATTTTACATATAATATATGTAATTTATAATGTTTCTTGGTATAAATGTATCTATTATTTTACAATTCTAAGTAGTATTTTACCTTCGTAATGCCAAATTGTTTCATGGTCCAATATAATTTTTAATAGTTTTATCACTATATATGTTTCTCTATCACTGTTTCTCTTTAATAAGGTTCAAACACAGGATTCATATTTTGCCATAGTTTGTAAGGAGGGCGTTGTAATTCTGAATATTTGACGACAAAATCAAAATCAATGAGTCTTTTGAGTAGGAAAATAATTAATATCTCGTGCATGAAGCCAAGTTTGGATGCTATTTGAATGTACGCTTTTAACTTTGTTCACACAGAAACTATCAGTACCAATATGTGAGTATTTTCAATAAGAAATAATTTGTGATAGCAATGCTCATTACAGTTTATTGAAAATAAAATTCATGATTAAATTTTGAATAACGGTATTAGATATTTGCAGATGAATAAAGGTTTCAAAGATTTTTTTTGGTTTAAACTTCTATGTTAGTAACATTTGTGAATATTTTGTTATAGTCAACGCTATTATTTATTGTAAGAAATTTTATTTTCTCACTTCTGTTTAAACCTTTTTTTTAAGATTTTTGCCAAGGAAATGGACATATTGATAAAATTACTACATTTTTTGTTACGGACGAGCTACATATTGAAAAATTTAATGAACCTCGTCGGGACAACATCGTTGTTTGCAGAAAATATCATATAATAAATGACGCTGCTGACTCCTCCCAACAAACACCAAGCCGTGTGAATGAGAGGATTCCTAATACCACGCAAGCTATGGAATGGTATTGCTATATTAGCATGTAGTCTTAGGTATAGGTTATAGGTTTTGTTATGTAATTCTTATTACAATATACATGTATGTTCCGTATTATTCCTGGAACCTCCAGGTGCCACCCTACATAATTAACTTATAAATATTTATATTATTATTACGAGTATTTGGTATAATATTTTGAAATCTTTTATTTGAGCTTAAAACTAAATTACTGTTATATTATAATTATAGCACTTCAGATGATTTCAAAAAGGTTACTAATAATTGTCATTCAATTGTGAATTGTTTGTTTTGTTTGTTTTGAGTGAATTTGTTAACCTTTCTAAGTACCATAGAAAATCACCAGGGAATCTCAATAACTATATTTTTATTTACGTAAACTTTAATTTTGATGTTAAAAAAAGTTAAATAAAAACTTATGTTAAAAAACTGACAAGTAAATCATTCAGAATAATATAAAATATTATTACAGATATGAACTGAATATATATAAAAATATATATATAATACGAGTATGAAGTGTAATACTTAAGAGATTTTATTTTATTTATTTAAATAAAACTAATATTTTTGGATTACTATGCGTTTTTTTAAATAATTTAAACTACATATTCCCGACATTTGGGTTACTTTGCAGTAACTGTAATCACAGTAGACGACACCAGAATGACTGATGATGATGATGAAAAAACGCTTATCAATCCAAAAGTTTTAGTTTTATTTAAAAATAAAAGTAATTCAAAATCAATATTAATAAGTTAATCTTTCCATGTCATTTGTCGTAATGCACCAATAGGAGAGCCTTTAAAACTTATTTGCCTACATAAAAGCTAGAGGACACGTTTTATTTGTTTTGAGAAAAAACATAAGTAATGTATGTACAAAACAACACTATGTGTTAGCGTTTATAGACAAACAAAAGATTTATGTATTGCTGTAAAAGATATAGTAGTTTTATAGATATAGTAGTTAGATAGTGGGTAGAACAGTGAATAAAACCATAATATATAAAAAAAACTCATTTACTTTTAACAGATTTATTCATTTGAATAAAATATTTTATATGCCTATATATTTTTATATTATAAACTAAAGAATTGTGACAAAGAATAATAGAATGAAAATAGTAAAATAGGAGCATGTTTCTATTTCAGTGTGAAAGGAAAAGCTAATATTATTCACCAAGCGCATTGAATCGAAGTAGACAAGAAGGCGTTTGTCGGAGCGATATTAAGCATTCATAGAATACCAGATTTTATTAGGCCGTTAAAAGGGCTTAACAAAATTAAATCCCCAGATAGAAGAGTGACCGTACTTTTATTTTAGCGCGTTGTTAAATTGTAAATTGTCTTTATATAACATCCTTGCATTTTGAATTCGTAGCTTACATGGCAGGTTATACGTATATTTGACCAGAAACATTGTACCTAAATTTATCCCCTCAATTTAGTCGAAGTAATTATATACGGGTAAAAAAACCTATAAACTTTGAAATAATTATATAGGAGTGAAATATTTAAAATATTAAATATTTGTTTTATATCCATTAAAAAACCACGCAAATATAAATGTAAAATACTTTTACATTAAAATGTTAAATAATATTTTTAACAATCTGTACAGTGAGTGTAGTAACAAGAAACCGTGTGAGCAAATTTAAATTGTAGATGTTCGGACACGTTTCAGTGTTGATAACGAGGCGCCGAGTCAACATTCTCTAGCTTACTGCTATCTTAGTGAATTTGTTCTACTCTAGACTATTTTCCTTACACTAGAATTTAACTCCTTGTCTTATTCGATAGAACCATTGAAACTGAATACAGCTGTCCTTAGATAAATAAATCACGTTTATTCACATGACTAATGTAAAATCTATATGTGTTTTTACTTCATAGATATACTAACTATTAAAGAAAATTTTAATTTAAGTATTATTATTATAAAAATAATTAATACAAAAATCTGCTGTATTGATAACTGGTAATCATTATTTGTAGTTGTTTTACCTACTTCATATAAATGTTTAAGACGGTGAATGAATTCATAAAATTCGTAAGCTAACAGTTGTAATTTCTGTACGGGGAACAGGTCACGTTTTTGACTTGATTTTCACAATCATATTTTTAAGGATACACAAGCTATAAGGAAAGTAAATTTCATTATGTATTTAATTCTAATGATGCAGCTAATGCAATTTTTTTTAATGCACCTTTTTCATGGGTTATACTAGCGTATATATTAAACTATTACTCTCACATGCTGTTCATAATATAGATGTGTAGATATATGTATGTAAATAAGAAGTGCTAGTAACTATATGTTTATAAATTATGCTGTAATTTCAGTTTTGTAACCTTTTATTTGCAAATAACTGTTAGCTAGATACCATAATGCTTTGAAAGTAAAATGTAAAGAAATTTAAAACATCCAATCCATTTAATTCGAAAATTGTCAGTGTAGAAATCTGGGCATGTTAAAAATCTACCCTTTTAATATTTGAAAGGCTTTAAGAGCACAAAAAGGCTTTTTGTTATATTTCATGTTACCCTTTTCAATTTCGAATATTATGAGGTTATTTCCACTTCAAAACGGCATGTTTTGAAGTCTGAGGGTAAACACATTTGCTTTTAGCGAGATTACTTAAAGCACGGATAGAAATATTTAAAGCCGGAAATACATTTTTGGTATCATTTCATTCACTTCATTATTAACTATAAAAATTAAAGAACATATAAAAATAAGAAAGTTAATTGAACAAGATTTATTAATCAATCTTAAAATAGCACAACAATATGGAAGGCCACTAGGGGAACAGAATATTCTATAGAAAGATTACGCCAAGTGAACTCATTCAAAGTGGAGTATAAATATACGTACATCCGCTATAGATCGGGTAAGGGTCATTTGTTAAGTATTTCTCGAGGGTGAAATAAAAATAATGCGTCATATCATTTACAACAAGCCCGGTCTAATGCGTTCTCTTGACCGCCTTTTATTGCCACCTCACTCTACTCTCAACAGATGTTCATAAGAGTCTCATATTAAATAACCATCTTTCTGGATCATATTTCACTACTATAAAATACGTAATGGTACATCATTATATACATATATAAAGTTTTAAAAATAAAAAATATTGGTTAGTAACAGCATGTCATCAATGCCCACTAAGACATGAATGGTACAGTGTTACTGTTGAAAAGTTTTTAACTGAAATCATGGAAGATTCCAATTTCCTAACCACCGGAAATTAAAGCTATAAATTTTCTTTATAAATCACCAGGGATCACATCTGCTCGCCACTTACCTTACTAAGCCTATTTCATTTCGTTATTGTTAAAGGCTAGTAGTGTAAAACAAATTGTAATAATGAAGTCGTATTTTCATTCATGGTATTTACGGGAATAATATTATTTAATACTTATTAATTCCTTTGTCTTGAATGTTGACAAAGTTATTGAAATATCAGAACGAAAGTCTGCTGACTGGAACAGTAAGGAAGACTATGGTCCTGGTTTGAATGCTTGTGTCAAACTTTGTATAAAAGGCTTTAAGCCGATGTGATAGGTCGATACTGCAAGTTACCATTCCACTCACTTCCCTGCCCACTTTCTGGAATTGAAATATTAGCACCAAATTTAAATAATGGTTTCCGGGTTTTTGTTGAATTAATGAAACTGTCTTCAAATTTCGTATTCATCGACTCTAATGGATTATAAAAAAACTGAGCAACTTATGTAATTTTTGTTTAATATATTTGATAACAAAAATATCTTTATAAAATTAAAATAAATTTAATCACTTATAGTGATGTAATCCTAAACAATTTTTACTAATGAAACTAAAACAAATAAACTTCAGAAAAATCATAAAATGTAAAAGAATTCGAAACATATAACAAGCCACTGCAACAATAAAATTTTTAGATTTATGTTTTTAGTTACGACTTTTCTATTGATATTGATTTATTACAACTTTACAATTAAGAGATACAAATATTTTTACAATAAGAATTCAAATAACATTCTTTACATACGACCCTGAATAGGAAAGTTTGTTTTTAGTTCAAGAGTTTTCACAATACATTTTATTTTCAGTCAAACCAGATAAAATTACAATTTCTAAACAAACAAAGACCTCAATTTTATTATACGATATATTATTCAATAGAATAGTTCTGGAAGGGGTAGATGGTTTGAGGTAAAAATCAATGTCTACGATCATAAAAATAGGGATCCCAGATCAAAACATAAGCTTCATTTAAATCTAGTTTTATTCAGGTCCTTTACTTTTAGAATAATTATAGCTTGATATTGCTAAATTAGGTGCAAAATCGCAGATTATAATCTCGATGTTTTTGAATACCTAATTTATAAAATCCCAACAATCTTTAAATTAAATGTGACGTCTAGTATATTATGCTTAAATCTTTTTATATCTTAAAGTAACTAACTATAAAAATGCTAAATATGTCTGAGAAAACAGTTTTATTCCCTCCTGCACGTTAATATCTTCTACTATAATATTGTAAGAATAAGCTTCCATTTTATACTAAGGCAGACAATTTTACTGCCGAACTGATTACTAAACGAGATCGGTTAAACGAACCCTGACTCAAGATGAAGACGTGGCATTCAAAAGGGATTTGAAACCCGTGACTAAAACTAGAGATTCTAATGACTGATCTTATATATACAAAAATAATATTATAAATTATTCTTAAAACTTAAAACTTTTTACAAAATTAGAACAGAATGTGTTATGCTAAAATAAAAATAAAAAGTATCAAAACGTTTGAAGTTCTCTGCAAACTTTAGTATTGTACACAATAATATAAACTACTGAATATATTTGCATAAAACCAAATATACCATTAACGTTTAATCTTGCGAATACGAATCAGATTATGTATGTGAACAAATTTAAATTGTAGATGTGCGGATATCACAGTTATCATCTTAGCTAACGAGGCGCCGAGTCTACATGCTTCAGCTAAATAAACTTCCTTTATTGTTTCATTTAACATAACTAATAATTTTTAAATACATATATTATAATATTTTTTAATATAATGTTCCAAGTGTAAGGTCGAGTTTTGCAATATGTTCTTTTTAAATGTTGAATGTAATCTTTAGGTATGATTGATTTGTGAAAATGAATGAAAAATATCCGTCATTAGTAAGGTTGCTAATGTTTCAACTTATGTAAATAAGCTTGGACACTTGATAATTATATTAGTTTCAAGTATTATTTTATACAAATTAGCTTTAAGACACTACAACTAAGCTTTCATACATGTTATTTATGGATTGTAGTTATAATAATGAGACATGTCACCGAGGAAATTGATTGAGCATCACAATCTTTCTAATAATCTAACCTTTGGCCTTTAATGGTCTTTTGAAGTTGTCATTTCATTTTTGTTTGAAGTCCACGAGAGACAGCTTCGTTTTTCAAGCAATAACTTAAAGTCCTCTTCAAAGATCTGGATTTTTAGCTGAATCATTTGTTGTAACAGTTATTCAGCACTGGACCGTTTTGCAAGAGCCTATAATTAAGACATGCTTTCAAATATCAAATATAGAAACATTCCCTAAAGAAAAATAAATATTTATTATTAAAACGTCTTTTTTATATTAAAGTTAATTTCATATTTTTGAGCACCAAGAGATTATTACTTCCGAAGACTTATTTAGTTGTACTTATCAATGAAAACGATTTGTCCTTTTTGTAAATAATTTTGCAAAATAAAACTTTTCAGGTACGTTCATGGAATAGTTAATCGAATACTGGTTTGCAACTCAATCACATTTTTAACCGTATAATATAACTATTAATTTTAAGGAATCAAAAAAAAAGAGTTGTTATTACTAACTTCAAATAAGACAAATTGAAAGAGTGGGTTTGCTGTAACGCTGATAAACAATACCTTTCCAATAAATAGTTCGTATTATATGTTGGGCATTGTTTCTGCCTCCACATATAACACATGTTTGTAGTTTTTATTTCACATTTGTATTAGGAATTTTATTTATTTGAAAATAAATTTGATCGTCAAAATGTTGAGTGTCAACATAGTTGCGTTACCAAAACCGTATAACATACGAGAATCAGAAATATTGAATGAGAGAGAATATATTATGATATCATTTTGTAGAAGTTGCAAGTTAAGATGACTGATTCATGTGATGAAGAAAAAATTTATTTCTGCATTTAAGGTATATTTATTACACAATAATACGCTCGTCCTCCTCTTAAGTGAGTTTTAATTTTAAGAAATGTATAATTTTACACTTAGGTATACTTATGGTCACATTTGATTACACTCATAATATAAACTAAGAGATTAAAAGACCATAAGACCTCCAGTGACTTTTTAGCCTCTCCAAGCTCGCATTGAGACCCTCTTTGAATTATTATTGATGATCAGCAAAGTTTTGGACTTTTTGCTTTACATCACCAAGGCAGAAAGTAAAAGAGAGGTAAAAAATGATACCACTGTTTATTAGATATCAAAAGACGCAGACGAACAGTTACCCTACTTCATAAAAAGTAGTCACCGTCGCCCATAGACATTTGCAACATAAGAGATGTTGCGGATACGTTGCCGACCTTGATCGTGGAACAGGGAGAGAAAAGGGTGGGAAAAGGAAAGGGCTCTCTCACTCATCGGACGAAAAGATGTCACTAAAAACTACTTCACTCCGATATTCTACGAAAGGGTTGTACTCCTACTGGAACCCATGTTCGAATATAGAAATTGACCATAGCTACGCCCTATCACCTTAAAAAACGTCTCCAAAGCGGTCTATATTGACGCTGTGTAGAAGATAGATGAATGTAAGTAATATAAAAATCAATAATAATTAAGTAATATAACAAACAATATTGATGAGAATCGAATTTTTAGTCCAATATAGTTAAAGTACGAATATAATGTTTAGTTTTGTTAAAGATAAATTTGATAAAAAGAAGCGGGTTGTTTGTAAAAATAGTTAATTAGTGGTTTTGATCATATTGCGTAATATGCAGAACTACTCCAGTTTTAGCCATCTTATTATGATCATTGCTGTGCAGGGATCATATTTAAAACAGCTGCCATAGCTCCTTTAAAAATATATAAATTTAATTTAGGATAATGTTATTAAATCCAGTTATTACATATAAAGTTGCAACAACAATCCAAGTTGTCTAAATCCCAATCTCTCACCAACCGGATGTTATAGTCATAAATTTCACCACAAATCTCTAGAGCCCGCATCTGTAGTCACCTTTGTGTCCTGTATTTATCTGGGACTTTGACACAAAGAGTGGAATACGGCAGCCAAGAATATACATACCATAACTTCCCACGTTAAAAATTCAAAAGCTCTTGTTCACAACCTTAATATTTCCACTTACGTGGTTCACATGTTTGCTCAAATAATTTTGCTTTCTCAAAGAAAAATTATTTGCGTATTGATAATTGAAACAATTTTGTAAAAATATGTATATTATTAGAAGTCATTGAAGTGCCATATTTCAAGTGATATTATAATGTAATGTTTCCAAACGCAGAAAAAAACACTTATAAAATTATAATAATAATATAATATTAATAAATTCTTATTAATATTATATTATTATTATAATTGGAAGCTCCGTTTCGCCTATGTCTATGTCTATATAGTAAAGATGACATAAGGGTATTTCAGGCCTGACTTGAATACGTATATTATACAGAACCTAACAAGGATGTTGACCTGTTGACGACTCGAGTGATGTTTCTTTAGGAGACATTGTAAGGATATAAATTCTGGTTTTTTGATACTTACTGCTATATAAATAAGGTGCAAATTCCACTAAAAGATAAACTTAACGCATAGGCTTGTGATGTTTATGTATTGCAAATCCGTTGGTCTTATTGCAATTCAAATAGAAGCTATTATGGTGTGAAAGCTTAAGTGTGAAGAGCCGACTTTATGGGGGAGTCACGTCCAATATACTACCAATTTTGAGTTAAAGTACTTTTAAAAAGGTTTTGGTTACAAAGGCTTAAGAGGTTCTGCCGGGGAATGTGATTTTTCGATTAAGAAAGAATTCTTTTTGTATATCTTAATATTTATTTGTGGATAAACAATTACTGTATGATACATTCAATGCTGTGAATATTCTGTTTCACTTTTATTTATATACTAGTTTTTGCCCGCGACTTTGTCCGCGTTAATTTTGTCATTAGTAATATATGTATAGCTGACCGGGCGAACTCTATTTCGTCCTAGAGGCCATAAATAATCAAGTTTTTCCTGTTTCAATCGAACAGAATGATTGACATATTAGTTAGTTGTCAAATCTAATGTCAAAGAAAACATTTGTATGGGAAATAGAAAAGTGCTGTTTTTAGGGTTTTCCCGGAAATGAATAAATTTTTCTCACCTTTTAAACCTTCCCCGAACCTCCACGAACATTTCAAGACTAAGATAAGATAAATCCGTTCAGCTGTTCTGGAGTTTTAGCGAGACTAAGGAACAGCAATCCATTTTTATATATATAGAAGATTACTTAAAATAAGTAATTAAATATTAAAAATACAACCGATATCAAAACTATAAAAGTGATTATTATTATTTTTTCAAGCTTTTAAGTTTCAAACAAACATTTTATTTTTGTGGAACGTTTACGAGGTGATTATTGATACTGTCCTGGCGGAGCTCCAAAACATAGAACAACAGACTGGACGTTGACACCTCGAATTTCTAATGAAGTCTGCTATACTACCAAAGTTTTCATGAATATATTGTTTGTACAACTTTAAAATATCAAGGTTATTATTATTACAGTCAAAACTGTTTATTACATGTCTACATACATAAATACATACGTATATATGTATATATTTATCTTATTGTACGGATTTATGCGAAATATATTTGAATATTTTATCTGTAATAGCCCTCTTAGGTAACAAAAGATTTTGGGACAGTAAAAGCCACGTTATCTAAAAAACACTCAAGTTATATGTGTTTGAATAGATAAACCACTGCGCTAGACTGGAACAGCAGGTCTTGGGCCCTGGCGCAACGATTAAGATTGTATTAAAGGAATCAGCTAAACATTATTAACTGATAATCATCAGATTCTCCTCGGTAGGGTCACGCTGTCGGTTGGGCAGGTTTAAAAGGGACCTTAGGGACTCCATCTACCTTCTCTGTATCTTATCGGCGGCACTGACCTAATTCACTAAATGTCTGATAGCACAAATCGAGCATTTGAGTCGTGCTACACACTCTTTGGTCTAATGGCCAGGCTCCCCACAGCAATAACACTGGTTAGTGGGATCTGACTCAATCTACCATCAATATGCCTTTTTCAGCCATTTTTTTGGCAGGCATAATTTGACCTCGGATCTAGACTGTTTCAAAGCTGACATGGTTCTTTCGATTTTGGCCGACCTTTACCGTCCAAATTGCAGCCACCAGTCGTTGCAGTCGCTATGGCCACATTTGATGATGCTGTCAAATCATCGAGTCCCAGTATGCGCAGTTCGTGGGACCTTAGCGAGAGTATCCCCTAACTCATGGCTGTTGCCCCAGGGATCTCCAGAATTCGAGCACTTGTTGCTGTCCTACGACTGGTGGATGAGCCTCGTCTAATTTTTTCGTTCTCCGTTGTTGATGGCCATAAGTATTATAATTCCCATTATAAAATAAAAATGCCCTATAAGTGCTATGTCCGTGTTGAGCTAAAACTGAAAGTGATATATCCTTCCTTATTAGCTATTTATCCAATTTTAAACTATTTTTTCTTATTGGGTACAAAATGTTAGGCATGAAAAATAGGTTTTCATTTAAACTGGAATTAAAAGCACTAATCATAATTTAACATGGATCTACAACACGTATTCGTATAGATCGCGCAGAGTCGTAAAATAAATCATTAAATAAATGTATGAACAAACAAACGGGGGTACTGTTGGCGTCACGCCAAAATACGCACAAATTGCAAGTAATAACCCTTCAGTTGCCTTTACCAAGCCATTTTACAATGATACTTTGTTGAGATCCTTTGTAGCTATCTTAAAATAACTTTAAAGCAACCTTAGCTTTCAGGATTTACATTCCAACTTATGAATTATTCTATCCAATCTCTGTCTAATATGTTGGTGATAGAGCCTAGTTGTGAGTAGGAGACTGTAGCCCGTAAGGGGAAATTAGCAACTTCTCAAAAAAATTACTGTACATGTACAAATCGGAATTCTAGTTCTTCAGTTACAGCGCCTGAAGCTTTAATCTTTCTTTTCCTTGAAGTCAAATGCCATAATTCATTCCCATATTCTTATATCTTTAAAACAAAATGTTCAGGTGCCCAATTAAATCCAAATCCGGTAATCAGTATCAAATTTAATATAAATCAGGTAAAACTTTATCCAGACGAGGACAGTCGTAAATTGGCGTTGGGCCAAAATTGGTACAAGATGCAAATGTTGGTATGCCCTTTATTCAACCCTTTAGGTGTTATAAATTACATATTTTCTTGTAAATATACTTAAAACATGTTTTAGATTGTAGTAATATTTTAAGTATATGGTAATGTGTTAATAATTAAAATTCTTAAAACAATAACAGTTAAATCAACTGCTTATGTTTAATAAGGCTCTGATTTTTTTAAGTACATATTCCAAACTACTGATAAAGTGTAAGATAATGAAATATCGAAGTAAAAGCCCAAAAAAGGGGTTCATTAATAATTGTATAAAGGTAATATAATCTCCTGATGTTATTAATATCATGGTCAGCATTCTATATTAATAGAATGCTGACTATTTTAATATTAATATATACAGTGATTCATCATTATTACATAAAAGGACTTGTAGTATTATTACATACTCATTTCAATCCCGAAGAGGCAAAATAACTAGATAAAAAAATAAATAAGGAACTTTTATTTCTTTTTTTAAGTATACTGTAGCGGCTTCTTCTAATCAAAAACCAATCATTTCTGTGTCCCCTATAAAGAATCCATATATGTACTTGATTTTCGTTTAGAATCCGTCGAATTTATATTTATGTAAAATAAAAGAGGAGATTAAATTTAATTAATTGATATAATCTATGTATATACACACAAAAAATATGTTTAATTAGATACCTAAATAGAGACACATAAAAGACTTACATATTTTCAATGATAGTGGGATTGATTGTAAAATTTAAACTTGCTGCTATTACAAAAAACAGCTTCATTAAATAAAGTATGGTGACCATAATTATTTACCAATATGATAAACTTTTAAGACAATAATGATAATTATTGATAGTTTTACCTTAAAATGTAGAGTAGAACATTTCATAAGATTTATTCATATTTCATAATAATTAATTGAGACTACTGTCATGTTATTTCTGTTTGAAGTTTACGGGTAATTAACCTACAAGATATTGCTTTACACATGCGTATTCTGCAGTCAAGCAAGGAATGAATAATAAATACTGAGATGTAATTCTCAAATAAGTGAAAAATCATTTTTCTTAGTTTGTAATAATAAATATTAATAACATAATTATTTTCCAATCTTTCAGACGAAACTATAATTCCATGGATTCACCGTGCAGGTGTCGGGTTCAGCGATTTGCAGGGAGTGGAGCTTAAACAGTGCATGGGATTTGAAATCCAGGCGTAGGTGTAACAGGACCTTCCCTAAGCACTTTAAGCCCTTACCTCCACTGTTCAACCTCTTCTCTACCTAACCAAATTTCAAACGAAGTTCTTGACTGTTCTAAGATTGAATTTATGTTTGTTCTGGACAGGCCCAAGTCTTTAGTAGGTCTCATTGAGATTTAGCCCTTATACCTCTAGCTGCCACTTCTACCGAGTACAGATTTACGACGAATCTATTCCTAGTGAGTTAATAAGTTCGTTAGTGTGATAATAAAACTTATTGACCTTGATACCATGGTCATTGGAAACGTTGGTTTCCCAAGGAGCCGTAAGCTCTATTAAGAGAACGAGTGACAGTTAAAGTCAGTTTCACACAAAATGGGCTTCTTTACAAATACTTTGAACTATTACTTTTATTTAAAAAATCTCAAATAAAAACGGTTCAACATACATAACAAAGGTCAGAAAATTCAAAATTTTCACTCTCTTTATGATATACACGATTCCGTTACCATTGTCCCATTATAATTGGCTTTAACGTCATTTTACAAACGAGGGTAAAATAATTTATTAGGGTACCAACAACGACAAGAACGAACCCTAAGATTCATGGCTGATATGCTTGCCACTAAACACTAAATAGATTTTAAAATTATATTAGAGAGAGACACAACTTGTAATAATACCAAATTCAATGTGCATGCATTTTTTGATATAAATGTATAAATATCCTCATCAATATACAAAAAAATTTAACATACGAATAAATATTTTGTTGAGAGAGGTTTGGTGTGGAGCTATGGTGTCTACACTGGATAAATCTAACGCTTACCTTATACATTTTAGCGAGTATTTGAAATAGCTAAATTAAAATGTATAAACAAAATGATGTTATATACAATGTCATTGTCCTAGTTTATGACAAGACCGAGTTTTATGACAAAAATTACACTCAAATGTTACTATCTTGGCTATTACAAGAAACATACACACTATAAAACAATCTTGATCTGATAAAGTTTGTGTTATTAAGGATAAAGATGATTCTATCCTATTTTTAAATAAGAATTGTTCTAATAGTATATTAGTACATATGTCTTTTAGTTTACTACAATTAATTATTTGAAGTAGTTAAAATCAACTACAAGATGTTACAATAAGCTGACATATATGTACCATACATGTACATACCTCAAAATCATCTTTGACTTGGCAGTGGTACAGAAAAATTAGATATATGTATATATTTTAAAATATACAAATAAATGTAACATTGTAGCTTTATTTCCGCTTTAGTTATTCAAACTTTAGAAACTTATTCCGACCTACGTTTTGTTTCCATTTTACAACCTGAAATAAAAAAGTAATGGCGGTAAATCCGTGTTGTCGTGTATTTTATTAAAACAAGCCATTTACCATCGCGGACCGGCGAGGTGGCATTTAAAATTGTTGGACATTTTTCGATATCATAAAAATTCTTTAAATCCCTTTGTATTAAAAGGCACAAAAATCCTTATAATTTAATGATACTAATACAACTCTAAAAGACGTCTATATAGCTTAAATATTTTATAAAAATTTTATAAAAGATGGTTCTCTTCTGTAAAGTGACACGGTCAACTAAGGTTAGGAAATAACCGTACACTGTAAGAAAAATGTAAAATAAATTTAAAAATGTGTTTGACATAGATGTTTGACTTTTTACATGTAATATTAAAATGCGTATAACTCTTTTTAGTCTATACTACTTAGGTTTCATGTCACATTTATGCAATACAGATCCTTGTAATACTTGTTCACCTGATTTTGAAGAACCCCATGTTATAGTCCGTAAAGAAATCTCAGGAAAGCGTTTACTTAAATGTGTGAGCTTTCACAGGAGGAAATTTTGCTGAAAATATACTGTACGCTGCTATTGGATAACAAAGGTGTGGGGATAGATGCTCCGAAACATGAAAAGAGAAAAAGTATTGGGAGTTTATTTACTATAAGGTTCTTTATAGACAATACAATTTTAAATGAAACTAAATTTTGTTCAATAACTACCTGATTTTATATTTTTTTTACATTTCTTTTATGTTTCGATTGATTTTCAACAATCTTGATCAGGGGCTTGTGAGATGAAAGTTTCTTACATATCAAAGATATTAGTACAGTAGTTGAAACTTGATATACTTTATTCTTAGGATTAATTTCTTAGGATTGGTATAAAACTAGAAATAATAGTAAAAAAGTAAGAATTAAATATGTCCATGTTATTATATGAACGGTAATAATAATAAAAAAAATTATACAAAAAAGTTGAAGATAGTATGTAAAAGTTATGCAATTTTCGTTGGTTGACTTTCACAATCACGAGAGGCAGTATTCTTACATGTACGAGGTTTTGTTCAAGAAACTTGGGTTTGAATAAGATAGTGGTCAAGTGAACCTAGTGATAAATTTACTAATATGAAAAATTTCTTCCAGCGTGATGTCAAAGGAAGAACTAAAAAGGAGCCGTTCAGTCTTCAATCTCTGGAAATCATGCTGTCGAATTAGCTAGATATAAGAATCAATAGATAAACTCAAATTCATGAACAGGTCTACTCACTAACTTAGTGCACTGGAACCAAGCCAGGTCTTGGTGATGGGAGTGAAAATCATCTAAAGTCACTTAACACTTATTTGCACATTTACGAAATAATAAAATACTGATATACATTTATATGTATATATATCCACGTGAAACTTGTCTAAACGTAATTTAAATGTAAATTGCAGACTCTATTAAAAGACAAATAAAGCCTGGAAGTTTATAATACATCTGCTCAACGACTGCTGTTAAATCGATTTTATTATTAATTTTATGACAAACATCGCTTAAAACCTGAATCCTAGAACGTAATTAAAGAAAATAATGTACAGTTTATTTCTTCGGCTAGGTATTTAAAACAAAAGATCTTTCAATATTTACACTAAAGACGTTACTTATATATACAGTCGATCTTAAGTTATTTGTTTACTTGAATAAACAATTTAGAAAAGCTTTTAATACTCTATTCTAGTTTTTTTTTTAATTTTAATTCAAATACTAAGTGTGTCATTTTGAAAATTACACACATTATTTTGATTATTACGTACATGTTCGTTGAAAATATTGCAAACCTTTATATTATTTTATACTCAAAATCATACTCTTAATTCATTTAGGAATTAAAATTTAACAAAACTTTTATTTGTATATAAAGAATATTATTGTTTAGTTTTGATATTGGAATCATTTATCACAGTTATTGAGATATTTTTTGTAATTGATAAGTAAATTCAAAATTATTAAACACTTTAGAATATATTAATTGCAGTTACACCAGCGCACACTGCAATTAGCAAGGAACGGAGATCTGTAATATTAGTGTCCTTACAGCGCCACCGGCTATTAAGTTGTAGAGTAAGGAATAGATTTACATATTTTTGTATGAAAGGAATATATTTTCGAAATGAGATTTTCAGGTTTAAGCCCGGCTATATACTTTTTTATTAAATATTTGGAGTTGTAAAAATTTTAAAGTATTATCTCGTCTTACCATTAAAGAGAATTGATTAGGATTGTATATCTGTTGCCACATTATAATCCTATTTATATAAATGTAATAAAATGACAATTCATTAAACAAAAATTTGTAAAACTTGTGGAGGATAAACAAAGGGCTATAATTGAGGAGGAGATGTTTTCAGCTAAGACACAAGTGTTATTGTCATAGTTAAGCGATAATTGTTATAAAATTTTAATGGCTTTAATAAAACGAATGTTTGTATTTTCAGAGAAACAAATTGTGGTTAATCTCGAAAATCCTCAATAACATACCTTATATAAATATAAATTCAATTAATATCCATTTCATATATTATTGTACACGTCAATAATATCAAGGTTTATTCAAGTAACCGAGTTTAATGAAAATAAGTGCACAGTTGGCTGCGGTAATGAAATACAAATACAAATCGTTTCCAAGCTCTTCCTGGATCGTGCGTAAATGAGTTTAATTTAAAGTAATATTGTGTATACCTAAAACATCTTGTATGGTTTTATATTAGCTTATGCGTATATATTTAGTGAAACAATATTGTATCATTTTTAAAAGACAAGTTTCGAGAATAATTTTAAACAAACAATTTGAAATTAAATAATTTCTATAAGCATTTGTTTATATATAAATAGTACCTACTTAACCTTTGAAATCTCGTTTCGATATTTGTAGTTCTGTTATTACAGAACTACATATAACATTTAGGTCCTTTTAATTACATAACCTAATATTCACACTTAACGCAACATCGATTAAAATATTCACGAAATATAGGTCATTATCTAATATCTAATATTACAAATGATTTGACATCATACTGAAATATTTTATGTTGAGAACTTTGATTTTATAAAGCCAAAAACAACGAACAATATTATATATATATACATATTCTTATGTATTAGAAGTAAAGCTCATCAAAAGACGTAAAGCAATAATACCTGATAAATAAATGATGTCTTGTCTAAAACAATTTCGTCAATGAACCGCTAAACAAACTTCGGTACTCCTGTGGTTCTTGGAAGTATATTGCTCAGATATATACAGTACGTAATTCATGATAAGACATTCAAATTAAGTTTGTCAATGACATGTTGTTCTCAACAACTCCTCTCAACTGAGCGAGATGGCTTCCGATATTAGCGTCTTGAGCATGTGTTGTATTATATAAGAGTTCGTTTTGTCTTCGTCGTATTGTACAGAAATCATTATTTTTAGAATAACAGGATTATGTTTACACACGTACAGAGATTGTTTTATTATTCCATTAAAAGTTATGTAACTGTAAATGTTGTAACATTTATCATGTTCATGCGAATGCTTCAGAGATTCACCCTTTTATTTTTTTAGAGTTATTAGTTTTTAAATAAGTCTTAACTTCTTTATATAGATTTTATTGTGTTTAAAACTATGATAATGAAATTTCAGATGTTATAGAACATCTTCTCCAAATAGAATTGTAAAGCAGATTTATATTCCCTCCGCAGCCTAAAAAATATCATTGGGGTGCCTCGAGTAAGGTATTTGGGGCTCGGGGAAACCTTATCGTCTCGTAGGTACGGTATCATTAAGCGGGTTCAAAGATTGTGTGGATATCTATTACACAGTACAGAGACATAAATAACATAATAATTATTATTATTGCTTCATCTTTATAGACGAATATTAGCTTAAAGTGACATGTAATATTATTATAAAGTAGTAGAAACTTATAGTTTTCTACGTATTTATTTCTGTGACATCTCAAGTTTTAAACGGATACACTAGCTTCAAGATGTTTTTGTTTATTCAATCCAGAACTTTCCTGCGTTGCTTCAATAGAACCAGTTAAACCAGCTACAGAATTCAAACACATTTTTAAGAATATATCAAAGTAAATCGGCTGGAAGCGAACTTCCTATGACTACCTAGTTTGCTCACTTTGGGTGGGTCCTACCTCAGGAGTGGATTGCGATTAACTCACTGTTGATTGATTGATGGTGAAACCATGTATTCTAGTTTTAATTAATTTAAATGATTTCTACCTGTGAAAAAACCGAAACAAAAATATATATTAGATACAATGAGATGAGCGAATATTTAATTGAAAAGGCCGATTGTTATTTGTTTATTTTAAGTCCGCAATATTTTTTCAAGTAATCCGGTGTAATGGAATGACAGGTTAACCCTACCGTCACGTGTCTACTAAATACGGTCCGCCAGTAATGAGAAATATTATCATCCCTCTCTTTGCTGCTTAATTATCGACGTTTTCATTAATCATTTGTCTCTAGGTTTTAGTAAATAACAGGAATTTCTCCAACAAACACAAATTTAAGTAATGTTGAAATAAACATTAGAACCTTTATTAATTTTTTAATATAATTATTATATGAAGAATAAATAGCTTTCCAAATTATATCACCGCTAATATCTTGGATTTAATATAATAATAATGAGGTTTATTTACTCCATACTAAAATAATGACATTATTTTGTGATTAAATTTTTATTTTTTATTTTTATATTGGCAAGTTAATTAGATTTCAATAGAGAAACATCATTTTGACACATTGTCATTTATAAAAATATATTAAGTAAAATAAATTAGTCTAATTTGTTTTATAAATTAAACGTTGCATACTTATTGATTCTTTCATGAATTTTATACCTATTTCATTAGGGTAAAAATCTCCTATAAAGTACACATTTTTTTCTGTTTTTTTTTTTTCAGTGTTCAAAATATGTACAAGCCACTTCTAGTATTTCTTCCAACTTCTTCAAATTTTGACAAAATAATTGCTAGAAATGAAACATCTGCCAACAATGCAGCCGAAATCATGGTATGTCACTAACTTCAAAATTATCAAACTAGTTGTAAAAAAAAAACTATTCATTATATGGAAGATTTAAAATGATATTAAAGCCAATGTATTTGTTGTACTTTTGCACTAAATACAACAAATATTATATACATAATATATAATCAAGTATTTAGAATTTATAAAGAATTTTATATACATAATCAAGTGAAATGCCACCCGTTGTAATTTAACAAAACATATCCATAATGCGGAATCTAGAAATTACATTTACTTAAAAGAAAAACATTTGCAATGACTAATACATACATATTATACTAGTTAATTTTAAAAAGACCAGCTTTTCAAAATTAATTTCATTGTTTGAAATAAAAGTGTTGCTTCAAAAAGTAATTTAAATATTTTAAAAATATATGAGACTAAAATATCGTACCCTTTTAGTTTTAAAGCGTTGAATCTTAAATATATGGCATAGAATAAAGCAATTGTACATTGTAAATTTAGAATTTCAGCATATATTCTGAGATAATTCTATTTATAAGATATGAGATAAAAATTATTCAAGAGACAAAATAATTTAGATTTAATGCAGGATGCATTATAAAAATGGTAATTAGTAATGATTTATGTTTTATCAAGGATTTTCTTTTCGGACGAAATTTTAATGTTCTATTTTTTTGTTTGAGAATTCGACAAGAAAGTATAATTCGTTAAACAAATACTCCAGCAAACAAACTGGAGCAAAACAGTCTAAACTATGTTTATTCTATTTAGCGAAATTTGGCCGTTTCGCAGCCTCTAGTTGTTGATACATAAATATAAATGCGAAGAATCGTTTATTTTTGAGAATATTGTTTCGTTGTCTGAGAAAAAATATAGTAGTGAACAAAACAGCTCGTTGCACAGAGAGAATTCATCAAAAGCATATACTAAGTGGAAGAGAACGATCAATGCTATAATTCTATAAATTGGATAACATTATATTACAGAAAGAAGTTAGACAGATAAGTATTATATAAAACTGTTGTTCTGTTCTACTAGAGAATTGTTGGACGTAACGATATAGAAAATTGATATTTCCTGCCGAAAGTAAAGCTCCGAATATAACATCTTCCACGATATATTGCAGCATCGCTTACCAAAAGTATAAATAATAAAATAAAAATTATATTGTTGCATCCATTTCTAACTTCTAAATGTAGTTATAAATTAGTTGATTGTATTTATCTTAGGCTAAAGTAAATTCAATTTATCATCAAAGGGAAGTGAACAAAAATTCATCCAATTTACTAAAACTAATTTCTTGAAGAAATATTTAATACATACTTACAATTTTTGTTACTTAAATAAATTTTTAAAGAGTTGATATGGGTTTTGAGTCAACCCAATACGCGTCTTGTTGTTCTCCATCACGTTTATTGAGTTGTTCGCCATAATTTTTACAACAATGATAAAACATTACATAAAGTTTACTTGGAAGTGACCAGAAAGCTTTAGTTCTATAAACGATTAATCGGTGCTATATTCATAAACTTGATAACTATCCATCTTCAAAATGATTAAAAACCCAACCACCGCACTCATCATCGAATTTCGATGCAAATAGTGAAACAAATAATTTTGTTAAAAAATTATTATGTTATGAATTTATTTATGATGGAAATTAATTAATTTTCAAATAAGACTTTAAGCTGACAGATATTACAAATACTGTTTTAATAAAATGAAGCCGCACTCAGTAAATTTAATACTGTTACGCTTCTTCATTAAAATAGAAACCTTTAGTTACACATATATCATATACTCAATGTGGATTTGATAATAATTTAAGATATTTTAGTCTTCTTTATAAGACAAGTTAAAATTTTATATGTAACTCCAAAGTAATTTCCGATTTTCGTGGCGAACTTTAAGATTGCTCATCATAAAATCTATTTGTTTTTAGATAATTAATTAGGTAACTTTCTCTACTTTGTTTATTTAATATAATTTTTGGTGACGTGGTTGCTTCTTTAAAATACATTTCATAATTGAATCTTCTTCTACCTGGCAATTTCCCAGCTATAGCCAGGGTCTGCCTTACATGTTATGAATAGTTTTTGGCTATTTGTTTTTACGATCGGCCGCCTGCCTGTTTTTTCTTTCATCTCGTCCTATACCTAATGTTATAAGGGAATTAAATATTTATAATAAAAGCCAAAAGAAATGTTTTCCACAATCATTCTTTATTTCGTTCTACTGACAAATTATATTATCTTTATTGTATTGGCTTCAGTGAAAGAAACAAAAACTGTAACGACTTTTGGCTTGGTTTGTATAAGCGGAAAAGGAAACTATTGCCTTCAAGTATTGCAATTCTCTTTATGCGTATTACGTAATATTATATTCGATACTCTTAACATTTTTATTGAAAGGCATAACTTTTGTATCAAAATATAATAGTAAAGATCTTGAAAGAAAATGTAAGTAGTCTTTATCTTAATTGCGATTTTCAAACATCTGGTCTCAACAGCTCAGATGAATCTAGAAACTCATCGTACTTAGAGATCGGTTAACTCATTTGCTAGTTGGGAGGTGACACAAGAACTTAAGACATCTATCAAGCTACAAATAGAAATAGAATATTGATCCAGCATTTCATCTAGACGATAGTTGTCGGTCGACGTACAGAGAGATGATTAACGTTTTAGATCGTTTCATGCCCATATTTTACTTTAAAAAGAACCAACGTTATTCATTAAATAATTTAAAATTATAATTGGGATTTTCGATTATATATGTGCATATGACCAGATACGGACAGTAAATATAATGATGAATTATTTTTCTATTATAATGCGATTGATAAAAATGTCAAGTAATTTTTTTATATTTCTCTTAAATTAACAAGTTTGGTGCGTATGAAAAGTATTTTTCTTTCATTGTGAATAATATTGATACTTTTCACGTCAACAGCTAGTCGTTATCGTCGTAACAAAGCCTTCCAGGTCATTGTTTTTTGTCAATGGGGTGCCAATTAGTTATTGTTTTCAATAGTCTTTCTTCTACACTCCTTTGAGGCGGCTTGCCCACTCTAATTTAAAGTTCACTGCTTCTTAAGTTGATTCTTTATTTGTTTGCTTTGTGTATTTGTTAAATGTCCAAATAGAAACTATTTTTATAGATACCTAACTGTTTTTAACAGAATACATAAAGCTTATGATATTTTTTGAAATCCTTTTAAACATCCACAAACCAAAAGACTTTCATAAACGTGAAAAGCATAAACATTATATTATTCGTTTAATAGTTTACCCTTAAAAGAAAAAGTGTTTTCGGGAGATTATATGTATATAAAAACATAATAAAATTATAATGTTTGAATAATATTTTTTGATATAAACAATAAGAGCTCAGTGATTGAATAATCTAAGAGCTTAACGTTAGTAGTTCCAAAGACGATCCACTTAATAAACATTAATTAGAGGATCTAGCTCGGAGTTGCGTTCAGCGTCTTCACCAGATTACTGCTATATTTGGTTACTCGGTTCGACTAACTTCATGTTGCCTTTATTATTTATTAGAAATTACAGTAAGTGCATTAATTACATGGAATTCTGTTCCAGCGGTACATTACAAAAAGATGATTTTTCATTTTCTATTAATACAAATTGCATACTTAGAACGATCTTAGTTAATAAATTCTGTTAAAAGATAGATTTGAAGAACGACGATATACAAATAATTTTTAAATTACGGACATAATAATAAAAAGGATTTTATCTAATTTACAAATTGTAATTAAATTTTAGCTTACCTAAATGTTCAACTAATGAAAATTACTTTGTAATTAGTATGTGTAAGTAAATGCATTTTATTTGAAGTAAGTACACAAAGCAGCAAATAACTACGATCTCCATTCAAGTACAAATACAGTTAGCGAGATGCAAAGACTTCTATTTCTATTGGCTTCATTGCGCCTCCAGCGATTCAAATGTAAAAAAATAAAGTGGACGAGAAAATATATACACTCTTTAATTCTTTGGTTTTAATGTGGAAAAACTGAGATGCTTTTACAGTTAATGTTTTGATTGTATTCGTTGGATAATGATATAACTTTTTCCACAATCAAAAGAATATGTATCTACTTACAAATATAGAAATTCACTTTGAAAAATACATTGCATAGCCATATTCAATTAGACAGTGGCATTGGCTACTCTATTTATGAGTACATATTGGCACAACCAGCGAGATATTTATGAAAGTTATAAAACTACTACATATATATTAAAATAAAAATCACATACACACAATTTTTAACCCAATACTGTAATTAATTTAGTCCAATTGAGCAATACTATTATATTTCTTGTTGAGTATCAATAATCTTCTTGTTCACATAGCCAGGCATTTTTTTCTAAGTTATATGATATTTAAACCATGCAGTGATGTTGTTCACTTTTTAATATGTTTAGCCTTAATATACTTAAATAGTTAAATACAAACAATCTAAAAGTGAAAACAGATCCTTTAATATATATATGTATTAGCTTAAAATGATATGAAGATGCCGTTTACTAAAACATGTAGGTGGCTGAATGCATCTCTTAATAAACAATTTTTTGGCTACCAATTTGTTTACTACCAGTCAAGAATTACATAAATTAAACATAAAATTTATAACGGACGTGAGTAGTTTCCGATATTACAAAGCGGAACCCTCTATTTTATATGCTCGAGATTCTGAGCTAGTTAACTGAGTAAGTTAAAGCGATCGATCAATAACTTATCTTACCTCAAGCAATTAATATGAGGTCAGCGAATATCGCCTTATATAATGAACGAACATGGTAAAGATAGCTACTGATAGCTTCAGAAACTCCTTGAACGTGCATACATTTGCAGAAAAGATAAGAAATCTACAAATAAAAGTAGACTGTGGTGGTAGAGCCTAGCTGTGGTGGTAGAGCCTAGCTGTAGTCAATTTACTACAGCTCGAACATGGGCTGGCTCGACCGGGGAAGTACCACCCTCTCACAGAAAATCGGCGTAAAGTAGTCTTTAAAGGCTGCGTTTCGTCTGGTGAGTGAGAGAGCCGGTTGCCCTTTCCCTTTTCCCAACCTCTCCTTTCCCTCCCTTTCCCACCTTTTCCCCAATCAAGGGCGGCAACACATCCGCAAATCTGGGTTGCGGATGTCCATGGGCGACGGTAACTACCTATCATCAAGTAGGCCGTCTGCTCAGTTGCCCCCTTTTCCCATAAAAAAAAAAAGACTTAAATCTAATAATTGACAATAGGGATCTGTGACAACATACACCAGTTAAAGTCGTGGCTTACAAATTCTTTGCAGATCCAATTTATCTTACTAGTTTGAAGGGAAAATAATGACCCTGAAAAGGTTGTAACAATGAAGTTTGTGCTTTTGTTTATTATTTTATATTTAAAATGTGCAATGAAATCTATATCATGGTTTTTTTCGTTTCAGGAATATGCAATAGTCAAAAGTGGTTATTAAACCATTATCAAACATGAATTTCAGTTTAAATTTCACAATACTGATTAAAATATTATATACAGGAACGTATTCACATTATGAAACTTAAAAATTGCTTTAAAAATATACTGTGAATTGTGATTCATACATTTTAATGCTCCGTAGTAGGTTGGTAATGATATAAAAACTATCCAGTGATAAAATTGCTACCTTTATAAACCGAAGGCAAGTATTCTCCGAAGAAAAGGATCATTTGATTCAATTATATTAAACAAGATACTTCGCAGAATATACTACGAAAGGTTACGATATATTTTTGGTATGTTATGTAACTAAATAAATTACAGGGGCAATTCAGACAATCCTTTAATTTTTAACACGCCTATATAAGCTTGGGCTGTGTGTATGTATGTAACGGAATCTTTGAGCACGATTTTCAGCAGTTTCTAAAGATTTGATTAACTTGAAAATTTGCATATATCTCAAGTACCAATGACAGTGCAATAATTCATTAACAATTTCCCATTATCCTCGTTAGGGCCGCCAGGATTAATACATCCTCTATGAGAGTGAAAGGGACAGAGCTAGTGTGCGGTCAGCGCGTGTCCACAAAAAACTAATTGATAAATCGTACAAAAAAATATAAATTAAATATTAGTTACAAGCGTGTTTTTTTAACTAATATTATTGACATATCAATATTGTATAAGCAATTTTATGTTAAATACTTCTATTAAAACTTTAATAAATAATATGAAAAATCATAAAAAATACATTTCACATTCCTTCAGATGTGCCAGATAAAATATAGACAGCCTAATTCGCTGCTTCAATTCACTTCGATTACAAAGATTGTCATAATAAAAGTAATGACATCTTCTAAATTAAATTTTATATATCTATGTACATATTTCATATACATAATACTTTCAAAATAAAAATAAAATATTCAAATAATTCGTCTGTTTGTACTTATTTTTATTCCAGTCTGTCTTCAAAGGAGCTGACTGGTTTTTTAAGGCGCGTTGGATGACCGTATCTGTATAGTTGTGAATTTAAGTAGCAGTCAAGCTAAACTCCAAAACAATCAAAGCTAAAAACATGAATGAAGTGAACGGTAAACGGTAACTTAAAGGCTCTCGATATTTTAAGTAAAAGCGTGGTCGAAATTTAATTTAAGATAACCTTGTATGCTGAAAATATATTTTTACACGTTCCCATTTTTAGGTCAACCACGCGATATTTCATTTATCGTATACAACGATTCCACGTGTTGGCTTTTGTAAGCCATGTCAAGATGTGTGATTGTTATGGTCATTTTGTTTATTTCATAAAAGCTTTGAACGAATATAGAAAATAAATATGCGATGTATGAAAACGTTTTGTTCTATTTTATAAAATCTGAATGAAAAATAAACAAACATTTCGTTTCAGTTTAATATTTTCTACATGTATTTATATTAATAATTATTTTAAATTAAATTTAATGATATGAGATGTAGCTATTATCATAAAAAGTTTTTAGTTCTCTTCGAAAGTAATTTATCAGAAGGCTTTTAATTTAATTGAAAGCCTTCAATAAGAGTAAGCTGCAAGAAGCCAGCAACAACCACCATCTGTTCACGACGCTCGGAACACTCATACATATTTAATATTCCTTAGTTTTCACTAATACCATGATTTAAAAATTAATGCTTGTATACAAATATTAGGAAAAATCTAAAAGAAATACCCATATATATACAGTACATTGTATAGGTTTGTCATAAAAATGATTCAAAAAATTCATGTCATAAATTACCGTTCGTCCACTGACCATAAATGTGTTTTGACCACACTTCTATTTGAATGGCGCATTTTATTTTATGCTGACATCTTTCCTTTTATTATGAGCGACCGTATTTTTAATAACGGCACCGCAATAAGAGTCTATCGTAAATATTTGATGACATTTGTAGATAAAGGGTTAGCATCTGTTATTATTTGTTATAAGTTCGTATTTTGTAAAACAATGATATATAATTAGTTCTTATAAAAGACACTTAATATTTCTTTAAAATTAAAATTTATTACATAATTCTTATAAAATTATAATTTATTACATAATTTATTTATGTAATAATATTTTTCAAAATTGTTTTCAAACTCCCACTTTTTACCAAATAAGTATGGTAATTAGAAGCACAATAACAAACATAAATCTAAGATTATAATTTATATGCACATTTGATGTTATACGAAAAATCTGTTAATTTGAATGTATGATATATTTGCTGTTTTCGTTTACTTGTTCATGAAAACGCTATTAATATAAAAAGTAGGAAAATCATTATAAAATACAAATATTTAAAAGCAATGAGCGATACTACATATAATAATGACGAGGCAGTAAAACTTATCCTCTTTTGCGTTGTTATAACTGGTATGGTATTTGATTTCAATAATTATATTTAAACAAAATATTTTATTTATTTTCACTTTAGAATTAAAATACTAAGGGCTTACATTTTACGTGAAGCGTTTTACATTTGACATTTAAATATAATTGCAACTCATTATTCCTTTATTATATAATCGGGTTGATGATAAATGTTACGACATAAAATGTACTTCAGTATTTTCCTTTATTAATATTCGTAGATAATAAAAATTTAAAAAATCAGTTTTTTTCTTACTCCAAACTTTACCATTGAAAGCATAATACTTGCTGTAAATTAACTTTTGTCTTAGCTTATCGCTTATTGATTGGGAAATTTTAAAGGTAATTGTACAATAGTATGCATATATGTATTTGAACATCGAAATATTCTTTTATTATTTGATACGAAACATATAATTTATAAAACAACTTAAAAAGATTTTATGTTTCATAACGATTTTATTTCATCACTTAAACTGTAGCAATTCCAAGTGTTATCGCATGGTTGTTGTGAAAAAATACCTTTAATGGATGTTATAAGTTCAACGAGTGTAATATATTTACATTTTTATAATAAAACTTGTTAATATTTGTGATTATTATACATTATAAATTTACCAATAATATAGGAAATTATTTACATATTTGGAAGTAATTCCGACAATGTTAATAAATTTAAGAAAACAGAAAAATCGGAAAGTACATTCTCATGAAGAATGCTCAGGTCCTTTGATTTGTTCTACTAAGAGTACATTCTTTTATCCAAATTGATTATATTTATGACATTAATCTTTACTTATTAATCATAGTTAATATACCAATATTTTTATTTTGAAGTCTTCAAAGACGTTAAAAGTACATAAAAATAATGTGAATATTAAGAAAAATATGTTCGTTTTCCATGTTCTTTTATACTTGTACTTCAAATCAATGTCATTATTTTCAAAAATGATTTGTTTTCAATATAAGGTACACAAAGATTTTTTCTTTTTTTGTATTTATTTTACTTCATGCCAATGATATATTAAAATTGTATTCTTGTCTAAAAAATTTCGTTTATGAAAAAGCGCAAAATAAGAATATAATTGACATATTTCGTACCATATTTTATAAGTAAGTATACATAAGGTTCTAAACCAAAATAAATGAGAAATTAGCGTTACATAAATTAAACTATAAGGGAAAATTTACCCTAATAATTATTTAAGTTCGTACAACCCGCCTCAGGAATATTTAAACATTTGATTAACTTTAAAAGTCCAAAGTAAGTTTTCAAAGTAAAACGACGTCATGTAAAGCGTTTTGATAACACACGTTCAATAAGTGTCTGTTTGTACTTGTTTACATGCTCGCTATTCCATATTATCTTCAAGGATTTACTATTAGTTTGCTTAAGAGACTTATCTATTAAGTTGCTTTATAAATTATAAACAACGTAAAGATTTAATAATTATTTGGGTTTTATTATGTAACACGAAAATTGTCTTCCTGATTTGCTTTAGAGTTGGCGATAGTTAGCTTCTATATTTTTTGCTGACCATCAATTCAAGAAAACTTCTGTTATACTTTTGACCTTATGGAATGTATATTAGGTAATCGAAATATTTTAGGTTTTAACTTTCACGTTGAATAATAGCTCAGATTTTTAAGTACATATTTAAATAATAATATGGTCGTATTAAACAAAATAATCGCATTTATTATTAACATTATATCCGGCGTTTCGGAAACTTTTTAGTCACCGTGATCACGGGTAAACGAGATATAAGTGTCTTTCAGTTAGTGTTATTATGTATCATCTACAACCAACGATTTATTAATCTTCACGCACTCTGCTGATTAAATATATGCAGAATGCGGTAACTAGATCTTAAGATCTTTCAGTGTGATTATGGACATCCAATTGTATATTTTTATAAAGGGATTGCAGTTATTAGACGATTGCCAGCCATCTTCTGTTTTGGTAATGTGATGATGTTTTTGTATTTAAATTTTAATATCCTTGCGGATTAGTCTCGGTATATGTTTGTTCTCGGTATATGTAGAACGTACGTAACACGTGTAACAATGCAACCAATAACAACTAATTTAATTGCAACATTATAGTTAACAAATAATCTTGTTACGCTTAACCTAATACGAAGTTACAAATTTGGATATGATATTAAATTTAAATTACGATAACAAAACATAAATTTATTTTTTAACGATAAACCAAACTAAAACTTTTATTCTAAACTACATATATTTTAGAAGGAACTAACTGTGATATTTAATCCGATTATAACTAAAATAAACAAAGCCGAAAAATAAATATTTTATAACCGTTGTAAAAACTTTCAAATTTATTCACACAGATGGCTTATCACATCGGACGTAAAAATGTTAATTTTTTGTTTTCCCTCAATTTAACACATCTGATATCGTTGAATAATATTTTTATATATAAACCTAAAAATAAAAATCTTATCAACAATATTCGGATATTGCTTTTATTTTTTACTCTGCTTATGTACGTTTATATTATTCTGTAATGTACTTTTTACTTTACTATTCACTTCATTGACTCAATAATCCACTTTACCATACATTTTAGTAATAAATCACTTATGAAGTGTTTAAAACTTGGGTAAGCGTAGATATATGTATAAAGCTAATTGTGTCTGGTTACTTACAGAAAAGGGTTTAGGTACATTTTATTTATTAAAACAAAACACATTATTTAATATCGCAACAAAAACTTTAGTTAACTGTTCTCAAAAATAAGCTAAAGTAATTTTTTTTAAAGGCCAAGAATATTTTGCAAAATTATGTATATTTCATAAATTAAAACTCCAAGAACATTCAATAGGGTAATTCAAGAAATATTGAGATAATTACTCCGAAAGGATATAAAAAAGTTTGCAGCGGAGCTAGGTAAGATTTCAAACTTTTATATTGTAAATTTAAATTTATATTAATTTCTATATTTGTTTATTGATTGTTTAAAATTTATTTAATATTTTTATTTCTTGCGACGGACAAACTTCTTATTAAACTGTATATGTATATAGCGAGGATACGCGCTGTGTCTATTGTTCGCGTCGTCCGGGCCCGCGCACCTGTAGCCCCGCTGGCCCCCACTAGCGGCCGCTAGCCAGCTGAGCGGGCACTGCGCCGGGCTCGTCAGTCCACATAGACTTTAGTTGTGTAACGCTTGTCCGTCATCGCTACGGCGACACTCGCACGCACCCTCGCTTACGAAAAATCATCTCCTTCTGTATTAATAGCTTTTAAGTAGTTTAAATTACTAAACCTTGCTTAATTCGCTAAAAATTGCTTATAATGCGTCATTACAATCAAAAGTTTCGACTGAGGTATGACACTTGCATTTGAATTTTATGGATGACATAAAAACTTTTTTTAACAATTAAAATATGTTTGAGTAATAAAAAGAAATATTAGAATACATTTACAATAAAAAATATAAATAATTGAAGGACATTTTAAACTACTGACCTTAAATATACTTATTAATAATGAATCGTCGTATTTCACACTTTATTTAACGTTAGGAACAAATCTAATTACGTTAATGATTGCAAATTCTTTCATATTTTACACCTACTTACTTAATTTAATTTTCTTTATTTTATACTACACTACCTTAAATTATTTCATTACTGCCTTAACAGAGACTGCCGTATTTCTTAGTTATATAAATGTTAAATCTTCAATGAACGTTGCACGCATTATATCTAATTGCAAAACCAAGACTTTTGTTTTCGTATTTAAAGAGCTAAGACTACATACCCATTTATTACTCAGCAATTAGTTTATTTACCTATACGAAGTATCTTTAACATATTTTATATATATCTACTAGAAGACCCGTCCAACTTCGTATCGCCCTATAATCAAGAAATATCTGTTATGTTTTTTATTTATATTTTTGGAGTTTACCTATTAGAGCCATAAATCTCCGTGTTTTGAAGTGCGACAGAATGATTGACATATTAGTTAGTTGTCAAATCTAATGTCAAAAAAACCTTTGTATCAACAACTACTAATAAATTAAAAATTAATTAAAAAAACATTGTCCAGCGGACAAAATTGTGAATCTAAACCATTCCCAGATCAGAGAAGTTCAGTGACATATAAAGATAATATAAGAATGAATCGCAAAATGTGTTGTTAAGCGCATAACTAAACAACGCCTGGACCAATTTGGCCATTTTTTTTTTAAATGTTCGTTGAACTCCAAGGATGGTTCTTACGGCGAGAAAAAATCGAATAATTGCCGGGAAAACCCTAAAAACAACCCTTTTCTTTTTCACATACAAACGTTTTCTAACTAAAACGTAGAATTAATTTGAGCTTTATCGCTATTACATAAAGTTCATATTCAATTACAAGCACTCACTGTTATCTAAGAAATGCAGGTGTGTTCCTAACGTCAAAAAGTAAATTTGCACTTTCTTACCGCCAAACAAAGTTCAAATTCTATCAAAACAGTGTGCGTTTGTGCGTTGGAGCACAGAATCCGTCGTTGGAGTATTTAATGTCGCGTTCAGAAACTAAAAAAAAGTGATCGCGGACCCGACCAATTGAATAGTCACAAAATATAATAATAACCATCAGATTTGTTTGTCTATGCGCCAGGTAATCAAACAAAAAACATCGTTTATCACAAAAAACTACAATGAAAATGGAACTGATTTTTTTTTTGTTAATAATTATGATTTACATGATTAAAATTACTTACTTTTAAATGCGCGATACATAAGCTGAGCTTGACGTTTGTGTGACTATATTAGTCTATGATAAACTATTGTCTCTGTCTTAAAAGTTCAGTTATTCTTTCAAATTGCTTGCAAACAGTAAATTTGATTTTTTGTGTGGTTTTGTACTAATACATATTCAGTTTTAGTATTTGTGGCCGGAGTTATAATAAAAAAATACCTACATAATTCATTCACCATTTCTTAGTGTAATTTTCAAATTGATTTCTACAGGATAATTTGTACTGTGTGTTTTTTTTTGTAGTGTTTGTTCAACAAGGTAAGTGAAATTATTAGTCTTGGAAAGTTAAGTAAGTGTATTGAAAAACATTTACCACTCTTGTTGACAGTTTTCAATTGTAATGGTGTATCATTTGAAATATCTTAAAGTACATTTGTAGCTCTGTGAATTACTTTTACTAGCCAGAAGGAATTGTGTTAAAAAAGTTGATGGGGGAAATGATAGTGCTCACAAAGTATTTTGAGTATCACTTGGTGGTTTGAACAATTCACTTTACAATATGTATATGTAATACAGGAATGTTTACCTTTGCAGATTCAAGGATAAATGTATCATTGAACTTATTAGTTATTACCAGTGCCGGTCAGTGACTAAAATTTTTCCAAATTAATTTCATGGGCGATTCAGGAAGACAAGTTGATCAGCGTTGTGCACACACAACCCATTGGTTGCATTATTCAAGACCGCATTAGATCACATGCCATCTGATAATCACAAAATTGTTATCAAACACATAAGACATTTTAATGCCCAAAGAATCGATGAAGTCGCTATTGTCATTGTGGGTGAAAATGTGGATAACCGCAATATTGTTTTACACTGGTGTAACAATCAACTGCAGCGTGTGTTCGAAACACATCAAACATATATGAAAATATTTTATATTATTTTGGAAAGGTGAAGATGGGTATTATTTTTAATGAAGATGATAAATCCAGTTACAGGTAAATAAAAAATTTAAGTTTTTAATGTTTATCATAGCTTTAAGTAATTTGTATAATTTTATCACAAAAAAATGTTTTTAGGTTCTGAAACTAACAAAAAATTTAATTCAATGAATTATTATTCATACAGGCTTATGGTTGGAGAAGTTGAGGTCAATCACATCTTAATATGTTAGCGTCTCTGTCACCAATATGCTGTTGATATGTAAAAGTGGAAACTGAGTGATTAATGTTTTTCAGGTTGAACCAGGCAAAACTCCGTTGAGGAATAAGGAAATTAACTTCATTCAGATAAAAAGGTTACAGATTTTCCCTTTTTTATAAGGCGGTACGAAGTCCGCCGGGCAGCTAGTTTACTTATAAGAACAATCTTTAACATAACTTTTCTAACAATATTTTTGTATATGTAAATACCAACTATGAAATCCAATTACATAAATAAAAAACTTTTATAAAACTAAATCCTTTTTAACCGCCATACCATAAAAAAATATTAGTAATATGAATTGTATATAATTAAAAAGAAGTGCCTTTTATTATAAAAAATGTCTCCATGTTTTGTTCCAAAATGGCAAGTTCGTAATAGCTTTAGTCAGTATACCTATATATGTAAAATATCCATATTTATATTTGTTGTTAAAATGAAATATGAAAGAGATGTGTCCAAATTCTAGTGTATAACATTAATCAACAGTCTTCCTCACGAAATTGGGACACAGCCTTGATTATTTTGAATGCATGTTTATTATTTTCTGTATTAACTATTAAGCTGATTTAAAATTAATATAAGATAAATGTGGATTAAAATTATAAATACAACATTTATTTTAATACTCTTTACACCTATTTACATCTTAAAGTAAGAATTCAGTTAGAGTAATTAATTGTATTGATTAATAAACAGTCCTTATTCGATAAAATCCCGGATAGATTGTATTATATTCTGTTAAACATTAAGAATTAACTGTGAATGAAGATCATTGTTTTACATTTGACAAATGGGGTTAAACACGAAGAGCAGGGCGTACTTCTGTTGTGTAAAACGAGAGAATTAAGCGAAATTACATCAAACTTTCCACAATTAACATATATCGATTATGAGATCTAAGACAATTTCGCGAGTTTTACTCATTTATATACAGCGTGTTCTAAAAACTGTGTCAACCCTTGAAGGCATGTATACATATAAGTATAAGCTTATTATTAAAAATAGTATAACTTAAAAAAATATCAAGCAGAGGTCAGTTACAGTGCATAGGCTAAATAAGTTTTAAATCGACATTATTGGAAAAAATATTTCAAACATCTGACCCGTAAACGGTTAAGGCGCACTATAATAGCGTAAAGAGCGCATGCGCGATCTTTCATCGCTGGCGCCGGGCCGCCGGCGTGGCGCGAGGCGGCATTTGTAAGTTTTTCGAATAGAGATTTTCAAGTTTAAAAATTAGGTATATCGACTCGGTGTCAACCACACGCGTGTATGGAAAGTTTTAAAGGAAAATGGCCGGCACCCATACCATTATCGTCGAGTACAGTTATTAATTCCTACCGAGTTCGAGACTAGAATACCATTCTGCAGATGGATTTTAAACGAAAACGATGAAGACAGTGAATTCTAGAGCCGTATACTTTTGAGTTGACTAAGTGTTATTTTAAATTGATTTGTAACATAGTGAAACGTATCGATATTTGAAAAAAAGTGCTATCAGTGAATCGTTAAAGTGATTAAACAATCAAAATAATGTGAATGAACGTTCGAGTTCGTCACTAGTAGCGCAGCAGGTGTAATGGCGCCATGAAATATCATCGTGTTATACCAGTGGGTACAAACATTTGGTTACTCTACATATAATAACCTAATATTTTATTTTATTATTTTTACTTGTATTATAATGCAGAAAAAATATAGCTTAAAACAAAAAGTAAGAATATTGCGAAACAGATAATAATTGAAGTAACAATCGTTAGAATAAATTATTTTTTGGAAAATGTTTTAAAAGCGTTTAGAATTACTGTCAAATAATTCACACGGAACGAATAACTTCCATATCATTTGTAACATTGTATAATTACAAAATTAGTTTATATCTTATTTTGCGTTGATTAATTAAAATGGTTGGAATCAAGGACTATACACAAATAATACATTATATAAATCCATAGTTGGTATTTGGACATAATTTTAATCATTCATTACGAAATACAATTAATGTTTACAGACATTTAAAATACATTTGATTCATTATTTCTTAATAAGTGCCATCTATCAATGTAAAAACGAATCATTTTCGATCGGCCGCTGATAACTGCTAGCGCCGCTATGCAGCCAGAGCGGCGGTATGCACAAGCACTCTGTGTTTATTTTCAATTCAAAAATTCTCAAGGACGATCTACAAATCTCGTGTAATTATTTTGTACTAGCTGTGCCCGCGACTTCGTTCGCGTGGAATAGTTACTATGAGCAGCGTTTTTTTTTAAATATATACTTATTTTTATTTTGGATCATAATCACAGTCATTTTGGGTAGTTCATTTAGTTATACATATATGTATAAGTATAGAATAGTGTTCGACGTGATTCTTTAATTTGACATAACTTTTTTATTTATGAACCGATTGACATGAAACAAATACTAAAGCATAACTGAAGCATACCACAATATATTCGTGAAAACCGCATCCAACTCGGATCAGTAGTTTCTGAGATTAGCGTGAACAGACAAACAGACAAAAAGAAGTTAATTACATTTTTGGGTTCGACATCGACATAACAATAACCCCTGCTATTTTTTTATTTTTATTTACAATGTACAGACAGCACTTTTCTACAATTTTATTTTATGTATAGATTGTTTTAAATGTCGTAGAAAGTCCGTTAAATGTCAAACAAAACGGGACTCTCTGATTGGTCGATAAACTGTTTATATATGTATTTTTTTCGCCATTTTATTATTATTTAATACTAGCTTTCCGCCCGCAGCTTCGCCCGCGTAAAGTTCGGTTATATCGCGTTTCCAAGAGAACCTTTCAAAAGTCTGGGATAAAAATGATCCTATGTTCTTTCTCAAGGTCAACTCTATCTCTGTACCAAATTTCATTAAAATTAGTTCAGTGGTTTAGGCGTGAAAGCGTAACAGACAGACAGACAGAGTTACTTTCGCATTTATAATATTAGTAGGGATTGTCAGTTGTCTTTCTAAGTGCAAGTGAATAAGTTTTAATCCGTAAACAGTGGATTAATTTATTAACGAATTATGGAAAATTATAGCTTTGAGCTCTGTTCTATGTGATTGTGATAAGTATGCGATTATTGAAATTATTTACAAGTAGATTTTCAATATTGTCCTTTGATAATAAAATTAAAATAAGTGTAAAGTCAAGGTGTGTGACCAGTTGAGATTGAACTAAAAGAAAGGTAGGTAATGTTATTCGTTTTAATTAAAAGTATTATGATAGTTTTTATTAGTTAGCAGGTTGTGTACACACAAATAAGTTATTTTGTTTGCTTTGTTTGTTGGTCTCAAATGATAATAATAATAATAGGTTTGAATCTGCACTGGATATTCCTATTAAAATAACTTATAAAGCTATGATGAACAGATCGTAATCGCTTTAAGGTACATACTTTCGTAGCTCAGGGATAGTTGAGAGATAAAGTATATAGATGTTCGTTGTGATCGGACTGCTGTAACATTATGCGTGAATATTATCAATGTTTAAATGAAATTAATATTTTCTAATTACTTCACGTATTTTATTCTGTTTAAAAACTACATACTCCCGAAGTTTCGATTACTTTGAAGCAACCGTTATCACGGCAGACATCTCGTCTGCCTGTTAAAAAGAGTAAAAATATTAGTTTCATTTAAAATTTAAATCAATTCCAGCGAAAGATATTATCATCAATGTTTTAGAGGTGGAAGTGATGAAAATTGGTATTTTATTTTTCAAACATATTCTGCTTACCTTACTGAATTATAAACCTTACACAATTCTATAGTCGAAATAATATCTTAGGCTTGACAGTACATCTATCAGGACTGATAGTTGTTTTATAAAAAATAACATGATGATGAAAAAAATATTACGTTCATATAACCACATGAAAAGGAACAGGGTAGTGTTAATTACATCTTTTAGGGACTACCTGTGTAATGTCTTGTTATTCCAATTTAGGTCGGCCGGCGTCAGATTATGGATGGTACGATTAATAGCAGCAACATTAATAAGCTTCCTTCAGGGGTCGGCGAGTGACGTTCATACCGAGTATACTAATCCGAAATGAATGAGCACAGCGTTGTACCTTTTATATGGAGTTTTTATTAATAATATTGGAGTTTATTAACAAAATAAATATTAATTTAACTCGTTGAACTGGAAGGATGTATATCGATGGCAATCAATGTTCACTGTTGAGTGACACGACTGTAGTATTAAAGTTAATAATAATATCGCACTGTTTTAATAGTACTTTTTATGATATACTTAATTTAATTATATTAAACATTACATCAAATTTAAACGTTACCTAGGAACGTATACACGTATATTTTCGTCAAAGTCGAGTCGCGTCAAATCAGCTGATCTAGGAGGTCAATGGACACGTGCGTAGGTATTTGATGTGTGCCGACTGTCGCTGTTGGTGTTGCGTGCGTAGGATGACAGTAATTTACTTAGTTCTATCTAAATTTGAGAAAAAAAATGACCTACATAAAAAACTATAAAAATAGATCCAGATACCGATTCTGAACAAATCACTTTCAGGGTGTGCGTTAATTATGTTACACGTTGTATACACCCATTACTTTAGGACCACTTTTTTGGGCATTAAGTACGTATATTTTAAATAATTCTAAAGTGATGCATGACTTCTCATAATATAGTATTTCTGGAAAGCCCCGAATTTTTGGCATTTATAGATAAAATACTAGCTTTGAAATAAAAATCTAGAGAAACTAAACAGAAAATATAATGTTCTTTACAATTTGTTTATAAAAAACTTATATTTATTAAGATTAAATAATTATTAAATAGGACTTGATTTCTTTTAACTCCGACTTCTGTTACAGAGCCGCACCTTATCTTTGATCTTTAAATCCATATTTATAATAAGTAAAGTTTCTCAGAAGACGGATTCAATTCATTTATCTTAATAACTTTTTCATATTTTTTATTTATAAGAATTTACAATATAATATACTTGAAATTACGCAATAAAAATCATTTTCTTGCTCAGAAAACAAAGTTTAGAAAGCATTTTATTTTAATTTATTTCTCCTAATTGAAATTAATTAAATGATATCAATTTGCTTTCATAATGATATTTATAATAGAATTCTCGCTTACTCGCCATACTCGTGAAAAAAAAACAGGTTTACATAATTTTATATCAATTAAAATCTAAAGATAACTTTAACAACCTTTTCCAAAAGAAATTTACTTTTCTATAACAATAATATATTAATTTAAAATTATTGAAATCCTTTTAATTTGATGTTAGTAACTTCAATATCAACATACAGTTTAATACGTTAGATGAAATAGTCACCGGCGTGAATGGACAACTAATTCCATACAAACACAGCAGAACGTATTTAACAAGGCTTATCGCTTATATCATTACCACTATTATCACGATGACAACCGCGATCGATATGCCATTTCTATTCATAGCGTGATAAATGTACAAATTGTTTGACGACACGTTGTTATGGGGTATTTGAATTACACTTAACGATCTTCTGATCAACATAAAACAGATATTCATATATAATATTTTGATAGCTGTAAGCTCTAATCACAAATTTAAAATATTCTGTTTTTTGAATTACACAATCAATAATACGATGTCTTTTAAGTACAATTTATTCAATCACTATTTGCCTGAAAGAGTTTTCTTTATTCTTATTTCGTATGTGTCTATAAGCATTTGTTTTATTTTTTAATTGCACTAAAAAAAGGCAGTTTATTTTTTAAATCAATTGGAAGAAAATCCATTCTACATATTATATATCCTAAATGCTTGCCTTACAAATAAATATCAAAACTGGGTAACAAGAAAAAACTTATTCTGAAAATATTAATGTTCAATTTAATGTTTTACATAATAATTAATAATTCTCTGCCACTTTAAGCTCTATAATGATTCTAACTTATTAAATTTATGACTAAATGTTATTACTAAGTGTATCCCTCGATCACTAACTTTTTGAGTACCATAACAACGTATTCGAATATTCCGTCTGTACTAGTTCCTGTGATAATTGATCTTTAAATCAACTGTTTAAATCAACTTTATAACTATGTATTTACTTATACCTTTACTATTACAAGGAATTCATGTTCCATTTGACAAATAACCATAATTCAGATTCTAAGAAAATTTTAATTAAACCTTGTATGGATCGTAAGTCGTAACTGTAATTATTATTAGATAAACATAGCCTAAAATTGTTATTTTTGAAATCCTTATAATAATTTCGTATTGAAACTTCTCATGTATTTTTCTGTGCTAATGAATGTGAGCGTTTTACAACGTGTTGACGATTAAAACAAAACATCATCAATTTTAAATTTAATTGCCCGGTACATAGCTGTGTTTTTAAAATTTAATCATCTTACACTTTAATTTTATATTTCCTATACATTTTCAGAAAATTACAATCAAATAATCTCCTATTTACTTCAATTTATAATATAGTAATATTTTATTTAGGCGTTTAACTTGTTGTACTGGTATTCGTTAAACAGCTTTTAATTAAGTGACTCATTTTAACTTAGTATTTTGAAATATAAAACCACTCAAATCTAAAGCGTCATACACATTTCGCTCGCTGCGAGTGACATTTAAATATTTGATCCTTGATATTTGCTAAAATAAGCTTAAATTAAGTTTGTTGAAGTTAGTTATGTTTTAATATTTACACTAATTAATATGGTTTTCTTTTATATTCAATTTTAATATAATACATTCATGTTTCTCTTCTAAATACAATGTTTACTGAATTGTAGAAATTTATAAATAAAAAGACTGTTTATGAATTCATTGTGGATTTAGCATTTCAATTGGGTAAACTTTCTTTTGCTATTTTCAGCAATACCATTTTAGAATGCTGTGAAACAATTACAGTATGTTTCCCTTTATTTGCATAATCAAACTATATACTGAGTATTATAACACAGTTTTTTATACATAAATCTTCGCACATTATATACTGTAGGCTATTGGATGTGAAAATAATATAAAGTAATATAAGTAAATACATAAACGCACGTAATATGATGGTACAAACTTGGACTATGAATACTGTACAGAACGCTTGCAGTGACACTAAGTACTTTGATCTTAAACTTTACTATAACAGGTTCTCATAGTAATTCAAGTCACAACAAAATTTCTTATTCACATAGTTTGAAGTTTAATAAATATTTTGTTAAAGTTATTTTTAACTGAGATCATTTTCTTTAAAAGTTATTTAGTAACTTATTAAATCTTTAAATATATTGATTCAGCCAATATGTATAATATGGATTGTTACGATTAAAATATTTTTATAAATGACGTTTGCTAGGACGCCTCATTTTGAAAAACCTAAACTTTTACATGTCTTCTACATGTTTTTTATAAAAATGTAATTTTACATTATAATTGAAATTCTAGAAAGCTAATATCTTAAATCTTGTTAAAAGAATTATAAACTAGTCTTAAGTAAGCTTTCTTTCATTTACTCATTAATCTAAGAAAGTACATTAAAAATCTTTTATAACGGTTGATATATTTTGTTTGAACCAAATCGCCAACTTGTAGATTTGCATTTTGCTTCATCCATTTATCCAGTTATGTATTACTTCTGCCAACGTTGTCAGAAATGCTGTCGAAGTTGTTCCAAACGCTTCAATTTGTTGGGATCGAAAGCTTCAAGTCTTGGTGATGGAAAGGATGTCAGAGGTCTCCCGATGATGAAGTGTCCTGGAATAAGGGAATGAAAATCGTCAGGACTGGAAGACAAGGGACACCGGGGACGGCTGTTTAGTATTTAGTTACATCCCATTTATCAGTGGGTTGTCCTAGACTAGCTAATGCTCGAAGGTTCTTTGTAACGTGGTCCACTAAATATCTTAATGACCGTTCTGATTCGGTCGCTATAGGTTGTATGTTAAATAATTCGGTTAAATGATAGTTAATTAACAATCGCTTATTTAGCGTATCGCTCGCGAAGAAAATACCAGGCTTCTTTGTAGTTAGAAGATGGCACTTCGAGATTTGCAATTACTCGTGCAACATCTGCGTCGAGATACGAAATTAAATAATGATATTTGTGAATATCGGATAAATGTTCGTTTTCGTGTACTACAGTTTGAAAAGTATCTCGGAATTCCAGCCAGCGGAAATATGCGCCGTCAAATTTAGCGATTTGAATTTGTGGCAACTTAAAACCAAGACTGTCATGATGGTGATGGCACGAGGTTGCAGGAGCTAAAGATTTACGTCGCGCTTCAGATTGTATTTTCGCATTTTCAATGAGAATTTTAGCTGTTGCTATGCAAGAAATAATTTCTCTTTCGATGCCATCTCTCTCATTGATCTCAGAGTCTAAGTTTTGATAATTTAATACTTCCATTTCAGTTTGTAAATCTTCAAATTTAGTAGATAGTTTCAAATTTATTTAATTTTAAAGATAATTCTGCTAAGCTAGTACTACATAGTTGAATTGACTCTATTGTTGTTAAATAATGTTTAAATTTTGTAATCTGGCCTTTTATGGAACTACGTTTTAAGCTTAACTCCGTATATTTAATAATAGATTTACCTATCTGAATCAGTAGCCATGACTTCGAATATTAAAATTATTTTAATTTATAATATTGAGAATTCGAAAAGTTATTAATTTATCTCACTTGGCTGCACTGGGGCAAATTAAATGCGTCACTCTCCTCCCTTCGGCGATACTCCCAGCAAATAAACCAGTTCTGCGTCGCTAATAGCTCGATGCACAAAACCAGCGTCCTGCAGGCACCTGGAAATTTCGGCAGAAAGGATGACTAAAAGTGAAATAGTATGGTGCTCTAAGAGTTCAGCTATTTAAACAACTGAGAGTATGACTAGTGACTATGTATTGAACGCACATGAACACGTGGCACTATAATTAAAATGTATAATAATTTATTTATTATAGTTTTAAAAGGGATATATTTCGTAGTATCGTAATCGTTATAGCTTAAATAAACTTTTAGCGTTTTATTTGAATTTAAGTAAATATTTAAATGTAGTGGAAATTTTTAAATAAGTTAAAAGAAATTGTTTTAAAATAATGAGAAAGTAGTTATGTTTATTATTCGTAATAAGAAATTGAATAAGTCTATGAACTTAAACTTGAATTTGTTTGACCTTTGTACTTGTGACGTGTCGGAACAAAAATAGGCATTTATTTCTGTTAATTAGTAGGAATTAACACTCACTGTTTTGGAATAATTGATTGCAAATAATTATAAAATATGAATAATGCACTGTGGAGGCAATGAAGTAAAGAATTGTTAATAACGTGGTTTGTAGGAAGGACAAAGGAAGGACACTTATCTTTTCGTAGAATGCTGCCACAGTCGTGGCGAAGTCTTACTGATATTGGTTCGCTGCCGGACTCAACGACAACCAGAAATGATGAATTCGTCTTCGATAAATCATGGATGCGACGCCGTTACCTTTTGATAACCTGGCACGTCCACACCTCGTTCTTGATTTTGTTGATTTTCGTATTTATACGTCGATCTCGCCGGGGCCTCCAATTTCTATCTTCAATGAGACACTTGCGAGTCTTATTATTAGGAACAAAACCCGAAAATCTTGTAAATCTTGTTTAATTTCAGTTTCAATAGACAGTTCCGTTGCACAGTACAAAGGCGAGTTATAGAACACGTTTTAGACAAAGAAAAGATTATTTTGTAATTATGTGTTGAGGTAGTATTAGAAAAAATGTCAATAGTTGCGCCTGTGTGAATAAGTTGGTTGACGGTTGTTGACATCATTGCTCTGTGAATTGTAGCAGGAGCCGCGACATATTTAGTAAGGATTCCCAAAAATATACAATCACCACTTAAGGTTATTCATCTGTATTCATTAGTGTACATAAAAAATACTTATAATTATTATTATTATTACATAAATGTCATCAGTTATGTAGTAGTGTAGAGTCATGATCAGTAAAATAAACAACATAAGTCATCTTAAATTTTCTGCTTGCTAGGACTTTGAGTCTTTAAAAATTATAATATAGAAATTCTCTCTTATGCGTAATTAATATATATCTTTGTCATTTGAGACAGAATAAAAGTTTTGTTTGATAAATAAAATATATACAAATTGAACATATTTTTGTTGAGATGTTAGGTATAAGGATTAAAACCTTGTGGATTATATGTATTATTCAAAGAATGAACAGACCACTCCAAATAGAAGTGGGAAAGGTAGAAAGAAATTGCTATGAAATTTAATAATGGGATTGCACGCGGAAATAAAAACAGATGCATATATAATATGAACAGGTTTACTAGTTTATTTTAGGTCTTTATTTACTTTTACACCAAAAATGTACGCAGTTATTAATTATATACATTTATGAAAATGTTACTCGCTGGTCTAAACTTAAACTCTCTATTTATATAATGTCTATTAAATAATTTAGTAAGATATTAATAACAATATATTATACTTATCTATGTTAAACACCAGCTAAAAGTAGCTGAAGGATCGCAACTAAAGTACGTCTACGTAATGCTTAATATACCGACACACAACATTGATTTTTGATTTACATATTTGTTGGATACATATTATTATAATTTTAAATATTACAGTTTATAAATTCGTTAAATTTCACACCAATACAAACTCACACACGCACCGTACGCACACAAACATATACACAATATATTTATTTAAAAAGTTG
The DNA here is from genome assembly GCA_916720795.1 of Danaus chrysippus. Classification (NCBI taxonomy): domain Eukaryota; kingdom Metazoa; phylum Arthropoda; class Insecta; order Lepidoptera; family Nymphalidae; genus Danaus; species Danaus chrysippus. The sequence goes on along the minus strand of CAKASE010000077.1, from coordinate 1,666,077 downwards.
TCGAGGAGAAGCAACATATATTTTGTGTGTAATTTTTTATCCGAGACGGATTTACAGTAGTTTTAATAAATCAATTATTTACTGCAGGTTTGCTTTTTAAATAAAATATTGCACAAATTGTTTTGCAAGTCAGCTTGATTTTCAGAATACGATAAATTATTGGTCAATCCACACAACGGAATAACTGGAGTTTGAGCTTTATAATCATAAAATTTTATTCAATACACAGAAAATTACAGACAAAAGGAAAAAATATAAATAAAATGAAAATGAATTAATAGGGTTCAAAGTTTTTATAAATCAGACGCGAAGGATAATAACATCTGTCCGCGACACTGACTTTAATTCACTTTGGTTAAAGTATTAATTTATTTCTTAATTTACCTTTTTATTCTACGCTATTTAAATGTTTGAGATTGTATTTCTAAATATATTTTTTATTTAAATTAAAAGGAATTTTTAAAATATTTTTTAATAAAATAACCGTTTTCATTTTGCATATTCTTAACATCTAATAATATAACCACTAACTGGATTTTTCATATTAGATTTTTTTATTATATTGATCCGAAAAATAGTATTATTTTAGTTTCGGTAAGTACACGACTGTAACAAAGCATTTTAGATTTGTTGCTCAAGTTATTGCTGTTTAGTGTTAACAACCTTAAACATATACTTAGTTAAGGATAATCGTTTAAATCTTTGAAAAAAATCCAAATTTAGTTCATACAGAAAAAACAGCTTTTTACTTTCGTCAGGGGAAAAAAGTACTAGTTCTAAAATGAATAAGTTGATGTTTAAAGTGATAAGTCTAATAGAGTATTGCGTTAAAAAACTCTTCAGATGTTGGTGAGGATGTCTTTTTGTTCTTTTGGAGTTCCTAAAAATTAACATATACTCTGTTTAGAAGTAATTTCCGACTTTTTTCTATAGCATCACATTAATATAGGTTGTAATATTAAAAAAGAAACAATTGGACAAAGAATTATAAAATAAATAAATCTTTTCACCGTCTCCCAAAAAAAGTATATGTATAAAAAAAATAAACAAAAGCGCGAAATAACAATTGAAATAAAATGTGCGCGGAGCCACCGGAGTGTTTGAATGACAACAGGAAGGAGTAGAAATTGATTTTTAAGAAATTTCTTGTTTTTCTCTAAGACAAACTTTATTAACATTAATTACAAGTCACAATTGATTGCTTTCCCTTTCGCTTTGTCTTTTTTATCTCAACCCCCCAAGAGTCGTAAAACTCTTATCGAAGCCATGTTGAAAATCAAATAAGAAGTTTTATTTCCATAACATATGCCAAATGATAGTGACATCAAAATTACATAATGTAAACAAAATTGTTAACAAATTTTTTAAAACACTTTTTCGGAGAAGTGCAGCTAGTTTAACAGCTGCCTTATTTATGGGTATCTGTTATCATTTTCGGGTATCTCTGGTGGTTAGGAGCAGGTTCTCACCCATAAACAAATATACAAATTTATGACACTTGTCGTCCGGTCAAATGATAAATATGTAACCGTCCCGAGGTTAGCAGTTGTTAATACTCGTCCGCTTCCTCGCCCAAGATTTGAAACGTATCTATGACTGTTTTCATATCGTAACCTTATGTTTTGCTTTTGAAACCAAATTTATAAAGCACCTTTTAAAGTATTGAACAGTGTTTTTGTGATAGATCTCCATGTCTGCGAATATTTAATGCTGGAATTAGAAGAGTTGGGTATTTATAATATAATTCGTAAAACTTTATAATATAATTCGTAAAGTAATGTGTTACTTGAGACCTTAATTATTGGTCGAAATACTCCTTTTCTCTTTTTTTGACATATAATTACATCTTTGTTTTCGTGCATTTAGTTTGGACTACATATTTTACTTTTCCTCATTAATATATTTCAAAGGCTTTCGTCTTTTTAAAATCGACCCTGTAATGATTCCAGCTTCGATACCGTACAGGAAAATAGAAAAAAAATATCGTAAAGTTATAGCTATAAAAACATATTTTTGTCTTTACTATTGCAAAGATAAGACTATCAACGCACGTCATTTTTCCTGAAAGAAATAAAAATGTGAATGTGTCGTCCCATCCATAAAGCTATGTCTACGTCTATCTTAACAGCTTTGTTAATATAATTATCCTGTTTATTTACGTCGGCACATCTTTTTGTATTCCATGTAGATGAGAAACATTATAAATGGTTTCATTAAAATAAAAACATAAAACTCTTTTATTTTTATCTTCTAATATGACTGAGTACAAAAAATATTTCCTTATACTATTTGTCATTTGTTCGGTTATATGTAGTTTGAATATACATATACTGTTAAAATGTTAACTGAATAATTAAAACAGGATTGAACAACAATATATGAAAGACAATAACATTTAACGTTATAGTTAGCTGTAATAAAATCTACATAGGCTTATTTAAATTTCCATCATTCTGGATTAGCTTATCTAATCCCCGACTCTAAACCCTAATAATAAATTACTTATTCTAAAACGTGTAGTTAAAATCGTAAAAGCAAGTAACAATTACAAATATATTACATAAAAGGGTGATTAAATATTTAATCTTTATTAATAAGATAATTATTTTAGTAATTATAAAATATTAAATCTATACGAAATTACGAAAATACTCTATAGTTTCGACTACTCGAATAATCAATACGTAAGCCAGATATTCATTACATTTTATAATGGAACCTATATGCCTATATAGTATATACTATATCTGTATTTGGAAGTATCTATATTTTGTGACTGGTTGAAAAAGTTTCTTTATTATAATAATAATCACTTTCAAAGAGCAATCTCCCAAATCTATGGACAAAAAGCTTTAAGTCTGTAAAAGGCTATTCATTTAATTACTAAGCGGCCCTCCATTTGGCTTTGTTTAGCTTTAATTATTTTGTTTTATCCTCGTTGTCCGTTTTACTTTATATTTATTGGGTTCAACGTTTAACTTAATAAGTAGTGTTTAATGTGTGCTGTGACATGATGGAAGTTGGTTTATATTGTAGACACTACCAAATTCTTATATTAAAGGTTTTCTCAAGGTTTACTTATATAAGCTAGAACTTATGATGCTTTTTTAATTTCACCAACATTCTGTCACTCTCTATTGAGAGAACTGTTCTCTTGTCTAGAGTGAGCTCAATAAATACTTCATGGAATTACCTCACTTCTGAGAACTATTTATGAGATTTAAGATAAATTAATGTAGTACTTAGAAATTTTTTGTACTTTATCACATAAGACATAAATAAATCGTAAAAAGGATTTATAAATTTAGTTTTATCGAAAATAATTGTCTTTTTGGGTATTTAAAACTTTGTGTTGTACTTTGTTAACTATATTTATTAACTTTATATCTATATTTGTAATAATAATAATAATTAATTAGATCAACAAATAATGATTCTACAAATAATTTAAAATTTTGTCAACTTTGCAGAAGCTTGCGACCACACTGTCAAACTTAGCAGCCGGTTCGACCCTTTTAAACTAAAAGGTTATTATCAACCCTTAATATTAAAAAAATACTTATAAAATACATTGTCTGGAAACGTATAAACATAAGTCTTACATATATATAAATCATACTTTATGTATAACTTTATCATACTTTATATAATCCACCTTTTTGTATTATTGTATGTTTTTTTTTAGTTTTATTACAATTGATATAACAACGTATTTAAGACAGGTAATAGAAACTTTATTGTTGGATACATAACTGTATAAATTGAATTTTTTAAGCATATAATATAATTACTAAGACACTATTACACAATTTAAGTCTTTTAAAATATTTAACTTATATTTTCGTACATCCGGCTTATGTGTTATCTCATTTTGATATTCATCGGTTTTATGAATATCTAATTCAGTTAATTAATGAAAACTCAAGAAGTGGAATCTTAAGTAAAAATCTTGAATATTTTAGTTTCACATTCAAACAAAGTTAAAGTTGTATAAATATTTAACTAACCAAAAGGTTTAATGAGTATGTATGTAAATAGCATTACGTGTGTAACCTATCAAAATATTGTTTTTCACTTAAACTTCAGAAATGAGCAAATAAAGTGATAATAATAATAATAGGCCTATTAACTTAAACAGAAAACTGTATAGTTTAAAATAAAGCAAAGCTTTATAGAGGTTCGATTTATTTAACTAATACATTATATAAAGAAATTTAAATTTTATTGCTAGGCTGAAATCTTATTATAGAAATTTATGTTTGTGTATATATTATTGAAATAAAATATACTTGGGACTATATACATATATAAGTTGTATTTATCATTAAATATTATAGTTATTTCATTTAAAACTTAAGTGTAATAGTTTCTGGTAACGAGTTTCATTCTTAAACAAATATATTTGTACCTCTCCCTAATCCTCAATGAATATAAACGTCAAGTACATATAATCTTCTGTTTATCTTACATATGTTTAAGTATCAAGGACGTTCTGATCCACCCCTGACAGTCCATTAAGATCATGTCAGCGAGCGCCTGATAGCGACACCCGATACTGAGAGAATGGCGGTCTATTGGACCCCACGGTGTCTGTTTGCTTATGAATATTACTCTGTCACAGCACTTTTATTTTTAACTTTATGAAAAATTTCAATAAGTCACTTGTCGTCAGAGTCTAGATTGAATGTGGCTTTGTATTTCAAAGTATTTTGAGGAGAGATCGTTGATTTTAAGTGATAAAGTAGAACAAATATCAATATTCAATTGTATACGTTACATTTATTGTTTATTTGATGTATTTTTATTAAATCAAATAATCATCGTGATAAATCAAGTATTATTAATATTATTCACTTGAATATTTGATACTTATAATATTTATATATGTGAATCTATATAAAAATTGTGTAAAAAAGGTTTAACACGAGTAGGTGGAGGTAGGCGTTTGCTATCAGTAAGTGAAATTTGATAGCCTGGTAGCTTCGATAATATTGTTTTTATAAAGATCATATTTTTAGAATACACCTTTTGGGATGAACGTATTAATATAATCATTAAGATGTTTGTTTTATTGTAAATTATAGGCTCATTTAAGTAAACATTTAACTTTTGAATTAACGTTAAGGATTGAAATATATTTGATTTGATTTAATCAGCAGTACAGAATATATCGTAATTTATGTTGGCAATTACTCTGATAATGACGGTATTTGATAATGTTTTTACTCTATAACATTATTCTTAAAGAATTGAACCAGAGTTGTTCTAATTTTTTTTTTCATCCGATATAATTGATATTATCTTTTAAAAGGGTCAACAGTTTCTACTCGGTCGAGCCTTGGCAAGGGTTTCTTTTGACTAAATTTATTGTACTCTTCAACTAATTTATTCTTTAAGCAATGAATTAAGATTATATTATGTAATAAATATATAATCATTTTACATTGTATCATACCTTATATACTTATCTATCAATCTCTGTTTGTTTAAATTTACTTATGTTATTTCTTTATTTTAATACCTTGTTTAAAATTATAATGATTTCTGGATTGTATGTTTTCTGAAGCCCTAAAGTTTTAAAGTACCTACAATGGATAGAAAAATTATTGTTTATAAATATTTAAGACTCTGATAACATTTTTCATTGAAAGTTACGAGTACATTGTTACAACAGAACATAAATTAGTTCAATTACTGTTTTATTTAACTTAATATTTTGATTCTTTATATATTTAATATTAAGAATAATTTAAAATAAAGTAGAGTATAATATTATAATCATTTTCATATTATGTTAATCATATTATGTTTGTAACTCATCACTTTAACAAAATTCAATGAAGGATTGTAACATAAATAAAATCTATGAGAAAACTTAATAAAAAACAGACAAGTCGTCGAAACTAAACGTAAATATAAGTACTATTAAATATACACTGCTTCACATTAAAGATAACACCAAAATAATGAAAGCTAAACAAACCCTGATGGAGGAGAGGGTCCGCAAAATAAATTAACGGCTATTAAGAAAGTCAACCCTTTTTTGTTGATATATCTTTGGGACTCAATTGTGGAATATAGAGTGCCTTTGGGTTACCGCAGATGAGTTTTAAAAAGAAGATAAAATTATGAACATCTAATATCCTGCTTAAAAAGACTAAAAAAACGTTGACAAAATTTAAAAGTTTAATTAGTTCTTTGAAAGCTTTCGTTGCAAATCACGTTGTTTTTCAGTATAAAGTATATGAAAACACATTTAGTATATTTCATATGACAAATAACTATAATTTCTGCTTCGTCTAATCTATAGAAACTATTAATAATCTATTATTAACACAAATACAAATCCATCTGAATCTACATTATCTTTATTTAGGTTACAAAATGGAAATAAAAATATTTTTACTGGTTAGTTTAATCTAAAAGTTCCAACTCAGGGGAATACGAATAGAAACTAATTCAGTAGTTTTACGTGATGCCAATAACAAAAGAATACGTTAAGTTTCGCTCAGTATATTTTATCTTTTTATACTCCCTGAAGGATTTATTTAATATATATTTTTTGTATTTACTTTTGTTTACTTCTTTATTTGATACTTTAAATGGTCGTATATTTGTTTTTTCTTTTTAAGTACAACTATAACTAAAAATATTTCAACTAGTTTTTTCATAATGACTGTATAGTGCTTGTTTTTCATTCCATCTGGTTGTATGGGGAAATGTAATCATAGGTGGTAAACGATCTATTTCAGTACAACCTTACAACAAAGATACAATTAACAGTGTTTTTAAGCAATACTTATTGAGACTATTAGTCAGTGGTGGCTCAGTGGTTAAAGGGCCCTCCTCTCGTCGCCGAGGGCGCGGGTTCGATCCTGGCCCGGGCAAGTACCAATGTGATTTTTCCGAATCATATGTACTTTCTAAGAGTATTTAGACATCACTGATTAATGTTGATTCCCAAAAGAAGGGTTGATGTCAGGCAGGCGGCCGGTCGTAAAAACAAATAGCCAAAAACTATTCACAACATGTAAGGCAGACCCTGGCTGTAGCTGGGAAATTGCCAGGTAGAATTAAATTACTTATTGAAACTATTATCGATCTGATCTATATGCATAGATGCGCATAACGAAAAATAGTAAACGACAATATAATTTGTATTAAAATACAGGTAGACATTCATATTACAAATAACTAAGTATATATTCATGTGAATCTTCTTTATATATTCAAGATATGATTATTTTCAAAATCATTTATTAGCTTAATAAAGTTCATTACGAAGTCAAAATACAAAGAAATCTCGCTGATAAATAAAAATTATGAGCGTACAATTGAGGCAAATATAGGTTAGTATGTCACTGCAATCCTGTGAGCGTCTTGCGGTGTTTAAAAAGTATATTTACTTAGGGGAGGCTGATCTTTGAAAAGAGTCTTAACATTACCGACTTTGTTATTTGTTTTGAATTTATAAAATAATTTTTCTGCACACCTTTGAGCCATAATATGCGTTTGCGTATTCTCAAAGGTAACTTCAAACGTTTAATAATTTTAATTGTTGATAAATTATGAGTAAATTATAATTCTTCCACTTCAAAATAAAATAATATATAGGCAACTTTTGAATTTATAGTAAATATACATTTGTTAGTTGATTTAGTTTTCAGTTTCTGGTGCCAAGTAAAACAATAATGGCTCAAAACCGATCAAAAGGCAAAAACAATATTTTAGTAGTTCAACTAACATTTAATATTTTTATTTTTTTATTTAATCATAAAAACTAAGAAGGTAGCGTAAAATGTATGCATTCTATATAATTGTACGTATTTTATGTTTTTCATTAAATTTAAAAATGACCACGAAAACTTACTCAATACAATAAAGCACGGGCTTAAAGTCAGTCTTTTTGAACCAAACTGTAGAAGATTAAAAAATGTGAATTCAACATCATCATTTACCTTATTTTATTATATAGGTGAAACTGAATTCAGTAACATGAGCAGTTGTTCCGGTGCGTTTCCAATCAAACTGTCTAGTACATTTCGCAGAGCTCAGGAATTCACCGGAGTTTAGTGAGCCGGACTGCTTCCTTCAGAGGCACTTTTCCTCAACCATTCCTCAACCATAATAATCAACAACAAAAAAGTAGCATGGTCAGTTGCTGCCTTTCTTTCCGTAATTTACATGATTTTCCAGTGTTGCAGTGTTCTGTAATTTTTTGTAATTTTTTTCAGTAATCTGTAATGAAAGGGATTTTCATTAAATTCAAATTTGCCGCAATTTGCGCGTTTGTAACTAGTCGACCAGAGACGCGCCACTTTTCACTAATGGTGAATTATGTTTAAGTTTTTGTGCACTTTATGATTATTAAAACGTGTAGAGAGATAAACTAAGGGATATAATTGAGGAGGCGATATTAGTGGGCTTTAATGTCGTTTCTTTGTATTTTCCGGTAAAGTGTAATTGTAATAATTAAACGATAATTGTTATAATATTGTAAGGGCGTCTCCAGTAAAATAAAACTTTGTATTTTCAGAGAAACAAATTGTGGTTTGCTTTGAATGCCCTTGATAATATTCCTTTTATTTCTAAAAGTAATTTTTTACATTACAATAATATAAAATTTATTTGACAACATTATTTTTAAGATATTTTATCAATTATAGTTTAACGTTCCTATACTTACAGTAAGTAAAATTTTATTAAGAGTGTTTTAAAATATCAATCAATAAAATATAAAAAAATATATATATATAAACATTTTTATTAAATGAAAAGTGAGATGAGTTGGGTAGATAAATACTTGAAGAGTATCTTCTTTATGTCTTGGAATAAGGAAACCTCCCCCATTTGTTTCAACACTAGCCGTGTTTTTGTTGTGTGAAACATGTATACTAGTGACATAGATTTTTTTAAATCAGCCTTCATGGAGTCGTTAAATATGTCAAAGGCAAAAGTTGTTGTTTAAATATAGAGATTAAGCTTTAATTGCTGACAAAGAGAGACTAACACAAACAATTTATCCAATTAGTTAGTGCGTAACTGTTTACAAATAACGATTAATTTGCCATATACAGGATATGAAGGAAATTAGAAACCATATCAACCTGACATTTTTCTAATGATTGTTTAATGTATGTTACAGGAATTTGCTACAAAACCTTCTATTTAAAAATATACCTACGCACTTTTTTATGTTAACCTAGGATTTCTTTACAAAGACATATATATAAATAGTATTTAAAAGAAATTATAATTTTTGAATTTACTATGAGTATTTATTGTATTATTTTACATTTTACCGGTTTCCTTACAGTTGCTGTGTTGAAGGGCAGTCGAGATGAAACTATCTACATTCTGTCGGTAAGTTTTGTTATTTATCATCTACTGCTAACGATATCTTTATTTTCTCGTGTACTGCTATTGACGCACACAGAATGCTCCAACTGTATCCTGAGGTTATTCAAGATATTGTAAATTTTTAATGTTATTTAAAAATTGTTTTAATTAAATTCTTCTTCGAAATATTGTCTTTTCTGTCAGTGAATTTCTTTACTTATTGTAATATGGCAGGTTGTCACTTAAATGTGGCGTATATTTAGATGGTTCTTGTGATGATGTTGAGGCCCATGGTAAGAGCAATATTCAGGTTCGCCCCAGGAATAAAGATTTGCCAACAGTAGATAAATGCTTAATATGGTATTGTGGTATCCCATTCAGATAGCTATATGTTTGTTGGTGTTTTATATAAAAAGTATAGTCTAGGCTCTTTTCGAAATTCTTAATGGCAGGTACATGGAGAAAGTTAACCAATTATTAACATCTAATCTCCAAATTGTTTTAAACCTGATTACCTATTGCTGAAGAATGAAGTAGATAGAGTTGCAATGGCTTCATCGATCTCGCCCCATTTTCATTGTTTTCGTGGACTTTGAGCTGCGAGTGTATTTCTCTTCTCTGACCAGATAGTTTATATGTAAGCGGTATTGAGATAACAAACTCACGATATTACATAAAAATAAAACGCGTTTTTCTTAATTATCTTAATTCGGTCAATACTAACATGCCATTCATCATAAAATTAGAAACATTTTTTACCTACTTAAGAAGATTTTAGTGAAGTGATATATTATAATTAAAATTATATTTGTAATTTTCAAGTTTAAAAAAGTCAAACATAATGCTAACACACTCACTTTTAATTCATACATTCCAAAACGTACCCTATAAAATTTGACTAGGCTCACTTTTTAATTCTAACTAGATAAATTTTAAGTAATAGAAAAGTGTTGAAAGTTTTTTCACACAATTTAAAGACGTGATTTGATATTGGACAGCATCTGCCCCAACTTAAAGCTGTGCTCCACACGGCTGGCTAAAGTACTGCCATACTTTTGCAAGTCCTACAAGTTTCATTGTTGTTTGTAGCCTTAAACACAAGGAACCTCCTAAAGTAAGAGTTCGAGAATACATAATATCCTATTGATAAAGGTGGTCGATGTTTTAAAAGCTAAAGGTTATAAAGAGTTAGAGTCGAGTTTTAATGACTCCTGTCCATGAAAAAAACCGTTTATGTCTTCGTAGCCCTAAACTATATAACATTGATATTGTGTAATTCGAAACTGCCTTATATGAAATTAACACCGTCTATCTCTTACCTCACTTTGTGCTATAATTTGAGACATGAAAGATTAATGGAAAAAAATTGAAGACACATAAAAATATGAGAAACCGTTTAGGCTTTGGAGTGTGCTTAATAAATTTTGATAAATACATACACTCGAAAAATGTTTATAAGTCGGCTAAAAAGAAAAAAAAGACATCGACCCTATCACCTGTCACAATAAGAAAATTTCATTTAGAAGAGTTGACCACGCTATGATATTTTTGTATAGAACATAGATTAATTATCATCCTTTTTTTACATACTAGATCTTTTTTACAGTTCACATTATATTATTATGAGCTTTGAAATAAATCTAAAATTAGTTCTCGTGCTATTAAATGTGTACCTAAGCATTAATTAAGCTCTCTCAGGTCTTGTTATTGTGATTAAACAGTCAAGCATGAATTCAGTACATTTTGTGTCGTTATGTAATCGCAACTAATACTATTATGAAGCCAGTCCTCTCAAGAACAAATGTAATTTGATTAGATATAATACTGTTACTTGATATTGAGAGATTATACCAGTTACTATTATTGTGTTTTGTATGTGATATTACAAATAGTATTAAGATGTTTATAGATATACATATAATATGAAACGATTATTAATAAAATTTACTAGTATCTTACTTATTTTTTGCAAAAGAACGGGATGTCGATTTATGAGAATAAGATGCTGTTGAAATAATATCAAATTCCTATAACAAAAACGTCATTTTTAATTTTAACTTAGTGATTAGAAACTAGGTATTCCTATACCTAATTATAAATCCTATAAAGTATTGCTACAATAACTTCTCTTATATTGAATGAAAATATTTTTCTTAATTCATGGTTTTATAACTTAAAACATTTCTGAGACGGATTTCGTTTAATCCAAAGTTTACTTTTAATATACATACACCTTACCTGAAATTGTTTACTTTTCACTAAAGACCTATCTGTGTAAAATTGTGTGTAAATTATAAACTGCTACAACATTATGAAGTTGAGACATTCTTTATAAAATCGGAATACTCGTATTTTCTTCATATTATTTTACTATCTAAATGAAAAGATTTTATGAAAGATATTATTACATTTTTATAACTTAATAGAAAAGATTGATCCAATAGCATTGCAAACATATGTAGTAACCTTAGGTCTTTGTCTTCTCCGCAATTATATTGTATAATATTGTACATCAAAGAACTATTATAACCTGATATCACATATCTGTGAAGCGATTTCAATTCCGTTCAGGAGCAAACATTTCAATAAAGTTTGTAGGTGGCTATGAAAATCTTGTAAACTTAACACAAGCAAAACACAAGCTTGTCTTTTCAATACCAAATCAAGTCTATTCACCCTGTCTTCAACTATGACTGGTTTATTAACTTCAAATCGAAGGCAGCAGAAGGGAAACGTAGTGTCCTTGCAAAAGTCCGATAATCTTTCACAGCCCGACAGCTTCTTTGAGTAAACAAAACACATCTCCGCCTTTGTGCGAAATATTGCAATCACATTTGGGCAAGAACTATTAAATATCACTTAACGCTTTTTTACTCCATGACAAAACATACAAAAAGAGGTATATGAAATATTTGATTAAAACTAATTTAGTCGAGTCATAAAGAAACCAGTCTGTTTCCTTCCACTTATAATTTGAGTGTCTTCGAGGCTAGAGTGTTACTAAGATGGTTTTACAGCTTTCAACTTCATTTCCATCTAGCAACAGGTGGAATGCAGTTAAGCACTATAAATCCATTTCAAAAAATAAATAAATATGTTCCTTTATTGTAACCCTACTTACGTCAGTAAGTTATAGTTATAATTGATACTGATTAATTACTATTACTTGATTTATACATATTTTACCATCGTTGCTCTTATTTTGTGTTTCTTGTTATAAGATATTATTACTAAATGTATAGACTTTTTTATAACATAACCTAAATACTGTACACTTCAGTATATACGAATTTTATGTTTAATTTCGATATAGTAATTTCTACTGGATTAAGGCATGAGAAACAAACCTTTCTTTAACATGTGACGCTTTTCTGTTGAATGAACAATACAGCAAATCTCTAATCTCTGTTCTAACTCAGCAGATTTTGATCATTTCATTGTTGTGTCTATAAATAAGGCCTCAATTATATAACATTATTGAGAATATTTAAATGAAGCGTTGCACGAAAAATGTGTCAAGGTTTTGAAATAAATATTATGAGAAAAATGTAAAGGTCTCTGTAGCCATTGGTGAATACGCGTATAGAATTTTGAATAAAATGACTTCATTATAGTTGAAGCATTCTCGTTTAAAGAGTCGATAATATGGGACTCAGTTTTGAACAGGCTGTCGCTTCGAGCTCCCTGAGTCCTTAAAACATATCCTTTCACTTCAGCCTCGTAACATTTGTTTTCATAATAGAAAAGTTAGCAGTTAAAACTATATAGATTTTTGAAGCAATCTATTAACATGAATAATATGTTATTATTAAAATTCCACTGATATTTTGAAAGTAAAAATAACGAAATGGTAAATGGAGTTATCCGCTACTTAAAACTATTAGAAAAGAATTTTATTTTTAATAAAATAACAGTAAATTGTATACAGTATGTAAAAAAAAAACTCCAAAGTTATTTTGGATGCTGAAGCATAATATCATTATAAGATGTAAATAAATTATTTTATCGTTGCCAAAAATGTTGCAAGAAAAATTCCAAAATATTGAGGATAAAGTAATTTGTGTGCTTAAATATCTCTCGTACTTAAAACAGAAAAGTTTTAAAAGTATAATGTACAATTACATACTATCGATCGTGTTTTACCAAACCAGTTAGAATTTTATTTTTAGCATAAAGACGGATCTTATCTCAGGATTTGAATTCAATACTTTTTATTTATGTAATCATCGCCAATTTCATTTACAAAATAATACTGAGTTAATAAATTTGGTATTTAAAAATATGCCATCATTAAAAAAATATTTGAAACAAACATCATGTTACCTTCATTTTACCAAAGGGAGTATCGACTAACACCTTTTTTAAGTGTTAGTATTTATTTCAAAAAAAGCTTGAATTGCAAATTATGTAATGAAAAAATTATCACCACGACTGGGATTTGAACTTCCATTACAAGAATACTCCGTTCCAGCTGTTCGGTCTGTCATTCCCTTTTTAAATATGCACTGGAATTTGCAATACAAATTTAAACATCAAAAGTATACTAATTCTGCCTAATATTAAAGTACGAAATTATTTTATATATAAAATATCGATGTTTAGATTAATACTTACAAGAAATTATTATTTTACGCTCGATAATACATATGAAACATGATTTTCTTTATTACAAAAATGTAGTAGTTGGATTTGTATTCAACGCTTTTTGGATGCTGGTAAAAATGTTTCCTATTATGATGCTAATGATAGTTGTGAAAATACTCAAAGTCAAATTCATTAATATTCCCATCGGGAGTGTGGATAGCGAGATTCAGACCGACCCTCACAAAGTGCAAACACTCGTAGTAAAAGAGAATTATTACAAAACTCCAAACATTATTTAACTTGTAAACAAACATGTTTTATGTGACATTATGTGTTACTCAATATAAGAAATACGTTTTTGACAAGACATTACTAGTGAAAGACTAATATCTGGTAGTTTAAATTTATATCGACGAAAAAAACTGCTAAAATTTATTCCTCCTATGTCTTTGGTCTATGAACCCAAGCCAACTAATTACTTGATAGAAAGAGTTTTTTTTTATAGGAAAGGTGGTAACAAAATTTATCCTCCTTTAGGATTGGAAACAAAAACAAAAGAATCATCTAGGCTAAAGGTTCTAGCAAAGTACTCGTTTCAAGGAAGTGTCTAAAAAGAACAACTTGCCTCTAGAACGCTAGTTAGAATTAAAATCGGTCAATTAGAATTTCGACCGTTCTTCAGAGGGAAATTCAGAGTAAAATGAAAGTGTTACGGTGAAATTTCGTAATTTATGTTTGAGAAAACATTTTCGGCACATACTTTCAAAAATCATTTTAAAAGTTAGGAGAGGGTTAAGTGAATAAGAAATCGCTAACCTGACGCATCACAGGACTCTTAAAATGTATAGTATAGATATACATTTTTTTCGTAAACTCTAAACTCTCGTGAATATTGATGACTTAGCATCATGAGCTAACCTTAACATGGTCAAAAGAATTACACTGCTATCTTATTTCTAAGCGTTATCTTACCTTGACTCCGAATTTATCCATATTATAAACATTAATAGTATGCTCTTGAAATAGCATGTACTAGTATCTAACCAATGCTTTTTTATACATTACTGGCTTTTGGAAGGCTGGTGGAGTAGGTGGAGTGGGGCTAACATTCGCCAACAAAACATTATAGGTAAATATTCTTTTCAAAGCTGTGGAATT
The DNA here is from genome assembly GCA_916720795.1 of Danaus chrysippus. NCBI lineage: Eukaryota > Metazoa > Arthropoda > Insecta > Lepidoptera > Nymphalidae > Danaus > Danaus chrysippus. The sequence continues at coordinate 1,650,996 of CAKASE010000077.1, read as the reverse complement.
CAAATTTAAGAAAATAAACTTTACATTTTAAATAAAAAATATTTCATAAGTAGACCACTTGTTTATTTAATATTAGACAATTTAATTATCGTTATTGAACGCCAAAAATAATTAGAAAGAAGATACCTGTCTTAAGGGCTCCATCATTTAAAGACATCAGAGGTAATTTCATTTTATTCTACACATTTTAGAAATACTAAAGAACAATCAAATGTGTCCATACATACTGTATATATATATCATTAATCATTAGACCACAGAATTAAGACCTTAAATCGTTCAGAATAAGCCCTTAAGTACACCCCGGTTCTTATTTACGTAATTTTGTGCCAACATAACTTTTAAGCGTAATGAAAGTTTGATTACTTCGTAATTAGAATCGTTGTCATTGAGAATTATAAAATTGACATTAATTACTTGCTCCGTCCAACGACATTTACAGGAGAGGGTAATATTTGGTTTTAGAACTTATATAATAACCTACACACAACTAACTCATAACCAACACACAAACCGTCTTCATTTAAGATTAAGTTTGTCTGCATTCTGTCAAAGTTAAACATTCATCACGTGCTTCAAACATTCCACAAACATCTTTGCCTTATTACTAGGAGGATCGAGGAGACAGATTATTTTATAAGTTTTCCAGCTCCATTTCTGATTAATTTCACATTTACCTTGTAATTGAACAAAGCACAGGTATTTACTAAACAATTTTATAACTTTAAAATTAACTTTATTAGTTTCTGTGGATGAATTAGAGAATATCGATATATTACCAATTTAAAACATTATTAGGCAGGTAATATCCGTAGTAAACATTTTTGAGAGAATTTCAGTTTAGATATTATTACGAGATATAAACTAATTTGAATTTAAGTGGCATGTCCAAGATATGTATGGCGTTACGCAAATAGTAGTTATGGTACATGATTAAACAGTATGTAATAGTGGTCATAATTCATAAATAATCATGTGGCAACATAATATATGTTGCTGAAATATTAACGGTTTACTTCATTAGTTTTTAATAATTAAATAAATTAAGTCTTATAACCTTAACAATAAGTATGCCAATATAAGAAAAACATAAAATCATAAAAGGTCTTTGTGTGCTTAGATAAATACATGTATATATCTGTTTTGAAAAATAAAAGTTTGATAATACTCACTATAAACTCATCTATTGCTACAAGAACAGCGTTAATCGATTTGAGAACAAAGGAAATCGTGAAAAAACTTTAAGGATAAAAACCAAGTTCCCTAAAACATTGTAAATAGCTAATTTCTTCTAGGGAGGCAATTCTCAAAAGTTTGATAATTTTGAAAGTTACAAGTTTCATCTTTATTTTGAAGTACACAATTAATCATTTCTGTGGCAGGTTACATTTCGTTTGCTATTGGTCCGCTCAGCTTGTAACGGGATGACGGATCGTCTTATACCGAACTATTTATTATATATTAAGGATTCTAATTAAATTCTTATAAAAATATAGTTTTCTTATAAAGCCAGGACTTTTAAATATCAATAAATCCTTAACTAGAGTAAACTAATTATTATCTTAAGCCAAAAGACCTTAAATTAGTTAAATTCTATTAACAATAATACAAGTCGTGTTCACAACATACTTTCGCGCGTTAAAGAGAACAAGTCAAGCGTCATAGCTTTAATATCGCTTCGGATGCGTTCGGGAATTTAAAGGTTCGGTTCAAATAAAAAGTGTGTTTCCTAAATCGGCCAATCCTGACGAAGCGTCGTCCTCGGCGCGCTCCTCGGCAAGGCCAGTTGACAGTGACGCAACTGCAGCCGGAGGACCGCTCAAGCAGCCGAAGCAGCCGGAGGACTGCCAAAGCACCCGGAGGTCTGCCGAAGCAGCCGGAGGACTGCCCAAGCAGCCGGAGGACTGCCGAAGCAGCCGGAGGACTGCCGAAGCAGCCGGAGGACTGCCCAAGCAGCCGGAGGACCGCCGAAGCAGTCGGAGGACCGCCGAAGCAGCCGGAAGACCGCCGAAGCAGCCGGAAGACCGCCTAAGCAGCCGGAACACTGCCAAAGCAGTCGGAGGACTGCCAAAGCAGCTGAAGGGTCGCGACTGAAGCTGAAGGGTCGCGACTGAAGCTGAAGGGTCGCGACTGCAGCTGAAGGGTTGCCACTATATCCAGCTGTATCGGTACTTGGTCGAAATAACAATGATGATGAATCAATCTAATCATTTACTTCATCTGAAATCTGAATAGTTACTTGCAAGAGATTGTGATAATCTCATTGAAGACACATAAAGACACACAAAGTAATGTAACGTGTGAAAAATAAAATGAAAATAGTCTGTGAGGGCCCTCTAAATTAAAGTTCCTGTTTACACCACTGTTCGTAGCGAGGTTCCGTCGAGACGTAGACCAGGCCTGCATCTGTAATCAAACCAGACAGAAGGCGTCCCAACTGTATGCGGTTGACGAAAGCAATAGTGCATCGCGCGTCAACACTTCAATAACATGATATTTTAAGGATGATATGAAAATGATAACCATGGACAGCAGCATCACTGACTCGCTAGTCCAATATGCGATCATCTCGCTTATGATATGAAAATGATAACCATGGACGGAAGCATCACTGACTCGCTAGTCCAATATACGATCATCTCGCTTATGATATGAAAATGATAACCATGGACGGAAGCATCACTGACTCGCTAGTCCAATATACGATCATCTCGCTTATGATATGAAAATGATAACCATGGACGGAAGCATCACTGACTCGCTTGTCCAATATACGATCATCTCGCTTATGATATGAAAATGATAACCATGGACAGCAGCATCACTGACTCGCTAGTCCAATATACGATCATCTCGCTTATGATATGAAAATGATAACCATGGACGGAAGCATCACTGACTCGCTAGTCCAATATACGATCATCTCGCTTATGATATGAAAATGATAACCATGGACGGAAGCATCACTGACTCGCCAGTCCAATATATGATTATGTGGTTTATGGTATGGAAATGAATATGAACATGAAAATGATTTTGTGGTTCATGATATGAAAATGAATATGAAAATGATTATGTGGTTCATGATATGAAAATGAATATGAACATGAAAATGATTATGTGGATCATGATATGAAAATGATTACCATGGACATAAGCATCACTCAATCGCTAGTCCAATACATGATTATGTGTCAAAGCCAGTCACCAGCTTGTTCTATGTAACCAGGTTTCACTCCCAAGAACTGCGCATGATTCCAAACACCTCTCTCGGTTCACAGGTAACCATGGACTCGGCCACCGCTCGTGTAGTTTCCCCACACGAACCGCTGATGAGGTCAAACTGGTAGTAACCACCGGATAGGACTCCAGGGGTCCACGTATACTAGGTTTTGGGCTGCCTTTGAATTGCGAATATCTAATCAAGAAAATTAAATAATTAAAATTGTGAGAACGCTGTCTCCGCCTCTGACAATTTACGTAAGCCTTGTTTGACTTGATGTATCAGCAGCCGGTGAGCTCCCTGATAATACACACGTACATACAGTGACGGTTCAATAGACAAGGGAAACAAGGTTACACAAACACATTAGTTACTACAGATGGTGATAGTCACATATATTTACGGATTGTTATTATAATACTAACGCCTCCGCTTAACAAAATGATAAAAAGTTTGAAATAGCTAGTATACCAAGTTGTTAATTAAAATATTTATGCTTTAAAGAACCTAAACTTTTTGTTAAAATTTCAGCTGGCATTTTATAAATAATCAATTTTAACAAATTTATCTGCTACTGCCTGTCTTACAAAATGATATCTGACGTCTATATATTCCTATGGCATACTGGATTCAAAACAAGTTTTTATGCAGTTTGATAATCTTTATAAAAAGTAATTGTTTCTGAATTACTTTTAATTAAATAGCCTTCGATTTCAAAATCAAATAGTCTTTTTAATTAAATCTCCTCCTAACTGGCTTCTCACATGGAAATATTATCTAATTCTGTTGAAGACAAAGCTATATTTGTTTTTTCTTCATTCAAAAGAAATTACTCTACCAGACAACTTAAAACAAAATCCAGAAAAAGATTTTCTATCATTTGAATCTGAACCCTAATCTGCATCACCATATCCTTGTATATAAGAATTATCCTTTAATAAAAACAAAGCAAAACATTTTAGGAACTTTTAAGTAATTCAAAATTGTTTTAAGTGTTTTCAATGAGTTCCATCATATGAGTTATTAAACTGACTCAAATAACATACACTGTAAGCTAAGTCTGGTCTGGTCAAGACAGCTAAATACATAAAATTACCTATCAGTTGTCTATATGGAATTTTCTTATCACAAGAACTGTTCTTAGATTTTTCTATCCTTACATTAATCTCTATAGGAGTTTCAACAGTTTTACAATAAAACATATTAAATCATTTCAGAAAGCTTTCCACATATTGTTCTTGATTAACAGTTATAACATTTCATACATATTTATTATTTACTCTTTAACCTAAACATTGCTTTATTTGACCTAGATCTTTTATTTTAAATTTACTGCTTAAATCTTGTATTGACTGATGAGTAGCCATTTTATATTTAAAGAATACAAACAAAGCTATTATAACTAAACACTTAAACATTATTTTTTTTTTAAGCTTTGTAAATAAACAAGGTTCATACTTAGATTTTAAATGACCTAAAGACCTTAAATGATCACTGACTCTCTCATACCATGCATGCAAGGACTGCTCAAGTCCATAAATGACATGTTTAAGCCTTGTTACCATCATTATTATCATCCTCATACAATACAAGATTTTTCATATACACATAATCAATTAGGAAAGCTCTTGTAATACAGATGGTGTAAATCTAAACCTAATTTTAGAGTTAAAGAAGATAAAAATCTTAGAGTAGAATAATATAGTACAGGGAAAAGTCTCATGATAGCCTACGCTGGCTTTATGTGAAAACTTGCCACTAATCTTGCATGGTAACGCACATTACCAACATTATCAGACTTTATTTTTAAACACCCATTTGTACTGAGCTACCGTAGAATCACAAGAGTTATCCATAAGTTCTCACACATCATTTATCTTAAACAACTCTAATTCTACTTCCATACTTACTCTCAGTTTCATTTAAAGCTCTCTGTGTGTAATATCCATTACATTCTGATCATCTGATTCTACAATACATAAATATTAGTAGGTGAATCTATCAGATACTTTTTTCAATTGTAATAAAAATAAAATAAAATTGTTTGTCCAAAGGGAAAGTTTGGGAAAGTCCAGACTCAAGTCTACTAATGATTTGATGATGATAATAATAGTTTTGATGCTGTATCAGAAACACTCTGAAATGAATCACTTACTAAATAATCTAATGGAATATATGACATTACTACCATTACATTCAGTATTTATGCCATCTGCATTACCATTTTCTTCTTTTTCACTTTGTTCCCCGTTGAAACCTTACACTCAATAGTAATATTAACTGTATTTTTGGTTGGTTACATTATAAGGATGTCTCTACTAGTTTTAAATGAGTTCTTTTCAGGATTATAAACCCTATATCTTTTTAAATTCACTGCATAGCCTATCAAAATAAGTTCCTTATCTTTCATATCTAATTTCTAATGTTATTCTTTATATCTGACAACTTGCATTGTGCATTTTGTGTATTATTAAATAAATATTGCTACTGAATTCGGTAAGTAAAGTAGAAAACTAGAAATATTCGAAAATTCACCCACAGTCAGACACTATGAAGCCAAAGAGTGAGACTATATTGGTAAACATGAGCTTGACCACCCTTATAATGGTAACGAATTAATAAATAAAACTTACCGAATGCGTGTACTATTAATAAAACAAAATTTGTACCTGTTAGACTCATGCCTTAATTTGAATTGCTTGTTCGTTTTGTTTTAATCTCCCAGTGAAAGAGTATACAAACCAACAGTTTCGTCATTTTGAACTTCGCTGTTTAGTCGCTTTAGCGTTAAACTTCTAATGAACTGAAACGTAATATGGTGCCTGAAAAAGAATGTGTCCTACTTCTCGATCGTGATCTAAACTTATATTCTTAGATCGAGTTCTGTTCTAATTTTTCAAAACCAACGGTGGTTGTCTTGTCGACGCCACGTGTTTCGAGACTAATGTTATCTACCAGTCTTATTCACTCGCAAGTAATTGTTAGTAGATTTGAAAACACACATTTTATCTTATTTATTACTTTTTATGTACTTAATCAAAAACTTATTACATAAATATAACTATGAACGTGAATGTTATCCCACTTCTGAATTAAGGATTCTAATTAAATTCTTATAAAAATATAGTTTTCTTATAAAGCCAGGACTTTTAAATATCAATAAATCCTTAACTAGAGTAAACTAATTATTATCTTAAGCCAAAAGACCTTAAATTAGTTAAATTCTATTAACAATAATACAAGTCGTGTTCACAACATACTTTCGCGCGTTAAAGAGAACAAGTCAAGCGTCATAGCTTTAATATCGCTTCGGATGCGTTCGGGAATTTAAAGGTTCGGTTCAAATAAAAAGTGTGTTTCCTAAATATATAATATTAAATAGATTTCATTTTAATTTTTTTTTCCAAAAAATACAGCTAATTAACTTATATTGGATTAGATATAAATATCGTCAGATTATAATTATATAGGGTGACAACCAGAGGTTCCAGGTGAACCATGAAACGTATTTATATGAATCTTATGATAAGAATTACATATAAAAACTTATAAACTACACCTAAGACTTCATGATTGCTCCGATGTTAGGAAAGCATTCCAAAGCTTGTATGGTATCAGGAATTTTCTGGTTCACACGGCTTGGTGTTCGTTCCGCGTAGTCAGCGGCGTCACTCATAATACATATGATATCTTATCTATAAAACAAGATTATCAATGGGTGATAATAAAAGTATTATGAATAAGGCTTCAACTGTCCTTATAATTACTTCTTTAGAAGGAATCCGTGATTTTTGAAGAGAATCTTGTTAACATAACCATACAATAATGTCATTCAGAGAAAACTAAAAAAAAGACAAGTTTTACAAAACATAAAAAAATACATAACTTATATCGAACTACCATCAAAATTATTTTTGTATTACAAGTGTTGTCGTATAATACGATTAATACGCTTACACAAACTTCCAAAGGCTTATACATACTATAAAATACAAAACTTTCAAATAGAGTTTCAAATAAAATGTGTCCTTAAATGTAAAACGAGGTCAATTGAAAGTAAAATAAATAAGTTTCTGTAACAAGCGGGCCTGCAAAAGGTCGACTCCAAATGTCTTATAATAGAATACTTTTATACGAAAGCCGGGAATTTAATGTTATAAAATAATTTTACTAATTTCAACTGGCGACATATTTTATGAAACTTTTGCCATTTTGAAAGTTTCTATTAAACTTTTCACTCGATTGCGAAACAGTCACAGTTAATCATTTTTATTTCAGTGTATTTTCTGTGTTTAGTTTACCCGAACACAAAAAAGAGAGGTTCGCGATTTATGAACGTATTGAATAAATTAGGTATATATCTTTATAGGTATTATAGACAGTCTGTATTATATTATTGAAAGACTAAGAAGCCTACGATCTGAATAGAGATTTTCTTTACAATTCAATACCCTTCTCTAGTAACATGGGATAGGAGATGGGTTTAAAACCTTAGAATTTCAATCAATCGTAAAGGTTTCTTGACGGTGATAGAATACCGCTAAGGCTTTTATGTATATTACAATTATTAAATATAGACATGACTATCTAAGCTTTTTACTTAATACACTAATTCTTTACAGAATCTATTTTAGAAAGTGAAATATTGTTCACATTATATATAATCAACCAATTTACTAATGATACTTATTAAATGCATTTTTTAAATCAGGCACCAATACTATTCTATTACAAGTTGTACTTTTTCCTTATATTTTTATAAATAACCTCTGAAAATTAAATCCATTTCGAGTCATTATGATTGAGGTCGTAGTCTCCTTACGAGGAAAGCCTCAGGCAATATCCTGTTTACTCTTGAGTAACATTATTTTAGTTTTTTTATAACTAACAATATATTAAATAAAAATTTACTGACATCATAATTATTATGTTTTTACATCAACATCCTGCAGTGGGTGTAAACATAATGTTAAGGTACTTTATTTTACTGTAAAACCGATGTTTTCAAGGATTTGACATTTAAAAAATGAATGTTCATGCAAAAATAAAAAAAAATCAGTTACATATGAAAGTCAATTTTGATAATTACTTGAAAAAGTTTTATAAAAATTATTTATTACGTAAATATCGTACGTAAAAGTTTTATCAATGATGAAAGGATATTAACTCAGTACTCCAGAAAATTCTACATATGTATGTATATGCGGCCTTTTTTAATTATAATATAAAAGTATTAAAATTACTCCTTTATGTTTTATTATGTCTCTTTTAAATCTAGTTCAATATTTTGATTTCATCAAATCAGTATATCGGTTTAGCGGTGAATGGTAACAGAGTTACACAATTAGTTATTCAGTAGATATGTTTCCATTGAGTTTTGATGTGTTCTTTTATTGAACTGCATTTGCAATAATATTTTAATCTATTTAGTATATTATGGTTGTTAGTAAATATTTTCAGAATATATAAATATCTTAGAGACACTTGAATTTATCTCATCAATTCAATAAACTTTATAAATAAAACGTAAATAGCAAGTCATACATTATACATCGATAGAAATCCAAAAGCTCATGATTTAAACGTAACATTCAAAAGAGAACACTGATTTGTGTGGTTTGTGGAAACGAATAGAATAGAAAATGAGATCACTCCGTCTTCTGCGGAGTTTTACAACTCCCCCTTTGTAACTTCTAGCTTTGTTCTGATTCACTTACCGTATACACTTGAATGGGTAAACAAGCAAACTGATTTAGGTTGAACTAGTATTGATTAACTATTTGTTACACTATTGATTATTAAATAATCCTTTAAGTATATGAATTCAATCGCTTAATGTAACATTTGATTTGTAGCTCCTAACAATTTTAACTAAATATTTTTCTAGAGAAAAGTGGGCCCCTGCTCTCCGTCGTCGGCGAATATGGCCTCTGTACAGCCATAGGTTAAGCGCCGGGCAACGTGATCCTGGGTGGCAGACGGGGACTTCTGTCGCCCGTTGATAGGATCAGTGCGGTGCTAGCCTCTCATGTTCCGGGGGCGGCTCGCGGTGGTGGTTTGCGGGGGGATTTGTCCCCCCTAGTTCGAGGTCCGGATTGGACAAGCGCCGGCAGGGTCGCGAGGCAAGCACTCGAAATACCGTAGCCCTGCCTAGGTGGCGTGGAAGAGGAACACCCAGGGATTTTAGTGGATCTAAACCCCACATAACCCGGTCAAGTCCCCGCTCGGCCGGGTATCTGTGAGCAGATTTCCCCTGGAAAAACAAAAAAAAAAGGGTAGAAATATTGGGATTTTATTCAGTTACTTTTTCAGATTCATAATTTTTTTTAGACATAGATAAGAACCAAAATTAAATTAAAAAAAATATTTATTATTTAAAACCAATATAAATATCTTCGTTGTATTAATTTAAAGTCTATCAAATATTTCTCTAATATGTAGCGATCAGACGATTTCAGGTTAAATTAAAAAACTTTTACTCGTTTCTTGCTCGACAGAAATAGAAGCTTTGGCTTTCATAAAATAATGAACGTATGTTTAATCAAACCTGAATATTTTTATTATAAGAAAATATTTTAGTTTATTAATTATTAATAAAGTTACGCAATGTTACATATGGTGCCTGTACACAGTCTACATAAAGGCGTCGTTAATGACATTATTTATAAGTTTTACAGTAAAAATATTACGTGTATTTGAATCCGGTGTGTAGGAAGTTTTAATTTAGTTCAAATGCATTCAACGGTCATGTTATATTTTAGAAAAAAAACTAACTTGAATAATAAAAACTACTTATGTTTCCATTTACGACAGTGAAAAATGGAAATACTTCAACAATTATTTGTATATTCTATTCTGTTTATTCTCAACAATTTCCATAAACTTTATTTTACTTTGTGTAAATTTTACTTTACGTAGAATCCGACTCACAGTTTTAAATTCCACTTATTTTATTGGTCTGTAAGAAACTTATCGATTGAGCATCAATTTGTATAGTTGCAAGAAATATCCTATTGAAATACATTTATGTTATTCTCAAAGACAATTACTTTAAAAAGTAATAACTTTTATTAATTTCTGAACTCACTATGTGTATGTTTAGTTGATTAAAGCTCCAAAATAATGTATTTGTATATTAATTTAGATACCTATATAATGTGTTTTGAGGATCGACTAAGGTCTCATCTTTAAAACGTTAACATTGATTTAATATTTTGTATTTTGAGAATATTGGAGTTCATTAAAACACTTGACAGACTTGTTCACTCACGTTAAGAATACCATGTAGAAGTATATTTTTCAAGAATATTCTATGTTTTATTTGTTTTATAATTTACATTCTAAATAACGATGAAAAATATGCTTATTTGGTATTCCCAGTGGTTATTGATTTAAAACACACGTGGACTATGCAGGACTACTTATATTATGTATATATTTATATTTTAGGGCTCTATGTACCTTAGTATCGTTATTTTAATTTAATTTTATTTTAAATATATTGTTTAGTCGTAAACCGTTTTCCAATATTTTAAGAAACAGCAAATAAGAATCAAATATTAAACGTCACTCGCACCAGCCCAGCTGCTACTGACTTCGTTTATTTTATTCGCCAATTAGAAAAAGTATTGAAGTTCAATGTAATTAATTTACTGTTTACGATGATGTTGCTAAATTATAATTAAATGTTTTATTTAATTTTTAAATTGTTACAAAATTGTGAAATTGTTACAAAAAAGGAAGTAGTAATATTCTACTAAATTTATATTTGTGTAACGTACTTTTTAATCCTATGAATTCTTAACGTTTATAAAACTTGTACTATACAACAGAATATTTGTTTAAAATAAAAAGTATAAGTCTAACATAATATAATGAGTGAATAAATGAGCTATATAGAATACAGCTGTCTTAGAGTTTCTATCATTTTTTCGTGTATCAAATCATAAGAAAATAAATCGTAAATGTTAACTATTCGTAATAAATTGCTGAAATGCTTGTATAAACATATTTAATACGTAAAGTTAGTATATAATCTACAACGATTTTGTTTATATACACTGACAGTAATGCAAATATATAAAATATTAATCATAAAATTATTCAAACATTTCGCAGAAACGTTTAAGTCTCTGCCAACCGCTATCAATCCATTAACTTCAAACCCATTTACACTAATTATTATTAGTATACATAGTTTTAATAGCCACTAGAAATTTGAGAAATTTATCATAAGTTAGTATTGAGTGAGCCTTAGGGGAGACATAGGTCATACGAAATGAAAGGATATTTAACTTATTTGCTATTCAAGATATTTTATTTTTAAATAATCATTTTGACATATTAGTAAAAAGGAATTTAAAACTTATAATTTTTAAATTTTGCAAATTATGTGAACATTTGTCTAACAAGATGAGACTCGTCAGAACATTACCCTAACCTTTAAAGGGAACTGTCGCTCAGTAAGAGATCAAGTAATGATAACATTTTGCAATAATGAGGTTTATTATAATATTGCATAAAATATTAGAAAATTACGTTTTGGATTCAATAGTTGCGGTTGTCACGAATATCTCCTCTTCTGATATAATCAATAGTTGTCACAAAGTTCGGGGACACGTAATGGTCTCGCCAGCTCACTCGGTGATTAATCATGTTATAAATAGGAAGATCGGAAAGACTGGGTTAGTAAGTGTAATTGAGTGGTTATATTGGATATAAGGATATTCAATCGTAACTGTAGGAAATATACATAGTTGTGGAGTTAAATTAAAACATGTTTCCCGAGAATAATATAAGCCTTTAATGAAGAAGTCTAGTGCTTGTGAAGATAAATATTTTGATGGTGTAACACGTACTTATAGAAAATTGCTGATATCGATATACGACTAATAAAACGATAATATGAGTATTGAGAATGCTAAATTGCTACCTAATAATTATGTTATATATCATAATTACCTGGTGAAAAATTCCTATTATTAAATAACTAGATAGTGCTTGGCCTATTTTTCATTCGTGGTAGTTAAATATGAAAGCGTACACCGTGAATGCCTATGACCGTAACAGTCTATTCACTGTAGGCTTGAAGACCCCCAAATGATGATTGGAAGGAAACTGTTCCAATCTTCTGATAGTTGCATGACGAAGGAGGAAGCGTATGGCTTCGTCCGGACACGACAAAGGTCTACAACAAAGGGTAGGAGATTCCCAGTAGGTCTTAACGTCCGATGGTTAAAAGGGGAAAGCGAAATTAAATTGTGTAATTCCTGTGCACACTTTACAAAATATACCCTATAAAATACTGGGCTTGGTTACTTTACGCCTATGCGAAAAAAAATGTTTTTAAAAATATAGAGGTCACACTATGTAAGTAATTTAAACTTTTTTAAATTATAAACATTTTATTATAACTTCTTAGCCTAAGCCAATTTACAAGTAATGTAGAATTCCATAGAGACAAACAATTATATACATTTATCAAGAATGCTAAATCGGAACTTATGAATAGTATGAATTCAATATTATAATTACGTTAAATAATATATTGTACGGACTTTTATCGTGAGAGTCGTACGTCATTTAATTATCTCCATTAGTTTAATTTTAATTAATAAATGTAATTTAAATTAGTTTTTTGTTTTCCTTTGTCTGTCTGTATAGCTAACGTTACTTGGTGTAAATTAATATACGTTTATACCATTCAACAATGTTATTTACTTATGCTAATTTAAATAACAAGAACTTGTATATTTCTCTTTCGTTTCACATTTTAATAAAGCTTTTTAGTTTTAATTTTTGCATAAATTATATTCGCTCAAAGATCTTGTATCTGGAACTTCAAAAGCAAACTACGCTGAGTCCAATTACTTTTGCAAAGATGGCTTCAATATCTTTGAATATAATGAGAACAAACATCTATTTTGTTAGTGCAATTATATGATATATTAAAATTTAATTAACTATAAATATATTTTTAATAAATACAGGTTTTATCTAAAACGTTGTATAATTCTTAATATATCCACTCTAATATGGAACTTTCTCTTTAATTTCATTTTATTTATTAACGGCCACCGTGTGCAATTAGTCACATTCAATTTAAAAACATAATTAAAATTTAGGAGACATTGTGTTTCATATCATAGAAACTTCATGCATATGTAATTAATTTACTTTATGAATTGTAAAGGTACAGCTTTCTTAATTTTTCTGAATATTTGAGGTAGTTAACACTGTAATAATGACTGGAAAATAAACTTCTGGTGGACGATTTTCTGTATAATGCATATAATCAAACTGATTTCACATTTTCTCTTCCTGTTCCTATTTCTCGCTATGCTGAAATAAAACATAATAAATGAATACTCGTGAAGTCTAATTATTAAAAGAAAGCACAAAAAATACGAAAACAAATTTAATGATTACTAAAACGAACAAAAACCAAATTTATGTTTAATAAAAAAAATCCTACTGTTAACGACTACAACAAATTAATTAACAAAGTAAAGATCGTATTGAATAAAGTTTTTTGTTTCTCATTACTTAGAATGGTGGAAATAAAATTAAAATCTGAAATTTTTATGACTACCAAGAAAGGTGTTATTAAAAACTATTTTATGAAGGTTAAAAAATGAAAACTTCAGAATATCGGAAACAATTATTAAATTATTTTATGATTTTTAGCTGTAAATTGGTAAAGGTAACTTTATAATAAAATAACCTGTAATTATTACCGTTTTATATCTCGGTTCTTTTTTCATCAAATTTAATTCATTAAAAGTTAACAAATGGTTTTTTATACAAAGTCAGTGTAAGAAAAGCTTACGGTCCTCCAAATGTGAAACATATTTCATAGCTCACTACGCAGACCCTACCATGGGTATAACTTGCACTTTATACCCCTGGTAATTCAAGTACCTGTTTACGCGTCTCTTTAAGTTTTGGGTTTTCATATAAAGTCCCTTGAGAAAACTTCAGCGGTTAGTTTATACGAAAGTGCGAGCATTCGTGAGAGGAAATTCCTCTGTGAAATTGTGGACGACTATTAAGAATCCAAAGTGTGAAGATGCTTGTCAATGGGAAGCAATACGATGTTAAAACTTGCACTCAAAATATCATCATAAGTTCTAGATTAATTTCAACAAGAATGATGTTTTTGTCTAAGTTTGGAGACTTAATTATATATTTTTTTAAACTACAGTAGGTTCACATTTCCGATTAGAAACTTAGAAAAAATGTAATGACAGTAATAAAACACTGGAATTCTAAACAGTACATCTCCTTGGAAGTCAACTAGCTACCCCACGGGGAACTCTAAATGCGAATATACAACTTGATTGCACGCTCGAGTATAAAAAGAGAACAAGCTTATATCATTATTATATTTATAAAAAATATATATACTAAAATATGACGGCAGTAAATCACTTACAAATTATATTACAAATATTCTTTTATTTTTTAATATTTTACTTTATTATGGCTTACATAAGGTTATGTTCATAGAAGTCGGTTAAATTCAATGAACGAATATATTACTGTGACTACAAACTTAAATGTTTGAAACATAACTTTGAAGACATACTCTGATTCATTTTCATTTCTGTCCAGTTATATTGGTTTTTGTCTACAAATGTGTAAACAATCAAAATCTTTATAAGATTATTTCTAAAAACCTCTATTGATCACTATTGATACCTTTACATTTCTTGTATAGATAGTATTGATGTTCAACAATTTTATAGCTCTGTAAATTCGCTATTACAAACAAATTGAAATACGGAATTCCTCCACGTATACACTTGGATCAAAGAATCTTTCGATTTGGCATCTAATCTTGGTTTGTATGTAAGGAAATTGAAAAGCGATATAAAATTTTGTAATATCGTACGTCCACCTGCAGTCGTCAGCAATCTCGGGGCAATCTAGAATTGCAAATGGTGTTCTATCGATTGCATCCTATTTATTACAATAATATTTTAATGAATACAAAAATTATAATTATATATACAATATATTTCGTAATTAATTAAGGATATAAATATTTTTTTATAAATCAAGAAATTGTTTAAAAAACTCTGAAATTTAATAAAATACATTGTGATTTTATAAAAGATACCTAATTAAAATCATGTCACGGAAGTCTTCTACTAGAAATTTAGTATTTTTCTGTTTAAGAAACTAATTATTTAATTTATTTCAAACAAAATTTCTACTCTTTAATTAAATAAATAATAATTAATTCATGGTGTGATATAGATTTGAATTTTAGAAATATTTGTTAAAGGATAATATATATCGATAACCTGGTATTTCAAAATGTTTAATTTATATTAAAATATATCGCCAACCTGGTAAAAATTATACAATTTCCGGGGTTTCTAGCTCTTGGTTATTTTATGCAGTAGCCTTTGGTAAATCAACAACGCCTGGAGCTATGAATGCATTTATTAAAATCTACAACTTGTTTATAAATTAAAATTTAAATTACAAAATATGGAATGAAAACTTATCGATACAAGCAGGATTTGAACCTACAACTTTTAGAATATCGCTTCACGGGTGATTCTCAATTTCTAATGAAAATATAAGCTCAATATTGCATTTATGTTAAAAAGAAAATTTCATAAAAGCGTTTATAAATAAAAAATATGTATGTAACAATAATATATATTAACATTGACATAATAAACCGTTAATCGTCTCTCTAAATATGTTTTTATAGTTTTAGAGACGTTTCCAAGCTTATTTAGTCATAAACAAAATTTGTGGTGGCTTAACATACATGTACATTGTACACACCATTAATAGACACGTATCAGAATGCCTCATTGGACATGAGAAAATTACATCGCAATTCTATGGCTGCGTCCGTCCCCAGCATCCGGCCATCTGATACAATCAGTTGGAATTACAATCTCAGGGACACTTAATGGCCTTTTCGTCTCAAACGGGTATTAATCAATTTACCTTTAGGTAAACAGGAAAGATTTTGCTTGATATGAATCAATTTTTAATTGAATTCATTTTATGACAATACATAAAAGTCTTAATAAACAGATGACAAAAAAGTTATTTAAAGTAAATAAACATTCAACATCAATTTCATCTAAATAATAATTATAAAAAAATATATATATGTTTTGAAGGATTTATAAAAAACAAAATTATTTAAAGATATACGATATACCTAATATTGAAGTAATTCTGTTTATCTCAACAACTTCAAGCGTTCCCATTTTACTTTCGTATTTCACAGAACAGGCTATCAATATTTAATGTATTCTCAAACATAAATTCAAATAGTTTTCTGTCTGGTAAATAAATATTGCTTCCACAATCAAAACTTTGATATTTTCAATTCGAGGTTGCTCAAGACTACAGCGATGGCAAATATTGCAAAAATAGTTTATTGCATTTCAATTATATTGTATTGATACATTATAACTATGTAATTATACAAATTACTTATATATGAAAAATGTGAAACTACTGTGAATGTAACACAATACTAACATAATCGTAAATTTTTATGGGCTTATTGCAACTCTAAATCCAGCAAAATACACAGAGATTAGAGCAGCTGATAGGATCTAGTTCCCTTTAAAGGATCAGCATTCATTACTTGAATGAGTAATTGACTTTGTCCATGATTTAGCCTGGAAAATTACCATGTTAGCTGAGTGTATCACTGCAGAGGGCACTGGTTAAACAACAGTATACGGAAATAATTTAGTAAGCCGGAATTCGTTTATACTTTTTATATCTAGCTTAATGAATATATTCATATATATGCCATATTAATAAAACTCGATATTTATTACACTAATAGTGTAGCAGCAAGATAAGATTATTCTTATGTTGTATCACGTAAGAACATTCAGTATTGCCAAGTAATATTAATACAAAATATTATAAAACGAATAATATAACTAATTTGAATAAAAAAATACTATTGCTTTTGAAATTCAAAGAATGTTTTGACAACAAATATTCCAAAAGAGCAGTGAAATGATTTGAAGGTCGCAAGAATAAATGCTCGGACACTGGTTACTTACTCACTTTAGAAAGCATACGAATTTTCCTTCATACTTTGTTATGTCAAATGGTCTTCTATCACAATCGTTACATTATTAATTAAATATATTTTACATTAATAACACGTAGTCTTAAGTTTATTATTTCCAGCTAAGTATTTAAGACTTAACGTAATTACTTAAGCTTCAATAGTTGATCAGACTGGTTGTTCTGAAGTAGAGTATTGTTGTAGCGTATTATATTGACTGAAATTTTGGTTGGAGATAAAGAGATTAATAAGGAGAAAGATTTTGTTTCTACGTGATAGTAATTTTGATTCCATTACACGTGGATATCATTAAATGAAATAATATCTAAAATACATATATAATGTCAACAATCAAAATAAGCCAGATCTTTTCTTTATTGGTTCTAAAACAAGGAAAAATTTTTTTTACATAATTTATATTAATCTGACATCCAAAAAATCATTGACCAGAATTATACTGATATATCAGTTGTTTTAAAATCGAATGAAAATTAATTATGAAAATATATTTAATATACACCATTTCAAATACATACTGTACTTCAATTAAATTAGTAAGAATACTTTTTGATATGGGTCATTATCAATGTTTTTATTATTTTGGTCAATAGGGAAATAGATGTTTCTCAGAAGTTCGTAGAACCGTCACAAGCAGAAGGAAAAAACTGTAAGGGAGAATTATTGAAAGAATTTGAGGGTTCTGGATATATTAAAAGAAACATATTTTATTGTAACCATTACTTCCTACGTTTCGATCTTTAATGTAACTGCTTTTGTTCCAGATTAACCAGCTGATAGCAACGGACCTTAACTTCACAGCACTTAGAAAGGTATTTCAAAATTTTATTACGATACTACGATCTCTTTTACCATAAACCTTTTGACTGCTATCCTTTATTGATTTTAAAATATTTAAAAAGCGAGTTTCACATCACACCTCATTAAAACTTTTTCATTGTATAAAATTACAATTTGTGAGAGTGAACTTTGTACGTAAAGATCTCTTTTATAACGTTTTAAAATTATACGTATAGTTGAAAAAAAATTCAATAGATACTAATGTATTAACATTTTACTTTCAAAGGAATTTTAAATTTAAATAAAATTTAAGAGCGTATATTTACAAATAGCTCAGTTTTATAAAAGTTTCAGTTTTAATTCAAAACGCTCGTCAACGATTAAAAGTTTTATTCTATAATCTTTTTTACTAGAAAGTGAGAGATATCTTTTCACTCTCAAAGTTTTAAATGAAAGTGTCAATTTATTCTAAAAGTCTTACGTCTTAACAGTTTTTCTTACGTCTTCATAAGGAAAACTGTTAAATCCAAACACAAAAAAGGAAATAATACAGTAACAAATTCCTAAATGAATATGGTTATTTTGTTGCCTTTAAAATTAACTTTAATGCAACATTTCATTTTTATAATTTTAAAGATGACTATCACTAACTTTCTACTTATATTTAATTAAGGTATTCAAATCTAAAACTTATTTTCGTAATCATAATATGTATAAAGTAGTCAAGGGGATAGATTAAACAAGGGATATACGAGGCACTTGCACACAGACTGTAATATCATTAATTGTGCCGGACTTTACGTAATCCCGGCGACCATAACGAAAAATAAAAATGTTTCAGACCCAGAAATAAATTAATTAACACAATTACTACACCTCATAAGTAGATATTCTATAGTGTACTGGGGATGATGTTCATTCGAAAAATCACCACTAACAAGCATATACTAAATATTTCTTCGATTGAAATAATAATATTTTTTGTCTCCATTATTTTATTTGATAATAGGATTGTTATCACATTATATATTTTGTTGATAGAAAACAGTAAATGTCTATCTTTTCAGTTAGTATATTAACAATTAGTAGTTAGTATATTAACAATTTCAGTTTAATATTAAGTTACATAGTTTTGTTTTTCATTTGCTTGCTATATAAACATAGAACAAAGCTATTGATGGTGGATTTTTTCCTTAAAAAATATATCTGACATCAAGATTGTCTTTGTTAGAAATGTCACCAGTTTTTAACAAGAGAAACGTGGTTTTACTATTCGCACAAAAATATTAATGCTCGTTTGTACCAATAATATTAAAATCATGCAATATAAGAAATTATGCTTTAATAATATCAAGTTGAGAAAATTGAAACGGTATTAATAAGGAATATACTTTTTTCTTATAAATATATACATATATTAATTGGCTAAGGTTTTTTTTGATAAAACTCATTTTCAATAATTTTTATAATCCTCAGCGTAACATATGGCTTGTTGTCTATATATCAAGTTGCTTATTTTATTGTTGTACTATATAATAAATATTATATACAATATTTTATAAAATCAAATGGCAATTTGTAAATGTATGGATATAACATTGCCGACAAGTCGGTCGTATTTAATCAAAGGCAAGTTGAAACTGGGCGGCGTCTGTTCAATTTGCATAATGACCAGGACGTCCTTTAATGTTGAATGAGAGCTGCGAATAATATATTTTATAAGGCCATTGTAATAAATAGACTATAAATATTTCATAAACGTCTATTTAGTGCACGATATTTATATTTTTTTGATTAATTATTAGTTTATCCAATTATAATTGTATACGTACCTTCAAATATAACAAGTTTTTTATCACCTATATTGCCGATATTGATATTGTTTCGTTTATCGTAATTTAGTAAGAGAATGTTTTAT
Organism: Danaus chrysippus; assembly: GCA_916720795.1. Taxonomy (NCBI): domain Eukaryota; kingdom Metazoa; phylum Arthropoda; class Insecta; order Lepidoptera; family Nymphalidae; genus Danaus; species Danaus chrysippus. Next base: position 1,630,989 of record CAKASE010000077.1, on the reverse strand, counting down.
GATAACAAATATAAACTACAAATAGTCACAGCTATATCCAGGCACCAGCATAACCTGATAGTGTTTGATAGACTAATATGTCAATAATTGTAAAATTTTGCAAACATTGAGGCTACTTCTACTCGACTTCACCAATCGAATACAAAAAGAGTCTGTTTGAAATATAGCTACAAATGTATGTGAGGTTTAAAAAGATTTTTAATATTTAAACTGTAGTGGTATAAAAATAAATCCGCTTAACGACTATGTTCTATTCAAATCCATAGGCATAAATTTATATATACATATGTATAAATTATCACTATTACACGAATACCAAACAAGCCATATATATACTTTTGCTATTATCAAATATAAAAAGGAGTTAGTTATTGTATTGCTCCTCGAGTATGAAACTATACTTCACAATAGACAGTATAAAGGCTGATATTAATTTTCTTGAGTTTTTTCTTTGTAGTAATATTGACAAACATTTTTTTATTTTAGTTCTGCTTGACAAGCCTTTAGATTTCAATAAATACCTATGTTTTGCAGGGTATCTTCTAATGTTGTATTTTCTTCCTTTGGGTCATATTATTTCTTTTGCATTTATTGTCTTGGATAAAACTAGTTATTATTCTTACATTTGTCAATATTTAACTTTTACGTTTCAAATGTTTTTTTTACTTCTTAAACTTTTCAAATTCTCTGTTCCTGGTACGTACAGTGGTTCCTGGTGGTACATGTCTTTTTCTTTTCATTTCAGTTGTAATATCTAATTTTCTTAGAATCCATCCTATATTTCTTTTACTATAGAGTAATATTCCATAAAAAGTTGCGACATCCAACTGTTGACACTAGAATTAATTGATGAAATATTTTCCTAATGACAACTTTACCTGTTGTTGATTTTATATTACCTGTTATTGATTTTTTTGTTATCTCTGCCTGCATGGGTCTAAATTTTTTGATGATAGATCCTTGGTCAACATATTTATAACTTGTTAAATACTTTGATATTGAATTCATTAACTTTATTCATAACGCTTTTTTTAAATTTTAACCGACTTAAAAATAAAAGGAGTTCCTTTCAATTCCCAATTCGTCTGTATTTTTTATGTTTATTACATAGAGCACGACTGGACAAAACGATTTTAATGTTTTTTTATTTGAAATCTGGTGGTGTAGACGGAAAGCCGTGTGGTACCATTTCAATTTGATCCAGTTTTGAGAATGGCACCCATGAGAAAAACATTAAAGTCTAAAATTGTGCGACAAATGAATGAGTAACTTCAGCGCCAACTGTTTTCGATTTATTTATTTACAAGAGTAGACTTCATAGATGGTAAAACGATAATTAAGTATAAAAAAGGTAACACCGATTTTAAAAGTGGATTAGATATTAAGGAATTGTAGATATTTAGTTAGATATTAATATTAAATTACTCGAAAATAAATGAAAAAATATGTTTGCTTATCTACATTAGGTTTCAGTCGATTTTTGTGGAGATGTTCAGCATTTTCTCCAAGTTAGATAGGAAAATAAAATTATTTTTTGCTTTTATGTTTCTGATTTCCAATGACCTTTTTTGAAGTGAGTTTTTCACATAAACATTATGTTGTTTTCGGTTTTGAACATTATGTAAATAAAGAGTAATTTGAGGTGTAATGACAAATTTCTTATATCTAACGAATTACTATGGAATTTAATGTAATTTTAAGTAAACATAAATTCGTTTAGTGATATACAGAGTTTACAACTTAAAGGGTACGTTGTTAAAATTCAAAGAAATTTCTATTGAATGAAAATTCATCGACACGATCAAGGTTGAAACTATTTATTGTAAAGATTTGTAGATTGCTTTTTTAATTAAATTTGCATTGGAAATTCATAATCTCTCATCATTTCAAAGTAACAAAGTTGAAGAGATTAAGTTTGTTTGGATTCTTGTCAACAACGACTAATCTAATATTTGACGATAACAACCATATGATCAAAGTAACATAGTACAATACACAAAATATATAATTAGCAATCAAAATGTTATGCGTGAACACTGAATAAATAAAGCCACATTTTAATTTCCTTAAAACGTGGTTATATTTAAAAATGAAGTTATATTGTGTTTTCTAAAACATCATAGAAAACAACAACGGAGTATGTGATAACAACGTCTATTTGTTATAAAGTTTGAAACAGTCAGACCTCCCTTCCGTGAACACAGACCTATTACAACGTGTTCTGCTAAAATAAATTTGGTGTAACCCTGAAAACAATTTGCTGTTTGTGATATATCTAAATACAGATAAAGAATATATTTAAAAATTATAATGCACGATGTTGAAAAGACGTTACATCGCCAAAGTAATATTGTGTGTTACAACATCAGTCTGATTGTGATTAAATTTGATATTAATTCAGTTGTGAATTATAATGTAACACCATTTGCTTTGCTTTTTTTTCCTTTTCTTTTTATCCTTAATTGTATGCTCGAGTGTAACTGTATAAATGAAAATTTGTGTAATCCTAAATTGGCCTTATTTACAGCTATATTGTTATTATTTTAAAATTACTGTAACGCTGTTGGATTACCAATAAACGAAAAAAAAATCAGTTAACATTAATATATTATATCATGGCGTCAAAACAATTTTAGAGAACTGTTTCATATTACTTCCACAAGAAGAGGTTGAGATCCCATCTTAATCCAAAGACCTAATCCACCCTCTACTAGATTCCTTACAAATGTATCCGTCCGTTTAACGGAATTGGGTCAAATATGTTGAGGGTATTTCTTTTTATTTTGCTCCACCACACAAATAATTTTCACAATTTTTTTTCTAGAATGTAATGTACAATCTATAAAAATAACTTTAGTTGTCTGTTTCCTTTTCAAAAGTAAATTACTAAACTGATTGAATAAAAATCTTATTGAAAGATATAATTTTGGGATTAGATTTAGTTTATTTTATGTTGTCCCTTTTGAGAATTTATTTTTAGGTTGTGTTTCATCCAACATTTCATATTAATTTTAGGTTAATGTTCTTTATCTATGATTCACGAAACTTTATAGAATTTCATTCATTATAGTATATTTTTAGAGTTGCATATTTTTTTATTTATTTTTTCTGTTAAGAATACATCATGTAATTACGTTGATGTTGTCTACTGCGTGCGGTTAGATCTCGGTATTGATTACCAAATAGCAGAGTGCAAATGTACACATCAGAAAGGGAATTGATGAGATTCCATCGTCTGGCTGCCGCGCCGGTTGACTAACGATGGCGATGCTCTAATATTGAGTTTTGCGCGCCGATGCGTGAATTTAGGTATGCAGCCGGAACGTGTACTACGTCCGGCTTTGAATATTATAATCAACGGTTTCCAAAATATTCCTGATTTTATAATCAACAGTGGAAAACTTGTAAGGAATTTTAATAAATACAAGTTATAATGTAATCAATCTAATAAATTATACAAAATCTATCAAATTAAAAGTGAAGAACATAAATAAAAACAAGTTTATTTAGATGTATAAAAATATATTGACGATAAAACTTTTACTATCCCCTTAAAATCTTTTTATAATTTACATGATATTTATGATAACTCAAGATCTATGATCTCGTATTTTATTCCAATTAAATAAATCGTTCATTTTTAACGAAATTGAAGTGTTTATTTAGTTCTAGTTCAAAATTGAGTTTTAAATATTATTATTACTAGTTTCATTATAAGTTTTGTGTAACGTTTCTTTATAAAGCTAGTTATTTTTAGCAGGCCTTTTCATCTTTTATTTATATAGTAGAAATTTCAAAAATTACTGGTGCTAGATTTTGAATCTGCCGCTATACTAGATTAAGATTGACGTAACAAAGTTAACAACCATGCATTGTCATTCAAACTGGACATATATACAAAATCTTAGTTCAATCTTTTGAATTTATTTGCTTCATAATTGAGTAGCAACAATGTATTAGAAATAATATTTGAAGGTACCACGTTTGTAAAATAATTAAAAGCTTGTATAAATGGACCCAGCAGAAATTTGAAAATTTTGGACTTGTCGTCTTGCTTAAAAAAAACCTTTAAAAAAATAATTTCCCTTCATCTTTATGGATTTCATAAAAACTTATCTATGCAACTCTTTGTTTTTGTTCCGAGTTCATCGTATTGTGGGTACTTGTATCGTTTTCGTCGTGTAGTTTTAGTCAATAAACATGTAAAAGTTATATCTTTTCTCTTACAAACGTCTTAAAGGTGCATGTTAGGCTTTCAAATGGTACTTGAGGAATTGCGTAATATTCCAAAGGGCGAATGCAATTCCTATGATTCAATATTTCAAATAATGCCACAAGTTTCTAAGGATTTAATGATAACAAGAAGTTATAATAGATAACAAGGAGTTATAATCAAACTAAGAACTACAATAACCAAGAAAGTTTTTATCATTGACACCTTATTTAAATTTGTCAACAGTTTAAGTATCCATCAATCGCTCCATTGACTTAATTGTATTATCCTTTGCTGAAGCATACGTTTATGTGGAACGTCGTTAGGCCAATTAAGATTTATTAGTACGTTATCTCCAGGGAGAAAACCTATTATAGGAATAAACATTCAATAACGTTATACTCTAACTCATTATGGTATTAGATAATCTTATTAATGATATCTTTTATATAAAAATGTCTGAAATGTACAAAATATTGTATTGAAGTCAAAAGCATAACGAAACTTTTTTTTATTAATTTATTTGTATTTTACAATACTTAAAAAATATCTTTCGAAATATAAGAACATATAATTTATTAAAACATGAACATTCTTCTTTAATGTTTTCTACTTAGTTTCTATTACGACCACTCCTATTCATTTAATCGTAACACTGAAATTTGTATGTTTTCCAGAGCATTATTCAGTGCCTAATCGAGGTCAATAGGGACGGGGAGAGACAAAGGATTGATGATTACTAGACGTTAGGCAAGGGACATATGTAGATTTTAACCCATTATTCCACATTCCAAAATATGCTCGGTGAAAACGAGATGTTTATGTATATTTGCGAGTTATCAAGTGACTCGTAACTACTTACAAAAATAAAGTTAAAGAATTTTCGTGTATTTATTTTAATCATATTACAAACATATGTACATTTTAAACGTGATAATATAAAAAACTTGTTACTTATCAGAACTTCGCAGCTGTCTTGACTATGGTATGAAGTTAAACAATAAGACAATTAATCAAGTCTTTGTTTTGTTATTAGTTCTACATAGAGTAACGTCAAGTTAAAAGGAAAAAGCTTGCATATACCATCATGTTTACATTCCGTGTTATCCATGATTTAAAAAAGGTTTTTCCTTCGAATATTCTCTTAATTTTGTCATTGATGACAATAATAAAATAAATATAATGCATAATATATTATATTTTTAAGCAACTTAAGATAAAAATATTGTTCATAAATTAGAAATAGTTAACGGTGGAAAAAATCTTGATAAATAACGAGAGCATTCAAAAATGTATGAAAATTTTATTCTAAACAATAAATAGCTATTGATTTTCAGTTATAAAACATTGCGCCGAGGTGACCTCGATTTAAAGCATCAACATATTTTCGTCTTCCATTATGTGAAAATAGAAATCTAGATCCACATTGAAAATATTCTCAATTAGTTCGAAGTTCGACTTGAATAGTTGACCGACTAGCTCACATTTATTAGTTAAAAATTTATTAATGAAATAAATATTTTAATTCTCAGCCTCTATATTTTCTTCAATCTATCTCGTTTATCGTTACAGGAGGGTGAGATGTAACTGAAAGCCATTCGTCAGACCAGCCAAGGCCAATAAGGCAGCGCCAATGACTAGCATCGGCTGACAATGGATCATTAATATTCTTGCTTATTCGTGAGAGTCCTTGGCTATATTTTGAACTGTGATTGAAATTATTTATGCGCTTTTTTATTAACACGCCTATAATATCTATTCTTTACATCTTCTTCTTTCAACCTGGCAATTTCCCAGTTTTAGCCAGAGTCTGCCTTACATGTTGTGAATAGTTTTGGCTAATTGTTTTTACGACCGGCCGCCTGCTTGACATTAACCCTCTTTTGGGAATCAGAATTAATCAGTGATGTCTAAATACTCTGAGAAAGTACATAGGACTCGGAAAAAACCATATTGGTACTTGCCCGGGCCAGGATCGAACCCGCGCCCTCGTGCATTAGAGGCGGGCCTTTTAACCACTAGGCCACCACTGACTATTATGACTATATCTATTCTTTACATATTCATTACAATAGTAGGAAGATCCAAGTTTAAATTTATAGAATGACATCTTTTCTTATTTGTAGGTGTCTATGATCTTATAAGATATTAGACTGCAGACCTCTGATGACATTAAGGTGCACTTAAACTTAGAGGACGTGTAACGGCTAAAATAGTTTTCTTCCAAGCATATTATATTTAACACTTGAGATAGCTCTCTGACTATTATTTGATACTGTAAGAGGATGCACTTTATTTTAACACGTCCAGTGAGAAATGCTAAGACAGCTTTACAGCTTAATTTCAAAGTGTTCAATGTCGGATAAGTAAACTCTATAAAACGACAACTCGTCCACAGTCATCTAAAACGTGCTATGATAAAATTTGTCATTTAGTTAGAACATGATTACTTTGGTCCCTGTTATGTTTATCCCATTATAAGAAAATGCATTTGAGAATAAACCAACTGAATGCGTTAAATTGCAAATATTTATTTTATTGAATCTTTCAAAAGCTAGTTAATGGAAATAATAAATCCTTCCTTAAAGAGAGACATCAAAATATGATACAGGAGAATAGACCGTATTGAGATACTGGGTATCGAACTGTTTCTCTACAAAATTTGTATCGATTTCATTCTGCCTAGGAAGATTGTTAGATTTCAAATAAAGATTCAGAATATTCTACGTGTATATTTTATTTCCAACATATCCATTTCCACTTCAGACACTTAATTGTTTTTTGTTTCCTTTAACAATTTAATTCAGTCCGTGACTAGCAAAATCGAAAATAGTCTATAGTTGTATCTCAAAGTCTTAAATGTAATTTAAAAAACCATATACTAATTGTTGAGTTGTAACTTTGTATTCACCATTAGGACCGAAAGTATGTAGGAAATAAGATATGCCCTTATATTTAGATATACCCTTCAATCTGGCTGAGGTTAGAGGGTAACGCAATATCTTGTTTATTAGATCTTCGATAACTCGTGCAATTTCGGTGGGTTTGGTAAATGTATTTCATACAAGTTTCATTACGTTATTTAATGATTATTTTTTCATCTCACACTTTTTTCGCAGAATTCGTGTTGGGTAAAATAAACAGAAACTTAATTAACACTTAAATTGAGGAATGTAGTAAAAAAAAATAAAATGTTACTATTATAATAATATTTCGTTAAATATAAATATTATATTAGCTAAAAACATTTCGCCTGCCTGTGATCATAATAGCTGCAAAATAACCGAAACGTCAGGAAACTTATGTAGTTTAAAAAAAATAATAACATACACCAAGTAATCCGAAAATATTAGTTTCATTTATATGAATAATCGCGAAAGTCTCAAATAATCGCGAGAGTCTTAATATATAAGCTACAAACTATAAAAATAAATTATAAAAATATGTAAAAAGTATATATTTATAATTTACTGCACATAAAGTTATTTATACAAAAGATTTAGTTTTATTGAATTTTTTTTTTTAAAATTAAGTGATTTTTGTTTATTCTTTTTTTAAAATCTTAGCTCATATGTATTATATGTATTCAAAGACGAGTGTATTAAATATAAGTAACCTAATTGTCATACCGATATACAAATGTATATTAAACTAGCTTTACGCCCGCAGCTTCCCCAGCGTGGAATTCGGTTATATCACGTTTCCAAGAGAACCTTTTAAAAGTCTGGGATAAAAACTATCCTATATTCTTTCTCAAGGTCAACTCCATCTCTGTACCGAATTTCATTAAAATCAATTTAGTGGTTTAGGCGTGAAAGCGTAACAGACAGACAGACAGACAGAGTTACTTTCGGATTTATAATATTAATATTAGTAGCGATTTTGTGAGTCATGTTCATCTCTAAAAGCTTGAAAAAGTAGAAATTAAAATACACATTTAATTTTATCTTAATCAAATAAACTTCTTATCAAAATTATAAAACAAAGACAAAATAATAATCCAGTGACCTGGAAAAAATCCGTTAATTAGCATAAGCTGATTGATAAAGCAATCAAATATGGAAAACAGAGTGAAACAAATAGAAGCGGCTATAAAATACGAGTATAAACTGAATTAGTTACGTATGTGTTGTCAATACACTATGAAACGAAATAGGAAAATATTTTTCGGGGATATTCGCAAGTGTGTCTGAAAATATTATTGGATTAAAAGAATTAGACTGACTGACTATACATGGTCACCGAAATATTAAAATGTGTGAGTTAGCGTGTGTGTATGTGTGCGTGCGTGTGTGTGTTAAAAAAAAGTAGTTCAAGATCTACATAATGTCAATAATACCTTTGTCTAAGAACTTAATTCTTAGTCAGATACGACTGATTGAAAATACAGGTGAATCAAATATTGTAACTACTACATAACAAAAAGGATAGAAAGTGCTATTGAGAAAGGCTCTCTCGCGTTTTTACCATATGAAAAGGTAATAATAAAACATACGTATGACTACAGACTAACAAATGTACAATGAAAGGAATATATATAAATTTTAGTAAGGATTAGCGAACTTTTGCAAACTATAAGAGAAAAGATATATTATTGAGGTGTTTCTCGTATCAGTTCTAAGTTTATTGTTCTTACTTTGTTGTATTTGAGTTTATAAATGATAAGTGTGTAGGTCTGATGTGCGTGATCGTTTTATTGTCTGACAGTAACTTTGAAGTTGTTAAAACTAATGGTGATAGAGGCTCCATTCGATGTCAATATATTATCAATTGAATATCTACAATGTGATTATTGATAAAATTTCAAACTCTTATCGAAGGAATACATATATGTAACTGGTTATCAGTTTTCATATACCTACGAGGTAAATTTCTCTTAATTAATATATGTAGTTCTAAAATACCTTTGTCAATATTGTCAAGGGAAAATTGAATATTTAACAAATATAACATACACTAATAACCACTGTATTTAGTGACAATCTATCATAAAATATGTAAGTGTGTATATAACAAGTATTTCGATTTAAGTTCCATAAAATAAACTTGAAAACCCCTCTCCGCTCGTCAGTCTTATGTGAGTGATGAAATATTCAATACCTGGCTTAGGCGACCCTCTTAAGTCTTTAACGTACCATTTATTATCCGTGCAGTGCTGGTAACAGTATAAAGCTTATGTTAGGAGGTTTTGAAATTCAAATTTAAAATTTGAATCCAAACTTTATTTTAACGATCATTTTATATGTTTATATGAATCTAAAAAAACTATATAGGGTACTATATACTACTATATACTTACGGGATACGTAGTATAAAAAATAACAATGTTTAATATATATTACAATAAACTTAGTGTAGTCGTAGTAATAAAAATGGCTTCATTTTTCTTACAAATCACAGAACAATATAAACGCTTTATTATATCAGAAATAATAAAGGATAATATCACTAACTTCATTTTAGCTTTCAATATATTATTGGTATATCCACACTCGTCTAGTTACAATTTTTATTTTTATTATATACTATCAAAATAATATAAAGATAACACAAAATAGGTTATTAATGTTAGTCATTTATTACTTTTATCTAAAGTTATTACCTTTTTACTACGAAGAATATAAAATAGTCAAATATAACTGCATTGCAATAAGCTAAACTTTTTGTACAACTACAAAACACATAGGTAAATATTAGCACCAATCTTATAGCAAAAACCAATACCTCAGTAATACACGAGAAACATCCTTCATTTTGACTTATGACTGCCTAAAGGGGCAATTTGATGATAAATATGCCTCCGCTTTTTGCGAAAACGCCCTCGTGGTCCATACCTCTGCGTTATGTTTGGTAATTTATCAATATATGTATGTGATTATTTATTCATGTAATTTCTACATAAACTTTTAATTTTGAATTGGTTTTTTGTGTCAATATTATATTGTAAATGAAGTCTATTAAGAATAAAACGTTTTGTTAATATTTCCATTATAACCGACTTCTGAGAAGAAAGGCACAACAGGGAAAGTCTTTGTTCGGTTTTCTTAGCATTGCTAGATATTTAGTACTGTTTGTTTAGAAGCCTTTCTTTCAACCTAGTTTGACTTTTATTCCAGACGCACTTCATATTTCCTTCAGATACATATCAATAGATTTTGTATATGCTTCTAAAATGTAAAAAACAAATATCAGAATACATATATAACAAATTCATATAGTTAATAAAAAATGCAAGACCATAGAATTACAAATAATTATAATTCCCAGTATATCCTCGTACTTATTGTAAAGAGCATGTGAACTTCAACAAAAATATTATAACGTTCAAAGAACTAATGCTTAAAGAGTTTAATTAAAAATGGTTTTGTAATACCTCTTTTGTTTCAGTTTTATTGAAAAAGAAAATCACACAAATGTTATAAAATCTGAACATTAAATGTAGTCAATGATGGAAACTCATTTATAAGAATTAATAATAATATTTATATGTAGTAATCGAGATTTTAGTTCCCAATCATTAATATTTTTCGGATATACTACGCGACTTTATTTTTGGTATAAACTACATACTCCCGACGTTTCGGTTACTTTACAGCAACCGTAATCACGGGCAGACGAGACATCTCGACGAGTATCTAGTTTTTATCAAAAATAAAGTCGCGTAGTATATCCACAAAATATGAATTTCATTTAAATGACTTGCGAAAATCTCAGATCACATTATCCTAATTGTTATTAAAGAAATATGTACGTACATTAGTCAAATTAAATAATTACAGAGTCTATACCGATTACCGTGAAGGCATTACAAAGTTTTCACACATCATGCTTAAAGCTTAAACCCGTCTCAGAGTTAAGAGAACTTGTGCATATCATCCCATCTTGATCTCATAAAACTTTGTCTCGGCTTGTTTGATTTTACAACTTTACCTACAGAACATTTTCATTTACAAAAGATACACTAATATCTATATTATCTATATACTTTAAGAAGTTTTTGATGATATTGATGCAAATATATTTTTTCTTAAATGATCTGATAACCAAAGTTATTTACACAATTTATGGGAAAAGAGTGAAATATATGTATTTTTAGCCAAATGACCTTTCATTATATTTACTCATAATATTTCAAAGCGAACATTTTTTAAATAAGTATAATAATTGTTGTGTTAACCAAAATATTTAATACAATTTCACAACTTGATGAACTTTGCCTCACGAATTAAAAGGTTTTGGATGTTTTTAAACTAAATGTAATTTCTATTAAAGTTGTTTCAGATAAAAGGTTGAAATAAATTAGTTTGCGGACGGACAGACATTTTTGATACGCTAGTTGTAACTTTATAATTGTTTAAGATTAGAAAACACTAAACTTAACAAAAACCAAGATAAACTTCATGTCCTTTTTATTCTGTCACTCTTAGAATAATAATTAATCAGTGTTAATGTTATGTCATTTTGAAATATACCTTCTCCGTCTCAATTTAAAATTTTATCTTCCTTGCCTAAAATCTTAAGAGAGATAGATGATTTAAGAAAAAAATATTTCAAAAACGTAATAGTTAAAGGGTATTATATGGAATTATAACAAGATAGATATGATAGTAAAGTAGTAGTAAAAAAAAAAGTCAGTGGTGGCCTAGTGGTTAGAGGGCCCGCCTCTCGTTGCCGAGGGCGCGGGTTTGATCCTGGCCCGGGCAAATATCAATGTGACTTTTCCGAGTCATATGTACTTTCTAAGAATGTTTAGACATCACTGATTAATGCTGATTCCCAAAAAAGAGGATTGATGTTAGGCAGGCGGCCGGTCGTAAAAACAATTAGCCAAAACTATTCACAACATGTAAGGCAGACCCTGGCTACAGCCGGGAAATTGCCAGGTAGAAGAAGAAGATATGATAGTAAAAAAAAAATCATTCCTTAAATGATATGTATTTAACAGGGACTGTATAATGAATACCAGTATATTTTAATCAAAATCACTATTATTTCTCTTTTCCTAAGAGAATTATTTAGTTTCAAGTGAAAACGCTTCAAAGTCATTAATCACTTCTTATTTTCAGTATTCGAGGCACATTGGACAAATGCCTCGTAGTTTGTCCCTAAATACCATAGAAGGTTAACTATTCACATAAACTAAACAAGGAAAGGAAATTTAGAACCTTTAAGGCGTTAATAATAAAGTTTTTAGCTTTTACTGACTGTACAAATAGGATTAAAATTTATTTCAAAAAACCACAATTTGTTACAAGTCAGTTAAAGTAAATTAAATTATGAAACACATTAACATAAAATTCATAATTTAATGGTTGAAAACACGCAGGCATCCTTTTTCGGAACTTTCGGTTTTTACACGTACAGACACATACCAAACCTCGAAAGTGAAATTTGTATAAACATATTTTTGATGCATAAACCTGTAAATATTTTAAATATTTCCCGTAGTGACTTAATCAAAGTAGAGTATTAAGAGATTTATTATATAAATTGTATGCTTCATTTCGATAAGCTCTTATTTGAATCAATAAAGCTTTTTCTTGAGTCTATACCACTGTCTGAATTCAATTTATAGAGTCCATTGCGGGACTAAGTGGCAATAAAAAATTATTCATAACTGAATGCCCGAATGTGAAATTTTGTTTTAAGGTCTATATCAAAATACTTTATACTTTTTTGTAAATACGGTTTGAATACATTTTTGTAGATAAATTTCATATTAATTTTTATTGTAGTACTAATTAAAATAAATTGTATAACAAAGAATAAATAAAATTTTCTTAACATATTTTAATAAGTAAAGAGGCATCTGATACGAAAATTTTTAATACCCAAAAAAAGTTTGATGAAATAACAATGAAGCAATTTTGTTTTAATATCATAGTTATGCATGAGAAGGATATTATGAAAATCATTGATAAAAAAGTCGAATATCGCTCAGGTTTTTTACGAATGAATCCATATTATGCTTCGTTCAATCTTATCGACCCTAGCTTCTTCTCCACGACTGGTTGTAATGCGAGGGTTGAACGAAAATTTTTAGGCGATATATGATTTCTTAATCTGTAATATAGAAAAAGATTTCATTTTATTTACGTGTACTCTCTCTGAGAACGATACATGTGCCTCCTGTGTGTAACCTGTAATGTGTTGATAACCCACTATAATTACAAATCTGTTATCGATATGAAACATATGAGAGTAACTTCAGTGTTGCTTTAAATTTATATTCACTACTAGTTAGAATTTAAAGGGAATTTGAGATTTAAGCAACCCGGAAATTTGCATCGCACGAAATGCAGATGTAATAAATACTGAGAGCTAGCTTTTTTCACAAATCTTCTGTGAGAGAGTACATTGGTGGAGTCTCTGATACTCTCTAACTACTGATAGATTTTACCACCATTTTTAAAGAGGCAATGAAAAATGGGGTCCTTAATATAGAGAACATGAATTAATTATTATTCCTAAGGTACTCAAATACTTATAACAATTAATCAGTCAAATCTTAATATATTAGATTTCTAATTAAAAAATTATACAACTTGAATCATACGAAGTTGACACCATTTAGGTAATTTACATATAGTTGATATCTAAATGGAGAAAAATATTTATACATATAATATCTAACTTTAAGTAAAAATTAGTATTCAAAGCAAAATATATAAAATATAATACCTAATAACTAGACGAGATAGTCTATTGTAGGGTTCGCTCAAGTTGAGAGTTTGTAATGTAAGCGTTAATGCTTCAAGTATTTAACTCGTGGAAAATTCTCTCGTGCGATACGTGGAACTGAAGAGGATTATTTCATATAAAATAAAATAAGTTATTTAAACTTGTTATACTTAATGCAACGCATATTAGAAGTTATATTTTGCAGCTATTACCTTGTCTAGACTTTAGTAAAAAGTGTAGTCTTCAAATTGTTTTATCATAATAACAACGTATGATACGATCATTTGTTACAATCAAAAACTATCTGACCAAAGACTGTTAGGGTAACAGATAGGGGTACTGTAATTGATACTTATGTTTATTGTAATGTATTTGTATGTAATTGTAATTGATATTTAACTGTAAATTATATTTATGTAATTAGGAATCCATATAATAAACCACTAATATTAAATGCCTTTATTTTTATATTCCTAATGTTGAAAGAATAATATAAAACTTGAGTTTTCGAAAGACATGTTATATAAGTGTTCAATTGTTATAAAAATTATTGAGTCAGTATCCTTAAACTAATACATAGATTGACATTTGTTTATACCAAGATTATAAAATATATCTGTCAATAAAATAAAAGAATCCTGTTTTTACAAAAATACTCGTCAGATATTGTGTCGATAAAAATAAAAGAGAATATTTAACACTGGCTCTAAACAAATATCGTGATAAAATGAAAATGCGGCGAAGCGTGAAGAAGTCCGTTATATGACATGAATCGACGAATGAGGTTATCAAAACATGTCAAACATTTTGGAGCAAATGTATTTTGTTGAAAAATGCGGAAAACACGCCAGAATTGACAAGCGTTGGCAAACATCAGTCAAAGTTGGTTTAGTATTCCCTTTTACGATGTAACAATATTTTACGTTTGGATATGTAATTTTTATTTATCATCGGCTCAAAATGGCCTAAGTTAATTACTTGCACGGGATATAGAAAACAAGTTTTTTAAAAAACTGATTGAGTTTTTAAACTTTCAAAAGATTACAGTGTTATTAATATTATAAAATGATATGCGTGGATTGCATTAACTGACCAAAGTAAAGATACATAGAAATGATACAAATAACTTTTGTCTACTTTTTTTTATCTTAATTCAAAGATATCGTAGATTATAAACATGTCCCCAAATCTCGTCACGACGGTTATCATTCAGCCGTAAAACTATATTCTGTGACATTATTACATGAATCAAAACTTATTCAGGAGTGAACGGATGGTTGGCGTATTCGTAAATAGTTTCAGAGTTTTTACTGCTTTTTATCTTTTACTTATCGCTTTTAGTTATAGAACAAAGACATTGAGCAATTTATTTTATAATAATGAAAAATGATTAAATTAATATTTAAAAAAATATCACCTATCTTTGTAGACATTTCATATTTAACGTTCTAGCTTTTTAAATTAAACATTTATATTTTTATGTCAGTCAGAACTATGATCTGTGATTTGAGTACTGTTTCTAATCGATTAAGAAACTGATTAATGAAAAGTCTTTAAGATTGCTAAACATACGTTTTTAATCAAACCAGTCTGTGTTAGGAATATTACTACTAATTAGAACAAATTGCTGCAAATTTCTCGAAAAGATCTACATACTGTGCAGTAGTAATTCAATGTTACCACTCATATCGATAACATTGTGTTTTTATACTTTTTGTGTATATTTTATAAAAATATTGATAGTTACATTCTTAATACATTAAAATATCATATTTTTCGGGAAGTTGGACGCTCTTGATAGTTGTGTCATCGTTTGACAAAGCATTAGACATAAAGTTTTCATTTTCTTCAACAAGTCCTAAAATTTGTCAGGAAGTTGTGTAATAGCTTCGAAATTACGTCCCCTTCGAACTGCTTTTGTCCTATAAGTCTTAAAGGTTGTTAAAGCGAGCACTTAAATGTCTACCAAAACACACAATACAGAGTATTTTATGATTTGATCGTTTTCACTTTATTAATACCATTTTATATTTATTCTTTAAAAAACGTTTAATCCCTAAAACCCGTAAGGTTTATTTTTATAAAAACAATACAGAAAAAATATTGTTTCTTTCAAATAATTAACATCTTAAGATAATAGAGTAATGTTTGTGTTTTCTTTTTTTTATAATCCATATGTATACATACTTCTGCTGATTGTGAATTTTTTCGTCACTGTAAATAGATAAGCCATTTCTTTAATTTGCCGATACTACCGTACTTTTTAAGCTGGTTCTAAACTGGAGTTGATAATACCTTGCATTATTTTCGGCAGGATTTTACCTCTCAGGAATTTCAAAGGCTGCGAGTTTTAGTAGTATCGAGTAATAACAGTACGGTTTACGATTCTCAACAACTTCAAACTTCAACTCCTCTTTATTTTTTATAATGTGTTCAAGTTTTGCTATATTTCCGTTGTAATTGATTCCCAGCATATAAGAATATAAACTGAGAACAAAATATACAGTCTTCGCCAACATATTGTATGTACATTGTGCACATAGTGTTGTAAAATAAAAATTGAAATACTTTATAATGTTATTAATTTTACAAGACATTCATTTGTAAAGCAATTTTATTCGCATGTTAGAAAACTTGCGAAACATTGTTATAATTGAAATGTCAGCCTCAGGTTACTTTATTTTTGATATATCAATATCCGCTGACCCTGAGACACGAAGGTTAGGGCCTTTGTACTTTATACCCTTCTACAAAACTTTTAAGAAAAGCAACAATAAAAATTGCTTTCAAGACGAGGCTATACATAAAATTATATTAGTTAAACATAGGGACATATTTTATTTTATTTTCTCGCCTTTTGAATATTTCTATTCAATAACTTTGTAATGTACCTCTAATGAGGTAGAAGTGTCTCTACGCTTTGAGGCAATATAAATGTTTATTAAATAAAACTAGATGTGCCCGTTTATATTATTCGTAATTAATGTATATTTAGTTGACGAAGGAGATTACACAAAAATATATTATGACAATGGTTTATAAGGCAGATTTTGAAATATTTAAAGTTAGAATCGTGTTACATAATTTTATTCATTATTGAATAAAATAGTACGATGTCATTAAATATTTTAGGGCACAATATTTACCCTGAATCAAACTGTTTCGTGATTTTAGTTTAATAACTACATTGAAGTAATTATTATTTTTTCTTCCAATTAATTGTATTCAAACAGTTTAAAAACTCATAATTACTGAATAAATTTAAGAGAGTAAGACATTCGTTGAAGTTTTTTATAATTAAAAGTTTTTCATGTTACGTGCCTGTAGCAGAGATACGCATTTCTTAGAGCATCACTTTTTTATTTTTCTCACTGATCGTTTGTCTGTAAAGATTATTACTCACAAAGGCTAAGTAGAGGCATTGAGATATTATTCTTATTAAACACTTAAGCGTTTCTATTCCTTTGTTTTCTTTTTATCTCATAATTTATTTTGTTTGTATATTAAAATCTTTATGGAACTTCCTATTGACCAAGAATCGTAAAATAAGTTATAAATTAATAAATTGATAATACTCACAAGACCAACTTACAATGTCTGCCCAATCTTGCGTTAGTGTTTCTGCCAATTATCAAGTGTTTACATGTTATACCACTTTAAATGGCTGGAAGTTCCATTCATTAATTATACTTTCTTTAAAAAGAATATTTTTTTCAAAAAGTATCGTCAAATCTATATTTACTGTGTTATTTGCTTAAATTAAACTTCAATGATAACGCTTCAATGATAGCTCCAACTTTACCGAAACGTCGGGAGAATATAGTTTTTAAAAATAACAAAATACACGTAGAAATCCGAAAATATTCGTTTCATTTAAATGAATACTAGTGAAAGTCTTAGATGTCATTGTGTGGACCATTGTTTAACTTGTTTTTATAGCAAAGTCAGGAATTGTAATTTATTTAATGTCAATCGTCATTAATAAAATTTATATAAAATATGTTATATTTCGCTAGTTATATAAAAAATGCTTCACTAATGTGTTCTATGAGTAGCGGAGGAAGGAATATTTTTTCTAAAAAACTTAAAGCAAACTGGAATGTTTCCAGTAATTTATTTCTTGTTATCTCCGTTGTTTGTAACGATGGAGCTTGGAGCTTGGTCCAGCTGAGTCTATGAGCAATATCAGTTAAACTGTGCTCCGGAGACGCCATTCACGTTCATTCTGCAAATGGAAAAGTGACAGTTTTGTTAAATTAGTATTATACTTCGATTTAATGGCTTTCTTATTTTCTATTAATCATATGAAATGAAATGTCATTTTTGTAATACAATATTATATGAGAATTGTCTCGAAGGATAATAATATAAGTATTTTATAGTAAAATATATTTAGAATTATTGTTAAATGATGTTATGCCTGATGAATTGAAGCTTAAAAAATATTTTATTTTATAATCACTTAAAAACACCGAAGGTAAAATTATTTTTAATTCAATATAATAGGTAATTATAAAAACTTAAAATCAGTAATTTAAGATATGCACAAAAAAATGTTCAGTTGGTTTTCAATAAATTTGCTGACGGTACTATGTATATTATGAATATCAGATCTTCAAATGTTTTTATTTAATATGTTTGCTGTTTCAGTATTCCAAACTCTATTTTTGTAATTGAGTTGCTAAAATTTTTTTATATCAGTATATATGTATAACTTTATTCTATGAGATTTAACAAGTGTTTAATTTTTTGGTAAACCTTCTATTTGCGCCGTTTAATATTATTCACAACACTAACATTACTTCTGAACATTTTGTGGGTAAACTAATAAAAGTCTGTTAAAGCCGAACTCCGTGAACCCAATAATAAATTCTTATTTCACACTTACATTGTGGTGCAAGTGATAAGAGAAGCGTTTGTTCATTTTTATTCACTATAATAAAATTTTTGTTTCTTTTATATATTGTCAGTATATTTCTAATCTCAAAGATTTTCGGTACTGTTAATAGTTTTAACAAATTAATTGAGAGTTTGATTTTTTTAAACGTTTACTTACGTTTGTTAAAATGTATTTTTTTTATTAATGCATCATAATTTTATTCGATATGGGACCGCAACAGCATGAATGGGTGTTTATGTATTTTAACTTTTTATCATGTACATATTCTAATCACTCTTAACTTGGACATGAAAGATTTTATAAAGGAAAATAAAGTGATTCAGAAGGTCAACGAATATTGAAATCAGGTAACCAGTGTGCGTCGTTACAGTTTTTACCGCGTTTTTCTTTTTTATACTGCTTGTGTCAGCGTACGTGGAATAGTTGTGAAATATGGACACAAAAGGCCCATCTAGATTGTTAAATAAGATTTTATCGTCCTGTCATCTCGATGGAGAGGATGACAGTTTTCTTTAGATTTGTGTGTTTTGATGTATCTTATTACACGAATATACCCGAGGGGAAGATTTTAACGTTTTGTTATAGAATTATATTAACTCGTTAAAGTACTCGTTTATAATATTTATGATAAATTATTGTGAATTTAAATATCGTTTTTGAAAATGTATTTTGAATAATTTTAGACCTTTTAAAATTGAAATATTAAAAGAACTGACGAGATTTAAGATTTTCGCGAGTTTTATTCATTTAAATGAAACTAATATTTTTTCGGATATACTACGCGACTTTATTTTTGATAAAAATAACATACTATCGACGTTTCGGCTACTTTTCAGCAAACGTGATCATGGGCAGACGAGACGACGAGTCATATAATTTGAAATTTTGAAACCATAAAGTCGTTTTTATATTTAATCCTATATTATTTGGTACTGTTTCTTATATAATGTTTGTGTACATACTTCTCTTATATCAAAACGATCAAAACAATTGTTACAAGTTTTTCCGAAGCTCTCCATGCTATATCTGGTATATAAAATGCTCATGTCATAGTCCTAGTTCTCATATATTAGGTAACTGCTTGACCGATTTTTATAAAAAAAATTATTATAAGTTTGATATTTCTATAAATAAGGAAAAATTAATTATTAATATTTTATTAATGCTGAGACATAATAAATGTAAATAAAGCAGATTTTTCGCCCTTTAATTATCAAAATATGTACATAAAATATTAAAGAATAACATAACGATTTATCAAATATTTAATCAATACACTCGCGACACCTGTGCCGTTTAATTTCGATGTCCATTCAGACGAAGATGCAAGCAAAAGACAAAGATATAATAAATTTTGCTTTGCACGGTACATTCCTGGCTGTAAATGGTATTTTATTTTTATTACAGTGAATTTGGACTCAATTTATTACTCGTTTTGATTATATGTTTTGATTAACTCTTTTCTACGATATATTTCTGGTTTTACTAATTCTATGAGACTACAACTGAACATATTCTTGTTCATATGCAATCATTATTGATAATGTGTCTCAATTTACATTCCATTTAGTATGATTATATGTATATATATAGTCCTCCTGTTATATTATGATAAACTCAATTCAATGAACTAGCAACGCTATAATAAAGTCAAACATGTTGCATGAAATATATTCTACAGACTAAACTTTTAATAGATTTCTGTTTGAAAAGTGTCAGACCTCACTTCAAACATTGTAAATTGTTTCTTTATTAAAATGTTCGTTATAATCTTTCATCTCTTATTCACGTTTAAAATATTAAGTTCCTTTATATTGTTTGATTGCTACATGAACCCCAACAAGTTGGAGAAACAATTTTTTTATTGGAAGTATTTAAGTCCTCCACCGTATTATAAACTATTAATTTAATTAAACCAAGGTAAAATTTCTTCTTGACTTTTAAAAGAATATATTTCAAAGACACAATACAACACACTTAGCGTCCCGAGTTCTTAGTAACTTTGAAACTATAGAAGAATGTTTACAACTTGTGGAGTGATGAAAGTTTTCAACAAGCTGTGCAATTGAACTGAATATATTCCAGTCAAATATCACTCAAAACTTCTGTGATGATCCAATCTACTTTACTTGTGCCGTGCAGTTAAACAAAACTTTAGATGATATCATGTGTTATTTGAGGAGTTGAATTTGATTCTAAATTTACTTTATTATATATGATATGTTTTAGAATAGTTCTGGGATAAAATTTATAGAAACGTCAACAGTATCACGTGTATCCACACGTTCTAATATATCTGATTCACAACCAACAAGGTATTACAAAAAAGAAACACTTGTTTTGGTTTAAGATGTACTAGTAATAATAGTAATAGGTTTTCTCATAATTTATATTCTCACAGTAAGGAAGTGATCAACAAAACCAGTGGAAGATGCCCAAAGCTACCAACAAATATGTACTATTGTCATATTATGATTTAATTATATGAATGGAATACTTAATTAATGAGACTCTTTTTCGTATGTTTTATTTTGAGTTATTTAAATTATTTAGTAGACATTAATAGCCCTTGCAGATGCTCAATATTTTCAATAAGATCATTTTGTAACTGGAGAAAGATTGCTTCGTTGTGTGTATTTCTTCAGAAATAGATATCTCTTGGTCGATAAAATTTTACCGATATCACTTTATATAGTATGAAAGATTATTTCTTTTTGGCCTCTCACATCAGATTGAACTTTCAGAAACTGAAATGCTTTATAAAATTTCTGTAATATCCGTCCACCTGCAGCAGTCGGCAATTTTAGAGAGATTTTGAGTAGAAACGGTTGCATTTTCTTCAGTAAACACTTTTATTTTATTTTTAGTAAAAATAATAATTTTATTATATTATTATAGACATACAATATTTAATAATGATATTATTAACTAGTTTTGAGGTAGAGAGGAAAATGATAAAACTACTTATGTATACAACACAAAACGTTACAGCTGAATTGTGTTCTAAACTCCGGGCTCTAAACTCTAGTTCAGTCAGGAGTTTGTAATGTTAGCGGGCACGTTGAGTTTTTATCACATGTTTGAAAATGTTGTATATTAATAAACTTAACACATTATAAAAAAATATCAAATTAGATGATATTCCTGCCATTAACTACTTAATTTTTTAATAACTTTCACTAAAACATCAATAATTTTTAATTTAACGATTTCATTATCACCTTGAAGCGGATTCACAGCCCTATGTTGCTATATGAATACGCTTTGTACTTATCCGGGGACAAAATATTACTGGTAGTTATATAGTCCATTGATAGTAACTTTGGTCTACATTTACAACTGTAACTATAATTAGACTTTTTAATAACATAGAAACGCAAAATCAAGTATCATTGCTTGACTTTATAATGAAAATTTATCTGTTAATA
Source organism: Danaus chrysippus (assembly GCA_916720795.1). NCBI lineage: Eukaryota > Metazoa > Arthropoda > Insecta > Lepidoptera > Nymphalidae > Danaus > Danaus chrysippus. The sequence goes on along the minus strand of CAKASE010000077.1, from coordinate 1,608,767 downwards.
ATAAATCGAGGAATCCTTAAAAATAGTAGTATTTTCAGATTTGAAAATATTCAAATAAACAACTATTTTGGCGGAATTATTTATATTTGTACATCATAGCAGAAACAAAACTGTCTCAAGTATTTTCTTTGTTATTCAAAAACCCAGGAAATTTGCTTGAATGCAATGAAAATTCCACGGAACCTCTAAAATTCCAACGATAGCTGTTACCTCGAGTTTGAAACAGAACTTTTGTTTGTCGCTTTCCCAAGTGGCGGCTTCCACCGTACACTTGAGACATTTCTTTTCAGATATTTTATATTTTACTTTTAAGAAATAATAACACTAATCAATTAGATTCATTAGTCTTCACTCCATTTTTTTCACTTTTATTAATAGATTTTTATTCGTCGGAACCAAATATAGTTCTGGAAAAACTTGTTTTATATTTTCTTCAAAGATTTTAAATTAACAATTTTGCATAAAGAAGAATGAAACATAGAATAAAAGCTTTTCAGTATTATTAATGTATCTTTTGAATAAAAATTGCACCTAAATATTTCAGTTCAAGCAATATTTTTAAAATTGAGTCTAGGTTGCTTTGAGCTTCATGCTTGCACCGAAGCTCCGGGCAACTTTGATTTCTCTTGTTTTGCAAAAAGTATATTCCAATATATTTTCGTTCGAAGACCAATTTGAAGACGTTTCCACCTTAAGTATGCAAAATTATATTTTTATATGGAAATAAAATATCTTCATTCCTAAATATAAATAGACAATATTTAATACGAATATTTTTTCAACATCAAGGTATAGAGAATCTGGAATAAGACTTAATAGGTTATTTATCAAATACATATTTGCATACAATTTTACATATCTTTAGACATTGACATTGAAAAAGGTACAATTAACAAGTATTTGAACTCAAAACTAAAGTCAAACAAGAGAGATTTTTATGCCCATTTATTATAACTAGTCCGCATTTACTGACACAAGCAGTATAAGGAAATAGGTAGTAAGGTCCTTTACAACTGGATCAAGGAACCTTACTTTTAATATTCACTGACCCTCGGGCACAAAGGCTTTTCCGATATTTCATTGTTTTTTTAAATAATCTGCAACCTGTCCCACGTTAACCGTTATTGTAATTCTTTCTTAAACTCGTTTGTATGAAGTTTGTCTTTATTTACATTCTTTATTGATTCTAGATGTATTTATATAAGAAAATTTAATTTAAAATAGCTGGCTGACAATTATTTAACACCTGAGACCAACTCCTCTAAAAGTGAATTATATGTCCGTGACCACAACACAAGACCTCAAGATTCAATTAGCGCATTGTGTGCGCATCCAGAACAATACCTTAGAAAGTTGAGAAATTGTTGGCCATAGTTAAAAGTAACAAGAGTAACTGACAGACACTTTCATTTCGAATGCCGTAAATCGTTGCTGAAAGATATCGAAACGTCGGTTATCTATACAAATAATCAATAAAATCTCGTAGTCATATCCGAAATTCATTGTTGCATTTCATATGTTTACTGGAGAAAATCTTAAATCTTAAACATCATCATTTAAAATAATGTAACGCCAATATGCGTTACAATTTATTTATTAATCTGGAATGGTATATAATAGTACCGTAATGATTAGTCTTCCTATTGTAACGATTTTACATTTTTTAAAATGAAACTATAATTTTAAATACATCATGAAATAAAACAAATTATATTCTTTATATTATAAAGCAAAAACAATACTAATATTATTATAGAATTCCTTCGATTTCTACAGAGACTATAAATCTATAGAAGATTCTGACAGATTTCAATTGTCTTTGTTCTTATTAGTACCACTTGAAAGTAGTGTATTCATTTCGATCTGATTTCCCCGGAGGTTGCAAAGCACTGCATAGAATTATAATAAAAATATGATTTAAATATGTTTCATAACTTCACAGAAAAATAACAAAATTAAATAGTCCACGCTCTGATATTATAAAAAGTAAGAGTTTTTTTATATATTTTTTGTGGCTTTTGAAAAATATTTTTCATCGTTTTAATATTTAAAAAAATATTTTGTCTTCGTTGTGGACTTTCCAAATCGATTTAATAATATTATACAATTCTCAGATACTCCTACTTGTCAGATCATCTCAAAAATTATAAAACCATAAACTAAAGATTCCAAATATATGTCATTTGTTTTTCTTAAAATGTATAAAAAATATATACAAATCTTTGTCACTGAGGACATGAGAATATTAATAAATGAACAATAGTATGTAGTACGAAAAGAAATATCTGAATAACAAACATCGATCTACTCGTCATGTATTGATTGTCAGCAGAAATAAAACGCTGGTTCATGTGGGACCATTATCTTCTGTAATGAAAAATTCTGCGAGAAGTAGTTCAAAAGTATTATGAATATGCACACTTTGCAATTTAACCATTCCATTTTTCATTTCATGCATGTTAAATCGATTATTGTCATGCCCGGAATAAAAATATTTTCCTCATCAGTTTCCTAGGGAGAATATTAACGCGCAATGTACATTTTATCCTGAGATATTATTTGTTATATTGTATATTTGCAGTTACAATAAAAAAAGTTTCAGATTATTAAAAATATTTTTAATATTGCGATATTATATATTTACTATTACGAAAATGAGAAAGTATCACACCTTCTGTAATATTGAACAGATTAATAGTTGTTAAAACTTAAATATAAAATCTAAAACTTAAACTACTACAAGTTGAATCGATTTCTTTGATATAAAATAAAAAAAGTAAGGAAAAGGTAAGAAGTTGAATCAATATAAAAAAAGTATTATTTTAAAAAAGAATTTCAGGAAAAGTTTAAAACAGATACATTTATTAAACTAGAGCTTCTATGTTACGTCATTATAGTTATCGATAAAGGAACACTTTGTATCAAGGGAGCTAAATACATTAAGGCAGCAAAAGAACCACTGTAAGACTTATCTCAGTGTTATGTATGAAGAGAGTACGCTCTGGGGATGTCCCGAGCTGGTGTTCTTATTGTTCTAGAGGAGAACCAAAGATAACACGTGAACTGATAATGAAAACTTTAATATAAAATGCAGCTGAAAGTATATATTTCAAAGCATGCAATAGTTTAATTAAAACAGATCTGCCTAAATTATCCAATAATATTTACATAAATTTATTTTCAATAAAAAGTATTATGATCGTTTCCCTGATATCATATTATTGGAAAATTATTTAAAGTAACGAAAACTCCCAACGGGTGAAGAGAAACATTTCGATGAAAAAGTAAATAGAAATTTCAAAGTGTTAGCCTGAAGGTAACTCAAATAAATTTATATTTCTAAAATAGCGGGAACTTCTGGGACTCTTATAATAATGTTTTAATAGGGTAAGCATCTACAACCTAGATCCAATAATATAGAAATCTATCCAGTTGTTAAATGACCCCTTTGAAGATGTTTTTATTGAATTAGATTGACCGTTAATAACCAAAATTGAAATTTAATTCTGAAAACATATTCAATGTAGTATTTTCAAATAAAAATTCACATAGAAAAATTATATTTTAGCTGAGTTTTGTTCGAAATCTATTTAAGTTTAATAAGTTGTTAACATAAAGTAAAAAGGAGCTATCTTCAGTTGAAATAATTTCAATGAATACTATATAATTTGACGGTCTTACTGTTTTTTTTTCTGTCTTTTGCTGTTTCTTTCCTTCTATTTTGATATGATATTCCTTGTATATGGCAAGAATAAATAAAAGTTTTTTTTAAGTCACGTTGATGAAAGTTATTATTCGATAAAACAATACATACTGTTTTATAGTCATGAAAGAAAAATCCTTAAAAAAGTGATCTAAAAAATTCAAAAATCTTCAAAATATTATTCATTAATCTTATATTTCAAGAGGCTTACCAAATCTATCACTGTAAAAACATCATCTTTATTTAAAAATATTCAGTTCGATATATTATACCAAAGTCAGCGCAATTTCTATTATTTATTTATTTTTTTGCCACATAGAGAATTGTTATAAAAGGAAAATAGAGTAACTGCCTTCTGTCGTTGCCATAGTATCTAATTGATTGTATTATCACCCCAGATGCCCGGAGCGATAACTGCTACGGAATACATAAGTTATCTTCTAAAGTGAAATAGATAAAAGGGACAAATATTTTCGAGCTTTTCTTATTTTCCAAAGTGATAGCTACAATATTCATGTGCATGTCAAATGTTATCTAAACATACATATATAATATCGTCTTTTGCAGTTTATGATATAAAGAATGTCAATCACAATTTTAATTGAAACATCTTAAATGGTTTTAATGTAAATTGTTTCTTGAATTGATCTCATCCGGAAGAAAATTAATGCTAACAATCTAACAAATTAAAGACTGTTTTTTTTTTAACAAAAAGTCTCCAGACGAAGTCTTGAAACAAAAAGTAGTTTAAATCCTACTCTAACATTTTAATTACTTGTAGAGCAAATTTATTCAAACTAACTGAAAAACGAACACAAAACACTAAAAATTTATTAAATTAGATTATGGATGAACTTAGTTTTTATAATAGTATAAAAAAAATGTTGATACATCTTGAGTGTTCGAAGCTTAAGTTACCCTGAGGTTGGGTATTAAAGGGAGATTTATGACAAGATATGTAGCTTTTCCCATACCAGTAAACCCATAACCGAATACACCGGGAGATATATTTGTATTTATGGTACAAATGTTACAGTGTAATGTGAAAAGTGTCGCACAAAACGCAGTATTGCTTTGACAGGAGGTCGTTTGCAGATATAAAGTTTTAATTACCAGTAAAAATATATCTGGGATCCTAAAAGTCACTGTTTCATAAGGTGAACTCCAATAACTTTTCAACTTATCAATTACAGAAGCAGAAATATAATTTGTATACATTGTTATAACAAAATTTCATTTCACTAAACAACGAGTGCAAAAGGAAATCTTTACTATAATATATATATATATATCTTCTACTTGATATCATAATATTAGATTTAAAAATATAACATATTATGGCATTCATAGCTTTTTTTCTGAACTAAGAATAGAAGCAAAAAATAATGGTGAATATTACTATTTGTAACGAATAGAATTAAATATTAAACGTTTAATAAATCATCCAATAAAGTTTGTATTTCATCAATTAATCTATTTAAACAGGCTCAGTCAATCTACTGTCTCTATTGACAAATCAATACGTGGACGTGTTACTGAGTGGAACTCGATAAAATAATTATCTATTTTTTACTATTATTTGTGCTACCAAAGTCCAAAAAACAAAATTGACCCTTCAAGACATTTGATAATTTTGACATCTTTTTATGTCATTTCTATCTTCACCGTGAGTATAATTTAATTAGATTACGTTCAATATTATAGAAAATATCGTAATTTCACTGGGTATTGCATACATATAATCTTCTTATCTCATAGTCCTATTAGTTATATATCAACCACATATTAAATTTAAGTGCAAAGTGAAAGTAATATTTCTTAAATTTAAAGCAATATTTCATGAAAATAGAGTCAATAAAAAAAATCGGCTAGCATATAAGGTTTTGTAATAAAGTTTTACCTATTTTTAAAACAAATATATGTATATGTATAATGGATATATTGAAATGCGCTTTTTATTAAAAGTTGATTTCATCAAAAATTACTTTACAATAGTTGTTATTTCCTATTTTTATATTCACTCTCGTATGTATGAATATAATTCTTTCATATTTTTTAATAATTAAGTAAGATTTTATATAAATTACTGTAATATCTACTAGAAATTGAAAATCTTTATAGAGTTTAATGTTTATGTAGCATATGAAGGAAATGAAGTTCGCAACACTCAGTCCGAGTGACCCTTTTCATTTGATTTCCAGTAACAAAATTACTTTACCATTTTAATTTATTTCATGTCTATTTATAAAACATCATCTTCATGGTTCTTTAATGAATTTCACAAAAAACCAAATGTAATTTAGAAATAAATATAAACTTAATAATTGTATATATGTTTATAAAGTTTATATCCTCGTAAAACAGAGCCAGTAACTCATAAAATATATAATATTATATAAATATTATACATACATGTTATAACAAAATTTCAAACTTTTTGTATAAAAAAAGATACACATTTGTTCCAGACGTTTAAATTGTTAGATTCCCGAAGTTGCGCAAGGAAATTTGGAAAGTAACAAGTTAAAGGTATTTCATGTAAAAGTTTTGTATCCGGGAAGTAACTTATTACAATTGATTACCGATGTAAACTTTATAATTTGTAACATACATACATAAATAACTTTAAAATAAACACATTACTGCAATAATAATTTCAACTAATTATTGTTATTTATTGTGACATTTTCATTCCTTAACTAATTGTTATAAAACCTAACCCTTTGTATTAAACCAATATATGGCAAGAATGGTTTCGATCATATCAATTACATCAAAACGATATATAATATGTAGTACTAAAATTCAACATCTAATTCTATAATAAAGATGAACAAATGAAAACTCTTCAACCTGTTATAAATCTATAAACATGAATAAAGTCTCTATAAGAGTATCGTAATAAATAATTTTATGTTTCAGTTCAGTGACATACAGAAAATATTAAATCTAAAAAACAACACATACCAGACTAAAACAGGTTTTTAAAACAAGTACCAGTCACATACTTCGATATTATAGAGCCTACCTGAATTTTTATTACTTACATCACTCATAAATCTGAACACCTTCAATTAAAATATATACATATTTGTTTGATTATATTTAAATTCTAATAAAATTTTGTACTCAACAAGGATATTAATTAATTAATTAATGATTCAAAAATAAGTTCAACAACAGCGTTTTGTTTTGTTAATTAATTTATTTTACAGTTCTACTGAAAGTTAATATTATTGGAAAAATCAAATTGTGATTTATAGACTCCTCTATCATTAAATATATTTTATATTTGAACTCGTCTGTTCTCCTAGTCTCCTACAAATCAAATGCAGCTAAAAGGAGTAACTGAAATAAATAGCGATAACGGACCATATACTTGGAAACTTCAGAAAGAATAGCTGCTTAATATTTTTTGTAAGCTAGGGGAACAATTCTTCATATGGAATTTCGGGAAAAAATAAATTTTGAAAAACTAAAATTAAAGTTTTCTAACAACATCGTGTAAGTTGAAGACGCCGCCTGTAACAGTGCCTGAGGAATTAAAAAGATAATGACGTTGTTGATTTTAAGCTGCTACACTAGAAAAGAACTAGCTCCCCCATTTTATTATACAAAATCCAATTTTACTGCTTTATATTATACTATTCAAATCTAGAAACACAGAGACAAACAAAGATAAATTGTTACATAGATTATTAGATGTTAATTGGATGTAAGTCAAAATATCCTTTTAGAACTAAAAATGGATGAAGTTTTAGGTGTATTCCACTGTCATCTATAAACAGCATTGAAATTGGGACCAAATTTAAACCTGAACTGCGTTGAAAAAGATTTTAGCGTAGCCATTTATTTAATGGATTTTATACATACTATTGGAGAGTTTCCCAATCACATAATTACAATAAAACATTCCATTTGGCAAACTCATTTTCCAATTGTGACATTTCGTGACAGTCAAATGTTCATTTTATCAATTGAAAGGATCACGCCTGGGTTACATTAAATTAAAATAAATATCAGAAAATAAAGCTTTTAAAGTGTTACGGACCAAACAAAAACCTTCATACTTTCTGACGTAACGTATGAGAAACGTGCACCATTGCATGTGGAAAAAACGATGAGCTATTAAGAACTGATAACGTACATAAAAGCATTTATCATCAGCCCTTCATGATATTATTTCTTGTATCATAGCGTTTAAAAAGATTAAGTAACCTACTATTACAACTGTTTATTTAATTAGGTTGTTAAAAGTTGTGTAATATATAAAAAATATATATTAAAAAAATTAAATAGTTGAATATCATAATAATATTGTTTTTGAAAGGTCAAAATAGAATTGCCGTTTAAATTTACTTTGTCAATATACATGTAGACTATATAATTACTCAATTCATAACGCAAACCTCCATTAGCGAAGCAGATGGGAGTGACGTTTCGGTTCTGATCAATCAATCTGCGGTCAATTCCTAGCTCCGGCTTGTTGTATTTGAGAAGGGTTATAGATGGACGATAGTCCGATTGTACATCTTAATTAGTAACAAAAGAAAGAAGCAAATAGAACGTAAAAATGTGAAACATAAGATATAGTTTTTTTTTATTGACATATAATGTGGGTATGTTACGTACGCTCAACATATTAAAAAATAAATGAACATCACCGGGGCAACATCGTTGTATGGATAAAATATCGTTGTATGGATAATAAGTCGTGTGAAGATTTTTAATACCACACAAGCAATGGAATGGGATTGCTATCCAATCGGGGCAATCATGTAGTTTTAGGTATAGGTTATCAGTTTTAATATATAATTCTTATTATAATATACATATAAGTAAGTTTCATAGTTTTCTTGGAACCTCTAGTAGCCACCATATACCTAATTGGCATGTAAACGCTAACGGCTAAAAACGCTAAATGTGTCTGTCTTAAAAAGTAATATTTTTTTATCAAACGACGATTTTTAAGAGAAAATGATGTAGACGTTAAAAAATTTCTTGCTTTAAATATTATATTATCGATTAAGTCAGTATATTATATTAGAGCTATCAATACAGATAGTTGTTATTGAAAATTTTGTAGCACTTTCGTAATTATAAATATAAGCTTCAAATAATAATTTCTACTTTATTAACTTTTTAGTTTCGATTCAATAGCTTGATACCTTTTCTAAAAATTGTCAATGTTCATACGAATGAAGATGTCAAAAAAATAAAAATGAGACTTCAGAGTTAATTACAAACTTAGACACGTTGATAATAGGCCAAGAAGAAATGAAACAATATTTACTTGCGCTAGATATAAGAGGCGAGCCTATTTATTATGAAATAATTACAATATTGGTATCGGTAACGTTAAGTAAATTATGTTACACGATTACCTTTACACAATCAGGAGCATTGTTCGTGGTAAATTTGACAAAAAAATATTACATGAACCGAAACTATGGATAAAATGTTAAAAAAAAACTCGAGGCATGTCAGAAGATTGTAGTTTAAATAACCATACTTTACCTTATCAACACTTCTAGGAAGCATACTCTTCTACAGATAAAAAATTCTTAAATAAATTATAATATGAACAAACTAAGAACAGAATTTCCACTTATATATGAGCAAGCTTAGAATATTATTTACCTTTCATTTGAAATCAATGTGGAGCATATATTATGGATGGATCTTGATCGATGATAGAGGGAGCCGTAAGACCCTTAGTCATAATATTCCCAGCTTCGTTTCCCCTCCTGATTCATAAATATATGATAAGAACTTCTTGAAATGACTGCCGCTGTTATTTCTATTTATACAAATGAAATATTTAAGTCATTATATATTTTCTATTCAATTACCTAAAATGAGGTTTCTAATGCCTTTAATCTCATCAAACTCCCGTAGGAGATGAAATATACAGGGATATTGAATATTGCATTTAATATTATAAATAATTTTAGGTGGTAGAGCCTAACTGTGGTAGGTCATTACAGTTCGAACATGGGCTGACTCGACCGGGGAAGTAAAACCCTCCCACAGAAGATCGGCGTAAAGTAGCTTTCAATAGCTGCGTTTCGTCTGATAAGTGGGAGAGCCGGTTGCCCTTTCCCTTTCCCCACCCTTCCCTCTCCCGGGATGTTGATGTATCTGTTGACTCTCTGTCCTACATTTGTCGAAGTCTGTTTTGAGATGTTGAGCGTGTTTCATTGGCATGGGGTCCAGGGAGACCCGATGAAACGGTTTACCGCTGGCCGCCCGTTGGTCCGTAGGGAACCCGAACCTAGAATGTCCCGATCTAGGAGGCTGTCCCACCGCCAATGTCAAAAGCCCGTCGGTTGTTGACTGTGCCGGAGTGGGAGACCGGGGTGGAACCAAGTTTGCAACCGCGGGTCGGATCGGGGGCCCTTCCGTGCCCCATGCCAGTAACACACAAAACTCTACGCTCAATTCAGATCAATGGCAATATTCATTGACAGGATAGTTGATGGGCTATCAGCATCCTTCCTTCACTCCCACTTCCTGAACAAAAAAATAATAATATGGCTGTCCAAAAAAAAGTAATAAAGGTCTCTACAGCGGCGACCCCTTCCCCGTTTGTAGTGGACTTTTGCAACATAAGGGGTATACACTCCAATCTTAATGCTGTCCATCACCACCTAGAGACGGCTAAGCCGGCCTTGTTATTTTTGACTGAAACACAAATATCCACTCCTCTAGATACCTCGTATATGCATTACCCCGCCTACAGACTTGAGCACCTATTTCTACCGCGTATAACCGTCTGCTCGGTTGCCCCCTTTCGCATAAAAAAAATGACCCTAAATAATGTGACCAAATTGGTAATAGGAATTTAATATTGTAGAATTATAAGTCAATATCGTTTTATAAAAAACATATAATCATAATATTTTATATATTCTGACCTTGCTTTTAAAAGTCATTATAGAAAGAATAGCCAACTGGTCCCAACTTGAAATCATATGTGTATGTGATATCATGTACATATATATATGAGAAATTTAAAACACTTGTATTTAATACTTAATAAGATAAATTCTTAAAGTTCTGGTCTATACTTTGTGACACTTTTATAGTATTGCGGTGTTACGACAAACATGACAATCGTTCCTTTCATCTATTGTGCTCCACAATGAGAAATAAATCTAGCTGGAGTCTATTCATGCTCTCGCATTATCGCAAATAGATAGACTTTTATTGAAATATGCCTGATATCTCCATTTTGCTGTATTTTTATAATATAAACATCTTATCTATATTTTATATATGTTCATACAAATTGTTAAAACTAATTTAAAATTTTCACAGCTTTTAGATTCAGATACCTGTTAAAACAAAAACAGCACGACCCTTGTCAATTGAATGTCAAGATAGGAAAACATTTCCAGTAACATTCGTTGGAATGTTCGTTTAATCCGCAATAATTAGAATTTGCCTTTTCTATTTCAAAATTCACTATTCTGTTTAAACACAATCCTTATCTCAAAAAGGTCATAGTTGCGCCTACTGTATGGGTATGGCATTTCAAACTGATAATCTATGGAGATCCATATCTAATAGAAAGGTGTTGAATTAAGGAAATTTATTTCATTTCATATAATTACGTAAACAACTGAAATTAAATTTTAAATATAAGTTTTTTCTTTGAAAATAATAATGCATTTATTTTTCCAGTATATAATCAGGGTTGACTTTTATCTATGAGAATTGTTAAAAAAATGCTTAAATTATTGCATCGATCGATAAATGATTGCGATGTAATTCTATTCAGTCAACTAAACATACCAGAGGCTACATACATTAATGTGTACGTGATTGACAATCTCACTCAGCATTGGCACTTATAAATGAAACATGCAAAGCGCAGGTATTTAGGTCTGATCGTACGAATTATCAGATATGATTGCAATATGAACATGCTTCTATACAGAAGCAATACAAAGAAACGGCAATCATCAACGATTACAATAAAGATTTAAACATAAAAGCATTGCTTAGGACCTTGCTTAATAAGGAACTTTAAAGTGTATCATCTAATTTGTTTTTGTCTTATTATCAAAACATAATTGATATAAAACAATCTCAACAATATACATAATATTTATACATATATATAATATTCAAATAGGTAAATAATTACTGAAAATCGCTTAACATTCCTAATATACGAGTATAACATAATAAAGGAGACTGTTGATCATAGAGTTTAAAGTTTAAAGATAGTATTAAAGATTTCTAATCATTTCCTATATAAGAACATAAAATAAACCAATTTTTTATATAACATTACATTCTATTCAGGAAATGATCTGTTTACATGAATATATTATCAGTGTAGATATTACTAATTGCATAACGAAAATGGATTTTTATTCTTATCATTTTTATTAAAGAACACAAAACTGAACTCTAATGGAAGTACGTAATCTATACAAACTTGTATACAAAATATTGTTGTGATACCAAACGCTCCACTTAATTTAAAATATTAAATTCAACATTTGACAATGTGACATTAAGTACACATGAACAAGAACATATCTAAAACAAAACCCGTTACAAGTCGTTTCAGTTTCTATATCTTATTTTACTTTATTTCCTTCTCTCATAATGTGTCTACAGTTTTTGCGACCATTTATCACAGCCGTACTCTGAAACTGTCTTTCAAAAGCCGAGACCAATCCTTCAGATATCCTTAAATGTTACAAATGAAATAAAATTACTTGGAAAAATCGAAAACGGTTAAGGTTGCTAAGACTATGTGATTTTTTAATTTTTATTAGTTTACTTCTGTATTGGTCCTTTTTCTTGATAACTTTAAAAGGTTCTACAATTTCAAAATATTGTAACGTTAAATTTTCAGAGAAATTGATAGATTCAATGTAAAGACTGTTAAGGTTATATGTGGAAGTATACGAACAGAAAACATTTAGAGGGACAAATATGGACAAACAGTAAAAAATGGTAACCATATTCCTTTCATTTTTACCGGTTCCATTTTTCTTCCAATTTGACTTATGAGATATTGCGGGCAATCTACTGATAAATATGCTTTTGGTTTCCACGAAATACGTCTGGAAATCTGTCTTCTTTGTGGGGTAATTTATCAATAACATGCCTATAATGGTAGGCGAAGTATTTGGGAATAAAAATGTAAATATAGCATTTTTTTACAATTTAAATAGTTTCATAAATGTATTTTAATTTGAATAATCTGAAACTAAATTTAAACCTACTTATTTTTGGTCTGCACCCTGTTTTAAGTCAAATTATTCAAATGAAATAATTTAAAGATAAATAATGATGGTGTTTTATTAAAATATAGTTTCGCAAGTAGTTGCGTGAACAATAATTTATATGATATCTCTCTATTTGAAAGTGTTACAAAGCTTAAGGTTATGTTGAATAAGTTAATAAGCAGCGTAGCATTCTACAACTAACAAGAGCGCACTATCACTCTTGGGAAATATACAGTGGAAAAGTAATATCAACTACGATAATTTGTTCGTTTCTGCAAGAAATTGCTTTAAATGAGGAAAATTTTATTTTATCCCATTATATATAAAAACATAGAATAACAGGAATTAAGGAAGTCAATATCATAAGTATATATTGTAGTTCATTAATCCAGAACATGCTTAGTTTGAGAAATAATGGTACTTATAATTTTTATATAAGTTTATAGAATTCTCTTAATACTTTTCTTAAGCAAATAACATGTGAAAAATATTTAAGGCAATCTATCGTATTAGCGTGGGTGGATTGAATAATTGATGAACAAAAAATATCAGTACCTAACTATTTAATATTTATGAATTGTTGTATGTATGAAGTTATGTTATTTTATTTATGATTTCACATTACCTATTAAAGAAAATGAAACATGATAACATGTATATAATATTAATATTATTTAGGAATTAATATTGAAATGTACAAATAACATGTTATTATCAAAAAGGCACAAGTTATTTTTTTTTATTTTGTATGGAATTCTCAAAATTTCATAAACTTAACACTTTCGCATATGAAGGCCCAGAAAGTTCTGTAAGTCTCTAACCAACCGCTGATACAATCAGTTGTCATAGCAACGATCGGGGAAATGTCGTGGTCTTACGCCTACACAGTCAATTACCCAATTGATCCATTTTGTCCAGAAAGGAAGCGTTCGTTCCTAGTCTCATTATTGTACTGAAATTACATAGAATTGAAATAAAATTATTTCTTTTAACGTTGAAATAAAAAATACACCTTAATAAAACTATGATTCAGCATGATCACAATTGTCCCATGTGTATAAAAGACTTTCACATAAATTTAATACGGTTGAAATATTTTTGGAATTCCATATAGTAACAAACTTTATATGTCTTTTCTTTGTTTCCAAGCAGGAAGGTACAGGTAAAAATAAAATTATATTTAAGTAAGACAAATCAAATTAAAAAATTAAAACGACATAAGAACAGAGAAACTAGAAAGAAAAAAATATTTTTTCACTTAAATACTATTTCCTAACCTATCGTTTCTAATAATAAATTTTGAATATATGAAATCCATTAAACACATAAGATAAGATAAACCATCATTGTTTTAATTTAATTTCTAGTAATCTAATTTAATACTTAGGATAATAAAGACCAGAAGCATTTGTAACGTAAGTTATGCTGACGTCACTCTTTTAAAAACTGTACTAAAAGTATTGAAATATATTCTAAGACCCTAAAAACAATTATATGATTAAACAAGATGTTCAACGAAGAAGTCTATTCCTAATGTTATTATCAAATCATACATGAGAGACTGATATTAACAAAGTTTAAGTACAATTATAAGTTGTGTACCTTTGAAACAAACTTTGCGTTTTGCCGTCGTACGAGCCGGTGGTTTCGCTTATCTATTGTTTTCAATAACTTGTAGTTAATCTCATTTTACTCCATTCTGACTCTAAAATAATAGCAAATAGGTAGTCTTGTTATTGATATGTGGCGGATAACCATTAAATAAATCTTATATCTTTAAATCTTGTATCTCATTTTAAGTGAACTGTATATTCTTATGAGTAATAAATTTCTTTAAACCGAAATACTATCTTTAAATAGTGAATGTCTTAAACGCGAACAGAATTCAAAACTGCTAATTCTGATTATATTATATATATTATTTGGATGTAATCTATTAAAATAACGTTGAGCTCTGCCTGAACAAACTCTTTGATAAATAACATTAGTTATTGTGTTACGGTTCATTTTATTCGTATTTATTGAATAAAAAAGCAATTGTTGGAGACGCTGTTGCCTTCTTTATTAGCAAATTCAATTCAAGTAGACACTCACGAACCAAGAGTGTCAGCCTTTCGGTGACGTTTTAGGAATTCGTTGAAAATATAACTCTATTGTATATGTAATTAAACAGACTACTGATAAAGTTCTAGAATTGTTCTTTAAACTTGTGGTATAGAACTTTGTTATATTTACAGAAATTAGATATGAACCTTGCTCGCAACTTACTGGATGATTTTAAAGAAAAATAAAGACGGTCACATTTTTCTAAATCTTATCACGTTTTGATTTCCTTAGAATAAATAAAAGCTTTTTATTTTAACTCAAAGGCAACAATTGTTTGAAATTACTCTATGTAAAGGATTGTCCGCCCCATTTGTTAAATTTCAATACAATAGCTATTTAATAAACTACAGAACACTTTTATTAGACACATTTGGATGTCTACGTTTTCACCATATTGATTATCACTGAAATAGAAAGAAATGGGATAAATTTACTAAACTTCTTCTTCTACCTGGCAATTTCCCAGCTTTAGTCAAGGACTGCCTTACATGTTGTAAATAGTTTTGGCTAATTGTTTTTACAACCGCGGCCGCCTACCTGATATCAACCCTCTTTGGGAATGCATTAATCACTGATGTCTACATAAATACTCTTAAGAAAGTACATATGACTCGGAAAAATCACATGCGATCGAACCAGGAACGAACCCACGTCCTTATGCATGAGAGGCGGGCCTCTTAACCAGTATGCCACCACTGACTTAAATTTACTAAACTATGTTTTTTAAACCATTACGCTTGCTTTACATACTGTTCATTTCTTGTTATTTTACTACAAAATATTTATTTGTAAAATAATCACTTAAAACATTCTTTCTACTCCGTTAATAATGGTGGAATTTTAAAAATTACTTTCACAATTTAATATCAAAAATCTTAAAAAAGGTCTATTTCATGTTACAAATAATTTTACAATATTGAAATAAAAGGCAAATAGTAAATTATAATGGGTTAATTAAATTATTTAGGTTATAAAATTTCAAATACAATTAAAGCTATTATTATTTGTCTGAGCATATGTTTTCAAATATTAAGATAGATTTTCAATCTATTAAAATATGTTTTAAGTATTTACATAAATTTAAATTTAATGCTGCATTATTGTACCAAGGAAAAAGTGACACTTCATCCAGATAGAATACGTGCAAATAAAATAATTCGGTGTATATAAATTCTAATGTTTATATAAATAATAACAAGTGTATGATAATTTATTTCATAAAGGAAAAATATGAAATGTATTAAAACGAAGACAGTCATCTAACTCTCATTTTGTTTGTAGTAAATGTTACAACCATTGATCAAATATATATTATGTCATATAATATTTTGCCTCGTCACTAATTGCACGGTGGGGGAAAGGAATTTTTTTCATTTTTCTCCTTGCCTCACTTAGGAGAAAGAAAACGAGCCGGTGTAATGGATATGATATTCAGAGAATTACTTATAAGAGAGTTATAATAATAATAATAATAATAATAATAGTAATGATAATTTAACATTTTAAGAAATACAATACATTTAACAATTTGTTTTCAAACTATTAAGTATTACTACCACAGTAATACTACCACAGTATAATATAACTTATATGCATTGGTCGGAATTACGGTAAAAAATATAGGTGGTTTTTCCATTCACCTATGATTAAAAAAATCTAAATTTTTATTCAATTGATGTGAATATGGTCAAGCTAGCTTATTTGAAAAAGCAAGTTGGATGTAATACCTAAGCAGTTAAAGACTCCAATTATAGTAAATATTTATTTAATATTAAAGCTTATATATATAGTATTTATTTAAGTATATATCAGTTGTGATACTTTCACACCAAAAAAAATCACTCTATTTCCATATCTATTATAATTGTTGTTACAACAAAAGATACGTTTATATAATAACGAAAGTGTTCTACTAACATATTGACATTATAATACTTGTTCTATTGAACGCTTAGTATGCTTGCGTATGTCACAGGGACATCATTTTGTATTACATTTCTACTTGTACTCTAAATGATCGCTTTTTTATTATTATAGCAAATATTAAAAAATAATTGTTGAGTAAACTATATAAATGTATAAATATAATAATCGAAATTCTTCAAAAAAAATTGTTACTTTAATGTTTTCAAAATAAAACTGTTGGTCTCACTTCATTGAAACACTATATTTCCTCGCACAAGTTTACATTTAACTATTTCTATTTACAATATAAAGATCTTAGACAGTTAACTGTCTTAGATTTTTTAGCTGTACGATAGAATAGAAAAAAATTAATAATAAAATAAAATACACATATAGTGTATTCAAATACAATTCAAGAATTACATACATAGTAACATATTCATTTAAAACATATAAGATTCAAAATAGAATTATTTATAAAAGGGCTAAGCCGATTTGCGGCGAGGATTGTTCTTATGACCTTTTTGCTACACAGATCTAACAAAGAGATTAAAAGTAATGGATATTCAATGAAAAGAAAAAGATTTATTCAATAGTATATATTCTATTTTTGTAAAAGATTACTCACATTTAAATTCATCAATAGATACCGCGCAAAAATGTAAATAACTAACCATAAAACAAATTCCCATAAAAAAAATTAACACTTTTGTTCTCATCTCACTGGGAAAGATATAGAAATATTAGTAATAAAATTAGAAATTGTTTCACAAAAATTGTTTTTATATACACATATACATGTAAAGAATTATATGTAAATAAATTATTTTCTAACTGGATCACATTAATCAACGCATATCGATCAATTGTTTCTTTAAGAAATAAATTTATACTTTAGCGGGTGAGGGTATATTCCATCATCAGCCTATCAGAACCCACTACTGAGTAAAGGCCCCTTCTCATATGAAGAAGATTTGAGCATAAATCACCGCGCTTGCTCAAGATGGGTTGGCGATGTCAAACTTATAATTGATATCAGTCCAGGATTCCTCACGATGTTTTCCTTCACCGTCTGTCAATTGTGTATAAATACTCTTAGAAAGTACACATGACTTGGAAAAATCACATTGGTACTTGGCAGGTTTCGAACCCGTGCCCTCATGCATGAGAGAAGCTGAACCGCCACGACTTTAGAGGTATATTTTAACCCAAGTAATTGTTATCAAAGATGAACTACACACAAATACATAACTATCTCCTTTTTATAAATTAAACTTAAAAATATCGTCTAACATGCAAATAAATAGTTATGAGATCTTAGATTCTCGCGAGTAATCATTTAAATGAAACTAATTTTTTCTACATCTCGTCTGCCCGTGATCACGGTTGCTGAAACGTAGCCGAAACGTCGGGAGTATGTATTTTATAATCAATAAATGCAAATAGTTATCTCATTTATTTAGGAGACTAATTGATCAAACATGTAAGGGAGTTTAAAACGATTCATATGCATGCTATCATATTTAGTTTATTGTAAGAAAAAATATTTCACTAATAGTATTAAAGTATAAGAAAATCTTTAAAAAATTTGCAATATTGCGGGTTCTCTTACTGATCTTGCATCAGCAAATAACTTATTTTATTTTATACAACATTTACACTGGACTCTGTGTCATGGAGAAAAAGGATAACTTTCTTATTAAACTAACAATTTCTGTAGCTGTATTAAGATTTTCGCATTCCAATCATCATATACATGGTGATGTATGTATGTATGTATATATAATATATATACTATCCAGCTCTCTTAGGCTAGTTGTTATATTTTGATAGCAATTACAATTTTTCTATCATGTAAAACGAAGTTGATTACGTTTTAAAATTTTAGGCAAATAAATATATTAAAGTTTAAAAGGATAACAGAATAACAGATATAAGTAACAAAGTAGATTTTATAGTGCTTAAGTAATCGTGATTTTTTTTAGGTTGATAATTTAAATTACATTTTTATTTCATTTAGTTCTTTTTAAACAATAATAAATATCTTGGTATAAATATACCATAATTATAGTCATGACACTATATTTAAATTATTGTTATACTTTTCTGTCTACAAAAGTAAAAATTGTGTTAAATTCACGATGAAATATTTTCCAACGAAACGTTATATTTAACAAGTGTAATTTTATTTTGATTGTCTGGTAACAGCGAAATGAGGATTAACCTTTTTTTAATTAAGAAGGACATTTTTGTCGCCTCTTGTTAATCCGTCTGAAATGAAAAATGTAGTTGAATTATGCCGTGTAAATGTGATTTACTAACAATTTCACAGCGGACCTCAAAAAATTATTGTAGCGTGAAATTTATTTGAATTGCGTCGACGAGATTCCTGGTAAGGTTCAATTATTTATATAAATTATACTTTACTGTAATATAAATTGAAAAATAATATATAAATAAAAATATTATTATGAAATGAAATAAAATATCGGAGAGCAATTTATTAGAAGTTATCAGTGACTGAGTACTCTCTGCCTAGCGATTAGCGAAGATAAATGTTTCATGAATCAGATGGGTTCCTACATTTAATCGTAACAGATATTACTGTATCACCTTGGAATTATCGATATTAATGGAATAACTTGTAATAATATTGCTGAACAATTTTGGTAATTTGAAATCTGGAGACAAATATCCTTACAAATGAAATACGTTTATCTTGATAACGAGATATTGCGGACATCCAGAAAATTAACCTCTTAAGGTAAGACAATACAAAGTTCACT
This sequence comes from Danaus chrysippus, assembly GCA_916720795.1. Classification (NCBI taxonomy): domain Eukaryota; kingdom Metazoa; phylum Arthropoda; class Insecta; order Lepidoptera; family Nymphalidae; genus Danaus; species Danaus chrysippus. The sequence goes on along the minus strand of CAKASE010000077.1, from coordinate 1,589,016 downwards.
ATGGCAAAGATAACACAGGAAACTATTACAATGATGACTTTATGTTTCGTTATGAAAGTTATTTCTTTATTCATATGATACTTCTTTAATTATTATTTTTTCAAACATTATAATAAGTATATAAGTTTTCTTTTCATAGTTTTCTTTAAGTAATTGTCTTACTTTTAGTTCAATAGAGTTGTTTAATAGTATGAATTTAACACGTAAAAATCGGATGCTTCCTTCTAGTTTCAAGTCTTTAATAACGAATTAAATCGTTGTTTAATGTACAAAGTACAATATGTTTAAGTACACATACTAATTTCTTGTCTAAATAAATATTATATTTTAATACGATGTCTTACAAAGAGTTAGATCATTTGATTCCAATAAGAGCATTTTTAAGATTATTAGACATCACGATTTTTTATTAATAAAGAAGGTGTTAAGTTGTGAGAATCAAAGTGGTGAAAAGACATACGACTGAGTAGACCTAAGAGTTTTCAAGGTCCTCAGGGAAGAGTCAAAGGAATTCTTACTATTATCTCAGAACTGCTGTTGTTGTCAGCGCAGCATGCTCCACTACTACGGATAACTCCTTTGACCCAATAAGTAATCCTACATTCATTTTTTTTTTCTTCTACAAGATGAAATTTTAGCCACCAAATAGATATTTACTTTCATCATTTCTTCTTTTAAAACTGTCTGCAGCACCATCTTTTATTGAAGATCGCAGTATAAGAACAAGCTTATAGAAAATTTCACATATTATAAGTATCTGGAAGTTTTACTCACCAAATAACAGTTTTAACGCGCCTTAAAATATATCTTACCCCTGTTAGAGGGTGTTATTTCTCAGATTTAGACATTATATTCGAGCTGAATTGAAATGACTAGAGCCAGACTGAAATTGTTGAGAAATATTGAACGTCACCATGTCTATAATTAAATGTTGTTTTAGAATTTAATATATTTTTTTAATAAAGTATACAGTTATACACACATTATTCAAGGCTTAAATTATATTAATATATTGTCAAGAATACTGAAATGGGTTCAACTTCATAATGTATTTCATTTATGAAGTCTTGACAGAAGGAATTTATAATAAAAGATAGGGCTTTATTATTTTAGACAGAAGTAATCTTTGGTCAGTTGGTATTTTCATGAAGGTAGGAATTAACAATACTTCTTATCACATAATTGCGAAAAAAGAACTCTTACATTTTTTATAATTACTAAATAAATTTGATCGCAAAATTTCAACATATTGAAATTCGAATATTGTAAAACTTCATTTTATATTTGAGTAGAGGTTGAACAAAAACTGATGGATCGAAACCACACGATGACATAACGTTTTGACATCATCATGTTGAATATTATTGAATGTGACCAAATTTTCAATGAGAAAAATATATTATATTCCCCTAAGTACTATAATACATAATATTGTTTGTTACACTAACAAATTTATTACTCTAACAAGACATAATGTAATACTGTCGTGAATAAAACGTTTATACAATTACTTCTCTACATCTTAGGCTTAGTTAACCCCTCATTCTTAATTAGATAATTTATTTGATTTCATTGTTAATAAACTTTTATTCTGCTACATGTTTTCTTATTATGATTTATCACAAATATGTACAATAAATTTTGATCTATGTGGAATATCGGTGTCATTAATGTTATATATGACAAAATATAGTCAATAAGAATATTGGAACATTATTTATATCATACTCGCATTGTTTTTCATGCTAAGTATCATCTAAACATAATACCACAATTAAATATCTTAGAAATTATAAAAATTGGTAAGCTATGGTATTTATAGAGAAATGCGTTCAGACATATTTCTGTTATAAAACCCTGACTTTTTAAATAATTTTGTCCTCTTTACTTTATTTTAACAAATTGTTTTTAAGACTATATTCATTATAACACGACTATGTATATTATAAGGAATTGTTTTTAAGCGATACATTTTTACTAATTCCAAAAAGAAATGATATTATTAACTCATAAAAATATTTAGCGAGGAAGAATTGCATGAAATAAAGAATGTTACTAATTACAAAGTTGCAAATAAAATCTGATTCTCTTGCAAAAAAAGATTGGAAATACAAATTTTCTAAAAAGAAAATAAAACTTTTGGATGTTTCAAGGATAGGATTTTTTTGATAAATGAAATGATCAAATATAAAATTTAATGAAAACTGTAGTTTCATATTATAATTGAAAGTGTATATCAAATATATTTTTTTTAAACCAAAAACTAAAAACTCTAACAAAGCCCATTTGCATGATCAGAGTTACACTTCTACAGATTGCGTATTCATAGTAAATAATTTCTTAAATTTAGATTTTTTAAGAAAATTATAAGATAATTATATAACCTTGTATTTTTATATAAATATTTAAAAAAACTCCCCATTTCTTTAATAATATGCAATAACAAGGGAACTGTCGAAATAAACTGTTTTTAAAGTTTGACTGTTAAACATAAAACACTTTTTTGTACTAAGATCATATTCATGTTAGTGATCTATAACATTAAAGTAATAATGAATATATAAACAAAATAAAGAAATGTTTTAACTGGCATTCGACGAATATTTTTAACTAACGATATCTTCTTTAAAATATAGATTCCAAACTGTGACATCCTACGACGTTCCTTCTTATTTTATTAAATTTTCTTTTCCTCGGATATCACTATGTACTGTTAAACTGACCAGATTTGAACCTAGTTTAATTTCAGTCTAAGTTTCAAAATTTTCCGTAATTCCTCTTAATACCAGGGTAAAGAAGATTAGAAGAATATTAAAAAAATCTCTGATATTTTAGATAACTATGTGAATAATTAAATCTTTTCAGCACTTATTTACATAAACAAGTTGTAGGAACAATAATTAAATTCATAGAAACTTATGTATGTGTGATTAGATTCAATACTTTTTAACTTCTATTGAAAATTTATTCTTATCAGCAATTTCACACGACAGTAACTAACGTATTGGGAAACTGTCATTTACATGGTCGTGAGCTATTGATAAAGAACGACAAATACGCTTCATTAGTGGATACATGAAACATAATGCACATTCAGCGGTAATTATGAAAAGGTTTAAAGATTAAAATTGTTTACAAGATTTTTTCTGAACTGGACCTAAAAGTCCTGTTATGCAATCTACTGTTCAATTAAGATTCATCACATCATGAGTTCTGTTTCGTAAATTTTGGCTGTCTCGACCGGGATGGTACCAACCTCTCACAGAACATCAGCGTGGAGTAGACTTTGATGGCTGTATTTTGTCTGACGGGAGGAAGAGGCGGTCGGCCTTTCTCTTTTCCCACCCTTTTCTCTGTCTTTTCCACACTCAAGATCGGCAACGCAACCACAACATTTATATCTCACATGTACAGGATTGACTGTGATTACCTTCAATTAAGTAGGTCATCTGCTTATTGTCCCTTTTACAGAAAGAATAAAAATCCTGTATAATTACATCACATTATAAATAAAGCGTTAAATAATATCAGCACATGTTTCATACTGTAAATGTTAGAAGACAATTCTAAAACCTTAATAATAACAATTAATACAAGACTGCAGATTAAATTTTTGAATTTTTGTCAAATTAAAAGCAATACTTTAGGTAAATATTTCAATAAAATCATAACTTTGATAACACCGTTTTGCAAATTATCATATAAAAATCCTTTTAACATGATGAGGGTGACTGTGTAGTAATTAATAAAATGGACATGTCTATCTACTAAGTAATATAATTAATATCTGCAAGTAAAAGAAGTTTACTTCCTATATTGTAATAACCTTGTTATTCTAAGGATTGATTTATTTTCATTTAATAATAAAAGCCTTTTGTTTGATACATACGTTTTACAAATAAAGTCATCTCTTATTACAAGCCTATATATAATATTAATTAAGCCCAGTTCATTCACATTGAACCGTACTAAACACTGCAGTATCATTGCGGTCAGCGAGTTCGGTTTAATTTAATATAAATGCTTTTATTTACTATATTTTTCATTAAAATTCAAATAAACAATATAAATTGAATAAGTCATTCGAAATTAAAATAATATAGTAGGATTAAGATAGAATGCATAAAACCTTTTTCAGAAAGCAACATTTCAAACTCAATAAATGAGGATTTTGAACGTATTAGTTTTTAATTCTAAAGTGGACACAGCTATCACAAGGAATCAGCAGTTCAAGAGGCCATCCCTGGCCAGGTACCCATGACGGAAGAGTCGAGGGCCGTGTCGCTTTGCGACCCTCTCCTACCAGAAAATAATGAAATATCATTCATTATATTCTTCCTTGAAAACTGTCATCGGAATCTACACGACTGATAGGATGGTAAAGTAAGTAGTTCGGAACGGTTTAGGAATGCATAGTGTTATTTGTTGTCTAATGCCCAAAGGATCTACTTTGAGATATGAAACTATAATTATATATGATATTTTGCATTGCACCATTCTTTGGCCTGCCTTGAGAAACTTCTCTGCTTCTATCTATGTTTTTTATAAGACGCCCGTCTGTCGCAGGTCTACTGTGAAACTTGTAAAAATGGCACCTTTAAAAGATGTAGCGATCAGAAATATAAATAAAAGAAAAATATTGTTTTGTGACTTTTAACATCGAAAATATGTAAAAAACGGTAACATTATTAATTATTGATGTAAAATTATTATCGACCTCATCGTGGTTTTAATTAAAAAATATATTTATTTTTATGGATTGCTTACGAAAAAAAAGACAGATAGTAAAACTGTTTTCAATTCATTAATAACGCATTAACATTATCCGAAATATTGTTGTAACAAAATAATCTAATAATCAAGAAATTTAAATAGGCTTATCCCCTTAAATCGATTTTTTTGTGATATAGATTGTAAGCAATTTCACATAAGCTCTGTTTTCAAAACGAAAAGAAGATTACAAAGTTTTTATGTAAATGTAAGGTTATTTGAAAAACACAATAGGTTGTTCTAGACAGCAGCGTTATTTCCCCCATTTTTTAAATAAGTTGATAACCAAGCACTTTATCAGGAATCCCATTTAATAAAATTATATTTTGATAAATTATTACTTGAATTGTTGCTTATGTCAAAAACAGTTAACAAGGTTCAATTATGGATAATTTTAACAGATGCTTCTAGGCGCGAAAATTATAATCTCCTTTGTTCACTGTAATAGAAAAACTGAGTTCAAAAAGCCCGTGGCGATTTTTATGAGATATACCTAGATATGTTAGGTACTATTTATTAGTTATTACTAGAAATGTTAGCTACTATTTATTCATTATTACTTTTTAAATACTGGTTAGTTTTTTTTTAAATTATTTCTTTACTAAAACAAAATTTATTTTAATAATTTTCAATAAACTATACTATGTGGATGAACACAGCGTTTTATACATTTTTTGCAAAATCAAAATTAAAAAATACTGCATGATAAATTTAATTTTGCGTTGTAAGAACTTTTCATTGGAAGTAGAATATATTTTGTTAACGGCGCATTTTTAATGATCTTTTATTCATATTTCAACCGGCTCCTATAACATAATTGGCGTCTGGCCTGATGTTTGCATTTTATGTTTTGCAATGCAGATTCTATGCTAATAATATTTTTTCTTGTCCAAATTTTAATTTAAATTATAAAAGGCTTATGAAATTTTAGTTTATTACGAAAAATTATATAGCAGAGGTTCGTTTGTGTGTCCCGTAAAGCATTTCATTTTTAGATACAAATTAAGATACATATGTTCTTTATGAAAAAGTAACTGTATCTACATACATGAAATGGCAGTTAGAACTCAAAATATTTTCGTAAAATATACATATAAAAAAATGTATTTTTGAATAGCTTTAGTTTCTTTATTAACTTCATACTATATATAAGAATTTCTATGAAATGTTTATATTTTTTCTTTAATGTTAACTGTATGATGAAAAATATCTTGCTCCACTTATTTTATATTAATAAATTAACACAGTTATAAATAAATCTATACGTTTTTTATAACTTTTATTTTTGTATCGTATGTTAAATATTATCCATTTAATTACTTTCAGTGCGCATTACGAAAGAAATAAAAATTCAAAAATAAAACTCATTTATGCAAGTATTAACCAATATGTTTGGACTTTTGTATATTAAATGTTCCAGAAGTCTATGCATTTATCTGGTTAAAATAAGTTGAAGAGGATAATTAATTACTGTAATCATGGTAGTAAATCAAAATGAGATTGCGTGAATTGAAATAATACCGAAATAAGTAAACAGACAATTAATTATTTTGTATTAAATGTTTTATAACTATTTATAATTTGTGATCGTAATAATATCCTCACATTAAAAGGGGAAGACGATAAAACAGATATTGTCGAATTTAACAAAACTTGACTTGTCCTGCGTTATTTTCTCCATTGACTTTTCCTTGGTCTTTTTCTCTTTTTTCTGTCTGTAAGATGGTTCTGAAGACGATGTTAATAATTTGTATTTTTCATTTCCTCTAATAAGGTGACAAACAAAGCAAACGGCTCATCTGGTTTCTCGCCCTAAACATTTGCACCATGCAGTTAATTGCACATGCGTGACCGGAATATCATATATTGTATTATTATAATTAGTTCCTCGGTATGTAAAAGTAAATAAATCGTATGTTTTAATTTAAGAAAACATACATTTTATACTAGTGACATCAGTCAACTAATGAAAGAGTAATTAAATGAGGAAGCACTAAAACAAACACACATTCTAAAACGATAAACCTCTCATGAAAAAAAATGTAAGCTCGGAATTATATACTTTTGCCATTATTAAAAAATATTCAATCCCCGCTATAAATTTTATTTCGTGACTTGAATTTCTAAAGACAGTTTTGCGTAAACACAAACAAATAAACTATTTATCCAGTTTATCGGATTTTCACACGAACGAACAAATGGAAAGATAATGTATTTCATTGCAGTTGTTTCAATACTGGAAATAATTTTAACTCTTTTATTAGATATTTCTGAAACAAAAATATGAGAGTGTATTTCGTGAAATTTTTAATAAAATAGTACGAATTAGCTTTCAAAAAACTTAGTATAAACTTGTACGTACAACGTTCTCATGTACTGGATTTCAACATATTATAATTACAATACATTAATATATTTACTTACGTCCCGATAAACAAACTAAATATTTCAAACATTCAAATTATACCTGTAAACATCCTGTACAGTTCAATGAAGCAACAAGACTTAAACAGTGTAAGTAATAATGTAAGTGCACTCATTCCATCTTTTTTCGTTACCTAAACATTGCAGGATTACTCCCTTTTGTTAGAATGAATGAGAGGATAGTTGAAAAGCCTGGTTTTAGTGTTACAAAAAAGTCACTTGCTCGCCTGAATTGAATATTAAATGCTTCCTTGCCTCTAAAACTGTGGAAGTTGTTTACAACTTGATATTTTTTCTTCAGACTTTTTTCTTTGTGGAGTGAATTCTACTAAGGTTAATATTATCTTTATATTCAATTAGCTTCCATTTCAATTTTTATGTTGTGCTGTATGTATTAATTGTAACATAATATAAATAAAACGTTTAAAACAGGCAACTTTTAAAAGAATCCGACATATTTATATTTCAAAAATTCTCACTCAACGTCTAAACATACGTTCCTTATAAGAAGCAAATGTGAACCAATTTTTCTATTAAAAACATTCGCTCTGGAAATAAAAGGCACCTTTTGTAAGAAAAATCGTGTTCATTTCTTTTCCGTAAACAGTTTGAATTGCTGGCAATTTTTTAGTTCTCAACATAAAGTTCTTTTTATAAGAGAAAATACAGCATAAGTTTTTTTCAAATCCTACCATATTTGACGTGCCAAAGAATAATTAACAACAGTTTACATTAAATAATTTTTCATAACTATTTACTATTATTTATATTTAAAATTAAAGTTTTGAAATATGGTCTTTTAATATATTATCTGAAAGATAATACTAACTATGAAAGATCAAATGAAAATCTTTAATTACAACTTCAATTTACTTAATCTAAGACTAACTAAGACTATTTGGAGTATATTATTATCATAACTTTACTTGTTAATGTAATTAAAATAACTGAACTTATATTACTTATACAAACAATGTAAGCAATGCTAACTTTATGTTATGAAACATATTTCTCAACCGAAGCTAAGGAGTTATATAACTTTAAGTAATTGAGGCACTGTAGACTAATACAAGTATAAGATAAATGTCATAAGGCCTCGCACACAAGAAATAACGAGACGTTTGTGTAAGGTCCCACGAGCGCTGAGTTGTTCTACGAGTATTATCTTCAAACATTCAGCCGCTCCTATAATTATTTAACACGCGACTTTGAAATGTATAATATCAAGTTTGGTTCGGTCTACTAATAACGATTGGAAAAAACGCAATTATATCAAAATTAATATCAATTCTAAAGTTTATTATTTACAATGTAAATAAAACCAAATAAATATGAAAGCTTGCATTTAAGACTATTTTTAATTAATTGAAACAGTTAAACAATTTTTAACATTTTATTGCCAACTTTTTAATTACAATGACTAATATATATAGGCTTAATATCTCTTGAAAATTTTATGGCAAATTATAACTTGATTTATAAGAATTTCATATTTAAAAAGATGTTTGATTTTTATACTCAAAAGCTACAATTTGGAGGATAGTCTGACCGATTTTCTTCATTATACATTAACTTCACACGTCATTTGAAAGCTTCGAAGCTGAATAAAAATGATAAACTCACTGAAGTTGACAGTGGCTATAAAGGCAACTTCCTTTTACTGACTTATTTACTATTTAATAATAGATTTTTGTAAAGTAACCTTTAATTTATAAAACATAAACATTGAAAATCTAGGGAAATACATGAAAACGTAAAAAATTACCTTTGATTCCATTTGGAACATTTTTTTCAAATCCCGAGAGTACTTTATCGTGTTAAAACGTTGATGGTACTAATCACAAGAGCCGCATTGGCTATCTATTGGGCTTGCTGGTTTTAAAACCAGGACATTTTAACAATGCCATTTCATCAATCACACACTAACTCGATACAGTTATTCTGTTTTTTCACAACAATACGAGTACCTTCTCTCTTTTCCAATTTGAATTATATCGTTCTTTTTGAAATTAAAAAGAGTTTTGAGATAAATAAGTGGACAGAATTTTTCTTTTAAATATGTTATACCTTACGTGATTCCTACACTTGTTTTGTAAATTGAATTTGTTCTAATAATTGAATAATATATTTTAATAAAATAAAAGAAGAGGTCAAAATGTCACGAAAATATATGCTAACGATGTTATATAAAAATATATATTTTTTATTAAATTTCATTAATGAAGGAAACACGCCTTAATTAGTTTCGAGAATTGGCTCACTTCAAGGGTCCAAGGGTCTGCAAAATGCTTTTCATCGATGCAGAATCAGATTTTTCAAATCCATTGTTAGCAGGGCACGTGCCCTTAATAGGGCACTTAATTAATGTAGGTACTGTTACTCTGTGGATTACTAGCTTGGTATTTTAGTGACTAATAAGCCGTAGATTATCTGAAATATGAAATTTTAAAGGAGTAGCACAGTATGATTATATGTACAAATCTTTACAATGTCTTCAGAAAGAACCTTTCTTATGTAATCATTTTTTTTGATGGCAAGTTAGAAAGAAATTGCAAATTGTAAGCATTCTACAACAATAACAGCCTACTCACTACTCAATGTTGCTTTGAAGACCTCTAAATTGTATGTGGGAGGAAAAAGATCCGTTGACATTAACAACAGATAAAAAAAACATACAATATATATTTTCTATATAAACGAGTATGATACAGAACAGATTTTTTTATATATGGTTTCTATAACGGCTAATGTATATTAGTCATATTGTATATGAATAATAATATGAAATGTCGCATTAAAACAGTTAAGTTTCGTTGATTTGCGATATCAAACGTAATAAGTTAGCATTAATAAAGTTTAGCCCAAATAAGTAATATAAGTATAAGAGCTAATTCAGTCTCTTCGGTAATATACATATGTACGTCTTAATATTTGTATGGGTATGTCTTTGTTTCAACAATGCTTAAAGAAACATATATTGTTATAGATAACTAACTAACCGCATTTATATTGCTAACTAGCTGTGCCCGCGACTTCGTTCGCGTGGAATAGTGACTATGAGCAGCGTTTTTTTTAAAATATATTTTAAATTCATATATTCATAAATTTCAACCAAATCCGTCAAATAAGGAGTTAAATTCATATATTCATAAATTTCAACCAAATAGTCAAATAGTTAATTAATGGTGCCTATGTATGTATAAGCATAGAATAGTGTTCGACATGATTCTTTAATTTGACATAACTTTTTTATTTATGAACCCATTGACATGAAACAAACACTAAAGCATAACTGAAGCATACCACAATATATTCGTGAAAACCGCATCCAACTCGGATCAGCCGTTGCTGAGATTAGCGTGAACAGACAAACAGACAAAAAAAAAGTTGATTACATTTTTGGGTTCGACATCGACATAACAATAACCCCTGCTATTTTTTTATTTTTATTTTCAATGTACAGACAGCACTTCTCTACAATTTTATTATATGTATAGATGGTCGTATCGGATAGGTATTTAAAGGGTAAAATAATTATTTCCAGATAAGTTTCAGCGCCTTTTTGTTTTTTAATAATAATTCCAAGATAGAAAACGAAATATACATTATACAATAAGAAATACACGTATAGAAACCTTATTTTTATTATAGTGAAATTAAGTTTTTTTTTGTGAGCTATTGGATAATTGATTTAATTCTATACTTATTTTACTAAGCGATTATATAGATTTCTGAAATGATTGTTGTATTAAAACATCATACGTAACACGTTCACACTTACTTTTAATTACAATAGTGTAGTAAAACGCTTCCCACAACACTGTTATTAACAAAGACAAAACTTTTCTTAGGGTTTATTTTTGTGGAAGAGTAATAATTCCATCTTATATTGTTTTGTTACATCTCACAGGGATTAGTCAGCGTTATCCTCTCATAAATCAAATCCTTCACAAAAATACTAATAGCATTTCAGAGATCAGGAAAATTTACAATATAAAATCTGTATAACTAACCAATACCACTTAATATAAAGAGCAGTGTTTATTTCGACATCTGCTACAAGTGTAATAAAAGTAACATCAGTCTTAACGCGTTCAGCTCTGAGGCGTGTTTGCTAAAAGTTTCCAAGCCTTCCTCAAAGGTAAGATAAATTACGTTTAATATTCAGTAGGAGCGCACTTCTAACGTGATGTATCATGTGTGGTAATGTTAAACTTGAGAGCCGTGCTAATTAACATAATGTAGCCGTCGTCAACAGAACTTAGAAAAACGGAGTGCTATATATGATATATAGGTAATATTATGCGGTGATTATTAATATAAAATAGATAAATAGGAAACCTCGCTCATAAAATAAACATTTGGCTGTTAATAATATTTTGTAGCATAAAAGAATATACGAAATGCTCCAATCAGGTCATTGAAGCAAATTGTTTTTGAAATCGGTGTAGTAGTGTAGGCATACTAATTATTTGAATGTTTATACCTACTTTTAATACCTAAGTTGAAAATCATTAGCAGCCAATATATGTTGTGTCTCATGCGATATAGAATTCTTTTACCTACTATAGTTAAAAAAAAACTAATTTTAAACTGTAATAAGTAGTAGTATAACCCTGATTCAGTTTAGCCTTTTTGATTTAGACTACTTATAATCATTTATATTTATTTGATAATAAAACAAACTATTAAATTATATGTATTCAGAAGACGACGGAAAACTTTGATGAGATCTATGTCAGTGCACTGAAGCTACTGATATTGAGAGGCATTTAAGATAACAAGCTCTAGGTAGGGTGTCGCCACGTCATTATCGTTATGTTGTTATACATCATATATGTACATAACATTTTATCATGAGCTTATATATCTGTAACTCATTTTTACTAATACTTAGACTAAGTAGTGCATTTTAATATTACGCCAGAACCAATACGATTATTAAGATGTATTCCTTTCTAATCACGCATATAAATATGTGAGTAGGTAAGCTAAAGGATGGCGATCTTGTTGTCATCAAGGACAAGACATCACCTCCACTGATGTGGCCATTGGGCCGCATTGTAAAGGTCCTCCCTGGAAGAGATGGCATCGGAAGGGTTACCGACATCCGCACACGTAGAGGCGTCTTACGACGAGCTTTTAATACCATCTGCCCTCTTCCAGTCACTGCTATTGAAGAAACTTCAACCGGGGGAGTATGTTGAGTCATCCAGAAAGGGACGCAGCGATCACTGCCCGAGCGAGAGAGGTGGCACCGCGGCGGCCAACACCCGTCAATCAGTGAGCTGTGACATCGCTCGACGCGCACACGCATACCCGTCTTAGTTCAACTTATACATATAATAATACATCAATTTTATACAGTCCACCGTCTTTTACTTATCTCCGCCGAGCTATCGAATCCAACACAATAGTTATTAGTGATTTAAAGATAATGATGTTCTTCATTAAGGATCTACTTTCATTTATATTAAAGCAAAGTAAAACTAAATTAAATTAATTTAAACTCCATCTATACAGATATCTACATATGTTTGAACCAGAAAGTTTCTTGTCTAAGATTTTTGTCGGTTTACGTACCTACAATAGAACTTCAAATAAAAGTATTTTTTTTTTGTTAATGATAAAAATATTCAAAACATTAAATACAAAACATCTCATCCCATACACGTATTTTTATATAAAAACTAGAAGACCCGACGAACTTCGTATAAATAAAATCTCCATGTTTTGAAGTGCGACAGAATGATTGACATATTAGTTAGTTGTCAAATCTAATGTCAAAAAAGAAACGTTTGTATCAACAACTACTAATAAATTAAAAATTTATTAAAAAAACATTGTCCAGCGGTCAAAATTGTGAATCTAAACCATTCCCAGATCCCCTTGAACATACACAAAAAAATTCATCAAAATCGATCCAGTCGTTTGAGAGAAGTTCAGTGACATACATGCTCACAGAAGAATTGTATATATAAAGATATATTTAGTTTTATAAATATTTGTCAGGTTATTATCATGCTGAGTGCATATTTATTGTTTAAAAAATTATTGGGATAACTGAAACTAGATAAGAAATTTTAAATTCAAACAAAACTAAGAGTAAGTGCACTATTAACTTTGCTCTTTAAAAAAGGTAATACCAAAAGTTAAGTCAATTTCATTCTTTATAATATTTATTACCAATGAATAATTCTTTTTTAACTACCAAACCCAGTAGAAAGCCTTCATAGCATACTCTTGAGTCTTTTTGACATGACCTTGGGACGCATGATTTTTTAAAGTCATATTTATCCACTTTCATAATAAAAATGTTTCATCCTAATCACTGTTTGAAAATTAAAAAAAAAATGATTCACCTTTCATACGTATTAAATATCAAAAAGTATTAAAACAGCTTTTGAAGTTTTATAATGCATTCAATACAAATAATACAAAAATGTATAATTCGATATTTTGTTTTTAAAACAGTACTCTAACACCGACTTTTTTGATTAATAGTGCTACGATTTTCTACTAGTTTATTTATTTCCAGTTCGGACTACAATATCATTGTTTGTCATCTATTGTCATCAGTCATAATTGGTTATACGTTTCCTATGAATTCCAGTCCGTATTACAAATATTTCCACTGCTGCAACATTAGAATTGAAAATTGGACTATACGAAGTGAATTCCGGTTCAATCCCTTTCACCATTTATTCCAAAATGTAGCAAATTCAAAAGATTTTTTAAACAAAAACAGAAATTTCGTTTTATTTAAAAATAACAAAAGTATTTGTTTGTTATAACTACATAGTAGTATTGTCGACGGCTGCTAAAAGGCATAAAATTTATTTATATTAATTGACAGTAATAAGTAAGTAATTATTTCAGTTGCCTGTTATGATTTACTATTATTTTACATTTTACCTGACTTTATACCTTTTAACACGGGAATAACAGATAAAAGTAACCCTCAGTTTTTATGTAAAATATATTTTTTTAAGTTTTGTATCAAGGCTCTACTTCATTTATCCAATGTTTGACAAGGCACAGTCACTGTTGAATTATTTAAAACTTAATAAGTTGTAAATAACATGCATTAAATGTATTGAAAAAAATATACCATTTATTGATTCTTTTTTTAATTATAAACTGAGTTTTTAATTTTCTAGTAAGTAATTTGACGTTCAGTTAAATAATGAAGTTTTTTTTTATTTATTCGTTTAAATCTATAAATAAAATTTTATTCATTTTATCATTAAATTTTCTTTTAATTTGATTATTTCACATACCTGCATCTCTATTCTGAAGTAAATATCAATGAATTAGCAATACTCCGTCTTAATCAAAGCCAAAGGCATTAATCTCAGCAATAGATTAACATTCCAGAAGACAGTAACAGAATCAGAGTACATTAATTCAGTAAGCTCATACAAAATAGAAATAAACAAATGTTTTAAAATATTACTACGGATCAGATTCAGTTCTCTTTAATTAATGAAGTTTTATTCTTGATAGAGAACTCATAATTTTCAATGATCTCTTTGAGTGTTTATCTTTGTGTGTATTTCAGTCAGTCATTTGATTTGCTTTAAACACAAGCAGAGTTCTGATTCAATAATAAGATTCTAAGTCTCGAGTAAGCTCACCTGAAACTTCATCATCATAAGTGTGTTACAGACGCGCTGTCTTAATAATTTCCTTATTCGGATTACGTTTGATATAACAAGTAAATCGAATATTGTGGAGCGTCTCAACGATAAAGCTGTATAGAATAGACAATTATATTTCATATACATCTAAATAATTTAAATGCACTGTGCTATTAGAGATATAATTTAAAATGTACTCCATACATAACAAATATTTAGTTAAGAATTATATTAGGAATTTATTCAAGAATAAGAAATTGATTTAAATTTAACATAGCACAGTAACTTAAATAAAAAATTTTGCATTAACGGAATTGTGGTGGAAAATAAGATGTATGAGACAAATTTAAGCATTGCCAACCCAGATAGAGTTATAAGTAGTAAGTTTAAAATACTTTTATTATTTATAGATTCGGCAAATAAATATTATGAATGACATGTTTATCATATTTAGATATGTTTTTTTTATGTAAGAGGTGGCAAACGGGCAGACGGCCCACTTGATGGAAGGTGGTTACCGTCGCGCATGGACATCCGCAACATCTTTGTTGCGGAGGCGTTGCCAACCTTGTTTTTTTAAGGATAGGGAAGAGTGGGAATAAGGAAAAAAGGAAAGGTTGGGAAAAGTGAAAGGGCAACCGGCTCTCTCACTCATCGGACGAAACGCAGTCATTACTGACTACTTCACGCCGACCTTCTGTGAGAGGGTGGTACTTCCCCGGTCAAGCCAGCCCATATTCGAGCTGTAGTAACTTAACCACAGCTAGGCTCTACCACCTAAAAGCTATTATAATACTAAACAGCAAAATTTTCTTCCTAGGTGAAAATGAACCTTCTCTGCGTAAACAATTGCATATATACATATATTTATAAAATACATATTAAATTTCATGATTTACTTGTTTTTCTATTCAACGCAGTTTGGTTTTTAATAATTCTGTGCAAACCCAGATAACTTTTATTTGTGTAATCGATACAGAAATTGTATGTTCAGTCCCTACAAAAAATGTATTATTGAGGCTTATTGCAGTGTCACTTGAATAAAGAGATCATGTTATTTGAAGTTCAATTTGAAAGTATTTATATAATCTAAATTCATTACTGAGGAAACAAAAAAAATTACGACATTTATCCTGTCCATGCAACTTTAACGCGAATTTATCGCGAAAGAAATAATATTCCTTGCCTTATTTCACGCATCTTTCATTGAAATTCTCGTCTTAGATCTTATTGGTTATATATATATATATATATATATATATATATATATATATATATATATAGCCTTTCTCTGTAAATAGTATATTAGAAACAAAAAAAGCTTATCGAACCATCAGCTAACAACAGAGCTTTTTAGATTTATAATATATTATTATTTTGATTCCACCCAGACCAATCGAGCAGAATATTGCACATTTTGAAATTCAGTGATTCATGATTTGCTAGCTATCGAATTGATGACATTAATATAATATGTGTATTTATTTATAACATCGCTTTATTCGCCGATGTTGTTAGATAAATGTCACGTACAGGGCATCCAATACCGACCGTGCTTAACGTTGCAAGACAACGAAGCGCCGAGACAGCCACCGAGGAATTTATATATTTCCCGCCATCTCACGTAAGACAAGACATTATAAAATATTGCTGAAAATATAATAGACAATTCTTTGAACGTATTTCCTCGACCAACGAGCTAGCTTATGTAATATAGGTTAAGCTGGTACATTAAGACGTACAGGGACTATCAAAAGGTTACTACTTTTATTTTTAGTAATTCTTATGTCTTTTTTTTTGAGAATAACAATATTAGACATAAGGATATGAAATTTTTTCATTTCGACTTGCTTAAAAAAAATACACGTAACTGATATGACGAAACCGATTCTAAGAGCCGTCTGTAAATTGAACAAGGAACAGTGTATCGCACGAAAATAGATTGTAATATAATTTAATTGTGTTCTCGCAATTCAAAGGCGCTCTTGTCTGAAGGGTCATTGACTTGATGAGTGTTCATATTCTTTCATCTTTTTATTATGTGCTTATTCTGACTCGTGCATAACTCACGTCGACGCTTCAATCTTATTTGATTTCGTTAGTAGATCGTTTTATATTTGCCTGCCTTTTCTATATTATTAGACATCTAATAATAATAAACGTATCTTAAGTTGTCTATATTATAAAAGAATATTTATATGAAAAATATTAGTCTTATGATTCCAAAATACATACATATGTATATACTTACGAGTATATAAGCATATTGTTTAGAACAAAACAATGTTACACGTAATATTTTTAATATTAAATTGAATGTAATATTTAAATTTCATAAATTTGTGAAATAATCAAACATTTAATAAGTTTTTTTGTTAACTTTCCAGTATAAACCAGTACTACATATAATATAATCTAAATTAATTACTCGGCAAGTTCAAAAGCACCTGCGACTTGTGTAACCTAAGCCTTATTTTGTATCATTTTGTGTATTATTGTAGACTTATAAAGCCAAGTAAAAAAGGAGTTTTAACTTTGAATAAAGTTGAAAAAATCATTTTATATAAAAAATATGCATATTTTGGGGATTTCATTGGAAATAATTAAATAATTATCTTATGACGTGGTCAGTACCAAGTTAATATTACAAACATTTTCAATCTAAAATACATAAATTATAACTAGACATATCAATACAATGGCAGATTTATTTCAAAAATTTTTTAGTACGGTCCCCAAACTCAATGTTTAATGTTAATTGCGCCAAGAAATTTATAAATTACCTACGATTTTTGACGATTTTCGTTTTGGATCATCTCCATAATAGCTTATTCTATCAATGAAGTACATTCTGTCCTAAATTTAGATTATTTAAAATAAACGAGACGAAGGTTACTATCATAAGAGCAACACTTTTCGAAAGAAAGTAATCAAGTTGTTCCAGTGGTACATTTAAATTGGACTGTTGCATAATAAAGATATAACGTATAAACTTAATGGCCTTCACAGCATCTCGAAAAGTTTAAGGAGATTAATAATTTCTACCCCTGCTTAGTATACACTCATAATTGAAGTACGTATGTTGATAAAGTGGTTTAAAGAGACTAGAGGAAATCTTGTAGATGACTGTTGTTTAACTCGTGGGTGATAACAACACGAGTGATATGTTACTTCGGTCAGATAAACAAATATATTTGTCATATCTTTAAACAAAATTATTACTAACATTCATTTCAATAAACTACATATTCATTTATTATAGACTGTTAAGTTATATCCATAAATTTATTTATGAAATGTACCTAAAAATCAAGATTAAAATGATTTTATGCAGTAACATGTTATTTCAAAATTTTAAAATTAAATTACTTACTTTTTTACATTTTTGCAAATCTGTAATATACTTAAAAGACAAGTATAAATCCTTACCCGGAAAAGATACGAGATAGTCCGCAATACCCAACATTGTCAATATTGGGTTGAACGTCGGATTGTGAGATATTAGTTTACTCAATTGTTGTAAAAAGAACTCACCTTGACAATATATTGTGTATCTTTATATTGATGAATAAAATTAAGAAAAAACTGAATCATTTCGGTAAGTAAAAACTTTTTACAGCTTTATTTTGAGTTAAATTAATAGAAGTTTTATTCATAATCAACTGAACCAATCAATTGAATTAGGTTCTTGGATTAACGAAAAAAAAGTACTGATGTAATAGTATACTGTTGAAAACACGTTTGTTATAAAGAGTTATTATTTAAAATCAATGTAATTTGTAGAATGATTGAAAGATTTAGTTTTTAATAATTTAGTTGTTTCTAGCCTGTAAACAACCTTTGTTACTTATTTCTTTTTTAAGTTTTTTTTTTCTATATTCTTTAAAAGAAATTTGTTGTGATATTTCAGTAATAATCAACTACACGTTAGAATTATAATTCAAATTGTTAATATTGAATGAAATCTTATAGCAAAAATATATATTTGAACATGACTTGTCTGCATGTTAATCGCCGAATGTATTTGAGAAAGTAAAGGTGAGAAACAATTCCCAGAATTAATGAATCTTCTGCTTATACTACGTAATATATACATAATATTAACAACGTATTGCCAACTTATAATATACAGTGCTATGCAAGCATAAATAATTAAATTTTATAAAAACTAATTAGTGCTTAGTACGTGAAACTAAAACTGAAATGAAGTGAAGGTTTTAGTGAAAGAGGCAGTCTTAACTGATTCAATCCCTTGTAGTTGATATTGTTGTTTTCGTATAGATCTAATTTCAGTCATATCACCATCCAGACTTGCTTTCTATTACATAAGCAGATACGTAAAGTTTAATTTACTGATCTAGTTATAATCATGTAACTAAATCTTAACTAACGCTTCCTCGAATTTCATCATCATTAATGGATTATCGTGGCTCGGTCTCAATAATCTCAATCTCAATAATAATAATGTAGGAGGAGACCTTCCTCTCTTCATAGATTACGTCACACTAACTTGGTAAAGTACTTGAATGCTGTTATCATATGAATAGAGATACAAATAGAATAATTTGAATTCATTAAACTATTAACAGAATCTATTGAAATGGATTTATTTGAAATAATTCTTAGTAATATGTCACAGTAACTACAGCAGCTTGAATAACCTTACTTGGAGATTGTTAAAGATGAATTGTATCCATTGAAGATTTTCTACATTTTCACTAAAAGATTCTTTAAAAAGAATAACATGGAAAAAGATTTAACAAGCATTGTATTGAATTTGATGAAATCTTATTTAATAACCTGTGATTGATAACAGAAAACTGCATATTATATACAACGGACTTCTGCTTTACAGACTAGGAAAAAAATCATAGATAATCATTTATAAAATGAAAGTTTATTCAATTTACTGCCTTTATTTTATACTTCAATTGATAGTTATAAAAACTGTCACATCGTCATTAAAACATTATCGAAATATATAGTTAATAATAATAAGATTAACAGTAAAAAAGTAAAAAAAAACACAAGTCATATCCAAAACATACGTTTAGTTTTATTAAGAAGTATAAGCGCTGTTTATGTTAAATCAAATAGTTTATAGCGGTGGCAAAAAGTTAAAAAAATACAAGGCTAACAAGATTCAATAAGGACCTTGAAAGACGGAAGATCGAGTACCGAGGACATTTAGAAAATGACCGTCCGTCGAGACTATAGCGAATACAACGTTCTGCTGAAGTTAATATAAAAAATACAACACAAAATGTCTAAGCATATCTTCTATATATATAAAAATGGATTGCTGTTCCTTAGTCTCGCTTAAACTCGAGAACAGCTGAACGGATTTATCTTATCTTAGTCTTGAAATGTTCGTGGAGGTTCAGGGAAGGTATAAAAGCTGAAAAAATTAATTAATTACTGGAAAAACCATAAAAACAGCTCTTTTCTTTTTCCCATACAAACGTTTTTTTTGACATTAGATTTGACAATTAACTAATATGTCAA
The DNA here is from genome assembly GCA_916720795.1 of Danaus chrysippus. Lineage (NCBI taxonomy): Eukaryota > Metazoa > Arthropoda > Insecta > Lepidoptera > Nymphalidae > Danaus > Danaus chrysippus. Next base: position 1,568,677 of record CAKASE010000077.1, on the reverse strand, counting down.
TCATTCTGTCGCACTTCAAAACACGGAGATTTATGGCTTACAGGTAAACTCCAAAAATATAAATAAAAAAACGTAATAGATATTTCTTGATTATAGGGCGATACGAAGTTCGCCAGGTCTTCTAGTCTTGATATAAAAAAATGTTTCTTCTGTCACATGCATTCTTTTTCCAATAAAATGTAAATAAATTATATACATAATACTGTATTGCACAATTCTCAAATTCATAGGATAAATCTATTTTAAACACTTTATGTCCTTCTGGCATCATATATGGTTTGTGTATCTATGATATTTATCTTTATATACCCCATATACAATCTAGTTAAACAAAAAGCGTGTATTGTCGATAATTGGAATATATTTATAGTTGTAAACTTCCGAATAACAGTTATTATTTGCCTACAATTTTATTATCATCGTGGCAAACAGACCTAAAATATATTGTAATATAATGTAATTGTACTCGTGTGTTCGCAATTCTAAGCACTCTTGCCAAAAACTCCACTGACTTGATAATATTCTTTCATCTTTTTGATATACACTTGTATCTCGTGCAAGTCCCGCTTCCATCATATTTGCTTTTATTACTTTACCTTTTTATACAGAGGCACATATAGGATTCCGTACGATATTTTATTAAATTTCATAAAAGAAAATGTAGAAATAAATACCTCAAACCAGTATAATGAAAAAAATATCTCAAAAACAATCTTCATATAAGTAAACCTACTGCAAGAAACTAATAAAGTAAAAATAAATTGTCCATTAAAATAAGACACACTTTATAGTTTCAATATATTTTATAATTTCTATATACATAAAATGATACAAAATTAAAAAAAAATTCATAAGTCTATCTTGGTACTAGAACTTATATTAAAACAATATACATCTTGCCTGTGCAAACAATTATTTGCTTATTTGTCGCGAATTATACAAGTAGCCGCCGCAAGTTTCTCAACAGTTCCTTGTGGCAGCTTCAGTGAGCAATTAGAGACCGCTCCATGTGGTTACCATAATAGCTATGTCTCTTCATAATAAAAGATTTTCTATTTATATATTATTTTGTTATTATATTTCTTTTTAAAGATATCCATAGTTATAATGGATAACTGTAACCAGAAAAAATACATCCTGGGGACAATATGCACTGTGTCAAAATTCTTATAAAATTTATTTTGATTGTAATTATCATGTCTTACTTTTAATCAAAATAATAATCATAGTGGCCAAAGTATTTAGACTTTATTAAACCAACAATAAAATATTTATGTTTAGCACCTAACCTATAATTTAATCTCTGGATAAGACAACTCACTTACAAGCTGTACTTAGAGAAAACCTTGCCTAATATCATGGTTAGGCGATTTCAAGTCACGTTTTTGTAATTTTTCCTACCTTTATCATTAAGACATTAGTCGTCTAAGCCAGAGGCCAGACCCATGTGAAGGATTACATTTTGATTTGAAGTTACATCATTCAGTCATATAAGGAAACTAGAAAAATAATGAGTAATATTTTAGTAATTATATAGTCTTAGAATTGATGACGGCCTTATATTCCAATTATTATCATTATACAAAACCCTTAATGGCGATAAATTATTAGTTAATTTCCATCAAACACATTACTCTTCAGTGTTAGAGAAGAGTAAAGATGTTAAATTAGACTTTCCACATTCGTATCTCAATACTTTTTTTAAGAATTAAGAGTATTTCAAGAAAACAGACAAAAAAATCTTCTTAGATTAGTCCAGGATAAGGTAAAGTAAAGTATCATTATTAGAAACAAAGCCAACCAATTTGAGTAAAGAAAATTTGTCACATAAATAAGATAAATTTCTGTTATAAGGATATTTTTCTCTAGCATCCTAGTTTTATTAGGTGAATGCAAATTAAATAACAGCCTCGTAACACTCACATGCATATAATTATTGTATAACTAGAAGATTAAAATTATTTATCCTTTGAGGTAACTGTATTTCCCTATAAGTTACAAATGTTTCTTCTACAATTACATATTTTCTACAAGTTTGACACAATATCTACAAAAAGTAAGACACTTTCAAAACATACAGGATTTCTTCAGGTTTTAATTTTTCAACCTATTTATAAGGAATATAACTTATGTGATTAAAACAAATTTTTAAATTGCCCCTTTAGGGAAAACTTTTAGTAGTTATAGTCTTTAAATGTAAAGTTATCTTCACGAATGTTGAGACTTTTTAATATTATACACAGCAACGATAAAATTATAGTGCATCCAGATAGTTTAAGGATGATTTCATTGTATGCACAAGGACGGTAAAACTTTCTATAGAATCGTATTAAAGTATCTTCAGTATATTTTCAGTGATATTCTCTAAAGTTTCAAAAGAAAATTAAGCTTGCAAATAGAGTTTTTATCATACTTTATTTCTTCATAGGATAAAAATTGATGAAAAAAATAGTAAACCTCTATTAATTAACAAACGTTATGAATTAAAACTTAACATAATTTAAATTTCCCAATAAAATTATTAAAGTTCAAAATCATAAGTTTTCGCCTGAGTCTTCTTAATCTAAAATTACTTTTTTCCTCTAAGAACAGCATAAAAAGCTCTGAATATATTTTATTTCCTCTAAATATCATGACAAATAAGGTTGATTAAATAAGATTATATGTTAATTAATTACTTAATAACTGTGTGTTATAAAAAAAAAACCTATAAAACTCCGTGCTCATGTAACACAGTTCATCAAGAAGATATCAATAAAAAGTCATCACCTATGCTATTCATATTTTTACTGACAGTATAGACAATTATTTTAGTATTTAACAATTCAACTTAAAAAAATATATGTGCATATATTTATATTTCAATATAAATATTTTTTGTTCCAAATCGAATAACAATGTGTATTGTTATGAAAGAGCGAAAACAGGAGGAGTTTCATGTAAAGTTCTGTTCAGTGACGATTAGAGCATTCTATATCACAGATTTTTGTGGACAGCAAGCGTAGTTGATAAATTCCTAAATGTACAATATTGAAATGAAGAGACTTCTTTTGTATAGAAAGAGTAGAGAAAGTACAGAACAGAGTACAAAATTTGTGTATATAGTTATTTCACTTAGAATTGATTACATCATTTTTGGCCGTTATTGGTTTCCTCCCGGACATAAGCCACGGCGTTTATCAGTTCGCTATCTTAAATCTAAAACCATATCTTCTAATTACATCTGTAAATACCACAAAGCATTTGTTTTTCACGCTGGAAACGTAAGTAAAGAAAAATGTGTGCGTATGGAGACAGAAAACTAGTGTCAAAATGATACAGCACCAGAAAAGTGTTATTCCATAACTAATAACAGATTTAACTGAGAGAACATATTACAAATATATGTATAATATGATATTCACAGACCCTAGCAAGAATTGATACATTCATACGCTTTGCCAAAATTATGATTCCAAGTGAGCAGTTGAGGAATATTTTATTATTTATTTTAATGTAATTCATTTATTCAGTTCAACATCGTTAAATGTTAAAATAAGTTTAAATATTTCAACGACATTTGTAATTCTTGTCGGATTAACAAAAGCTACAAAATGTCCTTCTTAATTAGAAGGCCAGTTTATTCCAGTTTTGTCATAGCAAGACAATATACATCAGTTATTTCAAAAGTTCTTTTGTTTAGATTCTGATTTATATATTTTTTTTCATATTACCTTAATGTATTTTGGAAATATATATCATATTTTTACTACCCAGTTGTTTCATTGAATAATAAATATTGTTGGAATTGCTTGTTTGGTTTTTGGTTATTATTAAAAAATATTGTCACATAATTTTAATAACAAGAAGAAAAATAGTAACAATGGTTACTAGAAAAACACTTTTAAAACTCCTATTATTTAAGGGCCGCGTTCTCTCAAAGATCAATTAAATTTCTATTCATAAAAATATGCCAACGCGAAAATTAAAACCAAGTTAAAAATCATTTTGGGAATCGTAAGCCGCTTTCTTTCACAAACCAGACCTATACAAATATTCATTAAGGAAATTATTTATTAGCTGGAATATGACCAAAGAACCCTCTTATAAGAATTATAACTGTTGATACTGACGTAGGCAACTACTATTTTATAATTGTTATGTACGAAAAGATCACAAACATTTTGATGATCATTACTTTTAATAAGCAACAATTCCGAATACAATATTCGAATCAAAGTTATGATTGAAATAAAATAAATTTAAATGACAATTTTCAATTTCATAAATAATTAAGTAAAAATAATTGATCTGACCGTAATTGACGTTTCATATTCATTAAATGAATTAATTTGATTGTATCCATATTTTCAATATCTTAATATGTATTTTTAATTGCTTTTGACTATTTGTAATAATTATGGAGTTTGCTTTTTGGGTTGTTCTTAGAAAAACTGCATTCCAATTGGAAAGATCTTGTTAATGGATAAATTTATAGGTTTCAATGAATTGCAAAACATTTTGAACTGTTTATACAGCAATAATATAAATGTAACCACTAAAAAAACTTGAGTGGAACTCCAATAGAACGTCATTAAGATTCGCTACAACAATCAAATGAGGTACATATAAAAATTAAAAAAATATACTGAACTGCTTATGTCAAATAACTCTTAATTACTGTGCTCACACTTAATTAATACTTCCTAAACAATAATATACATTCTTACTAACTAAAGTCCTTTCCGTTAAAGTGACATATAAACAAATGTCATTCAAATAATATTTTTACCCAAACCGTAAACAGAATGATTTAATGATACTCGTTTTCTACAGAAATTTAACGATCTCTGGTGTACCATGAAAAGTTTTTAGTGAAATGTTTTATTTCGATAACATACTCGTTCATAAAAGGCCTAGCACACATTTTTCAAATCCAGATGCATCAGCTACTCGTATAGTTTGTCAGAGGAACAAAGGAAGAGAACTTCATTGTTTGTTGTTCGTTGTTAGGTGACGTGATTTGTGATTGTTTCGAATCAATACTTACATTTTCTATTTAATTATTGGTACTAAAAAGGCGAAAGAAATAGTATTTTAATTCTGTTAACCTTTCTAATGACTACTATATAGAACAGATTTTCAAATAGCCAAGATATCAATTTATAGAAATGTACACTTATACGCGTATGTATGTATATATAAGTACTTAATAAGTTTACGAGTATAGTAATGGCCAAGTTTTAATGTATAGTTGAAAAATTTGTACACTTATCTAACTTAGATTGTTTTTTATTTAGATATATAATTTAACTATCTTATTCACAACCAGCTAGAGCCTTGTTAAGACTCTTCTTTTTTCTGATATCAAGTAAAATGTCGGTAGTTAGGTTATTCCAACAACTTTATATGATAACAGTGAACCATGAATAAATTTACCATATTGAACCCTTGTGACTGTAGCTAAACGACCAAACTGCATATTTTGTGTAAGGTGTACACTTTCTGAAGTTACCGCTTGTAAAGTTACTTGTATAGTGTTTGAAGCTGAACACTCTACATCAGATCTTGTAAAGTTTTGGTGAAACCGTATATCCTAGTCTTAGGAATATTTTACATGAAAATATTTTTCTCGAGTTTAAAATTTTAGTAAAGGAATATAAAACTTTGCAAACTAGACCGTATGACAATAAGAATATAACCTATACATAGCACATAGATACATAGTACATATCTTACGTTTTCATTTAAATTATTGTGGCTTATTATTTTTACTTAAGTATCGTATATCCATAGTTTTTCAGGTGTCAAGATGTTATTGTCTAGTACGTATATTTATTTATTTGTAATCGAATATTACTAGCCACCAATGTATGGTGTTCAATTAGCTCAAGAGCTAGAGATTCATATGATTTTTTTATAACGTCATAGAACAACAAAGACTTTAAGCTTGTATTTGTAAAATAAAACTATTTTATAACATGACTCGAAATTTCGATGTAATCACATGTCTTTTTATATTTAATGTCTGATATATGTAAGCCCTCGTTGAATTGGTCCTCTTCGTTGGTCCAAAACAATCCATAGGCCACATTTAGTTTTTATATATCCACTTGTTGTAGAGGAACTACTTATTTAAGGTGAAGAAATTTTCAAATCCTTTGAGTTATTCATCAATATTTTTAATCTAAAACATATTTATAGCTTTGATTAATTTCTACTGTGGTTATTAATATGTAATTGATACCATTCCATGTATGTATATGTCAAATGTATAATATTGTGGGAATCAGTTGCGGTTACTACGGTTATAATTAACATTCTGCGGAATATAGTTCTAATTGTACTGCAAATAATCTTACATATATAACATGAGAATTAAAAAAATTAAAGTATTATGTGTTATCCTTCATTTTGTACTTTTCCAGGGAGTGAATGAAAAGGAAAATAAACAAAACTAAGTTCTGCTATGTAGTTACTAAACTAAGTTCTGCTATGTAGTTTAAGTCAGTAATTAAAAAAAATACGTGTTAACCTCGCCACTATGACACCAAGCCACATTTTGACCTAAAAATTACTTTGATATCAAGTCAAAGGGCAAGACGTTTTGTTTGCTAACAAGATCACATTCGTTAATTTTCTGTTCCACATGTGTCACAACCTTCTTTAAATCTTACTTTGCTTTCGATCCATATTTCTCTTTCCTATAATGATGTCGTCAGTATGATGAAGATGACTTCATTACAGAAGCGCTTCAAAAATGTTTGATGAAGCGATTGGCGTTAGGCTGTATTTTGCGCCGACGGCGAAAATAAATATGGGGAGATTCGAGAGTCCTCGAGAAGGCTTCTGAGGAAAAAGATTTATACGACTGATTTGATTGTGAGTGCTTCAACTATTGTTGACAATAAGACGTATTGATACATCTAACTCATTCAATATGTAACTAATTATAGTTCTATGTATCATTTGAAAATATTCCTTAATTACGTTTTAAAAATACCTTTATCTTTCCCTTTTATAAAAGTTATTAGCTAAGTCATAGTCTTTGACTAATTTGTATCTTCCTGAGTAATTGATAAATAGAAACTTATATGTAAACTTTCTTGAGCAGTTTTAAACTAAACAAGCTATTAAAATGTCTTTATCCTCACCACTTCTCTCTCCTCTATAACATATAACACCACGCCTCCCTTCAATGCACTACGCTGCTCCAGTGCGCTATTATTTCTAAACTACACTTTAAAATTTGATTGAAATACATTTCATATAAATAAAATATAACAGTCACCCATCTTACATACTTTTTATAACAGGCCCTATCGTTCAATACGTGATATATATATATATATTTTACTTTCTCCTTAAATAAAATGGAGATTTTAAAAACGAACACCTTTAGAGTGTAGTATTAAGAATACAATTGATTTTTAATGAAAAAATTAATAGAATATAATAGATAACCGAACAAGTCTATAACTAAAGCATGAATGTGAGAATACAACGAAAAGCGTTTTTAGTTAATCTTTTATATTTTTGACTAAAAAGTTATAATGAGCTACAGAATTTTAAACCTTGTACCGAAGGCAGATTTTTCAACAACAATATGAGAGTTAAGATCGTTTTATATTATAAGCAAAACATTTTCAGGCATCCTTTCATTTGAGTTTACAAAAAATTAAACCTGAATTGCCGGAGTTCTAAACAAGACCGCGATAAATACACTAACATTAAAAAGGTGATAAAACTTTATACAAAATATGTAATTTTTCATGCCTTTATATAACAATAGCTAAAATCATCATCCTTTCATTTGACGTTATAAAGCAAATGGTTCCAAATTATAAACTTTATTTGTTATAAACGTTATATTTTTTTTATTACGACTGGTCCCAAAATGTATGTAAACTTTATTATAAAACTTTAAATCAAACTAGATTATGATTCAGCAATACGGAGTTAGCGATGATAATTGGGTTACTCGAGATAGAGATCCTAGACAGGCTCATAAAATGATTTTATATTTAATGATTATGTATGTCTCCTGTTATCTTTTCAAGATGACTTGAGTCAAGAAGTTTGTAAGATATTCACTGGTTTTAGATAGAAAGTATGGGTTACAATATCGGAAGCTTCCTAAGGCGACAAAACTTGCGGTACGGGGCTGATTACTAGCACGTAGCGGAAACATAACTTACAAGCCATCTTTTTGGGGATTCTACGACGACAAACCATAAAGGATACATAGAGGGATTAGGTCTACAGATAAATTCGATAACAAAATTTGATGCTAATATAAAGGATTGTCTAAAATCTTATATACCATTTTAAGCCCGTAGCTACTATAAAAAAAAGTCCCAATATGGATTCTATGTTATTGATTTTTTTTTTTGTAATACACTTCCACATCCGGGTGGAACACTAAACAAAATCAATTATTTTGCTAGGAACAAATAACCTAGGAACGAAAGCATAAGAACAATGTTGTTATGAAAATCTCAGACGTCAAATACAGACACATCCTACAATATTATAAATACCATTTTATATTATACAAATACTTAAATTAAATTACTTGCATTATTCAAAATCATATATACTTTCAAACTCCAGAGTAATGTTTTTTTTTTACCTTAAGGCAGGCACATTAAATTTTTCCGACTTGAACTTAGAAAAATACAAATTTACGCCTGAGTATAAATTAAATATAGGTCTTAACAACAACCCTAAATATATAAAGGATTTGAAATCTTAAATACATAAAAGCTTTGAAACTGCGAACGTTCAATGGAAATATTAATTTAGGTAATATTACAAAACTTATTGCAATAAACGCAGCTTAGTTTACGATTGCCAGCTGTAGGTTATAAAATTTATAATTATAAATAAACTTACACGACTGGTGTAAAAAAAATGGTTAATACAAAAAATTGTAGGAACCAGTTTTTACGTAACAACATCTTATATGTAACTAATTTAATAAAATAATTATAGTGATTTTTAAAGACGTTACATAATAGATCGTATAGTTTTTTATGTACTAATATCCAAAATATGTCATCATGAATGTACTTCATATTTGTTGACAAGTTTAATGTAATGATTATCATTTTGATCGTGTGTATAAAAACAGTGATTGTCAGGATACGGTGGTTTGGTACCACAGAGAATCTGACGACATACGAGTACAGTGATAGTTGAAGAGTGAACTAAAATAGCATCAGTGAACTTCATTTGATCTGTGTTAAAATTAAATATATTGTTGTCAAAGGTATAATATTATAAAACGGTGAACGGATGTAAGGGTTTCATTTAGTTATCCTAACAAAATTATGAAATTACAAACACTAAAAGAGGAAGATTATCTAAAATATGAAACACACGATGGTGTAAATTTTGTTTTACGCCGGATGTAATTACAACCAGCAATCCCACGTATTCAACATGGATTTAATTGCATTTTATGAGTGTTACAACTACAGTTGCGACTTCACTACAGTTTGAAAATTGAACTATTCGAAATGAAATAGGTTTCACGTTCAATTGGTTATACCATTTATTGCCAAATAAATTGGATATTTCAAATATAAACTCACGGATATTGCCATAAGGTTTGTTATGTTTTGACAAAACCGTTGAAGCAATATGCTCCTCCTTAAAAGAGTTATTAGCGATTGGGCCACAACATATACTATAGAAAAGATAAATATTACTACCAGTTATTATTACTGTGTTACTGATATTTGAATTATAACAATTTTAAAGTCTATGAGGATAACCGATCTTTAGCATCGATATCCATCTCAGTAGCTAGTAACTGCAGACGTTAATTCTCTCGTAGTTAATGTACAAGGAATACTGGAACAATGGTCTATTCAGTGATTTTTCAATGTCATTCCTTTCTGAAATTCGTATAACAATTGGTTTAAATGTATTAAATTTTGTCTGTTATATATAATTTGAAAAATAACGTCTAACTGCTAAACTTCTGCTCGCAAAAAATGAAGTTGAAATAGTGTTAGGTCGTTTATAATCATAATTGATATGAAGTACATACACTTTTTTTTTGTTTTCTGCCCTGATTCCACTTTATGTAGGGTCGACACAACATGTTCTTCTCTTCCACAGAACACGTGACAGTTCTGGCTAATTGTTTTTTTTCGACCGGCCGCCTGCCTGACATCAACTCTCCTTGGGAATGCATTAATCAGTGATGTCTAAATACTCTTAGAAAGTACATATGACTCGGAAAAATCACATTGGTACTTGCCCGGGCCAGGATCGAAACGCGCTCTCGTGCATGAGAGACGGGCCTTTTAACCATAAGGCCACCACTGACTCATATAAGGTACATACATAATAGTTACAAATTGATATATAATAATTACTTCTTCTATATTTGGGTTTTGTGGTTTAGTCCAGCGTCTATTTATATTTCAACAGATCAAAACTTGTCTTTGCATCAGCTATGAATTTAATTAATGTGTACAAGAATTGCGTTCATCCTCTCTATTTGACTCTGTGAATTTATTTCAGATTGTTGATTTTATTAAAAGCGTAGTTTCAATCGCAGATATACTTAATTTTATTATAAAAAGAACGTACTTATGTTTTTATAGAATACCTCCATTGGTAACATTAAATAAAAATCTAAATGAAACTAATATTTTCGGGTCGCGAAATCGGATCGGAATAAAAAATCGCGTAGTAAATCCGAAAATATTAGTTTCATTTAAATGAGTACTAACGTAAATCTTAGATCTCATTAAATAAAAATCTGGTCTGCGGAATTATTGTAAGTGTAGGAGGACATAACCAGATGTAACAAGAAATACTGCTAGTAGTAGTAGTAGTAATGTTTAAAATATACTAAGTAAAAAAATAGTTATTGCAGCCACACTCGAAATAATTTTAGTTCCCAAATCTGAATTTGTGGCAATATGAAATTAGTTCAGATATGAGAGAAGGTCTAGAATCTCACAAATTACAATAATTATAATATTCAGTCTATATTGCTTACACATGTGTAGAACTTAGGTGCCAAAATCAATCTTTGACTAAAATAAATAATGTGTTCATAACAAACTCGTAAATATATAATTTAAATAGTCTAACTTAGAGCCGTCTTTTAAAAACATAACTTTTACCGTACCATAACATTTTCTTTTTGATTCCAGCTAGGTGAAAGGTCCTCTTAAAAGTCGTTCACCAAACCCATATAAACTTGGTGTTAGTCACGTAGAGTAATAATGGTAGTCGGTGAGCCGCTCATTTATACAATATTCATAGATATGGACCGTGTCCATTTGGAGCAGGAATGTGAAAGATATTCAATTTTGACTCAGTGGCAGAATTGTCGCTACGGTTTAAAAATTATATTTACAACTAAACCAGCTTTTCGTTTAAAGAAAAATATTTTTATTGAAAGTTAATATTTCCTAAACACTAATCTTAAAATATATTATTAGAACTCTAAAAATAATAAATTTTATTGGTCCCTTTAATCTAAAAATACATTAATCTAAAAATAATTTAAAATGAAAATTTATGAAGGGTCAAAAATGTAAAAAATGGAATTTTAAAAACAAAGGTACCAAAACTGACCTTAATTTATTTTCTGAATTATATTCACATTACGAATTCTTTAAAACAAACTTATTCTTAGATGAATATTAGCAATTTATTAACGTAAAATGGCTTACCCCGGGATTATGATTGATACATTTTTGTCTGATATGAAAATTCACTCGATTTATAATTGTCAGAAAGACAAAAAATAATGTGTCTTAATTAACTTATGTATAAAATAGAACCTCTTTCTTTGCATGCAGTACTTCTAACTGGACGAAGGCCGTTTAGGAGACTACCAAACTTTTAGAAAAGTCACACAATGTTGAGCTCATACTTGTCATTCTTTAATTTTAATAATTGAAAACAGAAAATACATTAGTGAGCTTCAAGATATCCAACCAAGAACATTGAGACTTCGATATGTCTTTAATACATGATGCTTTAAAGTTATATTTAATGTTATAAAGTAATAGTATTTGCTATAAAGTAATTAATCTAACTTACAATTATGCTTATTAAACACAAACTGTAGATGCACATTTGTTATTTGCATTTTTGTTGTTATTTCAAACAATTCCAAACAATAGAATATCAAATTATTTAATGTAAATGTTTGAGTAGAGATATTACAAAAAATATTATAGTTCGATACTGAAGATCTGTAGTATTCTTAAGAATCAAAAGTTCCAACTTTGAAAGTAACGACCGTTTTCTTTGAAGTTAGAAAATTGTAGATGATGTAATAAATCTATTTAGCCACTTTGCCACATATACATATAAAACCACTGTGAGAGGCTTTGGAGAAGATATTAAAATTTATTCAACATCCTTCTGATACATTTCAACTGAATTGTACTCAAACCAAAAAAAAATATGAAGGTATATTTGAACAGAAAATATGTAAATTTGAGATAATAGAATGTAAAACTAAAATGCTATGCATATAACTTTTACTAAAATTTACTACGATATTTCATTTAACCATATATACAACATAAACTCGAAGTGACACCACTGTAAGTGGGGAGTTATGACAATCTTTAACATTTTAAACTTGTGTTTACTATTACTACTTGTTTTTACTATTCAAATACGTCTAAAATAAATAACGATATTCTCTGCTTTCGAACTCTTTATCAGCTACATTACCTGATAAGTATTACAAACTAAGATTTCAGGTATCTTTACACTACTTGTTCCTACAATTTGTGATAACATTAGATATTAATAAGACAAAATCACTCCATACTTCTGAGGGACTATTAACACATTGTCAAAATTATAAAGAATAAAGTAAAAAAGATTTACAATATGATTCTAAGATTTTCAATAGTAAGTTAAAAGCATGTCGGTGTCACTTTAAACTTATTTCAATTTGACAACAGTTACTGCAAAACAAAAGGAAATCTCTTTGCAAAATTAATGGTATGGACTAGAAATTAAAATTTTACGTTATTTTCTTAATATCTCTCTATAACCTATTAAAAGACTTGGGCCTGTCCAGAACTAACATTAATTCATTCTTGGAACGTACGTCGAAGGCAGCCCTAGTAGGCTCTTTTCAAATTTGGTTAGGTAGGGAGAAGAACTTGGACAGTGGAGGTGAGCGTATAACGCGCGTTAGTTAAGGGGCCCCTTAAACCTACACCTGGGTCGCAAGTCCCAGGCACTGTTGAAGCTCCTCTCCCTGCAACGCGATAGACCCGGCACCCGCACGGTGAATCCATTGAATGCTAAGAGGTTTCGTCTCATATCAACTCGTACAATATATGTAGGTATACGATATGAAATAATCAGAAGACTGCTAGCTGGCACTGTGTACTCCTCTTTAAGGTTAAAATGTTCTTATACGAGTATACAAAAGTCTATTACTTATAGGATTTGTGTTCATAAATATTTGCTAGATATTATTGAGGCTACTTTGTTTATCGAATAAAACTGAATTATACTTTATAATCCTCAATTTTAACTTTAAAAAATTTTCTTTACAAACGATTTAGCCAAATTTTTTTTCCATAGTAATATAATAGAAGTCAGTGGAGTTAAATTTTAGTTAAGATTAGTTGTAAAAATCCTTTGATGGTACTGAATCATATCAAGCGAATTTAACCGCTTTTGTTTAAAGCTAACTACAAAGGCAGTTAATCCGTGTAAAATGTCGGACGGAACAGTCACCCGTACGTCGTCCGGTTTTAAATCTCATTATAATCGGCTGCGGGCGTAATAAACCGAAAATATAACAAAAACAGACTCAGAAAATAAAATGCTTTATATTAGACATGATGTTTAAATAGAAAATTACAACATTCTTTGATATTAAACGAATGCTTAGGTTATAAAACTTAACCTACAATATAACTGCAAAATTGGTTGGCTACAAAAAAATATTTATTCAATATATTATTATTAAACATGACTTATGTATCGAAAATAAATTATTCATTATTATTTGTATAAACACAAATACAGTAGAAAGAAAAAAATCAAAATTAACATTTTTCAAGTATAACTGAAATAAACTGAACTGAAAGATATTTTAAAAATGTATTGAAAAATAAATATCTTAAATAACTCAACTTCTAGTATACAGGGCGTATACCTATAGTAAGAAACCGAATTTTAAGCTTATATTTATTTGGGGTAGTGATGTACATAAACCTATTTTTAACTTAATTAAGGTGCCTTTTGTAACCAGAGAGTAGATATCAACTGATTCTCAAGTTCGATAATAAGTCTGGCTCGCCTCCAGAATTGTTACGTAAGACATCGACAACCTAACGAAATAATTCCCATTTCTCAGCAACTGTAAAAATGAACAGTGCCAGTGGGATTTCGATTCAATGTTCTAATTTATATTAACGGCAATACTTGGTACAAATCCAAAACTTTCAAGCGGCAGAATTACTGTATAGTGTTTGCCTTTGGATTTATTAAATATTTTTCACATTTAGGCATTTCATATTAATATTTATTCATCTCATATTAAATTGTGTATATAATATATGAGACAAATATATATATATATATTTAAAAAAAAACCCGCTGAGTTTCTTTCGCCGGTTCTTCTCAGGTCAGGGTATTTTCTTTTCCGAACCGGTGGTAGTGTCTCAAATGACCGTCAATAAGAAAGTGTAATGCTTCTATATTGAATTAAGTTGTTTGAGTTTGAGTTTATCTAGGTGGTAATAGAATATATGTGTGTTCATGTATTGTGGAAAGACTAAGAAAAACTTAATGAAAGATTAGTAATTTAATACAAGGGATGAAGGGAAGTATGTAAATGTGAAACTCTTGTAAAGTTTTCAGCAAATATTAAGTCACTTCGAAGGGTGACACATCTAAGAATCTGTAACGAAGAATTTTAATATATATTTAAACAATTCTGTTCTTTATCTTTATACCTAAATTAAAGTTTTATAAATAAATCACTAACTTGCGTAATGATTGGTTCTTCTAAATTTATATTTATTTTAATATTAAAAATATTGTGTTACTGGTAACAAGTGTAATTTAAAGCAGGTAACATTATTTAGGTTGCGGTAATTTGATGTACACATTCGTAATTTACTTGTATTATATTTTTTACTTGTATTATATTTTGTTGACTGTAACGTCTACAGATATTAAATCCAAATATATTTTCAGCGGGGCGTTCGGTCACTTCCTGACGAGGTTGTCGGACCCGTGTTGTGTAAAGCACGTAGAGAAATAATGGATATCGGTGAGTCATTTATCCAATATTCATAGATACGAACCGTGACCTTTTCGAACAGGATACGAAATTCCACAACTAGAATATTGGACTTAAATTTATTTTATGTGACATGTAGGAAATAGACTTAATTTAATTTATATTCACAGTAATGTGAACTGTATTTTATTTACCATGTATAATCACATTTTTAGGTTAGGGAATAAAATATTGTGCAAAGAAAGTTGAATAATTACAAATTTTACGTTTAATAATATAATAAATTCTGTTGAAAACCTTTGAGTGATCAAAAGTGCTAACAGTGCACTATGCTAACTGATAAGCTACACCGTAAATTGTCACTTCAAATGCACAGAGTTATGATAGCCATCACTTATGTTTATCTTTGTAAAAAATAGATTTCTGACCCCTAACTTGGGATCATAGCTTTACCAATATATTTTTCCATTCTGTCATAAAGTCTTGAGTTAGTAAAATATGATTATGGCTTAATTTTTATGGTGATGATTAAAGTTGAGTATATTGAAAAAGAAAGAATAATCGTCTAAAATTACAATTATATATAATGATAATAATTCCTCTAGGTACATATTATTTAATTATACTATAACATAAAAAACCCCTTTTTCAAAATATTTTCTATTTCATATATCTCCAAGTAAACGTTTAAAGAATTCATCCAATTCCTCTTGATAAAGGGTAATTTACGGGTAAAATTTTATCCTAGAAATTATAGATATATAATTTTTTTTGTCACCTAAATAAGGATTAAATTCCCCAATAAGAAATATCTGCCATAAATATCGAATAACTAAATATGTATTTCCAATATATGAACTATTCAAGTATCAATTTAGACACTAACATAAAAGTATAGTGGTGGTGTCGGCAACAACGAGTTTAAAATAACGTATTCAAATTAACTGCTTTAATTTTAAGCTAAATACATACAAAGCAAAACATTCCGTACAGAAAGGCTGTTTTCAACCCTCACACTTTCTAACAGTCATAAGTTACTGTTAAATGTTGTTGTTGTTAAAGGTTTCTTTAAAAAACTACAAAAAAACTCAAGGAATATAAAGGCGTTTCTTATGAAAAAAAAATCTGGAATTTCAAGAATTCTTTATATAGAATATGTACAGTATTCCCAATATAATTGAAATATGACTACGTGTCACATATCAGTGGTTCAAGATGATAATCATTTCAATAACAATCAAACAACAAACACGCCCACATCAAGTAATGCTGGATAAATGGGATAGGTAAATATCGCATTGCGAAGAGTTTAGGTGAAATCTGACCGACTTTTCTGGCTGCAATGTTACTGCAGTGCTTTGAGTCAGCTTATCTTGAATTGACAAAAGTGTGGTACGAGGTTGCTTCACTAATTTGATTGTAAGCGGGAAATATGTTGGTGATGCAGTATTGCATAATTACTGTAAATAAAAAAACGTTGATAATAATCAATTAGTTTATATGTAGGAAAACATGAACTTAATATCTGTTATCGTAAATGTTAATAGAGTAGATTTTTTTGTATTGTTTTGGGGCTTTTTAATAAGGTATTGAATACAATTATAGAATAAAGAAATCTAATACTTTCGCGACTAATCATTTACTTAAAACTAATATTTTCGGATTGACTACGCATTTTGTATTATTTTAACTACATAGTCCCGACGTTTAAGTGACTTTGGAGCAACCGTGATCACAAAAAACTTCGAAAGTACATAGTTATAATAAAAACGCGTAAACATGTGAAAATATTACTTTTATTTAGAATTATACATTATTTTTTCGAGCAGTAGTAATATTCTTGTTTTTTATATATACATTTTTTGTAATGGGAAATTTTTTAAACCATTTTTATTTTGTTTGTCGTATTTTTTTAATATATCTCTTTTTTATTTCTTCATTTATTTGAGTTCGTCGGTCGGTGAGCTAGGAAATCTTTTAGTTTATTTTAATTTAAATTTACATACATGGTTTATTCTACTAATAACTGTTTAAATATTTTTATATTTTCATTATTAACTTCTCTTATTCAATAATTTTAAATAATATTTTGACATCTTTTGTAGATGGTATTCATTACTTAAGCCATCTTAACGTAATAGTACGTCGAGTAATGAAAATGTTTATAGCATATCAACCTAATTTCTAAAATTTAATCTTAATATCTTCTTCTCACAATGTCAGAAAGCTATCAACATAAGATTTTAATATCCACATCGGTATTCAGAGTACCCCAACTCGTTATTCTGATATGTTTGCTTCATTTGATTGTCTCAATATTCATGCCATTCTTACTCCCGAGTCATGGTTAGAGCTTTGTTTCACCTCAGCCACTAATGATCTGCCAGAACATTAACTGTTGCTAAAGTGGGCGGTGGAGTAGAACTATGTCTGTGTTCACACTTTTCCTATAACCTATGTAGTTAGTATATACGTTTCAGGCTCCTGCAAGTGACGCGGTCGTACACCTGTTTATGTTATTAGATTTTAACTCAGTGTATGATAGTGTCCTGCTTTGTTTTTTAATTATTTCAGGAAATTGGGGCTTCTTTTAACAAGTTTTAAATGTTTTTAAAATAAATATTGTATATATCGGATTTATTACACTTTCGTTGTTTTAAAAGAGAGAGAGACGCCAGCCTCGCTGACATTACAAATGTCACTTCTTCTAGTACGGTCCATGATATTTTAAAATGAAACTTGAATTGTTCTTAATGCTCCTGTATTTCTCAAAGATTCTTCATAATAACATACTTCAATGATACACACTCACTGAACTCTGAATTATCAATCCTCAATTCTGAATTCCCAAGTCTGGAGTCGTGCATCCAGACGTCATATTTATAACAAGATTCAAACATAGTTCTATTCTCTTTTGATTTCGTTTTTTTAACAATAATCATAAATACTAATGAGGTTTAATAAGAATTGATGACAGCCTCAAATTATTTTCAAGTCGCATCCGTTATTAAAGCTGGTAGCGCCGATACGGCCATTCTGACAGGTGGTGCGTGCTCTGAACCTGCCTGGTGATGTGTTCTCTCTTGGCTGGTTTTCGTTATGTTCTTGGACCAGTCGCGCGTCTCGTAGAGTAGATGGGACAGGATCAAGAATGGATGCTTCATTTTCGGAAGTCATGCCGATACGGTCATACTGATGTTTGCTCTGTGATAAAAGATAAATGCTTTTGTAGTCTAGGTACTTCCACAGTAACCCTAGATAACTTTATATTGTTACAATTATGAATATCAAATTTGGTTTGATCGTATGGGTGACGTTGTT
The DNA here is from genome assembly GCA_916720795.1 of Danaus chrysippus. Lineage (NCBI taxonomy): Eukaryota > Metazoa > Arthropoda > Insecta > Lepidoptera > Nymphalidae > Danaus > Danaus chrysippus. Next base: position 1,550,115 of record CAKASE010000077.1, on the reverse strand, counting down.
TACTAGGACACAACTTTGAGATGGTCATAATATCACGTCCAATTATCTAAGCTACTATGGCTTTGGGGCATCACACGAACATTCATAACATATTTGTCATAGGACGTCTCCGCCCGCCTGCAACATTTTTTTTTATTTATTTGTCATAAGACGTCTCTACCCGTCTACAACAATTTTATTTTATTAACCATTTTATTATTATTATTATTATTTTGTTATGGTTCGGATCCGCCATCAAAGGCATCTTTTATAGTAATACATCTCAAAGTAAGTGTTTCAAAATCACACTTCTATCTACGAAATATGCGTTTGAAATGAAGTAAATTGAACAAAATGAAATACGCTCACCGGATAACTATTAGATAGTCAAACAGTCCACCTTGCTGCTCGTTTACTTATACTCTCTCTCGTCACTCCACTGGAACTTCGTCTGTCTGGTCACGAACCACATTTCGAAGTGTTCCTCGGTTTCTATTCACTTTTTCTGTGATATTTTTTTATATTAAATCTCCATTCTGAAATTATTTAAATTTTAGCTCGAAATCTCTAAAATCCAACTTTTTATCTTCTCTCCGCCTCGACCATCCTGTTTTAAATGTGTTGCTTCGTTATCTACGGACGGATTGTCAAATTGTAATCTAAACTGTTAAAGCCGGATTGACTTCGTATGTTCATAACATCGGCAAGGATACTAAATTTGTCAGATGTACGCTGATGCCTGTAATCACATAAAACTATTTATAGGAATAATAGAGCCCGGCCTCAATCCTCGCAAATAGTTGACGATTTGTTTTCTATTCCCGGAGATGTTATTTGCCATTGATTCTTGTATAACGCATCCCTGAAATCATGCATTTTATTAAGATTAAATTTACCAGTGGATATTAATTTTAAATTCGGCGTGATATCCTTTTCCCGTCGACAACATGATTCAAACGTTTGACCACGATTAGCAGAAATGGAACAAAACTTAGCTTTACTCGCAATAGGTGTATTTGATTAGAAATTTGGAGTCAATTATGCTATCATTTGAATTATAACATCGTTTTTTAGTGGCACTGCTGTGTGTGTTGACCGACATATTGTTCATATTACTGTGAAGGGTGTGTCTACAATCGATTCTAAATCAAAGTTTGATATCAAAATCATGTAAGTTCTTATAGATTGTGTGACTTCATATTTACTCATAGTTTCCCAAGGCCGCTCTTCGTCATCTCATGGTATTCTCAAGGATACAGCAAGGACCTGTGGTCAGCTAAAGGGTAACACGTGATTAGCTCAGAGGTACGCTCTCCACATCTGTGACGTTTATTTGTCTTCTCACGGTTCCACAAGGCATCCCTACGTAATCACATGGTTCTCTTTCGGATACATCAAGGACCCGTGGTTAGCTCAAGGGTAACTCGTGATTAGCTCAGAGGCCACGCTCTCCAGATCTATGGTGTAATACTTGTCTCCTCACGGCTCCACAAGGCTTCCCTACAGAATCTCATGGTTCTCTTGAGAATACACCATGGACACGAGATTAGGTCAAGGGTAATAACAAATGTTATGTGTGTATGTGTGTGTTAATAGTGCTTCTTATGTAGATGTTGTAACCAATTGTCTTTACACATTCGAGCTCGCTCCTTTTAAAGATTTCATTTTCATTTGCGAATCATGGTTCCTGATTTAGTACGTATTTTCAACCGTAAAGATGTGTTGACGCCATTCCCGAACACACACACTACCACCGGGGTCAAACGATGATAAAAATTAAGATGATCTTAGTAGTAATTTTAATCTTATCCCTTGATTTGTTTGTAGTAAACGTTTTCACAAGCTCTGCATTATTGACATCAATGAATGGCATGAAAAAAATTTTCTTTTAGCGTTCTTCAGTACGCAGGTTCTCCACATGGTTATTTTCTTCAGCTGGACCAGGATTTATAAGACAGGCATGATCACGAGAGCGATCCCACTTCTGATATCGAATTTATTACAAATTTGTTGATTTTAAAGAGAGGGACGCCAGCCTCGCTGACATTACAAATGTCACTTCTTCTAGTACGGTCCATGATATTTTAAAATGAATATTGAATTGTTCTTAATGCTCCTGTATTTCTCAAAGATTCTTCATAATAACATACTTCAATGATACACACTCACTGAACTCTGAATTATCAATCCTCAATTCTGAATTCCCAAATCTGGAGTCGTGCATCCAGACGTCATATTTATAACAAGATTCAAACATAGTTCTATTCTCTTTTGATTTCGTTTTACTTTTAACAATAATCATAAATACTAATGAGGTTTAATAAGAATTGATGACAGCTTCAAATTATTTTCAAGTCGCATCCGTAATTAAAGCTGGTAGCGCCGATATATATAATGGATGACTAATACTTGCTAACATTGAAATGACTCTTAAAAAAGAAAGTTAATTACCATTACAGAATAATATAATAAACACATATTTTGCCCTTGAAATTATATTTTTTTGTTTTTAATAATACTCTTTTTAAGACCTTTTGTTAGTTTGTTCTCCTGATTTCATTATTATTCGCGGTGAGCATTCCACTAACTCATGTTTTTAGCATAACCTATTTTATTTCTCTTTAAATATCCGTGTTATTAGTATTAAACTTAATATTATTGTATGGTATCATTTTAGTAGAAATGACAAGATACTTCTCCATGAGAATGAGTGTAACTTAAATTTGATAGCTGTATATAAATGTGATTCTTTTCATTAAAAATTAAGGGGAATTTCATAAAATGCTGACGATCTTCTATGATGTTCATAACCCAAACAAATAAATTAAAAATAAACACTTTCAATTTCAATGGCTACATGATAATTTTAGAAAAATAATTGATAACAAGACTCGTGCAAGGAAAGACTTCAAATTAAAAAAAACTCGCTTTAAAATTGGTTTAAATACTTTGAACCTCATAATTGCTGCAATACCTTCACTAATCGATCTAATACGATATCATTGAAAAAAAAAGGAAATTTCTTCAGTCTTTTAAGTTGGTAAAAGTAACAGTCTAAATACGTATATTCAAATGAATACTGATCTTCTCAACAAATATTTCTTCTCAACTAAAGGCACAGATAGTGCCTATAAAAGGCGTACATTATAAGTTCTTTTTCGTTATCACTTTAGACCAATTCAGGCTGTTTATTTCATTGTACGTGTTGTCAATGCGGAACCACTTTCGACTTCCATTCTACAGAATAAGTCTTAATATGATAATTCCTATCCTTGTTGTTCTTTAATTCTCTAACTCTTTATATGGATTTCCTGAACAGATAGAACATACCCTTAAATAAACATGACAAACCCCAAAATTTCGGAGATTTTTATCATAGTTAAACACTAGTCAATTTTATCGAATGGTTTACGAAAAGTTGGTCTTTAACAGTAACACGTCTTTCTAAGTGTAAATTTTTTGGTAAATCCTTTATATTTAAGGGAACGCCCTGGACATAACAGTAGTATGAAATTTATTTATTTTGTGTTTATTATAATACCAATATCACCATAAGTATCTGCTTTTTTCTACTACTGTATTTCTCTAACTTATGGTTTGAAATTTTTAAATAAATTAATTTTAATATGTTATGAAGGCAATAAGCTTTAATTTTGTTATTAGTTCAATCCTCCTCCTTTATATGGCTTTAGGATGCTCAAACGTGAACAAAAAGTATCATAGTTGGTTTAGACTTCATTAAGTCCACTCCATAATAAATACTAATATAATTCATAATTATACCAAATATTTTATTTCTAATACTTTTGGAATTGAGCTAGATTTAATTTAGGTTATTAATGTATCATCGTAGAAAATTATTAAAGAACAGAACAATGGAGTGCTTTTTTCCACAACTAAGCGATACCGAAGGAAACAATTACTTTGTTGAAAAACTGAAGAAAAATAAATGAAACTGTCGATGTAAAGAATGGAGTAAAATTCAACAAGCAGCAAAAATCTGTACATTACAAATTGATGACGACAGATGTACGAACATCTTTCATTATTATTCATGAAAGAATACTTACTTAATCTTTGCTTTTTCTATCTTTTGAGATATATAAAATATATTTACTTTTATGTATGCCAGACTTAGATATATGTTTATACATCTTAAAATATAATTCTTCTAATGATAAATAAACAACATAACATGTTAATATTCTTCTACCAAACGAATTATAGATAAGTATATCTTTGATAATGTGACTATCATTATTTATAAATGTGAAAAATATAAGAAATAACTGGATCATATAAAAACCTATAAAGGTGCTCGTAGAGCCGCGTCACATTTGAACAGAAAGTGCTCATTCCGTCGGCCACTCAGAGCGCCCGAAGCTATGGCGCACGTCTTAGACAGCGTGATTTAAAAGAACCAAGAAAACAGGTTCCCTCCTATAAAGAACCAGTATTAAGGACGGCCTTTTACAAAGGATCCATTCATTCGTGACTGGCATCCCAGCGAATGAGATTTGCTAAGTGCTGGATATGTGAAGTAGGTTTCTTATGTGTATAACATGAAAGACGCGGTATTAATATAACTAATTTTAGGTAGTATCATACGTAATAATAAAATTAATACATCAATAAGTGACAGTGAAACATCCAAACAAAGCCATAAATACATCTCAACCCCCGAGGCCGCAACTGGGACGAGTTACTATCACTCGCGACTATCTCATATTTTACACGGATCCAGCTTTTATTTATTACATTCGTTTTAATTTACTGCTACTAGCTTTAAAGCGTTCATCAAGTGAATTTCGGATTATATTTATTCAAAAGTTTGTCATCTTTCTATATATACCAGCCTCTATGATCTAGTTACACTATATTTTTTCATACACATAATGTTTTTTCAAATACATATTTTATTGTTGTTTATAACAATAATTTAACGTTTGTTTTTCTACTACAAACAGCACGTTAAAGTGTCACATTAATCTTTGAAGTTAAATCATGGATAGGTCGGTGTGTGTTTAGGGCGAGAACTTGTTTGTTTGTGCAAAGAAATGTTAGAATTGGTTTTTACAAAAGATCGATCTGTTTGAAGACCACTTTTACTATATTAGTATACTAACCATTAATGACGAGATTAAAGAATACTTTTAGGAAACGAAGAAAACAATAATCTAATATGTGTGACATTTATTTAAAATTATGTTCTTGCTTACATAAATACTATTAAACAGTAAGCAAGTAGGGTTCCTCCGAAGCACTTAGTGGTGGAGGTATTTGCAAAGGATTATGTTTTACGAGCAGCACAGCTGAGCCCGGGATTTATTAAGATCAAATATCTTTGTTATGAGCACCTGAATGCTATACATAAATAAAAATATCATACTAATTTATAAAAAATATTTTTTTACTAACAAACAGATTTCTGACTTAAGTTGTCTCGATTAATCCTATTATTATTAAAAATTTCTTAAATATTTGGAGTCCTTCAATAATCCACTGGCATTTAGTGTAGCTGAGGCAAATCTTTATAACTCTATTTTGTATTAAACTTAATTGGTAAATTGATGACATACTGGAATCTTATTTATTTACTTTCCTAAATCATTTTCGTTTTAAAATATTACCAGATATAAACAAAAAATATAATTAAGAGGTGTGGTTTTCCACTGACACTACAAAGGCAGTTAATCCGTGTAAAATGCTGAGAGGATTTGCCGCCCGCGGACGATGCCCGCTCTATAATCCTATTATTAGGACTAAGTATATTAAATTTTAATTTAAGCTTTACTTTCCAAACATTAAAATATAAGAACGATGAGTTAATATGTATTATAACGTACGTCAATATTATAATGTGTTTGCAAACAGAACGGAAAAATATTTTAGTTGAGCATTTTTATACAATGAGAAAAGAATTAAAAAGTTTTAGGATTTCAAGTGTTAGGAATATTTATACACTTTCGATAAATACGATAAATTATTTTATAACCAAAACCTTGACTTGAATTTTAAAATCCAGAGTTCTAAATGAAAAAAATCTTACAAATGACTGGTACAATTCAAATAGATACAGATTTATATTATTATAAATATGACTTAATGATTGACTTCAAATTTAATTAATAATCAATAAAATAAATGTGCTTTGTTAATAATATCTATCAATTCTACTAAACAGGCATGATTATCGTAACAGAACAATTAATATCATTATGTATATAATTCTAATAATGTAAAAAACCAACTATATGAAACAAAGATGTCATAAAATACTTAATAAATTTTGTCAAGATGTTGTTACTTAAACATATTTCTTTAACAATCCTAATAAGCATAGCTTAATGTTTTTTTTATCGATTCTCAGTCAGTCAGTCAGTCTCACTTAAAGTGTTACTTCTTAAGTAAAGATTTAAAAGTTTTATTTCCGAAGTTTTCCTGCCGCCATTAGACTTAACAAGGGACAGTTGGGACAACCAATTACCTCGGCCCCTGATTTCTAGACTGCAATGAGGAAAGAGATGTTAAGAGATAACGAGATAAAGTGTACTTTACTTTCATTGTGTTTGTATTTTTCGTAACATTAATTCTTCATTTTAGTCCATTTATTTATAAAATTGATAATTATGTTAAAATTCATTAAAATATTGCCCTTTAAAATATCACTATATTGTACAAAGCATTCCTATGAAATTTTAAACTTTTGCGCAACCAATATAACCTCCTTTTCAAATGATAACACATTTCAATTAGCAAGATATGTAAGAAGTTGGGTACTACAGGGGCATTTTGTTTGAATATTGTATTCAGTCCGCGAAAACTTCAAGTAATAAATATGTTCTAGATTTTATATCTTTATAATAATTGTGGGTTTAACCTTTAAAGAAAAAGAATTTTAATAAAGTACAACAAATTATTTAAATAAATATTGAAAATGTTTGAAAAAAAAAACAAGTTATATTATGTTAAGGTTTAAGTTCAATTTCTGTTATAATTTATTGAAAATGTATATTTTTATTAATATATAGTCATCAGAAATTTAAACAATTTACAATTTTGTTACATAGTAGATAAATATAAATGATCATATTTAATACTGAAAGCCTATGTCATAAAATTCAAATATACCTTTGCGTTACTTTTTTGTGAATTTATTTTCCAGTGGACTTTTAATTACTTTCGCTATTCCCTTATTTAATTCTTTTACTTTTGTATGACAAAGCTTGCTCCGAGGTAATTAAGATTCTTGAAAGAACTTAAGGTGTCAAGCCTCGATCAAAAAAATCCTTTTACTGAAAATTGTTACCGTTTTCGCGCCCTCGGAAAATAAGTTTTTTAATTCAGTCGTAAATAATCGATCCGTTGTTGATGAAGAGTTTTACATTTTAGTAAATTTGCCAGAACATTCACATTCAATCAATTTGCCTGAATGTCTAGAATCTTCAAAATTAACAATTTGTTACGTTGTTAGTTTTGATACTTAATATCTAATTCATTCAAGAAAAACAATAATGAAATGAAAAGGTCATTTGAGATTTAATATTATTATAGTCGGCTTTACGATCAAAACTTAACTGAGATGAGTGTTAAAAACAATTTTTTACTTTTATAATTATTATTATTAATATTATTACAATAATAGTTATATTTATTCCACCTTTCTATAACAACAATGACCTCGTCTCTTATATATTTTATATTTAGTGATTATTTACTTTAAGTTAAAAATTAATTTGTACTAATTTATATGATTGCAACTATATTTATCTCATATATCAGTAATATATATTATATCATAAAAATCTCCTTATTCCTCGTAATATTGAGGAAATATCCTCGACATAGTAAATAACAAGACATGCGTCCAATAATGTTCTATAACAACACGATACACTGAGAGTCTACAATAGAAATTAATTTTATATCTTGAAATCTTTTTTATTAAATTACGCTTCGGATTAATTATTATTTTATCAATGGAGACAAAAGTGATAATATTTCAGAAGTTTCCATGCCTTTAGAGTAGTTTCAATTCTTCTATATAAAATCATTTTAACTCATCCTCCTTACTTATATTTAAAATTGTTGATATGTTTAATTTTTCGCTTCACTTATTCATAATGTTTAAATTTTTGAGCTACGGTTATGGTTGGAGCGAAAATGTAATTGTAGTTGATGTAGGCAATTTAATTTGAATTATGACGTTACAGTCTAGTATCAATAAAGCCTTGGAGCAGTATTTGGACTTGTTCCAAGGTCTCGTATCCCTCGTGGAACGACACACGTGTCACTACAAGTTAACATACTTCAGCTGACCAACGAATAGACAGTCATTACTTGCACAGGATCAGAAATCAATAAATGGATATAGGCTTATGATTTACACTCAATTTATAGTATTAAATTTTCGATTATGACATACGAGAGAAGCAAAAAATGTAAAGTAATTAAATATTGATTTTTAAATGTGTGTAAGTATGATCATTTTGTTATGTCATGTCGTACCAGTTTTTATATGTATGTAGACTTCCGAATAAATTTTAACAATACTTATAGAAATTAACCAGCAGCGATATTTATAGCCTATATCAAGTCACTTCATACAAGACACAATTTTAATGCCTTGAACCTGATCTAACTACACGAAAGTTTAAGATAAATAATATTATGCATTATTTTGATGTCTAAGCTATATTAGTACGAAGTTTCATCAAAATTCGTTAAGTTGCTTTTATGTGCATGAGTCACAAACTAAATTATAACGAAAGTCCGAAAAAAATTTTGAATAATATTATTAACCAATTTATAGCAGAAAAACATTATAAATATATGAATATATAGATGTAACTCACTGAAATACGAAATCGGAAGCATTTACATTTTATTCAGTTCACTTCAATTATAGATAAGTTGGAAGAATATTAAGTATTTTTCTATAATCTCAAAGCGATATCTTCAGCAAGCACAAACTCTTTTGTACTAAATGTACCTGATCTGATAGAATCCTGTCTTTTACTTTCAACTTTCGTTGAATTTTAAACTAAGTTAGACTTTCACGTAACTTCATTAACGTTCCTTTCATATAGTTTAGAAAGAAGGCTAACTTACTTTATTAATTGATTTATTTATTCGAAACGAATAACAAACATATCGTTTGGCGAAATATACATGATATGAAAAGGAAATTTTTTTGACTATTGATCATTCGACAAGACAACTCAATGACGAATTTTTAATTTTAAAGTTAAAATATCTTATAAAATACTTTTAGAAATGCTAAAGTACAGGAATAATAAAAATGACTAGGAAATCAGAAGAGTATTTTTCGTCTTAAATGTTCTATTAGCCCTATGACCTTTGACCTTATCACTAGAGAGTAAAACAGATGGTGGATCGTAGTCTTACTATCAGGTCAGATAATCGGTTTGAGTCCCCCAGCTGTGTAACTATTGGCAAGGTCTAAGATACAGCGAGCTTATCTGAGGCTGGATTCATATATAACGTGAAATAATTGTATAAAATAGCATTCACAAATGAACGACGATAAAATTCAATATATGTCTACTAGTAATTTAATTATATTCTTTCATTACTGTATGGCTATGTAAAAAATATACGAATGTATGAAAGATATGTTATATATGTATGTTATCAAAGATATATCATCGGTTTACATCGTTTCACTACTGGAGATTCATGTTGATTACAGAATTAACACTATCCATTACCATGAAAGCCTCGTATGTCGCTAAAGGTAAGTGTCAAATAACATGAACAATATTGTTATTCAAATGAGTACATATAACATGTAATAAATAGTGTTACTTGACATAATTACTATACTGTTATTATATATTTTTTATCTAGCATAATAGTCTTTCACAAACTTCCAGTTATAACATAGATTAGAACTTTAAGTCACTTTCTGATTGCATAAAATCAAACTTTAGTTCTTTTCATAATGAGACTAATATCTAAGCCTTAGCGAGTATTAATTTAAACGAAGATAATGTTATTCAGATTACTACGCGTATTTAATTATTTTATAACTACATACTCCCGAAGTTTCAGTTACTTTTCAGCAACAGTAGTCACGGGCAGACGAAATGTAACATTCACATTTTAAAATAATTAAATACGCGTAGTGATCCGAATAATATTAGATTCATTAAGGTCTTGTCGTTTATGAAAAATACAAATAAATTTAAAAATGGTAAGCCTGATGGGAACAAAAAATATATCTTTTTTAAATATAGATTAATTCTATGTAAGTTACAATATTTTCTGAAATGAGAAAAGAAGAGAAACACTGTGTAAGGAAGTAAAATTGAAGGATTAGTATAATACTCGTAGTGGAAAGGGTGCAAGATTCAAATGAGACAATTTCTAAGATAGTAAGAAATTGAATTGAAGAAAAAGGTTTGATAAGTCTTTAGCGAAGTCCAATAATAATTTATGAAGAACAGGAAAGGTCAGTTTAAAGGAGATATCATATATATATGATTGTGTCTTAGGTAATAAAGACATTACATTTTATAGTACTGTTAACATCGTTACATCGCACTCAATGGCTTCGATAAAACAGAAACTCTTACTTATTAACAATCATTTATCTTAACATTGTGTTATTTTATATATATTTAATATATGTATGAATGTAATGATATTAAATAATTGTGCTTTAAGATTTTAGATTTGATTTTATATATTAAAACTAAAATTGTTATTTCAGTTTTAAAATATTTCTCACATAAAGTGACTTTTTTTAAATATTATTCTATTACAGTACCAAATCGATATTCACTTTTTTAAATTTGCATAGAAAATTTGATGGTTTTATCAAAAAAGGTTCTCAAGAAAGTTTATAAATGATTTTTTAAAATTTATTTTGCTGATTATGTTTCTCGAACGTCGTAGACAGCAATTAGTTTAATTATAGTTACTATAATTTTATTTGTTTTGCTTTCTAATATCAATTTCATATTATATTTAAATAATAAGACTAGAGAATAAAAAACTGATTATAATTAAATAAAATTGTTAATGACTTTCCGAAGTTAGTTTTATCATTCTAAGTATTTATGTAAATTGTCGTAGATTGGAAGGGTTGAAGAGACGCGACGCGAGGACAGGCTGTTCACGACGCTTTCAAGATTAATGACTCTCGAACATCTCTTTATTGGAATCACCTAATACAAGAGCAGTCTTAATAACAGTTTTATATAAAATAACTATCATTAACAACTAACTACCATAAACAAGTAAGGCTAAATTAACATATTTGAATGATTTTAAGGACTGAAAAGAACTAACACTTATAAGAAATACATATATACTGTACATGAAGTGTAATAAACTCAATTTAAAATTACGTTCAATAATACTGCAATATACACCTACACATTTTTAAATGAATAAGGAAATAAATATTATAATATTTTGATAAACTCAAATAAAATTAAAAATAATGAAGATACTCTATAGTTTTGGATGCCTTAACTCATAAAAGATACTTCCTTACTATTCCATTTAAAGGAAGAACATCATAAATTAAATATTAATTGTAAATAATAAGATAGCGTTTATTTATGCTTTGTTTATGATGACAAGGGACCAATTCAAATAATGCTAATAATACTAAAAGTAAAGCTTACCTCAGGTACAATAGTTAGGAGTGTAATTGTTTTAGGTACTGTTAGAATATTCCTATGTTACTCTTGTAATTAGGTATCATAAAATTTACATATAAGGAACAATGACAAGTAGGAATTCACAATACCAATTTAATATTTCTATCTGAAAATTTCGACAGTAATTCAACTTATTAAAGTATTTTATCGCAACGAAGTATATGTATGTTTGTTTCATTATTAACTTTTTAATTCGGTTAATATTTCAAAAATTATTATTTTAATTGAATAGTAATGAGTAATAATCAATAATAGTTTAATATTATAAAGTTCCAAGCGCACTTGTGTTCAGTCATACGTATTGAGAGTATGAATACGATTTAACTGAATAGAACTTCCCTTATTACAGTGATGAGAATACGGAGGTACTAGTTTGACATACTTACACGAGCCTGCATGCTCATTATTGGAACGTGGTATTATTATCAATTTAACATTATAAAAAGCAGATGAAAACTTTAGTAGGCTCTAATACATATTGATAATTCTGTGTAATAAGTTTTCAATCGTTTCATGAATAATCTTGTGATAAAATAAATGGTTTATAATTTTTATCGGACAAAATTGTTTGAAAAAAAATATTCAAAGAATTATAACTCTTAATTAAACACTTTATATTTAAATTAATTCTGACTTCTTGTTTGGAAAATGAAAAAATTGCCTAAGAAAGTAAAATGAATATTTAAAGTTTTGACTATCACAAACGTCACAACCAAGGCTAGTTCATACAGGAGGAGGTGGTAGCTCCAAGCTTAGTGCTTTATTTCAGACCATTTGATTGTGTGCAGTTGTACTGTAGTATAACAAAACTATTTTGTCGTGTCCTTTGTTATATTTTGGTTGTTTGTCAATTAAACAAAGTTCAAATTAGCTATTTGTTGTCTAGTGACTAGTGTTTAGAGTTTTGCCAAATTTTAGAAGCTCATGTTACATCGCACCTTTCTGATCCACCTAATAGGTATCTGAAAAAAAAAACAAATTTATGAGAGATGACGCGAATCTTAAAGCATTCTCTTCAATTTAACGTTTCATTTTAGCAATAGTTAGCCTACGCCAGTTCTCTTAAGGCAGTCTGAGTATGACTCGTCTATAATCGTTGTCTCAATTATCAGTTTTAATATATCAGAAAGTGACGTTAAAATTTTGTTTCAATTACCATTGATCAGACTAATCATTGAAGTAATGGTAAGAGTTCCCTTCAGACTAAGTAAAAAAGCAAGATTCTATTTTTTGATTTACTACTGCAAGTACTCATTATAGTAACTTATAAATACTTTTAATATTATGGATACACAAATCAGTCTATTTTAAGTAGTCCATGTTGTATCTATGAATATTCATCACAAGCATGTTTAATATTACTTAAAATGCAAATTTAATGAAAAACTAATATATTAAGGACAATTTGGATGCTTAAATTATTCAAAGTTATTTTAGTAGGAGGCGATTCAACAAAGTCTGACGTGATATACGATCCAAACTTCACCGAAGTAAGATTAATTGTATCTAGTTTTCAGTACGACTAATGTGGTTTCTCCATGTTCGATGAAATTTTTCAGTATTCTACTGCAATTTTATTTATTTTATTACCGTAATTTACTCTTCTTTATCAGTTATTTTGGGGTTGTCTGCAGGAAATATATATTATTAAAAAAATTCGACACCTTAGAAAATCAAAATCTACTAACTCAAATTTGCACTTAGACAGTCAAAAAACAAACTATTAAAATCATGATAAGTCTTCATAATCGGCGATAAACAATGCAAACATGATGTGTGTGTTGCTAAAACATTTCCAGCCTTAAAATGTTTATATAATAGATACCTCTCCAGTAAAAAAAATATTGTAGATTTAGATTTGAGAAAGAAGATATCTAATTCTTTCTCGGATGTAGAATATTATATAATAAAATGAGCATTACTGGTCTGCGCTCTAAAATTAAGTTTTATAAAAGCGCATTACGGCAACACTTGTCTAACTGAAACGTGGCGCTATGAGAGCATTTTTAATACTGAACTATTGGATTTCAGTCTATTGCTCGTTGCTGTAATAAACGAAGAATAAATTTTACGATACTTTATTATTTGCTGGAAAAACCAATTATGTTCTGTTCTCCTCCTCCATGTATCTTAACGAGTGCTGAACGGAAACAATTAGAGTTTTAATTTGAAGATCCCGCATCATACTCCGAGGTGAAGCACACTTCCCGTAGATTTTCTCACATTATTTAATGCATTTTCATTCACTATGCTATTTATTTGAGAGAGATTTTTTCAATGATATATTACTTCCGTTCAAATTAATGGTATTTATTAAATACTAGAAGATTTTAATATTTTATTAACGCAGTGGAGTGAATCGCGTTTAGGCTTATTAGTTATAGTTTTTGAACACTAATTATCTTTTACTATTTTTAAGCAAGTTTATAGAATTAAAATCCAAATGCCAGACTTATTTTATTTATTAATGTAAAAAACGATTGCTTTATATTTTGCTACGAGCAAAAAGAGATAATAATGATATTGTGACGTATAAAAAGAATTATAGTTTTTATCTTGATGCATATTATGTATCTATACTTACAAGAAAGTAAGTATTAAAATTAAGTAAAGTATATTGGTTCTTCTCCTTTTTAACCATCTTTAAACTTGAGGCGAGGTATTGAAAAAATAATGTATACTCTTAAAAACATGGTGTTGCAAAGTTTATTATTAACTGTCTAGACTCGGAAGATTATTGAATCAAGGTAGACAATAAAATGTTCCTGTTTATTTCAAAAACCGATTTCCGATTGCATAATAATGTTATTTCTTTGCTTTTATAATAATGTATTAAAATATTTTTCATTTAATAGCTTTTCAACTTTTATAACTTCAAAATCAATGGAATAACTTAGATTTTGGATCATTAAGAAATCCTTTAAGGTTTTGGATGAACTTACAAAAATCAACGGAACAAACTATACTTCTTAAAACAAAATAATATATTTAAAAATTAAAGAAATTAAAAAATATAATAATAGTGTATATTCATGTTCTACAAAAATAATATTTTAAGTTCCTGTTCGTCTTTTCTCAATAGAACTGCTTTCATGGCCTGTGGTGGCCTCACAGTGTGAATACACATAACACATGTATAAATATTTTATTTAACAATTCATTAATCCTTGTTAATAAATAAACATTTCATAGATCGAAAGGTATTCAAGAATAATGGACGTTGGTGTTTTAATTTTCGTTTACACTTTTCCCATTCTTTTATTTATTTATTTTATTTCCTCTCAAAAATTATATTCGTTTAACATGTTTATCTCCATACTCGTAATATCGTCAACCAGAGAAACGTAACAATCACAAAGACAAATAAAAAATATATAAGAATTTATATGCAATAAATATCTTAATTTTTGGTATAAATATTTCCTATTTTTAAATTAACTATTACTCTATATATGTAATTCATTCTAACATACAAAGCGATACTCATTTCAAGTATATATTATTTTAAAGTTACTCTTAATGACTGTGAATGTCGAAGGTCATATTTTTTCGTCCGTTTGAAGTCTGCTCGTAAGCTCTAATGGCATAATTTATCACCGTCGGAACTAGAATTTTAAGTAGATACGGCCAATCCTCAACTTATTCGCAGTCGTGCAAAAAAACCTTTCATAAATCACTTTTTCTTATAATTTATCGTCCACTTGATGTTAATGTACTCCTGCTATGCAAATAGTATTTTCATAAATGTTTTGTTTGAATGAACTTATTTGAAAAGCATTTAATAAATTTTATTACACAAGTAATTCTTATTATATTTAATCTAGAAATCTCCGCATTTTAATGTTTTACGCCTGTTTTAGAAAATTTTGGTTTAAATTCTATTAAACTTAGTTTTCTTAAGGATGTAATATTTAGCCGTCCAAAATTTAAGTTTGTGAAACCTCCAGGCTTTATGCTCACGCTACCGTCGCTCTATCTCTATATGAAAAAGGAATCTCTAACAAGGGTAGTCAGTCTTAAATAAAAAACGGATCACTACGTCTTTGTAAAAGAAAGTGTCTTTAGTTTCTGGTCTTTTCATCACATATCTAAGCTCACCGATATATTTTTTATCTAGCCAAAACCTATAAAATATAACATATTTATTACATTCTGAAATGTTTGAAGTAATTTAAATTACAAAAGGTGATAGTATAAAGGACAAAAATGACTGTAATATCCAGGATATTA
The DNA here is from genome assembly GCA_916720795.1 of Danaus chrysippus. Lineage (NCBI taxonomy): Eukaryota > Metazoa > Arthropoda > Insecta > Lepidoptera > Nymphalidae > Danaus > Danaus chrysippus. Next base: position 1,534,213 of record CAKASE010000077.1, on the reverse strand, counting down.
CGTGTCGAAAAACGAGAAGAGGCTGTGATATCTTTTGAAAAGATCTGAACATTTGAATTTCGGAATTACCATACGGAATAGGCCATCACGTCAAGCTGCGGAGATTATTCCGTTTTATAATACATAAAATCAGTTTTATCGTATTAGGAAATAGTTGAATCTTTCAGGAAGGTCAATTCTGAAAAATTTTATCGCACGAATTTTCTTCAGATCACATTTGATGTCCTTAGTAAAGATTTAGACATTTTTTTTTCTTCTTACATATCTGACTTTTTTTTTTAAAGCTAAACAAGGAAACAATAAATTTTCCACCATGCTGCTCCTTGTCAGTTTACACTCGTAAATAACAACAGTCTACAATTAAAATGAAATTTGTTTATGTTTTGGTATACTAAATAATAGTTTTATTGAATATAAAACATAATATGTTCATAAAAGTAAGAAAATTACTGTAAAGTACCTAGAGACTTCTGAGATTTCAATCCTTAATAAATTAGTAAAACAAGGTTTTTGATAATAATAAAGGAACAAACACTTAGTGATAAAACTGTTCCAAGTCTTTTTACATTTACAATTGAAGCATTTAATCCAGATAAGTGATATTAAATCAGTTTTTTTTATATTTTTGTTTAAACACAACATTGTTTAAAAAAAATTAACAGTGGCTCTTCAGATGAAATAAGAGTTAAGATTAAGATTAAAAGATTAAACCAATGAATTTATTAACACTGACAGTATTAACTTAAACAATGAATGATTTGATGTGAACTTTAAAATCAAATTATAAAGGTTTACCGAAGTGAGATTTATTAGAATTAAGAGCTTACGCAAATTGCTGGAGATTGAAAGGGTTGAGAGAAGAGAGGGACGATCACGACGTTCGGAAGATAAATGGTGATTCAATAATTAATTATTTAATTTACTTATCAACTTACTTTTACATTTTGAATTTTTATACAAGTAATATGAGGAATATAGGTATAGCTAAAATAATACAAATTAGTATAAAAAATAAACAAGTCCTTAACACTAGCTGAAACGCGGCGGAAGAGAAGAAAATGATGTTATCTGTGAAAAGTTTTAGTCTCAACTTATAACTCGGTTAGACAATTTATAGGACATAGAAGTTAGCTCTTCTGTAATTCTTCGTATTTACTGACTTCAAAATCTTTAAATTTACTAAATAAGTTTGTATAATTTTGTTTCCGTGCATACTGTCTTATTTTTCCTGCACACAATGAAATGTTTCAACATATTAAGTAATAACATTTCCAAAGACTCTTTCTAGATTAAGTAATATTTCTGGTAAAATATTAACCATAATATTTCTTGCAAAATATAAATTAAGCATTAAAAAATAACGAATCATTGACTATACATGGAACATACAATGTATATATATGTATATCATGTTATGCAAAAAACTATGTGTCTTTAAGCAGCATTATGTCACTCTGTCCCGTGTTATCAAACCTAGCTGCCTGTATACAATGAGCCATAAGTTTAATATTGTTTATAGAAAAGAATTATTATAAATTACCTATTTTAATTTTCGACTACGATGATGGTTATTATAATCCCAATTAAATAAGAAACACAAAAAAGTTACTATTCGACACGAACAAAGTCGCGGACACAGCTAGTACATAAAGTTATATGTATAAATTATAATGAGAATACGATCCATCTTTTATTACATCGCCTTGAAACGCTTTTGACATAGCATACAATTTAAATGCTTAGCTAAATTATAAGCATTATTAATTTTTTATAGAATAAGTACAATTTATATATTGGTCTAATATTTTAGACTCTATGCTCTTTTTATTTAAAAGTAAAATGAAATTGCAATATTTGTCACAAACATTAGGATTTCCTAAAAATAAAGTAAAATAATAAATTGCATTTTGCTGATAAAATTTACATTGCAATGTCAGTTGAGTAGAAAGAACAATGTTTAAAGGTACATATATGTATATATATATATATATACGACGAAACTTCTCAGCATTCCATGGATTCACCGTGCGGGTGCCGGGTCCATCGCGTTGCAGGGAGAGGAGTTTCAACAGTGCCTAGGACTTGCGACCCAAGTGTAGGTTTAAGGGGCCCCTTAACTAACGCGCGTTAATATATATATATATATATATGTAATTCTTAGGCAATTGATATTATAAAACGGTTAAAACATAATGTATGCCCACAATTAGTAATTTAAAACAATTTCTTTATTTAGATAAAATATATATTAAACGCCAACACAGCTTAATAAAGATAATTGTACAATAAATTGATAAACTAACTAGATATGACACGGTTAACATATTTTGTAACATTATCAGAGAAATTTTACGAACGCTCGCAAGACAACATCGATTCCGTCAGGTAAGTTTTATTAAAGTGTCTTCTGAGATTCTGTGCTCTTAACAAATACCTTGAGATTAGTAAGGACTTGCAGACGTGCGCAAATAGCTCGCTACTTCTCTGATTTAGTTCTATTCACTGCTGTCATATATATTATAGGTACGTTAGGTAACTGTAATCGACGCTTAGTGTATAATGCCAAGATAATTTCTTTTAAAACATCATAACAAGAGGAAAATCTTTACGTAACATAAATATTGTATATAACGTTGCGCTCGCTTAGACTTGACGTATTTTATTCGAAAAATCATTGTTATTCTAGTAAATATCTGAGAGTCATATCACCGAGTAAGGAAAAAAACAGGAGCTATCGAAACGCTAAATCTTTGCCATTTAGAGCGTTAAATGAGAAGGAACATTCGAGAAATGCCTCGGTCTGCGATAGGGCCATCGTACCTGAACGCAGTAATGGCGGTGCTAAATCAAAGTTCCTTTCGCTCCGGAGCGTCGAATGTTCGCTACGAATTTAAATAAGACTCGCTTCTCCGTAATTTAAATGTCACAGACGCTTTGAAGGCGCTTTGAGAACTTAGAGTGAGGATGTGATGTACCTAACGTTGTCTTATCTGGCTTTGATCTTGTATACAATTATTATAATTATTGTAAGCATCTCTTTCTTCTGTGTGTTTTAAACCATTTTTAATTACATTGAAAAGTCTATAATGCTATGAATATAGTAAGCACCCCGTGTAATGTTAGAACGCATTGCACAATATATAATATAAAATTTAAAGGGTATATTATAGCATAACATTATAAAATTGCTGCCGATATCGTTTTTGCACCTTTTAAAAAAGAATTGTACCTATCGCTGAAACACTCCTGTAAGCAGATGCTTATAGGATGATTATGTAGCCATCATAATAAAGTTGTCTTAAATCGTGAGGTATAAATTAAAACAAACATTCTCTTATGTTTATAATATTAGGAAAAATCTCTGTTTATCTTCTAAATCGCGCGAGATCTCTTATTTTTCACATAAACGTGAGGGCCGTAATGTGTACTCATCGTATATTAACGCCATAAACTAAAGTAGCTCATAACTCGACATCATAACCAGCCACTGAACAGTCACTTGACACGGGAAATTTAAACATTATGAACGTTCTTAAGAACAAAATATTCTATCCTTCAGTTTCTGTGAAAAATAAGTAATAATATTAAGATCAAATCTTTAAATTCATAGGTGCCAGTTACGACCAAATATATCTTTTATATTTGTATGAGTTTGTACTTCAATCTACACATTATCTGACAAACTGATTTTAGACTTTCATCGCTATTTGGACTCACCCCAAGCTCTTGTATTAATTGCGGAACGACACATATGGTACGAGTATGTATGCTGGAACTGGCCAATTAACAAACGTTATATCAACTAAGATACATGTACATACATACATAAATATATCATCAAGCACGATGAAAGTGAATTCATTATAGCAATTAAATTTTTGACGTAATATGTGTAAAAAACTGACTTTTGAATAAGTAGTTCCATAATAACTTTCTTATACATATGTAGTTATTTGAAAGTATCGTCTCAATTTTCAGCCGCAAAAAAAAGAGGACTAGCTATTTAGTTTTGAATAACAAACACCTAAAATTCCAGAACGTTTTCCCGCTGACAGTTCATATTAAAAGCAACTTACTTGTCACTTGGTGGAAGGATCAGAAATATTTGTGTCGAATTTTTGTGTATGTCTACATAGATATTATTTACATATATAGTTGTAAAGTCGTTAAGATTTTGTTATATTTGATACTTCTCTGTATAGTAATGTAGTATGTACTAGGATTAGGTTGCCATAATGAATTTTATTAGAGCATCGTTGCGCATCGCCGAGCCAGTTGACACATATCCTCTATTAGCACAGATAAAGCCGACTAATGGTCTCGGTTGCGGCGCTGGTGCTTCAGCTAGTACAGACATCTTCTGTGTACACTCAAGGACGATACAGCTTGTTGCGGTGTCACATCCATCTTACTTAATTGTTCGCTGCATTGTAATTTATATTATGAAACCACCCAACGAATTAATATTCAGTGATTTACTAATGAAGATAAATATACAATAATATTATCGAGATAAAGATATTGAGATTAGACAAAATATCTTTAAACGTAGTATGTGCTCCTGTATTTATTATCAACCAAGGGTTCTTATTCAGAGTGCCGATGGGGCTTATATCATTATTTTCATATTCTTCAAGTCTTGAGTATCTAATGGGGATTTAATAGATAAAGGTTTAAATTTTTATTTCTTGTTATAGCTTTGCTAATAGTAAGATCCTGATTGTAAGTATTGGATTAAATATAGCACCTGTTTTTTTGGCACGTTTCTGTACTTTAAAAGCAGTCGATCTACCTCTTAGGTCGAAGACATTTGTATGCATATTTTTTTAATTTTTCTTATATATATTATAGATTATCTATTTTTCTTCACAACTGAAAATTATAAAAACTTTTGATTAATCTAAATAATAATATCGGATGTGATTGACCTCATACATGATATTTTATGTTTTATTTTAAACTTTCATTCTTAATTCATCATCTCCCATGATTTTTCTGCCTAAAACCTATAAGCCCAGTCTATATTCCTAATTTCATATTTAACGTTTTCTCTTCCCTGTCCAAGTATTACAAAATATTGTACTGCATCCATTGGTCCCGATATTCCAATCAAAATTCTCCACTCAATCTCTTTCAATGAATTTTCTGCACTGCACATAGTACAACCACAGCTCTGCTGAAGTTTCTGAAGACAAATATGGTTTAGATAACAAACAACAAATAATACTTATCAGTGAGTTATACTTTAGTAATGGTTTTAGTTCTATATAATTAAATATTACGAGCTAATCTTAATATATCTCCTCCCATTCATAACTGGTTTTGGTCTTACCTGTACAAAACACGGCAAAGGCTAATGCTATCACAGTCCTTTTGCCTGTACTTTACTTACTGACACTTATTAGGACGCTTCCAAAGAGAAACTTAACAATCTAGATGACTTTTAAAACTTATACACGAAATTTATCTTCCAGTTCCGCAAGTTAGACTACGTATCTTATATTTGACGTTAAATTAAGTGGCTCTTTATGCGCCTTTACTGGAACATGCATAAACTAACTACGCTGTATAAACCTACTCACAAACTTATCGCCTCTTCATTAACTTTAACAGCTTTACCCCCGCATATCCAGTAACTGTCATAAGTGTTGTTGTATGACGGAAAGGCCTAATGTTACTAATAGTATTAACAAAAACCACTTTCCTACAAAAATTCTTACCTGATTTACAGGCAATTATTCTAACCTGACATCGTGGTTATTAAATATCTATCCTACATTTTTTCAATACATACATATTATTTTAATTTCCTTGATTAGTTTCATGTTCATAATTTCAATGTTATTCATGGAAACCTTGCACAAGTAATAATAATGTTATAACCCTTCATAACTTTTAGATCTACACTTTGTTCCAGCACAGTTTTCATTTCATTCTCTTCATTTTTTTAAAACATGAACCATATTCTATCGTATATTTCTATATAATACTTTTACTTGTGTATTACTCAATATCAATGCAGCGCAGAATTATTTGATAAGCCGACAAGTTTATTCTGTATTTGTTCACGTCGTGAAAATATAACACATTTATAATAATAAACCATACAACTTATTAAAATCTAGATTTTAATTCGATATTATTTCTGAATCATTAGCAGTATTGAAATAAATGTTATCAATTGGATAAATTATTCTTAAAAAGTTTAAATTCTTTTAAATATGACGTCGTTTGATATCTAAATGTATATTCATCTAAAAAAACTATAAATACGTTAAGCTTAGCTTAACGAGTTAATTAATCATAAAGTTACTGGAATACAGAATCGGGAATATAGAATTGCAATTGGTTGCTTTACTAAGTTAAGTTTGATTTATTTTGCCGTTTATTTATTTCAAAAGATAAATTAACCTATTAAGATAAAAGAAATATTACGAGACAGCCCTGAATCCCTAACAAATCATCGCTTATGGGCACTCAGTTTCAAATTCAAACATTACCTCTGTTCAACATTGATAAAGACACCCTCGAGATACAAACAAGTTAAATAAATTTAATTAATTATAATCTTTTTAGTTATATAGTTCACCAATATTGAGCTCTTTTTAACTTTTTTATATATTAAAATCTAAAAAGTGTAGATAACTTAAAAGAGTGTTCTTGATTTAACTTAGCACATATAACTGTATAACTAATAGATATCTACACAGTTATTTTGTTGTATCCATTACAAATATATATACATACATATATATATATCTCCAAACAACAGCCCCAAAGACCATGCCATCAAGGTCAACAAGTATTACGAGCTTACTAACAAACTCACTAAGAAAAGGTTCGTCGTAAATTTATACGCGGTAGAAGTAGGAGCGAGAGGTATAAGAGCCAAGTCTGTCTACAAACTACTAAAATATATAATAAATAAAAAGTAGTCAAGAGCTAAGATAGGCTGACGTTTTGAGGTATGTAGAACTTGGCTGCAAGACCAAGACCCATGCAGTAGGCATACTTTAGACGATCTTGCAAAAGGACAGATGAGAATGTCAGGCTGATTTGATACTTTGCCTTTATAACTTTATTTTCACAAAATATATACTGCACATACGACAGTAAAATGATTTTATTTATAACTGCTCCATTTATTTAAATATTCAAAAGCCACAGGAATATCTGCTAGTCACAGGCAGTCTCTCTTCTAGAAAATTTAAATTTTAACATGAATAGAAATAAAAGAATATTGTAGCTTAATGGTTCATTCCATTTAAATATTTTTATAACAAAAGTTATTATATTAAACGGTAAAAAGTTTTTTCAAGTTATCGTTCCTCAACTCTTGAAGCACAATTCCTATTTACATAATTGTGATATTTGCTGGAAGATAGCGAAAACATTTCCCGACAGAACAGCCTGAAGTTGAATCATAGAAAAACACAGAATTGTTCAACGCTTTTTCTTATTCAATATATAAAAAATATTTAGCTTTGACAAGTATTTTTAGTATGGGATCTTATATATTTGTTTATTATTAAACTGTTGGTAGTTAATAAATTTAACATTTTTTATCACACAATTTTGTTTTATATTCATAACTGAATTCATTAGGGCCGTTTATTTACCGTTGTTACAAGCTTAATATGACTAAGAAGACATAGTTCCATGTTCCATTTAATATAAAATCAAATAATAGAGACAATTAGTTATATTGTAATATATTTTAGCTTCTTCGTTTAGTAAGTTTATATGAAATATTTTCTTAAAACTGTTGAAAAATCGGCTAATAACTTATTGAATTAACATGTGGAAATTTTTAATATCTCGTAGCGATTTTTCATAAAAAATGATCATGTGAATTTTCGATATCAATATTAACATTCATAAAAAAATAAAGAAAATGTATTAAATAAAGGGAACCGGCGATTAGATCTCCAAGGATGAGACGAGACCAAATATTTTGACAGATCAGAGTTAATTAGATGGCTAGAAACATTAGCGATAATAATAATACACAAATCTTAGTAAAGATTATTATTATTATAATAGTTTTTATATTCGAGTAGCAAGTTTATTATTCCTTTCGTTTTAATGATTTCATTATAGGTTATAAATAAAGTATACTCTAAGCCTTACAACTTAAATATGGTCAGTAATGTACTAAATTTAATCAACATTAAGTTCTCACAAAATCTTCATTGTTTCTATAAGTTTTTTGTTCCTAGTTACAAGTCATCTTAAAGTAGTATTTCTAGATTGAAGCCCCAACCAACATAGGACATCGTAAAGCGAGTAATCGAGTGGCCGGAAGAGTTCAAGGACAGTAATAGCCATATAACGAAGTGGGCGTAAGACCTAACTGGAGGTCAAAGGGCCACTTGTGTTAAACTTGAATCAACTGAATGTTTAAAACGTTTCATTTTGACTTCTTTCTGACGCAAAATCAGCTAGAGCTATTATAAACAGACTATCTCAAACAATATACTCCTTTCAAGTAATACATTTGATAAAACTTTAACTTGAACTTCCTGACATAATTCAAGAAAATATTCCACAGCACAACAGTTATTAAACTTCTGCTTTATTTTACAGTTCCTTTGTACATGAAATTGCATATTTTGAAGCTAATTTAATTCTTGAATTGTACTTTATCCTTTAAAGTGTAATTTATAACTGGCAGAACGTAATAATTTTAAGAAGTTACATCAAATAATCGAATAGTATTTGAAAAACTGTTGCAAATTTTATAATGAATAATTCCATTTCAGTGCATTTAAGCAATATTGTCCATAAATCAAAGTTTTTTTTACATCAACCGTAAGTATTTTAAAATATTATATATTTTTTAACATGAAACAAAAATGCTGAAAATTTTATGTGAATTAGGGAAAAATTCAAAAGAAATTTATCATAAGAAATTTCAGAGTCTGACATGACCAGCTCATTAATCACACGGTGACTGAGTGTCGGCTCTGTATTTATTTAACGTTTATATATAGCTATGTATAATAGTAATTTGATTCGCCTAAATCAAGATATGTTAATCAAAGTAGTGGACTAGACGAAATATTTTTTTGTTTTAGATGGTAGCTCCTAGTTGTGGTCAACCGCTATCGCTACAGCTCGAATATAGGCTGGCTTGACCGGGGAAGTACCCTCCTCTCACAGAAGATCAGCGTGAAGTAGTCATTAATGACTGCGTTTCGTCCGATTAGTGAGAAAGTTGGTTTCCCTTTCCCTATTCCCACCCTTTCCTGCAATTTCCTTATTCCCATCTCTCCCTTTTCCTCAAAAACTAAGGTTGGCAACGGATGGATGTCCATGGGTAACGGTCACTACTGCCCATCATGTAGGCCGTCTGCTCGTTTGCCACCTTTCTAATAAAATAAAATAAAATAAAATAGAGAAACGAGCGCACAAAATGAACAGGTCTTATGTTGTGAGAAATAATAATATAAGGAAAACTGAAATGAAAAAGGTACTTTTGTTACGATATAACAACACAAAAGGTATATCGAAAATGTATGTAAATAGCAATTTATTTCATAGAAACTACCAAAAGAAGGTTCACAAACATATTAAATTACAACTGTAGCTTGGTTTATCTGGATTCTTGAGCTCTAAAGTTTATAATAATCTTGAACTATTCAGTATTATGAAGTTATTAATTTTATTGAGTGTCTTAATAAGCCCGGCACTTGTTTAAAGTATTTTATTCAAATTTTCAAACTGGTACTTGTGTACCAGTTACATGTGTAATAGTTACATCACAACAATCTAATTTATTATACTTTCAATTTTATTAATAATAAACAGAAGTAAGTTATAACTTTGTCTTATTTTCCTGATTTTTGAAACCAAAAAAAAGATTAACATGTAGTAGTGTAGGAAGTAATTTCATTTAAATTTAATAATTATCGTTATATTGTTCTTAATGAAATAAATATTTTTCCAATGTTAATGTTTATAATAAAACTGTTTAAACTTTAATACGTTCAAGAAGTTATACGTTGAGTAGCATACACTTTACGTACCCGAACTGTAAATTCAGGTTTTAAATTTAATCTTTTAATCTTTAGTAAGTATAATTATGGTAAACAAGATGGTGTTGTTAATTTATAATTTACAGTTGTAATATTACATTAAAATTTTAATATGATTTTGAGTAAATTAAATCTTATACTCTGCTTTTTTGTAAGCGTCTTAGGACATCCTAGTGCCAGTTGCAAAATACTTTTCTTTCATACTACGTGGTTAAGACCCTAAAATGGTGTTTAGGTATTGGGTTCAAATAAAGTGACGACCATATATGTCCACAGAAAATTTTGCTTTATAAAGAATTGAAAAAAGTATGATTTGTAAATACTCAATTGAATAATGATTCATATATAAATTAAATATATACATAATATAAATTAAATATTGAGATTGTAATGAAGGAAGCTTATTCCTTGTAATTAATAAAGCACTTTTAGGAAGATAAAGATCAATGTTTAAATAAAAAATAGTACTGCTATGGTGATTTTTTTAAACAACTATTAATATCGTTGAGATAATCAGAGACGTACTATAAATATATCTAATAAGAGGACAACGTCTTCATGGTTTTCTCTACATGCCGCATCTATCGATAAAAATTATAAATAGCACTTCTACTTACAATGTAATAAACAACTACCATAGAACATTAAAGAATGTAATCTGATGATTAGGTTTATTTTTATCTTGTTATATACGCTTGGGTAATATTAAGTAATTTTCTTATATCATTAGTTAATTCAGTTGAAGATTCTTTTTGTTTCTTTTTAATCAGTATTGATGGAGACGGGACTTAAAAATTCTCTACTTTATTAAGTTTCACATAACTACATATTTTGATAGTACCGACGAAGTGAAGGAATTACTCTTTTTAAATATTGTATCACTATTATGGATACTATTTAAAATATTTAATTCATCATTAACTTGAATGATATTTACTTAAAAATTTAAAAGCAAGAACTTGTAAGACTTGTAAGTTATTGAAAAGCTTCTCTATTCAGGCAAGTTAACCGAAGCTATTGGCTTTTACGATACCTTTTATGAGTCTGTTTAGTGTCGTAAAGGTGGATCGACTCCACCTCTTTAAAGTTTAACCGGGGAAAGTTTGATGAGCCGGTTTTATCTCGGGGTGGGACCCGGGGCAGGTCGTTCAAGGAAGTGTGTTCATTGCTTGTCACATCACGTCCCTGTATAGGAATGTGAGGTAATACATACGATCATTAAATTGCTCCACATTAATAATTTATCTTTATTAAAAAAATATTACTGACTAATGTGGAATGAAACAAAAATGCATAAATTACAAAAATGTACAAATTACTTGTCATTTGATATTCAAAAATTCATTTCATTTCATTCAAGATTCCCTCGAACCTACCTCAATTAAAACAGTATTGACCTTTCGTCCATTATTTGGTTATGTATGAGACCCATTATCAACTCAAACAATCAAATATTTGATGAAATCTTCTCTTCACTTATATATAGAATAAGAGATGTATATTATATATTGTTTATATAATATTAAAGTTAATAACGACGTGGTTTCTAGTAGACAATAGATTTTATAAACAATATAATATACAACTATGATATTAAAATATTTTTTGAGCCACTTTTAAGTAATAACTCAAACTGAAACTTGTTCAAATTATATTAATTGTTCTCATATATATTTTTTACATAGCTTAGTATGGAAGTCATAAAGTCAGTTATTATTCTGTTCATTTGTATTAAAACTATAAATAAGGTAAAACTACTGGAAAACGTATTTAGGAAACGTAATATATTCCAGTAATTGCCTCTTCGTGGTAATTATTGTATTAAATATGAAGCTCATAAGTTATGCAAATTATAAATTAAATACATATTTATGTAACAATATACTAAAATAGTAATATATAAAATCAAACTGTTTTGCCTTTTATAATACTATTCATATTTTAAAGTAATTTTATATTATTTGAATATTTTTAAAGCTGTACTTATTTATATCAACTCAGTATAGATGATGCGTTACATATGCCAAATTGTTGAAGAGTAATTCCATGACGTTTGTTTTAATACAATGTATATAAACATGTTCAATATAAAGTATCGACCTCACCTCCCTCGTTAGTTTAATCGCGAGGCTTCTCTCTTTTGATTGCAGTTCTGATGACATCGATCACAGAGCCGATCACAATCACACGTTACTTCTGTTCAATGAAACTGTTCCCAAATGGACATTTTATTACTCATTAATCTTCAGCGGTTTTTCCAAACTGAACTGGCTTTGGAGTAATGTGGGCCATTTTATTTATTTAAATTAAAAGTTAACTCCAGTCATGGATTTTGATAGAAATTTATACATTTGATAATCCAATGTGTATTTGAGGGAGTTTAATTAAATATATGGAATAAAAGATCTTTAATATAACTGTCAGGCAAAAATGCCATACTTAATCCTCCCTTCTTGTCTTCTTCTTCTTCCTGGCATTTTCCCAGCCCTAGCCAGGGTCTGCCTTCCAACATAGACGCCTCCACTTTGCACGGTCTTGTGCATCCTCGGTGGTTAATCTATTGGCTCTCATATCCTGCTTCACGCGGTCCAGCCATCGCTTCTTTGGGCGTCCTGGGGGTCTCGCTCCAGGGACACACATATTGAGGCAAATCCTTTCGACGTAGTTCTCAGGCCGGCGTGCAACGTGGCCATACCATCTCAGGCGACTCTCCTCAAGCTTATCCGCTACGTCACGGACTCCAAGACTACCTCGGATGAATGTGTTACGTATGCGGTCAGCCCGCGTAACGCCACACATCCACCTCAGCATCTTCATCTCCGTGACGTGAAGCTCCTGAGTGTGCCTGGACAGTACTGGCCAACATTCGCTGCCATATAAGAGAACCGGTCGGATTATGCTCTTATATATTAGTCCCTTGAGCTTGGGCGGTATTCTGCGGTCGCAGACCACACCTGTGACCTCACGCCATTTCGCCCAAGCAGCGCTGATCCGGGCTTGGACATCGTGATCGATGCCTCCGGACTCATGCAGAATAGATCCAAGGTACCTGAACTTTTCCGACTTAACGGCTGGTTCAGGACCTATATGGATGGTGCAAGAGTCCGGGCTCCCGCAAGCCATGTACTCGGTCTTCGACACATTTAGTTTGAGACCACCGTTCTCAAGCGCACCCTTCCAAAGGTTCACTCTCCGCTCCAGCTTCAGCCGGTCCTCGTCAATGAGCGCTATGTCATCGGCATACATCATCAGCCATGGAGGCTGGTCCTGGATGTTAGCCGAGACGGTGTCCAGCACTACATTGAACAAGAACGGGCTAAGAGCCGAGCCTTGGTGCACCCCTACTGAGATCGGGAAGGGTTTTGTATCGCCAACAGCAGTCCTAACCATGGAAACGGAATCGCGGTACATGTCTCTGATGATGTCAATATAGGCCTCAGGGATCCCTTTGGTTCGCAAAGCCCACCAGATACATTGACGAGGCACACAGTCAAAGGCCTTCTGCAGATCAAGGAATGCGATATGCAGAGCTCTCCTTTTTTCCCTGTATGCCTCCATCAGGGTTCTGATGGCAAAAATGGCGTCCAAGGTGCCCGATCCAGGCTGAAATCCATATTGACACTCCGAGACAGTACACTCTCGGCGGAGCCTGAGGTCGATCATGCGCTCAAAGAGCTTCATGGTGTGACTCATGATCTTGACGCCTCTATAACTACCGCAATCTTGAACACTGCCCCTGCCTTTGTAAATGGGGGTAATGAAGCTATAACGCCACTGATGTGGCATAGTCCCAGTGTTCAAGATGCGGTTGAAAAGGTCCGTCAGTATGAGCACACCAAGAGAGCCCAATGATTTCCACGCTTCGATCGGGATATTGTCAGGTCCCACCGCTTTCCGATTCTTCATGCGTCGAAGACAATTCCGAGTTTCATCAGGTGTTATCGGGGCAATAAGTCCAAGATTAGGAGGTGGTTCGGTAGGAAGACTGCACGGGTGCTGGGTATTTAGCAACTCCTTGAAGTAGCATCTCCATCTCTCCTTCACAGAGGCATGATTACACAGCAGTGTGCCCTGGGAATCTTTGACGCAAAGACATTTTGCGATATCTTGCGTCGCTTTATCCCGAGCTCGAGCCAATTTGTAAATGAGCTTCTGCCCCTCCGCAGTTTCAAGTGTATCATATAACGGTGATAACCTGTCACTGCGGGCTCTGGCAACAGCCCTTTTATTGGCACGTTTCGCTGCTATGTACTCTAGTCTGTCTTCAGGAGAGCGTGATTGCTGCCACTTCTTAAAGGCAGCCTTTTTGTTGCGAATCACCTCCTGCACTTCGTCATTCCACCACCACGTCTCCCTATCAATGACCCGACCCCCCCTAGAAAGACCTAAAACTCGTTTGCCTGCTGTGATAATTGCTGACTGCGCTCGATCCCAAGCTTCCTGAGCAGATTCGGTATGGGTCAACAGATTTTGACTCTCAACCGCTGCCCGAAAGTTGGTCTGCATCGTTCCATTCAGCAACCACCACCTGATCCGATGCTCACGTTTCTCGGCTACTTTCCTACTTTAATCCTCCCTTCTTGTATTCAGTATAAATCATTCTTAAACATTTAGTTGTCTGTTATATAGTGTAGGTACATATAATTGTACAATTTTTATACATACTACGCGGTTTAATTATGTGAGAAAACTACATACTCCCGGCGTTTCGGCTACTTTTTAGCAACCATGATCACGGGCAGACTCGCGAAAGTCTTAGATCTCATTGCATATAATTGAAATTAAGAAATAATAGGGAAATTTGATGTCGTTACCTTCGTTACTATAAATATGTATATTAAATACATTATACTTAAATTTCTAATAAAATACAGAAATCTTAGTTCTTTGTTGAATACCATATATAGCCTTTACAAACAGAAAATAATTATTCATGGAAACTATTCATAGTATAAATAAAATAGTAAAACAATGGATTTAATTTATTGTATCTTACGAAAAATACTTTATTAGCTTATATAAAGTGATTTTAAATATAAAATTAATTAAAAAAAGGTTCGTTAAAGAGACTTCTATCTGAATTATCAGCTTATGAGAATTGACAGAGTTGAAGCCGAAGCAATGTGTTTATGACGTTCTGAAGATAAACGACGCGACGTTGAAACAGCTCCTTATTAAAATTGTTAATATTAAATCCCATTAGATAAGTTTATAAAATAATATGACTTCTCAAAGCAAGCTTTCCAAAGAAATATATCCTCAAAATAATAATACATGTATGTAGTAACCATACATAAGTACTTTCTAAGTATTATGGCAGAAGTTTTTAAGTACCTTACATTCTTCCACTCGACTTAAATTACTTGCACAAGTTTTACTTTTATAATATATTTTTAAAGAGAAAGTAGTATCAAGATTTAAAACGTGCAATTATAACACTCAAAAGGATAACCTAGACTATGTAACGGCTGAATCCTGATGAATGAGGAACAGTTCCTGTGGCCTAGTAAATGACAAAGCGTGAAAAGAATGTTTAAAAGGGCCGAGTGAATGAGATGCTTTTCTTTGTGGCGAAGTGAATGTGTTTTTGAGGATTCTCGCCAGTAAAATAAGATGACTACTTACATTTTTTATCCATATACACAAATACAAGCATAACTATGAGAATTTAAGTTACAAATTTCTTTTTATCATATTAAGTCACTATAATTTAGTCACTATAACTATTTTTTATTATATTTCAAATACTTAAATTGCTTAACTACCCGTTTGACAGTAAAATTTTATACAGGGTGACTGGTGAATTACTATCAATATTTAAGGAGCATACTAAGTACATGATTCTCATTCGAATTATGTAAAAAAAATAGGCACTTAATTTTTGACCAAATTTCCGTATAAATAAATAAAGTGTGGACACGTTCCAAGTGTGGACGCGTGCGGCGGCGTGCTGATACAAAACCAAGCCCCCGCCGCGCGTGTGTGTGTGTGTGTGTGTGCGTATACCTAATCTGTAGGGTGTTCACACGATGCGTAATTAATTACACAACTTTTGGTTAACTTTACTTAGAAGTTTATTAATATTTTTGTTATATTAATTTTTATTTTGTCAAATGTGATCGTCAAATATCACGTCCTCAAGTATCGATAGTAATTCACCAGTCACCCTGTATATTATATGCACGGGCGAGTCACTTCATACAGTAATTTTATGTAAAAAATATATCGCATCATTATAAAAACAGTTGATACTCAATCATAACTCGACTGATATTAACTAAACATGGTCTACGGATCATCGAAAAGAAACTTGCTTTCAATGTCAATCCTTTGAGAGCTAACATGGCACACACATACAAACCACAAACACACATACAGACATCAAGGTCAAACTTACGGCACCCCTTTTATTTTCATGTCGGCTAAGAAGGACTTAAATGACATGGCTTAGAAGTCGCTGTTACTTTTATTTATTTTTCTAGCTTGTAACGAGCCACTTATCTATTTTACTAGGATGTCGTTTTGTTCATTAAAACTAATTCATGTATCATTTCTCAAAATTTGCCTCTATTACCTTTCTACCTGCCTACAATGTTTCTCAACTTGCTTCTGAAAGCCTTAGCCACTTAATAATACATATTAATTATATATATAATACATATTGGTGTAACAGTGGTTAGTACTATTGCAATTTATATTAAATTACACTAAATTTGACTCGTAATTTGATACCGTACATTTTTGTGAATGGATCTTAAACTTAAAATATAAATTAACTTTATAAATTCACCACACTGACTTCTAAGAAAAGAAAAATAAATAAAAATGAAACCAGCCACAAAAAAACACAATTCACGATAAATTAGTTTACAAGATTAGATTTAGAGAAAATCCTCGAAGCTAAATCTTTATACAAATTATTTAACATGACTTAAGTTGTACTACAGAAGCTTTTATTGTAAATGATTAAATATTACACAATCGACTTCATAAACAGCGCCCGACTTGTGTTATCCATTTGAAATCAAAAAATGCTAATGAAGATTTTATTGTTGAGTTTTATTTAAATCCGTTTTTTTTCTTTTGTTAATAAACTTGTAAAAATTTAACTTTTCTTACAACACCTCACATTTTATATATATGCCTTTGCTTGTCGCATTATGAAGTCTTTGGTAATTGCTGTGATCTACTTTCCATTATGTATTCTTCCTCGTTATAGATTCGAATCCTGGTGACGAACGAATTTACTATTTTCAAAGTTATATATTAATAAATTGCAATTGACCAACACTAGCTCTGAGAATGTAAGGGAAATAATTATATAAACTGAAAGCTATTAATCACTAGCCCTAGTGGTAACATTTTTAAGATTTATTGAAGTAAAACTTCTTTATTTACGATTGGGTGTTAGATTATGGAAGCGTTACGAAAGTGTGATCGGCAAGGCGAATGAAAGTGATAGGGTGATATCAGTTACTGAAGATAGTGCATGGATGGATTAATGCATGAATAGGTGGATGGACAGATGGACAGGTGCATGGAAGGATGCATGGATCCATGCATCCATCTATCCATCCATAAACATATAGATAGAGCGAAAGAAGTTATAATTCCATACTGTATCATGTATATGACACCATGCTTAGAAAATGGTCCTTTGACAGTAGAAGTTTTCCAGAAACTTCAGGTATAATTCTTGTTATCTTTGGATTATCGCTCCTCTCCTGTGAAAACTGTAAGCGTTCGAGATCAGTTTTGTGATCTTTTATAAGATTTTTGATGTAATTCCTATAACCTTTAATATTAACACGTTATAAGTATTTAAATTCGACATTGTCAGTGTTATACTTAAAATATATTAAATTTTAGTGTTGAAATAAACGTTAAACATAACAATTTGAGAAACAAACCATCACAACCACCAATCCGATATAAAACATCACAACCACCAATCAGAAATCCTTAATTGGACTAGTACAGTCAAACTTGAACCTTCAAAAATCATAAACACCCAATTTCAATAACAGAGTAAGCACGAGGATTACGGACACGTTTTAATTAAATACCGCTATAAAAATATTCTAGGAAAATGAAAATCTAATTTTATTTTTTTTTTAATATTTCAGCTTAATAAGTGTTGGGCTTTTATTTTATTTATCGTTTTAATATTAAAATTATTAAACAAATACAAAATACTTATGAAATAAAACATATATCATCATTTAATCACTGTGATAAAAAAAATACGAATTGCTTTAGCTAAAATTTTGATAATCACAATCAAAGTATATTAAATTTAACAATTTTAAGTAATTTATTCTGAAATTAAGTTATTGAAAAGATAAATTCAGACTTATCAAAAAAATAAGCACACTCTTACTATCTTATCAGTTTTGTAGAAAATATAAAAAAGCTGTATTTTTATTGTGTTATCTCCAATGAATTGTACAAT
Organism: Danaus chrysippus; assembly: GCA_916720795.1. Taxonomy (NCBI): domain Eukaryota; kingdom Metazoa; phylum Arthropoda; class Insecta; order Lepidoptera; family Nymphalidae; genus Danaus; species Danaus chrysippus. The sequence continues at coordinate 1,515,724 of CAKASE010000077.1, read as the reverse complement.
AATACAAATTTTTCCCTACTTAAGTGAGATGTAAATAAATGAAAAAAACATATGGTATAGACTTTACAACGACTCCGGTATGTATATATTTCAATTTAGTATTCTCACAACATTAAGAAATACTCGAATCCACGAGATTTTGTATTTATTTTTCGTGTAGATAGTAATTCCATTTTATTTTCTACACACAAGACTAAAAAGAGTTTCATAAAATCCAAATATAAGACTAAAAATCATTATGTATGTATAAGAAGAAGACGTTAAACAAGTTGACCTAAACTGAACCGTGGCACAATCCTCACGACGAATTAACATATCTTCTAAATAAATATATATGTATTGTTGTAACTTAAAATAATATTATTTTAAATATTTCAAGTAAAAACAGCATTAACTACATCAATTCAGATACACTATTCCACTGTTCTATTCTGAGATATATTTTATGTTCAGCTTAACAGCTTTCCGCATTACTAACATTTTTCTTACTTAAGTGGCTTTCTTTGATTAAGTTATATTTTATTTCCAACACTTTCTGAAGATTATTCTCATTTGTGACATTATACTATTGTAATTTATTGTTATCTAGATACAATAATGAAATGTAATTATTCTGAGGTATATTTCGTGTTACTGTTCTAATGTTGTATTGAGTGATCTTTTATAATTTATTTTCATTGACTATTAATTTGTAAGTCAATATTGAAATTAAAAATTATATGATAATTGTTACTTGTAATTTTTTAATGCAAACAAGGGTAAGATATCTTTTTATTAATTTTTATTTAATGAATAAGGTACTAAATTACAATTGTCGAAACCTCTAGACTCGTTCCTTGTTTTCGAAGCGAGTACTTTATTTACCATAATTGTTATTTTACCCTTGAAACATACTTGATTAGTGGAAGTGTAAGGTCTAACATTTCCTGATTTTGAACGTTAGTCGGGCACCTCCTTAGAGACTTGACCCTTCCCTAGGATCCCTACCCGTCACATTAAATGACTCCTGATAATACAAGTGTTGACATGTGAACTTCGTTTTCATCAGTCACGTAACCTGAGTAACTTACATATGTGAAGTATTTACAGCAGGAGTCCTTTCTGACATCACATCAACTCCAATGATATAACTACTTAGATAACGAGTTCGTTGAAATAATTAAAACTAATATCTGTATGAAATGTATGTTTTAAAGTTTAGGCCATTGAAATTGTAATGAAAATATAACTTAAAAAAAGTTTACATTATCTACCTACCAGAATGTTTACGAATTTTTGTGTATTTCGTTCCAATTCCATTATATATTTTTTATATATCAGAAATGAAACGCGAACTTAAAAAAATACGTAAGAATATAGATTATACATCTTTCTATAATGTCGGGGACCTTACAAATCTATTTTGTGTTCAAGAAGTTTTATTTTCTCTATAGTTTATAACTTAATATTCAGCAGTACTTTGTCTAGACGCAAAGTTTGTGTTTGTCAAACAAGCTGTTAGCCTCAACGCCGCTCTTGATTATGGAAATTAAAAACGCGGCTATAAAATAAATCCTAGTGCGGTGAATCGTATCTAGACGCACACTCCTTGAAAAAGATAACAATATAATATATCATATTTCTAGGACCTTTATTATGTACCGTGGTGAAGTGAACATAATTTTTGCTATAAGAAAATGTAAAAGATTAAATTAGTTTCTTCAGTATGATTGTTAGAACCAACCTATCAGAAATTTATTAAATGATTTTGGCAAAAGACAATCAAGGCTTCATAAAACCCAATCCATAGAATATGCTTTATACTCACAAAAGTGAGTCGAGAAGAGGAAGATAAGTAAAATGGTGAATTTAGTCTTAATGAGAAATTTGATACAGAAAATCTGCTGAGTAAAGGAAATATAGAAGTAAAGAAAATTTATTTAGTAGTAAATGCATACATATTTTATTAGTAAATTCTCACTTGAACTTTCTATCATACTACTTTTCTTTACTAAGTAGCTATGCAATGGTGGAACAATTTTTATATGAAAACGACTGAATACTAGAACTACACCGCAAGGTTTCCTCGTGATTTACTGTAGAAAATAGACAGACATTTAAATACATTTACTCTAAAAGAGAGACAACTTCAATTAGAGTGCACAGATATAAGTTGGCTGGTTGTCGCGAGTTAACTCTGGGGATTTGTAGATTTGAAGAAAGTTTCAATTTACTACAAAAACGAAGTCAGTTGATATGTAAAGCAAATAAATTTATCATCCTTCTTTGAAACATATTGTATAAAACATTTTATTTTCTTTAAAGTTTGTACTTTTTTAGCTTGTGCATTGTGGGTAACGTGTTGACTAGAATGATATATATTCCATTTTATTCCTTCCATTTTTAAAAGGTTTTATTTAGCTTACTTCGTTAGTATTAATTTTTTCTTGTGCCTTTAGTTAATGAAATTTCAAAGTCTTCCTAATAACCGATTGATCTGACATTTGGTAGATATCTTTGCTTTCGGTGACAATAGTATATATTCCAAAATGTAATTATGATTAAATAATCTATTTTAGAATTTATTATAAATTCGAGATGGCACATGATTTCTTTTTTATATCATTAATTTTGTTTATATACCCCATCACTATGGGTATCAAACGAAAAGGCTTGACAGGGAGATATTGTCATGGAATCCCACGGTTCATAAAATACAGGGCAGCTCTTTTGAGGAATTACGTATGGAAGAGTTTGAATGTAATGAATTAATTGGCAAGAAACCTTGCAGGAATGAGACATTAAATAAATTAAATACAACGATAAATAAAAACATGGAAATAAAATGAGGGAAGTTTTTAAGTTAAACAATTTTATTGTAGACAGTTATAGTAATACTGTAGATAAATGTTGTAAAAGATATAAAAAACAGTGCTTCTTTATCTTATAACTTATATTATCGTGGGTGATCCTACTGGAAACTAGACTAGTAAGGATTAAGAACTTTGTCATTAGCCAAAAAAATATTAAGTTGGTAATAGACTATGGAGAACTTAGAACAGAAAAAAATCTGCAAAAGAACAAAGATTCTTAACTTGGACTAGAGGTACGATGCAGGTTTTCGACAAAGAGCTATTTTTGCGGGAGGACAAAGATAATTTAAAAATGTGACACAATGAAATCAAAATTTTGTGGATTGCTAGGCGTATTATATTATTTTTGAATACTACATTTCGTCTACTCGTGATCACATTTGCTACAAAGTAACCGAAACGTCGGGAGTATGTAGTTTTTAAAAATAATAAAATACGCGTATGTAGTAATCCGAAAATTTTAATTATATTTAAATAAATACTCGTGAAAGTCTAAGATCTCATTAAATATTATTTAATAATATTATGATACTTTTCCTAAGCATTATCTTATGAATAGCAGAATATAAAAAGTTTTTATTTCAACATCAGGAACTATTTTTAAGAGTACTTAACCTTTTGTTCGTATCCACTCCGCGGTATGCAATCATTTGATCAAAGGCCTCCCGCGTTTGATGAACAGAATATTTACAAGTTTGTTCGTAACTTTTGTGTGTAATTTTGTGGTTCTCTAGTTCAACTAAATTTAACTGTTCACTGCCTCTAACCTCTAATCACAAATTCTTTGATGTTCGTTTCGATACAAAACTTAGTCATTTATATGTTGTATAAAGAACATATCAATGTAATTAATTTTAGCTTAGTTTGTAGTTGTTACCTTTATTTTATTCATTTAAAACTAAATGGTAAAAAAATCCCTCACGAGCCTTTTCTCAGACTATTAAAAACTGATTGAGTGTAAATTTATAATTGTCAAAACATTTATATTTCTTGTTTACAGAATAATATTTTTTGCATAAAACGATTAATTTTTAAATAACTTAATAAAATATATATTTACTCCAATATATGTATTAACTCCAATTGAAAGTCAGTGGTGGCTCAGTGGTTTAAGGGCCCGCCTCTCGTCGCCGAGGGCGCGGGTTCGATCCTGGCCCGGGCAAGTACTAATGTGATTTTTCCGAATCATATGTACTTTCTAAGAGTATTTAGACATCACTGATTAATGTTGATTCCCAAAAGAGGGTTGACGTCAGGCAGGCGGTCGGTCGTAAAAACAAATAGCCAAAAACTATTCACAACAAGTAAGGCAGACCCTGGCTATAGCTGGAAAATTGCCAGGTAGAAGAAGATGTATTAACTCCAATTAAAGGTGTTTTTTAAGCTTATTCAATGAATAAAAGTATAAGTAATTGATTTAAGAAAATATATCACAGTTCGTAGTCGAAAAGGTGTCTAAGTTAATTATAAAGTGATGAGAAGTCATTGCAGGAAACCTCTTACATAATAGTCCTGTGTGTCAGGAAGTTGTCTCATTAATACAATATACAGCATCATGTTCTATTCTACTGTCTCATGCCTACATTAACATAATCAACTGTGACATCCAAGAAAACCTCTTGTTTAACAAACGTACACTCTGAGTCTAGGCGAAGCGTTGAATATTAAGTTATAACTTTATAAAGTGGGACAGGGCAGAAGTATTGAGAATAAAATTAAGAATCGTCATCTCTTCAGATTGTTAAAATATTATTTCCAGAAAAAAGCCATAGGTTTGGAAGATTTTCATTGATTTCGATTTACTCATAGAAACATTTAAGAAGATTATTTTATACTGTTTTTAACATATTTTGTAACAGCGCTTATAACATACTACATATTTGGTACAGCTCTGTAGTGACTTTCCCTTTAATACAGGATTAAATATTAATGAATTTCATTCATTCTTCCTTATTATTGAAATTATTATTATTATTATTATTATTATTGAAATAGTCAGTGGTGGCCTAGAGGTTAAAGGGCCTGCCTCTCGTTGCCGAGGGCGCGGGTTCAAACCTGGCAAGTACCAATGTGATTTTTCGAAGTCAAATGTACTTTCTGCGAGTATTTATACACCACTGACATACGGTGAAGGAATACATCGTGAGGAAACCTGGACTTATAGTTTCACAATTATAATTTTGAAATCACCAACCCGTCTTGAGCAAGCACGGTAATTAATGCTCAAACGTTCTCCATGTGAGAAAGAGGCCTTTGCTCAGCAGTGGGCTCTGAACGGCTGATGACATTATTATTGAAATTATAGGCAAGTACTTGATTTCTGTTCAGCTTTATAATGATTATATAGTTTACCTTGCTATATATATATCTATATATCTCCACAGACATATTCTTAAACTATTAAAGTAGAGATCGAGTAAAGAGCTTGTATCCAAACCGTTGAGTTAAACAAGTGGATCCGATTTGAATTGTAAAACCAACCCAACATAAATAATACAGTGGAGGTGATCAGACCCGTCTTAAGAACTGAGAGGATTCTCTTAACAGATTTCATTTGTACGATATTGAAGGCTCACAGGAGATTAGTAATAATGGTCATTGAATTTATATGTATGAAATTAAGCACACGCTCATTTAATTTCATTCCTATTTATTATATAAATAAGCATGAAATATAATAAAGTTTAAAATTTTATAATAATAAATTCAGCCCTAGATATGGCCAGGCATATTTTGTGTTATATGTAGTTAAAATATTTTTTTAATTTTGATAATCTCTCAGATTAATCTTGGAATATATTTGACTTTACGAGCGAGGACTTGATGCGTGTCAAAATGATGCAATTATGAAGATTACAGTAAATATTTGAAAGATATGTAAGGTTACAAGACTGGCCATGGTGTGCAGGTGACGATATGCCAGTCAACTGCCATCAGGCGAGCCGTGCGTCTCTGCCATAGACGTGTTATAAAAAAACTATTAAGATACGATATTTTCACTAAACTTTAAGACCCCTCATAGAGTTAGTGCGTTATTAGAGCATCCAAAGAATACGTGACACAAGTGAGAAATTAAGAAATTCATATTGGTTTCCATTTAAATGTTTTCTTACACTGTTTTGTTTTATTTTTAAGCAGAACTCTATCAAATGACTTGGTGAAATAGAAAATATAAAGTGTAATCAAGCCCTCGTTTATTTCATGAGGTTATACCATTACAGTCGTTCCTTCAATATGTTCTAGATAAAATAAATAAATATTTTATTGACATATCGAAATATAAGAGGACGAAATATAAGAGAACCTAATTATTGAAAACTATAAATATATATTTAAAAATTTGTCCTAATTTAATGTATACTTGTGGAAGCAAAACTAAAAGGAAAATAACCCTGTCGTAAATATTTTTCTAACATTAAATATTAATCGGAACAATCGTAAAACTTTCCTTTAATATTATACCACCGTGTCCATAGTCATATTTAGGAATCGATTTTGTACTTCGTGGAATTAAAAGTAAATTATTTACTAAAGCAAAAGTTTACTTTTTCTAAAAAATAATTACTTATGCAAAAGTTTAATATGTGTACGTAAAATTTTATTGTCACTGTATGCGAAACGTTTAATATATACAGACAAAACTTTCTTGTTACTTTTGTTAACTGTTCAAAGTATTCAAATTAAAATTTCTTGTAAACAAAGTAACTAATATATAAAGTACATAATAATGATATAGTGAGCAGTAGTCGTCGAGTGTTTATCATGTAGTAAACAAGGTCTGGTGGTTAACGTGTCGTTACGACACTCGACAGAGTAATTCCTACAAAAGACCGGCCATAAATAACAATAGAAACCGAGCTACTTACTGAATATTCCCCGGATATCATCTTAAATACTATTTATGTATCCTTTAAAAGTTCTGGCTATTAACGTTTTGCTAAGATTTTGTGTAAATATAAATTTATATTTGAAAGTTTTTTAAATTATCAACCTTGTTCAAAGATAAATAATACCCAACCTAGTGGTGCTAAGTGCTTGCTTTTGTTTATGCATTCATTGAGAGCAATTTTACCTTTTAAAACAACTTAGCAAACCACTATATATACAGGTTTGATACATTATACTGATTGCGCACCAAATAACTGGAGAAGCCGCGGCATGGTATTTCTCATTATGTCTAACTGCGAAAGTTAAAAAAGGCAATCTCAAAATACTCTTCAATTATCATTTTGAAATCAAATATTAAATTTTACCTTTAGAAATTGTGATTATGATCTTCTTATTCGACACAAGAGACACTGACATTAAACTCTCCTGAGAATAAAAAACTAATCTTTGGTGGCTCTTTTATATGACGAAACATTTTGGAACATTATATTTATATGAATATTATGTAACAAATATTGTCGAAAGTATTAAATACAAATGTTTAAAAGGTATTAATTTTTATTTTTATACCTCGCTTACAAATAAATCGAAACTTCTGTGGTAGCAATCAAAAATATATGAAAAAAACCATCAAAATCGAATAAAATCTTATTGTTAAGAAAATAGTGCTTCTTGTCTATTGTCCTCGGAAGAATGGTTACAAATTGAACATAGCTATTGTATTGAAACTAGAAACTAATAATACCACTCCTTTCTGGACAAAGATTTGGTATAAAATTGCAATGGATGCAATAGTCGTATCTATATCAAGAAACTAATAGGAGGTTTTTCAAATAAATATCATGCTCAAACTTGAACATTAAACTGATGCAGTACTGATTCATTGTAATCTGGGTTAAATAATGTAAATTTACAATTACATAAACAGTTATAAAAGCTAGGTCTAAATACATTAAAACACTTAGAAATCTGTCTCTGGGATGTAGTTGAATAGAGTTCGGTCTTGAGGTCGCCATTGTGTTAAAAGTTGTAAAACACGATAAAACAAGTAGTTTTAAACTAAGAACTGACTTTTCAGCTGAAAAAACCTTTGAACTTTTGATACACAACAGTCAAAGACTGTTTTCATCGGAATATGACATTAATATAATAATTGCATAAAGCAGAGATTTTTTTTCAATGAAAAGACAGATGATTAAAAGACGAAGAAATATTTAAATTATTTTCTATTCTTTCCTTAATAATTCTTTCCTATTCTTTTTACCTAAAAACGTCATATTTTGCATAACCTTTTCATAATAAGGACATTTCTTAAGCGACGATAGTATTTATAGAATTTAAATACAGTTAAATTAATTATGAGGATGCGAGAAAAATCAGTTTTACTTATAAAGCTAAGTTTAAGATACAATTAAGACTGATAACTGACTACAACCTAAATAGGTGTCTTTAAGTCAGCGATTCACTCTAGACTGAATATATGATAAGACACATTTCCCATTCTAACCGCTGTTGCAAGGCGTGCGGTGTCGTCTCCACTTTCTCATTCCTATCGATGGCTCAGATTCAGCATTTCGTACTTAACACAATTGTTGCACTATATAGTTATTCCTCGGTTAAGCTTACACAACAAAATATATAATAAACAACTTATTGATGGAGATAAAAGTACGTATGAGTTCTGCTGCATAACCAAAATTTTAAAAGACAGAAGCGAAGAGCAAGAACTCCGCGTAAATTCATATTTATATGTAAGAAATGAGCATCACCAGAGTTTCTAGGATAAAGAATAAGACTTCTGGGTAAAATCTACACGCAAAAATGTATTTTAATACAACGTTTAGCACATTAAGAGAAGCAATATAAAATAATTATTAGTACATGCTTGTTACTTCTAGTGTTATATAAAACTCATCAATAACACACACGCACACACACACACACACACACACACACACACACACACACACACACACACACACACACACACACACACACACACACACACACACACACACACTTTATATTGTATATTATATATATTTATAGATGAATAAATACTAGCGGTCAACTACAGCAATTTATACTGCGTAAATTTTATTTTTCCTTAGTCGCCAATCATATTCTGTTTGTGATTAAGGGGCTGTCGAAAGCTATAAGTTACAATATTATTTGGAGTGAATAATTAGTGAGTAAAAGAAGAAGTTATATAAAGACAAAATTAGTTAAATACGGATAATTTTAATTACTTCTGTAAAGTTAAAATCAAGCAGAACGTCAAACTTCGTCAAATTTCCGTTGGGGAAGCTTGGGACATTATTTACTTTGGAAGTAAGTTTATTTTATATAAACTTATACATAACATATGTTCATACTTCACGAACAAACAATTAAATTTTATGAGCTAGGTAAAGACAAATAAGGATTATATGTTTCCTTGTTATGTTAACAAAACTGCGGAAGTAAATAGATGAGTAATTGCCAACCACTTAAGGACAAATTTGTTCTTGTAGATTATTAAATAAATTACAAAAAATACATAAATACCCTTACCCTTAATAAAAATTAAATAGTTTTCTTACTTTTTATTTGCAGCACTCGCTTATTATTATCTTTTCTTACATAACGTATATTTTAAATACAACTTGATTAGATTATAAAAGAAATATAATAAAAATTTCTTTAATAATCAAATCAAGTTTTAATTAAAATAAAAATTCAGTCATCGAGTATGAACAATTTATAACTGTGGGTATTTAAATCTACAATCACATATAAAATATTAAGTACATATTTGATTTCGCAACCAAACAATTTAACATCTTTCGGAAGGAAAAATAAACCATACAGGGGTGATACGACTTTTGGAACCTTTCATCTGCTTTGATTACAGATATACGATATCATGTTAGAGAGTACACAACTTGACACTAAATGTTTCAATAATTAAGTCTCCAAAAAAGACAATATGTGCATAAAACCTACCTGGATAAACCTACTTTCACCTTTATTTTACTTGATCTCTAAATGTCATTTAAATCTTTAATAATAACTATAATAAAAGATAATAGATGTTTGGTTATACGAATATATATATGAAAAATATATTTCAATGAGTAGAAGGTTTTAAATAAATGCGCTCTTAATATCTGAACTAGTGGATGATTGTAGAAACACAATAATAACAAATTATTTTAAATATTAAAATAAAATAAATATTGCAACACAACTGTAAAGATATACGATCTACGTCTACATCGGGTGCTCGAATCCAAAATCACAATGATTTTAATGGTACCGATATCAAATTGTATCATATTTTAAATACTAGTTTGTGGTAAAAAATATCAATTTGACAGTATATAATCGATATAGGAACTTTTTGCCGAATATCGTTATTGAAGTCCATTGTGACTTAATTAAAATTTTTATGTTTCTTGAATGTTGTAAACCTCTGTTAAATATTTTAGTCAATGTCAAAGGATACTACAAAGGTAAAATAATCAAGTACAAGTTAATACTCAATATTAAGACACAAATATTAATTCATATGGACACAGTGACATCGTCACGTTCTTAACGTCGGTCACTTCGAAAAAATAGACATCATCCATAACACCTGGATGCATTTAAATGAAAAATTATACGTCCGAGTATGTGATGGATATGAAATGATATTTTCCTGTAATTTTTCCTGTGAGTCACCGTGTGTATTAAACTTGAGTGGACACTTTTTTGGCAGAAACAGATAATCAGCAACAAAATCCCAAATCCCATTTCATGTCTTGTGTTCACAAGCGCGGGGCTACTCATTAACAATATTTTGATCAAAAATTATTTTTAATTAAAAATAAACAACGTGGCAACAGAAGAAATAAAACGCAAAATGTAATTTTACACTTCGTTACTATTTCAAACCTCACCTATTTAATAATGAATTCTTTATATCTCAATTGCTCCATTTCATCCAGGAAGGGAAGAGTTCGTTCATAGTCTCCTTCTTGTACTGAAATTACTCAGAATTGAATAAAATTATTTCTTTAAACGTTGAAATAAAAAATTGGTTGTTTGTAAAGTAGATTTATTATCGAGATGTTTACGTGATAACGTCTTATTGGTGATATAAGTTTTTGGGAAGTAAGGAAACACTTCACTTCACTTCACATTTTGTTTCACTGTTAAACATTCAACGACAACTTAACCGCACGAGAAAATCTCCATTCGTTTGTATGCCGCTAGAGTGAGAGAGACGGAAGATCGGTCCACTCACTCGAACGCTATGCCTGCCTCCGCTCGTGAGGATTCCGCGTGACAAGTTTCACGGAATGACTGGCAGCGCTCGAGATGAGACGGGAGATTGGTCCGTCTCTCTCTCGTTGTACCTGCGATCGCGCTCGTGAGGTTTTGGTGTGACACAAGTTTCTGAACATGTCACCCGACTAAAACGATTTTAAAGACATTATTACGTCAAAATTATAGATCATAAAATTATCTATAACAAATGTATCAATACTTCTTTTCTTACGAGCCACCGTTTCTGAGATATAACGATTCAAAAGGTTATAAAAGTTGTTATCGTATTTATATATGTATATTTTATATAATTATATGTGCCGTATACGCACATAGGTATATAAGTAAACGTGATCATGGTTACTAGTAAGTAATCGAAATGGCCTTTCTACCAACCATTTTTGGTATTACGCTGAACAGTGAATCCCTGCTTCTAAAGTACACTGCCAGCTCTCGAACTTGACAGTTCCACACTACACATTATTCCAGGTTGTGACTAACCGTATACAAGCCCAAAGACTCGCAGGCGAGAGGTCTATACCGGCTTATTATTGCGGGCAATGAGAAGACAAGCTGAAGACTTTGAGGCCATAGAAATGGAAACGATACTCAAAGCTAATGAGAAAACGTAGGCCCAGAAAAATATTATCTTAAACATTTTTGTTACTAAAAAGATTTGTATCATATATTTGTTCCAGTCCTATGCCTTTTGAATAATTTAATTTCCGATGTAGTTTCAATTATGCCCTCATTTGTAATGCGCCCTCAAGCAATTAAAAGGGAATCCGATTAATGTAATAGCGCTTGTTACCAATGTTACATTTCCAGTCCTTTTGTTATGCATTCAGTTCTGGTTAAATTGGATGTTAAATTCATTAATTATTTAAATAAAATAGATCATACCTTATTATGTTAACTAAGTATAGTTATTCTAAAAAAAATATATATCTCTGGGGGACGTTTTAATAACAAGAAGTAAAAATAAACTGCGAAACAAACTCATCATATATAAAATATAATAAATACACTGAAATGACCGTTGCAGATATCTTTTAAACATATAGTCGACATATTTCGAGGTTTACTGCAAAATTTACCGAAGAACTTATTTTGATCGCAATTTCGTGTTATACAATTTTTAATAAAATCATTTGACATGTTAGCATAGAGTGTAATATAATAAAAGGCATAACATTTATATAATGCTTTATAAAAAGAATCTTTAGAAAAATCGCTGGTTTTATTTTATGAACAAACTCTTAAAACTTAACGACGACCTTTACTACGACAAGTTTGTTTAATAATAAATTTAAAAAATAAAAAACACACTTTTAGATTTTAAAATATCATTTAATTTATATTTTTTAGTACGATTTTTGTGGACATGTCCCTTTCACTCTCATAGAGAATATATGAAAAGAATATATTAATTCTGGCGGCTCTAACTAGGATAATGGGAAATTGTAAACGAATTATTGCATTGTCATTAGTCCTTCAGACATATGCAAAGTTTCAAGTTAATCAGATGTTTAGAAAGCTACTAAAGTCGTGCTCAAAGATTCCGTTACATACATCCAACCCAAGCTAATATAAGCGTGTTAAAAAGGTACCTTCTTCTCCGATCAGGAATCAAAAATATTTTCTTATCAGTGTTTAAAGTAACTGTCCTAAACAAATAGGTGTTAGTGTAATGTTGTGTAAATCGTTTTATTGTATTGTTAACTAATAATAAAGTTATAGAGAACGTTTTCAGATATCAATTAAATCATCAGTGAAGCAAGTCTATCTAAGATGATGAGATAAAGAGTCTGTACATATTATTGATTCCGAATTAGCTTTACATTACGTCCTGAATATTATGTACTAATATTAAATTTAATATTATGTTTGAAATAAATTAAATGTTGTTTAAAATTTTTCATGTTCTCTAATTATAATAATGTGTAATTATATTTTTGAATGTATTTTAAAGAAGCTACCTGCATTGATTTAATGCTACTTACACTTGTCATTTATATGTGACGATACGTAACAAATCTAAATATTTCCAGCATACGTGCCATCTTTTCATTTTAATCTTAGGAACAAAAAAAATACATTTTACTTGTTCTGAGAACAATAACACCAACTAATGGTTTATTATGTTTAAATCTACCAGGGACAGGAAGTAATATTCAGTTCTGATAGATATAGGTAATACGAAAATATTGACAAATTAGCCTAACATTATTTAAAACTGCTAAAAGTTTCTTTTTTTTCAAATGTAAACTTTTCAAGTAAGTAACACATATTTTACTAACGTCTACTTTTATTTGTCCTATGCATGTTAATATAGAACCAACTTGCTCTAAAGTGATGAAATAATAACAAAAAAAATACTTCGCTGAGTTACAGAAGTTAACAAATAAAGTAACAAAGCTCTTTTCCACTGTGACTTAAAACTAGAAGAAAGTTAATTATGTTTTATTGTTACCTTACAAACACTTTTTAAGCTTTCTACTACTATTTTGTTGCTTTAATGTTCTTTCACAATTATTGATCAATATCTTCCTTTTCTTTTTCTTTGATGTAGCTTTTTATCCACGCTCTGTATTTCTCAACGTCTGTAAACACTACGTACTGTTCCGGATCACATATCGGTACATCTTTTTGAGATAGTGTCATTGATACAATGCCTTTAACATGCCAGGTTCCTTCGGCTCTTGGATCGCTATCCTCAGCCGTATCTGGTACAAACACCACAAGTGCTCCACCACTGTCACCGTTGCAAGCTGATGTTCCTACAATATTAATTTATTTTATATAAAAACCACTTTAAGGTAAAAAAAAGTTATAGCGACAGAGACGCTTAACCTCAATCACATCTCACTCGTATCGTTGTACCTTTTGGCGGATTTAGAAAAGTATCAAAGAAAATGGCGTTACCATTGTGAAATCCCGCGCAAAATTTATTTCCATTCAAAATGTTAGCATAAAACAAAGGATTACTTTTGATACAGTCGCTATCTGAAACTATAGGCATGTTAGCTTGTTTAAGTGTACGCGTTAGAGTTCCACTGTTATCTTTACCCCATCCTACAACCTTGAATTAAAAAAAAACAAATAAATATAACAAATTAATTATTATTATTAAATTAAGGACAGTATTTTATTTTTCATCAAGATATAAAAAAACTATGTATTCCATTATAGCCAGATTTGCTACTACCGTTCCCATCATTTGGTTGCTTGATAATTTATCGATTGCATCTTCATACCACAGACATGATGGTTAAATGTAATCAGTAAACGTTACTTCTGTATTTAACTCGATCAGTGCTATATCATTGTTTAGAGTTCTGTGTTCAAATTTTTCGTGCATTATTATCCTATGAACCTAAAACCAATTGAATTATTATGAGCATAAAAGAATTTTTATGAGGTATTATTTTAAGCATATGAAGACATTTAATATTATATTGGAAATCTGTCAAAATGCTTTAGGGACAAACCTTTACCAACCTCCTTTTCTTCAGACCCAAAATCACCTCCAAATAAATGGTACTTCCCAAGGACAACACTTATTACGTCTGGCAATAAGGCAGAACCCCTCACTGACGCATAGTGAGCAGCTGGAAATATGAAAACCAAAAAATTATCACTGAGTAATCTGAGTGTAGAAAGTTTTTACCGCCACAATGAAGTTTCTAAAAGTAATTTAAAAAATGTATCAAATTCAAAGTTCAATAAAGAAAACATATTTCCAAGTTTTTGTTTCAATTATATGTTGGACTATAATGATGGATACGTATGAGAAACAATTTAAAATCCCAGAGGATATTTGTACGTAAGCGTCCAGACCAGACATATTTCTGTATTTGTGACTTTTAAAGCGCGTTGTATTAATAGAGCTTATGGTTCCGTGGAAAAATAACATCTGCAAAGACCAAGCCTTCAAGATCGATAAGTATTACGAGTTCGCTACAACGAAAATCATCTATAAACAACAGCAACGTACTGAATAATTTTATGATATTATACTATTCTTCTTCTTCATATTTGGTGGCTAATAAATGAAATACTACCCTTTTAAAAAATAACATTCACTGCCCAAAAACCTACTTTAGGCTCTTTTAAATGTAAGATTTCTCTTTATATAAAGATTGTTTACCTGTTAATACAAAATTCTTAGATACAAGAGTGCCTCCACAGATATACTTAATAATGTTTTTTTGTCGTTTATAAATAGCCACGTGCCATGGCCAGTCCCCGGGTTTAGTGTTAGCGCCATTAACCATCAACTGTGTGCCTCTCACTTGACGCCGGCCACAGTTCTGTTCCTCGTCGTTTAATAACGTTTCAACAACATATTGATTTAAGAACCCCTGCGATATATACAAAATATGTATTTATTTTTGTAATAAATAACTATACATCAAAATGTTTTATAAAATCTCCCTGTCATTGGGCTATAAATTTCTTTATTCACTGGTTCTGGAATGTTTTTTAATCTTTATCAATAATCGTTGGTATTTGAATGTACGGACATATTAGTTATTGGAAATGAGATCCTCAACCTCAAAAGATTTCAACAAAAATCTCGCGTAAATTCTCTTGTCAAACTTAACGCCATTACTTCCTTATATCGCTTGCTAAATGTTTGTTATAAAATTGTTCTTACCACATTTGGATATAAACAATATTCTTCATCGTTGATTTTAACGCTGGTTATGTACGGAACTATTCCAGGGACGTAAGACGTTACTACAAAATTAAAGCCAGTTTCTTGTACAAAGTAAAAGAATCCAAACACCACACCAAGTTGCATCGTTGTTCTGCTATATCTTTTGTCGTCCTGTATGTTTGTGATTTATTATTTTTTTGTCTTAATACGCAACGAAAGGAAGAAGTTTACAAACCGTTTTTACAAGCAAAGTGACGGAAGCTTCTGAGTCAAATGTTATTAGAATTATGGAGTTAGCAGGGAATATTAGATTTATGGACACAGAATAACGGCCTTAGAAGACACCCCAGGCTCAAAAAAACTAACAATACTGTTAGTTCCTACACAAGGGTAGTCCGATACATAAGGATATGAAAAGGGACCCCAACCACACTGAACTCTCAATAACAAGCACAGAACTACTAAAATAGTTATCACTATAATCTTGGCCATATTACATAATTGTTATATTTAAAAACTTATAAAGCAATAGGTTTTCAAACATACTTTGTTAAATTAACTACAAGGGTTAGCAGCTAGCGGGCAGCGTCGAACATTAAAATGAGTATGAATAAGGAGATTTGATAACGTTGTATACTGTCTATATGTGGCCCGTGATTAAATTGATAACATTAATTAAGAGGTCAGAATAATTAGAAATAATAAGTAACTTTGTATATTAATTACTTTATTATTTTAAAACGTACAGTGAGAGTAACTTAACAAAATTTTAAAAAGTTTTTCAAGGAGTGGGAAAAGAAATTACCATTTTATTTTAACCACTCAAGCAATGTTTTTAAAAGATGCTTTTTTTAACAATTTTTACATTGTAAGCTACATTTGTTATTAGTGATTTTAAATGTTAATTTATAAATTGAAGAATCGAGATTATATATTGCACTATAAACTTTTATAATTATTACTGATTGAAATTAATTCTATCATGCGATATCTTGCAATGATTAAGAGCGTCATCATAATATGTACATAATAAGCATGAAAGATATATTGTATTCTTCTTTGAAATATTTCTAGAGATGAGTTGTCTTTGAACACCTAATGTTCGTATAAAATCGTATATATATAAACTTTGCCAATAAAAAAATATATATTTATAGCATTTTATTTTTGTTATAAAGAAATCAGAAGTTGTATTGATACACTTGCATTTTTATTATGTGTGTGTCTGAATGTGAGTGTGAGTGTGTGTGTGTGAGTGAGTCTGTGTGTGTGTGTGTCTGTATGTGTGTGTGTGTGTGTGTGTTCTTGTGTGTGTGTGTGTGTGTGTGTGTGTGTGTGTGTGTGTGTGTGAAAAACGAATTTTTAATACTGTCATGGGTAAACAAATATTTACACAGACAGGATCTGACTGAAAAAGGAGTTGATATACATATATTGTTTCATCACTAACAAAAATCTACACTTTGGTTCGTGGAGAGTTGGTTTCATTGCTAGCTTTTATTTCTATTTAAAATCATATTTTGAAAGTATCTTTTCCTAAAAAAATATTCATGCTGTTAAGAATACGTTTATATACGTTATCATACATCAACTAATAACTATGACGTAAAGTATAACATGACACGTTGTATATAACGATATGTGTAATGTTTAGTCCACACACGAGCAGCTGGCGTCCTGCCAGCCTTGTCCCTGCGGCTGTACTTAACATGACCCCACTATTGACCATGGCACTTATTAGTAAAGACAGTTTCGTTAATATATAGTAAATGTTCATTCATTCAAGTTTTGTGAGTATTTTCTTTTTGTATATACATATTTTTTTAAATGAGATTTTTTATATATATATATGTATAATAATATTGCTGTAATGAAAATTGGCTGAGTCAACAAAGCTAAACAAATTGACGTAGTATTTTCTTATCGGCGTTATTTAATTTAGATTTCAATATAGCTTAATGATTTAAAAATACTTATTAATACTTCGTGGATTAAAGTATATTTAAAGTGAAATTAATTTATAATTCACAATCCAAATAATTCCTGCTAAATGCTTCACCCAATATATAAAAATGAGATATGAAAAAATCACAAAATTAAATATATTTTCTTAGAATTAAACACAGCATTCGTAAGTCATTAAGAATACAAATATTGTTTTTTAACAAGAATATACTTCCAACCGATACTTATTATAAATGTAGGGACATTTATGATATGCTTGTGCAATATACACGTCTCAATAGATATAGATATGGATGTTGGTTTGAATATAATTGATATGCGAGTATATGTGGATAGAATATGAGTTATACGTACTTGGAAGACACTATACAGCGAGAATTAAGTCACAAGTAAGCCTATAAATCGTGTTTTTAATTATTGAAAGTATTTCTCTTTGTATGAAACTAAGCTTTTTACGAAAATACGCATTGTTTTTATTGTTATTTTATTTTTATATGCTCCAGACTTTTACACTATATTCAACAACAGTGATCACGAGAAGATGAGACAAAAGTGTATGTCAATTAGTTTTGTTATTTGTCATCTACTGCCATTTTTTTTGCTTCTATCGTATTGCTCTGGATGCACACAGAATGCGCTTACTGTGTCTTGAAGTCTTGCGGAGCTGTCTGTGCAAATACCGAGATAAATCCACGAGGATATAACAAATAAAATAACCTTTTAATATGGCTGGAATTTGTCTTACATCTGGAACCTCCTCATCAAAAATATAAAATCCCATGTTCGTCAGCACACTGTAAGTTCTCTAGTTACTGTAAGCGCAATCTGTGTCAATCGTTTACGATAGATGATAAATGTTTCAAAGTTGAAAAGTAATCGAAATGTCAGGAACATGTAGAAATAAAACAACAGAAAATGCATAGTATCAAAAAAAATACTTTAAATTAAATGTGGTGTGTGAAAATCGTGTTTCTTTTTTAATTACTATACTATCTTTTCTCTCAGACCCAGCTTACAACATATATTTATTAATATATGTATGTAAATGTGGGAAGAGGCTCTAATTTTTAAGGTAATTTTTATGTATTCTACTTAGTATTTTTATAAATAAGTAAGTAAGTTAACCCAGAGTTTTACGGAGATTAAAAGGACAATGTGAATTGATTGTTATGTTTTCCAAACATAACTAAGATTTCTTAATTTCAAAAATAATTTATTATCTAAACCTACCACTTATATACTGAGTAAAAAAATGAGAAATTAAATTTAAATTTGAACAACAAAACCATTTATAAAATACTTTAAAACACGTTAGAGTATCGTTAATAATTCTAACTACTCTAAATAAGCCATTTTGTCACAAAAGCAAGTTGCCATCTTAACGGCAATGCGGAAGACAGAGCTGGGGTCAAAAATTACAAGCTGTATTCACTGTTAGATAATAATAGATCTAGTAAATTTTATAATAACCTTTGCGAAAACCAATTATACATCGAACTAAGTATATTTTTAGCTCATATACATATTTATCATTTCATTTTATTTACATAATTTCATTGTTATCATTCCCGGCTCGAGTCAGAAAAATTGTGTCCAATCGCATAAATTACGTATCCATCTTTTTTTAGAATCTTCACTACAAAAGTTTCTTCTCTTAACAACTTTATTACAATTATTATTTATCAATAGTATTTTATAAAAAATATATACTTATCTTGCTTATGGGTACAAAAAAGAATTCGAAGAGACTTGTCGTGTCTTAATTTACCAGAACATAAAATGAAGATGCCTTTAAGGAGAGAGTAAATATACTTTTACTATTAAATATGCCCATTAGAAGGAAAAATAGTCGAACACTACCTAATTAACAAAAAAAGAAAAATTAGAGAAAGAAAGAAATATTTTTTTTTACTATTACAGTTGATTTGATGAAATGAGTTTATGACCGGTGGTAAGACGGATCACGAAATGAATAAACTTGGATTCATTTAATGCTCGAGTAAGCCGCACAAGTTTAATTGTATTTGCTAATATCTTATATCAACGCAACTAATCCATAAAGTAGGTGGATATGAAATTGTTTTGGGTAGGCTGAAACTTAAAAATCTAAATTCTGCATCTACTTGATACATTTTTTTTCATCCTAAAATTATATCATGGGGTGAACAACACATACTTGTCCCTTTTACAAAATATCAAAAGAACTGATAAAGTTGCACCATTATGCAGTAGACCTGTGAAAACAAGAGAATATCCTCTATTCCCCTGTCTCCACGATTCTACAGATGTGATAGGCGGCGGTGATAGGTTATGCCACAATGGTTAAATACTAGTAACATTTCAATATTGTGATAGCAACTTGCGCAAGAGATAGATAGATCAAAGTATGCTCCACAAACTCACAGTTTTTATTTAATAATTACTTTCAACATTGTTAGTGTTCAAAATGGAATAGGGAACCCAAAGGAAGTCGAAATAGTGTCTGCCCACCATAAATTTGATTCAATCTGAAATAATTCATCTCGTTGAATGAAAACAGCGGGAGACCTCAGTAGTAAAAGTATTGGAAATAAATAATCGTAGTTTTAATAGACAGCATAAAAAACATTCAGTCACGTTAAAACTTTGTCCATTTTAAAGTCTTAAAAGATTACGTCGTATAATATCAAATGTACGAGACTGAACTTTTATCTAAAACCATCCGACTGTTTAAGAGATAAGCTCTAACAGACAGAAATTGTATAAATATCAGTTTTGATAGTTAGTAATTTGAATGTACAAACAGATTCTTAAATTTTATTTGTTTCTACACATTTACCCAGTCCATAATAACGGAAGCCATTTGACTGTGTATATAATATAATTTCAAAACATTTGTTACACCGCCGCGGTCGTCATACCAAATCTTTTCTTCAAAGTGTCACCAACTTAATCGTCCATAAAGCCCTGTCTTATGTCACGTAGTTCAACAAACACGGAAATCCTTTCTAGCAAAGTTGGACATATGTTTCTCAGGGACGTCATGTAATAAGGAACCATTAGCGAAATGAAGTAGTCATGTGTCAAATATAAGTCTTATATACGATTAATTCCAAGATATCGATGACTCTGATCTAATACAAGTCGACATTCCAAAAAATCTTTTTTTATAGTCACTAAATTAGCATTAGTTAAAAAAACTTAAGAACACTTTTGTAATTAACCAAATGTTTTATCTTAACGTTTTGAATGCGAACCGTTTGTGCCGATACTATGTATGTATTTAGTAAGAGTATCGACAATAATGAGTTAACATTTGAATAGAAGTTCGGTTATAATAGTATCATTCAGAACATCCAATAACAATTAGTGTATAGTTACTGTGACTAGTCAAGTAATATGATTCAAAATTAAATTCTCTTAAAAATATTTTTACATTGTGAAAATCAATATTACCTGAAGGATATACAATAATAATTACAATGATAAAGTTTCTGATCATTAGTATTATCTAACGTTAGCGATGTGTCATGCCGTCCCTTGTTTAATGTGAACTGTGTTTGATATTGTTTTTACATTAATTCATTGTTTTATTTCGTCCACATTAAGGGAGAGGATCCAATAATATATAAACCTGCCTTCACAAGTAATATTTGTTTTTCATCTCATCGATACTCAGTACAGTTTAAATATAACGAACATCAGCAGTAAGACGTAAGGGTTTATTATAAAAAGTTAAGTCAGTCAAAGAAAGTCGAATGTGACCAATAGATATTGTTATGGAATTGGAACAACTTTGTGATATTATATTACTTAAAAGCCTCTAGGTATTGCATATTTAGTACACAGCAACACTTGGCTTTTCCTTTCATATGATTAATTAAGGCCTTTTTGTTATGTTTTGACTGACCGAAATAAAGATTTCTCCCCATTAAATTTTCCAAAAAACTTTTCACTATGCTTCCGAGTGTGAGTACCACTGTGCAACCCTCACTGTTCTATTTCCCTTTGTCAAAGTTAGGGGAGGCTTACTTCAGTTTATAATTAATTAAAAGTTTTCAAAAGTGCCGTTCTTCTGAACTGTGGACAGTTCTACTGAAAGGATTCCTTTCATCAATACTTGACACCTGAACAGCGGTTTGCTTCCCGAGTTTAGTTGTGAAACTTAGCTTTCAAAAAGTTATAGAATTCGCAACTAGGGCAATTAGGAAAGAAACCGTGCTGTATTCTCGATTTAGATATAGATGATTAAAGCAATAAAAATCATTTGTTTTTGAGTAACGTTATCAAACGGTGAATAAATATGGAAGAACATTGTTTACATGAAATGTTACCATGTTTGATCAATGAGATAGAACAGTTTAAATTTGTTTTTGTTTCTCCCAGTTATAAAACTTCTTATATCAGATATTTTAAATGATTTTTATTAATGTGTTGCTATTAAAATAGTTTTGTTCATATTACATGTCGGAAGGTTTGATAGCTAATGGTCGTTTAACTGACACATATGAACTCCACATTCTATACAATCTATAGAACGTGAGTTACATTCAAAGGTCTATTTGTAATGCTCACATTATATCAACATCGCTCTACACTCTTGTACACTAATCCATTTTTTCATGATATAATAAACAAATCGCACTCCTTGTAACTCGTTACATTAGAACGTTAATGTTGTTTACAATAACAGTTGTATCATAACTATGTATCGTCACAGTTTTATAACTAATCATAAAAAACGCACATCCTCTATTCTAGTCTGGTATCTGTTATTTCCATTACATTTAATAGTTATATTTATATTTATTAGTAGATGTTTTTTTGGCGATCAATAGTACAAAATACTATTATATATGGTTCGATTCCGTTCATTATTTACACTAAGGTAATATATACATCAAACACTTCATAAATACTTTAAATAATATATGTTATATAAGTTTTATTATAACATTGTTGTTATGAAAATTACATGAAGTTCATGTTTTAATTTTTCATAAATAATAAGACGAGCTTGTGGTTAATATTCAATGACTATTAATACTAATCTCCTGTGAGCCTTCAATATCGTACAAATGAAATCTGTTAAGAGAATCCTCTCAGTTCTTAAGATGGGTCTGATCACCTCCACTGTATTATTTATGTTGGGTTGGTTTTACAATTCAAATCGGATCCACTTGTTTAACTCAAAGCTTTAGATACAAGCTCTTTACTTGATCTCTAATAGTTTAAATATGTAGTAATACGTCTGTGGAGATATAGCGATTTACAATGTACAATGCATATATATTGTTGTTAAAGTTGAACACGAATCAAATATTCCTGTCATAGATAAAGACAGTATTTCAATTAAAATGGAGAATGATTGAGATGTGAGATATTTTAAGACAGATGATGATAAAAAATAATTTAAAAATATTACATACACCATATAAATAAATATGAGTCTGACAACTATTATTATAAGTTAGTTTGACATAATTTTAGTAATTCTAAATGTAAACGAAATACATTAGAATTGTGACATTTTTCTTGAAATAATATATGTATAATCTAAGCCGCTGTCAATTCTTAATTTTATTCTCAATCCTTCTTCCCTGTCCCACTTTATAAAGTTATAACTTAATATTCAGCGCTTCGCCTAGACTCAGAGTGTACATTTGTTAAACGAGAGGTTTTGTTCGATGTCACAGTTGATTATATTAATGTAGGCATGAGACAGTAGAATAGAACATGATGCAGTATATTGTATTAACGAGACAACTTCCTGACACACAGGACTATTATGTAAGAGGTTTCCTGCAATGACTAAGTGTAGGTAAGTTACAAAATAAGTCAATCAGCCAAAACTATAAAATTCAAAACAACAATAAAATGCACTCAAAGATATGAATTTTTACTTTTAAATATTCTGACTTATATACATAATTGATTTAATAAATAATTTTTCTACATTTATCATAAGTTATTCCAAAACAATTGTTTTAGATAATACTTGTTTGAGTTTGTCTTGTTTTATATACACATTACACAACAATAATTACATATTTTATTTAGCTTTTTAAAAAATAAACAAATTAAGGGCGGGTTAGTTACATTAATATTTTCATTTTATTGTAAAAATACTCTAGATAACTATAAATATTTATTGTAGACAGTCGTCCTCCAAATTATCACTTAAAGGGACAAAATTAAAGCATAGTATCAATGAAATTAAAAAAATTAATATTTACGTAATTTCCATTCATTTTTAGTATTTACTTCACTTTCTATAGTGTGTCGAAAAAAAAAAGAGTTTGTGGTTTTATCAAAAGGAAATTGTCGTTGGTCAAAAGTAGAAGTGATTTCTCTATGAAAACTAGGACGAAATGGAGGTTCCAGAAAAACTACGAAACTTACTTAAATGTACATTTTAATAAAAATTACATATTAAAACTGATAACCTATACCTAAGACAACATGATTGCCTCGATGTTAGGCTAGCAATACCATTCCATAGCTTTTGTTGTATCAGGAATCTTCTGGTTCACACGGCTTGGTGTTCGTTCCGCGAATTCAGCTGCGTCACTCTATATATGATATTTTATCTATACAACGATGGTGCTCCGTTGGTATTCATTTATTTCTTCATATGTTGCGCATACGTAACACAGTGGAAAACATTTTGACTACTTACGATAAGCATGTATTAGAGCAAAATTTCACATTCAGTTTTAGATTGTAAATATATATATATTGTTACAAGATGGAGGGTTAATAAAAATATAGTTAGGGAAATTTTATATATTATCCTTTTCGTAACATTTACGATTCCCCAACTTTATATTGTCATAAAATTTTAAACTACCATTTAAAGGTTTTCATAAACTTAAATATTATTTAATTTAGTCTACATAGGCATGTCATTTAAATTTTACGTCTCTTAGATTTACATATCGTCTGCCCTTGATCACTGTTGCTGTAAAGTGTAAGGTAACCGTCGGCAGTATGTTGTTTTTTTAAAATAATAAAATAACGCGAAGTAATCGGAAAATAATAGTTTCAATTAAATGAATACCCGCGAGAGTCTTAGATCTCATTAGGTATGTCATGTTTATGTAGTCTAGACAGGTATTTTGACAAACTTTGCTGTTACAGTCTTTCAGCAAGCGGGGAAGCAACGCAGCGTCTGATGTCTTTAGCTAGGAAGTAATTTAACGGTCTGGTGGAAAAGATGTTTATAAACAATAACAAAAACTAATAGTATACACGACTTATCTCATTTTATACGTTATGCATCCTTTTGCAGCTGTAGTATTTTGTTTTTATGTTAATACTTTAACCTTAATGTGTAAGCTCTCTACAAGTGTAAGGTACATAGCTTGTTTAAGAACTATAATTTGAACTTCAATAATCTTAAAGATTTGTCATAACTTTATCATACCCGTATTATCATTCTGTGATTAAAAAATTAAATAATCGTGTCTATTTGTGATATCTGACGATAAAATCACCACTAAAATGACTTACTGGATATGAGTCAATTATTTGTGAACCACGTCTAAGTATTTATTTTTCAAATATACTTAATGTAATAATAACTAAAATCAAATTGAAAATTATCTACAATAAATTTTTATGGTATATACGAGTACATGTTTTTACCTAAACAGAATATCAAAGAACAGTTGGTCCTATATAAACTAGTTAAGAGTATGTTTATTTACTTCCTTCTACATAGTTTCGCTCATACTTGTTTTTGTACTAAAGAGATAAAGAACGTTCTTAAAATGTATAAAACTTCTTTAAACTCATGAAATCCAACCAACTCATGTTCATCTGTGCAGTCTGTTTGAAGTTCTCCTTCTTTTAGCGTAAACGTATTTAAATATCAGCTGTATATTACTAGCCAATAATTAAAATGTAATAAATACTATTTAGACGTTTTGGTAACTTAAAAATGTTAAACTACTCTATAGCTACTAAGTTTGTAATGTTTATGTTCTGCATTAATATCTAAGTAACATAACTGTAAAGTTTATTCGAATCCGTTTCACAGTCTTGCGTAAAACATACATTCACACGTCCTCACAAACTTGTACAATTATAATATTAGTAAGATTGTTACTTAACTTCTTTACATAATTTGAAAGTCTTTAAGATATACATGAGTAGTTGTCTTTTTAAGTAAGCGTCTAGATACGATTCACCGCACTAGCATTTATTTTATAGCCGCGTTCTTAATTTCCATAATCAAGAGCGGCGTTGAGGCTAACAGCTTGTTTGACAAACACAAACTTTGCGTCTAGACAAAGTACTGC
This sequence comes from Danaus chrysippus, assembly GCA_916720795.1. Classification (NCBI taxonomy): domain Eukaryota; kingdom Metazoa; phylum Arthropoda; class Insecta; order Lepidoptera; family Nymphalidae; genus Danaus; species Danaus chrysippus. Next base: position 1,489,781 of record CAKASE010000077.1, on the reverse strand, counting down.
TGAATATTAAGTTATAAACTACAGAAGAAATAAAACTTCGTGAACACAAAATAGATTCGTAAGGTCTCCGACATTATAAAAAGATGTATACTGTTATACGAACAAAAATTATAATAATTTTATTATAATTATTTATTATAATTTATTATAACAACAAATTAAAACGAAAATTCGTAAACTTTCTAATATGTAGATAATCTAAGCTTTTTCCAATAACGAAACTTCAACTAAATCTCTAATCGATGGCGAAGTATTTAAATGTAATTTTCATACATAAATAATTATAAACTACATCAACTTACAAGTTGTTTGAGTTACAAGGTACAAAGGAAAAAGCTAGTGAAATTTTATTAAAATAAATCTTTATATGGCCCCAGAAAAGACATCTTCTGAGTTCACTTACAGGGTCCATGATTGAACCGAAGTATTAATTTCTAGCAGTCAGTCATCAGATGTGCAATTAATAATCTGATGAGGAAGGATTTGCTAAAGTTAATTCTTCACGAAGTTCACCACGTTACTTTGAGACCTGGAAGGTTATAGGTCCTCCAGTCCACGGATGGATATACATAACTTGGAGTATACTTGGATACACCTTGTAGTGTAACCGTGAGAACTTAATAAAGATGTTCCTACCTTGAATAAACATTTCTTTGTAATAAATGAACGGATCTACCAGGTTTGGCAGTTCAAACCAATTAATAATTAAAATTATTTTAACGAATAAAACTTAATGCTACTCTTCAGTTGATGTAAGACATATTATATATTTTTTAACTGTCTAAGTAGCAATTTATCATGCATTATCAATATACATTATTATTTAGTTCCGAGGAAATCTTTATCTGCTTATTTAAAAATATTAATGAAAATATTTACAGCAAAGTTTACATTAGTACATAATACACTAACCAGATCATTTACAACTAGGGAAATATATATTATAATAAAATAATGTCACAAATGAGAATAATCTTCAGAAAGTGTTGGAAATAAAATATAACTTAATCAAAGAAAGCCACTTAAGTAAGAAAAATGTTAGTAATGCGGAAAGCTGTTAAGCTGAACATAAAATATATCTCAGAATAGAACAGTGGAATAGTGTATCTGAATTGAGTCAGAATATACATAGTATTATGTGTATTTTAACTTACAAAAAGGATTTTTATTAAAGAGACAAAAAACTTCCTAAAAAGGAATTCTTTGGTGAATTAAACATTTACTGAGGAAAAACAGCTGTCACAGGTACCTTACTTCAGTCTTCCTTGTGAGTATATAGGTATATGTAGTAATGAATTCAGCGTCAAGACAAACTACAACTGCATGATTTTATTCTATTCAAACGAAATCGCCACAAAAAATAAGCTTATAGTATATTCAATTGCTTATATTTTTTTGACATGATACCTGTATTTTATTTAAGCCGAGGCGTTCTTAACTAGTTCCTTCAGCTTAAATCTTTATTAAGCTTGAATAAAGTGGTGTTACAAAAATATTGAAGTGATTGAAATTTGTCTCAGACCAACACGAAGCGGTATATCAGTTATTAGGCTTGTGTCACGCTTTAGTGTAGGTCACTCGTAACACGTTTTGTCCTCATACGTGACCTGGTAATCGCTTTACATTCAATTTTATTTACTTCGTCTACCTGAATTTCTTTTCTTATATTTACTAACAGTTTTTGCTGCATTTGACGTTAAACCGTATAACTTTAGCATTCTAATAGTCACAGTACGAGTTTATGAAAGTATCATTCAGTTCAAGCTAAAATTAAATAGAAAAGTGAACTCTTAAAAGGCTTCATATTGTGGGAATACCTAATTAAAATTCGTCGGAGCCATTGTTGTCTACACCTATAGTCTAAAGAATTTCTTAAATGAATTATTAATCAAATTGTATGTATTGTATCAAATGAATTATTAATCTTACATTAGAAAGAGTAATGAACCTGCACAACGGCAAACCTTTTTGAAATAATTAATAAAGCAGATTACTTAATAAAATATGTGTATACTATTTATATTTTATTTTTTAAACTTTCATAGAACATTCGATATCATTACGTTTTTTAATTAGGCTAAAAGTATATTCATCATCATCATCAGCCTATCAGAGCCCACTGCTGAGCAAAGGCCTCTTTCTCACATGGAGAAGGTTTGAGCGTTAATCACCACGCTTGCTCGACACGGGTTGGTGATTTCTAACTTATAATTGTGAAATTATAAGACCAGGTTTCCTCACTATGTTTTCCTTCACCGTATGTATATTCATAAATGTTACAGTTTAAAAGACTTCACAAAAATGTCATGATCAAAAAAGTTCAAATATTATATTGTATTATTCAATAATTATATTAAAAAAAAAAAACATTTTAAATATTTCTCAACAAATATATGAGGAACGATTAACAAATATGAAAGATTGTTGGCCAAGCTCAATGTGATAGAACAAGATCTTAACTACTGGTGAACTTCCCCTTGAACAAAACATCTTTGAGGTGAGCCATGGAAATATTTAAGTCCAACTTTGTGATTACATAGAAAATGATTTTACTGGTATACAAAATTAGTTTGGTGTAGCAAAATTTTTATTAAAGTTTACTTTGAATTCCGAAAAATAAAATATTTTCTTTATGTAATATTGGAAATATAATAACGACGAAGTGAACATTTCTATATGAAGTCTAATAAGGTGTTTGCCGCCCGGATTGTTATCAAGAATGCGCCGAGTCGCACCGCATGCAATAACAGAATATATCCTTACAATAAGTTAATGCTATCGCTTCATCTGGTTCATATTACTGAAAATAACCACCATAAAGTATAACCATAATGTATTTGAAATACAGATATTTTATTCATTTTCAAACCAAAAAGCAATTGTAATAACATTAAATGATGATATCCTGAAAAGCTTAAGACAGATACGAAATTTCTGAGCGCTCCATGGATTCACCGTGCGGGAGAGGAGCTTTAACAGTGCCAGGGACTTGTAACCTAGATGTAGGTTTAAGGGATTCCTATCTAAGGGAAGTCAAATGCTCACCTCACCACCACCTTTTAATTAGATTCCTTCCAGAGCTGCCTTTGAAGCACGTTCCAAGAATAAGTTTATGTTACTTCTGGACGGGCATAAGTCTTTTAGTAGTTTGTATTTGTATTTCTTATACGTACCCATCATTAGAGGCCAAACACATAGTTTAAGACAAGGTAAACATTTTATAAACCTAAGTAAAGAATCGTGAGAGCTATGATTATTTAAAAAATAAGTATTTATTAATTTTTTTAAATGTTGCCCTTAAAGTTAAGTTAAAAAAATGATTACTTTATCACAGCTAACATTCAAATCATTTAAACATGAAAAAAGGATAATGTATATTAATGAGATCTAAGATTTTCGCGAGTACTCATTTAAATGAAACTAATATTTTCGGATTTTACTTCGCGTTTTATTTTTGTATATTATTTGACATCAAAATTATTTGACTTATATTTTTATGGGATAAATGATAAATCTTTTTCTTTTCTCAAACATACATAGTTAAAATATTTATCTAAAACTTTGTCGCCACCGATTGTTTAACTCTTCAGTTAATTTATAGTTTAATTTTACATAACGTGACTCGGAAACATATGTCCAAGTTAGATAGAAAGGATTTCCGTGTTTTGTTAAACTACGTGACAATATACAGTTTACATACATATATACAGACTCCAAATGAAGAGGCACTTCTGAAAGGAAAGACTAAACAAGCTCTGGTGAAATAATTATAGTTTTATTAAGCCACATATTAAATTGCAAAGAATGAAACTGATTGAATTTATAATATGTACTTATTATTAACATGCTTTTATTAGATTCTGTTGTATGTATGTATATAATGGAATCATTGAGCTTAATTTTCACTGGTTTCTAGAAGTCTAGAAGTTTCTAGATAAATTTAAAACTTTGAATACACATCAAGGACCGATGAAATTGCAATAATTTGATAACAGTTTTCCATTATCCTTATTAGGATAGCAAGAATTAAAGAATTCTTTTATAGATTCTCTGTAGTGGAGTTAGAGAGATAGATCGAGTGTGAAGTCTGCGCATGGCTGCAGTTTGGACTTACACTTTCTTTTTTAAATTTAATTGAACAAAAAATTAAAAATAAATAATGGTTTAATAAAATAAAAAAATCACTCAAAGATAAGGAATTAAAAAATATAAAAGAATTTTTCAATTAATTAAAAAATAGACTATAATTTTTTCATTTAACGTAACAAGCGTGGGGTGCATTTGACGGCGTTTCATATCTTTCCTCACAAGGATAGTAGCTATTAGAGTGATTGTAACATATCAACATACAGCACTCCATAAATTAACGCCATAAAATAGAATTATTATATACGCCATAAAATAGAATTATTATATTAGTTGTAATAGTTATTTGAACCACTTATAAAAACACTTACGAAAAATAAATGGTACACGATCAACTGAGACGAATCTTTGGCGCAAACACATTAGCTTTGGTTGCTCTGATGAACCTTTATACTCTACCGAAACGAATAATTTTAGGTGGAGTAGTGGAGAGTAGGAACCAAACTTTAATACAAAGAGAAAAGTAAGTGAATTTCTGAACAAACATAATAAACTGCCAATGTAAGAGTAACTTAATAAGCATCCCTGATTAATATCCAAATTTATAGTATACATACATGGAAAATATTTCTAGTAGATTTGTTACTACCACTCTGTTTTTGCAAAATTTACGGAAGGATTAGGAGTATAAATAATAATATATAAACTCTCAGTATTATATAAGTTACACTTTAAATTGTGTCGGAATTAATTACATGCTTTAATTCATGTATCTAACTTTGTTATAGGATAATCACGAAGGATATCCATAATTTTTAAGACCTTCTTGGTATCACTTCCTCTAGTCATAGGTTTTCTGTTTCCTTATGCACAGAACAAATTATTAAAACTGCTCTCCGAATCTGTTAATCTTTCTATTCTTTGTTTTAGAAATCTCCTACTTTAATGTTTTGGCTATTTCTAAGACTATGCGGGCAAAACACTGTTTTATATAAAGGTTGTTTGATACTGTTGGTCGGTCAAAAGTTTAGAACGTTATTGGTTTAAAATTTCCAACTGATAAATAATTTTGTAAGACGATTAAAGTAATTTTAAATAATTTACTGGAAATAACTTAGGTTGGGTGACTTCGCGCTTCTAATCCTTATCTCGCAAATTAATTTATCGTACGAAACTTTTTGCGACCGTTGTAAATTTTTGATACGTTTCTTGTTCTTATAAGTTAGGGAAGGGAAATTAACTACGATTAATGATCTTTAACATTTTATTTTTCGCAAGAGATTTTAACTTATTTAGGCGTTTATTTACGTAATATACGTAATATAAATATGTATGTAATGTATTTTTACATGTATTATACTTTCAATATCTTACACTGTAGTATTAATACAAAAAGGCTTAATTTGTTATTATTTTATAACTTACAAAGAACAAAATAACAATTTCTCATGATTATTATTCTTATGGTAAGGTACTTCTTAGTTATAAGTTAGTGTGATCGGGAAAAACAAATTTATAGCATTTCTCCAATGGTAATTTTATTTTCTTTTGATATTTCAACTTGTTCTGAATATCTTGGCTAACGATACAATTTATTCTTCATATTATGTATACATGAGCTACTGACATTACCGTGCCAACAATATCCAGAAACATTGATATTCAAATAAAATATCACGAAATAATGTGAACTGTTACATATATGTACATATATATATAAATATTTTTTTAAGCAGATCAGTCAGTATTAAATTATAAGTATTCTGCAATTATTTTCATAATTTTGGGTAACTTCTCGTAAAAAAATATCATTTTTGATAAAAAGAGTGAATATGCGAAATCATCTTTTCACTCCAGAAAACAATAACAAATCTTATTTATTACGTGTCCCTTTTAAATATTCTTTTCCCTCTTTATCTTGCTGACAACAGTATATAAATGCAACTCAGCACGTCTCTCTGTTGATGAATTCTTTCCGTCCGCTATAGAATTGGGTACACAGGTGACAGATACGATTTGCTTTGTTAACCTAGTAAGCTTCTCGTTAGAGTGCACTCCAAGTGTCTATGTGGAGCCAGCCTGTGTGATAGTTATCCTTTAGCGGACTGGTTCCACCATCCAGAATACAAATAACTCAGTCTGATTAATTTGAAATCGTTTTAACTAAATCCTATCAAGATCTATATTTTTTTTATATATGAAGAAGGTGCAAACGAGCAGACGGCCTACCTGATGGAGGTAGTACCGACGCCCATGAACATTTACCATGAACCCTTATTTGGGGAGAGGGAGAGGAAAGGTTCGAAAAAGGGCAGGATGGGGTAGGAAAAAGGAAAGGGCAACCGGCTCTCTCACTCATCGGACCAAACGCAGCCATTAAAGACTACTTTTCTTCGATCTTCTCTGAAATTTTAATGACTCCCTCAAACACAAATGGACTAAAGAATGTATAAATTTCTATCAAAATCCATGGCTGTAGTTAACTTTTAATTTAAATAAATAAAATGGCTCACATTACTCCAGAGCCGTCAGTTTGTAAAAACCGCTGAAGATTAATGAGTAATAAAATGTCCATTTGGGAACAGTTTCATTGAACAGAAGTAACGTGTGATTGTGATCGGCTCTGTGATCGATGTCATCAGAACTGCAATCAAAAGAGAGAAGCTCCGCGATTAAACTAACGAGGGAGGTGAGGTCGATACTTTATATTGAACATGTATATATACATTGTATTAAAACAAAACGTCATGGGAATTATTCTTCAACAATTTGGCATATGTAACGCATCATCTATACTGAGTTGATATAAATAAGTACAGCTTTAAAAAGATTCAAATAATATAAAATTACTTTAAAATATAGGTTTGGAGGTTTATTTTTCAAAAAAGACACAAAGTCACTTACATGGAAAGAAAAAAATGAATAGTATTATATGAATAGTATTATAAAAGGCAAAACAGTTTGATTTTATATATTAAAATGTTAGTATATTGCTATATAAATATGTATATAATTTATAATTTGCATAACTTAATGAGCTTCATATTTAATATAATAATGACCACAAAGAGGCAATTACAGGAATATATTACGTTTCCTAAATACGTTTTCCAGTAGTTTTACCTAATTTATAGTTTTAATACAAATGAACAGAGCCATAGCTGGCATTACAGATATCATAATAAAACCGATAGCTATATTCAATATTATAAATGATTTATTTACTTGGTATATATTAAAATATAAATTGTTGGTCAATATTATTTCTAAATTTGTATGTTCATATAATTTTTTATTTGTTTATTATCGTTTAATATCATGAAACTTTATTAAAAAAAATATTATTTTAAATTTAATATTTTAATGAATGAAGCAGTGATTTAATGAAGTGTTTATTTCTGTATAATGTTTTTATTCCGTTTTGAGTTTCATACAATATTAAATACTGTATAAAAGTCACTAGTATTTATAATTGCATCCTGTTCGAGGCGATTCTGAATGAAGTTGAATATATTTTGAAATACATTAAAAATGCGGATTAAAGTTGTTTTAATTTTTTCCATCTTTCATTAAAGTAAAAGTAAGAGGTTTAAATTAGTAATGTGAAGCTGTTTAGTGGTCGTATGTATTACCTCACATTCCTATACAGAAGACGTGATGTGACAAGCAATGAACACACTTCCTTGAACGACCTGCCCCGGGTCCCACCCCGAGATAAAACCTTTCCCCGCTCATCAAACTTTCCCCGGTTAAACTTTAAAGAGGTGGAGTCGATCCACCTTTACGACACTAAACAGACTCATAAAAGGTATCGTAAAAGCCAATAGCTTCGGTTAACTTGCCTGAATAGAGAAGCTTTTCAATAACTTACAAGTCTTACAAGTTCTTGCTTTTAAATTTTTAAGTAAATATCATTGAAGTTATAACACATGAATGAAGCTATTTTTAATATTTTCTTCAACACATATCATTGTATTCACTCCGCTGAAACTTCCTTCGCTTCTCTGTTTCAGCAACTTACAAGGATAATGATTCCTATTATACAAGTCTTTAATATTGTATTGACCATAATAAACAGATATTAGTGGTATACGCTGAGGATGCGTATGTTAAAAACATAGATATTGTAACCAACCGTCAGTTCCAGGTGTAATGTGCACTGTGACTTCGTACACAGTACAACAGTTATACTATGATCTAGCGAGAAATGAACAGATTTATATGATAGTTAAGTAAGTATGTCTTATTCCAATGACTGAACAATATTTCTGTAAAGTTTAATCATAATCAGTAAAGTATTTTTTGTTTTAAAAGTATACATTTTTACAAACACATTTACATATGAGGAAACATGCATACATGCATACATGCATCAGTTTTAGAAACTTTCGCATTTAGAATAATTTATTAAGGTCAGGAATACAATGGCAGTACTTTGAAGCCACTTTATTTTTGTATGTATATTGAGGATATGTGGTCACGATCAACAATTTTAGCATCCCGCCCGTTTCTTCAAATTGAACGATGTCATTTTATAATTATTTTATATATTCAAAAGGTGTTAATACAAAGTTTATCAATTATGCAAATACATACCAACAATTAGTTAACTTACAAAATATTTGATACATATATAAATAAATAGTTCCATACGCTTAGAGCTCACAATATTAATATAATTATTTGACACTGTGTAGTCAATGGGATCTTATGTAATAAAGTGATTTGTATATATTTATTTATATTGTGTAACTTTATTTTTTAAAACCTTAATATACGTAGATATGAAATTTGTAAGATTGTAAGTGGTGATCTTATATCGAGTAGTTATGGCAAGGTGTATTTTTTAACTATTTCCTATAATATATGGTACCTGTGAGGGTGAAGTTCTGAAGAATCTATCAGAAACAACGGGCTATTTAAAATATAAAGTGGAGACGCCGACCTCTGACAAAGTATTATACAAAGTTTGAGGAAGATAAACGTTCAACACTTTTATTTTACATATAAGAGAAGTGAGTATTTTTTTAATGTATCACACTCTTACATTAAGCGTACATTACTTTATTATATCATTTTGTTGTATATCATCTCTATTCAAAAATCAATCATTCATTTTAAGTAACATTTATAAAATTTAATTTATAATATTGGTAAGCTTGTGTTAATTGTTTTGACGTTTTATATTGAAAACAGGTGAATGTTATACCATAAACAAACATAGAGTTTAAAGAGACTTACCTACTGAACAGACCAGAAGATAGTAGTATTTGACAAATGGGATCATGGCGGATTCCTATTTATGTACTTCTCTCTTTCTTTTAATTATGGTATTTAAAAAAAAAAGATTTAATTCTCTAACTTATCCTCAATCGATGTGGTTTAATAGTGAATCCAAAATTGATAATCACAAATATTACCGATTATTCATATTCTAATAAACGAAGCACAAAACCAAAACAACAATCCGTGTATCTGAGGCTGAAATTAATGTAGACTAATAACACTATCTAATGAGTCTAATACGCCTCTTCATTTCTGAATATAGAAAGTTGCCATTTGGTTATAGATTTTGGTTAAAATCTATATGTGGTATATAGTTATTTATGTAGGTATGTGTTAATAATAAAATAAGATAAGCAGATATTCAGTCGATATAAAATGCAACCAGCCATGTAAGCCGTGATATTACATTTTTATTCTTTACAAGGTATGTCTCTCACCAGACCGTTAAATTGTCTCATACCTAAAAATGCTCAATGCTGCTTTACTTCCTACGGAAAAATTGTACTGAGAAACTGTAAGAGAGGTACTGAGAAATGTCAAATACTTTTTTACATACCTGACCCATTCAATATCATTGACATGACACCCATTGAATATCATTCCAACTGTTGGTAAATTGACGTGATATTAATTTTCGCGAACGTACTATCACAAGAATAGTATATTTCATCGTATCTTGAACTCGTAATACTCGTATCTCAATTGTAAGCAGAACTTAAGACAGATGCGGGCAAACTGTTCCAAATATTTGCTAACTTCATGACGACAGAGAAATCTTTTCGTCTAGATGTAGGGCAGGTCTACGATAAAACGATGGAGGTCCGCCGGTTGTCTGGTTGTCCGCTGGTTGTAAGAGTTGGTTGTTAAAATAGGCAATTCTTGCGCTTCCTCTCAAATGCTTATTCTATAGAATAACGAGAGATCGGCTGCTTTAATTCTATGCTCAAGCTCAGCTACAGTGCTTTTAACTACGACAGTAACGTATATAGAAGTTGCTGTGAGCTCAAGGCGATGACATCTGACACCATTCTATTACTTTAACAACTTATATAACAGTTTGTAACTTAAAAAGTTAACAGTAATATTTACAATTATTTATAAAGTGGTGAGTAGTTATTGCAGGAAACCTCTCACATAATGTAGTAGTTTGTGTCAGGAAGTTGTCTCGTTAATACAATATACAGCATCATGTTCTATTCTACTGTCTCATGCCTACATTAACATAATCAACTGTGACATCGAACAAAACCTCTTGTTTAACAAACGTACACTCTGAGTCTAGGCGAAGCGCTGAATATTAAGTTATAACTTTATAAAGTGGGACAGGGAAGAAGTATTGAGAATAAAAATGAGAATCGTCAGCTGCTCAGATTGTTAAAATATTATTTCAAGACAAATGCCATAATTCCAATGTGCCTATTTCGTTTACATTAAGAATTACTAAAATTATATCAAACTAACTTATAATAATAGTTATTAGACTCATATTTATTTGTATGGCGTAATATTTTTAAATTATTTTTTATCAATATCTTTCTTAAAATATTTCACAACTTAATCATTCTTCATTTTAATTGAAATACTGTCTTTATCTATGACAGGAATATTTGATTCGTGTTCAACTTTAACAAGAATAATATAATATATGTATTGTATATTATAAATCGCTATATCTCCACAGGCGTATTACTACATATTTAAACTATTAAAGTAGAGATCAAGTAAAGAGCTTGTATCCAAACCTTTGAGTTAAACAAGTGGATCCGATTTGAATTGTAAAACCAACCCAACATAAATAATACAGTGGAGATGATCAGACCCGTCTTAAGAACTGAGAGGATTCTCTTAACAGATTTCATTTGTACGATATTGAAGGCTTACAGGAGATTAGTAATAATAGTCATTGAACGCTTTATATATGTACATTATAATAATCTTATAAAACATATACACCATATATTACTTAAACTATTTATAGGTCGATAGTTTACATATATAATACTTCTGTGTACATAAAGAACGGAATCAAAGAATATACGATAACTTTTTGTATATTTGATGACCAAAAACCACATACAATATTAAATGTAATAGAAATTATAGAAACCATTATTAGATTATAAAATAGGATGTGCGTTTGTGATGATTAGTCATAAAACTGTGACGACTCTCTTCACACAACTGTCATAAAATAAAGATGTATAGACGTCTTGATGTAAAGAGTTACAACTACGAGTAAAGTTTTCGAGATCGTTTTGTTTAACACATATCAGAAATAAACGGAGTAGTGCACAGGAGTGTAGAGTGTTGTGAGGATTGGAGCGATGTTGATACATATAATGTGAGAGTTACAAATAGACCTTTTAATTTAGCTCACATTATATAGATTGTATACAATGTGAAGTTACCAGTAACTATCAAATCTTCCAACATATAATATGAAATAAAACTATTTAGATAGTGAGATATTTATAGTAACTTGTCTAGTAACTTATAGTAACTTGACTAGTAAAATGTCTTGAATAAAAGGTTTTATTTCTGTGAGACACATCAACAAATTTAAACTGTTCTATCTCATTGATCAAACTTGGTAACATTTCATGTAAGCAATCTTCTTCCATATTTATTCACCGTTTGATAACGTTACTCAAAAACAAATGATTTTTATTGCTTTAATGAAATATATATATTTTTTTTGTGAATGCATGCTGAGTTAGCCTTTAACTGTAGTGTACTTTGTAAGATCATTGTACATTATGTTGGCTTCCTAATAAAATAAATAAATAAATAAATAAATATCTAAATCGAGAATACAGCACGGTTTCTTTCCTAATTGCCCTAGTTGCGAATTCTATAACTTTTTGAAAGCTAACTTTCACAACTAAACTCGGGAAGCAAACCGCTGTTCAGGTGTCAAGTATTGATGAAAGGAATCCTTTCAGTAGAACTGTCCACAGTTCAGAAGAACGGCACTTTTGAAAACTTTTAATTAATTATAAACTGAAGTAAGCCTCCCCTAACTTTGACAAAGGGAAATAGAACAGTGAGGGTTACACAGTAGTACTCACACTCGGAGGCATAGTGAAAAGTTTTTGGAAAATTTAATGGGGAAAAATCTATATTTCGGTCAGTCAAAACATAACAAAAAGGCCTTAATTAATCATATGAAAGGAAAAGCCAAGTATTGCTGTGCACTAAATATGTAATACCTAGAGGTTTTTAAGTAATATAACATAACAAAGTTGTTTCAATTCCATAACAATTACTAGTGGTCACATTAGACCTTCACGTGTTATAGCTGATGCCAGGTTCTCTATATTTAAACTATAATCGGGAAACATTATTGTATAAACTAAAAAGAAAAAAAAATGTACAAAACATAGTTTATATTATTTTCAAAATCCCATATTTCACCCGCTGTACTTTTACTAATTATTTCATCCTAAATCAGCTTTATCTCAAAACACTAATATCCAGTGAGTCTCAGATCTCTAGTAATTGTTGTCTGTCTTAGAACAGCCACGATACATTTAAGAACACCACTGAAGATGACTTGATACAAACATCTTTAACACTGGTTCAGTGACGCGTTTAACTTACGATAATATTTTAGATAGGTGAGTCAAATAAAACAAAAAGAAATGGATTTTTTTATATATGGTACAGTTGCTATGCAATAAACTAATTTATTGGTTTCCGATATCAATTGTGGGTAAGGTTTCATTATTCTTCGGATGTCGTAATGTTCTAAGAAGTTTCACAAGTCGTTAACCATAACTATCGATGAGATGAAAAACAAATATTACTTGTGAAGACAGGTTTATATATTATTGGACCCTCTCCCTTAATGTGGACGAAATAAAACAATGAATTAATGTAAAAACAATATCAAACACAGTTCACATTAAACAAGGGAAGGCATGACACATCGCTGACGTTAAATAATAATGATGATCAGAAACTTGGTCATTGTAATTAATTATTAATGTATTTCCCAAAGGTAATATTGATTTTCACTATGAAAAAATATTATTTTTAAGAGAATTTAATTTAGAATCATATTACTTGACTAGTCACAGTAACTTTACACTAATTGCGATTGGATGTTCTGAATGGTACTATTATAAACGAACTTCTATTCAAATGTTAAGTCATTATTGTCGATACTCTCGGTTAGTTCACATTTATTTATATTGTATACAAAAGGCACGCGTTCAAAACGTTATTATATAACATTTTGTTAATTTCAAAAGTTTTCTTATTTTTTTTTTAACAAATCCAAACATATCGTCTAAAACAAGCTTATTTGGAATGTCGATTTAATTAGAGCAGAGCAATCTTATATGGGACTTATATCTGACACATGACTACTTCATTTCGCTAATGGTTCCTTATTACATGACGGCCCTAAGAAACATATGTCCAACTTTGCTAGAAAGGATTTCCGTGTTTGTTGAACTACGTGACATAAGACAGGGCTTTATGGAGGATTAAGTTGGTGACACTTTGAAGAAAAGATTTGGTATGAAGACCGCGGCGGTGTAACAAATGTTTTGAAATTATGTTAACCTTTAACTACCGACGTGGGGCCTGTGAGGCCGCGGCGGGTTGACAAGTTGTTAGTTTTACCGCTTCCCCGCGCACGTGAGCCCCGTGCTCATCAGTAGCTGCGAGTTTAGTTGGGCCAACGCCATTGAGTATGGTAGCAGTGCCGGCGAACACAATTTCGGTAAGTTATGTTGTTTTGAATTTACGACGCGGCCTCTCAGGCCCGACGTCGGTACTAACGTTAGTTTTTTGTTTGGGTCATGAATGAAAGTAAATGCTTGTTTTCAGAAATCTACCGGATAATTTGAAGAATGGATGTATCAGGGACATCAGGGGGTAAACGTAGTTTACCTACGGATGAATTACGTTTTTCCAAACGACCACGGCGTCCTATAAATCTCTTGGATGAAAATAACGCGGCGTTGATTGAGACCTTGCTTGCAGAAGACTCCAGCGGAGCGGAGGTAGATGATATCGGAGAAGATAACGTACCAGAAATCAGCGATCCTGAGACAGGTACTGATACTGATATATATGATACTGAAACTACAACTCAGCCATTACTTCAGACGGAAACTATTTCCTGTTCCTTGTCGGATGACGAAGATGTGCCGCTTTCTAGGCTTTGTTATTTTAGAGGAAAAAATAAATATAAGTGGTCAAAACCTCCTCCTAACCTCCTGATCGCGGTATGTTTATAAAGCAGTTAGCTTGACAACTCGTATTAGACCACATGAAGAGAAGGGTGTTAAACTTACGCTTACCTCGTGAACTTCGTATGAGTTTAGAAAGAATACTCGGTCCTGATATGCCAAACACAGAACAAAGTCAAGCAAAAGAAGAAAAAACAAGAAAAATATGTGCCTCTTGTCCGCCTAAATTAAATAGAAAATCTACATATCAATGTTACTCATGTAAAAAACATGTTTGTATACAATGCGCTAAACAAATCTGCCCTAATTGTGACTAACTTTGTTGTTGGACATTTTTTTTATTTTATGAAAACAATTTAAGTTTAATTTTTTTTTTAATAGATATAACATTTAAGTTTAAGAAAAAGGTTCATTTCATGGTTCCTAAGAAGTATTATTTCTTTAATTATTTTTATTTCGTGAAGTGCCATTTTTAAGTTTAGAATCGGTGTCAAAGATTAAAGGTCATATAATTTCAAAGTTTAATAAAGTTTATTATAATAATTGTCATTGTTTTCATTTATAGATCCCAAATTAACGATAAAACTAAAAAAATAGATATCTATTGTACATATTTTCCATACCACACAGTGTTTAATATGCGGCCTCTCAGGCCCCACGTCGGTACTAGTGATACAAAAAAACCACGTCGGTAGTTGAAGGTTAAATACACAGTCAAATGGCTACCGTTCTTATGGACTGTGTTTGGAACTTATTAATCGTGAGTAATGGGATTCCTGTAAGCTACCCTCAAAACACGTTAGATTGAATGGTAGCCCAATCGAATGATTGTATTTTGGCAGGTCGGTATTTAATTTCGAACGTTTCAGTTGCTGTTTAGCATATTTTCAATATTGCTACGTACTCGCAACATATTACAATTTAAATGACCATAGCCGGAGCAACATCATTGTATGGATAAAATATAATACATATAAAAGGTGGTATTAACTCAAACCTGGGTTAGCTCGACAGGGGAAATACCACCCTCTTACAAAAGAAGACTTTGTCCGAGGAGTGAGAGAGTAAGTTGCCCTTTCCTTTTACCCATCTTTTCCTGTCCTTTTCCATTTCCCACCCTTTCCTTTCCCACAAGCATGATGGAGAGAGAGGAAAACATAAGAGTTGTTCTCCGCCACTACGTCCACTGCATCAGAACTGCACTTCATGGTTCCACCCCTGTAGTTTAGACATCGGGTTCGGGATAAAATTTTAAAATCATAATATTCTACTCAAATGTGTACCTGTAAATCGGTGCTATCGAAACTGTCTTCACTGTTAGTGAAGACAGTTTCGATTTTCGACTTATTATAAGTGCCATGGTCAATAGTGGGGTCATGTTAAGTACAGCCACAGGAACAAGGCTGGCAGGACGCCAGCTGCTCGTGTGTGGACTAAACATTACACATACCGTTATACATAATGTGTCATGTTACACTTTACGTCATAGTTATTAGTTGATGTATGATAACTTATATGTATAATCCTAAACATTTTTATTTAAATCTGATAACTTATATAATCCTAAATATTTTTATTTTATTGTAAATTGTCATACTTTTATAATATTATGTTTTTAAATATCAATTACTTTAATCTATATGATATATTGTATATTGTTCTTTAAAGCATATTTAAAGAACGACATTTCAATAGTTTAACTTAATTAAGTTTGCACTTACCTAAATGTCAAAAAGTAACATATTTCGATATGTCAAATGATCAACATTTTATCTTGTGTATAACTTTAAATATTGTGCGATCATGAAAATAACTTTTAAATAATAATTTCATACAAATACGCAATCTGTCGATTTCATACAAAGTAATGAGAAACGGTGTTTGAAAAAAATCTTATATCTAAGCATATATATTTTTCATCATTATTATGTCGTATGTATCGTGACGACACCCATAATGATAAGAAGATATCGCATGTTAGAGATCAGTTTAATTTAATATAAATCTATTTAAACAATATAATTGACACTGACTTTTAGGTCGATTCCTCCAAATTATAAATAATAATTTCAAATGACTAAAAAAATTGCTTTGAGACGAAGAGCACTCCCAACACGGCGTGGATATTTAAAATAAAAAAGTATATATATTTTTAAGTTCTAGTATATATAATTTCTTTTACTCTACGTTTTTATTAATATTTCGCTTAATTTAATAAGTTATAAATAATCATAATTACTCGACCTCTTAATTAATGTTATCAATTTAATCACGGGCCACATATAGACAGTATACAACGTTATCAAATCTTCTTATTCATACTCATTTTAATCTTCGAAGCTGCACGACCCTTGTGTTTAGTTTTACAAAGTATTGTTTAAAAACCTATTGCTTTATAAGTTTTAAATATAAAATTAATATGGCCAAGACTATAGTGATAACTATTTTAGTAGTTCTGTGTTTGTTACTGGAAGTTCAGTGTGGTTGGGGTCCCCTTTCATACCCTTATGTATCGGACTACCCTTGTGTAGGAACTAACAGTATTGTTAGTTTTTTTGAGCCCGGAGTGTCTTCTAAGGCCAAGACTCGTTATTCTGTGTCCATAAATGAAACATTCCCGACTAATTCCTCAATTCAAATTGCATTTGATTCAGAAGCTTACGTCACTTTGCTTGTAAAAACGGTTGGTAAAATTCTTTCATCTTTTGATTTTGATTATTACATAAGTTAATAATCTCAAAATATTTTAGGATGATAAAAAATTTAGTAGAGTAACGATGGAACCCGGTGTGATGTTTGGATTCTTTTACTTTGTACAAGAAACTGGCTTTAATTTTGTAGTAACTTCCTACGTCCCTGGAATAGTTCCGTACATAACCAGCGTTAAAATCAACGATGAAGAATATTGTCGGTATCCAAATGTGGTAAGAATAATTTTATAACAAAATAGTAGCAGAAGCTGTAGGGAAGTAATGGCGTTAAGTTTGACAAGAGAATTTACGTGAGATTTTTGTTGAAATCTTTTGAGGTTGAGGAGCTCACTTCCAATAACTAATATGTCTGTACATTCAAATACCAATGATCTTTGATAAAGATTAAAAAACATGCCAGAACCAGTGAATAAAGAAATTTATAGCCCAATGACAGGGAGATTTTATAAAACATTTTGATGTATAGTTATTTAATACAAAAATAAATAAATATTTTCTACATATCGTAGGGATTCTTAAACCAATATGTTGTTGAAACGTTAATAAACGACGAAGAAAAGAACTGCGGCCGGCGTCAAGTGAGAGGCACACAGTTGATGGTTAATGGCGCTAACACTAAACCCGGGGACTGGCCATGGCACGTGGCTATTTATAAACGACAAAGAAACATTATTAAGTATATCTGTGGAGGAACTCTTGTATCTAAGAATTTTGTATTAACAGGTAAACAATCTTTATATAAAAAGAAATCTTACATTTAAAAGAGCCTAAAGTAGGTTTTTGGGCAATGAATGTTATTTTTTAAAAGGGTAGTATTTCATTTATTAGCCACTAAATATGAAGAAGAAGAAGAATAGTATAATATCACAAAACTACTCAGTACGTTGCTGTTGTTTATACATACGTAGATGATTTTCGTGGTAGCGAACTCGTTATACTTATTGATCTTGAAGGCTTGGTTTTTGCAGATGTTATTATTTCACGGAACCATAAGCTCTATTAATACAATGCGCTTTAAAATTCACAAATACAGAAATATGTCTGGTCTGGACGCCCACTTACAAATATCCTCTGGGATTTTAAATTGTTTCTCATACGTATCCATCATTATAGTCCAACATATAGTTCAAACAAAAACTTTCTTTACAAAAAAATATTTCTTCTTTATAGAACTTTCGATGCTATACTTTTTTTTTTTAAATTACTTTCTACACTCAGGTTACTCAGTAATAAGTTTTGGTTTTCATATTTCCAGCTGCTCACTGTGTGTCCGTGAGGGGTTCTGCCTTATTGCCAGACGTAATAAGTGTTGTCCTTGGGAAATACAATTTATTTGGAGGTGATTTTGGGTCTGAAGAAAAGGAGGTTGGTAAAGGTTTGTCTCTAAGCATTTGACATATTTCCAATATAATATCAAATGTCTTCATATGGTTATAATAATACCTAATGAAAATTCTTTTATGCTCATAATAATTCAATTGGTTTTAGGTTCATAGGATAATAATGCACCAAAAATTTGAACACAGAACTCTAAACAACGATATAGCACTGATCGAGTTAAATACAGAAGTAACATTTACTGATTACATTCAACCATCATGTTTGTGGTATAAGAAGGCGATTAAAAAATTACCAAGCAACCACATCATGGGAACGGTAGTGTATAAATTATATTTAGTTTTTCAAAGGACTGATATAAGTATAAAATATTTTTAATATCCTTTATATTGTTATAATTATGTATGTTTTTATGTACTTCAGGTTGTAGGATGGGGTTTTGATAACAGTGGAACTCTTTCGCGCACACTTAAACAAGCTAAGATGCCGATTGTCTCGGATAACGACTGTATCAAAAGTAGACCCTTGTTTTATGCGAACATTTTGAATGGAAATAAATTTTGTGCTGGATTTCATAACGGTGATCATTATTTTACTTTTCCCATTAAGTAATCAAGAAGATAATCTAAAGTGGAATCAAAATTTTCATTCTCATATTATGCTTAGCGATGAAGAGGTATAGCAATTTCATAAAATTATTTTCATACGTAATTAGTTGTATATGTATTTAATTGTAGGAACATCTGCTTGCAACGGTGACAGTGGTGGATCACTTGTGGTGTTTGTACCAGATACGGCTGAGGATAGCGATCCAAGAGCTGAAGGAACCTGGCATGTTAAAGGCATTGTATCAATGACACTATCTCAAAAAGATGTACCGATATGTGATCCGGAACAGTACGTAGTGTTTACAGACGTTGAGAAATACAGAGTGTGGATAAAAAGCTACATCAAAGAAAAAGAAAATGAAAATGTTATATAAGAAATATATTGAATACTAAATTGTATCAAACAATAAAAAAATGTATTAAAAACTTAGGATTTGACTAGTTTTATTGTGCAATGATGATACAACATTAAATTGCATTTTATATATTTTTAAGCGAAAAAAATATTACTTAACTTATTTGGCAGAAATTATAAAAATTGCTGCCAAATCACCTGCAGGCTTTTAAAATAATAATTTGTTGCCTATATTTTATAACTGAAACATTACTGGAAGTAACTCTGAACATTAAAACAAACCTGAAACTGTACCTCGCGCTGAAACTTTTTACGTAGAGACGATTATTTTGTAGTTCTTTTCTCATGTGATTTTTGACCACAGTATACTTTATTGATATGTTAAGTTAAATTTAATAAAATTATTATTCTCCTTGTATATATCACGTATACATTGCAAATATAAGGAAGAGTGTAATATGTCAAGTATAAACTTTAGAATCGCAATAATAATAATTATTATTATTAACTCTCTTGAAAGACACAAATAGACCATTAAATTAAATACTAGTCTAGACACTCGTTTTCGATTATTTTTTACAATTTACTTAATTTATGTTTTTTATACAATGTATACTGTATTACTGACTCTGAAGTCCTCCACCAGAATTAATTTAGTTGATAGGTTGCTAAAATGACTTATAACGATTAAGGAGTATAAGAAAAATGGTGGATATTTTGTACGTTACTTAACAGTATATCTTTATTAAAATTTTAAAAATAAGTATTTTTAAGGTGGTAGAGCCTAGCTGTGGTGAGTTACTACAGCTCAAACATCGGCTGGCTCGACCGAGGAAGTACCACCCTCTCACAGAAGATCGGCGTGAAGTAGCCTTTACTAGCTGCGTTTCGTCTGATGAGTGAGAGAGCCGGTATTATATAAAAATTATTGCATATTCGATTTCAAACTGACGTCTAATTTCTTAAGGATATTTACAATAATCAGTCCATGAAGGTGTTCTGCTCTCAAATAAATTGTAATATAAAATACTATTATTTAAAACAAGTTACAAATTTATATGAGCACCATTAAAATAATTGAAATTTCAGACTCATGCAATGTGATGTGAATGAAAATCGTATCATTTTAGGGTTGTGAAAATTACACCCGGTTTATATTTTTACAATTTCATATACATATTTATTGTAACAAATGTCTGAAATTTTAATTCTATGGTGTGTTTTATTCTAACACTCCACATCATTAAAAAATATATGAAGCAAAGAAGTTCTGGTTCTCCAATAAAAAAAAACGGAATACAGGAATAAAAGGGTGCATTGGTAATCACAATTTTCAAAGTATATCCTACAAAATACTTAGGGGCTTCCTACTTAAAGCCTCGACTCAAAACTGATAAGATGACACATCTATACAAATGTTTTTATTTCCAATATGTTAATTAGTTACTTGATAAATATCGTTCTCGTAGGAGAAGTCATGGATAAAAGCTTGTTTGTCATAAAAAGCAAAGCGACATCCCTGGTGCGGCATGTTCTCCCATGAGAAATGTAGATGTAATATTATTTGGCCCAGAAATCAAATATATGTTATTTTATTATGAATGCAAAGCCTCACATCAATTATAATTTTTCTATACTATTAAATTTTATTCTAATGTAACTTGATTTGATTATAAAACAAATATTAAAAACTTTAGTTTACATAAAAACTGAAAACAAAAACATATAGCTGTACACTTCTATAGCTGTTTTGAAGTATAAATATAACGTCTTTGTTGCAGGAAGTTTAAAATTATAAACACAAAAACCGACCACTTCTTTTGATTGACATAAACTGTAGTCATAAATTCTTGTTCTTCATATTTCTTCAAATACCTCATTGTCGTTTTGGTAATTTAATCAAAATTATGTTTCTTTCACAACAAGCTATCATTCATTTTCCTAAACTTTTTATGAACCAAATAACTTGTGGTAAAATTTAAATAAAACTAAAAATAACACTATAATATCTCTTAGTACTTCAACAGGCTTACGAGTTTAATAGAAAAGCTGTAGAACATAAACGAGGTCGATAGTGTTCATACAACTTGGAAGAAGCTACTTGACAAAGTTGATTATAGAAGCCAGGATAGTTGTCACTATAAGCTGGTGATGGTTCAGGAACGTACTAGAAGATAAGTTCCAAATACTGCTGTAAAGGGTGCGATATTAAAATAAACGAAGCAAATATTTCTTTCTTCACGCCTTAGATTCGTAGACATAATAATGATGAATAATAATAAACGTTGCAAGATATATGAATACAATAGATGCTGGATATTTAGATAAAACTAAAATCATGGAGTTATTGTCCTAACTTGAGTCTGTCTCAAATTTGTCTTCAAGGCCTTTTCAATAGTGAACTGATAGCTAGTAAGAATGTTTGTGAGTGGAAAAAAAATTTACGGTTTTTCATAATTTTAATGTTGGAATTCATATATATTCTATACAGAATTTAATATGCTTTTATTGCGTATATTTATTCTTCTGTCAGGCCATTTTCCCAGCTTTAGCCAGGGTCTGCCTTACATGATGTGAATACTTTTAGCTAATTGTTTTAACGACTGGCCGCATGCCTGACATCAACCCTCTTTGGGAATGCATTAATCAGTGATGTCTAAACGCTCTTTGAAAGTACATATGACTCAGAAAAATCACATTGGTACTTGCCAGGATTGCACCCGCGCCGTCGAACATGGGAGGCGGACCTTTTAACCACTAGGCCACCACTGATTTATTATTTATGGATTTCTACATTTTTTATATAATAACAAACTATATAAAATCTTTTTCCTTATAATCCTTGTACTTCTATGTTCTTACTTCAGTGTGATCATGTTCACATATTTCATATAAGTTCATTAAATAAACTTAAGTTTCAAAGTAAATAATCTCCCAAAACTTCCGTAGCGGAAATTTAACGAAGTTTGACATTATGCTCGATCTAAACTTTACTGAACTAATTAAACTTATCAATATTTACCATGCCTTTAATATATTCAATGTATCTACAACAAATGTAAAATGCTAATAAAGAAATAATTCACATCAAAAAACCTAAGATAGATAGGACAGATGTGAATGTTCTCTTCAATACAATCTATAGCCATATCAAATTTACATTACGAAATCTACAGAAATATTAAGTTCTTCATCATTCTTATATTGATGTAGACTGTAGGCTCTTCTAGGTAGGCTCGTTACCAGATAGGCATCTTATTGCCAACTTAATCAGGGTTCTATAAAAAATCGAAAAACATAAATCACCAACTTCGATAGGTTAAAAAGTGGTATTGATAAAATAAAAATAAAATTTATTACTTCGTAAATATAAAAAATAAACATTTTGTTATTTAATATTTTCATCATTTCTTGGTCACCTAGGTATCTTTGTGAACTTGCCATATTTGTATATTCATATTTAAGCAAAAATGTTTTAATATTTTGAATATTTTTTCAAAATATTGCTTATGTGTTACCGTTCTTCTTAATATAAATTGTATTAAAAAGCTATCATATACTTAAGTACGAGTATTAATACTAACACCAAATCTTAACAAAATCTTAATAGCCAGAACTTTTAAAGGATACATAAATAGTGTTTAAGATGATATCCCGGGAATATTCAGTAAGTAGCTCGGTTCTATTGTTATTTATGGCCGGTCTTTTGTAGGAATTACTCTGTCGAGTGTCGTAACGACACGTTAACCACCAGACCTTGTTTACTACATGATAAACACTCGACGACTACTGCTCACTATATCATTATTATGTACTTTATAGAACTTTTTATTTGAATAGTTTAAACAGTTATCAATAAATAACAAGACAGTCTTATGCCTGTATTTTAAACATTTAAATATTAAACTTTTATATTTTACGAAACAGTAAATTCATTAGTTTTATGACAGGAACAGTAGGTTTTATACCAACTACTAAAAAATGTAGAGAAGGTAAATAAAATTGTCTAAGTGAGAAATTTTAAAGTAATTCTAAATAAAATTTATTGTGATAATAACAATAAGAATGTGTAGTACTTTTGCATTCTTTCCACAACTGTAACATTCATTGAACAAAAGTAAATAACGACGTTCTAGTTAAATTAATAATAATTACACATATGTGAACAAATTTTAATAACATTTAGCATGAATTAATAATAATAAAAAGTTCAATGACACGCAATGATGAGATGTAATCGTCTATTTTGATTTACTGTTTCTCTTCAAATAAGTTCTCTGATAGAGATCGCTTCAACGCAACAGTAAATAAAAATATCCTTTTGATTTTTGTTTATTATTTGATACATTTTGTTTGTATTGACTTCATTCAATATAAGTAATAAAATAAGTAAGACATGTTTCCCATTATAGGAGTCTGTAACAGTTTTCTTTCCTTTTTATTAAGTAATTGGAGGATTATTACGTTAGTGCCTTTTAAAATTAATGTACAATAAATATGCTAATATATGTAATTTTCTCAA
Organism: Danaus chrysippus; assembly: GCA_916720795.1. Lineage (NCBI taxonomy): Eukaryota > Metazoa > Arthropoda > Insecta > Lepidoptera > Nymphalidae > Danaus > Danaus chrysippus. Next base: position 1,465,674 of record CAKASE010000077.1, on the reverse strand, counting down.
GTATATATTTTATTGAGAATCTCACAAGTTAAGATTTTAAAAAATTACTTCTCACTAAATTAACAATAACTATATAAATACATATATATTCTTAATCAATGTTAAAGTTTTAAGAAACAATCATTTCTATAAGCGATGAATGTCTAATGATGTATATTTTGTTACATGTATGAAACTTTATATTGTACATAAAAGAACATTGACCAAAATCTGGTTATTGTATCTATCATACTTTAGATAATAATTCTTATAATTATTACGATAAGGATTATTTTTGAAAACTTTTTCGTTTTAGTTTGTTTTAAAATTTATTCCATCATCTCTGACAGTCAATAAATTTTAATTACTATCAAAAGTATAAAGTATATACCTCATAATATACATTAGTTAATTTCCACTTTCAACCATACTACATACTGCAGTAACATAGCGGTCAGGGGGGCTAGTACTCGTAACATCTCTTTGTGATTTTTATCCGCATTCATTACTTGTAGAACACAAATTCCTGGACAATTAAAATAATTCCTTTTTAATAACAACATTTTGATGTTTTTATATTATACAAGCATAACCTCACGGTTTCATATTTGTTTTACTTTATTAGAATAACGATATTATAATTAAATCTAATTGTAGTAGTAATTTTTAAAATGATATTAATTTGGTTAACAAAAACTTAAAATAGTCCAGAAGGAAACAAAGAATTATTCTAATTTATAATAATATACTCAAGGAATTAGTAATTATGATTAAAGATCTCGTTTTTGTTGTCACATTGAATACAATATGTTTTTTTAACATGGTATTCTAAACTCAATATTAACGAACATACCAGATGGTTCGATATTAAATGGTACAAAAAGAATATAATACTAAGAGATTGTAATGTTAAAAATCATAGTAAACCAAAGAGAAACACCTCATAAAATGAAAACGTACGTGCAGAGACAGATTGCAAATAAAAATATGAAAATAATACATTACATTGATATGTTGATAGTTTTTCAATCGTAACATATGTTATATGAACATTGTTTAATTTAAGAAAATTATTATTTTTATTTAGTATTTTGAAAGGAAAAAGTATTGTTCCATTTAAAAATAACTAACGGTAGCAATTTATCACAAAATCAATACAACACACCCCAACTTGGTTTAAATAAAAGAGTATCGCTACTTCAACTAAAATCGTGCCAAGACCGCGATCCACTTCTTTCGAAGGAAAAGATTTCTTCTTTCAAGCCCCACGGTTTCTTACGAGCGATGGAAAAAACGGATCCAAGTACAGCCATTTGGTGAGTGCCCTTTGTTTAAAGTCCCATAATACTAAGGAAAATTTTCCCGGTGAGCTATAAATAAATATAATGACTGTATTCACTACCACGCCTTTAAGGAAAATGTCTTTGTTGAGGCAAAGGTGATGTGTTTAAAAAAAAATGTTTTCTATGAATATGAGATTTCGGCAATTGTTAGGATTATAATAACAAATCATGTCATCAAACATGATCACGATCTTTTATTAAATTTGTAACGCGCAACTTGAAAGTCTCTCAGTTAGTATTCCTTAAAAATAATTAAGTATTTATAAAGTGAATTTTTACTATAAAAGTAATTGTTAAATTTATGAACTCAGCTAAATTCAACCAGCGACACTAAGAGATTATGATTAAGATAAAGAGTAGATGTTCGTTTGTGTGTTGATTGAGTTGTCTATTCCTTTAACTGCATCTTACTAATTTATTCCTGCATTAGTTAATTTTTATTTAATATTGTATATTTTTATTACAGTATTTAAAATAACATAAAAGTAATTTGTAAAAACTTTTTTTTTTTTTTGTATCGCGTTTGTTCCCGTTCGGCTACCCGGACTAAGTTTTTCTGAAAGTATTTTAATTATTTAAAAGACATTCCTTATAAACTTTAACCTACAAACATCATGTACCTATCCTTTTTGAGATCGTAATTTATACACTCTAGAATACAATCTGTATGTGTAAATATATGACATTTCCATTTGCTTTTGCATACTAAACGTAATAATCAAAAACAATAAGTTAAAATTATTCTTATTTTAAAAAATTATCGAATTTTGTTAATAGATTCTGATTTACAGGAATCCGCAAAATCTAACTTAAAGCATACGTAGGATGAAGCAATGAATGCTATTAGATCATGTTTCCATTGTCGAAATGAACTGTTTCATCACTATATTTTTCTATAAAGCAATTTCTATTAGATAGTTTTAGTGTGTCAACTTTACATACATTAAAATTGATTTAAATTCCTCTTCACATTTAAAAATATGATAAGAAGAAATGCTTAAAACTCTTCTATAATAGATATATAATCTTATATGGATGTAATAAATTGTATAGAATAAATAAAATACGAGCAATATATCTCATAACAGCCTAAAACATTTTTCAAGTCCTAAAAATTGGATATCACGAGACGTAAAAAAATAAATCTTTCTTTATTGCGGTTTCAAGTGAAATAGAGAACGTTTTTCTGGCAGCGGTTCGCTAACATTGAATGGGCCAGTGTTAGAGTTTTCAACGAGACTGCACTCGATAAAGTTCGCTCAATAAAATAGTAAACAGTAAAGCAATTTATTACTGTTTCACTTACATAAGCATTGATATAAAATATTCACTAAAGTTGGTATTATATAAATGAGTGCTGTTGATGATACAAGTCTTAATAATTATCTTTAAACTAATTCCACTTCACCTGCTCGTAGTATATCCTACATAGTTGCTATAAAAATATAAATATCGACATAACGAAAAGTAGCTATCACTATTGTCACCAACTCCCCTACCTAGCGATGTGATTAAGTGAATATCCTTTCAATGACAGACAAATAACGATATTCTTCATGGTAACGGCAGCACTAGAATATCACTACATGGTTACTCCGGCTGAACGAATACCTTGCCGAGTTTAAATGCAATTCTAAAGGTAACGATGATGGATATTATGATGATCATGGTGATGACAACGTATCCAAAAAAAACTTATTTGAATCCCTTGATACTTAAAAATAATAAAATATGCTACCTAAATCCTAAAACCATAAGTTTTATTTAAACGTGTACTCTTGAAAATCTTAGATATCATTGTATACATTATTCATTAAACTGCTTTCTTCGGTTATTCCAGACAATCCGTTGTTAAGACTGGATTAACGAAGCTGCCGTGTAGGAAGCGACGCGTCGAGATTCAGCTAATACAGGATACATAGTTTAAGAGGACTTCAGTAGACGTACTAAGACTGGGATTAGCTTTCAAAAGTTTTATTACACACTTATTATAATGTGCTTTAACTACGCCACCTCTATTTATCTAGTAGATATATAAATTGTATTTATTATATTATTAGACATTGTCAGGAGATAGCGAAGTTTCAAAAAGAAATTTAGTATCAAACATGAGTTTATTTTAACAACCTCTATTTACCTGCCTTCGTCTTCGGATAAAAGTATCAACAAAATATGATAATGCTTTCTATACTTCAGTTTTTTCAATACATAGAAGTTTAGTGGACAATCATAAAATAATACTACGATATTTCTTGAACCCATTACTCCATTAAAGACTCTAACGCTCGCTAGATAATTATCAAAATTAATTTTATTATGTTAATATATATCCGAGAATTTCAGTGTACCTTAAATTATTTTCCAAATAATATGTTTCAATATAATTATCTTTAAAATTCTTATAAAATGTAATAAGATGAGAAAATTTGAATTTTTGTTTTAAACCTCGATCCAGCTAGTGCTAGGGAGAAAAATGGAAATAAAAACATTTTCTTGTTAAACAACTTTCATAATAGAGTTTCGTTAGCCTCATCTCGCCAGTTTGTGGTTATTTTGTTAAACCACTGATGAATACTTTGTCGGATACTGTAGATTTTTAACGGCAACTCAAATATCTCTCCCTTAAATAATTCTGTTTCAGTTTATTACAGAATTCTATTTTGTTTAGGAGCATTTATACTTTGAGTAGATAGAATTCTTTTGCCATCTGCTATAACATTGATTCGACATACAATAGTTGTAATTTTTATAATTTTTTATGTAAGCAATCATACCAACATGTAACGTTTATAATTCGAAAAGAGTATTCTTATTATTATTGAGATTAATTTATATTCAACAATTTTTATAAGGTCTGTAAATAGTCTTATTTTACTTGAAAGATATTTATAAATTGTTTAAATCCGAATGCAAGGCTAATTGATAAAAAAAATATTTAATCATGACTATGCCATTTTGTTATAAATGATTTGTAAATGTACTATGAGTGTATGGAAACTAATCGTTTATATACATAAGTTTAGTCTGTTCCATTTCTTTTAGGAGGCAGGTAAATAGCTGCATCCTTGAGACTTTACAAAATATGTCGTTAATTAATATAAAATTCTAATATTATTACAACAAAATATAAAAATATATCTGTTTTTGAATAACAAACATAAAGTAGTATGAATAGAACTTTCGTATTGCCGGACATTATAGAAAATATCGATCTGGAATTTAAGTGATTGTCAAACAACGGCGTCCACGTTCTTCTAAAATTAATATTTCACCATAACCTTTCTTATGACAGAGATGAGAAGAATTAAAAAACCTTTTATATATATATTATGTTATTGTGATACACATCGCCCATGCAATTAAATCCTTACGCAAGGTTTTAACTAAATCATAAGAATAACGACTTATTAATGCTATCAATTTGGCTCGATTTATGAAACGGCTACTGTTTTTTTTATGGAAAAGGGGGCAAACGAGCGGCGTACCTGATGCGAGTTAAATACCGTCAACCATGGACGTAATCTTCTGTAAGAGGGTGGTACTTCCCTGTTTAAGCTAACCCATGTTCGAGCTGTAATTACGTGACCACAGCTAGACCCTACCACCTCGCACACTCACTCACTCTCTGACTTATCCATACATTGATTTAATATTAAAGTTAATTCACATTCAGCTCATAAATAACAATAAACAATTATAACTCGTATACAAATATATTTTAATCTTAAGAACAAGTTTCATGCAACAATTATCCAAAATTCTAATAATAAAGCGTAAATTTAACTAACTTCGACGTGATATACTCGTACGCTCTAAACTTTAGCGGAGTAATTATATTTAACGGTATATTTACCATCTATTAATTTTGTTTTAAGTCCTCGTTATTTCGGCACGTTGCAAGCGAGTTCGTTAAGTGAGTTCTATACGACTTTACTGAAACGTTAGACGTGTATGAACTTACTATATTATAACACGGGCACATACAAGACAGTCTTTTTGTTTTCCAATTATCTACACTGTGTCATTTTCAATCTCTGAAAGTAATTTTTTAAACTGTGTTTTGAAATTCTTACTTCCTTTATTCGATTTTTCTATATCATATAACTAGGCTATTAAGTTGTGACTGTTCAATTATAAACCATTCTTTAAATTAATCTATAATACTTTTTTCTTTCGGAAATTAAAAACATAACTGTTTAATTATAACATTTGCTCAAATACAGTTAAACTATTTTTCTGATGATTTTTTAGTTTCATGATACAATAAATTTTCATAAACAGGGTGACTGGTGAATTACTATCGATACTTGAGGACGTGATATTTGACGATCATATATGACAAAATAAATATTAATATAACATAAATATTAATAAACTTCTGAGTAAAGTTAACCAAAAGTTATGTAATTAATTACGCATCGTGTGAACACCCTACAGATTAGGTATACACACACACACACACGCGTGCGGCGGCGTGGTGTTGTATCAGCACGCCGCCGCACGCGTCCACACTTGGAACACATGGAACGTGTCCACACTTTATTTATTTATACAGAAATTTTATCAAAAATTAAGTACCTATTTTTTTTACATAATTCGAATGAGAATCATGTACCGAGTATTCTCCTTAAATATTGATAGTAATTCACCAGTCACCCTGTATAAGAACATTTTCTTACAATTTTGAGTTGCCCAAAAAAAATCTACGAAGGTTCAATTAATTAAGTATAAAATTTATTAGCAAAACAAGAAATAAAACTGTTCTCTTGCAATATGAACCAAAATTTCTTGAATAGCTTAGAAATATATATCATGAGCAAAATGCATTATACTATAAATTAGTAACACTGGTCCGGCATAACTATCGTTTAAATTTTTTTCTTGCATTTGCTGGGTCTTGAGTTGTGTACAAAAGATATATACGGATTGTTAGTCGAAACAACAAAATGATTATTAAATTAAAATATCGTGTCGAGATCAAAACTAGGCAAATAATTAATAAACCACAAATAATCTTAACTCTATGCTGGGCAGGAAATGTCAGGACAAAACAATAGATATGTCAATTGCCAGAAAACCGATGTTGTGGTCCGAGGCTTATTGTCCTTTATATAGTGGCTTGAATTTTATATGTCTATATTATCTTAATATTAATTATTTTGAAACTATCTTAGACGTTATTACAACAATTCTCTTCGATAAAAAACGATGATTAGTTCCAAACAAGATTCAATTTATCTCAATTCTTCATCTGACACTGGAAAAAAGGGAAGTTGCTTGAATCATATTGATTTTTTTTCATTTATGTCGAAATTATTAAACGTCATTAGTTCATAGAACCCTTATAATTTCTTGTTGTCAATTTCTCATTTTTATGTTCAATACTTAAGTACTGTTCTCTTAAAACTAAACGGAAGTTTTTCTATAAAGAAACAATAAATCTGTTGACTAAATTTGTTTAATTTCTTGCGTTAACTGCATTCTTGTGAAATTTTATGAAATATACTACATTGTAAGAATTTGTTTACAAAGAGACCGCCTTTTTGTATGAAGTGCAATTATTATCATATAATAAATAAAAACAGAAATACCAATATATCTCTTAGCTTAGCTTAGCTTAACGTTATTTTATATAACTTTTGTTTGTGGGAAACAGTTTTTAAATAACAATTTTAAACGTCACTCACATATGCTGTTTTTCCAGCACATTTTTGTTGTGTCACTAAACTTTATATAGGTGCATAGAGTGCATTAAAAATAATATTTTAATAAAAAAAGAGTCCTATCTTAAATATATATGTTATTTAATACAAATTCGTTGTTTTTACCGAGAGAGATATCGGCATTGCTGACGTCACTAATGTCACTTCAATACGTTCCAAAATATTCCAAAATGAAACTTCAATTCTTCTAAATATTCATGTATTGCTTGAAAGTTCTTCATATTCACATTCTTCAATGGTCTCCACGAATTGAAATCAAGTGTCTTGCGTCCAGACCTCGAATTTATACCGAAATTCAAACATAGTTCTATTCTCCTTTTAATGAAGTTTTGATTTTGTTTTACTGATAACAATGACTATAATTATAAGTAAGATTTTATAATAATTGATGACAATCAAGCTATCTTCATGTGGCATCAAAATTACCGTTTTATGTAAACGATATATGAAATATGAATTATATATATACACCATTTATCAAAGCAAATAAAACCCAAAAGCATAAGTATATGCTCGCTAATCTGACAAACGGCTTATTTATTTAATATTGGGTTTCCATTAATACATCGTACTAAGATTCATTTTACATTCAGTGTTTAATTCTTGACTATATTTTCATACATAAAGAACTCTCCAATTTCAAAAATCGCGCCGACTATTTGATAAATTACAGATACCCATACATATTATAAAGAGACAAAGTAACGGATCGCTGCCTAAACATGAAAGATCTGTGACCTCTTGTGTAACTTCATATGGCTGGAGCCCGAATTAGCAAACCTCGCAGTCTGTATGCATTGATAGTTGATACCTAACGTGCATATGGAAGCATTATTTTGATACCAATACGCGTGTTTCTATAATGTAAACCAAGAGATAGTTCAAAAAATGCTAATGCCAATCACTATTTCCCGACGACAGAGTCGCGAGTACAACTAGTTTAATAAATTTGTATCCTTCCCACATCTCTTATATCACCGCTACTTGACTTTCCAAGAAATGATTAAGGGAAACCATTCAATTTTTATAACAAATAACTGTGACATAAAAAGTAAAATATTACTATAAGAAAAATATAAGGAGCGACCATCGGGTGCCACTTTTATATAAGATTATTAAAAATTTTGTAAGAGGATTACGTTACCGAAAAGTATTGAGCCTTTGTAAGCGAGATGGCTTAAACAGCCAGCTTCATTAAAAATATAAAAATGAGATTACTTTACCAAGATTCCGGCCAGGCTTTAAGGATTTTATTACAATGAAAAAATGTATACTATACAGTAGATGAAATTCAATATATTCTAATACGAGTACAACCCATGTTCAATTATGTTAATTACTTTAGTTGATATACCATATACATATACACAAACACATCGTATTGTAATGAACACATTACAATAGGATGAAAGCCCAGAAATATTTGACCAAATAAAAGATACAATGAGCTGGAGGAAGAGAGTATAAAAGGATAAGTTTTAGGTTTAAGAAGTTAAGTCACTCGTAAGTCTAGACCTTGTTAATTAATAGAACAGGAAAGGAATACTTTTTAATGTTATGTCCAAGCGTTTTATTTGTAATTATTATCTTTGCTCTTCCATCTTTAATATATTAACTGGTATTGCTATGTCAATAATATTTGTTATTAATGAATAAATTTGTAATTTCATTCTTTATTATAATTTAAAAATTCATCTGTTTTTCCTTAATGCGGACTTAAAATAATTTTGGAACTTAAAATATATTTCTTAAAGTCTGTGATGTTTATAATATTGCAGCTAAATAAAGTCTGACATGATTTATAAATACTCTGAGAGTGTAGCTTTAGTTCTTTTTCAGACGTACTCTCATCATTTTAGTACCACACTTATAACAAAGTCTAGAAGTCGTTATAGATTATTTACTTGGAACTACTTTTTAACTGATACATTCACACATCACAGTCACATTACAAAAAAATTCATGCCAATATAAACTACTGGTAGTTTATTGTTTTTCTGAAAAAGGGGTTACCACAGAAAAGGCAATATTAGGATCTGTGATGGACCTACTATTGTTACAATATTGGGACCTATTCGAACCTGGGTAGATAATAATAGATTTTATATCCAAAATAAACTACCAACATACACGTATATACGTAGCAGCTTCACTGAGTATAAATAAAAACTTTTCAAAGGACAAAAACTTAGAAATGTCCAACAAATGAAACACCTAGAGGCGTTTTATTTCTCAAGTCACGAACCTTAATTAGAAGACGTTCCTATTCAAAAGCTCTACAATGCAATAAAGGTAGCCCGAGACGACCTCTGCTTCACTTATAATTTAAATAACATTTATTTAAAAAAACTTTGAATAAAGCAAATCGTGTATAATATGTTTCCAAATTAATTATAAAGATATATAAAGTAACGTTATACTGCCTAATGGCTTGGATTTTTGTATTTTATAAATGGATCCAGTAGCTATTTCCAACTTAACAATGATAAAGAGATATTTGAGTGAATAGAGGCTGCGAGTGCGGGGAGTCTGCGCTAACTTTAGAACGTCGGGTCGTTAACCTCACCCTTTGACGCAATTTTGTGAAAAAAAAATGTGAATAATTTGTGTAATGCGGCGGATGATGCTTCGGTTTTTGTATAGTAAAAGTATATATATATATATATATATGCTTAAAATATATTAAACATAAATAAAACATGTAAGTTCCGTCTAACAAGAATTCAGTAATTGGAGTGTTTTTTCTTTTTTCAATCAAACGAAGGTAACAAAAGTGGGAAAAATACCTTTTTGTGTAATAAAAATTTTCTTTCTCTGATTCTCTTCTCTCCGGTTCTTCGTAACTTGGAAAACTTTTAAAAATTCCGTGACATGACTTTTGATGCTTTATCATATTCATTTACTTTCTACATCTTTTTGAGGATAATTTGAATATTTTCATAATTTTCTTCAGTTCTTAAAAATGATTGAAACAATTCCACTTATTTATTGTTACAAACATAAAAAAATATATATCGCATATAAAACTACTACCCCAAGGAAAACATCAATTCAATAGAGATATTAATAGTGAGTTCTACATTAATACATAACATATGCTTATTCTAAAACTGGTATGTACAAAATATTCCATTCAAATAAGATGCGATACACTCGTATACATTAAAATATACAAAAAACGAATTATCTGATTCTAAAATATAACTGTTAAGGTACAAGGAATACATATATATTTCTAATGAAGCGCTTGAGGAATAAAAAAATGTAAGATTTTAATGACATAATATGTCAGGGGAACCGAATCATAACAAACTTTGTTTGAACTATAATTATGAGAAGAGAAAGTGACGTCTTTGAACAGAATAAAATAAAATATAATATAATTCCGTTTCTTAAGAAGTCACTCTACTGAAACTTTGCACCAGAGACGTACGTTTGAAATGTTGAAACATAAATATTGTCTTAGTAGCGTAGTCTCCTACATAATTGTATTAAGTCTGAAGACCAAGTCTTCTCTCGTAAAAGAAAAAACAACATTTGAAGATCAATGATATATATATATTTTTTAAAAACCCCGAAAAATAAAGAAGGTCGTATATTGTCTAAAATCATTTGTTCATTATACACTTCGGCGGCTCGACAGGATCATATTACCCGATCATTGTATTTTATATTATAATCCAATGTTCTAGTTTAACGATTATAAATAGTCTTTTAATAACAATAATTTTAATTATTTATTTATTTAAATATTAAGTTACAATTAAATATCTTATTGTAAGTCGCCAACTATCAAGTAAATATCATTAAACTATTTAAGTATTTCATTTCCATTTTATTATTAAAAATAGTTATGAGTTTCTATAATACAAATCCTGAGAAAAGTAAGTGAGTGAGTAAAGTGAGTTTAAGACAGGCTTTCATACATATAATATGATATAATTATATATAAATATTTCTTTATATCGTAAAAACATTTAAAGAAAACTTGCATTTATCAACTAGAAAAGTATCAAAAAAAAATTTATCCTTATAATACTCGTAATTAGCCAAGTGTTGCTGAACTCGTTTAAAAGTGAAATGCTCAATTAGTGGATACGTACAATGTATTAAATGCTTTGTTTTAACATTTCAATTTGCAGTTAACATTTTAAAATAGAATTAATTGTTTTTTTCCTTAGAAGTATCATTGACAATATCCTTATAGTCAAAATATACTGTGTTTTCAAGTGGCTTGTATATTATTTTAACAATATAGCAAATGTGCCTAAATATCAAAAGTATTTCATTCCTATTTACAGATACTTTAAGCATTTTTTTAATATAAAGCTAAAGGTATGTTTTGTGAAAAGTTTGATGTTTATTGGTATCAGTAAAATCTTTAAAAACAAACAAAGGAATTATTTCTCATAGACTCAAAAATTTCTTTCCAAGGTAATCTTATAATTGAAACGATAATTTTAACCACCTCCAACTTGAATGACAGGTAAGGAAGTCCGGATCTCTGTTTTCAAGTTCGAAGTTCCATAATTCCTTCCATTTAGTTTTATAGGAGGCTTGTTATTTTTGATTGTTAGTGTTTTGTTCAAATTGCTTTCCTAACTCGTTTTACTCCAGCAATAAACCCAGGAGTTGGAGAACTTTACAAGCCTCGTGATAGCTTTAGGCGCACTTAATAAGTCCACCTGATATATATTTTATAAAGTTTGGTGTATGTGTTTTATGAACTAGTAATATTATACATATTTAACTAATAACAGTATGCTTCAGGTCATAATCAGACCTCACTATAATCGACTTTGTGCTTCGTAAATTAAAGTAATTTAAAGCGGTTATTACTTAAAATTATATAAAAATACGCGACGCTAGAGGCTGGAATGTTATTTCATTTATTTGTTAAATAATTTAGTTCATCAAATAACCTTGTGATAAATAATACATAGAAGCCCGTCCCACCGACGTCTTCACTCTTGTATGTATTAAATTATTGAAATTAAAACAAATGAAAATGCCTACAAACACAGATGCTTACAAAATTCCACCTCACAAATTGTCGCAACGAACCTATGTGAGAATATACATCAATAACACTATAATAGTTGAATATTTAATTATAACGACACACATGGATCGAGCCTTCACAAACCAGGAGGTATACAAAAGCTTTGCAATTTAGTTTCGGCGTCAGCGTCTCTGTAACGTTTCAGCAACGAGCTAATGCTCGGAGCGCAGGTGTGACGCTCTCCTTTATACTGTTACTTGTATCGGCTTTCATTCCATTTAAAACTTGTTAAGAAAATTTTACAATCTTGAGTTTCAATTGAATTTTTGTTTATATTTAATTTTAAATATTATTATTTTCCAACTGCGGTCCACTTTTAATACGCACCTTAATTTCACTATGATATATTTAATTAAGAAGGCTCGTACTTCTCTTACTTATGTAATGCTATGTATACAACAGTCACTTTGTAATATTATTAATGATCTTTGGTTTAAGGTTATGGTATATGGTTACATACAGTCATCATCAAGTGACATTTCAACATATGTTAAAAAGAATCTTTATCACAATTTAATTACACTAAAACAGCCATAATGCTATACCGACCAAAATCGAAAAAAACAAACCGCGTGTGCAAAACAAACAATATATATACTTAATATCCCTCGCACTAAATACTATATTTATAAGCCGGGAAAAAGATAACGAATATAAAAATGTTTGTTTATAATTGCTTAAGAAATATATATCGATCGAGTGATATAATATTCAAATTTAAATACTTATTGTTTCTCTTGGAAAATGACAATGATACTAGTAAATATATAAGTATATATCGTTAAGCCTCCTCGTGGTGGCCTAGAGGTTAAAAGTCCCGCCTCTTGTGCATGAGGGTGCGGGTTCGAAACCTGGCAAGTACCAATTTGATTTTTCTAAGTCATATATATTTTCTCAGATTATTTAGACACCACTGACAGACGATGAAGGAAAATTATGTGAGGAATTCTGGACTTATAATTTAAAATTATAAGTTTGAAATCGCCCCTCCACCTTGAGCGACCGTGGTGATTAATGCTCTAACTTGTGCATGTGAGAAGAGGCCTTTGTTCAGCAGTGGGCTAAGATAGATAAATTTATATTTAATTTAAAACCACCATTAAATAATAATTATTAACAATATAACAGGTGTCGCTCTACATATTAACGTACTGGTATCTATTGTAAAGTTGAAGCTTTTTAATGAGTTTGTAGTCGTAATATTCAGGAGCTACTTTCGAGGACGTTATTATCTGGCTCTCGCAATACCAAACGTCGCTTTGTGCCGAGCTCGCTAGTGGGAATTAACAGCTCGAAGCTAGCAGCTGAAGCGGTTCGAGCTTTTTAGTTTCATACATGTAGCTTGATTGTTTAGTCGAGACCCGCGTGGTTCTACCTCTAGAGTTATAATGAATGAAATAACTCAAAAAAATCCTTTACAGTACACTAAACAGAATCCAAATGAGAAGTTTATATGCTTTGACCTTTGGGATCAATACTATAAATAGATTTTCTTGTTCGTATGAAATCCTTTCGTATACATCAGTCAATGGCTTTCATTAGTCATGCTGGTTTAATAATATTTTATGTGTGTCGTTCCTACCTCTAACCTGCCTGAATGTATTTAGAACACATATTTAATTAGCATTACCCATTTTGTAAATAATTATAGTTCAAAGTTTCTTTGTTATTATAAAATATGACATTTAAACTGACTGATTGTACCTTTTCTTAATCAATTCTATTAGATGTTTTATATTCACTATTTTTAAATAAGTACTGGTTGAGCTTCTTGCATTAAAATCTAATTATAATTATCTCAGAGGGACACTATAGTAATAAATTGAATGGACGTTTCTATATCAATAAATATGAGGAGATGTATTGTAATGTTATTGACTACAGACAATATTAATGTTTATCCATTCCTTATAATGCTAGTTTCTGTTATGGACTCAATATATTAAATATTAATGAATATTTTGTACCTATATATACATTTGAGATAAAAATATAAGTCTATTTGTTAAGTAACTTACAGCTATATGAAGAGTTTACTTTAACAACTCCAAAAACTAGTTTCAAGCTTCCTAGTTTTCTGAACATATTCGTTTCTATGACACTTTATAAATGATGTACATTTAAACTGTTAGTGTCTAGTCACGAATTGAATTCGTACTAAGCCCAAAGTCATTGCATTACCGAACACAAACCGTGTCAGTAACACAGTGCTCCATTTTACCATTAGACCCTCGTAAGACTTTCTTTTAACCTTACAATTATTTAAGTTGGATCCAACAGAGCCAATTTAAGTGCAGTCATTAGGCGTGTACTTTTTGTTGAATGAGTCGGTGAGAAAAAATGATGAAACTTTTTATATATTTTGTATGTCATATAGATGTATGTTATATTTATATACGATATATATATATATATATATATATATATATATATATATATATATATATATAAGACCGAATTTACAGCAAAAAGTTACGTGTCAATTCACTTTTGATATATGTACAATATTGATTAAGATATTTAAAAGATATTTTGAGATAACTTCAAGTAACTTTAAACTACAATTATTTCATTATTTTTAAAAACTCTATACTCTCGACGTTTCGGTTACCTTTCAGCCACCGTCATCACGGCAAACGAAATGTGAAGCTTCGCTTATTCAGTGGACAGTAAGGCAGTATGTTGCGTGTGTTCGTCTGTGTGCGTTTGACTGCGGGTGGCGGTTACATATACATATATTTTGTGAGTATCTAGTACAATTGCTATTAGAAGAACTATTAAGTAACGATATAAAACTTCGAACGGTTTTCATTTACAATATTTTATTTGATAAATTAATATACATATTTACTATTTACTATATTGTATTGTTGCTTTTCATTTTATTCCTGTGTATACTCTCGGTAGCCTGTTGGAATCTGTTGGATTTCCATGATCCTTTTCTGTAAAGTAATAAATTCATTTATAACACGATTTATGATCTATAAGAATAAATGTGCGATTTAAATATATCTCACACTTCATAATTGTGGAGAGGTTAAGATTATCCTTAAAATAAATCTTCTTTAGAATACATAATATATCTAAAAAATAAAGATTTATACAAACACCTTCCCGAACATTACGTCAATAGGATATAACCGCTTGAATTGTAACCATAATAATGTGTTAGACAGAATTTATTACTAGAATTTCAATTATTTATAAAGGATATTGAGTAATCTTAATTTTGCTACTTTATCAGTGACATAATCAAACATTTCTGAAATTACGAACGAGTGGTGAACGATTTGATCGACTTCAGTAGAAATAATTAATGTTGTATAATTAATTGACGTCAGAAAATTATACCTGTGGCAAGTGCAAGTAATCAAGTGATTATTTGGGCTTATTCATATTCAGCTAGATCTTTAGACTCTTTAATTATTCTTCTTGTATTAAATACATTACTAATCATCATAAAACGTTCTACAAATTGTATGTCTTCGTTTACTATTTATGATAAAGACTAATATTACAGTATATCTTGTTTTCTGATAGCAATACGTTTTTTTATAAAGATTCAACCTACTGAGAGACACCTCCAAAACGAGAATTCTCAAATTTTATTCCGATATTAAAACGGAACAAAGCCTTTTGTGTGATTCATAAAGAGTCGACATTTTGTGCTCCATCTGGCTGATGTAGGAAACGAAACAAGCAAATGCATCTTCACAAGAATCTGTTTGTAGGGAGCCGTATTGATATCGAGCCAATATATTCATATTATTTAAGTATTGCAGTTCACTAATAAACTTCTTCACTTTCGCCATCTCTTTGGAAACGTTGATATTTTAGTTATTTAATGACAATGTAAATTGTAAGTATGAGTTTTATAAGTATTATGAATATCAATTCTTTTCCACAATCGGACCCTTCTTGATAAATATTATTGATTAGATTCAAAACATATTTCTTTACATAAAACTTTCACTATCTGCTTATGTCGTCATTTTATAATATACATATATGATATCTAAGTTGTAGTCAGATATACATATGTATGTACATACAAATCGTTTATTTGTTTGATTATTGTAAGGATATTAATTAAAATAAATTAATTGTAACTATATAAAATTCAGTTTAGATTCATGATTTATTGCTAATTTCAAAGACAAGTATTTAGAAACCAAAAATATTTATCGACGAGATTTAACGTCACGTAAAGATGGTAACGTTACACTTTCTTTGATTCTTGAGAATTTATTTTAACTAGAATTTATCAAAATTTGGAATAGAGGTTTATTTAAATTTGGTCTCATGTCCAATTCAAGAAGATATTCAAGTATTTCAAATGTAGAGATCGACGTAAATGATGGTTATATAATAATTTATTTAAATTAATATATCCTTTTCTGTGTTTAGCAAATTTAAAATTGTATTGCCCGTCTCTGTTGATGTTTATATCTTCTGCTAAATCTAAGTTTTTAAATACAATTTTATAAAATCTAACATACTGTTTTTAACTGTCTTTTGTTTTTGCGTTTGACTTAACCTCCTCACCTTTTAATAAACTAGGCATCAGATATTAAACTCCCAATAAAACATGCACATTACTATTCTTATATATATTTTATATTCGAGGAAGTGGACGTGGTGGGAACTGCCTGCTGTTGATTTTATAAACAACACTCAGTTTGTACATGTAGCTCGGCTATTTGACAAACACGACACAATGGAGCCATCGCTCTATTTTATTGTCACAGTTTTTTTGCTTTTAGACCATGGTTCTGCTGGGTTGAAACGTCAAATGTTTAAATTAAATTATGAAGCAATAAAAAAAAATACAATCCATTAATATCTTTCAGGAATCGAGCCACTAGAAAAGAATAGTTTCGGTAATGTTTCCATTATAAATTTTTAAAATAATATTACATTTCATAAAATACTTACATTTATTATTCTGGCTACACTGAATTCATTAACAATAAAAACATATAGAATTTTGTTAAAAATATATATAAAGCAAATAAAAATATATTTACGTTACTTTAATTTACATTATTATCGCATAGTATATTTCCTAAATTTATCATACATATATTTTATATGAAAATATATGTATAGCATTATTATTAGGTAGGTATTTTATTGGTGTTAGTCTTATCAAAACATCAATAATACATTGAACAGGAGGCGTCTCAAACTTAATTAACATTTAGAACGTATTACTGTAACTTCGTCTCTGTAATCGTCTTAGTAGATTTACAATAGAATTGATCAGACAGCAATTTGAACTAAACACAACATGAATTTGAAATCAGTTCGAGACAAAATAAATATGTACATAAAACATAAGTTGTGAATTATGTAGGACAGCAACCGAAGGTTCCGGGAACACTACGGAACTTATTTATATGTATATTATAAGGAGGATTACTTATTAGAAACTGATTACCTATTCCTAAGACTACATGATTGAACCGATGTAAGGATAGCAATACCATTCCATAGCTTGTGTGGTATCAGGAATCTTCTGGTTCATACGGCTTGGTGTTCGTTCCGCGGAGTCAGCAGCGTCACTCTTTATATGATATTTTATCCATACAACGATGGACATGCGTACATAACATGTGGGTCAATTGAGACCTTTGAAGAGTTATATTAAAGACATAGAACTGTTACTTTCAGCAGATTTTCTCATGCAGCTATATTATTTGTTCTATTTCATTCTAGAGTGTCTAGTAGCCTCCTACTACGTCACAAATATAATTCTTATTATTTATGAAATATATAGAAACCGATTGTAAATGATTACTCTTATTCAACATATCAGTTTTGGGATAAATTATAAGTTCTTACTTATATTTATATTTTAAATCAACACACTATCTTATTAATATTTGACAACAAATTTTCCTCTTTCATTCAGAATAAAAAAAACACTTAAAAAATGTCATCTGTTCACTTTAACACTGAGATGGATCAAAAATTTAAATTTAATTTGTAACGTAAAATACTTCCTAACAAGGAAATTGAGTTGTTATTGTTGTGAAAATGTTTATCAGCAAACAAATACGTGGAAAGACTTCCAGTCTAGACTAGATGATGAGGATTTAGTTTCATAAATATATTTGGACACACTGAGTCACTAATTGGCTGAATATTATTACATGATTGTCAAGAATATTTCATTACTTATATGGACAAAATCTATTATACATTGTAACCGATTGTGACTCGTATTTTGTTAACAATATGTATGGACAATAAATACATATACTATACTATAGTATATGTATTTATTGTCCATTCAAAATAGTTTACTTATTGAGTTAACTGGAGAAAGCCTTCCTTGTAGAAACTTGCAAACTGAAATTTATGGGTATGATATATATAACTTGTCAGACACAATTCAGTACTTATCAATGAATACAGACAACATGAAAAAAGGTAAGATATTAAGTGTCTATACACCATCAAAATAATCAAAAATTAAAATTACAATTATAAATATAACATAAGCTAATAGAATTTTTAATAACACACTGAATACCAACATGTTTCTAGTGAAAAAATTCTAAAACAAGCCATGCCAAGAACTATTAAACCGTAAAGTGTCCACACTGTTTTATACGGAACGAGTATTCTGAGTGTAGAATGTGAGAACTCACCGCAAGTACCATTGTGTGTACAGGAACTGGAGTTATGAGGCAGTAACCTTTATGTGGGTTACTTGTCTGCAGCTCTACATGTCCATCTAGTTACTGAACACACAAATACAAACTATTTCAGTTTAAACATCTCAAAGTTAATAAACATATAGAGAAATAACAAATTTGTTTTATAACATGAATATTTAAAACTAGTCAACGCGATTTTTAATATTATACATAATTAGCAATACAGAAAATAGTCGAAGAATAATGAAGTCAAAAATAAAAGGGTTAATAAATGCACATAGTAATATAGCTCTCTAAGTTTAAGAGCACTTACAAAGGTTCAGTGAAATTTAAAAATACGAATTAAATTTTAATTTTAATATACCACATAAATATATCTTAGATTCATGCACATTACACTGTAATATAACAACCGACTTTTCAAGTCGGTTCCTGTAAACGAAACTTTATTTTATATTTCACAGTGTAAAGAGTTCTCACTAAGACATTAACATTATCGTCCTGGTACTTTGTTGATAGTTGTGTAACATCTGTGTGAATATGAAATGCAATATAATTGTAGAAAATGACTACATCTTGGATACTTGTTTATGTTTAACATTGAATTTAAAATATTAAATTAATTAAGTATGACTCCGAAATATGAAATATAACTATTACTCGAAAATCCATCCTGATAAAAGATTATATACAGCTAATCGCGTTTCCTTAAGCATACGTATGTTTTCTACTGATTGTCAAGATTGAAAACTTTTGCGTTAAAAAATAACAAGTTATAAAATCCTAAATAAACAAAGACCTTGCTTTTTAAATAAGTATTTTTTTGTATATCTTAATTTTTTTGGTTATAATAAAAATTACATACTATTCCTCTGCTATTCTGTATTGCCGAAGTATATTTGAACTGCGAAACCATATTAAGTCAATCAGTTATTAAATTCACAAGAATACATTTGTTTGAGTTTCATAAATACCTCTACAGTATAGATAATAAGACGTGATTTATGAACGTTTTTTAAGTAATTGAGGAATAGCCCGAGCCCGAGCTACTTAAGATTCTTGTTCCGACGGTGATAAATTATGCCACTAGTACTACGGTTGAAACGTGAGAAAAAATACAAACCCTTGCTTAGTTTGGATGTCGTTGGAAATTATTAAAAACGACTAAGAGATGAAAGAATTAAATCTATATTAAAATAAAAATTTCACGTTTTCTGACACTTTTACGTTATACTGCTTTCATTTTAAACGATGGCAAAATCCTTTCAAATAAATTATATTGATTCATTATAATAAAAATAATTTAAAAGGTAGCATTGGATTAGAAAACGGAAAAAATAGAAAAATATGAAACTAGTTGGAAACTGTAGTGAAACTAAAATGTTCAGACAGACTTTTAATTGAAACAGTTCTCTTGTTAGTTTACGTATTCGGTGGTAACGGATTTTGTCGAAACGCTTGGCAGTTTTACAAATGAATCCAATTGCCGTATAATTGTGGTCGCATTTCACTAATAACATGAGGAACAAATCATGTTTAATAGTAATATACCAACAGTATTTACTCGTCTGTCCAATCATATCTCTTATTTGTAATACGATACATCGGTGGTCGTATATACTCGTAGTTATGAAATGTTCTCATTCACTATATCATCATCATCAGCTTATAAGAGAACATTGCTGAGTAAAGGCCTCTTCTTACTTAAAGAAGATTTGAGCATTAATCACCAAGCTTGCTCAAGATGGATTGGTGATTTTAAACTTATAATTTGAAATCATAAGGCCATGTTTCTTCACGATATTTTCCTTCATCAGTCAATGGTGTCTAAATAAATGAAACTAATATTTTCGGATTTTACTTCGCGTTTTATTTTTAGAAACTACATACTCCCGACGTTTCGTGTCGTGACGTGTCTAAATACTTTTATTATTCACTACACAGTAGTTAATTAAGCTACTTGTAAGGTAAATCTTCTATAAAGTGTATTATATCTGTTCGTATGTTTATGATGAAAGTTTCTATAAACAATTTTATGAGCTCCTCTCACGTTCCTCGCTACTTGATCCCCGCCTGCTCTCTCGTATTATTCTTAATCTCCCAGCGACTTCTATAAAGCCATCACGTGTTCGGTTCATTCTAACGTTCGCAGTACAGACAGTTTTAAAATTGTATTTAGAAACAGTTATAAGTTATGTCACAAAATTATGAAAACTTATTTGTCCATTTGTTTGTTAGTATAAGCTCTAAAATCCTTTGCAGTGTGTACAATAAACATGACCGTAATATAAGATTGGACGAGCTTTTAAAACTTTCTTATTTTATAGTTTTGATGCTAAGTAAAAATAATAGCTTGGTAGTGAACTGTCGCGATCTTAAACCTAACATTAGATAACAGTAGTTGTGAGCGAAGTAGACGAGCAGCATCACGACGCCAGCTATTAGTCTGAGCTATCTTTAATAACGCTGGTCATGACTCAGCTCGCAGCTGACTTGGCCGTATATTAGATTTATTAAAAGTAATTCATACATTACATATAAAACATAAGGTTTTTGTATTGAGGCTCCATAGTAAAGTAGCAATGCCAAGACAAGTATTTAATCCTCTTATTACTCGTCACAAATCCTGAACCCGAAGAGCTGAACACAATTTTATTATTGTAATGATTTACATCCTAACATCATAATAGACGTTCAAGTCGAATATAACGGAATTTAAATGTAAATAACATTAAAACTCACTTCGTAGGACGTTCGTGTTCCGGATCATTAACTTCTTTATTGATATAACAAATACATGCGAAAATAACACTTACAAAACTTATAAACATATATTATATTTATATACGAGTACAAAAAAACACGTGAACCATGTAATCGTTTCAAAGACACTGTGACTTAAATGATACGTGACTAACTATAAGCTCAGATTATGAAAATGCACCACATCTCTGAAATATAAACAAAAGGAATTAGATATCCCAATGAGAAAAGTTTTAATTTTTTTAATGAAAATATTTATTCAATAATGATCTGATAAAGAGACGGTTAGTATGTGAAGCCTTTGAAGGAGATTGATTTTTGAGATTTTACTACGCGACTACGGAGGGAGGCTTCAAGGGAAATTTCTCTATAAGAAAAACAGTTTCGAAAATCATCCGCCCGACCATTGTAACTATAAACACAGCGCGGTTACAAACTAAATTCATTTCTATGTATGCCATAAAAATACACCTTATAAACATACAGTGAACACTTTCTTACTATGAAAGAAAAACATAAAACAAGAATGCAGCACAATACACTCGTACAACTGACGCATAAAAAATAAAGAATTTTTATTACAAGTTGAAACATAAAAGAGAGAAACATTTCAATATAACAAAGTCCTTCACAGAACAAGTTTATCGCCCCCTTTAATGTGAATCCCAACGAAGCAAATATCTTTGATTGTTGTCATACGTAAACATAAAAAACATGTTTTACTAGTATCTTATTATGCAACTATAACCCTTTACAAGGAACAGAGGGTCATCGAGCCGGGGTCAAAGGTCAACGAGACCCTTAAACATCAAGGATGTCAAAAATATTCATAAGCTAAACGGAACTTGCAAATGCTTTTACGTCAAAGATAATGAATCACAGCGTATTATTACTGGAGTAATTAGTTGCGAAGATTTCATCTCAAACTTAATGGCAGCATCCCTCCTATTTACTTTACCCCATTTCTGTAATTATTTTGTTCTTACAATATTTAACAGCCTAAAAGATACTTACAGATAAAACAAATAAATAAAAATGGTATCTCCATTACTATTTGCTGTAAAAGTTTTTTAAAACCAGAATTTTATGAGACTTGAGAATAATATTTGTTATTCCTTACAGTATTTGGGTTCTATAATATTAAATTTAGTATGAAACAAACTAAAACTGTACAGTAAATGAATCAAATCTCGTACAGTACACAACATTGTACTAAAACTACGAACATAAGATATATTAAACCAGCAATACCCATTAAAGGCCAGTCTATGATCGGATTAACGCCAATTACACGAACCGGTCAGCTGGAGGCTGTCACATGAGTTCAGACTGATTGTGTTTAACTGGGCACTGGGAGACTGTATACGAAAGAAACATTTGACAAACATTTATGAAGGATTTGTTTTCATTGAGATTCTATTACCGGATTTGTAAAGCAAGAAGCACTAGTAAATGAAAAGATAAGAACGTTTACATTAAAATCATGTTTTTATCCAGATTTTCTAATTTAGCCACAAAAAAGACATTCATAAAAGATTATGTTGAAGATTTAAAAGTTAATTTTGCATAACACATATAATACGATATCAAATTCGCTATCAACTCAATGTAATTCAAAAACATTAAATTATTGTATACTTTTACAGTCTTCTAACAGTTATTCCGTTGTAATACCAACAATTTCCTTTAATATAATATGTACCCAGTGTAACGCCAATGCGGGGAGAGCTTATGCACATATTCAAGATTACAGACGTTTGTACTGATCAGACATTTCTCGTGAGGATTCAAACCCCTTATCGAACTCAGCTGAGCATCCCGGAATATATAAACTGGGATTGCTATAGACAATATTCTAAATATTAAGTCTTAATATCTATTCTTACCTTTATTTTGTCAACAATCTATAACTTAATGGTTACTTTTCAATGACTCTTTCATGACAAAAAAGTAAACTATATGTATATTATTACATGATTGGTAACAGAATTAACGGCTTCGGACACTTCATAATGACTTAAAATTATGCATATTTATTATATGTTACGAGTACACAAAATGTTGTCTTTACTCCGATGTACACATAAATTAAATACAAAACATATATTACTGTCAGTTACAATGAAACCATACGAAGTATTAAAAAGTATTTTCTTTCCACTTTAACTATCACAAGCTGACTATTAATATATGGAATACTTATGAACAGTGAAACGTTGGTTTGACTGTTGTGACATTACAAAAAATATATTTATACTATTATCACTTTAGTCGTTTTCTCTCAACACTCCTGTTAGCCCTTATAATGTTAAAATAAAGGTTCTATTCTTATGATAAATTACATATCTGTTTTAAATTTGAAACTCAATCTATCATACTGAAGGTGTAGTGTCTGATAACTGTGAAAAGATACGAATTAATAGTTTAATTAACAGAAGAGCGTATATATATATTGTCAGTAGTATTGTATGTATTGTTCGTGTAACGCCTCACGTTCAATTGTTGTCAGACACGTGCCGTTATTATAATAAGTAAATCAACGTAAATCACGCTAACGGAATCCAAATAGATTATAATTGGATCCGTAGATCACTAGGAATTATTCGATATCAATACAATTTCATTTGAAAGGAAATCATCACTTTGGTTGTTACCTATATTCCTCTTGATCAAGCTTTTGTTTTGAAGGCCAAGAATTCGGTGGTAGATCACAAATAACAAGACAGTCAGTCAGAGGCTTTCATCCCGTCTTTCTAGTAAAAACCTTGTTGAAATAAATAAGTTTACAATTTTTATAATAATATACGAACCTCATATTGATAGTAGAGTTTATTTTATTTCATACTATTATATTTTAATTTTTAATAGGTATTTTTTCAGTAGAACATTTTTAAATATTTTCATCCGTTTTTTCATTTTCACCTTGATCCCGAATAAAAGCAGGAATTGAGATACCGCCTTTTCTTTGAAGTCGGTTAATAAACATTCCATAATCATTAAAATTAATTATATATAAAATATATACAATTCTGGTTCAAGATTCACCCTGAACCGACATAAAGAGATATGTACATACAGTTATGTACATGTGTTTCAAATTGTACAAAAGCTTTAAAAAAGTCCTTTTGGAAGTGAGTTGCACTAAAACTTTGAAAGTAGACATCTTTTGTGGCCATATTATTTTTGTAATGAGTCTGTTAACGCAGACTCATTAAATAAAATTAATTTAAAATAAAAAATATAACAAAATGTATATGTTTTTTTAAACAGAGTAATTGATTTTGTTCCCAAAATAACCGAGTGCAATTCCCTCGGGAGGCTGTCGGAAATTTGGTCAGGGTTGAGGTAAAATGAAATGATTTTAATTTGCAGATTAAGTTCAGCACATGAACGATATACATATTAAATGAAACTAATATTTTTCGGATATACTACGCGACTTTATTTTCGTAAAAAAACTACATACTCCCGACGTTTCAGCTACTTTTTAGCAACCGTGATCAGACAGACGAGATGTGAAACAAATATTCATATTAATTAGAAATTGAAACCTTTGTCCTATAGAATGTGTTATTAGAAAATATCTTAAGAATGATTATAATACCTGTGGCTTTTAGACTCTGTTGTAAAACTTTTAAACAATGTGAAAGTTTTTCAATCCCTAATACCCCACGACATATATTATATTATGTAAACTCATATTTCGTCAACCCTGAAGTAATGAGATTCACCAAAAACCTGAGGCACGCAACCGCATCAAATATAATTATTATAACGTAACACGTTTCATTTCATAATCACATATCATAATATTAATGACAAACAAAATTAATTATTTCTTCCAAATTACTGATATTAAATATACGAGGATTTTGTATAAGAATAGTAAAAAATCGAATTATTGATATGAAAACATATATATAAGAGTCCTGGAATTACATAAAAAAATGACAAAATCTTACCTTAACTAATTCCTAAACTTACTAAATTTCCTTTAGATTTTTAAATGGAATAATAACAAATAACAAAACATAACCATTCTCTAATTAGTAATACGATAATAACAATCTATATAAAATGTTAAGTATGTCCATTCACATAACTGGCAACAATGAGGGTGACTGTTCCGACACAATCTGATTACGGACATCCCGCTCTGATTGTAAATGTATATAAGCAGACTCTCTTTAACCTCCTCGCAATGAATGAACAACTTTAATACTCATATAAAATAGTTCTTACAATACAATTTAAAGAGACTCATTACGATTACGAAAACACAGCATTCGTGCCGAAACTTTTTATATTTTTTAATGTACATATTTTTGACCTAAAAGTCGATCTATTCATGTTTTTAATAATAACTTCAACCTTTATTATTTAAGACGGTTTATTGTTAATTGATCGCGAACATTACATCTACGAATTTGTTTCTAAAATATTTATAATGCAGACGAAATCATTGAACGCCAATTGCCCGTGAAACTAGAAAAACCATTTTATGTTTATTAAAATAATCGACCGGTCTATCATGTCTAAAAATATGGTTTTATGTAAATGTGTCTTGGTGAAATGTTCATCAAAAACATGTCCAATTATGTTGACAATGTTGTAAGGAAAAATCTAGTATATGAATTCCGAGAATATGTTTCCCAATAATAATTACATGATGTAATTCCATACACTAGCCACAAGTAATTCATTAAGGCGACCTGTGTGCAGTTCAATATCGCGTCTGAAGCTTACCGCAGGTTGTTAGCTGTGACGTCATCCTTCATAAACCCTTCACGTATAATCGTATCGCCTAACTATAATCGCGAACGACCGAGGACATTACATGGGTTAGGATCGTTCAATTAACTCAACATTGTTAGTATGGGTTACACTGAAATATTCACCGAGGTTTTCATTCCCACTGTTTTCAACTCCGCATCGCTGCAACGCTGTAACTATCATTCACTTAAAATACTCATTAAAACACTTGAACTGTAGTAACATTTTTAAAATATATACTATTTTTATAAGTGTATGATTTATAAAGTAGACGTCCATTAACTATGCATGTTGTATTCATGTAACAGGGGTAGGAGTGTATCTGAATGTACCGATATCCTATTTTCGTCATCTGTATACAACATGTGTTCCGCTCATCGTTTTCAGCAGACCGTTAAATTGCCTCGTAGACGTAGGCTGCCGACATAACGACGCTTCCACCACTAGTGAAAATCCATACAAGGAACATTTCTTAAATATAACTGTCTACAGTCTAGACGATACTTATATATACTGAATAGTGTAATAAAACTATCATAGTTATATATACAATGACATAATTGTAACTTCATAGTGTTTCAATCGCAAAATGCAATTTAAATTAATCTACTGCTTCGATCAGTAATGTTTCTGGACACTTTTAAGAGAAATTAGACGAAACAACCATTGGATTTTTATGTCGTTTTATGTTGTCTCTGTAGAGAAATCGAATAAAAAATATTGAACAATAGTACAGAAGTATAATATTGTAATAAATTATTATTGATATTAGAACGCAATAAACACTGAAAACATAATGAAATTATATATTTCTTAACTTATTGTTTAATGTTCTTATCTCAAAGTAATAATGTTTTCTTTTTTAAAGACTGGAAAAAACTTAACAATAATCCAATCTGATGATATCCAAAAAACTAGAAATATAATATAGAGACACATTCAGAATATAATACGAATAATAATGGAAAAGTAGATATAACATGTAAATGGAACAAACTAAATATAAATCATATTTCTGCCTGTTTTTGAATCATTTGAATTTACGTGAGACTCTTATTAAAACAACAAAATGTAGCAATAGTATACGTATGAATAAAAATTAAAATGTAACAAGTGACTTCACTGACTCCAAGGAACTAACATTTTGCCAAAAACACACTAGACACATTATGTTTCAGTTATAAAAACATTGAACTTTTCGAGTTAGCTCAGTAAAAGATACTAAACTTTATAATATGATTTTAACTATAGTTTGTACGCTGAATTACATCTTTCCCTTTGATCTCTGGTCAGCCCTAGTCTGTCACTACATCAATATTTAATAGACTTATGTTTAACGAAAGGCTTTTCTTTTGTTATTTCCCACTTTGGATTACATTGCAACAGTTCTACGAAATGATAGTAAGACGTGATAAGAAGAAGGAGGGATGAAAGACAAACAATTAGATAGTTAATTAGTTTGGGCTTTTACATAAATATAAGAGTTGGTCATTTAAAACTTACTTAATAAAATAAGTAAAGTTGCAGAAAAAACTATATATTTTAAAACCCCGTCAGATATAACGAAATATGTGTCATACAAATGGAGATGGCTAGGCCTTTTACGTCACGGCGAGTATTTTCCACTTAATAAAATAGTCTTTCAAATGCTTGAAACGCTAAAAAGCTCCTAGGAAACATAATTGAAGTGACAATTGTATAGTGCTTCAAACTGTTGTAATAGACTGGGTATTGTCTGATTCGAGTGACTTCAAATATGACCAAACTGTATAAAGGCAGGACAAGTAGAGCACGCTGTATATACAGCATGTGAACTAAGGTCAGTGACGTCATGGGTGCGCACTCCTCAATATGAGGCTCACTGAGACATATCTGAAAACATCGCAATTAAGTTTTTGTTACATTTGAAGAATTTGTGAATTAGGTTTCTGATTTCTTCGATGTATTTTATAATACAGGTGGCATACGCTGTAGTGTTATAAAAACACTCATTAGAATAAAATAATATTTTTATAAATAAAAAGATATAATTTTTCTCAAGAGATGAAACAAAACAAACCCATTGTATTAAAATAGTTACTCTTAAGTCTTCTTTTTTTAAGCTTTCACAAAAAGAAAATTTATCACACTTTTATTTCATTCCTTAAAACTTTTGTTCATCTATCTATCGCTTCTCGTATTACAACCGGCCGCTGGTGATAATACATCTTTTACTATACTCTACTCTACACTGTTTTTATGGTGCAGAGTTATTTTTCACTAACCTGTACGTTGCTCTGTAATTTCGTGCTTCAGTTAAAGATTAAAAGATTTGTCTTCAGTTACCACCTGCATTTCTGGTCTCAATAATAATTGTTATTAAATTTTGTACTTTTTGTCTTATCTTCTAATAACTTACTATTAGGGTAACTAGTCCATATCCTCTAGGATATGATATGCTATATAAAAAGATAGTAATTAATTATATATTTTTTAATTTTACACTGTATATTGAATATTTGAACCATATCGTGACTTACTTTTACTTTTATTTCATTGCCTTTCTTTTCAAATAATATTAATTTTAATTAAACTGCTTAATTATAACAGCTGAAGTTGAATTATCAGCTTACGAGAGGTGACCGTCTGATTAAAACTCAGAGTAAATTGTACAACTATTGAATTATAAAACTTTTATCACGGAAATTAAATTCTGTGAGTTAACTTTCACAGTGAACTCCTACAAGGTGTCGAGAAAAGACTTTATTCTTTTTACAAGTATTTGCGGAGTTTTATCTTTTTTTATAACATAAATAAATCTTCTTACACAAAAAATTCGTACTTATGTTATTTCACATAAATTGTTTAGTATATGTCTTTTTGGAACGTTTAACTTTAATTAATTTAGATTTTAATGAAATTATATTAATTTTTTTTACTAGCGGCTAGTCGCGATTTAATTCGCGTTGTTTATTCAAGTTTATAAAAAAAAAAATTGAATGTGCTATAAAACTACTTATAAAATAATTGTTTCACAAATATTGAATTAGAATATCGTAATATTTTTTTAAATTAAAACTATGCTTCTGAGAAGAATCTATAGATATATTCATAGTAATATATACAGTACTTTTTCAGTGGTGTGTGCTATTTTGGACTTTATTCTTTTGTTTATAGTATTTATTTTTCCTGTGAAATAAAAATTTATCATAATACATATATTTAATAGCTTTTAAAACAAAACTCTAATTGTTCTTCTCGTTAACAGTGTCCGGGTTCAGTGTTAGTGTAACTTCTACAAAGCCACCTTCACCGTTTCCTTGAGCATCAAGTTTTCCATGATGAATGACCTGTCACCTCAAACCTTTGTAATTTCTTCTGAAACTCTCATCTCCCCTGATTCCTATTAAATTATAAAACTTTCTTCTTACTTCTTTAAATGTCTTTCAAAATGTTCCGGATATTTATGAATGCTGACACTGAGATGTAATTTCCTCTGAATTTCCCTGATATTTAACAATAAAGATTTGCAAGTAAACGTTTTTAATTATATTTTATAAATTCAATTACAACAAAGTGCATTTTAAATATACTTTAACATTGAACTGAATTTTCAAACCACCCACAAAATGCTTCCCCTTCAACTACGAGTATATGTAATCCCAGAAGGGATCTATTGTTCCGGTCGGTGACCTTGGGAAAGGACATGATTAGAAGGCTTCCTTCAATCTTCAACCTTTGTATTAAACTATTCACTCAACCAAAACATAATTTACGTTGTGACTCTTGTAGGGACGTCTATATGGAAAATCATCACGTTTTTATGGGGGAATAATTAAAAGAAAATGAAAATACTTTATTAAAAGCAATAACTCAATGTTAACAGGGAACACAAAATTACAAAATTAACAATATTTTGCTGAAGTGATAACATGGCGCGATTTCCAGGAGCGTCCACACTAAGCGAGCTTGTGTCGTGGATGCCTTATTTACGATTAACTGTAACAAGTTTCACCTATAGAACAATTCTGAATCTCAAACTTTTTTGCTCAGTCTAGTCTTTGAAGCTTTTCACCTGTCTCGTACAACAGCCTGACAATACAAGTCAAGGAGTTTCCTAGGAGTATATTCTCTCGCAACCCTATTTTATTTGTACATGAATGACCTACAATCATCGGTGGTTTTTAGGTGAGGCATTTCGTAGCACACATGATGAGCGATATAATTCCTGTTCTCGGGCTAACGATGATTAAATAGAGTTGATTAGAGCGTCCGTGGTTGATAGTGTTAATGTCTCACTTGCCACGTCTCCCATGAGATGATACTAATGCTGTGAATTTTAACGCCGCCCAAATTCCATTTATTAATATGACTCTATTAAATTTGCTCCAATGTTTAAATTATAATTTCAAAACTACACATATCAAACAACTATTCGCAGATATATTTCAAGTCAGTTAAGACTTTATATAGCAAAGGAATAATAAATGCAAATATATTTTCACTTTAAACATGCATAAATTATATTTTAAAATATTTTGTAAATTTTTGAGAAGTTGCCGCGAATTTAAAAAATATTTTAAATATTGCTATAGGAAAATATATTTTTCTCAAAAATTCAATATAAGCTATTATTTCATATTATTTAAACACATTTATAATTATTATTACATAAAGTAGAAAAAGTATGAAGCGATGAACCTTTCTAATGAACCTCTTGAAAATATAAAAATATAGAAAAGAATTATCCAACCACAAGCAAAAATAATAAAGCTATGTTTTTGTTATTAAAATCTACAAGCTCCTGAGCATTCTCTTCTAATATTAACTTTGTCTCCATCATCAAAAATCCAATTTAATTTATTAATTAGCCGCTAGCAAAATCAACCAGTTTAAGTACATTATACGAAATATGTTTAGTACTTACTGTAAGTCGATCTCAAAACACAAGAATATCGTATTCATTATGAAACCGACAGTACTTATTAAATATACACAAAGAAATTAAATGCATTGTTATCTATATCTCCATTATTTTATTAAAGGGGTTAATGTTGACACATTTTTGATTAGAATCTCACTGGCTAACCGGTCAGTAACTAAATTATGAAAGAGGTGATACATCACAGTACTAAACACAAAAAAAAATATTGAGAAATCCATTATAAATTAAAAGAAATAACTTCATGCTGAGCATAATTTAATAATATCCTGAAACGAATGAGGTCAATTGAAACAATTATAAATAGAGAATATATCTTTCTTTGGTACAAATAATTTCACTTTATAAGGTTTGCAACTTAAGTCGGACAGAACCAATGTTATTTGCGATATTCTGGCAACCAAAAGCTGAATTTTATAGTTATCTTTTGTAAAAACTAACGAGGTGTTACACTTTGAATATGACGGATTTTATATAGTTCATTAACATTACGGGTGAAGACGATTGTCATCAAATCGATCGGCTTATGTCTGGAACTACTAAACTAATTTGAAATGACTTCATACACAATCAAATATATAAATCTTGTGTCCCGCATATTTATCACGGACATTGGTTTTTACTCTATTAATGTTACGCAAATTTTAAATTTTGTCTTCATCCAGAGAGGGTTATGATACGTGACAATTATTCCACCAGGCCACTTTATTTTAAGACACCTTGAAAAACTTATAAAAGAAAATTCTCCCTTTTAAATTATTTGCTAAAAACAACTTGTTAAAATGTTATAGAGATTTTAATTATATATTTTTTTGTCGTTGTTTATTTGAAACCCTGGAAAGGTAAAGAAAATTACTAAATTAAACAAGCGTTAGATAGAAACATTGTAAATAAAAAAATTATAAAATTAACTTTGTATAAAACTATTAATAGTGAAGTTCACAAAGTTTTATAAAACCCTTTGAAACTGTATTTCATTTTACTTTTAAATAAATCGTCTATTAAAATCACAGCAACTGCAGCTCTCAAATAAAAATAGAACTAAAAATATCGCAATCAGTTCCCAAAAGTTCATAATAGAATTACGGGTTCGTTACCCTCGCCCTCGCGCGCGCCCTGGCCGCTTTTGCAACGAATCTGTAAGGACGGCTATGAATAATTTGGAAAACGCTGCAGACTACTTCACATCGGCTCCGACCAGTTACAATTAAGTGAGCCGACACTATACTGTACTGTACAGCTTCGCCTAACTTCATATAAATGTCTAAAACTACGAGTATTGTTCATAATGCATTGTTGTGAGACTCCTATATTATATTATTGTAACAATGGCTCTTAATGACTACAATGTACAATGTTATAATTTCAAATTGCTAATTTGCTTTTTGTTTATTGTAAGCGTTTCAACAGCTCTAGAAATACTATTCCATATATTTCTGTTTCAAACTTTTTAATAATTATAATAATTTTGTTTTCCAGTATTAGTTGTCATCATTTCTTTTAACTATCGACAAATTTAGAAAATAGATTGAATATGTGTATTTATATACATATGTGATGTTATTTAAGTAATAGTCAATTTACTACCTACAACCTACAACCTGCTTTTAACACAACCATTGTCTATTGAATAAGCGCATTAAGTCCCAATTACTTTTGTACGGTTTTCAAAACAGATTTTATAAGAGAATTTAAAACAAAAATAAACTCAGATGTGATAGTTTTGCGGCAATTTGATATTGTAACTGACTAACTAACACCAGGTTTATTCTAAACTAAACTAAATTCTAAATCGCAGTATATGTAGAGAAGAACTCGTGGACCTATTGAATACTATTGATACACCATTTGTTATTTAAATTTATTAAAAAAAAAAATTATATAATTTTAAAAAACATGTCTAACTTTTCTTAAGACATAAATTACTTCAAAATAAAATATTTGTTTTTAAGGTATTGAAGGTGGTGGTGTGCTAGGTTCTGATGAAGTTGGCTTCTTTATTGATAAAAAATTAATTTAATTAAAGTGACGCTGAACATTAAGAACATTGTCTGAAACTGTACCTCGAACATTAGTTCAAGTGTAAATTTTTAATATTCTTATTGTTTTATTACAACTATTTCTATTTTGATAAAATAATAGTCAATTATGAAATATTATCATTAATTATCGTGTTAAATAATAAGGACATTAAAAGCAAAATATATTACGAAAGCTGTAAGCGACTACAGAGTACTTCTTTAAATATTATTATTTTATAAATCTATAAGTATTATATAACCTAATAAGCGTTGGGCCTTTGCAAGCGAGTTGGATTAAATGACCTTCATAAAAACTTAGAAAATGAAATTACTTCTTAAAACGTTTCCAGCGTTCAGTTCATATTATACTACGAGTATAAGAGTAAACGTTATAAGGAAAGTTATTTTTATTTGATAATCTGAAGTCTAACCGGATAATGATATTTTTGAACTGTATTCAGTGTTCCCATGTTTTTATTAACTTCATTCCGCCTCTTGCGTTCACATCATCACGTTATAAACTAACACGATAAATGAATACGTTTATATTGAGATAATACTGATCGCTATTATTGTTATACAAGCAGGGAAAATAATAAAATCGGATGTAAAACGAAAGGACTCAATTTCTGATAAAAATGGCGGCATGGACATCAGGATCCAGGACTTTTGTAGCTTCTTTTATTAGCTGAAAGAGACTTAAACAAATGAAATTCCCATTTCTCCATTAGCGTGGTTATTAAACTAATAGAAACTCTTTATAATTATAATCCAGTAGTGAGGTTTTGATCTGGAGATTAGAAGGATTACCGAACCTAACCATAGATAGCCTTACTATAGTTGCCAACATGCACAATGGTTCTATCCTGGGATTATATATTGATAGCCCTACTGACTGCAAGAGGCCAGCAGTTTAGGAATACCCGCTATGACCACCCTATGTTGGAGCACCAGACAAGACTATAATCTAGTCAAGAACAAAACAAGAAACATGATCCATGCGATTTCATTAAAAGAAATCATTACCTGAAATTTGACAAATCAATTGACGGCATGACTGTGTTGAAGCTTGGCAACTTTGAACTCGATCACACTTATTTTTATAAATTCATTTCTAGGTCTATTTACTGTATCATTATTATACTATATCTATTTTTATTGCAAATCGTCAGTAGTTTAAAATAAGAGACGGGTCTGCATTGTGTTTATATTTGGTATATCCACGTAAATCACTATCAAGAACTAACCGACGTTGGTCCTGCAGAATCTATTAATATCAAGGCTATCTGTGATTGTTCAATACAAGTCAGAACACTGTTTTCATATAATTCGAGTTCCTTTTCATAATAACAGTAGAAAACTAAATGAAAATACCTAAAAAGTATAATCTATTTCTGAGTTAGGTTACCAAAAATATCAAGAAAATAAATATAACTACATATTTTTGCTTAGATTATTAAAACATAACGATATTTATGATTTTCACGTGTATACATTGAAATTAAACTAACGTTTCTGGATATAACTACGCTTTTATATTGTTTTATATCTGCATAACCTCGAGGTTACGGTTCCTTTTCAGCAACCTTGATCACGAGCAGACGAGATGTAAATGTCCGTCAGTTAGTACTATTTTTTTTTAATCTATGTGACGAAACGTCGGGATACAATAATAACAAAACTAAAAATTATATCCGAAAACCTTGTTTTTAATTATAAAACATAATTTCATATTCTGTTGTGTGATAATAATAAGTATTTAAAATATAAGCGTTGTACAACGAATTAAACATTGATTAAATTTGGTTTTAATTCAAATTACATTCCGATAACTTTATAAATATCCAATTTCGTTATCAAGGTAATGTAACATTGTGTTCGACGACTGTATTGTATGTATCAGCTGCCTCATTATAATATTCAATACATGTGCAATATTCAATAATTATACTCACGAAAACTTAATAATCCTACACGTTATTGTAACATAAATTTGCCTTTGCTGTTTCTTCTGGTAGCTATGATCTACGATATTTCATAAAAAGCTTATGTTTCAAGATATTAAAGATCAAAATGAGTTGGTGAAAATCTACCAGAAATTGCTATTCTTCTGAAACTTATTGAAAATCAAACCGTTTCCTGTACGTTATTAAATTTCTCCTCATAAATCATAATGAAACATGTGGCGGGTAAAACAAAGGTTAGAATGAAGCCCGAGCTACTCATGCCCGTCTCATAACAGATCACATTCAACAAACAATATTGTAACTTAAACTAACAAGTAGGACTGCTTCTCAATTCTCTGGTTGCAATAATCCTTTGAGAGCATGAAAATTAAACGTCAACCCAGTTCATAGCTTATCACCACCAGGCTTTAACGAAACATTTACAAAATATACACGAGTACAAACAAAACACGTCGCCTCGTGAAACGGTACGAAATAATTATTAGAATACTAGTAATAGTCTTTTTAAACAAACTTAGATGACAGTTTTTTGTTTCTCATTTCATTATATACATAATACATATTTTAAAAAAATTAGGCTATTACTAGAATTGTTGATTTTCCAAACTAAAAGACATCAGTTAATAATTGTGTAATTATTACGCTCGTTATTAGAAAATTAGTTGTTGTTCTATTTTCATTCTATTAACACACACGTACTAGTGGCAGATTGAACATTTATCGGGAAAACTAATTTGTTATTTAGGTAATATTTAAATTCAGTGTTATAAAGTTAGTGACCATTATGTTGTAGTTACAGGCTTATATCGATTAAATCCTGCATCGGTCAATTTAAATTATAAGAATAATTTAATTAATAAAAGTAGATTTAAGTAGTTAATTCTTGTTTGTTTGTTTTTTTCAACCAGGTGACTATATCTATTGTAAATTGCGTAACATTTCTAGTTCCTTGCTACAAGATTTACAACTAATTGGATTAGAGACCATTTGTATTTAGATAGGCTTTGTTATCGTGTTCCAGTACATAAGATATAACCTATGTATGGATTGCGAAGAGTAAATTAGTTTTTTAAATATATACATAAACACTAAGAACTAAGGCAAAACGAAAATAAGTCCAATCAGAGAGTTTCTATGTAATATAAAAAGAGTTTGCGTCTCAATTTTTAATTATTTCTAATTATATATGTTTTATATACAAGTCATTATTCGAATAAGATCATTTAATTTAATACGTGTATATATCTCAGTATACAGTATTTAATTTTAATAGTATGTTAGACGAGGGTTTCCAGCTCGGTTGCTAGTTGATATAAGACCACTATTAGTTCAGATTATAGTGACTTACAGTCGGCCACTCGCTTCTCTTCCCTTCAGTTCGGGATGTATCTAATGTACCATTTAAGATTGCAACCGTGGGACGCTCAAACTCATTATTCTTGCTTAAAGGATTTATGATAATCATAAACCAGCTCACTCTGCACATTCTTAGTATGAAACTTATATTTTTCGGATTACACTACGCGTATATTATTATTTTAAAAAACTACATACTACCGACGTTTCGGTTACTTTTCAGCAACCGTGATAAGACAGACGAGGCGTAGTATAATCCGATAATATTAGTTTCATTTAAATGAATACTCGCGAAAGTCTTAGATGTCTTTATTTGAACATTCTTAGTATATTTGAAGCTTAAAAATAATAGAAACGTCTAGATTCATTACGTCCGAGTACTTCATCCAAGTCATTAATATTGAGAGTATAAACATGTTTATTCACAAGGGGAATACAAGCTTCAATTTCGGTCAAACTAAACACCTTCCTAGAGCAGTGGTTCATGTAACGCAGATACGAACTAAGTGGAGCATCGGCCGCCGGCCTCAGGTCAACTTAATATATGATAAGACGAGACGAGACAAGTCAACTTTGCATCGCTTATACATGCATGGACTCAGGACTGCTCTAACTACCAACATTCCTCTTCTCATACACATTATTACACCGGGAAAGGTAATTTGAATAAGAATAAAGAATTTATTGTTCATTATTGTAGTCGTCGTGTCATTTTGTAGAGGTTGGTTAATTGATGTATATAGAAAAGATCATTTCACATTTGTTAATATGAAAATATCATTATGGAATAAAATACATTATGGTAATTGTTTGTTGGTTATAACCACAACAACAAAGTGATTTAATACATTCATTTAAAAATACAATACATAAGCGAAGTATTTAGATTTCAATGGGAATATATAACATTATTTTTAATATCGTCGTAAAAATTAGAAGAGAAGGAGAAACAGAACCATAATGCATAGTAGATTGTATGATCGAATATGAACAATTTTACACAAATTGAATACCCCACGTTACCAACAGGATTCCTGATTCTTCAGAGAAGATTCTGGAAAATTATTCAGTAGTATACACATTCAGTGCTACACACCGTCTATAAAAAAGGGTTTAAGAACTAAAGACCTATTTTCTACAGTTTTGTTATTACAAAAGACATACTAATTTATATCAATTGAAAACTCACACTTTGCTTGTAGCAGATAATAATCAATCACGATAATGACATTTGCTTATGAGTCAAATAAAATAAAAGACTATCCATAATTATTTAAGCTCCTATCCTTGTAAAAAAGATTCAAATAAAAAACAACGTTAACATTTCCTATAAAGGGATCGTTCATAGATAAATTTCTATTAGCACTAAACTAAATAATCAATTTGTTAAAAATATAAAATAGTATTTTTCACCGTGGACTTAACGATTTACTACGTGATTGTAGCACCTGCCTTTTATTGGCTGCCATACTTTCAGTGCATGTTTTCAACCTCATTCGTCGGACACTCAACAAAATCCGAAATCGATTCTCATCACTTTATAAAAGGTTGGACGAAATTAATTTAAATAGCTCAAGAAATTATGTAAATGAATGTATTGGTGGAGCTGAAATGAAGACGAAAAGTTGGTGACATAGAGGAACTTCTATTGAAAAACAACAGAAAATTAGAAAATTATACAACAGTGTAAAATAAAACTATTGACATTATAATACAAATAAAGCTGGGCCAAATAATGGTGAATCCTCATAACAGTGTCAATTTTTCTTTTGCGTGGAACAAGTTGTTTAATTTCAAGATGATATAAATGGTTTGAAAATTATATAAATGGTCTGTTGATTGAATGTTAAACAATATATTCGTAAAATATAATTGGTAGCATACGCATGTGCATGCTTGCATCATGCGTGCTTGTTACATACACGATACATATTAAAAATTAAATGAACATCGCCGGGGCAACTTCGTATTATAGATAAAATACCATATAACGGTTGACACAAGCCGTGTGAACCAGAAGATTCCTGATACCACACAAGCTATGGAATGGTATTGCTATCCTAATGTCGGGGCAATTATGTAGCCTTAGGTGTAGGTTATAAGTTTTAATATGTAGTTCTTATTATAATATTCATACAAGTACGTTTAATAGTTTTCCTGGAACCTTGGTTGCCATCCTACTTAATTTGCTTGGTTTTGTTTGTTGTTACGTGCGTGCATATGTCTGTCTGTGAATCACTGACTAATACTTGCGTGTGTGAATGAGGAGTGATTACGTATTATATACAGGTCTTGTTATTTTTCCTAGACTTATACCTTCAAAAAACTAATGATATTATGATATCGCTTTAAAATGGTTCATAGATTAAGTATTGGCACCCATGTATGTATTCAGTGTAGTTTTAATAACGACTGTAATGTAAACTAATTCTATTCTAGCGTGTGATAGTCCGCAGCTGACCGTCCGTCTAATTGGTGATAATCCGATCATACATTGACGATTTAACGGATTTTAGTGGTTTAACTTAAATTGTGATTGTTAATTTACTCACTAACTATACAACACATAACAAATAATTACTAGTAGGTATATTACATTTAATATAGTATCTGATTATTTTCTTTTACAATTTCTAACATATTTATTTAGGACTAGTTTTTGCCCGCGACTTCGTCCGCGTTAGTTTGGTCAAGAGTAATATATTATGTAGGTGTAGCTGACCAGTCGAACTCTATTCCGTCTTACCGGCCATAAATAATCAGGTTTTTCCTGTTTCAATCAAACAGAATTGACATATTTGTTAGTTGTCAAATCTAATGTCAAAAAAAACTTTTGTATGGGAAATAGAAAAGGGCTGTTTTTATGGTTTTCCCAGTAATGAATCAATTTTTCTCACCTTTTAAACCTTCCCTGGACTTCCAGGAGTATTTCAAGACTAAAATTAGCCAAATCGGTTCAGCCATTCTCGAGTTTTAGCGAGACTAAGGAACAGCAATCCATTTTTATATATATAGAAGATTAATTTACTTTTATAGTTATTTATTACATTACTACAAATGAAACTTCAATGAAAGTCTTGAAATATTGAGTTCGTGTACAAAATTGTTCTCTTTTAAGATATTATAATTAAAATTATTTTAAAGTAAAAGTTGTCTTTCTTAAGTAACATTTGGTGAACACATTTTTAGCCTTGAAAATGGTTTAAGTACTCGAGCTACGACTCATAAAAAAGGGGACAGTTCATGTATATAACAACACTAAGTGTTACATAATGTAAATGTAGAATTTTCAATAACACTATCTTCAATCATATAAATAATACACTGTCACGTATCCATAATCCCAATAGAAATCAATTTTCTTATATATACTATTAACTTCTTTTGTCGTAATGAAATGTAGTAGCCTGTTAGCTATGTTATTTGCAATACAACAGTCAGATAATTCATTTCAATATTAATCATTTAAGCATTTCAATGAAACACTACGTGCGTAAAATATTCACTAAAACTGATTATATTTTAAAAGGGCTCATTAATTTATATCTGTTGTAAATTACTACATAATTATTAAATTAATAAATGCAAGTGCTCTTCTCTAAAGTGAATTGTTTTAATTCTTTAATGCTTTTTACTATAATTAATATATGTGAATAATATCGTTCATTATTACTGTATTTATTTTGTTTTATTATAAGGAAATTTAAGGAAAGTTATGATTTTATGGAAGAATACTGAGATTCAACTACATTTAACTCTGACTAAGTTTCGTTGTGTGTAAATTAATCAGTTAAATGTCTCAATTTGATCATAATATTTACTACATCCAAATAAAGGCAACTTTTATTTGTACTTTCTTAAACTCTAAAAATTACTGTTATTAAGGAATAAAAATATTTGTTACTATCAAGATTCTTTAATCATTTTACAAGTATTTCTATATCTTATGAGTGGTCTTCATTTATTTTAAATAGCAAACGAGTCGTTTTGAAGTGATAGTCTTGACAAGAACAATCAACTTTTATTGCCCACGAATCACGATACAGTACCTCATACAGTCACTCCTAAAATCGGAATCGGTAATAGTGGCTGTATTGAGATTTCTGCTGAGTAGACTAGTGACATTTACTGACACTAAAAAAACACGCAATAAAGAAATTAAATTTCCATCTCAGTTAGATTAACATAAACTACACCACATTGGCACTTAGACAGTTATTTATACAAAACTACAAAGAAATAAAACACAAAAAACAGAATTGTACATGTAAACTATAATATGATACGCTCTAAAGTAAATTCTACTTTATTAAATATATTACTTTTTGGATATTCCGTTTCTGAAGCATTAGAATCTTAATACATATTTTCATTCTAACAAATTGAACGTCTCTTAATTTATCGCTGCACATTACAAGCGACTTAAATATGATGCAGTAGTTCCAAATGTTACGTACAAGATAGTTGTATTATATTGCCTTTATTTATGTTAGATAGAACTATAAAAAATCCTAAACATGTAACTGTAGCCACAACAAGGAGGCGTCATCCTTAAAAGTGCAGACACGTAACCCACATCAGACTGACAGTCATTACTCCGACTGCTGACAACAGCACTCGAGCTCCTGCCTCCTCCACTCACAGTCACTCCTTTACATATAAACCTCATACTGTTTTAATTATCCTGACTGAACAATCTAATTAATAGTTTGCCTTATATTACAATGAAACCTAATATTCAATTAAATTAAACTAAGGTACATAGTTCAATAGGATTACATTTCAATTGTTTTCACTAACTGCTTGGCTGTTTCATTCTGATGTCACAGATTGAAACAGAAACTAAGAATATAAACAGAACCGACCTCTTTATATAAATAAAAAAAAAGAAAAGAGTATATGTTTAATTCGAGCAATTTCTGTATTTTATTGTAAAACATATTTAAATAAATTTAAAATTTATGATTCAATTAAAATATAACACTATAAAGAACTTTGAAAGTTTAATGGAAGTTTATTTTCAAAAATAGGAATAATACATTTAATTAGAAATTTAAAAAGTTAGAATTAATTTTCTTAGCAAAGAGTAAGATACAAATACGA
Source organism: Danaus chrysippus (assembly GCA_916720795.1). Classification (NCBI taxonomy): domain Eukaryota; kingdom Metazoa; phylum Arthropoda; class Insecta; order Lepidoptera; family Nymphalidae; genus Danaus; species Danaus chrysippus. The sequence goes on along the minus strand of CAKASE010000077.1, from coordinate 1,423,998 downwards.
ATATAATAAGTGAAAAAGGTTATCATAATAAAGTTATGGGTATACTGGACCAACCATCGACCCAATTATACAGGGTGACTGGTGAATTACTATCGATATTTGAGGACGTGATATTTGACGATCATATATGACAAAATAAAAATTAATATACCATAAATATTAATAAGTAAAGTTAACCAAAAGTTATGTAATTAATTACGCATCGTGTGAACACCCTACAGATTAGGTATACACTCACACACACACACACACGCGTGCGGCGGCGTGTTGTTGTATCGGCACGCCGCCGCACGCGTCCACACTTGGAACACTTGGAACGTGTCCACACTTTATTTATTTATACGGAAATTTGGTCAAAAATTAAGTACCTATTTTTTTACATAATTCGAATGAGAATCATGTACCGAGTATTCTTCTTAAATATTGATAGTAATTCACCAGTCCCCCTATATATATAATGAGTATATGTATATTGAGAAGTGTAACAGCAATGATTAAACATTAACATCCAGGAACATTGTACATATTTTGTATATTACTAGTGAGTGTAATAAGTGGTTAGCTGAAATATTGTTTATTGATTTTGGACACGTACTAATCACTGTTAAATACGATGTTTCTATTTTGAACAACTGATACACTAGTTACAAAAAAACACAACCTAAAAGAAATGATATTAAAGACTTAGGTGATTTTTTATTTAAATAAAACTTATATAACCTAGTGTGTACTAGTGAAAATTTACATCTAGTCTATCCGTTATCACCGTTGTTGTAGAGTAGCCTTAACATCGGGAGTATGAAGAAAAAATAGGTAAAAAAACTTTTTAAGTTAAAATGTTTTACGTGAAACATACATTGCAATATTTAAGATAAATGTACTAAAAACCAAAAAATAATAAAATAGTACAGGCGTGGGAATTATAAACATATGCACAGACTAGACTAAAAAAGTTTATTGCAATCCAACTGCTCTAAAAAATTGTTATCCGCCATTTTGTAGCGGCCGCCATCTTGGATTTCAATTTTTTATAGTACATTGTATTCTACTGGTTGAGCACTTTCATTTGATACTCATATTGATGGGATTGATAAAACCTATGTTATCCGCCATTTTGTAGCGGCCGCCATCTTAAATTTATCATGATAATGAATAAACATAATTGTATTGTCACCAAAATCCAAAGTGTATACAAAATTTCAGATTAATCGGTTGACAGGAAGAGGGTGAAATTTGAATTACTAAATTTGACCCAAGAAAGAAAAATGAAAAAAAGAATAACACAAACAGGGTGAGCTAAATAAAACCGTTTAAAAAACGCATAAATACATCCGAAAATATAAGTTTTCTTTAAATTAAAGTAAATGGCGTCAGAAATTGAATAGTATTATTAATGTTACGATTACATCAATTTTAAAATCCGAGAGGGTTTAAGATCATGTAACTTTGATGTATGTAGTAACTAACGAATTATTATTATAATAACTTGGGTCGCAACATCTTGACATAAAATACTATCATTACGTAATAGATTTATCCTATTCTATAAATATTTTATATCAAAGCATCTTCTGTGAATAAATTACATTTTTTATGGACGCTCCTGCAAATTATTGCTACAAGAAACAATTTCCTACCTTAGTGCTTAAGAAACTAGTCAATGTTTGAATCTTAAATACTTTTTAATTAAAAAGACAATCGTTTTACTTTTATATCTAATACAATTAAAATATATAAAAAATAAATTGAAGTGTTTTAAAATGTATGAATATTGAGACAGTTATCTTTGCTTAATGGTTTTACAGTGTAGCAATCGTTCAAAAGTTTAAACTTTTTTAATGTGACCTAACTGGAAGCTTCATAATATTGAAGTGTTTCTGTGTACAACCCACTACATAGTAAGTAATACTCCACATTCTGTCTCGAGGATGTTCAACGAAACTCGGTAAGTCCATCAGTATTGAAATTTATGGGCGGTCTTTTGTAGGAATTACTCCGTCCAGTTTAGAATGATACGTTAACTGCAGGATGTCCCTCGGACAATTTATGATCGAGTACATACATCATTTAACGACTATTATACAGGGTGACTGGTGAATTACTATCAATATTTAAGGAGCATACTCGGTACATGATTCTCATTCGAATTATGTAAAAAAAAATAGGCACTTAATTTTTGACAAAATTTCCGTATAAATAAGTAAAGTGTTGACAAGTTCCAAGTGTTCAAGTGTGGACGCGTGCGGCGACGTGTTGATACAACACCACGTCACGACATGCGTATGTGTGAGTGTCAGTGTATACCTAATCTGTAGGGTGTTCACACGATGCGTAATTAATTACATAACTTTTGGTTAACTTTACTTAGAAGTTTATTAATATTTATGTTATATTAATTTTTATTTTGTCATATACGATCGTCAAATATCACGTCCTCAAATATCGATAGTAATTCACCAGTCACCCTGTATATGTCTTTTCTACCAAAATATTTCGGTAGTATTTGACCCCGAACACACTTTTCTATCACTTACATTCTAACGTTTGATAACTTGGCAGCTTATAATATTTACAAGACTATTTAATAACACTTAGAAAACATTATATAATTAAAGAATTCTCAGTCGTGATTACCTCTCTTTAGTTTCACTATATATTTTTTATTATTGTGTACATATTATCCAATTATGAAAATATTCACCTCCCCAACTATGTTTCATAAGGATATATTTAATCACTTATCGTTATACTTCTTTTTGTATTATATTTAATCTGGCCCCAAAAGCTGGTACAATCGAAAATGATCAACATGTTATTTTGTATTTGGAGTTTGTAATCTTATACGGCTGTCAATTATGTCTTTATATTTTTACGCCAATATTTTATAAAATATTTTCCGATACCCTAATATAGAAAAGTGATAAAGAAAACCATTTTTTTTTATTGTATTACACAAAGTAGGTATGCAGCCAATATTTTATTTACGTTGTCCATATGCTTATACACTGTCCATAAAATTATTAAAGTGGTAAAAATCAAAATAATATACTTAATCTGTAAGCAAACGGAGGCTACAGCAAATTTTCTTTACAAACAAAATAACTTTATTTGTACTAGACATGGTACTCCCATTTGGACATTATCCGTATTCAGTAATGACTTGGTGGTCTGTTAACTATTATGTTAACAGCCCACCAAGTTACTTAGAAATATTATTGGAAAAAAATTGTAAAACATAAGTACCACGATATCAAAGTCCCATTCTTGAGAAGGTAGTCAAGACTCTTACCAACACTATGTTCAATAACTAGGAATGGTCCGTTCAGCAAATGTCGGCTCCGTTCATAAAACTTGATTCTCCCAACCTTGGATAGAAACTAACGTCCCGGCCTTTATCATAGCTGACGACTGACTTAATTCCCTGGATCATGATTTATGATCAGTTCTAGAGAGTAAGACTTATTGCTATGATGATTTTGAATACCTAAAACAATCCATGATGTTCACGATCAAATATGTTCATATAAAAGATTACAAGATATTATTGATAAATAGATAATTTTGGTGAGGATAATTTATTAAAATATTTTTAATTTTAACAAAAAACTATACTATGCTTGCTTGATGGCATTGGTGGCTTAGTGGTTAAAGGCACGCCTCTCGTGCACGAGGGCGCGGGTTCGATCCTGACAAGTAACAATGTGATTTTTCCAAGTCATATGTACTTTTTATGAGTATTTAGACACCACTTATAGACGGTGAAAGAAAAACATCGTGAGGAAACCTGGACTTATAATTCCACAATTATAAGTTTGAAATCACCAACCCGTCTTGAGCAAGCGCTGTGATTAATGCTCAAACCTTCCTCATGTGAGAAGAGGCCTTTGCTTAGTATTTGGCCCTGATAGGCTGATGACGAATACTATACTTTCTATAGGAAAACTTGTTTTTCTTTGTCACAATATATGAATGTCTGAGAAGCTTAAGTTTACTGTTATATGCGTAGTATGAAATAACTTTTATTAGTTGAAACAAAGAGACTTGGAATAACTAAAACTTAGCCAGATATGTAATTTAAAGTAAAATATATTGAGGCAGACATTTGTTCGTCTGAATGTTTTATTTAAATGAAAACACGCTTTGAAATAATAAGTTAAGAAGTAACTATAAACATTCTGTTGTATAATTCGTTTAAAACTTATCGTTATATATAATACACTAGCATAATCTTACGATATTATGTCTTAGGCGAAGGTAGTGCTTTAAGAAATTTATTAAAAGGCCTTTTCAATATCCAGAGCAAGTAAATAATATTTTATTATAATTATTATAAGAGCATTTCATATATTCTGGAGAAAAATCTGACAAAACAAAATTTTTTAACATGCACGGATGTAGAATAATTTAATTTAAAAACAAACAATAACATATTTCGTAGAATATTTGGTAATTTACCGACTTTATTCTGTTAAATGCACTCAAATCCTTTTTATTTATCAATAAATATATAAACAAATGCAAACTTGTGGCTTTTATAGTGGCAAGTTGACTAAAAGTTTACTGTAGTGTGGTTTAACAAATAAAGAGTATTTTAAACTTATAAATAAATGTATTTTGGGAAGTATTTATATATATCTTCTGTCTGTTCCAATTCCCTATCGACCGATAAAATAAAGGAAGAACAAATGGAGACTAAAATTATTATTTTTATATTAAGTTTGGTTTGATCGCTGCTTAAAATCTCGATAATGTGAATTAAAATTAATGTCTTCTGATTTAGGGTTGAATACTGGATGGAGGAACAATGAAGACAGCCTATAGGGTTTTTGTTGTTTGAAATACAAAAACAAAATAATAAAAGTTACATTTTTTTCAACAAATATTTTGAAGTGATTCTTTCGCAACGTTAAACTATTCTGAAAGTTCCCTTTTAGTACAATATCGCTGGAACAACTGCTAGAATCTAGATTTATTCGTAGTACTCAGTCAAAGACGATCCAACATACAGTCTGAATAAGAAGCAAATGTGAACCAATCTTTCCATTAGAAACATTCGCTCTGGAAATAAAAGGCGCCTTTTGTGAGAGAAATAGCTTTCATTTCTTTCCCGTAAACAATTTGAATTGAGGAGTATTCTTGAGGATTCATTCGATATATTTCTGTTAGACTTAATTATATTGGATCGAATGCTAGTTCTACACAGAACACACAACACAAATAACACGTTAGATTTATTCATTATTAAAATACAGCACCAAAGAAATTAACTTTATTTAAAATACCATGTTTCAGTATCATATTGTTTTATTTTAATATATTTTTGAACATGAACGTGATGTAAATATCGCTTGTTACGTTTTAACTTCACTCCATTCAAAAAATCAATTTTGAACCCATCCGGTTACTTACTAAGGCTTACTGCGGCTAAATAAAATACTCAGTAATACTTAAAAAGTTACAAGACTAACTCATTAGTGTATAAAGTGTGATAGCTGTCAGAGCTATCTATATGAACAGCCGTGAGGCTCTTTTGTTTATTAATACTTATATCTAATGTAAGGAATGAAACATTAAAAAAATGTGTGCTAAGGTGTGTGTGTGTGTGTGTGCGTGATGCGTGAGTGCGTGTGTGTGTGTGTGAGTGTATATGTATGTGGTGGTATTCACTGGTTCATATTTTTTTCTGTATCCATATACATATGTAGAGGTTAAAAACTTTCAATTTTTTTTTGAATTTTACATTGCTTTAGCTTGTAGTACATTGCAAGACATACTAAAACATTGTTAAGTTTCATATTTTTCCTCAACTTGTATAGTTTTGCATTAGTCGAAAATTTCGTATTGCTAAAAAAGTATGTTTCATGAACATTGTAAGTTCAATGACCTTTTTAGTATCAGAATAACGTACACGTGAAATGGTGTCAATAACGGCCTCAATTCAATCTGGGACGTTGAAGTCTCCTTTCAAAAGTCACGATTACTTACGACTGATGGAACATAAACAACGCTAAGTGTAGCCGACATTTGTGGCAAGTGGGTTTTGTTGAGCCTTTCTGAATACAGAGTGTGTACAAGTAACCCTTACATATAAAATGACATTTGACAACAAAAACTTGTTACGTTTGACATAACACATATATTCATATAAAAATAACAACTATAGCAAAATATTATAAATGTTTATTATAGTAATGGATGTATATTTTTGTGAAATTGACTTCATCTCAATCTCAATAGTTATAATAGAAGTTTATATTAGTTTATTGACAACTTACTCGAACTGTCTTCTCGTCAAGATATCGACGTAGCTATTATTGTCTCAACAAATACATTAACTACAAATCATTGAAAACTATTTAATAGTTTCTATTAAACTGAATAACTAAGAGAAAGTCGCTAAGTGAATGGTATAATATAAATGTCGTTATGTTCCAGTATGTGGCGTTGTCGCCATAACTAATAGTCATCCGCCGCCTCTATTCTGTCTCTGACAGGCTCGTCGCTCTATACACCCTACATCTGAACACACACACACACACACATAGCCACACACAAACACACACACACACATAGCCCCACACACACAGAAACATCTACATCACTTTATGGTCATCTCCACTCGCCATGCAACTGTTCTCACACACATAGTGCTCATAATTACATCTTTCAAATTAAATTTAAACTACAAATCATGTTCCGATAATTCACACGAAAAATATGAAACGTGCATTCTTATTTTCTTTTGTAACGCAATTTGAAAACGAAGGTACGTTGTTTGATTGCTTGATTAGATATTGCTTTAAGTATGTTGAACGTAACTAATTACTTCATTAACACGGTGCGTAAATTGAGATTTTTCATTTGATTAGGTAGAGAGAGGAGCTTAGACGTAGGAGGTGAGCGTTTAGCGTTTAATGGGAGCACCTTAGAACTACACCTGGGTTTCAAGTCTCAGGCACTGTTGAAGTTCCTCTCTCATATCATCGCCTCCATCAGATCAGCTGTTTTAGAGATTATTCTGGACATACAGACTGATAGAGACGCCAACAACAGATTTAAAAATACATATTTTTATAATTGACATAAATACTAACTATATTTCTGGGCAAAACATAGATATTCTGAAATAATCTTAATTATCTTTCTTGAGCTCTTAAATAAGAAATAAATATAAATTGTGGGGTAAGCAATACAAACATTTAAATTTTATATATTTATGTTGAATATATCGGACAATAATGTGGGCAACAAGCTGCGGTTACAGTAATTACGTGTATCTATTATTGAGGTTTCGTGAATACAACTGATATAAATTGAACACAGTTCATTTACAAACCGATAAAGTATACCTACTGGCTGCTCCATCATGATTCATGGACATGAAATACAAGTGAGTTATGAGTTTAACCTAAAAATGATACATAAAAAACATGAACGTAATGAAAACTAAAACAAAGAAAATAATTTACGTTGCTAATATATTTAAGCAAAATTAAAATCTATTACTTATATATATAAGCTTTTTATATTTCATATCAATTTTAATTTTAAGTTTTTACGTACCACTGAGATATTTTGAATATATTTTTTATATTTTAAAACCCATATAACGCACACACCTGACCAGTGACCACTGTCCATTCTTAGTAATTTAGTTTGTCTGGAGAATTTAAACAAATGAATTAAATAAGCTCATTTACATATACTATAATTAACAATCAATAATGACATAACCTTATAAAGAAAATACAATACTCTTTATAACCAGAATGTACAAATTTTACCAACAAATCCGGTTCCATGGGACGCGTGATTGTGTATTGTTTGAGATCGGTTTTAAAGCAGCATTATATGTTCACGATAATACAACAGAACGGCCACAATAATAGTTGGGGTAATGTGCCAATACTGAGGACGAAACATACGAATTATAGCCGATGGAAGTTGGAATATGAACATCTATAAACTATGTCTATTAATTACAAATAAATATCACTTACGTTATAAGAATACTTACGTATTATTATCCCTACTAATATTATAAATGGGAACGAAACTCTGTCTGTCTGTTACGTTTTCACGCCTAAATAGTAGGGGAGCCCAAGAGGGGATTTCGGGATTTACAAAAGCGCGGCAGATTAATATACAGGGGGATACCTTGTACCCAGTTAAGTACCTCCACAAAATATGAGGCCCATACATAAGGCCGCCCGTGAAAGATACAGGATCAGATTAGTAAAAAAAAATTGACCATCAGAAATTCTCGAGCGCGTCAGATTAAGGAAGGGTGAGTTTATTACACCCTAAAAAGGTGTATATTTCACTAATCTTACAATTTGAGAGTGACGAAAAAAAAGGGGAGGGCAACAAAGTTGTAAAAAAAAAACGTCATCTCGACATTCTCGAGCGTAGCTGAATTTTTTTTTATTTTGAAGGAAATAATTCAAGAATAATGAAAAATATATAATCTGACGACTTCCACAAGCCGAAATAACAAAAATTCATCAATAAAGTTAAATGCGTGCAGCTGCGTGATGTCTACATGTCCTCCTCCGCGTTTCTATTCCTATCTCACTCTTTCTCTATCTATTACTCTCTCACTCCGTCCCCACTCTGGTTTCTGTTAATTAAATTGTTTAATTGTAAAATTACTTATGAGGATGATAAATCTGCGTCGAATGCCGCCAATCGTGTGAAAATCGGTTGATCCTTTCAAAAGTTATTGCGGTTTGGAAATTCCAAAAATAGTGATCTATGAAACTTCTATCAGATTTTCGAGATGGGAGAGCTCAAATGCATAGAAATATTATTTTTTTGAACTCAGCAAGCTCAAAATATCACATAAATTATTTTTTGAGCTTAAAAATGTCATAAGTACAATTTTAAGCGCCCAGGAATGGAATTAGCGAAAAGTTGCAGGGATGCCCTTTAAGGTGAACCGTTTTTCTAATATTTTTTTTATCAGATTAGGCGAATCCCTCTACATAATCGTCAGATTATGAGACAGTACGTTTAGAACATAAATATTAACCATATATATCTTAATCTGACGCGCTTGAGTATGTCAAAATGGCGATTTTTTTTTGCACATTATAAAAATGGCCGCGAGTTTGCGTCCCATCGAAATCGTCAGATTAGTGAATGAGAGCTTTTTTTTGGTGCACTTAACACTCTCTTAGAAAATCTGATGCGCTCGACAAAATTTTTTTTTTTGTTCATTTTCAACCCTTAAATACAACCACCCGCATCATGAAAACGATCAGATTAACATACGTACATTATTAAAAATATGTAGGGCATCGATGCTATCAATATCTGACGCGCTCGAGGATGTCCATGTAACAGTTTTTTTTTGCATATTTAAAAATCTATAGCCGCTTCCCCCACCGATGTAAAAGTATATATCATATAACATTTTTTTCTTCTTATCATCTAAGCTTTGCATCCCAATAGGTCTCTACGACGCTCGAGTAAATCCCCATTTAGCATCGTGGGCTCCCCTACTAAAACCACTAAACTGATTTTAATGAAATTTGGTAGAGACATAGAGTTGACCTTGAGAAAGAACATAGGATATTTTTTATCCCAGATTTTTGAAAAGTTGTCTTGGAAACTTGTAATTAATAATGAGGTAGAAGATGGTTTTGTTTAAGGTAATTTACGATTGATGAAGGATTTAACGCTACCATAGACTAATTGGTTATAATTATATGTGATCATAACTACATATATTAAACAATATTACAGTCTGAACACATCGTTATCATATCAATAACGAAGACTAATATTATAAATTAATATTTGTCTTTACATGATAGAAAAACGATGACTAACTAACAGACAGACATCTTGTCTCCTTGGTTCATGAGAGTTGAAAAGTGAAAGAAACATCGGGTTAAATACCTACACAAATACAGTATAACAACGAAGAAAATCATAAAATCATAGTTTTAGTATCATGTACCTAGTAATTATAACTATAGACATCAATTTATATAACTGGAGCGTCCCTAATGTTCGTCTCTCAACTCGTGAAGTTAGCAAAGTAGATGATAAGTGCATCGGAACGAAGCGGAGAGCGGCAGATGTGGGCAACGAGTGTCGCCAGCACCAGGCGATGTTACGTTGAATTATAAACAGATTGTATACTAAATATAGAATTATATTAAACACGAATAATTCATATTACATTAATGATTTTAAGATATCTTTACAGTGAGTGTTTAAATCATTTGCGTGAGTTTGTAATCAGTCTTCAGTCAGAAAGTCCTTCTCTCCTTGGTAGGAGGTATGATGGTTCATATACGCCATTTTCATTGGATACTTCATTATTCAATAAAATATTATAATCTTATTTAAATATCATTAGTGAGATGTCTCTATAAAACTTATCAAAATTTTATACATTTTTTTATTTCACTGAGGCTGATTATTATTTTCTATTGAATTTTTCAGTATAATACATTTTTAAAAATAGACTTTTATAAAGAATTCAATAAAGTATGCTACTATAAGTCGTTTTTTATCTTCAGTAGGATTTACAATTCTCAACAAGTCTAATATAATAAAGTTATTGATAACTGACAATATGATTTAATAATTTAATTACTAAATTAAAGACTTCTCAATATATATTTTTTTTTATATAAATTTATAAAATGAAATTTCAATCAAAAGTATTTCGGACAAACTGTTTTAAAAGATACCATGTGAACCGAAGAGCCATTTATTAGTCATCTCAATAGGAAAATTATAGAATTATGAAAGGATAACAATAAAAAATGAACTCGACAACAAGTCACATGTGGTATGACCACTAAAACATATAAACATTATTATAACCCAATGACATCAAGTACATATGTATTCATCCTTGAAATTATCTGATGTCTGAGAGTTTATATGGTTCTTGAACGTTTTTATTGTATGTTGTGTGATTTCATTACCATTATAGCGTTTGTTTAAGGTATGATTTAGAGCAGTTATAGAAGATGAGTACGATAAAATAGAGTGAGATAAAACTACATACAGATTATGAATATATTTTTAAATGTAAGCCGTAGAATAACTTTTGTATTTACTATAAAATCTTTATGGTCTCTTCTTCAGCGTCTGCTTAAGGATTAGTTTTTATGGTAAGGAATAAGGAGTGATGAGAAAAAATCGGCAGCATCATCTTTTCTCTCTAGAATATGACTGTATGAAATACAACTAACATGACGTTTGCCCGAGGAAAACACTCGGAGTATAGAGATATATTGTGACCCATATGTCATACTAAAGCATGAGCTATAATATTGTTAAATTTATTAAAACATTCTCCTTTTATTTTACAACATTAGAAGGATAAGTCTTTTTATGTAACTGTAAGTATTTTAGTATTTATGAACGCATACAGGTTTAATAGTCAAGATCTCTTACTACATCTGTTTCAACTAACGATTAATTTAAATTTATACAGTTGTTATCGTCATTGAATTTGACTATAAAAGATCATTCTATTCTATATTTACACCGTACACTATCAATAGGAACCAAATGAACTAATTTGATTACTTTGTTTGATAACACGTATGACATATCGGCCTGATAAACCAACAATATTCGTTTGATATATGAGTCTCATGGGCTAACGTCAGATGAACAATTATTAAGGCCTCGGCCTCGAATCTCGCGGGTAGCGGGGCGGCAGCGGCGGCGGCACGGAAACGCATACTATTCTCCAAACTAGCGGGCAACGGGCACGGAGAAATGTATGCGTTTTCGTGCCGCCGCCGCTGCCGCCCCGCTACCCGCGAGATTCGAGGCCGAGGCCTAAGGATAGTTCACGACGAACGGAGAAGATACATTAGGAACAAGTATTAGTCGTGCTCTCGGACTTGCCTTACCAGATTTAAGATCACTTTTATACAATACTTACAGATTATTGTTCTATTTGTCTGTCATTTGTATTGGTTTCTTAATTAAGTTAACACTGCTTGTCTTATGATAATCAGTTAATTATATTTGACTATATAGGTATGTTTGTATTATTACAGATCAGGAGAGCGAATCCGTGAAACCCTCCCGTCATGTAACACAGTATTCATCAGTAGATTCCGGATTCATCATGTACAGACTTCTCTTCACACGGTATAAAGTGTCCACAGTAAGATAAAAGTAGTGCTTTTACCCAATTCTTAAAATAAATAAAACATGAGATGTATATCAGATGTCAGCGCTCGCTAATGGAACTTTATTTGTATGTGTCTACTTTTCTTCATGATATACTCGTATATACAAATAGCAAAATAACTAAAGTAAGGTTACGAGAGAACGTTTACACTGAGATGGGATGTTAAGCGTGTTCTTTAAACATAAAAATACAAGCTTCGATTATTTTATATCAGGTATTAAGGAATATTGCGAGGAGAGATCGAAAAATATAATGTTGGATCTACATCACGGAATAACGTGGAAAATATAATATTTTTATTAGATATTGAGTTTTATATATTAAAATAATCTGTTGCCTCTGTAAACAGATCTCAACTAAATTAACATTTCGCAACAGTTGCGTTTCTTATAAATATGTTTATACAGTTTCAAATATATGTTTTATTTTCCCCCATATTTCTAACAATATTTCAATAAACTAGTACAAATATATAAGTATGTACGAGGCATGTAATGCCTTAGAATTGAACGACATGCTTAGATTGTATTATTATAGTACTTAGTAATATATATAATAATATAGAAGGAACCGATCCAAGGCTCGCTTCTGTTGCGGGAATATTTCCCCTATTGTTCCACATAATACAAGTGGAGTGCATCGAGATCTTATCTTTATTATCTCAGATATTTCCAATATAACGCTCCATCGTCCTCATACAATGCATTCCGCCTCCTCCGAGTCTCCGAGTCTCAGAGAGTTATCTCAAAATACCCGTTTATATAAAGATCCGTCCTGAAACATCGGGAGGACGTAACCGTGATGAACCCGCTGTGTCACGACTATAAGGAAACTGATAACGAAGAAATATTTAATAAATAGTATAGTTAAGATTACATTATGTATTTAAGTAAAGACAGACTGAGGAAGTGTATTATAGAACTGATAGCAGTGACGCTCCTCAAAACGTTAACAAACTATAAAACAAAACACACATCATAAATATTGTTCGTAAAATTTCTTGGAATTCTCTTGATCTTTGACTTATAATCTGATAAGTTATTATAAATGGATTCGTTTTTTGTATGTACTTTCGTTGCAAATATTTTTCCTCATACGTATCACATATATCCTCTTTATAATATACTATATTTCCTATTTTTTAGTTACAAGTATAATTCAACTCATCATCAATTTATACAAAACTCTCCATGAAACAAGATAGCTCTCATGTTTGTTTTCATGTAACAATCGCTGTTGTTTATCGCACATTATTTAAATGAACACTGATTTTTTCATCATATGTATATTAAAAATTGGACAAATTTTTTTTTGTACTTAAAAGTTATTTACAATATATTAAATATATATTTAGATTTAAGAACAACGGCATGCCATTGACATTTTTAATGGAAAACAAAATTTTAATAATCTTTAAGATTTAAAGTTAATCTTTATATTTCTAAACAGCAATATTTTCTAACAGAATTTGTTATAAAATTAATAATAGAGAATAAGTTTTCTCATTTTCTTTATTCAAAGGGCTCGTCATCACTATTTATAAACATTTTATGGAAGTTATTAATTGATAAAAATAGGATTTATTATTCGTTCAAATGTAAACGCTAGTTCAGTGGTTAGTGTGAGAAATCATAATATGAGAAGCTATTTAAGACATAAAAAAAGTTATTAAAATCAATTTAAAAAAAATATTTTGTCTTTTTTTATCCATCTTTTTTTATCAATCTAAATTTTGGATTTACTATAAACAGATTTAATTTTTTTTAACGCTGTATAATTAATCAACGCTTTCTAAAATATTGCATTGCTTAATTTCATTTTGTACAGTAATGTCGAACAATCTATTCTAACCACAATACAACAAATGATTATTTTACATACAACTAATATTTAGGCTACTTAACATGTACATCACACATACATACATGGCGCTATTTCACTAAGTACCATTGATACTAATGTAAACTATGTTGACATTTATCCAACAGGAGATACACATATAAGTGTTACGAGATATACATTAACATAATTGCAATGTAGGAAATATTTTACACGAAATCGAATAAACTCATTTGGGGTAACAAAAACGAATGTTTACTCAGCGTAGTGGGTGCTCGTACATCAGACAGTTGTCATGAAATATGTCACATTAACGATCAGCAAGAAAACTAAACAGAATACAGCTGAGTGTAGAAGAAATATATCACTCGTGCGGACGATACTAAATGGAGGGTTTTGTCAGCGATTTCAGATAGTCTTATGTTCGATATTTTGATGTGGACGAACTAGTTCACAGGGCAGGTGAAGAAATATCATATTTATGAAAAAGGTTATTAAATTATGAACAACTACCTAAATAACGACATGTATTTAAGTATCCAACTTTGTATAATTTATATAATCGATGTTCGAAAGGTAAACTGTTATGTAAAGTTATAAAACATACGTCGTTTATTTTATATTTTATTTTCTTGTATCATTGTTTCCAACGCCTTTGATGCTTTATTACTTGTCCATCGATCACGTTCTGGTTGGTTGACACACCAATCTATATATTTAAAGATTTCTATCCGTATTTTTGTATATTTTTTAAATAAAAATAAAAACCCAAATGTTTATAGAAAGCTAAACATTGTTTTACTTATAATGTCTTTTAAATTTATTGCTACTTTACTTATGAGACGAAATTTCTCAGCATTCCTTGGATTCACCGTGCGGGTGCCGGGTCCATCGCGTTGCAGGGAGAGGAGATTCAACAGTGCTTCAATATATTTTTTTATTTAACACGGTAGATTTAAAGTAATTTATGTTTAGCGTGTCCTTAATTTTCTAAACTTATGAAAAATTATAGCAATTTGTGCTATCCTACTATTGCTCAAATATTTCTGCTTCTTCTAGTGATATTATAAATGAGAAAAGTTTCGTGAGCATGTATGGACGTGTAGATGTATAGATATTTGTTACTCTCCCACTAAAAGCCTAAAAATTTTAATAATTTTTCAAGAAACGGAGCTTAAGAATTGGAATAAGATAGAGGCTTGTTTCATTCTTGATATTGCTTGTAGTTTTCGAATGATCTCTTCATAACAGTTGTATTGTTCTAAGGCCTCGGCCTCGAATTTTACGGGCAGCGGAGCGGCGGCCGCGGCGGCACGGAAACGCATACTGTTCTCCAAAATAGCGGGCAGCGGGCACCGCTGTATTCGAGGGTCGGTCCATTTGATTATACGCGTAAGATCCTGCCGCTCCCGCTGCCGCTCCGCTGCCCGCAAAATTCGAGGCCGAGGCCTTAAAGTAACATAACACAGGCTACAGATGTGGCTGTCAGTTGGTTACTATATCTATTGTTTTATTATTTATTTTTCTACACTCTACATGTTATCGTTAATTAACTCAATATATTTCTCTTTGATCTCCGTTTTGAAGTTCATGTGGACGAAGTCGCAATCTTAGACAACTACCAATATCTATATAAAGTTGGAACACTATAGGAACGTTCTCAACATTGAACGGCTTAATAATCAGAGTATGAAATAATATTGGCATGGCATATGAAGTATTTTATAGTTTTTGCTTTTATTGTTTGGATTTTACAGAAGAGTAGCTCGAAATTATAAAAATCTATAGAAAGTAGAGTCGTGACAACACCATAATAATTCAAAAGGTCATTTAATGCATGAACGCATTTTATATTTAAAAGTAAATAGTGTAATTTTCTATAAAAGTCAATAAGTATATATTTATTTATAAGAATAGAGTTTCTTTATCTTTCTGAATATAATATTATAACAGTTCATGTCACCTAAAATTATTTTAAAAACACATTCATTTGATTCATAACACCTTTAATAACAAATCCTACGTAAATATGATACTCTTTTTTTAGTGAGTGTTTAACTAATTCATATCAAATAACAGTCAATATCACTAACATATAACAAACGAATGTACATACCGATTAAGAATACTTTCAACAACTTAAATTTAATTTGTAAACAATCACATAAATGGACGACAATTACAGCCCCTTAAGAAAGTTAGCAAGCCCATGTTTTCAATTCAATGTAGATTCGAATACGATCTTTCTTTTCTATTTTAGAATCGGTTCAAATTAATATTGTGTTCTATAAATATATTATATGAGGGTCTGGTAAGTCAGTGGTGGCCTAGTGGTTAAAAGGCCCGCCTCTCTTGCAGGAGGGCGCGGGTTCGATCCTGGCCCGGGCAAGCACTAATGTGAATTTACCGAATCATATGTACTTTCTAAAAAAAAAAGTATTTAGACATCACTGATTAATGTTGATTCCCAAAAGGGGATTGATGTCAGGCAGGCGGCCGGTCGTAAAAACAAATAGTCAAAACTATTAACGTGTAAGGCAGACCCTGGCTATAACTGGGAAATTGCCAGGTAGAAAAGATTATATGTATGAGGGTCTGATTCTGTCAATTTTATGTATAGTTATACACCCCAATCCCCACTTGTAGCATTCCATGTTCATGTATACATATCAGGTACAACTTTTCTGTTTTTCACCGACATCAATGGTAGAAAAGTTTCCCAATTCTACTTCATATGTTCTTTCTGTCTGTACGAAGTCATAAGTTACCTACCAATTATCCAATGTTCTTTTTACCGATTGTAAACCCCCTCATATTGTGTTTCGTGTTACAGTTTTCCTTTTATTGTTAGACTGGTGTAATAATAAAATTAATTACAATAAGTATTCTAAATTTTGATTTTGAAGGTGGTGGAGCCTAGCCCCAGTCAACAAACTACAGATTAAACATGGACTGGCTCGACCGCGAAAGTAGGATTTCTCACAGAAGATCAGCGTGAAGTAGTCTTTAATGGCTGCATTTCAATCGATGAAGGAGAGAACCGATTCCCCTTTTTTTTCCCACTCTTTCCACTCCCGGGATGTTGATGTCTTGCATCAGCCTAAGTATTAGGGTGTTCAGTGTATTTCTAGGGAGACCGCGCAACTGTTGGTTGTATTAGAGGTCCTTCCGTACACTATACCAGAATAACATAAACATTCATTTCAGTTCAGTACAAAGACAATGCTCTTTGTTAATTGAATCATTAACATTCCCTTCATGATTCCCTTCACTTCAAGGTTGGCAAATTATTCGATGTTGACGGGCAGAGGTAACTGCCTCCCATCAGACGTCCGTCTCCTCTTTTGCTCCTTTTACCATAAAAACATCACGGAGAATATCAAACTTAAAGACTTCATATAAGTGATGCTTTCAAATTATCCTTAATATTGGAATATCTTTTTATCTTTAATAAAGTATTTATTACATGTATTTATTTGTATTTGTAAAGCTATACGTTACCATAATTAACAAAATGTTTTGAATTAATTTAGAAATAGGATAATAATATTAAAAAAAAGTCTATAATTTCAAGATATTATTGTGTTTACTACTTCAGTCAATTGGAACAATTACTTAAAGGGAACGAATCCATTTATTGTTAGATCGTGGAGATCATTTGTTTCTGATTCAACACTAACTTACTTAATTCAAAATAAAACTTGAAAAATATTTTTAATGTAAATTAAAATAAAGCTTTCTGAGAAAGGCTTTCCCAACGGTTCTATTTTTTTGCATAAAAAATAGTTATTTAAAAGTCTGCCCGTGATCACGGTTGCTGAAAAGTAGCCTAAACGTCGAGAGTGCATATCAAAAAATATTAGTTTAATTTAAATGTAAAACTTTCCTCATTATTCAAATTCAATGTACGTATTTTTATTGTAATTAATATTTTTCAATGCGCCGAATTCCAAGAACATCATATTGTTTATCTCATTGTAACAATCATTGGAATAACCCATCGTCAGTAGTTATATTAACGTTATGTCAATACAAGTATCAAGTCTGTCACATGTACATACTGACACAATTTACAAATGTTATGTTTAAAATAACGTGAAATATATAAATTATATCTTCCTAACACATTTCAATGACGATAATATGACTATTTATAGTAACAAAATCTATCTAATTACATAGAAATGATACCCGTAATATATATATATATATATATATATATATATATATATATATATATATATATATATATATATATGTACATTATCCTCGAACATATCAGATAAATAAGAGACGAAACCTCTTATCATCCCATGTATTCACGATGCGGGTGCCGGGCCCATCGTTGTAAAGAGAGGAACTTCAATAGTGCCTGGGACTTGCGACCCAGGTGTAGGTTTATGGGGCCCCTAAGTTTATTAGTTTATCCGAAAACCTTAATTTTAAATGAATACTCGTGAAAATTTTATAAGATATCATTATCAAACATCAGATTTTTTCTATTTATTTGAATATTACTATAGTTCTCTGTCCATTATCATGATAATCCTACTCAAGTTAACCATGAGAGAGTCGAGTGTTAGACATTTGATCCTAACGTGAAATTGTTAATTCATGAAATGTTCCACGTCGTACCGACGACCGCTATCGTAGCTTGGGAAGACTGGCCTTTCGAGACCACTGTCTCTCCTCGTGTATTATAAAGTATATTATTTTGTCATTATTCATTGTTTACATCGAACCGATGCTGCGGAAAACTCCGAAGACAGACCCTCGCTACATATGACATATTTTTCATGACAACTTTCACTCCCCTGCCGGCATGGCCCAGGAGGACATATTGATATTTGTTTTCTTTCTCATAGAACTGGAGCTGATAATAATAATAAACTGAACACAAAAAAGATCATTACATTTAATAATTTAAAAAGTTATTAATTCTATAAATTGACTGTAGTATGGATAAATTTATAACAAATTTCAACATGATTACTTTAAAATATTGTGACGTCTTTTCACAGGTCTCATTTTTTTTTTCAAACAATAAGTTTTGTTTTTATTTTTCATATATATTTCGCATCTATTAAATAGTAATAAATGTACCATAAACTATTTGTAACTACATAGTATTTCTGTCGGCTCGTGTTTCGGGAAAAAACCGTTTACATTAATTATTATACAGTTTTTTAAATTTACAAATCAACAATAAGTAAGTTTACACAATAAAATAAAGTACCTATAATATATTAACTTCTAATTAGTCTAGGAGATAACGAACTCCATTATAATTTTGTCTTCAAGGGTAGAACGAACAGGCAGTTACTGAGGTAGTGCGTTCACCGCCTACAACTTTATAACTACCCACAAACGGATAGAATGATAGTCAAGCACTTCTTCTTCTTCTACCTGGCAATTTCCCAGCTATAGCCAGGGTCTGCCTTACATGTTGTGAATAGTTTTTGGCCATTTGTTTTTACGACCGGCCGCCTGCCTGACATCAACCCTCTTTAGGGAATCAACATTAAACAGTGATGTCTAAATACTCTTAGAAAGTACATATGATTCGGAAAAATCACATTGGTACTTGCCTGGGCCAGGATCGAACCCGCGCCCTCGGCGACGAGAGGCGGGCCCTTTAACTACTGAGCCACCACCGACTTGTAGATAGAATGATAGTCAATCACTATCCAGTCGAAATAAAAACATCTTTGTCAGATCAAAACGAAAACATTATAACAAAATGCGATCTAACTCTTTTCCGAATATTCAGTTCAATGAATCAAAATTTTTAAGATGTGACGTATTGTCTGCCCATGGTCATGGGCACCGAAAAATACCCGAAACGTGGGGATTATGTAGTTTTTTTTACAATAATAAAGTACGCGTAGTATAATAAGAAAAATATTAGTTTCCTTTAAAAATGATAATAAGTTTTAGCCACCTCTCATGTATCCTGGTTCTTGGAAGCAATATCTAACATGATATTCACTTTTACTAACAGTTAGTCCAGAATACGATATCATTATGCATTATATTTAAATAAATGAAATATTAGATGCTAACTCTTAGACTATCCGTGTAACTGGTAAAACCCAGAAATGTTAAATATCTCATTGCAATTGATGTGCGAGTTGTAAAATAATAAATATTATGATGTTTAAAATATCGCCGCATCCTGATACATAGGAGAGCTACAATAAAATATAAATTATAAAGACATACGGCAGCTTGGGTTCTACTCGCCTTCTTATTTATGTGTTATTATAAATCAAATTTAGCGAAAACAGCAAATTTCCTAGTTTTCAAAGAAAGCTACTTTAAAGACATACATAAATATATGTGAGTTGGTAATGTCACTCAAAATAAAATATACCATGTACAAATTTATAAAGACACCTTTATAATTTGCGTTGTGTAAAAGAAAACTACAATCCGAAGCGGTTAGGACTTTATTTTAAATATTGTTTTATGATTGTTGTAGTATTCAATATTTTTAAAACCTTCGAAAATATTATGAAACTCTTTATTTCATAAATATTTTTAGTTTTCTTTTCATCATATAACATATGTGGGACGTATTCTGCATTAATATTAATGGTATATTAAGATTGTATTGACTTAGAGATCCAATTGAAATGGAATTACTAAATAACGTCTGGGACGTTTCATCTCAATATGTTTATATATTCAATTTCATACATTGATCTGATCCCATGTATTCATATGTACGAATGTTTCTTAACTGTGTACATATATAACGATACAGTATGTATTTGTGTACATTAAAGTACGTAATTTTTGTACACGTCATTGACCCGCCGGTCACTTGTTGACTTACCAGTTGATACCAGTATAATTCACGAGTGTGAACTTCAAATGAAGTTTGAGCGTCGCGACGTTTGGTGACTTCATCAGATGTGTAACGTCAATATATTACTACAAGGAGCACGTCACCTTCACTATTATTTATTCACAGATAATTTACTTAGTTTGTAAAATTAATGATTGTATTATAACGTCTCAATCAATCTTGTTCTCTTTAACATTTTGACTAAATTATTTTTCTTTGTTTCCTATTTATATCCTATATAATTTATATTCGGTTTTGGATTACATTTTATTAATTTTGAATACTTAGATTTTCGGAATATGAACAATCCTTTAAGATATTTTTGTATGAAACTTTGTGAAATTATACAAATTATTTTTGTTAATAAATTAGCTTATAACTTTTAAGAAGTATTAAATGGACAATGCTGCTAGATAGTAATGTAATTTGTGAAGGAAAAAGATAATTAATTGATTAATTAAGAAAATAAAAGATTAATGTACGTGATTCGGCATTATGTATTTGATATAGCATTATCTTGAAGTTGAACCTCGTTTAATCTCACTGACCTTTCAAATTATTAACATATATGCAGTTCTAACCTTCTTTCTTGAACAGACAGCCAAAACTTTTTTATTTGTATTATTATTCTAGTATTTAATATTTACTCCTGATACAAACCATATCCCGGAAACGTTTTATTTGAATCAGATACATAACTCTAACTATTTTACTGTAACTGTAAAATCCCGTTATAAAATTTTCCTGTCGGAGAAACCCTCGCCTCGTTAGCCTCGTGTCAGTACGTTTGTACTATGAAGGAAGGCCGTTCAGTTTATACATATATTACACACATGGCTATGAAAACTATCTGAGCTTTAACCAACTAGACCAGAGACTTATAGTTATTATAATGGGTAATCAAATTGTTTATTTGTATCAAAATTCTTAATTTTTATTTGGGTTTAATAATTTATTAATTGATTCATTAAATAATAATCATTTCAATATGTTAATTATACTTTAATAGCAAGAACGTGTTTGGATGAAGGACATACCTACTGAATATGACACTTAGAAAAAACATAATAGAGTAATATACCGTATAGGTAACGATTACACAAAGTAATAAAAGGTATTAGGGATTTTTTACAGTTTAAAGAACAGTTACTGAAATACCAAACGACTTAGATAATTATTGTTATTGGAAAAACCACGAGACACCATCTCGAGCGTGGGTTATGATGTTTGTGGTTTAATTTATGTTTCAGGACGGAGAGACAAAAGAACCAATAATTTCTAAGTACACAAACAAACACGTGGAACAATTATATTAATTAAGTTCAAGACCTTGTTTGAATGTATACTGATGAATATATTACAATAACTGGAGCGCCACCAGCTCTGAATTATGTTAAAATACAAACAAGGTTTAGTTTAGAATATAAAATAAATAAAGTTGTTTTAATATTATATTATTAGGAAGTTAAGGTATGAGTGGGTTCTCTTGTGTTTATACATACACAAACACACGGAAAGTTCAGACTTGGAGTTATTTTAAGATGATCCATTCAAATATTTGGGAGGAATTTCTTTTGTTTTCTTTGTTATACAATCAGAAGGAATATTAAATATGCTTTAAATATTATTTGCTCAAAGATTCTCGTCGATATTATAATGACATGTAGTGAATTAGTGTTCTGGACTCGACTTATATAAATAAATAATTTTTAAACTACTATTACTCTTAATTATAATAAAAATAAATAATAATATTCCTTTTAGTACTTATAATTTCTGTTGTTAACTATGTGAAGCAAGAAATAAAGAGGCTTTTTTATTTTATTTATTTTTACTCGACTTATTGTGATTTTAAATTGACAAAAGATCTCTTTTTTTAAGACAATTATTCTTTTTATTTACTGGCGTATACCCTACAAATTGACCTGTTTACATACATATTATTGTAGGGTATACTAATATAAATTCTTGTGATATCGAATTAAACTAAAACTAAATATACATCAAGTAGAACAGTTGTGATATACCATCATTATTAACTTACATTTAAATGCAATATTAAAAATGTATCAAATAATATGTGGTTTTATAACACCACGATGGAAGGGAAATTTCAGATGCATTATTGTAAACTTGTAAAAAATATGCTGGAATTTATAACGACGTCGCTACATAATAGTATGCATAATAGTCTCTACAGAATTGTTAATACAATTAACAAATATGTAAGTAGTGTGTTTTAAAAGAGAAATCACGAATACTCTTAAAATATATATTGAATTTTTTATTTATATATAATATAAGCAATATCAGAAGTAACTGCTTATATTTTGATGTATTTCTCTTTACCGACTTCAAGCAACCCTTAAATTATAGGGTATGTTAATGTGTTTATGTGTATACTAGAAGACAAAATAAAAAAGGGGTGAAATTTATATAGAATCAAGCCTAATAAAGCTTCTGAAGTAATTTGTTCTGGATCATAAAATGTTGGGGTGTGTGAGTTAAAATAAAGAACAACAAAAAATATATCCTTATGGGTGGCTGAGTTATAATTAGGACATTTTATGAGAATGATTCGTAGACTTTGATACTACCAAGCTTATTAAGTCTAAAACATAGTTCCATTAAATAAGTAGCAAAAAACTAAGTATCTTAATTTGAGGATAAAATCGGAGATCGCACACGTCATTGTAATTTAATTGAGGCCATCTTTATTAAGGAAGTTATAAACGTATTTTCACATGTTTATCTGACACTGTCTCATGTTTGCACGATCTTAAACTGCTTGCAGATACTTAAAACATGGTGATACAAAGATATTTTATTATATCATTAAAAAACAACGATTGAGGAAATATATAACGTTATTCATCTGCAACAAACAGATCTGCAACAAACCTGGTCTTACGTCCACACTAAGGGTGTATAAATTGTATTGAACATTTCAATACGGACGATAATTCTTTCTTTCATAATAATCATCTTTTAATTACAGCCAATACATCAGTTGGGCAGTTGGGCTACCTACAATACCTACTCACTTTGTTTGCAATAAGTTTTGTCGTATGCAATAAATACAATAGTCAATACATTGTCACGGGTAAAGAACGTAAAATTAGTTCACTAATACTACCTTTAACAAAGAAATAAATCTACACTTCGTCATCTATTTGAAGTGATTCAAATCTTTCACAAAATAAATAATCATTGTTTACTTGACAAATAACAACAAGTACTTCATAAAATAATCTGGCAAACATAAAGAAAGATTAAACGTAAAGGCACCTTCAGGAGTCGCTTCATGATTATCTACCAGTTGGAAATATAAATAGTGATTCCAATAAACTGTTTATTATCAAATTACCAACGACTTATTGTTGCTATGGAGCTCGAGTTCATAAAATATATCAATAATATTAAGTTGGTTCAAAACATTAAAGATCATTAAGTAATTGCAAACTCTCTCTCCTTTTACATCTCAAAATATAAATAAATCAAATTGTAAAAAAACAAGTTCAAACCGGAATCATAATTTCTAAAAAAAATGCCACAAAAAACATTAAATGTAAACCACATTTTTAAAATCCAATTAGAAGCTGTAACAATTATAGTAACAAATATATTTTTTACGACACTATCATTAAGGTGATAACAAATAAAATTTCCCGCATATTTATTTTCTGTGGTTTTCCCCGTTCAGTTCATGTGATGCGCCACTTTATTTTGGGAACTTTAATATTATTCGAAATTTGCGGTCTGTTTAAGAGATTCCCCGCTGTATAAAAATGTATTTACCTCGTACAATACACGTATCCTCATGGAATAAACTCTCCGTCACATACACGGTCAAAGTTACATCATCTTAGATATTAATTAATTATCTATATACATATATTAAAGAAAGTTGTATTACTTACACTATATATAACTCAAGAAGTAGGGATATGGTTGAAAATTTGCGGGAAGATAGCTTAGAACCGGGAGACGGACATAGGATATTCAATTCTGTTTGATCGAAAAAAAAAACTAGATAAATTGCAATATTTGGTTATTGATGACCTCTAGGGCGGAATAGAGTTCGCCCGGTCAACTATACACATATTATTAATGCCGAAATTAACGCGGACCAAGCCGCGAACAAAACTAGTATATTTATAAGATGAATGTCCGAGAACGAATTAATTCCTGTATTACAATACAAATGTCAAGCCAAGGACAGTATTAATGAATCACTTCAGCGACACAACGGAACTATCTAACAGCTTACTCCTTCAACAACACAACAAACTATGTAGTAGTGTTCTTGGAATCGATGATGGAAGTACACAGATGGAGCTATGAATCAGGAACAGCTCAAAGATAGAACAGTCATACAAGAAACCCTAACACCTTAGAAGGTGGAAATAGTTACACATTGAGGTGAAATAAACCAAAACATGATGAAACTGGGCTTGGAACATTTACGTAAAATTAGTTTTAAGAAATGCAAATACAATCTTAATCATATGTATGACTAATTAACAACTGTTGTTTATCAGATTGTAGTACACTCTAATACGTCTGAATATTTTTCTTTTATCATTACACCTATCTTCAAAACTTTATATACATTCTAGTTTAAAGAATCTCACAAACAATTAAATACTTTAAAATTAACTCGAATGAAATCAATGATTCGTGTTTATAAATATAAGGACAAATAAATTGTACCTAACAGAGTGAAACTTCGTGCTAGTCATATAATATTGATAATTTTATATGTTACGTTGTATTTCACTTTAATAGAAAAAACAATATTTTAAATATATTTGTCAAAATGTTTTTTTTTACACAAACAAATCAACATATCCCCAGCTTATCATACAGAGGTTATAATTTCGAAACAATTCACGTATTAGGATTTGTTTTTTCAAATCACAGATACTAGATTTTGGTAGTTTATTGTAAGAGTAACAAATACTTAGTAACACAGAAAATATATTTAACTATAGATATAGTGAGTTCATGAGTCAATGTTTGATTTATAACTATTATATAATCAAACATATATATTATCGTAATATTACTCATATAAGACTGTAACTAATAGTCATTAAGTCACTAATACTTGGCCTAACTCATAACTCTCATGTTGCCAACATTACAGTGTATGATGTAATGACATCTCTCCGCTCTGTAATTGTTTATAAAACTCTTAACACACATTATGATTAATCGCATTGTTTGAAAAGGAATTTGAATATTTGAAATGACTAGGAATAATGAAAGAAAGATTATCATATGACTAAATAAAACCACTCAAACAACTTGTGTATTATAATCGGTATGATTGAGTTGTTGACCAAATAGTTGATAATTATATCATTAGAAAATATGTATATTATCAAAAATAACAATATTTAAAATGTGAAATGAACGCTTCTTGAGACAAGCGAACAAGTATTAGAAATACGCTTAAAAAACTACAAGAATTTGAGTTTCTAATGAAGATACACAATAGTAGATTAAAAAGGTTAAAATTTGAATTTAATTAAAAAAAAAATATGAAATCAGTCATTGACACATACAGGCCTCGAACCCGCCACCTGCGAATTATCTCATTTGACCCTCAGTTCAAGAACGAGGTAGGTATTCCGGAGGTTGAAAATCGAATATTTCTTCTATCCATAATCTTTTTATTATATGTAAAATTTTCTTTTTTAAACTATTAAATACCAACCTCAATAATGATTTAATAGTATAAGAACTCTGAGTTTATCGTAATCTGCTTCCAAAGTTTCTATACGAAATAACGTTCACTAGTTTTTTCACGTTACTTACAGTAATAGGTTACGTGTTTAGTTACGTATTTATAAACCGAGTGCTGTTATTTCTGGGACGCAATCATTTTCACATGAAAGCGAAATAAAAGTATTTTACATTCAAAAACGTTTTCTCACGTTTTCAATAAGGAACAGTTCCATTAAGTTGTGGCCACCCAGAGACAAACTAGAACCTACCATATTACCACGTGTGAAGGAAGAACTTACTGACAGAATAAACAACATCTTGAAGAAGGTTTCAACCAAAATAATATAACAAGAAAGTGAGCTCACTCGTGAGACCTATCAAGAGTACCATTCCCTTACAACAAGCAGGTGTAAATATATAAACTTGATTGTGACTGACTCTTGTCATACATTGGACAGACAAAGAGAAGCATCGGTACAAGGGTTAAAGCACGTATCTCAAATGTTAAAAGTAGGCATGCGTATCATAGGCACGCGTAAGTCATCGATGTGTGAACACACATTGGATAATCCAAACCACTTGTCGCTACATCCGGCTTGAAAACCACACATCTTATATAAAGGCTATTAAAAATAAAAATAAAAACATCTTAATTTCTATAGACAATATGGCAGAAAATTATCTAACACCTGGGATCAACTCATCAAAATGTAAAATTCTATTTCCTACAGACCTCGAGATATAGGTACCTGTCATATTTTGCTTCCAAACAAACAAATATGCGATAAAATTAAGAAATGAAAATAACCATGCTTACTGACATACACTCTTATATTGTCTGCCGTGATGACGGTAACTGGTAAGTATCCGAAACATTAAATAAAATGTAAAATACTATAATAAACCCGAAAATCATAGTTTCATTTAAATATAATTTAAGTAGTCGCGAAAATGCTAGATACCACTAGGACCCGATGCCCCTGAAGATGTATCATATGTAATTGATGGCTTAAAGAAATAACTTAATTCAACTTTAATTGAGAAAATCTTTAACATCTCCTGACTAAGTAAAGGAACCTCAACATATATATTGTTTTGAAACACTATCTTATTAAATTTCCTATTGATAAGTAACAACATATATTTTTCTAATATTTTGTATCTTTTATTTCATGATTTCTATATTGAAGACCTATTCAATTTATAATTATATTGCAGTACGTTTCTTATAAATAATTGTTGATTCATAATATATATATACCAATGTCCAATATGTACATCGTTGTGGTGATACAGAACTATTGGCTTTAGTTATTATTCAACAATGAATCAAACGGTTTCAATTTTTAGATCATTTGCAGATGTATGTATGTAAAAAATTACGGTAGACATAAATGACAATATAAAGAAAAAAAAGTAACATATTATCGAATAATAAAAAACAATAAATCATTACTTTAATCACAATCCCCGGTTTTTCCATTCGTGATGACGCATACTTTAATTTTGGAAAGTTTTGCGTTATATCTTAACATTAATAAAATGATTATCGAGCGGACCCACGCGGAGTGTTCAATACACATAATAATGTACAAGCTTTCCTTGTAAATTAATTATCAACAGGAAATACTAGCATCTTGAAAACATCCGTCTTTTAGAGCAAAAGATATTTAATATAAAGTCAGCTTTATACGAACTATCGGATATCTCGTTCATTATTTCCGGGAACAAGCTTATATTACCGGCGCAGGTGGGTACTGCTGGTTATCCAGCTAAATTATATCTCTCCAGTTTTTATTGCACTCGGGACCCGGGACCTGTATTACAGGCTTTAGTTGCTTGATATGGCTCTGTAGATAATACACTGACGTTCATACCCTACCTTATTGAATACATTATACTTTTTTAGAATAAAACTAAACTTTTATACCTTATCCGTTAATAAATAAGGTCGTCTACTAAGAAAATTGTTAGATGTAGGATTTTTCTTCTATGCTACATAAATGTTAATGTAAAGTGTGTTCCCCATAAAATGCAGCGTTTTTTTATAATAACTGTTAGAACATACATATTTACATGAAATTTATGCTGTAATTAATAATAACAAACTAGTTATCTTTGTACCGCCTCCAAGCGCTCGGTGATGACAACACTAACACATCCCTCAGATGTTTTCCTACTAATGTTGCCATAAGTCTAGACTAGCTCCGAATTTTGTCAAACGATGTCCATAGTTGCCTTTATATATATCAGTACCAAATATTTAACTTTACCAAAGGATAAACCAGTAGATTGAAAAAAAATTACATATTTTTCTATTGTCAGATTCACTTTTATTATAGACAAAAGGAACTTTACACTACAATTTAAGTTACCCAAAGGCCAAACATAACGAACCTACATTACTTTACGAGACACTATAAAGTTAATCTTAATATATGTTCCGTCGCTTTAATTATAAATCACTTTCAAATTACCCAGAGCAGTAAGAGTAAATCACATCACCACTTACTGACTATAAAATGTCGGCTGTTCAGTGTTCTTGTAAACAGCTGTTAACCGTCCCTTGATTTACCGCGGGGACACGGTGACATTAGTTTAAGTTATAACATAACTTCAGACCCTTACCTTGCCAGTTAAAGCCGCTTACACTCTATATTATTAAACTACTTAATTACACGGCTTACTTACCATACTCCTACTTAGTTACATCATCTTACAGCTGCTCTTTCAAATATTGTTTTAATGCCAGCGTCAAAAAATATAATACTTATATTATAGACGCAAAGGTTTCTTTCGGATCAATGAATTTCTGAATGGATTGATGTTTTTCTTATACATATAAACTACTTAATGGATTCCAATACGGATTTATAGTAATATACCATAGATACCAGGAGAAGACATAGTCAGTTATTTTCTTAGGCATTCCGTTTGGTTCCCACGGGAACATGTCACAAATGATATTTTGAGTGAAGTCACGTGACCCCGTTATTTCAGTAACAGAATCGAGGTCTAATATAGTATGCTTTGTGAATGTTTAAGATGCCATTAGTTCATTTAATATTACACAATAAAATACGACAAACATTTTTAAAATATTTAATAATTATTATTAATGATTGCTACATAGAATTAAACTGAAGTTGTAATTCTTAACTTTCAAGCTCAAAATGTTACATGTATATTCAGTTCTCTTCGTAGAATATCTGGGTTTTACTACATAAGTTATAAAATATTTTATTTTGTTAGCCCTGCAAAATTTGCCTTATAGATCTAGCTAGCTGACACCAATTACTTCGTCTTCATTACTTGTTTTACATATTTAAAGAATTAATAGTTTTATATTAAATGAAATAATTGCAAAATTCCTTATTACTGAACATTGGAATATTTAATTGAAATCTTTCCTGTAGTTAGACATATATTCTAATATTTTCTCAAGAAACAAACAGCTTTCTTGGTTTGCATATAAGTAATACAAAGTATATGAAGTGATACTTCAATTTTTAAAAAGATATGAATTTTTAAACATTTACACTTTTGATTTCTACCTTCACAACAACTTTCAGATATTAGAACAGTTTAGTTTAGATGATGAGAAATTAAAAAACAAATAAATCTATACAACATTTTATTTTCTAAATCACAAAGTAAACAACTTTAAAACAATATAAGTACAATGAATATCAAACTATTTGTTGTAAGATTCCCTTCCTTATAAGAGTCTGACACTCGGAGGCTGGTAAGAAATGTCTCGTGTTCTTTTTCAACATAATCACATCACCGTCTTCCAGTTCAAATTTACCGTGATCACTCACACAGAGCACTTCGATGTAGAGAGACTTTGGCGGTCGGAGGTTTTCTGTGAGATCTATACCGTGATAGCCGATGTCCTCACCCAGAGAACGCATGTAAGTAGCAAGGTTTGTTGAGTACTTGGAGAACCAGTCGTATTCTCCGTCAGACAACAGTTCCCGAACATCTGGAGGTAGGACGGAACCAAATTCCCATCGGAGAGTCTTTATTTTGTTCATTCTATTGTACAGGTAAGCTAGGAGACATCTTTTGTTCCGTTCTAAAGCTGAATGCCGGACTTGGACCGTCGTCCATAGAGATTTGTTTTCAGTTGTTGAATTCCTGCCATCACAGAAATGTTATTAAAATTTATGTTTCAATCATTGAACAGTAATACTAGGGTTTATAGGCGACATATACTCACGCATCATTCATATTTAGTTTAAACAGTACATGCATCTCCTCAATAATTTGACGGATGGTCTCATCCTGAAAAAAAATTTGCTTTTTATAGTAAGTGTAATAATACGAGAAGAAATTCATGGAGAAAGATTAAAAGCAATTTTTATTGCAGTTTAGAAAAACTTTATGACAGAAGAGTATATTAATTCCTTTAAATCTTGTTCCATTCCGTTACATATTTTGTATATTAGTAAACAAACATTCTAAGTCGAGGATTTGTACACTTACATTAAATTGATCGAGTGTTCCTCGATTTCTTTCTGCTTCTTTAATTAATTCTATTACTTTTTCTCCAAACATTCTAATTAACTGATTCCACAATTATTGAAATTAAGCATTAGAAAAATATGATTTAAAATGAAATATTAGGTTATTTGAATTTTATTTGTTATGACTTTTGACAAATGTCAAATAAACGGCCATTGTAAGCATCGCGTTCAAATTGGATGTGTAGATTCTTAAAAATATTTTCTTAATCCACCATGAAATTAATAAATACCTACTTTACTATTTTTTTAAATTTCTACTAGAAAAAATATTAATAAATATTTTTTGAAATACTTTGAAATTTGGAAAAGAGATTATAATTTAATTAGTGAAAACGTAATTTAGGTCAATCATCTTTTATTTTATTTTTTGTCCAGATTGGCCTTCTATATTAAAATAAATTAAATATAATGTTAATTATTAAAACTAGTTTGCAGACATCGAAATCATGGTTAAGAATATACAGTTTTAAGCGAGAACTCTAGATAGATAAATCGCGCATAATTAGCAGATATAACTTATTAATAGTCTAAATCATTATCACTTGAATATTATAAACTCTATTTGTCAAAAAATTTCGTCATCGTAAAGTGTAAAGTACAAAATCCAATAAAAAAAACTTGTTTTTTAGATATTGTATTATCGGAATAAATCTCGTGATTTGTATGTGAAATTCCAAAACCCCTTCTACGCAGTTATCAACGTCGATAGAGTTCAAAGTTGTTGCAAAATTTCCTTTTATATAGAACTGATTACTGGAGTCATTCATTCGAACCATTCCGTTATCCATTTTGTGAATTGTGATGACAAAAGTGTTCATTGCGCACGCGTTCTCACAGCGCGACGGTCGTAGTACGTATACAAAACAAATATATTTAAAACATGAATGTGTGTAGCTGTTGAGCCTTAAATCGTTACTTTTTGTTTAATTAACTTTTATATCATTAGTGTGTATTAAAAATGAGTGCCAAAAATACGAAAATCTTCGAGGACGAGAACACGGATTCCGGTTTTCTGTCTGGACCTTTAAGTGAACAGCTGGACCAAGATTCGTCGGACGACTTGGTCAAGTTGGATTCCAAGCCCGATGTGTCGGAATGTGATAAAGTGGCCAGTGATCAGTCAGAGCTCGAAAGTGGTATTGATTTGTGTTGCGGTCTGGATAATGTTACTATAAGTGATCCACAAGCCGTTCCAGAGGGCACGTTAATAGTTGTTGACACTGATAACAGACAGGAAATATCAGCACGAGATATACCGTTACTGTTCCAGCAGGACGAAGACGGCGACGAGTAAGTTCATTTATATTAATTTATTCCACATCAGAGACCATAATGATACATGTTTTAATTATTTGTGATGTCAGATGTTGTTCAACAAACAATTCTTGTAAGACTTTATTAAACTCTGGTTAAAGTTACAAACACTAGCACCAGGAAAAAGCCATTAATATAATGCAAATTTCCATTACATGCATAAATGATGGTAATTATATTACAGAAAAATAAAGTGTAACCTTGTAGCATTCATTTTAATACAGAACAAAGTAACAAAAAGTGGTATCAACAAATAAACAATGTATAGTTTATTTAACATAAGTACTGATCATATATATTTTGTCAATAGTTGAAGTGTGCTTTGTAGATGTGTTAGTGTGTGTTAATGTTTGACCGAGTTGACAATATCTGCTGTGTAATATGTAGTATTTGTAATCTAATCAGTCAGAAACTATCTTTCCAAAGTAAATATATTTGTTTGATAAGGATCATGCTAACAATGACTGCATCATTCCAATAGGTGTTAAAACACTGACAATGATTTGCAATAATATTAAATACTACTTAATGTTATGGACTTTGTATTGTAATTATTGATACATCATATCTTCAAAAGATTCAGAATCTACAGATTGATGAACTATTATATGCCTGTAGTATTCAATTTGAAGTTAATTATGTGTTTGTAGAAAATATTAGTGTGTATTGTCGAGGTAAGCATAATGTAATAATATAATAACTCAACAGGCAGCTACACATTGCCGCGGTACATGGCTGTGAGAAATCAGTGGGTACCCTCATAAGGATATGTCCTGACAAGTCATGGCTGGATGTGCCCAATGATTACGGCCACACAGCGCTTCACTTGGCTGCGATGGCCGGACATGCTGTGGTCGCTAGGATGTTAGTTCGAGCGGGGGCCTCCCTCTACTGCAGAGATGTCACCGGAGAGACGGCACTTCACAAAGCAGTGGCCGGAAACCATCTCGAATGCCTTCAAGCGTTACTCGCGCCGGTTCCAGAACAACCTCCCAGGAAGTTATCAGCTCTATTGAACCAGAAAAATTATAAAGGTGAGTTCATTTTAACTCAACACAAACGACTTTATTTCCGTGATCTCGCAGTTTTGAGTCATTACCATATTCTATTTCCTATTATTAATCATTCAACTACTTAATTAAGTTTACTACAGATATATGAAGTAGCGTTACCGTACAATTAATAGTTATAACGTCATACTTGCCGTACAACGTCTCGTTTATGTGATGTCGGACGCGTGTCCTTCTCTGTGAAATGTTATTATTGCCTACTATTTTTATTTTACTGTTTTATTTATAACGCTGTAGTGTTTTTCTCAACCAGAATTGTTGAAATTTAGTTCTGTTTTTCTGTTACACTAATAGCTGCCTTGGGATATATTTTCATGCATATTGAATACAGTCTGTCGTCACTACACTTCTGTTGTGAAGGATGGCTTATTATTTGATGATAACTAATAGATATAATTATTTATCCAATTTCATTTTTCTTCATTTAATGTTTTTCATACAAAATTGTTTGTTACAATTGTTTAAGGCTAATGGTCTGTCAGTAAAGTAGCGATCGTATTAAAAACTTCTGAATAAAACTCATAATATTAATCATACGTATTTATTATATTTTTGTTATATATTATTTCCAGAAAAAAATGTTCATTTACGTATAAAAATATTGTTATGATAACTGTATACCGCTTGACCTCAGATAGCGGATGTCAAATGTCATCTTCTATAGTCACTGATAAGGCTTTATTCGAAATGCTTCGTAACATGGTCAAACGAATCGTTTTTTTAATATAATCAACTAATCATACATTCTTCACCAACCATACCTCTGTCCCGCTTTGTCTTAATGTAAACAACTGTTGGAACTGCTCAGCGGGCCGACCTAAATACAAAAATTATTTATATCTGTTCAAATGTAAACATGTAAAATGCCAGATACAATAGATGCATTTTAATGTATAGACGGAAATGTTAACGATATTGTAAGAATATGATGAATGAGAAGGAGAGCGGATGTCTGAGAGGAGAACCTGTTCAGACCTGTTCACCTTCAGAGGGACAGGCTGACGTGACATGAGATGACGTGTTTACTATCAACAGTAGGATGTTTACAAATACTGTACAGCGATATTCCCACAGCATTCAGGAAAATTACAATGAATCCGCCATCACAACAGTTAATCATAACCTTCCAAGAAGCAGACACCTCTTGAATCATCTGAACGCATTTCCTCTCGATTATTTTGCTCCCTCACATCTCTACGCGCAGACAGTCATCGTAAAGACAGTACATTATGTATATATTATTCTGGTTTTCCCTGAGCGCGTGAATGTCGTTAAAGTCGTATCGGGCGGCCGTCGGCTCGATCCTAAACATTCCAAAGGTCCGGTTTTTCCGTTTTCTGTCTTTTCAGTCTCTCGCCGGCAGCGCGTTTACATTCGGTTTTACCCGGCCCGTTCGACCTCACACTCACACACACACACACACTCACAGACGTGAGAACTTGTTTGTTTTATAAGACGGAATAACCCATCAGGTGAGAGACATGTTACATGTTGTATATCTCTCGCTGGGTGTTCCCAGGCTGTGACGTAACCAGAGCACCAACCTCGGGTGAAAGCCGTGTCCCCTGGCCCGTCTATTCTCCCTCCTCACCTAACTCATCTCGTCAACACGGTTTTCCCGATCGCAAATCAACGACACGTGTATTGACGTTCATAAATATTAATGAGCGAATTCGCCCTGACATATATCATCACATGATAAAGTTTTCTGAAAACTACAACAGACCTTTCCATTGCCGTTCGTCATCTGAATTCCCTCATTACTTATCACATATATTT
Organism: Danaus chrysippus; assembly: GCA_916720795.1. Lineage (NCBI taxonomy): Eukaryota > Metazoa > Arthropoda > Insecta > Lepidoptera > Nymphalidae > Danaus > Danaus chrysippus. The sequence continues at coordinate 1,388,709 of CAKASE010000077.1, read as the reverse complement.
TTCCCCGAAATATCGCGGAGAACCTGGCCGCAACAGGCAGGAAAACCACCGAGATGTTACAGTGAATCGTTCATTATATTGTGGTAGTGCTAGCTGCTAGGCCTCCTCGGGTTATTCCGATGTGAAAGTGAGCGTCGCTCGCCGCCCGCTGGGGAATTCCGCACACCGCCTCACTATCTCGAGATTACAAATGGTTTTTGTAATGTTCGTTAACGTGTATGTTATGAGCTTACTTTCTAAACCTTGTGAGATAACACCGCCATGAGAGCGGAGGACGGGCCTCGAGCTGTGGGTACACGCTCCGGGCTTTAATAAAACAACAAGTATAATTCTTTCGGAATTTCCATTCTCTGAACAAACACAATCGTTGTCGAGTCGTAACATTGACTGTATCTATACACACACTCGTAGCGTGTGTCCGCGTGTCTCGTTGATGATACTCGTAAACTTATTATCGATAACTCTTTTAATGTCATTCGGATTTGTTCATCGATGCAGCTCACTTTAAACACGTTATGTAACGCGTCATATTTTCCATGGGTCGTAACCTAAATTGTTACGTAAAAAAAAACTGTTCAAAGCACGGAAACGGCAGAAATATATAGCATGCCTTATATGGCTCGAGCGGCGCGGTCGCACGACGCTCGTCACATAGCTGGGAAAACCCCACCGCCCCCCGCGCGGCCCCCGGCCTCCGGACACACGAACACTCGTAGTAATATTTAAATAACGCGGGCTCGGCTCGACAATGATTCAATTATTATTATTGTTAGAGAAACGGTACAAGACTCCATCATCCGGCTCTGTACAAAAACAATGTTAGCCTTCATACATTAAACTAACGACCAAGGAACAGTTGTTGTTGAAATCGGTTAATGAATGCGTTATATTATTATTTAATGTTTTTTCATGAACTCGTGCCGATCGAGGAAACTTTTAATGTATATAATTATAAATAACATTATCCTTAACGTCGTTTAATCTTCTATTCCGGATCGTTCTGTATATAACGACACAACTATTATTATATAACAGATATTTATATACTGGTGACTGGAATTCTTCATTTATAAAAGCCAGTATCGTGGTTTATTTTTGAAGAGCTCGAAATATATTTGGATCGGATCCAACCGAGCCGATCGATCCTCGCCGTCCACGTACAGACAGATGACTTATATATACTACATTTATATACATAGTAACAATCTAATCACTGTGTAATAATGTATCTATTATGATATCTCTGTCGATAAACAAGTATCATCAAAGAGCCATCCTTCTGCGTTTTAAAATAATGAATGTCCTTCCCTTGAATATTCGCACGTAACATGTCACAGATGTTATGTCATTTTAAAAATTTAATAACTTTATAAACTGAATCCAATACACCAATATTAAATATTTAATTTATTATTTCATTTTTCAATTTAAAACATATTGTCACTGCTTGATAGTTTTTTTTGCAATATGGTAATAATTGACGTTTAACAATAATTTAATAGTGATCGTAGTTTGTGTGTTAAAACTTCGTGTCGTGTTGTGTGAAGTGTCGTTATTAACGTGCGTGTGTTTGTTTCGTTCCAGGTCAGATGTGTGTCCACGTGGCGGCCGCTAAAGGTCACCTGGAGGCGATCCAGACCCTCGTCTACTTCGGAGCCGACATCAACGCCAGGGTCAGTAACCACACACGGCCACTGCTTACAATATCATATTATCAGTTTCTGTACAAACGAAAGCTTTTTCTCCGTTGTTCCCATCAGACCTTTGACCTTGCTTGTGTTTAAATCGATGACCTTATCTCCTAATATTATACTTTTAGTTGCTATCCCTCACCTGGGAGTTTTCTCCTCTTTATCTCAAATAATATCTTTTCTAAATTAATTATCATTTCCATGAACGTGATTACGTGACCACGTTTCGAGGACTTGTTGATAAATGTGATTATTCCCCACAGGAGGGTCTCGCTGGCTGGACGGCGCTCCACATGGCCGCTCACCGCGGGGACGGGCGGCTGGTGCGTCACCTCATGGAGAAGTGTCCCGGGGTCGCTCCTTACGTGACGGACTACGCGGGCCGCACGCCCGGACGGGTCGCCGCCACCAGCGTCAGGGGCATGTTCGATGACAGAGACGACTCGGACTCAGACGAGGTGAGCCTCCACTATAATCACCTCCCCTTACCACCAAACACACACACGAACACCCACATACACACGTACGCATACAAATACACACGCACGCATACAAACACACACACACACACACATATACAAACACACACACAAACATACAAACACACACACAAACATACAAACACACAAACATACAAACACACAAACATACAAAATGTAAATACACGCACACATAATGATATCTTTGTTGCGGCAGTGTCGGTGTTGTATTAACGTAACGTTTGTCTGTTCCAGTATGACAGTGACAGCGACTCCGAGAGTCTGTTCGCCAAGATCCGTCAGAGCGCCAGCGCCATCGACGTGGCGTGAACCAGACCGCGCCCCTCACCACCCTCACCCTCATCACGACCATCACCGGCCGGCGCGCCGTATATACTATAAGACACACGCGCGCCCCGAGAGGAGTGTTGACAGACGGACACACAGCCGCCCCCACCACCCCCGTGTGTTCCTCCTGTGTATAATGTGACTTTGAATGTAACCGGCGCATGTAGCGTGTGTGTTAGCCGCGCCTCTGTGTGTCTCGGACCGGCCGTGTGTCCGAGCCTCTATTATTACATGTAGTATGTACGCGCGTCTCCCTCCGCGTGTGTCGAGCCCGCCTCGTTCGTGCTTTGTGATCAAAGTCGATCAGACGGCGGCCGCTCGGTCGGCTCCTGACCGCGGGAGGCGCGCCCTTGACTGCTAGTCTAGTTATTTAAAGTGGTTTGTGAGCTGTAAGTAGACCAAATAAAGTTATACGACTAATCTAAGGAAGCTAATGTTTTATTTCCCCCACTCCGCCCGCGCCGACCCGCCGGCTGTGTGTCCGTCTGTCTGTGTTCCCTCGTTTATAATAAACATCATGGTTATCGACAAAACGTCTTTTGATTTCATCCTCACGTCAGCTGATCACGGCCACGAGACACTGGCATGAAGCTGATGAATAAGGGGGAGGCACCGTAAATATACGCACTTAGAGGTCACAAGAAAGATTGGACGACTACACTTGACATCATTTCCAAGAGCATTATAAGATATTTTATTATTATAGATTCAGTAAAAGTTTACCTTTTAAAAACACAAATACATACATTCATGTGAATATAGGAAAAATGTGAGGGTGGTTGAAACAAAGTAAAAAAACAACAAATTAAAAAAAAAATGTAATAATAACAATAAAATATTTAAAATTATACACACGAGGATATAAATACAAAATGGAATGTCATAACTCACAGCGAGAGGAGCTGGTGGAGAACGTAAATTGACCTAACACTGAATATTACATGCACTGGTGACTTTGTATAGTTGTATCACGATCTATACACATCCTCATAGTATAGAGGCTCGTGTGCTCTCACTAGGAACTTACTCTTGTGATATCTGTCCTGTGTGATGATAAGAACTCAAAATATTTATTAACATTAATGTAATGTAACAGTTTCGAAATTATAACACCCAGTATATATGTATTGATATATTTTAAGCATAATATATCATAATCTCATTCAATATAACACTTAACTATTTCATTGATTTGTTCGCTGTTAAGGATGTGCTCTGATATTTTTTTTGTCTCTATAGTGACGACAACGAAACAAGATAAACGATGTAAACAAAGTTCTCTAAAGTTTCACGTGACCATCCAGTTATAACTCTTGAATTGTAGAGATTCACAACCGGTTCATGTTATAACAAGTAATTAAAATTAAATGTATTCATAAGATTATAATTTTGGTATGCGATAGATACCCATACATTTTTTTTTATAATATGAAATATAAAAATAATGGAATACTTTTCGTTGTGCGTATTCACCACAAACGTTAGCTTTACCCTTAGTGTTAATATATTTATAAACTCCAAGAGGACAATTTTTAATTGTCCCTTCATACATCTAAAATTTTACGTGGAGAGTAACAATTCTTATGACTGGTGAGTGAAGTAACTACTATACATATTGCTATCTATCATATTAGTTAGTTCTTTTTGATCATCTGCTTTACATTTAAACTATCAAAATTCACCTTTAGGTAACTGTTCAACAAAAATTATTATATTATATTCGTATACTTCAAAGTCAGCCGTTCTTCAGTATCTAGTTGAATACAACATAATATTGTTCTCTCGTTATCACACAGCTGACCCCTGACATATTTACTTGTAACTATGTTTTTGGTTATGTTTTTCATTAATTGACGTAACTGGTCCTTATCGCGAGACACCACAGCGTGTATACACTTATTAACTAAAGTTGAGCCTCAAAAGAATCTGAAGCAGATGTATCTCGTGTAGGAGCGTCAGTTTGTTCAGTGTTGCGGCACTAGAGGGCGCGCGTCAGATCTCGGTGTAGTAGGTGGGTCTGTTGATGAGCAGCAGCTCGAACACGTTGGGGAACACGTAGGTGGTGTTGAAGCCTATGAGGCCGTACGTGAAGTACTTGTAGCAGCACTCCACGAAGATCTTGTTCTTGTTGTCCAGACTGTCCGCGGAGTTCCTCAGCTCGTTCTTGTCCTTGCCGAGCAGCGCGCAGATGAGGGCGTACGAGAAGCTCTTGGCGATGGCGCGGGTGGCCAGCACGCCGCACAGGCCGAGTGTGGTCCGCAGCAGCGTGCAGCCCAGCATGTCCACGGACGGCCAGATGATGGTGTAGGGCGGCGGGCTCGGGCTGGGCGACATGTGCCCGCACTGGAAGTTCACCCACGCGCCCACCAGCAGCCCCGCGCACACGCTCACTATCATCGTCGTGTCGCCTCTGGAACGATTCACATGAAATACATTATAACGACCGTGTCAAACATTTAGGATCGGCTGAAACAAATAACGATGTCCTTCCAATCAATTTATTTATTTTATAGGATCACCAACAGAAATGACAATAGTATTAAAAATATTATATAGTTAACAATTGAACACACTTGATAATTGTATTTCTTTTTATACGTAATCACAGCATGCACTAAATATAATAAACATTAGTAATTATCACAAGATTGTTTTCTTTGGATCAATTATATAATTAAAAAGAAATTGAATTATTTAACAGTTTTATAACAATATCAATTGATTCGTATTTAAATGAACATATTAAATGCAAAATAAATTAAATAAAAGTAAGCATTTTTTAAATTAATTTTGAGTTAATAACAATAATTTATAGTTTTAGTTTCAATAATTTATATTTTTTTTTTAAGAAACTTAACAAATTTGATTTAAAAATAGGCAAATTATTACAAGTAATATCAAGGTTAGAGATTATTTACCCTTGATTGGGCTAATGCTTTTTTTATATTTAGCGCATAAAACGGGATATGTTAGTTCTACGTTTCTATCACACTACACAGAGGAATCAAATCCTAGTAGGAAACTATACTGTAGTAGATACCTGGTAGGCGTCCACTTGTCGGACTGGGGATGGAAGACCACAGCCAGCACCGACACGAGCAGCACTGACAAGGGCGACCAGGGAGACTCCAGCAGCCAGGGGTCCAGCGCGTCCACCAGCGGCACCAGGGGCAGCAGCAGCAGGCTTGCTAGCAGCAGACCTGCTGCTATGTCCTAGAACAGGGAACATTCACATTACATTACGGACCGGTGTCGAGGAGAAACTGACTTTGGAGCTGGTGTTATTATGTCGTTTGATAAAAATCACCATAATATAATGATTTATAAGCTATTACATATTTGTATACTCATGGGCTTTTGGTCATCATTTCATTGTTATGAACTCGAGATTGCATTTACAGAGTTAATGTTAAATGTTTGAAAAAGAGACCTGCCTAAAGTATGTTGCACGTTACGGAATTACACGAAACAATAGGATAAGTGATTGTTCTTAGATAGTATTTACAACATCCCGAGGTAAATTTATAAAGTTAGAATAACAAACATCCCCACATGCATCCATTCATATCAAACATAGTTTTTATTATAAATAGACCAATCGTCGAGCAAGACAGATTTATTCCACACTGGTACACCTAATAATATAAATACCATCGAATGTTTTAATAATATAAAACACGATTTAAAATAAAATGTTCAGATATATAACAATTCAATAGATTCTCTATCATTATATAGGGAATCAACAAAACATACACTTACCAATACGCTGTGCATCCCAAGATACACTCTGCTGACACAGATGAGTGTGCACCAGCAGACCGCCAGCAGCAGGCCCCAGTGCGCGGGGTACTGGTACCTGTTGATGGTGAACAACAGGACGGAGAAGGGTATGGACACGCCCACCATGGCGTGTGTGGACGGCATGCCGTACTCGATGGCCCACTTCTGCTGCAGCTTCCTCACGGGGTGGCCGGGCCGCGGCCAGCGGATCACGTCCTTGATACCCTGACCTGGGAAGAACAATCACGATACAGCAATCACAAACACGAGACACTTACTATATATTATATAATACGTATTATGTGCTATTTGTAGGTGGTAGAGCCTAGCTGTAGTCATGTAATTACCGTGGATCGCGGAAGTACCACCCTGTCAAAGAATATCGGCGTGTTTCGTCCGATGAGTGAGAAAGCCGGTTGCCCTTACCCTATTCCCACCTTTTCCTGTCATTTCCTTCCCCCCCCCCCCCCATCCCTATTCCTACAAAACCAAGATTGGCAACGTATTTTTAATAGAGATGTTTAGAATGTACTTGGGCGACGGTGGCTACTGACCACCATCAAGTCATCTTCTCGTTTGCCACCTTTCACATAAATAAAAACTTATGTCATGCCAGTTCTTACATGTGTTGCTTTGTATTATTGGTAATATTAATGTATTCTCTATGTGAAGGGTAAGTCTGAACATGTTCGTCTAGATCCCGTGCCCTGATAGTATCATCTTATCTACACATGAAGTCATCGCCTCTCAGGGTCGACAACACCGTAACAAGTGTTTGTGGATCGTGATAGTGTGTGACGCACATCACGTTAAGCCCCTCGTCACTATATATTTCAATCTCAGATACAAAAGATAATTATATATTTAATGCCTACATCTTTTCAGACACCTGCGTTATGATAAAATGTTTGTCTACTAGATAAAACAGCTGTTGTCTACCAACACCGTGTTTCTTATAAAAGCGGGATTTCTCACTAACAATAATGAGAAGTGTTTAAAATAAATATATAAATTGATCAAAGCTACACCTAGAACTTTATGTTCTATAAGAATCATTAAATTTGGCGAGAAATAATTTAATTTAACAAATGTAAAAGGTGAATAACGAATTTTTTTTCTTTTACCGAGATTTTGATTCTTTCCTGTATATTTTTTAAATAACAATAAAAAGAAATATTACGAAAGTTAATAATATAATATGTAGATCAATAAACATCCAGATTACTAAATTTGCGTTTTAATTTTTATGCTTGTTGTTTTAATGTATATATTTATTGATAACTTGTTTATATAATTTTATAATATTTTTAACACAATGCCAACTTTTACTATAATTTATCACCTATTATTACTAGTAAATGTTTGTGAGTGTAATAAATTTCCCATATAAATGTACAACAGATACTCATATATATTAATGTTCAATAATTTAACTATGAGATACACCAACATAATATATTACTTGATTCATCAAATAAAGTACTTCTACATAATATTTACTTAATTTTCCCATTACAATGATATGACAATCATTCAGAATCTCTTTTTCCAATATGTATGTTTGAAGAAGGAGTTTTATGGTTGGTGAGAATTTTTTTTAATTGTAAAACAACTAAATAATACACAAAATAAATATGGATACAGTTTGATACTATCATATTACTTTTAATGAGACATATAGTTGGTGAACCATCATTAAAATACAAATTATAATAAAGCAATCACATTATTACTTAATTATTATTTTTAAAATTCTATCCATCAATCCTATAAAAGTAATATAATAATTCATATCAGATTATAATGGTGTTGGGAGCCATATTTTCTTAGTCTGTTACTGAGTTATTAGTTATAAAATGAAGTATACAAACCTATATACATAACAACGGTCCACACGAGCACCACTCTCCGTCCCACAGCACCATCAACATTCCAGAACCAAAATGGTATAAAAGTTGCATAGAAGATTTCATCTCCCAGAGAAGTTCCGATCACGAACAGATAGTACCAGAACTTATTGTTGATATGACACTCCAACTCCTCTGCACCCTCCGATGAGTCGGTTGTGGAAGAACATTGGGAACTACCAGATATATCACTTGGGATCCTCTTGTGCTGTCTGACATCTAACTCGTCTTCACGCTCATGTCTATCGGAATGTATTATACTCGTCGCTTCATTTTGGCAACTTCTTTTGTATATAACACCGAAGAAGTTCTGCACTTTAACCACAAGCAACGGATCGTTGAGGTGTTCTATTATTTTATGCCACATTTTATTTATGTTAACTCTGTAATAAATAATAATGTGTTGATATAAAGTATATTTTTTAATTTCAAATTTAGTCGTGAATAAATACTCACCTTACTTTTACAGAGACATTATAAGTACTGACAATAATGGACAAAATATCATAATATGGCACACTTCCAAAACAATGTTCTTCATCAATTTTAATGATATTTAAACATTTTTATTGCTTAATAATATCTTAAAACTCTTAGGTTAAGTCTCTATTATTCAAATTTCTTGCAAATTAGAAATAAATAATAACTTAAACCTTAACAAAATGTGGTATAGTCTAAAATGCTTTTAACGACAGTATCATTACTTTGACAAATCGAGATAAGAAGTGTCAATCATTAGGTAGAATAGCCATAGCAAAAAAAACAAAGTTCAATTTCTTAACATAGTAATTGTTATTTTTGTTTTTGACTAACTGAGTTTATTTTATGTGGTAGAACCTAGCTAGGGTAAGTTAAGTTACTGCGGCTCAAACATGGGCTGGCCGGGGAAACATCACCTTCTCAAAGAAGATCAGGGTGAAGTAGCCTCTAAAAATTACTACATTTCGTCTGATGAGTGAGAGCATCGGTTGCCCTTTATTGTTTTCACACTTTCCCTTCCCCTTTTGCCACCCTTTCATCTGCCTGTTCCCCAATGAAAGGTGGCAACGCATCTGCCAAACTGTTGCGGATGTCCATGGGTGACGGTAACTACAGTTATCAGGTAGGCCGTCTATTCATTTGCCCCTTTAGCATAAATAAAAATCAATCAGTGCCTTTGTATAATTATAAAAACGTATGCTTTATATATTAATTGTTTTTATTAATTTATACTTTAAAGCTTAAAACAGCCTACTTCATGACGGTAGATAGCAAGGAATCTATAATTTCAAACCTAATTATATGATTATAGTTATCAGGTGTCCTCTATTGAGTAACATTGCAAAATAAGCAATGTGAAGTCTGTACATAGAGAAGTATCAAGAGATGTGCGGAGTGTCGTTAATATATTATATAGTCCAATCTTATTGGAATAAAATCAAAACTGGTGAATTACTACAAATCTGACATCTAAAAAGCAATTGTTGAGAGATGCTACTATGTGCATTATTTACTTTTTATTATATTTATTCATCATATATGACATTATTACAATCTGTTTTCTGGATTCTAGTTACATATTAGTGCATAATCTTTCATAAAAAAATTATAATATTATTAAATTCAGGCGATGCGTCCCTTCTGGCATCTAAACTATCTATGTAAGTTCTCTCGAAAAATCAGTATTAAACAGTCTTTTATTTCAAATATGTCTTCCACATTATACCAGTTTCTTTCATCGGTTCCATTACAATCTCCTCTAAATTGACGGAACATGAATGGTAATCTGCATTAATTTAATTTCTTTGTCACATCATTTCACAATCAGTAAATACATATTAAGAAGAAATGTAGGTTCTGAAATTTTTACGTTAATGTAGGTATAGAAAAAGGACAGAGGACATAGTAGGAACAAATTTATTATGGGACACGATACTGCACTAACGATTATAATGTAAATGTGTTCTAAACATTTCCTACACATATGGTCTAAGCATCTGCCAGGTGTTCTCAACATTTCCTACACATGTGGTCTAAACATCTGCCAGGTGTTCTGAACGTTTCCTACACATATGGTCTAAGCATGTCCCAGGTGTTCTAAACATTTCCTACACATATGGTCTAAACATCTGCCAGGTGTTCTGAACGTTTCCTACACATATGGTCTAAGCATGTCCCAGGTGTTCTAAACATTTCCTACACATATGGTCTAAACATCTGCCAGGTGTTCTGAACGTTTCCTACACATATGGTCTAAGCATGTCCCAGGTGTTCTAAACATTTCCTACACCTATGTTCTAAACATCTGCCAGGTGTTCTGAACGTTTCCTACACATATGGTCTAAGCATGTCCCAGGTTTTTTAAACATTTCCTACACATATGGTCTAAACATCTTCCAGGTGTTCTAAACATTTCCTACACATATGGTCTAAACATCTGCCAGGAGTTCTAAACATTTCCTACACATATTGTCTAAACATTTCCCAGGTGTTCTAAACGTTTGCTACACACATGGTCTACGATTATTAAGCGGTGTTACATCTTAATACATCTTTATAAATATAGTGGAGTTTAATAGGACTCCAAGTGTATTCAAAATAATATCTATGGAACTACACATTATCTATATATGTTTTGACAGGGGCTCAGCTGAGAATACTTAATGCAAGTATAACTTTGACAGAGACAATGACATTTCGCACAGTGAGGCAGCGGTGTGTTGCTGCACGTATTCAAGTTTTTGTTTATATTTTATCAAATAATTTTATTGACAGCCACCTTGTTTCCTCGAGAGTTGATATATTTTTAAATAATTATACATACACAAATATTTCTGTTTGAAAACGAGGCACTTTCGGTATTTCTTGAAAACGTCTTACATGTAAGTTATAAACTTTCTTAGAGTTTACAAACATTTTTAATATTTGTACCCAGCGCTTCATGTATTTTTAAATCAGTGATGTGGTGGGGTAGGACATTTTAATTTTGTTTTCTAAAGTTCAGAAACATAAAATCAAACAAACACATAAATTTACAAAATTATTCAATTTATATTTAGTAGAGCATGTTAAGTTAGTTTTTTTTCTTAGTTTTAACTAAATTAATTCATAAATCAATTGTAATCAATAAATTATTTAACATTTTCTACTTTTAGCTGGGTATAGTATAAACTTTTTATTAATATAATAAGAATTATATTTCTAGTCATTACTTTCTAACAGTAGGGTAATTACAACAAGTCTTTTTTGTTATTGTTAAGTCAATGTTACATAAATATAAGTTTTTTAAATATATTTAATTACAGATAAAATATTGCATTACTTTACTGTAGTCAAATATGATATCCTATTTGAATTAAAATTATTATATTACATGAATAACAGTATTGTGTTGACTGTAAAAACATTCAAATATATTATATCTCACCAAATATTGAATAATTCATCTTTTGTTTGAACTTTTCTGCTGTTGTTTTTCTTTTAATTCATACAAAATGTTTAAGCTATTAAAGAAATATGACGAAAATGCTGAAACATTATAAAATATTCGTTACAATGATATAATATTCATATATATCTCACAAGTAATCATAGTTCAACTTAAAATCCTTATCACATGTGCTAATAATAAATATTTCTACAATTTATATATATTTTATGTGTATAATATATATTTTGTACAAGTGTCAGGTCTCCTGATAACACAGTGTGTGAGATAACATCCAGCGCCGGTCTCCGTACAACATTCATCACACATCTTACTTACTAAATACACTCAAACAAACATCCAGTACATCACTACTCTAGTTGTTACATATAAGTATAGCATGATTATATGATATAACTGTTTGCATGTAACTCTTCAATGCAGGCAATATATGGTTTGTTTTATATTTTTATAATAATATAATGTAGAATTATTAATGGTTCATATCATCTATTGAGTTGCCAATATGGGCGAGTACAATACGAATGCGCGCTATGATAAGGGGTCCAGTGAGGCGCAGGCTATTAATAAGTGAGGCCATTCATCGGTTGTCAATCGACAGGTTGGCGCGAAACCAGCATGGCCGAGGAGGAGCCGGACGCGCTGCGACTCTACTGGGACCGCTTCTTCAGGGCGGAGACGGGGACTTATGAGGTATTTACACACATACATAACCTTTTATTGATATAAACTCACCGGATATTTTGTGTACTCTGGCTACATGACCTTTTCACATATGTGTGAGTGTAAAACATTACATTTCTGAAAGTAACAGTTCATGCTAAATTATAATCGGCGTGTCTTTGTTATCAGCTATTTCTGCAGTCCGTATCATTCACACTAAACGCAGATATTATTAACTCAATGTTTTTGTATCTTTAATTGTTTTATTAACTTTTTTCACCGTCAAGGTTAAAGCAAGTCACTGTTATTAAATATCAGCGGGGAGCAATGTATGAATTTTGTTATTTCAGAAATCGACATGGCTGGAGCTGTTTCTGGCAGAATTTATAATACGACTGAACAAGGGGCAGGATGAGAAGAAGTTGATAGATTTCTGGTAAATATCGACTATTCTGTAGTGTTTGTAACATTTTCTGTTTATTAGTACATATTTACAAGCGCTAAATATTCAAACTGAGGCCATACAACGTTTACTGACATTGAATGATGATTTTGTGTTCTGCCAACTTCCTATAACATCGGATTAAGTCATAATGTTTATCACACGATACATTCTAGATTCTAAACACGAATTCTTCATTCAGTCTTCCATCATAATTCCATCTTCAGAATTATGGAGATTTGAATCATTAAAGGATTTGTTTCTTATTAGTTTATAAGAGCAAGTACTGTAGTAGGTGGTATTTCAATATCATAGTATGTATTGTGTTCAGTCCGGTGAGCGGCGTGGTGACCCTCGTAGGTTGTGAGCTGCTGTGTGGAGTACACCGGGTCACCTCCGCCGAGCACACCCTGGGGACGCCGCAGCATCCCGCAGGTACAGGACATTCTACCTCTAATACTATCACGTAAAGACACATTAACTGGTCTCTTCTATAGCATTACACTGATAGCTATATAAAAATGTTGAGAGATAGCAGTGTCAGGCTGTGTTGTATACTGTCAAAACCTCTACAGAAGAGATGCTTTGAGATAGTTTAGATGTATTAGATACGTGTAAATTGCAGAATAAACAATAAAAAATCAATCGACATGAATGAGAAGCTAGCTCTAGAATAACTCGTTCCAGGAGTTTTAGCAATTTTATCAATGAAATTCTCGCGCCCTGATTCGTGCCCATGTATTTTCATTAGATATATTCTATTATTAATTTTAATTTAAGTAGCACTTACCACGTAATTGCTTTCGTGTTAAAAAGAATTAGTTATACATGTCTGTTCCAATATATCTCTTACTATGAGTACTTTCAGTCCTACTTCACCACTCCCCTAAAGACGTTTCTTACAAATTACAAGATTCTTTTTGTCCCAAACATTAACACGTACACCACGTTCAGATAGCATTCTACTACCAGACGTCCCTCATTTTTTTGTCCTCTTCTAATTGCAATAAAATCCAAAGAATATAATGTAGTTTCAGCGTAGGTCTATTGAAACAGTAGTATAATATACCAACTACATCATGTAGTTATAGTGAGTCAGGGACATTTTGCGAAGGCTCGATGTATGAGCGATAAATTACAAGCATTCAATGAATTGAATCGATCACATCTGACACATGATCCCTTCACACCTCTGACAGAAGGTGCGAACATTGACCCCGTATCAGAAATTTAGGGTCGTGATTTTATTTAATATAAATGGATTTGTAAGAGCGCCTTAGTTAGTCCAGTGCCTTACGATATACAAAGTTCAGTTAGGATTTATATAACGAGGGATAGTAAGTTTTTTTTATTATATAGAGTCGTCTGAAGGAGGAGGGCCTCTGCGACGTTACTTGCTCCGCGGCGCCGCGTGGCGGGGACTGGTGCTGCTGAGGGCGCTCGGAGTACAGGTAGTGTGACAGACGAACATACATACATACCCTACTCTTATACGACTATATACTTTATTTGAACATTTCAAGAGTACATATATATAAATATATTTGCACAGCTCCACGATAACTGAATACTGCGAAATACGTAATCAGTGTTATTATCAGAAGGTAACTTTAACTCGCTCTCCAGATACACAAGACTTACATAACAACAATGATTCTCTCGATGTGCGTCCATACATGTTGTTATTTAGCTGATCATAGATGTTTGACCTCCTCGTATATAGTAACTAGAACTGAGTTAGTCAGTATAGTGCATCTACATCGCTATCAGTGAGCGATAGTGCAGTGACCCTTGATAACCGCGCCTGTGGTCTGCCCGGGGTCCACGACGGACGACATCGGTGACCCCCAAATGATCGCTACCTAATTCTAACAACAACTTAACTTTAAAATACTACTACATATTTTATTTATAAACAATAAAAAATTGAAGCGATTGATGGAATTTATCAAAATGAGTAAAGTACGAAGTGTGGATCGACATTTGAATATTCTCATGTTACACTCGCTCCAACAAACATGACAGACGCGACATACGATCTACCTTTAATTTATTATAATTATATATATGTATTAATTACGTTTACAAATTATAATATAATATATGTATGTAGTATATGTGATACTATCAGTGTAATACAAACAATACACTTTATAACGAATTTTTATTACGCAAAAATTACACACACACACACACACATACCCCCGTTCGCTTATATACTGTTAGTAATAATTATTTATAATGATTAAAATATTTGTCTACTTCACAATAATTCTAAGCTGCGCGTTATTTTTATTCTAATATTTATTGGGAATTCTTATAACAGTCAACTAGCGCCACCTATATATAAGTCATAATAGTGTAAATTAATATTAGTAATACTTCTGTATAGTAATTTAAATGTCCAAATACTTAACAATTGGTTTCATAATTTATAATTAGAGCCTTAGCATATTTTACACAATGTTAAGTGTTTTATTATTTAATGGAAACTCTTATGAGGGGAACTAGCGCCTAATGTTATAACTTACACTCATTTAAATGTTACTTTTGAATATTATAAATACGATACAAGTGTTAGACTGGGGTTTTCGGTTACAAGCAGTTAACATCTAAGTGGAAGTGCTGCCCAAATTATTTCTAACAATACTTACACCTTATACTCTGTTCTCGACTCCGCCAGGGTCTGTCATGTTGTCGTCAGCTGAGCTCGGTGTTGATGTGGTTGTTCGGGGAGACCTGCTCCGTCCCCAGCGGCCCACCCGGCCCGGGGAACCTGCCCCCTCCCCCGCCCCGCGCGACACTCCCCCCTCATCACAAACCATCAACACACATGCACGAACTGTTCTCACACAGGTTAGTAATCAAACAATTCTGCGCTAGGATTAGTCGTTTGGTGGCAGCAAGCAATGCTTTATGGAGTATATACGTTATAACATTACTTGGTTTGTTGTAGAATATGGTACAAACAGAAACCGGCCAGCCACGCGGACTCCAACCACTCCTGGGTCTCGTCTGAGAAGAGCCACAATGTTGGAAGGTACATCTCAATGCTATAATATTGATTTAAACCTAAAGTACTTTACGAGAGTCGATGACAAATTGTTCTTATACACTTTTGCTCAATTATTTTGTCGACTTATGTGAGTTTAATTTGTAATTTTATTTATTCCAGAGCAAAAGTCAACGGTCAGATCAGAGTGGATCCTGAAGGAACATTGAGAAGGAAGTCTGGGGACGAGCTCGACCAAACGTCGGAG
Source organism: Danaus chrysippus (assembly GCA_916720795.1). Lineage (NCBI taxonomy): Eukaryota > Metazoa > Arthropoda > Insecta > Lepidoptera > Nymphalidae > Danaus > Danaus chrysippus. The sequence goes on along the minus strand of CAKASE010000077.1, from coordinate 1,372,709 downwards.
TCTGGTGACTCCAACGAGGAGCTCCAGATCCTGAACCGGTCCATGACCATAAAGGTGTGCTCTCCCGAGGACGACTTCGAGTACTTCAACTCTCCGACCCGCACGCCCTACGAGCACGCCAACCAGACCATGTACAGCGACCCCTTCTACTCGCCGAGGAAGGTGAAGCCGAAAGCCGAAGACTTCATGAGCGAGGAGCACCGGGCGGTCATCGACTCGGAGATCAGCACCTTCGAGTTCACCATCCTCATCACGGACCTGCTGCAGGAGCTGTGTAAGGCGGAGAGCGGCATGGCCGGCTCCGAGGGCTCGCTCATCTCCATGCAGTGTATCAACTTCGCGCTCAAGAACCTGTGCTCGCTGCAGTTCGGCTCCATTCCCGCCCAGGGAACGGTGTACGAGCCGGAAGAGATGTCCAGCGTCAAGGTGGCGCTGACGGAGCTGCTCATGGTGTCCTTGAACCAGGTGCTGGTACACTCCGACCTGTGTGCCAAGCTCATACACAACGGGATCCTGCCGATGTTGCTGCGGCTCCTGGAGGACGTGGTCTGCAAGTCCAGCGCCAAGTACAACGTCAAGGTATATATGTATATATAAAACTATATATTTACCTATTTTTATTTTTATTACTATATTTTATTTTTTAACTAAGTATTATTCATATCATAATAACACATACGTTATATAGACAACAAGAATGGTGAATTGTCGTTTTTGGTCCTGGCCTAGTTTATCAACCTGTGAAATCAAGTGTTCGGACCCCACGATACAGGTCTCCTAGTGTGGGGTCCAAAGACAATGGAAATTTTAAAATTTGTTGAAACATAATGCACCTCAACCTTATATTATACTAGCTTTTGCCGCGGCTTCGTCCGCGTGGAATAGTTACTTCCGACAGATTTTTGGTTCTACCCACATAGTTCCCGTTCTTGCGGGGTTTTCGGAATGGTCGAGTTCCCGTAGAATTTTCAGGATGAAACCTATGTTTTTTTTATTAATAATGAAGTACTCTTAACCAACAACATGTTTATTTGTTTATATGAATAAAGATTAAAATTATTAATTTGATACAACTTAAACAAATTATTTCGACAAAATTAGGAACCATAAAAACGGTTTTTGTGAGTTAATCTTAAAAGATAGACATATACTCTCGCAGACTGTTTTTTAGATCATTAAAAGAGCTATTATTCTTTAATTCATATTTTTTGTGTATCTTCAACCGTTTTCACGGCGCACGCAACGGAACGCTTCAAAGATGAAATAAATTCTCCCGTTTTTTACACATTTACCACTATATCTTTGCTCCTATTGGTCGTAGCGTGATGTTATATAGCCCACAGCCTTCCTCGATAACTGGACTATCCAACACAAAAAGAATTATTCAATTCGAATCAGTAGTTTCGGAGATTAGCGCTTTCAAACAAACAAACAAACAAACAAACTCTTCCGCTTTATAATATTAGTATAGATATTACTGTGTAAGCATTGTGTTTTTATTGGTTAGGATATATTAGTGTGTAAGCATTGTGTTTTTCTCAATAAAGTTATTATTATTATTATTAAGGTCGGAGCGGAGGCAGCCAGCGAGGCCGAGGCCAATAATCTGCTCAAATTCGTGTTCGGCGTCGCGTACTCCATCACGGCCTTCTTCCACTGTCTCCTGATGCAGTGTCGCTCGGCGGAGAAGCTGCGCGAGTTCACCGACCAGTTCCGTTTGTACGGGGAGTGTCTGAAGGGCGCGCTGCTGCGGGAGTGTGTGGAGCTCATGCTGCGCATCCCGGCCGTGGACGAGGACGAGGTGGTCCGCGCCGTGAGACATCTCATCGACGCCATTGGTCGCCTGATCACGGCCGCCAAGCGCGTGCGAGGAGATGTGACGCACGCGGCGGCCTGTCCGCGGCCCCGACACCGCCGCTGTAGGGCGCGCGTGGCGGCGGGCCTGCATCACCATCATGACGCGCTGGGCGAGGCGGGGGTCCCTCCGCTTCCACCCTCGTGTTGCGTGGCGGCGCTGTATGCGGCCTTGGCGGCTCTTCTGCCGGACCCGCCTCTTGCGGTACGTCGTTCGTTGCGTGCGCGCCTGCTCCGCGTAATGTTGCGTTGTGGTGCATGCTGCTGTTTCCCGGCCGCGTCTCTGGTGGAGAGCGCGGTGCGCCTCATGCTGACTCACGAGGGCGCGGCGGTTCCGTGTCTACGCCTGCTGGAGCGCACGGTGTACGGCGAGCTGGGCGCGGGCGTGCTGCTGCCTCACGCGGGAGACCGCTTGCCTTGCGCCGTGTGTGAGCGTGAAGACGGCCGGCCGCGGCGGCCTGGAGGCTCCGTGGACGGCCGCAGCGTGTGGTCGTTCCTCATCCACTACAACTCCCTGCTGCAGCTCGATAACCACGACGACGTGCTGCACGCCACCGTTGACCACCTGCTGAAGGTGAGGGGACTTATGTTATTGAAACGAGTGTGTTTGTTAGAAGATGATTTATTACTGAACTCAACGATCTTAATATTTGTACATCTGACTTACATACTTACGAGGTGTAGTGTAATAAGTTAAGTAGTAACTTATTACACTACACCTCGGGGGGTGAATTGAAAAAAAAAAGGTATTGATAATTTTTTAGGAATAATTGAATTTAGCTTTTAAATGGTTTAGTTCTTTTTTTATGGATCATGTAAGGCTTAATATTTCAAAATTTTTACATTTACTCTTAAATCTTCTAAAACTACAAACGGTCCAACCCACTGTATATCCAGCTTATTTGCCGTTACATTTTTAATTAAAATTAATTGACCATTTGTTTAAGTTACATTATTTGTATATTTATCATAATTACACTTACGATTTTGTTTGCTTAAAATTAAATTTTCACGAGCATCCTGCTGCGCTACTTGTAACTTAAACTTAAGATCTGAAAGCATAATTGTCTGGGTTATATAATGGTTCAATATATTGACTTACTCTAAAAGGTATTACACTAGGTCTACCAAAAACTAGCTCGAATGGTGTGTATTTCTGTATGAACAGTATTATTAAAACTAAAACACCAAAAAGATAACCATTGACTCCAGGTGTCTTTCTGACTATCACACTGAGTGCGTCAGAAAGCACCTAAATTTTTATGCGAATTTTCAAGTGCACCGATAGATTGGTGGTGATAAGATGTAGAAGTCAATTTTTGTATATTTATCATTTCACATACCTGTTCCATTACAGTAGATACGAACTCTGTTCCACGATCCGTAGCTGTGGTGTTTGGTATCCCGAACCTTAATATAAAATTATTAACTAATGCTTTTGCTATACTTACCGTGTCTTTATTTTTTAGAGGATAGGCCTCTACGAACTAAGTCAATTCACATTGAAGTGTTAAATGTAGCAATTGTCTTCAATGTCCCTTTGCAAAGGTCCAACGTCGTCAAGATAGATCTTTTCAAAAGCATGTGAAGCCGTTGTAGTTATGTCCATGGGCGCCTTGACATACCTACAATGTTTCATTTTTTGACATTGACTTGCTAACGAATGTTTTAACATCTTTATCCAAGCCTGGCCAGTAAAATTTTCTTTTAATATTATTGGTCATTCTACGCACGCCTGCATGACCTGCGGTGGGTAGTAAATGAAAGTCATGTAATATGTATTTTCTTTCTTCCTCGTCATATGTTCTTTTAACTCCTCTTAGAACATAAATACGTGGACCACTCCAGTCCTTACGTTCTTTTATTTCTTTTATGAAATTTTTAATTTCATTATTCTTTACTATGCATAGTTCACTTATTTTTCTAGTCTTACAAAATTCTCCTAACTTAGTCACAAATTCGGCTCGCGTAAATTGTGCCCTAAAGTTAAGATTAATATATAATATTTTTCTACATAGGTACACTATAAATGCAACATTCTTTTTTTTCGTATAAATTATCATTATTTTTTAATTTATTTAACTCCTCATTATTAATAAAAGTCATTTCTACTGAGTCATTTGGTATCTTTGTACCTCAACTACTCGTGGTTGATCAGGCCACTATTCGTTAGGGTTACTAATTTTAGATGTATTATCCTGCTCTACTTTATTTCGTAAACATTATCGGCTGACTGTGGATAACACAGTCATTTTCCGAATCATTATTCAAAAGTAAGTAATGAAATGATTCACAACGCGCAGGTATAAGTAAACTTTCATTAGAATAATTTAACGAATCATAAAGCGGTAAGGAACATTCCATTCCATATTTGTTTAAGGTAAAGGAATTGTTTTCAAAGTTGATAGCGACACAGAAAATCTAAATCTAAAATACCATCAGCCTTTAAAGGTAAGTTGTTGAAAACATGTAGCCTTATATTAAAGTGTACATGAAACTGTTGTTCACGATGAAATAAGAAGACATCAGTGTAACCTATGGACTGTATTTTACCTCCAATACCATTTATGATAGTTTCGTCTGTAATTACTTCACTGTTACTGGGTAACGCCTGTTTCTTGATTACGGATAATGATGCTCCTGTATCTACCAACCAAAAATATTTTCTATTGTTAATAAAGAACGATAAATATTTAGCTTTGCCATTTAATGAGAAAATGTTGTTTCAACTCGAAAAACTGCATTTCACTATTATGCGTTTACGGGCTGATTTTGTGAATGTACTTCTGAATAAAACAATCTGTTTCTATTGCCAGTACCACGAGATATCGAACTCGATCGATTCTCGTTTGAACCTCGTCCGCGGTTCACTTTATGAAAATGAGGTCTACTATGATAAAATGTTTGGTCGCGTGGATTATTATTAAAATTTCTTCGATTATTAAAATAACTAGAATTATTTGGCTTACCTGAGTTATTTTCTGGGAAATATGATCTTTGGCCGCGAACCTGTTGTCTAGTATGGGAATTGAAATGAGAACGTGACTTACCTCTTCCACGAGTGGAGAAATGCTTGACAGCCTACTTTTTAAAACAGATGTAATAAGTAATTTTTGACCTTACAATGACAACATATCCGAAAACATTTCTATAGAGTCAATGATACCTTTAATGCTGTTTTCATTATTATTCGTAACAGGAATTAACTTGCATGTTGTTTTCAAATCGAACTCCATTTTTAGTTCAGGACTCGAACACGTTTCGGTAGAATCACTGTCACTACTACTCATACGAAATTTAGGCTCAGAACATAAATTTATAATTTGTGAGTAGTATGACTTTATTTGATCGCTTATTGAAGCTATGAATGTAAGAGACTTAGGCTTTATTTCCTTAGAAGCAATACATTGGATTATATTTGAACTTTTCTCAAATAATTTCTCAGTTTCCGCTAACTTATTTTTTATAACATAACATTGATATCTTAGCTTTCCCTTCTTAATTAAATGTTTTCTTATCAATTTAAGTTCATCTAAACATTTAACTAACTCATCTTCCATTCCCTTTTAACAACATATAAATAAAAGAAATACAAATATATTAACTCACTTACGAGTAGTTACCATGGTAGGGGCTACGACCTGATACATTGCAATATGAAACTCTTTGTGTACATTATACATACTTAATTGATTAAATAATATTAATAATACATATATTCTACATTTATTTTACTAGATTCTACACTAATTCGTTAAAAAAAACTTTAAAGTTTATAAATAGTCATTTTAACAGTTCAAAGTTTATTTCTGAAACTCCATTGGATCACTTTACAAAACACTCACGCACTTCTTATTAATATTTAATATAAACACCTGTTTTTCACGCACTCTCCCCGTAATTCTAATGCCGTCACCTCTCCACTAGTTGGGTATGTCTCTTGCGCGGGATCTGCACATCGCGGACTGGATCGGCACATGGTTAGATTTTTTTTTGAATAAAACAACAACGAAGAACAAACTTAAATTGCTACATATTGCTTTATTTTCAACTTTAATCCAGTTCTTCAACTCATAGTCCGATTTTGGAGTTGCAACACTACACCGCGATCAAATTCGCGTCGCGCGTCCCAAAAATGGCAAGGGTGGCATGAGGGGACTTATGTTATTGAAACGAGTGTGTTTGTTAGAAGATGATTTATTACTGAACTATTAACGCAACGATCTTAATATTTGTACATCTGACTAACATACTACTTATTACACTACAAAGGTGACGACTCGCTGCCGCTCCGAGATGAAGTACGAGCTGCTGTTCAGCGTCATCTACCCGACCTTCATCGTGTCCAAGCACCGCTACACCATCAAGATGGAGGAGTCCGCCTACTTCCTCACGGCCTCGTGTCTCAACATATTCGCCGGTCTCCTCAACACGGTCCCGTTCGCCGAGCAGTTCATCCAGAAGGGCGGCTTGAGCTATGTGCTCGAACTGATATCGCTGCCGGAGTTCTCGGACCAGTGCTGCGCCATACTCGAGATAGCGATAGTCGTAGAGATATTCAAGCTGACGAAGGAGAACGCGGAGTATCCCAGCTTCGGAGAGAAGAAGTCACCGGCCTCCGTACAGATACTGTTGAAGTGTCTACGAGACGTCACGGACAAGTGTTTTGAAGTGTACAAACCGAAACTCTCAGAAGAGCTGTTGGAGGAGCTGTGCGGGGCGGGGGGCGCGGGGAGCGGGGATGAGGGCGAGCCGGTGTCGGAGGGGCGCGTGCTGCAGAGCGCGGTGACGTTCTGGCGCTCGTGCGGGCGCCTGTGCGTGTCGAGCCCGTCGTTCCGCGGCGAGGCGGCGGGCCGCGTGCTGTCGGCCAGCTGCTCGCTGCTGCGCCTGGTGCTGCACGTGCTGTGCTCGCCGCAGCTGGCCCCGCCCCCCGCCTCGCCCACCGACCGCCTGCTGGTGAGGCTGATGGAGGCCCTCGTCACCGTACAGTTCGCCGTGTCCGGTCAGTATATTACACTTAGTCCGGTCAATTCAGACCAAAAAATGAGAGTGAAGTTACATAAAGTCCCAACAAGCTGAATTTCTGTGAAATTGTTCAAAACATAATTATAGACGATGTCTAGAAGTTCCCCATCATTCCCCTGCAAGGAAAATTTTTTATTCTAGGTCAAAGGTAAAAAAATGAGCTTTTCGAAATTATCAGCAAAACGGTAAGTTTATACACATTTTAGACAAAGAATATGTAACTTACTAACTGTTTACTTATATACCTATGTGCTTATACGGCACATATATATAAAATATAACAACTCTACATGTATATACGTGTCGTACTCATGCATATTATGATGATAACAACTTATAACTTTTTGAATCGTTATATCTCAGAAACGGTGGCTCGTAAGAAAAGAGGTGTTGATAATTTTATGATCTATAATTTTTGTCTTAGGTACTTTTGTGATAAAACTTACCGTTTTGCAGAAAATCGCGAAAAACTCATTTTTTTGACCTTTGACCTTGAATAAAAATGTTTCCTTACAGGGGAATGATGGGGAACTTCTACTATGTCCGTGATGCTCCTGTAACCATATATCCAATCCTCCTCGTATCCTAAGCTCCTCTATCGCTGGTCGCTGGTAAGTAATGTGTGTTCGTGTGTCATCAGATGTGACGGGCGGGTCGTCCAAGGAGTCTAGTTGCGCCATAGTCCGCGCGGCGCTGACCGCTCGCGTCAGTTCCGAGGACGTCCGCGGGGGCTCCGGCCCGGGACTGCGGTCCCTGTGTGACGCTCTGGTCGGCGTGGCGCTAGCTAGGCCCGGCACCCGGCACGCCATGCCCGTCTTGACGCCCGTCAAGGTACTCATAATACTACTCCTTATATAGTTATATATAGTTAGATATAGTTATCCGAACTCATGTTTCCCCACATAACTCATATGCTGCCAGATGTAACACATATTTCTTTTAGTTTTACTATTATTTTTATATAACCCTTATTAAAGTGTTTGTTATAATTTTAATATGAAATAATATATCAGTAGAGAAAATTAAATTGGGTCTTATTATTCAATACATTAGTGTATATTAAATCACCGAGTCTTATAGCTAACAAGTATTAGAATTATTACAGCTACAGGTCGTGTTGTAATTGATTAGTGAGACGATTACCCAGTCTTTTTAATTTTCTATCCAACTGATCTATTTGAAGTACTCAACTCAAAAACTTAATTTTGATATTTGATCTCAAAAAGACTTGAGAGACAATTCCTTGAGAGACCCAAAATTCCAGACACAGACCCTAGATCTGAGGTTAGAGCTAAAAACAAAAATAGTTTACGTGAAAATAAAACTAATATTATAGGATGTATTAGGGTTTATTTTATTATTTTGAACTACATTCCCCGACGTTTTGGTAACATTACAGCAACCGCGATCATGGACAGGAAAGATGAAAAATTTCAGTGGGACATGCGAAAAAATTTGTTTTATTTAAATGATTCGCATAAGTCTTAGATCTCATTTGTTGACATCAAGTTAAGGAATTTAATTTTGAAAATGACGAAAAATTAAAAATTTCAAACAAATATACTAAATTAAACTTCATAATACAGCATTATCTATATATTTGTGACGAATAACAAGGAATTATAATATGGACATCAATATAGAGAGTAGAGCCATCCATCTGACATTAAACAATACTTTCATTATGATAGTACATATTAAGACCTAGTTACACCAATCAAGCTTCGTTTCATTGAGACGCCCAACTTTTTTCTTTTGCGATATTTCTCGATAGTGGTAGCTAACTTAGCTAGCAGAGATAAAACATGTTGATTTGATAATTTTCCAAAATTTATTACTAACTGGATTTATTTATGTTCAATTTTATGATAATTATCTAAATTATTAGGAAAAAAAAATATAATCATTCTCTGATTCAGGATTATAATCATTCTCTGTAAAAATATGGCATATGGCGAGTGAACAAAATAATTGATCTCCAAGCTTGGCATACATTTCGTTGATGTTTAAGTACATTTTTTTTACTCGTGCTTAAATTAATAATGATTTGAATTTCATCTTTTAAATACTTAAAATTTGGTAATCTATTAATTTATCTAGCTAGTAAGTAATCATTCGTGATGACCTCGTTAACGATACATGTTGAAAGGAGGTGAAAGGAGGGAGACTCTTTAATCAAACCATCATCAAATCAACATATTTAATGCCTGCTACCTCTGTTACCTACCACAATCGAGAATTATCGCACAAGAAAAAGTTGGGCGTCTCATTGAAATGGAGCTCACGAAGATTCGGCTTGATAGTAATTATTTTTTATCAATGATCAGTACTACTACTTTTAAGCGTAGGACCGGGATACCGTACCAAGTAACTTGTAGGACAATGTTACTGTTTAATTATATAAATATTCACTAAGTAAATTATAAAAAATCAGCTGGTTAGTAATCGATATCGATACATGTAGGGGGGAGGGGGATTCTTTGATCAAACCATACATTTTGTGGGACAATTTTTTTTTCGAATAATTTATCATAAGATTGAACATCAATAAATCCAGTTAGTAATAATTTTTGGAAAATTATCAAATCAACATATTTTATCTCTGCTAGCTAAGTTAGCTACCACTATCAAGAAATATTGCAAAGGAAAAAGTTGGGCGTCTCAATGAAACGAAGCTACTCACGGAAAATTAGCTTGTTAGTAATCAAGTGAAAAAAATAGCCATGGATCCTGGACTATTACTAACCAACCTTCAAAATTGTAAATGTTTGTTAAAATATTTACGTCCCACGATGACAAATCATCAAAGCATTATTAAACGTCATGTCAAATGACCGACTACCAAATTATTCGTTCTTGTTATAAGACGACCAAGTGGAAACTACAGCGTTTAATACGGCACGTTTGCTACGATGCACGACTTTATACTTTGATCGTATATATCCCTCGATACGTCACTTGTAAGCTAATGCGACCTAATTTTATATATCGTTAGTTGCATACATTTAGCACATAAAGCTTTCTTTTCAATTTACTAGGTGATACTTATCAAAATCGTGTTGTCAATAAATTGTGTTATATATTTTTTTGTTATAAATATAGACATAAATTGTGTTCAAATTATAAGAAATAAAAAGAAAAACTTAATTTGCAATGTCATAGAAAAGCTGGAGGCAAAATCATCATACTAAATGAAATTTTAATTCACTTTATTAATAATAACAAGGAAATAGTCGAAACTGACAAAACAGATGACGTTACTATACAAGAAATCAGGGCTGTGATTGAAAAATTGAGTTTTAACAATGCCATTAACATTCTGTTAGCCATTAGACGGAGCTCCAGAGCAGAAATTAATATTAGTGGCTGGTTAAGACATTTAAACGGACATTTGTGCGTGGTGGGACGCTCTAATCAACTTATTTAATATTGATAAGTGAAACTGGGTCTTAACGTATTTATTTGTTGCCGTATTCAGTATGCTTACCACGAGTTCTCACCCTCACACTACATACGTAGCGTTTCCATTTGTCATTCAATCATTTACTAGTTCAGTCAAAATATACTTAATTAATTATTATAGCAGTCGGATTTTAGTGCAGGCCTTCAATACGTCATTACAAATGATATTTCAAAACTCCCTATCGATCCCGCTTATGTGTTGTTTTTTATTCGATGTTAAAGATCATAAATGTGCGTATTTTTGCATATATCTCTGAAACAACGAAAGTTATCGAAAAATGGTTCAGACAACTTTTGTAGGTCGTAAAATTATTTACAAAAAAGATGTCAACACTTTTTTTCTACAAAGCATCTCTTTCGAGATATCCTGACTTCAGGCCGGAGGCAAGTCGTATTTTTGACTATATACACATATTTTCGCACCACAATGTTGAACTTCCCAATTTCTAAGTTATAATGATCCTATTACCATACTTTAACTTGAGTTTTGACTTAAATGTTCTACAATAGAATAGAAGCAATAGAATCCAACTTGTTGGGAATTAATGCAAACTGGGATGTCTATTTTGACTGGACTATACGTTAATACAGTAATACTACTGAGACCATATGAATTATACACTGTTAACGCTGCGTACCTCGTTTGACTGGTCACTAAAACACATCTCGTCATACAAGCCTTTACTAGTTACACTCTTAATTTCCACAATATACATGTATATTATGCCCAGTAGTCAGTAGGACAGCCCCTGGTAATGTTAATGAACAGTCTCGCTGCCGTTTCCTTGCTTGTATCATTCAAGATCCAGTGTACTCGGTCACACTTATAATACAGGGTGACTGGTGAATTACTATCAATATTTAAGGAGAATACTCGGTACATGATTCTCATTCGAATTATGTAAAAAAAATAGGCACTTAATTTTTGACCAAATTTCCGTATAAATAAATAAAGTGTGGACACGTTCCAAGTGTTCCAAGTGTGGACGCGTGCGGCGGCGTGCTGATACAACACCACGCCCCCGCACGTGTGTGTGTGTGTGTGTATACCTAATCTGTAGGGTGTTCACACGATGCGTAATTAATTACATAACTTTTGGTTAACTTTACTTAGAAGTTTATTAATATTTATGTTATATTTATTTTTATTTTGTCATATATGATCGTCAAATATCACGTCCTCAAGTATCGATAGTAATTCACCAGTCACCCTGTATACATGGAATGTTTTTCTGTTGATGTTTATTAATATTGTGTTGTAACGTGAGATCGTCGCGGTACTCTAACTAGTTCTATAGTATTCCGGTAATTCAATATTTATTTATAATTCTCTACATCATAATCGTGTCTCCGGTCCGCGTGTATCGAGCCACTTGTTCGTGTGTACGAGCGACCCTAAAAAGGTTCGATCCTTTTGTTTTTTTGGTGTGTCTGTTTCGTTTCCAAGGTCACCTATATACCTCAGAGTCGTTTTATTCGTGTTCGAACCGGTGTTCTGTTATAACTACATATAAAACGTGTGTAACGTATATATTACAGTGCTAATGTTTTCAATGAACCGTGTGTCTTCGTTGTGATTCCGGTTTATATGAACCGGAAGTTTTTTATATTGTGTCTATGTCAGTCTATGCGACCGGTCCTTCTCGCCCCAGAGGCGCCCTCCCGGCTCATTGCTCGTCCGAGCGTCGCGACACGCGGACGTATCCGAGCCGGTGACGACACGACATCGTACATACGATGCGACACACGGAATATTATAATATATTCAAATCTAACTTTCTAATATCTCTTATATAGTAACAGTGAATGAGACGAACCGGTTACATCTAGTAGTGTTACTGTCCTGTGATCCGTGATTGTTTAGTTTTTATAATAGTTAGTTAGTTAGTTAGTTAGTTGTGACCAGTCCCACCATGTCCCGGGTGGAGGAGACTTCTCTGGAGGGGATGGTGTCCTTCACTGTGAGTCTGAACATAGTTTATAACATCACGAAGCCTTCAATATATTATTAAATATTAGGTAACGTTACATTGTTGAGTGTTGCAACACGCTAGTCATTAGAAGCCTGTTTCTAGTCAACACTTCACCTGCCTACATCATTACGAACAGAATACTCACAAACAATTACTGCAATTAACTAGAACAGACCGCAATGAAGTTCCGAACGACGTCAAATGAGTTCCCTCCATCAATAATTATTGTTACTGAATGGCATTTAATTAGATCGCGGCTGATCTTTTGATAATATATTATGATAGTACGTCATTGAGTTTAATTATTGTAATACAATAATGTCTGTGTTGTAAGGTTACTGTTGATTGTTGTATCGTCTCCTCGGAATGTTTTTTGTTTGTTACTTAAACGTTCTATAATGAGGCGGGTCGTCGGGTCTCAGTTTGCGTGTAACGACTCAATACAAGAAATACTGATTAAGTTACCTTAAAACATTAACTAATTTTATAACTATGAGAGGTCAAATCTATGAAATATACGTATATATTATTATTTATATGAATGTTTGTGTGATAAATACAATTTCGCCATAGCTACGTAACACGCGCAGGAAATTGAAACACTTCCTTAAGTGGAAAAAAACATTCCACATGTAGTAAGTAGGTTTTAAAATATTTCACATCACAAAGAAACACGTTGATATAATATCTTTAATTGTTTAACTGTTGATATAATGATGTACTCGTATTTAAACTGTTGTTGTCGTTATTAACTAGTTAGTAACGATTCTCAGTCGTCATAAGATCTTCTCAAGTCTTTGAAACTTTCTATACAAAAATTATTGAATATATCTCTCTGTATAATAGTAAGGTACACCAATATACTTTCTAGTCATGGTGGTCTACTGGTTAAATGCCCACCCCCCTCTTGTGCATGAGGGCGCGGGTTCGTAACCTGGCAAGTACCAATGTGATTTTTCGCGGTCATATGTACTTTCTCAGAGTATTCAGACACCACTGACAGACGGTGAAGGAAAACATCGTGAGGAAACCTGGACTTATAATTTCTAATTATAAGTTTGAAATCGCCAACCCTTCTTGAGCAAGCGTGGTGATTAATGTTCAAATCTTCTCCATGTGAGAATAGGCTCAGCAGTGGGTTCTGGTAGGCTGATGATGATTGTACTTCCTGTGACGCATTATTTAACAAAATCAATATATAATAATCAATTATTTTCTTATGTAATAGTCACGTTGTCTTAATATTTCTCGTCTTTACTTCCCGTGTATATTTCCTACGCAACGAATTAATAACTTATTAGATTCAGCGATAGTGTTCTAAGATCTGTTCTAGATAAACAAAATGTGTGTATTATATATAAAATCAAGATAAAGTTGTTATATTAATATGAGTAGGTGTGGCGACCATCAAGGCCGGGGGACTCATCGTGCTCATATAAATATTATGAGGAAATACAATTAACTATTATATAAAATTAACCTATGTTTTTCTTTTATACTACGCAGTTCTATTGGTTTAATTTTCATTATGTTTTCCGACATTTCGACTACCTTAAACAAACCGAGATAACGGACGGACAAGTTAAAAGTGTTTTACAATTATACACTTTATAATTTTTATATATGTCAAGTATAAGTAAATGAATTTTATAAATAATATCTCCAAAAAATCAAAAAGTGTTTTTAAAGTGTCGAGAGTGAGTCCGCGTTGTTTATTAATTTTAACATTTTTAATTTTTCTTTATGTTAATTTATATCGAACGCATTCTGTTTGAGATCATAAAATTTGCATGGCGGAACCAACGTCTCAAAGACCACGCTTCAATAATTAGCATCGGATATAACTCAGAAGCGACATTATTACATTTTTATTTGTCAAAAATGCATATTTATTTAATATGCATAATTGGTGCAAAAAATATACCTACATATATTATGACAGAGATTGACCGAATTTTTAATTGACCTTGACTAGTTTAGTACAACAATGTGATGTTTTGGAAAATGGATTCCCATCATCATCAGCGATGGTGAAGTTTGTTGTGTATTTTTGAACACGAGTCACAGATAAACATATGTATAATAAATGATTCTCCAAAAACATTCCATTTTTTTTTTAATTCAAGTTGTCAAAGTTGTCTATGACGAATTTGGAAATGTCGACCTTGACGATGTACATTTTTTATACATATCACACGAAACACGCTTTACATATTATTAAATGATGCCAAAAATATGTTTGAGATTTAATTTGGTCGTCTTAAATCGTAATTAAAAACTTGGTACCACATTTTACCTCACTGTACGTTAATCGGTGTAGATGTGCGTCTATAAATTTCTGAAAACTATAAATAATTCAAGCAAAAGATTCTATGTGAGAATCAAATCTTCTCTATGTAAGAAGACGCCTTTTGCTCAGCAGTGGGGTCTGATAGGATGATGACGAATCTATCATTGCTATTAATCTACATTCTTTTGAGTCGTTTTAAATATAACAGTTATATTAGTCAGAGTTAGTGAGCGGAGGGAGTAGGTTCATAATATAACATCAGATATAAGTTGTTCTGGAGTTAGTCCGCGCGGCCTCGCCTCGGATCATCCTTTTACGTTAATGAGATTTATGAACCGAGCTCGTCTATTGACATTATTCAAATATATTATATTATTTGTATCACCAGAACAAACAGCATATCTTTTCTCTAATCTATTATTCAAAACTTGTCAACACAAACAAATATTTTTCTCTAGATCGAGTCAATATTTTTTTTAATTAATAATGAATGTATAATTAATTCTTATAAGATTTTTAACATCAAAACAATGATGATCTCACACGTGAATTAAATTTCAAATAGAATACACAGTTAAAAATTCATAAACAAGTATGTTGTGGGACTCGGATCCGCAATTTTAGCGAATTAGAAAAATATTGGGTGATATTTCCTCACAAAATCTAGTAGAAGACGGCTTGATGTTTGCTTAAATATATAATATGTGTAAACGGAAGGATGTTTCAATTATATAAACATATTTCACTGCCTACTTGTTCCTTTAACTACATGTTTGTTTCTCTAAAATCTAAGGGAAGTTCAACACAGATGGGAGGGTCATCTGGAAATGTTTCATGTTAACTATCTCACACACTTATTATATTATATATATCTTGGGATCCTTTTGTGTTGTATGTTCCGTTGTTTGTTTTCCCTATTCATTATGATCCTCCAGTGATAACCATTCAAACTCTTGACTTAATCGACTGACAGCTGACGTGTCCGTTACTATGTTTGTTTCATGTTGTACCAGATGCCGGCCCTGTTCTGCCCGTCCACCACCAGCTCGGAGTGTTCCCTGAGCGAGGACAGCGCGCCCCGGGACCGAAGCCCCACCCCGCCGGACGGATACGAGGTGACCATACACGATACACACAACACTCCTCAAACAGACGCCGGCCTCACCTCGTGTGGAGGTATTGAAGCGAGCTAATGAGTCTTAACACACGATAATCCGTCTGATCCTGTCTTCAGGCAGCGCTCACACTGACTGCGGGAGGTTCTCTATTAGAGTTGTGTAATATTATAATAGAAATGTATGCGGTATAGGCGCTCAAACATGTCTTTAAAGATTGACAGTACATAACGTCTCTGATCGTATTAATCTGTCTAGTTGTACTAATGATGAAATATCTTTTTGTATCTTTTGTTAACATAGGCTAGTGCAGATGCTCTTAAAAATAATGAAAAGTGAAAATAAATTATAGTAGAATAAAATTCATTACAAAAGGAGGGGAATATTATAAAAATTAAAGGAAAAATAATTTACGGGCTATCTGAGGTCGGGAAGGGTATGGGGATGGGTATTTAAGGGTAAAAAATGGGTTTTCTCGATTTCCGGCAAAACTAAAAGTCCTACAGAAAAAAATTATACGGCAAAGTTGTTGGCAATAAAAAGATCTAATACTTTTGTATTAACATTTTTTCACATAACCTCAAATTTTAAGTGAAAATTTCGAAAAACCAAGTTTTTGGTTTTTTATTTTTATCTCTTCCAAAAAAACAATTTGTTGTCACGAAATTTGGTGAAATCAGTTTTTTTTTTAAATCGGATATTTTGACGGGTGATTTTTCGATTGAAAATGAGACTGATTTTTCGGTATTTATTCAAAATAAGCTGAAAAAATAAATATTTCTTATCAAATAAATTACAGTGCATTTGGAACATCAAAAAGAAAGATTTCACCAAAATTCGTGACAACAAATTGTTTTTTGGAAGAGATAAAAATAAAAAACCAAAAACTTGGTTTTTCGAAATTTTCATTTAAAATTTGAGGTTATGTGAAAAAAATGTTAATACAAAAGTTTTAGATCTTTTTATTGTCTACAACTTTGCTGTATAATTTTTTTCTGTAGGACTTTTAGTTTTGCCGGAAATCGTGAAAACCCATTTTTTACCCTTAAATACCCATCCCCATAACCTTCCCGACCTCAGATCGCCCGTAAATTATTTTTTCTTTAATTTTTATAATATTCCCCTACTTTTGTAATGAGTTTCATTCTACTATAATTGAATTACAGTAGGACCCCGATTATCCCGACCTCGGTTATCCGAATTCGCGATTATCCGGACTGCCAATCGCGACGAGTTTATTCTAACATTAACATGTCAGAACTTGCATAACACCACGCCACTTATAACACTTATACGTACACTAGCTTTTGCCGCGACTTCGTCCGCGTGGAATAGTGACTTCCGGCAGATTTTTGGTTCTTCCCACATAGTTCCCGTTCTTGCGGGGTTTTCGGAATGGTCGAGTTCCCGTAGAATTTTCAGGATAAAACCTATGTTTTTTTTATTCGCAATGAAGTACTCTTAACCAACAACATATTGATTTGTTTATTTGAATAAAGATTAATATTATTATGTTGATACAACTTAAACAAATTATTTCGACCAAATTAGGTACCATAAAAACGGTTTTTGTGAGTTAATCTTAAAAGATAGACATATACTGTCGCGGACTGTTTTTTAGATCATTAAAAGAGCTATTATTCTTTAATACATATTTTTGTTTATCTTGAACTGTTTTCACGGCGCACGCAACAGAAGGCTTCAAAGATGAAATAATTTCTCCCGTTTTTTACACATTTACCACTAAGTATATCTTTGCTCCTATTGGTAGTAGCGTGATGTTATATAGCCCACAGTCTTCCTCGATAGCTGGACTATCCAACACAAAAATAATTATTCAATTCGAACCAATAGTTTCGGAGATTAGCGCTTTCAAACAAACAAACTCTTCAGCTTTATAATATTAGTATAGATTATGTACAATTTCTTAATAAACGTTGATTTTCGTTCATATGTATTTCTTGTTTTAAATAAACACCTAATATTACATATGTATGGTACAGACTACATATGCAAAATGCCCGTTTTTCTTCATATATTGGATTATCCGGACTTTCAATTATCCGGATGCCTACCGACAACAATTAGTCCGGATAATCGAGGTCCTACTGTATGTTTTAAAAGCTATCGGCACTGGTCTAACAGTGGTATACCCATCTTTGAAATCTATTTGTCTCGTCTTCATTATTATCACGTATTTCTCTCCGTGTTTCTTAATGTTTCCTTGCCTATCATCCTTCAGACTGTAGCTCACTCGTCCATCGTTACACTTATCATGTTATCTAGTCGATCTCTGTCTCATCTATAATATTAGTCTGACATTTTCTATATCTTAATGAGGACTAGTTTGTGTGATCAGACTGATTATAATCACACATCACGTCTGTGTATCATAACACATTTATCATTTTTCAATATAATAATATTTTATCAATTCTTATTCCGCATCAATATATTAATGCATCTCAACGAAATAGATGTAAATTTGGATGTAAATGGAGATATGTTCAGGAAGCTATAATGGATTCATTAGAATTATTTGTTTTCACATAATACTCATGTATAATCATACCTGGTGGATTCTCTCACAGAAAGTAACCAGAGATTGAGCTCCAGATGGTAAGTTCATCATTACAGAAGTCTTGATCACTGTGTCCTTGAAGATATTACAATTCCACTTGTTCATTTCAATCCACTAACAATTATATTGTCGGTTTTTAGTAAGAAATTAATAATTTTTTCTTTTATTTCAAATTGTTCTAAGAACTCTTATAGTCTCTTGATTATATATTTTAATAATGTTTCAATTAACATGTATTATAATTTCATTCGGCAGCTTTTACGTGATAGAGAAAAGATCATATCTCCGATTCCAGTCACAGTCTGTGAACTGTTACATATAACACAATAAGGTCTTAAGTATGTCCGTCCGCAGCAAATTGTTATTTAATACACGCTGGCTCGTTAGTTGTCCGTTAGGTTCCAACTTTGACTTTGACATCCTGAGATAGGTCTTTAACCTGATTGATAATAATTTCTTAAGTTCAGTTTCTACTACGATGTATGGATATAAAGTGACGTCACATTAAATCCAACATGGCGGACCGGTTAACTGTATCCTCCCACGTTACTGATATCAAACTCAACCGGTCGTCTCTCTAAAGATTGTTACAAACATCGTCACCCCAATAGCTTCTTTAATGAGTTATGAGGCCTTCTTATTAACGCGTGTTGTTTGTGAGACTACTCTCACACACCACCGACCACACCAGTCACACGACCTCTGTCTCCAGGCGGACAACGAGAACGGAAAACAAGACGACGCTACCGTGAAGACGAGGAAGTACTCGGAGACGCTGTCCGTGTTGAACAAAGTTTCAGGTGAGAGGGACTGTGGTTAGAACTATATAGAGATGATACGTAGTCAGGCACGCGGCACTGTTAGACGATGTTTGTGTGTTACAGATGACAGTCTGAGGTCTCAGGAGCTGATGAGGCTGGAGTGCCAGGAGGCGGCGGGCGAGCTGGCAGGGCAGCCGGCGCACCCCGAGCTGTGTCTCATAGTCGTGGACGTCATATCACAGCTCATAGACAAGTATGTGTGTATCACGAGGACACCCTGCGTACTGAACACACCGCCAGCCTCGGACACATCGTATTGTATGGAACAGGGCTCGGGACGAACCGCTGCATGAGAACTATGTGTGTACGTTACAGACTACTGCAGGAGGATGAGAAGACTACGAAAGAAGAGGAGGACGTGGACGATAGCGCCGGGGTC
Source organism: Danaus chrysippus (assembly GCA_916720795.1). Lineage (NCBI taxonomy): Eukaryota > Metazoa > Arthropoda > Insecta > Lepidoptera > Nymphalidae > Danaus > Danaus chrysippus. Next base: position 1,353,209 of record CAKASE010000077.1, on the reverse strand, counting down.
ACGGAGGTGGCGCGGGTCTGTGGGGGCCTGGCGCGAGCCTGGGGGGCCGCGGGGGGCTCGGCGGGGCGCGGGGGAGGCGCGCTGCTGAGACTACTGGGCACCGGGACACCCGCCGCCAGGCTGCTCGAGGCTCGGCGGGCGAAGTACACAGGTACACTAGAACACTTACAATATTATAATAATAATCATATTAAACACACATAAAAAATAATTAGATATATGTGCTTTTTAATAATAAGTGTATTGTATGTATGTGTTTATTTATTTAGGCCAGTGCAGAAGCCTTTAAAATTAATGAAAAGTGACAATAAATTATAGTAGAATGAAACTCATTACAAAAGGGGAATATTATAAAAATTAAAGGAAAAATAATTTACGGGCGATCTGAGGTTGGGAAGGGTACGGGGATGGATATTTAAGGGTAAAAAATGGGTTTTCTCGATTTCCGGCAAAAATAAAATTCCTACAGAAAAATGTTATATGGAAAAGTTGTAGGTAATAAAAAGATCTAAAACTTTTATTGTAACATTTTTCTACACATAATCTGAAAAGTTATGTGAAAAATTCTGAAAACCAAGTTTTTGGTTTTTTATTTTTATCTCTTAGAAAAAACAATATTTTGTCATGAAATTTAATGAAAACTTTCCTTTTGATGTTACAAATGCACTGTAATTTATTTGATTAGAAATATTTATTTTTTCAGCTTATTTTGAATAAATACCGAGAAATCAAACACATTTTTAATCGAAAAATCACCTGTCAAAATATCAGCTTTGTCCAAAAATTTTGTATGTTTTCTATTTGTTGAAATCTTTATTTTCCGATGGTGAAGAAAAAATATAAGTTTCTTACTTACAGTACCATTATTGGATAAAATAATCATGTCTCTTTTAATGAAATGACACTCGACATCGTTTTGAAAATGCTCTTTCTAATTTATTGTTAATAGTTGTGTACTCTGGAAGTGCTCCAGATAGTCCCTCTTTTAGGTAATTTACAGAAAATTGACATTAAGCTGCTAAAACTACCCCCATACCCTTCCCGACCTCAGATCGCCCGTAAATTATTTTTCCTTTAATTTTTATAATATTATTCTCCTTTTCTAATGAGTTTCATTCTACTATAATTTAATAATGTTTTAAAAGCTATTTGCACTGGTCTAATTATATATTTTTATTATAATATATATTATTTTGTATATTATTTATACTCGTATATAAACACATATGTTTATTTGTACTCGTATATTGAACAAAATGTTTATATTTAATTTTTCTTGTTTTTCTTTCTTTTATTTTTTCTATAAAACTCATCTGTCATATCTTTTCACCACAATAAGTAATAATTAAATTTTTAATTTTTTGAATTTGTTAATATTTTATTCTTCAACAGGTTCATTTTTATTTTTGTTTTGTCATGTATAACGTGACCATCGTTGTTGAGTTTACAATAGCTGATATGTAATTAAGCTATAAGAAATGATAATTGTAAACTTGTTTTTGGTTCCAATAAATAAAAAAAGAGTCCCACATGAACTCTCGCGTCAAAGTGTTGATGGTTCATGTTGGTTGTGTTGTTCAGAGTTACAGCGTAGCGTGTTGGAGCTGGTGGAGGCGGTGTGTGTGCAGGGCGTGTCGTCGTGCGAGGCGGCCGCCGTGCTGCGTCCGCTGGCCGCGCCCGACCCGCCGCTGGAGCTGCTGCTGCCCGCGCTGCTGAGGATGTGTTCCCGCGCCGCCGCCGAGCGACACACGCCCGACACCTCGCTCACCTTCCCCATACGACCAGACCCCGGTTGGTATTCTGTCTCTGTCACCAGACGGCCCACAGCCGCGACACTCAAACTCAAATAACTTTATTCAATATAGAAGCATTACACTTTCATATTGATGGTCACTTGAGACACTACCACCGGTTCGGAAAACAAAATACACTGACCTGAGAACAACCGGCGAAAGAAACTCAGCGGTTTTTTATATATATATATATTTGTCTCATATATGTATTATGTAAACCATTTAATATGAGATGCAATAGCCAGGAGGCGATTGTTTCATTCCCAAGGTGTGCTATCGATCATAAACTCATTAATTGTATAGTAACCTTTTGCACACAAGCGTTCCTTAATATTTTTTTTAAATTTAGTAACAGAGGCATTTTGAACGCTTTCTGGGATCCTGTTGTAAAACCGTATACATTATACATTGCCCCACAAAGGAGTTACTGACTCTATGTAGTCGAGTAACAGGAGTAACAAGTTCATGTTTGTTCCTTGTACCAATGCTATGAGTATCACATTTTCTCATGAAGTCATCAATATTTTTTCGTACATACATAACATTGCACTGTACACAACTCAATGTACACTTGATGTTCTCAGAGGAGCCGTTCCTGGAGGACGTGGTGGGGTCGTCGCCGCGTCAGCAGGCGGAGATCAGCGCAAGGAAGATACGCCAGGAACATATTAGAGCAGGTGAGATGGGATGCGTCGCTGTCCTCGCTCGGTACAATAATAAATAAGGAGGTGTTCATGTGATCCGTGTGTCGTCGTTTCAGGCGAGTGGTCGTCGTGGGCGGCCAGCGCCGGGCGCGCGGTGGTGGCGGCCGGCTGGGCGCCCTGGTTGCAGGGGTTCGCCCTCGCCATGTGGATAAGACTCGAGACCGCTAACGGTATATACGACACTCAATATACACACACACACACACACAGACACACACACCGTCTCACCTAAATCAATACTTTAACTTAAGTATTGTACACCATGAGTAAGGAAATTTCAAAAACGAACAATGACATGACTACCTACTACTTGAAAACACTATTAAACAGTACATCAGTAAAAGCAAAATTATGAAAACCAAAATATTAAATCCGCCACAAAAGGATTGGATCTGCAAAAATATAATAGATTATCATAAATCATAGAAATCTAGCGAATATGGAGCGAACTCAAAAACAAACCGCATGATGAAATCTTAGAAAAACTTTTTGAAAAAAGCGAACCGAATTAATAAATTTAATTAGAAACACTAAAGATGCATATTACTATAAGAAATTTACACAGTTAACAAAAAAAAAAACAAAAAGATATGGGAATCAGTTAATAATTTGGCTTGTAATAAAATCAAAGAAAACTGTGTGCCTTCAAAACTCATAATACAATCTAAACATATAACTGATACTAAAGAAATTTGTGACGAATTTAACAAATATTTTGTAACGATAGGGCCCCTCTTAGCAAATGAAATATCAAAATATTACCACGATAACAATAAACATGTGTTACCTCAGGTCATTACCGACTCAAAATTAATAACTTTACAGGCATGTAGTGCCACTCAAATACTAAAAATTATTAATCATCTTGACTCAAATTCTAGTGCAGGCTTAGACGGAATAACAACTAAAGCAATTAAATGCATAAAAGATATCATAGGCGTTAGACTTCCGTACTGTTTTAATAAATTGTTGTTAATATTAACAGTTCTTATAGCTCGAAACGCCCAATCGCATGTGGAGCGTCACAGTTCTCAATACTAGGACCCTTGCTTTTTTTTGACGTATATAAATAATATTTAAGATATAGGCCTACAAGGCCATATATCTTTATACGCAGACGACACATGTCTGTTTTATTTTGGCTCATCTATACAACAAATAATGTCAAATGCTCAAGACGACTTAAATAAATTATCTACCTGGTTCCAATATAATCTGCTAACGATAAATATACAAAAGACATGTTACGTAATTTTTAAATCAAAAAACAAAATTATTCCTCCTCATGATCTATTAAAAATTAATAACATTATTATCCAGGAAAAAAACTTGCGAAACATACTTAGGTCTGAGAATGGATAATTGTTTGACGTGGAATGCACAGATTGAGCACATACGAGCAAAACTATCATCCCTTACAGGCGCGCTTCGACGACTTGTCCGGTGTATTCCACGACAGATACGCTTTACGATTTACAATTCCTTGGTCAAACCGCACTTACTTTATCTAATTGAAATATGGGGCAGTGCCGCCAAAACAAAACTAACCAATCTCCAAATACTACAAAACAAAATTATCAAAATATTATTCCATTACAATTTCTTAACGCCAACCACACAAATATATAAAGAAACTAAATTAATGACCATAAAACAATAATATACACTTAATAAAGGGTGTTGTTTTTAGAGATATACAACTTTAAATTGCCAATACTTTCTTAACTGGCGGTTACAGCTGTCATGTGATTTGTATTTAATTTGGTTTGGCAATTCATCATGAATAGACTAACGCCTGAACAACGCCTCCAATTTTCCAAATTTATTTTGAAAATCATGGCTCTGTTTCGAAAAACGTATCGCGCACTACGTCCATTTTACGGTCCACATAATCGTCCATCAGAACAATTAATTTGATTAACAATGGAACGTTTTCGCACTACATTTACTCTAAATGATAATACGCATCCACAGAGATGTCGTACAGTGCATACAGAAGAAGTTATTTCTGCTGTAGAGTAGAAGAAGACCCGAATCAGTCTATCCGCCATCGTGCATAGGAATTGAATCTGTGTCCATCAACCTTAAGGAAGATTTTGCGGAAAGATCTTGCTTTGCGTGTTTACAAAATCCAACTCGTGCAAGAATTGAAGCCTCGCGATCACCTAACAAGGCCTAGATTCTGTGAATGGGCTCAAAATAAGATTGCCGTTGATCCCAATTTTCATAAGCGAATTTTGTTTAGCGGTGATTTAACGCCGCTTGATTATTTTCTGTGGGGATATGTAAAGTCGTTAGTCTACGCTGATAAGCCCGAAACCGTTGATCACTTGGATAACATTCGTCACGTTATTGCCGATATACAGTCACTAATGTTGGAAAAAGTCGTTGAAAATTGGACCTCCAGTTTAAACTACGTCCGAGCCAGTCATGGAGGTCATATGCCTGAAATTTTATTTAAATTATAATGACAGAATATTATCTTTCCAAAATATTATATTTCATATCAATAATAACAATCATTTTTGTTTTATTTTATTTCAAAGTTCTATACCTCTAGAAAAAACACCCTTTACATGCATTCTTGTCAGGAAAATTTTAAATAGCTCACTCCATCTAGCTTATCATTTACGATGCTAAAGAACACAACTAAACGTACTCTGCGCTCGCGACGCGCTAGTTTCTTAATTTTACCCAAGACTAGAACAAAACTGGCCAAAAAAATGTTTACATATGAGGGCGCACAGTATTATAATAAATTGCCGTCTACTTCAAAATCTGTAAACTCATTTAATGTATTCAAAACTAAACTATCGGAATATATTATACAAAACTACTCACTTGTAAATTAAATACATTGAATGAGTAAAACAACTTGTTATGTAATTATATCTTAAGAACGACATTTAATATTATTTTAATTTTAATTACTTGAATTTTTTGTTTCCCCTTAAGTGATTTTGTGTCTTTTTTGGAAAATAAAGATCTTTAAACCTATATTCCAGTGGAGGGTGCGGCTGAGCCGAGTCCGGAGGTGGAGTCCCTGCACGCCGTGTCCATCGGCCACGACTCGCTCATGTTCGAGCTGTGGATCAGTCCCGCCAACGGTGAGTAGCTGGCCTCCTCGCTCCAGTGGGCCAGGTCGCTCCCACGAGCCTGTAACGTGTGTGTGTGTGTCAGGCGAGGTGACCATCCGCCTCACGCGGCCGGACTCCTCCGGGTACAAGATAGTGAGCGGGGCACGGGGCGCGGCGCGCGTGCCCGGGGACGTGTGGACCTGCCTGGCCGTCAACGTCAGCGAGCGGGTGCATAGGAAGAGGATACACATACAGGTGGGTGGGGGCTGCGGAGAATGTGGGTTTAGAGATCTTTATTTTCCAAAAAAGACACAGTCACTTACATGGAAACAAAAAATTCAAGTAATATAACATGTCGTTCTTAAGATATAATTACATAACCAGTTGTTTTACTCATTCAATGCATTCAATTTACAAGTGGGTAGTTTTGTATAATATATTTCGATAGTTTTGAATACATTAAATGAGTTTACAGATTTTAAAGTAGACGGCAAACATTTTTTTGGCCAGTTTTGTTCTAGTCTTGGGTAAAATTATTTGGGTATAATTATTATTATTTGTTTTATGTAAGGTGACGCTGTACATCGACGGCCGCGAGTGTGAGACCATGTCGCTGCCGCTGCAAGGCATCCTGGTGCGCAAGCCGTCCCCCACCACGCTGCTGCTGGGCCAGGCGGGGCGCGGCGCGGGGCAGGGGGCGGGGGGCGGCGCGCTCCTGCTGTCCTCGCTGAGAGTGTGGCGCACGGGGTCGCTGAGGGCCGGCGGCGCGCTGCACGTGGCCGCTCACCCGCCCGACCTGCCGTGTCAGGTGCTGTAGAGCCGCGTAACGTGTCGTGCGAGGAGCGGCAGATGTTTATTGAATGTGTGTATATATTTCAGATCCCCTGTGAGAACGCTCATTTCCCCTCCATCCTCAGCCCGGAGCTAGTCGAGATGGACGTCGATTGGGACTCGGTGAGTGTTTATAACTAAACCCACCACGAGCGACCTTACCTTCTGGTGTTAATGTTGAATCAATAAAGTAACTTCGACTTAAAAGTTGGAATTATTCTAGCAAATATGAGTGATGATTTAAACTAAGTTGACCCGGTTACTATTAATACCGGTTTACGATGAGAACAAATAAGGTTTGATTAATTATTGATGGAAGAAAAGGTTAGGCTATACATCCTGTCTAAGATAACACACAGCTGATTGGCTCGCCTCACAATAATAAATTATACAATTTTACCTAATAGTTATTAGGTAAAATTGTAGATAAACATGCTGGCCCTGATAAAACCACTAGAGTTGTATACATTAAATGTAAAAACGGTATATTACAGAGGCCTGTCAGCAAAATAATAATCTTTACCCAATAATATGTATTGTATGTAATTTATTTTTAAAATTTTCCTTTCATGTATTTTTAAAATACAGTCCACAGCTCTGTAAATTTTAAATATTAGTCAGTTACTAATAAACCATTACAACGCTCACACGTCTCTTCATTACAAATATTTCCGCACATTGAACATTGAGCCTTATCGCCTTGAACACATCCATTAAAACAGAGTTGTGTCTGAGAGTGAGAGAAACCGAAACCATATGAACTGTTTTTGTCATTCGCTAAGTGACAAAGCGATTTATTGAAACACAAGATAAAGTTTGTCTGTATATAATTTATGTATTATTTTTTAAATGAGTCATTGTTACTTGAAATAGAAATAAATAAATAAAAAATAAATAAATAAGTGTGTGTGGGCAGGTGTACGAGATCTCCAGCTCCACTCTCCGCGAGCTGCACGACGGCCTGCTGCTGTCGTTCTCCGCGCACGCTCCGGACGTCATGCAGCTGCACCACCAGCCTCCCTCCACACCCAACGGTGACTGTCACCCCACCTGTCGAGGATTAGAAGGATCGATCTTGTACTAAACAGGCTGTTCGTGTGTTCCAGCGTGGGGAGGTCGCGGGGCGGCGGGGGCGGGGGCGGGCATCGTGGGCGCGGAGGTGGGCGCCGTGCGGCTCACGTGGGCGGGGGCACCGCGCGCCGACCAGAGACGAGGACTCGCGCCCGCCTTCCTCGAGCTAGGAGGAGTGGAGCCCCTTCTGTACCTGTTCGCGAGGGTGCGTGTGTTGGTCGCGTGTCCGTGTGTGTGTGTGTGTGTGTGTGTATATGTGTGTGTGACGAGCCGCGTGCCGCAGGTGGTGGAGCTGGGCGCGGAGGGCCGGTGGCAGGCGGCCGCGCTGTCCGTGACGCTGCGCGCGTGTGCCTCGGACGCTCGCCTCCACGCCGCGCTGCTGCAGGACGGCCTGCCGCTGCTGCTGCCCGTGCTGGCCGCGCCACCCGCCAAGATAACACACCATATGCTCAAGGTTCGTATCAGTAATTGGGTCACAGTGTCAGCTGATTATCTCTCTAAGTATATTATTATAAATAATTATTAATACATAGTTTTTTGTGACAGTAAGCGATTCAAAATATAATATATATATGTAATATATATTTATAATAACAACTATTCTTCGTGGAAGTGTTATTGTGTAGCAAAAATGTATACTCATTAATTAAAAACAGAAAGATTAAGACAGTGCACGGACGACCTGCCATTTTCGTAGCCTACCCACATAAAAGTATATGGCTATAAATAAAAAAAACAACTTTTTATATAAAGTAAAGCATTTATTACATACACAAGTGAACAGTGTTACATAAACATATATATATATTACTACTATAATATATACTCTAGATTATTAATGTAATTATATTATATTCTTTTGTTAACTTTATATATCAATACTGTGTCGAATAGGAATGTGCAACTATGGTATAATGATAAGGTATTGTTTTGTTGCTATATATTGTTGTTTTTAACTCATATATTTTTATAGCTTATACAACTACAAATAATAAATATACATATATACTTATTATATAAAAATATTACAATTCTATGAAAACTTATAATTTTACTAATGTTTATAAGTATAGTATACTATAATTTAAGAACATGCAAATTATATGAAATCTACCCTATCTTTACAATATATAAAAACTAAAACGTATAATTGGTTGTATATTAAAAAAATTTAAAAATCTCATAAAAGTTACAATGTTGAATAATAAGAAATTAACAATTGGCTTCCTAAATAAGGGTTCATTATGTACTAGGCATGAGGAGTTTATCGTAGCTGTACAAAAACATGAAGTTGACATAATGACAGTTAATAATAAATTTTATATAGAGTTAACAAATAAACATACTAAATAAAATAATACCTAATATACCTTATAGTAGTATGGGTTGTTGCTTACACTTCGTTTGGCCTTCAATATCGTTTAGTATATAAAATGGAAATATGTTTTTTTTTGGTTTGGAATGGAGACAGCTGAAAATCAGCAGAGGGGTAAAAAACCCTCATAGCCTGAGCTGTCTCCTTTTGACTGCACACAAGTTTTTTATCAATTATATTTATTTTCTTTATTTTTGTAATGTTGTTTTTATATCCTTTTTTTGTATATTTTTTTTTGTGTGTATGTCAATAAATGTCTTTTCTTTCTTTTTTTCTTTCTAATAGTTTTCAACGTTTGAGCCGTAAATTCCACCTTTCCAGTGCTGAGAAATTCGCTACAAAACAGAATAATATTATGAAAAAAAAAACACATATTACAGTATTGTTATTAAAGTAATGATAAAAACGATGTTTAATTACACTATTCCAGTAATATTGGTGAACAATAATCTAGCATATAGACTGGACACTCGGGTCCTACTGGTATGAAAAAAATATTGAGAAGACGAAGGACAGTTTTGTGAAATAATATTATCAGACAATAAACACGTTAATAACTACCTAACCATATAGAGTGGAAGATAATTGTCATGCTTTGCTCTTTCAGTGGTCTTTCTAAACTTTTAAAAACCAATTTTTGTCAGCGGATTTTAATTGAAACTTAAAAATTCCAAGAGAACACGTATCGAATGCAAGCGTTCATAAAAATGTTTTGTTCAGGTGATATTCGACGAGGCGTGCAGCAGCTCCATCATGAGCTTCAACGGCAGCACCGTCACCGTCCTCGATGACAACCACAGCATCCTGCTGGAGCCGCGCTACCTGGCGCTGCTCATGACGGCCTGGAGGCAGCTCGACACGGACGAGGTGCCCCCACACACACACATACAGTAGGCACGTATTAATGGACCGGAGGAACGTCACGGTGATAGTATTGTATGTGGCCAGGAGGTGGTGTGGGAGTGGGGCGGCTGCCGGTGGCGCGGCTCGTGCTGGTCGCTGTGTCTGTCGTGCGTCTGCTCCTTGCTGCACTCGCGTCACCCGCACGCTGCCTTCAACGGCGGGCAGGCGGCGCGCGCCGCGCTGCTGCACCGGCTGCTGACGGCGTGCCGCGAGCGGCTGCTGGTCGGCTCGCGCCCGGCGCTGTCCGCGGCCGACAGCACGGCGCTGGTGGGAGCGGTCCGGGCGCTGCTCGCCGCGCCGGGGCCCTCCGCCGCGCTGCCCCCGCTGGCGCTGCTGGCTGACTTCCTGCTGCTCATGCACCAGGTACGACAGACAAAGATCTCTGCAACCGCTACACTTTGATTAGTTTATAATCCTACCGATAATAGTGAATTCGGAGCCAGTAACACATATTAGAATACGTTTTATTCCCGTTAAAATACTTAGATGAAATAAAACCCGTTTTTTGTTGGCCTCCGTATATTTAATCAACTTTTATTTATTTATTTATTTATACTTTATTGTACAACATACTAAAACTAAAAAAAGAAATACATTATCGTTATACATATATTACTAATGCATGATGTGCAACAGGCGGCCTTATCGCTAAACAGCGATTTCTTCCAGGCAACCTTTGGGTAGAGGATAATAATGTGGAAGGGTAAATACAAATTAAATATGTACAAATAACAATAAATATATATATAACACAAATATACATATATACTATATTAAATACATACATACATAAATATATACATAAAATACATATAATAAAATAGGACAACTTTTAACCGACATAACTATGATACGACTGATCACACACAGATTAACAATATATTGCGCGTAAAAATAGATTATACAATTTACTTATATTCAACACGCCTCCTTAAATTTATAATCTTACAACATATAGCTTAAATAATACAACATTCATCATGACTAAACTTATAAACTTTTACATTGCTATCAATATAATCTAATATTTTATCTTTTACTTTACTAAATTAATTTTAAGTGTAACCTGTTTTTCAAAAACTTTTTCTTATCTAAACTTTTAATTAACATGTCTGCCAGGTTACTTGTACTATCAATTTTCACAATATCAATTATTTTATTTTCATAGTTCTCATTTATATAGTGATACTGCACTTCAATATGCTTTGAGTTTTTTGTAAAATTACCATATTTAGCTATTGCAATTGCACCTGAGTTATCAACATAAATTTTTATTGGGTTACAAAACTTTATATCAAATGATTCACTTAGCAAGTTCCTTATAAAAAGTACTTCTGTCACTGCATCTGACATAGCAGTATACTCTGCAAAGGTTGAACATTTAGTTACTGTACACTGTTTACGTGTTTTCCAAAAATTGAGGTTCCCAACCAATCTTATAACAAAACCGGTTGTAGACTTTCTATCTACATTGTTTCCTGCAAAGTCAGAATCTACCATACAGTCCAATACATCAGAATCCAAATTATCACAATATGTTAACTTTAAATCCTTAGTTTTATACAAATATTTTAAAATTCTCAGAGCATACTTGTAATGTGTTCCGTTATAACATGATTGGTAACGACTCAAATAATTAACACTGTATGCTATATCTGGCCTTGTGTCTGTACTTATATACAATATTTGCCCTATTATATTTCTGTATTTAATACTTTCATCTACTTCTCTAGCTTGTTCTAGTTTTAAATTTGTTTCCATTGGAGTATCATACAACTTAGTATTCTGAAGATCATATTTAGCAGCCAAAGACTCAATGTACTTTGTTTGGTTTAAAGTCATTATGCTTTTATCTTCACTTTATTCAATATCTATACCAACATAAATTTTAATTTTTCCTTAGTCTTTCATAGCAAATCTTTTCATTAAACTAGTTTTTACTTCTTCTATCTTCTTTTTATCTTTACAACAGATCAAAAAATCATCAACAAATATTAATATGTATATTGGATCTTTACTTGCTCCATTGACATATAGACAGTAATCATAGTTACTTCTTACAAAACTTAATGTTTTAATAAACTCATCGAAACAATTATATCACACTCTTGGACTTTCTTTGAGACTATAAATTGCCTTCTGCAATTTGTAAACTTTATTATTATCAGTTTCATAACCTTCTGGTTGATTTACATATACTTCTGACTTTAAACAAGTATTTAAAAAGGCTGTTTCTACATCCATCTGTTCTATAAATAAATTATTATTACAACTATATGACAATAAAATTTTCAAAGTTTGCATTTTTCCTACTAGTGAATAAGCATTATTATCAATGTATTCATTTTGCTGAAATCCTCTCACAACTAATCTAGCTTTATACTCATTATTACTCTTCCTTTTAAAAACCCACTTAACATCTATAACTTTTTTATTTATTGGCCTTTCAACAATTTGCCAAGTATTATTTTTATTTAATCTATTTATTTCTGAATCCATTGCTATTTGCCACTGTTTATAATCATTGGAGTTCATTGCCTCCTCAAATGTATTTGGTACATTTGCATCAATATGACTGACATATATAAAATGTGTAACTGGATTACCATATCTACAAACTGGAGTTCTGTTTCTTTTTTTAGATTCTTCAAGATCCTCCTTATTATCATCTAAGTTACCACTATACAAAAGATTTTTTAAGGAATTTTTACAACTAGGTTCATCTGCATCTACATAATCTTCATCATTATCATTAACTGTTTGGACTATATCTTTTGAGCTTTGATCAATCTCTAAATTTTTATCTTGTTTTTCTAAGCAAATCAGATCAGTACTTTCTTCAACTACTTGTACATTAATTATTCTATCTTTATATATATAATTCTTCTGTGAGTATGTCACTGAACTTCTCTCAAACGACTGGACCGATTTTGATGATTTTTTTTGTGTGTGTTCAAGGGGATCTGGGAATGGTTCAGAATCACAATTTTGTTCGCTGGACAATGTTTTTTTTAATTCTTTTTTAATTTATTAGTAGTTGTTGGTACAAACGTTTTTTTTAAACGGTTTTATTTAGCTCACCCCGTTTGTTTTATTTATTATTGAGTCAAATTTAGTAATTCGAATTTCACCCTCTTCCTGTCAACCGATTAATCTGAAATTTTGTATACACTTTGGATTTTGGTGACAATGCAATTATGTTTATTCATTATTATTAAAAATTCAAGATGGCCGCCGCTACAAAATGGCGGATAATTTATGTTTTATTAATCCCATCAATATGGGCATCAAATGAAAGGGCTCAACAAGCAGAATACAATATACTATAAAAAATTGAAAACCAAGATGGCGGCCGCTACAAAATTTCGGATAAAGTAGGTTTTATCAATCATCAATATGAGTATCAAATGAAAGTGCTCAACCAGTAGAATAAAAATATATAAAAATAGGTAAAAAAACTTTTTAGTTAAAGGTTTTACGTTAAAAAGTACAAATATATCTGAGAATAGAATAAAGATATATTTTTTCTTATGACTTGGTTATACATTACATAACAATTAACTCAACCTATCGATTACTTCTACGCCAACGTAATAAAAGAAATATATAAATTAAAAATTTGATTTGTCAAGTCTTGAGCAATCTCTAAAAATGTAAGAGTTTTAATATTAAAACACTTTTGCAGATATTAATTAAACTGCTCTTTGACTTTGAAACTTCGCAGCATTAATATTAAGAGACTTAATAAGAAACTTATGAAGGCGCATTTAGACTCATTCATATTAAAATTTTGGTTATTTTTTCAATTGGATATCGAGATATTGCATTATCGGAAATTAAAATTGGAAAGCTGTATATTTGTCTACAGAAATACAATTGTGTACTCTTAGTTCGAAATATAAATCATTATAATTAAATTAAAACACTATTATATTATCATATATGAACGAACCTTTGACCGTTTGGAAAACCGCTTAATTAAAGTTAGTAACCTTAATTTCCAACTTGAATAGTAAACCCCATCGAAAATAGGCGTAATTATATCTTCTATTTTTGTTTGTTTAGCGATTTTGACGATACTTTAAGTTCTTTTCCATTTTTCGTTTTGCCGGCTCAGAGTAACGCTAACCTTGAAATTCACGATCGTATTCACCTTTATTCTGTACTTGTAAATCTTCTTATTATACTTTTTCATTGAGTTTTTTCTTTGAACCACGCTCTGCTAGCATGTTAAAATACTTAGATGAAATAAAACCTCTTTTTTTGATGGCCTCTGTATATTTAATCAACCTTCAAACGACATAACTATGATACGACTATTCACACACAGATTAACAATATATTGCGCGTTAAAATAGATTATACAATTTACTTATATTCAACAATTAATCGTGTCATTCTTTAGATCCAGTATGTTCCTCGTGTTTAATACAAATATTATTTACAGCCAGCTCCGGCGTCGTACTTGTTTGCTAAATTTACTCTTCCTTTTCCGTATGTAACGATCGCAATTAACTAAGTAATCTATCCCAGGCCAGTGACACGTTCGTGACACATTCGCGGGCCAACTTCTACTTCCTGCTGTCGGCTGACACGCCGGAGACCAGCGACTTCAACTTCCTGACCTTCATGACCAAAGGGAAGAGGAGCTCCGCCGTCACGGACAACCGGCGGCACGACGCCATCGACAGGTCCAGCTCCTCCAGCGTGTCCAACGAGGACGTGACGAGCGACAACCAACCCAACGACCTGAGGGATACGGCTCAGAGTCGCGAGTCCGACCTCGAGAACGGCCCCGACAACACCAAGCACATGAAGGGGATGCTGAACGCGCAGATAAAACAGAGCCGGTGAGTATCGGTGATAGTTTGACATATCGTATAGTTTTAATGAGTTATATCTTTAAGAGAAATTATAATAAGTTATTATGTTTGATGTTAATAGGATATGTTTGGTAAATATAATGTTGGTTTTTGTTAAATTAAAATGTCTTTGTTTTATACTAATTTCATTATAATTTTATATTATACATAGTTATATCTATGACGTATTTAATAGAAATATGTCTAACAATATATATTTGCCTAGTCCAACCGCTTATTAAAAACATAATATTACAATTTATTTGTTTTAGTCACTGTTGTGTATTTTATTGTGTCCGTTTTGAGTACATTTGGATTAAATAAACAGACGTTTGTGGTGTTAGCCTTTAGACGCTGCGGGCTGCACTGAGCGAGCATTGAACAGTTGTAATATGTATATTATTATCTAAATGTTACGCCCTGCTCCCGCGCGTCCCGGCACACCTGCGTAGCAAGCGCGATAGATATATTTTATGTTTAATGTTGTTTTATTTTAATATTTTAGGTATATTATTTTATCCGTATTGTTATTTTTAAATTTAACAATGTTACTTTAATGTAATTGTTACCGCTGTCAGTACCTCAACATCAGGTGATCACTGTAAATCAGTGTAGAAGAAACATTGCTTCTATTTTTTTTTTACTGAGTGGTTCTCCTTTTGGTTAAAATACACTACTGCTTTGACAACTCTACTCTACCACATGCGAACACTATCCGTATCGATTGTCTCAATGAACGCACAACAGAGACACTCATTGGGTTTATTTTTCTCTTTCCAGACAGAAGCTGTCGTCGACTTCAGAGAATTCAGACGTGACCGGTGAGTAGTGAGGCAACTTTCAATATAAGAAAGTATATTTATTTAAATGAATACTCGCGAAAGTCTTATACTCGTATGTCATTTAGGAACAAAATATTTATCTATTGGAGGCGTAAATCATTTTTTTTTGTTGAAACAATTCGTTGAACTTTTTCTTTTTTATTAATATTGAATAAAATATATATAAATATTGAATAATATATATATATATATATATATATATATATATATATTACATAAACAAGACAAGAGATAGTTATATATATGTCCTTGACAATAATGAAGATGTCATAAAAAATAATAAAAAAAAATTCAATATATAGTCAAAAAAAAGATTATTCAATGTATAAATTCTAAGAAGCATCTCTGTCGGATACTCGTACAGATGGTCACTTATATACACTATTAAATATTAATGATAATTACTTTACACTATATATAAAAATAAATTACATACTAGCAATTTATTTATAGATTGTTAAGCTCAAAAACCTTTTATTTTGTATAATGTTCCTGTTATCAGTATTGTCAAACGCTTGTATTATAAATTGAAGAATTTGATCATCAGTAATGAATAAACAAGAGTAACAATATATTGCAAGGAAACTGGTTTATAACGTTTTAGCATTGATTAGTATATTATTTGAATAAATTTAATTGTTCTTAGATGATTTATTAACATAATGAGATCTAAGATTTTCGCGAGTATTAATTGAACTGAAACTAATATTTTCGGATGTATATACTACGCGATATTTTTTGATTATAAACTGCATACTCCCGACGCGACGTTTCGGTTACTTTACAGCAACCGTGATCACAGTTATAGAAGTGAGAGTATACTTAGAATACTGTTAGTTACTGTTTTAACTGTTTTATTTTATTTTGAACTGTATTGTAGGTTTTAAGAAGCATCGTCCTCGCTATATCTTAATGTAGGTCAGTAATAGTTTGTAAAGAACTCAATCAGGAGGGTTCCGTACTTCTTCTTCTACCTGGCAATTTCTCAGCTTTAGCCAGGGTCTGCCTTACATGTTGTGAATAATTTTGGCTAATTGTTTTTACAACCGGCCGCCTGCCTGACATCAACCCTCTTTTGGGTTCCGTACTATAATGTAGTATTGTTATAATTTTAAATAGAACTATGTATAATAATAATTGGCAACTTATCGATATTTTAAAGAATCAATCAATCTGAACGATAAAAGTTCAATGCGTGTAAGTTGCCCGCATGTATGTACACTTATTGTTGTTTTTTGCGTTTGTAATCACGTCTATACGATGTGGGATTTGATAGAAATGTATAAGAAATATATTTTTATATTCATACTAGTTGACCCGGCAGACTTCGTACTGCCTCAATCGAGAAATAAATAATTTGTGAGAAGTGCGACAGAATGATTGACATATTAGTTAGTTGTCAAATCTAATCTCAAAAAACCATCTGTATGGGAAGTAGAAAAGCGCCGTTTTTAGAGTTTTCCCGGAAATGAATAATTTTTTTTCAGTTTTTAAACCTTCCCTGAACCTGAACTGATACGTGGATTACCGACGAGGGAAATGTTAATAATAATATCTTTATTATAGAAAAGAGTACGGGAGACCTGGACGAGGAGCACGAGCAGGAGCCGGCCGACGAGTACGTGCTGGTGGATGAAGACGACGCGAGCCGCACCACCATCGACCTGTACACCAGCGCCATCTATGAACAGGTAGGACGGGTGATGTACTTACTACTTGTTGTATAGCGGGGTAGCGGCGGGCATGATATCGGTCGTTTTATTTCATTAAGAGAAACGAGAAATCGCGCTATAAATCTAAGGTCAATATCATAATCTTTTATGTACAGGCAACTACAAAATTGCTTTATTGTGAAGGAACATATTGACCATGGCCCCTATTATATATAACAAAATACCGAATGAAATAAAAGATTTAACTTATGTAAAATTTAAAAAACTTTTGTTTTCTTGACTAGTCAACAAGTGTTATTACTCTGTAAATAATTATCTAATGCACAAGACATAATTTTGTAAGAAATTGAAGAATAAAAAATGTATAACATATGTATATAACTTAATCATCTATCTATCTATCATTGTTAGTTTTCATCTGTAAAATATTTAATATGAATTTATAATTGCATTGTTAATTTAATATCTAATTTATATGAATGTTAATTTTAATTTATAAATTAAACCTAATATTTGCATTATGGTAGAATGTACCTGGAACTAATACTAAACTAATACATTCAGAGCAAATAAATATTATTATTATTTAGCGGCGGCTGTTGGCGGGCGCGGAGCCCGGCTGGCGCGCGTGCGGCGGGTTGCTGCTGCTGCTGCGAGACGCTCTGGCTGCGTTGCCCGAACAGCAGTTAGCGCTGGCGATGGCCGGCGCCGTGCCGCCCGAGACAGTGGTGGTGCTCGCCAACCACGCCTCGCCCGGCGTGCGGGCGGCCGTGGTGCGCGTCATGTGCGCCCTCCAGCGGCCGGGCGCTCCCCCGCTGCCGCCCTACACGTACATGCATCTCGCCAACCAGGTATATATGTATAATGATCAATCTGATCCATGACACTGACAATCCTCGTGTATTATTCCTCCTGACCGTCACGTCCTCACAGATCTCCCTGTACCCCGCGTCTCGTGAGCTGGTCACCGCATGCGCCGTGCTGCTCACCAACCGGGACGTGCCCCTTGAAGACCAGCTCGATGTCAGTAAAATAAAATTAAAAAAAATTCTTTATTTTCTTTAACCAATTTTTGTACTTAAATATAAAGTTATTGGAGTCTCCTTTTAAGCATATGAAAAGCCTGTGCCATTAAACTCCGCTCTTCCATATCACGAATTAGGTACAAGTATACAAGATATTTAAGGTACAGCAATAATAATGAAACAATATAAAAAAGTAATAATAAGATAAGTAATTACCAAAAAGGAAGCAAATGTGGGATTAAAATGTATGTGTATGCATGTGTGCGCGTGCGCATTTGTGTGTGTGTGTGTGTGTGTGTGTGTGTGTGTGTGTGTGTGTGTGTATGTGTTGAATGTGTATGTTGGTTTGTGTAGGATATGAATGCTAGTTCCTATATTCTAAAAAATATTCCGTTTCTTGAAAACTTAACGATTTTATCCATTTTATTATCTTAATTTTACACTCTTTACAAGTTTTTGAATATATATCAACGTATTTATTTATTATATTATATAAATAAGCCGATCTATTATCATACTGAATCCTAGCGAAGACTGTTTTAGTAGCAGGAATAGATATAACATTATATGCTATACGTTTATTGAGTAACGATATATCGTAGGTTAAAGACTTGTGTTTTTTTAGAACAGTAAGCACAATATACAATTTCCGTACAGTTAACAAACCACATTCTTCATAGAGTTTTTCAGTACTAAACCGTTGTTTTTTAAAGAACATTATTTTAATCAATGCTATTTGAGCTCGTTCAATTTCCATGAAACGTGTTTTACGTGCACCTCCCCAAATAGGTAAGCAGTATGTTATTATGGATTGCACCAAAGCTATATAAATTTGATTTAAAAGATTGTTTGAGGAGTCATTTACAGTATTATTAGTTACAATATGTCTCAGTGATTTGAACATCCACGTGAACTTCCTAATGCGTGCCGCAACATGTTCATATTGCGGGTACCATGACAAGATCTGGTCGACCATTGTTCCCAAGTATTTTATTCGACTCACTTTATTTATTAATGGACAATTGCAGTTATTACCTCTTACTTCATTACAATTATGAATTTTTATATGAAAATTTGTTTTGGGTTGTGAACTATTTTTAGCCGTAAGATACATGAGCCTCGTCACTACAGTTAGGTTGATCTAGTTTAGTCTTTTGAATTCTATTAGATAGGTAGTCTTTAGATATTGCGTAGGGTGGTCCCCTTATTCCTATTTTTTCTAATTTATGTAGAGGGATAGAGACTGTATCAAAAGCTTTTTTTATGTAGATAAAGACAGAAAGACATTTTCTTTATCGAGATTTTGTGAAACCAACGAAACTAAAGATGAAACAGGGTCTTGTGCCGAGATATTCTGCTGAAAACCAAATTGACAAAGAGAAATTATTTTAAAAGCCCGTTAGTACCTCAATAGCCCAACATTCAACATTTTCTCTATTACTTTTGACAATACTGGTAGAACTGAAATTGGCCTGTAATTGTTTATATCGTCTCTATCCCCGCCCTTGTACACGGGAGTAATTATAGACTTTTTTAATGAATTTGGGAATATTCCCGTTTTGAAGCATAAATTGACCAGGTGAGTAATAACTGAGATAATTTGGTTTTTTACATATTTAAAATAACTTGAAGAAATGTTATCCCAACCAGGAGCACTATTTAATTTCAGATTTTTAATTATGGAATCAACTTCTTTATGGTCAGTATTCAATGAAACGAGAGACTGAGATTAGACTAGACTCTGTAAGTAGTGATTCAAGTCATTTTGAGTTACCGTTGGTTCAATTTCCCGACCAAGATGTTTAGCAATATTTGAGAAATGATTATTTATATAGTTAGCAGATTCAAGTGGGGAAGGCTTTAGGTATTAAAGTTCGAAGTTGGGTCGTCTTGATTTAGTGGAATATGTTATTGTTTTTATATTATGCCAGAGTAATTTATTGTTCTTTAAAGATCCCATGAGTAATTGTCGTTCATATTTTCTGTTTAATTTCTTTATAAGATTGTTACAGTGATTTATGTATCGCGTGTATGAGATTTTTTTAATTTCATTACAAGGGTCGTCGTCGCAATTGTTTTTGAAGTCATTTCGAGCCCTGATGCGTCTAAGTATTCCTTCTGTAATCCAGGGTTTCATAATGCGGTTGTTTTTATTATTTTCGTATTGTAGTTAATCCATTAGTTGTTTGTTGTAAAAGATAATCAGTAATTTTGTTTGGATCATAACTTAATAGTAATTGTTCTAGATGTTTTTCTTGTAGATATTTTAGAGCTCCTTCAAAGTCAATAATAGTTTTTGTTTTTTGTGCGTCATGCCTGGTTTTATTTTTGTAGATACATAGTACGACAGTGTAAGGGGCCGTTCAAGTATTACTTAAGCACTATAGAGGGGCGGGGGGGTCTTTGCTTTGATTATTTTGGATGACATGGGTGGTAGGGGGTCTAGATGATGATTACGTCATCGGTAGTTATTTACTTTTTAATCGTCACATCGAGGAGATCCATAAAAAATATAATTATAATATTTTTCTGGATTTATATGAAAAAAAAAACAATACAGTAATTGAAAATATTTACGTAAGCATGGGCGGAGGGGGTAAGAGCTTTGCTTACTTTTGCTGACAAGGGGGATGGGGGGGGTAAATGTTTGTAATAAATCTGCTTACGTAATACTTGAACGGCCCCTAATGATCCGTAACAGACGTCTGTAATACAGCTACGAAAGAAGAGCTTTTATCCCTTCTTATTTTTAACATGAAATGGTCAAGGCAACTTTCATTTCTTGTAGGCATGACGTAACCTGGTGAGATACCATGGGCTGATAGCGCATCTAGATAATTTATCCTATTGTGACGTTCAGTAGGTTTCGGTATCAGATTAATATTAATATCTCCAGTTATGATTATGTATTTTTGTGAATTTAAAGTGTAAAGGTGTTCGTTTAGAGAATCAATTAAACTTTCCGCATTACTATTGGACGGAGAGCGATATATACAATATATAATATAATTCAAAATGTCTAATTGTAAACATGAGGCTTGGTTCAATTTTATTTCTTTGACATTATATTGAAGAGTATTTTTTACGAAGACAACAACACCGTCATTCTAATTTAAGTTGTATGTAGTAGCGTGCGATGTGTAGTTATTGAGTGTAGGTATAGCTTTGTCTTGACTTATTCGACATTCTGTCAAAACTATAACATTCGGTGTAAAAGTAAGACTATATAACGTAAGTACAAAGCTATCGAAATTACTATAAATGCTTCTAATATTTTGTGAAATTATAGTAAAGTCGTTATTATTTATTATAAATAATAACGACTTTACTATAATTTATTCGTTATAATGATTATTAAGTTCTGTCTGAATACAGAAAGCAGTACGGGAGAGACTTAATTTGTCGATTTCATTTATATTTTGTATTAAATCATTCATTTTGTTATAGTACAAGAACTGGTTGCAATTTTAAACAAAGTCGTATATCTTAGTAAATTAAAATTATAATCATATATGTAAAGTGTTAGTATGTGATCGTGTGTGTGTCGGTGGTCCGTGTGGTGAGTGTGTGTGTGTTCGCAGGATGAGTCGTGGTCGTGGTCGGAGGAGGCGTGTGGCCGCAGTCCTCCGCTCCTAAGTCTGTTGCCGCTGTGTGTGAGGGCTCCGTGTGTGCCGCTAGCACACAATGTGGTGGCGCTGCTGAGACGCCTCGTCGACAGAGTGAGTCCTATGACTTTCCATCACATATGTATGTGTACCTCGTTGTATTCATTTATTCTGAATCGTTTTTTACGGTGCCAGTCGTCTCTGAGGGCCTTGAATGAGGTGGCGGTGGTGGAGGTGATAGTGCGCTCCATCCGTAACGTGGGTCTGGAGGAGGGCGGCTTCGAGGGCCGAGACCTCCTGCTGGAAGATCTATACGACTTGTTGTGCAGACTCGCCATCAAAGTGCTGGCCGGGAACCACAGCATGCAGGTCCGTGTTCTGACATCCAACGTTCCTACCTACCGGACTTATTCCTTACAATCATTAGTGCTTTTTTATTTGTTAGACTATAATAGACATGCACTACATGTTGCGTTACATCGAATGCGAGTGCGGCCTGGAGGGGGAGAGGCAGGGCGGCGCCCCGGTGCAGGTGGTGGCCCGGGACGCTCAGACGAGCCTGTACCTCGCGCAGCTGGACTACCTGGAGCGGCGGCTGAGGGAGCAGCAGCAGCAGCCGCGGACCACCAACTACTTCACCAATGGTAATTATAAAAGACTAGAAGACCCGGCTAACTTCGTATCGCCCTATAATCTAGAAATATCTGTTACGTTTTTTTATTTATATTTTTGGAGTTTACCTATTAAAGCCATAAATCTCCGTGTTTTGAATTGCGACAGAATGATTTACATATTAGTTAGTTGTCAAATCTAATGTCAATAAAAAATGTTTGTATCAACAACTACTAATAAATTAAAAATTAATTAAAAAAAACATTGTCCAGCGGACAAAATTGTGAATCTAAACCATTCCCAGATCGCATTGAACACACACAAAAAATTTCATAAAAATCGGTCCAGTCGTTTGAGAGAAGTTCAGTGACATACACACTCACAGAAGAATTATATATATAAATATAAAGTGAATGTAAAGTAGTCGGTGATTGATCTGTCGTTACAACCGTCTCGCTTACAGTCCTAGATGGTTCCCGCGCGGAGAGCGATGCGGGCTCGCGGCTGGCCGGCGTGGCGGGACGCGCCGTCACGTTCCTGACGGGGCGCGCGGCGCACCACGCGCTGCTGCCGGACGCGCTGCTGCTGGACCGCCTGCTGTCCGTGCTGCTGGCCGGTGAGTCACCAGTCACCACGAGAGGTCACCTGGCGACCCTCCGTAGGAGGAGACGATGTTAACCGCGTGTGTGATGCCAGTGTGTGGAGGAGGCGGTGAGGCGGCGGGCGGCGCGTCGCGACTGTTCGGTGGCGGAGCTGGCGGTGAGTTCGGCGCCTCGTTGGCGGAGCTGTTCTGGTGGGCCGCCTCCCCCGCGCCGGCCGCGCGCCCGCTGCAGCCCCGGTTGTTGCGCGCCCTGTACCACGCCCCGGCGCCTGCTCTACGGTTCTTGGCACCCAAATACAAAGACCCTTCAGCCCTCAGAAAGGTAGGCCATGTACTAAACATACAACTATACTCCAGCCACATTCGATCTGGAATAAGTAAACAAACCATGAGTCATCATAATTAGGGTTGATACACTCGTAATAAAAAATAATAATTATTATAATTACAACTATATTCATTATAACACAATTTCCTGTTTAAATACAAAAATTTTAATTTAATATAGAATCCAAAAATTTTATTTAGCCGGTCAATACATAATTTATATGAAAATTAGCTTAAAATAAAAGTTTAAAAATCTTTAATTACCAATATAATATTACTACAAAACTAACAACCCTATATTTTAATATTGACGTAAAGAAATCGCAGGTTTGTAACATTTGGAGTGTTTTTTAAGCAATTGGCAGATTTAGGAAGGTATATAATAGCGATACAGGCTCTTCGTAAGTGGTGGTGTATATTTTTAGTCCTATTATAATGGTAGTATAACCACAATAGGTTAAGAATGTTAACATACACACAATGGTTCATTACACACAGATTAAAATAAAGACAGCTTGTTTTGGCTAGCATAAATATAGCACTATAATCACTGTTTTAACCACATATATTTACAATTTCTTCCAATTTATATACCAAATAAAATGTAATAAATTTTATTGCGGTTAGATTTTAATTAATTTAAAAAATATTTTTTAACGCAAATAAATTTAAACGAAACGTAACTACGTAATTTTGTTGCATTATACGCCCGCCATAATGTTTGTTTTGTTTTGTTGTTAGTTTTGCTTACAATTCGCGAGTGTTTGATTCTGGTTTCCTTCCGTTCTGTTATTAATTGTTAGATTTTGTTATAGTTATTTTGTTTTAATTCGTTATTGTTATAAGTTTGTTGTCATCAAATATTGTTTATTAGATTACGATGAGTAATACTGAATAACCTGGTCCGAGTGGGATTGTATCTGTAGCGAAATTCAATTATACACAAAATTTAATTTAAATGAGTCCTGTCGTTTGGGAGGCGATGGATAAAGTAAATAAAGCGAATTATATAATTACGAGGTAATTTCTGATATCATTTTAAAATTGGAGGTATTATTTTTGAGATCTGCATGATTCGAGATGATCATAAGTATTATAATTATAACCAAGAATTAGTCCTTTGTCTTAAATATTTTATTATTAATCATCAATTTTAATTTTCATTCACATCAAAAATGATTGTTGTAGGTACATATTTCTAAACGTTTTGAGCATCTGCCTGACGTTGGTTGCTATCCAACGCTTTGTTATTAAACATTCCACATCGAATTTGGCTGGAGTATAGGTATACAATATCAGTGTCTCGTGATGTGGACGACATCATCGATAAAAATATGATCAAGTTTATCTGATAAATATGATTTTACTGTTAGCGACATGAAAAATACAAATCAATGTTCACCTCACGGAGGGTTCAGTAACTCTAACCTGTAACCTGGACGACATTTCGATTCCAATATCAAAATATATTAAAAGGACTTATCCTATTTAGGTACCTATTATGTTTGTGACAACTGTTTCATAAGTTATAATATAAATAAACAGTTTATAAAATTCTGTACTTACCTAAACCTGTTCATATATTTAAATGAAACTAATATCTTCGGATTTTTACTTCGCGTTTTTTAATTATTTTATTTTTAATTATAAACCACATACATACTCCCGACGTTTCGGCTACTTTTCAGCAAACGTGATCACGGACAGACGAGATGTCACATCAAAAATTAAAACGCGAAGTAAAAATCCGAAAACATTAGTTTCTTTTAAACGATTAGATACTCGCGAAAATCTTAGATCTCATTACTGTTCATATATTGCAATGTTCCTTGTGCGGCGTTTCTCAGCTGTCGGTGTATCTGCTGACCCTGGTGCAAAACATCCACCTGTCTGCGGAGCGCGGCGAGGAGGCCGTAGAGCTGGCTATCACTGACTGGGCGCGGGACTGGGCCGTGGGCTCCCAGGCCGAGCTGGCGGAGCGTGTGCGGGGCCCGGCGCTGCTGCAGGAGGCTGAGCGGCTGCTGAAGGCGGACCGAGCGCGCCGAGCCCGCCACGCGGCCTCCCCGCGCCTGCGCACCGCTATAGGGAAGGCGGTATTCGCCCGCGAGGTGACGGCGCGCGCGCTGGCCGACAGCGCCATGGCTGCCACCCGCCGGGTCGTCGACACTCAGAACGGTGAACGGAAATCCTTCCTCGAACATCTGCGGCGAGCGGACGCCGAGCACGCCGCCGCCCTGGCGCGCTGGAACACTATCGTGGACACTTACACGCACGAGAGAGGTAACGTCTTACACTAATGTGGTTCATTACTGGCTTTGAAAAGAAACGTCTTTGTAGCTTTAAATCGTATTTAATAATATTAGAAGATTTAACATAGCATAATGAAAGCTTGGCCAAATGGGTGGTCCACCATATTTGGATATACATGAGATGTTTTATAAAGGAGACTTTACACTAGACTTAATTCTATAATATAGCATACACACTATATTTATTACACTTCACCTCCGGGGGTGAAAGAAAAAAAAATGGGCTTACACATTACACAAATCAAATCATCTTTATTGTAAACAGGAAGAAAAACATTTATACTCTTTACTAAGCCTACTTCCCTTTCGTAATTTATCTAACTCAGATGCCTCTATCAACTTCATTTCCACCGAATCACATGTCTTTCTTAATAACTCCACAACTCGAGGGTGATCAGTCCTTTCGTCTCCAGAGTTAATAATAAAGGGTGTATCCTTTACTACAAGAAGATAGAGAATCTTTTTGCATTTCTTTCTTTTGCTTTCTAGTTAATACTGCCATAACTTGCTCATTCATGCCTTTTAAATCATTTGATGTAATATTAATTCTTGTCAAGGGATCAGCTCCTACGTTTTCTTTACTCAATCTTTTATATACTCAATTTTGAAATCATTTTCCTCTAATATCAATCTAAATTTCATTAAACAACTGGATGGATCTCTCATAATCTCTTTCTAATTTCTAATCTCTCTCTTTCGCGCAAACCACTACATCACCTTTCAAACCTGATTCTACAGCTACATAGTGAATCGACTCACTTCGCGCAGGGATTAATAAAAAATCTGAAGTATAATCCGGTGTTTCATAAATTTGCATTAGGCATTGTTTTCCATTTGAAAAAATAAAGAAGAAAAATAAAAATTAAGACTCAAAATATTAGAATTCAACAATATATCGCAACCAAAATTAGATAAAAAATATAATCCAATAATGCCATCTACTTTTAAAGATAAATTCCTAAAAATATAAAATTTATGATGAAATGATTCATCATGTTTAGTTTGAAGTATAAAATATACGTGACCATGAGATTTCACGCAACCTCCTATTCCATTAACTTCAATACTAATTTTATAAATTGTAGTATTTTTCGGTAATATTTCGCGTTTTATAATTGACAAAGAAGCACCAGTATCTAATAAAAAATAATATTTATGTTTATTTAATTCAAAAATTACTATTTTATGCTTATTATTCAATGTAAAAATGTAATCTTTAAATCCGAAAAAACTGATTTATTTCCTGTTCTATTTTGTCTTTATTTATATTTTCTCTATCATTATACATATTTATCGGGAACGCATTACGAGTGTTACCGCGATTAAGACCCCTAGAAAAATTTCCTTGATTTGAATATCTAAAACGCTGTACATTTGTAGTATACTTACCGCGTGGAGAATATTTATGATTATAATTATCGCGTTGTTGGCTGGATCCTCTCTGGTTGTGATACCTAATATTAGAATAATTATTATTTTTGTACCTACCTTGAAATCCTCCTTTTTTGGTTCAGGAGTCCTCTTTAAGAGAGTTGCAGTTCCTAGCTGCTACTATGGTACTAAGTTTATTATTTTTAGACCATCTGAAAACTGTTTAATTGCTAACTTTTCGTTCAATGGTTTTAAAACACTATAATGTGAAGAGTCTCCGTCTGCTTGAGATATTATCAAATCTGTGAATAGCTTTTCTATTTCAAGTCCATATTCATCTACCGACCTCCAACCCTGAGTAGTCTGTTGAAGACGTGCTTGAATAGCTGTAAATGATTTTTTCGTTAAAAGATGACCTTTCATATCACTAACAATATCATTAACAGAAGTATAATTTATCGACATGCGCAATTTAGCATTTTCGGATAATCTACTCTTTAAAATAAATTTAATTAATAACGGGATATCCGAATCTTTAAGCATATCCGCATACATTTCGATACCATCAGTTAATCTTTTTGTGGTCTCTTCCACACCGTCCATGACTGGCAACAAACTACAAGCCGTTTTTAAATCGAAATCCATTTTTGGGAATTATTTTCTGGCCTAATACACAATTTTTTAATTTCTAAATATAGTATATTAATATTTTCATATATCTTAATAGTAGGCCAGTGCAGAAGCCTTTAAAATTAATGAAAAGTGAAAATAAATTATAGTAGAATGAAACTCATTAGAAAAGGAGGGGAATATTATAAAAATTAAAGGAAAAATAATTTACGGGCGATCTGAGGTCGGGAAGGGTATGTGGGTGTGTATTTAAGGGTAAAAATTGACTTTTCTCGATTTCCAACAAAACGAAAAGTCCTACGGAAAAAAGTTATATGGCAAAATTGTAGATAATAAAAAGATCTAAAACTTTTGTACTTATATTTTTTTCACATAACTTCAAATTTTATGTGAAAAATTCTAAAAACTAAGTTTTTGGTTTTTTATTTTTATCTCTTACAAAAAACAATATTTTGTCACGAAATTTGGTGAAAACTTACCTTTTAATGTCCTAAATACACTGTGATTTATTTGATTAGAAAAATTTACTTCTTTTCGGATCCATCTTTTATGACATCGTTTGTAAATTTTGTAAACTCCGAAGATGGTGGCCAAATATATGTATAACGAAGACTACTATTCCCATGAGAATATTTGTTGTTCCGATGCTCGTTTTGAATTGTTTGATAGAAGCTTGGTTTCCACTGGAGTCCGCTGCATTTCGTTTAATAATTATATCTTCTTTCGATTACGATGTTTGTCACATACTTGAATTATTGTAATTTTAAATAATATTGTTATATTATAATGAAAACTGAGCAGAAAACGGAAACTGTTGGCAGGGTCGCCATCTAATGTGGTTAATTACTGGGTTTGAAAAGAAACGTCTTTGTAGCTTTAAGTCGTATTTAATAATATTAGAAGAATTTAACATAGCATAATGAAAGCTTGGCCCAACGGGTGGTCCGCCATATTAGGATGTATACATGAGATGTTTTATAAAGGAGACTTTACACTAGACTTAATTCTATAATATAGCATACACTCTATATTTATTACACTTCAACACCCACAAGAATACTACAGGAATAAATACATTCAACAGGCGTATGGCACAGTCCGCTCGGGTACCCGAGCGCCTGGCAGCTGGACAGCACGGAGGGGCCTGGACGAGTGCGCGTGAGGCTGAGGAGGGCGCACCTGAGGATACCGCCGCGCTTCTTGAAGCCGGAGCATCGACACAAGGCCGGTGAGTTTCGGCCCGCTGTTTTTTTTATATATTTATTTCTTAGTAATTACAATGGTTTAAAATTTTTGTTTGTTCTCACCAAACTATTATGCTTGACGGTGAGACGCGCTCATTTTGTTTAACATTAAAAAAAATAAACATAATGGTTCACAAAAAATTAAACAAATAAAAACATAACAACATACTTATTAAAAACTAAAAGTAAATCAACACTATGACGTATAAGTTTTATAATATTACTAGTAAACCTGGCGAACTCCGTTTCGCCTCCAGAAGGCTTTGTTTTATGTAACATTTCATTTGGTGATTAAAAGATGAAGATTTTTTTTGTTATTTTATATTTGAAAAGGAAAATTTTTATTTCATTTCACAACAGTAATAAATTCATTTCGATAACAAAAATGAAGTGTTATTTAGTTGAACTTCTCTAAGTAAATGAAAGTGAATCCAAAGTAGATAGCGAATCGAAGCGTTATACGTGTCCGCAAATTATCCGTTTCATTGAAGTGCTCCTTTGAAAACCACATTTTTTGTTTTTTGGTCTAACGTTAACACAAATAAAGCGAATGGTTTGACAACTCATGAACACACAAACTATAACTGCGAATGTGAAAAACAATGATTTTCTAAATTTATCTCGCAAATACTAAATTACATATCTGTCATTATACGTCAATCGCATAGCTGTCAATTGTATTTCGTTATTCCACGTTTTATAGTGACTGACGTTTCATGTCAAGTTCCACGGGAATGCTGTTGAACGGGATAAAAAGTATCCTATTGCATTTTCCTGGCTCTAAACTACCTCCCTGCCAATTTTCAGCGAAATCGGTTCAGCCGTTCTTGAGTTATAAGTGGAGTCACTAACACGACTTTCTTTTATATACATAATATAGATATGTTCACTGCTGTTTTGTTTCACGATGACGACAGGTTTTCGTCATTGAGAAACAAGTCCCTAAGTTTTGTTTTTAAAATTTGTTTACTTATTTTATCATTTTTTCTTAACATATCAATTTTATTAAATACTTTAGGTACAATGTATGCTAATAATAATCTCTCTCCATAATAATTTTTTAATCTTGGTTGTACAAATTTATTCTTTTCCACATTCCGGGTATTGTATACATTTTTTTATCGGTATTTTATATTCTTTATTGTAGTAATGCTCTAATCCTATTAAATATTCAACTTTTTTTTTCAATCGGTAAAATTTTACAAACACTAAAGAGTTTTTCATAGTCCTTATTACAATTATCCTTATCTTTTTTCCTTACTAGGAAATCAGTGATTCAGTCAAATCAGCAATGATCAGTCTTATTTGTAAATTCTTAACGTCCTTTATATACGTCATAAACGTTCGCCCGTAAACAATTAGTCCGTAACTCAACGAGTCAGCAAGCGCAAAGTACACGATCCTTAACGTATGTTTATTTAACACCGATTTTAATTGATAAAGTTTACATAATAATGATCTTAACCTGCTACAAACATCATTTACATGTATCTTCCAATTAAAATTACTATCAATGTTTACGACTAAATACTTAAATCTATCTACATATTACGTGTTCATACTGACGACCTGCCTTTTTCCAGAGAGCGCCGGTCGGCCGCCTCCTCTGCGCAGCGTGCTGGGCGCGGGGGCGCGCGGAGGGCTGGCGGCTCGCCTGCAGCTCAGCGAGACCGTGGTGTACATGGCGCGCGTGCTGCGGGTCACGGTGGCGCGGGAGACGCCGGGCGAGCTGCTCCTCACCGACCGCTGCCTGCACTTCGTGGTCGAGAGCGACGCGGACACGGGCGCGGGGGGGGAGGCGGCCGGAGGTAGCTGGTCGCTGGGGGCGCTGCGGCGGGTGGCCACGCGGCGCTGGTGCCTGCAGGAACGAGCGCTGGAGCTGTTCCTGCGCTGCGGCCGCGCGCTGTTGCTAGCCTTCGCGGACGAGGCGGAGCGGGCCATGTTCCTGCAGCAGCTGGAGCGGGCGCACCGACCGCCGCCCGGCGACCGGGACTCGCTGGCGGAGGCCGTGCAGCAGTGGCGCTCCGGGGCCATCACCAACTGGGAGTACCTCATGATACTGAACGGGCTCGCCGGCCGCTCCTACAATGACCTGATGCAGTACCCGGTGCTGCCCTTCGTCATCGCCGACTATGCGTCTAAGATATTGGACCTGACGGACCCCGCGTCCTTCCGCGACCTCAGCAAACCGATGGCCGTCCAGAACAAGAACAGGGAGCAGCACTACATAAACACTTATAATGTAAGTGTTTCGACTAAACCGACGCTCATTCTCCCCACGTGTATATTCTAATCCTTCTCGTTCTCAGGACCTGAAGGCGGCCCGTCGCGAGGGTTGCAGCCCCCTGGTGTCTCGCCAGGCCCATCACTACGCCTCCCTGTACTCCAACTCGGGCGGGGTCCTTCACTACCTGGTGCGATTGTCACCCTTCACTGAACTGTTCATTAACTATCAAGGTGAGCGATTTTTCTTTTGTATGGTCTTAAAGAGAGACCAACGAGCCAGGACATAACAATAATAATAATAGTTTATTTGCTCGAATATGGGTTAACAAAGGTATTTCATACATTTACAGTGGACCAACATTTTTTGCCGATTTGGCGTGCAAATATTTTTGAAAAAACTAATAATACTACTAATGAAATAACTACAGTCACAAATATAAAGTTTATAGTTTACAATTTAAATATATAATTTTCAATATCATCATTATAAATAAATAGTTATTTGTCAATTAATTAAAATAAAATTACAATGTTATTTATAATTTAAAATTTGTCGTTAAGAAATTCATTTATACAGTTTATCTATCCGTAATTTAAAACAATAATTCTTAAATAAATTGAAAGACAATTCTTTACAATTTCTGGGTAGGTGGTTGTAAATGCGTATGGCCATGCAGTATATATTGATATGATACAAAGATAATCGTTGAGCTGGAACATACAGTTTGTCTTTAAATCTGCTACGCGTATTTATTACATCACAGTTTCGTTTCAACAAATATATATTTTTATAAACGAATATATTAATTTCATATATGTATAGGCAAGGAACGGGTAATATATTTAGACTTTTAAATATAGGTTTACAGCTCTCGGTGAAATGGTTATTATAAATAGTTCTTATACATTTTTTTGTGTCTTAAATGCAACATGCAAGTCCACAGATAAGATAAGACACAGCTGATTGGCTCGCCCTTTGTTAGAAATAAATTAATATTACATATTTGTATTCACAATTATGTGGGTATATGAGATACAGTCCACAGCACTGTAAAGGAGATTGTCCACTTAGTATGGGGACTTTGGCCTGACGTGAACAGACTTTTTATCATATTTTTTGTAATTAGTTTAAAAGCACTAACTTATAATAATGAGAATATGAACTTAATTTTGTATCAAAATGTTTATAAAAAGAGATTTTTGCCATGTGAGGAAAAACAGGTTAAAGCGAAATAAAACAACATTTTTTATGATTTATTTTTATTCTGAGACATCATATGTTATTAATATGTGTTCAAGAAATTGGATAGCTGGTGAAATGTGTTCCTGATACCTTGCCCAACATAAAAACCATAAAATTACATAAGCGCAGCAACCCACTGTCCTTCGGCCAACCATGCAATTACATTAATATTCTTTTATAGCCTCCTTACCATTGTGATTATTTTCATATAATATATATATAAAATATAATTTCGACTTACATGCCTGCTTTGTATTTTTCCATGCAATAATCTGCAGTTGGCCGAAGGAATCGGGTAGTCAACCAATAGGTTAGTCGGGTAGTCAACCAATAATACAAACAAGCTTGTTTTAGTTGGTACGTTCCACATGCAATTAATATAAGATCACTATATTCTATTCTTGGAAATATGAAACTGTCCATGTTTACATTTATAGGTTGAAAATCTGCCCGCCTTCTATTTAAATTATTTTCGATAACAAAGTCAGCTAATGTGTTAGGAGTAAACATGTTTTTATTTATTATAATACAACAGTATGTAAAGATTATAATTATATAAACAATAAAACCATTTTGCATTATAGGAATAGCATATACAATACATATCTATTATAAAACGAGTAATTTAAATAATTAATTGAATTGACACTTACTCGTCGAGGAGCTATCCACTGTCTTATAAGAGACTGAACCTGATTAAGATCTAGACTAAGTCGCCTTCGCTCTATCAAATCAGTTCCACAGTTTATGCATCTCAGAGATACGGATTGGTAAGAAGTCACTTCTTCTGTGTGCAGACTATCATGAGACACGCTTTGGTTTTGTTCAACGTCCATATTAAAGCCGTGGTTAGCGATGGAGCTAGTTTCGGGGTCCATATTACGTGAGTGTTGGTCGTCGTTTATGCCTTGATCGGAGTCCATAATACAAAAGCCAGGGTCATCGTTTGAGCGAAATTCGGGGTCCGTAGATGTGCAGGGGTCATTGGAAAAAGATAGGTCGGAGTCCATAATGAATAAACAATCGTTAAAAGAAAATCCATAATAAATCAACACTCTCAACGTAGGTAAACAAAGCGAATGTAAACAGTCTGTGACATATCAATGTCAATTTGTATTTTTTTGTTTTATTAGTGTTGCAATGGAAAAAAATCATTAAAAAATCGATCGAAAACAGATATGATTACGTTTAACATTCTTCATATTTCAGTTTAAAAAACGTTTTAAATGACGAAACTAATTAAAAACTAATATTATTAATTTTTTTGTATTAAATACTTATAGTTGTACTAGCTTTTGCCGCGACTTCGTCCGCGTGGAATAGTGACTTCCGGCAGATTTTTGGTTCTTCCCACATAGTTCCCGTTCTTGCGGGGTTTTCGGAATGGTCGAGTTCCCGTAGAATTTTCAGAATAAACCTATGTTTTTTTTATTCACAATGAAGTGCTCTTAACCAACAAAATATTTATTTGTTTATTTGAATAAAGATTAATATTATTCTGTTGATACAACTTAAACAAATTATTTGGACCAAATTAGGTACCATAAAAACGGGTTTTTGTTAGTTAATCTTAAAAGATAGACATATACTGTCGCGGTCTGTTTTTTTTATCATTGTGATTGTCATTTCTCAATTGTAACTTTAAAAAAACACCTTAAAGAATATTACCTACGTCTACAAGTAGAAGCACCTACGTAAGAAAAACAACTTTATAAATGTATATAATGTACTAATTATTTTATTTAATCATAGTTTCAATTGTCCTAGTCATGATGTACACATAAAAGTTATAGTTGTTATGATGCGAAGATGTGCGTGTATTAAGTTTTTGTCGTTTTTTTAATGTTTGTTTTTAAAATTTAGTTGTAAGCTGGAGAAATCGTTTGTTTACTTTTTGTTTGTTTATTTTTTGTGTTCTATAATAATATTAGTTCTTTTTTTTGTATTACTTTAATGTGTTACGGAACGGTGCGGCGCTGTTAACTACGTCAACATAATGTGGAAGGAGCAAGCTGAAAATCAGCGCTGGGCATAGCACAGCACATAGCTGAGCTTGTAACCAATTGCGATATGGTCGTCAATGAAAACGAGTGGTAAATTAAGAAAAAGAAATTGTTTGCCAGTATGAATAATTTGTATCTCCTAAAAATATGTATACGACCTATCTGAAGCAATAAAGTTTATTATTATTATTATTATTAAAAGAGCTATTATTCTTTAGTACATATTTTTTGTGTATCTTGAACCGTTTTCACGGCGCACGCAACGGTAGGCTTCAAAGATGAAATAATTTCTCCCGTTTTTTACACATTTACCACTATATCTTTGCTCCTATTGGTCGTAGCGTAATGTTATATAGCCCACAGCCTTCCTCGATAACTGGACTATCCAACACAAAAAGCATTATTCAATTCGAACCAGTAGTTTCGGAGATTAGCGCTTTCAAACAAACAAACAAACTCTTCAGCTTTATAATATTAGTATAGATTAAGTACTGCGAGATCATTCGATTTAACGCAATCGTTAATTGATCTTGCTGGTAGCACAAAACGTGGATCAATAAAGCAAATCAATGAAGATACTTTGAAAATATTTTTTCAATAAAATACAAATGTACACTCAAACAACAATAGAATGGCTAGCTAAAAAAAATTTTTTTTTTTCATAAACTTGTTTGTTTGATAGCAGCTTGTTCACGCTAGGCCAAAAATGGACATTGCCCTTTTAAATATTAGTCAGTTACTAATCAACCATTACAACTCTCACACGTCTCTTCATTACAAATATTTCCGCACATTGAACATTGAGCCTTATCGCCTTGAACACCCATAATACAATACCATATCTTAGCAAAGATTCAACATATCCATGGTAAGCTGTAATTGCTGCTGAAACAGAAACTATTTGGCTTATACGTCTTAATGCATATATAAATTTATCAATTTTGGTACACAAATTTTCAATATGATTCTTCCAGTATATTTATCTATTATTATACCCAAAAACTGATTATATTTGTTATTATATTTTATTCCGCTGTTCGTTGTCAGATAACAACTTCGATATGCCGGACCGAACGTTCCACTCCCTGGCGACCACGTGGCGCCTCATCACCCAGGACTCGCCCACCGACGTTAAGGAGCTGATCCCCGAGCTATTCTACTTGCCGGAGCTGTTCTACAACACGGAGGGGCTGGCGCTCGGCGTGCGGCAGTGCGGCGCGCGCGTGGACGACGTGGAGCTGCCGCAGTGGGCGGCGGACGCGCGGCTCTTCACCCTGGTGCACCGCCAGGCTCTGGAGGCGCCGCTGGTGGCCGAGCGCCTCCCTCTGTGGATTGACCTCGTATTCGGCTACAAGCAGACCGGCCAGGCCGCCATCGACGCCATCAACGTGTTCCCCGCCTGCGTGAGTCTCCCCTCCCCTCCCTCCTCCCTCTCTCGCCTGGGTCGTCTCCTTTTCAGCCCCAACTCGCTCTCTGTTGTAGACGTACTACGGCTTCGACCCGTCGTCGCTGGAGGACGAGCTGGACCGCACGGCGGCAGCGGCTATGGTGCGGACGTACGGCCAGGCGCCGCGCCAGCTGTTCCGTACTCCTCACCCTCAGCGCGCGCCCGAGCTGCTGCCGCGCCAGGACACGGTCGGCGTGTGGGACGGCGTGTGCGGCGCGCGCTGGGGACGCTACTGCGGCTCCCCGGAGCGCGCACCGCCCGCCGTGGTAGCTCGACGCTCCCTGCCCGGAGCCGTCCGGCTGCAGCGCCTCGCACATCCCCGCGCGGTCGCCGCATGTCAAAAGACTAGCATGCTCATGGTGTTGGATGGTGAGTCTACGGAACGAACCTCATGAGTCGGTCGCAGATCCTCCGACCATCATGGGGATGAAATTGTCATATAATTAACGTGTAAGAAATTAATGTATAGAAAGTGCTGTCATCTAACGAACAAGTTACAACAACTTTGTCACTATTTTCCTTTATAACTTCATATATGGCGTAAGTAGCTCTCAAATTGATTTGACATTAGGGCAAATTTTAAATTATTTCAGTTGTTTACTGTTGTTCTTTTCCTGTACGTTCTTTTTCAAACATTTGACCCGGCTTAATATATCATTGATTCCTATTTTAACGCTTTTGACGATCGACCCCGGCTTTTCTCATTTGGATTTTGATTGCAAACCACGAATTTGGATTACCGGTAAGTTGAAAAAATGCCACGAATATCGGCGATTAAGTGTTATTTTCGATGTGCGACTAAAGGTACGATACTATATATTATTTGTCATATATATATTTATATAGGGTGTCCCAACTAGAACGCAATTTTTAAATTTTAAATAAAACACAGATATTAAAAAAATATATCGTGAAACTTTATTATATCGTAAAGTAGATAGAATGAGGTTATGTATGGAACAAGATATCGAGCAGGTGGCTGCCGCGGCTTTGTAGGCACACGCGCGAACTTTGAATGAAATTTTCTAGGACCGTTTTGCATAAATACTGCGGTATTTCATTAATACAGCGTCCAATTTCCTCTTTTAAGGCTTGAGTCGTCGTCGGCTTATTCGCGTGAACCATCGACTTCAAAAAACCCCAAAGAAAATAATCTAAAGGTGTTAAATCGCACGATCTAGGCGGCCTATTCTGGTCTCCAAAACGGGAAATAACATGACCAGGAAATGACTGATGCAGCAATTGAATTGTTTCTCTGGCTGTATGACATGTGGCGCCGACTTGTTGAAACCACATGCCGTCCACGTTCATTGCTTCGATTCTAGGCAAGAAAAAACTGGTAATCATTTCACGATATCGAACACCATTGACTGTTTGCGTTATTGTTGTCTTTACATCACTAACAGACCCAGTTCCGGCAAATTTATTCATTAATCTCTTTACAGTTGACTCTTTTTGAGTAATTTGCGAACTGTAGCCGCAAAACTTTCACTATTTTGGTAAAACAACTTTACAATGAAAATGCGTTGTTCATTCGTGTAGCGCTCCATTTTTACAAACCTTGTACCTTCTACAAGCAAATAATAACAATTGTTCAAATGTCAAACAATGGCACTTAAAATGGAGCCAAAGTTAAAAATTGCGTTCTTGTTGGGACACCCGTTATATACTACTTATTACTCTTGTTACATCAATTTCAACCGTAACAGTTTATTGGCTTCTAATAAAAACATTTCAGGTCCTTTTCATCAATTTCCTAAACCTGAATACCCAAATTTGGAGAAATTCATTCAATGGAAAAATATTTTAAATGAAGACAAGAAACAAAAGGAAGATTTTTATATTTATAACAATATAAGAATATGTGATCGTCATTTTGAACAGTTTTACCATTCTTCAAGTAAACGACTCACTCAAAATGCTGTACCAACTCTATACTTAAGTAAGTATCTAAAGTAAGCAACTTCCCAAGTAGTTATAGGCACACAATACATACTACTAATATAATAAAAAACTACAAATAATCAATTATATTTTATAACTAGGTATAGATAATATTTTACATTATATTACTTTCGAAATTGGTTCTCATAATAAAAAATTTGAAACAAAAAAAATTAGATTTAATTGAATATAATGAAATAGGTATACAAGTCATCTTAACATTTTTATATACTTACATCTGGTTTGATAGATTTATAATGTGCGGTCTTTATTACCTTTTTTATCTAAATAAAGGAAAGTGCCTACAAACAGTATTGCAAAATAACTACTTGTGTAACTTCTTTACATAGGTAAAACATAAACAAAGTGTTCTAAATATGCAGAGATTATAATTTCACTGGATAACTACAAACCAAAAAAGTTGTTTATAGTTTTTTATGTAATATAAGAATAGCAGTGTTTAATTCAGTAAAAATTATAAGTTTATTTACATTCAATAAGAAACTCTAAAAGAAACGAAGGAAGACACGATCAAGACAATGTTATCATTCAACTTTTCTTCAACATCTAACTTCTCTTTTAATATATTTAAATGTATTAAAAATAATATTTTATTTAGCAGCATCAACAATTGAGACTGTACACTCATCACATACTGTTGAAACTGAAAAATGCATTGATACACAAAAAGAAGACAATGACGCATCTTGTAATCACCACTTGGATTTAATTATGAATCAAGTTCAGGTACAAAGGAGTTCTCCTAATTCCTCTCAATCATTTCCTATAGGTAAGTTATGGGCATATAACTAAGCTTAAAATTAACTATGAATGCTATATTTACTTTCAAATTATAAATCAGCATAAAGCATTTTAAATACAATATAAATTTAATCCACAGATTTAGAAATTTAGAAAGAAGTTTATCTATCTATCTATCTAATGATAAGGCCTATGTCTAAGAATAATTGTTATATATTTTTTATTTCCAGATCATAATATTTTGCCAAAAGAGTATGTCGCCGCAGCTGACCTGCTGCTTCTTGTAGATAAACTCTTTGACTCGTTCAATAGTTATCAGGAAGATGCTAAATTATATAGGATTGAAATAAAATATCCAAAAAGCTGATTTATATTGTGATTTTTCGTTTCTTTCTTGCGAAACTCATAAAAACCTTAAAGGAGTTTTATTAAATTATATCATACATTTAATAATTCATATTTGGTGCACCAATGTTAACAGGCTGCTTACAGGAAAGTTTACAAATTGTCCGAATAATGAGGATAATGTTAAAGTCCAAGCGATTACATATTGTAATACTCACAAAAAGAAAAAATTAAGTTTTGAATATATGTTCTGCTTTTAATTTTACTTATTTTTTAAGGGTGCTAAGTAAATAATGTAAATAGGGGCAAAAACACCACAAATTGGATTTTTGAACCTATGCACATTATTTATTCTTATTTTAATTTTATTCTTTAATGTTTGCTATTTCTAATATCTATGCCGACCACACTAAAAGCTAGTCCGCACGTGTTAACAGACGACCTGACTCCTTCATCGGCCGTAACTCCGAGCGGTGCGGCGGGCGAGGCTCTGTGTGCGGCGTGGTGGAGCCCGGCGGACGGCGCGGTGCGCCTGCGTCGTCGGCGGGAGGGCCCGGCCGAGCTGATGCTGCACGTGTCGACCCTGGAGTCCGTGGTGGCGGTGGCTGGCTGCGCGGAGGCCGGCGCCGCAGGCGGCAGCTGGGGCGCGGTCGGAGCCCTGGGCCTGTCGTCGGGTCGCGTGCTGGTGCTGCGGCCCGCGCCTCGCGCCCACCGCGCCCTTCACGCCCACTCGGCGCCCATCGCCGACCTGGCGCTATGTCCGCGGGTCAGCCTGCTGGTCACCGCCTCCGTG
The DNA here is from genome assembly GCA_916720795.1 of Danaus chrysippus. Lineage (NCBI taxonomy): Eukaryota > Metazoa > Arthropoda > Insecta > Lepidoptera > Nymphalidae > Danaus > Danaus chrysippus. The sequence goes on along the minus strand of CAKASE010000077.1, from coordinate 1,313,591 downwards.
GACGGCGTCGTCGTGCTGTGGGATCTCAACGAGTGCGTTCCTCTCGTTACAATATTTCTATATATATAAAAGAAAGCCGTGTTAGTTACTCCATTTATAACTCAAGAACGGCTGAACCGATTTAGCTGGAAATTGGCAGGGAGGTAGCTTAGTGCCAGGAAAATGCAATAGGATGCAAACTTTTTATCCCATTCGACAGCTTTCCTGTGGGATTTGATATGAAACGTCAGTCACTATAAAACGTACAATAACGAATCACAATTGACAGCTATACATTTGACGTATAATGACAGATATGTAATGACGTGATGATCTCATATTAAATTGTGTATATAATATATGAGACAAATATATATATATATTAAAAATAAACCCGCTGAGTTTCTTTCGCCGGTTGTTCTCAGGTCAGGGTATTTTCTTTTTCGAACCGGTGGTAGTGTCTCAAGTGACCATCAATAAGAAAGTGTAATGCTTCTATATTGAATAAAGTTGTTTGAGTTTGAGTTTGATGACAATTAGATATTTGTGAGAAATCATCTACTATATAAAAATAAGTCCGGTTTTCCATCCTGATCATTCCAATTTCCACGGTTTTGCATTCGTTGAAAAGGTCTCGGGCTCCGTGAGGTTTATAACAAAAAATTTCAACAGAAAAGCGGGAAAATCTTTTTTCACATACAGCGCCATCATGCATAACATGTACTACAAATCAATATTTTAAGTAGATAGTAGCTACTCATTGTTCTCTCAGTTAATTTCAACTCAGTTAATTTCATGTATTGTGTTTATAGTTTAAACTTTAAAAACCCTTTAGTATTTGCTTGATAAATTTAGAAAAAACTTTGTTTTTTACATGGGCGTTATATTTTGCGTATTCACGAGTTTGGAAACCATTCGCTTTATTTGTATTAAAGTTAGATCAAAAAACAGAAAATGTGGTTTACAAAGGAGCACTTCAATGAAACGGATAATTTGTGGACACGTATAACGCTTCGCTTCGGTATCTACTTTGGATTCACTTTCATTTACTTAGAGAAGTTCAACTAAATAACACTTCATTTTTGTAATCGAAATGAATTCATTACTGTTGTAAAATGAAATAAAGTGTATCCTTTTCAAATATAAAACAAAAAAAAAATTCTTCATCTTTTAATCACCAAACGAAATGTTACGTAAAACAAAGGCTTCTGGTGGCGAAACGGAGTTCGCCAGGTTTACTAGTAATGTAATATTTTCCATATCCGAGGTGTGCATGTTATATAACAAGTGTTCTCCTCCCTCCTCCAGCCTCACGTACATCCGCACGCTGCCCAACCGCGCCCAGCTGTCCGTGCGCTGCGTGGCCGTGAGTGAGACCCTGAGCGACGTGGCCACGGTGCACGAGCCGCCGCCCCCCGGCGCGGGCTCCCCGGACAACCGCGAGTACGAGCGCGACAGCTCCTACCGCTACAGGTCGCTGGTCCGCGTGCACACCGTCAACGCGAGATTCGTCGGTGAGTGTTCGCTCCACATTTTTCTCCTCCTCGTAGTGAACCGATTCCAAAGCCTCTTGTTCCTCAGGAAGCGTGCGCGTGTCGGAGCCGGTGTCGTGCGCGTGCTACTCCCTGGCGCCCGAGGGCGTGAGCGTCAACGTGCTGGCGGTGGGTCTGTCCACGGGCGGCGTGCGCCTGTTCTCGTCGTGGGACCTGCGGCCCGTCGCCTTCCTGCCGCCCGCGCGCCCTCACCCCTTGCTCAGGTATCTTCACTCATATACAGTAACAGTGTGACGTTCTTTTTTTATCTCCTCCCTCTGAGTTGGTCAGAGTCTTCGTTTGCAGTTTCCTTTGATACCAGTTCTCGCTTATATTCGGGCCTTTCATGCTACATACTGTATCTTTCTATCGCTTATATTTCATACTTATTCTTACTAATTGTGTACTTATTCTTATTTTCGATATTGGTAGGGGGTGCTTTCTTGGGCCTAATTAATTATTTGATACCATTGTTTTATTATACATTGCATTTCAATTTCATTTATTTTATACTATATCTATTCCTTATACGCTAATTACATTTAATTTACAATTTTATTACACATTTATTCTCGTTGTAGGCCAGTGCAGATGCCTTTAAAAACATTGAAAAGTGAAATTAAATTATAGTAGAAAGAAACTCATTAGAAAAGGAGGATAATATTATAAAAATTAAAGGAAAAATAATTTACGGACGATCTGAGGTCGGGAAGGGTGGGTTATGTGGGTGGGTATTTAAGGGTAAAAAATGGGTTTTCTCGATTTTCGACAAAACTAAAAGTCTTACGGAAAAAAGTTATATGGCAAAGTTGTAGGTGATAAAAAGATCTAAAACTTTTGTACTAACATTTTTTTCATTTAATCTCAAATTTTATGTGAAAAATTGGAAAAACCAAGTTTTTTGTTTTTTATTTTTATCTCTTCCAAAAAACAATTTTTTATCACGAAATTTGTTGAAAACTTTCCTTTTGATGGTCCAAATGCACTGTAATTTATTTGATAAGAAATATTTAATTTTTCAGCTTATTTTGAATAAATACCGAAAAATCAGCCTCATTTTCAATCGAAAAATCACCCGTCAAAATGTCAGCTCTTTTCAAAAATTTGCTGTGTTTTCTGTTTGTTGAAATCTCTATTTTCCGATGGTGAAGAAAAATATATAAGTTTCTTACTTACTTAAATAATCATGTCTCTTTTAATGAAATGACACTCGACATCGTTTTGAAAATGCTCTTTCTAATTTATTTTTAATAGGTTTAGCAGCTTAATGTCAATTTTCTGTAAATTACCTAAAAGAGGGACTATCTGGAGAACTTCCAGAGTACACAACTATTAAATCGCCCATAAATTATTCTTCCTTCAATTTTTATAATATTCCCCTCCTTTTCTAATGAGTTCCATTCTACTATAATTTAATTATGTTTTAAAAGCTATCGGCACTGGTCTATTATATTATACATTTATTTCAATTGTACATTTACCTATTTTACATCTACTTCACATGTTTGATTTTCCAGCTTGACGTTCAGCTGCGACTCCCAGCTGTTGTTCGCGTGCTTCGCGGACGGCACGGTGCTGGCGTGGGAGAGCGCGGACGGCGGAGCGCGCGCCCCCGCCGTGCGCCTGCTGCCCGCGCACGCGCTGCTGTGAGCCGCGCGCCCCTCGCCCCGCTACCTCGAGCAGCCCATCCCGACGCTCCAGGAACTGCTGCACTACTTCTCCAAGGACCCGGACTGATCGTTCCCTGTACATACTGTGTGATGCTGCACCGGACCTTTCTTTTAGTTATATATTCTCTACTATGCTCGATGTCGGACGTCCACAGAAGCTAGAGCGACCTGTTGTTGTGTAATGTGTGTGATGTTGAATGATCGTTGTGTTGTTTTACATTGTGATATATATTTTTGTAGGATTTTGCCAAATTTTAAAGTAGACTTGTTCGTGTTGGCGGGTGTGAGTTCTATAGGGATATATATTTTATGAGATATTTACGACGACCTTGCGCCGGGCTGGCGCTCCCCGTGTGTTGTGTAAGAATAATGAATAGTATTGTAAGAATTATAACATTCCATAACGAGTGCTCACTGTAACGTTACTGTCTTCCTAAGAAGCAATATTTTAAACGCTTGTTTGTATATTGTTGGTGAAGGCGATCCTTAAGACTGATCACTCCGCTTCTCAGAGACGAGCCAAGCTCTAACATGAAGCGTGCTACATATGATAAGTTATGGTACAAGCTTCGGTTCCTAAAGATATGTGAACATGTTTAATAGGCACTTGAACCGACGAAGAAGCAGAAAAAAAATAGGGACTATTTTATAAGATAACTGTTTCATATTCACTGTTATAAAATTATCAATTTTATGTGATATTTTAACGAAACTTGTTAAATATTAAAAATAAATGTATTTTTAAATTCTTATTATTTTCCTTTCGTCATTCCTTCATAACACTGAACCAATTACTGAAATTAAAATGTAGTTACAACGAGCCCATGTCTTTTGTCTACAACACTCAGTTTCTATCTTCCTTGTAACATCATTCGTGGACTCTACTACCTTACCTTCAAGTTGCTGTAGTACCTACTCTGTCTAGTGTATACAATAAACTCTAAACGACATTGATAACTTTTAATTAAAAATTTACTATAATATTTATAATTTCTTTCAATACAATATTTAACGTGAGCTTTCCGTCTGAACATGGGTTGGCATCTATAAAACTTTTAGGTGATTTCTTAAAGAAGATTGTACAAGCTACGCTAGACATAATTGCAAAATCATGTAAATACACACATCATTACAAAATTACGAAATACTGTAAATGCAGGCATCACCATTCTTGTTCTATTATAAAACCTCGATAACATAATTTAATTCATTTCGCATTCGGTCACCAAGTATATTCTCAACAATCAATCATCATATATATTACTAGCTGACCCGGCGAACTTCGTATCGCCTTATAATCAAGAAATATATGTTTAAAAAATATATGTTTATAAAAAATAGGGGTTGATCGTAGAGGGGTGAAAAATTTAGAGTAATATGAGATTTTTTATTGTAAGTCAATCATAAAATAAAAAAAAAATTGCGAAAAAATTAAAGTTTTTAATTAACAAATAAAAAATAAGGGTTGATCTCAGAGGGGTGAAAATTTAGGGTTGTATGTATTTTTGTACGTTGTATCATAAAAAAATAGTAATTAAAAATTTTGTCTAAAAAATAAAAAAAAAATTTAGGGGTGGACTACCCCTAACATTTAGGGGGATGAAAAATAGATGTTGGCCGATTCTCATAGCTACCGAATAAGCACAAAAAATTTCATCAAAATCGGTCAGGTTGTTTCGGAGGAGTATGGGCACGAAAACTGTGACACGAGAATTTTATATATTAGATATCAAATTAATCAAACTAAGTAAGAAGCATTATATCAATTTATATCATTTTATTAAGTGTACGAGCGGCCAAGTTCCCGTACAAAGATAATTATGTATATTCAAAATATACCCAGAAACAATACCTATGTACTTAGGTTGAAAAATGATCTATATTCTAAGTTTTTTCCTCAACGCAATGACAAAAGTTTTTCAGAAAACAACTTTGACTAATATTAGGCGGATTATAATATGCGGTCAACATTATGATTTGTTGCACAATAAAAAACATTCGTGTGCAAATATTTTTCATTTATTACAAGAATCTTTAGATAAATAATAATCATAGGTGCTTTTTTATTCCTTGTACCTATCGCTTTTAAACATAAGTAACAATCATTTACAACAGTTAAAGTGACTATTGATTAGAAAAAAGAGGGCGGAAATTGAAACATTGACGCGGGCTTTTTGAAAATTTTACTTATTTTAAATCGTTTTATAATATAATTTGCAAATTTTTGTTTAGTTAATTGTAAAAAAGTAAAACTTAGTCTGTATATAAGTGTTTATGTGGAGAGATGGTGAAAAAACGTAAAAAGAAGGATTCGGTTGAGTCCTTGCCTTTCAGCACAAGCAGCGATTCCGATTGCGAGGATTCGCCAGTATTGCAGGATGCAAAATGCCTTCGCTCCCTTTAGGGTCGCTGATTAATGTCGGCGATACTCTAAAGAGGCGGAAGTCAAATCTGAATTCATAGTATTTGTCGAAAGTACTAATGACGTCCCACTCGGTAATAGGGACAAGATGTTGCTTAGTACTAGTTTCATACGCTCTGTGAAAGGTATACAATATTTTAAAAAAAATAATAAATATAAGGTCGGTGTTGTTTTCCAACGTGTGAATTTGGCAAATGCCTTTTTAGAAAATACTACATATCTAAAGGAACAACGACTTAAAGCTTCAATACCAGCAGGGGCCACCGAACTATCGGAAGTTATCTCTTCGGTTCCCACTCATCTATCCAATCACAAAATATATAAACGTCTACGTCACTGCCGGACTATGTTCACATTAAGATGTGGCGCCTGCCTGTCTCCACATATGTCCCACCTATATATGTAAAACAGTGTTTTAAATGTTTACGCTTTGATCATCTGGCTAAGTTTTGTAAAAATACACCGCGATGCTCCATATGCACAGAGGGGCATTCTTTCAAAGAATGCAAGGTTAACATTGAAAAAGCTAAGTACATTAATTGTAATGGCAATCACATTGCCATCTCTAACCAGTGCCCTATAAGGCAAAAGAAAATCGCAAACAGTAAACCCAAGTCATATGCTGACACGTTAAAAAATTCATTAAATTCTCCCTCCCTTAAAAAAAATTAAGTAATCCAAGCAATACTATTAAATTCTGAAGCAATGACCCTATTAACAGAATCTATAGTAAAAGTTATAACTCTAAATATAACTCAAAATATAAGTATTAGTTCACAATTTATTAGCTCAGCTATTAAAGAAACCATCCAGGATAAAAATAGCAAATCGTCACATTCAACCACCAAATCTTATATATTGTACAGTTACACTCAAAGCTCAAATTCTGTTATAGTAACAGACTTGAGTTTTAAAATGTTCTATACCAAAATAATATACATGTAGCTCTTATATCAGAAACTTTGCTCAAGCCTAACATTCAATTTAATTTACGTGGTTATACCATTACTAGGAATGACTGCGGTAATGATGATAATGGCGTAGCAATATTAATTAAAAATGGTATACATTTCTCTAAACTAGATACTTTTTATGACGATTCGTTACAAAATGTAGTAATTGTTATTAAACTGAAACATAAATGCATTTCTTTGGTTAGTTTTTACAGTCCTGGTAATAGTTCTCCTGCTTTTGAAAAGGCGAAGTTCGATCGTTTATTGTACAGTATTCCAAAACCGTTTATAAATGCAGGCGATTTTAACGCCCATCACACTTTTTGGGGTTGCAGTCGCATAGATTCTCGGGGCAAAGCTATTATGGATTCCATGGATGACCATGACTTAATACTTTTAAATAATGGTCAACCAACAACTATAGGCTCTCATATTTGGAAACCAAACAGTCTAGATTTAACTATGGTGTCTTCTTCTTTATTTATTTCTTGTGACTGGGAAGTTCGTCAGGACCCTTGAGGCAGTTATCATCTGCCAACTATCACAAAATTTACTCTTGTAAAAGATCAACATGAGCCCTCTACTCCCTTGAACAACATTCCTTTTCACAGCAATCTGAAATTAGTAAATTGGGATAGGTATGAACAAATTGTTAATAAAATGTTAATGAACTTTAAAGTTGACAATAGTGGTCTCGTTGACTCATACAGAAAGTTTTGCGCAATTATTCTATTGGCAATCAAATTCTCCGGGCCCAGCTTAAACCATAACACAACTGATAGTAATAATAACCGTCCTAGAAAAAGGTGTTAAGTGCCTTGGTGGATGATAAATGTTCAAAAGTAGTAGAAGACTGCAAGAACGCCTACATTAATTTAAAAACTAGTCTTAATAGTAAATTACATTAATTTCAAACGAGTACAAGCCTTTAAAAAACGCACTTTAAAAGAAGAACGTTGTAAAAGTTGGTCTGAATTCTGCTCATCAAAAAATCGTATGACATCTATAAATCGCATTTGGACTAAAATAAGTAAATACAAAAACCTATTTTCTGACCTCAATTGGTTTCAAACATTTTTATATAAATACACACCGGATACTGTTTCACAACAGATAAGTATAGATAATGTTCTTGGAGTAAATAGTGATAATTCATACATGATCGGTTGTTTTTAACTTTATATGTAATTATAAATCTAGATTAAAAAAATATATTATTCTGACAGAAGATTGACATCGTTCAATCAATTTACGCTTACTATTTCGATATATTAGTATGTATGACAGATAATATTCTACATAACATAAGAGATATATAAATTTATTAACTATTATTATTACGTGCTTAATGAATCCCGTTCCCACCGTCTCAGCACCAGCATATATAACCAGAAGGCGACTTCGTACTGCATTATCTACACTTCTATTCTACTTTAGTGTTGTCGTTTCTTCATAGATACAATATTTCAATATTCCGTTTTGGCGATGTCCAACCTCCAGAAATGCTCGTCATTGAAGTAGAACATCCGATACTTTGAAACAAGATTTAAAACCATTGCGAAAACGGATGGAAATACAATACTAGTACGTAACAATATGTGTGTCAAAATATATTATTAAAATAAATGTGATAACAAATGAGTTTATTATAGCAGTATAAATACAAGCGTGATGTTTTATTGATACCCCCTTTCATGGGCGTACCCAGGTTCTGGGCCAGGGGGGGGCAAATTTTATTTTTATAAGCTAGGTGAGGTGGTTTTTAAAAATAAAAAAACTTAAATTAAAATAGATAATATTTTTTTATATAAATTCTTTAACTAGGTACTTATACAATGGCTTAATTTTTATCGATAAAAGTACATGATAAGGTACTTAGTAGGGACGTCAACATTATTCAGGGGGGGGCAGCTGCCCCCCCCTGCCCCTACCTGAGTACGCCCATGCCCCCTTTAAACATTTCACAGGTTTAGTTCATATAAAATATACTTTACCGCAAATAAAATTTGGACTATACATAATTGAATAGTAATTAATGAAAAGTGTAGGGTTGCTGACGCGAACTGTACGTGTAAGATTTGCTGACGCGAATCACGTACGTGTGTACGAACTATGTACGTATGTATGTGTGTGTAACGTGTGTGGCGGAAGTTGAGCGAGTGAACAATAAATATAGCGAATTGAATTAATTAAACGAGTTGGCATCGAACATCCATGAGTTTCATTCCTCACGAGCCTCCATAGTAACATCACAAAAAGCATCAGTGTAAGACGTAAGGTTTACAAATTGATATTGTAAACATATAATTTTGGTAAAAATTACCAGATATCCAGAATCTTGAGCCTTTATGCTTGACGACCACATTTTTTTCACAAATAAATAAATTTTTAAGTCCATTCTTAAATGTTTCCATGAGGGAAAATAAAAACAATCAGTCATAAATACAAATTTTAATATCGATCATATTAATTTAACCACGGTGAAGAAAATTCTTTACCGTTTACAACTTCATAACGTAAACCGCTCCATCATTTTGAAAATAATGTAAACTAAAGTTGGTGATGAAGACGTAACGATTTTTTTTCCATATAATTTAATAAACACAATATAATTCTTAAGCCTCAATGAAAATAGTTCAACACTTAAATATTGACATAACTATTATGTATCTTATTTCCAGTTCGGGATAAAAAAATATTCGATACTAAGGTTTAAAAATGGAATGAAACTCAATGACTTTAAGGATCTTTATTATATAGTAACACACATATTACCTACTATAGTTATTATAAACAAATCAATTACTGAAGTCTGAAAATAATATTTAAGTTACCTTACCGTAGTAAATAATTTATAAATTAAAAGTTAAAATATCGCACTTTGTTTCAACTATTTAAAAGACATTTCAAGTTATATTTGACAAATGAAATACATAACAAATATTATTGAAGGACTGTTAATAAAACAAATATATCTTACTAATATTATAATTGCGAAAGTTTGTGAGTGAGTGTGTATGTTTGTTACTTCTTCACGCTCAAACGGCTGAACCGATTTTGATAAAATTTTGTATACAGGAAGCGGACGTCCAGGAATAACACCATAGTATTCAATAAATTATAATCAGTTGTATGTATCTCTCTTAATTAATAATATGTAGTGTGTGGCCACTAAACGTGCGAGTAGTCAGCTCGTCCGGGGACGAGTTGCGAGCGGCGGAACACGCGCGACCACCACTCTCTGTTCGCACATCTACCTGCAGGTGATATATAAATGTATACATATATACGTTGGAAACAGATTGTCAGAAGAAAGTTTAAGCTGAAATATTTTCTAATAAACGATTTTTTCACAATTAGTACCAAATAATTACGTGGATTTCCACTATCCCCGACGATATGTAATCCATTCAATACATTTAAGTACTTAATTAAAACGTTCTGACAGCATACGTTTTATGATTAATAGATTCTATTTAATAATGTATATATACTTTGTCAGTGATTTTTTTTTTGTGAAAACATTTTTTTTATTAGACAAATACTAATTTACTCGCCTTAATTTTTGACACAAATATACTCAATTAAATGTTCATCTCAATGTTTCATGTCTGGGTTACGACGTTTAAGTAATAATTGATTCGTATAATAATGTGTGCTTATAATAGTTTACCATTCGTAAATGTAACCAATCGCGATGACAACGGATATCCGGTGTTGACGAAGCACTGCTCGTCTGGCCCCACGTACAAGATGTATTTACCACGGTTGTCCAATGGCAGAGTCTGAAATTAAACAATAATATGTATTACAATAGTCAGAAAATTGACATTATAATAATATACATGTAAATATTATAAATCTTATATTGAACGCTTACAATATATGTACTTTCAAATCTTGCTCCAACAGTAAACTGACGATGGTTTCTTTGCAATAAGCATAAATATAAAACAATTTCTTTTAAGCAGCTAGTTGTCGACGAATATATGTATTACCTTTGAATTTATTAAGTATCGATATTATGTTAATAGACAAAGAATCGAGAAGGCTTTCGATACATAACTAGTTATATAATTATAATATTAATGATGTCGACATCTCAAATCCTCGCATTTTTTATACAGAATGGATAATGCTCGACTGAAATGATTCGGCCTCAAATATACTTGTACTAGATGTCCACCTATGAATTCTAGTGACTCCTTGTACGTATATCAAAGTCATGTTAATAAGTCTGTGTATATACGCACCTGGTCGACCAGTCCCTCAGCTCAGAGAGAGTGGTCCCTCGGACCAAAGAGCCCGACAACAGTAGCGGACTCTGAGACCAATCCGCGCACTCTGACGATTAGAAATATACATACCTAATGTAATAATAATATACTTTATTAATATAACAATCAAAATGAAATATATACAAAATAAAAGTAGATGCACAATAAGGCGTTCTTATCGCTAGGTCTAACCATCCATTCTCTAATGAACTTACGTAACTACAGTAGGGAGATAATCGAGTACTTAAATAGGATAAATCGATTTTGCATCGAATATTAAATTAGGAAAACGATCTTGCTTCAAATTTTGTCCTCAAAAATTGTACAGAAGTAAGTGTACAGTGTACTAAGTGGTGCTCTAAATGCTACAAAAGTCTATCTTTAATTTTTATATATTAAAAAAATATTATCTCAAATATTTAAAAACAATAATTATATTAAATAAATAAATAAATATATATATACAGGGTGACTGGTGAATTACTATCAATATTTAAGGAGCATACTCGGTACATGATTCTCATTCGAATTATGTAAAAAAAAAGGTACTTAATTTTTGACCAAATTTCCGTATAAATAAATAAAGTGTGTACACGTTCCAAGTGTTCCAAGTGTGGACGCGTGCGGCGGCGTGCTGATACAACACTACGCCGCCGCCGCGTCTGTGTGAGTGTGTGTGTATACCTAATCTGTAGGGTGTTCATACGATGCGTAATTAATTACATAACTTTTGGTTAACTTTACTTAGAAGTTTATTAATATTTATGTTATATTAATTTTTATTGTCATATATGATCGTCAAATATCACGTCCTTAAATATCGACAGTAATTCACCAGTCACCCTGTATATATAACAAATACATGATATATGTCAACATAAAATGAACATTCGCCCAATATTTACAACAATTACATTAAATATTAAATAACAATTCATTATGTTTCTTGAATGGAATAAACGGGTTAATTTCATTCAACAAACTCTGTTTCCTTCACCCCGTACTCAAGAATATGACTCATCCAGCAAATAAAAACGATGACATTAGCAAAATATTCCACGATTCCAATGCAAAGGAAGCCATAGCATAACAAAAATATATAAAATACTTTAATAAATTGGAAAATCGATCTTGCATAAATATTGTAGTCGATAATTATACAGAACCTCAGTGTACTAATTGATGTTAAAATTATTCCAAAAAGCGTTAAATTTTATACATTTTAAAATAATTATCTCAAAGTTTTTAAAAACAAAACTCCTCCTAGTTTTCTTCACACAATACTCAAGATAATTCGTCCAACAATGAAATATTCCACGATTCCAGTGCAAAACACGCCATAGCGTAAAAAATATATATAAAATATTTATCTATATATAAAATAAGTTCAATATAATCATAGTAGAGGTCCAATAGTTATACCAAAGTCGGCGTAGTCCAACATTAGGTTCCATCATCATCAGCGGCCTCCAGCAGCTCCAGACAGTGGTTCAGCAACACGAAGGACTCCCTGCCTCACCGCCCATCACCTCGCCACATAACTAAAACGCTGCAATGGAAAAGTATACATACATACAAACAATGGAATTATCGTTAGTACTCTTCTAATAACTTTAAAGACATTTAGATGAAGATGTTATAGTCATTTCATACAAACATTGTGAGCAACTTTTGCATTAGTTATATTTATTTACTGTATAAATAACATTAATTGAAGATCATTTCTTAGCACTTAGAAAATCTATCCTGCTATCATTTGTAAAAAATGTGACAGCTCTGTCATGGCATTATATTATATTAAATCTTTTACGAAAATTACTAAGTTATGAGTAAACAAAATATGGTTTTTATATGCCTCTTCAGATAAAAGCTGTTAAAAGATTCGTGATAAAATTATAGATACGGTCACGTAAACAAAAGCTTTAATTAGGCACAATAATTATTGTAATAAGTCAGTGGTGGTGGTGGCCTAATGGTTAGAGGGGCCCGCCTCTCGTTGCCAAGGGCGCGGGTTCGATCCTGACCCGGGCAAAAGTACCGATGTGATTTTTCTGAGTCATATGTACTTTCGAAGTGTATTTAGACACCACTGACAGACGGTGAAGGAAAACATCGTGAGGAAACCTGGACTTATAATTTCCCAATTATAAGTTTGAAATCACCAAACGGTCTTGAGTAGGCGTGGTGATTAATGCTCAAACTGAAATAGCTCAGTAAGAACATTCCCAAAAATGGGTTGATGTCAGGCAGGCGGCCGGTCGTAAAAAACAATTAGCCGAAACTATCTATAACATGTTCTGCGGAAGAGTTATTTTTTTAGGCAGACCCTGGCTAAAGCTGGGAAGTTGCCAGGAAGAAGAATAATTATTGTAATAAGAATAACTTCCAAAACAACATTAGGTATGTCATAATTACTTATTTATGCTTGTCTGGACTGAAATAAAACTGATATTTTCAGATTTACGACGCGTTTTTTAATATTTTGCCTATATACTCCCGACCTTTCTTTTACTTTGCAGCAACCGTGATCCAAAAGCCGAAAATATTAGTTCTAATTCAATGAATACTGTCAAAGTCTTGAACTCGTGCTAGTCTGGACCATTTTTGAGACTTTATTGATAAAAACAAAAGAAAATTAATGCTTATAATATAGAGTAGAATATTAATACTTGCCAACGTCAGCAACAATGATGTCAACGTAACGAGGCAGGGCTCGAGCTGCCTTGGACGCTATCTGTGGCACGTGGAGACCCATCAGCAGTGTGATAGCCTAAACACATTAATATTCTATTTGAATTTACATACCTTTATATCCGTAACATCAGAATTTTTCTTTGTAAATAACAACTAAATAACATTACAGTTACATATATATTATATGAGTTTTCTTTTCAAATCTAATTTGATCTTCTTCTACCTGGCAATTTCCCAGCTTTAGCCAGGGTCTGCCTTACATGTTGTGAATAGTTGTGGCTAATTTTTACGACCGGCCCGCCTGCCTGACATCAACCTTCTTTTGGGAATGTATTAATCAGTGATGTCTAAATACTCTTAGAAAGTACATATGACTCGGAAAAGTCAGATTGTTACTTGCCTGGGCCAGGATCGAATCCGCGCCCTCGTGCATGGGAGGCGGGCCTTTTTAACCACTAGGCCACCACTGACTCTCTAATCTAATCAAATTTGATCATTGTATAAAAACCTGTATGCTCCTTTCATCGGCCCCAGCTATCACCATAATGGCGGCCGCTTCCTTCATGGCATTAAGGGCTTTGGGGGCAACGGATATCCTAACAAGGATCTCACTGCATACAGGCTTGGATAAAGCACTTTCACTAGTAGACACTATCACTACACCGGCGTCATCTGTCAGATATTGTCGAAGTACTCCCAGAACTTGAGAAAGAACTTCTGGTATGTCTTCGCTCATAATATCTACGCCTTCCATACGCTGGAACATAAATTAGTTAGTAAACACATGCACCTATAATGTAATGGAAAAAGGTTTTTTATTATCTCGAATGGATAGCGCTTGACTGTCATTCCACGAGTTGGAAGGTGGAAATTAAATCGTTGATGGTAATGCACTATACTTTAAATGTGATAAAAAATTATAATACACTTTTAAGCTAGTTTAAATTTCAGTTAAAAGCGTGATATTTTAAGTAAATAGACAGTCATTATAATTATAAGTTAAAAGATAAATAAATTAATATTGGTATTAAAATTATAATAAAAGACAAAAATTGCAATGTCAGCCAATCAAAACAATTAAACAAAACAATAGGTTGTATTTATATTATTAATAAGGAGCTATGCTTACTGAATTTGTCTTGAACAGGTGAGCACCGTATCTGAGCCGTAATGTGCTGCCTTATCCCAGCTCGTGCCACTCAGCGCTGGCCAGCCTTCACTAACTGCTCCAGCGCTTCACTTTCTGAATCTGATTCTTTTGTTTCTTGTTGCATCTCTTCCCTCTCCTCTTCATAGTCAGCTCATGTACCTGAAATATTTAGAATAATATGTCACATCAACTAGCCTTCGTACAAACAACTTGATCGGAACTATACCATATATTATATACTATTGTATATAAATCGTGTTAGTTACATTATTTATATGTCAAGAACGGCTACAGCCGTACCAACAGTTCTAAGCAGTCAGTTGTTATTGTTAATATCTTGTCTACTTAATATCTCCTATTTTATTATATGTATTTTATGTATATATTTATGTATGTATGTATTTAATATAGTATATATGTATATTTGTGTTATATATATATTTATTGTTATTTGTATTTAATTTGTATTTACCCTTCCACATTGTTATCCTCTACCCAAAGGTTGCCTGGAAGAAATCGCTGTTTAGCAATAAGGCCGCCTGTTGCACATCATGCATTAGTAATATATGTATAACGATAATGTATTTTTTTTTTAGTTTTAGTATGTTGTACAATATAGTATAAATAAATAAAATAAATAAATAAATGTTCTATATTTTACAATATATTACTTATACAAACTATCAATGAATCACCTTCAGCATTATCTTCATCCATTCCATCGACAAGTGCCGCCCGAAGCTGTTCACCCACATCGCTCTGACCGATGGAAGCAAGGATTTTAAAACTATTTATTCAAAAGAAAATTATTATATGTTAATAAAGAAAAAATAAGTGTCTATTTGCAAGTTACCAATACTTAAAAACCAGTGTATTTAGGTTTTATCTATCTGTCTGTCTGTCTGTCAGTTTATGCTGAAAATTTCAAAAGGCTGTACCTATTTTAATAATATTTAATTACCAGGCAACTTTGATACAAGGTACAATTAAGATTTTTATGACTCTCATAAACCCTACAACTGCATTTGTGTGTCATACTATTCAGTGAGACAGCAGGTTTTCATTGTGAATCATGAATAAAACAACCAATTATGTCAGGTAACATAATGTCAGTGTTCATCTCACGTGTCAGCCTCCTCCTGTTGCTGCCCGTCAGCTGGTCCCTGGCCAGTCGCGTCGCCCAGCAGCACTTGTACTGCCTCCCACCACTCACCCCTAAAAAAAACATTCCACTTGATATCCAGTCCATACTGATTCATATAAAGATACTAGCTGTGCCCCACGGTGTTACCCGCGGATTTCCGGGATTGGAAGATGTAAAGTAGCCTATGTGTTATTCCTGGACGTCAGCTTCCTGTATGTAAAATTTTATCAAAATCGGTTCAGCCGTTTGAGCGTGAAGAAGTAACAAACATACACACACTCCTAAACTTTCGCAATTATAATATTAGTAGGATGTATCTAAGATTATCGCGTGTATTCAGTTAACATCTCGCCTGAACATGATCACGGTTGCTGTAAGGTAACCGAAGAGTTGGGAGTATGTAGTTTTAAAAATGTTATATAATGCGTAGTAATCCGTAAATGTTAGTATCATTTTAATGAATACTCGCGAGGATCTTAGTAACTTTTGTACACGTCTTCGTCCACATGTACTTCCTAATTGTTTTAAAGAGAAACAAATGTGTACTTAATGTTAATGCAACCAACCACCAGCGACATCTATCGTGTGTCTGCGACTTCATTTAAAAAATAACAGCAGGCGTGTTCCCGCGTAAAACACATGAGTCAGGCGAATAGTTACTGCTTATATTAACAAATTTTCCGTTTCCAACGGTTCCATAAAAATTTGTGCTTTAAACTTATAGCCATTATTGGACACTTAATCTAATTAATACTGCCATCTGTTAGAATATTGTGGAACCTACAAACGGTTATTACTGTTTAAATGATAGTGACAAAAAAATAAACAAACTAGAAAAGGAATAGAAATAAAATAACATTTCCATTACAATATTAAGATTCAAAGAAACCTATTTTTCAAGTAGGACGAAAACCGCACACAGGTAAAAAAATTGTATTAATGATGGTTAAGAAGTTTACGAGTTTATGGCACACAAACAATATATATATATATATATATACGACTATATGACGGTTTATCAATACCGGTCTGCGTGTGAGGCGGCACGTTGTAACAGCGGCGGTACATGAGGCGGGACAGACTCAGAGCTCTCCGGGAGATACTCGCGGGACACTCGAGACGCCTCGTACAACTCTGAACATGAAAAAAATATTATTTAATCACACCTAACTACATTCAAAAATATTAAAAGCATAATGTGATGATAATACACAGCTTTCTTGAGGCTTGTTTAAATTTAACAAACGATATTGCTGCTGTAAGTTATCTATCTTATGAATTTATTAATCTCTATCTTGTCGAAGAAAGTGTCATGTATATTAATACTTAATAGACGAAGGTAACAAGCCATCACCATTTTATAAAAACTATCGTTCTTAACCAAGAATTTTGACATTCTTCAAAAGGAATTCTTCAGAGATACAATAAAGTAATTTCCGTACGTACCCAAGTCTTTCTAATGCTGCACCACTTTTCTTGTCATGAGAGCTTCAGACTGTGCCAGGTCCCCGCGCTCGACCAACACCTCCTCCGTCTATACACGTCACATAAAACTACACTTACTACACTACTTAAATCATTAGTATAGCCAATGTAAGCAGAGCTATCAAACTCTTTTAACGACAAGAACTCTCCTATTGTCAACTTATTAGCGAATCTTATCGTTTAATAGTTATATAAAGTGAATTAGAATAAAGTATACGAACATTGAAACTAAAATTACGTCATTTGTCATACAAAATGTCTCACCATATGTGTGGCACGCTGTTCGGCCAAGGCCAAAGGTCTTTGGTGGTTCCCTTTAGACAGCCACATGTGAATCGCATCCTCAGCCGCCGAAGCTCTAAGGAAAGCCGCCTCAGCCTCCTCCGGGTTCTCTTCAGCCAGAACCGCTGCTTCATGCCTCGCTACTTCTCGCTCCGTGATCCCACCACCCATCTCACTCAACTCGATTGCAATATCCCATCTAAATACATATTTGAATCTGACTGTTATTGTGACGTAATAAGTAAGGCCAATATGACATTGAAAAGTACAATTTTGCAATATTAAACTAAAGGGGTCCAGTATCGGGAGGTAAACATTAGCATTGATAATTAATCGATTTCTTAACTGAATTCGCTTGAATTGATGGGTTCCTAAGAATTTATTTTCCATAGAATAGAGGCAGTTAGTCGGTGGTAGGTTAATGTTTGTGAACCCCTGATCCAAGGGCTATAAACCATCAATACCTGTGCGCCTGGAGGGCCCACCTCGCCCCGAGTGCTGCCAGTCCCCGGGCGGTCAATGACCCCGCCCACTGAACAGCAACCTGCTGCTGTACTGTAACCGGAGCGTGGGCCCGAGCCACCACCCACTGACCACTCGTGTCATACATCTGGATGGCACTTTTCCACTCACCTGGACGATATATATATATATATATATATATATATATATATATATATATATATATATATATAAAATTGTTTCTTGAATATAATAATGAAAACAATATACCATACAACATCATGTCTACAATATAATATATTTATTTTCATTCACATGCATAATTTAACGAACCTAGAGGGTAATGGCTTTTTTAAAAATGCGCTCGCTAATTTTAAAGTGCGTTGTGCTAATAGAGCTCACGGTTCCTTCGGAAACCAAAATTTCGAAAGACCATGTGATCAAGGTCAACAAGTGTTACAAGCTCACTAACGAACTCACTAAGAAAGAAAGAAACTCACTTCGCGATAAATTTGTACGCTATAGAAGTGGGGGGACAGGTATGACAGCCAAATCTCTCTACAACCTAGTAAAAGACTTAGCCTGTCTAGAACTAGTATCAATTCATTGGAACCTGCGTCGTAGGCAGCCCTTGTAGGTTCGTTTCAATTTTGGTTAGGTTTTGAGAGGAGCGTTTAACGCGAGTTAGATAGGGGTCCCTTCAAGTGAGTTCGAAGTCCCAGGAACTGTTGAAGCTCCTCTCCCTGCAACGCGATTTACACCCTTATTGGATGTTTACATTTATATTTTTGTAACTATATACAATAACTATACGGAATGAACAAAATCGAATTACGTTAATAACAATTATAAAAAAATAATAAAAGCATATTTCTTTTGTTCATTATTTAAAATAACTTACTTGAGAAGATATAAAATGATCCCCCAACTGTTCACATTGCTCCCGAATAGATTCTTTATCTTCTATAACCTAGATATCAATGGATTGATTTACAATATATATACATATATATAGACCTATAGTAATATCTTATATCTTTAAATTAGCAATTCTTGTATATACCTATATTTATATATTATGGGAATCTCGGTTTCGGGGGTGATAAATTGATCAAGCTAGGAATCATTATTATCATTAATTATTTAGAAAATGTTATTTTACGTAAAAAAGAATAACAAAAATTAGTCGTTTAAAATATGACTCTCCCTGATATCTATTGGCGAATAGTAATACTACTTTTTGCTACTTGCTTTTACTAATTGCTTTAACGACACAACAGCAGATGGCGTTGTTGAGTACCAGGAAGTCAACGAATGTTTGTTTTAAGGTTAGACTAAGAAATTAATTGTTGATTTATGTTGTTTTTTGTCTTCTCAACGTGTTGAATTAAAAATGCCTAAATGAAATTTAAAAAAAAAAACACAAAATAAATACTAATAATTTCTAAATACCCAGCAAAGCTCGGTAACCAGATATTATTAATAATACCTGTACAATTTGAAGAGCTTTTTATAATGATGTGCCTTCAGAGCCGCAGTGAGAGCATCAACGGTTCGAGCAGCCTCTATGAGATGAGGTACAGTGGCGCCCGCCTGTCGCGATGATACAAGCTACGCGCCCCACTCTCCTTCCAACCTGGTCACTTAACCGGGACAGGCCTGAAGAACAAAAAATGATATAATCAAATTTAAAAACAAAACTTTCAAATAGATAGTACTAACTTCTCTAGCTAGTTCAACGGCTCTTGCGTAGTTGTTGCCTCTGGAATCAACAGCAATCAACAGCAGTTCTGATACGAGTATCACCTTTACGCTCGGATATTTCACCAGCCATTCCTCCTACAAAGGAAACAAATTGTAAAGTTCATAATCAATGTCTCTAATTAGTGAATCTTAACTTTTTAAAATGTATAGTAATTAGTAATATGCAGGAGTTACAGTATAAGAATAAATAATTATTTTTGTTACAGTTATTTTACACCAAATTAATTTACATCAATATTGATTCCTGCAACAAAAGAAGCAGGATCTTCTAACAAATACAACTTGACTATCCTTGAATATACTTCAGTAGCATTTTTATTTAGCTATCTGATAATGGACCCATTTCCTTCCCTACTTTTTTTTGTGTATCTGATAATGCAACCTTCACCTGTCCTAGTTGATCGTGCACAGCCTGCAGTAGCTCATCATCTGCCATGAGTGTGGGGTGATGTAACAGAGCGCTGGCAGCTCGTCTATCTGATAATGCAACCTTCACCTGTCCTAGTTGATCGTGCACAGCCTGCAGTAGCTCATCATCTGCCATGAGTGTGGGGTGATGTAACAGAGCGCTGGCAGCTCGTCTCGCCCGACCACCCTTCACCCACACACGAACCGCGCCTCGCCGAGACGACCTGTACCAACAAAATAATACTTTACTAGGGCAAATAGATTATTATTAGTGTTATTCTAACGAAGATAATATATATATATCAATTAAAACTGATATAAGATTTTACTAATAATTTTTCGCAGCGCGTAAAAATTTTATCAATCATAAATTATATACTGAACAGTTATAATTTTTGCACCTGTTGACGTGAGATAGTCCATGTATTGCTGCCTGAGTGATGTCACCGCTTGTCTATCGACTTGTTCAGCGAGGGCGATGGCATCTGCCCATCTATTGAACTGCTTGTACATATTAATGGCCAATTCTGGCTGAGCGGCTCCACGTACGTAGTATTCTTCGGCGGTGGTTAAGTCCCCCACAAATATTGCTAGACGTGCACGAACCTCGGGACTCTTTAAACCTATGCATTATATTATAATCACGATTAATAAAATAAATACTATTAATACAATAAGTGCGTACTTAAAGAAACAGATATATGAGGTGTTCCCG
This sequence comes from Danaus chrysippus, assembly GCA_916720795.1. Taxonomy (NCBI): domain Eukaryota; kingdom Metazoa; phylum Arthropoda; class Insecta; order Lepidoptera; family Nymphalidae; genus Danaus; species Danaus chrysippus. Next base: position 1,292,654 of record CAKASE010000077.1, on the reverse strand, counting down.
AAACGTGTAAATGCAAAAAATACCTTCATCAATATTCCCGTCTCCTTTGGTCGAAGCTAACTCGACAGTTTTCACCTTCTGCTTTATAGCATTTCGTCGCCAACTGAAAAATATATATATCTGTTATGAGATACTAAAACGTTTAAATGTTATAATATATATATATTAGTCTCTCTCTAATTTGAGCTGCAAGGAATATACAACCACAACTGAATGGATAACACTTAACCAAACATAACTGTTTTTCGCTATCAGGGTGGTCCAATCTACTTGAACCTAACGTTAATGTAATTAAACTAATAATAAATTGAAGTAGTTATTAAGTATAAGACCATTGGAAAATCTTTATTTCTATCATATACAGGGTGACTGGTGAATTACTATCAATATTTAAGGAGAATACTCGATACATGATTCTCATTCAAATTATGTAAAAAAAATAGGTACTTAATTTTTGACCAAATTTCCGTATAAATAAATAAAGTGTGGAAACGTTCCAAGTGTTCCAAGTGTGGACGCCGCCAGTGTGGACGACGCCGCCGACGCCGCCGCACGCGTGTGTGTGTGTGTGTGTATACCTAATCTGTAGGGTGTTCACACGATGCGTAATTAATTACATAACTTTTGGTTAACTTTACTTAGAAGTTTATTAATATTTATGTTATATTAATTTTTATTTTGTCATATATGATCGTCAAATATCACGTCCTCAAGTATCGATAGTAATTCACCAGTCACCCTGTATACATGGTGGCTCATAGGTAATGTCGATTCAAATGTAAGAATTTCAAGGCATCGATTTAAATTTGTTGGAACTTTTTAAATTTATCTCTAGCTCTACAAATAGTACAGTAATTTTACTTTCTTTGAATAATTTTCTGTTTGTTTGTTGATGAAGGACTAGGTTTTGATAAAATAGTGGACAGGAGATGCGAATGTATGAGGTTTTGTTGAAGAAATATTCATGTTACCGAAACCGTTTTTTTTCTCAAGACTATTTTAAACCATAAATGACGAAAGTAACGCGGAATACGATCAAAGAACTTGGTGATACCAAATTCCTACCACATCCTAAATTCACTTCAGACTTTACACTTGAGACCTATGGCGAAATTCTTTTGTACAAAATAATTTGTTTCCAACAGATGTTATTAAAGCAGTGCGAATTTTTTTTTTGCATTTAAGGCCAAAAAATGGTTTAACCTAAGAGCTTACTGCTCTTTGGGATAAAAACCATTAAATACGAGGAGCTATACATCTCATAGTAAGTCTATCTCTTTGCATTATATATTAAAAACTGAACACTGAAAATCGACATTATTTATGAGACATCCACTGTACTTATATCCTCTGTACTTGAATACAAATTCACATAAAGCAAATATCGTGAAAAACTTACTAAAAATTAGTAGGATGTTTTCAATGTGTTTGGCAACGAAGCCTTAACAAACTTCTGTTTATATTTAATCTAACTGTAATGTCATACATATTAACCTCAACATCGTATCCTGCTAGCGCCTGTTCAGCCAGTTGACACCACAACGACCCGACGTCCGCAGACCTCGACACAGCGTCCAAGTATTGAGCACAATCCTTTAAGTCCCCGCTACGTAACGCGGAATCTATTCAAAATAAATAGTACATTCCATTTAATATTCTATATAAATTAACAATAAAGCGATCGATGAAAAGAAATTCAAATAGCGCTTAGAACATTAAATCAGTCCTGTTATAATAAAATGGTTCATTTATTGTCTTATACAAAAAAAATGGCTTAAAAGTGCTCTGTACTATTCTATAAGTTAATCTGTCCAAAAAGTTACTATAGCAACGTACTGAATCTTGCTGTGTTGATAGTGTGCACCAGATTAACATTATCCTACTATGAACTTTAAATTTAAACGTCGTCTATATAAAAGCTTTATAGTAATCATTTCAAACAATATAAAAATAAATGAAAAGAATGTTTTCGGATATTTTTTAAAAAACGACATACTGCCGACGTTTCGGTTACTTTACAGCAACCATGATCACGGGCAGACTAGATGTATTTCATTTAAATGAATACTCGATAAAGTCTTAGATCTCATTAATCCTACTTATATTATAATTGCGAAAGTTTGTGTGTGTATGTTTGTTACTTCTTCACGCACATACGGTTGAACCGATTTTGATAAAATTTTGTATACAGGAAGCTGACGTCCAGGAATAACATATAGGCTACTTTACATCCCAGAAATCCGCGGGTAAAAGCGCGGGGCGCAGCTAGTATAAAAATAATGTCAATACTGTAATTGGTTCATACTGAAAGCCAGTCGATGTTCATCCAAGACAATGGCCTGGATCTGACCTCCTTCCAGTAGGACTCGTCGCTCTGATACTGATACAGCCGAGACTGATACACACTCAGACATGACAACACACTGAGGCTCCCACACACTGTACCTATAACACATACAAACACACATATATATGTAGGAACGACCTTATGATCCATGTATATCTTACTGTATGTAACATATAGACATAATGAGTAAAAACTAGGATTAATTTACAGGAATATTTTGATATGTTCTCTCCCAAAATATTAAATTAATACTGACCATTTAAACATTGCCAACGATACATTATTTTAAGTTAGAAGATTTACTATATTCAAATAAATGTTGTACACATATTAAGTTACTTTTATCTACATGGAGTACGTTTTCAAAAGTGCTAATACAATCATTAATCTCCACATCACAATCCCACAATTAATAATGAAAAAGATATTTCAACATGACGTTATAGTAATTTGGGTATCTTCAAGAAAAGGCGTGAATAGGATGATACTGAGATAGTGCGTTCAGTATCTAACACTTCATTTCCATCTTCCAACAGTCAAGCACTTTCCAGTAGAATTAAAAAATATATTATTAAATCTTACCAAATCAGCAAATGTGTTGGGGTTTGGGCTACAACAGCGTCACTGTTTTCTATCCATTGCACGATCTAACTCCGCTCGCGACAATTTCCTAAAAAAATGGAATACCAAACAATGAAATATCATATTTATTTGACTCAATTTATTCAGCTATGTCGTTTACGCTATATATATGAGTGCTACCTTTTCACCGGTATCAATACGGAGAAGTGCAAGTCGTCGTCTAGTATGACGGAACAGAAGCAGATGTCCGCTCTCAGTCAGCTCCAACCAATCCACCCGAGCTTCGTGCCACCATTGCCCTAACTGAACTCCTAGAACATTCACATCATTGATATTAATAAATATAATGCAACGACATCAATCTTTTTTTTCATAACAAAGGAACTCTAACATCTATCCTATGTATGTTCCGTACCTGTAACAAGATCAATAACAGCACTCGTCTGTCTGTCCAGCAGGTAGGCGAAGTGTTTTCGTTCTTCCTCCGTCTTCCTGCCCTCATTGATACGGACACTGAGCACGTGAGGATTCACACGCTCGGTACGAACCTCCATAAGATACGAAACATTTTAGTATAAATTAAATTACTTGACATTGTGTACATCTTGATCTATACTCACGGTCAGTAGTACTCTATCGAGGCCGTACTCCACCACACTAAGTTCGCCAGCACGCTGCAACAGACAGGCTCCACCCACAGCTGCAATATGCGCTCCCCTCCACCGGACCATGGTGTCTGGAGTATTCATGGCTACATATAAACTTTTAATACTATATAGAAGTTCGATAGAAAATATAACTCACTTCGCTAGTTAGACCACGAGCTATATCGCACAGGATCAAACTATTACTGGTACGACAGACAGCGTACCAATCGTTACCTGTAACAGTCGACGTTGGTTAAATCTATATATATAAAAGAAAGTAGTGTTAGTTACTCCACTTATAACTCAAGAACGACTGAACCGATTTAGCTGAAAATTGGCAGGGAGGTAGTTTAGAGCCAGGAAAATGCAATAGGATTCTTTTTATCCCGTTTGACAGCATTCCCGTGGGACTTAACATGAAACGTCAGTCACTATAAAACGTGGAATAACGAAACACAATTGACAGCTATGCAATTGACGTATAATGATAGATATGTAATTTAGTATTTGCGGGATAAATTTCGAAAATCATCAATGAAACGGATAATTTGCGGACACGTATAACGCATCGATTCGGTATCTACTTTGGATTACTTTCATTTACTTAGAGAAGTTCAACTAAATAACACTTTTTTTTTGTAATCGAAATGAATTCATTACTGTTGTGAAATGAAATAAAAGTTTTCCTTTTCAAATATAAAACAAAAGAAAAATTTCTTCATCTTTTAATCACCAAACGAAATGTTACATAAAACAAAGCCTTCTGGAGACGAAACGGAGTTCGCCAGGTTTACTAGTTATTTATAAAATAAAAAGCATTTATTGTATTACTATAAAAAACCATCTCAAACAAAAAAAAAACAAGTTACTTTATGTAAATAATACTACACAAAGAACCATTTATAATTAAAAATAAGCATCAGTTTAAATCATGCTTATGTTAGCCACGACAATAAACACAACAAATAGGTTTTATAAAAGACCTATCTACGTGAATAGTGACTCAGATTGCCTTTATTTACTGTTTACTGAATATACATCTTGGTTGTGTACACCACTGTTCACCTGATTAAAATTATATCGGATGTAGGTTGCTAGAAACTCTTTTAAGTTTTTTATTCATGACAATTGCGAAATAACTATTATAACCTTACCATATTATATTACGACAATTAATGCGAATTCTATAGTTATTCAATTTTAATTATTCCCGAATCCCGCTATATGTGTTGACAACGTGGTGTTCTTACAGATAAATTAAGAAATATCATTTATATAATAGGTGAAAAACATATCTGCCATAGTAATAATGAGACACATGAAAATTTTAACAAACTTAGTTGTTACGTTGCAAAATAAATGAATTCAAATGGAATAATTTTAAATTTTAAAAGGAGTATTTTTGAAAAAAATACAGCTCACATAAGTCATACGTATGAAATATAGACAATGTTTTTTTTAACGAATTTACCTTTTTAACATCGATTATGCGAATTTACGAAAAAAAATGAGACTAATTTTGAATTCGCATTAATTACCGTATAAAAATCTTAAGACTTTTTAAAACAATATTCGGGCGCTAATATAAAAATATAAATTACTATAGATTCTTCTCAAATTACGTCAATTTATATTAAGTACGTTGTAGTTCCTCTGTAACCAATGTAATTTAAAACAATTAACATGTAAAAAAATGACCAAAAATGCCGTTACAAGAACGGCAACAAATTGCTAACGAAATTAGTATATTCATTTTGTCAGTACATAATTTGTTTTCATTGATGTAGTCACGAAATAATATGTTCAAAACAATAAATACAAACAAGTGGGCTGTATGTAATTTAAAAAGAGTGAACAAAAGAATGTATTTGATAACGGCAGACACTTAAAAGAAAACATAAGATTTATAAGATACTTTGTAGGCTTTCTTTTAATAATAAAGATATTCGAATTTGGAAAATACAAAACACTCACTGGGTCTCTCTTCTTTTAGAAAAGTTCACAAAACGCACGGCTAGTTGATACGATCATACGAATGAGTGGTGAAATTGTCACTTCGTTAGAACTTCCATACTTTATAATTTATATCTAAAAAACACTGCGCGCTATAACACTTTTATTAACTCATTTAACATACATTAACAATTACATACTTAAATAGCGTACATATTTTCAGTTGTTGCGAAAACAAAAGCAAGGTAATTTTGTCAATGCTAGTAAGTAGTAATATAACGACGTCTAGTGAGTAATCCTATTTAAATTTGGGTGTGCAAATAGGTTAGCAATACATATAAGATGCATGTTCGAAAGAGATGGGTAAAGGAAGTTATTATAAGTTTAAAGTCGAATAATATTTTTTATTTTATTACGTTTAAATTGAAATGCACATTATTTATTTTAAAACCATAAATTTAAGAGATCTTTAAATTGCTTTAATTTTTACATAACTAGTTTAAGCGCTTTATGTAGGAAATAATAATATTGGGGTGTTCAACGTAATATTGACAAAGTTGTCATCATAGATAATACACTATATTAGAAATTGGTTGTCATAAGGTCATAATGTCATACTACTTTGCATTCAATATTTTCATTCTCTATGTTCATACTTTTTAAGAAAAAGTAATATGATAATATTGACAATTATCCTCTACGAATTTAAAGTGTCTTAAAAATTATATTAAATTAAGTACTAATTGATATGTATCCCTTAGATTAAAAACGAAATTATTATATGTAGTTATAAATCTAAGGTTATCTGTGCAATATATATTTTTAATTTTGGTCTTTCGGTCCGTTTATCTTAATATTTTTTTGTGGATAATCTATACTAATATTATAAAGCTGAAGAATTTGTTTGTTTGAAAGCGCTAATCTCCGAAACTACTGGTTCGAATTGAATAATTCTTTGGTGTTTGGTGTTGGATAGTCCAGTTATCGAGGAAGGCTGTGGGCTATATAACATCACGCTACGACCAATAGGAGCAAAGATATAGTGGTAAATGTGTAAAAAACGGGAGAAATTATTTCATCTTTGAAGCCTTCCGTTGCGTGCGCCGTGAAAACGGTTCAAGATACACAAAAAATAAGTATTAAAGAATAATAGCTCTTTTAATGATCTAAAAAACAGTCCGCGACAGTATATGTCTATCTTTTAAGATTAACTCACAAAAACCGTTTTAATGGTACCTAATTTGGTCGAAATAATTTGTTTAAGTTGTATCAACATAATAATATTAATCTTTATTCAAATAAACAAATAAATATGTTGTTGGTTAAGAGTACTTCATTGTGAATAAAAAAAACATAGGTTTTATCTTGAAAATTCTACGGGAACTCGACCATTCCGAAAACCCAGCAAGAACGGGAACTATGAGGGAAGAACCAAAAACCTGCCGGAAGTCACTATTCCACGCGGACGCAGTCGCGGCAAAAGCTAGTAATGAATAATGGCTTTTGATAATACCTCAGGACCGCTTCAAAAACTAAAACTGCACCAGTTTGCGATGCTGCTGCCAATTTGGTTCCATCTCCACTCCAGGCTAAAGATCGCGCAGCATACAAATTTGATATATTTAACGTGGAGAATTCCATACTTCCGGATTCCTTTATTTCACCGATCAAACAACCATCAAATACACCGAATGCTATGGCTAAACAAGATCGCGCGGAACGGGTTAGGGAGCGACCACCGGCGCGTGCTCAACTACAAGTATCGTTTGAGAGTGAGATCCGCAAACTAGTCGTGCTTCTGATCGCAGCTGATGGTCTACCTCCTCGAGATCATACCCTGGGCTACAGCGATGAACCTGAAGCTTTCGCCAGAATCCGTCTTCTTCCATCACTGTTAGTGTCATCTCTATAAGATTAAGACCCAGTTTCACCAATCAATGTTTGTTTAATCTAAACACAGAATTTACTAACCAACCTACGAAATTATAAATGTCTGTTAAAATATTTACGTCCCACGATGACAAATTAACAAAGCATTATGAAACGTCATGTCAAATGACCGACTACCAAATTTTTTGTTCTTGTTATAAGACGACCAAATGGAAACTACAGTGTTTAATACGGCACGTTTGCCAAGTGCACCCCTTTATACTTTGATCGTATACAGGGTGACTGGTGAATTACTATCGATACTTGAGGACGTGATATTTGACGATCATATATGACAAAATAAAAATTAATATAACATAAATATTAATAAACTTCTGAGTAAAGTTAACCAAAAGTTATGTAATTAATTACGCATCGTGTGAACACCCTACAGATTAGGTATACACACACACACACACACACACAGGCGCGCGGCGGCGTGGTGTTGTATCAGCACGCCGCCTCACTCGTTCACATTTGGAACGTGTCCACACTTTATTTATTTATACGGAAATTTGGTCAAAAATTAAGTACCTATTTTTTTTTTTACATAATTCGAATTAGAATCATGTACCGAGTATTCTCCTTAAATATTGATAGTAATTCACCAGTCACCCTGTATATCCCTCGATACGTCACTTGGTAGGTAATGCGACCAAATTTTATATATCGTAGGTTGCATACATTTGGCACACAAAAAGCTTTCTTTTCAATTTACTAGGTGTAACCTGTCACGATCGGGTTGTCAATAAATTGTGTTATATATTATCTTCTATAATATAAAAATGAATCGCAAAATGTGTTGGTAAGCGCATAACTCAACAACGCCTGGACCAATTTGGCCAATTCTTTTTTTAAAATGTTCGTTGAAGTCCAAGGATGGTTCTTACGGCGAGAAAAATCTAATAATTGCCGGGAAAACCCTAAAAACAACCCTTTTCGTTTTCACATACAAACGTTTTCTAACTAAAACGTAAAATCAATTTGAGCTTTATTGCTATTATATAAAGTTCATATTCAATTACAAGCACTCACTGTTATCTAACAAGTGCAGGTGTGTTCCTAACGTCAAAAAGTAAATTTGCACTTTCTTACCGCTACACAAAGTTCAAATTCAATCATATCTATCAAAACAGTGTGCGTGTGTGCGTTGGAGCATAGAATACGTAGTTGGAGAATTTAATGTCGCGTTCAGAAACTAAAAAAAGTGATCGCGGACCCGACCAATTGAATAGTCACAAAATATAATAATAATCATCAGATTTGTTTGTCTATGCGCCAGGTAATCAAACAAAAAACATCGTTTATCACAAAGCAATACAATGAAAATACATACAACTGATTTTTTTTTGTTAATAATTATGAATAAGATCATTAAAATTACTTACTTTTAAATGCGCGATACATAAGCTAAGCTTGACGTTTGTGTGACTATATTAGTCTATGATAAACTATTGTCTCTGTCTTAGGAAAAAGAGCGCGGGAATTGAAACGTTGACGCGGGCTTTTTGAAAATTTTAATTATTTTAAATAGTTTTATACTATAATTTGCAAATTTTTTGTTTAGTTTATTGTAAAAAGTAAAACTTAGTCTGTATATAAGTGTTTATGTGGAGAGATGGTGAAAAAACGTAAAAAGAAGGATTCGGGAGAGTCCTTGAATTTCAGCACAAGCAGCGATTCCGATTGCGAGGATTCGCCAGTATTGCAGGATGCAAATGCCTTCGCTCCCTTTAGGGTCGCTGATTATTGTCGGCGATACCCTGAAGATGCGGAAGCCAAGTCTGAATTCATAGTATTCGTCGAAAGTACTAATGTTGTCCCACTCGGTAATAGGGACATGATGTCGCTTAGTACTAGTTTTATACGCTTTGTGAAAGGTATACAATATTAAAAAAAATAAATAAATATAAGGTCGTTGTTGTTTTCCAACCTGCGAATTTGGCAAATGTCTTTTTAGAAAATACTACCTACATATCTAAAAGAACAACGACTTAAAGCTTCAATACCAGCAGGGGCCACCGAACTATCGGGAGTTATCTCTTCGTTTCCCACTCATCTATCCAATCACAAAATATATAAAGCAATATCAACAACAAAAAAAGTCATTTCTGTCCGACGCATAATGCGTAAAGTAAAAGGAGAAAATAACACCTTCACACTGCAACCTACTCAGAGCGTAGTAATAACTTTAGCGTCTGCTACGTCACTGCCGGACTATGTTCACATTAAGATGTGGCGCCTGCCTGTCTCCACATATGTCCCACCTATAAAACAGTGTTTTAAATGTTTACACTTTCATCATCTGGTTAAGTTTTATAAAAATTCACCGCGATGCTCCATATGCACAGAGGGGCATTCTTTCAAAGAATGCAAAGTTAACATTGACAAAGCTAAGTGCATTAATTGTAATGGCAATCACATTGCCATCTCTAGCCAGTGCCCTATAAGGCAAAAGAAAATCGCAAACAGTAAACCCAAGTCATACGCTGACACGTTAATTAAATTCATTAAATGTTCCCTTCCTTAATAAAAAATTAAATACCCAAGAGGTAATCCAAGCAATACTATCAAATTCTGAAGCAATGACCCTATTAACAGAATCTATAATAAAAGTTATAACTCTAAATAAAACTCTAAATATAAGTATTAGTTCACAATTTATTAGCTCAGCTATTAAAGAAACCATCCAGGATAAACATAGCAAATCGTCACATTCAACCACCAAATCTCAACCCTAGACCACTAACCTTCCAGAGTACCCTATTAAAACTAACCATTCGTCGTTTCGACGCACATGTTTTTAACGTGGTATTTTTAGATGAATTATGCTGTTTTTTATCTAAATTCTTCTGAACAATTAAATAACATAGGTTACATCTTCTATATATATAAAAGAAAGTCGTGTTAGTTACCCCACTTATAACTCAAGAACGGCTGAACCGATTTAGCTGAAAATTGGCAGGGAGGTAGTTTAGAGCTAGGAAATTGCGATAGGATACTTTTTATCCCGTTCAACAGCATTCCCGTGGGACTTGACATGAAACGTCAGTCACTATAAAACGTGGAATAACGAAACACAATTGACAGCTATGCAATTGACGTATAATGACAGATATGTAATGACTAATGATGACAATTAGATATTTGTAAGAGATCTACTATATAAAAATAAGTCCGGTCCGGAACGAACTAATTTCCACGGTTTGAACTCTTAAAACCCTTTAGTATTTGCGGGATAAATTTAGAAAACATTGTTTTTCACATGGGCGTTATATTTTGCGTGTTCACGAGTTTGGAAACCATCCGCTTTATTTGTGTTAAAGTTAGACCAAAAAACAAAAAATGTGGTTTACAAAGGACCACTTCAATGAAACGGATAATTAGCGGGCACGTATAACGCTTCGATTCGATATCTACTTTGGATTCACTTTCATTTACTTAGAGAAGTTCAACTAAATAACACTTAATTTATGTGATCGAAATGAATTCATTACTGTTGTGAAATGAAATAAAAATTTTCCTTTTCAAATATAAAACAAAAAAAAATTCTTCATCTTTTAATAACCAAACGAAATGTTATATAAAAGCCTTCTGGTGGCGAAACGGAGTTAGCCAGGTTTACTAGTTTACAAATAAAACTACAAAAAATAAAGTAATGAGAAATATTTATTCAAACTCAACATTTTTAGTTAGGCACTTTATTTGCATGAGATCAAAAAAACGTTATTCTTTGGAAAATTAACAAAAATATTTAAACAAAAAAAAATCATATTCTTCTCTTAAGTACTTATAGAACGAGATCTTAGTAATATAAAAAAATATATAAAGGCTATTTTTTGTCTGCGCAACTAGTGCAGAAATCAATCTTATGTTCACCGCAGATTGCGATGCTGCACTGTGAGCAAATGGACTTTGTCATACGCCGTTTCTTATAGGAACATATACCGCAAATTTTCCTTTTACTTATATTTTGACCTGTCGATACAGACTCATTTCTCGACGTTGACTGCACTTCGTCACGATCACCACCTTCAACATCAGTACGAATCCCTAATACATTTTGTATTTTCGTTTTTGTATGCGTGGGCATTGTGGGCATTTTCAGTCGTGTTTCGAGCCACGGTTTTACGAGTTGGAAATGCAATTCTTTCATATAATGACGACGGCTCATTATCTTTTGTCCCAGAGTTGACACATTATGGCAGTAAATTATGTAGCTATTGATACAAGCGATATTTAGCATGTCGTAGAAGATGCACATGGGCCACCGATTAGTTTTTCTGTTGCAAGTCATCACCGAATACATCTGGTCAAAAGTGTCCACACCAGCTTTTGTCCTGTTGTAAAATTCAATCAAATTTGGCTTATGTGTCTCGGAATTCACTGTACCTTCTTCATCGCAGGAAGATAGCACGTAGACCATTTTTGACGGCTTCGGCTTGTACGAAAGAAGCGTAAGCGGACCATCCTAGCAAAACATGGAGGTATTTACATTCCTTGAGCGACTATTTTTTATCTCTTCAGGAATTTCTCTTTTATTGGATCGTAATGTACCCACAATTGTCAGTCTATAAGGCTCCAGAAGTAATTGTTTCGCCAAGGGTATCGACGTAAACCAATTATCCATGGTTACGTTTCTGTTCGTACCATGGATGCTTCGTGTAAGTTCCTTTACAAAGTATTCTCCCAAAGGCAAGCCTCCAGTATCAGTGCCTTTTCCAAGATATGGAGCACAGTCGATCATATATTTAGTGCCGCTATCACAAAGCATTTCTAATTTGAGGCCATACTTTGAAGGCTTGTTCGGAATATACATTCTAAATTTACATCTCCCACGAAATGCCAACAGTTGCTCATCAATTGTGACGTTGCTTCCAGCCTCATAGTTATCTCGACACTTAGTTATGAGCATTTCCCATATCTCTCTTATCGGTGTAAAAGGGTCATCTTTCTGTCGTTGTAATCGAAACGTTTAGTCGTCGAATCGAAGACATCGCAAAAGGAAAGCAAATCGTTCTTTACTCATACATGAGACGTATCTTGTACCAGAATACTCAATGTTGAAGAGTTCTTCGAGGGATAAATGGTTGTCTTTGAGAGCTGCAGTCAAAACTAGAATGCCGATAAGGGCTTTGATTTCTTCGTTACACGTATTATTCTGCGTGGAAGATAATTGGTCATAGTTTTATTTTTTGACACCAATTTCTTCATTCGTCCACTTCACTATGAAGTCCACTATCTCATCTAAAGAACTGGCTGAACAACACCAGTGGATCCACAATACCCCTAACAGCTCGAGTTGGTCCTCTAGCAACCCGAATAATATTAATAGGCGCCGCTCTGCCTGTAGAACGTCCTTTGCTGGTGGCCCAAACATGACGGTTTTTACCACGGATATTACTTTGTGTCAATATCAATATGTTAGTATTTGAACTTGAATTTTCTTGACCTAAATCAAGTGGTGTTTGTGACGTCGATGTAGACGGCTCAGGAATATTTAGTGAGCTATCTTCACGATCTGATGACTCGTCTTAAGCATCACTTTCCACATAATCATCTTCTAAATTATCTTCATTTTCACTGCATGAATCCTCCGGTATGCTCGTATCATCCTCTTCTAACAGTAAACGAGTAATATTTTCTTCCGATAGTGGTTGTTTTGAAGCCATCAAAAAGAAAACTGCGAAATAAAATATTCAATTTAAATTTGAAAAGTGACACAAACACTAACCATTCGTCGAAACGACGACTAAATATTGAATATTTCAAAAACTTTAAAACTTACCTGCCGCACACAACCGCTTTCTGAAAGCCTAATTTGTGTCGCGTTTTCGTCGATTTGACGAAGGTTAGTTGTCCAGGGTTAAATATTGTACAGTGGAACGCTCGAAGTCTGTTAAATAACACACTTGAGTTTCAAAATTTTCTATACCAAAATAATATACATGTAGCTCTTATTTCAGAAACTTGGCTCAAGCCTAGCATTCAATTTAATTTACGTGGTTATGCCATTATTAGGAATGACTGCGGTAATGATCATAATGGCGTAGCAATATTAATTAAAAATGGTATACATTTCTCTAAACTAGATACTTTTTATGATGATTCGTTACAAAATGTAGTAATTGTTATTAAACTGAAACATAAATGCATTTCTTTGGTTAGTTTTTACAGTCCTGATAATAGTTGTCCTGCTTTTGAAAAGGCGAAGTTAGATCGTTTATTGTACAGTATTCCAAAACCGTTTATAATTGCAGGCGATTTTAAGCCCATCATACTTTTTGGGGTTGCATCCGCATAGACTCTTGGGGCAGAGCTATTATGGATTCCATTGATGACCATGACTTAATACTTTCAAATAATGGTCAACCAACAACTATAGGCTCTCATATTTGGAAACCAAACATTCTAGATTTAACTATGGTGTCTCCTTCTTTATTTCTTTCTTGTGACTGGCAAGTTCATCAGGACTCTTTAGGCAGTTATCATCTGCCAACTATCACAAAATTTACTCTCGTAAGAGATCAACATGAGCCCTCTATTTCCTTGAACAACATTCCTTTTCACAGCAATCTGAAATAAGTAAATTGGGAAAGTTATGAACAAAATGTTAATAAAATGTTATTGAACTTTAAAGTTCACAATACTGATCTCCTTGAATCATACAGAAAGTTTTGTGCAATTATTCTATTGGCAATCAAATTCTCCGGGCCCAGCTTAAACCATAACACTACTGATAGTAATAAAAACCGTCCTAGAAAAAGGTGTCAAGTACCTTGGTGGAACAATAAATGTTCAAAAGTAGTAGAAGACTGCAAGAACGCCTACATTAATTTCAGAACTAGTCTTAATAGTAAAAATTACATTAATATCAAACGAGCACAAGCCTTTAAAAAACGCACTTTAAAAGAAGAACGTTGTAAAAGTTGGTCTGAATTCTGCTCATCAATAAATCGTTTGACATCTATAAATCGCATTTGGACTAAAATAAGTAAATTCAAAAAAGCTTTCCGAGTTCTAACTTATTTTCTGACCTCTATTGGGTTCAAACATTTTCATATAAATACACACCGGATACTGTTTCACAACAAATAAGTATAGATAATGTTCTTAGAGTAAATAGTGATAATTCATAAATGATCGGTTGTTTTACTATGCAAGACTTAAAATCTGCTTTAGCCTCAAGAAAAGATTCTTCATGTGGCCTGGATTGGCTTTCTTTCCTACAGAATGTTTACACTTTTAAATGTTCAAACTCTATCTATTTTTTTAAATTTATTAAATAGTTTATGGTCGTCTTCTATTATCCCGGAGGATTGGAAAACTGACTGTTTTGTACCAATATTAAAACCTGGCAAAGACTTTAATTTGACTGATACTTATCATCCTATTACACTGAGTTCATGTGTTGGAAACATTTTCGAACAATTACTTAAACAGAGATTAATTTTTCACATAGAAAGTAATAATCTTTTACCTTACAATCAGTTTGGCTTTCGTTGTGGCCGTTCTGCGTGTGAGTCTACGTCATTTCTGTCTTGATATCCACGATGCTCATTCCGAGAATAAAGTACTAGTTGGTGTTTATCTTGACATTGTAGGGTTTCAATAATGTAGATCTGAACAAATTATCCTCGATATTATTATTACTACAGGTACCTGGAAAAATTGTAAATTTGATTTTTAATTTCTTGAACTACAGAAAGGTGTTTGTTAAGGTTAACAATCAGTTATTTGGTCCAAGATATTCTTGTATGGGTGTATCACAGGGTGGTGTATTGAGCCCATTGCTTTTTATCCTATTCATACATCAGCTAAATTTAACTCTGGGTTGTGAAGTAACTAATCTGCAGTTTGCAGATGATTTAGTTGTTTATTGCTCTGATACTAAATTTTTACGTGTACAATCAGTCCTCAATGTTGCTCTCCAAAGACTAAAGAACTATTTTGATAGCCTTGGGCTGGAGGTCAGCAATGAAAAAAGTAAAGTTGTTGTCTTTTCAAAAAATGGAATTAGAAATGGGATTGTAAATATTTTGTTCAATAATAATGTAATGTCTGTAGAGAGCTCCGTAAAGTTTTTAGGTGTTATTTTTACAAACAATTCTAGATGGAATAAGTATGCTGAAACTCTAGAATCTCGGGCTAAATGCTTGTAACGTTTTAAAATCTTTAACAAGCACATATTGGGGTGCTGATCCAAGGATTCTATTAACATTGTTTAAATCATTAGTAAGGAGTCATTTTGAATATGCTTTTTTTCGTTTTGCAGGGGTAAGAACTATAGTAGATAAATTAGAAAAGATACAGAATAAATGTTTGCGTATTATAATGGGTGCCATGCGAACTACTCCCATAGTGTCTACTCAGGTGGAATGTAATATACCTCCATTAGCACTTAGGTTTAAATACTTACAATCAACATTTTTTGCAAGGTTACTCTCCGTCAGTAATCATCCACTTCTTGTTAAACTGTGGGACACTATTAACAGGACTGCCAATATTAATTCATGTGTTTCAATGTTTTTCTGAAACAGAACAAATTTTTAATAAACACAATATATTTTCTAGCATGGTATGGCCTTGTTACTCTGGGTTATATGAAACAAAATTTATTCAGATTAAAATTGTAGTCAAAAGTCTTCTAAAGTATAAGGAAGACATTTATAGGGAACTTGATAGGTGGCACGGATATCATCAGATATATACAGATGGGTCTAGGAACAATGAAGCAGTCTCTATAGCTGTCTACGATAGTCAGATCAAAAGTGGATTCAGTCATAGGCTGAATCCACTCACAAGCACATACTCTGCTGACTCCATAGCTGTGTATACAGCTATAAGTACATTCAAACACAGACTCATCAAAAGTGGATTATAGTAACAGATAGTTTAAGTTTATTAACAGCACTACAAAAACCACAATTAAATTCAAAAACTAACTAAATATAATTCTTTTGTGAGTGTGTATGTCACTGGACTTCTCTCAAACGACTGGACCGATTTTGATGAAATTTTTTGTGTGTGTTCAAGGGGATCTGGGAATTGTTTAGATTCACAATTTTGTCCACTGGATAATGTTTTTTTAAATTAATTTTTAATTTATTAGTATTTGTTGATACAAACTTTTTTTTTGACATTAGATCTGACAACTAACTAATATTCAATCATTCTGTCGCACTTCAAAACACGGAGTTTTATGGCTTTAATAGGTAAACTCCAAAAATATAAATAAAAAAACGTAACAGAGATTTCTTGATTATAGAGCGATATGAAGTTCGCCGGGTCTTCAAGTTATATATAAAATAAGAGAGTTGTATCACCTACTGTCTCAAAACAAGCAAATAGTCCTATTCTGGACACCAGCCCACATTGGTGTGCATGGTAATGAGCAAGCAGACTATTTAGCTAAATTTATTACAAATCCGGCCCACAATCAATTAAGTCATAGCTTTTTAAATTTTCCAATTCCTTATTCAGACACTCTATCCCTCTTCAAACTCAAGTTACAGAAAGAATTTTACAACTTGTGGCATCAAGTGGTAAAGGTAAAACGAAAATGGTTCGCTACAATAAAGAAAAAGGTCTCTTCTCCCTGGTTTACCCAGCCTAGTGACTATAGCCATAGAAAGTATTATATCACAATCTGTCGTTTGCGTCTGGGACATTGTAGTTTTGGTGCTCACCTTTTTAGGATTGGTGTTTTTGACTCTTCAACTTGTAGATATTGCAATAGTGCTGATGAAACCCTCGAACATATATTTTGTGATTGTCCACAGTTTAGTATTCAAAGGATGGTCCTTGTAGACCAACTTTTAAGTATTTTTAAAACTGCTGAAGATATCCCGCGCTCCCTTCAGCAAATACTAAGCATTCAAGAATGCTTCTTGCCAGTTTATGGCTTTATTGTTTCTACTATAAATGAAATCTAATTGTAATTTTTACACATGTATATAATACTAATTTGTTCGTTTTGTTCAAGATATTTGTTTTCAGCTACTTCAGCTATTTTCAGAATTTGACTGTTATATCGATTTTGACAAATTAATTATTGTACTAAAAATGACATTACAAGGACTTGACATTGAAAAAAGACGGAATGTAAAAAAGAAAGAATTTGACAAAAACAAATATTTTAATTAAAGACAAGGCTTCGGTCGTATAATTAAAAAAGGATTCAAGAAGATAAATTAAAAGAAGACATGGCTTAGTACTGATATAAAATCTTGGGTCAAGAATAAAAAGGAGAATAAGATATGGCTCCGGCCTGACATTTAAAAAAAATAAAAGATACAAAATACAAAAGACGTGGCTGTATGGGCTTTGTTCTCTTTGCCTGTTCTGAACGGAACGAACATAATGACTATTGAGTAATTATTTTAAATGACTATTGAGTAATTATTAAGAAGCCATTGCTGTTCAAGTTTGACAACTGACAACTTGTGTTAGTGACTTTGAACATCAAAGTTATTGCAAATGGCTTCTTCGCGTCCGTAACCTAAATAAAAAGAGATTTGTTATTTCTTAATTGAGACGTAAAACAGTTAATTCGAGAAATGGGTTCGAAGAAACATAAAAAAGAATCGAAAAAGAGGAAGCACAGGAGTAGATCCAGGTCTCCTTTGGATGGTGAAGAGCGTGAACGAAAGAGGCACAGGAAACACAAGGACCGCAAGAAAGACCGCTCTCCGGACGGTTAGTAGACATATTATACAATAACAGATAACGCTAGTCTTGAAAAATGATCTTCATTGACATAAATTGTGCAATAACATTATTATTATGAACTTGTTCGAGCTATGCGTTGTTTACATTTTATTTTTGAAGATCACTTTTCTACGCTAGCTTATCATCAAGTTGACATGATAATGGCATATTTTGCTCATTATTTCAGACGAGGGGCATTCGAGATGAAACAATATCCCGAGTGCTGTTGAGATGAGGTGGGTATAAAAGTTATTTCACCGATGGAAACATTCAGTCTCAGTGTACTGATGTTATACTTTGAATGTTGTGTCTGTGATGGGTGTTCTTCATGAATACCTGACCTAAATTGCTATAAATTATTATGTACTCATATTTAATGTCACTTCAGAATTAGCAAGATTTTCATTTATATTCATAAACAACACTATACCTCTGAGAGCTCAGTTAGTTATTTAGGTATATTGCTACAGATGAATTTATATGATTTAGTGAATGAAATATTTTAATATATTAACCATACCATATCATCATATAATCAAAGCTAAAATCCAGAAATATATTCGAAATAATGTCCACACTATGTATTCACAGTAATTGAAAATGTTTTCAGTAATAGGCAGGTTTCAAATCCTGTATAACTTGAAATAAGATTTACTACCAGTGGCGGCTGTACCTTAAGTGCACTTGTGCGCTGAACCACCAATTCAAAAGATTTAAAAATTACAAAATATTACTTCATCTTTATTTTTAAATTAACATTTTAATATTAATTTTTGAAACATACAAAAACGTATAAACAATTAAATTTCCTTATTATGGTCAAAAAGTTTGAGTGCTTTACTAAACTCATATCGTGCGCTACGGCGAGTGCACGAGGACTGCCAATGCATCTTGTATGAGGTACGCATTAATACGCCTGACGCGTGAGACAAAAGATAGTTCATAGAAATGTACCGAGTAATGAGTCGGTTCTCGAGCGCCGCACGAGCGGCCCAAGATTACCGAGAGCACCCGATGTACAACGAATTGAGCCGTTTTTGATATTTCGTTATGTTTTGTTGCATTTTAGTAAAGTGCACCACCAGTTCTATTACCCACCAGCCGCCACTGTTTACTACAACATATCTCTGTACAATTGGAAGATAAATTTTGAATGTTGTTAAACAAAATGTGTTGTATTATATGTTTCCGGTAGATATGCTTGGACTATTTCCCATAAATTGGCTTCCTCTGTGAAACTGAGTTTACCATCTTACATTGAGATTGACCATCGGGTGGGACAATGACAAACACTAACTAGTTAAATAAAAATAAATAACTTACACTAAAATTCTTTGAAATATTTTGAAATAAAAAATAAAGTTGTCATGATTTTAATATTCTATTGTACAAGAAAACACAGGTTGCATGTTATGTGTTTTAGTTTAATATAATATCTATCATTATTCATTTAATGTATTTGTAAGCTCATTCTTTTTCACAGCACCATTTCTGAATGTAATCATTTATTTATCATACATTCATTCTTTTCATTGTTTCATTTTGTTACAAGATGGGAAGTTTGTATTAAGATGTCATTAAGTACTGGTTTTGGAAGAGAAAATTTACTATATGTTCATTATCTAAAGAAGTTAGCTGAATAACAAAAAAAAAATACAATGCATGTACTGTCTCTGTTGTACAGCATGTTCTCGCTATAAATATAATTATTATCAAAGAGCACAAGCTTCAAAAACAATTATTCTAACACATAACTGATATATTTCAATTTGAAGACAGACTTTCAGAAGATTACTGAAATGTATATGTATAATAAATTTTAAGTCAGAGTTAAATAAAGGCCACAAAACGTTTACAATACAAAATTAAGTGACACACTATAAGGAACCTGTCGGAAACAAGACTTACAGAGCTTGTAACTATTAACATGAATCAAACATGTCATGAGTGTTGTGTTGTTTCAGTGGAGGAGGTGCCGGTGGACTCTCACTTGGAGCGAGACACGGAGCCCTCGCCCGCGCGCAGCAGCGGCTCCAGCGCTAGGAGACATGAGGGGTAACTACATAATAAGTCTAATAATATTCTTAAGTACATTCAGAAATTCACATCTCGTCTGAACGTAATCACGGTTGCTGAAAAGTAACCGAATCGTCGGGAGCATGTAATTTTTATCAAAAATTAAAGTCCCGAACAATATTAATTTCATTTTAAAGTATTCATAACAATACGAATACACAATTAACTCATTCGGCGATGAGACTGTTATTGTAGTGATTTGACTTTGATGCTGTCTTTTGATTGCAGCTGTACTTACTTAGTATAATTATCTCATTTTTTACCTTTTCCTCGTCATTTGAGTGACTTTAACCAACTTTTTGTTTTCCAGACGAGACAAAAGCCAGGAGTCAGAACGTGACTCATCACCCACGCCCGCCTCAGGGTCGGCTCAGGAGAGTCTCTCCATAGAAGAAACAAACAAACTACGAGCCAAGCTGGGGCTCAAACCACTTGAAGTACCAGAGAAACCTGCTGGTGAGTGGTTATTCGCCTTTTATATCTTGTGGATCATGTAATGAAAGGCAATTGAGTATAGATATTTGTATTTTAATATAATTTACAATATTTAATTGCTATAACGACATTACAGTTCGATGGTAGAATGGCGACTCTGCGACAGAACATATAATAATAATGTATTAAATTGACAATGTAGCATATCGAATATCAACTTGTTTCTAGGTGCCATTATGGACAGTGATTTTTGCTTACATTAATAAAAAATAATACATAGGCACAGTTACAAGGCTTGACATTCACTGGCTGATGTAGTGATTGGCAAAAGTTGGGATAAATGAGCCAAGATACAAATAGTTACCCAACAAGTGGTTTTTGTTCCAGATGACGGTAAGTTCAAAGACGACCTGGGAGAGTTCTACCACGTGCCCGCCTCCAACATCGCCGCGCAGAAGAAGGCCGACAAGCTGAGAGAGAAACTGGCTGAGAGGAGGGACAAGAGAGACATCGACAATAAGTATATACATTAATATACCTTACAACTATGTGGACATGATTATAATGAAAACACTACATGCTGAAGTGTACGTGTACGCACGTAGAAGTTAATAGATTATGATTAAACGATCAACATGACTATGCGATAAAAATCGCTTAGTACATCCGAAAAATATTAGCTTCATTTAAATTAATATGCGAAAATCTGAGATCTCATTAATAGATTATATGTATTAACGTTCTCGTACTAATTCCGAACCCATCTCGTGGCTCATGATAATAGTAGTCAGTGTTCCATAGTTTAATAACAATGTTAACATCAGGTTACAGACGTCCCTGCTGGCCGAGGGTTCTGACGATGAAGACGCGTCCGCCTGGGTCAGGAAGTCGCGGGACATTGAGAAACAGAAGCAGGAAGCCGCCAAGAGAGTGAGGCATTATATTATCATACACAAATAGGTTTTTGTTTGATGTCTTAGGGATTTGTTTTGAATTCGGTGAAGCATCTGATTGTGTTGTGGTATAAAAATTTATATAAACTAAACATGCATTTTATTCGAACCAAACTGGGTTAGTCAAAACGTTCTCAGAATTAAATGTACCCACATTTTATTTTTTATTTGTAACCAAGACATTTCTGATATACAAATTCCTTGTCCTTGACAAACATTTTGGGAACAATAGTTGTTAATGCTCGGAAACCTCCTTTCAGGCGGCTCTGCTGGACGAAATGGACGAGGTGTTCGGTGTGGGGGCGCTTGTGGCGGACGACCAGCAGCGGGAACGACAGGAGGCCTACCACCAGGATCACCTCAAGGGGCTGCGGGTGGCGCACACTCTGGACGCGGTACACACACATACACACACACACGCGCGCGCACACGCACACAGAGTAAATGTATTCAAAGTGTATAAATGTTGTTTCGCTGCTCCAGTTGCCCGAGGAACGTGAGACGGTGTTGACGCTGGCGGACAAGGAGGTGCTGGCGGAGGACGACGAGGATGTCCTGGTTAACGTGAACATTGTGGACGATGAGAAGTATAAGAAGGTAGGCGGGGCTTGGACTTACTGTAGGGGAGTAATATACACAAAGATAATTCAGAACGATGTAGATAGAATTTATAAATGGTGCAAAACAAATTCTATGACTCTCAACATCAATAAATGTTTTCATGTCAGATTTTCTCGAAAAAAAAACCACTTGTGTCAGGTTATTCTATTGGCGACGCACAATTGCTAAAAATAACTGAGATTAGAGATCTTGGTGTCATGGTGGATAGCCAATTAAAGTTTGTTTCTAATATTACTAGAATTATTGGTAAAGCAGCTAAAACATTAGGTTTTATCAAACGTAACACAAAAGGATTTTCCGTGACTACCAAGATCTAGCTGTACAATGCTTTTTTGCGTAGTCAAGTGGAATGTGCTTGTATTGTGTGGAATCCCATTTATACTATTCATTCTCAACGTGTTGAGAGTATTCAGCGCAACTTCACTAGGCATCTTGCCTTCCATTCAAATGAGTTCTCGCATAGACAACCATATGTTCAAAGGCTTCTGCATTTCAAAATGCTGTGTCTTCGTGACAGACGATGTGTGCAGGGTCTCTGCTTCTTACATAAAATACTTAATGGTGATATTCAGTACAGTGGCCTAGTCGAACGCTTCCTTCTAAATGCCCAAGGAATTCAATTCCGAACACATTTCACATCCCGCGCGTTAAAACTAATCTTAGAACCTAGTCTTCCTTAATGCAATTAGCAAAATTTTATAATGACACTTCCAAAAAATTACCAAGTCTAGACCTAGTTAGTGATTCATTTTATGTATTTAAACAAAAAAAAAATGAATATTTTTTTTTCTAACTTAAATTTTTCCTAAATTAGTAATATTTTTTATTTTCTTTTGTGATTTTTACGTAATATTTTTATTTTATCTTTAAATTAGTATGTAAACTTTTTAATTGTGCACTGTTTATATTTAGTAAATGTCATTGACCTACATATCTCATGTTTTAATATAGTCACTTTGACTTTAAATATTCAATATGTATGTTGTAAGTGTGCTTGTTGTAAATAAATAAATACACAATACATACAAACATAAACGACTTGCAGAACATCGAGGAGCGCAAGAAGGCCCGCGCGGGCTACCAGGCCTACGACGACGAGGCCGACATACAGGCGGCGCTCGGGTACAGCAGGCCCGTGCTGGCCAAGTACGACGACGAGATACAACCCGGCAAGGGGGACAAGACGCGGGGCTTCCTCATAGGAGACGAGGACGCGCTCATGGAACAGAAGCTCAAGGACATGATGGTGAGGGGGGGGGGGGGTGAAAAACTGTGTCAACCCCCTTAACTGAGTTATCAGTATCGAAAATGGAACACAATCAAAAAACTTACATTTACAAACTCTTCAGTAAAAATAATAAAATTGAATATTACATCTATACTAATATTATAAAGCTGAAGAGTTTGTTTGTTTGTTTGAAAGCGCTAATCTCCGAAACTACTGGTTCGAATTGAATAATTCTTTTTGTGTTGGGTAGTCCAGTTATCGAGGAAGGCTTTAGGCTATATTACATCACGCTACGACCAATAGGAGTAAAGATATAGTGGTAAATGTGTAAAAAACGGGAGAAATTATTTCATATTTAAAGCCTTCCGTTGCGTGCGCCGTGAAAACGGTACACAAAAAGTATGTATTAAAGAATATATACGATACACAAAAAGTATGTATTAAAGAATAATAGCTCTTTTAATGATTTAAAAAACAGTCCGCGACAGTATAAGTATCTTTTAAGATTAACTCACAAAAACCGTTTTTATGGTACCTAATTTGGTCGAAATAATTTGTTAAGTTGTATCCACATAATAATATTAATCTTTATTCAAATAAACAAATAAATATGTTGTTGGTTAAGAGTACTTCATTGTGAATAAAAAAAACATAGGTTTTATCCTGAAAATTCTACGGGAATTCGACCATTCGATTCGAACTATGTGGGAAGAACCAAAAATCTGCCGGAAGTCACTATTCCACGCGGACGGAGTCGCGGCAGAAGCTAGTGATTATTATATGTAGAGTAACAAAATGTTTGTAAGCCCTGGTATAACACGATGACACTCAATGACGTCATCACACCTGCTGCGCTACTAGTGACGAACTCGAAGTTGCTTTTACATTATTGAAAATATCGATATTTAAAAAATCATAACATAAATAAATATTTAATATTCATATTATTTCGATACTTATTTTGATATACATATCAAACATTAATATTATTTTTGATTGTAAAACACAATTTTTAACAGAAATAGATTAATGATTTATCCTAATAATACAACATAGTTAATTTACCTGAAGAAGCTCCAAATTATAATACTGATTAATAATATTTATTATTTAAGTTAAATTATTTTAATGTGAAAAGCATAACTATTTAAAGCAATATTGAAAATATCGATAGAATATTTATCGATATACCTAATTTTTAAACTTGCAAATCTCTATTCGAAAACTAACAGAATAATAAAAATAATAAGAACCCCGGCGCCTGCGATGAAAGGCCGCGTGCGCCGGTGCGACTATACGGCGCCTTAACCTTTTATGGGTCAGATGTTCGAAACATTTTCTCAAATAATGTCGATTTAAAACTTATTTAGCCTATGCACTGTAACTGACCTCTGCTTGATATTTTTTTAAATTATACTATTTTTTTGTAATAAGCTTATACTTTTACATATATTGTGTATACATGCCTTTAAGGAAGGCAGAGATTTTAGAACACCCTGTACAATGAAATACATTTTAAAATCGGACTTAAACTTGTCTTCAAATTCTCATACATTTTTAGAATATTTCTTGTTTTCTATAAACGATTAGTATTTTATGGTAGTAGCGAGTCATACATTATAATTTGTTTCCAGCGAGCGGAACTGATAGCGGGCGGTCCGGACAAAGTGTTGGAGTCGCTTCAGAGCAGCGGCCTCCGACCTGCGAGTGACTACCTGCAGCCAGACGAGCTACAGGCCAAGTTCAAGAAAGTTAAGAAGAAGGTTACTACATACTACAGACTATAAGCCATCTATATATCTAATATCTAGCCATATTATATAGATCTATCATTTATAGATCTATGTAATATGGTCTGAAATAAATGATTATTATTATTATATATCGTTGGGGATAGTAGAAATTCGTGTAACTACCATTGGATATTTCGGCATATAAATTAAACACTAAATAATTACTAGTTGTTAGAAAGTTACCTTAAAAGACGTTAATATAGAAAATATTTCAGTTTATACTTTCTTCTAGTAATCTGCTTCCAATGTTATCTACATTGGAAGCAGATTAATCCAATGGTAGTTACGAGGATTTTGCACTATCCCGACGATGTATATATTGTTTATTATGTTTGTAAATGTTTTATTTGATAAACAAGTTGTTTGTTTCAGGGTAAAATACGTAAGAAGGCCAAGCAGGAGCCCATCGACGTGGAGGAACACGAGGCGGGCTCCGTACCTCTGGACACAGACGACACAGGTGAGATGTAGTGGAGTTATATACAGAAGAATGGACTTTGAACATAATAATAATAAAATAATTTATTTGAGTTAAAACACCATTACAAAGAATAAATATATAAAAAGTAACAGTGAACAAAAGAAAATAAAATAAAAAAGGAAATGTGCAAACAAAATTACGATATAAACGTCTTACATAATTATTTCATAGAAATTCTTATTTAAGAAAAAGGTAAAATATTAAAAATAATAAAAGCCACCACCATTTTTACATTAAAGTTATTGTTAATGTATGTACATGGTACATGGTATAAGTGACACATGCACCACAACAAGTAAAATAGTATTATTATTTAACATGCTGTTAGGATGGCATGCTTACTGTGATATCCTATTGCCTATTTTATAATCGACGTTTCAACATATATATTAGCTTTAAGTAGAGTCCAACTTCCTCGCCGGATCTATTGAAGCGACAGTAGTCAGTAATAGTTAGTGAGGGATTGTTTATGTGTTCAGAGATCAGCCAGGAGGTGAGCGCGCCTGTACTGGATGAAGACGAGGTGGAGGTGGACACGGAGCTACAGGCGGCGCTACATCGAGCGAGGAGACTCAGGCAGGGAGGGGACCAGCACAGGACGCCTAAGGTACACAGGGGAGGGACACAGGGGAGGGACACAGGGAGGGATACAATAACAAGGTACACCCACAGGGAACAGGGGAGTGACACGAACAGCGATACAATAACAATCATTGTACTGTTCGTTAGAAGTCACCAACACAGGACGCCTAAGGTACACACACATGACACAGGGGAGAGACGAACAGTGATACAACAACAATTTAGTTTTATTATCAAATGATTGTATAGTGCGTTTGATTTAAGCTGAGCTTGGCATTTGTGTGAGTGCACACGGATAGTGTAGATGTGATGTCAAATTTTTGAATGCCACGTTCTATTCTAGTTTTGAACAGGTTTATTCTGCTTTTACTTCGCCCCGCACCTTCCGCACTTCACCCTTTGTACTGGTAGCAATGTCAAGTAAATAAGAATTTGTATAGTTTTTTCAAAATTCTTATTAATCAATAATTTTTTTTTTACAATATTCATAATATTCCATCCAGACTTTTACAAGTTTTGCTTATTTTTATAGCATTTATGTTATGTATCTATTTCAAATATAGTAAAATTGAATTCTAATTTTTTTTTTGTGTAACTCTACTTTTACTTTTACACCCAAATGCAAAGCTCAGCTTTAGTCTAACGGACTATACTGTTTGTTAGAAGTCACCAACACAGTTTTTGTCATTCAATAAGACCACTAAGAACTATTTCATACAGATGACGTAACGATCAGTTGTCACGGCTGTAATGATTAATATATATGTACTTAGGGAACACACTTTTAACTTGAACCGAACCTTTATATTCCCGAACGCATCCGAAGTGATATTAACGCGATGACGCTTGGCTTGTTCATTTTGAGCGGGAAAGTATTTTGTAAACACGACTTGTATTATTGTAAATTGAATTTAACTTATTTAAGGTGTAATGTGTTAAGATAATAATTAGCTTGTTCTAGTTAAGGTTTTATTTGTTATTTACCTAATGTAATGGCTTTATAAGAAAATATAGTTTTAATGATTTTGTGAGAATCCTAAAAATATTGATTTAATTTAATCATATATACTGTTCCATCAGCTGGAGGAGATCCTTGAACAAATTAAAGAAGAGAAAACAGAAGAAAGTCAAGAGGCCGGGAGCAGCATGGTGCTGGACGCTACGGCTGAGTTCTGTCGCACGCTCGGGGACATACCGACATACGGACTGGCGGGAAACAGAGAACACACCGCGGAGATTATGGTGGGACTTATGTGATACTAGAACAGACTTACAGTTAGAACTGGCTAGGTAGATTCACGAGGGTAGAGTAGCGGATAGAAAACTACTCTCGGTGAGGAAAACACTTCGTTGAAAAGACAGAATACACACTGTATTTATATATATAATTCTTCTGTGAGTGTGTATGTCACTGAACTTCTCTCAAACGACTGGACCGATTTTGATGAAATTTTTTGTGTGTGTTCGAGGGGATCTGGGAATGGTTGAGATTCACAACTTTGTCCGCTGGACAATGTTTCTTCAATTAATTTTTAATTTATTAGTAGTTGTTGATACAAACTTTTTTTTTTGACATTAGATTTGACAACTAACTAATATGTCAATCATTCTGTCGCACTTCAAAAGACGGAGATTTATGGCTTTAATAAGTAAACTCCAAAAATAGAAAATAAAAAAAACGTAACAGATATTTCTTGGCGATACGAAGTTCGCCGGGTCCTCTAGTATTTTATAAAACACAAAATATTTTTCACAAATTAAGTCCATTTGTTACGTTACGCATTTGCTGTGTTATAGGACTTTGATCGTGAGGAAGCTGAGCCAGAGCCGGAAAGTGGAGCGAGCGGCGGCGCTTGGAGCAGAGTGGACGTGCGGACAGACAAACCTGCGGACCTTGAACATGGTGAGGAAGGGGAGGGAGGAAGGGGGAGGGGAGAAGGGAGGTTAGTGGGGGCAGTTGGATAATCTGTGACCTGTTATAACAGAAGGAGCGACAGGCGCCGGGCTGGAGGCAGAGCCCGCGCTTGGGGCCGGCGTGGCGGGCGCGCTGCGGCTGGCGCTCAGCAAGGGATACCTGGAGAGAGACGGCGCGCTGCCCGCCCCTAGACCCGCGCGCTCCTCACTGGCAGCACTCGCCGCGCTACACTACTCCATCGAGGATAAGACTTACGGGTAACAACTGACTCACACCACTAGCATCACTAAACAAACCTTTAATAGATAACCAGCTGCAAAACAAACTAGCAACGAACACACGACAAATATCTTACTCTTTAATTCTAACTCCTACTACTCCCGCTTCCAGCGAGGACGACAAGTACGGTCGGCGCGAGCGAGGAGGTCACTCGGGACCTCTGAGCGAGTTCAGGGAGAAGAGTGACTTCAGACCCGACATCAAGCTAGAGTACGTGGACGACGACGGCCGGCCGCTGTGTCCCAAGGAGGCCTTCCGCTACCTCTCACACAAGTTCCACGGGAAGGGGCCCGGCAAGAACAAGCAGGAGAAGAGGATCAAGAAGGCCGTGCAGGAGGGAGTGAGTACACACACACATACATTATGACACTAACTCTCTCATTGTGCCTTATACGTTGACACTCATGAACCGATGTGTTTTTTCCAGCTGATGAAGAAGATGAGCTCGACGGACACGCCTCTCAACACGTTACAGATGCTGCAGCAGAAACAACGGGAGACACAGTCGCCCTTCGTGGTGCTCAGCGGCGCCAAGAGGGACGCGCCCAACTGATGTACTGGCTCTACGATACAAACTGTGAACATGTTCTACCACAACGAACCAGCGACCTGTGACGTCATAAAGCACCTATATTTTAATAAATTAATAGAATGGAACCGTTTGTACGTCATTGACCTACCTTCAAACCGAAACCCTACTTCCTTTCTTATAAACATAAATAACTGTCCGTCTGTGTGTCTATACGCCAAAACTGCTGAACTTACATATATGTGTAATAAACTTTAGAAGACAAATGATGTTTTTTAATGTGAGGGATTGGTTGAAAATTCTAAGGAAGGGTATGAGAGGTTGTACGTAATAGTTGTTATTCTTAGAGCTACAATTCTGGAACTTATACAAATGTTTAAATGTGTCATTAAAGTTGACCACATTTTATTTCCTGAATGATGTAAAGGATTTTGCTCGTGTCCGCTGGTGCGCACTTGTATCGAAGCTACCAATTCGATTCTAGAAACATTTGGAGGATAAGTATACATTAGCGTCTAAAAACTAGGGGTAGCGAGTAGAGCGAGGCAGTACTTCACAAAGGGAAACTAGCTTTTACTACAAAAAGCACAGGTTCGTCACTATTTAAAGTTACTGCCTATAATACCCTGTTCACAAACGATCTAAAACCCTCAAGCCTCCGAAGAGATGTGAGCTCTCTCTATGTGTTATATCGTCTGTACAGCGGCAATGTTCCTAGGAACTGTATATAGTGCCAAAGTCACCCTTCTACATCCAAATTACCTGGACGCATTCAGATTTAGGAGTGAATGTAAAAATTCAGTTTTAATTGTTGATTTTATTTTGTTTTTATTTATTTCTTTTTACTTACTATGATTTATTTAACTTTTGTGTCTACATTATTAACGTAAATATTTGAGACGACTTATACAGGGTGACTGGTGAATTACTATCAATATTTAAGGAGCATACTCGGTACATGATTCTCATTCGAATTATGTAAAAAAAATAGGTACTTAATTTTTGACAAAATTTCCGTATAAATAAATAAAGTGTTGACACGTTCCAAGTGTTCCATGTGTGGACGCGTGCGGCGGCGTGATGATACAACACTACGCCGCCGCACGCGTATGTGTGTGTGAGTGTACACTTAATCTGTAGGGTGTGCACACGATGCGTAATTAATTACATAACTTTTGGTTAACTTTACTTAGAAGTTTATTAATATTTATGTTATATTAATTTTTATTCTGTCATATATGATCGTCAAATATCACGTCCTCAAGTATCGATAGTAATTCACCAGTCACCCTGTATATTATTATATTTATATGTGTAATTGTTCATGTATATTTATTAGTATATATATTTATGTATATATGTATGTACTGTATGTATCTATTTATATATGTATTAGTGTATATTTAAGGATAAGGCACCACCTACGTCTTCGCTGCACTATTTCTCCAAATCGAAGGTTGTCTGGCAGAAATCGCTGCTTAGCGATAAGACCGCCTTTTTGTACATTCCAATTTATATTTTTTTCCGTGTATAATTTACTGTTTGTGGTGTACAATAAAGTATATTCTATCTATATCATGGTCTCTCTATGCTTAAACAATAAAGGACATGGCATTTTAATTTTTATCTGGCCCACAAAGACTATTCACGATAATTTTATAATTTAAAATAGTTAAAAATGTATACTCCTCTGGCCTTCCCATTTTTGAATTAAAATGAGCTTATAGCTGAAAACTTTCAAAAAGTACACTATTATGTTTTCTATTTAATATGGTCATACGCTTTAATGAACATCGAAACATATAACTTATTTTCGAGTCATATTACAATTCTGTCACTTCATCTGGCGGAAATCAAAGATTTAAAAATTTATTAAAAATCACAACTTTGTTCTTTTGAACTTAAAGAATGGGAGAAAAACTGTTTGATATTAGAGGCAAGCTAAATAATTCGAGCAAAAAAAATAATTTTAGATCAGTTTCCTATAAACTTTCGGAAAGTAATTTTGTGCCAGCCGTTGGAGTATTTACTTTGGTATGCATATATATTTTTATTATATCGTTACGACATTGTCAATTTCTATAATCAATGTTTATTGTCCGTAGATGTCATATATTAACCTAAACTAATGTAAGAAAAGTGAGTGATGTTAATTTTAATACATTATGTGTGATTTTATATTACATACTATTACATACATGATAGCCAGAGGAGTGTCATTTTTTTAAATAAATAAATAGAACGAAACAGATGGTTTATTTAATATTGGTCAACTTTCTTAGCTAATAATAATAATCAATGGTATGACAATATTCTGCTTTGAATTGTTACTACTCTGGCAACAATGTCACTCTTCTGGTAATACACTTCCTCTGGTGCTTATAAAACAGAAAAAAATTAATAATCGTCTGGCCCCTGTGATTACTAATTTTAAAATAGTGTTAAATAAATAAATTATAAATTTCGAATGGAACCGATAACATTTCCTTCTGGAACACGAAAAAACCAAATAGCCTATATTCACCCTTATATTGTGTTGTGTCTTCTTATAACGTGTTCACATGAAAATGCCAAAACGAAATAAAAAAAAAACACAAAATAAATACTAATAATTCCTAAATACCGAGAAAAGCTCGGTAACCACATATTTATAATTAAAGGTGACGCTTGTCGCTCACTAAACATAGCCAGTTTATTATTTACTAACTCCGTATATACAATATCAAAATATAAACTATATATATTATAAGACGATTGCCGTTCATCGTTTGTCGCCATGCTGGAAGTGAGTCTTTGGAGCACGTGCGGCGGCGGCGCGGCGCAGGCGGGTGGCGCGCGCCAGGGGCGGGGTCGGCATGCGGCGGACGGGCTGCGTCGATGACATGCGGAGGTGAGTGTACAGAGGGATCTGTGGGAGAGGGACTGGATGTAGCGAGCCGGCGAGAAACGACGAAATAGACGAGTAGGGTAGGTTAACAACGAGTAATTACTGTGGGCAGCGAGTCGTCGAGCACCGGCGGCGGCTGAGGGTCGGGTTTGCGGGGGAGGGTGAGGTGGTGACCCAGCAGGGGCGCGGGGGCCGGCGCGCCGAACGTGCGGGTGGCGAGCTCGTGCGAGGTGATGTCGCGGAGAGCGTCCACCTCCACCTGGCCCGGCGTGTAGCGGGACACCCATCCGCTGCGCCACACCTGACACACCAACATATAGTAGGTATATGCAGTATGGTGGGCGGAGGAAGATGACCACCACACACGTGCCATGCAACTATCGGTAACCTTGAACGTTGTAAAGCTGGCGACTTTCTTGACATCGGGAGGGAAGCGAGTGACCTCCAACGTCCACGGTAAGAAGCTACCCAACGTCTGCAGGTACTCCCCGGACAGCTTCCACACTCTCACGCTGTAATCCGAAGAACCGCTGGAAGGAAAAATGACAGGTGAGGATAGAAGGACAGCAGCTCGGAGTAGGAGAGGAGGCGGCCGCACCTGAGGACGAGGCGGAGGTCGTCGATGTAGGCGAGGGCGGTGATGCAGCGCAGGTGGGCGCGCACGCTGCTCAGCAGCAGGGGCAGCGGCTGGTCGCGCACACAGCGCTTGGCACGACCCTCGATACGGTCCCGCCACAGGAACGGGAAGGTCAGCCGCAGCTTCGGCATGTTCACGTGAACCTAACGCAGCCGCCCACCACGACTCATTAAAGCTCGTATAAAGGTCAATATACAAATCCCTAACAAACTTGCTTACAGGGAGTTATTCCGCTACTCTTTATTTTTTATGGCCTTTCATTGCAGATGTATTTAAAAGTGCTCTGTTTATAATATTCGTGTCTCTCAATAGCACTGGGGTGTCATTTACATCAATAATTGTCTAATTCGCTTTTACCATTCGTTTACATTGTTTACAACTAAATACTTAATATCCAATTTCATTAATATTATTGTATTTTATTTATTTATTTAACACTTTTTTGTACACCACAATTACAATCACAAAATATACAAACTAATAAACTAATGGTGAAACAAAAGGCGGCTTCCAGACTACCTTGGGTTAGAGGATTGTGTTTGAAAGACAGTATGGGGTGGTGCAGTTTTAAATACTCTTAAAATAAATACAATCTCAACACATACAAAAATAAATAACAGTAATAAATATTCAGTAATATACATACATACATAATATATCAATAAATACATACATACATACATACATGCATACTTACATTCATACTAGTGTCCGACCGAAGGTCTATTTTCGGCCGAAGCCGAAGCCGAAGGTTTATAAGCTCTTAGTAATTTTGTTCAATATTGTCTACAAGCTACAATTATTAATGTTATTATTTCGAAACTTCAATATTGAAGTTTTATATTGACTGTCTGACTCATATGGAAGTGGATTCAAAGATGATAAAAAAATGTTGATTTATTCTTAAAAAAATAATCATTTATTTATTAAGTAATTCATAAATCACTATTAGACCAATCAATCAGTCTCTGTTTACTCGACTAAGCCGAAACTAGACTAATAAATAAAATGAACAAACACCAATTTCTTAATAAATAATTAAATGTTGGTCAATTAAATGCACAGTTTAGAAAATATTCAAAAATTTAAAATTAATGTAACAATAACAATAGTTATAAATAATCAAGTAATGACTGTTTTGCCAACAACAAGTTATAAGAATAATATTCTAATATTTTAAAAATTCTATTATTTTACATTCTTTCTTCGTTTTTCGTAACAGTTCGTTCAGTCCCGACGGTTGCTCGGATCTTCGCCGAACATGGTTTTTTTGGCCGAAGGTGGCCGAAGCCGAAGCTTCGGTCGGACACTAATTCATACATACAAATACATATATATACATAATACATACATATATGATGTTATTAAATATTTGTCATAATCATGTCGTCATCATAACTGTGATGAGAGATAGAAGTTCTTAAAGGAGTTTTTAAATGCATGTAAGGTTTCCGACAGTCGAATGTAGGTTTTGTTGGGCCCTACTGCTTTGTGCTAATGTTTTATATAATATATGACTTTAGATTTTTTAAATGTTGGCTTAAAACTCGCTGAGAGCATCGGTACTCGACATTAATAATCATTGTAGGTATTGACATGTGTGTATTTCCCAGTGTTCGCTAACCTCTTCGTTGGTGAGGTAGTTGGTCATGAGCCAGATCTTGATGTATCCGACCGTGGTGCCAGTGAACAGGTAGTCGTTGTTGATGTCCGTGGCGAAGGCGGACACGTAATCGCCCGCCGTGTGGATGCCCTGGAAGGAGCCCTGCAGCCCGCCGGCCGGGTGGTCCGACCAACACTGCACCTGGCCGTTCTCCAGCGCCACCATCAGCGACGCTGAGGTCGGCAGAGATTAATGTATGAGACATGTTCACAATTTACATGTCGATGTTTAGCTTTTTATATGTAACGGGTCAGAAGATTTAGTCCAGTCCAAGTAGACAAAAATAAGTCATAACTTAGGAAAAATTCGCATATAGCTTAAAATTGCCAGAGACGTTAAATACATCATTATAAATGAAATATCAAAAATCCCCTTCGATCTCACTCCTGCCATTAAATTTATTCAAGATCAAAAGTATAAAATTAAGGTTTTAGTATTGCTAATGATTAAAGTGGAATAGGTTGTTTTTTTCTACATCTTATATGTATATTTAAACGATCAATTCTTGTATATACCTATATATTATTTATTGGAATCTCAGAATCCGCTCCAACGATTTTCATTAAATGAAATATTATTAAAGGAGATCATTCTTTTTGTGCCTTTTTTAAAAGTGCCGGCCAATAAAAAAAATGGTACATATTTGTAGAACTAACCATTTGGAACAATAGTTAATATGGCGCAAAAGTTGTAGGATCCAAGATATAGAAGTTATACAAATTTCAAGATTGATCATTTTGGTACATTTATTTTGTTCTGAAAGTGCCAAGAAACATAAAATAATGATTGATATTGCTAGAGTTAAGCTTCTCAAGCAACAGATATTTAAAAATGGCTTTAAAAGATTTCGAAACTTATGGTTGCTATAAGATTTTCTTTGAAAAAAGTAATTAGTGCTCTTCTGTAAATATATGTAAGTGCCATCAAGTATAGAGATGGCCTTTCTTTCTTCAATCGAACTATCAGGATTACCAAATAATCGCTCTGGCACTATGAGGTTCCTCTGCGCCACTTGCTTTCGCGTCATATGATCAAATCCGACCCGAAATGGTACAAAATCATTTAAAAGTGCTTCCAGGCCCATTTTTTTAATATATAAAAATGGCACCCCGATATACATATTACTTTAGACAAATAATAAAATCATCAAGAAATGTGTTGCATGCGTTCAGATACTTGGCGGAACAACGTGTGTCGGGTTCGCTAGTATTACATAAAAACGACAGGTTTCTAATAGATTATGACTATAATGATTTGCTTGAGAAGCTTAACTCTAGCAATATCAATCATTATTTTATGTTTCTTGGCACTTTCAGAACAAAATAAATGTACCAAAATGATGAATCTTGAAACTTGTATAACTTCTATATCTTGGATCCTACAACTTTTGCGCCATATTAACTATTGTTCCAAATGGTTAGTTCTACAAATATGTACCATTTTTTTTTATTGGCCGGCACTTTTAAAAAAGGCACAAAAAGAATGATCTCCTTTAATAATATTTCATGTAATGAAAATCGTTGGAGCGGATTCTGAGATTCCAATAAATAATATATAGGTATATACAAGAATTGGTCGTTTAAATATATAAGATGTAGAAAAAAACAACCTATTCCACTTTAATCATTAGCAATACTAAAACCTTAATTTTATACTTTTGATCTTGAATAAATTTTTTGCAGAAGTAGGATCGAAGGGAATTTTTGATATTTCATTTATAATTATGTATTTAAAGTCTCTGGCAATTTTCAGCTATATGCGAATTTTTCCTTAGTCATATGTCTATTTTGACTGGACTAATTGTTAAATTTTAAGTTAATGAGTTTACACTACGTCAATCTGAACGTATAAGTGTAAGAAGTTTAATATACGTGCCGACGCGCATATGGCAGGGTCGCGTGTTGAGGAATATGGTGGCGTGAACGGCCAGCTGACGCATCTTCTGAGCGCGCGCCGGCAGAGACACCGTCGACACACGCCGAGCGCGAGCCTTCTGCATGGCGGCGGACGAGTCGATGAGTGACTCCCGCTGACCGCCCACGCTGTACACGAGCCGTTAATATAACACGTGCTGCGGGGAGTTACTATGAACCAATGACACGTGGCGCCCACCTCGGCCGCCTCACGGTGGACGTGCTCCGTCTGGTGGAGGTCGTGGAGGCCGTCTGCGGCGAGGCTGCTCGCTTGCTGTATTGCATTTTGATGCGCAACATCGGTTCCGTGCAAGAAAATCGCCTGCGGAAAACGACGTTTTTTATAAAAAAGAATAGAAAAGAGAGTAATGTCATCCACCGTGTAGACATAGAGTCTGCTCGTATAACCTGTAAGGCTGTCCCGTCTCTAGTTTCCACAGAATGAGTTCTGAGTTGTAGGAGGCGGTGGCGAGAGTGAGCGGGGGCCGGGCGGCGGCCGTCAGCACGTCGTCGCTGTGCCGGGTCTCCCAGGCCTTGCCGCCCCCCTCCACCGCCCCCGACCCCCCGGAACCTCCCGACCCCCCCGCGTCCTCGAACTCTATCACGTGTCGGTTCCAGCCCACCGCTAGGATCCTGTCCATCAGACACACCTTTTTTTAGTAATCATGTCGGCAGACAATTTTTTATAAATGTCAATAGATACTCGTAAGTATAGTGCGTTTGATTTAAGCTCAGCTTTGCATTTGTGTGAGTGCACACGCATAGTGTAGGTGTGATGTCAAATTTTTGAATGCCACGTTCTTTTCTAGTTTTCAACCGGTTTATTCTGCTTACACTCCGCTCCGCACCTTCCGCACTTTACCCTTTGTACTGATAGCAATATCAAATGTTGTAAACACAATGTCAAGTGATTAAAAATATGTATAGTTATTTCAAAAATTTTATTAATCAATATTTTTTTTTCCATAATAATCATAATATTTCCATCTGGCCTTTTACAAGTTTTACTTATTTTATAGCACTTATGTAAGGTACCTATTTAAAATATAAAAATTTTTAATTCTAAAACATTTTTGTCTAACTCTCCTTTAACTCTCACTCACACAAATGCGAAGCTCAGCTTAAGTCTAACTGACTATACATTGTACCTCCCCTCGACCCAGAAGCAGCTCGTGACCTCGCACATGTGTTCTATGGCCATACTTCTCAAACATACTCCCGTGTTGAAGTTCCACACCTGTGACGGACTCCGATTATAATACTTGTGTACATAGAGGACGGTAGAGTGAGTGGACCGGCCCCGACCTTGAGTGTTCCGTTCCTGGCGCCGGTGAGCAGCAGCTGGTGTCCGGGGTCGAAGCAGGCGGCCGTGATCTCCACCGGGATGGACTCACCGTGCAGCAGGCGGGTGTGGGCATCGCGGACCATGGCGTTCCTCTTACCTGCCGGGTAAAATAAAGCAGTCTTTATGAAAACGCATTGGAGGGGCTTGTAATAGTTGTTAGTATGTTAGTGTACCGGTGACCGGATCCCAGTTGATGATGATGCTGTCCAGGCCGCACGTGATGACCACCTTGAACAGCGGGTTGTACAGGATCTTGGACACGGCGCGCGAGTGAGTGAAGCCGTCCGTGTGCAGAGGGTTCAGCTGCTCGTCCAGCACCACCACGGCGATCTTTATGGCTCCCACTATGAACTCGCGAGTCACCGGGTTGTATAGGGCGGAGATGGGCGTGCGCTCGCCCACTTGCGGAGGGATGTCTATGTATGTCTGTAGTAAAAAACATGATGAGTAAAAGGTGAATAGATTTAACACTTGGAGTCGACTAAATACACCATACAAGCAATTGTATACCTGAAGGCACACCTGTCCCTGCACGTCCCAGACCTTGATGACGCGGTCTCTGGACAGCGAGTACAGCATGGTGGTGGCGGACACCTGCAGCACGAGCGCCGTGACGGCCGCGTGGTGGCCCGTCAGCGTGACGCTCGCGGCGCGCGGCACGAAGGGGCTCCACACGCGGACCGTGCAGTCCGGGCCTCCCGTCGCCAGGATGTGGGCCTCCTCGTCGAATGTGAAACACTGAATGCCCTGTTTAAAAATTAAATTTATAACAAGTGCACGGACTCCACTTCGGCTTGTGTTATGGTAGCGTAAATATTGCCATAATCGCTACTTCCGTAGAATACGTAAAGTCTATCATTCACACGCTGATTTCTGACCTCTTTTCTCTTAAATACTGTTTATTAATCTAACGTTTAGAATAAAAAATAAAACGATTTGATAAACTCCTCCTTATTTGAAGTTGTTTGAAATAAAAACAAATATTTTCAGGTCATTTATTATATAGGTCTTCTGTTCTACTTGTGACACAAGTTTACAAGTTTTTATAGAGACTTTTTATTAGTAGGCAGCCTTTAGCCAACAACTGAAAATTAAATAAGAAAGAACAAAAAATAAAAGATACCGAATTACAAGAGCGTTAGAAGAAACGTCTAATACAAAAAGTAAAAAACTGTAAAAAAAAAGCCGCATTTGCAAAAAAAGTAGGTAATAGGTAAAAGACTAATACAATGTTTTTCAGTTGTATGTCATATTTTATAGTAACAAGTGCATTCAATCGTATGTATTGATTATTTTTTGATACGTATTTTAATTTTCAATACAAACATAGATACTTCAATGATGAAACATCGTTAATTTAAAATTTTCCATATCTAATATCACAAAAATATGTATAATTAATTTGTACTAACCTTGGTTGATAAAAAGGTTTTATTGAGATTTATGGTTGAAACTTTTGCCGTTTGACAGTAATATCCCGTGTTTATATTTAAGTTGAAATGGTTACAAAATTATTAGTATTTTTTTTTCAACTATTAAATTGCTTATAAACAGAATTCAATATGTGTTTAAATTTATTACCGCTTAAACATTAATAAAATAAGATACATAATAATATTATCATTAAAACTCAAAGAATACAAATCTACTGTTAAAATAGAACCTCGTCACCTTTCATTTACAAATAGGATAGGTATACTTCAAAATAGATTTTTCGATTCTATTTTATTTCCACTATTTTTTTGTACTTCTACTCGCTTCTGACAGACATTCGGTCAACAAACTCATCCTGTAAAAGTATTTACTCTAATAAGGAACCGTTAAAAGAACACAAGATGTACCTTCTCGACGTGGAACATGTTATATGTCTTGGAGCCCGCGAGATCACACATGAGGAGTGAGTCAGGACAAGTTGCACACGAGACGATGCAGTGCAGGGACGAATAGAACGAGACCTGGCGGACCCACTCGCCGTGTACACGACCCTTCTCCGTCAACCTCAGCTCCGGCAACAGGTGGGGCTGTGCGGGCAGGTTACGACAATCAACAGGGAAAAACAATGAAGCATCTAGAACATCGCAGTGTTCTGAGATACATTATTTCATTTAAAGGAAATTATTGCTTGGACGTTGGACCTTTTCTAGACAATAACTACCACCTTTCAGTGTTGACACTCAGAAGGGTGGGAAAGAGATAGTAAGGGATAATCAGTTCACCCGTCGCTGGAGGTCCACGTGCCGCAGCTGCTGCAGCGCCCGGCCGGGCTGGTTACGGAACGGACCGCGCTTTATAGGAGAGAAGGAGAGCACGCGCACGTGACCGCCCACGTCGCCCAAGATAAGGATACATTTCTCGTTCGGGTCCTTGTAGAAGTGGTAGTACATGGAGCAGATCTAAAACAATTACATTTATACATATATGAAATAACATTGGTGAGAACTTTTTTCGAATGTTTTATCTAAAAGAGAAAACCTACCATGTACTCCCAGCTCGTGATGACGATCTTAAGGGTGAAAGTCTTCGCCGTACAGTCGTAGAAGCGCAGGTCCCGCTCGGTGGAACTGGTCACGATAATGTTGACGTCCGGCATACAGACCATGTCCGTCACCCAGGTCGTGCGTACTTTCAGGTAAGCTGGAACATTATTTGCAATTATACTAGATATACATCAATGTCAAGAGAGGAAGTCGTATCCAGGTACAAAAACACTAACGACTGGAAGAGTAGGCAGTCCTTAACAGCGACATGTCCAGGGACCACCAGTTGATCATTCCGTCACGGCTCGCCGTTATGTAGTTGCCCTGCATGGGGTCCGTGCTACGGTCCTGTTCACACATAGAGATTATTTAAATGGACTCTAGACATCCAGTTATGCGACGTGATATAGCATATAAACGGAAAGGGATAGTTTATTAATCATCTTTGAAGAACACCTATACTAAATGGATATTCTGAGGTTCTAAGATTCTAAGTATTGTAATGAGGACTTCTTTCCTTTGCAACGTCAGGACAGAAACATATTCTGGATATTGGGTGCCGATGCTGCGACCTCATGACAGTCGGCAGTCCCATAATCGGCAGCTGGAGGGACGCTCTCTGGTTCTCAGGGTCGTTACCGAAATAACCCAGAAGGAGATGCGACACGAGCTCGTCCCAATCGATTTCTCCGTTGCGCGCCGTATTTATCTATACAGACAGATTGCTATAAGTTAACAGAGTCGAAGGCTAGGTGATTATGGGACAATTTATTTCATGTTTTTCTCCCGTGCTATTCATAACTTATAGGAGTAATCCTGCTGATCCACATTCGTAACATTTTGGTGTCTTAAAGGCATGAGTGAATTAGTGAAAATAATTATTGAAATTACTGGAATAGTAGGTATTCCAGTATTTAGGCATTTCATTATTTGGGCTAACTTCTACTTGTCGTCATGAAATGATAATCAATATTATCTAGTTTTAATTTAAAAAAAAGGCAACAGTTGTGTGCATCAGTTAGGAGCAAAATAAAAAGTAATTATCAACATCACAAAAATATCCTTAAATCTTGTTTATAGCCTTTTTTTTGCTTTTCGTTAAATAAGTTGTTCTGCTCTTAGATGTATATCAATTTATAAAGAATTTATAGTCACGTCGGAGCTATGTTTAGTTCGTTTCATAGGTAAGTAAGTAGGTAATAGTTTATCAATTGAATGAAACCATTCAACTGAAACTCGTATTTTATAAATCGGCATTGATCCCTCGACTTGTAATTAAGAAATGTGGTAAGTGTGCAGAAAAATAGTGATTAAATATTTGTGTAGAATAAAACTACTGCTAATTATAAATAACTACCTTCATAAAAAGTATATTGAATTCATCATCATCATATTCAACATTCAACAATGTCCTCAAGAGATTTCTAAATTCTGATGGTAGCATTTTATTTCTATAAGCTGCCTGGAACGCTTCTTTAATCTTGACCATGTCAGCCATGCTGCATCTCTCGTGGAGGGGAGCATTTCGCCACCGTATGCGAGATAGCGGAGCCGTGCTTCCTTCCGATTTAGATGATATGGACATAATCGACTTAACTTCGCAATCGTTTGCCATTTTAAAATATATGATTTTCTGTATATTCCAATGATAATGAATAATCGCACTTATATAATAATTATCTAAATAAATCGTTTTAAATTTTATTAAATCAAGGGTCATAAAATGTCAATGTTTGTTATCTCTAAAATTGCTAAAAATCATATTAATAATCATTTGCAAGCGGAAAATAAAGGAGGAGAAATCTAAATTAATTTTCATTATTGTATATTATTTTATAATTTATCTTAAGGTAAATATGATAAATAATTATTAATATAAACATTTTTAAACTAAAAATGTTATTGACCGTATTTGTTAGTCGATTCTATATAGCAATTATAAAACGTCAAATGCGTCAAATGAAATCAAATATAAAACGTCAAATGAAATGTCAGATGATTATAACCTAGCGTTTTACAACAATTGAAATTAACAATAATATAAAATGTTTTTAACTCTTAAGTTATTAGCAAATAGACATCCTTCGTTTATTGCACGTACAGTCTTTGTCAAAAATAACGATGTAGAAGGTGCTTGTAGGATAGTCAATAGAATTCTTGGGAAAGAAGGAATACTTGAACAATTTAGGCTTACCAGATATTATGAAAAACCTTTCCAGGTTAGTTAGTCTATATAATTACCAAGTATTTAAAAACATATATAACAAAATGAATATGTTTCGAATTGATGTCTTTTATTATTCAGACAAGGCGCCGAGTGAACCATGAGAAGTGCAAGGCCATTTACAATGAAGACATGAAGAGAAAAATAGAGTTTGTTCTGAGAAAAAATAGACACGAGCCATTTCCAGGGTGTCATTGATATGTTGTAGTGTTCTCTAGTGATGATATGTAAATAGAATGTAATAAATAAAATGATAAAACAAATTGAAAATCAACATTTATTCTTAGTTTAAAAAATATTGTTCTAGCAAAATATTCACAGACACAGAGTATTGTCAGTTCATAGTTATTGTAGTATAAAAATAAGTTAAAGCGACTAGATGTAACACTTGGCACAGTAAGGAGCCCCGCGGGCCGGCGTGGGGTCACAAGTAGCTGAGGCAGGAGTCACGTCGGTGAACGTAGTAATGATAGCGGTAGCATCGGTGACAAGTCTTGATACCACATCTGTAGCTCAAGCCACCCTGAGGCTTGCCCTTGCAGTACTTCAGACCACATGGGTACCAGTTGACACATACCTGAAAGAATTTTATTCAAAAAATAAATTACTCGGCAAAATCAAATAAAGAACGGTTTATGCTTAAAATCTCCAATTCACCTCTAAATGACAGATGCACTCCTTGCCAGCATCTGTTTCAGCAACACACACACCTACTGCAGGTTTACCGTCGGCAGTGTCCGACATTAGGACATGTGAGGGAAACGGTGTTACTTCTGATGAATATGAAGACTGCTCTAGACCTGATAATAAAATAATTGTACCAGTTTAAGCTAAAAACAATTCTATAACATCTGAATAAGAAGAGATAAGCACCTTAATTTTCACAATCAAATAGACCATATTAAAGGAAAACTGTCCTCTTTAATTGGATCACTAAAGAATATTTCTAGGTGCATACCACAAAAATTATACTATAATATTTACAACTCTTTAGTTAAGTCCCATTTGTTATTTTTAATTGAAATATGTGGTAATGCTAATAAAACAAAATTACAAGAACGTCAAAGAAAACAAAATAATGAAAATACTCTTTAAATATCTGTTATCTACATCTACAGTTAAAATTTTTGAAGAAATGAAGATTATGAATTTAAAACAACTTAATACATACAATTCCTGCATTCTAATAAGAAAAATTATTAATAAATCTGTACACTCTAAATTGTCATTTATGAAACAAGTCAGTACGAGTAGCACCCGTTGACCTAGCTTACTAGTTCTCCAAAAGACTTGGACAAAATTTGCAAAAAAGGATATTACATCTGAGGGACAACTTTACAACAAATCACCGTCTACTATAAGAAATGCAAGCTCAATTAACGAATTTAAATGTCAACTTTCACAACATATTTTAGATAATAATCTATATACCAACAATGTAACACTTGTAATAATATCTTACTATCTTTAATTGGGTTCCAAATAATCTGGCGACTACTTTTGTATTTTCACTTTTGTATGTGTGTTCTCCTTTTTGAGAATAAATTCTTTAAACCCAAAGTATTCAGAATAATTATTATTCAAGTAATATTTTTGACATCATAATTTAATAAACCTCTTAGAAAAACATTATTTAAGTTTCATCTTAATAACAAAATTAATTTAAAACAAACTTTATATCACATTTGTAAGTATTGCTCCA
This sequence comes from Danaus chrysippus, assembly GCA_916720795.1. Lineage (NCBI taxonomy): Eukaryota > Metazoa > Arthropoda > Insecta > Lepidoptera > Nymphalidae > Danaus > Danaus chrysippus. The sequence goes on along the minus strand of CAKASE010000077.1, from coordinate 1,248,746 downwards.
TGTACAGAATTAATTTACCAGGACGAGGGCCCCATCTGGTAAGATCTGCAGTTCTTAAGTAGACCCTGTCTCGAGCAGCACTACAGTGTCTCGCAGCTGCCGGAGACAATAGCCTGGTGGCAAACCCGGCCCAGGCTGTTGTAGTAGTCTGTCGCCAGCCCTTGTCTTCCTCTGCCACCCTCACTGTGCCCGGGTTTTTCTTTAAAAAGTTAATTAGAAATCAAATTGGCAACCTTTCATTGTTGTTTTTGTACAGTATTGAATTAAATTTACCATCCCTTAATGTAATTATTGTGTGAAGTAAATTAAAAACTTACTTGACGAAGTTTGGCCATAGCATCAGGAGCAATGAAGTCTGCTTGGGCAGCGTGAGTGAGGAAGCAGAGTATCTGGTGACCAGTCTGACCCAGCTCTTCTTCAGCTGGTATCACAATTTTCATAGCCTCCACCTCCTAAACCACAATTAACAATGCTTAACATTCTTTGATTTATTTATTTAAAGGCTCATCAACAATATAAATTATAAACACAAACATTTATCATAATACAACACCAGTACTGCCTTATCCTGGTGTTTATATTTATTACAGACAAGCTCAACATTTATATAACACGAGTTACAAACAATATAATAATTTAATTATTGTAATGGCAAGCAGCAAAAAAAGAAGAAACTAAACATTAAAAAATAAAAAGTATATACATAAACTTAAACTTACATGCATGTTAACTAATTATTACGAGATCATAATATTGTTTTATATCTAAATAGTCGAGGATTATCATGAAACATATTTGAGCCCAGTTGTTTCCATCATCTGTTATATACTTCCATTAATCTTACGACTGGGGATGGACAGTAAAGTCTCTCTATTATACGTGATTCTATCTCTTAGGGATGATACTCTTATCACATTTCTTCGGCTTAGTCTGTTATGTTTCATAAAAACAAGGGAAAGTTTAATTCCCAATACGTACATTTGTGAAGTCGACGAGTTGCGAGACGTATATTCCATCTAGTCTTAAGAACTCCAGGGTAACTGTATCTTCTGATACGTTTGCTGTTATATTTTCCTGCATAACATCACCACCCTGTAATTATTCAACTATTAAGATTCTTACACTATACCTTCATCCCTAATTAGCTATAATTTCCAATGAAATACCTGATTTTTAACATTGATAAGAAGTTGAAGGTTTGACGGTTGAATAAAAATATATATTAAAACTATGATCTTTAAGGCAAATCCTTCCATCGCCTAAAATTTAAATTATTTGATACAAAAAAAGTGGAAACTATCGCTAACATTATACACATTCTTAAATCATAACATTGTCACAAGAAGTGTATTTCTAAAGTTCGATGTATTAAATATTTTCGATACTAATTTTTTTGTCCTGTTTTAATGAAGGGATAAAATATTTAAAAACGAAATTACAAGTGTTATATTAAGTTTAAAATAATTTTTCTGCAGTAAAACATTAAATATAAAAAATTTACAAGTGTATTCTACATATATTTTCAGGTTTAGCAGTTTCTATAAATGTTTAGTAATTGTCAAGATATGCTTTGTGACAACATAATCGACAGAAGCAATAGACATTATAATATATAACAAAACAGGTTTCGATACACGCATTTATGTATTTTGTAATGTTGAAAAAGTTTTTGTTATTACTACTGTAAGTAATTAAGTTTGTCTCGTTTCTTAACATATATATTTTTTATTTAGTAACAATTTTAATTTTGTCGATCATCTCCGTTGTTGTGTTCAGTGCTTCCTTTTTTTGTTATCATCAATGTTAAGTTACCGTTCATCGTGACACAATATTTTTATTTTGAGGTCATTACATTGCACACGATTCCACCCGATGCGCAACCGAACAACACACGAACGTCACTCGCAACATAAAGGGCGATGTTGAGCGTATTAAAGATAGACAGCTGTCGTTTCATTTTCAGCTGATTTTTGTGTACGATCACAGTACGGGGCACCACTAGTGTTCTTAGACATTTTATCGGGCTCCTTTTGAAGATATTCTTTTCACGGTATCGGTTGTAGATAGGTGGAAACGCGAGGTGCTGTGGGAACAATCGAGAAAAGCTTAGCATCGAACAAAGGGAGATGGTCAATTGAGTGCGGGAGAGGAGCAGCGGGCGTGACGTCACGCCACGACGAGGCCGATGAGGCGAGGATCGTGACCGGAGGAGCGCGGCGAGCACGCGCAGCGGAGCGGGCCAGCCTGGCCTCCAGTGACTCCGGGGACGAGGGCCAACGGCCGCCGCGCAAGCGGACGCGCAGGCTGTCGCCGGAGCCGACCATGCACCAGCCCTGCACCAACGGCGCTCACCTCAACGGTGACGCCGCCCGCAACGGAGACCTGCCGCCCGGGCTCCGCATGAGCCAGACGGACCAGGAGATCGTGCGCCTCATCGGACAGCACCTGCTCTCGGTCGGACTCGAGTGAGTATCACACCACCAACTACTGGATCACTCAGGAATGCATGTTAGGAGGCCCTTTGTATTGAAGAATGTTTGTATGTTTGAGAATATTTTACATTTATTTATTTAAAACATTTTTTAAACAAATGTTATCATGTAACACTCACATGACATCATTATTTGTAATATAAACAACACTCAGCTGTGTGAAACCACAATAATGACTTTACAAAATCTATGATCCTCGGATTGCATGTTGCTAATGTGTGATGGTAGGTGTAGAGTGATCTTGTTAGTGTTGTTACCGACCACAACAAAGAACATATTGTTGGCACATGGTTGGAGACAAGAAGTGACAGATATTATAATACAAAGGATTTGACAAATATGCCCACTTAAAACACATTAATATTTTATTATTTTATAATATTTTATAAAGATTGAACATTTAATGTACTTCTGATAATAATATTATCCTTGGAATTGATTTCTATTCTGAATCATTGTCATTGTTGTAGAAAATGTTGGAACTGAAACATGCAGTAACACAAACCATTAGAATTGGAGAACAAATTGATTGTAAAGACCTTAATATAATAATGAACTATATATACAAAGCGCTTGTTTTCCTCATTTAATGATGTTGTAATACTATTATGTATGTATATTATGTGACAACATACATATATCAATGAAAAACGTTGTATATGTGACAATACCAACTCGGACGAAAGTACTAATTCCAACAGTAGATAGGAATGCTGGTAGTTTCTGATAGTGTACTCTACTATTTTCAATATATTACTATAGTTATCTTTTGACCTTCACAAGACCTGTAGGCCTGTGATATTATTCTGTAAAATAATAGTTAAGCTACATACTTTTCTTAAATTATAGTAATTTAGCTTCTTCCCAATGTGTTTAGTGTCATCAAATAATTCATTGCTAATGAAAAAAATAAAAACATACTCCCCACTTGTATAATATATAAGTGCATAATAATTTAGTGTCCAAGATGATTAACAGAGATACTGAAAAATACCAATTTTTTTTTGCAAATTGCAGAGTTAATTTTAATTAAATTCACAATTTAAATCAATAATGTCAAACTCCATATTGGTATTATAATCTGTGTGACATTCAAATTATATCTGGGCTTACACAACACATGGATGAGTGTTAGAATGTTTGTTGTAATATATAATAGTATTGATGAATTGTTAAAAGTATTGATCAATGTTTGAATCATGATTAGTGTGCCTTTTGATCCCTTGTGTTCACTGACAATGACTCACTGTACTTGTATTACCTTAATAACAATTGTTATTACTTTCAAACAAAATAATCGACTTCATGAATTGCATTTATATAGGGAGAGATTTTATATTCAAGATTTTTAATCATAGTTTTTGTTCCCTGTTGCAAATTTTTAATGAAGAACATATGCTTGAATATTGGAAAAGTTTCATCTAAAATATATTCATAATTATTGAAAATATTAAAACTTAGTAACGACAATATTATAATATAAATGTAATCCAAATATAGATCCTGCTCTACATGAAACATTGTGTCCCATATTGGGATAATTAAATGTTCATGAATCATTTGAGTACAAGAAACATTTATTAATATTATATCCATAATGATTCTGTGGTGGACGGTGGTCATCACACTGACTATATGTCACTCCACAGAGAGGTACATTAATTGATCTCCTGTGATACCAAATAAAAACTTTTATTAAAACATGAATCCTTATTAAAATGTATAACTTATCTCACAAATGTATGTTTTATAGTAATCGTATGTATGTAGACGTAGCGCGACTCTGTTGATGGAGGAGTCAGGGCTACACCTGGAGCACCCCGCGGCCGCCACGTTCCGTACACACGTGTTGGCCGGGGACTGGGTGAAGGCGGACCACGACCTGCGAGCGCTGCACGATCTGCTGCGGGACTCGCCACAGGTCGAGCCTCACAACCTCGCCGTACGTCACCACGCTCACCAATTGAATCGAATATGTCACATAGACGAGCTCTGACGTCGGATGCTATCGTTTCCAGGAGATGAAGTTCGTGGTGCTGGAGCAGAAGTACCTGGAGCACCTGGAGGCGGGCCGTGTGCTGGACGCCTTGCACGTGCTGCGGAACGAGCTGACGCCGCTGCAGTACGACACGGCGCGCGTGCACCGCCTGTCCGCGCTCATGATGTGCGCCGACGCCGCCGAGCTGAGGCAGCGCGCGCGCTGGCCGGGCGGGCCGCGCTCGCGGGCGCGTCTGTTGGCGACCGTGCAGGCCGTGCTGCCGCCCGCGCTCATGATGTCCCCGGGCCGCCTGCGCGCGCTGCTGGCCCAGGCCGCGGCGCAGCAGGCCGCCCGCTGCCGGTTCCACGCGGCGCCCCGCCCCGCGCCCCCCGCCCCGTCCCCTGACCGTGAGGACGAGCTCGCCGCCCCCGACCACATCCCCTTCTCTCTCCTGGCAGACCACCACTGCTCGGCCGACCAGTTCCCCATACACTCCCTGCAGGTGACACATTTGGATTAATCTAACATTTCCTCTATTGACACAAAGTTTTCTTTTGGTTTAAGAACTTTATTTAAAAGAATTTACATTCACTTAAAACAATAATAAAATTATAAAAAAAATGTTGGGTAGTTCGACAATTCGTACGGTACACTTTATGCATAGGAACAAAGAACTGTTGCAACTGGAAGTATTAACATACCGAAGTTTAGAAGTTTTATATAATGTTAAAAAATATTTGATATGCAATGAATTATACAGTAATTTATTTAACATAGGTTCTGTAATTATCTATGTTAGTTTAAGGTTCTTAAATATAATTTTGGACATACATTTTTATTTATTAAATAATTTAACTTAGAACGTTATGGTTACTAGTAATTTAGGAAATAAGTATTTTTTTGAAATTAGCCGTCGTTTTTGCGTCTTTTATATTTGAATGCACATTTTTCCATATGTATTTAGTACGCGGCTTAAAAAAGCTTGTCATTTGCTTATCTTCTATTTCTTGTAGTTTTTTGGCGAAGTTGTTATTATTTAGGGAATGTTTATAAAATAATTTATGACCAAATTCTTCTCTTAATTTTCCACCCGGTTATCCAGTTCGGCTTTTAAATTTTCTAAGTAGGACTGTTGTTGAGGTGTTTTATCTGAATATATCTTAATGGAACTGTTATTTACTATGTGTTTATTACGTTATATTAGTTTAGCTGTGTTTTTAGAACTATAGCAAGCTTTTATGGGTCTAGTTTTATTCGGATCGTACTTCCCAAGGCGTATTACTTTTATTGGCTTATCGCAATTTCCATCAATAGCCTGTATAATTTTGGTTACTTCTTCTTTATCCATATTTTTTCGTTCATCATTACTTGTAGAGGTTGATTCCTTTATGCCAGTAATAGTAATATTTTTGCTTCGCTTTGAACGCTGTATTCTTCATGAGATGTGCTCCTCGCCTTCGTTTTGTGTCTCTATCATCACTCGCCTAATGTTCCAGGTGTTGAACGGTCACTGTGACGAGGTGTGGTACTGCAAGTGGTCCCCGGACGGCTCCAAGCTGGCTTCGGGTTCCAAAGACAACACCGTCATGATATGGGACTATAACCCCGTCACTAAACGATTGGCTTTCAGGTACGACACATTCACACGGTTACAGGAGTAAGGGTACCGTTCGTGTGTTATCTGAGTGTGTGTGTTATATTGCAGGAAGTCACTGGAGGGTCACTCGTACGGCGTGTCGTTCCTGGCGTGGAGCCCCGACGGCCGACACCTGCTGGCCGCCGGGCCCGAGGACTGCCCCGACCTCTGGATCTGGAACATGGAGGTACCCACTATTATTTTTTATTTTATTTTATTTACGGTTCACACAACAGATTATAACTAAATATGCAAATAATTGATGAGTAAACATTATAAATGAGCTGAGTTATAACCCAACAACTATGCGAACACAGATTATATACTAAATATCTCACTTATAAAAAAAAAATACATCAGAACTTAAAAATACATAAGAAAACACACTTACAATTAATAGAAAGAGTTTTACACAGAAAAATATGAACAGGTTACAGCAATATATTATATAAAATATAAAACGTGCACTTTCGGTTACCGAATGACTATTCAAATTCGACACATAAGTATAAATAACAGGTACAATAGATGGCGTTACTAGTTATAATTTGTTATTTGAATACAACACCCCTACTTTACAAAATATTACAGTAAACTTAAAACGTAATCAACAAGACCTATCATTTCTAAGAATTTATAATGCTTACTTGACACTTATTTTTTATAGCATCTTTTACATAATGATAACATACATCAATATGTTTTGTTCTATTGAGTGATTGGTTACTGGTTGCCAATTTCAACGCACTCTGATTATCACCATGTAACATTACAATACACAATTTACTTGTGATCTCATGAAACAAATTCCTTAAATATATAGCTTCTCTAGTTGCTTCTGATAATGCTTCATATTCGGCTTCTGTACTAGACAATGAAACTGACTTCTGTTTCCTGTTCTGCCATGATATCACTGAGCCACACATGATAAAACAAAATCCGGTATAGGACTTTCTGCCTAGTATGTTGCCAGCCTAATCAGCATCAACAAAACCTTTTAATTACATTATTTGCACTATATTTTAAACAATAATGTTTGGTTTTTTTGTAACTACCGCAATACTCTCCTAACATGACTGTAATGAGTTTCATTATGACAATTATTGAACTGACTTAAATAACTAATTGAATACGAAATATCAGGTCGAGACATGACAGCTAAGTACATTAAACGTCCTATAAGTCTTTGATAACATATATCTGATACATTATTTCTGCCTTTTCAAGATTTAACTTAGATTCTATTGGAGTATCTATGGATCCACAGTTAGACATTCTAAATCTTAATAACAATTGTTCTATACAGGGTGACTGGTGAATTACTATCAATATTTAAGGAGCATACTCGGTACATGATTCTCATTCAAATTAAGTAAAAAAAATAGGTACTTAATTTTTGACAAAATTTCCGTATAAATAAATAAAGTGTTGACACGTTCCAAGTGTTGCAAGTGTGGACGCGTGCGGCGGCGTGCTGATACAACACTACGCCGCCGCTGCGTCTGTGTGAGTGTGTGTGTATACCCAATCTGTAGGGTGTTCACACGATGCGTAATTAATTACATAACTTTTGGTTAACTTTACTCAGAAGTTTATTAATATTTATGTTATATTAATTTTTATTTTGTCATATATGATCGTCAAATATCACGTCCTCAAATATCGATAGTAATTCACCAGTCACCCTGTATACTGTTGTTGATCTATTGTAATAGTATTAGACTTCTTATTTACATTTCTCCTCATACCTAAATAGCGTTGTACACACCCTAGATTCTTTTTTTTTAAATTCTGCTTTTAATACACTTATTAATTTCTCTGTTTCATTTTTACAAGTAGAAAATAACAAAAAGTCATCAACATAAAGTGCCACTTTTATTTTGACATCAGTAGACAATTTTTGTGAATAAACATTGTTCATGACAACTCATTTTAAAACCTAATTTAACTAAACAATCTTTTACCCTTTCATACCACATTGATGATGATTGTTTAAGCCCATAAATTGCTTTTTTAAGTTTTAAAACTTTACCTTTATCTTTACATTCATAACCTTCAGGAATAGTCATACAAATGTTTTCTTTTAATCATCCATTTAAAAATGCAGTAGTCGCATCAAGATGTGTTATGTTCATACACCACTGTACACTAAGAGCGAATAGCATTCTTAAGGTAGAATGTTTTATTAAAGGAGAAAAAGTATCCTCATTGTCAATACCACTTCGTTGGGAAAAGCCTTTGGCCACCAGTCTAGCATGATATCTAACTTTACTGTTAACATCAAACTTTTTATTCAAAACCCACTTGCACTTTACTATTGAAGTATAACTGGGTACATTAATGAGCTCCCATGCCTCATTGGACTCAAATGCCTGTAACTCCTCATGCATGGCCAGCTCAATTGGTTAGTTTCAGGTCCACACAGTGCTTCAGAAAAGTTTATTTCCTCGGCTCCTGGCAAGTTATTAGAAGTACACATGTTTATGTAACCAAAACGAATCGGTGGTCTTCTCACTCTCTTATTGTCAACTGCTTCATCATCATCTAGAGCTTGTAACTCACTCAATGAAATATCTGTTGATGTAACTGAGTCAACTGAAGTGATCATTGTAGAATCATTTGGATCCATATAAGCCGATGAATCAGAACTTTTACTAGTCAGAGATTCATTCATCCTAGTATTATCCCCCACTGAATCTCTGCTCTCTATGCTAGATTCTAGCACATCATGCGTTGTTTCATCTTCCCCGTTTTTGAATCAAGTTGTATTCTTCATTCTGAATCCAAATAGCCTTCTCTTCTGTTTGTTCAATACCCTGTTTTCCTTCCATCACTATAATGTCTCTCTTAATGGAAATTTTATTTTTCTTTGTATCATAAACACGATATCCTTTGACATGGTCTGCATATCCAACAAGAATGTACTGCTCAGCTTTTTTAACCCATTTCAATCATCTTTCTTTGGGTATGTGAGCCATTACTGGGCTTCCAAACAAACGTATGTGACTTACATCTGGTTTCTTTTTATACCACGCTTCATATGGTGTCATATTCTCAAGGCTTATAGTTGTACATAGATGGATTTTTAAGATATACAGCGGTGTTTGCTGCTTCTGCCCAGAACTGGTTTCCAAGCTTTGCATCAAACATCATGCATCTTGCTTTCTCAACAATTGTTCTATTTGCTCTTTCGCAAACACCATTTTGTTTTGGCGTGTAAGCAACGGTAATAATAACATTTTCTAGGAAGCGTAGAAGTATTGAATATAACCATAATATATTATAACAAGCCAAGGCAGAGCATATAGAACTCATTACTGATAAGGCATATAAGCAATTAGGCTATATAAAACGAATATGTCAAACTTTTAATAGTATTGAATGCATAAAAATTTCATATTTTACTGATGTACAGTGTATTTTAGAATACGGTTGTAGTGTATGGTTTCCCAATTATATAACTTACAAAGAAAAACTGGAAAGAATACAAAAAAGTTCATAAAATCTCTTTGCTTTAAGGTCTTTAAAGAATTTAACGATTATGTTGATATATGTAAACAATATAATATTGAAACATTAGAAACGAGACGAGGACATTATGATATGTATATGTTACACGCAATAATTACCAGAGATATATGTAGATTGCACCGATTTATTGAGCGCTTTGTATTTAAGAGTCCCTAATCGCCGCGCACGTCATACAGCACTATTCCACACGCCTGAGCTAAATACTAACTATGCACACAACTCTGTCCTTAATCGCATGGTCCACACATATAATTCACAATACTCAGAAATTGATCTGTTTAGCATGTCAAAACTAGCTATAATTAAAAAAGATAAAAATTCATAATAATACACATACACACACACACACATACACACACACACACACACACACACACACACACACAATCATGCAAACACACACCTATTGGATTCCCACCCGTAAACAGTTTTACCTTTATATTACTTTTATACTATAAGTTTTACTTTTATGTTACCATCTTCTAGTTATTAATATGTTAAAGTTACCTATGTAATCCTATTTTGGTTTTAATTTTATGTTATATAATAGTTAATATAGAAACTTATGGATAAAAACTGTTGGATTACCAAATAAATAAAAAAATAACCTATTAAAACGTGCACTTTCGGTTACCGACTGACTTTATTCAAATTTGACACATAAGTATAAATAACAGGTACAATAGATGGCGTTACTAGTTATAATTTGTGACTTAAATAAAACACCTCCCCCCTCCCTGTTGCTCGTGTTCACTGTAAGGTTGTCCATGTGCAGACGGAGCAGCTGCACCTGAAGATGACTCACTCGCAGGAGGACTCGCTGACGGCGGCCGCCTGGCACGCCAGCGGGAACGCGTTCGTGTGCGGCGGCGCCCGGGGACAGTTCTACCACTGCGCGCTCGACGTACGTATACACCCTCACAGAATATTGAGTTCACAGCAGCATGTTGTTGATTAACTTGGAACCTCGCCAGACTACACGCGGAGCGTTTATCGTTCTTCTTTCATCCGTACATATGAGAGTATGCGCCAGGTCATCCTGCGAGTGTTCCAATGTATAAGTCACGTCGTGTTCCTCAGGGCACCCTCATCAACAACTGGGACGGTGTCCGTGTGAACGCGCTCGCGTGTCGCACGGAGGGCCGCGTGCTGGCCGCCGACACTCACCACCGCGTGCGCCTCTACGACTTCACCGACCTCACCGACAGGAACCTGTGAGTGTACCCCCTCCCCCCCTCCTGTACCTCCCCCTCTCCCCGCCGAGGTTACTGACGGTCCGCGTCTCGTCCGCAGCATCCAGGAGGAGCACGCGGTGATGGCGATGACCCTGAACGCGGCGGACACGCTGCTGCTGCTCAACGTGGCCAACCAGGGAGTGCACCTGTGGGACATACGTACGACACACTCACTATACACTTATATTGGATACACGATAACTACATATATAAAGTATTAAATATAATATTTATTATGAGATATGCATCGTCCACTGACAAGTGTTGAAATAATCTTGATGTAGTTTGTAGTCCTTGCTGTAGTGTCTGATCTGTTGTTGTTGTTCACTTGTGTTGTGTGTGTGTGCCCGCCAGGAGCCCGCGCGCTCGTCCGTCGCTTCAGGGGCCTGTCTCAGGGTCACTTCACCATCCACGCGTGCTTCGGAGGAGCTCATCAAGACTTCATAGCGTCCGGCAGCGAGGACAATAAGGTACCCCTACTACTTCATACAGATCTTGTTAGATACCTCCAATAATATATTGGAATTTGTTATAAAAATACCGAAAATATATATAATACATACATACACTAAACAAAATTTAGTAAGAAGATAGGCACTTGCTAATTTTAAATAACCTACCTACACTTATTATATTACCATAATTATTTTGATTCCATCTGGTCTAGTTTTCGTGTTACAGACAAATCAAAAAGTTAATATTCCGTTTGAGAAACTTTAATTATTTGAAGAATGTAGAGAATTATTCTGTTTTATGAGTGATTCTAGTTTGCGAGTGATTCTTAAATAATGTCAAGAAAGTGTAAAAGTGATCCTTACAAATTTTGTTACATTTATGACTACATTGCTTTTAATAAAAGCTAACTAATTTGACACCATTAGTAACTATGCTATATAAACAGTATTTTGTTTTATCATATATTAAAAAAAGACTGGCCCAAAGGCAATCTCTTACTCCAGGATAAAAAATATTAAAAACCCTTTATTGATTCATCCAGAAACGATAATTTTACCACCATTACACATAAAGCTTGGACTTATAAAGAACTTTGCGAGACCTATGGAAAGGTGTAGTGACGGCTTTTTATATTTGACACCAAAAAATTTCTAATCTGAGTGAAACAAAAATTAAAGAGGGCATATTTATTGGCCCTCAATCAGACAAATGATATATTAAAAAAAAAGCTTAGTAATTTAGAAATATCATCTTGGGAATCGTTCAAGAAAGTAACTTACAATTTTCTAGGAAATCATCGATCTAGTGACTGTAAATATATTATCGCAGAGCTTTAATCTACCTGAAGGAATGTAATGCGTCATTGAAAGAACATTTTCTTCTTAGGCTTCTTTCCTGAAAATTTGAGTTATTACTGCGTTGAACATGGTGAAATTTCATCGAGAAATTTCTATCATAGAAAAACGATATTGGATCAAGTATCGCTCACGTACGGTAGCATATTACTGTTGGACATTAAAACTAGACCTTCCTGAAGCAAAATACGAACGAAAATATAAAAGTAAATCCATCATGTTCTTCAATAAATCGAAAAACTTCGTTTTGATGACGAAAATTCTAAATTTATTGATAGGTTTAAAGAAGTTTATTTCCAAAAAGAACAAAGTTCGCTTACAAAGGAAATTTTTAAAATTATAACTACAATTAAGATTACAAATATTAAACAGTAGTGATATTAAACAAGATCAGTGAAATCATCTAATATATTGATATGTTATAAAATCGTATTACAAAAAAACTGTTTGTATTGAAAGAATTTTAATTTCTTTCTGTAATCTTTATAGTTGCTCTAAACATAACTAGTTGAAAATTTCCATGTTACACGCAAAAGTTGTTTTTTTTGTTGACCAGTGATATTATTCTCGTGTAAACTTTTATACATACTCAGTGGACGGAGAAGATGACGTTTTACTTTTCTTTTTAATTGCATAACCCCTCAAGTATGCACAGACATGCTCATAAAAGAATTCTTTAAATTCCTTGTGTCTTAATTCTGCAGCCTTTTCTCTCAAACCCGTTACCCGCGGATTTCCGGGATTACCGGGATGTAAAGTAGCTTATGTGTTATTCCTGGACGTCAGCTTCCTGTATACAAAATTTTATCAAAATCGGTTCATCCGTTTGAGCGTGAGGAAGTAACAAATATACACACACACTCACAAACTTTCGCAGTTATAATATTAGTAGTATAATAAAGATGTTTGTTCTGTAAGGTGTACATCTGGCACATCGACGGCGAGGAGCCCATCGCGGTGGTGTCCGGACACACGCGCTGTGTGAACGCGGTGGCCTGGAACCCCGTGCACCACGACGTGCTTGTGTCCGCCTCCGACGACTACTCGCTGAGGCTGTGGGGCCCGCGGACACACCAGGCATAGACACACGGACACACGCCCAGGACGCTACACCCATACTATAACTGACACGCGTTGGCGACTCCCGCTGAATGGACGTTATTTTATACGGATACTTTATTTGTATCGTTGGTACGACTCGGGGTAATACAGATATTATTAAACTATCTAATGAAATATATGTTTTTGGCAGAACTACTTTGTGCAATGCAGAGTGCCATAGAATAGTGCAATATTAACATAAATGTCCAAATTACCCATCGAATTGCTCACAATACAGTACGGAAGGTTGTATGAGATGTAGGTTCATGTTGAACGTTCAACGATGACTCGACGACCCACACTCACGGACCGGCTCCTTCAACACACACGAGGACAGATGACTCAATATAAGGATCATAGTTTATAAGGGAGCGGCGGGCGGCGCCTCGTGTGTCTAGTTGTATAAGATAGGCTCCAGCCGACACGTCTCTGGTTCGCTCGACGGCGAGAGGTTAGGGTCTGTGACGTAACACATTGTCGTGTGACGTCACTATAATATATTATGTTAAATTAAGGGATTCATTAAGAGGCCGCCGCCTGACCCGCTCCGACTTAGAATTATTATTAGGCCTTAAGTATGAGAGGTAGACGCGGAGTCGTTATATTTTTGTACCGACCTGGACATACTGACTTCATGTTCCCGCCACTACTCGACCGCTCTCTTATGACACATGCATCATATAACATTAAATAACACTCTCCGGACCTCATGAAACCTACATACTATTCTTTTCTTTATAAATCTCATATTTCAATCAATCATTCTTCATACTTCCTGTTTTCATTTCCCTTTTAGTCCCGGTCTCCCTGACCCGAGCATGTGTTGTGTGTAGTGTCAAGTACAAAGGGCGTTTTCTGATAGCGAGTAGAGCAGGCTCCGGCCACTTGTTATTTAATAATGATATATCAATAAAGTTTTTTATCTTAAATTTATTTTGGTGTTTTTATTTCACATTACATATTTTACATACAAATACTTTATTAATTAAGAGATCTTTACAATATTATGCATTATAATAATAAGCATAAAATATAAGACATTTTCTTGTTACAGTTCTACAAAAGTAATGATCTGTTATTTTTTTAGATACACTTGCATATTACATAAATAATATTGTATGATTGTGACTAGCGTTGCCAGGCGTCCGGATAAAGCCGGACATAGTTAGGCTTTTTGATTGCGAGTCCAGCTAAAATAAACGATATCCGTCTTTTGTTAGGCTTTTAACATTTCGCAAACAAGTGAATAGAATTTAATTTAAAACATTTGACATGTAAGGATTTTTACAACTACATTTTGAAAAAACTGAACTCTTAAAGCAGGTTTCGACAAACCAAAAATAATGATTTTTATAATGTAACTCAAAAAGAAAAAGTTTTTTTTAATATTTTAACTTAAAGAGAAGTTATTGATTTTTTTTAGTTAAAAAAGTATAATTTGTGCCTTTATTATATATTTTAAGAAAAATTCAAATATGATGATAAATGAATAAATAAATAAATGCTTAAGTATCTAGAATTTAATTTTGACTGACAACTATTTGACTGATTAATAATAAAGTACCTATCTAAAACTGATTTGGCATTCGATTATGTTTATTATTTCACTAGAAATTAACAAGATTTATGATAATAATCAAAAAGACTTGATTTTACATTAAAAAAATTGTCGTACCTATTAATACTAAGACAAAATCCTCAATAATATAGGGTGTCCAGCTTTTTTAACCGAATGTCCGGCCAAACTGGCTGGTGTGTCCAGCTATTAGGTTTGGCGACCTGGCAACACTAATTGTGACACCAATCAAGAAACTACCAATAGGTACACAAATGACTTCGTTTTTGTATAATCAAGTATCTTTATTACTTTTTACATAAATATCTTATGAACAACATTCTCAAACAAACATCCATACTTTATATTATAAATAACAAAGCTAATATATACAAATGAACTTATAAATTAGATGTTCCAGATTTCTCCACCAGTTCTAACAGAGTATGAAGCGAGGTGTCAAACAGTTCACACCTGATGGGCATCTCCAGGGAGTAGAAGGGGTTCTTGAGAGCGTAATCCGAGTACAACTCATAGATCCTCTTAAGAACGATGTCCGCACCCTGCATGTTAGGATCCGTCACTACTATGAACTTCACTCCTGGAAACCACACAATGTACATAATATTAATTACAAATAATTATATATAGTCTTAGGAACTCTCTAATTGCACTGTTGACCTGAAAGCATTTAATTTCAAATCTTAAATGTTCGGAAAAGTTAGAAATAATCTTAAGTGAACAAGTAACACCATCATAATAATTAAATAGCAAAAAAAAACATTCTTAATCTTATTGCAGTGCTAAATAAATTACAGTAACAGTTCATATATGATACCTGTTAGTGTTTGAAAACAGGAAAGTTTGAATGTATCGGCTGTCAGAGTTTCAATTCCTGAAGATTTGGGAACAGGACTCAGCTGACTGGCCAGAGCAAACAGTGGATAGAACATACTGGCGAGCACGATCTTCTCGTTCGTCGTAGCTCTGGGTCGTCCAAATTTTAGGCTAAGGGGATAGTTTTCCTATGGCAAATAATATAATAGAGATGTTACTATTGCATATATTTTCTTTACATTATATTAAAATAACTCATATGTTTACTTTTTGTTCTATAACTTCAAAAACATCTCTGCCGTCTTCCGTGGTCCGGCCATTTACAGGAGATCCATTAACAGTCAGCAACACATGACTAACTACAAATAAACACATACATGGAATCAGTTTAAAACAAAACGACAACCAAAGGGCATCACAGTTATTATTCACCATTTATTCCATCTCTCTGTCCAAAAACAACAACAACTTTCTTATTTTCGTATTCTAATTTAATATCTAATGGATATCCAAATGTTTTTTCAGTTTCTACTTTCGGAATATTGTGATCATAGTTATATATCAGTCCACCAGATTTGCTAACAATATAAACTCCATAAATAACCATTTTCATACGTATTAAACCATATATTTATTCAATAAATTGTAACACCCACCGCTCCAATAAAGCGATTTTTAAATGTCTTTGTCAATGTCAGTTCCTTTTTGACTCCGGACATCAATGTTACAAGTATGAGTCTACTCTCATTCGTTTATTTTATGTCAAACTGTTACGACTTATATAATATTATTAATCAAAATATTTTTATATCGACATGACTATGAAAAAGTACAATTATGAAAAACACATTACTGGCTTAGACATGTATAAGTTCTTTTATGTTAAGTTGTTAATGTTATTTGTAATAATCAATCCTGTTAGGTGTAGGGATTGATTTTATCTTCCAAATGTCTATAAGGTCCAAAAATCTTGTGAAATCCTAACTTTCCTCCAGTCTTAATATTTGTAATGTGTTAATATATTTATCGAAATAATTTCATAATTACATGAGATTTTTTGTCATTCAGTAGGTATTTACACAATAAAAACAAAGATAAAATTTAAAGTTGCTTTTGTCTCTATCTGATAAATCATGAAAAAAAATCAACAATTTACACTATATTGTATTATATTCATTGAAGCTATATTTGGAGAATGAGTCACTAGTGATTATTTTATCTTATCCTACTATTGAACGTGTACATTATAGATTAGGTATAAGATTTACTAGAGATATATGATTCATAATATTTTTATTAGATGTTAAAAAAATAAACTTTGTTTGATAAAGATTTTTTAATAATTAAATTTTCTTAAATTATCAAATGTATATGTTGAGTAACGGATAGAAAAAGATACAGAGTCACCTTTTGTGGGTCTTTCGTGAACGCAGTTAAACAATACCTAAAAGCTTCTTCTTAAAAGATGACTTAACTTTCATGGACTAAAAATAGAGCAAAAGAATAAGAACAGAGAAGTCAGTATATAGCAGTAGATTATACTGAAAATGTTAAAATAATATTTTATTTAAATATAAATAACTAACTACTTATAAGTATTCAGATACCTAATTGATTTACTTCAGATAACTTTAGTTGTCAAAATAGAAAAAAACACTGAGATGGTTAAAGAGAGGAGTGAAATACATGAGTAATATATTATAGTTTCCTATTTAAAATGGCTCTAATATTTTATATTGGGTATATTCATGTGAAAGTTAGGTTTACTCTGTTGGTGCAAAAACAATATTTTTTATGACATGCTCATAACATTATTCTTATACATATTTAAACAGCACCAATTAGTAGTCCTATGAAAATGGATGATAAGTCATGTTAAATAACTTTTAATGTCTTTTCTCTTCTCTTCTTCATTAATGCACGGGCTACACGAATATGTAATACCATTATGAAAAAACCCTGAACAATAGGAAATCACTTTGAATACTGAGGACGTCTTGTCAGGAAATTTAATTAATGCTGTTATACATATAATACGTTGTTTGTTTTTTCACAAATAAAAGTAGCTTTTGGCCGTAACTTTAGTAATCGGAGGTTTCTCGAAACGGTACAATTTTTTTTATTATATCGTAATAATATTCTCCGTAGTTCTTTTTTTATTATGATAGAATTTTCTATAATGCTGAAAAGACAGATGGTGGTTTTTTACAAAGATGATTTGTTTCTAAACGTATTTATAAGATCAATCACCCCGTCACTATGCGGCCAAGTCACAGATGCCACGTATTCTTCAATAATCGCTTTGCTTTATATTCGATAAAATGATAATTGTGCGCAAAACCGTTAAGCTTTTTTTTTACGAGGGGAATCTTTTAAAGACCTCCTGCCGCGGGGGAAACGCGACAGGGGCATGTGGGATTTCCACCCACTAAACCACCTCGACGTTCCCTGCGCTGTGCGTAGACTAGTGAGCGGGAACGGCAAGCCATACTTCCGCTCACTACGCATGAGTCCCGAAAGGGACTCCGCCATCGGCAGGGGTATCAGTGGCTGACCACACCACCCCTCCGACTCAAGAGCAGCGTGCCGGGAACGCCAAACACGCCGCTCTTCCTCTAGCCTATGTTACCCGGACGCCGGTTCCCCACCGTTAAGCTGTTTCAAGCTGGACCAACTCTCTCAGAGTCTGTACCAATTGTATTGTAACGCAATAGGAACTGTATATATCGTTTATTATGTTGGTATATATTAAATGACGATTATTGTAATATTTCTACAGATTATAACAAAATTGATTTCACTTTACTGTTGGGGGTTATTAAATTATTACAAAAAAATAATACGTTCAAAAAATTATAAAGATAATATAGGTATGAGAGAGTAAAGTAAACGTGAAAAATAAATATTTAAACGACTAACATAATGTGTTACTTAAAAAAGAAATAAAAAAGTATATCGCTGAGGACAGGATTCGAACCTGCGCGGGTAAAACCCATTGGATTTCAAGTCCAACTCCTTAACCACTCGGACACCTCAGCCACGAGAGCAGATCGTGAATGTGCGAGTGTTTAGATAATCATTATATTAATAATACGCGAATCACAATGACGCGTCTTACTTTCACTTAACTTCACGTGTTTGACAACTCACTAATTATTATTATTCAATATATTTGAATCACTTCAGCATTTTTATAACTTTTAACTATTTTTTTCTTTCAGGGTATCTGTTCGTATTGTATGAAATTCATATTTTGTATATCTGTCCGTCGTTCACTCTCAATTATATGCATACAATTTAATACACCGTTGTATGTGTGTGTGTGTGTGTGTTTTACCTATTAATGTAAATTATATACACACATATATTATATATAAACACATATGGATTTTTTTACTGTCAATTTGTTTATTGGTATATTGATTATATAGTAAGGGTGGCAATCTGTTCTTGTAGCTTTTTCTCGGGGTTTAAATGCTACGTCTATATGTTGTATGTTATAAATACAGATCGTTTTTCTAAAATATATATTTTTCTTATCAACTTATAACATCTATGATGGTATGATAGTTTGCTCGAGCTTTGAAACCTCAATAACCTCGTTGAAATATTTGAGAATATTTTGATATTTAATTTAATTATACATTATTTTTAGAGACTGAATAGTGTAAATTATGTTATACTAGTTTAGATTTAAAATTAATATTGTTCAGCGTTGGAATTACACTACGTGATATAAGTATATAAGAGTAATCTTTATATATAATATTTACATGAGAGTCGTCCCACGTGGTGTGTGTTGGTATATAATGAGTAATGACATTAATGAAATAGTATTTAACAGAGATTAAGATAGCGGAGCTGTTGTGATCGTGACGCCGCCTCGCAAAAAGATAAATAATAGTAGACGACACTATCATATACTTATATATGAACACACGTGTGTATATATATAAAGCGAGCCTGTACCACACGGAGAGTGTTGTGGTCGGCGCGGGCGGAGGTTCCCAGAATGCGTTTTCCTCGTCATCAGCGGTGACGAATCAGCGACGTCACAGTGACGCGAGAATAAAACTAGAGGAGCACCCGCGCGGCCGCCACACACGGGCTGACGGGCAGCTGAGAGGAGCCTGGAGCCCCGCATGGACACGAGCACAGCCCGCGGCCGCAGCCCTGGCGCCCCGCTATGAATGGATGGAGTCCCCGCTGCCGGCTCACGAGCAGCAACAGGACGACGAGGATGACACCGTGCCCGCCGGTAAATATACACCGACCTTACTGTGTTGTGGAAACGAGTGGACCTGTAGGGACCTGTGTGGTACATACTGGGTGAATAGTTTACGTGGATACAGTGTGCTCTAAATATAATAGTTTTTATAAGTAAGTAGTGATTAATGTGCATTATATGCATACCGGTCCGGTCGACTTACTTTGGATACTTTTCGTATATTTTTAGCAATTTGTGTTGTGATGAGAGTTTGAATTCACGTATAAGGACATTAGAATTTTTTAAAAATTTTGTTATTAATGAAATAGATACATCATTAAGTTTCGGTGATCATTCTCAGTGACAGATAAAGCTTTAACTGCAAAACATATGAAAGTTTTAAACTTTGCAAATTATAAAATTTTCTAAATAAATAACGCATTGCTTTATAATTATCTGCTTCTATCATGTTTATTAAAAAGTTTAAAGAAGTCGGAGAAATATTAATATAGAGTACTTACGGTGAAACACATACGGTCTTATTGAAAAAATACATATATCAGGAGATAAAGAACACGACACTGATTTTTAAAAAAAAATTGTATCAAAAACATAATTGAATATATAAAACACTTTATAGTAAAGTATTACTGGTCAGACGAGAGGGAGACTTGTTCTTGTGTATGATAGAAGTTAGTGAATATGTGTCAGGATATAACCTTACAAGTGACACGTTCATATTAGTTTCAGAACTTTTACATGTACGATTAATGATATATTTCCATCTACTATCATCGATATCTAGTAATCTTTTCTGATTTCCGTCCGTCTTTTTAATTATCTTTAAGAAATTATTTTGATTTTCATCACGTTGATTGGTGGAGGTTATGATAGACAAGTCACAATCCTGAAGTTTACCTCAAATGTATATTTGTTGTAATAGTTCTGATACACTCGTTTATATGTAATATATTTTACTTAATAATATATAAATATTATGTGCAAAACAATGGAAGAAGCTGATTTTGTTAAATTCATAGTCATTAATTCACACTAAATATAAAAAGAATGTGAAATATAAGTTACATGATAAAGTTCTTTCTGTTCTTATCTTTTATGTCTTAAAAAGGATTTTTAGTTTTAGTTTTTATTATAATGACATATTATATTTAGTGTTTTTCCTTAAAGTAGTGAAATGTCAAAATATAAACATCCAAGCTGAAAGATTAAGCTTACTTTGAACACAATATATAAAACAATGTTTAAATTGAAAATTATATCATTAGTATTATTGTTATTACTTTTAAAAAACTATGAAATACGAAACGGATGTTTTTTTATTAAGTTAGATTTAAAATTAATAATAATATCAAAGCTTACCCTCCAACTAATTAATCTTATTATTTTTAATCACGTTTTATACAAAAACAATCAGTTAAACAAACAAAACATATAATAAACTAACTAACTAATTTTATTTATTTCAAATATATAGCAACATCACTATAAAGTCCTGGGAAGACTAAAAGATGAATACAGAATACTTTAAATGTTTAAAGAATTGTAATATTAAATATTTCCATCCAAAAACATTGACTCATATTTACCGTGATTGTTTAATATATATTTGTAAGAATAAAGATTTCCATACAAAAATATTGACTTACAATGCATGTAGACCGTGTTTGTTGAAAAATATATACTATTTTTTAGTTATTATCAACTGTTAAATAATTTAACTACACAGTTTCATATAGAGTAGATACACTCAATAGTCAATAGTACTAGTTTATTAAATATATCATGTGTACAGCCCCGTGTGTCTATCTATATTCAACCTCATATTAATCCTTCAGTAGTGTCTTATATTATAAGTACGTGTATGTGTGTCTTCTCCAGACCCTGAGAAGTGGGTGTGTGGTGACGTGGTCCGGTGTGTGCGGTGGGTGTCTCGTCAGTTCTCAGTGCCGGCTCCCAAGACCCACCTGCTGCCCTCTAGCGGCGCCGAGCTCCTCGCCCTCACTGCAGACAATTGGCTCGAGGTCAGGATCAGCTCTCAAAACCATGATTCCTTTGTTTACCCTAGTTTCCCCTTCATGTTATACCTGTGCAGGTGTGTTCTGGGAACGAGCAGGCGGCCCGTATCTTCCAGGCGTACGTGGCGCACGCTCACGCCGCGGCCAAGGGTCGCCCTCCGCCTCCTCAGCTGCCGGAACATCAGACGTCCAGCTCGCAGCAGCAGCAGACCGGTCAGTAACACACTCGTTATAAGATGTACATTATAAACTATGTCAACTCTCTTATAGTACTAGTAGGCCAGGGTAGAAGCCTTTAAAATTAATGAAAAGTAAAAAAATAATAGTTGCATGAAAATAAAATGAAACAAAAATATTTTACGGGCGATCTGAGGTCGGGAATGGCATGAGGGTGGTTATTTATTAAATACTATTTAAGGGTAAAAAATGGTTTTTCTCAATTTCCGGAAAAAAAAGTCCTACGGAAATAAGATATAAAAGTTGCAGATTATACAAAGATCTAACACTTGTTTTTATATTTTTCACATAACCTCAAAATTTATGTGATAAATTCAAAACAACAACTTTTTACTTTATTTATTATTTTTATCTCTAAAAAAAAAACAATATTTTGTTACGAAATTTGATGAAAAGCTACCTTTTGATGTTCTTAACACACGGTAATTTATTGATTAGAAATATTTATGTTTTTCTGCTTATGTTTTCTGTTCGTTGAAATCTTTATTTTACGATGGTGAAGAAAAAAATATAAGTTTCTTATCTGCAGTACCATTTTTGGATAAAATAATCATGTCTCTTTTAATGAAATGACACTCGACATCGTTTTGAAAATGCTCTTTCAATTTATCTTTAATAGCTTTAGTAGTTTTATGCAAATTTTCTGTAAATAAAAAACAGGGATTTTCTGGGGATCTTCTGAGTACACAACTACTATTGGGTTTCATCCTACATTTTTTTTTTCTGTTTTAAAAGTTATCGACACAGTGGTCTATAGTCATTTTAAAGTTACATCTCACAATATATTGTTAATGAAATTAATTATTCTAACTAAGAAAAATAGAAGTTAATTTCATAAGCGGCGTTTACGTAAACATATATTTTGTTTACCTAATTAAGAAAAAAACATTAAAATTAATCAAGTATTATTGACACCGCCATCTATCGGATGTGATTGTCAACTCGTATGTTCGCGCGTTAACTTGTTGAATGAGCGTGTAGTGAGTCACGGTCCGCGGCCTGCGCCCCCTCGGCCTTCGCCCCCGGCCCCGGGCGCCGCCACGAGTGGTTCCCTTCATCTGCACAGGTTGTTTCGCTGACTCATGTAAATTTCTTCGAATCGCTATACAAATTGTGTAACGTATAATATATATAGATGTTATAATGGCCATCGAACGGTTGTCTCGTCGGTTCACTAATAGTATGTGGTCGATATTAATGGCGGCGTGTTTGTTGTTTGTCGAATCAATTCAAACTTATTAAACTAATGGATACTGAATCATTAAAATTAATACATTTTATATGTAATTTAAACTATTATTTTCTAATACATTCGTCAGCCTCCGCTATTTTTTTTGTGTAGGTAGGTTCGTCTTATCTAGGGCATGTTAAGTTGGATGGTTGGATTATTATTTAACAAAATAATTATAATATAATCTATCTCGAATTAATTCGGAATACATGTATTGACACAAACTTATCTCTTAATTTTCTTTCGATGTAATCACCGTCATGGTCGGATATCCTTCACATAATTTTTTTAATTTTAATTTTTCATTTTTAACACCGTTTTAGTGTAAACGTAGGCTCTTTATAAAGAAACGCGAGCCGCTTCGTACGTAACCTTTTGGAAAGGTATTTTAGATATATCGATTTAATTTACATGAAATTGGTTAATTATAAAACCGATCTGTCTTTATCATTAAATCCTGTTTGTATGTGAGGCCATACGAGTGTTCTGTTCTATAATATTGAATGTCTTGTTAAACCGTGTTCAGTTCGCGTGTTTTATATTATAAATATTTTATAAAGCTATCGTTCGTCAAATATCAATTTAAGAGTTCGCTCCTAGTGCTACCGTCCTCACATTAGTCGTACAAATATTTGTGTGATAACTTACATCACGCAACAGCTGTTCCCTCACACACACACATACACACACACACACACATACACATAGATGATACATACAATATATTACAATATAATAGATGATACAATTACCGATAGTGACGAAAGAATCGGTACACTCTTTGATATCTAGATCTGTTACTGACGCGAACAATACAACTAACAACGTTATTATAAATACAGTTTTTGTATTAAGTAAATACATATATTGAAGTATGGCAGACCCTGGCTAAAGCTGGGAAATTGCCAGGAAGAAGAAGAAGATATATCGAAGTAGTTTTTCTGTAAAAGAATTATGTTCCTAGTGGTAGGTGGTAGGTTATAACAGTCTATCAACATCCGGCTCCGCTGCACCGCACGGCTTAAGAATGTGATCCAAATTTTTCTGTTACAAGGTTGTTTCCAACAAGTCCGCCTCCAACACTGAAACTATTAACACTGAAACTATTTTGACTTCAAAAGGAATTCAGATTGTGAATTAATCGAGTAACGACAGTAATGAGGACGTGGAGATTATAATACAACAATTACAAGATGTTACAGTACTGTGGACTGTTGTTAATATCATAATACAATATTAACTCAATTTATTTTAACTGTAACAGTGAACTAGCACGCGGATTCGTTGTGAGAGTTGTTAATTCAGTTTCACTTTCCCGTGTACTCATTGATTTCTTATTGTAATAATAAATGAATTCCTTTGGGAGACGGCGGGAATGAGATCACGGCTCCTCGCATTAGCATCACTATCTGTGAAGTGTGCGGACACCGTGAGGTCGGAGGGCGAAGGGCAAAGGGCGGAGGACAGAGGTCACTCTGATAAATGATAGTCGATTGTCTTATCAGTTTTCTTTCCTTCCCCGGTCCTTCGAATGTGTCTCCCGGGACTCTCGATGACTCTAACTATACATTATATAAATAAATCTTTCGGAAATCACTTCATTAGATTCTATCAAAGCTCTCTATATCGTGCCATTTAAATAACACATCGTGAACTATCGTGTTTTTATTACTAGCTTCTGCCCGCGTCTTTTGAGATACTCGTCATCATCCCTTTAACCTGATGTTGACTCCAGGACTACCTTTAAATAGTATTCTATGAATTTTTTATATTTTAAAAATCAAAGTATTTATTTCATAAAACATAAAACTATAGTGAAATTTTCTATCTGGTAGTGAAAGTCTCCTTAAAAATAATTCAGCTTCTCCCGAGATTAATCAGAATAAAGAGACAGACAAAAAAAACATTACCACAATTCAAAAATTGCATTTGCCTTGAGAAGCTGTTGTCGTTGAAGATACAAACGGACGCTTTTCAATTATTTATTTGTATACTA
This sequence comes from Danaus chrysippus, assembly GCA_916720795.1. Taxonomy (NCBI): domain Eukaryota; kingdom Metazoa; phylum Arthropoda; class Insecta; order Lepidoptera; family Nymphalidae; genus Danaus; species Danaus chrysippus. Next base: position 1,223,364 of record CAKASE010000077.1, on the reverse strand, counting down.
ATTACTAAATTCATTCAGTTGTTACTGCTTGGTGAGTTTGAACGAGGGCCAAGTATTAGATCCAACTAATAGTTACAGTAATAGTAAACTATTTAGTTTTTTGCTTGATATAAACTTAAACAACGACGGTATGTGTCACGAGCGAGGTCAGGGAGCGAGCCTTGTATTGTTCATTCAAATATTCAACAAAACAACATTCCTAATCAATTCATCACATCAGTATTTTCCTTCTAACACTTTGCCAAAATTTTCTCGAGCGTGCCGACCGCGACCGTCCCGAACATGTGGTGATGCTGGCTTCACTAAATAACATTTTTGGCATTCCTCGCGACAACTCGTTATGTATTTAGAATTTTAAATATCAATTGATATGTTATATGAGTGTATCATTCGTAAGAGTTTATTTAAGATAACATTATGTTCCAACTATATAATGAACAGTAATTTGTTCAACTCAAGTGAAGCGTCGCCTGTTTCCAGATTGTTGGTCATTTGTTTATATATATTTTAGTTATTATTATAATAAGTATATATTGTATGATGGTTCTCAGCCAGCTTCCTCACCACGGTCGCTCGGTGGGAGCGGAAGTGAGTCAATGTTTCCTAGAAGCACTGACTCACTGTTCCGGATTGAATCAGCATCAGTCGCGGAATTAGTTTTTACATTTGGCAGCGACCTGGTCTGTGAGTGAGGAGCGTGGCGCCCAGTTACTGACACGTGTGGTGTAGTGACTAAGGGCAGCTTGTGGTACAGGCACGTGTTCCTACTACCAACGGGATGCTTCTATATATATAACATTTCCACTTATGTTATATTTTTCTAGTTGTTTCCATCGTCGGAGGTCACAATCGAAACCTTCAAATTTATTTTAACAGTCGACCTCTCATACTAATTTATTGCGGTCCGACGTCTGTTCGTTGTTTTTTTATTGAAGTAATATATTATACTTCACGTCTGGTCGCCTCAGTATTGGTTGTTGTGTTCCACTCCCTCTCTCACCGCCTTCAAACACTTTAAATGTCGCCCATTAGCATATTAAAATTAAGTATAATAAAAAATATATAACATTCAATGTTTATCCCGCGGCTTCGTCTGTAATTTTGTTTTATATTTTAGTAAATACTTTTTTTTACGTTTTCTCATCCACTCGCGATTACTTTACTGATATGTTAATAGGATGTAACTTATTTTAACAAAACATAAGGTTTTTCCCACTATTATATTAAAAAGAATGTAATCATTTTCAGAATAAGATTGTGTCAGAAAAGTATTCAAGATGTTGTTTTCATGCGGAAAAGAAATTGCAAATAAATTAAAAAATCCATTCCTTTATTAGTTCTTGGCAGAACAAAATAATGCGCGTTCGTTTAAAGCTCTCTCTATGTTGAGACTCGTCACTCGTAGAACTATAAGGCATCAATACGCTTATAACAAGTCTGAATCGTTACTACATGCGGAGCGTTAACTGTTACTCATAAATATTCACACATAACGCTATTAACGTAGTTTAATGAAACGTGAACCTTGTCGTATGTGTGACGATACCCAGTTTGTGTTAAACCTACAGTTCAATAATTTAAACTGTGAGCCAAGACGTTAACTTTATTTAATATGTAATGAACAGCGACGGACAGACATCTTTAGGAACAGAAATCACTTGTTGTATACATAACTAATATAATATTCAATTATGGATATTTTCGGATTTTTCAAGAAACATATTTGTATATAATTAATTATCTGACTCATGAGAGAAATGAGATACAATTTAAAATGTAGAGAAAAAATGCATTCTTCATGAGTGAGGAAGCGACTTTACTAACAGAATGTGATTCATTGACTTAAAACTGTTACTTTCTTTTTAAATAGTTTTATTTAGCTTATTCCGTTAGTTTTAATCTGTTCTTGAGTCTTTCTTTAGTTAATGAAATTTCAACCTCGTCTTGACAAGCGAGTGAACTGAACTTTGGTATACACTTTAGGTTCTAGTGACAATACAATAATTTATGGGAATATACTAAAAATTATTAAAAATTTAATATGATTGCTACAAGATGGCGGAAAACTTATATCTTTCAATCCCATCAATATGGGAAGCAAATGAAAGGAATTGTGTAGAATATATTGCCTGATATAAAATCAATATCTGATTCTCTCACTCAAGTCAAGGTTCAGCTTTGTGTGGAAGTCAGTGAGGTGTTAGGATGTTTAACAATGATACGAAGTCAGTGAGTAGCGGACAGCAGCACAACACATAAGTTAAAGTGAACGGTTAAAGCGGCGACAACTAGCTGACATTAGAATGTACTCAAACTAAAAACTTAATAATAATAAAGAGTACAAAAGTATAAGTAAAACGGTTTATAAACAGACAGGCTAATTCTGTAGAAGAAAACTCTAAAAAAATTAAATAAATATGTACTGTCACGGGTACTAATTTAAATCCGATGGACACTATGAAACTAAACTTTAATCGACGCGTGTAGATATGTGACGTGTCCCAGTTTTTTATTTCAGTATAATCAATGAATTTTATTTTAATTTGTACAGGTATCTTAATAAAATCATGCTTTAACATACTTCCAGTTACATGTATCTATAATAGGTACTGCACTTACGGGATTTTATCATGGTAATTTTGACATATTAAGTTTACTTTAGTTTAACAAGTAAGTAAGTAAGAAAATTGTATTACTCATGTTGTCACCTATCATTGTATCTACTTAATTATTTTTCAGCTTTATTTTTTACAAAATTCTCACAAACATTTATAATAAAATTGTTTAAATTATCATTTTCGCTACTCTTTTTTGTTATTTTATTTGATGACTGTGACCGGACAGTGGAACACTACAAAATCTACTAATTTATCCGTTTACAATAACGCGTGTCATTAAATTTTTCTCTACGAATGTAACAAAGCAGTAACCTTATCACAAGTTTCATCGTCACTACATACGAAAGATGACCAGTTTCTGTTTCATACACTGCTGTGGAGAATGTCGTGTAGGAAGATATACGAGCGAGAACTGGGAACTCATCGTACGTAGTGTGTCGACCCGGACATGTACTAAAGGTACTCTGGAACAACTGTTTATAGTTTTTTTATAAATCCGTCGGATGACTAAGATAAATAACATTCATGGAATTAATTTAAACTGAATTAACTGGAAAATATTTCTGATTTCAACTAGTCATCATCTGACCAGTCAGTACTCAGTAGTTGGAAAAAAATTTGGAACTTTCTCGATTGAGATCGCGTGCTATAGTTAAAATTAACTTTTATTAATCTGTTACTAGAAGCTCTAAACTCAGCGACGGTACGGGATTTTGTTTAATATTAACAACTCAAATAAAACATTCGCCTGGTATATTTATTAAAGGTTAACTTCCGTTGCAATATTATAACACACACACACACAGTCACAGCCTCACCCTGTGTGTGTGTGTGTATTTACATTTATATTGCGGAGGAGGTTCAAGGGCTTAGTCCGTAATGCCTTCAAGTCATTTGACACTTCACCCTCGACCCGCGGGGCGCCCGCGACCCCTACCACCATACTGTACGTCTCATTTTGAAGTCACTTTACATATTTATTCAATAACTCACGCTGTATATGTGAATAAAATACTCTACAGAGCTTTCGTTCTTTAAAGTTTTGTTATAATATCGACCCAGAGAAAGTTATTCTTAATTTTTATTCAGTCAGAGGCGAGTTAATAAATATTAATTGTAACGAATATCGCATGTTATTAATATATATTGGTCGTGTTGGTGAGTGTCAGGGTGTAAGTAAGGGTAGCAGCGGGTCGTCATTACCAAGTCAATACCGTCCTGATCTCTGGCTGCTCCTCGCGGCGGGAGTCTCCGGGCTTAGGGTTTCATTACTGTCCTCTGTCGGAGCCACGTTTAATAAATAAAGACTATTGTTATTGGAGAGCGTGTCATACACTCACACGACCACAGGAGTGGTTACTGTTAAGATGTTAAGAGATTTATGTTAATGAGTTCAGTGGAAGCGTCTGTCGGTTAATGTTTTAAGATTATTCAAGAATACAAAATGTTAGTTGGAAAAACCTTGAGTTTAGTAAAGAAACGAAGTCCATTATTCCATTAGAATAAATTCTTCGGGTTTTCTCGATATATTGTTCAAAATTATATTATAATTTTTTACAGTAACTTTAGATAAATATTCCACAAATTCAATGTGAATGGATACCATAGGTTAGAAAAATGTAACTTGAAAAAAGATTTCTCAAAAAATATATATCACTTTACATAGTACGATGTTTGTATAAATGAAATTAATATTAATCGGATTACTACGCGTTATTTTATTATTTTTAAATCCTCATACTTCCGACTTTTTGAATACATTGTAACGTTGCAACTATGATCATGGGCAGACGAGATGAAAATAAATATTTTTTTCAGATCTAAGACGCGAGCATTCATTTAAATGAACCTAATATTTTCGGATTACTAAGCAACCTTTGATATTATTAACCTATGCTGCAAAGTAACCGAAACGTCGGGAGTATGTGGTGTTTTAAAAATACTACGATATACGTAGTAATTTACAAATATTAGTTTCATTTAAATAAATGCTCGCAACAGTCTTAGATCTCATTACAATGTGTGTGTGTGTGTAGTCTCTACAACAAGTTTACCAAGAGTTAGCATAATGTGTATGATAGATAAGACGCGGACTGAATAGACACTATGAATAGTGACCAGCTCATGTTGAAGACGACACGCGAACTAAGAGAAGAGAGGAGACGATGAGGAAGGTGTTAGAAGATATGGACTGATATGAATGATAACAAATGTAAAGATAATAATAAATAGAGATACAGTCAGATGTCTGCCGAGTAGAGAGATGTGTTAATTAACTGAGTCTACTGGAATTCCAATAAGATGCCAACGATAGTGGAGCCGCGCTTACTGGATACAGGGACACCGGTTAGTGAATGAATCATGCACAGGAGGAATGCGCTCCACACACACACACACACACACACACACACACACACACACACACACACACACACACACACACACACACACACACACACACACACACACACACACACACACACACACACACACACACACACACACACACACACACACACACACACACACACACACACACACACACACACACACACACACACACACACACACACACACACACACACACACACACACACACACACACACACACACACACACACACACACACACACACACACACACACACACACACACACACACACACACACACACACACACACACACACACACACACACACACACACACACACACACACACACACACACACACACACACACACACACACACACACACACACACACACACACACACACACACACACACACACACACACACACACACACACACACACACACACACACACACACACACACACACACACACACACACACACACACACACACACACACACACACACACACACACACACACACACACACACACACACACACACACACACACACACACACACACACACACACACACACACACACACACACACACACACACACACACACACACACACACACACACACACACACACACACACACACACACACACACACACACACACACACACACACACACACACACACACACACACACACACACACACACACACACACACACACACACACACACACACACACACACACACACACACACACACACACACACACACACACACACACACACACACACACACACACACACACACACACACACACACACACACACACACACACACACACACACACACACACACACACACACACACACACACACACACACACACACACACACACACACACACACACACACACACACACACACACACACACACACACACACACACACACACACACACACACACACACACACACACACACACACACACACACACACACACACACACACACACACACACACACACACACACACACACACACACACACACACACACACACACACACACACACACACACACACACACACACACACACACACACACACACACACACACACACACACACACACACACACACACACACACACACACACACACACACACACACACACACACACACACACACACACACACACACACACACACACACACACACACACACACACACACACACACACACACACACACACACACACACACACACACACACACACACACACACACACACACACACACACACACACACACACACACACACACACACACACACACACACACACACACACACACACACACACACACACACACACACACACACACACACACACACACACACACACACACACACACACACACACACACACACACACACACACACACACACACACACACACACACACACACACACACACACACACACACACACACACACACACACACACACACACACACACACACACACACACACACACACACACACACACACACACACACACACACACACACACACACACACACACACACACACACACACACACACACACACACACACACACACACACACACACACACACACACACACACACACACACACACACACACACACACACACACACACACACACACACACACACACACACACACACACACACACACACACACACACACACACACACACACACACACACACACACACACACACACACACACACACACACACACACACACACACACACACACACACACACACACACACACACACACACACACACACACACACACACACACACACACACACACACACACACACACACACACACACACACACACACACACACACACACACACACACACACACACACACACACACACACACACACACACACACACACACACACACACACACACACACACACACACACACACACACACACACACACACACACACACACACACACACACACACACACACACACACACACACACACACACACACACACACACACACACACACACACACACACACACACACACACACACACACACACACACACACACACACACACACACACACACACACACACACACACACACACACACACACACACACACACACACACACACACACACACACACACACACACACACACACACACACACACACACACACACACACACACACACACACACACACACACACACACACACACACACACACACACACACACACACACACACACACACACACACACACACACACACACACACACACACACACACACACACACACACACACACACACACACACACACACACACACACACACACACACACACACACACACACACACACACACACACACACACACACACACACACACACACACACACACACACACACACACACACACACACACACACACACACACACACACACACACACACACACACACACACACACACACACACACACACACACACACACACACACGGACTGGTACAGGTGTTCCTGTGTACGAGGATAGTCCTGCTGCACCTTCAGGCTCAGTTACTACACACACCTCTCTCAATAATTAGACGTCCCGCGACCAGGACTTGTGACGTCATCGATACGTCATACTCTCGAACCGAGACCAAGTTTATATTATATATGTATGTATGTATGTATGTGTGAGTGTCTTATTCTCTGTCATCATACTATAAGTGTCCTGCTCCTTCACTCGGCGGTGGTCGGTTCGGGGACCTCGATCCTCGTGGGAGGAGCGTCTCGCGGGCCCTCCTCTCGGTCTCCCCGCCCACCGCCCTCCGTCCTCTGACCTTCGCTAGGGGCCATGGTCCAATACACGAGCTGAAGAGGAAGCGGCGACGACTAAACCGAAAATATATGAAATAAACACACTTGAGAGAGATCAGCCGACCACGAGCTCTATTACACTTGGGCCTCGGCCACGGACCCAGTGGACCTCTACTGATACATGTTATATTAAATATTAAGAAAGAACATCTACTAATGTATACAGCTGCCATAACGCGAAATACAGACTCGTGTGTTAGACTTTTAAATATGTTGTTACATAATACTGGCGAAATGTATAAGAAACGATACTTACTAAGAGAGAGATAATATGTTGTACTAAAGATATAAGATTACTACTGTTACGAGTTGACAGACAAACATATAAAAAATATAGAAAGGTGAGAGGTGACGCCATAGGATTTGTGTTGTTTTAAACCGGACTCACGGTACAGTGAATGTCCTTGTTGTTGATTAGGTACCTACTAACGTGACCCGGGAAAACAGGTCGTAAGTCTGCCACAAAATAAAACTAGATAATTTATGATAGCACCACTCAGCTGCCAGCTCCTCGATCTACTTAAAATGTCAATATTTTAATATTTAAAGTGAACGAAGTCGCGGGCCATAATCTGTTATACATAGGTACTATAGTATCAGACATCAGGATGTGCTGAAAACAATCCCGAACATAGTATTGAAAGTAAATGTAAGGGAAGTGGTTCTAGTTGAAGTCGAGGAAAAGTTTAATATATTTTAAACTTTAATATAACACGAGAGACTTGTGATTTGTATGTTTTTGTTACAACTAACTAACTAACAGATCTCAGTTCTCACGGTCACAGCGCGGCGGTACAAGTGATGTACATTCATAGTTGGACAGTGACTAGCGGGACCATCTTACATACATTAATACATAGAATTGTACATTAAACTTCGTTCATGTTTAAATGATTTTCATAACACAATATAATAATAATAAAATTATTTTTTATTTAATGTGTTATCCCGCTACTTCTAATACGTCTATATAGGTCGTACAACACTGTAGGCGCGTATATAATATTGTATATACATATACATAGTTCACCACGTTATCTGTTCAATAATCATGATAATATCTGTTACTTTAACTGTTTCCTCAGCCCGAGTCTTCGTCTCTCTCTCTCTGTACTGTACGTGTTCTCGTATACCTCCTCGTCTCCCGGGAGTCACTCGCTCACTTCCGGCCCGCCATCCGGACGCGTCCTCCTCTCCTATTTCAAGAATATATAACATAGAACTATTATCATTTGTTTTCAAAGTGAATTAAGAGCTAGAAATTGTTACCGTCAAAGCTTCACGTATTACTATAATGTAGTTGTTCTTAACGTGTCGTGTGTGTGTGTGTGTGTGTGTGTGTGTGTGTGTGTGTGTGTGTGTGTGTGTGTGTGTGTGTGTGTGTGTTGAGCTGGTCCTCATGTTGTGGGTGAGCGCGGCCGTCCCTGATCACCGTCGTCTTCACCACTTGTACCACGGTACGTAAGTTCGTCTATTCGTTCGTTTTCTGACACTAGTGGTTGTCCAGTGTAGGTAACCTGGTTCAGTGAGACCTAATCGGGACTCGGAAATTGGTTTCACTTATTCAATTTTTACACTCATCCAGTGTCTCATGTGATAATTTTTATTTTATTTTATAAGGACCACTAGTAGCTACTACATGTTTAAATGACAAATGTAAAACAATTAAATGAAAATAGCTAACATGTGAAGCTTTTTAAAGTAGCCACAACGATTACAATATATGTTTTAAAAATACATTAACACATAATTATAACAACAAGAGTAGAAAGATTAAAAAAAATAAGTTAAAATTGATACAATTTAAAGACCATAAAAAATAAACATGCACTTAATCAAATTAAAATTAAAACACAAATAGTTTGAATTGATATACCTAGGTACAAATTAAAATTAAATAATTCATTAAATTCATGCAAAGTATACGTTACAAAAATCACTAAAAATAAACAAATTAATACAAAATTGCTATAATATTAATGTTTTCGGATACGGAGCTTTTTTATTGATTTTTTATTATATAGTCCAAAATGCCGACGTAGTGAAACTTTTTATTCGTCTGTCCGTGATCACGGTCGCTGTTAAGGAACTGAAACCTTAGGATTATGTAGTTAAAAAATAATAATTAAAAACGCGTTGTGATATCCGAAATCCTCAAATTCATTTAAATGAAAATAAAAGGAAATCTTTGATATAAATAGAAGAGAGAATACAGGTTGTTAGAGTGTCAGCGGTGCGATGAATTATCACTAGTTTTATTTTTATAGAAACATGTTTGTATCTGTAATTTAACTTTGTCTTTTGTGTCGATAACTGTTTAAAGTTTCCAAATTAATATTAAATTTATTTTCGAGCTCATTTCGTTATAACTTTCATAAAAGTCCAGTGAAGAATACAAGATGGGATGAAGTATGTTGCTTCCAGTAAGGTACATCGTAGACACTTTTAACATAAACCCTCTTCATCTGTGTAAAAAACATCATCACCAGTAAAATATTGTAGAACACATGACAGATCTTCGATTCCTTGGCTACATTTATTAATATCGAAAATGTTACTTTCTTTCTACTCTCATTTACAGAGGTTAATGCATATAAAAATACGCTGTTTCAGCTTATAGTGTTTGTAACATATTCATATAGCAGGTAGAAAAATAATGTTTGTGACAGTTGTCAGTCTACGTGGAAGCAGTAAAGTGTGTGCCACCAGTTCAATGTTTTATTTCATTATTACTCATAAATATAACACAGCTGTAGAGGTAACTAGGATGATTATTAAGAAATCTTAAATATAGACATTTCCCTTGTTCACTAACAGAGGTAATTCAAGGTAATTAATAGAAATATTCAGAGGTAATTTATAAGTTTTGAAGGTAGCTCACTTGTTCAGAGACAACTTAACTAGTTTCCCATATATGTATGTATTCTGTCAGTGAACTCGTATATACTTTAAAGTCTGTTTAGGCTCTTTAGTTTGTTATATTTTTCTGTTTGTCACTTAGTCTGTATGTTCTCGTATGTCCGTAGAGCCTCACCCGTTGAGCGGCTGTGTCCGGGCCGGCGGCGGACAGGTGCAGCTGTGGCAGTTCCTACTGGAGGAGCTGGCGGCCGGCGCGCCCGGGATATGTTGGGAGGTAACACACACACACAAACAAACACACACACACACGCATAGGAATCAGTATACTGTACTGTGAGTAGATACACGTTTCTATAGCTTCCCTTTGAAACAACTGAAAGTTCTCGTAAGTACTCAATAACTCAAGTAACTACTTAGACAATGCTGTGAATACCTGTAATAGGTGTACATATGAAAACCTATACTTTTGACTATATCTTTGTGTAAATGTTGCATATGTGTACTGTTGGTGTTCCTAAGTAAATAAATAAATAAATAAGTACTCGAAGTATCTATAATAAAGCTAGTTGACAGGTTCATGCAATGTCTTCTCATAATAGAACCTCCCTGAGGAATGTTTAATCAACTGGTATCTACGAGTGACTCATACCACACAGGATAATATATTTGGTTGGAATCATTCAGAACTATAAAAATAGGGAAATACATCCGTGTTTTGTTCTTATAATGAGATGAGTGTCCCGCGGCCCGAGGCCCGTGTCGCATATCTCAGTGCATTAATTCACTGTATCTCAACATAATGTCCACGATACAGGCCTAGACTAGTGTGGACGACAACGTTCACTATAAATAGAATTGTTAAGTGATTTTGTTAAATTGATAAGTTATTAAATAATAATAGATAAATGAATGAATGAATGCATGATTGAATGAACGCACGAACCAATAAATAAATAAATATGAAAAATAAATGTAGAATACGAAGATTTTAATAGTTTTTATACTTATTAAATTTTATGAGAAAAGAATTGTGTGTGACAATCACTACTGATTAAAATTCCACTATTTTAATAATGTTTATTTTTGAATTAAATTTATTTACCATCGCTTCTTTTTAAAAGGATTATGAAAATAAATATTATAAACTATAACATGTTTAAAAGACAAATGTCTTAGTCGTCAAAAGAATCGTAGAGGGAGGAAAAATATTTGAATCATTTATAAATGCTATTTGCTTTGAGATTGGGTATTTGAAAAGCAGTGATGCACTTTTTGATCATGACTTTTGTTTTTGATTATATTACACTTTTACTGTCTAGAATTTAAATGTAGACCGATATTAATTCTGTTAATATTACAAATGCTAATGTTTACTATTTCAAACAGCATTGCTTACAACAGTCACTCAAAAACTACTGAGTTCTAATGGCAATGGTGAAGATTTAGCTGTAAAATTGTAATGAGTGAGCAAAATTATATGTAAAAACCTGAATATTAATATTATTTTTAATGGAGCTTGTCCAAGAAAATGTATCATTAAAAGAAAAACTTGACGCCTGCAGTTGCCGTGTAGTAATTATTAATTTTTAATCTTCTATTGCAATTCATCAGCATTTAGAGAATTATTTAATTACATATATTAACATTTATAATTTAACTATACGAAAGATAATCAATTATAAATTGTAATAACTTTGGTTCAAAATTGTTAAGCATATAATGCTGGCGACATTTCAATGGTAATATTGTATATTTAAGTGTATTATTTCAAATGTTTTTGGTGTGGTTAAATCAAAAAATAAGATCGTGTTAAATTTAACCAGGTTCTAAAAAGCAAAGAACAATTTTCTTCCACGTCTGTAGGTAGCAATCTGTTACTTCGTTGTCCTATTGTTCGGATTTATAGTTCTTACATTACGAATTACCATTCATAATTTAGGATGAAAGTTGACAATAATTAAAATAAATAAATAAAGAAAAAAGAAACTTCAGTATACACTGTCATTTATTACACATAACAAAAAAAAAACTTACTTTGATTTTTACAGATATCTAATAATATTTTTTTCTTTTTGGATATTTCTTCCATTTCTTATTTTAATTAAAAATATTCGTTTAACTTAAATAGAAAATAATAAACTGCTACATACATGTACTTGATTTCCTTTTTGTTCAAAATCTTTGTATTTGTATAAAGAAGTAAAGAAGAAGTATTTGAATAAAGACTCGCACTCTGCATTCATTCATACATATATTGTAAATTTATTTAATAACGTATGATCTAGTCTTCGTGTACACTGATACCTTGTCTGTCCATCACGGTCTTCATAATAACTGATAACAGAGTACTGCCTATTGTAATATACATTAAACATTAGTTTATAAAGTGTGTATAATTCGTTGTCATATGATCGTCGGTACATCTCCTAGTGATGCTATGTGTCGTGTGTCGTGTGCAGGGCTCCCCGGGTGAAGGTGAGTTCCGTCTGTGCGACCCGGACGAGGTCGCCCGCCGCTGGGGCCGCCGCAAACAGAAACCTCACATGAACTACGACAAGCTGTCTCGAGCCCTGAGATACTACTACGACAAGAACATCATGACCAAGGTTACAGAGCTACTACTACTAACATTCTGATATCAAATAATATAACAATATATTTAATTTGTTGCTTTAATTATGTATATCTTATTTCATATCTTTCTTCTATGTAACTAGTTCACTCACTATTTTAAAACAATGGATAACAAAATAACCTTCAACTCATTAAAATTAATCAAACAGCTCTCATCAAGTGTTCGGTTCTGATAAGTTTGTAATGTTTCTGAATGTATAACAGTCTTCATGTATGGAGCTTCTTCTTGTGATAGACATTCATATATTGTTTGTGTCAGGTCCCTGGTAAACGTTACGCGTACCGGTTCAGCTGGCCGGGGCTGGCGGCCGCTTGCCAGGCCCAGTCGGCGGAGGCGCCCCCCTACTGGCACTACCTGGCACTACCTGGCCCGCGCCCTGCACCACCAGCGGCAACACCTCATACAGATACAGAGTCCTCCACACACACCACACAAGCCTCGCACCAACAGACACTGTGACAAACACGGGAACTTACAAGTGTTAGTTATAAAAAACATTTACAGTGACTGAGTGAACTAAAGACAGTGTTTTATATTTTTTTTTTACTGTTAATATTGTTTTTTTTTTTATTCGATACATTTCCATTGAATGACTATTGTGTGTTTGTATGTGTGTGTGCGTCTCGTATTATTTGTATAAACACAAGTCAGGTCGTGTCCGCTGAGTGTGTGTGTGTGTGTGCGGGAATCCCGAGCCTCAGTAGTGACTAGTGGGAAGGTTGTAAGGAAATGTGTCGACTGCTTACATTTTATATTCTATATACATTTTATTTTGATGTTTTTTTTTTGTTAGTATAGTATTGTTATTAACATTCTGCTTACAATTTTATCAAATGTTCCTTAAAGAGTACTCGTGTAGTGTGAATCATAAGGTAATTGTTAATGAGTGGGCTTTATATTTGAGTCAGTGGTCGTATTTGTATTATAGTTTATGTATTAAATGATTTTATTTTTAAGAACTTTTAACTTTTGAAGCAACTGAGATGAAATAGAATCCCTGGGCCAGGGCCGTGTCTTTCTGAGATTACAAGAAAATGTACGGAAAAGAGCAAATTCTCTTGATGTTTATTGATGTGTGTCACAGGAGTAGAGCGATCGTTTGGAATGAACGTCTACCAGTATAATATACTAAGACACAACAATTACCGCTTCAACAACAATTTAACCAGTTCCTATATGTGTAGTTTATTAAAATGATTTTCATACAATATATTTCATTTATATGAAGGTAACACACATCCCAGTACTTTAAGTGAACTGTGAAGACAACAGTCCGGAGTATCTTTATATAACTCATCTTGAACGTAACTTTAACTGTAACTTGTACAGATGAGAATTATAGTGACAATATTAGTGTTGATGTGATTTTTTTTATTTTCTTCTTATTTTCCATCTATTTCAGTTTTATTAATTGCAATTTACACTCCATTCCACATAAATAAATAGTAGTAGTCCATAAATAGTAGTGACTTTTTAAAAACACATTGGTTTTTTCCTTTGACACACTATAACTAATTCCCGAGATCATTTTTCTAATTTAAATTCCCTGGTTTCCCTGTATGTGGTATGTATTCTCTACCTACAAGAGATTGATTCTGATAACTTATCTTCTGACAGAAACGCTCGCAATGCTGATGTCTTTCAGGACGACGCTCCAGTCTCAGTCTTCATGAGAGAGAGTACTCTTTCTTTCTCCTATACAGTCTCCGACACCATGTCCGGTGTATTAGACTCCTGTTCACTGTATCCCATTACATGCATCTAATCATTAAGGTGTGTTGTTCTGACCTATTCCTGAATGTTCAGATTTCAAGCATTTACAATACAACGAAACTAGTCATTCAAGTGGTGTATTTAGGTAAACTTCAATTCCTCCTAGTGTGACAGGAGTCATCCCGGTAAGTTTGTGACGTCATTAGTCATCTCCATGAACCGGCTCAACTTCCCAACATCGTATGCCAATCTTCTACACATGACTCATTGTCTTCGTCTTCATCCTATTATTCTCCATCCCGCCGTCTCCTTTATTCATATAAACACACTAATCCCCCAAGTGTTGCAGGGTCACCCTCCCTCTCAGGAGTTGTTTAAGACACGTGCACAGCGCTGTCATGGACTCTTTTTATTACATATAATTTCCTATTCATGTCTCTGTTAGTGTGTTGTCCCTAGGTATCTATTACATTATATTAACTCGTATTCAGTGTCATCGATGAGGCGTCGCGCGTGTCTCCATGGGATATACATTCATCTACTATTTTCATTGAATTATCTTTTGGAAATATAATTGGAGAAATTTTAAAGGAACAAATAACATTACAAATTTTGTTATGGAATCGTTTTCTTATTGCATTTTTGTTATTTTAAAAACTTAGTTATTAAGAAATTATCACACATGCACTGTACATATTGTGCAAAGTAAATTTTTATTTATAGGTTTAGATTTTTTGTTATTTTGTTACCTCTTTTTGATCTGTCTTATTTTTGATATTTTATTTCAATGTACAGACGCCATAGTTTACTATGTTTTTATTATATAACGGAACATATTGTGAACACTCATACAGTAAACAAATTAAATTTCTAATATAAAAGTAACCAAGGTTACCTATTCCTCATTACTCATACAATCTTAGAACAAACAGGTAGACAGACAGACATATATTTAAAGAATATTTATTAGTAATAATTGCACCTTACAAAAACCGTATATTTTTATATATGTATGTAGCTGTTACTTTAATATAGTAAGCACACAGTTAAACTTTATTAATTTGTATATGATGTGTCTATGTGTATTCGTTTGTGTCGCGCGCGGCCTTGTCCGTAATGTTTTTAAATTATCTCAAACAAATGATTCTGTTAGTGATTATTCTCTGGACTCTCGTCTTGTATCCTACACTCTCCTGCTGCTCGTGACACACACTTCTGTTCTTCTATAACTCACGTTCAGGTTGTGTAAGTTTAATGATGCGGAGTCTGTAGCGGAAGCCGCGTGACCGAGATTTCCAAATTCTTTGATTGACATTCATCATCAGTGATTCATGTAACCTTAATGATCACGTACGATCATGGACCGACCTCTCAGACGGCGACTCACGAATACTACGAAACACTTAGACTTGATTTGGGAAAATATAGACGCATGACGCCATCTACAGATGTTATCGGTAAACTCACTGGCTCGATGGAAGCGTCATTTAGGTTTTCCCTTAATTTTATGTTAATTTCAAGGAGTTGTTTAAAGTTTATATTTTATTTTGGGAATTCAAAAAAGGTCTTTAAAACCGCCAATACTACGTAATACTTTTGTTCATACTAAGAGTTTTGATGAAGCGAAGCTTAAATATGTTTAATACCCAAGTATAAGCTTTGTATATCTGTAAAGTCAGACCCAGAGTTTCCACTCGTTCATTCTTAATATATTTTAACGTACAGACTCCAAGTCTATACTGCCTTCTATTTAACGTGACTATAACGTGATTTGTTTATTTCTGGTCGTTTTCTCTTAATCGGTTCCAGTTCCTCGTCAATAATAATTAATATCATTTTTTTTATATATTTCGTTAAACTTGTTTGTTTTTTCTTACATTCATATTATTTCGTTGTTTCTGTTTGTACATTTTTCTTGTTTTATATATTTAATAAGAGTCAAACTTGTTACAATTCTCAATATCAATAAAGTTCCTTCAGATTTTATGTTTTTTTTATCTTCGTACCTATTTTGTGACTAACCTATTTCTCTCGACTTCGCCAGTCCTAACGAAGCTTCATCATTTTGTTGTGATGTAACAATGTTTATAGTTTACTAAGTAAGGAGCTAATTATGTAAATATATTTTTGAACACCTTCCCGAGGATCCTCATGATTCAAGTCACCTGGATGCAGTCCATCAATCTCATGTCCTTTATTTAAAAAAATATTCATGCATACTCACAAAAATACACAAATTTAGTAAAAAAATCTTGGTAAAACTCAGAAGATATAATCACTATTAGAAGACTAAAAATGATATTATAGTAGACATGATTCATAATATATATCACAATGAACTGTTTGTGTGCCATGACCAGTTAGTACTGTTCTTATTATGTAAAATAATATATTGGAATGACTATATAGTCATGTATGTTACATAGAAAAGTTATTACACGACCTGCTTCTATATTCTATGTTACTAAAATCCATCGTTCATTTTGACTTCTCTTTAACTTTATTAAAATATCACAATTCACTGCAACTGGTCAGTTTTAGTCTCTCATACAGCTGAACTTATAATTTTTTTGTTATAATTTATTGAAGCTACCTCCATAGTCTATACAATATCGTATTAGAAATAAGAACTTCTGTTCCTAGTCCTAGCTTAAAATATATGTTTCATCTACGGAATACGTTGGTTTATGAAGTTTTTTTTATTAAATAAAATAGTTACAGATGTTTTCAACAATCGTTCACTGCATTAGGATTGTCCTTGCGGCGCCGGACGCGGGCCGCGATACGGCGCCCACGGCTCGGCGCTTACAGTAGCCGACAACATTTTATACGTCACCAACAAATATTATACACTATTAATATATATTACATTAATCATTTTATTTGTCTTTAAAAGACTCTTTATTTCCTTAATGTTTGTTTAATACTAGTGAAGTATGGTTATTTTTCCAAGTTTTAGACAGATAATTATTGTTAAACAATATAAGTTCATCATATAAGTGTGTAACACCTGACTGGAAGCGACAGCTCGAGCCCGCGTCCCCCGGCAGCCAGACTTTAAAATGTTTCCCGAACACAAGTTCATCACGATCATCTTCCTTCTATACGGTAAGCAGTAACGACCCTCATGATGTGGGTATGGAAGTAAAATCCTGTTCAGTGTTTACGTGCAAAATTTTTTATATGTATAAATATATATGTATAGTGTTGAGTTTGAACCGTGTGAGTGTATCTGTCAGGTGTAAAGTGGTCATGTGGCGCGTGCAACAACGTGACCCAGCTGTCGACCCAGCTGGACCTGCTGCTGGCGGAGTACGAGCGAGCATCTCCCCCGGCCGCTCCCACGGACGTCTCGGCCGCCTTGGAGGTCAAACATGCCACCGTCAATGAGAAAGACGCTACCGTCAGGCTGCTCGCCACCATGTACCTGGTCTGTGACTTCATTTATATATAAAAATACAATAAATATAAGTTTTTATCATTGCAATTGAAGGATTCGATTTCAAACTTGTCATCAGACGATCTTACCGTCTCTCACTCGTCTACTGCACCTCTATCTATGCGCGTTGAATCCTTTCAGAGCTGGGAGGACAAGCGTCTGTCCTGGAACGCGACCGCTTGGGGCTGTGATAGTACGTTAGTATCAGCGGAGCGTCTGTGGCGGCCCGAGGTGCGCGTGTTGAGCGCGGCCACGGCGGGCGTGGACAGCGGCGCGGGTCCCCGGGCGCGCCTCACCAGCGCCGGGCTCGTGTCGTGGCCCGCGCCCGTGGACCTGCTGGCTCCCCTCACGCTCACACTAACAGACTGGCCGCACGACGAACAGCGGGCCGTGTTCAAGTTTGGTTCACAGTCACACACCGTGGAGGAGTTGAAACTGACCGTCAGCAAGAAAGAGGTTCAATCACAACAGAAGATTCTTTTATATGATACACAAAGTTAGTTTTCCAAATTAATGTGACGTAATGTTCGTTCCAGCGGTCCGCCGTGTTCGAGTCAGGAGCGTGGGAGCTGGTATCGATCCAGAGCGCGGAGTCTACCTGGCGCCGGCTGGACGCCGACCACAGCGTGTTGTCCTGGTCGTTGAGTCTCCGGCGGCGCGCGGCGGCTCACTCCCTGTCAGCCAGCGCCATCCTCGCCACCTCCGTGTTGCTGCTGGTCGGAGCCGCCCTCATGCCGCCGGACATGCGCGCTCCACTGTGTGCTGTGGCCGCTCTAATTGTCTCATTGTGGTGAGTATAACTAGCACGAAATATTCTCCATGTGTGTCCTACGGTGTGTCTTAATACATCAGTCATTTCAGGTTCATCTCCAGCCTCCCTCGCCTGGGCAGCGCGTCCTCCGCTCCGCTAGTAATGAGTCTGTTCTGTGTGGTGAGCTGCGTGTCCTGCCTAGCGGCGGGGGGCGCAGCGCTAGTGCTCCGCGTGAGTCGTTGTTCCGCTGCTCCTCCACCAGCCCTACGCAAGTTACTCACCACCGCCTCCACCTTCTGTAGTCTTGGTCCCTCAGAGGTTTGTTAACTACATATGTACAGTAAACTGATTTATTATAATGACGTCAGCAACTTTCAGACCTTTAAACCTATGTGTTCGATGGCTAGTTTTTATTACATTAATATCTCCGTATATATTGCAATGTTGTGATGGCCTAGAGGTTAAAGGTCCGCCTCTCGTGCATGAGGGCGTGGATTTGAAACCTGGCAAGTACCAATGTGATTCTTCAGAGTCATATATATACGTATACGTTATTCGCTACAAAACCGTGAATCATAACAAATATTATATAATTCCGAACAGATCGAACAGTTAAATACCGTACGAGATCTAGGTGTTACTGTAGATTCAGGGCTTAGATACAACACTCATGTTTTAAATATTGTATCCAAAGCATTTAAAATGTTGGGTTTCATACTAAGAAATAGCAAAGAATTTAAAAAACATCAATTAAAATATTATTATTCAATGCACTTGTCCGTCCAATCCTAGAATATAATAGTCTTATTTTTTTTTTATAACTTATTATTCTTACTTACTTTATTTTTATTTTTAAACAAGTTCAGGATATATACATAATTGTTTTTAATATTTTTGTTTTTTAAATATTTTTAACTTTAACTTTAAGTTCATATTGTTTCGCTTAGTCATATTTAATTAGCAAGCTGTGGTCTCCTGTAATTGAAAGAGCACAAATTTCTGTAATATTTAGTATTGATTAGTCTAAAATTGTATACTGTGTATCTTTTGTTGGGGATCCTCAAATAAATAAATAAAATAAAGAGTATTTGGAGACCACTGATAGAAAAGGAAGGAAAACATCGTAAGAAAACCTGGACTTAAAATTTCAAATTATAAGTTTGAAATCACCAACCCTTCTTGAGCAAGCGTGGTGATTAATGCTCTGACCTTCTGCATGTGAGAGGAGGACTTTGCTCAGTACTGGGCTCTAATAGGCCGATGATGATGAAGATGATGATTATGATCTATTTCATGCTTCATGTATATTTAATGATGACTACTTCCAGTCAAGCGGCGTGGAGTACAGCGCGTGGGCGGCGGCGGCCCGGCTGCTCGACTATGGACTCCTGGCTCTGTTCGGATTCACGCTCACTGTAGTCGTGTGTCTCTACATCTAGGATGTGACTCGGAAGGTCTGAGAGGAGGAAGAAAGTCCACAAGAAACCATTTAGAAGGAACTGAAATGTTGTCCTATCTATAGTATAACGCTAGATATATTTTAAACACAATAAGTCAACATCTGTATATATTTCATTGGAGTGACATGAATTTAATTTGATATTAAAATAATTATTGTAATAATTTAAAAAGTCTTTCATTATATTTGTCTGTTTTTGTGTGAGCAATAGTTTCTATTAGAGTATAAACTATTAATATCGTGTGTAACATTGAAACATTGTTAAAATATTGTCATGTTAATAATCTCTTGAATGGATCTACTAAAAAGTAAATATTTAAATTATTCTTGAACTAAGTATTCTAATGTCCATTCTGCCCCTTTGGAGATGATATAGACTAGTTACCAGACCAGCTCTGACCTTTTTTTTTTTAAGGGGAAAATCATCAAATGACCCCTCTTGCCTGGGTAGGGCAAGAGAGAGTGTCAGACTCTTACTGACTAAAAACGCCCCGTACCTACTCCTGCTCCGAGCCTGGCCGCGGTACATCATTTCGCTTACACCCGCGACCTGGCCAGGCATCGGCTCTAGGGCCCCATCTGTGTCGGTCCGACGGCTCTTTGAGGCGCGCGCGGTACGCTACGCGCCGGGCAGACCAGCTCTGACCTGGCATAGTCTTTTAATATACAACACATCAGGCGTCGGTCACTCATCAATTTATAATAAACTTTTGTTTATGAGGATCTCCAAGTGGTCCAAATGATTCCTCTGATCCTTTGCTGTTCATGTCTCAGAACCTTTAAACCGATGAAAGTGTATTGTACTATATAGTATATGTATGTATTGTAGGGGTGACGTCTCTCTCTATGAGGACAAAGATGATATATCGAAGGTTTTTAGTGATTACCGGAAAATTGAAATATTCTGCCAATATATTACACAACATTTGAAATTATATCAAAAAAACCATTTCTTTATAAACTGTGTGAAGTTATCAGTTGTAATGAAATGACGACTATACTCCAAGTACATATTCACGTAAGAAGTATCTTCGAGGAGAGACTGATCATTGTTAAATGAGTCAATACTAATATGTTGTCACTTGAATAAAATACTTAACAATTTAATTTCGGTACCTGGTAATAATGTCGGACACCTTAATACTCAACATAGTGGTCTCAAGGCATTAGGAGCCATATATCTAAGTATTATTTCAAAATATAACAATTTGTTATTAGTTATGACACTTGTTTATTTAAAAAAATCCGTTGAAACTAAAGTGATTTATCTCTAACTTAAACACTACTACAGCTGGTATATGCAAAAAAAATACACGAAGCCTTCCTATAACATTTTACATAGCATGATCTATAAAGCGCGAGTCATAACAGTGTGGTGAGCTTTCTCCACGAGGAGCAGCATAGTGGCGAGCAGCACTCCGGCGAGCAGCGCGTGCAGCGCGGGCAGCACGTCCACCAGGCCCACACTCACGAACCCTCCCTGGGCCGCGTCACACGGGGTCCGCGCGCTCATCCACACGCGACGGAAACGATCCATCAGACCCACCTCGCGCTGCCACCGGAGTCTAGAACACAACATACACAACATGAACAAAAGTCATGTTTTACAGAGTTGCTATCTGTCTACATTTGATACAAGAGACAAAAACATCAAAGCATGATTTAATATAAAGCTTTTAAGTACTCGTAGATAGATCACATTTAAACCATTGCTATCCAAACATATCAAGCACATTATTTAGTCCAGCGTATGTTCATCAAGCCCCACATCTACCTCGCCCCCAGCAGCTCCTTGTACCCGGAGTGTTTCCTCACGGGCACGGCCACCATGGGTAGGGTGAAGGCTTTGATCTCCTTCAAGTCACACTTCTCTCGTTCCGTGTACGTCTGACTGATGATGTCGTAAGCGGAACTCTGTTCTACCTTCGTGAACAATAAAATAAATAAAATCACCATAACACAATGTTTATATTCAACTACTTTTTAATATTTTTGCATATAAACGACAAAAAAATATATAATTTATAAACAATGTAAGTAAAATATATGTGCCAATAACTAGCTCTCTTTAGAATAATAAATAAACCGCACCTGGAATGCAAACAGTCCGGTGCGCACGCGCGCGATGCCGTCAACAACACTGAGATATGCGCGCTCCCCGAGAGGCAGCAGCTTACGACGATACAGGGCCTGAGTTGCTGGGTCCTTGCTTTCCTGAAACCACAGATTTAACTCAAGGCCCTGACAAGTCCCGCAGACATTAAAACCAAACTAGAGTGGCTCACAGCAAAATAGACTCTCTTATAAGTAGTCTCCTGCACGCCGAGGTCCATCGGAGACCGCGCGAGGTCATCGATAGTCCGCAGGGCGTCACTGGGCGCCTGGAGGATAGCGACGATCTTGGCGGAGTATGACGTGAAGGCGAACAGGGAGGCGAGCAGAGTACAGAACATGAGGAGACGCATGGACCACAGGCTGGGACACAGGTAGGAACCTGGGACACACGGGAGGAGCGCTCAATAAACGATGTGAACTGATACAGGTTTTAGGGATTAAGATATTCATGTTAATAATATATTAAACGTGATGATTTAAAAGTACTCATAGAAGTTAACTACTATCAAATACCTATTTATGATTCAAATCATCCACAGATCTACAATTCTTCCATGTTCTACAGCCGTAAGAATGAAATTAGACACCAATTGATATAAAATGTACCAAGAATAAACCCTGTGACCTATTGTAATAACAATAATCAATAGTTTTTACTTTGGAAAGTACAATGCTTATGAAAAAAATAAGGTCATTGAAACATGATAACAATTAATTAGTGTTTTTTTGTGGAATTATCTATATTGTACTAAATACACATTTTAATAATTAGAACCACTCTTTTGTTTTACATTCATTGTATCGTATGACCTTGTTGGCAGATGGTGCCGACAGCGTAAGTCAAACTCTCGAGAACCGTCAGTCTCTGAGCGACGGGGTCGAGCGCCGTCCGCCGCGCCACCAGGCCGAACACAGCCAGCAGGGTGGCCGCCCC
This sequence comes from Danaus chrysippus, assembly GCA_916720795.1. NCBI lineage: Eukaryota > Metazoa > Arthropoda > Insecta > Lepidoptera > Nymphalidae > Danaus > Danaus chrysippus. The sequence goes on along the minus strand of CAKASE010000077.1, from coordinate 1,199,559 downwards.
CGCAAACACAGCTGCCGAGGCTGCCCACACGCCGCGGCTGAAGGGTAACGCGAACACGTTGGACACGGACGAGCGGGACGGCTGGCGGAACAGGAACGCGCCTCTGATGGAATACTGACACATGTAACAACCCTCGGCTCAGGGCTTCTAAAAAAAAAACAGAGTAAAACAAGCACGTGACACATGACATAAAATTCAAGTACGGCTTTCTGACATTGTAATAGAAATAGGGGCAGAGTATTTTCTTTTTTGTAAGAAATTACTATTACTTTAACTCGACGGTCTCGGCGCAGAAATGCAGAACCCGCCACCGGTCCTTGCGCATGAACATGGACGTGACCCCGACCTCCAGCCCCTCGTGCTGCATCTGACCCACCAGGCCGTCGAAGCTGCCGTTCCGTTCCTCCCCGTAAAGGTCCACTTGTTTCAGGTTGAACCTTCAATAAACATAAACATTTGTTTCTACTTCTTTTTCGTTTCTGTACTGCTTGTAGCTGATGTTTATTTTTACCTAAAGTTAAGATCTTCTCCGCACAGTTTCAGTATTGGATAAGTAAGTTTTGGGAACGTGTCTATTTGACGATTTGACAGATCTGACCATCCTTTGAAGTATTGAGGCTGTGTTACCTAGAAATAGGGACTTGTGCTCTGTTACTTGATATGTATAATAAAATAAGAAGAGTTATATATTATTTTAACACAACATACTATAGTTGCTGACTTCAGATACACATTGTGTAGATTTTTCCTTCTTGTTACTGTTGTACGTAAACTTCTCCATAGTCCTTCTAGTTCTCGCTGACTCCTTTTCATTCCCAAATCCGTGACGACTAGCGGCTGGTCAGCCTTGACCCTGTACACGTCTACCATACGATCCTCGGACACCCAGGTGACGTCTCCATCAGGGAGGACCAGCACGGCTGATAGTGTCTCTTCAACATAAGTAACATTGAAGGGGGACGCGTCGATCAGAAGCCAAGAATGACGAAGATTGAACGCACGATTTCTTGATGCCTGCAAATTACAATAAAAACGAATTAGTATTTATTATTAATGATAGCTGTGTTCAGTGTGACAAACTAAGAGATCACAGATACTTGATGTAGTACGTGTGTGGCGTTGTGGCAGCCCACGTCGAGGAGTACTCCCTCCCTGTAGTCACGGTACGGTGGCAGGTCAGCCGGCGGATGGGTACATGGAAACACGCGCACCCGCAAACCAGCCATCACGCCTCGCTGGGAGATTAACCTTACGTCCTCTATGAGGAGATATAAGCATAAAAATGTTAACGGACCTTTATCATAGTTTTATGACTAACATGACCCATTTGTATAAAACGGAATATTTACCGTACCTGGACTCCAACAGACGAAGGCTGTCAGCAGTCTAACATTCTTAGAGACAAAGAAGGCCACGATGAAGTTGATGAAGTCCATCTTCGAATATGAACTTCAACAGTAGGGACCGGCTTGATTTGTAAACATCTTTTATATTGCCCTTTTAAATCACCGCAAACCTTAATTGAGAAATCGATGGTAGAACATTATTCTCTTAAATTTATCATTCATAAACTATCGCTGTGGACTCATTGATGACCACACACGGAAAATTCTTTATAGTTTTCTCTATCCATGTACGAGAGCAAAGTAATGCAATTAAAATAATGTTTTAATAAATGTGACCTTAATGTTTTCAAAACATTCATAAATTAAATCCACGAAATTAAATTCGCTCTAGGTATATCACTAACAGAAAGATTAACATCAGTTGTAAGCTGTTTGTACTGAGAATTAACAGTTTTTCTTTCATATATCTTCACAAATTTAAGAACATATTAACGTAGATTATTCAAAGAGAAATAAAAAAATCTCCGTATGTAGTGTGATACTTAGACTGAGCACAGTGTTTGCAGATCATTAGTCGCACGAGTCTATTACAAGACAAACAAATTACCTTCATTATAACAGTCCGATATTACTTAATATAATTTATTTGCTTTTACATTTTCTACTTGGAACTAATGATTATATTAATATTTGTTTAAAGTCATAACTATCAATTTTAAATAAATGCTACGTGAACTGTTTCTGAATTATTTACTGTATACAATATTTTATACTGAGAGGTATACATAAAAATTGGCTGTTTGATTCGGAAGACTATGTACCTATGTAGATAAACATGAACGTGCTGTTACTATCGTTAATATTTACTTAATTTTCCATTTGATTAGATTCATAAAGATTATAACAATAAACATGACACAATAGATTGAAAGCGACAGTTGTCGTGACACGAGAACGATAAGACTCAACGATAAACACGAATATCAATAAATAAAACAAAGTAATAAATCAGAAAACGGGAACTTATATAATAATACTCGATATAGAGGACACCAGGACACCAGGATAACACACTAACATGTTATGTATATACTACTACATATGATAATATATAATAATAATAATAGTTTATTTTCTCGAATATGGGTTAGCAAAGGTATTTCATACATTTACAGTGGTCCAACATATTCTGCCGATTTGGCGTGCAAATATTTTTGAATAAACTAATAATACTACTAATGAATTTACTACAATTACAAATATTATATAGTTTACAATTTATTTAAATAATTTTCAATATCATCATTATAAATAAATAGTTATTTGTCGTTAAGAAATTATATACAAGTTGTACATTGTATTCACAACGAGGACTTTTTTCGCTCTCGCTTAAATATCAATATTGGAGAGTTTGAGATCGAATGTTCAGATGTTTTAGGAATTATTTTACGTCTGTGTCAATGGACAGTCCTCTGTATCAGTGAAGACACCGCCGAAGTTGAAGATCATAAACATCGTGATGAGTCCCAGCGCGGAGCTCACCAGCGCACGTACCCGGAGACTCATTGATTGATGCTATAAATGTAATCTTCTTAAATGACATACAAACGGCAATACCGTTTTCAAGCAACACCTAATACAGTTCTGTAGTTATGACTGGCTCAAATATAACTTCTGTTACCAGATCAACGAGTTTGGTCTTACAAAAATTATAAATATTAGTATTATGTTTTGCCATATACATTTTTTATGTTATTCTTTTAATAGAACTCAAATAGAAGAAACTTGAAAAGAAAAGCAAACGATCAATCATCGCTGGACTTGTGAAGTATAGTGACAATGAATTATAACTAAAATGGAATTATGTTTATTATCTGTCATGTATAATAATACTTAAGTCTTTTATTTTGTAATTATAATCAAAAGCAGTCCATCCCGCAACAACACAAACAAATTAGTAAGACAGTGTTGTTGAGACCGGTGTGTTAACTACAATATTAACACCTACACTTATAAATAAACTGACTGTAACTTTAACATTTGTATGTTAAAGTTATACATACAACATTGTTACTCAAACCCGCACATACAGTGTCACTCTTAGTTTGTTTCGTTTAAACAAAAATTATACACACATCGAATAAGTCTTTTAAATATTTATCCAGTAAGTACAAAGACTGAAATAGTAGAGTATAGGAGCAGGAACAGAGTTAAGATTGTAGTAAGAGTTAATGTAAAAGAGGTAATTGTAGTAAGAGATAATGTTACTCCTATTTTAAGTATTTGTAAAAGGGACTGACTGAAAACCAGCGTTTCCCAGGGCCACGGTCCAGAGAAACATGCAGCTGAGACAGCTCCCATTGTCTGTGTAAGCATATTATGTATTATGTTCTCTTTATTCTATCCCTATGTATTTCAATGGTTACTATGTTTCTGACAGTAAACGGATTTTATTATTATTAGGGACAGAAAAAATACAACACAGAAAAGGTGAACTCAGAGACAGATCCTAAGAGTTAATGGAGTTCAGATAAGAAGATGCGACAACATTCATATGTTGTAGAGGAGATGAGACATATATTGGAGTATATTATAAATATGATCGCTTTAATTATAAATCGTATTCAATAGAATTAAAATTACTATTTTATTTTATCATAATACACAATTAATAGTGTAGTCGGTTATACAGCCGCTGAATTCTGTATTTGCAATTTTCTTAAATCAGCTGATTTAAGACAAGGTATTCTTATCGAGAAACGGACTTTAAAATCGAATGGTTTAAAGTTAATATTAATGCAATAGAAGCGTGAAAAATATACGTGATACATCTTTAAACTGTATCAATGATGTACAGTGTCAATGAAACCAATAAAGCTATAGATACGCAGACACACATGCGATGACTTGTATTAATTCGTTCAGTCCTCGGAAACAATAACGTCTTATCTTTATATACATAAATCCCATGAGCAATAAAATTGTCGATTTTCGTTTATCAGGAAACAATAAACATCAACATATGTCGAGTCATTGCGTACCTTCGTTCTTTCCTTCACATACATTAACCTTAAATGAAAGTTGAATAAGTGGTGAGGGTGACTGGAGCAAGGCTAGGCTATTAGTCTTGGTTCAGAGAAAAATATTATTAGAAAATGATGATTTTAATAATGCTTAACCTATACTTCATTGTAGTTACTGTTAGTTAATTACAGATAACAAAAACAGGAGAAGAGAAAATAATTAACAAAGCTTGAACTCCTGCAACATTAATATTTACCACTCGTATTATTACGAGTATCACTCGTCTCTCGAACGTTCAGATGAGCGTGTAGTTTCAGAACATCTTTTAAGTCAAATATTTTTTCATTCAAACTATACACGAGTAGATTTATTTTCATAACATATTGAACATCTCAGCTTAAGTGCTAATATGTATATTTAACCGTGATTTTGCAGTAAAAATAATCACATGCCTGTGCTCTTACAAAATACGTGACGGAATTGTAATATATGTTATAAAAAAAACTGATGTGTAATGTACGTACTCTACATACAAATTAAAATTTAGTCTATTGAAAATGTAAACAACTTAAGAAATTCTTAGAAATCCGATAAGAATCCAATAAAAAATCAATGATAATTATTGTTCTTTCATCCGTTTCAGTTTGATAATTTCAATTTTTAATTCATAATTATAATTATATGACCCATGTTATTATTTACAAACCAAAAACTCTAAAACGTTGTGTACATATGTAGGGTGAAGATATTGGTTTAGAAAAAGCAGAGCAGAATGAAAACTTTAAAGTTTAAACGATTGTGTGTCGACTCTCACCAGTCCAGTGAGTTGTGAACACGAGTCACAGAACATGTATAAGAATACGATATATACATATTGTTATTACCTATGTATTATGTAACTATGAATAATATTTAAACATGGAGAAGACAGTAACCGAGAACTAACGACAGTTCTTTAATAATATTATTAAAGGTACAAGACATATCATTTCTTTGTGTTACGTTTATCAAAACACTCTCTCTAGTCAGGGGCCTCGCTGGCACGATGTATTGACTACCAATGTACAGAAAAACTATGCACTAGAGGAGTTCTGACTTAATTCATGAGTATCTTGTTGAGGGATAATATTTAATACTTTCATTAATCCGCACATACACAAATATTGGTCATGATTCACATTTAAGTGAAACTAATATTTTCGTATTTACTACACGATTTTTATTTTATTTTGATTATAAACTACATACTCCCGACGTTTCAGTTACTTTACAGCAACCGTGATCACGGGCAGACGAGATGTATGTACTAGTACATCCGAAAAATATAAGTTTCATTTAAATGAATACTCGTGAAACTTTTAGATCTCATCATGATTCACATTCCTTGCATTGGATTGTATATCTGAATGATGTTGTTTATCAAAACTATCTGTATGTGAACAGAGAAGTCTGTTGTTGTCACAGGTCATGGTCTAAAATATATCTCATATATAAATAAAAATAATGTTTTCCGATTACGGTTATTTTATTATTAAAAAAAATACTTCCGATGTTTTATTTACTTGTAATACGCGTAGTATTCGAAAATATAAGTTTCATTTATAGGAATACTAGGGAAAGTCTCATTACTTCTAATATATATTCATACACACACACAGTCCTTTCTGATATCAACGAACCAATGTCTAAACATTATCTACGTACATTCATTTCATATTACTTATGCACTTTCATTAATAAATATGTATATACATACATTAGTATGTGCAATATTCTAATTAAATTGTTTGTATAAGTTTGTATTATCAACTCTGTGTCGCTAGTAATATCGCGGCATCATAAACTGTTATCTAATCATTACGACGTTTACTGCCTTCAATAAGATTTCGCTGCTTTAAATCAAACTCATCCACGTCTTTCAAATGTCCTAAAATAACATCCATCGGAGTCATGAACAGTCACACTACTCTTTAAATGGTTTTTATAAAGCACTTTTGATAGATTGATCATGTGATAATAGTATTCTTTTTTTTAATATTTATTTGCTCTGAATGTAGGTACAGAATATAGGTGTACAATAGATTTTAGTAAACTTCCAGGTACATTCTACCATAAGGCATGCAAATATTAGGTTTAAATTATAAATTAAAATTAACTATTCAATTAAAATTGGAAATTAAATTAACCATGAAATTATAATTATAAATTCATATTAGGTGTTTTACAGATGAAAATTAACAATTCAATAAAGTAACAAAGTCAAATCAACAATACTCGTACCTACAATTGAAATTATAAATTAAATTTAACTACATAATTAAAATTAACTATACAATTTTATTATATATCCGATGATTTGTGATACAATGATAGTTAGATAGATGATTATTTAAGTTATATATTTTATACATTTTATATTCAGCAATTTCTTACAAAATTATGCCTTATCCATTACAAAATCGTTAACTGAGTAATAGCACTTGTTAACTAGAAAAGAAAACAAAACTTTTTTAAATTTTATATAAGTTAATTCTTTTATCACATTAGGTATTTTGTTATATATAGTATAGACAATATGTTACTTCTCAATGAAGCACTTTTGTAGTTGCCTGTACATAAATGATTATGATATTGAGACCTTAGATTTATAGCGCGATTTCTCGTATATCTTAATGAAGGAAAAAGGTACTTATTTGTTTTCACAAAGACTGCAATTTCAAATATATATAAACAAGGAAATGTTAAAAGCTTATATTTCCTAAAATTCGGTATACAGCTGTCCGTGACCTTCAAGTTAAAAATAGATGTAAGGCATCGCTTTTGACCCTTAAAAATAGTTTCCTTTTGACAACAGTTACCCCAGTATATAATGCCAAATCTTAAAAAAGAAAATCTTGTATGATTAGTGAAACAAAGAGCATGATGATTAGTTTTTCCCTCCTGCGTAATTGTTAATTTCCGTGAACCTGCGGAGCGTCACCCCTCATCATCACACCACCAGTTCACACTACTTCCCGGTGAATAACTAATACAAATGGTTCAAAAATCAAAATAAAAGGCGGTCAGTTTTGGTAACAGTGTTTATTGTCCATCTCATATTTATAAAACACTCAAAAGCACTTATTCAACATTATATATATATTAGGTTTTCAACTGTTATAACTGATGTGGGAGCGTGTGTATGTCTGTATCATTACATGAACTAGACATAGACACTACACATGAACGAGTATCACATCAGTAGTAAGTACTAAAGATCACATTAAGTAGATACAGTTGTTACAATAAAATTTATAAAGCAGCTCCCGCGAGCGAAACGAAACGAGCGTAACATTTATAAAACATTCATTTGATAAAATTACGAAAGGAAATATAACAGAAAGCCCGCCACGTCACTTCCACCACATTGTCTATTATAATATCTTAAACCTATGTATTTGACTATAATATAATTACAATGATTCCGTCTTACATCTAATATCACCGGTCCTCCGTGTGTCCGTGTGTCAGCATACAGTCCGTCACAACTATATGTTACTGTGACTGTAGTACATATATAGATCATAAACACGATACAGACTCATCTCATAACATCTGATAACATGCACCGACTTACAGAAGCGATAAAAATAAACATTCACTTCATTAAGATTACAATACAACAACACGGACGATGAACTAACATACTACTGAATTTAATTTAAATAAAAGAAAATAATTCATAATATAGAGACACGCGACTCTCCTCGCGATACACACTATGTAAGTACTGATACAGGCGTCGGTGTCGGCTCACACACCTCACACACTCATCTGATAGTATGATACAGTCTATGGCAGGGTGGAGTTAGCTAACATACAATTAAAATAAGGCAAAGTTTCACTACAGATGTCTAAAAAATTGAATAAATAGAAAAAAATATATATAATAGAAAATTCTACTATAACTGACAGACCTGTCCCTCTGTTCGCGTCACTCTTATATTAACAAAATACTAACGAGCGGTGATACAGGAACTAGTGTTAGGTGGCGGGGCAGAGGTCGGGCTGAGTGAACAGGGGCGTGTAGTTGACGAGCACGAACAGGGCCAGCGAGCCCAGCGCCGAGCCCAGCTGGGTGGCGGCCCCGCAGGCACGCATGCCGGTCGCCCCGCCGCGCCGGGCCCAGCCGTACACCCACATGCGGCCGTACGACATCACCCCGCACACCAGCACCCACGACGACACCTGCCACAGACACACGGTACATGAACAACACACACATGACATAGACCGGGGACATAAGTAAGATTGACCAACTGAACATAATAATTAATGGAAACAAACTACATCTAACTTTTATTTTGGGCATTACTGCATACTAATATACTACTAACACTGGATACTACTTAAAGATATATATTTTTTTGTTTTTTAAGTTTCACTACCTTACCTGGCTAGGATAGTAACTTGTTATTGACAATATGAACGCATTAGTCCGGTCAATTTAGACCAAAAAATGAGAGTGAAGTTACATAAAGTCCCAACAAGCTGAATTTCTGTGAAATTGTTCAAAACATAATTATAAACGATTTCTAGAAGTTCCCCATTATTCCCCTGTAAGGAATTTTTTTTTATTCTAGGTCAAAGGTCAAAAAAATGAGTTTTTCGCGAATTTCAGCAAAGCGGTAAGTTTTATCATAAAAATACTTCATTGGCACGGGCCAGGATCGAACCCGCACCCTCGTGCATGAGAGGCGGGCCTTTAAACCACTAAGCCACCACTGACTATTATATATACAAAATATAACAACTCTAGATGTATATACGTGTCGTACTCATGCATATTATGACGATAACAACTTTTATAACTTTTTGAATTGTTTTATCTCAGAAACGGTGGCTCGTAAGAAAATAAGTATTGATACATTTGTTAAAGATAATTATATGGTCTATATCTTTTGTCTGAAACTTCTAGAAATCGTTTATAATTATGTTTTGAACAATTTCACAGAAATTCAGCTTGTTGGGACTTTATGTAACTTCGAATGTCTAAATTGGCCGGACTACATGTCTGTAGTAAGTTGTTAAGTCGGTCATACTCACCACCAGCACCCGGCCGCTGGTCTCCGCGCGGAGAGGCGGCGCCGGGCTGAGCAGCGCCGTGGAGATGATGTAACACAGAGGTATGAGGGAGGCGCACAACATGGCCGCCAGCACACGCGCGCGGACCGGCTTGAGCCACACGCCGGCCAGGCACGCCACCGGGTTGGCCATGGAGCCCAGGGACACGGCCAGGTGGTACACGCTGGTGCCGTACGGCATGCACGAGTACGACTGTATGGACGGCAGCACGCCGTTGGTCAGCGCGTTCAGGCACGCCGTCAATACCAACACGCCCAGCCACGACGGCTGGCACACGGACTCCGACGTGCTCGCCTCCTCCTCCTTGGCCACCTCCGACGGACGGACGCGCTCCGATAGGAAACACGATAGATTGTCGATTAGAGAGAAACTCACCAGACTGACCGTCGCTAAACATCCCAGTAAGATGAGGAAAACGGTCGAGTTGAACCGCGCGGGAGGATATACGGCCACCATGGTCTTGTTATCGGAGGAAAGAACGCATTCCGGATTACCGCCGACCCCCTGGATCAAGGCGAACAGACTCGGGAGGAAGCCACTCAAACCCTCGCCCACTAGGTACGTAGCGAGATACACGTCTCGGAAATGTCTTAAGTAAGGGTAAAACAACACTGAGCTCGTGCAACCCACGAGGGCCGCGAAGAATGTGAGGGCGAGGAAGGACACGGAGCGCTCCGTTCCTCCTAGGACCGCGGTCTCCGAATACAGGAAGGAGTTGAGGTACAGGGCCAGGGCGCCGACTGACAGGAGGATGTAGATGTACGGAGAGTCCGGGGCGCGCGGCAACAGGCGCCTCATAGCGGCGTAGGCGATGAGCCCCACGTTGGCCAGCTGGATGGCCACCGTCATGGAGGAGGGCAGCGCCCAGCCCTCGGGCAGCCGCTCCACCAGCAGCGGCAGCTGCACGTACAGCCCGTTGACGCCCAGCCAGGTGCCGAGACCCCAGCACGCCATCAGCACGTCCAGGAAGATGCGTCTCCTTGCGCCCAGCATCCTGTTTGTATCGTGACCCTCGGCCAGGCACGGGGACCTCTCCTTGTCTTCGTTTAACCTGAGGTGACAAACGAGTTGCAGTCAGTATAAGAGGGTCGGAACGAAGTCTCTCAACTCAGGAGTCGGCGATGAACTGGTCGTGTACATCAACAAGGATGCGTCTCTCAAGGATGATCCTCTACCGACCTCCAACAATGTGTAGTTTAAATTACAACGAAACAAACGAATGTTCATTATTTACAAAAAAGTGTTTAAAATTCACTGACTGAAGGTCATCAATAATATTATTTTAATATTATGTCGTAACTTTTTAAGAAATGTTGCTACATTGTCAACGAGTTATTTGAGAGCCACGCCTGTTGTGTATACAATAAATAACATTTTGTCATTCTGATAGTCCCAGTCAAATGTGTTACGTCAAGATAACTTTATTACATTAATAACTAGACAAAGTCAGGTTAAAAACCATATAGTATAGAAATGATATTAAATACCAAGTGCTGACACCACGGAACTGATGGAAGTGGAATGGGGTAAATACGACACCACACGGCTTGAAGAAGCATTTGGAATGAAACTTTAAAAAATATTTAATTCAGTTTTTCGTTCAATCTTGTAACGGAAAATTGTAATTAGAATTCATTTTTAATAATAAATAAATTAATTAATTTTGTAACTTTGGAATCTCCGGCTGTAGTCGACATAATTTGTGCAATGATCAAAACCAACATTCAAATAATCATAATATAAATGTTTGCGTGTCGTTCTGGTTCTCGTTGTAGAGAGTTGAGAAAAGATTGCTACAACTTGTTATCGTCTAACAACTAAGCGAACACTGGCATATTAGAGATTTTCTATTATCTAATTATATTTTTCATATGTTTTATACGGTTTATGCATAAAAAACGTCTAAATTGTAAATTAAATATGATGCAACAAGACATTTACTATAAAACGTTAAAACCGTATGTATTACCAGCACGTTAACACGGAGCAGATAACATGTCTCCTGCTGGCTGTTAGCAAAAATAATAAAATGAATGCGATAAACACATGACTTCCAAGAAGGACGACACACAAACATATTTTATTTATTTTTTATTCAATTCTTCCTTTAGTGTCATTAACCTTTTAATATCCTTCGAGGTACGCAACATTATCTTTCTGAAGTTTCCAGACTACCGAAAAATAATACCGTTACACGGAAGCTTTCTCTTTCTTGGAGTTTTTTAAAAAGTAGACTATATTTATGTATATAGACCAGTGCCGATAGCTTTTAAAATATAATTAAATTATAGTAGAATGAAACTCATTAGAAAAGGAGGAGAATAATATAAAAAATAAAAGGAAAAATAATTTACGGTCGATCTGAGGTCGAGAAGGATATGGGGATGGGTATTTAAGGGTAAAAAATGGGTTTTCTCGATTTCTGGCAAAACTAAAAGTCCTACGGGAAAATGTTATATGCCAAAGTTGTAGGTAATAAAAAGATCTACAACTTTTATGTTACCATTTTTTTCACATAACCTCAAAATTTATGTGAAAAATTCGAAAAACCAAGTTTTTGATTTTTTATTTTTATCTCTTCCAAAAAACAATATTTTGTCACGAAATTTGATGAAAATTTTCCTTTTGATGTTACAAATACACTGTAATATTTGATTAGAAATATTTATTTTTCAGCTTATCTTCTATATATATAAAAATGGATTGCTGTTCCTTAGTCTCGCTAAAACTCGAGAACGGCTGAACCGATTTGGCTAATTTTAGTCTTGAAATACTCCTGAAAGTCCAGGGAAGGTTTAAAAGGCAAGAAAAATTTTGAATAATTGCCGGGAAAACCCTAAAAACAGTCCTTTTCTATATCCCATACAAAAGTTTTTTTTGACATTAGATTTGACAACTAACTAATATGTCAATCATTCTGTTTGATTGAAACAGGAAAAACCTGATTATTCATAAATAATAAAGGCCATAGCCTCTAAGATGGAAAAGAGTTTGCCTGGTCGGCTATACCTACATATATTACTCTTGACCAAACTAACGCGGACGAAGTCGCGGGCAAAAACTAGTTTTGAATAAATATTGAAAAATCAGCCTCATTTTCAATCGAAAAATCACCCGTCAATATATCAGCTATTTTCAAAGATTTGATAGTTTTAGCAGCTTAATGTCAATTTTCTGTAAATTGCCTAAAATAAGGACTATCTGGAGAACTTCCGGAGTACACAACTGTTAAAAATAAATTAGAAAGAGCATTTTCAAAACGATGTCGAGTGTCATTTCATTAAAAGAGACATGATTATTTTATCCAAAAATGGTACTGTAAGTAAGAAACTTATATTTAGTCTTCACCATCGGAAAAAAGAGATTTCAACAAATTGAAATCATACCAAATTTTTGAAAATAGCTGATATTTTGACGGGTGGTTTTTCGATTGAAAATGAGGCTGATTTTTCGATATTTATTCAAAATAAGCTGAAAAAATAAATATTACTAATCAAATAAGTTACAGTGTATTTGTAACATCAAAAGGAAAGTTTTCATCAAATTTCGTGACAAAATATTGTTTTTTGTAAGAGATAAAAATAAAAAATCAAAAACTTGGTTTTTCGAATATTTCACATAAAATTTGAGGTTATGTGAAAAAAATGTTAGTACAAAAGTTTTAGATCTTTTTATTACCTACAACTTTGCCATATTACATTTTTCCGTAGGACTTTTAGTTTTGCCAGAAATCGAGAAAACACATTTTTTACCCTTAAATACCCATCCCCATACCCCTCCCGACCTCAGATGGCCCGTAAATTATTTTTTCTTTAACTTTTATAATATTCCCCTCCTTTTCTAATGAGTTTCATTCTACTATAATTTATTTTCACTTTTCATTAATTTTAAAGGCTTCTGCGCTGGCTTAATAATGTTTTTTTTCAATGAAAATCTATCCAGGCGTTTCAGAGACAAACAGACAAAAACTATAAAAAATTTAATTCTGATGTATTGTATGTATATAATTTTTTTATGTATCTAAAGGCTTTTCTTTTGCAATTACAAATTGACACTTCAATTTTATTTATTTGTACGGATAAGAAAGTTACCGAGCGTAATGAGTACAACATCACGCGACATCGATTGAAACATTATTAAGTACATTTCAATATATCTTATAATTACCTATTGTTTATTTGTATTCTAACTGAAGTTTTCCGTTACTTTGACGGAATCATGTGCACGGGATATCAAGACAAACTGTTACATTTTAATATCATACGAATAAAAAGATAATTTATATTTTAAATAATGAACACTACAGTTATATACTATCTTATAACTAAGTAGACACACACACACACACACACACACACACACACCCGGCCACCGAGGAACTATTGATGGAGACATTAATCTAGATGATAAATGTCTCGTGCTAACAATATTGTATCACAGAACAGATCATTGAATGTTTATCGTCCTCATCACTCCGCGTCTTCTGTGCACACACACACACACACACACACACACACACACACACACTGCAGTGGACACTATACTATCACAAGTCTGGTTAATTCTGATTATTGGACGTCAACTTCACGATTGAAAACACGCCAATCAAAACGAACCTATACATGTATTGGGAAGACTCTGTTAGAGTGACGGTGGTGGGAGATTTACAAAGAATTGACTCTTAATTAAAATGTACTGTAAATAATAATCATACCATGAAACATAAGTACGATTATTGAATTGAAAAAAGAAAAGCTAAATAATAAAAAATATTGCAACATTATTTAAAAAGTAAAATAACTTATAATTTAAAATAACAGAAACAGCACAACTGGGTTCAATCATCTGAAGGCGATTCCAGCCCGCGGAATGAAACAAGACGATACAATAAGGAAAAGACGGCAATAATAAAATAATATACTTTTTATATATTAAATGTTGATTAAGGATACTACAGTTATACGTGACAGATTGGTTGGCTTGTGTGCATCTCAGAACATAACCACAATCATTATTGAAATGGAGAATTTAATTATACAATTAAATGTCATCTATTAACGGTACGTCCAAACAACCAATAGTAACTACATACATAGTTAAGGAAACATTTCAACCGCAGACTTTTAATCGGTTCGAACACGTTTTCTAATTGTTGTAGCTATAACTGAACGATTTTTAATTAAAAAAATACAATGATGCGTAACTGAAAACCGTCACTCTTCGATTAAAATTGAAACTGTCTTAAAATAACACAAAATAAACGAAGGAACATAGAACAAGAATTTACAAATAAATTAAATTTTAAGTTAAGTTTACTTATTATTATTATTTTAACTTTAATATACACTACCTGTCAACGACAAAGGACATGGTACGTTCGAGAGCGTCCACCACCTCCGCCTCACCAGCTCCCTCTGACTCCGACCACACGGACATGACCAGGTCGGCCACCGGTCATGTACACACTACACACTACTTAAAAATACTAACGTCCTCGGAACACACACTAGCGATAACACACAGTATTAGAGTTGGATTCTTGATCAATTGGACATAAAGCATTTACAGTTACATTGAAAACCAATGGAAAGTCAGAAAACTCAAGTGTCAGCCACCAATTAATAGTGAAATGATTGTTATCAAAATTAATAAATGATGATAGGGATACATGCACTAGTGTCTGAGACTGTAGAGAGAGTGATGTTAAGAATATTTTTATCAGGGAAATGTGTGTGCAGTCCCTTATCAGTGTTTGTTAAGTTGAGATCTAAGTTATATTTCATCACAAAGCCGCAGCTCTCTTGTGAAACTGTTGAATTTAATGATAAAAACTATTTACTTGTTTAACTTGACATGTCTCAGTGTTCTCAAAATGTAACATGTAAATAATTGTTTTATTTAGTTGCAACACACTCATGATAACTGATGCATCAAGTCTGATACGGAAAACAACACAGCTCACTAACACATCATCCTTGTATCACAGAGAATCTATCACAACAACCTGGAGATATTCTTAACAGTCATCACACATTCAGTGGCTGATGGTGAGTGTGACCGAGTTGTTTATTACCATAACCACATGTCACTTCTATACTGTTATTGCTCTCCCAACAAGAATTTCAAGAGTGCCTTGAACTAATTATATTCATATATAGTCTTTACAGCTTCCATTCAATTATGGAACTTATTAAGCAAACTGTGATGTAATAACATTGACATTGCATTAAAAAAGTTTGTGCAGATATGAATTAACTTACAACATTGAAGTGAGAGTCCAGTAAGTGGAATTGAATCACTTTTCAAAAAGGTGATAGAAATGGAAAAAAGCCTTATCAAAGAAACGTAAGTCAGTTGTTTGAAGAGCAATGTAAGCAAAACATCCTGGTTTCAAAGCAAACATTCAAGAAACACAAACAAACCCACCACTTCCAGCTTATAGTTATTATTATTTACAAAAAGACAATATACCCAATGGGTGGTGAGGTGCTGGAGGAGATATTTTGTCTTCGAGAGCAGAAGGGCGCTATGGTGCTACTTCCTGTAAGAGCCAAAAAGCCCTACTGTACTTTTTGAACACATTGCATAATTATATCACGAAATTGCAATATTCTTATTGTGCAATTGGAAAATGTTAATGAACGATTTACGAACATGCAAAAATATAAGGAATATATTAATTAATATCGTACTTGCCTTGTAAGACTACACATAATTGTTGAAATGATCTTGATTTAACTTAATTGTGCATTTAATACACCACAAAAGTTAAAGAATCCTCAATGATTGTTACGCACATTTTTCACTTCACTCATAATATATTTTTTATGGTTATATGAATAAGTATTAAATAACGGGGTCAAAGGCTCATAATTTAAAAACTGTTTACAAGTACAAAACGTGTAACCTCTGACTCTAGCCAGTGACCAGTGACCACTGACGTCTGACTACTGACACTGACGGCTGACAATGTTTATTAGTATTGGTTCGATACCAGGAGCTATTGACAGCTCAAGTCAGCTGATCGTATCAGTACTGAACATAAATATTATTTATCTTGAAAACAATTAATGAATACTTAAACAAATTAATAAGCTTATTAAGATGAAAAAAAATCAGCAAATATTCTGCGAAAATAGAATATTATTTAATTAAAAGGCAATGAACTATTGTTTTCATACCATGTTGTGGTTAAATATCTACAATCGGTTTTTTTTTGTTAGCAATAAAGCGAGTGTCCTTATAAATATAATAAAACAAGATCTCATACATACATATGTATTTTTTTTTTATAAATAAACCCAATATGTTTTAATAATAATAATAATAATCCTTCATTTCAGACCAAATTACATAAATCCATACAGTGTTAGTACATTACAAATTAAACTTAATAAATGTTTAAACTGTTAAAGTGCAATTTTTATTAATCACTTAAAGTTTATCACACATTTCTCTCAAGGATTGTAGCCAGTTGCAGTAGGTGCATTATATAGTGTGCCGAATTTGTAAACAAAGTATCTCTTACTCTAATAAACAGATTAATAGTAAGATGTTTTGTACATTTTATATGCTTCTATCGAATACGTTTTAAAATATTTCTTAGTAAGTTTTAAAGTATTAATTAAATTTTAATGATAATGAACGTTTAATAAATTAAAATTTAATTTTCAGTATTTATCGTACAACCTTAATGATACATTTCTAAACGTTTTGAAACCTAATTGGCGGGAAACTCGAATGATTGTAGAGTTTAGACTTATCGCTGGATACATGGTTAGTAAAGTTCCTGTTGTTTTGTGAAGTAAAATATTAAATTTAACTGCGGATTCTTGTGCCAAGGGGGCAACTCAAGTAAGTGCTTTGTTATTTTTCCCACATGACCTGGATTGGTTAGCTAAAATACACCTCAATAAATCCTGGTATTCTGAATGGTCTATATTAAAGGTCGTCATTATGTATCCAGCCAAACTAAAATTCCCCATAAAACAAGGTTTAGTACTAATAAATAAGTACTCAAGATTATAATTCGTCCAAAGAATAAATACTGATTTTAGTTGTTCTGTACAATTTTGTACACAATGTAGTCTCAAAAATGAAACTCCTTATTAAAGTTTTATAAAATTTGTTGCAACTGATCCTTTTGCGGCCAAGCAGGAAGAGTTAATGACAATTTTAAACAGATAATTGAAAAAAAAGTGAAATAACATGATATATATCAAACTCCTGCTTAAAATAATTAGCAATACTGTGTGGTGCGTAAATGCGAAAAAATAAGACAAGGCTAAGTTCTGCACAAATACGTTGACATTGACAAAAAATTCCACGATTCCTGTGCGAATGAAGCCATAGCATAAAAAATGTATTCAAATTATTATCCAAGTTCAAAACAAACAGCGTTTTAATAAGCAATGTAACCTTATACAAGTTAAGGTATGTATCTTAATTATTTTTTTAAAAACTCAAAAATAATATGTTTTTATTTGTAAACATTTAAATGGTCTCTTATCCAAAAATTCTGCTACTAACATTAAATTGAATTTCTTTATTATATGAATATGTATTAAATATTCGTACAAAGGTATATAAATCGCTACTACATCATTAGACCAGTGCAGATGCCTCAAAAAATGATGAAAAGTGAAAATATATTATAGTAGAATGAAACCCATTAGAAAAGGGGAGGATATTATAAAAATTAAGGGAAAAATAATTTACGGGCGATCTGAGGTCGGGAAGGGTATGGGCGTGGGTATTTAAGGGTAAAAAATGGGTTTTCTCGATTTCCGAAAAAACTAAGAGTCTTAATGAAAAATGTTATATGGCAAAATTGTAGGTAATAAAAAGACCTAAAACTTTTGTACTAACATTTTTTTCACAAAACCTCAAATATTATGTGAAAAAATCGAAAAACCAAGTTTTTGATTTTTTATTTTTATCTCTTACAAAAAACAATATTTGGTCACGAAATTTTGTGAAAACTTTTCTTTTGATATCCCAAATACACTGTAATTTATTTGATAAGAAATATTTATTTTTTCAGCTTATTTTGAATAAATATCAAAAAATCAGCATCATTTTCAATCGAAAAATCACCCGTCAAAATATTAGCGTTTTTCAAAAATTTTGTGTGTTTTCTGTTCGTTGAAATCTCTATTTTCCGATGGTGAAGAAATAAATATAAGTTTCTTACTTACGGTACCATTTTTAGATAAAATAATCATTTCTCTTTTAATGAAATGACACTCGACATTGGTTTGAACATGCTCTTTCTAATTTATTTTTAATAGTTGTGTACTCTGGAAGTTCTCCATATAGTCCCTCTTTTAGGTAATTTACAGAAATTTGACATTAAGCTGCTAAAAAAGGGATATGATTATTTTATCCAAAAATGGTACTGCAAGTTAGAAATATATTTTTTTTTCTTCACCATCGGGAAATAGAGACTTCAAAGAACAGAAAACACACAAAATTTTTGAAAAACGTTAATATTTTGACGTGTGATTTTTCGATTGAAAATGAGGCTGATTTTTTGATATTTATTCAAAATAAGCTGAAAAAATAAGTATTTCTAATGAAATAAATTACAGTGTATTTGGGATATCAAAAGGAAAGTTTTTACAAAATTTCGTAACAAAATATTGTTTTTTGTAAGAGATAAAAATAAAAAATCAAAAACTTGGTTTTTCGAATTTTTCACATAAATTTTGAGGTTATGTGTAAAAAATGTTAGTACAAAAGTTTTAGATCTTTTTATTACCTACAACTCTGCTATATAACATTTTTCCGTAGGACTTTGAGTTTTGCCGGAAATCGAGAAAACCCATTTTTTTCCCTTAAATACCCACCCCCATACCCTTCTCGACCTCAGATCGCCCGTAAATTATTTTTCCTTTTATTTTTTATAACATTCCCCTCCTTTTCTAATGAGTTTCATTCTACTTTAATTTAATTATGTTTTAAAAGCTATCGACACATACACCATTATCGAATAATACATATAGAAAACCAAATGACGCCTGTAGATGTCGCCCGCACTGTCGGAACCTATATCGAGACAAAGATTTTGTCATCTAAATTATGTTTTTATCATAAAGGTATTGCAACCAGTTTGTTATTTTATTTATTTAGGTATGTACATGTATTTAATACTAGATATGAGCAAGTGTTAATTTGAACCACCATTTAAAAAGGTGACTGGTGAATTACTATCGATATTTGAGGACGTGATATTTGACGATCATATATGACAAAATAAAAATTAATATAACATAAATATTAATAAACTTCTAAGTAAAGTTAACCAAAAGTTATGTAATTAATTACGCATCGTATGAACACCCTACAGATTAGGTATACATAGACACACATACACTCGCGCGCGACGGCGTGTTGTTGTATCAGCACGCCGCCGCACGCGTCCACACTTGGAACACTTGGAACGTGTACACACTTTATTTATTTATACGGAAATTTGGTCAAAAATTAAGTACCTATTTTTTTTACATAATTCGAATGAGAATCATGTACCGAGTATGCTCCTTAAATATTGATAGTAATTCACCAGTCACCCTGTATATTCAGTGATTATATACATGTAGGTTAATATCTATTAACTAATATAGAGAGGCAAATTTTTTGTTCCACTCATATATTATGTCGATAGTCAGTGCAGGTGAATGCCGCAATTAAGATGAACAAATATGTATACATATGGGGGGTCAATAAATAATACAAAAGAATCGATTTCTTCACTATTTTTAATTATATTTGACTCCCTTGCTTCAACAAATACGAGACACATTATATGATGCAACCATACCGAAATATGTTTCTTAACTAGATTAAAATATTGTTTGAACATGACACACTGAGAGGTACCTACAGGTTAGGAAGATGCAGGATGCTCCAGGGAACCAGGACGGACTAGTACAAGCAGCAGTTTGTACGAGTCCGATGTACGTATCCCTTCGTCACTCGCCTTCACTCCTCATCATACATATATTACCTCTGTAATATATTTTAATATTAGGGAATCATTCTGTTTATACAACCTGTTCCTTATGATTACTCAATCAGCAACGTTATATTTTTATTAGTGTACATTATAGTTACAAAATGTAACTGCGTCTAAGTTCGTGCCTCTTGTATTCTTGTCACGTACTGTCGGTACTAGCGCCGTCACGTGACATCATCATGACACACGTAGTTAAATCATAGCGCCCCACGGATGTAATATTATATAGAGGCACGGGCGTGAACATAGATGTGGAGTGGAGTGAGCAGAAATTATTATATCTATCCATACTACTGAGGCAAGAAAGTACATTAAAACGGTTACGAGCTGTTCATGAAAACTTACATCGTTAGTTTCATCGACACTAGAACATATATCATTTAGAGTTCTTCTTGACTGTACATAGGATTCCACGTTTGCATAAAACTTAGCTAACAAATCAACAACAGATCATGAACATTGTCTGTATTCAATGTTAAAGTAAGTTCATCTGAACCGCGGAAAGGTAATTCCGGTTTACCTAGAAAGCAAACTATATCGACCAAACGTTTAAAAACATTTCTATCCCCATCAATTTTCGCGGTGTGCCATTCAAAGTGTTACAGAAACTGCTTATTTAAACTATATTATACTTTTTCCAAAAGTTTAGAACTTTAAACAAGCATCTCAGTGGTTTCTGATAGTTCATGCTTGGTGACAGCTTTAAGAAAAATATTTTAATCTAAATAGTGAGTGGAGATCCAGACATTATTTATTAAATAATGTTAATATAACACCAAACAACAAAAACCAAAATTTGTGTGTACACAACGTTCTATCCAATTACAACTATGATTATTATTTTTATCAAAACGAGTAACAATAACTTTTTCCATTTAAATCTAAACTGTACTCGTAATTAATTTCGTTAATCACAATTCCTCAGTGCAGAGCTCATAGCTATAATTTTCCATAATTCATTAAAAAAATCACTCATTAACTAATTAAAACTTATTCACTTGGGCTTAGATTGACAGTTACAACAAAATGCGAATAAAAATATGAGAACAGTATAACAACAAATTAAATAATCCTACAAATGCAAATATTTTTTTCATACAAATCGAACTTTGTAGATCTTCCTTGACAATATATTTTATTTGGAGTATGCACCAAGTAATGTGCTTACGGCCGCTGTGGCTGATAGGCGGCGCTAGGGGCTAGCAGCGGTCGATTAAACATGTTACTTTACGTTCATAGATGGCACTTTTAACAATTTTATCACAATTTTAGCAAATCATGAATCTAGTGACAATTATAAAATGTCAGTTGATACTCGTATTGCGTAACATTTGATTAAAAGTATGTAAGGAAGAATTAACAATGTAGGTTTAGTTGAATGGGTGGGGCAAGCGGTGCTTATTTGCACATATGGTATACAAGGACATTACGTCAGTGATACAACGTACGACCCCGGGCGTCACTTGCGGCGGAGGGGATCACTCGCGCCATGGTCCCGTGATCGAGTACAAGAGAAAGATGATCTCAAATTATACAACCTTTTATTAAGATAAAAACAAGACATATATATTAATTTCATAACCGAAACATAAATGTATCCATTTCACTCTTCAAAAGATTTCCAATTTACAACATAAAAATTTAAATTATCATCATAATTTACACAAGACAGGCTGCGGGGTCATCGACCTCGGGCGCAGGCTTCAGCTTACACTAGGAACTAGCCGGTAGAGGGGCCAAGCGGCGGAAGCTATGAACATGAGACGCACAGAACAGAGAGCGCCTCCACAATGAAACATCTCATAGTTCGACAATTATTTTAATTTAAAATTTCAAAAAGCAAATACAATAATCTCCGCATGACTCGTCTCGTAAAGCTTTACACGTAATGAATGTGTTCATCGAATACAAGTAATAATGAATAAGACAGCCGGCGGGGCGGAGAGGTCGTGTGTGGTGTCGTCCGGCCGGTCTGCTGTGCCGTCACGTGCCGCCGCTCTACTTGTCCTTCTCGCTCTCCGCCTTCCGTCCCAGGGGCACGGCCGCGCGCACTCTGAGGACAACACAAACGATACATGTAACACTATAATATGTATATTATGTACGAAAGTATTTTTAAGGGTCACAAAAACGATGCCTTACATCTATTTTCAACTTGAAGGTCACGGACAGCTGTATACCGATTTTTAGGAAATATAAGCTTTTAACATTTCCTTGTTTATATATATTTGAAATTGCAGTCTTTGTGAAAACAAATAAGCACTTTTTTCCTTCATTAAGATATATGAAAAATCGCGCTATAAATCTAAGGGGCTGTCCATTAATCACGTGAGGCTTGAAAGGGGGGGGAGGGGTTTGATAAAAATCACGAAAATTTCACAAGGGGGAGGGGGGGTGTAGTAAGATATCTCGTGTATTTATTTTTTTGTCTAACGCGCGATTTTTAAACAAATATTAAATATTTTTTATAAATATTTAAAAAAAAATACACGTGATGTTGAGAAGGGGGAGGGGGGGTGGTCTTAAATCTCACTACATATCACCAATAGGGGCGGGGGGGTTAAAAAATGCTAAAAAAAGATCACGTGATTAATGGATAACCCCTAAGGTCTCAATATCATAATCTTTTATGTACAGGCAACTACAAAATTGCTTTATTGAGAAGGAACATATTGACCATGGCCCCTACTATATATAACAAAATACCGAATGAAATAAAAGATTTAACTTATGTAAAATTTAAAAAACTTTTGTTTTCTTTACTAGTCAACAAGTCTAAATGATTATCTAATGGATAAGACATAATTTTATAAGAAATTGATGTATAAAAAATGTATAAAATATATAACTTAATCATGTATCTATCTATCATTGCTAATTTTCATCTGTAAAACATTTAATATGAATTTATAATTATAATTGCATTGTTAATTTAATTTCTAATTTTAATTGAATAGTTAATTTATAATTTAAACCTAATATTTGCATGCCTTATGGTAGAATGTACCTGGAACTTAAATCTACATATTTGTACACCTATATTCTGTACCTACATTCAGAGCAAATAAATATTATTATTATTATTATGTATGTAGTTACAGGACAGGACGGTCGGTACGTACTTGGCCGAGATTTCGTTGATCTTGGCGCGCGCCAGCTCCAGGTTGGCGTCCACCTGCGCCTTGTTCATCTCGTACGCCTTAGGCAATGTGAACAGGGCTATCCAGCCTGCGGGAGAGAACAGGGTTAGAGACGCGGAGGAGAGACAGAGAGACACGAGAGGGAGCAGGGGCAGGGGACGGTCCTCACCCAGGATGATGAGCGTGATGCCGTTGAAGCAGGCGCCCACGTACGTGAGGCACCACAGCAGCACGCCGAACTTGAGCGAGTCCACCAGGTCCTCCACCAGGAACAACCTGCGAACATGACGACGACCGTGAGGCACGGAACAGACCGACTCTGAGAGGGGGGGGTGTGGTGTGTGAGAGTCCTCACCGTCTCAGTTCAGCGAGCGCGGCGTTCAGCTGAGCGGTGGCGGACGCGGCCAGCGACTGGGCGCGCTCCACCGACACACTCACGTCCTTCTCCAGCAGCCATCTGGAACAGACACACACGTTAGCACAGCGGCATAAACAGTCTAGTTGACAATGATCGCAGTGCTTACTTGAAAGGATGACCCTCGTTGGTCTTCTGCACGGCCTGCAGCACGTTCTTGTAGATGCGGAAGGCGACGGCGGCCACGAGCGCCAGCAGCGACGAGTACGCCAGCACCGACACCACCGAGCAGCACGCGAGCGCCACCAGCAGCACCAGCCCGGCGCCCAGGGCGGCCCCCGACCGCGCCGCGCACCGCCAGTAGATCAGGGACTCCACTGGACAGAGAGGACCGACGTTAGAACGAGATGAAATGTGTGGTCATAGTGAAGGGTTGTTGATGGTGGTGCACCCCCCCCCAACACGTGGCGACCTCCGACTGTGGGCGGTAAACAGAACTACACGACGACATAATATAAATATAATATGTAGGAGTCAGAGACGGTCGTGTAGAATATAATAGAGAAACGATGACAAGGGTCATAACAACAAAAGAAATGATTAAAGAAAAAGAAACAGATTTGTTGAATGGAAACGAGTAACGGGATCCGAGACGAATCCGTCGAGTGCGGCTCAGAGAACCGGTACCAGCTCCGAAAACAACTCCCACGTAACACGCACTACTGAACGACTAGCGACGAGACGTTAGGACATATTAATACACTGGTTATAAATTTATAATAATTCATCTATTATTATTAAGAGACACCAGCATATTCACCGACTAAGAAATGGAAAGAAAGCTTTGAAACAGGACGCCTACACTCACCGACATTTTAATACTTATAATAAACCATACTTTGATTCATGAAAAATGAAATAAAAAACGAACACATCTTCATTGAACGGGACACTCATTAACAATATGTTGAGCACGTTAACAGCACAGGGTCGGCTCAGAGCGAGCTGGACACGGAGGAGAGAACACGAGGGACACGGAGGTGATGTGGCGGCGAGCAGCAGCCCTACCTGGTCCGCGGGGCGGCAGCTCTACTGACGGGGTGAAGCGTGGCGACTGTCTCGGGCGGGCCATGGCGGCGGAGTGAGCGCTCTCACTGCCACAACACACTACACGTCACCGACACGCGGCCCGGGCCCGCCGACACGCACACACACACACAGTGACAGGTGACAGGTGACAGGTGACAGCGGACGAAACGAGATACACTGGACGGAGATCGGGTGAGCGACACGACGCCGCGGAGATGACAGACAGATACTAGAAGACGCGACAGAACACGAAGAATAGAGCGAAAATATAAAGACGCTGAGGAAAGAGATGTGGACTGGGGATTATAAACAATACAACAACACATTAACGTTATATATAATACAAATATTGAAGCATTATAAGAACCACAGGAAGACACGATCATATGATATTACATACAGGCAACGACAACACGCACGACCGGGAACTGGTTTGAGATCGAAGAAAACGAAACTCGTCCTCCGGGGAGAGTGAGCGGCTCGAGCGAGGATGATGTAGGTCAAGGGACGGCCACACGACACGATACTGATGACGTGTCGTGACCCAAAGATACGGGGCTGCGAATTGCGATAATATGACTCTTATAACGTGCCTCATGAACATGTGACGTCCGTGTACAACGGACACACTCATGTAAAATACACTAGCTTTAAAATGATATTCTAATCGTGGGATAAGTTATCATTGGACTGATAAGAAATTACCGCTAAACTATAAGAGCTCGTCTTGCTAAAATATATAAACAGGCGTTACACTGAGCGGGGCTACTGATAGCGGGGAAAAATAATTGAGTATAATTTAGACACAATAAGTATTATAAATGTAATTTCTTTAAAAGAAGATTTAATATAACGGAATGTGACTATATTAATTGTATTTTAATTGCCCTTCAAAAGACCAGAGCGACGGACTCATTAAAGATAAGAAGGTCAGGCGGTGTTATGTAACAAGAGTACGAGACGCGGGGAACATACGGATAGGGATAGGAGAGGATGGGTGAGGACAGGGATAGGGATAGCTGGCAGGTTGTTTAAAATGTGATATGTATGTCGAGTGTTCCTCGATCGATGGAGCCTGCAGCGGCGGCGGGGGAGGGGGAGGGGGGGGAGCGGTGCACTGCGGCCATCACGAACAATATCAACCTTATATAAAGTGTGACATACATACAGGTCCGAGTACATGACAGAGAAAAAACATTCTGACTCATTAACATGACTACATCCATTTGGCCCGACGACGTAACGCGACGCCCGGAAAGGTTACGATATAAAATATATATTTATTGTAGCACAGGCGCGATACTATCAGCATCACTAGTGTTAAAAGTTACGTGGTCCGCATTAAACAAACACGAGTTAAGTTTGACTATCAGGAAATAGAGAGGAGTCTGCGGGAGGGATAGATAAGTCATTACAGAAAGTAAACTATAAAGAATACTAATAATAAATTATAACTAAGATTCGCGGATTACTACGCGTTATATTATTGTTTAAAAAAACTACATACATACAATAAGAAACATGAAGCAACAGTTATATGGAGGGACGGACTATTTACTTACACTCCCGAGTAATACTAATAATATATTTAATATATAAAAAAAAACAACTTTATATGGAAATTACAGAGACAGGGAAAGACATTAAAAAAGTAATCGATGGAGTCATATTACAAACTACGAGCGAGAAGTGGGTTTAGACAACAGATGGGTATGGAGGAAAATAATATTATAATAGTTAAATATACATTACCGGTAGGATATAGATGTGTTAGACTAAGTTATAAAGGTTATTGAAAATAGAAAAGAAAACAGACGCTCGACATATAGAACTTTATAAATGATACGAACACATGCTTATCAGTTGTTGTCACAGAGATAAAGATATACTCGAGAATGTGGGACTTGTGAGAGAAAAACTTGTCTCTGGTAATAAACAACAACGAATTACACTTTGATACAAAGTAAAGCAGTGGATCGATCGAGCGGAGAACAGAAATAGAAGCAGACGAAGAGGAATGATAAGGATGTACGGTGACGCGGCCACGAGACACGTACAGAACAATAGAACAATAGTCCTTAAGAAGTTCATTAATAATATGTACAGATAGGTACCGACGGGAGCAGTTATGAAGATGAATAAAAATACGACGCATTACAGTTGATGAGAAGTGGGATTTGAAATAAGATTAGGTCGAGCGAACAAACTCAGGTAGAGGTAGGGCGAGAGATGCTGAGTGATAAATAAAAGTACTGGGATGTAGTAATGTTCATACACTACCTGGGAAGCCGTGGACTATTCATTAGATAGCGGTCACTAATTCAATACTAATGGATGGAAACTTTCAATGCCGATTATACATGGAGCATCGGAAAGTGGAACAAACAAACGATGGTGTCATAATAAAATTCACACACTATGTACTACTTCGACTACTATGACGTCACAGGTCGTGCTGAGGAGGAAGCGAGGACGAACAGACACGTGGATCACACACACACACATGTTACATATAGGGATCATACAAAAATAAAGACACGTCCATGGAAACACTTATTAAACAATTGAAATTAGTGTTTATTTTCTGTATGAGAGATATTAGTATAGGGAAGAATTAAGAAAGAAATTAATAAAAATGTAAAGTGACTGGAACATGTGCAGAAGATAAGGGACGAACTAAAAAGGTTTCATTAATATATACTACACTAATCAATTATTAAAGACTAAGTAAAAAATGAAAAAGTATAACTGAAGGTCGTTGGGTGTCGTGTCACAAGAGAACCGGCGGCGTCATCGAATTACTTCGGAAAAAAACAAAGCAGTGACTGGCGCCGCAAAAAATATAGAGTAGAGGACACACGGACACACAGCGACGTAGGGTGGATCTGTGTGCATTAACACAAAATATTGATGTTTTTGTCAAGTCCTGTTAGTAAAATTTAGCTGTAGTAGTTTATTTTGATTGTTTTGTGATATTCTTTCTTCTTTGTTATCTTTATTTTTTATAATATTTTTGTAATCAATAAGTATTATTATTAAGCAGCTAGACAGTAATCTTCAGCAGTGCTGTGTACGTCTATAATTGGTACACACATCAGATAAGTGTCAGTTTTAAATGTTTAGTTTTAAGTGTTTAATGTATGTAATGTTGATGTACCATTCAAATATGTAAATAAAATAATAAATGGCGAGGGTATACAACGTGATGTAGTGGAAACGAACCGTCTGACAGGAGTGTCAGGGCACAAGAGGAAAAAGGAAAATCACCATCTGACACGAAGTGACTATAACATGGAAACAATAGAGTCGATGACCGACACGGAGCTGGGGGACGGGGCTGTGTGAACAAATAATACTTGATCGACATCAAACAGACATACTCCAAGTTTCATTCTAGCGAACAATGATTCTAATTTCATCTTGGCACGTGCTGTGTCTGTCACTTGACAGGCGACCGCTGCGGCGACTGGCAGCGGACCGACACACACTACCAGTGTGATGAAGGAACCGGAGACTCACTACACTATACACTACGGTGTACGGTACAGGGATCATGGGTGTGAATGGACTGAGGCGTGGACTCACATATGAAATGAAAGGACAGCGTGTTAAAGCTAAATGATTATTATCATTAAACTATCTACTTTATCGCTTCTAAACGATAAGAGCACAGCGGTACGTGAGCGGACTGTGGACATTCATCAAGCGATATATCTATGTCAGAGGAGAACTATTAATTAATTAGTGATGTTTGTGACGAGCGAACAGATGACCGTCGAGTTAGATACATTTAGAACGGACTGGGATTATTATAGTGGGAGGTGAGCCGCGGTGGCAGGCGGCGCAGGGCCGGCCCGGAGCGACCCGGGGCGGCCGCGCGCTATCGATCCACGGGAGCTCACCACACGCGATACACTACGACCAGCAATGAACTCATGCAGCTACACATACACACACCCGCCACCCTAGGACGGTCCCGGCCCATTAATGAACTACCGGCTCGGCTCTATTGTTCACTCACCTTCGGGGTGTAGCCTTTGCGGGTCGAACCAAGCATCTGCAAGAGAGGGCTGCGAGTTAGAGGGTTAGTGGCGACAGACAGAAAGACAGGCGAACAGAACCCGCCACCGACACTTACTTGGGTCGAGGACGCTGCAGAGGGTGGGCCCCGTATCCGCCATCGTAATTTTTACGTAATATTAAAACCCTAAAGGATGCGCGAACCTAGCGCGCGCCGCGCCCGAACCTCGCGTCGATACTGGCGGCCGGGGCGCAGCTCCCCCCGCACCCCGCGCCGCCGCCCTCTCCCCGCCCCTGGCCCCCCCCGACCCGCCCCCGCGGCGCATGCGCAATGTCAATCGCTATCAGTGCGCATCTGCACTCGTATACCGCTGCACTACCACCACCATCACCACCACCAAAGAAGAGGTTCGGAAGCGACATTTAAAGATTAGTAGGTTAGAGATAATACTGAATACACGGACAGAAACACAAAGCGTTTTATAATACAAACCATCACGCTGACATTCATACAACAGGGACATACATACACACATGTATATATATATCATGAGCAATACATAACACACTGCAATTGTCGCTGATTGTTTACAAACGGTAGATTTTATATACTTGTAGAAATAAATTATGTCGCCACTCTCATACATATAAATTTTAAATATGGTAACCTGAGGGATGACACGTGTTCCATACTTCATTATGTCATGTGGTAAACATTAATTCCGAAGCGTCCTCCAAGTCCGCCTTTTACGTAACGTTGACTCGAAAGTTTTTGATGACGACCATTAAATAAAGTATGTAATAAAAATAACCGACTCCCATATTATACTCACGAAACACGCCACGGACGAGAAAACTAATATATGAAATCGAAGATTAAAGGAGTTGAAGAAAAACATCCTAAAACAGATTTATATAATATGACGACATTAGTTAAGGCTTTTAAAAAATATTACGGAATTAAAAGACGTCTCTCAGCAGAAAGCAGAAGTTAAGAGCGTGGGATAAAGTTAGGGAACCTTGTACTTGAAAAGAAGCAACTGAAAATATTAGATTAAACATCGAAATAATTCAGTGTCCAAATTGACGGCCTTAGTTTGAAGCGTTCAGTCGGCGGAGAACGAATTGTTGAGGGTCAAGGACCCCGCGTCTAAAAGATACGACTCATACATGAGACCTTCAAACCACCAACAGATATTAACGATCACCTTCAATACAATTCTGACGACCGAGAACTGGCTTTTAATTTGTATATTACTTATTTTAACTCAAAATATTTGAAGGGTAATTCAGAAAGTTGTTATTTTTTTCATATTCCTCTGAAAAACGTGTTTCCGTTTCGTTGTGTGACCTCCTATGTGAAGGTGGTTATGTAAGTTACAACTCTATACCGGTGCAATACGTACACAGGACAGAACATGTTACAGAGATGTATGTAAGGGTGGTCATCAGAAAGAAAACAGAAGCACTTAATTAAATTTTTTTGACTCTACATGACACGGTTCACTCGAATAGTGTACCTGGTTACTGTTTCATGTTACATAGTGTGTCATCACACACACACACACCTACATCACGATAGGTTCCCGTGATAAGGACGAGGGACACGAGGACACGAGGGGACCAACAGACATACACTCTGAACGGATTCAAAGATACATATGTAGGGATGCACAATACAAGCGATAGATACTGATTAGGACAGGCGTTGGTAGTGTGGACTGACTGGTCGCTGGTCGGGGTGTTGGATATGTTATAATATTATGAAGATCAATATTACTACTATAAGAAACAAGATAGAATCAGACATTTACCGTCTAGCATGATATATATACAGCAGCTCTTTATAGCTGTATGGTCTGTTCTATACATATATAATCTTTCTAGACAGTCAGTCAGTAATGAGTTTCCATTCACCAGAACAGAGCTGAATAATAATGTAAGACATACATTTATATTATGATACTTAAACAGTCGGTTCCTCCTAATAAATGGGCTATCATGATTTATAATAATTCCACCCCCGCCACCGCGTTTTGTGAGGTAGTACCTTCAAGGGTTATTGCTAATTCAATCTGTTCAAAGATATTGGTTATCAAATACTTATAAACTGACAAGACGTCCATTGACGGCGGGCGAGGAGGGGGAGGGGAGAGAATGACGAAAAGTACGTATGTAATGTCCCTCCCTCAGTATAAAGGGTACAAACAAATGTCCAATGAGTCACATGAATTCCCGGCACTGTTTTCATTCCAACCCCATGTTCTTGTATCCTAGAAACCGCGTGTCGTAAGCTACACACTGGCATACTCGCCGCAGGGACTATAGTCCGGTCAAATTAGACATTCGAGGTTACATAAATTCCCACCCAGCTGAAAATCGGTAACATTGTTTGAAATATCATTAAAAACAAAATTTGAAAGTTGCCCATCTTTCCCCGTAAGGAAAAAAATTTATTCAAGGTCAAAGGTAAACAAAATGAGTTTTTCGCGATTTTCAGTAAAACGGTAAGTTTATCATAAAAATATCTCAAACAAAAATTTTAGATCATAAAATTATCTACAAAGAATTAATTAATACTTTTTGTTCTACGAGCCACCGTTTTTGGGATATAACGATTCAAAAAGTTGTAATCGTCATAATATGCATGAGTACGCCACGTATATGTATACTCGTACATCTCTATAGTTGTAATATATGTTCAAATATTTTTACATATATTACAACTATACATCCACTCAAGATGAAGATGAAGAAGAACATGAAAATTTTGAAAAATACGACATCGGACGATTAAATTTTACTACTTTTTTTAACTTAAATTGCTTTTATCTTTTCAATCTCTGCTAATATCAATTATTTATCAATAGTTTCAAATTAAACAAGATCAAAACTGACCCGTGGAATAGACCTACTGGGGAAGATACAAAAAAAAAGCTAAGTACACTACCTCATAGGTGGCGAGGAAACGTGTGCATATTATGACGATTACAACTTTTACAACTTTTTGAATCGTTATATCTCAAAAACGGTGGCTCGTAGAATAAAAGTATTAATAAATTCTTTGTAGATAATTTTATGATCTTAAATTTTTGTCTGAGATATTTTTATGATAAAACTTACCGTTTTGCTGAAAATCGCGAAAAACTCATTTTGTTTACCTTTGACCTTGAATAAAATTTTTTCCTTACAGGGGAAGGATAGGGAACTTTCAAATTTTGTTTTTAATGATATTTCAAACAATCTTAATGATTTTCAGCTGGGTGGGAATTTATGTAACCTTACTGTTATTATTTGACCGGACTACTACTAATCATTCATTTTAACTATCAATTTGTTTCCAAGGGTGTGTCGGCCAACCAACCCCTCGCCTCCTTTACTAAACACACGTGGCCGGTGGCCTGAGGAGCTTCCGAGCGACCAATACTGGAACACTGTATTCATCATTATCAAACTATGACCTGGCGGACGGTGTCGTCTCCGAACTCGGCGCGTATCGATCCGCTCCCCAACCCACCGACCCTCCTGACCCCCAACCCCCAACCCCTCCGACCCCATCCACATATTTTATAACTAGGTTCTCCTGCCTCGTCTCCACCAAGTATCCAGAACACTTCCTAACATAGCAATTTATTCATTCCCAGAGGGTGGGCTAATGTTTTATGTAATACTAGTTTTTGCCCGCGACTTCGTCCGCGTTAGTTTGGTCAAGAGTAATATATGTAGGTGTAGCTGACCAGTCGAACTCTATTCCGTCTTACAGGCCATAAATAATCAGGTTTTTGCTGTTTCAATCAAACAGAATTGACATATTTGTTAGTTGTCAAATCTAATGTCAAAAAAAACTTTTGTATGGGAAATAGAAAAGGGCTGTTTTTATGGTTTTCCCAGTAATGAATCAATTTTTCTCACCTTTTAAACCTTCCCTGGACTTCCAGGAGTATTTCAAGACTAAAATTAGCCAAATCGGTTCAGCCGTTCTCGAGTTTTAGCGAGACTAAGGAACAGCAATCCATTTTTATATATATAGAAGATAGAAGAAGAAGATTAGTAATGTATCATCATTGTAACATATTGATCGGTAATATTTCTTAAATAACAATATTAATGTATTCTCATTGAAAGAAATATAAATTTAATTTTTTTTAATCAAAATATTCGCATCCATTGTACGGGGATACACTGATGGATATCGCTTATGTTCTTAGCCGTCACGTTACACTAACAAACAAAGCCGGTGGAAACGTACTTAAAAAATAGGAAGGAAGCGGGTCGGTGAGTCATCGAAGGAGCAGGTGTCACACGCTACTATATACTATACTGTTTAAAACTTATAGCCGATACAATGCAGGTTATTACGGTCACTATGTTCAAACGTCTTGTAAGTTGTACACCTTCAGGACAGACCTACATGAATAACAAAAACATGCAACGTTATATTCGAAACAACGATTCGTTTCTATGCAATTATAACGATCAGAAAGAGAGCGAGCGCCGGTCGAGAATAAAAATAACACGGAATTCATTAAACACGTTCGCTTTGAGATCTGGACGCGGGATATGGACGGGACCTTGGGGACCACTGACTGACTGACTATGTTTATGGATAAACTGAGAAGTCGACTCCGAGAGAGGTACAGATGAGTGATAACACACGTACGTCACGAGAGACGAACACGTCGGGTTATACTTGTATGTATGTCGGATCGAAGCGAGAGCATGACACTTACGAGTGAGCGCGTCTCCCGCCGAGGCCATGTCCGTGTCCCCTCACAGTCCGTCTCTGAACACACGGGTCCGGTCGAGGAGCTCCGCAGCTCCACGTGAGCTCACCGCGGAATGTGAAGCTCTTATGAGGCTGCCGGCGCGCGGCTCGCGACTCGACATCCGAGCTATAATTAGCAATGCTACAATCGTCATCTTATGATATACCTATAACTACAAACGCACCGCGCTCTGTGTACACGACTGTGACGTCTCCCGAACACAGTCTCAGGGTGACAGAGACCAGGCCAGCATACGAGATGTTCTCGACAGTCAGTTTATCATTATCGTTATCATCGGAGCCTACAGAGATAACACGCCTGATGAATCATCACTTCAGCCGACTGCTGAGTGACTGCCGGGTGACCTCATACACCTCCCGCTATGGATCGAAAAGCCATTTCGAGAACAATGCTCAATTATGACTAATGTTGACGACTGATTAACTATTGAGAAATATGTTGCATATGCATGTTGTCGATTACGCCGTTCTTTCATTTCATATAAGTGAATAGTTTGAAGGGGGTCGGTGGCCGGCTGCCGTGGCGCATTCGTATAATCGTTGTATTTAGGATGTGTATGAATCATTGTAGTCGGTGTCTGCAGCGCGCGGGCCCGTTAGCTGGTGCGCGGTCATCGCTCCGAGCGCCGTTCCACTCGAGGGAGCCCAGCAGCCCCTCCATCCCCACGAGCCTACCCACCCCTCGCACTTTCCACTTTCATGACTAACTCTTTGATGAACGCATTCTTATTATAGGTATTCATTTTCATGGGAATTTCTAAGGCTTCATTAACATCCAATTCATGTAATAGTAAACGAGCACAAAATTTCCATTTGTTTTTTATGATTTAAAATGTGAATAAAAATTTCACTGAGACAATCCGCCGTTACCTATTCACAAGAAATAAGCAAAAAAATATCGCGCAACGGTCCAGACCGCGGAAACATTTTGGAAACAACGTGATATCGAATGAACAGCTCCCTTCGAGGAACCGTCGGCAGTGGAGTTGAGAGAACGAGCGGCGTGGGGCGGCCTTGGGGCGTGCAGCGGATCAATAAACATATGGTTCGGTTAAAAATAACTTAAAAGATATCGACGACTCACCGAGTCCTATCTGGCAGAAGATGACCTCGGCCTCGATGACGTGAGCGGCCGGAGCGCGCGCCGGCTGGGGCGGGGGTTGTACGGCCGGCTGAGGACTCGCCTCCTCCTGCTTCTTCTGCACCGGTGTGGGGGCCGGCTTCCTCTGTTCGGGCTCCGGTGCGGGTTCCTCCGCCGGCGGCTTGGCCTCCGGTTTAGGTTGTTCCACGAGCGGCTTAGACTCCGCCAGTGTGTCGGGTTTCTGTTCGGGTTTGGGTTCAGGGACAGGAGCCGGTGAGGGAGCGGCCTTGGGGGGCTCCGGGAGATGCAGGGGCGACTCCCCGGCCGTGTCCGCGTCGGACTCGCTGTCCGTGAACTTGTCGGCCAGGTGGTCCATCTTGTCGGCGGCGGAGGGCGCCCGGGCCGTGTCCACCGGCTCGTCTCGCTCCATGTCCAGGAAGCTCTGTGTGGCGTGCCTCGCCGCGTCCTGTTTGAGGAGCGGCGCCTCGTCCGCCTCCTCTCGCTTGCCTTCCCGATCCAAGTGTTCGAAGTCGTCCGTGGAGTCCTGGTCCCGCTTCATGGCGGCCGGAGCCGCGCCGTCGCCGCTCGCCAACCCTCCTATTAAACCGTCCGAGCTATCCATTTTTATTTAATATGTAGCGACTAGATGAGACAGATCGAAGTAATCGATAGTGGGTGCGGTGTCACTCAAATTAGGAGATATGAGGAGTGCGGAGGTGATCCTGTCGTGCCTCTCCTCAGTTTCGAACTGAGAGCTCTGCGCGCCGCTCGCCGGCTGCCGCTGGACGACGTCACTCAGCACGACAAACGGTATTACTCATCGCATGCGATCTAAGCTGTTGGCTGTAGTGGGGGCGGAACTATATGCCGGCTGATTATAGGAAGTAGTTGAATATGTAAAAACACTTGAAGTGAGGTGAATATATTATCTAACGAATGATATAATAAAGTAAAAATCTTATAAATTCCTAGTAGTCGAGTTTCTAAAAGGCAAAACTAATATGGATAGAAAGGCTGTGTAAAAATTATTGACAAACTAAAGTAGGGCGACTGTTTTACCGACCACTATTTCAGATAAGTGAGATATGACGAAGAAAATTTTCAGAAATCTTGAATTTACTGAAGGGAAGTCCTAATTATAAAATAAAAAACTTAAAAATGTCGCGATGTGTTTTTAATAAATAAATAACAATAGAAAACAATAAACAAAATACAAATCTTGTGGAAAGGTTTTTAAACGCATACGCTAAACTTCAAAGTCATGAATGTTACGTCGATAAAGCAGTGAGGCAACTAAAAAAACCGCGCTGCGGCGCTTCATTGCAGCGTCAATCAATATTGTACGTATATACTCGTCGAATGCGGCACGGACCGTTCACAATCAGTGCTAACGAGCGACGCTTAGCGCTTCATTTACTGGTTGTAGTCGACTGAAGGCTTCAGTCTCGACTAATGACTTCACAAACACGAAATTCAAATGTCAAAAGTACCATTTGAACATTGACGTTTAGTGCGGTTAGTTCGGCGAGGATGGTGGACACCGCGGTAGTTGATAGTGTTGATTTAAGAGAAACAAGTTTAAACAAAAATGTACAATGTAATGGAAATAGTGAAAAAAATATAAATGGAAAAATACACGTACAAAATGGCTTTTCAAAATCTCAAACCATAAGTAATGGATCCAATGTGAGTTGATATTCATTTATTCACTGTGATTTCTTCTTCACCCACTTTCTCAGTTCCCAATGAATGAAGGCCTCAGTTGCGTCACTTGTTCAGGAGTCCTCGTGGCCCACCGAACTCCCTCGACCCGTTTCGTGGGAGCCAAACAATCCAAATAATTAGACAAACGTCAAGGTTATTAATTCTCCTGCTTCAGTAATTGCTGTTAACTCGTGTTTCATGATTGCTGGAGATACTAATGATTACACTCGTGGTTGTTTATTTAATTTAAATATTTTACGTTGATATGAGGCCTGTAGTACATGTGTCGATTTTTAAATTTCCAGTTTTTTCATTTGTAACTTAAATTTCTCATATTGTTTCCTTTCATAATTTTGTACGACATTTTATGATACTCTTGATTTTATAGATATCTGATTATCTCAAGGACTTGTTTAAAAAAATCAGTGCCTTCATAGTGAGTGAGTAACAGACCATAATTAGATAATTGATAGTACAATATCACGATGATATGGTTGACAATTGAGTTATTTTTATTAATTAATTAGTAATGAATGGCTCGGTTTAGTTTTTAAATATATGAGAGGCATAACAATTTTATTAATTTGAAAATATTTGTAACATGTGTCAGAATGGCATGTTGAGCACATTTGATATTTTATGGCAAAGATAAGAAACAATAACATACCATATATTTTGTTATGTTATACTTGTCACACAAGTATTTTTTCTTGTTCTGTATAAAAGTAATGTGTTAATGTATAATATTTATTATAATAATCAATAGATCAATGTAATTCATTAAAACATTCTTAATATTTTGTAAACTTATTCATTTTCATCACTAATATCAGTTTATTATCTGTTTTTTTTGTTTGTTTTTTAATTGTTATACATTCATTACTCATTAATGTACAGAGGTCTCTGTGTTGTCTTTTTGCGTGCAGTACATGCTCTCCTTACCGACTCATCTCGCTGCCAACATATGTTCTGAAAAAAAAGTTGATGTGTAAACTCAACAGACACACTTAATTCTATCTAAGTTAGATCACATTTTCCAACTAATAAACATGCTCATGTATATGTGAGGTGAACATGTGTTATATTACAATAAAACAATACAAATACATCACTCACTTTATATTTTATTATTGAAGCTTTAATTTGTACAATCATAAATTGATATATTAAATGATGAGTGTATATTACTAAATGTGTTATAATATTCATTGACTGTATGGGGTTTTGTTTGACAACACTGTTAAAGTAACGAGCTGGCCTCAATTAATGGACACATTCATAACTAGAGCCCGGATTAATATGTAAATACATATTTTTAATTTACACGATTTTCGGTCTAGAATGAATTTTCTACATGGATTGTCATATATAGACTGTGAAAAAGCAACTTTTATTTTCCATATTTTTCCATATTTTACCATATTTCAAAGTTAAGTCCATATCTTACAAGAAAATGTCACAATCATCCATATATTCACAAAAATACATAATATTTATGTTCCCACCACTAATGTTTTGGATAACAATAAAGGATTTGATGCACTTAAAAAAAATTAACAAAATTCTGTGAGGAAGTTTTGAAGGCTGTAGACATGGCTTACACAATTACTAAATTAACCATGTTTAAGTATGCACCCATCACGTCATGTGACGTGGAGAGATCATTCAGCAGATATAAGGCTATATTTCTACCAAATGGTCAGTTTTCATTTTGAGAATTTAAAGAAGCACGTCATTGTGTATTGCAACCAATTTGATAAGGCTAGTGTAATGGAAGTTGAATAAAACTGTTATTTTTTGTTGAAATACATATTTCCCTATTTTTTTTCATCGTTTTTTAAATGTAACTTAACGATGTACGTCACGAGTGACCCTTTTCTTATAGTAAAACAATGTTTAATTATGAAAGTATTATGAAAGTATAAAGTATTTTATACTCCATATTTTTTCCATATTTTTGATTTTTTCGTACATATTTTATGTACATATTTTAGATTTTTTAATACATATTTATCCGGGCCCTATTCATAACGTATATTGTGACGTCACACGCGGCCCCGACCGACCGACTGATATATTGTTTAATGTGGAGTGTCTGATTATATCAAGGTGGTAGGAAACATTGTTATATATGACTAATCTAAGTCGTTTGATTATATAAGTAGCTAGGATGGTGATGGAGCACTTATACACTTGTAGTGTTTTGGCTTAATAAACTTTCTGCTGTAGTCAGAGTATATTTTAACATGTACAAATTACATATAAATTGATAGTCATGTTGCGATGTAAAGAATGTAAGCCGGTCGAACTGCGTCTCTCTCACGGACTATCTCATCCTGGTCAGCGTCACACGGCCTCGTCGTGTCCACTCTACGTTCATGTCAGTTAACACTTGAAACTATTTGAGACTTTCCTATGACAGTGGACCGTTCGTTACAATTAATAAAACTTAAATATATCATGTGGATTATCCTCATAGCGTACGTTCCTTGTCCGCGCGTGTTTCCCTCCCTGTCATTATATATTTCTCATATTATCCTCGTAAGTCTTATATAAGTCGTCTTTACAGTCGACGGTCGATCACCAGCCATGGCGGAGGCGACCACCTCCCAGGTTACTTATCGCATCCCATCAGCTATCCAGCGCAGTCATCAGTCAGTGAACCTTGATTGTTTTTGTTCACAGAAATGTAAGGACGAGAACGAGCGGTTCCCGATGATGGACTGGTCTCAGTACGACACGTTCCCGGGCTCCTTCGAGAAGTGTTCGCTGATGACGGCGGCCCTCACTCACGTGGGCATGTACCTGCTCATGTTCCTCGGCTTCGTGAACCAGCTGCTCTTCAAGCCGAAGGTGGCCACCGAGAGGAACCGGGAGGTGGGGACTAGCGCGCTCATCTACTAATTATATTACTGTCATTAAATAACGTTCGAGTTGTATGATATCGACGGTAGATGTTTGTTCAGTTGCAACGTGAAGCAGGCGACTCACCCTAAGAGGAGAGTCAGTGTGTGATCACCCGTGTGTCCAACATGTATTTCTTCATATCTCCATATCGTTTACTGTCGTCGGTCGCGGTGTGTGTACAGCGCGAGCTCTCCTCGCATCTCGTCGATCTATTAATATGTACATATAAGTCACCGGAGTATAACCAGTGCTCATTTTCTCTCTGTAACGTGTCTCCGTGTATTTTCCTGTCTGTCCGTGTGTTACGTCTCGTTGTTTGTTCATACTCCGCCGTGTTTTCCTTCCTGTTGTCCACGACACCAACTCGTGCGACCACATCTTATCTTTATATATATAATTCTTCTGTGCGTGTGTATGTCACTGAACATCTCTCAAACGACTGGACCGATTTTGATGAAATTTTTTTGTGTGTGTTCAAGGGGATCTGGGAATGGTTTAGATTCACAATTTTGTCCGCTGGACAAGGCTTTTTAATTAATTTTTAATTTTGTTAGTAGTTGTTGATACAAACGTTTTTTTGACATTAGATTTGACAACTAACTAATATGTCAATCTTTCTGTCGCACTTCAAAACACGGAGATTTATGGCTTTAATAGGTAAACAAAAATATAAATAAAGGTCCAAAAATATAAATAAAAAAACGTAACAGATATTTCTTGATTATAGAGCGATACGAAGTTCTTCGGGTCTTCTAGTATACATATATAATAGTCATATTTATTGAGATTATTCTTTTCTTTAACTAGCCATATTACACGAGGAGTAGTGTGTGTGTGCGTGTGTGTGTGTGAGTGTGTGTGTGTGTGTGTTATGTATTATAGGTAGCACGTGTATTGATAGTAATTATCGCTATCTGATGACTGTCCCAGGTGTAGATGAAAAACGTGTTTGAACCAGATATATAGAGGCTATTCTAAATGATAAGTTATTTGGGTAATTGAGGACTTGCATGAAGAGGGAAGATCCAGATCCGCCTGACTTTACCTCTACTCTTAAACAGGTTGTAATACAACCTCCTATATAAAAAATATGTACTACCTTTTAGATACCTTTTACTTTGATCGAAACATCTCAGAAGGGTCCTAAATAAATATACATATCATTAAATCATTATACAAACGAGCTCTGAATACACCGGAGACTATACAGTCGGACTTAAACTACATCTTAAACAATTAAGAGTAGATCGTATAAAATACATACAACGAATACCGTCACGGCATGACATAGTGTAGCTCGCGATGTTAATATTACGTCCTTGGCGTCAATACATGAAGGTCATCACGTTCTAAGCAGCCCGTCTGTGCAGGGCTACGCTCCGCTGTACAACCCGTTCGAGCAGTTCTTCTCCCGCTACGTGTACCGGCGCGTGCGGCACTGCTTCAACCGACCCATCAGCTCCACGCCCGGCGCCGAGCTGACGCTCAAGGAGCGCCACACGGACGATTATAACTGGTCCTTCAGGTGACACCCTCGCGACCCACGCTCACACCCGCCGACCCTGCTCTGTTCCCACTGACTCGTAGTCTCTCACGCGCAGGTTCACGGGCACGGAGAAGCGCTGCATCAACCTGGGCTCCTACAACTACCTGGGCTTCGCGGAGGCGAGCGGGCCCTGCGCGGAGGCGGCGGAGGCGGCCGCCAGGCGCTACGGGCTCGCGCTCGCGTCCTCCCGCGGCGAGCTCGGCTCCACGGCCCTGCACGACGAGTTGGAGCGGACCACGGCCGACTTCCTCGGCGTGGAGGCGGCCGTGGTGTTCGGGATGGGGTTCGCGACCAACGCGCTCGGCCTGCCGGGCCTGCTGGGCGGCGGCGCGCTCGTGCTCAGCGACGAGAACAACCACGCCTCGCTCATCCTCGGCCTGAGGCTCGCCCGCGTCGCCGTGCGCGTGTTCCGACACAACGACGTGCGGCACTGCGAGCGGCTGGCGCGGGCCGCCCTGGCCGAGGGCCGCTGGACCAAGGTCGTCATCGTGGTGGAGGGCGTGTACAGCATGGAGGGCTCCGTGGCGCCGCTGGCCGCGCTCGTGGCACTCAAGAAGCGCCTGGGCCTGTACCTGTACCTGGACGAGGCGCACTCGGTGGGTGCCATGGGCCCGCGCGGCCGCGGCGTCACCGACCACTGCGGCGTGTCCCCGCGGGACGTCGACGTCCTCATGGGCACCTTCACCAAGAGCTTCGGCGCCGCCGGAGGATACATAGCGGGTGTGTATGAGCAGCTGCCCTCCCCCTCCTCCGCCCCCTCGCCTCGCTGACCCCCCCTCCGTCCGTGTTCAGGCTCCCGCCGGCTGGTGGAGTGGGTTCGCGGCCGCTGCCACGCGCACGGTTACGCGCACGCCATGTCTCCCCCGGTGGCGGCGCAGGTGCTGGCGGCCATGCGCGCCATCTCCTCGCCCGTGGGCCTCCAGCGCGTGGCTCGTCTCCGGGACAACACGCACCACTTCCGTCGCCGGCTCCGTGAGATGGGCGCCATCACGTTCGGGCACGAGGACTCGCCCGTGGTGCCCATGCTGGTGTACACGTTCAGTAAGATGGCGGCCACCGTGGAGCGGCTCACGGAGCGCGGCCTGGCCACGGTCGGCGTCGGCTACCCCGCCACGCCCCTCAACAAGGCTCGCATCAGGTGAGACTCCCACCCGTCTGTGTGTACGTGTGTGTGTGTATGTACGTATGTATGTGTGTGTGTGTGTGTGTGTAACGCTCATTGTGTCCGCAGGTTCTGTCTGTCGGCGGCTCACTCCCGGGCCCAGATCGACCGCTGCCTGGACTCCATCGAGGCGGTCGTGCAGGAGGTGGGTCTCCGCTACTCTCGCCGCTAGCCTCCACCACTCGCTCCTTGTTTTTCTAGTATATATGTTATACTTAATAAATTATTTCCTTATACTCGTCGTTTTATTTCTCGCGCGAGCGGGACGATCTCTAAGAAACAAATCTATTTAACGAAATACAATGTAGTGATAAGGAAACGATTCCGTGCGGTCAGTCATGACGGAGATACGTTATCGAGGTGCCGCGGCCGGGGGGCGGGGGGGGGGGGGCAGGCTGACCCACATCCCGGGGCTCGCTGTCCCGCCGGGCCCGCGGGACCTGCCGGTGACACGATCTGATAAGCGAGCGTTCCTCTATCAGTGTGTTTGTGCTACATTAGTGAGGTGTGATCGATGAGTAACCGTGTGTCGACACGTCGATATCTTGATACCCCTGCTGATAGGGTTCCTTATCAGTCCCCCTGCCCCCCCTCCTCCCTCCCCCTCCCGCCGGTCGTCCGTCAGTCCGTAATCCTCGCGGGTGTCTCCCCGGCCGCAGGTCGTCTTCCTCGTTGCCTCGTGTCGTGTCCGTGTGTGTGTGTATGTGTCATGTGGTGGTCGCTCGTGGTGTGGTGGGTGGTGTCCGCGGCGGCCGAGCCGGCGCCCGTCACCGTCCTGCAGATGCGGTGAGACAGACACGGCTC
Source organism: Danaus chrysippus (assembly GCA_916720795.1). Taxonomy (NCBI): domain Eukaryota; kingdom Metazoa; phylum Arthropoda; class Insecta; order Lepidoptera; family Nymphalidae; genus Danaus; species Danaus chrysippus. The sequence continues at coordinate 1,156,454 of CAKASE010000077.1, read as the reverse complement.
GATCGACCATAAATAATATTTCAATATTCGCGTGACGCGCTATTTAGTGCTATTTCCTCTTACAAATCTCTGTTTGTCCGAAATTTGTGATAACGAGTACACTCGCGGTCGGTTTTAGCGGCGCTCACTATCGAGTCGGTGAGGTCAAGGTTTCGCGGACTCGCTAATAGATAAATATCACACTTCTCACAAACTCTGAACGAAAACCCGAAATACTCAGACTTGTTCGAGAAGTCCAAAAAGCGCGTCCTGACTCCTGACGGCCGTCAAATGTCACTATATTTGTTATTTTCAATGTATGACAGATTCGCAGTAACAGAATTGAAAGTGTCAAGTTCGCGTAGCTCATGATCGTTAGACTCGTGTCTGTTTATACACTGTAGTAAGAGCTACCCCTGGGTGTCGACAGGTTGACGTACAACGAGGTGCACGTGCTGCAGGTGAACGACACCGTAGAATACATCCTGGAGTTGACGCAGGTGAGTGAGGCGCGGGGGGGGGGCGGGTCACGAGCGGGCGACCGGTGACAGGCGCGTGACGTGTGTGTGTTGTTACAGCCGGAGGGCGAGGTCCCCAGCACGGTGTGGCTGCAGGTGGACGGCGGGGACTCCTCGCACCCCGTGCTGGTCACCGCCAGGCAACGAACAGGCGAGTGATGACAGTATTAATTAACGTAAACACAGCTCCCTCTGACTGGTCCAACTGTGCCATGAATGTTAACACGTCTGGCAACTACCTCAACTATTTTGGTATTATATTATTTGATCCTCTCTCCGTCTTTCTGTCTCTTTATTTCTGATGTATCTCAGTCTGTGCACTGCATATGTTCAAATAATCCCTGTATACCCTACACATGGACCTCAACCCACATTGTTATATTCTCTCTCTCTCTCTCATATATAATATGCTAATATGCTACGAGACATCTAGGCCCGCTTAACAACTTCTGCGCAACCAAAACAAATTACTGCAAAATATAAAAATATACTGCGATCAAACACCAGCTCAACAAAAATATCTTAGCAACTTAAGAGAAACTTTCCCGTCGTCAAAACAACGGAGAGAATGAACTCACTATAAAATATAGAAATGGCACACCCACAATAGTCAAATATACCTACTCCAAAAAACTGAGATCTATAAATGATACACAAATAACAACAAACACAGAAAATAATACATATCAAATTATTAATTATTATCATAGTCTTCACACTAGCAAATCACGCCTTACGCCTACCTTAATGCTCGAAGTATACGAAAAAAAGGAAAATTTGACGAATTAAAATGTATCTTACAATCATTACCAACTACCATACATATTATTTTATTATCAGAAACCTTTCTCTAACTCACTTTACTTAAATCATTACAATATATGAACAACGCGGGTTAGCGGACTTGTAGATCTCTATTCTATTCACGTATCGATATCAGCGCCATCTATCGAGAGAGAGAGCCGAGTCAAACCTCTAGTTGTAATCGTCTTTCAAATATTTGTATGTATATCATACATAACATGTGTGTTTCTTCATAAAGACGTAGACATGTATGGAAGTCGCTCCTTTATACAACCTAATCCGTTTGTTATCTAATTTTAAAATGAATGTTGTGTTTTGATTGAACTTCAACGACCGTCATCCAAAATATAAGTAATTCTAACTTCGGGAGCATATAGCGAAAACGGTAGAAATAATATTAAAAAAAATTAGATATAATTATAACTCTTTTTGTCTTGTTTTCTGTTCCGTGTTTAATTTTTCTGATGCCTACGACCTTTGTGTTTACCTAATTCTATTGTACTTTTTAATGTTATTTTAAAATATATTTTTTATAAACTTTACTTTCATATCAATCTGGGGAACTTTGATTCATTCGGGTAACTTTGACAGCGGGACCATCAACTAGTTTCAATTATTATTTCGCGTGAAACCAACACTATTCATATAGTCCGGTCAAATTAGACCAAAAATTAGGGTAAAATTACATAAATTCGCAACAAGCTGAATTTTGGTACAATTGTTCAAAACACGATTATAAACAATAGCTGAAAGTTCCCCATCATTCCCGTGTGTGGAAAAAATTTATTCAAGGTCAAATGTCAAAAAAATGAGTTTTTCGCGATTTTCAGCAAAACGGTAAGTTTCATCAGAAAAGTACCTCAGACAAAAATTATAGATCATAAAATTATCTATAACAAATGTATCAATACTTCTTTTCTTATGAGCTACCGTTTCTGAGATATAACGATTCAAAAAGTTATAAAAGTTGTTATCGTCATAATATGCATGAGTACGACACGTATATACATCTAGAGTTGTTATATTTTATATATATAACAGTCAGTGGTGGCCTAGTGGTTAAAAGGCCCGCCACTCATGCACGAGGGTGCGGGTTCGTACTTAGATAATTTAATGATCTACAATTTTAGGTCTGAGGTATTTTTCTGATAAAACTTACCGTTTTGCTGAAAATCACGAAAAACTCGTTTTTTTGACATTTGACCTTGAATAAATTTTTTCCACCCACGGGAATGATGGGGAACTTTCGGCTATTGCTTAATGCTTATAATCGTGTTTTGAACAATTGTACCGAAATTCAGCTTGTTGCGAATTTATGTAGCACCGAATGTCTAATTTGACCGGACTATTATATGTTTATTTTAAATTAGCGATTTTAAACAAGCTTCGTAAACGCACCTTAAAAAAAATTGGTTGTTTGTAAAGTAGGTTTACGATCGAGATGTTCACGTGATAACGTCTTATTAGGGATATAAGTTTTTGGGAAGTAAGGAATTAATGAAGATAACAATTTTTTCAAATTTTAAATTACATCTATCGTTTTATTCACACTTTTGATGATAAATTTCGGTTTTTTTTTGTTGCAATTGTTGTAACACTTCACTTGCACTTCACATTTTGTTTCACTGTTAAACATTCAATGAAAACTTAACCGCACGATAAAATCTCCATTCGTTTGTATGCTGCTAGAGTGAGAGAGACGGAAGATCGGTCCACTCACTCGAACGCTATGCCTGCCTCCGCTCGTGAGGATTCCGCGTGACAAGTTTCACGGAAGGACTGGCAGCGCTCGAGATGAGACGGGAGATGGGTCCGTCTCTCTCTCGTTATACCTGCAATCGCGCTCGTGAGGTTTTGGTGTGACACAAGTTTCTGAACATGTCACCCGACTAAAACGATTTTAAAGACGTTATCACGTCAAAAAGTAAGTTCTTAAAGTAAGAAAACCTCATAACTTTTTTTCTGTATATAGCGCGCGATTTGAAGTTTGCTTTAGGGTGAATAACTTTTTGAATATTTAGTGATTTTGGTTGCTGATAAGGTAAGTGAGATGTTATACAGAGCCATTTGTGATTGTACTACCGCATTTTCATGAAATATTTGCATATAATTACGTCGTATTTTCAAATTTTATGCTTAAATATGAAGATATGTAATAATAATGTTGTAATATGTTCAGATGCAGTTCACTAGTGCCTGTGTTGTTTCTCATGTCCACACTTGCTGGTCGGTTCCTGTCTCGTGGAGCTCATCACTACGTAGTATCCATATCAACTCGGTCTTCGTATATTTATTTGCCATACAGTGCTATAAGGTTGTTACAACAGCAGTAACAGCTCTGAATGATTCACATAATACAGGTCGACTGCTGAATTACTATCAATATTTAAGGAGCATACTCGGTACATGATTCTCATTCGAATTATGTAAAAAAAATAGGTACTTAATTTTTGACCAACTTTCCGTATAAATAAATAAACTATGGACACGTTCCAAGTGTTCCAAGTGTGGACGCGTGCGGCGGCGTGCTGATACAACAACACGCCGCCGCGCGCGAGTGTGTGTGTGTGTGTATACCTAATCTGTAGGGTGTTCATACGATGCATAATTAATTACATAACTTTTGGTTAACTTTACTCAGAAGTTTATTAATATTTATGTTATATTAATTTTTATTTTGTCATATATGATTGTCAAATATCACGTCCTCAAATATCGATAGTAATTCACAGTCACCCTGTATATCCTTTATCGCTTTGTCGTTATCTGTATATATTATAAAAGTACTTTTTCATTATGACTTCGATAGAACTGTACAAAAAATCAAAATTATTCAACCTAAATCAAACATATATTTATAACACATGTATTTTAATTAAAAAGATACTATCTAAAAGTATTCATTTAAACATAGCATTTACACAAAAATCAAACAAGCATAACTTAAGAAACAGACATAAACTTGAATTACCTAAAGTCAGAACCTTAAATTATGGACACAAAAATATACGTTTTGATGGAGTAAAACTATATAATGATTTGCCAAACTACATAAAGGAATGTAAATGTTTAATTGCTTTTAAAAATAAACTTAAAATGTATATATTAGACAATATCAAGTAGTACTAGCCACTCCTTATATCAAATACTAATGTATGTGTGTAACATTATTTAATCTCACGTAACCTGTGTTTGTTCTTATGAGAATAAAGATCTAAACCAGATCTGTACTCTCTTCCTTACTTGCGCTTGTGTGAGATTCAAATAGGATTATAATTTTCCATGTTTTGCCATAGTTTCCATACATTAAGTAGTATCCTCGCCAGTATAATGTTTGCCCTCCAAGTACATCTCATAACGTCTTGTCTATATGTACTATGTGTGAGGTCCTCGTGTAATGTGTTCGTCCCGTGGTAGGCGCGGTCACGTGGCAGCTACCCTTCGAGTCTGAGGGCCGACAGCTGTTCGAGTTGGAGCGCACCCTGTGTCCAGACGACACGGCCGCCGACCCCGACGGCTCCTCTTGTTGTCAGTATTATTTATACAGTGCTTTTCTTAAACGGTAGTCATATATAATAGTAAGTACATGCTCCCCCCCCTGCCAGCCGAGGGCGCGGAGTCCGCCCCCCGTCAGTTGTTCCTGCACGTGTCGAGCGCGTGCTCGTCTCCGGTGCGCGTGTCCCTGCGGGCGTCCCTGCCCCCCGCCTGGAGACTCCACCTGCATCAGCCGCTGTCCGTCACCGCCACCATAGTAAACTCCTGCCGTATATAATGTTGTTGTTGTCGCTCTATGTTTCTGTCCTGTTGATCCGTCCTCTCCATGTTCGGTCCAGTCCTCTCCGCGCGTGTTGTTCTACGAGTTCTCGGAGGGTCAGAGCAGCGTGCGCCTCACACTGTCGTCGGAGGCGGACGTGTGCGCCACCATCTCCGTACAACAGTACCAAGTAAGTTGTTCCACGTCGAGGAGTCACTACCTCGTCTAGACGTAAGTCCTGTTATAAACTAAAATGTATTTTTAAAATGAAGCACATAATGTAATATTAAATTCCCATAAATTTATTAAAGTTCAGCTAAAAAGTAAAACATATTCTATTCGATATGGTCGTCCTTGGCCTTTTTCTGTTTTTTACAAACTCTATGATTTACGTACCGTTTTCAAGCGAGTTTTGGTTCCTAATGGGGTTTCGACAAAATCTGTCTTTTTCAGCCTTTGTAATTCTAACAGCAAACGGCCGCCACGACTATTTCTGGATTTCGAAAGTTGTAGTGTCTGTGGATAGTAAGATTCACAGTGTTTGTCACTCACCGCATTCCTGTTATCTTGAAAACCACATTTTATATTGTTATCTATATATGATAATAGAACACTAAAAATAAGTTATAGACCAGTGACGATAGCTTTTAAAACATAATTAAATTAAAGTAGAATGAAACCCATTAGAAAAGGAGGGGAATGTTATAAAAATTAAGGGAAAAATAATTTACGGGCGATCTGAGGTCGGGAAGGGTACGGGCGTGGGTATTTAAGGTAAAAATGTGTTTTCTCGATTTCCGGAAAAACTAAGAGTCCTAATGAAAAATGTTATATGGCAAAGTTGTAGGTAATAAAAAGATCTAAAACTTTTGTACTAACATTTTTTTCACATAACCTCAAATTTTATGTGAAAAATTCGAAAAACCATGTTTTTGGTTTTTTATTTTTATCTCTTACAAAATTTAATATTTTGTCACGAAATTTGGTCAAAACTTACTCTTTGATGTCCCAAACACACTGTAGTTTATTTGATTAGAAACATTTATTTTTTCAGCTTATTTTGAATAAATATCGAAAAATCAGCCTCATTTTCAATCGTAAAATCACCCGTCAAAATATCAGCTTTTTTCAAAAATTTGGTATGTGTTCTGTTCGTTGAAATCTCTATTTTCCGATGGTGAAGAAAAAAATATAAGTTTCTTACTTACAGTACCATTATTTGATAAAATAATCATGTCTCTTTTGATGAAATGACACTCGACATCGTTTTGAAAATGCTATTTCTAATTTATTTTTAATAGTTGTGTACTCTGGAAGTTCTCCAGATAGTCCCTCTTTTAGGTAATTTACAGAAAATTGATATAAAGCTGCTAAAACTATTAAAAATAAATTGTAAGAGCATTTTTCAAAATATATCGAGTGTCATTTCATTAAAAGGGATATAATTATTTTATCCAACAATGATACTACAAGTTAGAAACTTATATTTTTTCTTCACCATCGGAAAATAGAGATTTTAAAAAATTTAAAACATACCAAATTTTTCAAAATAGCTGATATTTTGAAGGGTGATTGTACGATTGAAAATGAGGCTGATTTTTCGATATTTATTCAAAATAAGCTGAATAAATAAATATTTCTAATCAAATAAATTACAGTGTATTTGGGACATCAAAGTGTAAGTTTTGACCAAATTTCGTGACAAAATATTATTTTTTTACAACTTTGTCATATAATTTTTTTCTGTAGGACTTTTAGTTTTGCCGGAAATCGAGAAAAGCCATTTTTTACCCTTAAATACCCATCTCCATACACTTCCCGACCTCAGATCGCCCATAAATTATTTTTCCTTTTATTTTTATGATATTCCTCTCCTTTTCTAATGAGTTTCATTCTACTATAATTTATTTTCACTTTTCATTAATTTTAAAGGCTTCTGCACTGGCCTATTAAAAGACACAAAATCGGAAGAAGTTTTTAAAATAATAAGGGTATTCTATAAACAAAATAATTTACAAGTAGAAAAAATGAAAAGTGTTATTGTAACGATAGTCATGATCAGACTAGTTATGTATTAATAATATTGCACGCGATATATAAGGAGTCTGTGTATTGTAATGATGACTCTCCCTGTTCCAGTGTCCCATAGCCCAGTCTCTGCCGGAGGTGTCGGTGGTGGGACTCCGTATGACCATGCTGCGGTCCAGCAGCGTGCAGCTGTTGGTGAGTGAGGCGGCCACCGACCGACCACACAGACTACCCTGACCTCACCATTTAAATAATAATAATACACTACACTACAAACAAAAAAATAAAAACAGAGTAAAAAATCAATAAAACAATAATAAGTGTGCAGCAGTGTAATTTAAACAAAAAGAGAACCACTCAGTGAAAACTAGAAGCAATGTTGCTTCTACACTAATTTTCAGTGATCTCCTGATGTTGAGGTACTGACAGCGGTAACAATTACATTAAAGTAACATTGTTAAATTATAAAATAATAATACAGAAAAAATAATATTGAAATTGAAATAAACACAATATTATTATGTTTTTATAAGCGTTTGGACTATGAAAATATAAGGTAAGACATACTTCTATTAAATACGTCATAGATATAACTATGTATAATATGAAATTGTAATAAAATTAGTATAAAACAGGACATTTTAATTTAAACAAACACCAACATTATATTTACCAAACATATCTTATTAACATCAAACATAATAACTTATTATAATTTCTCTTAAAGATATAACTCATAAAAACTATACGAAATATGGAAAAAGGCTAATATGGATCCTCCGTTCCAGCGGTCGGACTTCCCGCGAGGGTTCTACGTAGTGTCCTTGGTGCGGGACACGGATCAGGCGTGCGGCGGAGACTCCGAGGACGGCTCCGACTGGTTGTTCGAGGAGGTGTTCAAGGGGCGGGAGGTGGTGACGCGCGGAGAACAACGACGCAAAGACCTCACCGTCGCCGTACAGGTTAGACCCGGTGTATCACGACCCTCTCCCTCGAGGTGGTGTCAGTATGTTAGGTGAACGTTATCCTTCGTGTCCACAGCCGGCGCTGAGCCGCACGCAGTACCTGGTGGCGTCGGTGTCCACGCTGGTGGTGTTCCTCAGTTTCTACATTCTGTTCGGTGTGCTGGTGGCCGCTCAGCGCTGGCCTCCCTTCGCCCGCGTGGTGGCTCCTCGCGCCGTGTTGGCCTCCTCCCCGGACACCAGCGGTGAGTGTCCGCCCCCCCCCCCCCCCCCCCGCTTCTCCTCAGCCTAAGGTCTGTCTAAAGTGTTCACTGTTACAGCGGTGGAGCGCGCGGAGGGCCGGTCGGAGGTCGCGGGCCAGGAGCCTCGCCGCCGCCTCTCCGGTCAGTATAACATCGACTTTCCATGTAACGAAATTGGTTATTTTGTCACCAGTCGGATGCTCAGTAGATAAGTAGATGTAGCGCTCTAGAGTCGAGAACATTTCAAAGTAGTTCCTCACGTATGAAGGTCATTCTTGTAGTTTTTGTTTTACGGTTGGATACAGGATTTTACGGAAATTTCATTCTAAGTTCATACGATTTTATTAAGTTAACATTGTGATATTTGTTAAAAAATACTCTTATTCCTTTTTTTAAATATATTTAGTGGGGAAAAAGAAATAAAAGTAACCGAGTAGTCACTGTACACGGACTGTCTTTTATTAGTATCACATAATATAACGATAGCACAGGGGTCGGGGACTGGGGCGTCGTAAAGTAAATCCAAGCTTGCCCTATCCAGTCAACGAACGTTTACATTGTCTAGAGCTAAAACAGATTCCTAATGTTTTTATAAAATGAATTTTCTATATTAAAACCGCCCATGTATAATTTCAGACGCCACATTCGATAGCAGCGACGCGAGCGACTCCGATGAAGAGCAGGTCAACGACTCGGTGACGACCACCACCGGCCCGGGACACGACGAGCGGACCCAGGGGGGGAGAGGAGCTGACACCGGGCCCGGACCTGATGGACCTCAGCCGGCTGCAGCCGTCACCTCCGAGGAACAGGTAACGAGTCATGATATACTACACGGTACATGATGTAGTATTGTTTGATGATGATACCTCATTAGTTTTAAAAATTAATAGAAAACAGGTACAGTACGACGACGTAAACAATGCTATAGCTGATATTGGTTTAGCGTAAACAATCTTAGGCTAAATAATAATAAAACAAAAATTGTGAAATTTAGTACACCTAATGTACATAATGTAAAAGCCGATGTACTCATTAACGGGGAATCGATGGATGCAATGGTTTCTGCTGAGTTTCTTGGCCTTACTATTGATGCTAAGTTGCAATGGGGCCCCCGTATTAACGGATTGGCGAGTAGACTGAGTTCTGCGGCATTCGCGGTCAAATAAATTAGATAATGTACAGATGTTGATACGGCTCGCTTAGTATATTTCAGTTACTTTCACAGTATAATGTCATACGGTATTATGCTGTGGGGCAACGCAGCCGCTCTCCATACTATATTTGTGCTACAGAAGAGGGCTATTCGCGCAATCTATAACCTAGAAGCTAAAGAATCGTTAAGGAATAAATTTAAAGAAATCAAAATATTGACTGTTGCTTCTCAATATACATATATTCTGCAATGTTATGTATGTACGAAAAAATATTAATGATTTCATGAGAAAATGTGATACTCATAGCATTGGTACAAGGAACAAACATAAACTTGTTACTCCTGTTACTCGACTACATAGAGTCAGTAACTCCTTTGTGTCAGGTCAGGGTATTTTGTTTTCCGACCCGGTGGTAGTGTCTCAAGTGACCATCAATACCTGCCTCCCCCAGGGTCCGTTCGGCCTGCCCGCGCGCCTGCACCTGGCGGCGCTGGCTCGTCGCGGCGGCCGCACGCTCCGCGCCCGCTCGGACCGCTACCTGTCCATGTTGTACACGGTGTCCGTGTTCTACGCGCTGCCCGTCATCCAGTTCATCACCGCCTTCCAGATCGTAAGTCCGCCGCCTCTCCCGGCGTCACTCTCTCTCACCTGGTGTCTCTACTCCTCCCCTGTCTCCTGTCCGTCAGATCCTGAACGTGTCGGGGTCGCTGGACATCTGTTACTACAACTTCCTGTGTTCTCACCGCGCCGGCGCCCTGTCCGACTTCAACCACGTGTTCTCCAACCTGGGCTACTTGCTGCTCGGCGCGCTGTTCATGCTGCAGGTGCGGCGCCGGCGACTGGCACGGAAGAGACAACCCAGACATCAGGTACCCACACACAACAATATAAACACACTGCAGCGAGATATACTGCATATTTATAATGAAAAAATGAAAAATACTTTATTACCAGCAATAACTCAATGTTAACAGGGAACACAAACATATCAATATTTTACTGAAGTGATAACATGGCGCGATTTCCAGGGACGTCCACACTGAGCGAGCTTGTGTCGTGGATGACTTATTTACGATTAACTATAACAAGTTACACCTATGGTAGATGGCGTGTGCTTTATAAACATGTTACAAATGGCTCAAAAGTATTAAATCTTAAATATAGAAAAAAAAAGATACAAAAACAAGTAAATAAATGGAATAACATAAATATACAGTAATTAATATTACGATTACATTATATATATATACAGGGTGACTGGTGAATTACTATCAATATTTAAGGAGCATACTCGGTACATGATTCTCATTCGAATTATGTAAAAAAAAAAGGTACTTAATTTTTGACAAAATTTCCGTATAAATAAATAAAGTGTTGACACGTTCCAAGTGTTCCTAGTGTGGACGCGTGCGGCGGCGTGCTGATACAACACTACGCCCCCGCCGCGAGTGTGTGAGTGTCAGTGTATACCTAATCTGTAGGGTGTTCACACGATGCGTAATTAATTACATAACTTTTGGTTAACTTTACCTAGAAGTTTATTAATATTTATGTTAGGTATATTAATTTTTATTTTGTCATATATGATCGTCAAATATCACGTCCTCAAATATATATATATGTATATATATACATACATACATACATACACATACACACACATATACAGGGTGACTGGTGAATTACTATCAATATTTAAGGCCCATACTCGGTACATGATTCTCATTCGAATTTTGTAAAAAAATACGTACTTAATTTTTGACCAAATTTCCGTATAAATAAATAAAGTGTGGACACGTTCCAAGTGCTCCAAGTGTGGACGCGTGCGGCGGCGTGCTGATACAACACCACGCCGCCGCACGCGCGTGTGTGTGTGTGTGTATACCTAATCTGTAGGGTGTTCACACGATGCGTAATTAATTACATAACTTTTGGTTAACTTTACTTAGAAGTTTATTAATATTTATGTTAGGTATATTAATTTTTATTTTGTCATATATGATCGTCAAATATCACGTCCTCAAATATATATATATATATATATACATACATACATACATACACATACACACACATATATACAGGGTGACTGGTGAATTACTATCAATATTTAAGGCGCATACTCGGTACATGATTCTCATTCGAATTTTGTAAAAAAATACGTACTTAATTTTTGACCAAATTTCCGTATAAATAAATAAAGTGTGGACACGTTCCAAGTGCTCCAAGTGTGGACGCGTGCGGCGGCGTGCTGATACAACACCACGCCGCCGCACGCGCGTGTGTGTGTGTGTGTATACCTAATCTGTAGGGTGTTCACACGATGCGTAATTAATTTCATAACTTTTGGTTAACTTTACTTAGAAGTTTATTAATATTTATGTTAGGTATATTAATTTTTATTTTGTCATATATGATCGTCAAATATCACGTCCTCAAATATATATATATATATATATACATACATACATACATACACATACACATACACACACATATATACAGGGTGACTGGTGAATTACTATCAATATTTAAGGCGCATACTCGGTACATGATTCTCATTCGAATTTTGTAAAAAAATACGTACTTAATTTTTGACCAAATTTCCGTATAAATAAATAAAGTGTGGACACGTTCCAAGTGCTCCAAGTGTGGACGCGTGCGGCGGCGTGCTGATACAACACCACGCCGCCGCACGCGCGTGTGTGTGTGTGTGTATACCTAATCTGTAGGGTGTTCACACGATGCGTAATTAATTTCATAACTTTTGGTTAACTTTACTTAGAAGTTTATTAATATTTATGTTAGGTATATTAATTTTTATTTTGTCATATATGATCGTCAAATATCACGTCCTCAAATATATATATATATATATATATATATATATATATATATATATATATATATATACATACATACATACATACATACACATACACATACACACACATATATATAGGGTGACTGGTGAATTACTATCAATATTTAAGGCGCATACTCGGTACATGATTCTCATTCGAATTTTGTAAAAAAATACGTACTTAATTTTTGACCAAATTTCCGTATAAATAAATAAAGTGTGGACACGTTCCAAGTGCTCCAAGTGTGGACGCGTGCGGCGGCGTGCTGATACAACACCACGCCGCCGCACGCGCGTGTGTGTGTGTGTGTATACCTAATCTGTAGGGTGTTAACACGAAGCGTAATTAATTACACAACTTTTGGTTAACTTTACTTAGAAGTTTATTAATATTTGTGTTATATTAATTTTTATTTTGTCATATATGATCGTCAAATATCACGTCCTCAAGTATCGATAGTAATTCGCTAGTCACCCTGTATATATATATATATATATATATATATATATGTGTGTATATATAGGTACATATACAGACATATACACACGTACATACATAATAAATTAAATATACAAGATATAAATATAATTATCATGAATCTGAGATCACGTTTGTACGATAAGAATTTTTTTCTGTACTTTCATAAGACAATGAAATTAGCCAATCATGGAGAACCTTTTTAGCTTCATTTATAGTGCAACGTTTTATGTCACATAAGCTAGTTTAACTTTATTATATACAAATAACAGAATAAATCGTAGAACGAGGTCCGTTCAATATAAGCTGGTGTGTGTGGAGCCCCACTGATAACAGTATCTCAGTACGTGTTCCTTACCGCTGGTGATGTTTCTGTCAGGAGTACGGCATCCCGGCTCACTACGGGCTGCTGTCGTCTCTGGGCGCCGGCATGATGGTGGTGGGCGTGCTCTCCGCCTCCTACCACGTGTGTCCCAACGGACTCAACTTCCAGTTCGGTGAGTGGCCCCTGTAGTGTGTGTAGGAGTCTGACCTTGAGAGGTCAGACTCCTACATAGAGTAGCTCTATATATATAGGTAGAGTGAGCTCTATATATATTAAAAGACCCGGCGAACTTCGTATCGCCCTATAATCAAGAAATATCTGTTACGTTTTTAATAAATAAATTTAGGGTGTACCTTAGCCTCGGAAACACGTGGTGTTTATGCTATTACAGTAGAAACTAGATTAATCGGACTAATTGTTGTATACATATAGGCATTTGATTAATCGAAAATCCACATAATATATACATACAGATATATGCTGAAAGCGGCCAACTTTCGGAAAACTGAATGCGGGACGTAACCTTTCGTGAATGGCGGGGGGGGGGAGGGTGTTAGGGATTGGGAATGTCATAAAAATCTTCGCAACTGCCCATATTAAATTTGAGTACTCTCTTACGCGTCATGAGTTCAGAAGAAAGAAAGAAAACGAGATTATCGCGGGCGCGATACGCCTGTCCCTATTATAGGTAATCTGTGTTCCTGCACTGTAGACCGTGGTATGGGTGTTGTGTAGAAGTGTGGTAGAAAAATAGGGATGTGGGACATGCGGGACGCATACAACGTTTTGCGGGACTATTTTACGAATAATTTCAAAGCGGGATTTCGTCTAGCAGTGCGGGACGGTCCCGCAGAATGCGGGACGGTTGGCCACCTTATATATGCATGTACTAAAAACAGATTTAATCATGAAATAAATTACAATATGTATTTGGTAATTAGCAATTAGTGATCATAAATTCAAATAATAAGTTTAATTTGGTTTAGAATATTTGGTAATTGTCATTTGACGTACGCCACTCTCAACAACACCACTCTCTTACGCTTTGACATATTTTCTTGTCCGTAGTCCGACTTGTCCGTAGCCCGGATAATCGCGAATCTGTATAACTGAGGGCCGGATAATCGAGTTTCTACTTAAATAGTTGCTTGTATATGACGTTTGTATTTTTAATATAGTGTCATCTATTGATTACTTACTTAACTCAGTCACCAGATAATTGTAAAAATGACAAATAATTTTCTTTAATAGAAAAATAATTTGCAATAAAATAATATTGTGACTATAAATTGAGATGTAAGCTATCCTATCTTTCAAGTTGGATCAAAATGCCCACGGAATGCAAATCAAATTTAATATCGGTTTAGTAGCTTAGAGTCCATCGCGGACAAACACGTGACAGGAAATTTATATATATAAAGATATACTTATCTGTCTCTGTCCTGCTCCAGACACGGCCTTCATGTACGTGCTGGCGGTGCTGATGATGGTCAAGATCTACCAGTCCCGCCACCCCGACGTCAATGCGCGCGCACACGCCACCTTCGGCGTGCTCGCCGTGCTCATAGCCCTCGGTGACTGATCACGACGCACTCAGTCAGGAGCTCGTCCCTCTCACTGTATATAACCCGTGGTGTCTTGTCCCGTACAGTGGTGTGGGGCGTGCTGGGCGGCGGGCCGGTGTTCTACGGCCTGTTCACGGTGATCCACGTGTTCACGTTCCTGCTGCTGTCTCTCCGTATCTACTACGTGGGACAGTTCCGCCTCGGTGACCATGACTCCCTACCGTCGTTCCGTTCGCTCCTCGTCCTCCCACTGACTGACCCTGTCACTTCTCATGTTCTAGAGAAGCAGTCGTTGGCGGCGGCCACGTCGGAGCTGCGTCGTCCCCGGTACGTCACTCGCCTGGTGCTGCTCCTCATCGCCAACGCCCTCAACTGGCTGCTCGCCATATACGGGTACGTTCTTCCCCGCTCTGTCCGTATCTCCTCCCCTGGGCCGCGTTCCTCATGGTGTCTCTCCTCAGGCTGCTCCAACATAAGCGCGACTTCGCGGGCCACATGCTGCAGATCCTGCTGGGTAACGCGCTGGTGCACCTGTGCTGCTACCTGGGCATGAAGCTGTCCCACGGCGAGCGCCTCCGCTGGTACGCGTGGCTGCTGCTGGCGGGCGCGGCGGCGGCCTGGGTGCCCGCGCTGTACTTCTTCCTGTCGGGCTCCACGGACTGGTCGTCGCCGCCGGCCCTGTCCCGTCACCGTAACCACGAGTGCTCGCTGCTCCAGTTCTACGACTCGCACGACCTGTGGCACATGCTGTCGGCCGTGGCGCTGTACCTCACCTTCAGCGTGCTGCTCACGTGGGACGACGGGCTGTCCGCCGTCAAGAGGACCGACATCCCGGTCTTCTGATCCGTAATGAATCATGAACCGCGCGTCATCTCTGTGATAAGGACGGCTATTAAAATATTATACTGTTACAATATTGAGAGAACACTGTTATTAACTCACACTTTCTATATGTTGATGGTGAACTTTGAATATGCTTACGTGTTTTTTATGAAATTTTTGTTTGCGTTTATGATTCCTACATGGGTATATACTCGTTATAATCTAGAAACGCAAATGTAAACTTAAAGAGAATAGAAAGTCCAATAAAACTTTATATACTCTTAAAGTAATTAAATGAACCCCTTTATATTTAGGATCTACGAAAACATTGTTGGTTTTAGTGAAAGTAATGTAAAAATGATTTAAAAAAACCCTTTTTTATTTTTTTCTAATAAAAATTTATCTTAAATATAAAGAACTTTTTGTGTGCCTTAAACAAACATTATCGAGAGTAATCATCAGTACCAGAAGCCATAATTTTTTTTGAGGCAAAACTGTGTGTTGGTTTATTCTTCAAATACTCTAAAACTATTGAATTGAAGCTATAACCTCACATGTTGGCAACACCGACGAGAGTTACACAAACAAGACAAGAAAACTGTTGAGAATAGACTCAATACGAAATAGTTTTATATATAAATTTTGATGAAATTATTGTGATTTATTATAAAGTTTATAAATTTTATAACATATGTTAAACATTTTTTTTATTTAATACTGTTACAAAATAAAGAACTGATATTCTAAATATATCTTAATCATTTAATTGTTCCTTTTCATCCTAAATCTTTTTCTTTTTAATAGGAAAATTGTGTTTTAATTAATTTTGAAATTTTATTTGTAGTATTAATTTTATAAATAATGAATTATTTTTATTAGCCACCTAATAAAAATAATTCATAAATTTCAATAAATGATAACCTGAAAGCCTGTTACTTAAAAATAAACAAATTATTCCTTATTGCAGTAAAAATGTTATTTAAAAGAATTTGTTACTTAAATTAATTATTTCTGGTCCATGATAAAACCGGTTCTAAATTCTTACTCTGTGAGTTGTGACTAATAAACTGGAAATGTCAAATGACGTCAGATTAGCGACAGTAACGTTCTTATTATTTTTATTTCGCAACTTCCAGAATTTCTGGATATTTTTGTTAAGTTTATTATATATAACACTAAATTCTAAAAAACATGGATAATCAGTACTATTACAAGTTAATGGCTAGTTATTTGTCAAAAAGAAACTGTGATGAATCTTTCATGCGGTATTTTTTCGGAAAGAATGCAACAAAGAAAACGCCAGAGGAGCTAGAACGTGCAGATGAAAGGAAACGTCGGCTGCAACGTGAGAGGTCACGGAGATATCGCGCTCTCAAAAACGCTCGGAGACAACACGAAGGAATCCGTGACAACGCGGACAACGAGTCGAGTCGCAGCAAGTCCAGGGCCGTGTCCGTGGATGAGGAGCTAAGTGAGGGAGACGAGCCGCCGACGCTGTGCCACCTCAGCTACGACGACAAGTGGCGAGACCCCGGGCTGTCCGACTGTGCCTCCGACGACAACTCGGCTCACAGCGCCGCCGAGCTGAAGGAGACCGCGCTCTCCGGTGACATTACCCTCGACCTGAAAGAGTTTCTGAGTTCACCCAACATGGAATTGGACTATCAGACTGTGCACAGCCTCATGTTCCACTGGTTGCAAACGTAGCATTGCTCTCCTCATTGGCTGCCCCTACAGTCATCATACACGTTGATTATATTGGCTAATATGTTTAGACACGTTACGGAAATAGCAGTTACAAACTAGTAGAAATCTAAATGAAGAAAACATTGACTTTGTAGAGTTGACACATATCAGGTTGTAGGGTCGCTGCTTGTAGTCTACAATCACACTCACAGACAAGGAAACCGTCCTGCCATTACAATATATATCAGATAAATTAAGCAATTTAATGTTACAGGCTCTTGGGGATTTTGTGAAATTAGAATTTTAAGAGCGGAATAGTGTGAACTAATGTTTGTTTAATGCAATGAAATTATTGAGTTATATATTTAATGAAAAGATTGAATTATGCAGGTTACTCATAGCCCTGTGAGGGCTCCTTTAAAGTTTAGTCAGTTAGATGTTTAAGAGTAGAGGAATCCAGGGAGCAAACTCCACACAGGATACCCATGTTGTATGTTGGATGTACTGCTCTGAAGGAGTGGTACAGTGTGCTGTGTGAGTGTGTGTGCGTGCATGCTGACATGCTGAATGCACTCCACAACCTTAGTCGATAAATATTCCAGTAGACAATAAGTTGTTAAGTTGCCATATCCTAATATTTAGATACTCAATTATATAATATGCAAGGATAGACTATATATTATATATATACATATAGTTTGTGATACAATGAATTTACATTTTGTGCAAAATCTACAATATTAGCTGTATTAGGGGTTACTGTAAGTAATGTTTGAACACTGGCTAGTGGTGCGCTCACACCTTCCTGCCTTCTCTGTTGTGTTGTACATACATTCCAATATATATCCCAAACATCATCCCTCTAGAACTCTAATAATATTATTTCTAAATTCCGATCTTCTTTAATGGAAGCAAAACATAATGATTGCATTTAATTGTTAATACTCAGAAGTGCTCTCTCTTGCTCTGTGGCTCATTGAACTGTGTTGTCTTCAATACTCTTAGTTTATTGTTAAGTTATATTATTAAGTTTTTTTATCTCGTCTTATACTTTGTAACTGCATGTTAACATTAAAGTTATTGTTTAAGGATCAACATCTGTAAGTGCTGTTTCTTATTTATTCAATATGTCGGATGTTCCACTGGTCACGGCGACCATGTTTTTGCCACTTATATTTCTTTGTGTGTAACACTAAGTACATTTGTATTCAGTACATTATGGTTGTCAGTAATATATTACTGTGAGGTTCAGTTAGTTTAGTGTGTCTAGAAGCACTATGTTGAAGACGTTTAAATCTTGTAGAAAATAGAACGGTGCATGTTGATCCGATTGTGGTAGCTACAAAATATATTTTTGGTAATGTAGCCAACGAGTTGAATGCAAATGAATAGGTTCACATGCAACTAACGCTGCGATGAGTGAATGTGGCAGATTGACGAGTTATCTGTGGGATGGAAGAAGATTGTATCCGACTGTGACAATATGTTTTGTATGTTGTAAATCGTGTGATATATTGATATATAAATTGGTTGGTGCCCGGTGGTCTCGTTGACCATGTTAACTTAACTGGGTGAAGCGCTCATTGGAATGCCTTCGTAACAAATATCTGTTCCCAAATGAACATATCATTAGTCAAAGTATTGTTAGTTCTCAATGTTAAGTTGCAGGTCCCTAGTAACTATTATTAATTTGTATTTGAGTGCATTCCCGCGTCACGAGCTGCGCATACAGTGCTCGTAACTCGTATAATATTGTGAACTAATCTAAAGTAATCTCTGAATCATAACAGGTGCTGTGTTGTAGTCGTGTTGATCGTTGCCTTGTCCGTTGTCGGATATCGATGTATCGAGCATAGATAATAATGACTAGATAGGTACTTTAAGGTAGTGCCATATTAAAGAGCTTCCTATTTTTAACTGATGTTTTACTTTCTAACCCAAAAAGCATTAATAATATTTTTTCCTTTAAGAAATCTCCTAATCTATACAATGCTGTTTCGCTCGAAATAATCCTTTTCCTTAACATCCATTGCCTAGGTACTTAAGTCCTTACAATTTATTTTTTAAATGCCCTATTAATATTAATTTAAAGATCTTATTAACAGGTATTATCAATATTATAAACGTCACATAGTAATTACGATCAAAACATGGTTTGATAATTTTTTTGTGATAGCAAAATTCTTAATCCTCAGTAAGTATTATCAATTTTTTTTTAATAAAAAAATAGTACCTAGTATTATAATCGTTCTCAAATGTGAATGTAGGTATATATTATATTACATAGATATAGTATGGTCTCAGGTGTATGTATCCTTGGCGCCCACTCACACATGGTCAATGTCAACCACCTACGGACCCACACGTTTTGCTAATTGCTTGTTTATATAAATTAGATGCATATAATATAGGACGGAGGAAGAAATCTGATTTTTATTTTAACGTTATTTTAAATTTTAACTATCTTTTTAGGTTCATACGTGCGTGACAATAAAAACCTCGGTACTTCATATTACCATTTATTATAGTAGATAATTAGACATTTAATTTACATTCTACAATAATTTAAATTCTACATCAACGATGCTACTCTAGTAAATAACTAGGTTGTCTGAGATATGTTCATATAACATAGCGGAAGATAAAGGACAATAAATAATTTTATTCATGTCATTACATCTATTAAGAGTCGAAAACATTAAGATTACACATATAGCAAGTAATCTATAAATAAATAAACATCAAATTGTTAATTCACAGCCCCTAACATGACTACAAACAATATAAATAAATCACAACGTTCAATAACAATAATTATCATAAAAACAAAGACTCGATAATAATTACAAACATAAACATCCGAATAACGTAAGTACTCTAGTAGTACTGTTAGAGATCGTAGGAATTAGAATAACAGTCATTACGAAGAAGACGCTTTCATAATTACACACTCGTTCAATTAAAAGAGCGACGATGAGCCGCCTTGGGCTCGGTGTAATGCAGCCGGTGGAGTGGAAACCCCCACCCGGGCTGGTGGAACGGTTACAGTGTTTTTCTAGTGGTAAAAGTGCGGTATGTATGTAGTGCGTGCGGTTCTGTCCGGCTGAGCAGCGCCACCAGTAGAGGCGCGCCGGCCGCGTGGGCGCCCGCCACCGACAAGGACATGTGCCGGCCACCAGTCCACCGCCGCCAGCCACTCCGGCCCGACCTATCGTACCATGAGATCCTGTACCATGTACAAAATCACTTATGTGTCCAGGAAAAAGAAGGTAACTCAAAGGGAATCATCCATCTCGGCTGTCACTAATCTTTGAGGGTCTCCCTGACGGATTCGGAGAGAGGGAACTTCTCCTGTCCGTGTAACTCACGGCAGACACCCTTGTAGTCGTCGGCATTTAACGAATATATCATAGCACCTCTTAATTTTTGCTTTCTAATGAATTTTGCTTTCTCAATGACACTGTCAGTGTCGTCGTAAGACACCCACTCCGAGTTCCTCGACAAATATGGAACTTTCGCATCTTGATCCCTCTTCATATCGAGATTATTGTTCTCATGAGTGTTTATGAAGGTGCAGATATCTGGATAGTTTACGAATCCTAAACTTCCTAGCTCCCCGAAGCCAGACGAGGGGCTGCCTACATTGGTGTTGTTTTCATTAACGAGAGTAAAGGAATGTCCGTACGTCGGTATCCCAACCACGATCTTGCTAGCATCCAGGCCCTTGTTTTTATACATTTCAACGGTGTAGTTTATATTCAGAGTTGCCATATATAGTTGTTCACTTGCTCGTGCAAATAATGGAGCATTGAAGCCGGTGAAGGGTGTGAACTGAGTGTAGTAATGGAAGTCGTATGTCATAATGTTAGCATAGTCCACATACATGTTGATCTGATCCACATCGTAAGCTGCATCCACAATGATCTGTTGAGCGGCCACGGCCACCGTCAATAGATAGTCTTTCCTTTCTCTGACATACTCTGCTCTAATTTCTCTCAGGAGTTGAGAGAAGTGTTGTCTTTCTCTCTTATTCAACTTATTCTGATAGTCCTTTACGGCAGGGAACTCCCAATCCAGGTCAATACCATCCAGAGTGTAGTTTCTGAGAGTATGTTTCACAGATTTGATAAATATTTTCCTTGATGTATGATTGACAACCATATCAGAGAAGCCATCTTGAGCTCCTGCACCACCGATTGACAACAGAACTTTTAGGTTTGGATTTTTCTTTTTCAAATTCACAACTTCAGATATAATCTGGCGCTGAACATTATCCAAGTAAATTTCCTTATTTATAATCTGAGCGAATGCTACATTTATATGAGTACAGAGCTGTGAATGAATGTCGGAGGGCAGTAACTCAGAGGAACTTAGGGAGCCGGGCATAGTGTAGTAGCATGAGACCACAGCTTTGTCATCTTCTACATTGGAGATATTGAAATAAACTTCTTTAGTCTCAGGATCAGTTGCCTGCCAGGATTCTTTTGTTACTTCATAAATAATAGCCCCTGTTATGAGAAAACACAGAAGTAAACAAAGAACAAGTCCTAGTATGATCTTCCTTTTGCAACACTTTTTATTTTCCTCCTCCTCATTAATCAATTTCTGGAGCAGCATAGATTGAATTTTAATTTCCCAGCCCTCGGATTTAATTTTCTTAAAAACCATGGCGACACTTTATCGGTACACTTGTATTTCAAACGAGGGCTATTCAGAGCTTCAACACTGTATCGTTTTATTGAAGTTGAAAATGTTCTCAGTATTTGTTAATACGTTAAGAGAGTTCCAGATGCGCGTCCTTTGCATGTACGCCACCTACATAATAACACAATATGAACAAGGTCAACTTATCGATTTATTGTTAAGTACTTGATGCATACAGACACGCTCCTTACCGTTCTACTGTAGTCTATAGCATACAACAACAATAATATTGCACATACTGACAGCGACAGAGTTGATACGACAAAATAAAGCTTGGAAGAAAAATATTACTGTAGTCAAAAATTACAGCTAAATATATTTATCATTAATTATTATTGAAATTATATTAACAGATTTTAACAATTGGTTTTATAAAACAAGTTTTGGTTTTAATAAATTTTTAAATTAACCCCAATTATTTAGTGAAAAATTATTAAGTTAAAATATTAATTAAAACATTTAGCACTTATGTTTGAAGGATACTCAACGTGCAGTTTTATTTTTTAGAATTTTATAGAATCAAGCTATTGTCTATTATAGTTCTTAAAATATATACAAAATTTAATCAAATTCATTGGCTACTTTTAAAGTAAGTCAATACAGTCAATCAAGTATACAGACACACACGTTGTGGTTGTTCTTCTTATTTGGATGAGTGTTATACACCACAACAGACGTACACATGGGCAAAAGTTATTATTATTGATATATTATACTCTTTGAATGTTTGATAAAATTATTTAAATATTACAGTCAAAGCCTAATAGTTATGCTAATCTTCAATATTAAATATTCATTCTAATTTTAGATGAGAAGGAAGCTGTCATTACGTGTAATAGTTCTGTAAATCTTTTCTTAACATAATTTATTCTAATATGTTATAATTATTAATCAAATCCATATTTTCTTGTTAGTGAGAAGTAATTTAATCTGAGGTTTTTGTACTCTACAGTTATACCAATGACACATGACGTTAGCACGTCAATTCCCAATGACAACAAAGAGAGAAATATGCAAATTATTAAGAGTAACTTCAAGTGACAGCTTCAATACTAAATATACCCGTGTCCTTATATATGTTTTTTTTTATTAAAATGCAACATGTGATTGAATTTTAATAATGTAATACCCTAAATGCTCATTCGGTAGGAGCGTATGTTCTTAGAATTGAGAAGCTATGGATAGTCCTATGAATCGTTACGAACAACAGCTGTACAGTGTGTTCAAAACCTTCGACATAGATAACGAGGAAGCCTTAAAAAGGTCAGCAGTACTTCAGCTCTGTGACTCTTTACAGCTCGAAGATCGCGGCGCGGCGCTTGTGGACACCCTCTTTGACCGACAGAGCGACCGTGTCACATTTTCACAATTCCGCAACGGGCTGCTCTCCGTCCTAGATAAAGATCCCATACGACGGCAAGAGAGCTGCTCGAGTAAGGAGAGCGTCGTGTCTAAGACCCCGAGCCCCTCGTCACCGGCACAGAGCGACGACGACTCTCCCGGGAGAGAAGCGGCTCCTAAGTTCGCCTTCGGTTCAAAGAGGTACGGGAGACGATCCCGGCCTCACCGCGTGGCCGCGGAAGATACGCCGCGTCATCGGGTGGCGTCGGAGTCTCGTCTGGACAGTGTGCGGGCGAGGCGACGCATGAGGTGCAAGAGGAGCTCGTCCGCCATGGAGAGTCGAGAGGAGGACGCGGCAGCTCTGGAGCTGGACCACGAGCAACGCGTCGACCGTGAGCGGGCGCTCGCCCTGTGCCGGGGACTCGACATGCATGGAGTCGATCGGTTTCTGGTCGACCGCGTGTTCGCAGCCTCCGATGAGAATGAGGTGACGGTGGGCGAGTTCTTCGACCGACTGAACGCCTCGCTTACGAATTCCATTGAAACGTCTCTGGATGGAGGTGTTGTGGAAGGTGATTCTAAATCTGATTCTGACATCGTCTCGAGTGATACGGTCGTGGAGACCTGGAAACGAGCTGGTGTAAGAAAACCGATGGGGCTGTTATTGGAACTAGGTTTCGGAGAAGCCGCTTTACGGTTGCAGTCTCTCGAACGCGTTCTCGACGATGAATTACGTGCTAACTCCTCGCAAATGGACTCGCGTTTGCCTCTAGCCGCATATTCACTATCACGTATACGTCTAGAATCTGTTGGGAGACTCCTCGACGTCGCTCGTGGTGAACGGGACAAACTCCGCGAAGACCTCGGTGAAGCAAACCGACGTGCCAGGCTGCTGGCACAGGATGTGGACGAGAATCACGATCGCATCGAAGCCGAGCTCAAGTCCAGGCTGCGTCAAATGGAGGCCCGACACGCCGAGGCCGTTCGCATTGCAGCGGCTGAAGCCGGAGTTGAGAGGGAGCGGGCCGCAGCAGCGAGGTCCGCGCTCGAAGAGGAAGCAGCGCGTCGGGCGGATACCGAGAATCACCTTCGGAACGAGATAACTTCACTTCAAGAACGCGTCGAAGAATATCAGGTGTACAATCGTTCGACATTGTCATTTTTTTGCCAGTTCAGAACCAAAAAGTTCATGGTAATGATAATAATCCTAACCATTTGCCTCATAGGAGCGTGCTACGGCTGCAGAGGCTCGGTGCCAACACGCCGAGCGCGAGCAGAGCAGGCTGCAGGAGGAATTACGGCGGGCCGAGGAGCGCGATGCGGAGAGGGCGGCGCGGGAGGGAGCGGCCAGGGACGAGCTCGAGGCTCGCCTGAGAGAGGCGAGGGAGGAGCGAGCGCGGCTGAGGGACCGCTGCGACGAGCTCGGCGCGGCGCTCGAGACGGCCGGCGCCACGAGGTCGGCGAGGGAGGGGGCCGCGCGCTCCTGGCGGGACGAGGTGGACGCGCAGGCGCCGGACTCGCTGCCTGATGTGCGAGGATTGTTTACACTTTACGTATCCTACGACATTCCTCGATCCGCATTACGATTTACAATATTTTTACTTTCCAGGTGTGTGACCTCTCGCTGCAATCTTTTGATAAGAAAGATGCCCAGGAAGCAATAGAGAAGTTGATGACGTTTCTGACTAATATACGAGAAATATCAGTTCGAGACGGGAACGGCTGCGCCTCGTGCGAGACTATCTCGACAACCACTGAGACCTTCCGGGAAGCGTTAAGAAGCTCAAGATATGAAGGAGCAGACACGACAGGCCACAACCACGTGACCTCGAGGGACGAGGCAGCGGTCCAGACGGAGCTCGAGGACGAACAGCGGCTGGGGGCTCTGAGGAAGACGCTGGCAGACATGGAGCACGACCATCGAGTGGAAAAAGAGAGTCTCACGAACGTCATAAAGTAATTACACTTTGAAATATGTGTGAGCTATAACATACCAGATGTACATTAATTTATTATTAATTATAATCAGTCATAAATAATTCTGAGGACTATAGTATACTAGCTGCGCCCCGCGGTGTCACCCGCGGATTTCCGAGATTTCCGGGATGTAAAGTAACCTATGTGTTATTCCTGGACGTCAGCTTCCTGTATACAAAATTTTATTAAAATCGGTTCAGCCGTTTGAGCGTGAAGAAGTAACAAACATACACACACACTCACAAACCTTCGAAATTATAATACATATTAGTAGGATAACAATTAGTGCGGCACAGATTGCGCCACTTGTAAGTTGTAACATTAAATATCATAACTCCTCACACTTCGGAGTTGGTTCTATGATATACAAACAGCGGTATAACATATTTTACATATGAGTATTTAATCATTTAAAAGAAACTTAAAAAGAAAACTAGCGCCATCTATGTCATGATATAGTAACTCACCCTCACCTATATGTAGGGTTGCCAGGTCGCCAAACCTAATAGCCGGACAGACCAGCCAGTTTGGCCGGACATTTGGTTAAAAAAAGCCGAACACCCTATATTATTTAGGATTTTGTCTTAGTATTAATAGGTACGACAAAATTTTTATGTAAAATCAAATCATTTGATTATTATCATTAATTTTGTTAATTTCCAGTCAAATAATAGATAAAAACGAATACCAAATCAGTCTTAGGTAGGTACTTTATTATTAATTTGTGAAATGTAAAAAACCTAACAAAAGACGGACACTGTTTATTTTGGCTGGACATACAATCAAAAAGCCTAACTATGTCCGGCTTTATCCGGACGCCTGGCAACGCTACCTATATGTTATAACTTATACCATTGATCATTATAAACTAAGTTGTGAGTACTGTACTGTACATTTAGTTATTAGTTCCAGTACTAAGAATGATTTGAATGTAAAGAACAATAAGAAAAAATTAATACACAAACTGATCTCTAACAATATACAAGTATCAACAGTTGACATTATTTATTCCATGTTCAGTGTGTGTGATAAACACAATATAAAGTAGACAAGTTTGAATATAACAGCGGGACTAGTTATATGATAGAGGTATATTATAAGTACATTAATTATATTTATTCAAGTTGTAGACTTCATTATTATAATATGTAGTTCATTATTATAATAATTAGATAGACATAAGCAATTTCAATACAGAATTTTACTGAACAGAGATCAGACCCTAAGGAGTGATCTGTGTGAGACAAGTGTAAACAACATGTGATTAATGAATATAACTGTTATGAATAAAACAAACGTATATTGTATTATGTTTATTATAAAGTAACAAGTCTCGTCTTCATATGTACATTAAACAATCCCCCAGTTCATAGAGCGCCTCTCACACACCTATCATATATTTCATCAAGTGACACATCAAATATTGTTCAAAGAAGTCCCACAGGAGCTACATACAAATGTATGGATAAAGCTTGTATTAAAAGACATTGACGGTTTGAGCCGCTGCAACACTCCACCTTCAACACTACACTTGATACTTCAAGTCTTTTACATTCTAATATGTTTAAATCTCAGTCACTTCCCTCTCCATATAATGTGTAGCTCATTGTCTTTCATATATTGTGTCTAGTGTAATCACACACTCATGTTTCATTAATAGCTACCAGGTTCATTGTTACCATACTGAAGGGGTCGAATAATGGAGGAATTTCTATTTTCAGGGAACTAGAGACGAGTTTAGAGCTATTGAAGACAGAATACGAAAAATGCGAGGAATACTGGAGCGACAAGTTGGAGGAGGAACGGGAGGCGTTCGCGGAGGAGCAGCGCGCGGGAGACGACCGGCTGGCAGACCTGGCGGCGCGCATCGCTGACTACGAGAGACAGTTCGCGCCCGCGACGCTCCCCACCATCGACGAGAGGGACCAGCTCGAGCTGCAGGTCAACCAGCTGCAGGACGAGTTCGACGAATACCGCCGGACGCACGACGCCGAGCTGGCCGCTAAGGTGAGCCACGGAGACGACGCCCGGGGGGGGGGGGCGGCCGGCGGGCTCGTACTCATCACGAGACGATTGTTCCAGTCGGAGGAGCTGCGCAGGCTGCACCGGCGGCTGGAGGCGGCCGAGGGAGCGTCCTGCGTGTGCGGCGGCGCGGCGGCGGCGCGCTGGCGGGCGGCCGTGTGGAGGGAGGCGGGCGCGCTGCGGGCTCGCGCCGGGCGGGCGGAGCGCGCGGCCCACAGGCTCCACGCGCGCCTCGCGGCCGCCGACCTGCTGGTCAAGGACCTCTACCTCGAGAACTGCCGCCTGGCGCACGGCCCGCGCCTGCCCTGACGCGCGCCCTCCCTACTCGCCTGGAGGTTGTAGGCTGTGTGTGTATGTGTGTGTGTGTTTCGTGATAACGGTCTATGAAAATATGGAGACAGTTTAATATGAGCCGGTATCCAGTGACACACAGAGTACGCAAAATAGACTTAATCATACATTATATGTATATTTTATTTGTTTGTAGGCTAACACAACTATGATGTGATAATATTTTTCATTTTAGTTTGACATTTAACATTTACTGAACTCCTTGTTGACCGAATTTGATTGAATATTTTTTCATTTCTATAATTTTTACCAAAATAAGAAAAAAAAACACTTGTGTACGAGCTACGCTTCACATCATTGCGAAATCATGTAAACAAACGCATCATTATTCTTGTTCTATTCTAAAATCTCAATAACTTATATTTTAGTTCAGTTCTCATTCGGTCACCGAGCACTCCGGGAGTTCTCGTCAATCAAACAATATATAATATTATATAAAATTAATCAATCTTCAATAAGTTATTGAGATTTTATAATAGAACAAGAATAATGATACATGCGTTTACATGATTTCGCAATGATGTCAAGCGTAGCTCGTACAACTTGACATGTTTCAAATGATCACTCTGATGTTAAGTGGTGGAGGATATGAAGTGCCTTTAATGTATATCATAATAATTTATATCAAATGTAATTCTCACAGGTGAAGCAACACAATACTCAATTTTTTATTTTTGTCTGCTCATTTTCACAGCACATGTTACTTGTACATTGAGCACCACATCTCTCAACAGACAGATCATGTTATATGTATAGCACAGTGGTTGTAGGTGTGTCTTTGTAAGAGATGTATCCAACACCCTCCGTGGTCCAATGACACACACTCATAGTAAGTAAGTAGTATTCTTGTACGGACATCTTGATTCCCTCATGCCTGTCCATGGAGTCAGTCACTAATAAGATGTTGTATAAAATATTAATCTCAACAGTGTCAGGATGAGCTCACCTCATATCAATGTGTTGTGGCTAGTGTTGGAGGTCGTTGACTCCACATATTTATTTTACTGTCAGTTACTTGTATGTGTGTGTGGGCTGGTGTCTGTGATGTGTGGGTCACTGTTGGTGCAGCGTCCCCACTGGCTGGTGGGTGTTTTTTATATTATATGTATAGTATCACATACAGTGCCTTAATGTTATGAATTTCTAAGAGAATGTTCCTCACAGTTATTTTTCAATGTTTCTGACTTAGATTATTTACATAGTATATTTACTAAGGCCAGAGAAACAAATTAAAGAAATAAAGTGTAACAGGTGTGACGTGTGTCGTATGTTCCTAAACCGGAGTCGAGTGTGAATGTATGTATGCGTACATTGTGGATTATATTATTAAAAGTGGGAAGTTCAGATTCATGTACCTATAGTATATCCGTAACATAACTTTATATACAAGTATGTCGTCGGTTCGTTGGCCTCGTTCCAGCTGACGATTCTCATTCAGAGCTTGTTTTGGGACTCAGTTAAAGTTAACAATAGTATATTGTTTGTGATAACTCAATAGATGTTAACCTTCTTCTTACACGGGACGTGGTCTCGGTTCTTGTTCCTTCTAGTTACTCGTATTTTGAAATACTCATTGTAACACACCTCACACTCTACACTCAACACTGTACTGTACTGTCTGATCGATACCAATTACTGATGATAGTTGGCGAAGTCGTCTGCAGAATGTTTAAGAATAAAACCTTAGATTTAAGTAGCGAGGTTGACAACACGAATTACAAAGTGACAGAGAAACGATGAGTGGTCAATGAGTGATTATAAAAATAATAATTTAATAAAATGTTGATCATCGATCCTTGATTTTTATTTATTACCCGATAATTTTATTTAAATATTAATTAGTTTCTCGCTATTTTCAGCAGAGACGTGAGATTTATCAAAAAAAAAACCTGAGACGAGTTTAGATAATCATTTTTTTCAGACACTAAATACAGTCTGAATAGTTTTCTGAAACTTTAAGGAACTATACGAGTATAAACTACAGATAGAAGAATGCGATATCAGTTGGTCACGACCTTTAGTAGATTTGTATAATATAACTCTTCTTAAAATCTTTATTCCTAGGTGATAGAGCCTAGCTGTGGTCAAGGTACTATACAGCTCGAACGCGGGCTGGCTGGACCGGGGAAGTATCACCCTCTCACATTAGATCGGCGTGAAGTAGCCTTTAGTGGCTGCGTTTCGTCCGATGAGTGGGAGACCCGGTTGCCTTTTCCCTATTCCCAACCTGGCCTGCTATTGCCCTATTCCCACCCCTCCCTTTTCCTCAACAATCAAGGTTGGCAACGCATGGATGCGGATGAGGAATTTTCACTTTTCACATCTAATAGTGTGTCGAACGATACTAGTTTTCCGATCGATGTGAATTTTTAGAACTTCATTATTATTCTTCTTCTACCTGGCAATTTCCCAGCTATAGCTAGGGTCTGCCTTACATGTTGTGAATAGTTTTTTTTTTTTGGCTATTTGTTTTTACGACCGGCCGCCTGCCTGACATCAACCCTCTTTTTGGGAATCAACATTAATCAGTGATGTCTAAATACTCTTAGAAAGTACATATGATTCGGAAAAATCACATTGGTACTTGCCCGGGCCAGGATCGAACCCGCGTCCTCGGCGACGAGAGGCGGGCCCTTTAACCACTGAGCCACCACTGACTTTTAACTTCATTATTATTATTTGTTTTAATTTATCAGGAGTATATTTGCATAACAGTTTCAAATTAGAATGTTGAACCAGAGAAGCTTTTTTTTTCAAATTTATTTGCAAGATACTCTCTATAACCTAAGTATAGTTTTCAAGAACGTTTCCGTTAAAAGCCGACCTATTGTCAAATCCAACTTGGCTTTATAGACCAGTGCCGATAGCTTTTAAAACATAATTAAATTATAGTAGAATGAAACTCATAAGAAAAGGAGGGGAATATTGTAAAAAATAAAGGAAAAATAATTTACGGGCGATCTGAGGTCGGGAAGGGTATGGGGATGGGTATTTAAGGGTAAAAAATGAGTTTTCTCGATTTCCGACAAAACTAAAAGTCCTACGGAAAAAAGTTATAAGTATGGCAAAGTTGTGATAAAAAGATCTAAAACTTTTGTACTAACATTTTTTTCACATAACCTCAAATTTTATGTGAAAAATTCGAAAAAACCAAGTTTTTGGTTTTTTATTTTTATGTCTTACAAAAAAACATTTTGTCACGAAATTTGGTGACAACCCACCTTTTGATGTCCCAAATACACTGTAATTTCGTTGATTAGAAATATTTATTTTTTCAGGTTATTTTGAATAAATACCGAAAAATCAGACTCACTTTTTATCGAAAAATCACCCGTCAAAAGATCAGCTGTTTTCAAAAATTTGGTATGTGTTCTGTTCGTTGAAATCTCTATTTTCCGATGGTGAAGAAAAAATATAAGTTTCTTACTTACAGTACCATTTTTGGATAAAATAATCATGTCTCTTTTAATGAAATGACCCTCGACATCGTTTTGAAAATGCTCTTTCTAATTTATTTTTAATAGTTGTGTAGTCCGGAAGTTCTCCAGATAGTCCCTCTTTTAGGTAATTTACAGAAAATTGACATTAAGCTGCTAAAACTAAATTATTTTTTCTTTAATTTTTATAATATTCCCCTCCTTTTCTAATGAGTTTCATTCTACTTTAATTTATTTACACTTTTCATTAATTTATAAGGCTTCTGCACTAGCTTATTAGGTATATCTCAATTTTAAACTAAATTAATTAACTGATTACATTGCACAAACGCTGCGTTATTGTTAAAATTTTAAAGAGTTCCAAATAAATAATGCATATATAGACTTGAGCATGAGAAAACATTCTTTCACATTTCGTCGTGTTCCCGGTACGCTGAGGATTCCCTCAATATTCATTCATCGTCATCATCATTTACACGACGAGCTCACTTTCTTTATTTTCCTAGTACAGAGTTTTTGTTTGTTATGGTGAAACAAAGAGCAAGTTGACGGAAACGATTAGTATATTGATAATAATGACGTACTACAGACCTGTCTTTTTTTGTTCGCTGGTATCTTACACAAACCAACGACAGCAGAAATACACATTTCTTAAACCTCTCCAAATCTGACCTGGAGGGTCCTGTCTCTCTCCAGACGAGTCGATCACAGATCTCGAATACCTTAAGTCTGTTATGTAAACCGTAGGGCGGATCTTTGCTTCAGGGCCCAGTGAGAGGGAGCTTTAGTGTAGCGACCTTTCCCTTAGTGTTACCAGCCGTAGTCCGGCAACTAGCTGACAGTCATATAGGTATCTCATATTAGTGTGACTCTGCGGTGGTAGTAGGTGATAGTTGTCCTGGCTAGGCTTTAAAATTGTATTACCTACATATTTTCTATCTCTTGTAAGTAGTAATGTATCATGGCAGAAATCTTTGTTTGTAGCAACTGTCGAAGTATTCATTTATCTAAGAGAGTGGCCTCAGCTGTGAGTCCGCCCTCGGCATGGTCCCTCTGGGGTTCATTGAACTCGTGTTGAAGTCATATCATTGGACTCCTTAACTATATTTTGTTGTTGATTCATCTCAACACTCTCAGGTTGAGAGAATGTTGATTAAAGTATATTTATTGTAAAAATCGGTTAATAACGAGAAATCTTTGAAGTAAATGAAACATTATTTTTAAATAGATTAAGGTTTTATTACAAAATGCCTATGTATATATCATATATATAGTAAATATCTGGTTACTGAGCTTTGCTCGGTATTTAGGAATTATTAGTATTTACTGTGTTTTTTTTATTTCGTTTAGGCATATTTAAGTGAACACGTTAAGAAGGCCAAAACAATATAGGTAAGGGTGAATATATGCTATTTGGTTTTTTCATGTCCGAGAAGGAAATGTTATAGGTTCCATTCAATATTTATAATTTATTTATTTAACACTATTTTAAAATTAGTAATTCCAGGGGCCAGACAATCATTAATTTTTTTAAAGTTTTATAAGCACCAGAGGGAAATGTGTTACCAGAAGAGTGACACTGTTGCCAGAGTAGTAACAAATCAAAGCTGGGTATTGTCGTTGTTAAATTTCAATGGTCTGAATTTCAATCTATGCAGATTTATTTTATTAGCTAAGTAAATTGACTAATATTAAATAAAACGTCTATTTACTTTTATTTATTTATTTAAAAAAAATTGTCACTCCTCTGGCTATCATGTTTGTAATATGCCAGAGGAGTAACGCTAGAGAAGTGACAAAATTACACATATTATGTATTAAAATTAACATCACTCGCTTTTCTTACTCCAGTTTAAGTTAATATATGATATCTACGGACAATAAACATTGATTATAGTTTTATATAAAATTTATCTATAGACCAAATAGCGTATATTCACCCATAAATCAATAATTATTTTCTTAGTCTAATCTCAAAACAAACTCTCGTTGACTTCCTGTATTTAACTCCTGCTATTGTGTCGTTAAATCAATTAGTCAAAGCAATTAGCAAAAAGTAGTATTACTATTCGCGAATAGATGTCAGGAAGGGTCATATTTTAAACAACTCCTTTTTGTATTTTTTTTAACAACATTTTCTAAAAATGATTCCTAGCTACATTGATTTATCGCCCCTGAAATCCCCTACAAGATACAAGAATTGCTCATTTAAATATATATATAATATATGTATAAGATTAGTAAGTACCTGAATGATGTTAGTGATGGCAATTTTTGTCTATTCGTGTCTGTATATATAAATATCTAATATTTTAGTTATTTACATGTTTAAGGGCACATTTTGCTGTCCTCGTTCAATGTATATGTTAGCGGACCCAAATTGATTAACTTTTCCACCACAATGATTCTCTCCCCGCCGTTACATATATTTATTACCCCACTAAATAGAGACGTTCAGTGAGTGACTCCCATGAAGACCTCTTAACAAATGGGTGTAGATATAAAATTAGATAATATAAAATAATCCATGAATAAGTTGTACAGAGAACAATTTAATTTATACCTCCTTTATCTCCTTTGGGAAATCTATTGAAAAAGTATTTGTTGTTAAATTGATCGACAGCGATAATTATAACTACAATGTATGTTTCTACATATGTTAATAAAAGACGTGCACAGAAAAACTTAAAATAACTGTTAAAATGTTTCTTTACACATCTTTATTGGTCATTATGAATTTAAGTCAATGATATATTGACCAGTTTCATTAAGTTTTGTATAAGTGTCGTCCCGCACATGATAGAACACTCATATGCTGTTAATGCATCCATCGTCCACCGCTAACATATACATTCAATGTTTTACATTCCGTGAACTAAAATAAATTACTTATGACTTAACATCACAACGCTCCCACATGTGAGGGATTTTAAAAGATTGAACAAACTCATGTTTGTGTAGGAGAGACCGTATAGTGACTGTCGGTGAGTTAAGATGTATCATCACCAACAGCCGGCTGGTTGTTCATCAGATAGTGTCGTTGTCGGATGGGTACATGGCACAACTCCACGGACTCACAGCTCACTGTACGACAAAATAGCAACACGAGTCTATACAAGTTAAATATGAACATGTTGTTCAAGATGAACACTTAAGGTCGTGAGTCGCTCCCCGACCTGCCCGGGTCCTACAGGTACATGTTACAGGTACATGCCGTTGACGAGGTAGTCGGCGTCCAGCGCCAGGCGCGGGTGTGAGCGGCGCCGGCGGCGGGAGGCTCGCGCGCGGCACACGCCCAGCCCCGCCAGGCAGGCCGTCAGCAGCGAGCCTGGAACACAGAGGAGCGGTGAGGAGAGCTGACTGAGGGGTGAGGGGTGAGCGGGGCGGGGAGAGACGCCCTACCGAGGACCAGCAGCAGCACGGCGGCGGGGGGGTGCTCGCTGAGTCCGTCGTGCTCGTCGTTGGTCCAGCGCGTGTGAGCCTGCAGGGCGGCGGGCTCCCTCGCCTCCCCCGCACCCCCGCCGGCCTCCGCGCCGCTCGGAGCTGGGACGCGGCTGGCGACTACCTTTTGATGTTCGTTCTTCGAGTCCACCTCCTATAAAAGTTGGCATTTTATTTTGCCCCGTTCCACATTATTCTAGACTGAACGTACAACGTGGAGTCAGTGATCACCTTTTCTTGTAACACCTTCTTCTTGGTCGTGTTCTCTATCACCACGGGTCTGTTCTCCTCTCTCCGGTCGAGGGTGGAGCGCGGCGGAGGTTCGCTCGGGAAGTCCAGTACGTTTTTGTTCATTATCTCGAAGCCTTTTTTGGGTCCGTCCCGTAGCGTCTGCTGCTGACTCGAGTATATCATGGGCATCTCCGGCATGGTTTTAGAAGATAAATACATTTGTACGTCCTGAAAAGAAAAACAAAAGCCATGGATAAAACAAATATTTCAGTGTCCGCATCAGACACACAAGTCATTCGGGTAATGACACAAAATCTTTCTTGGAATCATAAAAGGCACGCCCTCCACTTGTGGACTTGGTAGTAGTGAATAGTGATATGAGAATACCACGCCTTCTATACATTACAAGGAGCAGGGAGTTGTCTCAAGCCAAATTATATTATGTTGTATAGTGCGTTTGATTTAAGCTGAGCTTTGTATTTGTGTGAGTGTAGGTGTGATGTCAAATTTTTGAATGCAACATTCTTTTCTAGTTTTAAACCGGTTTATTCTGCCTTTACTTCGCCCCGCACCTTCCTCACTTCACCCTTTGTACTAGTAACAACGTTAAATGTAGAAAACGCAATGTCAAGTGAAGAAAAATTTGTATTGTTTTTCAAAATGTTTATTACTTATTAAATTTTATTCCATAATATTTCAATTTGGCCTTTTACAAGTTTTGATTATTTTATTTTTAACCTAGAATAGATCTAGCACTTATGTTATGTATCTATTTAAAATATAATAAAATTTTATTCTAAAGTTTTTTGTCTAACTCTACTTTTACTTTCACTCACACAAATGCAAAACTCAGCTTAAGTCTAACGGACTATATGTGTGTAGTGATCAGTGACTCACAGTCTCCGGGCGCGCCACAGGCCAGGCTCGTCGCGGCTCCACGTCCGGCCAGTCACGTCCGTACCCGCTCCACGCACGCTCCGGTTCCATGTCTGAAACTAAAACATTTCATATTCACTAGTCTGTCTGTAGTAGCCTGTCCACGTGCCACATACCTTTTACTGTGATGTAAGGACCAGCAATGGACTAGACACAACTAAGAATACAAGATATTAATAGTGAGTACCCGGAGCCGTGAGCTGCGGGCTCCAGGTCCGTCGCGGCCAGCTGGGGGACAGCGCCGGGTCGAAGGAGTTCTCCTGGAGCAGGCCGCCCTTGTGACTGAAGATGTGGGACCCGCCCGCGCCGGCCACCCCGCCTGCCGTCACATCATACATATGTTTGTTATCGACTCTCGAGTACAGTATAACACCCCCTCCCCCGTCTCCTCACCCCCCGCGTATCTGTGCGGCTGGGCCTGCGCCAGTCTCCGCGGCCAGGACTCCGCTCCGTCGAGCAGGTCACCCTCCGCCGGCACCACGCCCGGGAACCGGTTGTCTGATAGAGCCTGCATGTGTGTAAAACATTATTGTATCTCAACTTTGACAACAAAAAGTAACTCAATGT
The DNA here is from genome assembly GCA_916720795.1 of Danaus chrysippus. NCBI lineage: Eukaryota > Metazoa > Arthropoda > Insecta > Lepidoptera > Nymphalidae > Danaus > Danaus chrysippus. Next base: position 1,120,264 of record CAKASE010000077.1, on the reverse strand, counting down.
GACCTCATCTTCTAAGTTCTAAATCCGGTTTGACGGTAGTCGGTACAAACGGTCAAGATTTTGGTAAAAAAAAAACGAATTTCGTTCACCGAATACCTTATAAAACTTGAAAATTTTCTTTTATAAAGTTATGACTTATGAGTGTTATGAATTTGTATGAAGGAGTACGAGGACTACCATCAGAACAATCAAGTTGGAGTCAGAGGGACCTTCCATCCTCCAGGGAACTGAGTGAGGGTGTGAGGTACGAGAGGCGCGACTATGACTGACGCTTGTTACTCATGTGACATGTCACACTCGCGGTAGACTTTAGTGTCGAACTCTCCACCACGATCATTCCTTACAAGGAGAGCTCGAGCGGACGACGCTCTAAGGCAATAAGTCCTAACATTACAATACATATATCAACTATCGTTTTACTAATGTTTTACTTTCGCACTTAGATATAGTTTTTAAAAGTATTAGCTTTAAAATTTACTCTACTCTTGTAAATATGCTTGAGTTTAGTTATTTCTTTTATACGACCGAAAGTCATGACTAAAAAATATTCATGTCCGTTCGCTTGAATATTTTAAAATAATTTTGTTTTAAAAATTAATAGACAACATACATGGTTTTATATATGTATATATATATTAAACTTGAAAGTAAACATGGAACGTACGAGACAAAGCAGGAGACGAGGAACCTTTACGTGTCTTGAATTCTGATGTGAATGAGAACTTTATTGAACGTTCGTGTTCGTTGTGTGAAAATTATACGCGTCCTACAAGAACTGTTCTGAAACATGGTCGGCACTCAGCTGCGAGCAGGTGGAGGAGAGATGATCCTCCTCAAACCTGACATGCTGAATGTGGCACAAAACATCTGGTGTGCTTTCTGTTGTCTGACTTTGAATAAGGCCTGTTCCTTCTGTGTCCCCCTCACAGGTAATAAGGAGTCTTCTGTCTACTCCCGGCCGATACATTAAGTGTGAGCTCACGTGACGGAGATCCTCACGGGTTTAAAAACTTATCGAAGACGAAATGATTGGTTTGGATCTGTGACAGTTCACGGGAACTGTTGAGGTTTGTCCTGATACAGTCAGAGGGGAGGTCCGCGGGTAAACATCCAACTGAGACTAGTCTACTAGTACCTGTGTGAGCGGCGGCGGTCTACTGGGGACCGGGGCCGGGGTGGTGTGGGGCGGCGTGGGTGGCACAGCGGAGGCCGGCGGGGCGGCGGGAGGAGGAGGAGGGGGGGACGTGGGACAGTCCAGCTCCGGCGCCTCGTCACTGCCGTCCGCGCACTGCGGCACGCCGTCACAGGCGTTGTACACGGCGATACACTCTCCGCCGCGGCGACACTCGAACTGGTAGCGGCTGCAGCGTCCTACAACACACACACAGCGTTACTATACTTTAAATGTTGCTCATGTGTGGTGCGTCGTGTTGACGGTGATAGTGATCACTTTCCATTCAGGGTCCAAAGTGGCTAATGTACGGAGAAGTAGATGAAGTATCACGTACGAGGAACCAAACGTGGAACGATGTTAATAAAAAGATCCAACGACGGATACAAGTGACAGGAACATAAAGACTTTATGACATACTAAGAATAGTCATATGTTGGTTTTAATATTTTTTGTCGGATATTTTCTGTTAAGTAACCAACAGAATTATATGACTCTGTACCGAAAAGCAGTATCGGGTCAGGGAAAACTCATTTATATCATTTGAGAAGTCTGCCGAGTTTAAGATAAAGCGAAGTGATTAAAAACTTGTGGTTGGCCAGAATAGACCACTGCCGATAGCTTTTAAAACATAATTAAATTATAGTAGAATGAAACTCATTAGAAAAGGAATATTATAAAAATCTGAGGTCGGGAAGGGTACGGGGATGGGTGTTTAAGGGTAAAAAATAGGTTTTCTCGATTTCCGGCAAAACTAAAAGTCCTACAGAAAAAAATTATATGGCAAAGTTGTAGGTAATAAAAAGATCTAAAACTTTTGTACTAACATTTTTTTCACATAACCTCAAATTTTATGTGAAAAATTCGAAAAACCAATTTTTGGGTTTGTTATTTTTATCTCTTCCAAAAAACAATTTTTGTCCCGAAATTTAGTGAAAACTTTTCTTTTGATGTTCCAAATGCACTGTAATTTATTTGATAAGAAATATTTATTTTTTCAGCTTATTTTCAATAAATACTGAAAAATCAGCCTCATTTTCAATCGAAACATCACCCGTCAAAATTTCAGATTTTTAAAAAAAATTGTGTGTTTTCTATAATAATCATGTCCCTTTTAATGAAATAATAAAATAATTATGTCCCTTTTAATGAAATGACACTCGACATCGTTTTGAAAATGCTCTTTCTTATTTATTTTTAATAGTTGTGTACTCTGAAAGTTCTCCAGAAAGTCCCTCTTTTAGGTAATTTAGAGAAAATTGACATTAAGCTGCTAAAACTATTAAAAATAAATTGACTTGACTTTTAGTTTTGCCGGAAATAGAGAAAACCCATTTTTTACCCTTAAATACCCATTCCCGACCTCAGATCGCCCGTAAATTATATTTCCTTTAATTTTTATAATATTCCCCTCCTTTTCTAACGGGTCTCATTCTACTATAATTTATTTTCATATTTCATTGTTTTTAAAGGCATCTGCACTGGCCTAGAAATGTACGATCATATTACTATATTAATAAACAATGCGACACCCAAACAAAACGCGCTGAGGGGTGTTATGTTTCTATTGGAACATTTTTTAATGACCAAAATATGTCCAAGTCATATGTTTTCAAGAGTTTTAGGGGTAGAAGATAAATAATATCTATACTAAATATTAACTAGCTGTGGGTAACTGGGGCGGCTGCGGCAGGTGGGGCAGGTGGGGAGGCTCGACGTGTGGAGGAGGAGGCTCCGTCCTGCTCGCCGCCAGGGTCGTGGTCACGGTCGTGCTGGTGGGGCTCCTGGAAACGAGAAAATGCGAACATGATCTCTGACTGACGCTCACTGGACATACAGACTCATAGCATTTACCAGTACTAACAAAATATGCAATTCATTATTTGAGCTAAGACTGAGCTACAGTTTTATTGATCTGCTTCGAGATCTAGTGAACCGAATTTAATATATAACAGTTGAATCATGAATGTGGTGCCATAGTTTATCAGAGAGTCGCACCGTAAGTTGGCCAGTTCCCTCTCGTGCTCGGCGAGCCGCTCGCTGTCCTGCAGCTCGGCCAGGCGGCGGCTGATGGCCAGCACGCCGCTGCTGAAGTTCCCGTGAGCCGTGAACTTACAGCGGAAGTCCTCGGGCGGCCCGCAGCTGAACAGGTAGCAGCTGCCGGGGCTCTGAAATTCACACACTACCTCATTCACATACTCTTACTATGTACATACGTATTCTATTTATATCGAACCCATCGTGCTATAATATGTCTTATACTAATAATTCCAGGTCGAACACTTCCCTCACTTAACATCTAGACGATATGCAGACATTTAATATTTTTGTTTTTCTTTTTTAACATTGTTACAACATATGACAACCGTCAGCCGACCTTCTCCTCGAAGACGAACACGTCACAGGCGTCTGTTTCACAGCAGAGCCGCAGACACTCGGGCCGGCCGCCCACGTCCAGCTCGGAGAGGTACCTGGCGCCCATCTCCCGGGACTCCTCCGTGCGGATGATCTTGTCTCGCTGAACGTCGAAGCGCGCCACGCACGAGCCGGGGTCCAGCTCGCGGGAGCACGCGGCGCCCACCACCAGCCACCACACCCAGGCCCGCGTCCCCATCACACTCACTGTCATGTACCCGGTGTCGTCCCCTACACCGGTGTCCACACAGACACTTGATACTCGTGACACTATCTCTGATGCTCTGTGTCTGCTGTGATCGATAATCTCGCGCATGCGGCGTGCCTCGCGCCCAGCGGCCCGCGGGGGAGGGACGCGTGCGGTGTGATAACAAGCGGCCCTACCGACGATGTGGACGTGTTACATCTTCCACAGTTGACACTCTCCACTTATCGACCGTCCTCTATTAGTTGAACTTATATCTTGGATCCCAATTGTCGAATCTTATGTGAGAATTGTAGTGAAAACTTATTAGTATCAGTTTATTCCCGACGTAGTGTCACTGACCGCGGCGGGCGGCGGCCGCGTCTCCGAGGCTGGTCCGTCACTCCTCCGTCACTCCTGGCTCCTCGTCAGCTCCTGCCAGCTCGCCGCTCGTCCTATGTCGCTGTTCTTCAAGTTCAGGAGCGGTGTGAGTACTCATCCCCTCGACCCTTCCCTTCCCCCCTGCCTGTGTTCATGCCCGCGTTCCAACTCTATTATATTAATTGCGATGACGTGATTTCATTGTCGAATAGATCAGTTCAGTGTTGTAGTGAATCAATCTTCTTGATGTCAAAGCCAACACTAGTGTCTGTTTTCAGTAACCTCTGTTCTGTTTGCAAGTCATATCTCTAGTGGTGTCCTCACAGTTTGATCGACGTGATGCTTATTTGTTTTGAGTCATGTCGAAATTTTAACAAATAGAAATGTAACTGTACTATTTTATTATTCTTTCGTTACAAAGTTACAGTAGAATATAAGAAAATAGCCGTCAGACGTATTTATAACAGATTGACGAGTGTTAGTGTATACGATGGCCATCGTGTAACGTGTTGTCTTTACATCATACATGGACGCTCTTGATAAAACTATTTTTAAATAATATTTTAATAAAATTTATAACAGTTTAACTATAAATCCATACTTATAATTTATCTCTTCTATATAGTTTATTTTTTAGTGATTAATTTAATAGCATTATAATTGTGTTCCCAGAATCTATTTGTTATTCGTACTTAGAACTTGTAGTAAAAGTTCATTTATAATATGGTTGCTGCAGCAGGTTGTGTGCAGAGTCCTCGTGTTGTGTCGTGTTTGAGCTGCCTCATTACCTCACTATCACACTACCACACATATTATTATATATAACCGGTTCAGTAATACAGGAGACGGGTTATTTCAGTATTCAGGTTATGATGCAGATGCAAATACACCGACGAATGTCGATATGTTACACGAGGAACTCTGTTTATTACGATCACTACGGAGGCATAACATCGAGTGTTCAGCTTTAAATACTTATTACCATGTTCGAGCCTTTTATATGTAATGTGTTATGTTAGTAAAATCTGTGTGTGTTGTCGTCCGAATCCGGGCCTCGGTCGAGACAGCAGTCATCGAGCTGGAGGTGACACAAGATTATAATAATGAAGTAGCTACTTGTACGTGTGTTGTAACTTGTTTGGTAACAAAATACCTTCTAACTTTTACTAATATGCAAAATATATGTTGTCGTACATTCAGTTATCATGATAATTTCCTTTTTTGATCAAAGAATTAAGATTTAAGGACATTTTACTCGATGCATTTATAAAATACACGCCAGCTACATTAAGACTTGGATACATAAAGGTTTTCTGACTTTCTTCCTTTAGAGAAACTTTCACTCTCTCAGAGGAGGAGAAGAGATGATTTTGTTTGATAGTAACCGAGCGTCTCTGTCACATGCTCAGCTTAAGAATATTTATTTCGTTAAGATGAATCTGTTTATGAAGTGTGTTCTCGTGGGCACTGGACAACATGAAGGACGGACTGAGTGAAGTGAAGTGAAGTGAAGAACTGAGGCGAGGACTCCCCTCACGCTGTTATAGTGATGTGATAACATATAGAGTCTACACTCACACTTGTTTGTCTATACTGTGTACTATCTATTATTGAAATATTCAAATCTTAAACTAGTATCTATCTTAATAATGACGCAATTCATGTAAAAAAACTCTAAGCTGAATTGTTAAGTACCAAAAATAATTATACTGGACAATACTAACTACTTACATGTAGATAAATATAGCTATGAGACTGTTTGTTTGTCAGTTAATATTAGTTCTAGTGTTTAAAAAAAATATCACAAAATTTTATTTACGAATTGCTCAAACAGATCCTAAGTTGTGACAGTCGGTCGTCAATAAATGAAACAACTTATTAATATAACGCGAGTGAAAGATTCATCAGAAAACTGATTCGAAACGTTACTGGAACTTTAGTATGAGTCGCTTTGAGAAACGACGCTCCTGACAGAACAGAAAACAATACGAAGCATCAGTTGTCTGCCACGGACCACGGTTACGGTACTTACACTAATTAATAGCAATATTATAAAAAAAATAATGATTCAGAATCTGTATATATTTGTATTTGTTTTAAGGTCTGTAGTGTATATTCCGTATCTGGTAGTTTCTATCGTTCGTGTGTCCGCGTGTATTGGATGTATGTACTCCTAACGTCTGTGTAGTTCGTATATTTGTCTATCATATGAAAATAGCGAAAGCTTCCTTATGAACGCGACCCCGCTCCGCTACCTAATGTGAGTAATCTTTTCATATATCGCGATCGAACGGAACTTTACACCTCTCAAACAGCGAGTGAAAACAAACAATGTATATGATGTGTACCGTGTCTAGCCAGTCATCGACCTCGTGTTCGTGTCTCCAGCTGCCTGTATCTTCGTCTCTCTGTGACCGGTCAGTCCTCAGCTCGCGCTACTCTCTCCGGGACCCGGCGGCGTCCTGCGCAGACCTCCCCCTCCACCCCCCGCCCCGCCTGTAACCCCGCACCCCTCACCCCCGCCCCTCCCCTCCGTCCTCCGTCCTCAGTCGTCGTCTCGTGCTCCGCGCTCGGTGGTGTATCGTCAGTGTTGGTCCGCGAGCGAGCGAGTCGCGCGTGTGCCGCTGCGAGCCGGAAACAGTGTTGAGTGGCGAGTGTCGAGTGCATCAATTGTCTCAATAACAGTTGTGTTATTGTTCTGAGAGTGCCTCGAGAGAGGAGCGAGTTCGAGCGAGCGGCCGGCCGGGGGCAGTGACCCCCGACACGATATCGGTACGACACGATGAACTCACGACTGATGCTGTTGTGACGTACTTACACACACACACACACACGCACAAACCAGCAGCATCACGATACAGTCATCTTACATTATAATAATAACCCACAGAGTTCAAGTATCGCTGCTGCATCAACTCCTCCAGTCACCCAGCGGTTCCTATTCTCCCAGTCGGCCGCGTCTGTGGCTCGTGCTGGTGTATCACAAGGTTCTCTTTTAAATGTATATTATATATATATATATGTATATATGTACCTCGTTGTAAGGTGAGTGTCGTGTGATAGTCGTGATCGTCACGTGTAGCGGCTTCCTCCACTCGTCCGCCGAGTTTACCGGATGATGAAACTGAAGCGTCTCTAATTAACGACGAGAGCTACGTTTGAGCGTCAGCGAAATATAACAAAACTAAAGTAAATAAATCCCCGCGTTGTGAAATGTAATATTATCAGTGAGTACGTACAGATTATATATTACACAACCAACAGCGTACTAGATAATAATGAAAACCCACCGCCGGCCGCCGGCCGCGTCACTCTCCGGCACCCGGCCGTCACGCGTCACCACTAATACAAATATTTATCTTGATTTAAAATATTCGTTTATACAAATTAAAGTATTAAATGAGCTGACGATTCTTTAAGGCGTAAATAATGTTATATAACGTATAGAACTGATCGTTCCGTGATCCGTCCTCTCTGGAGCTTCTCTAAATAAACGTGTTTCAAATCCCGCCTATAAAGGATTTTTTAAACATATCTAATGAATCCCTTATAGCTTATTCCATTCCAACCTTCTGATACATCTTTTGATAGTAAGTAGCTGCTGACCCCCGCCGTCCGCTGCCTGCCGTCTCCTCGTCGCGGTCGAGAACATTGTTTTGTAATAAGACAGTAACTGATGTGCCGGTTACTGAGTTACTTATAATAATTACTATGACGTAATGTGAACCTTCAGTTACAATATTATTATCAAATGTTCTCGAATATATTGTGTTAGAATGTTTTGTTATTTTTATCTCCTCGCGTCACCTGACTCGCTGCACTCGGTCGTGATGATGCGTCTCCCGACTCCACAGTCCGCTCCACAGCCCGGAGCACAGTCCGTCCTGGGTCCCTCCACTGCCTCGTTATATTTATTGGATTAAACACAAAGCTGTGAAACCTCCAAAGATTTCAGTGTCGCGACGATATCGATCGCCTGCCGCGAACTATTAATTAGACACTGTTGACTGACTGCTGTCTCTCAACCGGAGGTTCATTGTTACCGTCTCAATTAATGATCATGTGAGTGAGCAGCAACACTCGCAACATGTGTATGTACCTGCCAGTAACACTCTGTACGGGGCCTTATAATTCCTGTATAATGTTTTTATAATGTTCCACATCTCTCATCCAATTTACGGAACACTCGTGCATGTGTTCTCATTAACCTACTTCAAGCGGTACCTTTACCGTCTAATGTCCCCACACAGACTCTCAGTTCTCACACTCGTATGATACTTTCAGATGCGTTTCTTAATATATCTCTATTTACTATGTTCCATTTTTAATACTAAACAAATTTTATATTTAAAAAAACTATAAAATAAACAATTGTTGAGGACGATGCGACTACTGTTTGGTTCAAACGATCACTACTAACAATTGGTTCAGGCAACCTTCTCATCGTCTGAATTATACGACGCATTATAAAATAATATTGTAATTTATTGAGACTGCTGGCTTCCATACTGCACACTCTACAATGTGTTCATATTCCCACTCACTAATATTATAATTATTATTTATTTGGTAGTTGTTATTAAGACATGCTTTAAGCGTAGCTTCGTCTAGCATGAGATGGCGAGTGACAGGAGAGGGGTGACTGTAAAGATGACATAAGATGCTAAAGACGGGGAACAAACATGTTCCAAGATTTATCAATGAAATACTTGATCCCCTCCTTGTGTATAGTTACGATGCGAACTTGTAGCAGTTTCATGTGTTGTTCTTAGACTCAAAAAGGACATTTTACGTGTACGAGTAGTGTCGGCCCATTTTCAACTACAGATTAACATTAATCATTAATAATAATTAATAATTGTCACAATACTACTTACATAATCGCTTATGCAGTCAGCCCGCGGATTAATATTTCGTGTCCTACGTTCCAAGCATATTTTAGTTATTTTTATTTTGTTAATTTTCTTTTTAAGTGGTAGGCGAACAATGTTCGTACCTCCATTGTTTCGTCTCCTTCAGTGATGCTTAACTCTTGAACCGGCTCACCTGAATAAAGGGCGTCTTATCTCGTCCCCAACATAAACAAAGTGTTATTTTCCTCCAAGCGTATTATATCAAGAAGTATTCATAGAAATTTAATATGACGCTGAACCACTGACGGTAAAATTATACAAGATTTTATATTAAATGAATCTTATATTAAATGAATGTAACATTGATAATAACACAAACTTACGAGCCGAATAACTCGAAAAAAATATATAGCTGTCAAAGACATCAGAGAAGATTCATCAACAAATGACGGTCAGCATAACATATTTAGGTGCTTGTTTATGAATCTGACTTCCTCTCCTTTCTACAGAATATAATAATTCATAATATTATTGTTTTGTCCTTGTTTCTTTGTTCATTCTGTTAACTTTTCTTTTAGCTGAAGTAAAATTTGAGATGATGATCTGTTAAAGGACACGAAGACGTCTTAATGTACATACAGCATCCGAGTGAACACAACACTCGTACCCGCCTGCTCGTTCATTATCATACATTTGACTACAATCCCTGTCTAATCACACTCGTACCTGTATCCAAGAGCTTGTTGATGTCTGACCGTCATCAATGGCCACACCTCGTCCGCTCGCTCTCTTTAAAGTATTTTCAATATGTTTTCTTCAACTTTTGGTTCGTGTTTGTTTTGAACCGTCCGCGTCTCTAAGACATCCCACCGTGACCGTTCCCTTCATTTTATCTCATTGTTTCTGTATCTGTTCATTGAATGTTCTCCGCGGCTCGTCGTTTATGTTTTGTGTAATGATTTAATAACAACTTTATCATACGACACTCAATCTCAAACACACACACACACGAACAAAAAATATATAAACAAACTTCCTCTTACATTAAATGCGTTCTTAATCTTTTCTGTAATATACATATATACATATATATCTGATTATTATTTATTTATTTTTATAACATTGGTATATTTGAAGCTGACTCCATGTGCTGTAAGTATTGATACATTCTTCACATGTATACCATCCGTCATAGCAGTGTGTGTACGTACTCCGCGATACAATAATCATTTCATATAATATACTTACTTCTTCTTATCACACGCCTCCTCCGCCACCTCCTCCTCCCCCTGGTAATCTATTTATAACAAGTGATAGTAACCTGTATCATATCAAATGTAAACATATCGCAGTGTAACACAAAACATTAAACAGAAGACAAATAAGATAAAAGCACGCCTATGGGCTATGTGTTATGACACTACTACGTATTATTAGTGATGCGTGCAACAGATTCTACTCGCAGGAAGACCGAGACCCGTTCTGGTACAGAGAGAGGAGGATGAAGGAAACGACTGTCCTCACTACAAAAATAATGATTCTACCATCTAGATTAATGTAAAGCGTTTCCGCTTTACATGAAATTTTAACAAGTCAAATCCAACGGCGACCTTACTACAGCATTTAATAAAAGTTTATTTGTCAGCTGATCAAACGATTTAAGGTTCTCACAGCAACAGCGTAGATACACTGTATATGTTATATGAAGTGCAACGAGGTGATATGTTTATTGAGGACGGAGGAGCGGAACGAGGAAGGTTCGTTAACACCATACTCCGTGGCCTCGACTCGAGCTGTTCAATATTAGATTAACATAAAGCGCGCTGTAGGAACGAGTTCAAAGGTCACTTGGCAGCCTCCTACAGAGAAACTGCAGAAACAACGCGCCCAGACACATTGAAAGTATTTCATGTTAATTCAATTCAAGGAGGCGTTCAGTAAAGTTTAGTGTAACGATCAGTCTGATCAGTCTGAAGTGTTTCTATCTCTCGTTACTCACTTTACCCAGGCCCCTTCATAAACATATCATTTCCTTTGACTCTTAACATTTGATTGTTTACTTAGAGTTATTAAATGAAATATTCTAAGAACCCGTTTCATTTCTTTCTTTGGTTAAGATCTTTATTCAATGAAAGTCTATCAGATTCTAAATCATTGTTTCACAATGGAAGAGTGGTATGTAAGTGATGCCGTACTTTTATATTGAAGTTCTTTTGTTTTTCGTTCTCCAGAGTCGCAGCAGCAGCAGTAGGAGCGGCGGTGGCATGGAGTGCGGCGTGGCGGCACCGGGAGGGTTCTCACGGCCGCACCCTCCGCACCCCCCGCACCCTTCGCACCCTCAACACCCGGCGCTGTCTCCCACCGAACGATCGCCGGCTAAAGCTGGACTTCACGTTAACTTTAGTGACAAGGGCGAGGTTCGATACTAACAATTACGAATGATGCGTTTAAAACACAACTGTTAAAGTTTATGTAACATGTGTCACGAAGACATTTTGATGAGAAAAGTTAACATAAAATCACTTTATATAAATTTATTGTAAACGTATTGTAGTCACAAAGCCGTGAGCATCGTGACCGGAGTCATATCCACAGATTTGATTTGGTTTAATATAAATATGATGGTAGGTGGCAAAACAATCTCGTGCGTGGTTCATACAACGCATGCCGTATGTAAGGTTGAAGGTAACTTTCTTTGTATCAACAAGACATCAACCTGTGTGCTGAGTCAAAACGGAAACGAGCAGTCCCCGAGCCGGCCCCGCTGTGTGAGGACGCGAGCATCGGAACCGTCACGCTACACGACTACTGACGAGCCCCGACACTCATAACGGGATAGCATCTGACTGATGACAAGCGAGGCGAGAAAAATAATTACATTTCAAAATATTAAATATTGTAACTCGGTTTCAGGTGAAGGAGCGGCGGGAGAAGTTTTTAACGGCGAAATATGGAAGCCACCAGATGGCCCTCATACGTAAGAGACTAGCTGTTGAGATGTGGCTTTACGACGAGCTGCAGAAGCTGTACGAGGTCCCGGTGAGTAGGACGGGCCCGTGTGAGGGGTGGAGGCGGCTCCTGGCCGAGGACGTGACGTGACGCGGTGTGTTCACAGAGCGAGGCGGCGGCGGGAGCGGGAGCGGCGGCGGGAGCGAGCACGGAGGTGGAGGTTGACATCGACGAGCTGCTGGACATGGACAGCGACGACCTGCGCCGCAGACATCTGACGGTGAGGCTCACACAGACACCTAGCTCTCATGTACTCACACACATGTACTGACGCTGTCATCTATCTTACAGACGTTACTGGCCGAAGCTAAGAAACCTCAAAAAGATGTTCATGTAAGGGTTCCTCTAGTACTGTTGTGTATTCACTGTGAACTCGCCCGAGCAGAATGATGTGATGGGATGTTATTTTCAGAAATTCATTAACGAGTTATTAGAGAAGGCCAAAACCCTATAAGTAGCGAAAGGAAGACGAGCTCGCGGAGAGCGGAGGCCGAAGGAGGCCCAGCCTTCCAGTGACCGGTCCGTGGCGGGTGGACGAGTCGCGAGCGCTAGTCGAATTACATATTAAGGATTATTAAATAAAATAACTTTTAACGTTCGCAATGTGGTTGATTACAAACTTTTTAAAACGCGTACTTGCTTTACCTTGTATTATATATGTATAATATTATTTGAATAGCACGAAGTAAACATATCCTCTCCCCTCAGACTCCCCTCGTCTGTAACGCCTCACCTCTAGGCTCCAGTGCACCGTACCTCTACCACCTCTCTGTATATCGGCCTAATATTAAAAATTCCCATTGAATGCCATCTGAACAAAATGTTAACACATGTCCATAGTCTCCAGCATGAGGCATCAGTGACTTAATCCAGCGTGTCTGAGTCCTCCTGTGCTTCCTCGCCACACGTGTTGTGTATGTGTTGTGTATGATGCGTGTGTGTGTGTGTGTATGTGTGTGTGTGTGTGTGTGTGTGTGTGTGTGTGTGTGTGTGTGTGTGTGTGTGTGTGTGTGTGTGTGTGTGCGTGTGTGTGTGCTGGAGGTAGCGGTGACCCTAGTCGTGTCTATTAGCTAACGGCCGCCGGAGTGTTATCCTCGCCCGGCGCCCGAACCTTACTACCACATCAGTAACAGTAAATATAAAAATAATATTAGTTTATGTTTGTATTTTGTTCAATAGAAATGTGTCCTCTGGAAAGGAAAATAAGTTTGTAATAATATATGAATAGTATAATGTAAGTGGTGTATCGTGGTTTTACATTTTTACCAATAGACTTAATTCAATCTGTAGCTCTTATTTGTACTAAGCGATGGCACATCTTAGTTTAGACTTTGTTATTCATCTTCCGTCATTATGAGTGAATGTAATTCAAACTCTTCCGTCAGCCAACGATGTACATTCTGTTATATTAATTTATTAAACGATGTTTGTATAATAATACTAAGACGCTTGTGGCAGCAACGTTCATGTATAAATAGTATTCGATTAAACTGTAAGTAAGTAATAATATTGAAGACTGGGCCGGGCGTGCGGGAGCCGTCTCTGGTCCGCAGACTTCTCGCCCGCTCTGAGCCGCTTCAATATTTTCGTGTACTCATTACAATTAGAAGTTTGCGACTTAGATCCTAGTCTGGATATTGCTGTCGAGTGATAGAATTTTGTAATAAATTTATTTAATATTATAAACTTTTTTATTTAAAAATGAGTCACCTTTTATTAATAGTTTTATTTGTGAGATCTCTGTTAATCTCATTTTATAAAAGAATTTATAAAAGAAAGTCGTGTTTGGTACAACACCTATAACTCTAAATCGGTTAGACCAATTTTCATGGTTTTTGGTTCGTTGGATTTGTCTCCGACGCGAATACCAGAATAAATCTTAAAAAAGAAAACTCGACGAAAACATGTAAGGGATCGAACCCGAGTTTCCAGGATCAAACGAACCGGGTTGTACCTGTCAGTTGTCAAACATTTATTGTCCATCCTGTCAAATACTATAATATATAGGTAATGGTTGCCATGAGTTCAGACATAATGACAAATGATTAACGTTTACGCGTGCGTTTATTAATTTATTTTGTGTAAATTAAAGATTATATTGGAGCGACATCTATCGAAAGAAATTGGAGTTTTGTTATTAACTCACACAAAAATATAACTGATGGCGCTAACAGTTTAATAAATGTCGTTGTTACATTTGGTATAATATTAGGATATTGTCCTTATATTGAAGTGAGATTTAATGCAAATATTTTACTTTTATTTTCAAAGAGTAGCAACTAATAAATATTTCACGTACCTACAATCAATAAAGTTATGCGTTTCGTTATTGAGCGCTACCAACATTCAGTTCGGGATTTATTTTAACAAATTAAAATTACTATATCTAATGAAATTTACAAACAAACAAAAACTCAAACAGTTTAAGTAAGTTACCCTAAAAAAAGTCAGTTTTTTTAATTAATTTATTTTCCGTTTATTGAAGTAAATGTTGTTATGAAAGAAAATTTGGAAAGATATTAAAATGGTCAACAAGACTCCGTGACTGAGTAGAAATTATGAAAGGAATAAAAACTTTTTCTAAAATCACCAGCAGACATTAACCAATATACAGGAACAGTAGGCTCGCAAACATCCTCTCAAGAGTTCAAAAGAGTAGGTAGACTACAAGGTAAGACTACACTCGTTCTTAATGACTTAATTTCATACTAACAATAAGTGAACACTTTATACAACGTTAACATAAATATCACGAAATACAACGTCATTATATATTACATTAATATTTTTTATTGCTGGTTGAAAGACCCGACTTCGTCACTCTAAACCATTAATATATATCTAATAAATCTAAATTTAAACTCTTAGAGTACATACTTCCTAACAGATAAATTGATATGGAACCTGGTGCTAGGAGACCAAAAAGACCAGATTTTAAAATAATATTTCATGCTTCCCTCTGTACCGTATCAAATTTGGAAAGAATCTACTAAGGCCGCCATCGAAGGACGCTAGAAGAATGAATTGATATAAGAACTGGTCAGGCCAAAGTCTTTTAGTAGGTTATATAGGGATTTAGCTGTTACACCTCCCACTTCTACCGCTTACAAATCTATTCCTGGTGAGTTGGTAATTCTTATTGACCTTGATGGCATGGTCTTTGGGGATACTGGTTTCCCAAAGTTCGTATTGTTTATCATACGTGTCTATTATATTATAGTATAAACCTAAGCCTCTTTAAGTTAGTATATAGTAAGGCTTGACGTCGGATATTACCGCCTTAGTGGCTATTGATCTCTCGTTTGTGGTAATTGTCCTTTTCTGGCTACCAAAAGACTAACCCTAGTATGATGTAAACATATCTCACCAACAAACGCTTAGCAGTTCACAATTCCTTCCCACAAATATAGCACTTTTTCGGCACTTTGAACCCATTTTACTAAATTACTCTTATCTGGGAGTCATTTGACAAGCAATGAGATAAAATTTTAGTAATGCTGCGACCAATCATGAATTAAGGTGCGCCATTTTAGTGCTAATGGTATGTAAAAATCACCTTCCTATTTTAGCATTCTGGTCTTGCTGAATAAAAGACTATATATATATCTCAGTATCTTGGATTTTCTTACTTGATCCTAACCCTACTCTGTTACTTTGTACTCCTATTATAAACTGTTTATGGAATTAACCTACCTCTGGTTCATCTTTGTCTCTCTCGAGGGTGATGAGAGTCAAGGTTTCCCCGTGCGAGAAAATACGTTCCTTTTTCGATTCCACGCTCAAAAACGAATTTAGGATAGAATGCTATCATGAGTAGGGTACCTAGACAGTATAACCTACTTATAAAAAATCAAGAAATTGATATCGACATTTTCTCAGACAATCTGCCAAAATTTAAAAGCAAAAGTTATAGCTAGTTTTAAATCGCCCAGTATAAATTATTAATTGTAAGTGGAAAATAATAAAATAAGGATCACATTCCAGTCTTTCAACATCGATCACGTTTATATTGTGTCGTTTAGGCAGTGGCGGGGCAAGACCTAAATTTGATGTGGGCAAGACAGAGTTCGCGAGGACCTATTCTATGGCAACCTGAAGCTCTTATTACCAGCTAGTTTTAAAAACTTAATCGTCGATGCGTTTTTTACACTTAAAGCTTTGGTTTCCTTCAAAAGATATTATAAAGCGTATAGTATTTTATAGACAAGTAATTACTGCGTTATGTACTTATCACCAATTAAATATTTGTTACTATATGTAAAATAGACGAGTACAGGTACCTACTGGTATATTACAAATCACAAAGAAAATAAAAACAAATAAAAAACATCACTGTTTTCGGGGGCAATCAATATACTTAAACACTATCTATTTATTCGCTAAATATTATTAAAACATTGAACACACTATTCTTATCAAAATAGGTTTAAGTAATTCTGATTCCCAAAGAGGGTTGATGTCAGGCAGACCGGTCGTAAAAACAAATAGCCAAAACTATTCACAACATGTAAGGCAAACCGTGGCTATAGCTGGGAAATTGCCAGGAAGAAGAAGAAGATATATTTTTTTAATTCTCGCTTTAAAAATTTTTGAGGCGCGAGGCCCCTTGTACCGCGAGGTCGTAGGCGGTGGCCCACGTCGCCCACGCCTTACGCCGCCACTGCGTTTAGGTTCTGTATTACAGTTGTTTGTTTGTTATTTTTGCTATAAAATTTTTGTTATCTAAAAAAGTTTCATTTTATTTATTTTTGATTGCTTAATAATAAGTTGGTAATTTGTTATTGTCTTTTGTAATTTACATTTTATATTGTATTGGTAGTATTTTTGTTAAAGTTGTGTTACATTAATAGAAAATACTGTCCTTTGGCATGCCATGATAACTTTTAACTGAAACAGCACTTATCTAGAAATTTAATTATCTTTATTTTAAAACTTATAAATGGTGTATGTTTTGTAAATTGTCCTTATATAAATAAATAAATGTAACGACGTCATCATGAGATTTCCCCAGCTAAGATAACCTTTTAAGACTCATCCTAAAACTATAGCGATCCATAAATAAAGCTGACGAATCCGTTATGTTTATTTTACATCAGTTATTAATATCATTTTTTTTTAACGATACAGTTTAGAATTTGTTTTAACTCTTTTAAAGTTTAGTGCTTTCATACGATTCAAGTTACGTATTTTAGTAATAATATAATTCCCCTCCTTTAATACTAAATTCTATAGTAAATCCTTCTCCGTCCAAGGTGCAAAACTTTGGTACTCACTCCCACCTTCTGTTTACAAAGAGAGTTCAAGTGCATTTGCCTTTAAATATCGACTTAAGAGACGACTTTTACCTTAATATAATGTGTTATGTTTATGTATATATTATATTTATTTGTATATATTATATTTATTTGTATATATTATATTTATTTGTGTATATTTATGTATATATCTATGTAAGTATAATATCTGTATTTTATACTATTATAATTTGGTTTGTATTCTTATATATCTATATACATCTTTTATTTTTTCCTTCTCTCATTTTAATGTACTTATTCCACATTTCTCTTCTCATTTCCTCTATCAAAAAGTGTTTCTAGTAGAGATCTCTTTTAAGAGATAAGTTATCCTTTGTACATCACAATACTTTAATTGTAACTATTTTTTCTTTTTGGTAAATTAATAAATGAATATATAAATGAGTACATAATTAGATATGGATGGTATTAAATAATTTTCAAAAACAACGTACAGTATAAAAATATTTTATTTTCAATCACAAAATCATCAAGGACATCCAAGAGGTGACCTATGTGTCCATCGGCTCGGCGGGGGGAGCCAGCGCGTGCAGCGGCGCCTCGAGCACGGCGGCGTGAGGCGGGGCGCAGGCGGCCAGCGGGTCCAGCGCCGCGCGCAGCTCCAGGAAGCGGCGCTTGAAGGCCAGCCCGCAGCCGCGCGAGCGACGGAACTCCACCACGGAGCGCGCCTCGCCCGCGCCGCCCAGCGGCAGCACCCAGGCGCGCATGCGCACGTCCCCGCCGCACTCCACGGCGAGGATGCGCGGCTGCAAGAGGCGCCACGGGTAGCGGCGCTCGTCCAGGGCGGCGGCCAGCGCGCGCAGGGCGGCGGGCTCGTCCACGCGCAGCCACACGCGGCTCATGCGGTGCACGAGGCGCTGCAGCGGCGGTAGCTGGCGGCGCGCGGCGGGCTCGGCCGGGGAGCAGGGCAGCAGGTCGTCGGCCTGCGCCGGCTGCGAGTGGCTGAGCAGCGCGTCCATGTCGGCGGCGCTAAGCTCCCCGGCGGGGTCGGCGGCTCCCCGCGGCCCGCCCGCCGGCTGCGAGCACCACGCCCGCGCCGGACACTCTGCTCCGTCGGACCGGAAACGACTTTCGTTACTCAAACGGTGAACGATGGCGGCCGCTCAATCTTATTGTTAACATTTTAATACTGGTGATAGTGTAACGTGGAAAATTTTGTTTTTCGATATGTTCAGTAGGAGCTTCTGATAGACTTTTATTTCAGTGATTATTTAAAGAGTTGTAAGTAAAGTTGTTATTTGACGTTGACAATGAAGGAATTAACAAAAAAATGATACTACTCTGTTGATTGTACAGAGTTACCACAGTGGCGTCATGGCGATGGCGAATTATGTTTTTGTGCACTTTATAATTATTAAAACGTGTAGAGAGATAAACTAAGGGATATAATTGAGGAGGCGATATTAGTGGACTTTAATGTCGTTTCTTTGTATTTTCAGGTAAAGTGTAATTGTCATAATTAAACGATAATTGTTATAATATTGTAAGGGCGTGTCCAGTAAAATAAATCTTTGTATTTTTAGAAAAACAAAATGTGGTTTGCTTTGAATGCCCTAGATAATATTCCTTATAAAACGAAATTTTTGTAAGCTAAAAGAAGATGGTCCAGCTGCAATTTGAGTTTACGATGATAGACTCAAATGAGGGCAAATCTAACGTGCAAGCAATAACCTCAATAACTACAGAAGAAGGAAAACGTTATGTTTTACCTGATGAACTGAAGCTGGTGATTCACCATACATATATTATGAAAAAAAAAACACATTCTCGAAAGTAAAAAATAGTATTAAGAAAAGGCATCTAAGTAAAAATATGGATAAAGTTGGACGAGGACCTTAAGAAAACCTATATAGATGAGGAAGATAATATACAGTTTTCTAGATCAATATCTAGAATAAATAAGTACAAAACAAACAATAGATAAAAATGACAATTTGCAACATATCTTGGAAAAATTAATAGAAACCACTACAAAGAAAGAAAATCAACATAACCTGAAACACATTTCAGAAAAGTTTATTATTGACAAATTCACAAGCAAGAACTATAATGCAATGCAATGGATTGAGAATTTTGAAAAAGAGTGTGAGCGCTTCAACATAACTTACTATAAAGGCTGAATGGATTGAATGGAAAATCAAATTTTTACAAACTTTTTAACACCAAAGATGGGACGTAGTGATATATGCTCTCACATTCAGATATAAAGAAGGAACACTAATTGATTATGCTTTAAAAAGGAAAGGCTTATACTAGATATAAACAAATCAGTAGACTCCAAAACAATGATAGATCTTATTGCAACAGGTTTACCTGGGTTTATCCTAAATAAATTAAACAGGGATGAACTCAATGACACTAGTGATTTGTTCAATGGGATAAGAAAATATAAAGGTATGATGTACAAGAAAAACTCAAGTACAATAAAGAATAGTACATTCCTTTTAAAAATAAAACTAATAGAAAGAAGCCATGTAAGACTTGTGAATCTTTGGACAAGGGAATTAGAAATCATGCGGAGACATGCTGGTTTAAGAAAAATAAAAATGAATCTGAAAAGGAATGTAAATAACTACTCCATTATTGAAGTAGATATAAATACTGAGAAAAAAAACGAATAAGTACACCATTAATCAAAATCAAGCTTTATTAGAAAATAAACTAGAAGTGAGCGGTATTTACGATTCAGGCTCACAGGTATCTTTAATAAATTCAAGACTGATTAAAGTAAAAGAAAAGGAGGACAATGTGAATATAGCATATATGAAGATGGTTAATGGTGTGAAGGAAACAGATGGCTTGATAACAATAAAAATATAAATATTAGATTTAGAAGAAGAGCTTGATGTATATGTCATAGAAAATGAAGATTTTGAAGATTTTATAATTGGATTAGATATGATAAAAAAATTCAAAGTAACTTAAAATGAGGACCTGCAGATAGAACAAAAGAAAATAACAAATAAATTAGATAGAATGTCTCAACATAACAGAATTGAAGAAAATAGTATAAAAACATTTGCAATAAATTTTAATGAACACATAGAAACCGAAGAATTTGTAAGACAGACTATTTAGATACTGAAAAGAAAACTGAGATAGAAAAAATTATAAAGGAATTTAAAAAAATTTTTGCCAAGAATAAGTATGATATTGGATCAGTTAGAGGTTGTGAAGCCCACATAGATTTATTAGTAAATAGATACTGTAGTAAAAGACCATACAGATGTACAATAGAAGATAAATTGGAAATTGAAGAGCAAATATCCGTGTTGCTAAAGAATAATTTAATAGAAGAATCCTACAGTCCTTTCGCTGCTCCAGTGACATTGGCATTTAAAAAAGGTGAAAATAGAAAATCCCGCTTATGTATAGATTTCAGGGAATTAAACGAAATTGTTGTTCCACAAGCTAAAGCTTTCCCATTGACAGATGATCTGATTATCAAAACTAGAAATTGTAAGTATTTTACTACACTGGATATAAATTCAGCATTTTGGTCATACCATGGCCATACCATTACGGGTGGAAGATACAAGTAAGACAGGATTTGTCACACAAGATGGCCACTTCCAGTGGACCTGCCTTCCTTTTGGTCTGAAAACATCACCAGCTACTTTCCAGAGAATTTTAAGTAATATTCTAAGAAAACATGATCTCACAGGGTACTCTGTAAACTATATCATGACATCCTGATATACTCTACCACATTTGAAGAACATATAAAACATATAAGAAATGTATTAAAGGCAATAATAAAAGAAGGCTTTAGATTGAAATTTATGAAATGTACCTTTGCTTCGGACTCAGTAAAGTACCTCGGTCATGTAATTCTGAACAATTCAGTAAGACCACTGAAGGATAATTTGATCTCTATAAGAAATTTTCCAATCCCTAAGACGCAAAAGAATATTAGACAATTTTTAGGAAAAATAAACTTCTACCATGAATACATCCCAAGAAGTGCAATTATTCTTGACCCATTACATAATTTATTAAGGAAAAATTAAAAGTTTATATGGTCAGATAAGTGTGAAGAACCATTCAATCAAATTAAGACATTTATGTTCTCAGCCTGTGTTGGAAATATTCGAAAAAGACTTAGCAATAAAAAAAATTACAGATGCATCTTTAGAGGGTATTGGGGCAATATTAAAATAGACATGCTATGAAAGAAGCAGTTAAATACTAGCAACATTGGCTAATTGGAAAAGAATTCTCTATTTAGTCCAATCACAAACCTCTTGAGAACATGAATATTAAATGCAGGACAGACGAAGAATTAGGGACCTCACATATTACCTCAATATGATTTTACAGTAAAATATATACCTGCTAGAGAAAATGTAGAAGCAGACTGTTTGAGCCGAAATCCCGCATTAGAATCGGAAGATAACAAGGAGGAATTACTAAAAATAGTTAATTTAATACAAATAAAAGATATAGTTGAAGACCAGGCGAAAAATGAAACAATATAAGAAAAGAAACAAAATCTACCATACAAAAACAAAATTTAATATAAAACAATAAAAAAACATGAAAAGAATATACTCTCAGAAGAATTTAGTAAAAAATTATAAAAAAAGTACATGAAGATTTATGCCATATCGGAATCAGACAGTTGCAGAAGAAAATAAGCCCAATATACAATACAGCTAAAAACCTAACAAAAAATATCATAAATATTTGTAAAAACCTGTGAAATATGCATAAAAAATAAATCAAGATGTCAAGGAAAATTTGGATTAATGTCAAAACCAGCAACAAAACCATTTGAGATTATGTCAATAGATACTATAGGGGGCTTTGGAGGATCACAGTCAACAAAAAAATACTTGATAAGATTGGAATAATTATGACAGATCAATATCCAGGAATCAATTCAAATGAATTTAAACAATATTTGCAGGAGAATAACATTAAACTAATTTTTACAGCTGTGAATACACCATTCTCGAACGGACTGAACGATTAAACCAAACAATAGTAAATAAAATAAGATGTAAAATATATGAGAAAAATAATAAGAAAAAATGGACAACTGTGGCAAGAGAATGTATACAGAAATATAATGAAACAGACCATTCTGTTACAGGTTTCGCACCAAAATATGTACTGGATGATACAAATGTCAGTATTTTAAAACAATAGTAAAAAAAGACAAGTGGGTTGCTGACAGACAATTAGCATTAGAGAAAACAATAAAATCCCATAAGTACAATAAGAAAACTTTTGATAAAAATAGGAAAATGCAAGAGTTCGAGATAAGAGACAGTGTATATGTATGTAGAAAGTGGAAATAGACTGAACAGAAAAAAATTAGACGAATTAAAAATAGGCCCTTTCAAGATAATAGAGAAAATATCAAACTCCATTTATAAGATTGTTGACACTGGCAATAGAAAAACAGAATCAACTTTATTCCATACATATATCAAAATTACAACCTGTCACAGTAGAAGACATAATAGAAGAAAACGAATGTGAAGATAATTTGTAGGTACGCAGTTTAGATTATATTAGGTAGAATCCTCGATCTTAGGGCGGGAGATGTAATGAAATGACATTTCATTAAAATCAAATTTGCCGCGCTTCGCGCGATTGTAACTTGTCGGCCAGAGACGCGTGACTATTCACTAATGGTGAATTATGTTTAAGTTTTTGTGCAATTTATGATTATTAAAACGTGTAGAGAGATAAACTAAGGGATATAATTGAGGAGGCGATATTAGTGGACTTTAATGTCGTTTCTGTGTATTTTCAGGTAAAGTGTAATTGTCATAATTAAACGATACTTGTTATAATATTGTAAGGGCGTGTCCAGTAAAATAAATCTTTGTATTTTCAGAGAAACAAAATGTGGTTTGCTTGGAATGCCCTTGATAATATTCCTTATATATATAAATATATCAGTCTACAATATAAAAAAAACAAATTCGTGGACAATTCCATGAGGTCATCAGTATTATTACTATGCTCTTTGTCTCCGGGCTCCTCGAGTGTAGGTCGGGCACCGACGTAGTGCTTTGGTAATCTAGCTTTATGAGCTTCGCAACACGTCATGGAGCTAAATCGCCAAAGAACAGCGTCGGGCCGGTCCGCCGCCGCCGCCGCCGGGTCCCTCGCCGCCACCGCGCGCCCGTGCTGAGGCACGAGGCGTCTCTGAGAGCCTCTCCACTCAGAGTCACCTAGTACCTGACACGGCCCCGCGGACTCACTCACCGCGCGCCGCCTCCCGCCGCTCGTCCCGCGCGCTCCACGGCTCCTCCCTCAGCTGCTCGAGGTTGGCTCGCCGCGCCGGCGCCGCGACCAGTGCTCGCCTCATCAGCTCCAGGGCGCCGGGCTCCAGTTTGCGCCACGGCCCGGCCGACGAGTCCCCGCGCGCCCACGACGCGTAGCGCGGGTCGTCAGCGGCGGCTCGCTCCCACGGCAGCTCTGTAACGGTCGAGCGATGAGCCATCGAGGAGAGAAGAGGAGGAGGGGGAGGGGGGCTGGCGACTCACTCCGGGTGCGGGGGCGGCTCGTAGTGAGTGGCGTGACTCGTAACTTCGGTACCATAACTTTAGGATGCGACGGAGACGCCTACAGCTAGGATACCAAAGAGACGGGACTCGCCCAGACGAGACGACAGACGTGCGGGTTAGTGATAGAGACGCATGCTGTGGAACGAACACGGGAGACTGCTCCCACGATCATGATAGTGATAGGAGGGGCGTGAACAGAAACGTTCCTCTTAGTATTTAGAAAGGACACACATTGGAAATGGAGCCACTCAATACTAGACATGTAACACGGCGAGGAGTGGCTACGTGTGTCGTGAGCGGGTGAGGCGAGGGACTGACCGCCGGCCAGCATGGCGAGCAGCACCAGCGCCGCGGACCACACGTCGGCGGGCGGCGCGCGGTACGGCCGGGAGGGAGCGTGCAGCACCTCGGGCGCCGCGTACGGGACCGTGCCGCACACGCGGGACAGCAGGCGCTCGCGGGACCCGTGCCTGTGACACACGGAGCGCGGTCAGCGAGCGACAGGACACGAGGGGGACGGCGGACCGGGCGGGAGGCTCACCTGAACAGCGTCGCCATGCCAAAGTCTGAAATCTTGAGCTGGTCCTCAGCGTCGAGGAGCAGATTCTCGGGTTTGATGTCCCGGTGAGCGACGCCGCGCGAGTGCAGGTACCCGAGCCCGTCCAGCAGCTGGCGCCAGTAGCGGCGCGCGGCGGCGGGCGCCATGCCCACGTCGGGCTCGATGCGGTCGAACAGCTCCCCGCCCTGCGCGTACTCCAGGAACAGGTAGTGCAGGCGGCCGTGGCGCCGCTCGCCCAGGCAGCGCAGCACGTGCGGGTGGCGGAGCGCGCGGTGCAGGGCGGCCTCCCGGGCTCCGCCCTCAGCTCCCTCGGCCTCCGCCCTCACCGCCTTTAGCGCCACCGAGGCTCCGGTCCGCGAGTGTACCAGCAGCCGGACCCTGCACCGTGTATCGTGTAGAGCGACCGTAACGAAACGCCTCTCCAACTGTTATAGTTGCGCGTCCTTCGTAAAGTGGTGGAAGTAATTAATTTGTTTGAAAGAAATATATAAATCTAAATTATAATACATTGCGGTCATAACAGTGAGTAGCGTCTCGTTTCAGTATAATAATGTACCAGTGTTCAAAGACGTGAGCCGAAATTACAAGAGGTATAGCAGAAAAACGCGGTTCGGCGGCCGTCACCTGAGGCGGCAGTGACCGCTCGGGGTGGATAAACTTTCAAGGATGCGCCTCGTCTCGCTAACATCATACATTTTTTCATTCAGATTGCACTCAATCTCAAATCTAGTTCCTGCTTCCACGACTCTAATTAATAAAATCACAACACGAACACGAGCGGCGGCGTATCGTAGCACGACCGCTCGATACACTCACACTCATTATGTGCTGGATATATTGTTTATTATAAGAACCTAACATTATTAATAACAAATAACTAATACATCTGAGATAATATAAAACTTAATGTTATAAAATCATTGTTTACAAAAACAATACAAATATGTACAATGTATATTAAATAAAGGAAGTCACTTGATGGATCACTTTATCAAGCTTCCGTTTACTTGTTACATCTAGAGACCTTTAATGTAATAATGACTATCCACATATAAAAGAAACAACATTTTTTAGTCTTGTATGTAGTATCAACTCAAGCAACAGGAGCATTACTTCATGTTTGATGTTCCCGTTCAAAGTCTATAAATTTCCAAAACTTTAAATATAAATATATGGAACTGATTTGTTCCTCAACATAAATGACACACTCACGTCAAAATAGATAAACATATACCGTGAAACACTTGTACAAGTTTTATAATAGTCTACCCGATCCATATACTAAGAGATATAGATTAACTTCTTAGATATTAAACAACAATTGTATACCCCTCTTTGTTAGTTAGTAAAAGGGAACCGCCTTACTTCACTAGCAGCAAATGCCCAAGATGTGCAATTTATACTACTCTTATGTTACAACAAATTCATATTTTGCCAACAATTTGTGTAACAATTGGTTCTGTCTTTAATTTATGTATTGTTTTAAATTGAAGGGACATGTTAGGTGTTGTCAACACATTTACATAAGGTATTGCAATGACTGAATTCGATAAGTAATGAAAACAACAGCACTCACTCTCCATAGGCCCCCTCGCCCAGTACCTGAGCCACTAGCCAGCCTTCGACGAACTCTCCGCCGGCCGCCATGGAACCTCTCTCTGGAAATCCGCTTCGACTGAACAGAGGGCAAGTTGCAGAGCGCTGACGCACGGAGAATGACCATCACGACCACGCCGCACATCGCCTACGAGCATCCAAAACTTATCAAACGTACAGCCCAATTATCATATTTAACGTGTCGAACCGTTTTTAAATTCAGTATAAATTAACCGCATTACAACCAAATTATAAACGTAAATAATCCCCAAAATATTCTAAATGGCGGAAGGCACGTGGAGTTAGCCGAACAAAGCCTGTGCCGAACGCAGCCGTCGGCTACCTCGCCCGATAACGGTAATCGCTAACCGTGAAAAATATGTCAAGTTTTCAATTCTACTATTTATAATTACTTATTCTAGCAATAATGAAAGGTGTTGAATCTCAAATTAAAAATAACTAACCTTATAAATGACTTGTACACCATTTTGCCATTTTTCTTTTACCTTCTCTCAACAATTCGTTCACCAATCGCCAACCAACCAGACCGCGCCATCGGTTCGTAGGAGCTCAATCGGCTTTTTTTTTTTGAACGAATAGATCAATGGCTGCCAACGTTCAGAAATTTACAGAATGATAAGAAAATATTTTATAACTAATAGGGATTTTTTGTAGTTAACAATTTATGATAGTATTATAAAATAATTTAAGATAAATTGTCACAAATTTAGAAAAATTCGCAAATATTTCGAAATTGGGAAAGGCATAGACATAAAAAACAATACAAGACGTATGTGTCACACAATAATGTTAATAAAACAACTTTGTTTTAATATCTTTTGAATTTTCAGAAAATATTTTGAAGAAAGTCTTGTTAATTTCTACGTACATTTTTTGTTGTACAAAAAATGTATCGGACCATACATTGAAATTATATTTTTTAATATTAAAAAAGACAACTTATGTTGTTTGAAGTTGTATAGACAATCCTATAAAAATGTAATTGATTAATTATCATATTTGAAAATCTCCATAATGACATTTTATTTACTTTGACTGTTGACGTCACATTTCATGTTTTATAAGTCGTTATTGTATCTATGTGACAGTTGGTTTACGAAAAGTTTCTTGTAATATATCCACTTTTTAAAACAAAACAAAAATAACTATGGTAAAATAAGCTTTTGGTATGATTGTTTTTTTTATATATATTACAAGTTATTATACAAATTACTTCTTTTTAGGCCGGATACTCAGAAGATCAACTCGCAGGTGAGTCATAATTTTTTGATAATTATATGTGGTGTATATTGGGTGCTGTTTAATATTATTGCCACCGCTCACCACATGAGAATCGAAGGAAAGACAGTCGCGCAGTGCCCTATGACTCACGTCAATCAACGTTCTCACTAAAAGCGTCGGCTTTTGCAAACGCCCTAGTTTCCATATATGGTTAGTATTTTTAACATTTCTGTACGAGGACATTCGGTACTTACGGAGTGCGCTACACACTTCGTCGTGGCTTTTTATCGGTGCAACATGTTCATGTACGAGCCCCCTACTAAACTCAGACTTACTTCAGTAGAAGGTAAATAAAAGTATTGTTAATAAGGAATGTTTTTGTTTTACATATCTAAACTTTACTTCTATTTAAAATACATATTAGTGTTGGGAATTTATGTTTGTGATGAAGTATCCTCATGTTTTAATCATGTAATATATATTGTGTAATTTGAATTGAAATGTTGATTTGTTTGAAATATCTATCTTATTATTACAGAGTTCCAGGAAGCTTTCCAGCTCTTTGACTCCCGTGGTGATGGTAAGATCCATGTGGCACAGATTGGTGATGCTCTCCGAGCCCTCGGACAGAACCCCACCGAGTCAGATGTGAAGAAGTGCACCCTCCACCTCAAACAGGACGAGAGAATATCCTTTGAAGTCTTCCTACCTATATACCAGGTATGGCCATTATTTGAAGCAAAGTAATATTCATTGATTGTAACGGTAACTGTTTTGTTATCAAGCACAAAACAACAAGGAATATTATATTAATGTATTTTAAATGTATTATTGATACATGTATCGCGTCCCAAATATAAAACCTTGATGAATAATGTATTTAAGATAAAAACATAAGTGATGTAACTCTCAACATTGTCTGTTGTAGGCCATCTCCAAGGCCCGCAGCGGTGACACAGCCAATGATTTCATCGAGGGTCTTCGCCACTTCGACAAGGATGGGAATGGATTCATCTCCTCGGCTGAGCTGAGACACCTTCTATCAACACTCGGGGAGAAGCTGAGTGATGACGAAGTTTGTCAATTTATGATTTACCTTCACATGTTATGGACCTAATTTGTTGTATTTTAACATTCAATGCACAAACGAGAATCTTTTCTGCAGGTGGAGCAGCTGTTGCAGGGCCAGGAGGACTCCCAGGGAAACATTAATTATGAAAACTTTGTTCACCTCATCATGCAGGGATAAACAGCTGGCCGCTGAAAACGCTCAGTCAGAAATATATTATTTTATCATAGCATTTAATAAAGATTGTGTGCGTCTGTCTAACTATATGTAATCCTTAACTGAAGCATTTAACCACTTCTGTTATTAATATGGAAATGTTCACAACAAGGCACCGCGTCTCCTGCCCGCTCACACACACCTGAGAGAGACCCTTCTACATATAACTAAGGGTTTACCTTTTGTTTAAATTTTATTGTGAAATTAAAGGTGTTCTGAAATCCAGAATATTTTTTCCATTTAATTACGATGTAAGTGAATATTCCAAGAAGTTAACATATTTTAAGAATTATATAGAACTTAGTTATCAATGTATTGTACAAAGACATGTTTTAAACATTGAACTTTAATTAAAATGTTTTGTAACCAAAACTTTTATTATTTATTGAACCAATGAAACGAATTACTTAGTGACTCACCTATTAATATCTTACATACATACAATCGTTGTGTGTGATTTAGTCCAGGATACATGGCTGTTTTTTTTATTTTTGATTTGATAATTTTCCAAAATTTATTACTAACTGGATTCATTTATGTTAAATCTTATGATAATTATCTAAATTATTCGAAAAAAAATTTGTCCTACAAAATGTATGGTTTGATCAATGAATCCCCCTCCTTTCAACATGTATTGATAACGAGGTCATCGCAAGTGATTACTTACCAGCTGATTTTTTAAAATTTAATTAGTTAATATTTATATAATTTAATAATAACACTATCCTTCAAGTTGCTTGGTACGTAATCCCGGTCCTACGCTTAAAAGTGGTTGATACCACAAGAACATTTTTCTCATTACTAGCTGTAGGACGAAATGCAACATGATAGATTAGTGTGATCTCCGCCCAAATGAAGCTATGTCCTACAAAAAAACAGTTATGTATCACTTATCCGACAGGAATTGTGATTATTTCGTTTTTTTTAATTGTAACATAGGATATAAACAAAATATTCTTTTTTTTAATAAAAATAACTTGATTTTTTAGTGAGATGAGTACCTACAAATTAAAAAAAAACAAAAATTAATCTTCATCAGATTCATGTGATGAATCTTCGCTGCTTACATCGCTGTTACCTTTATTTATTTCATTGTCCTCATTTGTGATATGGCTCTGTAATAACATGACAAAAGTTAGAAAATTATATAATAATACGTTGTTGGAGCCAGATTAGTAAGAAAATAAACGCCTCATAAAAACTATTAGCCACGACGCGGGAACGGGGGACTCGGTCAAGAAACCATCAGTGCGTAACGAAGCATTGAACGTGCAACATCCAAATTTGTAATCTATATAAAATAAATAGCATTAAGTCAGACTTCGTTTACTTATAACCTGCGCATTCATACATAATAAATCAATAATTAACAATAGTATTAATAGGGTACCTTGTATGTCAGAAGATAATTCGTCAAAATATGGACTTTGGGGGCCATCAAACCAATAAAATTCATAATTCCCATAAATAATTGTTCATCCCAAAATTTTCTCACAATTTTTCTGTGGGGCACCGCATGTGTGCATTACACCATATATTGCAGATGAATGCAGTTCTTTTAATTTTTTGCAACAATTCTTGTTTTGGTGGTAGAAGAATCATATCCTACGATTTTTGTTTTAAAATTTATTCATTTTATTTTTTTGATTTAAGTATACCATTTTTCAAATAATTCATACCGTCCTTTGTTGATATTATTTTTTTGTTTTTAAAGGATACATTCTATATACATACTCTTCAATATATCATTTGAACTAACTTATTCGATGTTGTGTGCCGTATTTTCCATCGGTAAGAGTTGAATAAAGGCCTCTTAAAAATTAATATATTTTTTAGAATACTAAAAGGTCTCTTTTTTCCCTTACGAAAAAATGCAGGATTATAATCATTCCCTGTAAAAATATGGCATATGGCGAGTGAACAAGATAATTGATCTCCAAGCTTGGCATAAATGTCGTTGATGTTTAAGTAAATTTTTTTACTCATGCTTAAATTGATAATGAGATGAATTTCATCTTTTAAATACTTAAAATTTGGTAATTTATTAATTTATCTAGCTAGTAAGTAATCATTCGTGATGAGGTCATCGATACATGTTGAAAGGATGGGGTCTCTTTGATCAAACCATACATTTTGTAGGACAATTTTTGTTTTGAATAATTTAAATAATTATCATAAGATTTAACATAAAAAAATCCTGTTAGTAATAAATTTTGGAGGATTATAAAATCAACATATTATTTAATGCCTGCTACCTCTGTTATCTACCACAATCGAGAATTATCGCACAAGAAAAAGTTGGGCGTCTCATTGAAATGGAGCTCACGAAGATTCGGCTTGATAGTAATTATTTTATACTTGTAGGACAATGTTACTGGTAAATTATATAATTATTAACTAATAAAATTTAAAAAAAATCAGCTGGTTAGTAATCATTTGCAATGACCTCGTTATCAATACATGTTGAAAGGAGGGGGATTCTTCGATCAAACCATACATTTTGTAGGACAAATTTTTTTTCGAATAATTTAGATAATAAAGAACTTTATTTCTCATAAGAATTTTGAATTCACTTAAAATGAGATACAAGGAGTAGTTTATATGTACGTCTTATATTGTTTTCGTCATATTTTGAAGAAGTAACTGTGAGAAACTACTTCTACACTCGATCTCGAATGAACTAAGAATAGCAGTTATTTGAATTAGTCAACTTATTTCTAACTTAACAACAAAATTGATAATATTAATCGAGTATGATTATTACTTCTGACATACACAACATCCTATAAATAATGTATAGGTATCTGTGAATGAAGCCATTTGTTCAGATAAGCGTTTTTAAAACTACTTGACAAAATTCCACTTGACCAATTATTTAACGTAGGATAACCTCTGAATAACTGTTTTTAAACGGGCAGACGGTCTACTTGATGGAAAGTAGTCATCCTCGCCCATGGATAGCTGCAACATAAGGGGTGTTGTAGCTACGTTGCCGGCCTTGTTTGTGAAGGAGCCACCTGAACACATGTTTGAAAAACTTCATATTGTAGCTCTCTGGGAAAACATTGGTGGAAGGTCATTTCTCATCCTGCACGTGCGTGAAAACTGCGACGTACGTACAGACTTACAACTAAATGCATCTAGATGATGTGGATGAAATACAACCTTACGGCGAGAAGTGTGATGGTGGAATGTAGACGATGACACTATATCAAACAGTTCCTCGGAACACTTCCCGTCACATAGACGTTAGAACAAGCAACGGGAGCACACAAGCCTTACACAGGCTTAGGGGTTCTAGATCGTCAGTGGGCGTGAGATAGCTGACAATACGGACTGCCCGACGTTGTATGGAGTCAAGTGGAAGAAGTTCGTACTGTATAGTGTCTTAAAAATTTATCTTCATAAGAAATTTTAAACGGTTTATTCAATAAACACAAGACCTAAATGGATTTTGTAAGCTTTTATTAATGTCCATTGTCATATAGGTACTTATAATAAATTTCTAATATGGTTTTCATGATTTAAACATAAAAGTTAGTGGTGGCCTAGTGGTTAAAGGGTCCGCCTCTCGTTGCCTAGGGCGCGGGTTCAAACCTGGCAAGTACCAATGTGATTTTTCGGAGTCATATGTACTTTCTAAGAGTATTTAGACATCACTGACATACGGTGAAGGAAAACATCGTGAGGAAACCTGGACTTATAGTTTCACAATTATAAGTTTGAAATCACCAACCCGTCTTGAGCAAGCGTGGTGATTAATGCTCAAACCTTCTCCATGTGAGAAAGAGGCCTGGCTCAGCAGTGGGCACTGATAGGCTGATGACGATTTAAACATGAATCCAAATAACGTATTATTCCAAAGACCAGACATTTCTCATTAAGGTGCTGATGATTGTTTTTTAATTGTCGATAAAAACTAAGAATATTTAATTATTGAATATTCCTCTAACACTCACACGTAAAAGTACTCAAAAAAATAATGTATATTATTATGTGTGCGTAACTAATATACCTATCTATGATCAACTAAGTACATAATATACTTACATATTTTTCGACAGACCAATTATAAATATGCTATGGGTCTCTAGTATTGGTCTCTGTATAAGTTATTACTATCTTCATCGTGGCGACTGCAGACCGCGGATTACTTCCCGTCGCGAGACGTAGCCGCTCGTGGCTCGCGAGGTCCGGCGGGTCCGAGTGTCCGCGGCTCGTCAGTCACACACTGGCCCCTACACAGTGTATCGCGAGCTCGAGTCTCAGGCGGACGGTCGTGTGTCGTGTCCGAGTGCCATGTCGTGCGCTGCTGCTCCGTGGCCGCTGCTGCTCACGTCGCTGCTGGTGCTGTCGGCGGTGAAGAGGGCGTGCTGCTCCCTGCTGCCGCTCGACACCGAGCGCCTGCGAGCGAGCGTCGGTGGATACGCCGTCATGAACTGTCATCTAGATTTTCCTTTCGGAAACGAAATACCTTATCATCTGCAGTGGGAGAAAGATGTAAGATTCGTACATGTTATAATTTATTTATAAGTAAATAGGTAGTCATAGTAAGTTCTTAAATTTAAAAAATTCCTGCACAAAATATAAATACCTACTGCTAAAAAATTTATTATAATTTAATGACGAGATACTATTGCATTATATTCGACACAATTCTTTCTATCATATTATTAAATATCAGATATGTTTTGTTCATTTTTCGATCCTTATTTCACTTTAATATCGAATCTTTGTTTGATTTCAATTTTCTCTTTCGCCATATTCAAAACAGATATTTTACAGTACCATGGTGTGGGCTGCTAGACTTTTAGTCCATTATATGTATATACCTAGTATCTATCCGATGCTACTGGCTCTATAATTTCAAAAATAAAATACTCCTACATTACAGTTTTCCGCAAGCATCGAAGTGCTCAGTAGTAATAACAGATTTTTCATGTGTTTAAGTTTCCTGTGGAAGTCAATTGTCGCTTGTGCGTTAAATTGCTAATGTTAAGTCTGTTTGTGCACGAGTTTGTCTTTAAGTAGTGCGCAGTAGAGCGCCGACGACTCATTATTACGAGGATGGAATAAAACGAACACATCGGGTTACCCGACCCACCTTACCACCCACCAGTGGTGCCACATAGCTCACGACACTGTTCATAGTTTGTTGATGATATTTGATAGATTCTTCAATAATATTACATATGTCATTTTAAAAATTATTCTGGAATTTTAATAACATGTATTGTGTATGTCCGTCTAGGTCACTTTATATTCCTTAATAAGTTGCTACATTTGTTATCCTGTCTTTATAGCGCGGTACAACTTGAACCAAGCGGTGTATAGCGGTATATAGTCACATATCATACGAGTGTCAGGTCGGTGGAGTCTCTTGAAACCTGTACTATCAAGCGACTCCTCTCTGATCTGCCTGTGAGTGCCGGGACTCGGGAGTCCTCGTACTAACGATGTAATAATGGATTTCATAATCATTAATGAACTCTACGAGATAATGTTGTTATAAGTATTCTCAGCTCTGTTATTTGATAGTTTCGATGTTTCTCATATTAACTAGTGAGTGAGTAACACGAGTCACTGTCTATTAACTCGAGATCGGACTGAAGGTCTCCGTTCCACCGACATCATAATGTTTGTCTTGTTATAGAAGACTTAAGGGTTCTCATTAGTTAAAGAACTACGGCCAACAAAATTAATTAACAAGTTTACCGGCTTTTGATTTATTAATTGTCATTACAATATCTACTCGTATCTAGCTACGGGAAAATATTTTAATTGAAGTTTCTGTCTTACATAAATAATTTTGGTAAACTATTAACGTAAAATAACTTTCAACGGGACTATATAGTTGTGAAAATAATTAAAATAAATAAAAACATAATCTGAAAATGGTTGTTGTGGTTTCATGAAACCACAGTGAAAATGAAACATTTGTTTTATATCAAAGGAACACATAACTGAAAATATTCTATAGTAATTAAACATAGTAAGGATAAATGATAATACTTAAAGTACATAAAACATTCAAATAATCAACCATACATTTTATTCAATACCTAATACTAAGAAGAATATAAGTGACACACTTTCACGTGACCCCAGCCTCTGACATCGACAACACGAGCGCCGTGCACATCACCCCCACCCTGGGGTCGTATGTAATGCAACATATAATAGGTGGAAAATATATTTGAGTCCATCAGTTGAGATCAGTTGACTTGAAATAAATACTTATTACATAAGTAATTTTAATGTTATTTATTTTAAGACTATAATAAACAGTCACACACTGAAGCTTTAAAAGGTTTATCCCAATTGCACTCCTTGTAAACAATCATACATTGTATTTAAGTCGGTTTGAGTGTAAGGCCTCGGCCTCGAATCTCGCGGGTAGCGGGGCGGCAGCGGCGGCGGCACGAAAACGCATACATTTCTCCGTGCCCGTTGCCCGCTAGTTTGGAGAATAGTATGCGTTTCCGTGCCGCCGCCGCTGCCGCCCCGCTACCCGCGAGATTCGAGGCCGAGGCCTAAAGATGCATAATACAATACGTAAATAACGATCTCCTTCCGTCACCTCGTTTGTGTAATCTTTTTTGATTTCTTTTCCTATTTAGTTTTGTTTCTCTCTGAACGTTTCATAGTGTGTGTGTGTGTGTCTGTGTGTGTGTGTAGTAGGAGGGCTACCTGTGGCTAACCGTCGGCGCGTCTGCACGTAGACAATGCATTATAATTGTATTGTATTGAGTGGGAGTGAAGGTGAATTGATTCATGATTGTAGGGAATTGAGGACGAGGAGTCGAGGGAGCGCCCGCCATTGTAGAACCGGACACGGAGCGCTGAACACTCTGGAGAATAAAGAATACAGCCATAACGAACTGATCGAATTAAAGGACTGCGAAAGAATGGAGCGGGCCGGCTTTAGAGAGACTATAGGAATAAAATAGTATTACTATTAATTGTAGGTACTTCAAACAATAATAACTATCATGCAGCACATATTAATTAAGTTTGGTTTTAATTGTGTTTGAACGGACCACAATAAGAAGTCGTCTAGCTTAAACTGTTATTCTCTCGAAGACACAGTTCATAGTGACTGTTTGCAAAAGAACTCACGGGCAGCTATTGTTGGTTCTTTAAAAATAAACACTTGAAGAAGTTTAAAAAGCAAAGAAACAAAGAACACGAAGTGAAACACATCTTAATGTTTATATATTAATTATAAATCAAATCAAATAACTTTCCAAAGACCTTTCATACAAGACCATAACACATGAATAGAATCACTAAATGAAATATTCCCAGCCTTTGATAAAATAGAACATTATTAGATTAGGTCTCAGACATTCCTTAGGAAGCTGCATTCCGGTAATGAAGGTGGTCAGTTTTATAAAAGAATAACACACACACACACACGCACAATATAATATGTATTTAAAACTAGTGTAAATGACTCAACGGCTAGAGTCGACGCCTTAACTTATGACACGGACAAACAGGCAGACGGTTTAATATATTATTAAATATGTCCATCGGTATCAATTACTACTGTCCCGGATATTTACCCACGCTAGAGTTCGCTAGGAGGTTGACGGTATATTTTTGACTGAAACCGATTAACATATACATACATATATTGATTCCAAGTCAGAAAATCAAAACAGATTGCCACATAAGTTACGAGGTGTTCAAAAGCAACTCGTATAATATTATTAACGTAATACCAGAGTAAGGACCAAACAACACACAGATATGTAATGTTACCTCAAACGTGTTATAATGACATTGATCCGACTTGTGTATCATAAAATATTGATTAATAACAATTATATTAGTATTTGTATGATAGACTAGTATATGTATGATACATCACACACGTCACACCGGCCACCGGGAACATTACTTATGTAACTAAATATACGAGTGACATTCAGCTTCGGAAATGGAAAGAAATTGATGATGGACTCTTAAGTAAAACTTAATTTATTAAATTAAATGTAATGATAGTGTTTATTCGTGTGTGACGCCAGCGCTCCCTCCGCCGTCCACGTCTGTCCACAAACAGAGCTCAGTGTTAAATCGAGACCATAATCTCACCAGATTACGGTCTCGTTAGAGGAATGAGCTCACGTCAGCGTCAGCAGGAAGTGGTGTAATTTAAATGACCCACTAGGTGTAGGCACAAATAGAGAGCGGCTCCGAGACGCAGCTAGCGACTTAATACACGTTAAATAAACGAGTGTGGCTGATGAGGGAGGAGTTCATTAAGATGGACCTGTCCCATTAACATATGACCTGCCGGTAGAATCATAACCACTTTATACTTTTGTTAAATATTTGTATAAATTGTGATTCTCCTAATAGCTACTTCCTTTACTTTTTATTTTCAAATCGTCAACATCCATAGAATACGAATATTAACTATTACGGGAACGGCAGCTGTAATTACTATACTGATGTATAAAGAACGTCACTCGTTCATTCTATATATTGAACAATTAGAAGAAATTACCGCTTCTTTGAGATTTATCTTTGAGATTTTACACGGAGGTTTGAAAAGGTCATTTTGAAAACAAAATCCTGAATTCATTTTCGATTTTAAAACCACAATTTATATGCAGTGCTCATGTAGGAACTGAAGATGCAGAAGGTTTCTTATCACTAGTAATCCGAGTGTCTTATAATACAAGGGACAAAATAAATACATACAACATACATACATACATACATACACACCAACTTATTGTGGTATAATTATGAGGCCACAATGAACGTCTCGCTGGGATTCATAATACGAGAAAGCAACTTAGTTCCTGATTTAGTCATGACGAAAGAAGAAGAGAAACACGCTTTGAGGAGTCGTACGTAATGACTCCAGACGTGACCTGAACGAACTTCATCAGAAGAATTGAAGAATTAAGAAAAATAACGAGATTAATGAAACGAAAACAGAATCCCGAAATATCAGCGAACACCTTTACTCAGATTAAGTATTCAAAAGATAACCGATAATGTACCAGTTTACACAATAATCATGAATATTACAAGATACTTACTTTATACATAGAAAAAATATTCATTTTTACTTCGACGCTATACATTTACTGATTGTCGGAGACAGGGGGGGGGGGGGGGCTCAGAAATTTCAAAAAACACCTCATGTAATTTATGAACGCCCCCTAAGACATTTAATAGAAATGATGAATAGTAAAAGAGGAAGTAGTTTCAGACAAATTTATATCGTGAGATTACAAATATATATCGTGAGCGAACGAACAATGACAATCGGAAATTAGTTTATGTACTGACAACAGACAGTTGAACCAGAGGAATATTTAAAACAAAACAAAACGGAAACAAATAATAATACAAGCAACTGAATTCATTATAGTACCATTAAGTTGTTTCTATCAGTAGTTGATATGGTTGTAGAAATTAAAAACAACTATTGATACAATCATTGTAGTTTTAATAT
Source organism: Danaus chrysippus (assembly GCA_916720795.1). Lineage (NCBI taxonomy): Eukaryota > Metazoa > Arthropoda > Insecta > Lepidoptera > Nymphalidae > Danaus > Danaus chrysippus. Next base: position 1,082,252 of record CAKASE010000077.1, on the reverse strand, counting down.
ATTAACTCGACTTAAAAAAACCTTTTCACACCGTCATAGTTCCGTGTGGAGTTGTGATGTTCCTAATATGTAAAAATAGTACCTAATAAATATTTATTTAAGTATACAAATTAATAATAATAGATACGCTAAATTACTAGCTTTCATACCCCCAATGAGAGACAGGCGATGGTTCTAATGGCAACTAGACTTGGAACAAATATGTCAATGATAATACTCCCGAGGGCCACAGCCTGGTGGAGATATTACAGTGGTACGGACCAGCGTTCATAACTCTTGATTTAAACCATAAATATTATCTATATGTATAAAAGAAAATCGTGTTAGTGACTTCACTTATAACCCAAGAACGGCTGAACCGATTCAGCTGAAAATTGGCAGGGAGGTAGTTTAGAACCAGGAAATTGCAATAGGATACTTTTTATCCCGTTCGACAGCATTCCCGTGGGACTTGACATGAAACGTCAGTCATTATAAAACGTGGAATAACACAATTGACAGCTATGCAATTGACGTATAATGACAAATATGCAATGACGTATGGATGACAATTAGATATTTGTAAGAAATCTACTATATAAAAATAAAAAAATTTAGGTAATGTGTTTGTAGTTTGAACTCAAAAACCATTTAGTATACGCGGGATAAATTTAAAAAATCAGTGTTTTTCACATGGGCAGTTATATTTTGCGTGTTCACGAGTTTGGAAACCATACGCTTTATTTGTGTTAAAGTTGGATCAAAACACAAAAAATGTGGTTTACAAAGGAGCATTTCAATGAAACGGATAATTTGCGGACACGTATAACGCTTCGATTCGATATCTACGTTGGATTCACTTTCATTTACTTAGAGAAGTTCAACTTAATAACACTTCATTTTTGTAATCGAAATGAATTAATTACAGTAGTGAAATGAAATAAAAATTTTCCTTTTCAAATATAAAACAAAAAAAATCTTCATCTTTTAATCACCAAACGAAATGTTATATAAAAGCCTTCTGGTGGCGAAACGGAGTTCGCCAGGTTTACTAGTATTTAATAAAATAGTGTGTAATGGAAATTGCTATCTCTTGAGTTGTAACACAATACGAATGTCCATTGTCCTCTAAGTTTGATTAAAAACATTCAAATACTATAAAATTATTTTCTTAAAAGTCTTATTTCAATTTAAAATAAAAAAATCTCACAACTTTTCATCGTAATTCGAAATAAATGAAAATGATGATAAGGTTTGACAGAATATTAATGTATGTATGTACATATATGTATAGTGTTCGGTATTTAGACAGGTTAAAGAAAACTTCTTTGGTTTTGCTAAACACTTTTATCTGACGATACAGGTGTTACTAAGACAAGAAATCGGAGCGGAATGATATTCAAATTTGAAATATAAAGGAAGTGACGTATGTAGGTACACGGATAAAAAAGGATTACAAATTTATGTAGATTATCGTAGCGTATATAGACAAGATGTCATATAAAGTAAATGTAGTGCAGGTGCAATATAAAAAAAAGGTGCACACGTAGGCGCCAACATATAGTGTGTCTTTAATATGTCCGCTTTATAAAATAGATATAAACACACAGCGGAAAGCAAAATTTAAGCAAATAGACACGAAATATCGCGGATGTTTCTGTATACTGCGGACAGAATAGATTTATAAATGTTTGTAAACACTGGGTTTAAGCGGGTAAGTAAAATAATAACAGTGTAACATATATCTGTTTTACGTGTACGGTATTCAGTTCCTATTTGCGTGTATGGAGTGCTTGCTATAGTTAAATATTGGGACGCCAGGTGCTGCGAAACCGATTTAGTCTAATTAAATTTTATTTTGATTTTAGTACATAACCTAAGCTATTTTATTAAATTGATCTTTTGCACAGGGACACAATGGTCGCAATGAAGGGCTGAGTTAGTGCTCCTATATTAAGAATATAACTACGTATTGTAGTCCGGAATCTGAAATTTGAATGTTATACGTCTAAATATGATTTTAAGTCATAGTGAAACAAAGGTATCGGTTGTATCGACGCTTGTAAAGGGTCATAGAGAAGCTAAAGACTCGGTAGCATCAAGCTAAGGATTTGGTGGTTATTAAAGTATGTAATGTTATTTCAGGGCGAGGTGATATTCTCGTGGTACAGCAGCGAGGGCCGGGCCCAGCTGGCGGACCGCTGGGGCGGCCGCGTGCGGAGGGTCCTCTCTCCGGGGCTGGGGCGCGGCTCCGTCAACATCAGCTCCGTGCGGGAGACCGACGCCGGCCTCTACCGCTGCCGCGTCACCTTCCCCAACCGCACGCCGCCCGCTCGGAACAACGGGACCTTCTATTACCTCGACGTCGACGGTGACAGTACATGTCGTTCTCATCGATTGGAATCTCAACCTTCGGCTTCGGTCTATCTGTATTCGACGATCGGTTTACAGGCGGCAACCTCATCGTGACTCCGCCCGTCAACGTGACGGTCCTCGAGGGTGATCGCGCCGAGCTGGAATGTCTCCCGAAGAGCCCGGAGTGGAGCGTGCAGTGGTACCGCGAGGGGGTGCCGGTGGAGACGCTGCCCGAGCTGGCGCAGCGGACGGAGCTGGCCGTCAACGGCAGCCTCATCATGAGGCAGGCTGTCAGCACTGACCTCGGAGAGTACGAGTGTCGTATCAGTGCAGATGACGGACAGCTCCAGAGCGCTAGTGCCTTTTTAGACGTTCAATGTTCGTAAAGAAACATCTCGCTTTTAGAAATAATATCAGAGATATTGTTATATACTCTTATGTTTATTATCATTTTCAGACAAGGCAAAAGTTGTCTACTCTCCCAAAGAAAGGTATTTACCATATGGCAAATCGGCGAGCCTCGATTGTCATTTCAGCGCGAATCCTCCTTTAACAAACCTACGATGGGAAAAAGACGGTTTCCTATTCGATCCCTATAACGTACCCGGCGTATTTTATAGTATAAACGGTAGTCTACTCTTTAATCAGGTGGGCCGAGTTTACAATTATAAGTTTGAGTTGGAAATTGTATAAATTAAAGATATAGACATTACATCATTACAACCGGTCATCTTCAGGTAGATGAATCCCACGAGGGAATGTACTCATGTACGCCTTACAACGTGCTGGGGTCGGCGGGCCCGTCGGCCGAGGTCCGTGTGCGCGTGGCTCGGCCCCCGGCGCTGGCCGTGCGCCCTCTGCCTCTGTACCTGGTGAGGCTCGGAGCGACAGTCACGTTGCCTTGTGCCGTCGCCCGGGACCCGCATCACGCACCGCCAGCCATTCACTGGATCAAGGCAGGTTCTACTAAAGTTTACTTGACGTAGAGAAATCAATGCACCATCAAACACTCTATAAATGAAAATCGAAAAAAAACGAACTGTCTAACAGATAACGATTAATAAAAATGTTTTGTTCTTAAGTTAACTTAAGTTCTTACAACTTATATAATTCTCATTTTCTTTTACTTTATCTACATAAGGGGTTCTGTTATAGGTAAGTGTACAATATCAGTGATCAAGCGAGGTAAAAAAATGTAAACAACAGGTTAAAAACTTTACAGAAAGGTTTTTTTACAGAAAGATGGAACTCCTTTGCCTGAAGGACGTTATTCGCTAAGCGAAGGCAATTTGACCATCACACAAGTATCAGAAGAGGACCGCGGCGTATACGTGTGCTCTCTGAGTAACGAGGCCGACGAGCTGGCCGTCGAGACGGAGCTGTTGTTAGAGAACGTGCCTCCGCGCGCGCCCTACAACCTCACCGCCACGTCCACTACCAACTCAATCCACCTGTCGTGGGTTCCAGGTATCTGTTAATGTTAAGCTTGTTCTTGTTCCTCCCCTCGGCAGCGAGGCCCGGTGTCAGTCACACATGGTTACTTATTCTCAGGACACAATGGCGTCGACGTGGAGTACAACGTGTGGTACCGCGAGCGAGCGGACAGCGAGTGGCGTACGATGAAACTCTTGTCACGAGGCTCGACCCACGCGACCCTGCTAGCGCTCCGCCCGGCCACCGAGTACGAACTGAGGGTACTGTCACAGGATCATATCGGGGACGGTTTATTCAGTAAACCGATATTCGTGCGGACCCAAGGTCGACATCTTTATCAGTTTTGTAATATAAGAAGACAACCTGTATCCTTTAAATTTTTTTATTTGATTAAAACTTGTGGTTTTAATTTTAATCACCCCAGATTCCGATTACGGTGAAGACGGAAGTACTACCGCCGGTGTTTCGGCCACAGCAACAGAAGGCGTCACGAACACGGGCACCTCTTGGAGCGGCGCCACGCTCGGCTCGGTCGGAGGAGTGTCGGCCGAGCTCGGGGTCACCGTGCGCCTCATCGAGGAAGGAGCCCTGATCCGCTGGAGCCGCGCGCCCGCTGACGACGCGCTCTGCTCGGTGCGCTGGTTCGACACCGACCAGCCGCAACACAAACTTATAGCTGTCTTCTCGACGCACCAACATTATATTCTGGGTCAGTATCAAGAGAAGTACAAAAGTTATCGACGGGATTTTATCCATTCTTGGCTCCACATCTATGACTTTACAAATCAATAAAATCGACATTTTCACATAGAAATGTATACCAATATTAATTGATTAATATATGGAAAGATAAATAAATATTGTTCGTGTTGAAAGTGAGTCCAGTAGTGGAGGGTGCGGGTTACTGGGCCAGCGTGGAGTGCGGCGAGCTGGTGGGAGGCGCGGGCCTGCAGGTGCCGCAGTACGCGCGGCTCCGCGGCGTGGCGGCGGGCTCGGCGGCCGCGGCGCTGCTGCTGGCGGGCCTGGCCGGCGCGCTGTGCCTGGCCCGCCGCCGCCTGCGACCGCACGCCCGCGACAAACGAGCTCGCTAACGACACCCGCCGCCCGACTTAGGACACTCTGTGACACAGTCCGCGACCGAGTATGTTCCGCTCCAATAATGAGATACTTTGAAATGTAACATAAAATATAAAAGTCGGTGATGTTAGATTTTAATACGGTTCTGATATACACGATAAGAAGTGACTGAGATATATATTATTTATTGTTCCGAGAACGGCCGACATGTGGACGTCAAATTAATTATTATTACTAACAACGATAGATTTTTAAATTTTAAGTAAATGTGTAGTTCTTTAAGAAATTTATTTATATTTCTTCTTAGAAATTGATCAAATATTTTTGAAATAATAAATCCGACCTGTACAAGTGACAGGTTTCTATATATAAATGTATTTATGGCCACGACCACGATCGCGCCTGAATCTTGAAACACAACACTAACGCTTGAAAGTGTTCTCTCTGTACGAGCGAGTGAGGAGGCGAGATGACGACGTGTTATTATTTTAATACTTTTCATTCAATTTGAAAGACAGGAGAAGATTATAGTTCGTACGTGTATATATTTTTGCTAAGTAGTTTTAATTGTTAACTTTTCCTAAATGTTTGATTCTTATCTCCAGATTCACTTTATACTAAAGTTACACCTGTTACCGGATAAGTTTTTCTCATACTAATACATACGTTAATTGTGAGAAGTTATAAATATATTCTTGTATACATAAAATTATTGTAAGTTAATCTTTCTGTTAGTAACGCACACTTCTTATGTTGATGTCCTGTTCCAGATTCGGTTCTATTTGTTTTTGTCATTTGTGTTATCGTAAAGTCTAACATCATTGGAGAAAATATAATAATATTTGGTGTCAAAGAAAACTGTATCAGAAGTACATGTTTACTTTGTTTAACTCTTTCACAAAATAAGAGACGAAATAAGCGACAATTTTTTGTTTTCAGTTTGTTCAAATAATAATAGTGGTGTCGCTTATTTTGTTTTGTTTTTTTTTAATTATCAAAATGTAACTCTGTGTTCTATGTAACAACTTTAAGTCTTTTATCGATTATAATATCCGTTAAAATTACAAAACTCTTTTATTTATTGTCAACAATAAACAAGTCTTAGAGACGAAAACAAGTCTTAAAGATAATTTTAACAATCTATATATATAAAAATGGATTGCTGTTCCTTAGTCTCGCTAAAACTCGAGAACGGCTGAACAGATTTATCTTATCTTAGTCTTGAAATGTTCGTGGAGGTTCAGGGAAGGTATAAAAGCTGAAAAAAATTGATTCATTACTGGGAAAACTATAAAAACAGCCCTTTTCTATTTCACATACAAACGTTTTTTTGACATTCGATTTGACAACTAACTAATATGTCAATCATTCTGTCGCACTTCAAAACACGGAGATTTATGGCTTACAGGTAAACTCCAAAAATATAAATAAAAAACGTAATAGATATTTCTTGATTATAGGTCGATACGAAGTTCGCCAGGTCTTCTATGTAGTATTAAATAATTCTTGTAGTCGTTCTATTTTTAAATTTATTTGAAATAATCTTACTAATTAATAATTGATTTTGAGTTCTGACTGATGTGTATACCTCTTTACTGTAAAAGAGTTTAAAACAGAGCTGGTAGACAAGTACCCAGAACACCAGTACAGGTATCGGAATTGAACAATGCGTCGATAAGCGGATAACATGTTAAAATAGTAACAATAAACTGTATGCATACTTTTAAATGTTATGTATATAGGTGATATAACTTGGTCGGCTGTGTTGATATGAATGTACCACCTCCGTCAGCTCACAACTCGCACAGTCGTTCTCTCGAGTAGAGTAGTGTCGTATAGTAGGTACCTAAGTACGTTTTGTAGCGAGCCTCGTCCCGACTCCCGGCGTCAGTCATCGAACGTGAACACATCTCCCGGAGACTCTCGAGGCGAGCGATCTTTAAACAAAGACTTCAAGAAATGCCATAAAACATGCATTAACAGTTGCCCACTCACACCTCGCAACACGACATACATACGACACGACACGCTGCTTAGAAACAGAACATTATTGAACCTACGATTTGATGTACTACACAAGTTATGAAGTCTTTTTATTAATAAAAAGATTTTGTTAGAATAGTATATTTTTATTGTAAAATAATAATATAGTACCTAGTATTAATAATCATGTCACGTTATTTCAACCGTCGTTACGATCTATCAACCAATCGAGTTACACATTAAATAGCTTTCAGTCTTCAGACCAGTATAGTCCGGTCAAATTGGACATTCGGTGCTACATAAATTCGCAACAAGCTGAATTTTGGTACAATTGTTCAAAACACGATTATAAACAATAGCTGAAAGTTCCCCATCATTCCCGTGTGTGGAAAAAAATTTATTCAAGGTCAAATGTCAAAAAAACGGCAAGTTTTATGAGAAAAATACCTCGGACTAAAATTATAGAACATAAAATTATCTATAAAAAACATATCAATACTTTTTTCTCACGAGACACCGTTTCGGAGATATAACGATTCAAAAAGTTATAAAAGTTGTAATCGTCACAATATGCATGAGTACGATACGTATATACATCTAGAGTTGTTATATTTTATATATATAACCGTCAGTGGTGGTCTAGTGGTTAAAAGGCCCACCACTCGGGGGTGCGGGTTCGATCCTGGCCCGGGCAATGTGATTTTCCCGAGTTATATGTACTTTCTAAGAGTATTTAGACATCACTGATTCATGCTGATTCCCAAAGGGGGTTGATGTCAGGCAGGAGTCCAGTCGTAAAAACAAATAGCCAAAACTATTCACAACATGTAAGGCAGATCCTGGCTAAAGCTGGGAAATTGCCAGGTAGAAGAAGAAGATTCATATATATAAATATTGATTTATTTGTGTAAACTTTTAACTGAAAGCGAAGTTGTTACTGTTGAACGTGGTATTAATTAATGCAAGTATCGAAAGAGCTGATGATTTCTTGAAATATCTCAAAAATCAGAAATCTGTGACAATATATGAAAATTGCTGTAAAAATTATACTGGAAAGTCTTCTTTTTCTGCTGCTAATAAAAGACAACGTGAAGAACAAGTTGGTTGGACTGGACACTTATCTGGCACGAAGTAAAGCGGTTGGTAGAGTAGATATCTCAACATCAAAAGGAAGTGGATTACTGGAGAAACGTACTTAAACGGATTGTAGCTGTTGTAACATTTTTGGCTTCGAGAGGGCTTCCATTTCGAGGCGACAATGAAATTCTAGGATCTCCAAACAATGGAAAATATTTGGGTTGTGTGGAATTATTGAGTGAATTTGATCCATTTCTTGCAGATCACTTAACAAAATTTGGGAATCCTGGAAAGGGTAACATTTCTTATTTATCAGCAAATATCTGTAATGAGTTTATTGAAGTAATGGGAAAACAGGTTCTAAAAAAAATTATAAATGAAGTTAAATCAGCAAAATATTTTTCCATAAGCGTTGACAGTACGCCCGACTGTCACATATTGACCAGCTAACTTTCATCATTCGATACGTAAAAGATTGTGTTCCTGTTGAAAGGTTTTTGAAATTTATACCTATTAAAGAGCATAAATGTAAGTATTTAGCGGAGACCATCTTAATTTTTTAGAGATACATGATATTCCCATAAAAGATTGCAGAGGTAAAAAGTATATAATGTATTAAAGCAAAACAAAATTGAAGACACATTTCCTAACGTAGAAATTGCATCGAGAATATTTTGAAGTATGATGGTAACTAACTGCAGCGGAGAACGGTCCATCTCCAAATTGAAACGAATAAAAAATGAATTAAGTACAATGCTTCAAGAGAGATTAACTAGTTTGTCGTTGATGTCCGTAGAGTGTTATATTCTCAATACCATAGATTTTGAAGATGCGATTAACGATTTTGCTCACCTTAAAACTAGAAGGGTACCTTTGCAATCAACATAGAATTAATCTAAGGATTTTAAGTTAAGCGAGTTACTTTTGTAGATAATTTTTTATATTTCCTATTTTTTTATAGTTAGTAACTAAATAAAAATAAATTTAGAACCTTGTTTGTCTTTCTTTATCTATTGTAACTAAATATTGTCTTCTCAAGGTCATAGGGGCCCCATGATCCTAATGTGCCCAGGGCCTCAAATAGTTTAAAGATGGCATTGGCAAAGAGAACAAAGCCCTGGATACAGCCATGTCTTTTGTATCTTTAATTATTATTTTTAAATATTAGGGTTGCCAACATTTCATCAGCGAAATATAGTATTTTCCAAAATAAGGTGTAAAAAATATTGTACATTTAAAAGAGATATAGTATTTTATGGGAAAAACAAAAAAAGAGACAAATATTTATTTGTTAATTCTTTATTTTTATAAAACCTTATTTTTTTTGCACTTCTCGCACCGTGTGACAGTTTTTTGTTTAAAATAAAAGTGTCATTCGCTTCGTCACATTCAATTTTTAAATTGATATAAATCAAAAGCTCATTTTTTATTAATGACTAGAAGACCTGGCGAACTTAGTATCGCCCTATAATCAAGAAATATCTATTACTTTTTTTAATTTATATTTTTGGAGTTTACCTGTAAGCCATAAATCTCCATAAGCCATAAAGTTAGTTGTCAAATCTAATGTCAAAAAAACGTTTGTATGGGAAATAGAAAAGGGCTGTTTTTATGGTTTTCCCAGTAATGAATCAATTTTTTTCAGCTTTTATACCTTCCCTGAACCTCCACGAACATTTCAAGAATAAGATAAGATAAATCCGTTCAGCTGTTCTCGAGTTTTAGCGAGACTAAGGAACAGCAATCCATTTTTATATATATAGAAGATAGAAGATATACTACTTCTGTTTCTTTCTTCTCGCCACTTCGAATTCATAACCGAAAATATCCTTTCTGTTTATATTGAGTCTTTTTATTATTTTTCGTTATTTAGTCGGCGTTAGCGGCGCACTAGAATTTGACGCACATTCGTTTAGGATTTCCACTTTTCAAATGAAATAACAACATCTAATTGAAAACAATTCTGCCGATAAATAAATAAGGCAGATCAGAATCTCGTTTGACGACGTCAAAATTGATGTTGTCAATGTGATATTGACATGTTCGTAACGCAAGCGTTCGGACGTTATCGCCTATCGGGTACTTTAAAGGCGCGTTCTAATTTTTTTTATTTAAGGATTTGGTTGTTAGATTTGTCGGTGTTGAAAATATAGAATTTTTACATATTATATCTTTTCAACAGTATATAGTACGCAGACCTGATATATAGTACAATACTATATATTATAGTACGGTTGGCAACCATAGTTGTAGTCTCCTTTTTTATTCTTGACTCAAGTTTTTATATCAGGCATAAGTCATAATGTCTTCTTTTAATTTTCTTCTTAAATATTTTTTTTTAATTTTGAGGCCGTAGCCATGTCTTCTCACAATTTTTCATCTTGAATCATTTTTTAATTATAAGGCCGAAGATATGTCTTTTTAAAATATTGTTTTTTTTTCATTCCGTCATATTTCAATGTCAAGTCCTTCTAATGTCATTTTTAGTACAATTCATTTGTCACAATCGATATAACGGTCAAATTCTGAAAATAGCCGAAATAGCTGAAAAACAAATTTCTTAAACAAAACGAAAAAATTATTATTATATACATATTATGCACATATAACAATTAGATTTCATTTATAGAAGAAACAATAAAGCCATAAACTGGCAAGAAGCATTCTTGAATGCTTAATATTTGCTGAAGGGAGCGCGGGATATCTTCAGCAGTTTTAAAAATACTTAAAAGTTGGTCTACAAGGACCATCCTTTGACTACTAAACTGTGGACAATCAAAAAATATATGTTCGAGGGTTTCATCACCACTATTGCAATATCTACAAGTTGAAGAGTCAAAAACACCAATCCTAAAAAGGTGAGCACTAAAACCACAATGTCCCAGACGCAAACGACAGATTGTGGTATAATACTTTCTATGGCTATAGTCACTACCCCGGGTAAACCAGAGGGAAGAGACCTTTTTCTTTTTTGTAGCTAACCATTTTCCTTTTACCTTTACCACCTGATGCCATAAGTTGTAAAATTCTTTCTGTAACTTGAGTTTGAAGAGTGTCTGAATAAGGAATTGAGAAATTTAAAACAGCTGTGACTTAATTGATTGTGGGCCGGATTTGTAATAAATTTTGCTAAATAGTCTGCTTGCTCATTACCATGCACACCAATGTGGGCTGGTGTCCAGAATAGGACTATTTGCTTGTTTTGAGACAGCAGGTGATACAATTCTCTTATGTTATATATAATATAGTTAGTTTTTGAATTTAATTGTGGATTTTGTTGTGCTGTCAATAAACTTAAACTATCCGTTATTATAATCCACTTTTGATGAGTCTGTGTTTGAATGTGCTCCATAGCAGTATATACATACATATGCTGGATTCAGCGGAGTATATGCTTGTGAGTGAATTCAGCCTATGACCAAATCCACCCTTGATCTGACTATCATAGACAGTTATAGAGACTGCTTCATTGTTCCTAGACCCATCTGTATATATCTGATGATATCCCTGCCACCTATCAAGTTCCCTATAAATGTCTTCCTTATACTTTAGAAGACTTTTGACTACAATTTTAATCTGCATAAATTTTGATTCATATAACCCTGAGTAACAAGGCCATACCATGTTAGAAAATATATTGTTTATTAAAAATTTGTTCTGTTTCAGAAAAACCTTGAAACAAATATGAATTAATATTGGCAGTCCTGTTAATAGTGTCCCGCAGTTTAACAAGAAGGGGATGATTACTGACGGAGAGCAACCTTGCAAAAAATTTTGATTGTAAGTATTTAAACCTAAGTGCTAATGGAGGTATATTACATTCCACCTGCATTGACACTATGGGAGTAGTTCTCATGGCGCCCATTATAATACGCAAACATTTATTCTGTATCTTTTCTAATTTATTTACTATAGTGCTTACCCCTGCAAAACAAAAAAAAGCATATTCAAAGTGACTCCTTAGTAATGATTTATACAATGTTAATAGAATCCTTGGATCAGCACCCCAATATGTGCCTGTTAAAGATTTTAAAACATTACAAGCATTTAAAGCTCGGGATTCTAGAGTTTCAGTATACTTATTCCATCTAAAATTGTTTGTAAAAATAACACCCAAAAACTTTACAGAGCTCTCTACAGACATTACATTATTATTGAACAAAATATTTACATTCCCATTTCTAATACCATTTTTTGAAAAGACAACAACTTTACTTTTTTCATTGCTGACCTCCAGCCCAAGGCTATCAAAATAGTTCTTTAATCTTTGGAGAGCAACATTGAGGACTGATTGTACATGTAAAAAATTAGTATCAGAGCAATAAATAACTAAATCATCTGCAAACTGCAGATTAGAAACTTCACACCCCAGAGTTAAATTTTGCTGATGTATGAATAGGATAAAAAAAGCAATGGGCTCAATACACCACCCTGTGATACACACCTACAAGAATATCTTGGACCAAATAACTGATTGTTGACCTTAATGTTGATTTAATTGACCTTTCTGTAGTTCAACAAATTAAAAATACAATTTACAACTTTTCCAGGTTCCTGTAGTAATAATAATATTGAGGATAATTTGTCCAGATCTACATTATTGAAAGCCCCTACAATGTCAAGAAAAACACCAACTAGTACTTTATTCTCGGAACGAGCATCGTGGATATCCAGACAGAAATGACGTAGACTCTCACAAGCAGAACGGCCACAACGAAAGACAAACTGATTGTAAGGTAAAAGATTATTACTTTCTATGTGAAAAATTAATCTCTGTTTTATTAATTGTTCGAAAATTTTTCCAACACATGAACTCAGTGTAATAGGACGATAAGAATCAGCCAAATTAAAGTCTTTGCCAGGTTTTAATATTGGTAACAAACAGTCAGTTTTCCAATCCTCTGGGATAATAGAAGACGACCATAAACTATTTGATAGACTTAAAATATAGATAGAGTTTGAACATTTAAAAGTTTAAACATTTTGTAGGAAAGCCAATCCAGGCATCATGAAGAATCTTTTCTTGAGGCTAAAGCAGATTTTAACTCTTGCATAGTAAAACAACCGATCATGTATGAATTATCACTATTTACTCCAAGAACATTATCTATACTTATCTGTTGTGAAACAGTATCCAGTGTGTATTTATATAAAAATGTTTGAATCCAATTGAGGTCAGAAAATAAGTTAGAACTCGGAAAGCTTTTTTTGAATTTACTTATTTTAGTCCAAATGCGTTTTATAGATGTCCAACGATTTATTGATGAGCAGAATTCAGACCAACTTTTACAACGTTCTTCTTTTAAAGTGCGTTTTTTAAAGGCTTGTGCGCGTTTGAAATTAATGTAATTTTTACTATTAAGACTAGTTTTGAGATTAATGTAGGCGTTCTTGCAGTCTTCTACTACTTTTGAACATTTATCATCCACCAAGGTACTTGACACCTTTTTCTAGGACGGTTATTATTACTATCAATTGTGTTATGGTTTAAGCTGGGCCCGGAGAATTTGATTGCCAATAGAATAATTGCACAAAACTTTCTGTATGAGTCAAGGAGATCACTATTGTCAACTTTAAAGTTCATTAACATTTTATTAACAATTTGTTCATACCTATCCCAATTGACTAATTTCAGATTGCTGTGAAAAGGAATGTTGTTCAAGGAAATAGAGGGCTCATGTTGATCTTTTACGAGAGTAAATTTTGTGATAGTTGGCAGATGATAACCTGATGAACTTGCCAGTCACAAGAAAGAAATAAAGAAGAAGACACCATAGTTAAATATAGACTGTTTGGTTTCCAAATATGAGAGCCTATAGTTGTTGGTTGACCATTATTTAAAAGTGTTAAGTCATGGTCATCCATCGAATCCATAATAACTCTGCCCCGAGAATCTATGCGACTGCAACCCCAAAAAGTGTGATGGGCGTTAAAATCGCCTGCAATTATAAACGGTTTTGGAATACTGTACAATAAACGATCGAACTTCGCCTTTTCAAAAGCAGGAGAACTATTACCAGGACTGTAAAAACTAACCAAAGAAATGCATTTATGTTTCAGTTTAATAACAATTACTACATTTTGTAACGAATCATCATAAAAAGTATCTAGTTTAGAGAAATGTATACCATTTTTAATTACTATTGCTACGCCATTATGATCATTACCGCAGTCATTCCTAATAATGGTATAAATTGAATGTTAGGCTTGAGCCAAGTTTCTGAAATAAGAGCTACATGTATATTATTTTGGTATAGAAAATTTTGAAACTCAAGTCTGTTACTTAACAAACTTTGAGCGTTTCACTGTACAATATTTAAGATTTGGTGGTTGATTGTGACGATTTGTTATTTTTGTCCTGTATGGTTTCTTTAATAGCTGAGCTAATAAATTGTGAACTAATACTTATATTTTGAGTTTTATTTAAAGTTATAACTTTTACTATAGATTCTGTTAATAGGGTCATTGCTTCAGAATTTGATAGTATTGCTTGTATTACATACTTCTTGGGTATTTAATTTTTTATTAAGGGAGGGAAAATTTAATGAATCTTTTAACGTGTCAGCATATGACTTGGGTTTACTGTTTGCGATTTTCTTTTGCCTTATAGGGCACTGGCTAGAGATGGCAATGTGTTTGCTATTACAATTAATGCACTTAGCTTTTTCAATGTTAACCTTGCATTCTTTGAAAGAATGCCCCTCTGTGCGTATGGAGCATCGCGGTGGATTTTTACAAAACTTAGCCAGATGATCATAGCGTAAACATTTAAAACACTGTTTTATAGGTGGGACATATGTGGAGACAGGCAGGCGCCACATCTTAATGTGAACATAGTCCGGCAGTGATGTAGCAGACGCAATAGTTATTACTACGCTCTGAGTAGGTTGCAGTGTGAGGTGTTATTTTCTCCTTTGACTTTAAGCATTATGCGTCGAAAGAAATGATTTTTGTTGTTGATATTGCTTTATATATTTTGTCATTGGATAGATGAGTGGTAACCGAAGAGATAACTCCCGATAGTTCGGTGGCCCCTGCTGGTATTGAAGCTTTAAGTCGTTGTTCCTTTAGATATGTAGTAATTTCTGAAAAGGCATTAGCCAAATTCGGACGTTGGAAAACAACACCGACCTTATATATATTTTTTTTTTATATTGTATACCTTTCACAGAGCGTATAAAACTAGTACTAAGCGACATCATGTCCCTATTACCGAGTGGGACATCATTAGTACTTTTGACAAATACTAAGAGTTCAGACTGGGCTTCCGCATCTTCAGGGTATCGCCAACAATAATCACCGACCCTAAAGGGAGCGAAGGCATTTGCATCCTGCAATACTGGCCAATCCTCGCAATCGGAATCGCTGCTTGTGCTGAAATTCAAGGACTCATCCGAATCCTTCTTTTTACGTTTTTTCACCATGTCTCCACATAAATACTTATATACAGACTAAGTTTTACTTTTTTACAATAAACTAAACAAAAATTTGCAAATTATAGTATAAAACTATTTGAAATAATTATAATTTTCAAAAAGCCCGCGTCAACGTTTCAATTCCCGTGCTCGTTTTTTTTCTTAAGACAGAGACAATAGTTTCTCATAGACTAATATAGTCACACAAACGTCAAGCTCAGCTTATGTATCGTGCATTTAAAAGTAAGTAATTTTAATCATGTAAATCATAAGTAATTATTAACAAAAAAAAAACCAGTTCTATTTTCATTGCATTGCTTTGTGATAAACGATGTTTTTTGTTTGATTACCTGGCGCATAGACAAACAAATCTGATGATTATTATTATATTTTGTGACTATTCAATTGGTCGGGTCCGCGATCACTTTTTTTAGTTTCTGAACTCGACATTAAATTCTCCAACCACGTATTCTGTGCTCCAACGCACACACGCACACTGTTTTGATAGATATGATTGAATTTGAACTTTGTGTAGCCATAAGATAGTGCAAATTTACTTTTGACGTTAGGAACACACCTGCATTTCTTAGATAACAGTGAGTGCTTGTAATTGAATATGAACTTTATATTATAGCAATAAAGCTGAAATTGATTCTACGTTTTAGTTAGAAAACGTTTGTATGTGAAAAAGAAAAGGGTTGTTTTTAGGGTTTTCCCGGCAATAATTACATTTTTTCTCGCCGTAAGAACCATCCTTTGACTTTAACGAACATTTTAAAAAAAAAGAATTGCCCAAATTGGTCCAGGCGTTGTTGAGTTATGCGCTTACCAACACATTTTGCGATTCATTTTTATATTATAGAAGATAATATATAACACAATTTATTGACAACCCGATCGTCACAGGTTACATCTAGTAAATTGAAAGAAAGCTTTTTGTGTGCCAAATGTATGCAACCTACGATATATAAATTTTGGTCACATTAGCTTACAAGTGACGTATCGAGGGATATATACGATCAAAGTATAAAGGGGTGCATCGTGGCAAACGTGCCGTATTAAACGCTGTAGTTTCCACTTGGTCGTCTTATAACAAGAACAAAAAATTTGGTAGCCGGTCATTTGACATGACGTTTAATAATGCGTTGTTAATTTGTCATCGTGGGACGTAAATATTTTAACAGACATTTATAATTTCGTAGGTTGTTTAGTAAATACTGTGTTTAGATTAAACAAACATTGATTGGTGAAACTGGGTCTTAATCTTATAGAGATGACGCTAACAGTGATGGAGGAAGACGGATTCTGGCGAAAGCTTCAGGTTCATCGCCGCAGCCCAGGGTATGATCTCGAGGCGGTAGATCATCAGCTGCGGTCAGAACCACGTCGAGTTTGCGGATCTCACTCTCAAACCATACTTGTAGTTGAGCACGCGCCGGTGGTCGCTCCCTAACCCGTCCCGCGCGATCTTGTTTAGCAATAGCATTCGGTGTATTTGATGGTTGTTTGATCGGTGAAATAAAGGAATCCGGAAGTATGGAATCATCCACGTTAAATATATCTAATTTGTATGCTGCGCGATCTTTAGCCTGGAGTGGAGATGGAACCAAATTGGCAGTAGCATCGCAAACTGGTGCAGTTTTAGTTTTCGAAACGGTCCTGAGGTATTATCAAGAGCCATTATTCATTATTATCCACAAAAAAATATTAAGATAAACGGACCGAAAGACCAAAATTAAAAATATATATTGCACAGATAACCTTAGATTTATAACAACATATAATAATTTCGTTTTTAATCTAAGGGATTCATATCAATTAGTACTTAATTTAATATAATTTTTAAGACACTTTAAATTCGTAGAGGATAACTGTCAATATTATCATATTACTTTTTCTTAAAAAGTATGAACATAGAGAATGAAAATATTGAATGCAACGTAGTATGACATTATGACCTTATGACAACCAATTTCTAATATAGTGTAATTATCTATGATCAAAATTACGTTGAACACCCCAATATTATTATTTCCTACATAAAGCGCTTTAACTTGTTATGTAAAAATTAAAGCAGTTTAAAGATCTCTTAAAATTATAGTTTTAAAATAAATAATGTGCATTTCAATTTAAACGTAATAAAATAAAAAATATTATTCGACTTTAAACTTATGATAACTTCCTTTACCCATCTCTTTCCAACATGCATCTTATACGTATTGCTAACCTTTTTTGTACACCCAAATTTAAATAGGATTACTCACTAGGTGTCGTTATATTACTACTTAGTACTTACTACTTACTAGCATTGACAAAATTACCTTGCTTTTGTTTTCGCAACAACTCAAAATGTGTACGCTATTTAAGTATGTAATTGTTAATGCATGTTGCATGAGTTAATTAATAATAGTGTTATAGCGCGCAGTGTTTTTTAGATATAAATTATAAAGTATGGCAGTTCTAGCGAAGTGACAATTTCACCACTAATTCGTATGATCGTATCAACTAGCCGCGGTTAGATCTTTTTGTGCGTTTTGTGAACTTTTCTAAAAGAAGAGAGACCCAGTGAGTTTTTTGTATTCTCCAAATACGAATATCTTTATTATTAAAAGAAAGAATACAAAGTATCTTATAAATCTTATGTTTTCTTTTAAATGTCTGCCGTTATCAAATAAATTCTTTTGTTTACTCAATTTAAATTACATACAGCCCACTTGTTTGTATTTATTGTTTTGAACATATTATTTCGTGACTACATCAACGAAAACAAATTATGTACTGACAAAATGAATATACTAATTTCGTTAGCAATTTGTTGTCGTTCTTGTAACGGCATTTTTGATCTTTTTTTACATGATAATTGTTTTAAATTACATTGGTTACAGAGGAACTACAACGTTCTAAATATAAATTGACATAATTTGCGAAGTATCTATAGTAATTTATATTTGTATATTAGCGCCCGAATATTGTTTTAAAAAGTCTTAAGATTTTTATACGGTAATTAATGTGAATTCAAAATTAGTCCCATTTTTTTTCGTAAATTCGCATAATCGATATTAAAAAGGCAAATTCGTTAAAAAAACATTGGCTATATTTCATACGCATGACTTATGTGAGCTGTATTTTTTTCAAAAATACTCCTTTTAAAATATAAAATTTTTCACCTATTATATACTAATTGCTATTTTTTAATTTATCTGTAAGAACACCACGTTGTCAACACATATAACGGGATTCGGGAATAATTAAAATTGAATAACTATAGAATTCGCATTAATTGTCGTAATATAATATAGTAAGGTTATAATAGTTATTTCGCAATTGTCATGAATAAAAAACTTAAAAGAGTTTCTAGCAACCTACATCCGATATAATTTTAATCAGGTGAACAGTGGTGTACACAACCAAGATGTATATTCAGTAAACAGTAAATAAAGGCAATTTGAGTCACTATTCACGTTGATAGGTCTTTTATAAAACATATTTGTTGTGTTTATTGTCGTGGCCAACATAAGCATGATTTAAACTGATGCTTATTTTTAATTATAAATGGTTCTTTGTGTAGTATATTTATATAAAGTAACTTGTTTTTTTTGTTTGAGATGTTTTTTTTAAAGTAATACAATAAATGCTTTTTATTTTATAAATAACTAGTAAACCTGGCGAACTCCGTTTCGCCTACAGAAGGCTTTGTTTTATGTAACATTTCGTTTGGTGATTAAAACATGAAGAAATTTTTTTTTTTTGAAAAGGAAAATTTTTATTTCATTTCACAACAGTAATGAATTCATTTCGATTACAAAAATGAAGTGTTATCTAGTTGAACTTCTCTAAGTAAATGAAAGTGTATCCAAAGTAGATACCGAATCGAAGCGTTATACGTGTCCGCAAATTATCCGTTTCATTGTAGTGCTCCTTTGTAAACCAAATTTTTTGTTTTTTGGTCTAACGTTAACACAAATAAACCGGATGGTTTCCCAACACACACAAACTATAACTGCCCATGTGAAAAATAATGATTTTCTAAATTTATCCCGCAAGTACTAAATTACATATCTATCATTATACATCAATTACATAGCTGCCCATTGTGTTTCGTTATTCCACGTTTTATAGTGACTGACGTTTCATGTCAAGTCCCACGCGAATGCTGTTGAACGGGATAAAAAGTATTCTATTGCATTTTCCTGACTCTAAACTACCTCCCTGCCAATTTTGAGCTAAATCGGTTCAGCCGTTCTTGAGTTATAAGTGGAGTAACTAACACGACTTTCTTTTATATATATATAGATATATAGATATATAGATTTAACCAACGTCGACTGTTACAGGTGACGATTGGTACGCTGTCTGTCGTACCAGTAATAGTCTGATCCTGTGCGATATAGCTCGTGGTCTAACTAGCGAAGTGAGTTATATTTTCTATCGAACTTGTATATAGTATTAAAAGTTTATAGTCATGAATACTCCAGATACCATAGTCCGGTGGAGGGGAGCGTATATATGCAGCTGTGGGTGGAGCCTGTCTGTTGCAGCGTGCTGGCGAACTTAGTGTGGTGGAGTACGGCCTCGATAGAGTACTACAAACTGTGAGTATAGATCAAGATCTACACAATGTCAAGTAATATGATTTATACTAAAATGTTTCGTATCTTATGGAGGTTCGTACTGAGCGTGTGAATCCTCACGTGGTCAGTGTCCGTATCAATGAGGGCAGGAAGACGGAGGAAGAACGAAAACACTTCGCCTATCTGCTGACAGACAGACGATTGCTGTTATTGATCTTGTTACAGGTACGGAACATACATAGGATAGATGGTAGAGTTCCTTTGATATGAAAAAAAAGAATGATGTCGTTTCATTATATTTATTAATATCAATGATGTGAATGTTGCAGGAGTTCAGTTAGGGCCATGGTGGCACGAAGCTCGGGTGGATTGGTTGGAGCTGACTGAGAGCGGACATCTGCTTCTGTTCCGTCATACTAGACGACGACTTGCACTTCTCCGTATTGATACCGGTGAAAAGGTAGCACATTCATATATATAGCGTAAACGACATAGCTGAATAAATTGAGTCAAATAAATATGATATTTCATTGTCTGGTATTTCATTTTTTTAGGAAATTACCGCGAGCGGAGTTAGTTTCGTGCAATGGATAGAAAACAGTGACGCTGTTGTAGCCCAAACCCCAACACATTTGCTGATTTGGTAAGATTTAATAATATATTTTTTAATTCTACTGGAAAGTGCTTGACTGTTGGAAGATGGAAATGAAGTGTTAGATACTGAACGCACTATCTCAGTATCATCCTATTCACGCCTTTTCTTGAAGATACCCAAATTATAACGTCATGTTGAAATATCTTTTTCATTATTAATTGTGGGATTGTGATGTCGAGATTAATGATTGTATTAGCACTTTTGAAAACGTACTCCATGTAGATAAAAGTAACTTATTATGTGTACAACATTTATCTGAATATAATAAATCTTCTAATTTAAAATAATGAATTGTTGGCAATGTTTAAATGGTCCATATTGATTTCTTATTTTGGGTGAGAACATGTCAAAATAGTCCTGTAAATTAATTCTAGTTTTTCCTCATGATGTCTATATGTTACATACAGTAAGATATACATGGATCATAAGGTCGTTCCTACATATATATATGTGTTTGTATGTGTTATAGGTGCAGTGTGTGGGAGCCTCAGTGTGTTGACATGTCTGAGTGTGTATCAGTCTCGGCTGTATCAGTATCAGAGCGACGAGTCCTACTGGAAGGAGGTCAGATCCAGGCCATTGTATTGGATGAACATCGACTGGCTTTCAGTATGAACCCTTTACAGAATGGACATTATTTTTATACTAGCTGCGCCCCGCGGATTTCCGGGATGTAAAGTAACCTATGTGTTATTCCTGGATGTCAGCTTCCTGTATACAAAATTCTATCAAAATCAGTTCAACCGTTTGAGCGTGAAGAAGTAACAAACATACACAAACACTCACAAACTTTCGCAATTATGATATTAGTAGGATTAATGAGATCTAAGACTTCCTCGAGTATTCATTTAAATGAAATACATCCAGTCTGCCCGTGATCATGGTTGCTGTAAAGTAACCGAAACATTCTTTTCATTTATTTTTATATTGTTTAAAATGATTACTATGAAGTTTTTATATAGACGACGTTTAAATTTAAAGTTCATAGTAGGATAATGTTAATCTGGTGCACACTATCCACACAGCAAGATTCAGTGTGTTGCTATAGTAACTTTTTGGACAGATTAACTTATAGAATAATACAGAGTACTTTTAAGCCATTTTTTTTTGGTATAAGACAATAAATGAACGATTTTATTATAACAGGATTGATTTAATTTTCTAAGCGCTATTTGGTTGTCTTTTCATCGATCGCTATATTGTTAATTTATATAGAATATTAAATGGAATGTACTATTTATTTTGAATAGATTCCGCGTTACATAGCGAGGACTTAAAGGATTGTGCTCAATACTTGGAGTCTTGGACATCTCATAAATAATGTCGATTTTCAGTGTTCACTTTTTAATATATAATGTAATAAAATAGACTAACTATGAGAGGTATAGCTCCTCGTATTTAATGGTTTTTATCCCAAAGAGCAGTAAGCTCTTAGGTTAAACCATTTTTTGGCCTTAAATGCAAAAAAAAAATTCGCACTATTAACATCTGTTAGATTCAAATTATTTTGCACAAAAGAATTTCGCCATAGATCTCAAGTGAAAAGTCTGGACTGAATTTTGGATGTGGTAGGAATTTAGTATCACCAAGTTCTTTGATCTTATTCCGCGTTACTTTCGTCATTTATGGTTTAGAATTGTCTTGAAAAAAAACCGGTTCCGGTGACATGGATATTTCTTCAACAAAACCTCATACATTCGCATCACCTGTCCACTATTTTATCAAAACCTAGTCCTTCATCAACAAACAAACCGAAAATTATTCAAAGAAAGTAAATTTACTGTACTGTTTGTAGAGCTAGAGATAAATTTAAGAAGTTCCAACATATTTAAATGGATGGGTTGAAATTCTTACATATGAATCGACATTACCTATGAGCGACCATATATATATGATAGAAATAAAGATTGTCCAATGGTTTTAGAATAACTACTTCCATTTTGTTATTGGTTTAATTACATTAACGTTAGGTTCAAGTAGATTGGACAACCCTGATACTGAAAAACAGTTATGTTTGGTTAATTGTTAGCCATTCAGTTGTGGTGGTATATTCCTCACTGCTCAAATTAGAGAAAGACTAATATATATATTATAACATTTAAACGTTTTAGTATGTCATAACATATATATTTTTTTCAGTATAAAGCAGTAGGTGATGAGGCTAGAACATTTTATCTAGAGAAAACTTTCCAGTTAGCTTCAACCAAAGGGAGCGGGAATATTGATGAAGGTATTTTTTGCATTTAAACGTTTCGGGTACACCTCATGTATCTGTTTCTTTTTGTACGCACTTATTGTATTAATAGTATTTATTTTATTAAACGTGATTATAATATAATGCATAGGTTTAAAGAGTCCCGAGGTTCGTGCACGTCTAGCAAAATTTGTGGGGGACTTAATCACCGCCGAAGAATACTACGTACGTGGAGCCGCTCAGCGAGAATTGGCCATTAATATGTACAAGCAGTTCAATAGATGGCCAGATGCCATCGCCCTCGCTGAACAAGTCGATAGACAAGCGGTGACATCACTCAGGCACCAATACAAGGACTATCTCACGTCAACAGGTGCAAAAATTATAACTGTTCAGTACTTATATAATTTAAGATTGATAAAAAATTTCCGCGTTGCAAAAAAATATTAATAAAATCTTATATATAATCTTCGTTAGAATAACACTAATAATAATCTATTGGCCCTAGTAAAGTATTATTTTGTTGGTACAGGTCGTCTCGGCGAGGCGCGGGTCGTGTGTGGGTGAAGGGTGGTCGGGCGAGACGAGCTGCCAGCGCTCTGTTACATCACCCCACACTCATGAAAGATGATGAGCTCCTGCAGGCTGTGCACGATCAACTAGGACAGGTGAAGGTTGCATTATCAGATAGACGAGCTGCCAGCGCTCTGTTACATCACCCCACACTCATGAAAGATGATGAGCTCCTGCAGGCTGTGCACGATCAACTAGGACAGGTGAAGGTTGCATTATCAGATAGACGAGCTGCCAGCGCTCTGTTACATCACCCCACACTCATGAAAGATGATGAGCTCCTGCAGGCTGTGCACGATCAACTAGGACAGGTGAAGGTTGCATTATCAGATAGACAAGCTGCCAGCGCTCTGTTACATCACCCCACACTCATGAAAGATGATGAGCTCCTGCAGGCTGTGCACGATCAACTAGGACAGGTGAAGGTTGCATTATCAGATAGACGAGCTGCCAGCGCTCTGTTACATCACCCCACACTCATGAAAGATGATGAGCTCCTGCAGGCTGTGCACGATCAACTAGGACAGGTGAAGGTTGCATTATCAGATAGACGAGCTGCCAGCGCTCTGTTACATCACCCCACACTCATGAAAGATGATGAGCTCCTGCAGGCTGTGCACGATCAACTAGGACAGGTGAAGGTTGCATTATCAGATAGACGAGCTGCCAGCGCTCTGTTACATCACCCCACACTCATGAAAGATGATGAGCTCCTGCAGGCTGTGCACGATCAACTAGGACAGGTGAAGGTTGCATTATCAGATAGACGAGCTGCCAGCGCTCTGTTACATCACCCCACACTCATGAAAGATGATGAGCTCCTGCAGGCTGTGCACGATCAACTAGGACAGGTGAAGGTTGCATTATCAGATAGACGAGCTGCCAGCGCTCTGTTACATCACCCCACACTCATGAAAGATGATGAGCTCCTGCAGGCTGTGCACGATCAACTAGGACAGGTGAAGGTTGCATTATCAGATAGACGAGCTGCCAGCGCTCTGTTACATCACCCCACACTCATGAAAGATGATGAGCTCCTGCAGGCTGTGCACGGTCAACTAGGACAGGTGAAGGTTGCATTATCAGATAGACGAGCTGCCAGCGCTCTGTTACATCACCCCACACTCATGAAAGATGATGAGCTCCTGCAGGCTGTGCACGATCAACTAGGACAGGTGAAGGTTGCATTATCAGATAGACGAGCTGCCAGCGCTCTGTTTCATCACCCCACACTCATGAAAGGTGATGAGCTCCTGCAGGCTGTGCACGATCAACTAGGACAGGTGAAGGTTGCATTATCAGAAAGACAAACAAAAATAGGGAAGGAAATGGATCCATTATCAGATAGCTAAATAAAAATGCTACTGAAGTATGAACCCATTTGTGGGAATACCGCTTGTTGGTCTCACTAAGGATAGTCTTGTTGTAGCAATGAAAAGATCCTGCTCAATTCATTGTAGGTGTTAATACATACGTAAATGACCAATTAGCGTTTGTTTTTGATTTAGTATTATTGATTGATTATACTATTGAAGAGATAATGTAGGTGTGAATGATGCAAGTTAAAGACGAAGGTTATTCATTTAACTAAAAAAGAATAGCAGAAGTATATTTTTTTAATAAAACTGTCTCAAACATTAATATTTATTCTTATACTGTAACTCCTGCATATTACTTTATATTGTTTTAAAAAGTTAAGATTCACTTATTAGAGACATAGATTATGAACTTTACAATTTGTTTCCTTTGTAGGAGGAATGGTGGGAAATGGCTGGTGAAATATCCGAGCGTAAAGGTGATATCAGAACTGCTGTTGATTACTATTCTAGAGGCAACAACTACGCAAGAGCCGTTCAACTAGCTAGAGAAGTTAGCACTATCTATTTGAGACTTTTGTTTTTAATTTTAATTATATCATTTGTTGTTCTTCAGGCCTGTCCCAGTGAAGTGACCAGGTTGGAAGGAGAGTGGGGCGCGTGGCTTGTATCATCGCGACAGGCGGGCACCGCTGTACCTCATCTCATAGAGGCTGCTCGGACCGTTGATGCTCTCACTGCGGCTCTGAAGGCACATCATTATAAAAAAAGCTCTTCAAATTGTACAGCTATTATTAATAATAACTTGTTAGCGAGCTTTGCTGGGTATTTAGGAATTATTAGTACATATTTTGGTTTTTTGTTTTTAATTTCGTTTAGGCATTTTTAATTCAACACGTTAAGAAGACAGAAAACAATATAGGTAAATCAACAATTAATATCTTAGTCTAACTTTAAAACAAACATTCGTTGACTTCCTGGTACTTAACAACGCCATCTGCTGTTGTGTCGTTAAAGCAATTAGTAAAAGCAAGTAGCAAAAAGTAGTATTACTATTCGCCACTAGATGTCAGGGAGCGTCATATTTTAAACGACTAATTTTTGTTATTCTTTTTTACGTAAAATGACATTTTCTAAATGATTAATGATGATAATGATTCCTAGCTAGATCGATTTATCGCCATCGTTTGAGCCGATATCGAGATTCCCATAATATATAAATATATATACAAGACTTGCTCATTTAAAGATATAAGATAAGATATTTGCTATAGGTTTTGTTTTTTTTTATATATATTGTAAATCAATCCATTGATATCTTTAGGTTATAGAAGATAAAGAATCAATTCGGGAGCAATGTGAACAGTTGGGGGATCATTTTATATCTTCTCAAGTAAGTTATTTTAAATAATGAACAAAAGAAATATGTTGTTATTATTTTTTTATAATTGTTATTAACGTAATTCGAGTTTGTTCATTCCGTATTAGTTATTGTGTATAGTTACAAATATAAATGTAAACATCCAATGAGGGTGTAAACGAATATGTTTTCAATTATTCATTTCTTCTTTTACACACGGATTTAACGTCACGATCAATTTATTAAATTTTTAGAATTCAAAGTTTGGGTCGATTTTTATTTTATTCTAGTAGGTTTCATATGTCAATTAATATCTTTTTTACAAACATTTACAGGAATGGGATACAGCGGAACGAGTTCTCATATCCTGTGGTATGGCAGAGAAATGTGTAGGAGCGTACAACGCCGCGGGCAAAGTGTCGGAAGGTCTACGTGTTGCCGCTACACATCTGGCAGAAGAAGACACGAGAGATATTTACTGACCACTCGCTCAACAATTACGACAGGAAGGGCACTTTAGAAAGGCTGAACAAATTTATATAGGACTAGGAGATACAGATGAAGCTATATCTATGTATAAGGTAATACTCTAAAATATTGAAATATGCATTGTTTAATTATATGCATAGAACAAATATATTTTCCTAAATCGCTGTTAAATATCGTTCAGGAAGCGTGTCAGTATGAGTCAATGCTGCGGTTGGTGGCGGCCAGCGACCTCCGGGCCGCGGGGGAGCTGAGACCTACTACATACAAGCCGGTGAGACCCACTAGGGAAAACGATGCGTCTATTGATATGAAAACAAACTTCTTAATGTTCCATAGATTCGCTGTGTGGCCATTAGGTCTATCGCGTTGCAGGGAGAGGAGCTTCAAGAGACCCCTACCTAACGCGCTTTAAATGCTCTAAGCTCAGGCTCAGGCTCAAGTCTTTTAGTAGGTTGTAGAGAGATTTGGCTGTCATACCTCTCCTCCCACTTCTATAGCGTACAAATTAACATCGCACCTATTCTTAGTGAGTTCGTTAGTGAGCTTGTAACACTTGTTGACCTTGATCACATGGTCTTTCGAAATTTTGGTTTCCGAAGGAACCGTGAGCTCTATTAGCACAACGCACTTTAAAATTAGCGAGCGCATTTTAAAAAAAGCCATTACCCTCTAGGTCCGTTAAATTATGCATGTGAATGAAAACAAAATATATTGTAGACATGATGTTGTATGGTATATTGTTTCCATTATTAAAAGTGCCATCCAGATGTATGACACGAGTGGTCAGTGGGTGGTGGCTCGGGCCCACGCTCCGGTTACAGTACAGCAGCAGGTTGCTGTTCAGTGGCCGGGGTCATTGACCGCCCGGGGACTGGCGGCACTCGAACATTAACCTAACACCAACTAACTGACAGCTATTCTATGGAAAACAGTTAAGAAATCGATTATCAATGCTGATGCACCTCCGGATACACGATCCCTTTAGAAATATTGCAAATTTGTACTTTTCAATGTCATATTGGCCTTAGTTATTATGTAACAATAACAGTCAGATTCAAATATGTATTTAGATGGGATATTGCAATCGAGTTGAGTGAGTTGGGTGGTGGGATCACGAAGCGAGAAGTAGCAAGGCATGAAGCAGCGGTTCTGGCTGAAGAGAACCCGGAGGAGGCTGAGGCGGCTTTCCTTAGAGCTACGGCGGCTGAGGATGCGATTCGGATGTGGCTGTCTAAAGGGAATCTCCAAAGAGCTTGGCCTTGGCCGAACAGCATGCCACACATATGGTGAGATATTTTGTTTGATAAGTGACGTAATTTTAGTTTCAATGTTCATATACTTTATTCTGATTTACTTTATAAAACTCTTAAACGATAAGATTTGCTAATAAGTTGACAATAGGAGAGTTTTTGTCGTTAAATTTTTTTTTGAGTTCTGCTTACATTGGCTATACTAATGATTATAGCAGTGTAGTAAGTGTAGTTTTATGTGACGTGTATAGACGGAGGAGGTGTTGGTCGAGCGCGGGGACCTGGCACAGTTTGAAGCCCTCATAACAAGAGAAGTGGTGCAGCATTACAAACACTTGGGTTCGTTTGGAAATTACTTTATTGTATCTCTGAAGAATTCCTTTTGAAGAATGACAAAATGCTTTGTTAAGAACGATAGTTTTTATAAAATGGTGATAGCTTGTTACCTTCGTCTATGACGTATTAACATACATGACACTTTCTTGGACAAGATAGAGATCAATAAATTCATAAGCTGGATAACTTACAGCAGCGGTAGTTTGTTAAATTTAAACAGCTGTGCGAGTGCAAATTAAACTGTATGTTTGTTTATGATCTTTAAATTATTGTAAATATTTTGATTCACACCATTTGAAGAATATATGGTTCCGTGGCAGCGAGAATGGACTCACGATGTGTACTCTGATTTCTTTGATGGTGAGGCATTTCTCTTATTTTCTGAAATTTTGACTAAAACCCATATTGAGACTTAATCCTATTGTGCTTTTTATTTTAATTTAGTGTTATGACACGAATATCTAAATGTATTGCAGTTAAAGGGGAGGGACATGTGTTACTTGTTATGATGTGAGCACTTGTCTTTAAGTGAATCAGACACTCTATATTAGAGGTTGAGGTCTCTTGGTCTGGGATAACTTTGTCTTGGAGTGCATTGGATCGGTTGTCCCAGAAGAGACCCTGGGCTCGGGATATTGGGATGCTTTACAACCACTTTGTGAGGGCTATGTTTATTTAATTGACTGAAATCAAAACTCGAAAACATTTCTGCCATTATATTTCTCAATTTCAGACGCAGCCAATGAAGGAGATGACTTATCTCATGACTCCAACCTGCCATCGGTGTTGACCAGCCTATGGAACACAATAAGCCACAAGCAGTCCCTTCTGGGATCACAAGACATACAGAACTGATTACTTCTACTACTAACGAACAGAATTTCATGTCCTCGGTGCCAATAGGGCAGTTGTATTGAATATTATTTTTACTAGATTCAATTCTGTTCTTGTTCTTGAGAATATGTATATTATATTTACTTTTCAGAGTCCATTAAGTATTTCCACTGTTAATATTATTTAATAACTGTTATATATTTATGTACGTGATTTTATTTTACAATTGTACATGTTAATTTTTTACACTATTCTTTGTACTTATATTATTTTGTTAAATTTGTTTGAAAGTAGTTTGTAATGTCTTTGTAAAGTATATTTCGTTTCTATGATATTTATCCATTTCTGTATATTAAAAGTAATTTTGATCCATAAGTTAATCTTTTTTTTAATATTAAATATATTATGCAACAAGTCTAACTCAATAATAATTTAACATTTAGGTACGGTAGTTAAATGAAATAATTATATCTTTATAGGTACAACTTTATTGAATGATCTTTAAAGTAATATTTGTAACAGAACATATCATACAGAGTTTTTGCGAGTGATAGTGAAATAGCTCCCTAACAAGTAATATACAAACAACAGTAAATGTAACAATTCATTTAATCCTCAGTTTCTGCACAACGACAACTTCATTTAAACAGTTCAGCTTCATTTAAACAGAACTTTTCACTAACATCCATCCGTTTCATACCTTTTTTTAAAATATATTCTTTTATTTAAATTTAAAGATGCATAATGTTTAATCTTAAACCTAACTTTCAATGTTAACAATAATTTACATTATAAGAGTAGATAGCATAGATTAGTAGATGTTTTAATTTGATATATTCTTTAAGTCAATCCTAGGCCCTCTATTATTCTTAATCTACATTAACGATATTGGTTATTTGGGATTACACAGAGAAGTGTCATTATACGCAGATGACACAAGTCTATTCTTTTTTGGAGACTCAATACATGAGATAACATCGAACGCACAAGCTGTAATTTGCTGAGTATAAATGTTACAAAAACCTCCTGTATGCTTTTTTACTGCTAAAAATAAAAAAAATCCGTAATTACGAATCCCTAACCATAAATAATATTATACTCCAAAAATCAGAAACAGCAAAGTATCTTGGTTTACTATTAGATTACAAACTATTATGACAACCTCATTTAGATTACATATTTACAAACTAAAATAACATCACTGACTGGAGCTGTACGCAGGTGTGTTCGATGTATTCCATATAAAGTTCGAACTATTATTTATAACTCATTAGCTAAACCCTTACTTGAATATTTAATAGAAGTATGGGGATCTGCACACAAACTAATTAAAAGGTTTACAAATATCACAAAACAAGCTATTACAAACACTACACCAACTGGACTACCGCTTTCCAACCAAAGAACTTTACAAGAAAACTGATACACTATCTATTGGACAATTATACAAATACAAAACATGCATACTTATAAGAAAACTTCTCTCAGGATCTATACACACACAAACTACTTTTAAGACTAAATCACATAAATACTATACACGAAATATACGTCAAATACAAATACCTAAGTCTAGAACTAAACATTATGGTAACGAAACTATACAATTTGAGGGAGCGCTAATGTAAAATAATCTACCGAAAGAAATATTTAACGAAAAATCTTTTTTGAAATTTAATTCTAAATTAAAAACATACTGTCAAACTTTATAATTATATTTGAAAGTTTGTATAAATAAGGTCACCATTAACTTCATAAATGTTTATTATTATGTTACTAGTTTAAGTTTCCTATGTAAGTGAACTTTGTTCTTAATGGGAAATAAATTATCTCTAAACCTAAACCTACCAATAGACGGCGGTATATAAAACAACCAACTCAGTAGGTACCGTATTTTGAAATTCTTGTTATGATTCAGTAAAAATTCTTGTGATCTTTTTGAGTAATAGAAAATATTATTTTATTGCCACATTGATTATTATTCATGTATTTTTTATATCTATGGATTTATTAGTAGCCTTTGAGTTTGTTTCTCACCTGGCTCCTTACTTGAATAAAAGACTAAACATTGCAAACTTTGTTCTGAATTTGCAGGAATAGATCTAAAATTAAAAAATAACATTTTGATAGTAAGTTACAGGCTTAGTGTTTTATTGTATACAATTTAATTTAAATTTATCCAGTAGTCTCTGATTTTTTTTAAATTCTTATAATTAAATCCCTCATGTATAGTATACTGAAGGAAGTAGAGTCTAGCTGTGGTCAGTTGCTACAGCTCGAACATGGGCTGGCTCGAGCGGAGAAGTACCAAGATCGACGTGAAGTACCCTTTAATGTCTACGTTTCGCCCGAAGAGTGAGAGAGCCGGCTGTCCTTTCCCTTTTGCCTCCCCTTCCTATCCTCTTCCCCAAACAAGAGCATTAACACCGTCCATGGGAGATGGTGACTACTGTCGGTTACAACTATTCTCATAAAAAAGTATTATTTTAAATAGTACAAATGCAATGATAAAGAGATGAAGAAAAAAATTACTGATCAAACCTTCATACAAAACAATATTGACAAATAGAAAAATATTTTGTTCCTACAACTGTATAAATAATGAAGAAAACCCATCTTGTACTTATTTGCTTGTTGTCCCTCAGTTGATCCTGTTTGTACAAATGTTACAGAAAAGTATCAACATACAATATTTAAATTAGAATAAGAAAAAAGTAAAATACTACTTTTTAGGTAGGTACAGTTTCAGTCTTGATATTTAATGTTCATTTTTGCTTCTAGTAATGTCGTACAAAATGGCTGAAGCCAGTATTTATATCACAAATATGTACAAGCTGATACTCAAACCTTGTCATCATCAATATATGTATTAAGGGGGTTTTATAGTTAATAATAAATAATTACAAATATTGCTTACAATATATAACAAATATTGATGTATATAACTGCTATATACCTAACATAAATTAAGTATCAGGTTTGAACAATTTCATCACGCCAATATCTACATTCATTTATTATTATTTATAATCAGTCAAAATTAATTCTAAGAATTATAGTATAATATGTGCAATTAGAATGCCACAAATGACGCCACTTGTAACACTATTCTTGTTATTTACATGTTTCAGTTCTACAACCATAATAATATATTAAATAAAATACCTTTAATAAATTTTCTAGACAATCCGACATTTTCTACGTTTGTATGTATACAAATATTAATAGTATGAAAGATAAGTCACAGAATAATACATCATATGAATCATCATGTACACACACATTAGTATTTAATTGATAGCTTAAGACTTTGAATTTGAAGATTATATTTACTCATGTTTTATTATGTTTTGTGTTTATAACAAACTCATTTGAAGGATGTATATACGGAGTCCCAAAGTGTTATCTTCATATATATAAGCTTAACAAGTACAAGTATTACTGCTTAATAAAAATCAAAGACAATACAATACATCCACAATAACTATAATTCATTTCAATTCAACAATAATAATTTTCTATATGATAAATGCGGTTTACATAAATATTATAAATGAAAACAGTTCAAGGTAAATCTATTATAACAAAAACTTTTAGCGCCCTCTAGTGGCATAACAGATACTATTCTTTTAAAAACTAATTATTCTACAGAAAAAGGTATGATGAGCATAATTAGTACATACAGAAATAAAACATTTAAGATGAGCAATGTTTTATCAGATTATAAATAACAATAAAGTAATTGCATCATATCAGAGAAGTATATCAAGTAGATTGGATTAAATAAAATATTATGATCCAAAAGAAATTATATATAAAAGTTGTACAGTAACTGTTAAAGATATTGTTTGACACGTGTAAATTCAATATAAAATAACTAAGTAGCAGACAAGTTGGAGATGTGCTGCTAGGCCGGCTGTGTTCATTGTTAGTTTTCATCTAACACTTGATGATCAGCCGTCATCTCCTGATGGATGAATCTCAAGTACAGTCCAACAACACCATCTGTAATACATAATACAATATTGTTCTTATATAAAGACATACAAAGACACTTACTTCAATTATTGTCGGTTTAAAATAAATTATAAAATGTTTAAAAAACATTACAAAAACACTCTCATAAAATACCAAACTAAAAAGTAGCATATTTGTCATTATTATGCATTCACTTGAATATAAATGAATGATTAACAAAATATAAGTTTTATTTTCAACTCATTAATTCTGCTAACTACAGATGGTTTTGTTTTGTAAACCATTGTTAATAGCATGATGACTGTTAGTGATTATAATGATTATCAAATCCCTACTAATATTATAAATACGAAAGTAACTGTCTGTTTGTTTGTTAAGTTTTCATTCCTAACCCGCTGAACCGTTTGTGATGAATTTTAGTATGGATATAAATGAAGCCCAGTAAAAGGACTTGGGCTTCTTTTTATCCCGATTATCCGTTGACACAATCCCGACCCCAATCCCAATACTACGCGGGTGGAACCATGAAGTGGAAGCAGTTCAGGTTCAGTGGCCATAGTGACAGAGAACAACTGTGATGTACACGCAGACGGAGCCGTGGGCAAGAGAAAGTTACTATTATAATTACAATCTTTTATTTATTTATTTAATCATTATGACGTGTCGGAAGCATTCAGTTTATGTAATAAAAATAAAAATATTGAATAAATGAATATAAACAATGATTCAATCTTACTATAAATAATAACAGAATAATATTAAATAATCAACAGTACATACCGTAAAACTACTATCGTACATCAGCTACATACACTTCTCTTCATAGAAGGGTTCCTCTTGTCCGCAGACCACGTCCTTACAGACGCTCCACCAACAGCTTCGACCCTCATCTTGAATTATATATTCTTACGAGTCCTGGAACGTTACAAATAATACTATTTTTATAAAGACAATACATTAATTGTTAACAAACTTACCAACTTACATTAAGAAGTCGCATTTTAGTTCCGAAAATTGTAAAGATAATAGTTAAAATAAAAAAAAGGAAGCCATCAAAACGATAACGTTAAAAAAGCCTGCGCCCAATATATGTAACGCTTAGGAAATAATTCAAAATTCCTACCACATACTACACAATAAAATAAACACTAATATCAAACAAAACTCAAAACGTTACTCAATAAGTATAAGAACTTATAATGTAAGTAATGCCAATAATATAAAATATAATAATTAGATATATGTAAAAAAAACACCATGAAGCATCAGCATTAGAAAAAGACATCCATTACGAGGAACTAGGAAGACCGCGGCCGGCTGGCAGGAGACGAGGGAGTGAAATGAATGGTTTATAAATATTGATATAGTTAGTTATGTATAATCTATACTAATATTATAAAGCTGAAGAGTTTGTTTGTTTATTTGTTTGTTTGAAAGCGCTAATGTCCGAAACTACTGGTTCGAATTGAATAATTCTTTTTCTGTTGGATAGTCCAGTTATCGAGGAAGGCTTTGGGCTATATAACATCACGCTACGACCAATAGGAGCTAAGATATAGTGGTAAATGTGTAAAAAACGGGAGAAATTATTTCATCTTTGAAGCCTTCCGTTGCGTGCGCCGTGAAAACGGTTCAAGATACACAAAAAATATGTATGAAAGAATAATAGCCCTTTTGACGATCTAAAATACAGTACGCGACAGTATATGTCTATCTTTTAAGATTAACTCACAAAAACCGTTTTTGTGGTACCTAATTTATTTATTTATTTATTTATTTATTTTGAACGGTTCACACAACAGATTACAACTAAATATGTGAATAATTAATGAGCAAACATTATAAATGAACTGAGTTGCAATCCAACAATTATGCGAACACAGATTATACAGGGTGACTGGTGAATTACTAGCGATATTTGAGGACGTGATATTTGACGATCATATATGACAGAATAAAAATTAATATAACATAAATATTAATAAACTTCTAAGTAAAGTTAACCAAAAGTTATGTAATTAATTACGCATCGTGTGAACACCCTACAGATTAGGTATACACTGACACTCACACATACGCGTGTCGTGACGTGGTGTTGTATCAGCACGCCGCCGCACGCGTCCACACTTGAACATTTGGAACGTGTCAACACTTTATTTATTTATATGGAAATTTTGTCAAAAATTAAGTGGCTATTTTTTTTACATAATTCGAATGAGAATCATGTGCTGAGTATTCTCCTTAAATATTGATAGTAATTCACCAGTCACCCTGTATACAAAGTAACTCACTTATAAAAAAAGAAAAAAAACACATCAGCACTCAAAAATACGTAACACAACACACTTACAAATGAAAAATAATGAAAAATAAAAAATAAACAAATAATATAGATTCGATCACTATTCCTGGCTGTTAACCGAAACCAATCGTTTTTTAAATAGCTTTAGGTTTCTGTTGAAAACGTCGATACCATCCAACCCGTCGTCCTCAAGAGAGACCTTATTATAAGCGCGACACATACG
The DNA here is from genome assembly GCA_916720795.1 of Danaus chrysippus. Taxonomy (NCBI): domain Eukaryota; kingdom Metazoa; phylum Arthropoda; class Insecta; order Lepidoptera; family Nymphalidae; genus Danaus; species Danaus chrysippus. Next base: position 1,046,851 of record CAKASE010000077.1, on the reverse strand, counting down.
TCCGATAGGATTGTGATACGAGATATTGTTATTATAAACATCCAGGCTAAATGTTCTGGGGAATTTGGTCGAAATATTTGTTTAAGTTGTATCAACATAATAATATTAATCTTTATTCAAATAAACATGTTGTTGGTTAAGAGTACTTCATTGTGAATAAAAAAAAAACAGGTTTTATTCTGAAAATTCTACGGGAACTCGACCATTCCGAAAAACCCGCAAGAACGGGAACTATGTGGGAAGGACCAAAAATCTGCCGGAAGTCACTATTCCACGCAGACGAAGTCGCGGCAAAAGCTAGTTATGTATACAGTAGTATCTCTAACGACGGGACTAATAGTTGTCATAAGGGATTTCAGATAATCAATTAAATGATGAGAAGACATTTTTGAACATCGTGGGTTTAAGCCAGGATTAATGTTTTGAAGAAAATAATAAATAAATCTCGATACTTGCAAATCCAGTGAATCTGTGGTTTAAATTTATATTGTATTTAAAATGCTTTATGCTGTTTTATAATATAAAAGTTAATATAGCAATCATAGTTAATATTAAGCTTAGTTTTGTGCCCGTAACTTACCTTTAGGAAATAATTGAGAGGAATTAGGAGAACTCCTTCGTAGCTGAACTTGATTCATATTTAAACCCAAGTTGTGACTACAAGATGCATCATTGTCTTCTTTTTGTGTATCAACACATTTTTCAGTTTCAACAGAATGTGATGAGTGTACAGTCTCAAATGCTGATGCTGCTAAATAAAATATTTTTTTAATACAAATAAATATATTAAAAGAAAAGTTAAATGAAAAATCTTAAAATAGAATAATAATATATTGTCTTTATTGTATCTTCCTTCCTCGTTTCTTTTAGAGTTTCTGATTGAATGTAAATAGACTTGTAATTTTTACTGAATTAAACACTGAAATTCTTATATTACATAAAAAACTATGAACAACTTTTTTTGGTTTGTAGTTATCCAGTGAAATTATAATCTCTACATATTAAGAACACTTAGTTTTTGTTTTACCTATGTAAAGAAGTGACACAAGTGGTTATTTTGCGATACTGTTTGTAGGAACTTTCCGTTATTTAGATAAAAAAGGTAATAAAGACCGCACATTATAAATCCATCAAACCACATGTAAGTATATAAAAATGTTAAGATGACTTGTATACCTATTTCATTATATTCAATTAAATCTAATATATTTGTTTTTGATTTTTAATTATGAGTATCAATTTCTAAAGTAAAATAATAATAATGTAAAATATTATCCTTAGTTATAAAATATAATTGATTATTTATAGTTATTTTATATTAGTAGTATGTATTGTGTGCCTATAACTACTTGGGAAGTTGCTTACTTTAGATACTTACTTAAATATAGAGTTGGTACAACATTTTGAGTGAGTCATTTACTTAAAGAACGGTAAAACTGTTCAAAATGACGATCACACATTCTTATGTTGTTATGAATGTAAGAATCTTCCTTTTGTTTCATGTCTTCATTTAAAATATTTTCCATTGAATGAATTTCTCCAAATTTGGGTATTCAGGTTTAGGAAATTGATGAAAAGCACCTGAAATGTTTTTTATTAGAAGTCAATAAACTGTTACGATTGAAATTGATGTAACAAGAGTAGTAATTGATTGTATATATGACAAATAATAATTTTATAGATTTTACTAAATAAGTATCGTACCTTTAGGAGCACACCGAAAATAACACTTAATAGCCAATTTTCGTGGCATTTTTTCAACTTATCGATAATCCAAATTCATAGTTTGCAATCAAAATCCAATTGAGAAAAGCCAGGATCAATCGTCAAAAGCGTAGAAATAGGAGTCAATGATATATTAAGCCGGGTCAAATGTTTGAAAAAGAACGTACAGCACAAGAAGAACAGTAAACAACGGCAAAGGAACAACTGAAATAATTTAAAATATGTCCTAATATCAAATCAATTTGAGAGCTACTTAAGAATTAAGATATTATCTGTGAAGATTGAAGTTATAAAGGAAAATAGTGTCAAAGTTATTTTATCTTGTTCGTTAGATGGCAGCATTTTCTATACATTATTTTCTTACACGGTAATTATATGACAGTATCACCCAGTGTTGCCAACCGTACGATTTAAATCGTATTTATACGACCTTTTTGACTCTTGTACGATGTAGGATCGAGTTATCGAAATCGTACGCAAAATATACGATTTTTTAAATGAAGTCATACGAAAAAATAAATCTCCAATAAAACTATAAGGAATGTGTAAAACTAAACTTTAGTACTATAACTATAACTAACTATATTTAGTACTATACTATAACTATAAGGAATATGTAAACCTAAACTCTATTCCAGAAACGCTAAATAAGAATTTGTTAGCTGCACAACATAATAAAGTATCGTGTATAAACTTCAAGCCATGTGACGATATGCTGAGCAAATTAAATTTAAGTATGTATGTATGTACAAAAAATATAATGCTTTTCAAGCATCTGCTGTGCCTAATAATTCAGATAGTGACTAAAGCAATTTTTTTTGTCTGTTTTCAAAATATATGTAATTAATGAATATCTTAATTCCACATATTAATTGATGATTAATGTTAATTGAAAATTAGAATTAAATTCCATTAATATTTGACATACTTACGCAGTTTTATTGAAATTTCATCGCGCACGCTTATTTTCTTGAATTTCAAGACCAAAATACAATTTTTTTTAGTCTATAGTACGATCCTCTAAAAAATAAAGTTGGCAACACTGGTTTCATCACCATTCACCATGATTCTTTGTGTGGCCAACCTGACGACTCGTTTATTGTTAGTTTTTAAATTTTATTAATTACCTCTTATGATTTTACTATTAATTGTTTTCAAAATTCATTTCTCATGTCTCTCCAGTCCTTCCAATCCGGCTCCCTCTGGTGCCTCTGGTGACAGTCGGCCGCGGTTTTCCTTGTGATGGATGTGTTTTACGTCGGTTATCTTCATGATGAGTGTTTTTTTTGCACATAGGTACTAATAAATGCTACTTTTTATATTATTGACATAACGTTCAAATGCAATTGTTTATTAAGTTACATTTTTAGTTTTGGTTAATATTAGTATTTATTATCGGTAGTGATAAGAGTACTAGTTTATTTTCATAGTATATTTTGAATTATTCTCTAAGCGTAATATTGCCCGCAGGGTTTTTGAACGTTATATCGTTTCAATGGCCTTCTTTATTATTATTTATTATGTTTTTCACTTTTTAAAATGCGACTTCTTGTAAGTCGAATATTTAAGTAAGAAATCTATTGTCATAATAAAAACTAGAATCATTCGTTACGTTCCAGGACTCGTAAGAATATATAATTCAAGATGAGGGTCGAAGCTGTTGGTGGAGCGTCTGTAAGGACGTGGTCTGCGGACGAGAGGAACCCTTCTATGAAGAGAAGTGTATGTAGCTGATGTACGATAGTAGTGTGACAGTATGTACTGTTAATTTCTCCATAATGTATCTTTTATATTGAGTAAACCGTTATCGACACATTCATTTTCTAATTCATCATGTGCTGTTGATATTATATATGATGAAATCCATATGGCGTCTTTCTAGAATAATCAATTATTATAAAAATGTTTTAATAGTGTTATACTTTTTAAGTAAAATCAATTTATGTGTTTAGTTTAAGTATAAACATTTATAATTTCTGTAGAAATCCAATATTTCAGCCAGAATATTAATAATAATTCCATACATTATATAGTATGTTATTAATGATGATACTAACAAGACTGATATATAAAGAATTGTTTTATTTGAATAATAAACCTTCTTAGTGATATGAAGTGTAATTTATTTGTGGATATTTTAAGAATAATATAAAATATTATATTTTTATTTTCAAACAATCCTTGATGTAACTGTCTCTGTATGTCTTTATATATGAACAATATTGTTTGTGAACAGTATTAATATATTGTATTATGTATTACAGATGGTGTTATTGGACTGTACTTGAGATTCATCCATCAGGAGATGACGGCTGATCATCAAGTGTTAGATGAAAACTAACAATGAACCAGGTAGCTATTAATGAAACATGAGTGTGATTAAACTAGACACAATATATTAAAGACAATGAGCTACACATTATATGGAGAGGGAAGTGACTGAGATTTAAACATATTAGAATGTAAAAGACTTGAAGTATCAAGTGTAGTGTTGAAGGTGTAGTGTTGCAGCGGCTCAAACAGTCAATGTCTTTTAATACAAGCTTTATCCATACATTTGTATGTAGCTCCTGCGGGACTTGCTTCATGTTAAGAATCATTGTTTCAGTAGCTTTTAGATTGTTAACTTACTGTTGTTACATATTATTATTTTATTATACATATATGTAAAGCGCCCTCACAGTATCTATAATATATACAAACATAATGTATCCACTTGACTATGGCTCTGAGCTTAGAGACTTGGACAGTATCACCAGATCTTTGAAATCGCCAGGGGGCGCTGCGGTTTCTTAGTGGTTCAAATGAACTTACTGGGAATTGTGAGTCGAAAACTTGTAGCACTGTATGTATCGGTGAGCAGGTTGTACTACAATCACCTCACACGGCTGGTGGAACACTTATTAACACTATCACTACACACACACACAGACACACACACATACTGTCCTTCACTAAACGGATGTCTCTGTACAGGTAATACTTGGACACGGAGCTGTGGATTCTGTTGGTGAGGTCGAGATCAGTGTATAAGAAACTAGTTCCTACGAGTGACGGAGAGCGAACCTAAGGAAGTGTCGCTTTATGTGGAGCTGACTTGTGAACACTACACACACAGAGACACACGGCCCCGGTGAGCAATACACAAGACACAAACTATTCAGATATAAATGTATTGGAGACATTGTTGTATACTTTGAACTTGATGAAATATATGATAGAAATGAACTGGGACATTGTTTAATGTACATATGAAGACGAGACTTGTTACTTTATAATAAACATAATACAATATAATATGTTTGTTTTATTTATAACAGTTATATTCATTAGTGTGTTTTATTCTTAGTACTTGAACTAATAACTGAACGTCCTAGTACAGTACTCACAACTTAGTTTATAATGATTAATGTTACAACTTACAAGTGGCACAATCTGTGCCGCACTAATTGTTATTAATTTTATTTATTTACATATTTGAATGGTACATCAACAGTACATACATTAAACACTTAAAACTAAACATTTAAAACTGACACTTATCTGATGTATGTACCAGTTATAGACGTACACAGCACTGCTGAAGATTACTGTCTAGCTGCTTAATAATAATACTTATCTTTTAAGATTACAAAAATATTACAAAAAAATAAAGATAACAAAAGAATTTTCAATTACAAAAATATTTCGAAAAATTATTATACACTATAGTCTAGGAATCATTGTTAGATATAGGTCCAAGTGACATCCCAAGTCACATCTAAAATTAATTTTATTATTTATCAAACAAATAACGTCTTTCCGTTCAAAGTTCTGTTTATTATAAATCATATTATTTAGCTTTCACAATATCTTTATAATACTTGGCGGAGGCAGTCGGGCGGCGGGTGCGGGCTGGGTCGTTGAAGTCCACCTCGTATAAACCGAATTTAGAACTGAAAAGATTATTATTATTATCAGATTATGAACAGAAGAAAATCTAAAAACATTTTGAAGTCAATATGTCTTTACCGATAGCCATCGCTCCATTCAAAGTTGTCCAACATTGACCAAGCAGTGTACGCCACGACATTGGCCATATCTTCTTCAACCGCGAGGAGAACCTGGTGGAAGATATTAGTTCAAATAATAACATATATTTTTTTTATTTGTCCATCTGGAATGTAACTTTATTAATATTAATCACCTGTTCCAAATGCTTCTTATGGTAATCTATACGATCTTGATCATCTAAATCCTCGCCGCTGGTTGCGAAACCATTCTCTGTTATGAAGATCTCCATGTTTCCATACTGTTTCTTCAACCAAGATATGAGCTTGCTATTGCTATTTATATGGCTTTCTTATAACTTTAATTATAATTATTAATAGAAATTCCTAGTTTTGTTATTATTTTTCTCACCTCTTATTAGTTTTTTTCTTCTTTTGTGAATTCTGGTAATCTGGATTTCCTGAATCCCTGTTGTTTACTCTTTTCTGCTATGAGTTTTTCTATTTTCTTCGGCCAACCGCCTTCCTTTGAGTAGATTGGGTGTGAGTACAGTCCTCCCTGAAATTGTACGACATTAAATGAACATTTTCAATCATTTGAATTAAACTTCAAAAGTTTTTAGCAACACTATTATTCTTAGACTCTCTTTGTAATTTTATTCACCATTAACTATAGAGCCAGTTCAGCCGCGTCCCCTTCATTTTCATCTTCTCCCTCAAACCACATGACTTGATTGGTGATAGACACTTTGCCTTTAAAATGTAATATAACACAATAGTATATGCAGAATTAATTCAGAAGAATCTAAAGATTACATTAATTAACAAAAATCAAGTACCTAAAGTATTGTTTATAAATTCGTATAATTCTTTTACCTTTATATTTTCGTCTAAACTCCTTGTCATATATCCGCCATGCTTTAGCGTGTGCCAACAATGTGTTCTTGCTGCAGATGTAACTTCCAACTCCAGTGCTAACTATTCCTGGAGCGTGAAGACCAAAAGTGTAAGCAATGTCACAAAACGTCAGCGGTTCATTGAGAGTGATCCAAGTTTTGACTCGGTCAGCGTATAGAGTCAACACAACACGAGCCTACTCCGCAAACCAATCTGATATTAAAGGATTGCTCCAGCCGCCTGTAAATTATAACTTGGGCTAACAAACATTTCATATAGTGCTACAAGCTTGTGTAGAATGCACTGAACGGTGAGGATTCTTATTGATGAACATTTAATTTACCAGATTTATTTAAAGTTCCTGATTTATAAGATTAGAACTCATTAATATTTATTCATCAATATGATTTGCCGTTCGTTTTCGTTTAAAGAAATCATTTGCAAAGAACATGTTGTTACTGAAAAATATTAATTTAAATGGGTTCTTCAGTTTTATCAGCAAAGATGAACTCTTTGAACTTATATAATTAAAATTTATAATGAAGTATTTTGAAAACTAGTGTTTTGTTTAATTATTTATACTATTTTATATAGTGAAGAAGCAATGTATTTGTATTAAATACTTTTAGCAATCTCTGAAACTCACCAAGACATTGTAAATTTTGTGGCAAATCCCAGTGATACATTGTAACGAGTAACGACAGGCTCGATTCCTCTCTCCAATAAAGCATCTATAAAGTTGGAGTAAAATTTTACTCCGTCTTCGCTCGTCTTATTTGCAAAACCATGAGGCAAAATTCTTGGCCAAGAAAGGGAAAATCTATAAAAAATATATACAAAAATAAGATAACATATTAAAAATTTAGACTAATATTCCGTAATACATTATTTACTAACCAACTATAATTATTATTATATATGAAAAGTTAATATTAAATCGGACTGAGAGGGATCGCGTGACTATTGGTACATTTTTTTCAAGTTGCTTGGTCAGAAAAGCGATAGTGCAGTAATTTGTATCAGTGAAATAAATAAAAACTACCAATTTCAATTTCATAGCAACCAATAAATAAGTATTGTAACATCAGAGTCAATGTATCACCTGTAGAAATCTAATCCCAACTCCGAAGCTACTTCCACGTCTTTCATCCATTGGTTGTATTGTAGCTGTCACAGGCGACGTCCCCGTTGGAGCCATCGACTATAATCTCTGGTCTAGTGTGAACGAACGTGTCCCAGATACTTGGAGACTTGTTTGTCGATGAAATGATTATTAGTGTTATTTAAATTCATTATTAAAAACACGAACATAAACGTACCGCAGACGTTCTGGTAAGCAGCTGTGGCTGCACCGAATTTAAACCTGGGTGGAAATCTTCTACAGAATCCAACACCCACCAGTGCGCTGTAAATACATCCTCCCATTACTCCTCGTCTCACTAATGACATTCTTCTATACCAACTATAGTCTATACATTTTGTCATCACTTATTCCCATGATATTAATAGTCATGACGTTAAAAAGGGAAGTGATTGTGAATCTTAACTGCTTTGTATTAAAAACGAATACAGGTTATCAGACTCACTATCGTTAAAAAAAAAGATTAAAAAAATGTTTCAAAAGGTGTATTTATAGTTTTATAATTTTGATCCCGTCTGCAAAAGATCACAGTTGCTGTTAAGTAATTGACATGATAGAAAATGTAATATAAAATACGCAGTATCCAAAGAACATTTATTTTAAAGGTGTTCATGCGAAAACCTTAAATATCATTAGATGTACTGACTTCAAACAGCTATCTTTGTTACACTAGCAGAAACTTTATAGCTTTTTTCTGGTTATTTTACAACAAAATCGCATCACATTCTATATTCTAATAACTAATTCTCCTACATTATAAACATTTTAATTCAACTCATTTCCCATTTTACCATAGAAACTATCACAAACTCTCAAATGTGATACAATAGATATTTTTTTCCAAACTTGTGACAGTGACCAAGGCGATAAACCACATATGTATTTGTGCTTACCGTTCTACCTAACACCCCTAAATCAAAATATTCGAAGATTGCTGGAATTACATATTGAATTACAGAAATGACGTATTCAATTTAACCACAAGAATCTAAGGATATGAAGGTTTGTTGTGAATATTGAGAATATCGGTTTATATGAAGAAGAGCGTTGAGGTTTCTAGGGAGTTACTTCCTAACTCACATATGTACATGGACTGTGTACACGACTTGTTCTGTGTACGAATTATTGATATGGAAGAGCAGACATTACTTTCATTAAATCAAATCAAGTCCACATATTTATAATATATTAATAAAATATTTTTAGTACACTGTATACACGATACACGAAATTAGTACGAGACTGACTTAATGATGATTGTACTCGTACATCAATAAATATTGATTATAAGAAAACTAACGATTATCAAATATGTATATGGAATATTGTGACAAATTATTTAGAAAAAGTATATTTTGAATGAATTTTTTTTATATCTTAAAAATGCTCATCGTATTTAAACAAATTATATGAACTCACTCACCTTAGAAGAAGTGTCGTTAACAACTACATTTTGGACAGTGAGTAGTTTGTGTTGTGTGAACGTATTTGTTACTAACGAAGAAGATAAAATAAGGCTGACCGCTGATTAACATTGATAAGCTTTTATATGCACTTCATTATTATTAATAAAAAATATCTTTCAGTAATAGAAGAGAGTTACTTCTAAATTTATAAATATTTTTTGTCACAATTAAAACGAAAACTTCGTCAAGAAAACTTGTACATTTTAGTAAACAGTACAATATTAGTTAATTAAATATACAAATAAACGTTTAAGTGTACGTTGGTTTTTAAGCGTCGGTGGTTGCTACCCTTTTCCGAGTTCTATTAACAACTTCTTTACACTTATATCACTTGTCACGTACCATCGGAACACTTATCCATATCATCTCATTCTATCATATTATTTAACTATAAGTCATCCCGCACAGTTACACTAACCGAGTCATTCTCCTCTTCATATAATTCTATGTTTCATCATTACTTGGTTCATTGTTAGTTTTCATCTAACACTTGATGATCAGCCGTCATCTCCTGATGGATGAATCTCAAGTACAGTCCAACAACACCATCTGTAATACATAATACAATATTGTTCTTATATAAAGACATACAAAGACACTTACTTCAATTATTGTCGGTTTAAAATACATTATAAAATGTTTAAAAGAATTACAGACACACTCGCTTATAAAATGACAGACTAAAAGTAGCATATTTTTAATATTTCAAAATGAACTAGAATGATAAAAAAAAGAGATTCATTCAGTGTTTAAGTTCGTAGAGTGCTAGATATTTCTATTCCATTGATTATGTCATACAAGGCGAGTGTGCACTTTGGGTACATGTGAGCAATTCCATTCACTTTCGGCTAAAACACATGGATGTACTCTTTTCCCATCGTGTACACTACACTCGCGTCATATTATGATTAGATATCTGTAAGAATACCGTTATATTAAATAAATAAATAAATCAATTTATTTCCAGAACCATATTCCAATTTTACAAACACTTATTAAAAGGTATGTGGTACTTTTATAATAGTTTACCGCCCGCAGCTTCGCCCAAGAGAACTTTTTAAAAGTCTGGGATAAAAACTATCCATTGTTCTTTCTCAAGGTCAACTCCATCTCTGTACCAAATTTAATTAAAATCAGTTCAGTGGTTCAGGTGTGAACGTGTAACAGACAGACAGACAGAGTTACTTTCGCATTTATAATATTAGTAGGGATAAATTGCTTCCATTTATAACTCTATCCGTTTTTGTGTTATTAAACAAATATCAACTTTATAATTTAGTATTTTATAACAGTGTTTATTTATTATTTTTCAAATCCCTACTAATATTATAAACAGGAAAGTAACTGTCCGTCTGTTAAGTTTTAATTCCTAAGCCGTTGAACCGTTCGTGATGAATTTTAGTATGTATATAAATGAAGACCAGGAAAATGACTTCGGCTACTTTTTATCCCGATTATCCGATTACATAATGCCGATTAGCCGATCCCGAAAATTCACGGGTTGAACCATGGAGTAGAAGCAGTTCAGGTTCAGTGGCTATAGTGACAGAGAACAACTGTGATGTTCACGCGGACGAAGCCGCGGGCAGCAGCTAGTTATTATTATAATTATTATTATTATTTATTTCTGACAGTAAGTAACAAACATACAAAATAAGTATTTATATTTAATCTATACTAATATTATGAAGCTGAAAAGTTTGTTTGTTTGAAAGCGCTAATCTCCGAAACTACTGGTTCGAATTGAATAATTCTTTTTGTGTTGGATAGCCCAGTTATCGAGGAAGGCTGTGGGCTATATAACATTACGCTACAACCAATAGGAGCAAAGATATAGTGGTAAATATGTAAAAAACGGGAGAAATTATTTCATCTTTGAAGCCTTCCGTTGCGTGCGCCGTGAAAACGGTTCAAGATACACAAAAAATATGTATTAAAGAATAATAGCTCTTTTAATGATCTAAAAAACAGTTAGCGACATTATATGTCTATCTTTTAAGATTAACTCACAAAAACCGTTTTTATGGTACCTAATCTTCTTCTACCTGGCAATTTTTCCCAGCTATAGCCAGGGTCTGCCTAACATGTTGTGAATGGTTTTGGCTATTTGTTTTTACGACCGGCCGCCTGCCTGACATCAACCCTCTTTTTGGGAATCAACATTAATCAGTGATGTCTAAATATTCTTAGAAAGTACATATGATTCGGAAAAATCACATTGGTACTTGCTCGGGCCAGGATCGAACCCGCGCCCTCGGCAACGAGAGACGGGCCCTTTAACCACTGAGCCACCACTGACTAAAATTTTATGGTACCTAATATGGTCGAAATAATTTGTTTAAGTACTCATTTAAATGAAACTAATATTTTCATATTTTACTTCGCGTTTTTTATTTTTGATTAGAAAACTACATACTCCCGACGTTTCGGCTACTTTTCAGCAACCGTGGTCACGGGCAGACGAGATGTCGTCCGTCTCGAAAAACCGAAAATATTAGTTTCCTTTGTTGTATTAAGTATTGTAGACAGAGTATTAATGTTTATTTTAATTAAAGAGGAAAATATAATTCATTGGTGTTGTTACATGAGAGCTTGTAATACTATGTACAATGTACATTCATTAGTTGTTGATATGATAGCGTATACTATCCTATTAGTTTATTTTTGTTAAAAAATAATTAATAATTATATTTCCGAGCTTAACATAGGGGCAGACAAAATTTATATTCAGTCTGTTCAAATATTATTTTATATTATTTATTATAAACATTACTGTTAAAAAATCCTTTCAATTAGTAAACTTTATTTTGGATTATAATACCTACCAAGTAAATTTTTAACTCTTATATAATTAGCTTTAATCATGGTTAAGTATTTTTTTTTTATTAAATTTATCAATATTACATCCTAGTAAATAAATATTCAATTAGTGAATTGAAATGGAAGCATTTTTTAATTTTAATATGACTCTAAGATTACCTACATACGTATAGAAAACGGTACTGTACAAACAATAAAGTGATAACATACGGCTGTTAAAATAACGTCCATTTCCAACGGTTCGATAAATCACATTAACTAATTAAAATATAATACATTAAATTAATGCTTGAATACAGTATGTAATATTGTAACGGAGTAATCAAAGCCTACCTTTCAACAAAGTTAAACTAACCAAATTTATATCAAATTTTTGGAGTTTAAATTCGAGTAGTAGTTCGTACAAGGGTCGTCCGTACGGCGTACCCCTCCTCGACCGCTGCTGTGGTCACCCCACTGGTCTGCTCGCGCTGACATCATCATCGTCATCGCCGCTCAGCTGACCAATAGGATGCGTTGCGCGATGCGTTGACACAAAAGAGTCGACATCGGGGTATCGATTCTTAAAACTCGAATGGTGATCTAGTGAAATGTTCAGTGGACCGTATTTTAACCGTAAATATGAATTTTAGACATAAATTTATTTTGTTTTGCAAAGTTCAAAAGGATAAAATAACTTTTCTAAAATAACACCAATTAACCGTAGCGGGGATTTTAGGACAACAATTTCAATTTAGCTCGCCTACAAAATATCAAGTAAATGATATAGTAAATGATATAGATATACTGTATGATATCGTGGTCAGGTCAGTTTATATCATATTTTCTAAAGTATTCATATTGTGAATATGTCTTTAACACTGAAAAGTTGAGCTGTTTCCAGATATAAGAAATTAATGAGTTACAATTATTGTTTCATTCACTATATTATGAACATAAATTTTAAAAAATCTCGAAAGCAAAATTAATACATTTCTAAAATTATAAAGTGATATGAACTAAAGCAGTTTAAATAATCTTTTATTATGTGTAATATATGTATCATCTGTGTGTATATTGTAATGGTAGGTATTAATTATAATTAGAAGTCCATACATAAAGTACATTGATAATTAATAGAACGTTTCAGATGTGTCGCGGCTTGAACACAAAAAACATATTATGATTTATTTGAATGTCACGTGACTGATAGCGGCACAAACAAAGAAGACGGATTAATGTAGACCGAGACATTAACATATTGTAAGATAACTTACAAGAATATTATATTAGAAAAATAAGTAAGGACTTGAAGTTTTATTCTAAAACAATAGGTAAAAAAACTTTTTAAGTCAAACGGTTTTACGTGAAACATACATTGCAATGTTTTAGATAAATGTACTAAAGACCAAAAAATAATAAAATAGATACAGTCGTGGGAATTATAAACATATGCACAGACTAGACTAAAATAAAAGCGTGGGGCACGTCAATTGTCTACAAATTATCGACTTAATGTGTTATAGAACAATCGTTTAATTCGTCGTTAGGCAGTTGGCCCGCAGACGGTGAGGAAATTACTTACTATTTTCTTGCTCATGGAAATTACAACTGCCTAATTATAGTGTAACATTACAAAACAAACATTTTAATCAATGATTGTATTTTATTTTGCCCCACGATCGACTTTCAACAAGTAATTAGTAATGACGTGACATGGTAATGACTTAAGGATAGGTTAATAAAATAACGATATTTAATCAATAATATTTTTATACGCGACGACGGAATGTGTTCAAAACTTAATGTTATGTCCGTAATAATGGTGAATCTTAATTTATAATTTATTAATATATACATTCTACGTTGCATTGCTGTGATACATAGAAATCGTTTGAAGCGAGATAACAAAGCGCTCCTCGGCTAAGTGTCTGTGGAATTAACTTCGCTGAAATATAATTTCATTTTGTTGAATCTCTCTCGTCTGCTAGTAACAGTGTTCATTGAAATTAAATGTTATATTTTTATGACATATTTTTTAAATCAAATTAATGCTATCATTCAAATGTTAACTCATTATGTAGGTACGGATAAATGTGAAAATACATTTAAATACTATTTCTGGGATTAAATATACAATCCTCGTTGATACTAACATAAAACACATCAGTATAGTAAGAGAATTAATTCTTATTTGAAACAAAAGATTACCTTGTTGTTGTCATTTATACTCATACTTGAGGTTGACGAAATACAGTGCCATTACTTTATATAAATTTGTCACTAAAAATATCTATATTATCTCAATTCTTAATATAATAATACATATTTAAAAATGATTTAGTTTGCCAACAAAAGTAAAATGATTAAATTAATTGTTTAAAAAGTTATGTATTTTTGTATTGGATTAAATTCTTATCTATATGATAGCCCTTGTATATTAATAAAACTTTAACAACTTAATCACTAATTCATATGGTTGTTTTTCTCATTAGATTTTAAGGACCTTACAAGTCATCACAGTTACTTACATTATTTTTTTCTGTAAATAAAAGGAAGGTTATAAAGGACATACATATATGTTGAGTCCACTTTGATAATTATTACAAGAACGTTCATAAATTACATTTAATAAATTGGAAAAGATCTTGTTATATAGGAAATTTAGAAAGAATTGTAACTTTGTACATGAAAAAAGCGTGAATAAATTAAAATAATTTGATGAAATAAAAACACACAAAAATGCTTATATGTATATTCATGTTTTATAATATCCAATAAACAATGTAACAAAAATATATTTTAAAGACTTGCGAGTCTTTGTACCCCACACCTTTTAAATATTATGAGCTAACAGCATCCCGTGTAACAAAACAGTGTAACAATTATTTGATCATTACATCATCTTTCCAGCTACTGAGATCATCCAAACATTTTTCCAGTAGTGGGTTTCCCCCTAAACTGGCGACCTGTAAGAAACCTAGGTTGTATACTTCAATTTAAAACAATCACACTTAAATGAATACTATGTAAAAATACTTGATTGACCTCAGCCCGAGCTTCTCGATCAAGTTCACTGAGTCTGTTTCTCGTGTACTGTATGCTGCCCGCCTTCTACAACAAACACATACAGTACTTCTTCATGTCAACATCACGGGTGCGCTGTGGTAAGATACCTGATAGTAATAAAAATATAATCACAAAAAACTTTACTATCACTGAATTAAAATCTGGTTATGTTTATACTTATTTACCAAACACCATAAATAATGACAAAAATTAACATCAATAAAGTATTATAAACAGAGGATGAAGGAAGAAACTTTATAAGCGGAGATGATCTCATGAAATGAGTAAAAAAAATACACGAAGTTCTCAAAACTCTAAATTGTACATTGATATGTAACTCATCAAGTTTATGAAATAACCTGATGAAATTATTAAGAATAATGATTCCATATTTATCGAAGGGTTACATAAAAAATTGCAATGTTTGATCCACATAAATACGTTCTCGTATGTATACAATTAGTAACTGAGTCTTAGTGTACTCACGTAAAACTTCGTTTGTTCGTAAAAATGTTTTGGATACATGTATGATGGGTAACGTGAACTTTCCTTCTGATAAATCTTCACAGAAACTGCCATTGCTGTTTAACTGGAATAGTAATACACATAATGAATCCCTACTAATATTATAAATGCGAAAGTAACTCTGTCTGTCTGTCTGTCGGTCTGTTACGCTTTCACGCCTTAACCACTGAACTGATTTTCATGAAATTTGGTACAGATATAGAGTTGTCCTTGAGAAACAACATAGGATACTTTTTATCCTAGACTTTTGAAAGGTTCTCTTATAAACGTGATTTAACCGAACTCCACGCGAGCGAAGCTGCGGGAGAAATGCTAGTATGATATAATTTTTTTCGAAAATGATATATATAAATCAATTATATTAGGAAGACAAAAACACGAAGATTAAAATAGTCATCTCGAAGCTGAATAAAAATTATAATGATCATCGTTAATTGGAAAAACATTCACATTTCAATTAAATTGCTCTAAAACTGTTATGATAAATTTAAATTTGTTGTAAATATAAAGTCTGTTTAATGTATAATATTATCAGTGAGATATTTGTTCATTTGATAGTAACGATATTTATTTACATAGGACAGATTTGTTAAAACGTAGAGGTTAGAAAAATGTATAAGTTATATGTATATTACTCATATGTGTCATCTTTTTGTATTGATCCGCAGTGGGACAAGTGAAGTTTTGCTCCCAATAAATCTCAGTGCCTTGTCCCTGCCACATTTCGTGTATTTGATCCGCGAATCCCTTGACTTTCTGTAAAAATATATCTTATTCATATAATTATTATACGTAGTCTACATTATTGTATCATAAAAATTTTCTACAGTTTTCAACTACACTTTATGAAAGTATTTCGTTCTACAATTTATATTTTAAGTTGCTTCTGTTAATTATTAATTACATTAATAAATAGTTATAATAAGACCGATGCATCTGGTGCTAACTCGAGGTCTATTTTCATTGACTCCACCATCACTTGAACAGCACAGTTGATGGTCAAGGGAACACCGTAGACCAAATGTGCTGTTGGTTTTCCTCGACGAACTGAAGAGTTGTCCTGGATATCATCGATCCTTTAAGTGAATAAAAATGGTATTATAACTTATATCCAATTAACAATCGCTAATTATTAAACTGAAAAGAAATAGGTTAAGATCTTTCTCCGCGATTTCCATTTCATAGATTAGTCTAAAAACAATTTATTATATTATAGAAGATAACAAATGTAATGCAATAAAATTAGAAAGGGACACAACCATTATATGACTACAAAAGCGTATCCTTGCAAGAAAAATCTTTGGAATTCATTATTTTAAGTAATTATTATTATTATCTTCTTTTCTTAATAAGAATGTATACTAACTAAGAAATATTATAACTATACCTCATTTTAGCAACGAATCATTATTTTATTGTATTATGTGTTTAGCGAATTAAGCAAGATTTAACAATTTAAACTACTTACAAGCTATTAATACAGAAGGAGATTAATTTTCGTAAACGAGAGTGCGCGTGCGAGTGTCGTCGTAGCGATAAACGACAAACGTTACACAACTACAGTCTAAGCGGACTGACCGTCAGTCACTGACGAGTGACGAGCAGTGTTTCCACTAGAACGATTTCTTTTTCCCACACTTCAATTCAGATTTCCCCTTCTACGGACTTTTTCCCCCTCAAAAATTATTTTGCTGTAGTTTTGACACCACACGCCACATCTAAAATTTAACGTATTTGTGTTTTATTTACAAACTGACCAGAAATATAATAAACACAAAAAATGGATTTGTATACTCATTTTTTTTTCCAAATCAGTTAACGCTGTCAGCGCATACATTTTTGCACAAAATAATATTTTATGTCTCCTCCTCAAAACCCTCATTTATCTTTGATTTCCCCAATTTCCCCTTTTATAGTCTTTCCCTCTTGACCCTAATTTCCCCTAAATCTCCTACTTTCCCCTCAATGTGGAAACACTGGTGACGAGTGACGTGCCCGGCGTAGCAGTGTTACCAGAATATTTTTTTTTCGAATCAAGATTTTTTCTTTTTATTGATTGCATTTTGTTTTAAAAAGTATTATTAAATAATTAAGTTTTATAAAATATTATCTTAATAAGTACTATAAAATAAGAATTTAAATATTTTTTTAAATATGTATTTCTAAAAATATTTTGAGCATCTGCCTGACGTTGGTTGCTAAGCAACGCTTTGTTATTAAAAACTTATTGAAATTGAGTGTTGAATGTTGATAATCTTTTTTTTCTGCATAAAAATGATTAAATATTTCAAAAAAATATACATATATAGCCAATTCGGCTACCTTTAGCCAGCGAATAAAATAATATCGCAGCTCGGTAAGGGAGATATGTAGCTCCGTCTAGCAAAACTGAGGCGCAGTGTCCGCTCAGCTGGCTAGCGGCGACTAGCGGGGGCCCGGACGACGAGAACAATAGACGGAGTGCACATCCTCGATACAATTTAATAAGAAGTTTGTCCGTCGCAAGAAAGAAAAATATTAAATAAGTTTTAAACAATAATTAAACAAATATAATTAAAGGAGATGGAAACTGGTTTGCCCAAAATGTTATGAGTTCAAAATTGATTTATTTTATTTTTGTATGAAATACCAAAAATCTGCATAAATTCTCAATCTACAAGCGGAGAAATATGCAAATAACTATTTTTATGAAGCAATCGATTAACGATTAATGAAATAAAAATAATTATTCGATTATTTAACTACAAAATAAAAACTTCACTCCTAGTTTTCAACTTATAGTAACTTCATTTAAACCACACCATATATGTCTACAGTTCAATAAAAATAACTTTTAAAAACGTGTATTAATATATAATAATATTAAATATTATTTTAAAACATTCTTTTCGATTATCGATTCCATATCGATCGAAATCATTCAGTATATAGTCTATGGCAACATGACATTGACACTTAACAGTTACCAATTTACCATACCAGATGAATTGTTATCTGAGTCTCACTTGTTTCGTGTTTTTTGATAAGTTTCGAGTGCTTTCCCGATCGTTTTACGTTTTCAACGACCACTGCTTTGTTTTTTATTGACTCCGAACTCGCCTAACGTTTTACGCCTTGCTTTCACATTGGACACCGACGATCGCCTGCACGTTTGACTTGGAATTGTTAATTTGGATTATTTCGCCGGCTTATGGATTGGATATTTCATATTACTGAAACGATGCATCGCTGTGTGAATTGTGGGATAGCAACTAGTAACATTGTACCCCCCTGCATAGTTCCTAGACGATATTGTAATTATTATTGAAGAGGAATAAAATACATATTCCATTAAAATTATTTGTTTTATTTTATGACTTTTATCACATAGTTCACTACTCCTGTTCCTCGTAAAATTCCATACTTGTTACCGATATTTGTATATCTTTGAGTCTTTCAGCTTTCTTGCCTTGTTATAACTTATCAGACATTCTCTTTGTAATTAATTGTATGACCATATATGATAATAGCACGCAGATGCTATCTATTACAATTAGTTTGATATTATATTTAAATTATATATTCCATTGAAATGACCTCTGTGGTTAATAAATCTTTCCAGCTGGTGATCTCTAAATACCAGATAATAGCGATGTTCATTACATATACAGACCCAGTAGTGATTAGCATTTCAAAACAATAAAATGAAAATATAAATTTTCATACATATCGGCTGAGATCGAAAGGGCCCTGTAAAATAGGTAAATTTGGACGTTCGTCCCCAGGCATAAGTGATAGTTAAAAATAATAATCATAATAAATCACAATATAACATTTATTAATTCAAATTAAAATCACGAATTTAACATAAATTAATAATTTAATAATTGACAAATTTAACTATTTTGACCATTGACAATTAATTTGAGAATAATTAATTTTAATAAATTTAATATTGAAGAAATTTAGACACTTCAACAAATTATTATAAATTTGACTAATTTACAATCAAGAAAACAATTTAAATTAGAAACAATTCAGGAGTGACAAATATCACAATTAAGAGATGTGAACGAAGCTAGTGCTAACGTTGAAGTGTGTCCGGCATCGGGTCATCTCAGGCCCCCTGTAGGGAGGGTCGAGGTGAGCTTGTCGGGGCAACGGCCCCCTAAGCTGGCCTCCACTCCGCCTGTAAAAACAGGCGGGTCGTTGTGGTGGGCGTTTGCAGCCCTGGTGTCTCGTTTGGTGATAATTGCCGCGGCGAGGCGCCGTCCTGAGAGTTATCTCAGGTAGGCTGCCATCAGCCTGCGGCCGTCAGTTTAGATGTTTGTCGGATATGGCGAGTCGATCCTCCAGCCGATATCCGACAGTTGTCGAGTCTAGCTTCTACTCCTCTCCGCGGGAAGGAGGTCTCGCGGCAGGGCGTATTTATCCGGGGGGCGTCTGTGGTACGGGGCCAGTTCCCTTATGTGCGGGAAGCTCGATGCCTCTGACCGCCGGAACATGGCCCGACTCAGGCGGATGATGAAGTCGTCAAGGCTCTCCATGCGGAGGTCCCTGGTGATTGTCGAGTTCCGTACGAACCGAGGCGCGCCTACAAGTGTTCTCAGTGCCAGCGACTGCTGGACGCGCAGGCGACCACGCCCGGTTTCCTTGACTAAGGGATACCAGGCGGGCGCGGCGTACGTCAAGCGCGTTCTGATATACGACTTGTAGACGGCCAACTTGGCTCGCAGTGGGAGATTAGATCGCAGGACAGGACGCAGGAGAGCACGTGCGGCCCTCGTCTTGTTGACGACTTCCTTCACGTGGGGCTGCATTGACAGGCGGCGATCGATAGTCACACCTAGGTACTTGATCGTCGCCGCCCAAGTAAGAGGCTGTCCCATCATGGTAAGGGGCTGCGGTAATGGCCGCATCCCCATAGATATCGCCTGGGTCTTCCCTATATTGACAGAGAGGCGCCACTTGTCCAACCACGGGGGGAGTTGATCCAGCTGCCGCTGCATCTTCGTCGCCGCGTGAGTGGGCGATAGCGAGGTGGTAATGAAGGCAGCATCGTCGGCGTACAGCGCCAAGATCGCGCCCTCCGCCACCGGAATGTCGTCCGTGTACCTGGCGTAGCACCCCGGAGACAGGCAACTCCCCTGAGGCACACCGGCTCTGACTAGGCGAGGCGTAGACAGGGTGTCTTCCACCGACACCTGGAACCGCCTGCCTTGTAAAAAGGTGGCCACAATCCTAACTATTCGGCGAGGAGTAGTGGATGTGGCCAGCTTGTACAGTAGACCGGGGTGCCATACGCGGTCGAACGCCTTCTCCATGTCGAGCATCACTGCAACGGCCGACTCTTTTTTGTTAAGAGCTACCGAGAGGACGTGCAGGACCCTCGCGAGCTGGAGCGTGGTAGAGTGTTCCGCTCTGAAGCCGAACTGCTCGACTCGTGGAGTGATGTGAGGCGTCATATGACGCAGAAGAAGTTTCTCGAACACTTTTGAGACGGTGGGTAGCAGCGTGATAGGGCGATAGCTCCCAGGTCTTAGGATGTTCTTCCCCGGCTTCGGTAGCATTATGACTCGGCCGAGCTTCCACTGGGTAGGGAAGTGGCCGGTCCTGAGGACTCCGTTGTACAGCCTCGTCACCGCCGCTATACCGCGAGCGGGGAGGTGACGGAGGGCTTCATTTGTTATTCCATCGGGACCGGGGGCCTTCCGGAGCTTGGTGCGGCGAATCATACGCTGCACTTGGCCGGGGGTGATTACAATGGGGTCTTCCGTGGGGGCTATCGCTTGCCCGAGGTACTCGTCTACTCTCCGTTCAACTTCTTCTGCGTGTAGGGTGTCCTTGGTTGGATTAGGCTGGAACTGTGTCTCCAGGTAGTCAGCGAAGATCTCGGCTCGGTCCGCTGCGCGGTAACGCGGGGTGCCGTCACTCGCTAGCAGGGGCCGGATCGGTTCTGACTTCCTGGAGACTTGGCGGCATAGGCGGTGGATACCCGACCAGTCCTCTCCAGCTCGCTCGATGGTCTTGTACCAGGAGTCTACAGCGTGGTCCTCCAACACCGCTGAGACTCTCTCCGCCAGAGCGTTGAGCTGGGACTTGATGGTCGGGCATCGGGTGCGCTGGTATAATCTACGCAGCCTCCTTTTGTCCTCTATCATGTCACGTATCCCGGCAGGCAACTGCGGTCGTTTCCGGTGCGATGTGGTGCTTAGCCGCGAGGCCTCGAGTGCCCGGGTGATAGACTCGGTGAGCTCGAGGGCAAGGCGGTCCACATCGTCGGGGCTGTCCACTCGAAACGACCGCAAGTTCTTCGACAGGTGGTCTGCGAAGATGCGCCAGTCCTGTCTGTGACGCGGGGGCGGGATTTCCCTACGGATCGGCGCCAGATCGATAGTGACCAGGACCGGTTGGTGATCCGACATCACGTGGTCATCTAGTACGTCGATCGATGGGTCTGTGTTCAGGCCCTGCACTAACGTGAGGTCGATGACGTCAGGCGCGGCGGTATGTTGGTAGGGGTAGTGCGTTGGGACCTCTGGGCCCATTACTGCATACCCTTCCCTCTCCGCGTCGTTTAGAAGCTTTTGCCCGTTGGCGTCGTCGTGTGTCGAGTTCCATGCCGTGTGCTTGCAATTAAAGTCGCCTGCGATGATGGTGGGGGTTGCCTGGTCTAGGAGTGCGTGGATGTCGCTCTCCTCCAGGCGGCCACCCGGCGGCCTATAAAAGGCAAACACTCGGACAGGACGTCGATCAAGGCACACCTCTACGCCAAGAGCGTAGGCTGAGCGGAGGGAAACTGCTGGTAGCGGTTGATGAATAACCTGCCTTTTGACCAGGGCAGCCAATCCCCTATAGGCTACCCCGGCGGGGGATACCTGGTCACTTCTGTAGACCACGTATCCCGGCATGGTAAGAGTGTCCGTTGGTCTGAGGTGCGTCTCTGAGACAAGAGCTACGTCTATTCTATTCTCTGAGAGCAGTACCCGTAGCAGCTTTTGTTTTGGTCCAGTTAGGCCGTTGGCGTTCCAATGGACCATCCTCAGTGTTCTATTGAACTAAGAGCTTAGTCAGGGCTCTGAGGATGGTCGGGATGATCTCTTTGACTCGGCCTTCCTGGACGGCCGCTAAGATCTCCTGCAGGATCTGTACGACCTCCGCTATGGGTACTGCGTACGCAGTAGCTTGCTCGGACGCTGGGGGTTTGACTTTACTGCCCGTAGCGGACAGGGGGGCTCTCTTTGTCTCTTGACGCGCTGGCATAATCGGGGCAGTCACTGAGGTGGAGGGCGCTGTTTCGATGGTAGATGCGGGAGGAGGGAGGTCTGGATTGACATCAGACCTCACCTGCCTACGCCTTCGCTGCCGGCGCTTCTTGTTCCGGGTCGCTCTGGGTGCGGCCGGATCGTTTGCGGCCGCCATTAGTGAACCGGTTGCATTGGTTTCGCTTTCCATTTGGACCGCTCTGGGAAGGGGAGCCGCGGTAGTTCGCGCTACTGCGCCCGCCTTCTTGTTCCTGGCCTCCTTGATGTAGACCGGGCAGCATGAGGCATTAGCTGGGTGGTCTCCTGCGCAGTTGGCACAGGAGGCCGGCTCTTCCCTCGAACGTGGGCATTCCTTGGCTGCGTGGTGTCCCCCGCATCGCACACACACCCTGCTCCCGATGGCAGTTGTGTGAGGAGTGCCGGAACTGCTGGCAGCGGTGGCACTGGGCTGGCCCTTGGCGTCCTCTCCACGCTTCTATCTTAATACCGGCCATGCACTGAAGCTCGGTAACCTCGTAGATGGCCGGGATTGTAGAGGGCGTCCTGCTCAGCTGTGCGAAGTAAACGCAGCCGGGTCTTCCCTGGCGAGCCATGATTGGGCGAACGAACTCGGGAGAGAAACCCAACTCCCGGAGCTCATCGACTATGGCCGCCGGGTCTGCGTTCACTGGCAGGCCTCGGATGGCGATTTTTAGTGGGCGATCTGCCGGGAGTGAGTATGAGAACCACGCCACGTTCTCATCTCTTTCTACTTTGGCGAGGTATGATTGTACCTCGCGGAACTCCCGGTCTGATTTCGGAAGGAATCTAATGCCTTTCCCAAAGGGGCGGGCGTTCGGAGCGAATCCGAGTCGCCTTTTTAGTTCGCGCATATGGCGCGACCACTCTGGGAGCGATTCGACCACTAAGGGCGGATACCTGGCCCTGGATGCAGGCTTGTTGGTGTCGGCGGCCGTGGCGGTGGTACCGTCGGTGGCACCGGCAACACTGGAGGCTGGAGGGCTCACTGACGGCGGTGTGGTGCGGGGCCGTGGAGTCGGCGCATCCGCGTTTGCTGTCGGTGAGCAGGTGGCCGGGATGGGTTTAGGTCTCGTAGGCGGTGACGCAGCCATGACTGCGTATGAGACCTCCATCTCTATGCATGGCGAAATCTTGCATGGAGACGTAAAGGCCGGCGGGCGAGGGGGGGGCGGCTTGGGGGGCGATATAAATCGTTCAGCGGGGTAGGGGGGCGGCGCCGCTAGGCGCGGGGCGGGCCTACCTTTAGCCGGAGCCCAGGTGGCTTGATCGAGGCGCGTGTCCTGGCGCTGCCTCTGCTCCTTGGGCGATGCTGGTCGTCTCCGGGGATCACGGGGCGGAGAGATTGCCGGTGAGGCGGCCAACTCCGGGCTGTCAAAGAAGGCGTCTCCTGTCCCAGCCGGTGTGGTGGGACGTGGTGACGGCGATGGTGATGTGTGCACATCGGATCGGGACCCAGACACGTGGGTCAGCTGTCCTCCAATCCGCTGTGTCCGGCCGCCTAGCACGTCGCTTTATATAGGTCGTTCGCCACCTCGCCTGACTTGTTGAGCGATAAGAGATTGTAAACGCCTGTACGCGCCTGTACGTGCTTGTTGAAACCTGTTCCTTTTGCTCTCGCGCCGACACGGCCATTCTGCATGATGGTCGCCTTCGACCTAGTTCTTCTTCTAAGTCGATACGTTCTTGGCAGAACGGTCGTGATCATCATGATGTGTGGTGGCACGCTTCACAACACGTCGCCACTCGTCTCTCGTCCACTGCAGCCCTGACTTGGTCTGTCCAGCGCATGGGTGACCTGCCGCGCGGTCTTGTACCCTCGACTTTGCCCTGCAATCACACAATTACGGAGGCCCCTGTCCTCCACTTAGTTACTCATTGTAAGGAGGCCCCTGTCCTCCACTTACATTACACAACTAAGGAGGCCCCTGTCCTCCACTTAATTACTCACTGTAAGGAGGCCCCTGTCCTCAACTTACATTACACAACTAAGGAGGCCCCTGTCCTCCACTTAGTTACTCACTGTAAGGAGGCCCCTGTCCTCCACTTAGTTACTCACTGTAAGGAGGCCCCTGTCCTCAACTTACATTACACAACTAAGGAGGCCCCTGTCCTCAACTTAGTTACTCAGCACGTGATTAGCTCAGAGGTATCACTCTTTGGTGAATACGTGTCTTCTCACGGCTTTCACAAGACATCACTACAGAATCTTATAATTCTCTCAAGAATAGCACGTGATTAGCTCAGAGGTATCACTCTTTGGTGTATACGTGTCTCCTCACGGCTTTACAATACATCCCTGCAGAATCTTATGATTCTGTTACAGTTAACCTAAGAATAGCACGTGATTAGCTCAGAGGTATCACTCTTTGGTGTATACGTGTCTCCTCACGGCTTTACAAGACATCCCTGCAGAATCTTATGATTCTGTTACAGTTAACCTAAGAATAGCACGTGATTAGCTCAGAGGTATCACTCTTTGGTGTATACGTGTCTCCTCACGGCTTTACAAGACATCCCGACAGAATCTTATTATTCTGTTAAAGTTAACCTAAGAATAGCACGTGATTAGCTCAGAGGTATCACTCTTTGGTGTATACGTGTCTCCTCACGGCTTCACAAAACATATCCCTACAGAATGTTACGATTCTCTTACAGTTAGCTCAAGGATAGCACGTGATTAGCTCAGAGGTATCACTCTTTGGTGTATACGTGTCTTCTCACGGCTTCACAAAACGTATCCCTACAGAATCTTATGATTCTCTTACAGTTAGCTCAAGGATAGCACGTGATTAGCTCAGAGGTATCACTCTTTGGTGTATACGTGTCTTCTCACGGCTTCACAAAACATATCCCTACAGAATCTGATGATTCATAATTCACATAAGGATACATCATGGTTACGAGCAGTGGCGGCTGTACCTTAAGTGCACTCGTGCGCTGAACCATTAATTCAAAAGATTTAAAAATTACAAAATATTACTCCATCTTTATTTTTAAATTACCATTTTAATATTTATTTTCTTAACATACAAAAAAAAAGTTTGAGCGCTTTACTAAACTAATATCTCGTGCGCTTCGGCGAGTGCACGAGGACTGCTAATACATTTTGTATGAGATACGCATTAATACGCCTGACGCGTGAGACAAAAGATAGTTCATAGAAATGTACCGAGTAATGAGTCGGTTCTCGAGCGCCGCACGAGCGACCGAAGATTACCGAGAGCACCCGATGTATGATGAATTGGAATTGAAAAGAATAAAACTTTTCTCCGAAATACCATGCACTTGCTAAATGCACTTTCTGTGCTTAGTATTGAATAAAAAATATATACAAAAAAAATATCCGGATTTTAATAAATAGGTGATTGAACATTTCGCTTCGGAAAAATGTCTTTGCATTAATTAATGTATAAAAATAAACATATTTTATGTGAATTGGTTTTTTGTTGCATTTTCTAATTTTAATATTTTATTAAAGTGCACCACCAGTTAGATAACCCACCAGCCGCCACTGGTTACGAGGATAGCTTAAGAGTATTAACACAAGTTAAACTCAGAGGTACCATTCTCTGAATTTCGTATACCACAATAGACGGTTATCGCGTCCCGTCACTCTTCCCGTTGTGGCTGATGGAACCTAGTCTGTAGAGACCAGTGGTTGAAAGCGCAGCCTGTTCCGATCCTCATTTGCTCGGCTAATACCTGACTTAGATAACTTCAAACGCTGATGAGTGTTGTGTATGGGATGCAGCCGGAATCGTTCTGAAAAATATTAGACATTTCATGGATAAGACAATCTATTTAAAGAATGCGAATAAGTCTTGTTTTCTTTTTAACCAATAGGATTCTTTTATTTTAAAGAATATTTTCCTCAATCCAACATGTTAAGACATTACTGGAAAGCAGTTGACACAACAGTTCATTGTTGTGGTCCCACAATGGGATATTCTATGGCTTTCTTGAAGAACGCGTCTCTTAGAGAACAGTCAGTGATCTCTTCTCAATTCTATTGTTAAATACGCGAAGTATCGGGTCATAAAATTCACCATGGTTTCTTTGAAATGAATAGGATTCCGAATAAAGAAGTAAGCATTCTGTAGTCTAACACATTTCCTATACTCAACACATGAATCTAATTCTTTTAAGGAAAACCCATTAATAGGTGAATACATTGAAAGAGAATCTACTTCGTACTTAGATCGCTTCGTAGAGTTAAAGTCTGTTGGTATTTTGAATTTCTTATCATGAAAGAAATGAGTCCTTTAAAGACGTTTGAAACTCACCTTTGGTTGAATCATAAAGAGGTGTCGTGAACACGAGAAAAATTGGAAATAAATTTTTGTAATACACCCTGCAAAACCGTTGAATTGTTTTTCTTGGTTAACGCTTCTGGGAAGAGGTGATTTTATAAAATCTTAAGGCTTTGTGGGCTGGGGGACACATTTGTCCATTTTCAATTACGTTACAAAGATATTCAGAGATATCGCATTTACTAATAATATTAACCGAAAATTACCGTGATCTTGTTTGATCGGAAGATTTATTTTCGTCTAAGGTCACAGTCAATATTTATGTACGACTATGTCGAAGTTTTTGAATGGGTCATCCCTTGTTATGGACCAATATGGAACAATAACAATGACGCAGTTTTTCTAATTATCATCACTTTCTTTTTTCCTTCTATCAACACGTCAAAAGGAAGTTCATGATCTGACAAAAACAGAACCGAATTTCTACAAGAAAATATCCACAAAACATGGACACAGTATTGTTGAAAGGGAATATAACTTTTGTTAGAAATTATTTGGGCAGCACTTGCACTTCGAGGCCCGCTGCTCTACAATTTGTAACCGAATCCCCAGTTAACACCCGCGTCGTATTTATAATATTCAAAAGTAACACCTGAATGAATTCTCACATGAATTTACACAATTATAACAAACATGTAAATGGCGCCTGTTTTCCGTTATAAGAATTTCCAACAAATATTAGAATATAAATAAGGTAAAGCTTAGAATTGTGAAGTAGACAAATATTTAAATCATTAGAAATAACTAGCTGACCCGGCAGACTTTGTATTGCCTCAATCAAGAAATAAATTATTTCTTAATTATTTTTTAACAGTTTACCTTTAAGCCATAAGTCTCCGTATTCTGAAGTGCGACAGAATGATTGACATATTAGTTAGTTGTCAAATCTAATGTCAAAAAAACCCGTTTGCAAGGGAAATAGAAAAGCGCTGTTTTTAGGGCTTTCCCGGAAATTTATTTTTCTTTTTCAGCTTTTATACCTTCCCTGAACCTCCACAAACATTTCAAGACTAAGATAAGAAAAATCCGTTCAGCCGTTCTCGAGTTTTAGCGAGACTAAGGAACAGCAATCCATTTTTATATATATAGAAGATTATCACCAACACCATATTTAGTGTTTAGACACCTTTATATAAAGTGTGTTCTAATTTTAGAACAGTATATACAAATGGGCTTCATTATCACCTCGTACGATACGAGTACATATCTACAATTGGTATTATTTTAGAAATAGCAATCTCCTTAGGAGTGTCATTGTCTTGGATCTATTGCAAAATGAGCTAGACCTAATCGTAAGGTCTTTGTTTGAATTGAAACGGGAGGTCGTTTTTGGACTAGTAATAGCAGCCATGTGAATTATTATAGATACGGTGAGAGTACTTAACTTTTGTCACCTGTATTTCCAATAACAGCTTCTTCTAACAGACGGCGACGCACCAACACGGGACCGGTGCGAGCATGTAGATAGGGCAAAGGATCGCTGAGTCGCGGCCGTTTTGTTGGAGCCACAGCCTGATTTAGAAGTGCTGCTAGAAATTCTCGATTAGCACACATACTTAACTTTTGTTGCTACCAGACGACTGCGGACATAGCTCGACGCCACTAACGCCTGGCTGACCAAGTGGCGAATCAAACCGAAGTCGCACCACATTACATTCACCCTGAGGCGCGCAACCTGCCCTTCAGTTGAACTAGGATCTGACTCATTGCTGCAATCAGCTTGGGTTAATTACCTTGGATTTCATCTTGACCGAAGGATGACCTGGAAAGAATACATAAAAATGAAACGCAATGAAATGAACTTTAGATTCAAAAACCTGCTCTGGCTTCTTGGTAGACAATCTGCACTGTCCCTGTCCAACAAGCTAAGGGTTTATTGCTCCATAATAAAACCAATCTGGACCTCTGGGCTGTAGTCAACAGCCAGCAAATCCAACACTGAGCCTATCTTTATCAAACGTAGTTAAATCAATGGTCGATAGTTCTAGGTCGTGGCAGGCGGTCCTCTCCTTTTCGAAACCGTCATGGCGCAAAATGGGATGGCAGACACGGGGAGTCGGCCGCCCCGCTACAACAAGGTCCTCGAGTCGGACGACGTGCAGTACCATCTTGGAACGTCTCTGGTTGCCCCTACAAACCCATCGTGCTTTGGGTTCGTGACCGGATAGCCACACCTGGAGGCCGCGGGCTGGGCGGAAGCGTTACCGTGGCCTCTTTCCACCTGATTATAGTCGTAGAGCCGCGTTACGTTCTCTAGCAGACAGAGCCTGGTTATTTCCATTTCCTTCCATGCGGGCTGATGGACCTGAAGAGTTCCCAAGGTCCATCCCACTTCTGATATCGGCTGAGATCGAAAGGGCCCTGTAAAATAGGTAAATTTGGACGTTCGTCCCCAGGCATAAGTGATAGTTAAAAATAATAATCATAATAAATCACAATATAACATTTATTAATTCAAATTAAAATCACGAATTTAACATAAATTAATAATTTAATAATTGACAAATTTAACTATTTTGACCATTGACAATTAATTTGAGAATAATTAATTTTAATAAATTTAATATTGAAGAAATTTAGACACTTCAACAAATTATTATAAATTTGACTAATTTACAATCAAGAAAACAATTTAAATTAGAAACAATTCAGGAGTGACAAATATCACAATTAAGAGATGTGAACGAAGCTAGTGCTAACGTTGAAGTGTGTCCGGCCGCCTAGCACGTCGCTTTATATAGGTCGTTCGCCACCTCGCCTGACTTGTTGAGCGATAAGAGATTGTAAACGCCTGTACGCGCCTGTACGTGCTTGTTGAAACCTGTTCCTTTTGCTCTCTCGCCGACATACATAATATATAATTTTTAAGTGAACATAAATTAGGTTAGAATATCAATTAGGTGTCGCTATCGGTAGCGTAAACATTGGCTCCTTACATAAAAATCAATAAAATTGTAAATATTTGTTTTCTTGCCACTATCAAGTGATTATCGGTCAAATTATTGTACAATTATTCGCTATTACCGTTTGTAGGCGGTTAACTTGGTGATTTTGGGTGTTTGACGTCAAATTGTTATCTTCATAATATTAACCTAATAGTGTATATCGGAATAGTATTTTTTGTTTAAACTTTAGAATAATAAGTGTTTTTTTAAGTTTCATTGATGTCAATAGTGCTTAAAACATTCAGTGCATTAACTTCGAGAAGGTGATTAAGTGTTTTTTAAAATTTGTAAGGTAAAAACCAGTATTTTTATTCAAACGCTCAAGAGCATTGCGTCCTTACTCCTGATTGGTCAAGAACCAAATGATAAAAGTTAAAACCCAGCTGTTTTAACTAAATCATCTTTTTCACAATTGACTTCAGAAACAAACTGGCCGAAAGGTGTTTACTAATCATTGTACGCGTGAAGCGAGAGTTCGATCCCGGGCATCGCATATAACAATGATTGATTTTATTTTATTTTTATTTTTTTTCCTCGTTTTGAGATTACACATAATTAATTTGTAAAAAAACCATGGATGATAATATTAAAAATCGTAGAGGTGTACGAGCCCACATTGCTTCATCCAAAGTGGATACAAATGTAATACCAGTGTCTGGTGAGGAAGTTCAAAATATTGTATCCAAAGAGTTCGACAAATTGTGGCTTAAATTGGAAATACTATAACCGATATAATTTCTGCGCAACTCAAACGGTTAAAGGACGAAATTGCAAACTTTAAACAAAGTGTATCTTTCATTAATTAAAATAATTAACTTAGATTCAACTTTCCTATTGTCTAATATTGAATTTAATTGTCAACGAATAAATTCTAGATATAAACCATTATTTAATGTGCCGATTTGTAAAACGAAAAGTACTAATAATATCTTCTTATATCGTAGCTGCCAAAATTATAATAAAGTTTATTAAGATACTAGTAAACCCGGCGAACTCCGTTTCGCCACCAGAAGTTTTTTATATAACATTTCGTTTGGTGATTAAAAGATGAAGAATTTTTTGTTTTATATTTGAAAAGGAAAATTTTTATTTCATTTCACAACAGTAATGAATTCATTTCGATTACAGAAATGAAGTGTTATTTAGTTGAACTTCTCTAAGTAAATGAAAGTGAATCCAAAGTAGATACCGAATCGAAGCGTTATAAGTGTCCGCAAATTATCCGTTTCATTGAAGTGCTCCTTTGTAAACCACATTTTTTGTTTTTTGGTCTAACTTTAACACAAATAAGTTTCCAAACTCGTGAACGATTCGATTTTCTAAATTTATCCCGCAAATACATACTAAATGGTTTTAAGAGTTTAAACTACAAACACAATACCGGTTTGTCACATGAAATTAACTGAGCAGAGAACAATGAGTAGCTGTCAACCAATGTATCATGCGACGGCACCATCTACTTAAAATATTGATTTGTAGTACATGTTATATATGATGGCGCTGTATGTGACAAAAGATTTTCCCCCTTTTCTTGGTTCTTTCGTTCTGAAGTTATAGCGTCAGGATGGAAAACCGGACTTATTTTTATATAGAAGATTTCTTACAAATATCAAATTGTCATCCATACGTAGTTACATATCTGTCATTATACGTCAATTGCATAGCTGTCAATTGTGTTTCGTTATTCCACATTTTATAGTGACTGACGTTTCATGTCAAGTCCCACGGGAATGCTGTCGAATGGGATAAAAAGTATCCTATTGCAATTTCCTGGTTCTAAACTACCTCCATGCCAATTTTCAGCTAAATCGGTTCAGCCGTTCTTGGGTTATAAGTGGAGTCACTAACACGACTTTCTTTTATATATATAAATTGATATATTATTTGAAAAATGTATTCTTTTAAAAATAAAGTTAATGAGATTAATTTATGTATAAATTCATAGTTTATATAAATGTTTTGCCTGTAATTTAACTAACCGATGTAGCCATTAATGCCTTGAATTTTATGTGTTTTGTTACTTTTTTTTTAAAATTTGATTCGTTTAATTATATTTATGTTAGATTTTATTCATAACTGCCGAAGAAATTCGTCAGTATACGTTTTTAATGTTTATTGGTCTTTTTTAAATTTTAATAATATGTGTCTAATTACCAGTGGAAACTTAGCTGATATATGTAAATTTGTATAATTATATCCCATAAGTTTATCTTATTGTTTGTTTTCCTAAAATAAAATAACATACATACATACATTGCAAGTGAAATAATAACTTGTAAAAGTTTTTGCATTCATTGTATATATAAGAAACAGTCATGACGGGCAGACGAGAAGTGTATGATATAAAATATATTTAGGCACATATTGATAATAAATTTCTGAATTTAATTTCGTAGCAACCCAAGCGCGAACTTGCACTAAATACTTTATGATCTCTCAGTAAAACATAAAATCTGTACCGCGTTATGTACAGATTGTAAGTTGTAATCCTATTAAATATATGTGATACATCTATCACCCTTAGCATGGTTACACCATTCAATAATATCATATAATAAGTTTGACATCACCAACCCTTCTTGAGCGAGCGTGGTGATTAATGCTCAAACCTTCTCCATGTGAGAAAGAGGCCTTTGCTCAGCTGTGGGCTCTGATAGGATGATGATGATGGAAACATCTCATATAATCTCCTATATTATGAATATGCATTGAATATATTCATATAATTATGATTTCTCAGGTCGGTGGAAGACACCAAAGCGAGGTTGGCGGAGATGGAGCGAGCTCTGAACAGCACCGAGCTGGGTTCAGACTTGAGATCGTGCAAGAGACTGCTGCTACTACACCAGGTGGGTACATCACATACTAGCTGTTTACTGCGACTTCATGCGTGTATTAGGAATTACTCAGATGGTGATTAATGTGTATCTAATATAATGGATGTCATTATGAGGTCTAAATTGCCTTATAGAAGAGTTTTATCAAAATCAGTTAGGATAATTTACTTGTAAGACCAACATATAACATACCTACTAGATATACTATATAAATACATATATATAGTACTAGCTTTTACCGCGGCTTCGTCCGCGTGGAATAGTGACTTCCGGCAGATTTTTGGTTCTTCCCACATAGTTCCCGTTCTTGCGGGGTTTTCGGAATGGTCGAGTTCCCGTAGAATTTTCAGGATAAAACCTATATTTTTTTTATTCCGAATGAAGTACTCTTAACCAACAACATATTTATTTGTTTATTTGAATAAAGATTAATATTATTATGTTGATACAACTTAAACAAATTATTTCGACCAAATTAGGTACCATAAAAACGGTTTTTGTGAGTTAATCTTAAAAGATAGACATATACTGTCGCGGACTGGTTTTTTGATCATTGAAAGAGCTATTATTCTTTAATACATATTTCTTGTGTATCTTGAACCGTTTTCACGGCGCACGCGACGGAAGGCTTCAAAGATGAAATAATTTCTCCCGTTTTTTACACATTTACCACTATATCTTTGCTCCTATTGGTCGTAGCGTGATGTTATATAGCCCACAGCCTTCCTCGATAACTGGACTATCCGACAAAAGAATTATTCAATTCGTACAAGTAGTTTAGGAGATTAGCGCTTTCAAACAAACAAACAAACAAACTCTTCAGCTTTATAATATTAGTATAGATATATGGTATTGCTTTTCAAATTATTATCTGTCGTAGTTATGCCAGCTAACTGATATAATTTGAAGTAACTGTCAGTGTGAGAGTGATGATGTGGT
Organism: Danaus chrysippus; assembly: GCA_916720795.1. Lineage (NCBI taxonomy): Eukaryota > Metazoa > Arthropoda > Insecta > Lepidoptera > Nymphalidae > Danaus > Danaus chrysippus. The sequence goes on along the minus strand of CAKASE010000077.1, from coordinate 1,012,944 downwards.
TTTAAAGATTTCTTTTTTTGCTGAGATTATTTTTATAAAATCAAAGTGTAAAGAGCTCATTGCTGGTGCTTTAATAACTAGGTTTAAACTAAGGGCTCCTCAGGCGAGAAAACAATTTGTTTTAAAGTAAAACAAATAGAATTATATTGTTTAGAAATGTGTATTGATAAAAACAATTATTGTTTACAGAAAAATGCGATTTCGTCCTTGTTTTACATATTTACTAGAACATAATATATGTATATTTATATAATATTCAATAGTAACATAAATGTCTACAGGCTCTGCAACAAGAGTTGAGTCAATGCGAACAACGAGCGGAGTCCCTTGCAGCCCAGGGCTCCGACCTGGTCTCCAGTGGTCACTTCGACGGCGCGGCCATCGAGAGAGACTCCGCTGCGCTGCTGCAGGCCGTCCGGGCGCTCCGCCCTCGAGCAGCCGAGAGGAGACAGGCGCTGGAAACTAGTCTACACTCAGTATACGATATAACTAAAATATGATTCAATACAATATTATATAAGAAATGATTAACGGTTGACGGAACAATATATATGTATGTAATACATATATACAATTGAGCCGGGACGTAGATCTATTTTAAATCAAAAATGTATTAAAGTTATTTAACTGGATAAGGGTTCTCCACTTATTTATGGATATCATTATACATACAAACCTTTCTCTTCAAACAATCTATCTTTCAAAAAAAACTGCACCAAAATCCACTGCGTAGTTTTAAGTTATTAAGAATGCATACGGATATAGGGACAAGAAAAGCAACTGTTTTATAATTTATACCATATAAGCTGCGCCCCGCGGTTTTACCCGCGGATTTCCGAGATTTCCGGGATGTAAAGTAGCCTATGTGTTATTCCTGGACGTCAGCTTCCTGTACACAAAATTTTATCAAAATCGGTTCAGCCGTTTGAGCGCAAAGAAGTAATAAACATACATTTTCCTGTTTATTCATTAGTCTTAAATTGTACCTAATAATGTAGCACCTGACAAAAATATTGTTTTTGTAATGATTATGCCGTGACACATACTTAGGAATATAATCAAACTAAAAATAATTTTAGACTGTAACTCATATGTAACCCGGCTTATATTCTGTTTGTGTGCCTAAATAAATAAATAAATACATACACACTCACAAACTTTCGCAATTATAATATTAGTAGGATAGTAATAGTACATAATCAATTTGAGGACTAATTTTATTTATCCAAATCCTCCACAGACCACACAAGTTCGCTGCCGAGGTTTCAGGAGAGCTACTCGTAGCTTGGGTGTCGGAGCGCCAGGCCGCCGCTTCATCTGCCACGCGCAGAAGAAACACACCAAGCTGAGGGCGGAGCTCGAGGGGCGGAGGCCTGTCGTGGAGGGGGTGCTCCAGCGGGGCAAGGAGCTGGACACGCATCCACAGGCTGGGAAGGTGGACTATATATATATAACTCACATTCTCATGTATTACATAGTAATGTTATATAGTTATATGTCCCATTGTATTTGTAGTGATTATATGTAGGTATTTATTTCTAAGAGAGAAACACGCGTCCGTTCGATAGTGCAGAACTGACGCATAGTAAAAAATGTCCATCCTACCAACGTCATAGTTATATTTAAATTCATTTATTTAAATATAACTATGACGTTGGTTGGTAACATATTATACTTAAATTCATTCTGGATCTCTACCCATTACCTTGGTTCATCTGAAATATTATATACAGCATGTAAAGTATTCTTCTATATAGAGAATTCTTGAAGTAAAACTTCTTATGCGACTACCAACAAGGTTGCGTTAAACGTTCAACGAAGGGAAAGAAAGATACACAAATGTAGAAAGTAGGAGAGACATTGAGAGTAGATTCCAAGCACATGTGCATAGTACTGTTGCTTACAGCGAAGTAAACAGTGTGAACGCGACATTAAGTGAAACACCAATTTGTATTATATTAATTTATGTATATACATATAACTAGCTTTTGCCGCGACTACGTCCGCGTGGATTAGTGACTTCCGGCAGATTTTTGGTTCTTCCCACAAAGTTCCCGTTCTTGCGGGGTTTTCGGAATGGTCGAGTACCCGTAGAATTTTCAGGATAAAATCTATGTTTTTTTTAATTCACAATGAAGTAACCAACAACATATTTATTTGTTTATTTGAAGAAAGATTAATATTATTATGTTGATACAACTTAAATAAATTATTTCGACCAAATTAGGTACCATAAAAACGGTTTTTGTGAGTTAATCTTAAAAGATAGACATATACTGTCGCCGACTGTTTTTTAGATCATTAAAAGAGCTATTATTCTTTCATACATATTTTTTGTGTACCTTGAACCGTTTTCACGGCGCACGCAACGGAAGGCCTCAAAGATGAAATAATTTCTCCCGTTTTTTACACATTTACCACTATATCTTTGCTTCTATTGGTCGTAGCGTGATGTTATATAGCCCACAGCCTTCCTCGATAACTGGACTATCTAACACAAAAAGAATTATTCATTTCGAACCAGTAGTTTCGGAGATTAGCGCTTTCAAACAAACAAACAAACAAACAAACTCTTCAGCTTTATAATATTAGTATAGATTCATTTCCTCAGTCAGTTGTGGCCTAGTGGTTAAAAGTCCCGCCTCTCATGCAAGAGGGCGCGGGTTCGGTCCTGGCAAGTACCAATGTGATTTTTCCGAGTCATATGTACTTTATAAGAGTATCTAGACATCACTGATTAATGCATTCCAAAAGAGGGTTGATGTCAGGCAGGCGTCCGGTCGTAAAAACAATTAGGCCAAACTATTCACAACATATAAGGCAGACCCTGGCTAAAAGCTGGGAAATTGCCAGGAAGAAGAAGATTAATTTATGCACATACATATAATTTATTTCCCTACTCCACTCACTAAACTATAACGATCACATTCCAGATCAAGCAGCTGTGCCAGGAGCTTGAAGAGGCGTACTCCTCTGTATCATCAGCGGCGGAGGAGCGCGCGGCCCGCGGCTGGAGGCGGCGGTCAAGGCCCAGCAGGTCCTGCATGATGCAGCGGAAGTAGACTCCTGTCTGGCTGACAAGGCCGCCGCACTGGCTTCCGGTGACGTCGGCAATGATAGGCATAGAGCAAGAATACGATAAGGTAATTACAATCAAAATTAAATTAAAAATTACAATCAACACGAACAAAGGTAAGCCGGTCCTTTATATACAGGGTGACTGGTGAATTACTATCAATATTTAAGGAGAATATTCGGTACATGATTCTCATTCGAATTATGTAAAAAAATAGGTACTTAATTTTTGACCAAATTTCCGTATAAATAAATAAAGTGTGGACACGTTCCAAGTGTTCCTAGTGTGGACGCGTGTGTGTGTGTGTGTATACCTAATCTGTAGGGTGTTCACACGATGCGTAATTAATTACATAACTTTTGGTTAACTTTACTTAGAAGTTTATTAATATTTATGTTATATTAATTTTTATTTTGTCATATATGATCGTCAAATATCACGTCCTCAAGTATCGATAGTAATTCACCAGTTACCCTGTATATATACATCGCTAAGAATTAGATTTTCGTCATATCACTCAATTTTTGAGCTACAAGAAATGATAAATCACTATATATATGTAAGTCATCAAGTGACTTATGAAGTGAAAATTTATCAGTCATTGAGTAGGATCAAATATTTATAAAACATGTATTAAAAATAGGGGTTGGTGATAGAAGAGTGATAATTAAGGGTTGTATGTATTTTATAATGCCACATTATGAAAGGTTGTCCAAAAAAATTAAATAAGGTGTTAAAAGTGGGCCGCCCTATACTTAGGGGTATGAAATATAGATAGTAGCCAATTGTTAAAATTATCGAATGTGCATATAAAGTTTCAAAAAAATCGGTTAAGCCGTTTGGCAGGAGTATGACATCTAACATATATATATATATATTGTTAAATAATAAATAATTATTATACTGGCAACCCTAAAGCCACCTATATAAGGAGCGCCATTACTGACAATCGGACACTTTTTGTTCTCAACTATTGTTAAGAGAAGTACCTCTGCTCTAATTAGTCTCGAATATTAATTAATTGACCCTTGGCCGGCGACCGTTTCTTTTTAAAAATCATAACGTGTTTTTCATTTCTAACAATATATATATGGACTTAAATCAGAAGAAGTTGTCATTATTTAAATTTCTAACACTTTCACTTAACAGAAATATAATGTCAATTTGAGCATTTAGTACGTAATTTAGTGTTTTTTTTATTTCTTGTATCTCAGAAGGATGTGCAAAGATTAGCATGTCATAATATTAAATATACCTAAAGTTTTACAGCTTAATTAAAATATCCTCCAAAACCATTTCATTATATCTATAATCTAAGACATTATATTTCCCCAACCACAGAGCCTTAGGTCCAAGTTCGAAGAGCTCCGTCACCGTGTAGAGAGTGGGGCGGAGAGGTTCAACTAGTGTGAGGAGCTGGCCAAGAAGCTGGTCGCCTCAGACAGCCCATACATCGCTGACATTGAAAAGAGACAGGAAGTGCTCGGGTGAGGGGAACTTGGGAAATGACCCTTAATAAAATAGATATAGGATCTAATTTAGATACTCAACATGTTCGAATCAAATTTATACCAAAGAATATTGAGACTTAATGACATGTATACAGGTATAGAATCTAAATAAGACATTCCACAAATGCAAATAAATTTGTACAAGTTAAAATAAGACAATAACTAGATATAGAATTTAATTTAGACAAAGAAAAATGAGACTTATGTATGTTACATTAGATCTAATTCAAAAATTCCTCATGTCATTTAAAACAAGGCAAAATGAATTTTAATTACATATTTATTAGATCTAATTTACATAATCCACAACTCAATACAATTCATATATTCCAGCGAGTCCTGGCAGCGTCTGGTAGAACAGATCCAGTCCCGCAGCCAGCGCCTGGTTGCTGCTGGCGAGATCCACCGCTTCCACCGCGACGCCGGGGACCTCCGGACCCGCCTCGCCCCGCCCCCCGCGCCCCTCAACCTGCGCGCCGCCACCGCCCTCTTGAGGGACCACGACGCAGCCGAGAACGATATGGTCGCTATAGACGCGCAGACTTGAGAAAATTATGACTTTAAACATATTATGTATTTTAAATTAAAACTTCGACAATCATAATAAATGTATCACTACGTAGTTTAACATATTCTTACAATAAATTTTGCTTTGAACATGTAATTTAAAATATACACCCTCGAAGCAACAATAATTGTGTACAAAACAGTGATAAGAAATGCAAACTCATAGACACAGAGTAACTATTAAGATTGACTTATAATTAAATCTAAGATTTTCACGAGTATTCATTTAAATGAAACTAATATTTCTTGGATGAACGTTTTGATAAAAAAATACATATTTCCGACGTTTCGTTTACTTTACAGTATCATGATCACGGGCAGACGCTATTTATTTATTTATTTATTTATTTATTTATTTGTAATCAACAGCGTATACAGATTATATTTGTACAGTTTTTAAAACTTCATTAAAACTATGGCCACAGAGATTACATTGTAAAGTGTTTAATATAATATTTTTAACAAAGTGGATAACAAAAACAGAGTAGATGTAAAGAAAATAATTGTTAAAGCATGCAACTAGAGGATATTAACAGGTATATGGGTATTTTTATGTTATGCTATGATAAATATTAGTTTCATTTAAATGAATACTTGTCAAAATCTATTTCATAATATCATAGCTCCTCATTTAATGTAGCCTAATTCTGCCTAAATAAGATTTTAACTGATTTTTGCAGTATTTTATATTTGTAGTAATATACATCCTGGCCCGGGCAAGTGCCAATGTGATTTTACCGAGTCATATGTACTTTCTAAGAATATTTAGACATCACTGATTAATGCATTCCCAAAGAGGGTTGATGTCAGGCAGGCGGCCGGTCGTAAAAACAATTAGCCAAAACTATTCACAACATGTAAGGTAGACCCTGGCTAAAGCTGGGAAGTTGCCAGGTAGAAGAGATAGTTGTAGTGATATTAAATCTATTTCTAGGTGCTCCAGGAGGAAGTAACTCCCAGATGATAGCGCTGAGACAGCAGGCGCTCAGTGAGGCGTGGCGGTCACTGCGAGGTGCTGCAGGTCTTAGGAGGAAGGTGCTCCACCAACTCCTGGAATTACAGACCTTCCTATCCGAGGTATTACTGTGGGATTTCACTATTATACAAAACCTTTATGATCTGATAGTGTTTTAATATATTGCTACATTTGATTAATCTATCTAATTTATATATATTTTCTTTATATACTAATTAATTATTAACGATTTTACGCCTATAAATAATGTATCCTTTATGATATTTTATTTCCATTAAGACGTTATTATCACTTATATGAGAATTACACTTATAACAAAAACATTTATGAATATACAGTTCGACATCGCACTTGTAACAAATATTAAATGAAATAACGTTTAATTAAGAGATATTTATCTATATTAAGCACTAATTTAATGGTTGTCTTGGTTTTGATTATTATTTATTATTTAACATATACTATCTGCCCCGCAAACATTGTTTTGTCATATCAAAAGTAGGGGTTGGTGATAAAAAAAATAATATTTAGGATTTTATGTATTTTCTTATGACACTTGATAAAAAAATAAAAACAAAACCTTTCGTCCAAATCAAAACAAAAATTAGGGGTGAACAGCTCCTATCACTTAGGGGAAGGAAAAATAGACAAAATTTTACGAGAATCGGTCAAGCCGTTTCGGAGGAGTACGGGAACGAACATTGTGACACGAGAATGTTATATATAAGATATATATATATATATATATCATGAATATCGTTCCCCAGCTCCGTGACGTCATCTCGTGGTCGTCGTCCCTGGCTGCCGCACGCTCAGCAGCAGCGGCACAGGCTCAGAGGGCTCAGAGGTTACTACACCCTGGAACAATATTATACTATGAAAAACATGTTAGCAATACTATATGGGATTAAAAGTTATATTTTTTGTATTTAATAAGTGTTTATAGTAATTTTTTTGTACATAAATTTTTCAGTTAAAGTTTGACATTTTCTTTCAATACTAATGTACATTCGTTTTTTTGAATCATTCGAATATAACTTATAGCATGGCTTAAGTGTTTTTCATAATGAATATAAAACAATTTTAAAGGAATGCTATAATCACAATTCAAATAAAGATACCAAATATGTATGATATATCCGCTCTATGTACCTATATTAACAAAAATGTGATGATAACTTTGTCTTAGCTAATTGGCTGTATTTTTGTCCAATAGAACTGCAAAACCTATTTTTATGAAATAGATTACGTTAGATATCACTTGGACCTATGTGTTTTTAGTGTGATTAAGTATTCTCACTTTTGTCTTTGTTCAAAATAATTTTTGATGACAGTTTGATCAGTAAATAAAAATCATTTAATCTTAAGTGTTGTTGTTTATTGGTTCTGAAAGAAGAAATCTTCCGAAAATGTCTAACATTTTCTAAAGATTTCTTGCCTTCCAAGGTTCGTTATTTGGTTTCGTTTCGTTACATCTGGGAAACACCTGAAAAGGGAATAAATTTTAAGAACAGTAAAAAATCTGGTAAATTACGCAACTGCAATCAATTTCAAAGTTAAAGAAAAATGAATTGTAAAGGTGGCATAATAAAACTATGAACTATTTAAGTCACTTTGATGATAAGTTACAGACAACAGCTTTAATCGAATTTGTTTGAAATTTTCAGCTTTGATATGACGACCTAGCAAATAATAGTCACACAGAATTAAAACATTATCAAATAAATAACTGTTTTAATGAATTAAATGTGCGAGTTCCGTCATTAAAGTCATCAATCCATCCATCCATCCAATCCGTATTATCAAGACATCGTCGTGTAAATGATGTTACATTGAGTGTCAAACAGATGTAATCTATTTCATATCTCAACAACACTACACTGGAAAACCAATTAAAATTAATTTCCTCATACTCGCACACTTCTAAAGTAGTATCAGAACTTCCAATAACACATTTCATGAAGGTAATATTTTAAAGACAAAAACATATTTTAAACTGATTGTTTATATTACGAGTAGATGTAAGTTAATAATATTAAAAAACTAAATTATTGATATTATCCTATCATTTGATGAACAAAAATGTACCACGTAATAAATAAAATAAAGGTTCTTCTCATCAAATATTTCATACGCCGCGCCGTTAGATTGATGAATAAACACCTTTGCCTTACAAAATATATTGTTATGGTTAAGTGTACAGATATATAGGAGTATAAATCACATCATTGGTTTTAAATTGTGTTGTGAGTTTAAGTCAGAAAACATCCCCCAAAAGATGTAATTTTAATGTACTATTTAATATAATAACACGGTTCCCATATTTTTACTAAAATTCTAATTGATAATTCCTCCATAGTAACCATACTATAACCTGATGGTACTACTATCATTATTATGTTATATCACACTATAATACTATCATTATCAAATGAAGTGGTCTGAGATCAGTCCACCAACTAGTGAGAGGGAGACGATGGAATAATAATCACTGACGTTTTGTATAAATTTTGTTTTAGTTTCTTTAAAATTTTCATTTTGAAATCAAACAATACAATTTTTTTTGCTGTTTAATATTTGAACCATGAATATAAAGTTCAACTCAAAAAAAAACGCAATATTCATCATCCGCCCTAAAAGTTTAATGATCATGTAACAAACATATCTGAAGCAACTTCAGCCGTAAACTGAACACTTCATAAACGATCTTATATTCTAATATAATTTAATAATTATTATGAATAAAAAGTTTATTGCTGTTCATTAGTGTCACCAAACCTCGACAACGGCTGAACCGATTTGACTAATTGTGGTTTTGAAATATTCTTGGTAGTTCAGGGAAGGTTTAAAAGGTGAATTAGAATGAAAATACTTGGAATCAAACAAAAAAAAATAATTTTAACGTTGAAGTGTTTAGAAATCAACTTAAAAGAAAAGTTAAAATTGAATAGCGGATAAGAATTTTTATTTCTTTCTAACTACGTTATTATCCTCATTAAGTTAAAAATAAATGCATTTTTTTAATACTTATAGTTGGTAGAACAAATATAGATAGATTAATAATAATTTTCAATTTCTGGACGCAACCATAGTGTTTGACGTTTGACAAGCATCTAATTTGTCGATCCATCCTCTATGTCAATTATCAATCGATACTTGAGACAAGTCAGTGGTGGCCTAGTGGTTAAGGGGCCCGCCTCTCGTTGCCGAGGTCGCGGGTTCAAACCTGGCAAGTACCAATGTGTTGTTTCGGAGTCATATGTACTTTCTGAGAGTATTTAGACATCACTGACATACGGTGAAGGAAAACATCGTGAGGAAACCTGGACTTTATAGTTTCACAATTATAAGTTTGAAATCTTGAAAAATGAATTTGAAATGAATTTGAAAGTTTGAAAAATGAGTGGTGATTAATGCTCAAACCTTCTCCATGTGAGAAAGAGGCCTTGCTCAGCAGTGGGCTTCTGATAGGCTGATGACTTGAGACAAATAGTTCATTACCGGTTATAGTGACATTTGAAGTTATGTACTGTTTTTTTTGTCGTTCGTTAGATTTGAATAAAAAGTAACTAAGTATTATCCATACCTCCACACATACAAACTTTCGCTTTTATAACATTGGAGGATTCTGATGCGGAAGATGGTAAGCAAACGTTTGCATGTTCTATGAGTTTCATTATTTCGATTGGTATGGAAATGGTTTAATAGTCAAACCGGTGAAATAATTAAAAAACCTTTTTTTATTATTAATTAGCCATAATCTGGACTGAAATTTATGAGGCAACTAATGAAATTTAAATAAAACTAATATTTGCGGATATACTAAGTAACCTTATGATTGATAAAAACTACATACTCCCGACGCACTATGGGAAAGTCAAGGCCATCTAAAAACCCTTTCACATGAAAGTCGTTGTTATGGAGTAAAACTAATTTATTAATTTAGTCTTATAAATAAGCTTTCTTTTATATCTTTTTAAAATATTTTTTTGCAAACAGTTATGTAAAAAGGTATCAAAGATAACTCATGTTCAATAATGTGATTTTGGCACAATACATAACAACAATTCAACGCCACATTACTCGAAAGTTTTTGATGTAAATGTATAAGTATTACATATTTTGAAATGATTATAATCTCCTTATAACGTTCCTTAAATAATAATATGTATAATAAATAAATTACAACTAACCAATATATATAGTTTAAGCTGTTATCATTTTGGCGTTACTTCTTTTTTAACGAGACCTAACCCTTTACCGCTGTCGAGATATCTGTTGTATTACAATCTTTATATTTACATAATGAAAAAAAGTTGCTCCTACTTGCGCCTTTTCTGATACGGTGGCCAAAACATACTGAAATATAATTTTATTTATTTTTATTATTTAAATAAATTAATAAACACAATTTTCAAAATTATTATTTTTATATTAAACCTTATACTTTCAGGTATATGTGTGCAAAATCACAGATCATTCAGTTTTGAAATAACTGAGATACAGAGGTTTGACATGAAATATACGCGATTTTTCCATAGTGCGATGTGTCGCTTGCTGTACAGTAAGTAAGTGTAGTTTTTGTCAAAAATAAGGTCGCGTAGTATATCCTCAAAATATTACTTTTATTTAAATGACTCGCGAATATGTCAGATCTCATTATGCAATATAATTATTGTCATATTAATTTGAATATAAATTATATTTCATCAAATAAGCATCTCGGTGAAGTTCGTTATATATCGGGATCTTAACACTCTAAACGTCAGCGACCTAATAATTAACTCATCAACATACGCTGATATCTTCTCATTACTAAATTAATATGCTTCGTTTAATAAACCAAGTCCTTGTAGAATATTTTATGTTCATGATTACATTATCTACTCAATATTTGTTACAAAAACACAATCTCAGCGTGTGGTCAATTGGTATGTTTAATGAGATATCGCAATGTGATCCTTATACTGTGACTTTAGAGTCTATATTATATAGAAGTGACGTTACTATAATTACTTTATTATGAAGTCATATTGTTGACGGTTAATATGAAATATGAATGCATAGATACAAGATAATATTTGAATATCCTTTCTCTCTCTTCAGCCACGTGAGGTCCACTGCTGGACATAGACCTCCCTCATCGACTTCTAAACGCTACGTACAGAGGTCACCTGCATCCACCGTGCACCCGCGGCCTTGACTAGGTCGTCCGTCCATCTCGTAAATATCCTTTATTTTACAATTTTTTTATTAAATATGGTGAATTATAATTAAACTAAATTAATTTTCGATTTTATAAATTTAAACCTAAGATTCATTTCAGACACCTTTCTATGAATTTCATTAATTTAAAGAGCAATAAATAAAATGCTCTAGACTCAGAGCTTACAAATTGATTTCACATTAAAATAACATGAGGTCCGATAAACTTGACTGGAATAATAAAAATTCCATATATTTTGCCAAGATAGTGTAAATAAATTTTTGACAACTATCAAAGTAATTAATTTCTATACAAATACATTTAATTATAATCATAAATGGATGGAGAAATACCAACATATATTTATTCATCTCCTGTTTACTATCGATCTTACAGACACAAAGCCGGGGTCTGGATCTTTTGGTTGTCGATCTTCTTCTTCTCAAGACGGAGACATACTTTACCTGTTGTGAATGTAGAAGATATATTTGATCTTAAGGTAGAATTTCCAGCCTCAGATATGGTATGTATAATTTATAATTTGTTATATTCCTGCGAGGTAAATTGTTGTACGTTATTGTTTTTTTTTATCTTTTGTGTTCTCTCCATGTTTTAGTTTATTGTAATATTACATAATTATTGTTTATATATGAAACACATCATAACATACGACACGTGTGTACCGACCGTGAGGCACGTCACAGTCACAGTCTTAATCATCTGTTACAGCATCTCAAGGAGTTGATATAATAATGATAACACATAACACGACTTGAAAATACTTCAAATAAAACACTTTTCAAACGACCGCGTAAAATATATAAAAAGGGCGGTGTAACTATACTAAAACGTTGAAGGTGACCTCCGTTATAAAACATAATTTTTTAAACTGTTTTAAGCTCTGATATTCATTTAATTTTATTTCACTATATATTTGAGAATGTTCTTTTTTATAGATTTTCTTATATAATGTATAATTTATTTTGCGAGCAAATAATGCTTCTGAGACTATGTATTCGAATGTCTTGATCTTCTTCTCAAGAAATAATACATACTATATTTATTAAGTAATGAATCAAAGGTAATGGATAATTTAAATTCAGTCCCAAAATCCCAGTTTTTGGTTTTGATAATTTATATGCAAATATCACATTTTAGTTGCAAATATTATAAGAAATATTTACACTCTCAACTTTTCAGGATGAAAAAAAAATTAAGATTTTGTAATTTGTAAAGAGAATATTTAAATAATACAATATCTTTTAAGAAGCCATATATATATTTTTCACCTCACGTTCCTCGTTCATAGCCTCTTTCAATATTTATCTTGCACTTAGTTAGAAAAGCTTCATTCTTATATTTTTACTATACCTCGATACCAGTGGAATATTATTTGGAAAACAGGAATGTAACTAACATTACTCAGAAATTTATATTACATTTATTTAGACATAACATAAATGTAGACATGAATGATGTTTAAAGTAACTAACATTAGATAATGAATAATAATAAAAATCTAAGAAAACATTTACATATACACACACAGGTTAATAATAATTATTAAATAAAGAAGTCCGCGATGAATAAAGAAATGTTTTTAGTTCCTTCCCGTTAGTTAGAGTTTAAAGATATTAAAGAATTATCGCATGCGTAAATTTCAATTGAAGATTCGTTGACTCGAAAAATTTCCAATTTACGTTTGCTCCTCAGTACGTTTTAAAATTGAATTCCATATGATGACCTCTTACACTGCACTTTAATGAAAATGTTATTTTGTTAATATATTAACCTCTAACCTTAAATATTTAATTTCAGAATTTGTATTTAACATATTGTTATAAATATTTTAGTACATCTGTTTTTAGGTGGTGTAGAGCCTAGCTGTGGTCAGTTACTACAGCTCGAACATGGGCTGGCTTCGTTCGTGAAGTAGTCTTTTATAGCTGTGTTTCGTCCCATGAGTGAGAGAGTTGTTTGGCCTTCTATTCCCCCTTCCTGTGCCATCATCAAGGTCGGCATCCATTATGTACCAGATGTCTATGGACGATGGTAGCTACCTTCCATCAGTCCGTCTGTTCATTCGACGTCTTTGAAATATAAAAAAATAAAATTAAATAACGTAAAATTAATGATTTAAAGCATTAAAATGTTCCGACTAAGTATTTTATGTAGGACTCCCGCGACGTAAATTTTATTAAGAAGTTACAAAAAAGGTTGTAGAAGTTTTAATATAAAAACTATTTATTAATTATCCATTTAAGTGCATTAAAATAATAGGATTCTCTTTAAAGAGGTCTTTTACTTTTAATTTATTTTCAATGTTTTAGTATAACGCTGCATATGGACGCGTATCTCAGTCTAGTCGTTCTACTAAACACATTCCTCTACACGTTAATTTGAAACAGTCTATTTTTAAAAAGTGCTCTTTTGTGTAAAATAAAGTGAAATTTGGAAGGAGTGGTGACTAAAAAAAAATTAATTCATGTAATACAACTTAATAAAACAATAAATAAAAATAGACATGTTTAAGAGCAAAATAAAAAGATGTGTACAGTTTCAAGTCTACCTACGGAATCAGTATTAACAGATCGAGGAGTATATAAGACGATCGATACATCGTCCAGCATCATTGAACACACAACATATCTAGTAACAGCTGCACTAACAATAACTAATCATATACATATTAAAAGAACGTACAAGTTCACGAAATCAAGGATTCATTTTACAAAATGAAGATGTGTGGTTTAATAAATTAAATTAAAATATTATTAATTATTTTATTTGTAATATATTTCATTTATTCATTCATTCTAATGTCATATTGTTTTCAGTGTTTCATAGTGTGTTCGTTACTTGTGGCGTCATGTTTGGCAGAGACACCAGTTAATAACAGGTAACAAAACATTGAGCTAATAATAAGAATAATAATAAAGGAATTCAAATTGTTCTTCTATATGAATATTTCTCTTCCTCACTACCTTCACTAATGAAAGTATAATCTCCAGGTATCTTCCTCCACAAGCGAGGAACACGTCTCCCTCTCAGAGTTATGGTGTTCCCGGATTCAGTCAGAGACAGACTGAGGCTGTCTTCAGGTAAATAAACTAATCAAAATTGATTACATCGATTTTCTTTATAACTAACTCTGCAACATTAACGTAATGCTTTTAAATATAAATAATTATGTATTATATAAAAAGTATTGTTTAAAATTCGATATAATATTACAGAGGACGTCCTTCATCTGCCTACGGACCATCTGCAAGTATCCGGAAACCAAACTCTCAATACGGACTACCCAAAACTCCTTCCTCTCAGTATGGAGCACCGAACAACCAATATAAAGGACAAAAGCAAGCACCCACCGGCCAATACTTACCACCTACCAACCAGTATCAAGCTTCTGGGAATCAACATCCAGCTCCGAGCCAATACCAAGCACCTTCCCCTCAATACGGTGCACCAGATCAGGCTGGATCCAATGGTCCCTCTCAAGAGTATAGAGCCCCTGGATTTGAACGAAGTATGTTGTATTTATAATAATATTTATTGAACAAAAATTAAAAATCCAGTACTCATATAAATAAAACTTATATTTTCGGATTTACTACGCGTTTTTTACCATGATCACGGTTGCTGTAAAGTAAACGAAACGTCGGGAGTATGTAGTTGACAGTAAAAAATAAAAAGAATGCGTAGTAATACTCGCGAAAATCTTAGATCCCAGTACTTATATCTTTTTCACAGTTTGAACGCATGCCTGTGTTGCCTACTACATTTCAATTCTAATATTATTCAATTATTTCAAGGTGGTAGTGACAACAAATATGTCAACCAACAAAGCAGACAGTACCTCCCTCCCAGTGCTCGAGGATATGATGATGGAAGCAATGGAGTGAGTTTAATATTAGAGAATTAGGGATGGATTCAATCAAGACTTGGAATACTAGAATACTCATTATAACTGCTAAAGTTCATAAATGTCCCATACTACTGTTTTGTATGGCCACATATCTTTTGAGCTCTTAGTATCATAATTACTCTTCTTTCAAGTATTATTTTTAAGTCCTTTTAATAACAATCTTTACTAACAGGAGCCTGCGAACTACGACTTCAAATACATGGTCCAGGATGCTCCCTCCGGCAACAACTTCGGTCACCGAGAGTCACGACGAGGGGACCGAAGGGGACTGAGGGAGTCTACTACGTCGTCTTACCTGATGGAAGGAAACAGGATATATATAATAGGAGGGTGGGTTGTTGTTGTAAACACAATAGAGACCATGAGGATGACTTATGAAATGAATTATTTGTCACCAGACCGTTGAATATGAAGCCGACCAGGACGGTTTCAAGCCCAGAATCTCATACGAGGACGTCGGCGCCGGATCAGGCTACGACAGTAACAGACAAGCGGATTACAACAACGATTATAACAACGGACCTTATTAGAAGACTTCATATAAAGAAGGCTTGTTTAAGATGATTGTTTATCTTTATTTGATAGAGAGAAGGATCTTCTTCCCTTCCTCTAACTGATCTGTAAATAGTCCTTATTCTAAATGACGACAAGCAATGTTAATGGACACCGAGTGTGTGTATATTTAACTTTAATTCTATCTGTGCCTTACTTTTAAGGATTTGGTGGAGTCCAGTTATACCAAAATACTTCTATGTTACTGTCTTTATTATTGTTAAAGATTGCGTAATGTTTTTTGTAAATAAAGTTACTACAAGGAAATCAAATTTTTTTCTGATATATATGAAATATACATATATGGTTTAAAAGGTAGACCAGCCCTATAACTCATCGATTTTACTTATGTGGGGCTGTATTTAAATGTTACAATGAAAACTCTTATAACCGCATGAAGAACTCTTAGAAAACTTTTAGGAGTCCCAGTTATATATCAAAATATTTCTATGTTACAGTCTTTATTTTTTTTAAGGATTGCGTAATGTATTTTCGTAAATAAATTAGTATGAAAAATTCAAACTTTTTTCGTTATAACAATTAAAAGTTATTATAAGTAACTTTTTTCAATAATAAATAAGCTCGCTAACAGTTCATGTAATTTATCGATTATATAACATCCTACTAATATTATAATTGCGAAAGTTTGTGTGTGGTTATGTTTGTTACTTCTTCAAACGGCTGAACCGATTTGATACAGTTTTGTATACGGGAAGCTGACGTCCAGGAATAACATATAGGCTACTTTACATCCCGGAAATCCGTGTTTAACACCGCGGGGAGCAGCTAGTATTATATAATAATAATAATTTAAAAGCTTGTGATGTCGTTTACATGACCAAATTGTCAAAAATATGTACCTATATCTTTTGATTGAAGTGACATTTATTAATTTTTATTTTATTATATTAACATCAAAAGTAAATAAAAGTTAGCTCTTCGTGCTTTTAAGCCATTTAAGGAAATCAAAACGTTGTATGTTCATTAAATCCTGTTTTGTCTAGAAACACTTATTTTTAGTTTATCTCAGTGTGAATATCTCAAAACCTATTCACAAATTCTTTTTTAATTACAAATTTTTCGTTAAGTACATTTTAGAATCTCCTAGTTTTTTTATTTGTTGCAGTAGTAGTATATTTTCAATACTATTTTTTTTTAAGTCAATGCCTTTTTTGTTTGTCCAAACATTGCTTTAAAAGATTATATAAAGTGCAGTTATTTAATGTCCTGTTTTGGTCCGAGTCCCTTCTGAGTGGTTGTATACTACATATATTTCATTTTCATTGGTTCAAAGGGAATCAAAGAAACGCCGACTCAGGTCTCGGTGTCTTGTCGGTGTAAGAATCCTACAAGCATTCTCCTGTATAAGTTTGTTATACCGAAATACAATCGGTTTCTGGTAGAGAAATCAAATTAAAACAAAACTCGTGTCCCTTTTCTCCATTTTATAATTTCAAGTTTATAACCAATATCACAACGGAGTATCAGAAATATAACAGAAAAAGGTTTCTTTATAAACTTATATTCAATTTCATTTCGTAAATCAAGTTCATTGTTTATTCCTGATCATAATATATTTAAGAACTGTTACTTGACTAGATGTAATGAAATGAACAAGATGAACCCCTACTAAGGAACTTTATTATAAGGTATTTCTTTATTAGATTAAAATTAATATTTAATAATAAATCTATTTTTCTGTACTTGTTATATTAATATTTAAAATACTCATAACAATCTAGATCTTATTAAAATATGTACATATCACTGTTTCATTTTGTATATTATTTAAACATAATATGCAAGATTTTCGAGTGTATTCATTTATATGAAACTAAGGTTTTCAGATACTGCAACGTTCTTTTTTTATTATTTTTCAACTAGACAATTCTGACGTTTCAGCCCCTTACCAGTCCAGTCATTTTCTGTATTGAAAAGCGGATGTTTTTGAATTTCATTAGAGAAGGCTGGAATTTATTTAACACCTGGGACCCCTTAATTAAAAAAAATATAAAATAGTATGTCCGTAATCATACCAGAATACCTTAGGAGACACAATGACAAATAAAAAGACTAACTGACAGACACTTTTATCTCGTGTGCCCGTGATCACGGGTAATGCAAAGGATCCGTAACTTGGGTATTACGAGTATGTAGTAATAAAATAAAGAGGAACGCATAGTATCCAAATACCCTATTTTCATCTGTATTTACAAAGTAATGCCTATAGATTACATTTAAAAAGTGGAACTATAAAAATTGCATTGGTAACATAAGTATTTATATATTTTAAAATAAAAAAACGTAGTTATTATAGAAAAACAATTTTTTAAGATTATATCAATCAAGCAATAAATTATTTCAAAAGTAAAAGATAACATATAATATGTAGTAGAAAGTTAAATATCAAATTAGATTAGAAAAAATATTATAATGTTTGGTATGTCTTTTGTACATAATAAAAATAAAAACTAATTATTATCACCGAGTTATTATATTCATATTAATAATTATGAGAGAGTTAAATATACAGATAATACTAACGTTACAGGTAACTCAGGAACACTAACACCTCTCCCCGCTATAAACAACTTGAACTGAATACATACCCAGTATAAACATATCTTCATTGATACTAAAACAATAGTTTGTGCCAATTATATATATAATATATAATGAAAGACAAGTGTATTAACAATCACAGTAGAATATTATATTCAACTACAGAATAACATGTACATTGATTTAGTATTTTATTATTGTATATATAATTCTTTTCATATATAATATAAAACATATCCGTATAATGTTTCATTTCCATACTATATGTTGTTAATGTCTATTGGTTACAGTAGCAGTACATGTTGAGGTGTGGGTGGGTGGCGCTTATACAGCTCGGCTCGTTGTTGTAACTGTAATATGTATAATGTATTATTAGTATATCTTGTATTATATATACATTTTAAAAATAACTGTGTTCGTTACATATAATTTATTGCAATGCAGTATAGACAAAATGATGTAAATAATTCAGCCACTTACGCGTTAGTCCTTGATATATCTCTTGAATTTATCTCAAATCTGTTCTCGTTGATAACATGAGTCACTAATGCTTCGTATTTACCGATACCAGGTCCTACCGAGATCTGAAATTATAAACATATAACTTTCAGCCTTTCAGTCATGTAGTCTTCAACCACCAATGTCTATTACTAGTCATCACTTTAATCATCCATTAAACTTATATAATATGTAAGGACAGTAAAATCAATTAAACTTTATTTAAATTTACTTAACGTTTTTTAAACAAATGTTGATGATTTAGTTAGTAACCCATGGACAACCGTGACATTGTTTTGCGGATGTGTTGCCACCCTTGATTGGGGAATAGGAGGAGGAGGCAAAGGTGGGAAAGGGATGGAAAAGGGAAAGGGCAACCGGCTCTCTCGCTCATCGGACGAAACGCGGTCATTAATGACTAATAATACATTTTTTTATTTCGTCCTATCGGGTGTCATAATGATGCTAATATTTAAAAAGCATGGAAAAAATTATTTAACTTCTTTTCACTCTGTTACCAAACCGTCCAATAAATCCGTCTTGATCGCGAGCCTCCACGAACGTTAATACGCCGCTGTTGGGCCTCGCTCGCATCACCCACGACACTGACTTGAGCGAGCGGACCGCACACACCGACCTGGAGATAAACGGATATTATAATATTTTCAAATTTGATTAGGTAGAGAGAGGAGCTTGGACGGTGGAGGTGAGCGTTCAATGCGCTTTAGATAGGGGGCCCTTAAACCTACACCTGGGTCTCGAGTCCTAGATACTCTTGAAGCTTCCCCTCCTGCAACGTGGAATGCTCAGAAGTTTCGTCTCTTATAGGATAGTCAAATATAAACACACTACTGTGTATTTATATTTGACTATCCTATAGTCGTAAAAGTAGTCTTCGTAACAAAAGACTTATAAAGTAATAATTCTATCGCATATTTACTGCTTTAAGTAGTGATTAACGCGCGTTGGATAGGGCCCTCTTAAACCTATACCTGGGTTGCAAGTCCCAGACACTATTGAAGCTCCTCTCTCTGTAACGCTATGGCCCCGGCACCCTCACGGTGCATCCATTGAATGCTAAGAGGTTTCGTCTCATAATACACAGAACCACTCTCCTTCAAACCCTATAGTTAAGAGAGGACTATATCAATAAGTGTTTCGTTCTCATGTTATATATATTTATTTATTTATTTATGTACCAAACAGAAAAAAATAGTTACAATAAAAGTATTTTAAAAGAAATGTGATGTACAAGGATAACTTATCTCTTAAAAGAGATCTCTACCAGAAACCCTTTTGATAGAGGAAATGAGAAGAGAAATGTGGAATAGGTACAATAAAATGAGAGAAGGAATATACATAAATATATACAAATAAATACAATATATACATAAATATATACAAATAAATACAATATATACATAAATATATATAAATATGTACATAAACATTACATATGTATTATATTAAGGTAAAAGTGATAGAAGATGTCTCTTAAGTCGATATTTAAAGGCTAATGCACTTGGACTCTCTTTGTAAACAGAAGGTGGGAGAGAGTTCCAAAGTTTTGCACCTTGGACGGAGAAGGATTTACGATAGAATTTAGTATTAAAGGAGGGGATATCAAGAGGATTTTGTGCAACACAGGAGCGATGAGGAAGGATTCTGGGGGAGGAAAATTTAAAACGTTCAAGTAGGTACGGGGGAGAAGAATGTTTGAACACATTGTACATTAACGTTAAAACATGCATATTCCGGCGGAAGCGGATAGGGAGCCACTTTAATTTGTTGCGGAATTCAGAGATGTGGTCGTACTTACGCAAGCCGAAAATAAATCGGATGCATAAATTCTGAAGTCGATCCAGTTTATCGAGCAGCTCATCAGTGGCATCTAAGTAGCAAACATCACCGTAGTCGAGTAAGGAAAGAAGGAGAGATTGTACAAGAATAATTTTAGTTTTAAAAGGAAGGAAGTTTTGCAGACGTTTAAGAGAATGAAGAGTAGAGTGAATTCTTCTACTTACCTCATTCACCTGAGCTGTCCACGACAGATGACAATCCATTAATAGACCTAAGTTTTTAACCCGATCTAACAATGGGATTGTCACCCCATCGTACATTAAACGGGGTAAAGTTTCAAAATTAATTTTTTTGTAGATTTGCTTGCTTCCAATAATAATCGCCTGAGATTTTTTTGGGTTCACTAGCAAACCGAAGTCATTTGCCCATCTGTGTATAGATATCAGCTCCTCATTAACAGCCTCGATAGCTACCACAAGTGTAGATAGTGGAGTATGTCTATAAAGCTGCAAATCATCTGCATAGAGATGATAGGGAGAAGAAATATGTTTGGAAATATTATCTATGAATAAAGAGAAGAGTAAAGGAGAGAGGACGCCGCCTTGTGGCACCCCGGCATATGTGACATTCCAATCAGAGCAGCTCTCATCAGATTTCACCATCTGCCGACGACCGACGAGGTAAGATTGGAACCATTTAATAACAGTTGGTGATATCGAGAGAGAAGAGAGGATTCCTAATAAGATGTCGAAGTCAACTGAGTTAAATGCATTACTGAAGTCTAGGAGAACTAAAATGGTTAATTCTCTGTTGTCCATAGCGTTTCGGACATCCTCTGTTACTTTCAGTAAAGCAGATCTGGTACTATGGTGGGATCGGAAACCCGATTGAAATGGGCTAAGGAGGTTATTGTGGTGAAGGTAGTCAGAAAGGTGTTTATGGATAATGAGATATATATATTTACGGACCGTTTCTCCTCAGTGAGATCATTAATAAAGTCCACGAGCGCGGCGGCCGTCCTCCTGAACATGACGTCATCGTGCGTCACGTTCTGCCACGACAGACACGAACACCAGTGAGCCTCCACACCCGCCTCGCTACACGATCTGTTCTTTGGTATCTGGAAAAGAACATATTATATATATCGGCGCTACTATATTTATATTATATATATCATGGACCATACTAGAAGAAGTGACCTTTGTAACGTCAGCGAGGCTGGCGTCCCTCTCTTTTAAAACCACGAATTTGTAATAAATCTGATATCAGAAGTGGGATCGCTCTCGTGATCAGATACTGCCGGTTTTATAAATCCTGATCCAGCTGAAGAAAATAACCATGTGGAGAACTTGCGTGCTGAAGAACGCTAAAAGAATTTTTTTTTCATTCCATTCATTGATGTCAATAATGCAGAGCGTGTGCAAACGTTTACTGCAAACAAATCAAGGGATAAGATTAAAATTACTACTAAGATCATCTTAATTTTTATCATCGTTTGACCCCGGTGGTAGTGTGTGTTCGGGAATGGTGTCGACACATCTTTACGGTTGAAAATACGTACTAAATCAGGAACCATGATTCTCAAATGAAAATGAAATCTTTAAAAGGAGCGAGCTCGAATGTGTGCAGACAATTGGTTACAACATCTACATAAGAAGCACTAACATAACACACATACACACATGACATTTGTTATTACCCTTGACCTAATCTCGTGTCCATGGTGTATTCTCAAGAGAACCATGAGATTCTGTAGGGAAGCCTTGTGGAGCCGTGAGGAGACAAGTATTACACCATAGATCTGGAGAGCGTGGCCTCTGAGCTAATCACGAGTTACCCTTGAGCTAACCACGGGTCCTTGATGTATCCGAAAGAGAACCATGAGATTACGTAGGGATGCCTCGTGGAACCGTGAGAAGACAAGTAAACGTCACAGATGTGGAGAGTGTACCTCTGAGCTAATCACGTGTTACCCTTGAGCTGACCACAGGTCCTTGCTGTATCTTTGAGTATACCATGCGATGACGAAGAGCGGCCTTGGGAAACTATGAGTAAATATGAAGTCACTTAATCTATAAGAACTTACATGATTTTGATATCAAACAGCCGGCGCCACGGCTTTATTTAGAATCGACTGTAGACATACCCTTCACAGTAATATTAACAACATGTCGGTTAACACACACAACAGTGCCACTAAAAAACGATGTTATAATTCAAATGATAGCATAATTGACTCCAAATTTCTAATCAAATACACCTATTGCGAGTACAGCTAATTTTTTTTCCATTTCAGCTAACCGTGGTCAAACGTTTGAATCATGTTGTCGACAGGAAAAGGATATCACTCCGAATTTAAATTTAATATCAACTGGTAAATTTAATCTTAATAAAATGCATGATTTCAGGGGTGCGTTATACAAGAATCAATGGCAAATAACATCTCCGGGAATAGAAAACAAATCAGTCAACTATTTGCGAGGATTGAGGCCGGGCTCTATTATTCCTATAAATAGTTTTATGTGATTACAGGCATCAGCGTACATTTGACAAATTTAGTATCCTTGCCGATGTTATGAACATACGAATTCAATCCGGCTTTAACATTTTAGATTACAATTTGACAATCCGTCCGTAGATATCGAAGCAACACATTTAAAACAGGATGGTCGAGGCGGAGAGAAGATAAAAAGTTGGATTTTAGAGATTTCGAGCTAAAATTTAAATAATTTCAGAATGGAGATTTAATATAAAAAAAAAAATATCACAGAAAAAGTAATAGAAACCGAGCAACACTTCTAAATGTGGTTCGTGACCAGCCAGACGAAGTTCCACTGGAGTGACGAGAGAGTATAAGTAAACGAGCAGCAAGGTGGACTGTTCGACTACCTAATAGTTATCCGAGCAAACATCAGTATGACCGTATCGGCATGACTTCGGAAGATGAAGCATCAATTCTTGATCCTGTCCCATCTACTCTACGAGACGCGCAACTCTATTAGTATTTATGATTATTGTTAAAAGTAAAACGAAATCAAAAGAGAATAGAACTATGTTTGAATCTTGTTATAAATATGACGTCTGGATGCACGACGGCAGAATGGGGACTTCAGAATTGATAAATAATTACAGAGTTCAGTGAGTGTGAATCATTGAAGTATGTTATTGTGAAGACTCTTTGAGAAATACAGGAGCATTAAGAACAATTAAAGTTTCATTTTAAAATATCATGGACCATACTAGAAGAAGTGACATTTGTAACGTCAGCGAGGCTGGCGTCCCTCTCTTTTAAAACCACGAATTTGTAATAAATCCGATATATACATAGTAATATATTATAAAATGACCGAGATATAATGATAGTTTTGACAACGTTACTAGATTGGTAATATGTACTTCATGATCATGAGCTTTGAATGTTTTATGGATGTACCAGACCAGACTAGTTAATTTATGGAAAAAATACACGTATTTACAAAATGAAATATGTATTGTAATTAACCATGAAATGAAGGTTGTTCAGTATATATAAATAGAATACTTATATTAAAGACAATGAGATCAAAAACAATACCAGTATTTACAATTAAGTTTTTCTTTTTTAATAAAAATGCTTGAATAAAAAATCTTATGAACCCGCATCCGAAACATTGCGTTCAAATTATTTGGCAAACTAAACTATCGTGCTAGGTCGAATTCAAGTATGATTATATGACAATGTTACTGACCGGTTCCAACAGACTGAGTCCCCTGTTCAGATCGGCTCCTTTATCTCTATATGTGTTAGTGAACTGCGTCAGGTCCAGTACATCTAACACCGTAGCGTATATGTCGTGAGGTGTCGTCAATACTTCCACGTTCTCCTTCAGATTCTTCTCCGCCTCTGTTCTCCTCTTCTTCAGTTTTTCTGGAAGTCTGATCGCCATGAGCGGTATTTTTTCTTCGAGTTTCCCTTGGAGAGTATCACGAACATTTGCGTACCTTATTTTATGTCAATAACCTTATTTGTTGATATTTCTTGGGGATCTCTTTTACAATTCAAGTTTTAATTTTTTCCCAGATATGTAATGTAATGTGACTAAAATTTTTATATCAAAGAATGAGGGGAACTATTAAAACACCTATGATACTTTCTTGAAAAAATCTCTAAAACTAACAAAAAGTTAAAATTCGAGGCAATACGAGTATAGCGAAAGACAATTGATGAAAATAAATATAATGTTGTTTTTTTATAGGTTATTATTTGCCTTTTGTTTATTTCAATTAATTATAATATTTACCTCGTTCCATGGTCCCCCATGACAATTATCAAGGTGTCCTCTTTATATCCGTCATGGAATCTTGTAAGATACTCCGCAGTGTCTTCATCAGCTCTAGATATCATGTTGAAGTCATCATGGGATATGTCAACTATAAACGTGAACGCAAAACGTTTTCCATCCAGGCGGAGAAACTGAAAAGAAGACGAATAAAAAGATAAAACAGGAAAATAATATTTGACTTGTAAAACTAAGCACCGTCAGAATAACTGAGTTATTGTATCAGATAAAATCTAAAACGTATAATTGTAGAAAGTATTTCAATATTCTATATACTTGATTGAAAAATGATGAGGCACCAATCAAAAATATGATAACTTAAAGAATAATTTCCTTGCACCTGATCAGTAATATCCAACATTAGTTTATACTGCGGAGTATCTCCCACGCAGTATTTGTTCAAGCTGCTCGTCCACCATTTCTTGCCACCGTTTGACTCCTCCATATAAAACGATAGCAAGTAATGATCCGCGGGTGGCTTCTTGAAACCATTGAATCTGTACTGGAATGTTCCTATCCAGGGCGCGTCTTCGAAGAATGCTGTTCGGTAACTAAAATCATACATATTATGCTTACATCAAACAGATCTTTTTGAAAATCCAAAATCATTTAAATTTTTCTCAATAATATCTGTCTTAATTTTTCTTAGTATTAATGTTCATTTTTGAAGTGATTCATGAAGAGTCAATGATTACGTTTAAATAAAGATTAAAAAGACTGACGCTCATAATATTACCCCAAAATTAAGTACACCCTATCCACCAAGTCTCACCCTTCTTCCTCCAGCTTATAGAATATGAAGGGCATGTCGTCCAAGGTTCTGTTGTTCTTCATCTTCTTCCTCACGTCAGGCAGTTCCAACTCCGTCTTCCCCGTCAGGACCGGGAACAGGGCGGCGGGCGTCCCATCGCCTACTATGTTGTACCTTTGTATATGATATTTTTGAAATTTGCTAGTATTACTAAGTCTATTGGGGTCGGTATTTGGATTAGAATTCCTCAAGAGAAACATAAAGTAACACAATGGAAAGTTTTTTACCATTTTAGATTTGGTTTTCTTATACAATTTCTCATTAAAAAGATGCAGATAAATTTAAGAAAAACAACAAAGAAAATTTACCCCGTAATATATCATTCAAAATATAATGTTGGTTGTTACATACCCAGTCAAAATCGTAGCGCCCAATGTTTCCTTTAAAACTTTAGAGCTCTTCGGCATTTTTCGCATGAATCCGTTTTTGGAGGTGGAGTCGAATCCCAGGATGAGAACGTTCAAGGAGTCACCTCTTCCTTTCGGAGAGAGTTTTGCAAGAACAGTGGAACGGAAGCCAAGAGAGTGGCCGATCCATTTGGATGGGAGTATACTGGAAAATCGTGAATACATTGGAAACATTTTGTTCAGATTTCCATTATTAACAATTATTCAAAATTGTAACGTGACGTCTACACTAGGGAAAATAATCAAGACTGTTAAAAAAATATGAATAGCAAGTAACATATCTGAAAAATTACTAATCAAAAAAATATATATAACTTGACCACAGTGAAAGATCTCAAGAAGCAGCAGTGATAGATTATAAAAACTAAGAATAATCGATAATGTTTCTGTTATCCTGATTATTGAAAAGTATTTTTCACTGCACTTTCTATTGCTTTTAACACATAATCTCACCTGTCCCTATGTTTCCCTGAACACTTAATCTTTACATGATCGCTCTTAGTGAGGACATACTCGTTATCACCTCTGACCTCTGTGGGAGGACCGATTGTATATTTTTGATCACTCTCATATATTATGTCTTGGTATGAACATACTATGTTATCGGTGGTATTTAAAATATAGAATATATGTAATCTTTCGTGTTTAATATCAGGGTTTATTACAAAAGCAGTATTCAAATCAAATTAACTCACATAACATTTAACCCAATCCGTTCCCAAACACATAACCTTGGGTATGTCCTTATCAAACTGCGTGACTTCTTTAGGGAATGGATCCAATCTGGGTATCTCACACCCGGAGCCTTTGTCCTGTTTCAGAGATTATTCTAATCGTCTTTCCATGGACCTGGATTAGAAATATCAAACGGTTTCTTCGAATTAAATCATAAATTCAAAATATTTACGAATAAAATATAGGATTTTACACTAGAAAATAATCAAGATTTATTTATATATTTAGTGTATATTATAATAAAATAAAACAGAGATATCTGTTATAGGTATAGGTGATAACCTAACCGATATTGATAAAATTATGTTCATCGCTGCATGAAATTCCAATTTTATTAACACCTCCCCATGTATACAGTGGCGGCTGTACCTTAAGTGCACTCGTGCGCTGAACCACCAATTCAAAAGATTTAAAAATTACAAAATATTACTTCATCTTTATTTTTAAATTACCACTTTCATATTTATTTTTTAAACATATGAAAACGTATAAAAAATTAAATTTCCTAATTATGGTCAAAAAATTTGAGCGCTTT
This sequence comes from Danaus chrysippus, assembly GCA_916720795.1. Classification (NCBI taxonomy): domain Eukaryota; kingdom Metazoa; phylum Arthropoda; class Insecta; order Lepidoptera; family Nymphalidae; genus Danaus; species Danaus chrysippus. The sequence goes on along the minus strand of CAKASE010000077.1, from coordinate 985,461 downwards.
ACTAAACTAATATCGTGCGCTTCGGCGAGTGCACGAGGCCTGCTAATACATCTTGTATGAGATACGCATTAATACGCCTGACGCGTGAAACAAAAGATAGTTCATAGAAATGTACCGAGTAATGAGTCGGTTCTCGAGCGCCGCACGGCCGAAGATTACCGAGAGCACCCGATGTATGACGAATTGAGCCATGATTGACATCTCCTTATGTTTTGTTGCATTTTCTAATTTTAATATTTTAGTAAAGTGCACCACCAGTTCGATTACCCACCAGCCGCCACTGCATGTATATAAAAAGTTTTATAACTATACAATACAAATAAAAAGTATATTGCACGCTACAGAAATACATCAAAATAAATAGATCTACTTACTCAATAACAGGCTGCCTGAAATATATAAGATTTATCAATCACCAACATAATAAAAACAAAGATTCAAATAATAGAAAATATAATACGAACAGCATCATTATTAACTTATTTAATAGAATAAAATATGAATGGTAGATTATTAAAACTAACTACAAATTAGGACCGTTTATACGGCTGTTATTACAAATCCATTTGTTGTTTGTAAAATTAAAGTAACACATTTTTTTTTGTTCTAACATAAACTATCTATGACGTAGCATCAGAATCTTTTTCGTTTCTTTAATTTAGTTGAAGTAATGAGACAAGGCAATTAAATATATATTCAGGATAGCTACAGTCGAGAAATTCTGTCACAATTGCTTGAATAACCCTTTAATAATCCAAGAAGCTTCTAAAACTATGTACATACCTCCTGGTAATATTGAGTTTCTGCTCCCTTTGTAAACTAACAGAAAAACTTATGTAGTATACCTATTATAGAGGCGGCTATGAGAACTATAATAACGATTTGGGTCCTTCTCGAACGATACTATCGTTTAAGCATTGTGACAGACATCTGGAACAAATGTATATACATACATTAGGCTACAGTTACACATGGTTTAAGCAAGCATACCTGGCAGCCGTTTATATTTGCGGGCAATAAGCAATCTTAAAACAAACTTTCCAGATACATACGCTTTTTTAAAGCATACTTTTCTCGCTCTATGTCCGTTCAAACAAAGATAAGACCATCCTTTTGCTGGGGATGCAATGCGGTCAGAAGCTTAAATTAAATTAAATATCGAGAAGACAGGACTTGGGATCAAGTGCTAATTTACTTACAGAAATACGAGGAGACGACGATTCATCTGTTGTAATTAACTGATCGGTACTAGCATGCTTAATAAGCAAACGTGTTTAGACGTGCTTAAAGCATCCACCCTTGCACCCGCACCGCTAGTAGCATGCTTATTTTAAGCAACAATGAATACACGTTTTAGCTACATACTTTTCAGCAACCGTGATCACGGGCAGACGAGATGTGAGTGTCTGTCAGTGGGTCTTGTTATTTTATTACAATAAAATACTAGTGAAGTAATAAAATACTAGTAGAAAATCCGTAAATATTAGTTTCATTTAAATGAGTACTCGCAATATTTTTAGATCTCAGCAAATGCTCAATTAAAGCATGCTTTCGTGATTGAAATAAGCATGTGTAACAGTACAACAGCCTCATAATGCTCACTAATTCGGACATACGATTATACTAAGTCAGTGGTGGCCTAGTGGTTAAAGGGTCCGCCTCTCGTTGTCGAGGGCGCGGGTTCAAACCTGGCAAGTACCAATGTGATTTTTCGGAGTCATATGTACTTTCTGAGAGTATTTAGACACCACTGACATACGGTGAAGGAAAACATCGTGTGGAAACCTGGCCTTATAGGTTCACAATTATAAGTTTGAAATCACCAACCCGTCTTGAGCAAGCGTGGTGATTAATGCTCAAACCTTCTCCATGTGAGAAAGAGGCCTTTTGCTCAGCTGTGGGCTCTGATAGGCTGATATTTCGATATATGAGCCGCACATATTATGCTAAAATAGCATTTTTTTCTAAAACCTACCTGTTTGTTTCGCTTATTCTCAGAAACGGCTTGTTTTATTTTGAAGTGACTGAAGTAATTTGCAATTTATAATATCTGTTAACGAAAACTGCACCATCATATTTAAATTATCCTAAAAGTAACTTAAGTTACCTAGAGAGAATAAATATATTTTTCAATTATTTCGTTTTACAACGAGCTAACAGAATCTTTTACAAATGTAGTACATAAATTCTTGTTTTAGATTTTTTATTGTTATTGCAAATTAATATTCCTTCAAGCACAAATAACAACATGTTTTAACATTTTACATAGAACCGATATGTAATGGTCTTAGTGATATTTTTAGTTGACTACTCTATTGAACTGTATTTATAAACTACTTACAGACTTGGGCCTGTCCAGAACTCACATTAATTCATTCTTGAAACGTCCTTCGACTTCAGCCCTAGTACGAACTTTTCCAATTTGGTTAGGTATAGAGAGGTTCGCTCTGCAGGCCTTCAGACACATACTCGTATGTATGCATCTCGTCTGCTTGGGATCATGGTTGCTGCAAAGTAACCAAAAGTCGGGATTAAGTATGTCGTTAAAAATAATTATAAACGCCTAGTAAAGCCCAAAAATATTTGTTTATTTCAATAAATACTCGCGAAAGTCCTAGACTTCATTATAACATATAAGTTGACAACGTTTTGACTAGTTAAAAATATTTACTGTCGACTTTTAACGGAAAAGAAAAAAGAATTTTGACGTCACAATTTTTATTATTTTTGATCATATATATTTCTGACTAGAAGACCTGGCGAACTTCGTATCGCCCTATAATCAAGAAAAATCTATTACGTTTTTTTATTTATATTTTTGGAGTTTACCTGTTAGATATAAATCTCCGTGTTTTAAAGTGCGACAGAATGATTGACATATTAGTTAGTTGTCAAATCTAATGTCAAAAAAAACATTTGTATGGGATATAGAAAAGGACTTTTTTTATTCCAATTTTTCTCACCTTTTAAACCTTCCCTGGACTTTCAGGAGTATTTCAAGACTAAAATTAGCCAAATCGGTTCAGCCGTTCTCGAGTTTTAGCGAGACTAGACTAGAACAGAACAGCAATCCATTTTTATAGAGACTAGAACAGCAATCCATTTTTATATATATAGAAGATAGAAGATTATTCAAACATATTTGCGCAAGAATATTGTTTATTTTACAGTATCCGTTGTTAATATGTGATATGATACGTAACCAATAATTTATAGTAAATGATTTCCAGCGAGATATTTCTGTCTTAAATATAATTTACATCGAACATTTCCTGGAACTTGACAATATTTTAATTCAGTAATATTTATTCAGTATTAATGAGTCCGTCTCGAACATTATGTTTAGAGTGAAGTCGTTATTATATCATATTATTTTAGATTAAAGACATTTGGAGCTAAATTGAAATGCTTGAATATAATATGTTCTATTAATAATAAGAATACTTTTTTTTAATTTATTTATATACGGTCGCTTTTTAACAACAAGGTCATTAACGATCACAGTTATACAATTTAAATTAATTTATACAATTTTATCATTTTAAGAAACTTTAAAGTACATTTACATCCATGTATACTATTAAGACAATCTTTTAAATTAGTGGGTCCATCACAAATTTGTTTTTCATTATTATAAGCGGTACAACTTTCGAAAAGATGAGGCACTGTTAAGTTTAAGCCACATTTACATTTAGTTCTATTATTTTTTGTAATTAAATGAATATGAGTCATATTTGTATGACCAATACGTAACCTTGTGATAACAACTTGGTCTTTTCTACAAGTGAATGAAGCAGGGGATTTATCAAAGATACTATTTCTGATACCGAAGAGTTTCGATGTGTTATCTGTTTTCCAGCTTATATTCCAGCTTTGTTTTATTTTGAACTTGAAAAATTTTCGTAAATCTGTTGGATTTGCTTTAGATCCATCGAATTCGTTATCAGATATAGCTAATAAGAATACTCTTTGTTTACTTAAATAGGAAAGAGATATTTGCATATCAAATTTTGCTAATAGGCACTTAAAGCGTTCAAGTTTCCTAACTTACTTGGGGAAAATTTCTACTTTGAAGTCATCTTCATACAAGTTTTCAATTCACTACATTTGTGCCATTAAATTATTTTAACCTATATGGCAGCTGTTTAAAGCTCTTTTAAGTATTTAGATTGCATTATTTTTAATTAATGTTAGAAAACTGAATAACAGAGACAAATTAATAGGAATATATTTGGACACCTTATTGATTAACCCTTTCAGACCCTGCGTACACAAATGTACACATAAAATATAATAAAAAAAATTGATATTTATTTCGTTACAAGTGCAATTGAGAACGCTTGTATTCAAATGTCCACATTATAAACTATAAAAATGTATACTATTAATGCTATCTCTTAGCATTTTTTGTGACTTTTTCGACATGATTCGATCAGTGGCTGACCGAAGTTGGACCGATGTGGGTAAGCTCGTCATTTTTATTTCTAAAAAGTAGGAAATAGCTAAATATGCGCACTGCAAAAATATGAATTGATGTGTTATATTCCTAAGATCATAAGTAACATATAATTTGAGTTTATTATTCTATTTTTGTATCAATTATCACAATTTTTATATTTGTACACAAATGTACACATCAGGCGTAAACAATGTTTTTACGATTGCTGAAGCATTTTAGCTGTATTTGCAAAATCTAATTTGAATATTTTTGTAACTATAATAATAATGTTGTTGTTTATGCTATATAAAATATATGTTATATGTTGAGATAAAATATTTTTTTTACATTTTCACATAAAAAAACACCAATGTTTTCACCAGATGCCTTGAAAGCCCTATGCGCTGGAACTCTTTCCGATTTGGAGCTATCGTCTGATGACAAAGAGTCGTTTGGATTTACATCTGAAAGAGAGTTGCAGTCTGTCAGAGTAGGTGCAGATGTCATCAATCAAAACCAACGAGAGGTATTCCCACCCGACACTGAAGAAGATGAAGGGCCTAGCTCATTGTGGATTAGATCGAATGATCCAGGAGTTGCTGACACCTGCGATGAAGTGGTTCTCGAAGTACCACCGACAAGAGAAACAGAATCGTCGCATGAAAATATACTTCAGAATATTAAGCCTAAACAGAACATTAGGTGGAGACACAAGGAACTCCTAAACAACAATAAAAAGCCTCGAGGATTTTCTCAAGAAGTAGTTTTGACGAAGATGTAACTGTGGTCAAGTGGCTCGATAATAAGATTACCCATCTTGCTTCTAATTTTGTTGGTATTGGTGAAAAAGACTTAGTCAGCAGGTGGTGTAAGAAAGATAAGAAATTTATTGACGTTGAACGTCCAGAAGTCAGGAAATACAATCAGGCAATGGGTGGAGTTGACCTATTAGATCAACGCATGAGCTACTACAGAACCTTCATAAAATGTAAAAAATGGACTCTTCACATGATATTTCATGCTTCTGATTTAGCTGTAGTGCAGGCGTACCGAGAGTACCAAACTGACAATGCGCTGCTAGACATACCAAAGAATAAACAACTCACGTTGCTTCAATTTTATCGTCAGCTGGCTGAAAGTCTGGTGTTGAGGAATAAAATTACCATCGGTAAAAGAGGACGGCCCAGTGGCAGTAGCCCAATACCACAAATTATTCCAAGAAGACCAGGAGAGATTCGCCCTGTAGCGGATCTAGCAAAAAACGGTGTTGGGCATTTTCCTGCACATGATGAGGGACTTGGGACACGGTGCAAAATGGTTGGATGCAAGGGAAGAACCAGGATTAAATGTATACAATGCAAAGTTCACCTTTGCCTTACCAAAGATAAAAACTGTTTCTTAGCATTTCATACGTAAATTTATGAAACATGCTTTTTGAATGTTCAAATGACTAATTACCTATGTTCCAATTAGCTGCCTATCCCATAGAAAAATCTTTTTTTTGCTAATAATTATAAGAATTGTACTTAAATTTTGTTAGTTTTTTATTTCTTATTAAAAACATTGAGAAATTAAACTTTTTATAATTCCAATGAAAAGCCCCTAACAGCAGTCTTATCATTACGTAAGACGGATGTGCACATTTGTACACAAAAAGAAAAACGTTATTTTCTTAAAAACCTGACAACCAGGATTTTTTTCATAATTTTTTCCTTAGTCTTTTTACTCTACTCTAGCTTCATTTTTTTTTTAGATTCATTGGACACAAAAAAAATAATTCAGTTCTGAAAGGGTTAAGGGCAGTATTGTATTCATAAATCTGCCATAATTATTTGTAATGACTAAGTTTATTAAAAAAAGTACAAGGAAACTCTTCGTATATTACATGCTGATGGAAAACTGAAATACGATGTATGAATATTGATGAGGTGAATGTATATAAGTCAATGGTGGCCTAGTGGTTAAAGGGCCCGCCTCTCATTGCCGAGGGCGCGGGTTCGATACTGGCCCGGGCAAGTACCAATGTGATTTTTCGGAGTCATATGTACTTTCTAAGAGTATTTAGACACCACTGACATACGGGGAAGGAAAACATCGTGAGGAAACCTGGACTTATGATTTTACAATTATAAGTTTGAATTCGCCAACCCGTCTTAAGCAAGCGTGGTGATTAATGCTCAAACCTTCTCCATGTGAGAAAGAGGCCTTTGCTCAGCAGTGGGCTCTGATAGGCTGATGATGATGATGATGATGATGATGAATGTGAATTTGAAGCGTCAACGTATTTTTGCGGCATTTATAACGGACGAAAAATAGGCAGGGGCTCCTCCCCTTCCTATTTTACTTAATATATGAGGGACAAAAACTGATATTTTTTTTAAATAGAAAATTAAAGTAATTTGAGAGTTTTTTTACATATTCATAATTGTTAATTATACTGTTTTTGTAATAAATAACGCTTAGATTTAAAATGAATTAGTAATATGTTAAATTTGGAAGAGTTTGTTACAGAATAGTAAAGAGACAGGCCAGGGTAGATACTTTTTTCTAGGTCAACATGAAATTATAGCTAAACTAAGTTAATTCAGATACTGTAATTCATTGGTAAAAAGTATGCTTTATTTATTATTAAATATGACTGAGGATGTCCGCGAATTTTCAAATTATGTATGATTTTTTCATGTAGCCGTCGATAGTACCTCTTAACGTAGAACTATCCGTATATAAAACGCTCAGTGAATCCGGAAACTGTCGTTTAAAAAAATACCAATCTATACATATAATAAGATTGTAGAAAAGTGCTGTCTGTACATTGAAAATAAAAATAAAAAAAACAGCAAGGGGTTATTGATATGTATTTTTTTTTTGTCTGTTTGTCTGTTCGCGCTAATCTCAGAAACGGCTGATCCGAGTTGGATGCGTTTTTCACGAATATATTGTGGTATGCTTCAGTTATGCTTTAGTGTCTGTTTCATGTCAATCGGTTCATAAATAAAAAAGTTATGTCAAATTAAAGAATCACGTAATTTAATATGTATTACGTTTAATATTGTATATGTATAGAGAAGCATTACAGTAAAGTAGGTTTTTTAGGTACCCAAAATGACTGTGATTATGATCCAAAATAAAAATAAGTATATATTTAAAAAAAAACGCTGCTCATAGAATGAAAAAATATTAGTTTCATTTAAATGAAGACTCGCAAAAATCTTTGATCTCATTAATACTAATATTACCTGCATGGATTTTATTTTATATGTGAATTAAATATATTTTGCAATCGATAATAGTAAATATATCATTGAATGAAGACTAAATTATAATCACATTATTTTATCGTAATACAAATAATACTGTGCAATACTATATAAAAAAATGCATTTTGTCACAAAGTCCATTCGTTAATTTTATTACTCTTCAAACTGTACAATTTATGTATATCAAATTAGTTATTTTGAAGAATATTGAATTATAGGTTGAATAATTTATTCCTAGTGACAGTTATATCCCATTGGTTACTAAAAATACGGCCAAAAATATATATCCGGCATGAAATTACTTTGATCTCATTGATTGCATGGGTTCATATTCTAAAACTGTTTGATCTCCGTCAAAGTCTTCAATCTTGTAATCAATATTTTATGTTCCTTCCTTTACTTCCAAATAATTTATTATTATTTAGAGTAAACCTCCAGACGAAAATCTTTTCTCTACATTAACTGCGTGTCTCATTTATTCGCATCTAATATTACTAAGAGATTTTAAAAATGCTATAAAAAACTAATAGTTTACAGTGATTCTTATTAATGAATTTACATTTGTAAATAGTAGTTGTAGGTACAACAGTGTTTATATATACAGTATGTTATGTAACACAGGTTCCGTTGAACTCGTTAATATATCACTAATAGATAAAAATAAATATATCAGCATAGAAAAATAAGCATAAAATAATATGAATTAAAAATATAATTAATTCACAATAAATTTTAAAGCTGTGCAAAATCAAAATAATGGCGTGGAATAGTAGGTAGGAATCTAGCGTAGTAACATTGCCCAAACTGGCAACTTCTCAATACGCACGACTTTTATAATGGCGGCATATTGAATTATAAAGACACGTAGTCGGACTGTTATCAGTAAAAATAAACATTTTAAATGTACCTATGTTTAGTTTTGTTTTTTAATTGATTAATTATTATATTTTAACAATTTATGTATTATTAATTTTTTATTAACAATCTATGTATTATTTTTTAAATGAGTCATTGTTACTAAATAATAATAATAATATTTATTTGCTCCGAATGTAGGTACAGAATATAGGTGTATATAATAGAATCTAGTATAAGTTCCAGTACATTCTACCTTAAGGCATGCAAATGTTAGGCTTAAATTATAAATTAAAATTAACCATTAAATTAAAATTAGAAATTAAAATTAAACAATGCAATTAATTATAAATTCATATTAATCAAAATTAACAATGGTAGATAGATATGTACATGATTAAGTTGTATATTTTATTTATTTTTTATTACAATATTATGTTTCGTCCATTAGGTAATCATTAATTGAGTAATAACGTTTAACATTAACTTGAAAATAGAAATAAATAAATAAGTTAGCAATAACACTTAACCCGTCTCAAATGTATCGCTTACAAAGAAACGTGTCCCTGAGGTACCTATTCGCAAACAGTAATTTAAAAAAAACTAAATTCATGTAACTACATATCTAAGCCTCGTTTCAATAACATTTCAATTAAAATACAGAGAATTTGACAGGGGCCAAGTATTGAATGCGTATTGGTGGGGCGGCAGCGCCTTTGAGTTCTGCCGACATATCGCGACACTATGGCGACGCATCGCCGTTTTCGCGCGCTCGTGGTCACAAAATAAACAAATACTAGTTAATACAGAAGTTCTACTCACGGAAACCTGGGCTCCTCCTCAAAATGCCTTAGCACATTCTCTTCCTGCCGCACTGAAATCACGGGTCGCGGGCTCATTGTTACGCATACGCGCCAGGGCCCTCACAATTACATTAGAATTCCGCGGTTGGTGTGCATCTGAGAGGTATCTCAGCACACATCCTCAGAGCACGTGCGCCGTCATAATTACACTCAGCAGAAATAAACATTTACATACTCCTGCGCACTAAACTGATAACGCGGCATCTTTCACACGAGGAGGACGCAATATGTAGTAATGCGAAAATAATGGACGTCAAATCCCGGTCAGCGCGTGAGATTACTACCGAATATAATTACCTATGAGGACGTTCGGGGGAAGGGGGCGGGGGGCGGGGCGACACTTTAATATTGTAGATCAATCGATCAATCGTCATTCATAAATAAATTGCGACGATGCTGTTCGTCAACTATGCGTGTACGGAGTCTTCCTTTTACGTGTCAATTTAACATTTATATTGTTTTCTTTTAATTAAAAAAATAAAAAACGTTTTGTTTTCGATTGGTAACATATTTTTTAGCATGTATGGATGTTATATTATTGCGGATTAACGGAAACGCACTCTGTTAGTTAACATACTGTGTATATATGTATATATTAAAGTGTATTAATTTAATGCCTATTGATATTATTAATAGTATTATATAAATGTATTTCTATTCTGATGAAGTAAGTATATCCCAAAAGAGAATAGATGTATATTTCTTAAAAGTATTTTCTACAAGGTCAGAAATCAGTGTCAACCTTTATATTACAATGACACAGATGAAAAAATATGTTTTAATATTATTAACAACCAAACCTTTTTATTTTTTGAACAACTTAAAGCATTACCTTACGATACGACCTCAAGAATAACTTCGTAAAAGCAAAAAAAGTTGTCTTTCGAATATTATTTTATCATGCAACTTAAATAAATGCATGTTCTTATAATAGTTATAATTTAATAAATTCTGTCACGAAAACAAAGTAATATAAATAAAAATAACTAAAAAATATTCTAATTTAGAAGGAAAGGAGATCAAAAGTATTTCATACAATTCTGGGCCCTAAATGTAAAGACATGAAAAAAGTATCAATTAAAGGTTTAAAATTAAGAGTTACTTCATTGAAAATTGTATAGAAATTGACAATCAAATCGCTGAGTTATTGGAGGTTTAGTAAAAGTGAGGTTATATTGCATTATCTTTAAGAGTTAGATGACTACACGTAAAAGTATGTGAAAAATAATAATTTTATTAAGAAGAAAATATCTGATAAGTTAAAACAAGGCAATAAAGACTCAAAGACGTACAGATATAGGTAACAAGTAAGGAATTCTACGAGGAACAGGAGGAGTAAACTATGTGATAAAAGTCATAAAATAAAACAAATAATTTTAATGGAATATTTTATTCCTTTTTAATAATAATTAAAATATCGTCTAGGAACTATGCAGGGGTACAATGTTACTAGTTGCTATCCCACAATTCACACAGCGATCCATCGTTTCAGTAATATCCAATCCATAAGCCGGCGAAATAAACCAAATTAACAATTCCAAGTCAAACGTGCAGGAGATCGTCGGTGTCCAATGTGAAAGCAAGGGTCGTAAAACGTATGCGGGTTCGGAGTCCGTAAAAAACAAAGCAGTGGTCGTTGAAAACGTAAAATGATCGGGAAAGCACTCGAAACGTATCAAAAAACACGAAACAAGTGAGACTCAGATAACAATGCATCTGGCATGGTAATTGTTAACTGTCAATGTCATGTTCCCAAAGACTATATACTGAATGATTTCGATCGATATGGAATCGATAATCGAAAAGAATATTAAAATAATATTTAATATTATATTAATACACGTTATTAAAAGTTATTTTTATTGAATTGTATACATATATGGTGTAGTTTAAATGAAGTTACCTACTATAAGTTTAAAACTAGGAGTAAAGTTTTTATTTTGTAGTTAAACAATCGAATAATCATTTTTATTTAATTAATCGTTAATCGATTGCTTCATTCGTGCATCCTAAAAACAGTTATTTGCATATTTCTCCGCTTGTAGATTCAGAATTTATTCAGATTTTTGGAATTTCATACAAAAAAAAAATTAAATCAATTTTGAACTCATTACATATTGGGCCCACCAGTTTCCATCTCCTTTAATTATATTTGTTTAATTATTGCTTAAAATTTATTTAATATTTTTATTTATTGCAAGTTGCGACGGACAAACTTCTTAATAAATTGCATACATCGAGTATGCGCGCTGCGTCTATTGTTTGCGTCGTCCCCGCACCTGTAGCCCCGCTGCACCCCGCTAGTCGCCGCTGGTCAGCTGAGCGGACACTGCGCCTCAGTGTTGCCAGATGAGGCTATTTAGCGCCAATGGGGTTCCCCTTACCGAGCTTCGATATCATTATATTCGCTAATATTTAATTAAAAAATAATTTTTATGCAGAAAAAAAAAGAATTTCAACACTCAGTTTCAATCAGTTTTATGTATATGGGATAGCATTTATTTTAAAACGTTAACTGTCTCGCAATATATATATAGGTACATAATTTTATATCAAATCCTAGTGGCTTCACTACTAATGTGGGTTCGATGGTATGTTACTGTGTGTTGGAAAAGGACTGGCTTACCTTTGTTCGTGTTGATTGTAATTTTTAAATTAATTTTGATTGTAATTACCTTATCGTATTCTTACAAAATAAGAAAATGGGTACTTATTACTTCTAAATTAAGTACTTTACCCTATTTTAGTATGTTAATTTTTTTTAACTCAGTTCTATAAAAGGTTTATCTATTTAAAAATATGTAATACATATTTAAAGAATATTTAAATATTTTATAGTACTTATTGCGATAATATTTTTAATACTTAATTATGTAATAATACCTACTTTTTAAAACAAAATGCAATCAATAAAAAGAAAAAAATCTTGATTCGAAAAAAAAATTCTGGTAACACTGCTACGCCGGGCACGTCAGTGACAGATCACAGACGGTCAGTCCGCATATACTTTAGCTGTGTTATGCTTGTCCGTCATCACTACGGCGACACTCGCACGCGCACCCTCGCTTACGAAAAATAATCTCCTTCTGTATTAATAGCTTGTAAGTAATTGAAATTGTTAAACCTTGTTTAATTCACTAAACACATAATACCATTTGTTTTATATATTGTTTATCTTAATAGTATCTTTAATAGTGATAAGTATATTATAATTAGTCTGCCGACTTTATTAGTTTAATATCTCCGAAAAAGACTTACTGACTTGACGAAGGTAAAATTTACAATAAAATAATTATTTATTATTCGTTTGTAAAATGAGGTATATCTAATTATAATATTTCTTAGTAAGTATACATTCGTATTAAAAAAAGAAGATAGTAATATTAATAATTATTACTTAAAATAATGAATTCCAAAGATTTTTCTTGCAAGGATACACTTTTGTAGGATTATTTTATATATATGTATATAGATAGATATAAAAGTTATGTCCGTTTTATTATTGTCAATAGGAAATATTTTATTGCATTTCATTTGTTATTTTCTATAATATAATAAATTGTCTAGTGGTTCGACATGGAAATCGAGCAAGGCATACGTCAACGACGAACTGGCGGCAGGCTGCGAACAGACGGCAAGGAAGTGGACGACCGGTCTAACAAGGGGGTGAAACAGAGATTTGAGGTAAAGAAGAAGTCATTGTTAAGTGATACTTTACAGAAGACACTAGCTGGAATTGAAATTTTTGCAATGGATAGAAATAATAAAGATGAAAAACAATACTTGGAGAAGGTCAGTGTCTAAAATCTAAATTATTAAATGTTTAAGAGACCAATTCATACTTATTTCTTTTCAGTTTAAGAATTAGCGGTTGTTAATTAGCTTTAAGTTTTACTCTAGAATAAAAGTCTTGTATTCTTCACAGGAGCTTCTTGCCCCTTCAACACACTTTACAGAATTTAACGAAGTACTCCTTCGTGGCAGAATAACATGGTCTTTCAATTACCGGTATAAAGTTCCCGATGATTTATTAAAAAAACTACAAGACGCTTGAGTGAAAATTATCACTGAAATTTTTTTTGTCCGTTCCTACCTAATTTTCGTGGTTGTTAAGTTATTATTTAAGCATATATTTAATACTTGTTTTCTTCGCTTAAAGGATCGATGATATCCAGGACAACTCTTTAGTTCGTCGAGGAAAACCAACAGCACATTTGGTCTACGGTGTTCCCTTGACCATCAACTCCGCTGTTCAAGTGATGGTGGAGTCAATGAAAATAGACCTCGAGTTAGCACCAGATGCTTCGGTCTTATTATAACTATTTATTAATGTAACGTAGAACTGAGAGTTAAATAACTTAAAATATAAATTGTAGAACGAAATCCTTTCATAAAGTGTAGCTGAAAACAATACAAAATTTTTATGATACAATAATGTAGACTACGTATGATAATTATATGAATAAGATATATTTTTTTTACAGAAAGTCAAGGGATTCGCGGATCAAATACACGAAATGTGGCAGGGACACGGCACTGAGATTTATTGGGAGCAAAACTTCGTTTGCCCCACTGAGGATCAATACAAAAAGGTGACACGTATGAGTAATCTAAGACTTATTTATACATCTTTCTAACCTCTATGTTTTTACAAATCTGTTCTATATAAATATCGTTACTATCAGATGAACGAACATCTCACTCACAGTATTATACATTAAACAGAATTTATATTTCCAACAAATTTTAAATTTATCATAACAGTTTTAGAGAAATTTAATTTAAATGTGAATGTTTTTCCAATTAACGATCATTATATATTTTACTTTGTTTTTAATAATTGTTTATTATATGAATTTAGTCAAACCTTAAACGGTAATCGGTAGAAACGAGAATATACATAAAAAATATTGAAAAAAACCTTTTTCCTTAGAAACCGCTACAATTATATTACTTGGAGTCAGATTACTACAAGTGGCCAGTGATCATGACAAAACCTATGACGATCTAGTGCGACTTCTGGGACACTACTCTTAGCTTCGAGATGACTATTGTAATCTTCATGTGAAGGAGGTTGGTTTTGTGTTCCTAATATAATTATTTTATATGATCTTCGAAAAAAATATATTATATCATATTCATTATGTGTACTCCAGTTAAACAGCAATGGCAGTTTCTGTGAAGATTTATCAAAAGGAAAGTTCACGTTACCCATCATACATGCATCCAAAACATTTTTACGAACGAACGAACAAACGAAGTTTTACGTGAGTACACTAAGACTCAGTTACTAATTGTATACATACGAGAACGTATTTGTGTGGGTCAAACATAGCAGTTTTTACTGTAACTCTTCGATAAATACGGAATCATTATCCCTACTAATATTATAAATGCGAAAGTAGCTCTGTCTGTATGTTACGCTTTCACGCCTGAACCACTGAACTGATTTTAATTAAATTTGGTACAGACATAGAGTTGACTTTGAGAAAGAACATAGAATAATTTTTATCCCGGACTTTTGAAAGGTTCTTTTGGAAACGCGATATAACCGAACTCCACGCGGGCGAAGCTGCGGGCGGACAGCTAGTTCTTCATAATTGCATCATGTTATTTCATAAACTTGATGAGTTACATATCAATTTAAAATTAAGAGTTTTGAGAACTTCGTGTGTTTTTTTTACTCGTTTCATGAGATCAGGTCCGCTTACGAAGTTGCTTCCTTGATTCTCTGTTTCCAATAAAGATTGGTGTTAATTTTTGGCATTATTTTTGGTGTTTGGTAAATAAATATAAACATAACTAAATTCTATTTCAGTTATAGTAAAGTATTTCGTGATTATATTTTTATTATTTTCAGGTATCTTACGGTATCTTACTAGGTTTCTTACAGGTTGCCCGTTTAGGTGGAAACCCACTACTGGAAAAATGTTTGGATGATCTCAGTAGCTGGAGGGATGAAATAATTATCAATTAATTATTACACTATTTTGTTACACGGGACACTGTTAGCCAATAATATTTAAAAGGTGTGGGGTACAAAGACTCGCAAGTCTTTAAAATATATTTTTGTTGCATTGTTTATCCGATATTATAAAACATGAATATAAAATATTTTGTTATGTGTTATCTGTTATAATAAATAATTTAAATTATTCATGCTTATTAGTTCCTTTTAACAATAAGCCAATAGTCGATTAAAAAGATGTAGATAAATCACTTTTCTTCTTTTCACTTTATTCTTAAAAACTGAAACAAAAACGATAAAGGGTCACGTTCGTTATTTCAAGCACGACTTGAGAACTATAAAAATATTAGTAATTATTATAAATTTTATATCAAAATAAAGTTAAAAAGAAAAATTACTTTATAGGAAGAGGTCTTTATTTTAATAGTGTAATTAGCTTGGTACAAATCGGAAGAACATAAATCAATTGTGGCGATTCGTAGGTGAAAGTAGTGGTCAAAGTAATGCGTAGTATTACGAGTACAGAGGGTCCTATAATGAAACTGAAACCGTTAATTACGTCGAGTAATTTAAAAACAGCCGCGTGAGCTTGGAGATTCCTTAATAAAGGACTGGAGATTCCTTAATAAAGGACTGCCCTGGTCCGGTGAAAAATTGTATTTTTGGGTTAAACGGAAATTATTTTGCTAGAATTCGTCTAGTTCAAGACAAAAGTAAAGTTGAAAAGACTATATCTATTACTTTTAGTCGACTAGAGACGTATGTTGTATGTTTGTGAAATAATACTATGTTCTATATAATTTTGTTTGTATGTTCGTGATGTACAAAATCTATAATACACTTTCCTATATCAACGAATGTAAATATATACTAACATTTGATGAGATTGTTTTTGTTCTAAATAAGGATTATTCTAATCCTTTTTTATTAATACCATACTAGAACTCTAAATTTTAATTGTCGTTTTAATTTAACGTTGTCCTCATTATTCTAATAAATTTTGCTGATATACCAGACAACAGTCTATAAAAAAAGTTTTTTTTAGTGCTTTCAAAGTTATTATCCTGAATTATTCTAATTTTTTCACTGAAAGTAAAACATTTGCTTCCTATGGAAAAAAACCCTTATCTTTTATTATGTGTCATTCACACTCTTTCGAACTCCAACACTGTGTAAAGTTTTCTTACCCATTTATTCTTTTATTAAAATTTAATTTTCCTTACCTCTTATATACCTTAAATTGCATTCCTTACAAAAAGTGGGTGTTACAATATTGGTGTCTATGTGTCTGTATGTTTGTTTATCTATTGGCATCTAATCTCTTAAACAGATCGACCGATTTTGATGCGGTTCTTTTCATTTCACACTATCGGATTTTTCCCAAAATTATATTACATGGATTTGCATGGATTAATGAGTTGAAAATATCAAATCGTTAAGCAAAAATTCAAATAAACAGCTATTAAATATTTCTTAAATCGAAAGGTGTAACAAACGGAATACAAGAAAGATTGTTCCATTGTAACTTCACATTTGAAAAATATTCTCTGGCAGCCTTCAAATCTTTTTGTACTTCAAAGCTTCAAAGCGTAAAATTTCTCTGAAGTCATAAAAGCAATATAAATTATGTTTTAATTTATCTTTCATAAAAAAATAACATGAGAGTCTCATACAAGACGAATAGATTTGGTGTTCACTATTTTATTTCCAAAAATATGTAATTTAATCTTTATTGTGATCCTGCTCATTAACTTAAATGTAAGATAATGTATGTCAAATTGTCTTTAACTTTAAGAGAATTAAACAAAACTTTAAGAAAATAACACAGTAGAACAAACTAGATTTAATACTAGTATTTAATCGAAAAGATTTTTGTTTCTTAACTTCAAAATATTAGATTATTAGTAAATGAAGTAGGACTGGGTGTTATATGTGTAATACATAACGAAAAAGATACGGCCAAAACCTTAAAATAAAACAGATTACTTAATATAGAATCATTAACAAGAGATAAAAAGAGCTACGAGTGTAGTTAAAATACGAGAATAAGAAGGTGAAAAGTACATGTACATATATACATACATATAAGTAAGCAGAATGGCCACTCCAAATAATTGTACACCAATTCTGATATTGTTATTTTGCTATTAATATGTAATTTTATTAGTCATTTTTCTATAATTATCTCATTATAATTAACATTGCATGAAGTGTTGATTCATAAGAATAATGCTTTTAAATAGAAATGAAAAGTTCTGAAAGAAATGGAACAAAAATTTGTTTACGACTAAATAATATCTTTATTTTTAACTTTAATAAAACGGCTATAAACTAAGTATGAGGTATGAAAAATGTCTCTTTGTATATTAACTCTGCTTAAACATTGATGTAATAGTTATTTACAAGATTTTTGACTTCAATATACAAAAATCTTATAGAATCAGTACAAGGAAGCAAAAATATCAGAGCAATATATTTGAAATAAGTAGGTATCCGCGGCCGTATACACTAGAACCTACACGGTGGTAGATAAGAGATCTAAACAATGAAAACAAACAAACACAAACCAAAACCTTCAAATGACGAGTAACAGAGTAATGGTTTAGATTTTGCCTTCAATTATAAAATGAAAGAGTAAAAGATGAACTTGAATTAAAGTGATTGTAAAGTTAACAGAGAAATATCATTTGTTGTTAGTTAATATAACTAAGATAATAATCATGATATATTTGTAAATGCATTGGCTTCCAGATTATACATATAATTGTTTATGCCAAAAGATAGCGAAGTAAAAAATATGTATATAATATATGTTTGTGAGATTGAAATGCTATATATAATTACTCCCATATTAAAAAATATATCTGAAAAACGTTATTATTAGAATTTTGCACATATGTATGTAGGTCTTATAAATAAATTAAAGGTTTCTGAAAATCAAAATAATTTGTTGTCATTAAAATATTATTAATATAAAATTTTGGTCCAAGCTAAATGTCAGCTCTTTTTTTTTAAGTTTACAAAACTGACTTACAACTAATGAATACAAAATAAAATCTAAACTGAACAGAGTGTCATTAAGTTGCAGTATTCTGGATGTAACCCTAGTATGCTTTAAAAAACATATACCTTGCTTAGTTAACAAGAACAGTACTTGTGTAATTACTGACTAGTTAGTTATTTGATTATTACATAAAATAATGTGATTTTGTTTTAAGTTAATTTTTAAGAGAACCAACAGATTCACTGAAGACATCTAGGTGTTGACGACTACAATTCGCAAGCGAGCAAATACGGAAAATTGGCGAATGTTGACCAAGATTTGATTTGACATCAGGCAGGCTAAATATTTTACGATTTTGTAAACGGCTACCTTGACGCGGAATGTAGAAACTAATTTTAGCAAGTAGATCAGGTGTATCAATATATCCATGCAATAATTTGTATAAAAAAAGCAAGTCGGCAGCTTCTCTTCTATATTTAAGAGTTTGCACTTTATAATTAATTAGGCGTGCGTAGTAAGAATTAAAATTCTTTGCATTTAGATCTGTGTACGCTAAGTAATATAGAAAACGTTTTTGTACACGTTCTATTCTATCAGAGTGCACCTCATACCCAGGACAGGTCATAGTCAAAGTACATAATAAACGATCTTCATAAACTTGCTAACGACATCTAACTGACCACCATTATTTGTATACAACTTCCTAATTTATTATTTATTGTTCCTTATTTTACATATCCATTTTAGTATCGTTCACGTTCATAAAAATTTTATCATTTTTATAAAATAATAAAAATTTTCAATTAGTACAATAAAATGAAAATCATCATTATAAAATCAAAATTGGATTTATTTTTCAAACTAATTCAATAGATCTAAATTAAAACACAAATAATAATTAAAACACAGTACATAAATAGATCAAAAAATATTGCTAGCTTCTATAAATGAATTTTATCTTTCTTTCTCTCTAGGGACCTGAACGTTTATTGACATTAATTGTAATTAGTTAATACAGTGTTACACAAATTTTATTTCAAGATCGGAAAAAGGGAACTCAGTTACTATTCTTAAGCAATGTTGAGGTTTTCCTAGTTTATTACTCAAATCATTACTATGTATTTACTTAGACAATGATAAGAAAACTATACCTAAATTTATGTTAGCCTAATAAATTTTTCGACTCTCCACCCCACCTTGAATAATTTGCTGTAACTGGTTTTTAAGCAAGATATCAGAGGGACAGTAAACATAACCAAAATAATTATTAAGATAGGTTTGGTTGATTAAGATGATGATTTAAAGAGATATACGGATAAGTTCTTAGATATTTGAGATTTCTATCAGTTGTATGTACCGTCACTAAGTACATTAAATTATATGTTTTTTTGTCTTGTAAAATACATTTGAACAAGTATCCGTCTATTGTTGTGTGTATAGTCACCGATGACCGTTAATGGAAAACCATAGGTGAGGAATTACTTTCATAAAGTATTTTGTTATACTGCAATCCCACATGACATTGAAAAATGTACGTATATAACGATCATTCAATGTTAAAAGAATATTCAATATATATTGACGTATACTTTGATTTTCTTTTTTTATATATAGAACGACATCGTACTTCTTATATTTAGTATTTTTATAGACGGGGTCATGTCGCCTCAATAACAATATAGACAAAGGAAAAGTCATATTTTTTCATAAAAACACTGACATCGAAGGACAGACAGATATTCTCATTGAGCTCCTTTGACATGTTTTTTATTAAAATTTATATTTTTGTGCGTGCGGCGGCCTGCTGATACAACACCACGCCGCCAAACGCGTATGTGTGAGTGTGTGTGTATACCTAATCTGTAGGGTATTCACACGATGCGTAATTAATTACATAACTTTTGGTTAACTTTACTTAGAAGTTTATTAATATTTATGTGATATTAATTTTTATTTTGTCATATATGATCGTCAAATATCACGTCCTCAAGTATCGATAGTAATTCACCAGTCACCCTGTATATTTTTCTAATATGTTATAAAACAATACGTTAGTTCTGTTCTCACCAATCAGATGAAAGTGGTTTGAACAAATGTTGAAGTACATGTGCTGGGTATCATTTGTACCTAACAGTACATTATTAAGATACAAATTCAGAATCATGACGATTTATGTTCAGTGTATATTTCACCAATACCACAAATAATTCCTGAAGCCAGTGATTAAAGCTTCAAACTACATTCTCGTATTGTTGCTTAAATCTTCCCAAAATAAAATTAGCATTGATTTAATATTATCATCAATTATAAATATATAATGGACAGGTAATTGGATATTCTGTGTATAAATAATATATTTTAACGTCTGTGTGGGATAAGGGGCTTACTTTGTTTACAATTAATGATTTGATTTGATAATTTGGTTTAATTAATTAGTAATTGTAAAATTTAAATCAAGTATCGACTAGCCAATGTGCTGAAACACATCACCTATTATAGTATTCAGTGTGTGGGGGGGGGTCATATAAGACCTCGTACTAATTGTATCTGTTGTCTATAAATCTGTTCCTGTTGTTAATAACATTGTAAATCTTGTTAAACACATTGAAATTACAATAAGTGTTGACGACGCCATCACTGTAGTGAGATTAAATTATCAATTAAAAGTATTGAAATAAGGGTTTAATATTTCGAAATTTTTTTGTAATAATCTTAAAGATCTATATTAAAATATGATCAATGTAATACTAAGCTTTTCAAACTTTAATGTACCTGAAAAAGAAGCTTTCGGCAATTTTCAAAAACATTTTCATTATTTTCTCCTATCGTGACAAACTTAGAAGCGTAGAAAAGCAGTAACATTAAATATAAAATAGAATGTCTTCAAATATAATTCATTATATTTTGGATATATTATGAAAAATATCTATATAAGATACAAAAATAATAAAAAGTTACACATTTTGTTATAACACACACTCTACATATATAGGAACAAAGATAAATGAAACCTTTGTTTAACCATCCGTCTTGATATCTCAAAGGAATTAATAACTGTTGATTGTTAAAATCATCGTAAAATAGGTATTACAGTAAAAAGTGTGTCTATTTTATAATATTATAATCCGTCTCTATGTGGTTGTTAGTTTCAGTAAGACTGTTATGTAAAAAGTTTGTATCAAAATACATAAATAAAGTCAAGCAAAACATTGATTTTAGTCTATTAATTCATAACAAGTTTTTTATGGGATATATCACACTGGTATTCAGGAACAATTTGTGACTATGGTAATAATATGTAAACATTAATATATCTAGAGAAAGTACAATGAAAATAAAAAAAAAATTCTTATGGTTATTATATTTTACATAATTGGTAACACTTTAAATTTTAATTTTATCAAACAATGATTCATTATGAAACATCCGTGAAACACTGATATCGTTTCAAGCGAGTGAACATAGCTCTCCTCGGCTGAGTGCTGTTAAAATTAGCTACAATATAATTTCATTTTGTCAAAATGTTGTTAAAATCTAGTGGTGTGTATAAGTGTACATGCTATGCTACCCATATAGGAAATATAAAAATTAAAAAAATAAATAAAAAATATTAAAATAGATATTTTATTTTATGTCTATAAAGTTTAGTGCAGTAAAATATTTTCTTTATAAAGCAACCTGTCACTTACATCGTTTATTATGAGATGTTGAGCGTTAAAGACTTTGAAAGCCGAAGAACAAAGTGCCTTACAGCATTTATGATGCTACAATATTATATAATTTATTCAGATGAGTCCTCAGTTAAGATTGGCTTCAATATTAATAAATATAAAAGAAACGTTTTTGTTACACTAATAAACATTTAACAAGTTGTAAGCCGGGGTTTCACCAATACATTATATTTTATATACAACTTTAGTTTAATACTTCTATAACTTTAATACACACATACATTATTTATTAATTATATAACAATTACAAGAATATTATATTTATTTACTTTTTGCTGCCATTAGTGACTCGGTTTGGATTCAGTGCAATATAGCTTAACTCGATGGTAGAAGCATGTTTTCAGAATCTTATTATATTAGATTTCTTTAAGGAAAAATATACAAGAATGCTTATATGTATATCATCACACAAATGATACCAAATAATTTTAATATTATATCTGCGTAATAATTTAGCAGCTGTTAATATTTAATCCAATTCGAACTGTTCATTGAATATTACAATACACTTATTGTTGTCAAATAACTTGTCTTTGTGAATAATATAATAAGAATAAATAATAACTTGACATAACAATCTATCAATTACAAATATGATTCAGCTCAGATATTCATACAATCAAACTTAAATTAAACATAAAATTTCATGTTAAACGTAATTTCGGTTTGTAATATTACTTACAGACCTCAAGCTAGTTGCAATGTTCTTTCAATTGATTGTTTCTAAATCTTCTGTTTAACCTCAGACGCAAATTAAAGGTATGTGTATGTGTGTGAGTATGTGAGTATGAGTGTGTGTGTGTGCTATCTGAAGTAAACCTTATGTAATGTTTATAGATGTTATCATGTGTATTTTTATTATTTTTTATATTTTAACCTTTTTAATAATATTTTTTTGGAAATCGAATATTCATTACATTTCATTTAAAGTGCAAGTAACTGAATAATCTCATAAAAAGTAATTAACGCAAAATTTTAAGCAGAAATTGGATTTTCCGGGTCTTGGTTATACGCAAACAACATTTTTCGAACTCATTACCTTCATATGATTTTAAACAAGATGAACTTATGTTCCGAGGCATATAATATAACATAACAACCCGACCTCACCCGGCCCGAGGTTAGACTTATCACTTTTTATTATCATTTCATTTAATTGTAATAATTTTCTTAAGTAATATTGATCTTAGTTAACAACTTTTTTGTCAAATACTTTCTCTTTTCAGTTTAGTTTTATACAAATAAAACTTCTTTTTTTTGGATAGAAATAAGTTTTTCTATAGATCCAAATAATATTTCCACAAATTTACTTTCCATTAAGGTATCAAAGTGGCGAAGGTTGCTAAAAAACTTGCTGTCGTTTTTCTGGATATAATAAAGTCTTAATTTTTACTGTATTAAATAAGAAACCGTTACCATTTTATTTCACTTCGAGTAAACTGTCGTATCATATATATTTACTGCATATAACGCTGTGTTTAAACTATTTGAACGAGTTTTACCTAATATAAAATGCACATTAAAGTGTTTACTACTAATTAGAAGCTTGAAATAATGACATGGACACTTCCGTATTCCGTTGCATTTTCCTATGATACCTTTCTTTCTACGCTATTTGTCCACCTCATTCATAGCTGTCTACCACACCGCGCGGCCGTGAGATCAGTTTCGTATTGGTATTCAAACCAACCATTCTTAACTGGCCTGAAACTTTTCGTTGTGTTAACTTGTCGTCAATTAAATACTATAATTTGTTTCTTAAATGTATCTTAATATTCATCAAATAGATGAGGATCGTGTTCAAAACGGTATAATACCAGAATACCATAATTCCAATCAGCGCTATAAACTTTAACGTTTTAACTGGTGGCCGAAATATAATTGTTTTTTAAAAAAATCTAATTATTTAAATTCAGATAATTAGATTTTTTTATATAACTATTTGTTTTAATAAATATCAACAAAGAAGCTCTGAAACGTTATCTTAAATAAGGTGATGAATCGAAAAAATTATAATTTATACGTTGTCATAATAGGAACCACTTAGAAAATAATAGTGACGTATTGTATATATTAGATAAGAATTGCATGAATTATAATAATTGAATCAGCTTTTTCGAAGATTGTTATATAAAAACCTCTCAGGCGTCACACCTAGCAACATAACAAGTACCGAAGCACCGTTTTTAGAATTTCCTTAAATAAATTATCACTAACTAAAAGACACATGCTTACTTTATACATAAATGCTTTGCATAAAAAAGAATAGTTTTGTGATCTGCAAAACAATCCTGCAACAACAATGCTTCCCAAGTCGTGTTTTGTGGTACCTCAAACTGTTTTGAATCTGCACTGGCTGATACATGTATGGTCTCAAAAACCAAACCTCAAAAAGTTTTCTACTCAGTCTTTATTCTCTATTGCCTAGAAAGACACGTGGAACATTAGAACCATAAAAATAGACGAATGTATTTAGAATGTTCAAACATAAAGTAGAATTGTTGAAACGATAGCACTTGTTTACGGATTCATTTTTTTATTGAATCATCTGTTGGTTTCATTTAAAGAAATCCGTTCAGGGTTTAAAACTAGATTCGTTAAAAGTTAACACTGTATATATGTATAAAACAAAACGATTGTTTGTGCATTGAACCCATAGAATGTTAATAATATTTTTATAGTTAGAGAAGAGATTTCACGTTTTCTTCAGACCCGTGGCAGAAGGTGGAGGAATGTTGTAGAACTCCTCGAGAATTTCCCGAGACACTAAGTCTAAACGATTAGCTTTTTAGCTTTATTATATTATTATATATTTCATATTTTTATTGTATTGCTTCAAATTTTTATCATGTTTATTTAAATCTGCGATTATGTACTTAATGAATATGAATATTTAAAACAATTTTTTTTAAATAAAATTATTTTATATTCACGCTTTTAACATTCACTGCTACAGCCATGAAACAAATATTAAGAAGAAACAAATACTATACTAATCTGGTTTTTCAAAAACAAGTTTTTTGTTAGGTGGTAGAGCCTAGCTGTGGTCAAGTGCTTACAGCTCGAACATGGGCTGGCTCGACCGGGGAAGTACCACTCTCTCACAGAAGATCGGCGTGAAGTAGCCTTTAATGGCTGCGTTTCGTCCGATGAGTGAGAGAGCCGGTTGCCCTTTCCCTTTTCCCATCCTTTCCTACCCCTTCCCTTTTCCTCCCCTTCCCATTTTTCCTCCCCCTCTTCCCAAATCAAGGGTGGTGACACATCCGCAATATGTCTTATGTAGCGGATGTCCATGGGCGACGCTACTACCTCCATCAGGTAGGCCGTCTGCTCGGTTGCCCCCTTTTCCATAAAAAAAAAGCAACTTTTCTTCACTTTGCCTTTTATGGTGAACATATAAATTGATGTCGAAAGCTATATCAAAGTGAAACATTAATAACCTCACCTTTAGATGATTTTTTTTTTATCAATATATATTGTTTTTAAGAACAACCACCCTCGTTATAAGAATAAAGTGAAGATGTTCGGCGTAGCAGCTAAGGTCAATATAACTATCAATAAAAAGTCTGGGAACGAAACGTCATTCATTTGTATTGTGAGTTAATAGCAACACACGATACTGTCATTTATCATGTTTTCTGGAAAATATGATGGTCCTATATTATTTTACAGCAAAGTATTAATATTTCAACTCTGGTACATTTAAAAAACGTGTGTTAAGATTTATTTTCTTTATTTTTTAATTTTTGCTAAATTAACCAAAAACTACCATAACCACCACCACGTACCATTGAAGTATTCTTTCAATAACTTATTTTTTTTAATGAATTGTGATTAATTGTTCGATCTTATTTTACTGTAATTTAAACTCTAATTATTTTTTACTGTTCAGCTGGCCTACCAAGTAGTACCTTCACTCATTTTAGGTTCAATTTACCGATTAGTTTTAAATTCATGTTCATCGTTAATCTATCAAGCATTGTAATTTCAAATTTGGTTGCTTATCATAAAAAGGTTGATATTTTTGTTTTGAAAATTATGTCTCAGTTCTTGTTACAACACCCACGCCTATTATTAAAGCATTATTTTATTTAATACATATACCTTCGTGCATTGTTGTCAGGAATTACTTTGTGAGTTATTATATATATTATAAATACTATATTATACAGGGTGACTGGTGAATTACTATCAATATTTAAGGAGCATACTCGGTACATGATTCTCATTCGAATTATGTAAAAAAAATAGGTACTTAATTTTTGACCAAATTTCCGTATAAATAAATAAAGTGTGTACACGTTCCAAGTGTTCCAAGTGTGAACGCGTGCGGCGGCGTGCTGATACAATAACACGCCGCCGCGCGCGTATGTGTGTGTGTGTGTGTATACCTAATCTGTAGGGTGTTCATACGATGCGTAATTAATTACATAACTTTTGGTTAACTTTACTTAGAAGTTTATTAATATTTATGTTATATTAATTTTTATTTTGTCATATATGATCGTCAAATATCACGTCCTCAAATATCGATAGTAATTCACCAGTCACCCTGTATAAAGAAACCCTACTCATTAATCTGTCAACATCAGATATATCTAAAGTGCGGGCGATATTATAAATGTCTGTAGCTCTCAGAGAATAAAAGTCATTATTAATACTAGTATAATGACCCTAAATAGCTTGGAGTGGAACTAATTGACGTTCATATGGATTAAATACATTATTTAAAAAGCGTCTCGGTAACAAGCAATAGTCAAAAATACAAAAGAACTTATCTAGTACTCGGAAACATTAAGAGATTAAAGAGAACAGAATCCAAGGTACTAGCTGTTAATTACTTGGTCGACTTGTTAATTGTCGTAAATACTTAAATACTAATTAAAAAGGGTGGCAACTAGAGGATCAGGTAAACTACGAAACTACTTATACGTATATTATAATGAGTATGACATATTAAAACTTATAACCTACGCCTCAGACTACATGATTGCCACGATGTTGGGATAGCAATGCCATTCCATAGCTTGTGTGGTATCAGGAATCTTCTGGTTCACACTGCTTAGAGATCATTCCGCGGAGTCGCCAAAATCAATTTAATGTTATTTTTCCATACAATTTGTTGTCCCCGAGAGGTTCATTCATTTTTAAATGTGTTGTCTTCTTTGTATACCTTTATATGAAAAATTTCTACTAGAGCTCATGGTTGTTCGATCACTCTAATCTAACAGAGAATAAGGCGTTCATTGAATAATGTTTAATCTATATTCATTAAAATATATTTGACACTTTATAAAAGGACAGCTGTCATAACATTGATTTTAGAACTGATAATAAACTTGCCGTCCCAAATACAAGATAACGTAAAATTTACAATTCTGTCTATGAATTTTAAATTTCATAAAATGTTCAATACTTATTTAAAATATAATTAATCCAGACCTACATACAAAGTCTTGCACTGGAGACAGAAAGTTCAAAAATATTCAATGACTTAGTCGTTCCAATTATTATATTGTTGGTGTTATCTTTATTCTATAACAGAAACATCAGTTGTTGACAATATTTTATATTATTGTTTTGCTTCAACCGACTGACCAACATTAGTACCAACCAAGGGAAAACCAGCCAACAACCCTTAAAGATAGGTTGCCTTCGTCAAATAGAGTTCCGGACGAACTCAATTATTTGCCAACATGTTGTTTGAAAAAAAAAAAATAGTAACTAATTATACTTATTATTATTTTGAAACAAAGAAATTCTATATCGGATTCTATGTAGTTCAACTTGAAACATTTAAAATTTTGCAACGTGACTACAAGAAACAGTGTGTACCTGAACTATATTACTATGAATTTCAAGAGTTTAAGTTTAATTTGGAAAGAACTTTATTCCACAACAGTTCTCTCTTATAAAACTGTCAAAAGGTATTTATACGACAAATAAAAAAACCGAGGTCGAGAGATGCTGGTATTATTTCAGCTGTTATTTTGATAATGTAACGATTAGCTCTTGTTCACAAAATAACCATAGTTTTAAAGATATCCTTTAACTACAAACTAAATACATATTAAATGAATAAATATTTTTTCTTTCAATGTATCTTTATATTCATATATATTTTTGGCAGGCATACATATATACATTAACCATTATTACTAGAAATAAACCCTTAAACAAAGCAAAAGAAATATGAATATTATTTTATAGATAAAATTGGAAGTGGTTGTTTTATCATGTTCTTCTTGTATTTTATATTGATAGATGTGTAAGACAATTGTTTCAACAACTTTTCCTCTCGGGAGTGTCATATTTCATATCGGTGATCCCGATGATGCATGTTGATGTTGATACATTGACGTTTTGAACTCTCCCGGCCCCGGCACTCATTGCTTGATATGTATTGAGTAGGTTCTTCGATGTACAAAGACGTTCATGTTGACTGTTTACGGCTGATGATACACATAAATGTATATATATATGTGTGTGTGTGTTATCGTGTAAAAGGAAATTGATGATTCTAATTATAATATGAATTATAACATGAATGTTTAAATTAAGTGACGTCGAAAATTATTCGTACTTATAATACTATGTAATTTTGTGGTTATAGACTTTTCAATATTTTTAAAGACATAACATACATAGTTTATTTTTTAACTTTAATTTTAGTATGTATGAGATATAATATTTCAATAATATTATCTTTGTAGTAGCAACATTTTATTAGCAACAATTAATTAAAAAGCGAGAGCTTGTGATAGCGGCGAGTGAGGATATTAAATATTAATGAAATAAGCCCCTCAACTAATTAATCCTTAAAGAAAACGAACGAGTCGCTTCAGTCCACAGTGATTTAATTTAATTTTGGATACTCAAATATACTAGTTTGAACCCCCGACGCCGAAAGAGGGCTAACATAGGTTTGACGTCAATGACTCTGTATGTGTCTGTGTGTATGTGTGATATGTGTGTGTGTTGTTATTTTTTTTTTGTAATCCAAACTCCTTACAGTGCTTCTTAGCTAGGTATTATTAATATTTATCCAGCTATGTAAAAGTATTAGACCTGTCCAAAGTGATCGAAGGCATCTTTGGCTTATGATTATACAATTAAGTGTCTTAGCGTGTCAGTATAATTATTAAAGGACAAATTATAAGTAAGGGTGTTTTGAAAATTGTGTAACATTTTGATATTAACTCATCGTCATCAGTCTATCAGAGCCTACTGCTGAGCAAGGCCTCTTCTCACATGGAGAGGTTTGAGCATTAATCACCACGCTTCCTCAAAACGGGTTGGTGATTGTGTACATGTGTACAATGCTTGTGCTAGGAAACACGCTTCTTCATTACAGTTAAGTAACAATATAACACCTTTTGATTTACTTACATTTATATTAATATGAAATTATTGATATTAAAATAAGGCTCTCTCAAGCTAACATTTATAATTCATTGAACCACAACAAGCACAGGTGAGGATAATTGTTAAGAAAATAAATTATATGTATTACGGCTATATACGTAAGTGTGTTGTTTATGTTTTGTATGTGTGTATTTTTGTGTGTGAAGTTGATATTTAGAAATTAAGAAGTAACCCTTCTTCGCATAATATGAAAGTGGTAAAATTTATGTTATTACAGGTTTATATTTAAATTATGACATTTGAAAACATATATTTTTATTTATAACATAACACAGCTGCGCTGTTCATTTATAGTTAGATGTTTACATTGGCAAACTATAGACCAAAATAATAATTGATGGATCTGACAATGGAATATTTATTTTATTTGGAAAATATTAGGATTATGCATTTAATGTCATTAAAAGCTGAGGGAGCAAGTACCTCACTCTTATATTTTTGTTTCCGTTTTTTATACGTATCCGTATCCCCCGTTTTTTTCTGTTTAAAGAAATTATTCTCATTACGACAACGTCATTTACATGAGAACTTATAACTAACTTATAAATATAACAATTCGTTCGGATCAGAAAAACAGATGGGATAACAGATTCAATTACTTATTTTAACAGAGAATCGTTACACAGAATATGGATATAAAGTCGAGATTTAAATATAGAAAAATTTGTTATAGTTTTTACTTGTTTAGGTAAATTGTTATAAAGTTTTACTCCCTCAAAAATAATGATCTTTTTTCCAATCTTAGTTCTAGTTTTAGGCAGATGGCTAGCACGTCTAGTTGTATATTTGTGTAATTGACCTTTGCTTTCGAAAGATATTTCTGTATGTATTTTTTTGTCTTAGATTTTACGCATAAGAGTACAAGTAGTGTAGTTGTGTAATTGCTTAATATTCCTTAATTTGGTTTCTTTATAGACTTTTTCTGAAGGTGTTAAATAAGGGTAATGAAAAAATAATTTAATTATTTTATTTTGAGCAATTTGAAGTTGGGCTATATTGCTTTTTGATGCCACACCCCATATTTCGATGAGATACAAAAGATGTGGTTTCACTAAACTATTGTAAATCATTAAGCGAACTCGACGAGGTAAACATCGAACCGTTGATCTCAATGAACCGATTAGGCTAGAGAGTTTGGTTGTGATATTTTTTATATATGTATTCCATGTTAAATATGTATCAAGTCTTAGTCCTAGATATTTTTCTTGCTTTTTCTCTTGCAAAGGTATATTATTTATTGTAAGAGGTGTATGAAGTTGTATTATTTTATTTTTTTAATATTAGTTCCAAGTCATTAAGTGTATTATGCTAAATTTCTTTCCTTTTAGTTTTATACGTCAGTCTAAATGTGTGTATCACTTGGCTTCCATTAAATCTTTCAAATATTATTGATTACTCCAACCATAACACTTGTTCGGTTATTGTATTGCAAATTAAAGTCTAAATTAAAAGAAAAACCTGTCTTTATTTTAGATTTACTCGTATTATGTCAAACAGCGGAAATTAATAAAATATTTCACCAGAAAAATGTTAGCTTGTTCCTTTTTATTACATTTTCTCCTCCTTGTTATTGTTTTGTTTATTATTTGAATTTGTTGAGCAGAAATAAGTTTTGAGATAAGATTCTATAAATATTCTTTGATCTGTAAAATACACAACTAAGCTTAAAAATACTTCAGTAAAATGTAATCAAATATTTTTTGTTTTATACAATAAAATATATTGTATTAATCATGTAGTCTGTGGGGTTGTATTAACTGAACCCGGTACTCTGAGAGTCGACGAGCCTCGTTAAAATACATCGAGCATTAATTAATACGAGAGATGGTGAATGAATTGGTAATGACGTTGCTTGGAGGAAAATAGTTCTCTTTTATAATAATTTTAAAAGTATTATTTATAAAAACTGACACATATGAATGACGTGATCCAAATATCATTATTATTCAATAGATTTTCATATGTTTATTACATATACTTAAATTAAAGGAATTCAAAATAATATTAGACTTACGTTTAATAACTATTTAGCAAAAACGATGTATGAGTTAAAAAAAAATACAAAAGTCATTCTTGAAGAAATAAAAATATGAAAAATTTATATTTTATTATTATATGTATATCAGAAAGTATGAAATTTTGTAAGAAAGAGTTATATTTATATAAATTTATTTATTTATACATACACATATTATAATACTTTTGGAGTTCAATAAAAACTATCTAAGAATCATTTTTGTTTAATAAAGCATAATTACATAATAAATTCCTAAAATGTGTTTCTTGAAACTCGCTAATATCTCCAGGATTTATTTATTTGGGAGAAGGGATTCTCTAATGAATACAAGCCTGAGCTTCAGGGATGATGTTGATTAAAGGTGTTTTAGGAATTTTGTATTACTTTATTCGTAAAAGCTACTTAAAACATTTGGTTATATGAGAAAATAAAAAGACATTTCATGGAGTTTCAGTATTAAGTTATAATCTGTAAGAATAAATTTATATTTTTTTGGACAAAGATCAATTATAATAATTAACTGTTATGAAGATGTCTAGATATTCGTAAGTACATATTTGAATTAAACTATGCTTTTTACATTGTTAAATTTTACATTTAAACTGATTTTTCCGGCTACAACCGAAACCGTGAAACCGTGTTTACTGTCAGATGAGTGGAGAGTGTCTTTTAGGGCGACGTGCCCTTTATCATTGTCATAATGCCAATGAATTGGTAATTTCCACGACTATGTACACGCACGCCGACGCACGCCGAATGCGCTAACTGCATCTTAAGATCTGGCAGTGTGGTTACGATTATGATTATTGCATATTTCTCATGAGAGTATACCAGGTCTTACATAATTGACACCCATCTTCTTCATTAAAATTAGGATGTTTTTAATGTCAATAGCCTCGCAGATAAATCTCGGTTTGTTCCTGCCTTCACTAGTGAGGAACTGTGGTTTATCAAACCGAATGTATAGGGCTGGTTACTCCATGGTGTGTTCACAGACTTCTGACTTCGACGTTCGCTTATTTTGGATGATTGAGCTCTTTGACATTTGTAGTAATGCTCTTCTTGGATTACGGGATCTTTTCTTTTTGTTTGTATCATATATTTCGATCCAAGAACATATGGTAATTAAATAAAAGAGATTGTTTTACGACACTAGTAAATCTCGCTTTTATATAATTTATTTTGATGTCGTGTGTCAGTATGTAACTTAAGTTCTTTTATTTGAGCAAAGTTTTGTAATATATATGTAAAGAATTATGCTAACAGGTATATATATAAATATATTTTTTGTTGAAATCGTTTTAATTAAAAGTAAAATTTCCTCATAATTAACCAAATGAGTAAACAATAACGGAGTTAAAATAATCTTTTATACATATGTTAATTTGAAAAGTATTTGATGAGATATGTGTTTAGTCAAGCTTTGAATTCTTTTAGTTTGTTTTTCTTCTTACAAACAACAAATGAAACATAAAAACAATAAAAGAAGTAAAAAGAAAAGAAAATAGGTATGTTTATTCTCACCACAACATTCGAAGGACTGAAGACACATAAAGTCAAAGTACATTGCTATTCTTTAACCGATTAGACAAGAATATTTTTTGTGTTTTAAATTTCGGTGTTTCATTGTTATATAGTTTTTCTACAACGCCACTGAAAATCATATAAATTAAGACTTAAAAAAGGATGATTAAATAAAACTAATGTTTACTTAAAATTAATAAATGTTATAATTATAATCTTCATCTGATATTTTTTAATGAGATTACATTAAAAATACATTTTTATGTTTTGAGAAACATGTGTTAGTTTAATTAAATAAATATTTTATTATTGATTGTACAATGTATATTGTGATTGTATATGAATTTAAAACTAGCTCAGTTCAATATGAAAGGAAGATTACAATTATTATTTATACGAGCAAATATTTTTAAACTGATAAAAGTTTCGCAGAGTCTAGAAACTCTTCTTTATTCCAGTAACTGTAGAGTATAATATTTTTCATGAACTTGGAACTTAGTTAGTGTTAATAACAGCAAGACTTCTTCAACTGAAGCTTCAATAACATTTTTCTATTTGATATTATTATTTTAATTATCTTTCTAAGAAAATCTTAACAAAATTTCTTCTTATTATGTTGAATTTTTGTTCAAGCAATAATTTTAAAGGCTAAACCTAACTTTACCTTTAACCTAACTTTCATTGGTTTCAATTTTTTTGAGATAATATTTTATGAATAATATTTTTTTATTAGCTACCTTAGACCTTTTAAGATGATGTATCTTTATAGCTGTATGGTAGCTAATATTTATAAAAAATAGTACACAACTCAGTTTCAAAAATCCAATAAAGTATTGATGAGAAATAAAGTGTGATTCTTATTAATAAATCAGAATGATATGAAGGATTAGTTTAAAAATATTATCTTCACTATTTTCTAATTACGCTATATAAATATATATGTATAATATGTAGATAAATGTCTGTATATATACGCTATTCAATTTCCACATTACATAGTTTACAAGTTAATTGTTAAACAACTCTGTTTCACTAACATTCATTGTGTTTAGTACTCTTAGAATCCATTACATTGAGATCGATGGCGTAACGTTTTAATAAACTTAAGGCAATCACTGTGACAATGGTGTTTCTTAACCTAATGAAAAATAGTGTATATTTTTTTTATTTATTGATTGTTTAGATTAGAGGAAAAACGTCGTGGATAATTTTGATTGATTGTATTTGTGAATGGCATATTATTTATATTGTGTATGTATATATATTGTGTTCTTTTATTTATTTTTTTGTTTTTTTTATACAATAAGTATACGACAAATTTTCAGCTAAGGTTACATTACAAATCCTGTACTAAGATCGTCAGAATATTTCTAATAAGCAATAAATTCTGCGATTGTATTACAGGAGATATTTTATTCTTCTTCATTTCTTTTATGTTTGTTTGTTCTATAAATAAAAAATAAATAAATAAAGTAGTTCTGTAAAGTCAGTATCATTGGTTTGTATTTATTAGTTAAATTCAACTCGACACCTTTTTGTATTTTCTCTCCCAGACCAGAATAAATACTTGGTACCTAAATATATATAAAGGGATATTTCATAATGTGTATATTTCAGTATAAAAAAAGAATGATTTTTTATTGAATAAAGTCAACTAAACAATATTTATATGACAGCATACATTAAATGAATATCAAACCAGCTTAAACACTAAAAATCAGAATTGTCAATGTTGTTATTGATCATATTTCATCATCATTAATTCATAATTTTATTAGTCACTTATTTGGATACAATAAGCTGTCAATATATTCATTAACATTGGGTTAAAACTCATAGTTTTATTATTAACCGCTGTTAATGAATATATTGACAGCTATTTATAATAGTATAGTATAATACTAGTATTATACTATACTATTATAAATCGCTATTTATTATTACAAACACAGACATGTGTAGGTGGTTGAGCCTAGTTGTAGTCAGTTACTACACCTCGAACATGGGCTGGCTCGACCGGGGAAGTACCACTCTCTCACAGAAAGTCTTTAATGGCTGCATTTCGTCCAGTGAGTGAGAGAGCCGGTTGCCTTTTCCCTTTTCCCACCCTTTCCTGTCCTTTCCTTTCCCTCCCTTTCCCACCTTTTACTGTCCATTTTCCCCAAACAAGGGCGGCAACACATCTGCATATCTACGTTGCAGATGTCAATGGGCGACGGTAACTACCTACCATCAAGTAGGCCGTCTGCGCGGTTGCCCCCTTTTCCCATAAAAAAATAAATAATAAAAAAATAAATGATTTACAAAAAACTACCAATAAAATTATATCATGACATAAGTTTATCATATAGGTTTAAGTTTGGGAAACAAGTTTTGAATAACGTAATATATTTTAATATTTGTAATATCTTTTAAATATTTGTAAAAAAAAAACTAAAGTTTTCCAAAACCTTTGGCTAGCAAATTGGAAGGTATGAATTAAAATCTCAAGTTTGTAAAATAACACTATACACATATAAGATACATAGTAATATGTCATTAGTAGCTTAGTATGTATAAATTAAATCTCAATGAAGCCGAGAGAGGAGTCGCTCACAAGAGTCGTTAATTTTCAACGGATTAAATTAGTTTAAGAGTGTAATATCCTCACTCGCCACTATCAGGAGCTCTAGGCTTAGATGAATTGATAAATTTATTACAAGCGTGACATGAAATATCCAGATATTATATAATGCCTTGGAAAGTTTTAAAATAATTTTATATATATCACTAGCTTTCCGCCCGCGGCTTCACCCGCGTGGATTTCGGTTATATCGGGTTTCCAAGAGAACCTTCCAAAAGTCTGGGATAAAAACTATCCTATGTTCTTTCTCAAGGTCAACTCTATTTCTGTACCAATTTCATTAAAATCAGTTCAGTGGTTTAGGCGTGAAAGCGTAACAGACAGACAGACCGAGTTACTTTCGCATTTATAATATTAGTAAAACTTTCAAGTAATGTGGCGTCGTATTGTAGTACAATGTACCTACTGGGCCGAAATAACACCATTGAACTTTGATGATTGAAGGGTCAACTTTGATGCTTTTTAATATATATTATGGATTGCAAAAAGTAATTTAAAAAATATAGAAAAGAAAGCTTATTTATAAGACTACATTAATGAATTAGTTTTACTGCATAGCAACAACTTTCATGTGAATGGGTTTTGAGACGGCCTAGTTTGGGGCTTTCCCACTGTGCGGCTACCGACGACCGACGGCAGCGGCGCTCAGTGGGACAATCGCGTATGTTCGTCTCAAAACTCTGTATCTCAGTTATTTCAAAACTGAATGATCTATAATTTTGCACACATATATGTGAAAGTAAAAGTCTTAATATAAAAAAATAATAATTTTGAAAATTATGTTTATTAATTTATTTAAAAAATTAATATAAATATATTTAAATATGTTTACACCTACACACCTACATTTATATTTACACCTACATATTTACACCTATACACCTACAAATATTTAATATTCAACATTGTGTACATTTAATTGTGAATAAGTGAATGAGGTGAATTAGTGATAAGACAGTTTAATTGTAAGACTGTAAGTAAAGTATCACATTTATATCAATGCGGGATAGAAATTACATCACTTTGTTTAGAGTATAAATTTTGTATCGGATATTTCAGTTTTCATAGTTTTAACTTTAAAGGCATGAATCTTGAAGTACAAATTTTGAAGTACAAAACAATACATAAAAAGACAACATTGATCAGTAAAGTCTATAGTACCTATTTAACACATGGAAGTTTCGAACTTTGAAAATAAGAAGAAAACAAATATGAATCAATTTAAAATTTCAGAAGGGACGTAAATTAAATACTAGTTTTTATGGAATCTTAGTTGAATATAATTGTATACGTAAATCACAATGAGAACTAAGACTTTCACGACTAATCATTTAATGAAACTAATATTTTCAGATTATTTGCATATTTTATGATTTTAAAAATTTCATTCACTTAAATTATATTTTAAATGACCATTGCAATAGATCGAGGTCACACTTTAAGATCCAAGATCGCAAGATATTAAGACTGCGTTTTAATATCTTGGTACGAAATTTTTCCTATTAAAGAACATGCTACTCGTAATTCGTATCATTGTTATAAATGAATATTAAAAAGTGATATGTGTATTTATGTTTAATAATTATTAATTTAAAGTATTATGTTCAATATTTCAAGTATATACTAGAAATTAAAACTCTGTCATATTGTATACGCGTGCCTGTTGTTACATACATAAGCCTTATCTTTACTAGTTAATCTTAATCGTTTTCACACTCCATACAGCGATATCACGAACACTTCAGTGAACACATTGTATATGATTTCAACAAACACTATTACTAGCAGACGAGAGAGATTCAACAGAATGAAATCACATTGAAGAGAAGCTAATACCAGCGGAGCTTGGCCGAGGACAGCTTTGTTCACTCTTAGAACGGATTCAATGTATCACAGATGACGAAATGGTACTTTTAATGGAGTTAATTATGTTATATAACATTAATATAAAAGACTTTTCCTATTTGTGTATAAAAAGTCTTCTGAGTTATTAATTTGACTCTATTCATATTATATTAATTATGTATGAACTCCTCCTTTACTTTCTTCGGCGCTACAACCCTTTGTGGGTCTTGGCCTCTTCCACAATAGACTGCCATGCGCGACGATCCTTGGCTGTCCTTCCATTTTCCTCAGCCTGGGTCGTCATGTTTTGAGCGTTCCGGTATTTTCTGTTGTGGAAGTGTTCGTAACCATATCTGTTTTCCCATGCTGGGTGGTTGGCCCCGCGATGAACCCTCCTCTTTTATCCGGGCTTGGGACCGGCAGTGCAGTAGACTAACAAATAACCTACTACACCGGCAGAGTTAAACATGTTAATGTTAATGTATGAACATAAAACCAATATGTTTATTTGCGGTGGAAGAGGGAGAACATAGTTGACATTCGTCAGGTTGGTTGAGATGTCACGATTATAAGTTTAAATAAGACACAAGTGAGTCTGATGTTTAGTTTTATAAATATCATCTTAATCATTTCTATTCCCCTCACCTCTACAGTATTGTTTGTGTACATTGAACATACGTGTGACTGTTATTTTGATTCATCATATTATATTCCGACTTCTCTCGCCATTGTGTTTCATAGTGATGGAACTTTTAAGATCCTTGGACGAGTGCAAAAGTACTTCTTAATTTTGATGTCGTAAAAAGCAAAATTAGGGTAAGTTGAACAAATGTACGAGTATGTAATTTTTAAATGATAAATAGGTCTACATACGTGATGTGACTGTTACATAACAATTAGATTAATAAATATTAACGAATACAGAAGCAAGAAAAAATCTGACAAAGTATATCATCAGTGACCCGGAATTGGTTGCAAAATTTCTTTTGACCTTTAACATAATTGACACGATTTTACTGATAAAAAAATACTTAAAAAATAAAACTGCGGATTCTTCTCTCAAATTATTTTTTTATTTGTTTTTATTCAAAGCAAGAAATTTAAAATTAAAGTTAATTAATATGAAAATTATTACGAAACGTTCTCAGTTACTGAATTTGAAATGAAAATTAAAATATTATGTAATAGCCTTTTAAGGAAATATAATAAACTTATTAATATTTTATTATATTTTCTTTTATTTCCATTTCCTGGTAATATTTCGAACACTTGCTTTTAATAATAAAACGGTCCGCACCCGGGGCTGTAAGTCGGAGCATTTCGCCTTAAATTTTAAATTTATTGACTAGGAGGTATATCTGTCAATAAGCTCTGTTTGCGCCGTAATAAAAAAACTATAAAGTTTAAAAAAACCCACTGTAAAATAAAGCTGACTGGGAACAATATTTTAGAATTAAAAATCAGAGACAGAGATTAGAAACTAAATAAATAAAATATAAAATGAAGATTCCCCTGAGCATTTCCTGTCCGCCTATACTATACATTTTAATTTAATTTTATGTCATAATAGTAGATAAACCTTTATAATCTGAAGTGGTCACCCTAAATATAATGTCGTCGGAATTTAAGCTCCACCGGTACCTTTATCCATACATATGTATATAGCAAGATATAATGACGACCTTCAATATGGAATTGAGTGAGGGACTGACACGAACATCCTTTAGGGTAGTCTTAGCTGATCTACTCTAGTTAAGGTTTTAAATTATTAGGCTTAGTATAGTTTCAATAGGTATACAAATTATTACACTCAACATGTAAAACTATTGGGAAAAAGTCACTACCGAGTTTCGATAATGAAACAAAACTTAACAACCTGTAAAGAAGTATTAAATTTAAATTGATTAAAAATGTTACGAAAATTAATTAGTTAAATATACATTATAAGCAAAATTCAATTTCACGAACAGGAATCACATTCCATCAACATTTCTCTAAATCATAATGTTCATCATACATGACTGACATACGTAAGCATCTCTGATACTTAATGTATGTATTTAATTACAAAGTAACTTTTGCATCGTTTCATAATTTGTGTATACAACTTTCCTTGAATTTACCGTGAACCATCTTAAAATAAGAACGTTCATACCTTTCGTTTTACTAAATAATGACAATGTAAGTCAATCCCATCTATGATTATGTGAAAATTAATTTAATTCTACTTAAATTGCTTTTCATAATGATGAAAGCCATTTTTGTTCACCAATTATTCGATTGAACGCCTCACATGGGCCAGTAAATCTTTGAATGTAATTCATTTATTTTAATTCATTTAATCCATTGAGGTTTTTTTACCTAATAAAATATTTAATAAATCATTGCTACTGATCGACACAATGTTATTTATGGTCACTTGTCATTCATTCGATGTGGAAAAGCTAGCCTATTATGGTTTAGAACCCCAAAAATACATTCCTTAAAGTTTTTAACAAAGAAAAGTTAATGTAAATATTTTTTATAATAACTGAGACATGAAAATATTTCAAGAGAATGTGAATGCACGATAAATAAAATAAAACTCTATATTTTCTAGATAACCAAATGTTAAGTAAGAAATTAAGCATATATTTTTTATTATCTCAATTACTTCGTTGTATGTTTGACGTATATACGAGTTTACATTTGGTCGATTATTTTGTTAAACCAGTTTATTTAATATATGTACACTTATTACGTTAATTATTTATCACTAGCAAAACTTTTAGTTTTCATAATTCACTTGAACACTTCTAAACTTTTAAAAGTTCACACTAGCGTATTTTAATGCTCGTGACTACATATATCCACTCATTGATTAGTTCTAGATAGTATAAATAGGAAGAATTGACAGCTATCTGTCTTTTCTTTTAAGTCTGTCTCTATGTGTTGGTGTATATACTTTTTACATTTGAATATAATCAGTTCCAGATTCTTTCCCGAGGGTGACTATTAAACCTATCCTAGCCTCTTCGAGCTCTTCCGTTCGGGACCTTCAGAAAATATCACCTTCTCTAGTGCTTCGATTAACCAATTATGTGTCTAAAATATATAAATTGTGTTTCTCTATATTTACTTTACGTATATAGATTTCAATTAGTTTTAAGTTGGGTATTAAGCATTGTATATATTCCAATTTGTTGGTAATACGGTGAACGTAACAACAATTGTAACTTACTAATTTCTTCGATCTGGACATAGCAGAACTTTTCGGTGTTTAAAAAAATTCAAGATATACATACTTTTGGAAAAATATATTTCTATATGAGTAGAAAGAATTATGATATGCTGACCTTACTACAATTTTCATACTCTCTACTTGACATTTTGTAGACAGGGTTTATTTAAAAAAAATCCTAACATCGTCGTCACAGTTGATTAATTTTATCTTTGTGATTTTATCCCTTTGAACTTTTCAAAACAATATGCATATATTTAGGTGCACCAATGAGTTGGGATGGCCAGGCTGTTTTTCGTTTACATTAATAATAATAGTTTAAAAATAATAAAAAAAACACGCTTTTATAGCTTACCGAACTAAAAAATATATAATAATTTTTAATTACCAAGAAATTATTTTAATTCAAAGGAAAAAACGTGGGATGCTCGATATTCAATGCTACAATCATTCTAGTGGCAACTATTTTTGGGAGGAAAGATATGAAATCTTGTAAAAAATACCCCACGCTTTTTACTCTGAATAAAAATAATTTACTTTGTAATTGAAAATTATTTTCTATTTTTCAGTTCGGTTAGCTATTAAAGCGTGTTTGTTTTAGTTCTTTTAAAATATTCCTTATTTTAAATTCTTTAGTTCAATTAATTTTTAAAAGTAAGCTCAAACAGACATACGCTGACCGCGCACTAGCTCTATCTCTCTCACTCCACTACAGAGGATCTATAAAATAAGACATATCCTGGCGGTCCTAATAAAGATATGAAAAACTGTTGTCAAATATTGCATTATCTTCAGTCTTTGATACATATGCAAAGTTTCAAAATAATTAGGCTTCTGGAAAGAGGTAAAAATCGTGCTCAAAGATTATCTTACATAGCCAATTACATACAACCCACGCTTATATGAAATTGTGGTA
Organism: Danaus chrysippus; assembly: GCA_916720795.1. Taxonomy (NCBI): domain Eukaryota; kingdom Metazoa; phylum Arthropoda; class Insecta; order Lepidoptera; family Nymphalidae; genus Danaus; species Danaus chrysippus. Next base: position 943,775 of record CAKASE010000077.1, on the reverse strand, counting down.
AAAATATAGATCATGAAACATTCCTCTAGATCATCATTAGAGTTTGAAAAATCGAATAGCTTATTTATCGATATGCTGAATTAACATCGAAATCTGGTTTGGCGAGTAGTAGTGCAATTAAATTTTAAGAAAACTTTTATTCTATTTATATATGTACAATGTGTAACATTGAGAATATAATTGTTCTTTATGAGTTTTAACATTTAGTAAAATATCTCATGAGTGACGTAATACTGTGTGTCAAACAAATTTAATGAAGCGGTTTAATTCCCTTTAAAATAAGACAATATTTCAATATGTTTACAAAAATTCATTGAGGTAAGAAACTGGACCAATCTTGTTAAAATTATTTGCAGTAGTTAGGTATATAATGATTAATTTGTCTTATACACAGACATGAAGAAATATTTGGTTTGAAGAAAATTTTAAAAAATATATGTATATTAATTATGTAGGGACTGCCTTTTATATAGGGTGACTGGTGAATTACTATCAATATTTAAGGAGAATACTCGGTACATGATTCTCATTCGAATTATGTAAAAAATAGGTACTTAATTTTTGACCAAATTTCCGTATAAATAAATAAAGTGTGGATACGTTCCAAGTGTTCCAAGTGTGGACGCGTGCGGCGGCGTGCTGATACAACACCACGCCGCCGCACGCGTATGTGTGCGTGTGTGTGTATACCTAATCTGTAGGGTGTTCACACGATGCGTAATTAATTACATAACTTTTGGTTAACTTTACTTAGAAGTTTATTAATATTTATGTTATATTAATTTTTATTTTGTCATATATGATCGTCAAATATCACGTCCTCATGTATCTATAGTAATTCACCAGTCACACTGTAAATGGTCCGTATCTTTAGCTTACAGTTAAAATTAAAATTTATTACATACACCTTAAGTTTAGATAACAAATAACTTGATATCAAGTATAAATATTTTAAAAATGTGAAACAATTTGTCCATACAATATTAAAGCTAGTTCTGTCTGCTGCTCCACTATATATTTCAAAGTTCTCAATGAAACAACTTACTGTAAAGATCTTTATTCTCATTTACATAATGAAATCCGCTGTCCGTCAGTGAGCGCCTCATAAATATGAAATAGAATGAAGTATAAGCTATAAAACATATTTTAGACGTTGATCTTAAAATTCACTTTGTGCTTTATACAAGCATTTACTTTACTATAGCGGATTAAATATTATTTAACTGCAATGCAGCAATGGTAAGAAATACAGTTTTTTCAGACAGGATCGTATTTAAATAATTTATATCCAAATTTTCTGCATTGTGTTACATCATCACGAATGGTAGCAGGATCCGGTGACGTGTGTTTATACTCTACCGCGGTCGGTGGTGGGCAACTAGTACTAGTAACAACGAAAATTTGCCCTGAAATCTTTATATAATCACAGGGTAGCCCTGCTAGTGTAAAACCACTTGTAGTGGTATTAGGCTTCTATTCCAAGGAGTCCAACACCTATCCAACACCAGTCTTAAAACCTACGGCCTCATTTCCACCTTCCATTCGAGGAAATGCAGCCATTTTAGTCTTCTTCACGCTATTTTCTGTGAGAACGTGGTACTTCTCCGATCAAGCCAGCCCATGTTCGAGCTGTAGCAACTTGGCCCGAGCTAGACTCCTCTTTCTTATCAATTTATGTTATTTTGAGTTACCCCCAGACTTTTCAAGACAGCTTGATTCGTCTTTTGTATTTCATTTTATGTACGGGTATATTAAGTAATATGAGTTTTATTTCTAATTGTACTACTCTAAAATTACATGTGAGTTGTCATTGTTTTTATGGACTTATATAAAATTAAAACTCCGATAAATGATACTGGAATATTAACAAGACTCTTAAATTTTATTATCACATTGCAACTCGTTAAGAGATAGAGGTAGTAGATATAATTAACATGTTATTTCTTTATTTAATAAAAAAATCTAGTTTGTAACTATCAGTCTTTTTTAAGGGCAAATGGCATAAAATGGCCTTCTCGTGGTATAATTATGTATAATATTAAGTTTCATGTATAAACCCATGTTATATTCTAATTAATGTAAAGTAAGTTATTTTATTTTTTAACGAGAGATAAAAAGTAAACATGTGGTTTCAGACCCTTTGCTTTTGAGAGTTTCATTGCAAAAAGAAAATGCTAGAAACTTAGAAAATACTCTATTCCCCTCGAGTGTTCGCACGTGAGAATAAATTTTATTCAATGGTCTCCACAAGTTATCTGAATAAAGTAATGAAAGTTTTTTAAATTCGATCTAAACTTCTTAAATACATTTGTAAGATGAAAGACAATTTACAATTTTATTACAAATTCCATCTAATATTTATCAAGGCACTCGTTCTATTGAATTTTATTTCCATTAATTTTAAGTATACTCACCAAGTAAATACCGCCACAAGGATCACTTTCCATTTGAACATGTCCAATTAACTTTATTTTTTTACTGCTTCAAGTATTCAACGAATTTTATTCAAAACTTACATCGAATTAGTCATGCACCATTTTTTATTCTAATTTTAATTTGAATATTTGCTTAGAGTTGTTAAAAACACAATTCTACGAACAAATTATAATTTATACTTAGGATTCGTACAAACCCGTATTGTTGTCTTATAATGAAGAGAATATGAATGTTAACGTAGTGTGGGTCTTATTAATAATTTAATTAACAGAAATTGCCAATAATGTTATTTGCCTATTTATAAAATAAATAAGTATGAATATAGTAATAAAGTTTGTTAGCTGTTTATATATTAAGAAATTGTATATATCGGCGCTATTAGCTTTAATAACGGATGCGACATGAAAATAATTTGAGGCTGTCATCAATTCTTATTAAACCTCATTAGTATTTATGATTATTATTGTTAAAAGTAAAACGAAATCAAAGGAGAATAGAACTATGTTTGAATCTTGTTATAAATATGACGTCTGGAGGCACGACGGCAAACTCCAGAGTTGAAAATTCAGAGTTCAGTGAGTGTGTATCATTGAAGTATGATATTATGAAGAATCTTTGAGAAATACAGGAGCATTAAGAACAATTGAAGTTTCATTTTAAAATATCATGGACCGTACTAGAAGAAGTGACATTTGTAACGTCAGCGAGGCTGGCGTCGCTCTCTTGTAAAACAACGAATTTGTAATAAATCCGATATATATATTTAGTTAAGTATGAAATAACAATATTGGAAAATAATTCCTTTTTATTATGAAAACATTTATTTGAAGCTCACAATGTATGTTTTTTATGTCACATTCGTGTAAGTTATAATTAAAAAAGATGTAATATTTAAAATAAGTTAAAAATATGTTGTATATATCTTGTGAAAATATAAAATTGAGCTTATATCAGAATATATAGAAGTCAGTGCTGACAGTTCAGTACTTGACCCGCTACTGAAGAAATGATTATTTTGCTCTTATTGTTTCAGAAACAGATACATACCAAAAATCGTGTTTTACTTATTTTATATTATCACGCCTTCGTACATATATATCACAATGATTAATAAATTTAAATCAAAAGTAAACTATAGATACAAAATTTATGAAAAATATAGTAAATATAAACAAAAAATAAATAACATGACAAATATTTTTTATTTATTTAGTCATGAAGCTAATTGATATTCAAGTAACTGCAGCTTCAATGTGATTCAACTAACTTTGATATAGCTACGTTTTGATACTATACATCTTTTATTGTTATAATTTATTACACAATTTCGTCATTTTAAGTTCTTTAGATTTCAATCTCTCAAAAATGTTATAACTTTCGTTCAGACGGACATTTGGTTTCTTGTGGTTCAATTTAACATTATCTTATGTTACTTCGTATTTTTTTGTTTCAAATCTTTGTTATCTCACAAATGAAAGATGTGTCTGTATTCCTTCAGTAGTGTGTCTTGATTTACATTTATACGGTAATAAAAATTGTACTTTAACTATTTTTATTATATTCTATTTCATAACATGCTTTTTATAAACTTTTGGAGGGTTGTAGTCTTTTTATGGTGGTGAAAACCTGAATTACTAACCACACGGGATACTATACATAAAGAAATTGACAGAATAGTAAAAAATTAGACACTTTATGACCGATCTCAAAAATATTTTTTTATTTTTATTTGATAAATCTCTCAAAGAGGAGCTTTTCAATCTATTTAAGAGTTTGGCAATAACCTCTCAACAATTTTATCGAGATAGAAAAATTACACCAATTATAAGAGTATCAAATATCAAAACGAAAAATACAATTGATTTATAAAGTATAAAATAATATAAAGGATATTAAGCAACCTGTAATTTCAAAGAAGAATTAATTAGTGAGTAATAAATGCGATTGTATTTTAATGTAATAAACCTGAATGTGAGAGCTTGTTAGCCTGATGTATGAACTAATTAGTGAAATATGTAGAGACTTTAAAGATGTATTTTCATACTTAAATATATTCTGTTGTACTTAATTTGGAAGTCGATACTTAAAGAACAATTTTCTAATAGCTTTATAAACCTACATCCTTCTTGAACGTGGAGTAAATTAAAAACAAATATGAAGAAAGAAAATTCTCTTCAAAACGTTTTCAGTTTCCTTGTTAAAAAAATCTACAGTTGTTTAGTATGTATTTTTTTAAATTTCCCTTTTAAATATACATATTTGTATTAAGAAAGTTTATCTCAAATTTGATACATGATTGAGTTATGTGGAACTCATTAACAACATCTGAATAAAGTCAAGGAAATTTTAATGTCCAATATCTGCATTATAAAACAAATTTAATAATAATAATTTTGGTGGAATATTCTTGGTTAACTAAAGTAAGTGCATGGAAAAGCTTTATATACAGTGAGACTAATCTTGTATAGCGTTAACAATAAGCCAATATTCGATTAAAAAGATGTAGAAAAATTACTTTTCTTCTTTTCACTTTATTCTTAAAAACTGAAACAAAAACGATAAAGGGTCACGTTCGTTATTTCAAGCACGACTTGAGAAATATATAAAATATTAGTAATTATTATAAATTTTATATCAAAATAAAGTTAAAAAGAAAAATTACATTATAGGAAGAGGTCTTTATTTTATTTAATAGTGTAATTAGCTTGGTACAAATTGGAAGAACATAAATCAACTGTGGCGATTCGTAGGTGAAAGTTGTGGTCAAAGTAATGCGTAGTATTACGAGTACAGAGGGTCCTATAATGAAACGAAAACCTTTAATTAAGTCGTGTAATTTAAGAACAGCCGCGTGAGCTTTGGAAATTCGTTAATAAAGGACTGTCCTGGTCCGGTGAAAAATTGTATTTTTGGGTTAAACGGAAATAATTTTGCTAGAATTCGTCTAGTTCAAGACAAAGGTAAAGTTAAAAAGGTTATATCTATTACTTTTAGTAGACTAGAGACGTATGTTGTATGTATGTTTGTGAAATAATACTATGTTCTATATAATTTTGTTTGTATGTTCGTGATGTACAAAATCTATAATAGGTACACTTTCCTATATCAACGAATGTAAATATATAACATTTGATAAGATTGGTTTTGTTCTAAATAAGGATTATTCTAATCTTTTTTATTAATACCATACTAGAACTCTAAATTTTAATTGTCGTTTTAATTTAACGTTGTCTTCATTATTCTAATAAATTTTGCTGATATACCAGACGACAGTCTATAAAAAAAAGATTTTTTTTAGTGCGTTCAAAGTTATTATCCTGAATTATTCTAATTTTTTCACTGAAAGTAGTATATTTGCTTCCTATGGAAAAAAAAAACCTTATCTTTTATTATGTGTCATTCACACTCTTTCGAACTCCAACACTGTGTAAAGTTTGCTTACCCATTTATACTTTTATTAAAATTTAATTTTTCTTACCTCTTATATACCTTAAATTGTATTCCTTACAAAAAGTGGGGGTTACAATATTGGTGTCTATATGTTTGTTTATCTATTGGCATATAATCTCTTAAACAGATCGACCGATTTTGATGCGGTTCTTTTCATTTCACACTATCGGATTTTTCCCAAAATTATATTACATGGATTTGAATTAATGAGTTGAAAATATCAAATTGTTAAGGAAAAAATCAAATAAACTGCTATTTAGTATTTCTAAAAGCGAAAAGTGTAATAAACAGAACCCAAGATAGATTGTTCCATTGTAACTTCACATTTGAAAAATATTCTCTGGCAGCCTTCAAATCTTTTTGTACTTCAAAGCTTCAAAGCGTAAAATTTCTCTGAAGTCAAAAAAGCAATATAAATTATTTTTTAATTTATCTTTCATAAAAAATTAACATGAGAGTCTCATACAAGACGAATAGATTTGGTGTTCACTATTTTATTTTCAAAAATATGTAATTTAACCTTTATCGATCCTACTCATTAACTTAAATGTAAGATAATGTATGTCAAATTATCTTTAACTTTAAAAGAATTAAACAAAACTTTAAGAAAATAACACAGTAGAACAAACGAGATTTAATACTAATATTAAATCGAAAATCGATTTTTGTTTCTTAACTTCAAAATATTAGATTATTAGTAAATGAAGTAGGACTGGGTGTTATATGTGTAATACATAACGAAAAAGATACGGCCAAAACCTTAAAATAAAACAGATTACTTAATATAGAATCATTAACAAGAGATAAAAAGAGCTACGAGTGTAGTTAAAATACGAGAATAAGAAGGTGAAAAGTACATGTACATATATACATACATATAAGTAAGCAGAATGGCCACTCCAAATAATTGTACACCAATTCTGATATTGTTATTTTGCTATTAATATGTAATTTTATTAGTCATTTTTTTATAATTATCTCATTACAATAAACATTGCATGAAGTGTTGATTCATAAGAATAATGCTTTTAAATAGAAATGAAAACTTCTGAAAGAAATGGAACAAAAATTTGTTTAACACTAAATAGTATCTTTATTTTTAACTTTAACAAAACGGCTATAAACTAAGTATGAGGTATGATAAATGTCTCTTTGTATATTAACTCTGCTTAAACATTGATGTAATAGTTATTTACAAGATTTTTGACCTTTTTTATTTGAAATTGATTTATTCGTTTAAAGTAGGCCTGGTCAAATTATTCGATCATTTAAATTTCATTTATTGTTAGTTTATAAACTAAGATAATAATTATGATTTGTTTGTATAAATGCATTTGTTATAATATAATTTTTAATGCCAAAAGATAGGAAATTAAAAATATTTATAAAAAAATATGATTGTGACAGTGAAATTCTATAATTACTCCCATATCTTCTATCTTCTATATACAGGGTGACTGGTGAATTACTATCGATATTTGAGGTCGTGATTATGCAGTAAAACTATTTAATTAATTTAGTCTTATAAATAAGCTTCTTTTTCTTTGTTTTTTTAAATAATAATTTGCAAACCATAATATATACTAAAAGGCATCAAAGTTGACTCACGTGCAATGGTGTTATTTTGGCCCAGTACATTACTACAATTCAACGCCACATTACTCGAAAGTATTACTAATATTATAAATGCGAAAGTAACTATGTCTGTCCGTCTGTCTGTTACGCTTTCACGCCGAAACCACTGAACTGAACTGATTTTAATGCAATTTGGTACAGAGATAGAGTTGACCTTGAGAAAGAAAATAGGATAGTATTTATCCCAGACTTTTGAAAGGTTCGTTAGGAAACACGATATAACCGAACACCACGCGGGCGAAGCCGCGGGCGGAAAGCTGGTATAACATACAATTTAGATTTAAATGTCTTAGACGTCATTAAATAATCTTTTAAAATCACAAGCGGTTGCTCAGCAATATATCTGAATATTTTTTAAGTGAACTCAAACGTGAAATATTATAAAATATGTATACGCCACAAATTATATCGAGCTTCAAAATATTATTTTTGTAGTTATTAATAATAAAATATAAGGTCCATATTGGATGGACCACATGGTTTTTACTTACAACGTCTTCATTTAATCACGTCACGTGCAGCTTTGAAATTATTATTTTTTTTTTTATGTTAAAGGTGGCAAACGAGCAGACGGCCCACTTGATGGAAGGTGGTTACCGTCGCCCGTTGACATCCGCAACAAAGATGTTGCGGATGCGTTGCCAACCTTGTTTTATAGGGATAGGGAGGGGTGGGAATAAGGATATTGTAGGAAAGGGTGGGAATAGGGAAAGGGCAACCGGCTCTCTCACTCATCGGACGAAACGCAGCCATTAAATGCTACTTCACGCCGATCTTCTGTGAGAGGGTGGTACTTCCCCGGTCGAGCCAGCCCGTGTTCGAGCTGTAGTAACTAACCACAGCTAGGCTCTACCACCTAAAAAAGCTAGGCTCTACCACCTAAATAAATGACTTCAATTTATAATTTTGACAGAGAAAATGAGAGGATTGTTGAAATATATTACATCCTATAGGAATCAACTTGATATAAATATAATTCTTTATAGTTTTTTCATTAAAAAACCTATATCATTTTTAATATTCCATTGTAATCTTTACTGAGGGATTATTTTCTTTACGAATAAAATATAGTTATTTCAACTTAACAAGTGTTTCAGTAGTCATTACTACAGTTAGTTTTAAAACAGTTCATATCACTGTGATTATGTAATACTTTCAAAAAAATATTGTAGAAGTCTCTTTGGATTTGGATATTTTGGATAGAATTCAAAGTTATGAGCTATTTTTTGTATCGAAATAAGATAGCTTTTAAGTAACATATTTATTTTAGTTTTACATTTAAAAGAAGATTCACTTACTTTGAATTCCTCTTCTGATAAGAAAAGACGAGGCCAGAGAGACAGTGACAGATGCCTTCTATTAACATAAGTCGATATTGATGTACATATCGGCGCTACCAGCTTTAATAACGGATGCGACTTGAAAATAATTTGAGGCTGTCATCAATTATTATTAAACCTCATTAGTATTTATGATTATTGTTAAAAGTAAAACGAAATCAAAGGAGAATAGAACTATGTTTGAATCTTGTTATAAATATGACGTCTGGACGCACGACAGCGGACTCCAGAATTGAGAATTGAGAATGGAGAATTCAGAGTTCAGTGAGTGCGTAGCATTGAAATATGTGATTCTGAAGAATCTTCGAGAAATACAGGAGCATTAAGAACAATTGCAGTTTCATTTTAAAATATCATCGAATGCTCTAGAAGAAGTGACATTTGTAACTTCAGCGAGGCTGGCGTCCCTCTTTTTAAAATCAACGAATGTGTAATAAATCCGATATACATATTAAATAATGCTTAACACCCAAACTTAAATAGACATACAAAAATTTATTGATACTACATATATATAATTTTAATGATGGTACTTTGTTATAAACAAATGAAATTTAAACTTTTGAATGTTAAACATTTATGAGATTACATATAATAATCTATGTGTATAAATACTGTGTTTCTCATGAATATTGACTACAGTATGAAAGAGTACAATTTAATGATAGTTTTATTGTTCTTAAGTACGTTTAATATTCTATTATGAAATATCTTTTGAATGTATTCAAAGTTAAGCACAAACAATGTTTATAATGTATTAGTTTTATTCAGATATACATATAAATTCGTAAGAATCTGATCTTTGATAGATTTTATTAGTTTAAACCTCGTTATACAAACAAATATACCATAATTTTCACTTGAATGACATGAAAAGCAAACCATAAAGATCATACATGAAGTGTATTTTTGTTATCTCCTATTTGACTAATCTGATAATGATATATAATCAAGGGCATCAAGTAAATATGTATGTCACAGCTTGAAACTACTTCTATTGGCATGTTTTAGGAGATATAACATTAAAAGATAACCTTACACTCATAATTGTTACAGCGGTCACAATGACTAAAGGACTGAAATTGACAATACCTTGAATCCTATCGGCTTAGACATTATATGTAAACTAATAATTACGACAGAGAATGGTTTAATATGTTATAAATACAGATTAACGTCACCAACAATTTTTGTTGATCAACATCTAACACAAAAAGATAAAAGGCCAGTTGACTAATATGTACATATCCAAAATCGTTTCATTTTTACCATTGAGGTACATGACCAAAATAAATCAATTAATTAAATCCTTTCTATTTGTTCCTACTCGATTAAAATATAAATTTCTTTTAACAAATAATCAAACTACTTCTATTTAAACTCAAACTTAATCTCGTCTCATTTTAACACTTAGGCTGTATTAAAGCAAGTTATGAACCAAATCACTAAGATTTCTCGGAACAATTTAAGCTTCTTGTCATAGTTGAGACTTGTGGTTAATTTCAGCTTCGTTTTTGCGAAAATTTTATTTCTTATAAAAAATTCAAAGGCATGGAAGGATACAAACATAAAAAAATGCAAAAGATAAATGTTATACGTATGTTCATCTTCTTTTTATAAACAAAATTGATATTTTTAATAGAATATTAGAAGAGGTTTAATCTCAAGCGTATTTCAGATGAGTCAGTTATATCTTTTTAATATTTATACCAAGATTTCGAGACGACTTAAAGATATCAATCTCTACAATTTTACTACCCAAATTTTATAGTGGGCTTAAAGTCAGCCATCTTTTATACCCACAAAACATTTAATAATCTTAACATCCAAAACGTAAGCCGACTTGTCTGTAATACATTACTTTTTTAATTCATGTTATTATCTGTCTTTTGCATTTATTTTTGACTCAGCTCAAGTAGAGATTTATGTTATAATTGAAAATATACAAATATATACAGTAAGGTATGTTAATATTTCACAACATATAAATCTATTTATTAGTATAGAAAAATTCTGAAAAGTCTTTTGTAATTTCAAATTAACAGCTATTATCAAAATCTTGAGCAACGATTCAGGATGTAAAACAGAAAAATTATTATAAAACTAGTTTTTGCCCGCGACTTCGTCCGCGTTAGTTTGGTCAAGAGTAATATATGTAGGTATAGCTGACCAGGCATTGGTGGCCTAGTAGTTAAAGGGCCCGCCTCTCGTTGCCGAGGGCGCGGGTTCGATCCTGGCCCGGGCAAGTACCAATGTGATATGTACTTTCTAAGAGTATTTAGACATCACTGATTTATGTTGATTCCCAAAGAGAGGGTTGATGTCAGGCAGGCGGCCGGTCGTAAAAACAAATAGCCAAAACTATTCACAAACATGTAAGGCAGACCCTGGCTATAGCTGGGAAATTGCCAGGTAGAAGAAGAAGCTGACCAGGCAAACTCTATTCCGTCTTAGAGGCCATAAATAATCAGGTTTTTCCTGTTTCAATCAAACAGAATGATTGACGTATTAGTTAGTTGTCAAATCTAATGTCAAAAAAAACGTTTGTATGGGAAACAGAAAAGGGCTGTTTTTAGGGTTTTCCCGGCAATTATTCCAATTTTTCTCACCTTTCAAACCTTTCCTGGACTTCCAGGAGTATTTCAAGACTAAAATTAGCCAAATCGGTTCAGCCGTTCTCGAGTTTTAGCGAGACTAAGGAACAGCAATCCATTTTTATATATATAGAAGATGTAAAGTTCAACTAAATGTTCTATTAACTTTCTGCTTTTGCTTGACCTGGAAACGTCTAGAACATGATTTACTACTAAAGTAACACAATCTCTTGGAATGAAACTTCAAAGATTACTATTTGTTGGAAAGTGAAATTTTATAAACATTTTTATTTTTATTTTTCCGAGTGAAATCTTAACGGATATTCAAGGTGGAATCTCTTTTAAACGATAAGCATCTTGTATATTGGTTTTCAAAGATTTCAATGAGAATTTTCAGGATTCAACTATTTTATTTATAAATATGTTTCGTAAATTTTGAGAGGTCTGATAACTACTCGTATTATACATACATAGCTGTCACACAAATTATGATGTTCTTCTACTTAATTTTAGTAATTTTTTATTTCAGTTATTGATTTTATTAATAAAAGTACTGATATCTTAAGAAAATCCTGATTAAGATTTTCGAATAAAAATTTACACCTCGTCACGATATTATACTATATGCAAAAATACTTGTAGAGATAAAACATTGGAGCGTAAACTTTTCAGTTACTAATACCTTTATTTCATGCAAAATAAATTAAGAGGTAGAGTTTAAAGTGAGGTTTATTTAATCAGTACTGTTTAATATATGTAGTTGTAATGATCAAGATATTATCGGAAACTGTCGAAACAAAGAAATTAGTAATTATACTAAACTAAAGTTACAATCATTAATTACTTCATGAAAACCTCCAACAGAATAAGTATAAAACAAGCTTTTGTCACTTGTTGGGTAATACAAGAGTACTTTTTTCAAGAAACATTTTTATAAGAAAGAAAACTGTCTCTATTTTATTGAAATAACAACAGAAGTAGGTTGGAAGTCAGCATCAAGTACTTTGTTACATATTTTTTAATGCTCTTCAGATTCTTTGAATGTTTTACATGTTTCAGAATAGTTGCTTTGAAACTAAAAAAACTTTAGATTTTGTTTGGTCATATTAAAACACCTAGGAAATATGTTTTTCAGATTTGGCTTATTACATAAAAAAGTATTAAGTCATTTTTAATTATAAAAACTTTTAAAATATATGTATACCCTAAACATTTGTATACTATAATAGAAATAAAATTGATATATTTTGATTACATTTTGAACGACATACTTTTCAGCAACTTTAATCCTGATATAAGTAGTCTTAAATAGAAATTATTTTTTTTGGTTTTACATAAAAACCAATTAAATAAAGTCCAATTTAACAGGATACTCACTGCCGTGACTCAACTCATCTCATCTCATTAGTTATTTTATATTTTAAATATTTAAAAGATTTCACTTCAAAGACAACCTTATTATATCCCCTATTCATTACGTTAGGCTGCTCTGTCTTTGACGAAGCCGTTTATATGTAAATATTTCAAACAATTTTGGAAGAATTACAGATTATTTTTATTTAATTAAAGCTAAATTTATTAATATTGATCAGGTCGTCAAGCTATAATTAAATTGAATATAATAAAGGTTTTTACATTTTTATAGGCAAAGCTTATATTTCTTGTTATTTTCTCTGTTAACTGCCTATTACACATAAAAATAAATGTAGCTTCTATTTGTTAGCCCTCCGAAGGAAACATTTTTCTCCCTAAAGCGACATTTCAGAACCGATCGCACGGAATAGAGATGCCGCCCGACAACGTTACGCTTGCGACTATTTGGCTTAAGAGAAATTAAAACTTATTTTAGAATTACTCTTAAGCGTCTAAATATTTCATTTTATTACATACAATTCAATATCCTTTGCAGTTTCTATAATATAAGCTGATTTATGCCAAAATTCATTATAATAATACGTTTAAATGGTCATAAGAAAAATATTAGAGTTCCTGTTGAAAAATTCAATTTTCAGTTGGAAGAAAATAACAACTGTAATTAAATAATAGGTTGCATTTCATTTAATTAACGTTAACGTTAAAAGAAAATGACCATTACCCAGGTTGGCACTTAGTTACAATTGTGTCCGTGCAGCCGACGGCCTATTTAAACGAAATGCAAAGAACAATCGAACTTAAGGTACAAGAGAGCAAAAGCACTGTATTTTAATGATTTTATAGCTTTAGGATAAAATATTTAATATCTTGTTGAACTAGGAATTTAAATTTTTTTTTTAAGGATGCAAGTCTTACATACGGGTAATGATAGCTAAATAAAATACGTCAGTTAGTTGGTCAGAAGATAAGTTTACTTGTTATATTAGTAAAGCGAATAATGTAATGAATTTACTTTCAGATAATTAATATGTCAAATGTAACTGTTATTAATAATTATGAGGAACGTGACAGATTATAATAAATAACGCTTTCAAACGCCTCGTCTGACGTGTGAGTGTAGGTTTGCATACTAATTGCTATCATGTCACTCTTGATTGAATTGTTTATAATACGCTTTTTAAAGTAAACTCAACACAAACTTGTTTAAGAGATAATTTATTTAATGAAAGACGAAATCGAAAATTAATGTAAAATTATCTGTTTCACTCCGTTTATTTTAAGATTTATATCGAATGATGTAAAGGTTAATTTCTCCTGCTATTTTTCCACGACAGTTTTGCAATCTTGGATAATTGAGTCATTATTTTAAATGTGTCATAAAAGGGTCCAACTTTTTACACGTAAATAACGTGAAATAAAACCAAATATTACGAGGACACAAACTGTATTAGATAGGAATATTTACGGAATAGATGTTGCTTAATAATCGGAATAAACAAAAAGGTTCTTAAAACAGGTTTAAAGGCCGAAAGTTTAGTATATTTTGTGACTTTTTGACTCAAAAAAATGAAGTAGTTTGATTCTTAAAAAATAAAATTGTATAACATTTTTAATTTTAACGTAAATGTTATTTCAATACTTGTCGTTAGGTTTAAGTCACCTTTTTTTTAAACAAACATCCACTGGATACATTGAATTTGTTAGATTTACTACTCCCTAAGATAAGACGAAAGTGCTAGTCCTATTCTTACAGTCAAGTCTGAAACAAAAACAAAGTTGGTAATGTAACTTACATTGCAAACTATACGTACTGGTTTAAAAGCAGTTTCTCTGGTACAATTTCCCTTGAACTATATAAAAGCGGTAAAAAGTTATGAGACATAACTTTTATTTTATTTAAGTTATAAGACTTAACATTTTACGTCGCCATAGTTACCATTCATCACAGAAAGTCGTGTCACCGACTGATTTCAAAGTTTTGCTGTATATTGTCAATTGAAATTATATGAAGACAAAAACTCTTGAGTCCTACAGACGCGGCGTAGCTTACATACCGTTGAGTGTAACTTTTATCCATGTGGCAGGACTTGTGTGTATATCCGCAATGATATCTATTCTCAGCGTCTCCACTACTTTGAAATAGTCCAATTTTTCACGATTGGGACATTAATGAACACCTGTCTTTGTAAATAAAATATTTTCTGCCAGTTTGGACCGTTCGCACTAACTGACTTGTTTAGACTATTTTAAAGTATTCTCATCGGTGAAAAATATAAGTAAGCTATATAATCAGTATATTTGCAAGAGTTTGGTACCATCTTAACTATTGATGGTAATAAAAAATCATTCACTACGACAACAATTAACTGATGTACTCTCAAGTAATAAGTAAGTTTTGTCAAGAAACTACAATGAAGTGACCACAAAACTGAATGAAAAAGAAATAAGGAAATTAACTTTATGACCTTATTTAGAACGAGATGGTTCAATAAATTACTAAGACCACAGTAAAGAAGAAACCTTCTTTTACGAGAAGAATTGGTGCAAGAATAGTGCTTAGTTAATTAAAGTGAGCTTAAAATTTGACAATATTAATTTATTAAGAGCATTTCAAATAGTGCATAGGCTATCATCATATTGATCCACAAGAATCTTCTTAAATATACATATATATTTGACGATAAATATGGCAAAATTATTCTATCATGATTGCTAATCAGCCGAGGTATTTGTTGGTTTTGACCAATCATTGAATTAATAATTGGTATTAGTTGTCACTATTTATTCGTCACCTGTAATAATGTATGTATTATTTTACCCTTCCCCTTATATGTTAAATTTGAATTAAAATATTAGGAATTTCCTTAACCCTATTTATTTAAATTTTCCAATTATATCTGTGGTAATAAAATCGCCACCAACATAATTTATACATATAATCAGAGAAAGTTTTACGTGTACTGTGGTTTAACAAAACCACATAACATTAATCTTAGCTTTGAGTTTTAAAATTATTCTAGGGTCCAAATAAACTTACTACGATAATAATAGCTGCATATTTTTCATAATTTTTTTTTTGATGACGTAGTGGAAACTCTTTTTACGAGCCGTCCAACCGGCCTTGGTGGGGCCGGAAGGGATGTGTGAGGCTCGACCTGGGCAGGCCGATACTCACTAAAACCACTGCGAAAGCCATCGGCCGCTATGTCGGTGTACCCCGGATCTGTCAGCGACAGGGCACACCAGCGACTGGCCGGTCCTGGCAAAGACCGGACTTACTCCCTCGGAGAATGGGGGCGATCCCGGCAATTAGGACCGCCCCGACGACGCCGGGCTTTCAATAGGGCCGGGTTATCACGCCGACCCCGCATATTATTCATAATACTTAAATCCCATTCCATATTAAACAGCTCGATATCTTCAATATAATACAAGTAAAGAAAGGTCACCTTGTAATATTTATTCAATTAACTTATGATAGCATGAAAAGGATTGCAATATTACGATGAAAAAGATGTTTTGTTAGATAATTCTTATTTTTGATATATATTTTACTCTTTAGTTATTTACTATTGTAATTTATTTAGTTCAAACTTAATCGCAAATGATTAATGTGGTGGTGTTCTGTTTGTGCACTTAACTAGAAGTATCGGCTCACTGCTTAACTCTCGCACGCGCGTCCGTCTATCTGCGTGGTTCGAAGCAAAAGTGAGTGAGGGAGGAGTATGCTCCGCTCCAACACCATATTCTAACGTGCGGCGTGAGAGAGACGACAGAACTTTATAATATAATCTACATACACTACAGGTGGTATTCATAATTTCAATTTAATTAACTATAACGTAGGATATATATGTAAAATATTATAGTATGTATTATATTTTTACAATAATAGTATTATTAATTTTATTAAATGCGACTATTTTAAATATAAAACGGATACCATATTTAATATATAGTAGGTAAACCTCAGTAATCTCCGTTCTTAGAAGGTCTTCGTAAAATAGTTGTCCAACTGAATCTTCAAACTATTTGTAATCAGTTTAACACCTCCTTTCCTTACACTTTCAAACAGTTATTGCAACATTTTTAAAATTATTTGTTCTAAAAATTTTCGGATTATACAATCCGAACACTTTAAGTACAAGTTTCGTGGAGTATTATATATACAATAGTAATTTGGTAACAATATTCCATGGCATAGTTTTCTATAACTTTAGGTAATAAAGTAAGTGATCGTTTTTTTTCATGAAAATGATTTTAACGTTTTCCCCATCCCTTTTTTCATTATATAACTTCGATGTGTAATAATAGATTATTATAATGGCAAAACTAATACGATGTTACTACTGAATCAACCACAGTTATATCAACAATCATAAGGATTCACAGTAACCATTTAAATATTTATATTATACGAACATTATATAATATATATTTACAACATAACTAATTTTTTCTTTTCATTAAGTTATAGACGGCTTTTTCATGAACTTCTAGTTGTGAAATTAATAAACAAAAATGAATAAACATAATTATGTTGATATGTTTATTCAGTTTTGCCTTTGATTTTACATTGCTTTGAGGTTTTCACAAACACAATTTTAAACTACGTTTACAACTAATTTAATATACCTAATACAAATATACTTATTTCAATATCATTTTATTCCTACTAAAAGCACTCGTAGATACTTGTTTATTTACAATTAATTTATTCTATTACCGATCGTTACCAGAATCAACAATATTTAATGATATGAATATACTCAAATACATACATAAAATAGTTATAACTGAAATTAGTAGGACATGGTTGCGTTTATAATATAGCTAAAAATGTTTAAGTTATTTTGGACTAGTTTGCTATCGTTTAGAACTTCAAAAAGAGGATTTTTCATAGAGACAATAATTAAGTATAAATCTTTTTATTCATATAAATGTACACTTCAGGTTTAAACAAATTCTTGACCTTATTTAAGAATTAATAAAAACTATAACATACTTTTTTTTACATTCGTATATTTTTTAAATAATTCTATAAAAAGTTGATTCATTGAAATATTATAAAACCTTATTTATTAAAAATAAATAATGCAAAGTTTCATATAACTTTAATAATTATATTTATCAAAAGTGAAAGATTCTGATTCATCTTAACATATATTAACTATGATAGAATTTAAAATAAAACAACGTAATATTGTGTTATTTATGCTAATATACAAGTATGAGCAGGTTCATTGTACGTGAAGTCATTTATCGAAGCGTGTTTGTACTTCATGAGAATATTAATTAGTAGATACATATGTATAATAATAAGATGAAGATCAGTGACGTGTGCTCCAACAGTCAGCTATTACTACATATTTTAATTATGAATTATCTTAAAGAAAATTCAACAAAACAGTCTGTATTCTATGAATAAAATTATTTAAATTTTATCTAACAATCTTATAATTTATTTCGTAATTAAACGCGTTAACCACTTTTCTTATCTTTAATTTTCTGATTGTATTACTAACAGATATAAAAAATATAGGCTTCATTTTAGATCAGAAAGAAAATCTTCTTAACTAACTTCGTATCATACGAAGGGAGTGGTAATAACACATCTTAATTTTCTTAGCCTTCGTTAGCGTACAAAAATAGATTGACATTTAATATTATTACACGTATTTATGAAACAAAACTATTCTTAATTTAAATCCATTTTATATATATAGAAGATAAATCTATGTACATCTTTTGGGGGCCTTAAGTCCTGACTAGGTATTTATATTTATAACATTTTAATAACTACATAGTATTTATAACATTTTAATAACTACAGAAACAAAAAAAATAAACGAATTAATGTTGTTCACTTATTGTTTTTTTTTTAAATTCTCTTTACTTCAGATTCCCAATTTCATCAAAGTTTTTTAGACAAAAATAATTTGTAAACCATTTAATACTTTCTTGATTTCCATATTATATTTAAGTGTAAATGAAGATTTAAGTTTTACAATGTAAATAGAGTTGTCGTTCTAAAAAACTCTAGTTAAAGACACTATGAAGTCAGAAAACTTTTAAAAATGCACTAATTACGTATCCCTGAGCTTATTAATTTTTAAAATTCAAACTAACGATGGCTCATGTCTCTCTTATCTACTTGCTTCACTGTATCTAGACTTCAAAAATTGCTTGTAAAACTTGTTCTACTTTCATTACGAGTCCGAACCACAGGACCGACGTAAGCTGTTTTTTACCTTTTCAGTGTTGTTTTTCTTATTTAACTCAGCTGGTTTCAAATTAATTAAATTTGGTAGGTATCAAAGAAAGCTTAACTTTACTGCTTTTTGCTCTACAAAATTAAAAGTTGAATTATAATGACGTCTTATGTTGAGATAAATCTACTTTAAGGAAACTTATCATTCTGTTTATTAATAAGGAAAAGATATATTAAATTTAAAGCGGATGATATATGGTAAAAGACAGGCTACAAATCTGGCACAAGTCTTCTGTTAGATCATAAGTATGTGTCCCGTCTGTCCTGTCTGGCGTGTCATAAGGCCGTATTAGTCATCCTTTATATCACTGGTCTCTTATAATAAAAGGATTTTTAACGACTAAGTCATTAATTTTACCAATTGACGTGACCTCTTGACTCTTATAGATATAAACGAGCGTATTCTACAGTTATTCAGAATAGAAAATGACTCTAAAATTCACGATATTTTATGTCTTAAAGTATGTTAAATAACATATTAATCGAAGACTTTATTATTTTCGGGCCCTTAGAGAGAATCAAAAAAGAGGCGTAGGATAAGATACTCTCTGCATTTAGTCACTGTATTCCTAATCACAAATATTTCTCTTAATATCACTTAGTAATGAATGCAGCACAAGAAAAACTAGCAGTCTGATCAGTGGTTGTAGTTATACTAATTGTCACCGATCTTTGAGATTTTTTAAATACTCATAGGACAAAAAATCCTGGAAGGTAGGTTGTCAGGTGAGAGGAGAAAAATATTAACTTCTATATGTATAGTACCATGTGTTTTATTTATGTAATAATAATAACTTTTGCGTCTTTCCTATTTATACACCCAACCCGCTATAAATTTTATTTATGTAATAATAATAACTTTTGCGTCTTTCCTATTTATACACCCAAACCGCTATAATTTTTTTTAATGTACATAATGAACCAGCTTCGCGAAGGGTTTAACTTTTGTTCCCACCGAATAAAAAAGATAATACTTTACATACACACTTTGAATTCATTATTTTCACTGCTCATCCATGAATTAGAATACATAAAATAATATAGCATCAATCCAAATTTATTGCCGTTTATTTCTCGCAAGATCTGTTATACTGTTTTAAATGTAAAAAATAATAGGTGCGCGTTTATGTAACATTAAAAAATAAATTAACTTCAGAGTATTTTTTATTAATAAAAAATCATAATTCTTTATTACTCTACATTCTACCTGACCTTTAGATTACTATTCAGTTAACGTAATCACGGGAAGATAAGAAGTAAGTGTCTGTCAGTTAGTCTCGTTTTATGTCACCTACCAGCCACAATTTACGGAGAATACACTAACTCAATCTTGAGGAATCGTAGTGTAGTCAGACATACAACTTTAACTTTATATTCTCATATAATTTTATATTCTCATAGTAAATCATTATATAACCTTTGATGGAATGATTTACTTTGAAAATATAAAGAATAAAATGTGATTGTATTACCATAATAACATTTTAGAATTAGTGTTTTGAAAAAATATGGCATATCAGATAAATACTGGTTAAAAATAATTGCACCTTAATTAATGCTTTATACTTATCTATGTTTTCTTTTAAATTTCGTATGTATAATAAATAAAACTTAGCACTAATACATAAAAAGATTTGTATTAAAAAACGATCTGCAAAATTAGAATTAGAATGTCATCATGTTTATTGTTTTGTTTAATCTCAAAAGCTCTAAACGAGCAGACAAGATAGAAGTTAGTGCGACATAAGGGATGTTGCAGTTATGTGGTCGACCTTGATTGTGTGAGAAAGAGAAGAAAGGGTGGAAAAGGGGAAAGGGTAACCGGCCTTCTTATTCCTTAGACAAAACGCAGACATTGAAAAGCTAGACAAAATTAATTGATTAAGAATATTTCCACAAATTAAATTAATTCATTCGGATGTAGAGCTACGAATATATAGAAAACGTTGCCTCGATCCGTTAATAAAACCTATTTGAAACTTGTTCTCCAATATTTCACACTTAACTACGTACATAGATTAAAAAACATTCTTCTAAATGTCATTAATATGACTGTTCTGAAATTATTCTGATCTATGGCTATAAAACTTATCTAACAAATACTATAAGCTATTATATTAAAGCTCGTCGTGTGACCGGTCACCGGTGAACGCTTATGGACTCTGCCATAATAACATCAGTATGATGCAAGCCTGATCTATAACATAAACATACAATTCATTAATGGGCAACTAAACCTTAACCGATACACAGTATGTGGTCAGTTGATAAAGAACATGAAAATCAATTAAATTATTATAAATAAAAAACAACAATTTTGTATAACGATGATATTTCAATTTAAATAAGATTTGACATAAGTTTCAAATGTATTATAGTACAATGAAAGATGTTAAAATGTCAACTAATTTTAAAGTAATCTTTTTATAGTATTTATTATATAAAACCGGAATGAGAAACTAATCTTTACCTGCAATTGATACATTTATTACACGATTTTAATAAAATATACGAAATTATGACAGAATTATATCGCACACGAGGTAAAAAAAGGATTAATTTATGAATATTATGTTTAAAGTATAAAATTCACTATCAAGAGAGAAAAAAAAATGCTTATCGACTGATGGGGACCTATGTGGTTGCAAACTGCTTCATATTAAAAACTAATACCCCCTAAAGTAAACTATCTTAGAGACGTAGTTGGTCAAAATCATAAACTAATATAAATCATATATATGTATGTGTATATAAGTAGAGGTTGTAATGTTGGCGGATTCATTTCTATGATACTACATTACGGCGTAGGCTGTTAAAACCTTACAAATGATGCTCATGTGAGTTATAAAATACTGAGAGAGAACAATACGTAGATAGATCACTGATAAAGAGCTTCAAAGGGATCTCATACATTAACTTTAACTTCAACAGCTTTGCTCATTAAAGCACTCCATCTTCCATATGAATATGCTAAAATCCAGTGCTTAATATGTATGGGAATGCTTCAGGCTACTACAATAACTCCATGACAAAGTTGGAAGCGCTAAAGTTACTCATGCTTCAAACTAAAACAAGAATTAGTCTCTCAGTTACTCCGTACACAAACTATAAACTACATCAGTGTCACCGCTACAATGCTTCTGTTCAACTTTACTTTTGTTAAACTATCAATCAATAGCTAAAGGATGTACATTTATTGAAAGTTTTCAGGCAGTCTTCTAAAAAGTCATAATAAAAATATTGATAAAATTTTCTTGTTTATTATAATTTTATTACTAATGTTACAATTTTTTAGGTATTAACTTGGGTTTATCAAATTAATATCTATGACATAAAACTAATGAATGGTTATTGTGACATTAATTGTTTAAAAAATGGACTTAAAGCTTCTGACAAAAAGTTAGTATAAAAATATTAATGACGTATGAAGTAGATTATTAGATAACGTTGATTTAAGTGTTATTTTATACATAAAGAATAAAAGTATATAATCAGATCCAGTATTGTTGACATTGATAGTAAAAAAAAAATCTATTAAAAGTTGACGGTATACGTAGCTTGCAGTCATAGATTATTATGAATATATTTCTCCATTGTCGGTTATGGTATTTATATCACGGAAACAATGATATGAATTGTTTAAACATATTATAATATTTCAGGTAGTTAAATTATAATAGTATGTCATCACATCGTCCTAAAATCACAACAAATCATATCACAAAAGCAGATGAAATAACAGATGTATTCTTATTTGTGGATCAATCTTTGTGTCAACTGTTTGGTTCAACACCCGAGGGACGACCTTCGTCCTCTGTTACTCATTTAAAGGGAACTATAAATTATATTATAATGAACTTAAAGTTAACGGACTATTAAAATATATTTATTTAAACCTCCAATAACTTGTAAAAGCATTGCCTTTTAAGTTTATGAGTTGTACTAACAGAAATTGCTTCACAATTATAAAAAAGAAGTATCGCGATAGTTAAAAATTACAAAAGTTTCATTGAATGACACAAAATATTTCCTGACGCCTACTAGATGCCTACGAGTGAGGGAAGACGACCCCTCCTCGGCGCCGCTGCGCCGACGAAGGCTGGGTCGAAGGCAGCGGGCTTATGCTCGCGACCTGCCTCCCCAGTGAGGAAGCCTCCGGGCGTCGGTGGGGAACCGGCGTCCGGGTAACATAGGCTAGAGGAAGAGCGGCGTGTTTGGCGTTCCCGGCACGCTGCTCTTGAGTCGGAGGGGTGGTGTGGTCAGCCACTGATGCCCCTGCCGATGGCGGAGTCCCTTTCGGGACTCGTGCGTAGTGAGCGGAAGTATGGCTTGCCGTTCCCGCTCACTAGTCTACGCACAGCGCAGAGAACGCCGAGGAGTTTAGTGGGTGGAAATCCCACACGCCCCTGTCGCGTTTCACCCGCGGCAGGAAGTCTTTAAAAGATTCTCCTCGTTAAAAAGAAAAAAAAAATGAGAAAAATGTAAATGACGTCTTTTGTATTACAGAATTGAGTTTCTTCGAATGACGAATACAAGATTGTATGAAAAGAATGTTTTTGATGAATGAAATCTATTGAAATATAATATTAAATTTCAAACTTTCAATTTCATTATTTGTTTCAAAAACCTTTTAATAAAAAAACATACCACTACATTATAACTGCATTGCTTCAAGTATATTTTTTGTATTAATACAATAATATAAAAAAATTAGGTTTCTCCAAGACTTGGCTGTATAGAGTATTACTGAGATAATGCGTACTTCACCTACGACCTCACATCCCCCTAACAGAACGTAATAAAAAGAAAGTAAATCACTATAAAATCGAAAAAAATATAGTAAACTTTACATACAAAATTTTAAACAATCTGTTACATCTTACACACTGCTAATATAATTATACAAACAAAACAATATAAATTACTGCACAAGCTACTTGGGTCTAAGTAATTGTTGTACAATTACGTCACAACCTGGTCACTTGAACATTACAAAAATTTTAACTTTGATTGTTAACCTGGTTGTTGAGTATATTTATTTATAAGACTATTATACTTATTTGTTATTCTGTTACTAAATGTTTTGAAAGAATATCCTTCATTTACAAATAGCATTAGTAATAAAATAACAACAAGTGAACTTATTATTACATATTAAAGGTCTTTACACCAAAATGTAAATAAATTTCGACGTTGAACTCATGCTACACTAACAACAATTAAGTAATGACTAATCTATAGACTTAATTTAACAACAATATACTAATGAGATCTAAGGTCTGGCTGTGATAACGATTGCTGAAAACTAACCGAAACGTAGTATGTATGTAGTTTATTACAATAAGAAAATACGCGTTGTATAATCCGATAATATTAGTTTCATTTAAACAATATACTAGGTATATGTATCTAAATTTTGGTACTTTGTTAATACACATATTAATCCACACACACCATGTAAATAAATCAATTAATTCCAACAGTTCCTCAAACTATCTCTCAATTGAGTTTCAGACTCCGGTGCAACTCAACCTCAACCATTTCACTCATGATTGATGTCAAATTGCTCTTTCAAAGACAACTCGAGTTTCCACATCGTCAATACTTTTAATACTCAAGATTTAATTATTGTTTTATTTAAAAGAAAATGCGAATATAATTGAATTAAGATTCTGTGAGTATTAAATGTTATACCATATCTATGTCTAAAGTATCTATATATTAAAATACATTTTCTAAGAGAAACGAAACGACACGAAACCTCTCATTATTCCACCGTATTCACCGTGCGGGTGCTGGGAGAGGAGCTTCAACAGTGCCTGGGACTTGCGATCCAGTTGTAGGTTTAATATCACAGTTGACATGCGTATACATTAATTAATTTTCTATCGTATTGTAATACGTTATCAAAACTAAAACATACTCTCTATCTAACCTTATAATCTTATTTGACAACGATAAAACATAATTTGTGATTAAAAGACGTTTTTTTTTTTGCGAAACGCTAATAATAATTTGAAAAAAAGTATCTATGACCTCTATATTCTCAATGTAAAAAGAAAAATTATATATATTTAATCTTGAAGTTTCTATTGCATAAGCTCAACAGGTTACAGTTCGTGAATTCGTTTGACATTCAGGAACAGTTAAAGTAAGTCGTATTGTAAATTCCGAGCAACAGATTTCCAAAAAATATCTTAACATAGAAACATGATAAGACTGACATACAGTTAGATTTTTTAAATTACATTTATTTATATTATCGTATATATAAGGTTTTATTCCTTAACTTAACATGATAGTTATTTATTTATAACATCCAAAAACAACTTAGTTATATGTTTCAAATCTCTCATGATCTTCATTTGCCCCAACAAATGTGTAACATTTCATAAAACATATATGACTATGTTAAAGTTGTTCCACTACGGTAGGATTTAGAAAAAATAACTGCCATAAAACAAAGTATAAGCTTTTTAAATTTCTGAAATGTAAACCTTGTTTGGAATTGAAATATTCTCTCAGCGGTACGTTCCTTTTACTTCGCATAAAATTTGATTATCAAGATCTGAGCATAAAAGTCCTATTGTAATGTAGAAGTATGCTTTTATACATATATACCTAATAAACATTTTTATTTCTTGAATAAGTCAACTTTGTTCAATTATGTTTTTCATTGTTTTATTTGAGACACACAGTTAAAATTATCACTATTTAACTTATCTCAAGTTCATGCTATATAATTAGTCAGAAATAAAAAAAGTTAAATATAATATTTACAATTAACTATGTACTGTTAGGATAAATAGAAGCATCTTTATTATAAAATATTTTCAATGGAAACTAAAGTTGTATGGTTTCGTACTCGCCTCCCGTTTAATTGTCGGTCATTAAATGTGCTCAAGATAACATCAAATAAAATATCCTGTTCGGGATGTTATTAAAGAATTAAAGGTGAAAGTAATTCGAAGAACATAATTACTTGTTCTGTGTTATTTGGTAAGGACAGCCCTCTCTCACTCATGAAGTCTCAGTTATGTCACGAGTTTTGTAAGAAATTGGTAGCTAGAACTCCGAGCGATAAAGTTCACACTCGAATCAATGGGCTACAAGCCCTCGATCGTATATAAAGCTCAACTAAGTCACTACAATGTAATAATACATTGGAACATGTAAATGACTTATGTATATTATTGGGATTACTACGCGTGTTTTATTATTTTAAAAAAATACCTACTCTCGACGTTTCGGTTACTTTTCAGCAACCGTGAACCTTGATTACGATCATCTTGTCTGTACGTGATCACGGTTGCTGCAAAGTAACCGAAACATAAGGAGTATGTAGTTTTTATATTAATAAAAAATAATATAAGTTTCATTTAAATGAATACTCGTGATGGTCTTAGACCTAATTAAATTTATGTATATTGGTTTGATCCTAGTGTCTTTTTATTTAAAGATAATTAAATTAGATACAGAGGCTGTAAACACATTTTTATATACAAGTTTTACTGTATTATATCTTAATAGGTAAAATATACATTAAAGCCATGTTGTAACTTAAAGTTTATCTGTAGCAAAGTAAAAGTTACTAAAAGGAAAATCTTGTTGAAGTAACTTAAACAGTCGTATAACATCTAAGGCTGTTGAAATTTTATAACAGAAATCTCAAGAACATGAATTACGTCATGTTAATTATGTTAAATTTAAAGTTTTGACAGTCCAAGTTACAGTAATTCAAAACTGCTGTACATTTTCATCTCGTTTTTTTCTCTTATTGTCATCTGAAGCGCATGTCTTAAACATTGTTTGTGTCAGTATGAAATAAACCTCTGATAGTATAACACTTCATTTATGAAAGTTAAAAAACACTAACGTGTGTAACATATAATATAAGTTATGTTATGGTTTAATTCTGGTGTTTAAATATTAATTAAAGACTACTATTTCTAAGTGTTGTGTGTTGTTAACGAAATGTGGTGGGTTCTTCAACGTGCTGGACTCTCTGGGAGTTTATTTTTTAATAATGCGTCTGCTACGACCAACAAAAATACAAAAACAGGCAAGTTATTTCAATATAAGAATCAGGATATAAATAAAATTGTTAAACATAAATAGAATTATAAAAGTTACACAAAAAAATTAATTGCCTTAAAAAGATGGCTAACGTATAATTAATACACAAAAAAAAAAATGGGCGTTTTAATAGGATATTTATTTCATGGGAATAGTTTTTATTGCTTTAGAGAAATGATAAAAAATTCAATGTTAAGAACTGTAATGAAAACTTACAACTTTTCATATAAAAACCTTATGGTAGGAATGAAATGTCCAACTAGTTTATTCTAAAAGTTTTTATAAACCGTAAATACTGGGTGGCGCAAAAGTAAAGACCCTATTTGGTTCAGCTATAACATTTTTTCTAAATGAGAAAACTAGATTTAGGTTTTTTTAAATGTATATTTGTGCCATTAACTTTCGTACCATTAAGATTTAAAGATGATGTCTTTTAAATGGTGACCTCCAGAGTTGATACACATTTGAGCCCTATTTATGACATTTTGCATAACTTGCCGTAACACTTCCTGCGATATGTTCGTTATTTCTTGACGAATGTTTTCTTTTAGAGCTGCGAGAGTCTGTGGCTTGTTCACATACACCTGAGATTTCAAAAAACCCCAAAGAAAGAAGTCTGGACTGGTCAAATCGGGTGATCTTGCAGGCCAAGGCAAATCACCAAAACGAGAGATAACTCGGCCTGGAAAAGCGTCCCTCACTAAGTCCATAGTGTCGCGCGCTGTGTGTGCCGTAGCGCCGTCTTGTTGAAACCAGATGTAACTTTTAGTGGGTGTAGAGGTGTTTCTTGAATA
This sequence comes from Danaus chrysippus, assembly GCA_916720795.1. Taxonomy (NCBI): domain Eukaryota; kingdom Metazoa; phylum Arthropoda; class Insecta; order Lepidoptera; family Nymphalidae; genus Danaus; species Danaus chrysippus. The sequence continues at coordinate 915,805 of CAKASE010000077.1, read as the reverse complement.
ATGCGCGGATTATCAGTGCCCCAGAACCGAGTATTCTGCTTATTGACATGCCCTGAGAGATGGAAATGCGCTTCGTCACTCATAACCAATTTTGTGTATCAACTCTGGAGGTCACCATTTAAAAGACATCATCTTTAAATCCTAATGGTACGAAATTTAATGGCACAAATATACATTTAAAAAAACCTAAATCTAGTTTTCTCATTTAGAAAAAATGTTATAGCTGAACCAAATAGGGTCTTTACTTTTGCGCCACCCTATATATTAGTTGTCACGTTTGGGATCAGAGTTATTATCTTACTTTTATATAGTTATTTCTTTCAATTAGTAAATAAATTAATCAGTATAGCAGTACAGCGATTTCTTCCAGGCAACCTTTGGGAGAGGATAATAATGTGGAAGGGTAAATACAAATTAAATACAAATAACAATAAATATATATATAGCACAAATATACATGTATATTAAATACATACATACATAAATATATACATAAAATACATATAATAAAATAGGAAATATTAAGTAGACAAGATATTAACAATAACAACTGACTGCTTAGAACTGTTGAGAAAAGTAAAAGTCTTTAACCATTTTTTTAAAAATGGCTAAAGACTGTGCCCGCCTTACAGCTAAGGGTAAAGTATTCCAAAGTCGAGAAGCTTCTACAGTGAAGGACTTAGAATAGTAAGAAGAAGAATGGGAAGGAATGGAGATTATTAAATTTTCACGCGAGCGAAGAGCACGCTCATGAGTCTTCCTAAGGAGAGTGAAACGCTCTTTAAGATAGAAGGGTGTCGCTGGATTAAAAAGAATAGAATAAAGAAGAGATAAAATGTGAGTATTCCTGCGAAGGCGAATAGGGAGCCACTTGAGTTTTTGGCAAAATTCAGAAACATGATCATATTTGCGTAAACCAAATATGAACCGTTATACATAGGTTTTGTAATCGCTCAAGCTTATTTAATTGCTCCTCACTTAAGTTTGTATAACAGGTGTCGGCGTAGTCAAGAAACGGTAGAAGGAGAGATTGTGCAAGCGTAACTTTAGTTGGTATAGGTAAAAAGTTTTTCAATCCTATCAGTGAGCCAATGGATGAAAACAATTTTTTACTAACCTCATTTATTTGAGGTGCCCAAGAAAGTTGCCTATCAAAGATAACGCCGAGATTTTTTGCTGTTTCACAGATTGGTATGAATAATGAAAAAAATATTCAATTTGTTTCAAAGAATACGAGTATTCCAAGGTAATGATTGTAGTTAATTACTATTTTATTTGGCAGCGTTTAATAATCAAAAAAATATTTTACTTTTGAAATAATGTATCAGTACCTACCTATGGATTTAATTATTCTAAAATAATTTCTGAATTCTTATCTGAAAAGGAATAATATCTCATCGTATATAGCATGAATTGTAAAATTGTAAACAGAAAATAAAACAACACTTTTATTTGTTATAATTAATTAAAATTATTTTCCGAGTTTTGTCTTTAATTTAAAAATATATTTACGTTTAGCTTTAAAATTAAATGACAGAAGTATATGTATAGGTATTCACAAATATTACCTCACAATTAAGGTATATGCTTAACAATTTCTATAAATACTAGTTCAAAGTAATAGCCTCAGACTTTGACTTTACTTACTTAACTTTGATTACTTAACTTTGACTTACTTAACTTTGACTTTATATACTATACAGATATTTCTCATCACCTCTACATTTGTATTTAAACAACCAGTATTTTAAAATACTTTATCTTTAAAATATTACAATGAAATGATGAATATAGTTTAAAAAAAAAAAATTTCACTCTATTATTTTGGTATAGGTTTTTATAAGTTTGTGTTATCTTTTTTATGACTGAAATGATAATTTAATTTCTTTCAGTAAGGCGATATTTGCTCAAATTTTAATGTTATCGTTAATTTCATTTAACTGGTGCTGATAAAATATTGCGAATTAAAATACTAATAGTACTGACTTTTTATTACATTCACGTCAAAAATAACTTTAATATTTCAAATATTATTATTTCTATTATAATGAAATCATGTTTTATAATTTGTGTGCTACCTCTTGTACTTGAGAATGTCTTTATTAGATTAAAATATTATAGCAACATAATTTTTTTTTGTGATATATACAAAAAATATTTTCCGTTTTGTTTGACTGGCATAGTAAAAGTCTTCGTAATAATATTTACGAAATAAATATTATGACGAAGACTTTAAAATACCATTTTCTTGGAAATTCATGGAAATCATATTAATTTTTGATACTTAGGTAAGTGAAAAAAATCTTGAAATAATATTTATATTTCTTTTCTTTATTTTCAAATTATTTGAATTTATTTACTAAGTTTTCAAAGAAAAACGAAAACATAATCAATTTATATCAGAAAGCTAAAGTAAAAGAATAATAAATGTATTTTAAATTGATAAGTAAGATTTGTCTGCTTTCTGAAGGTATCAAATTTGTTGCGGCTCTCTAGAAAACTGTTTGAACAAAAATAAATCTTATTACCAACAGTTTAAATTATAATTTTACATTTACTTCCTTCAGGTGCAGAATTGGACGTTGTATTAAATTGGCTGGAATTTAAGATAAATAATAGGTTTTCGTGCTGTACGTAACACTTAGTTAATTGTATCATTAATTTATTATTTATATAATTAAACTAACCTGTCGAGTTCAAATTTAGAAGTATTATAATTTTAGATATTTTTAACCAAGCACCTACGTATTTTCACAACTATACCATATTTTAAGTTGGGTGTATGGTAAAGTGAATTTCGGTCAGATGGACCGTTGACGTGAATAAGGTGGCGGGTAGTGGCTGGATGTGGAAGGCAGAGGACTGGGTGTGGTGGCGAGTCTTGGGAATGGCAAATGTTTACCAGTGGATCATTCTGTTGATGAAGATGATTATGATCGATTTCAAAGTACATCTAAACTTGGCATTAGATTGGATTTCAACCCTTTTTTAGGCAAACAATTAGCCGATTGGAACTTGGCCCCCTTTTTAACATACATGTTTTTGGTGAGATAGCGTTTTCTTGATCATACTTCTCATTCAAACTTCATTCATTATTTTTATTGAAAAATTATAGTAGTTCACAAAGAAATAATCAAATTGCATGTTCGTTATTGAACAATAAACAATTTATATACAGTTTTTGATTAGCAACATCAGTTATTGTAAGTACCGTCTTCCTGTATTTTATAAAACATAATAGGTCTGTAAAATAAAATAAGTCTTTGAGTTTTATATGGTTTAATGAAACGACGATTTTCTGTTTATTTCTTAAGTAACTTTCAGGAGATATTTTTCTATTATTCATAATCATGACACAGACTTTCTGGCCTCAACATTTGTTTAGTTGTGTCCTTTCCATATTATCATTAATCTGCAAAACATACGAAACATTTAAATAATAATACTACTTACTGTGGTAAAAAGTTATATAAATGGCACGATCTCCTTGTTGAATGAACATAATAATAATTCATTCAATATAACACCTTATACACAAGGACCGTGGGTTTAAATTCCTCGAACGTTTTCTCCTCTCAGGTTACATATTCATTGTTTGGGATCTTTCAAACACAGTTTGATGGTATCCAATTTCGATAAACATACATGTTAAGAAAATATAATGGGTATTGGGATTTGCTTTGTGTTTTTGAGAATAATAAACTTTCTTTTATGTCCCTTATTTCTACATACTTACTTGATCATTTCCATTCCTAAGTACTTTTGTTTAGGTTCCAAAGTTACATTTCAGCGTTCAGCCTTATTGTTTTTAATAAATAAATAAATAAAAATGAAATAAAAAAGCCTGTATTTCTCACAAAAATTTGAGTATTATATAAGTAATTGTTAGCAGTAAGTACGAGTATATAATTTATCGCTATTTGTTAATATTTCTATTACTGTTAGAAATAATTCTAGTGTTAGTACTTAATAACTTTTAACTAGTTTTTTTATATCTTCCATTTCGCTTAAAAATATAATAGTAAACAAAGTTTCTTGATTTTGATAATATTTAATATTAGTGCCCTCTTGTGGCGAGTGGTAGTACTACTATTACTTGGTCGATTTTATCGATTGAACTACCGCTTTGACTTTAGCTATCCGCTAACAGATGTCGCTGGTAAGTCAATTTCTTGGGAGATGACTAGCAGTTTTTCTATAGTTAACCTAAATAATGTCTATAAATTTTTCACTTGAATTCAGTTCCACACCCACAGAAACGCCCAAAGTGTGTTTTACTAACTGTTATTGTTTTTTGATAGGTTCTTAACGTTTAGCACTGTACTGTATTTGAGCCATAATATAGGGATTAAACAGAGAGTGTTTATTCTACTTACACTGGAAATACCTATCTATCTAAAATCTTGTCTAGGAACTACCCATGCTCCACGCTTTTATTTTAGTCTAGTCTGTGCATATGTTTATAATTCCCACAACTGTATCTATTTTATTATTTTTTGGTTTTTACTACATTTATCTTAAACATTGCAATGTTTGTTTTACGTAAAACCGTTTAACTTAAAAAGTTTTTTTACCTACTTTTATTTTCTAGTTTTTAGTTTTTATTTCGCATTCTGTTTAATTCATTTGTGCTTCATTATTGCAAGGTTTCTTGCCCGTTAGTTTATTGCAGTCCAACTCCTCTAAAAAATTATTATCAGCCATTTGGTAGCGGCGGCCATATTAGATTTCAATTTAGCATAGTAAATTGTATTCTACTTGTTGAGACCTTTCATTTGATACCCATATTGATGGGATTGATAAAGCATAAATTATCCGCCATTTTGTAGCGGCGGCCATCTTGAATTTATAATGATAATAAATAAACATAATTGTATTGTCACCAAAATCCAAAGCGTATACAAAATTAGATCTGATTAAATACAAAATTAGAATCAGATTAATCGGTTGACAGGAAGAGGGTGAAATTTGAATTACTAAATTTGACCCAAGAAAAATGAAAAATGAAAAAAGAATAAAAAAAAGAATAAATAATAAATCAAACAGAGTGAGCTAAATAAAACCGTTTAATAAACATATATTGTAAATCATATTACACATACATATAAATAAAGCCATGCCATGAACCCGGCACCCGCACGTTTAATACATGGTATGCTGAGAAGTTTCATCTCTGGTTGCTAATTGTTAGGTAAAGCGATAAAGTGGTATGAGATTAATACCGTCTTGAGAGGAGAAAATCGCCCACTTTATGTCTTCCTGTTCCGTTGAACTTACGAGTACGTTCAGAACATACCATCACTACTTATAAATACACGTTTTATTAAAATAGATTCTGTTTGAATACGATATCAAAAAATACTATTATTGAACAGTTCTACGACCTGACAGTTGACAGCATCTAGTATTGTATAGTATTTTATGAAAATAAATGTTAGAATAGCACGCGTGTACCTCATACATCTGTAACCACAAACAGTAGCCAATGCATTATACGGTATTATGTTGTATCAGGCATCAACTATATGCAATAATGAACACATTTTCAATTCTGATAATAAACATTTACATTTATCGATAGATATAATTATTTCATTAATTTGATATTTAACTATTTTTGTTTTCGAGAAATAAATTATCTTTTTCAATAGAACACGGACTTCAGGAACCAACAGCATAATTTTATGAATTTTTAATTATTATTTTTATTACATTTCACATAAATCTAATTATTCAATCTTACTCCAATCCTCAAAAGTATCAATTACACCGGTGCCGCGGTGTGCTGCTCTAGGAATACTTGTGGATTATCAAGTAATTTTGAAATTCACTTACTCAGATATACCTACACTATACTCAAATGAAAGTCCATAGTATATATAAAATAGTCTTTAATTATGAATATTAAGATGAGGCAGTGATCGATAAACCTACATATAGATATAAAAAAACCTCACACAATGTAATTACGTCTTATCCACGAAAATAGTAAAATTAAAAGTTCAAGGGCATGCAGTCAAGTTATAAGAGGAGCGGCCATCTAAATAGCGTGGTCTAATGAAGCGTGGTAGATAACTACGGGGCAATAAAATAAAGACAAGACAACAAACTGACAACTATATCATAACGTTAATGTGTCTACACTTATTACGTGAAACTAAATATACGATATATATTTAGGGAACACACATTTAATTTGAACCGAACCTTTAAATTCCCGAACGCACCCGAAGTGACGTTAATGCGATGACGTTTGGTTTTTTCATTTTTACGCGGTAAAGGTTTAATTTGTTATTTAAAAGGAGGCTTTATAAAACAACTACATTTTTTCATGATTTTGTTAGAATCCCAAATATATATAACTAAGCTAATTAACTATAGATCTAACACTAAATTATAGTAAATCAATTTCTTACATCTATCGATACTATATTTTACTTTAGCTAGCGGAAGATAGGATATGACTAAAAGTAGGACATTGTGCTTTAAAAATTGTAACCAATAAAAGCTTAATAATTTTGGAACATAGAATTGTTGAGATGAAAATTTAAGCTAAACTGTAAAACGTTTTACTCTCTCAGTGTATATAAAAGTGCTAATCAACAGGTGCATTTTAGCGGTGTAGCCACGGGCGCCGCCGCCATGTTCGGAAAGGGAAGTTATAAACCATCCGGTGACTTTTGATAAGAGCTCATGTGAAGCTGAGCTGTTAATGTGCGGCCATTACGTGCATGTAAATATTACGCGCTCTGTACGGTACATACTACACGCTTACACTCTAACGGTGTGTTTGAAGAAGCTTCATACCTATTACACTATATTTAATATTATAAATGGAAACTATAAACTCTGTGACCAAACGTAATAGAAGAGAATTGGCTAATAAAATTGTTACTACTGGGATGTATACAAAATTAATAATTAAGTGTAAAGCTATAATTATATTATACTAGAAGACCCGGCGAACTTCGTTTCGCCCTATAATCAAGAAATATCTGTTACATACGTTTTTTTATTTATATTTTTGGAGTTTACCTATTAAAGCCATAAATCTCCGTGTTTTGAAGTGATTAGGAATGATTAATAGTTAATATGAGAGTTACACTGAGCTAGCAAAATAATAATTGTCAACGTTACTACTACACTTGATGCACAAACAATAACGATGGCCGACAACTGTGTAGGGAGTGAGAGAAGTCTAATTGTGTGAGAGAAACAGAAGACCGGCTTCGTTCTCATCCCTACTCCGTGCTGTTTACTGGGTCAGAAGTGACACCTGTAGATATCTGGCGGGGATAACTTATTAAATGACGATTGATCAGTTATCGACCGGAGATGAAAAATGATTAAATTACTAAAATAGCTATTAAAAAATAAGGGTTGATCGTAGAAGGGTGAAAATTTAGGATTGTATGTATTTTTGTACGTTGTATCATAAAAAAATAGTAATTAAAAATTTTGTCTAAAAAATAAAAAAAAAAAATTTAGGGGTGGACTACTCCTAACATTTAGGGGGATGAAAAATAGATGTTGGCCGATTCTCATAGCTACCGAATAAGCACAAAAAATTTCATCAAAATCGGTCAGGTTGTTTCGGAGGAGTATGGGCACGAAAACTGTGACACGAGAATTTTATATATTAGATGTATAAGTACTTTTATTTTTTTAATAAGTAGTATTATTTATTCGAAAGTGTTAGCGGCCTCTGTGACAGAGGATTTTTAGATTTTTTTTCGTGTTAAGACTCAAATATGTTCTTAAGAATATGTAGATATTAAAATATAAAATTTTCACTTTTTTACGTTCTAATTCATTTAAAGTATCAAGAGTAAGTATGTATTATATTTATGATATCTGACATCTCGACAGATGACAAGTGACAGATATGTTAAGTTTATATATTTTCTAATATAGTTTCTAATTTTCTATTATGTATGGTTTATGACGGTTAGAAAAGAGCGCGGGAATTGAAACGTTGACGCGGGCTTTTTGAAAATTTTATTTTTGTTTAGTTTATTGTAAAGAAGTAAAACTTAATATGTAAATATGTAAGTGTTTATATGGAGAGATGGTGAAAAAACGTAAAAAGAAGGATTCGGGTGAGTCCTTGAATTTCAGCACAAGCAGCGATTCCGATTGCGAGGATTCGCCAGTATTGCAGGATGCAAATGTCTTCGCTCCCTTTAGGGTCGCTGATTATTGTCGGCGATACCCTGAAGATGCGGAAGCCAAGTCTGAACTCTTAGTATTCGTCGAAAGTACTAATGATGTCCCACTCGGAAATAGGGACATGATGTACTAGAACTAGTTTTATACGCTCTGTGAGAGATATACATATTTAAAAAAAAAAAATATATAAGGTCGGTCTTGTTTTCGAGCGTTCGAATTTGACAAATGCCTTTTTAGAAAATACTACATATCTAAAAGAACAAGGACTTAAAGCTTCAATACCAGCAGGGGCCACCGAACTATCGGGAGTTATCTCTTCGGTTCCCGCTCATCTATCCAATCACAAAATATATAAAGCAATATCAACAACAAAAAAAGTCATTTCTGTCCGACGCATAATGCGTAAAGTAAAAGGAGAAAATAACACCTTCACACTGCAACCTACTCAGAGCGTAGTAATAACTTTTGCGTCTGCTACGTCACTGCCGGACTATGTTCACATTAAGATGTGGCGCCTGCCTGTCTCCACATATGTCCCACCTATAAAACAGTGTTTTAAATGTTTACGCTATGATCATCTGGCTAAGTTTTGTAAAAATTCACCGCGATGCTCCATATGCACAGAGGGGCATTCTTTCAAAGAATGCAAGGTTAACATTGAAAAAGCTAAGTGCATTAATTGTAATGGCAATCACATTGCCATCTCTAGCCAGTGCCCTATAAGACAAAAGAAAATCGCAAACAGTAAACCCAAGTCATATGCTGACACGTTAAAAGATTCATTAAATTTTCCCTCCCTTTATAAAAAATTAAATACCCAAGAAGTAATACAATACTATAATACAAGCAATACTATCAAATTCTGAAACTATGACTATTAACAGAATCTATGAATCTTTAAATAAAACTCAAAATATAAGTATTAGTTCACTATTTATTAGCTCAGCTATTAAAGAAACCATACAGGATAAAAATAACAAATCGTCACATTCAACCACCAAATCTTAAATATTGTACAGTGGAACGCTCAGTCTGTTAAGTAACAGACTTGAGTTTAAAAAAATTTTATACAAAAATAATAAACATGTAGCTCTTATTTCAGAAACTTGGCTCAAGCCTAACATTCAATTTAATTTATGTTGTTATACCATTATTAGGAATGACTGCGGTAATGATCATAATGGCGTAGCAATATTAATTAAAAACGGTATACATTTCTCTAAACAAGATACTTTTTATGATGATTCGTTACAAAATGTAGTAATTATTATTAAAGTGAAACATAAATGCATTTCTTTGGTTAGTTTTTACAGTCCTGGTAATAGTTTTCCTGCTTTTGAAAGGGCGAAGTTCGATCGTTTATTGTACAGTATTCCAAAACCGTTGATAATTGCAGGTGATTTTAACGCCCATCATACTTTTTGGGGTTGTAGTCGCATAGATTCTCGGGGCAGAGCTATTATGGATTACATGGGTCATATATGACTAAATACTTTTAAATATTGGTCAACCAACAACTATAGGCTCTCATATTTGGAAACCAAACAGTCTAGATTTAACTATGGTGTCTTCTTCTTTATTTCTTTCTTGTGACTGGCAAGTTCATCAGGACCCTATAGGCAGTTATCATCTGCCAACTATCACAAAATTTACTCTCGTAAGAGATTAACATGAACCCTCTATTCCCTTGAACAACATTCCTTTTCACAGCAATCTGAAATTAGCAAATTGGGATAGTTATGACAAATTGTTAATAAAATGTTAATGAACTTTAAAGTTGACAATAGTGATCTCCTTGACTCATACAGAAAGTTTTGTTCAATATTTTATTGGCAATCAAATTCTCCAGGCCCAGCTTAAACCATAACACAAGTGATAGTAATAATAATTAATAACCGTCCTAGAAAAACGTGTCAAGTACCTTGGTGGAATGATAAATGTTCAAAAGTAGTAGAAGTTTGCAAGAACGCCTACATTAATTTCAAAACTAGTCTTAATAGTAAAAATTACATTAATTTCAAACGCGCACAAGCCTTTAAAAAACGCCCTTTAAGAAAGAAAGAAGAACGTCGTAAAAGTTGGTCTGAATTCTGCTCATCAATAAATCGTTTGACATCTATAAATCGCATTTGGACTAAAATAAGAAAATTCAAAAAAAGCTTTCCGAGTTCTAACTTATTTTCTAACCTCAATTGGGTTCAAACATTTTTATATAAATACACACCGGATACTGTTTCAGAACAGATAAGTATAGATAATGTTCTTGGAGTAAATAGTGATAATTCATACATGATCGGTTGTTTTACTATGCAATAGTTAAAATTTGCTTTAGCCTCAAGAAAAGATTCTTCATGTGGCCTGGATTGGCTTTCCTAAAGAATGTTTAAACTTTTAAATGTTCAAACTCTATCTATTTTTTTAAGTTTATTAAATAGTTTATGGACGTCTTCTATTATCCCAGAGGAATGGAAAACTGACTGTTTGTTACCAATATTAAAACCTGGCAAAGACTTTAATTTGGCTGATTCTTATCGTCCTATTACACTGAGTTCATGTGTTGGAAAAAATTTCCAACAATTAATAAAACAGAGATTAATTTTTCACATAGAAAGTAATAATCTTTTACCTTACAATCAGTTTGGCTTTCGTTGTGGCCGTTCTGCTTGTGAGAGTCTACATCATTTCTGTCTGGATATCCACGATGCTCATTCCGAGAATAAAGTAATAGTAGGTGTTTTTGTTGACATTGTAGGGGCTTTCAATAATGTAGATCTGGACAAATTATCCTCAATATTATTATTACTGCGGGTACCTGGAAATTGTAAATTGTATTTTTAATTTGTTGAACTACAGAAAGGTGTTTGTTAAGGTTAACAATCAGTTATTTGGTCCAAGATATTCTTGTAGGGGTGTATTTAGCCCATTGCTTTTTATCCTATTCATACATCAGCTAAATTTAACTCTGGGGTGTGAAGTCTCTGATCTGCAGTTTGCAGATGATTTACAAAGATGTACAAAGTGTACAATCAGTCCTCAATGTAGCTCTCCTAAGACTAAAGAACTATTTTGATAGCCTTCGGCTGGAGGTCAGCAATGAAAAAAGTTTTTGTCTTTTGAAAAAATGGAATTAGAAATAGGAATGTAAATATTTTGTTCAATAATAATGTAATGTCTGTAGAGAGCTCTGTAAAGTTTTTAGGTGTTATTTTTACAAACAATTCTAGATGGAATAAGTATGCTGAAACTCTAGAATCTCAAGCTTTAAATGCTTGTAATGTTTTAAAATCTTTAACAAGCACATATTGGGGTGCTGAACCAAGTATTCTATTAACATTGTATAATTCATTAGTAAAGAGTCATTTTGAATATGCTTTTTTTTTGTTTTGCAGAGGTAAGAACTATAGTAGATAAATTAGAAAAGATACAAAACAAATGTTTGCATATTATAATGGGTGCCATGGGAACTACTCCCTTAGTTTCAATACAGGTGGAATATAATATACCTCCATTAGCAATTAGGTTTAAATACTTAGAACCAAAATGTTTTGCAAGGTTGCTCTCCATTAGTAATCATCCACTTCTTGTTAAACTACGGGACACTATTAACAGGACTGCCAATCTTAATTCATGTGTTTCTAGGTTTTTCTGAAACAGAACAAATTTCTAATAAACACAATATATTTTCTAGCATGGTATGGCCTTGTTACTCTGGGTTATATGAATCAAAATTTATTCAGATAAAAATTGTAGTCAAGAGTCTTGTAAAGTATAAGGAAGACATTTATAGGTAACTTGATAGGTGGCAGGGATATTATGAGATATATACAGATGGGTCTAGGAACAATAAAGCAGTCTCTATAGCTATCTATGATAGTCAGATCAAGGGTGGATTTGGTCATAGGCTGAATTCACTCACAAGCGTATACTCCGCTGAATCCATAGCTGTGTATATAACTATAGCACATTCAAACACAGACTCATCAAAAGTGGATTATAATAACGGATAGTTTAAGTTTATTGACAGCACAACAAAATCCACAATTAAATTCAAAAACTAACTATATTATATATAAAATAAGAGAGTCTTATAACCTGCTGTCTCAAAAAAAAGCAAATAGTCCTATTCTAGAGCAAGCAGACTATTTTGCTAAATTTATTACAAATCTGGCCCACAATCAAGTATCTTTCTTCCTCGTTTCTTTTAGAGTTTCTGATTGAATGTAAATAGACTTGTAATTTTTACTGAATTAAACACTGCCATTCTTATATTACATAAAAAAACTATAAACAACTTTTTTTGGTTTGTAGTTATCACGTGAAATTATAATGTCTACATATTAAGAACACTTTGTTTTTGTTTTACCTATGTAAAGAAGTAACACAAGTAGTTATTTTTCAATACTGTTTGTAGGAACTTTCCCTTATTTAGATAAAAAAGGTAATAAAGACCTCACATTATAAATCTATCAAACCACATATAAAAATGTTAAAATGACTTGTATACCTATTTCATTATATTCAATTAAATCAATTTTTTTTGTTTTTAATTTTTAATTATGAATACCAATTAGTAAAGTAAAATAATAAGAATGTATATTATCATCTATAATTATAAAATATAATTAATTATTTATAGTTTTTTTATATTAATAGTATGTATTGTGTGCCTATAACTACTTGGGAAGTTGCTTACTTTAGATACTTACTTACGTATTGTGTTGGTACAGCATTTTGAGTGAGTCGTTTACTTGAAGAATGGTAAAACTGTTCAAAATAATCATCACATATTCTAATATAGTTAGAAATGTAAGAATCTTCCTTTTGTATCATGTCTTCATTTAAAATATTTTTCCATCGAATTATTTTCTCCAAATTTGGGTATTCAGGTTTAGGAAATTGATGAAAAGGACCTGAAATGTTTTTATTAGAAGTCAATAAACTGTTACGGTTGAAATTGATGTAACAAGTTACAAGAGTAGTAATTGATTGTATATATATACGACAAATAATACTTTTTTAGATTTTACTAAATAAGTATCGTACCTTTAATCGCACACCGAAAGTAACACTTAATAGCCGATTTTCGTGGCATTTTTTCAACTTATCGATAATCCAAATTCGTGGTTTGCAATCAAAATCCAAATGAGAAGAGCTGGAGTCGATCGTACTCGCAGAAAACAAAGTCCAATTGAGAAAAAACGGGGTCGATACTCGATCGTCAAAAGCGTGGAAATAGGAGTCAATGATACCTATATTAAGCCGGGTCAAATGTTTGAAAAAGAACGTACAGCACAGTAAACAACGGCAAATGAGCAACTGAAAATTTCAGTTTATTTTTAAATTATTTCAGTCTGAAATAATTTAAAAATTGTCCTAATGTCAATTGTCAAACCAATTTCAGAGCTACTTACGCCATCTATAAAGTTATAAAGGAAAATAGTGTCAAAGTTATTATATGACAGTTTTTCATCCCCATGATGCATACTTTTACTTAACTTAATCGAAAACGGCACATGTTCCTTACTTTATCGAGTATATAGAAAATTACAACCAATAAAGTAATAGTTTAAAAAAGTAAGCTCTCAAAAGCTGGGTAACAATGTAACGAGTTTTAAACAATGTCCCGATATTTATCAACACTTTATTGACGAAGGTGACACAGTTCATATTAAGGAAAAAGTAAAAAGAATCTACTCCCAATCTATCTGTATTTAGTTTTTGTGCGACAATATTATGATATAAAAGGCACAAAGAGACGGAGTTAACTTATGTCAATGAAGTTTTGAAGAAACTATGTATTTTATTTTGTTTTAGCTTTTATCCTGCGTTATTTTAAATTTCTAATTTTTAGGTGGTAGAGCCTAGCTGTGGTCAAGTGATTGCAGCTCGAACGTGGGCTGAATCGACCGGGGAAGTACCACCCTCTCAAAGAAGATCGGCGTGAAGTATCCTTTAATGGCTGCGTTTCGTTCGATGAGTGAGAGAGCCGGTTGCCCTTTCCCTTTTCCCATCCTTTCCTACCCCTTCCCTTTTTCCTCCCCTTCCCTTTTTCCTCCCCTTCCCATTTTTCCTCCCCTTCTTCCCAAATCAAGGGTGGTGACACATCCGCAACATGTCTTATGTAGCGGATGTCCATGGGCGACGGTACTACCTCCATCAGGTAGGCCGTCTACTCGGTTGCCCCCTTTTCCATAAAAAAAAAAATTAGGTGGTTAGTCATAGCTAGTTGTTTCATCTTATGCTGTTTATATACTAGTTATATGTCGTTTAACATGACATTATAGATACATTATACGAATACAGGCGGTCCTCGACTTACGTCGTTTCGATTTACGTCGTTTCAAGTTACGTCGAACAATGTTTTGACACTATTCCTCAAGCATACGTCATTTGTTTCGATTTCCGTCATATCGGAGAATTCACTTGTCGCAAGGTCAATGTCCGTGAGGGGCGCTAACCGTTTGCCTGACATTGCAGTTACTACTGATGATATTGATGATCTGTTAAGCTCACATTCGCAAGAACTGACTGATGAAGATCTTATTGAATTGGAGGCACAAGTACAAAAGGAAGCACTCGAGTCACAAGAAATAGCTTCTTCTATTAGTGACTCTGAAAAAGAACTTACACTAAAAAAACTTTCCGTAGCCTTTGCAAATTTGAAGAATGCCATGAAAATTTTTGAAGAAAATGATCCTAATTTTGAGAGAAGTTTTAACGTTAATAACAAAATTTGTGCAGCCTAACACTGTTACCAAGATCTGTATGATAGCAAGAAGAAAGAAGCCAAGCAATCTAGAATTGATAGTTTCTTTAAGCCAAAAGTTTAATTTATTATTTATCATTACATATGTATAAGTTTTATAATTATTATTAAAATTAATAACACAAAAATACCAAAAATAACTAGCAATTTCATAAGTGCATAATATATAATTATTTTAAGAACTTACTTTTAATAATAAAGTACGTCCTTTGTTATAAATGCAGTTTTTTTTATTATTTCGAGTCCGTGTGGAACCTAACCCTTGTGTTTTACATGTAAACATATGAAAAAATATGTCTCGACTTACGTCGTTTCGATTTACGTCGCGTATTTCAAGAACCTAACATGCCGTAAGTACGAGGACTGCCTGTATTTAAGAAAAAGGCAAAACGACGTGTTGTCGATATATTCGAAGAAAATTATATCTAAATATAAATAAAAACAAAAGTTTAAACGATTCTTTTACTTTTATCCTAAATATCCGAGAATTTCCGCATTAATCAATCTACTCAAATTAACGACGAATTAAGCAATATATAGTCCAATACGTATATATTTCAATAATATATAGTTCAATACGTACCAGGTAAAAGCTTATTTAAAATATAGATGAGTATTATTTTAAGTTTAAAATTAGCATTAAATGACCCCTGGTGTTGTAAGATTTGATTGAAATAGATCGAGAACAAGAATCTATAGTAATAAATACCTTGGAAAAATATATAGAAGAACTGTATTTACGAAACTTAAAATTTTCTTAAATTGAGTTAATTTAGTCGAACATAACTGAAATTTAACTACTTCAGGGATTTCGATCTAAAAAATATATATATTTAGTAGGAATTGAAGAAAAAAGCGTAAGGTTTGGGACGGATTCTCCAAAAGAGGCTAGAAACGCAATCCCTGTGGTTTTGAGAGTATCATCTGATATTTGAAAGCACGTGACTAAAATGAAATATTGAATATACTATTGTCTTAGCGAATATTAAAATATACAGTAACATTACAGGACAAATTCTAACATCATATGTTCCTGGGTCCAGAAGGTCCTGGTTCTGTGTATCAAAAGCAAACTTCAATTGACGAAATTCATAAATGAGTTGACCTGAGACCGAGGCAATGGATTTCATTCATTTTGACCACGACTGACGACGTGGTGACACAACTCAGGAGCCACAGAAAAACACCAACTGAATATGATAGTAGTGTAACATGAACAAATTAAGATTTTCTATTTTTTCTTCAACAAAAAAATTACTAATCCAAAAATTTATCATAACTACCAATAGAACCGAAACAGTAAATAATTTAAAGTAAGGTCATTGAAAGACAATCGACAAAATTATTGATATTTATTTGACAGATCAAATGAGTGTTGTATAGACGACATCGGCTGTTTTGTCTAAACGCTAATGTTTTGTTTTTATATTGTTGATGGAAAACTTATATAATATATTTAGGAAACACACTTTTAAATTAAACCGAACTTTTAAATTCTCAACGCATCCGAAGTGATATTGAAGCGCTGACACTCAGTATTGCTAGATGAGGCTATATAGTTCCAATGGGGCTATCTCCCTTACCGAGTGGCGATATTATTTTATCCGCTGAAATCAGGTAGCCGATTGATATTAGCAGGTCAAGGAGAGGCATATTGTAAATGGCGCCGGGTGAATTCACGTGCTCATAAGCATGATTTAAAAGTTCATTGCAGCAGAAAAACTCATCAACACAACGCAACAAGTTTAACTAGTAAAAAACAGAAAACAGGTAAATTATTTTAAAAACAAAGTGGAATCAATAAAAATAAAAAAATCTTGACCATTATAATTGGATTTTATTTAAAACATTATTTATTATTGTAAAATAATAGAACGAATTTAATTAACATATAACCAATAATAAGCACATGAATTTATTTCAACTTTCCCGCCTAACTACCTGCGCTCCGTGATGGGGCTATCTCGGGGTTACACGCGAGCTCCAGCGGGGCGATTCGAGAAAAAAATATTCTGGTAACACTGATCACTGATGACGCTTTGTTTGTTAATTTTACGCGGGAAAGTACTTTGTGAACGCGACTTTTATTTTTGTGAATTGAATTTAACTTATTTAAGGTGTATTGAGTTAGGAATATTATTAGTTTGTTCTAGTTAAGGTTTTATTTGTTATTTAAAAGTACTGGCTTTATAAGAAAACTATATTTTTGTGAGTATTTTTTTTAGAATACTAAAATCAGAAATGGGATACTATTCACGTTCACAGTTACATTTATGTAATACGTTTTTGATTACATAAAGAGTTATAAATAAAATAAAACACCAATTATGTTTTAAAATCTATTTTAACTATTACTTGCGTGTGTTATAGGTGACTGGTTGATTGAGTAAGCAGATGACTGATAATTAACATTAGTCTCGCAACAAGTCGCGTCGACAAGACAAGGACCGTTTGTTTTTGGAACAGAACTCGATGTAAGAATATAAGTTTGTATTACGATCGAGAAGTAGGACAAATTCTTTTTCAGGCCACCCTACCACGTATCAATGCATTAGAAATTTAACGCTACCTAAAACAAAACAAACAAGCAATTCAAATTAAGGCATGAGTCGAACAGGTACAGAATTTGTTTTATTAATAGTACACGCATTTGGTAAGTTTTATTTGCTATATTCAATTCGTAACCATATAAGGGTGGTCAACTTCATGTTTTCTAATATAGTCTCACTCTTTGGCTTAATAGTTACCGACCGTTAGCAAATTTTCGAATTTTTCGAGTTTTCTACTTTACTTACCGAATTTGGTAACATTATTTATTTAATAATACACAAAATGCATAATGCAAGTTGTCAGGTGTAAAGAAAATCGTTAGAAATTGGATATGAAACATAAAGAACTTATTTTGAAAGGCTATAGGGTTTATAATCCTGTAAAAATAACTCAGTTAAAACTAGTGGAGACATCATTATAATGTAACCAACCTAAAATACAGTTAATATTCCTATTGAGTGAGTAAGGTTTAAGCGTAGGAACAGAGTGAAAAAGAAGAAAAGGTAATGCAGATAGCACACATACTGAATGTGATATAATTTATGTCACATATATTCCAGAAGCTTCTTCAATGATCAGATGATCAGATTAAAATGAATATTACACATGAGGGAGCTTTAAATGGGACTGAGAGTAATTTGGAGAGCAAGTATGGAGGAAGAATAAGAATTGTTTAAGATAAATGATGAATGAGAACTTGTGGATAACTCTTGTGATACTATGGTGGCTCAGTACAAATGGGTGTTTAAAAACAAAGTATGATAGTGTTGGTAAGGTGCATTATCATTCAAGATTAATGGCAATATGTTTTTCACAGAAAGCTGGCATACACTATCATGAGACTTTCCCCTGTGCTACATTATTCTACTCTAAGATTGTTATTTTCTTTAACTGTAAAATTAGTTTTAAATATACACCAACAACATCAGCTTTCCTGAATGTTTTTTTTTATGTTAAAGGGGGCAACCGAGCAGACGGCCTACACTATACATAAGACATGTTGTGGATGTGTCACCACCCTTGATTAGGGAAGAGGGGGAGGAAAAATGGGAAGGGGAGGAAAGGATGGGAGAAGGAAAAGGACAAACGGCACTCCTACTCATCGGAAGAAACGCAGCCATTAAAGACTACTTCACACTGATCTTCTGTGAGAGGGTGGTACTTCCCCGGTCGAGCCAGCCCATGTTCGAGCTGCAATCACTTGACCACAGCTAGGCTCTACCACCTATGATATTTTTGAATGATTCTGTGTATATTGAAAAACCTGTATTGTATGAGGATGATAATAATAAACATGCCATCTATGGACTTGAGCAGTCCTCACATGCTCAATCTTGAGCAGTCCTCAATGGTATGGGAGAGGCAATGATCAGTTAAAATCTTTAGGTCATTTAAAATCTAAGTATGATCCTTGTTTATTTATAAAGTTTGAAAGAAATGTTAAAGTGATAATAGATTTGTTTGTTGATGACTTTTTTGTATTCTCTAATTGTAAAATGACAACTAATCAGTTAATACAAGATTTAAGCAGTAAATTTTAAATAAAAGATCTAGATCAAATAAAGCATTGTTTAGGCTTAAGAGTAAATATGTATGAAAATGTTATAACTGTTGATCAAGAACAATATGTAGAAAGCTTTCTGAAATGATTTAATATGTTACATTGTAAAACTGGAAACTCCTATGGAGGTTAATGTAAGGCTAGAAAAATCTAAGAACAGTTTTTGTGATTAGAAAATTCCATATAGACAACTGGTAGGGAATTTTATGTATTTATCTGTCTTGACCAGACCACACTTAGCTTACAGTGTATGTTATTTGAGTCAGTTTAAGAACTCATATGATGAAACTCATTGGAAACATTTAAAACGAATTTTAAATAACTTAAAAGTTACCAAAATCTTTGGCCTTGTTTTACGAAAGGATAATTCTTATAGACAAGGATATGTTGATCCAGGTTGGGGTTCAGGTTCAAATAATAAAAAAACTTTTTCTAGATTTTGTTTTAAGTTGCCTGGTTTAGTAATTTCTTTTGAATGTATAAAACAGAAATATAGCTTTGTCTTCAACAGAAGCACAGTATATTTCCATGTGAGAAGCCAGTAAGGAGGCTATTTATTTTTGAAATTGGAGTTAATTCAGAAACAATGATTTTGTATAATGATTATCAAAGTGTATAAAAACTTGTTTTGAATCCAGTATACCACAGGAGATCTATACATATAGATGTTAGATACCATTTTGTGAGACAGGCAGTAGGAGATAAGTTTGTTAAAATTGATTATTTATAAACTGCTAAAATGCCAGCAGATATTTTAACAAAAAGTTAAGGTTAGTTAAAAGTTTATAGTCATGAATACTCCAGATACCATGGTCCGGTGGAGGGGAGCGTATATATGCAGCTGTGGGTGGAGCCTGTCTGTTGCAGCGTGCTGGCGAACTTAGTGTGGTGGAGTACGGCCTCGATAGAGTACTACAAACTGTGAGTTTCGTATCTTATGGAGGTTCGTACTGAGCGTGTCAATCCTCACGTGCTCAGTGTCCGTATCAATGAGGGCAGGAAGACGGAGGAAGAACGAAAACACTTCGCCTATCTGCTGACAGACAGACGATTGCTGTTATTGATCTTGTTACAGGTACGGAACATACGTAGGATAGATGTTAGAGTTCCTTTGTTATGAAAAAAAAGATTGATGTCGTTGCATTATATTTATTAATATCAATGATGTGAATGTTGTAGGAGTTCAGTTAGGGCCATGGTGGCACGAAGCTCGGGTGGATTGGTTGGAGCTGAATGAGAGCGGACATCTGCTTCTGTTCCGTCATACTAGACGACGACTTGCACTTCTCCGTATTGATACCGGGGAAAAGGTAGCACTCATATATATAGCGCAAACGACATAGCTGAATAAATTGAGTCAAATAAATATGATATTTCATTGTCTGGTATTTCATTTTTTTAGGAAATTATCGGTAGCGGAGTTAGTTTCGTGCAATGGATAGAAACTAGTGACGCTGTTGTAGCCCAAACCCCAACACATTTGCTGATTTGGTTAGATTTAATAATATATTTTTTAATTGTACTGGATAAAAGTAACTTATTATGTGTACAAAATTTATTTGAATATATATAGTAAATCTTCTAACTTAAAAATAGTGTATCGTTGGCAATGGGTTAAATTATCCATATTGATTTCTTATTTTGGGAGAGAACATATCAAAATATTCCTGTAAATTAATCCTAGTTTTAACTCATTATGTCTATATGTTACATACAGTAAGATATACATGGATCATAAGGTCGTTCCTACATATATATGTGTGTGTTGTATGTGTTACAGGTACAGTGTGTGGGAGCCTCAGTGTGTTGACATGTCTGAGTGTGTATCAGTCTCGGCTGTATCAGTATCAGAGCGACGAGTCCTACTGGAAGGAGGTCAGATCCAGGCCATTGTATTGGATGAACATCGACTGGCTTTCAGTATGAACCCTTTACAGTATTGACATTATTTTTATTCTAGCTGCGCCCGGATTTTTGGGATTTCCGAGGTTTAAAGTAGCCTATGTGTTATTCCTGGACGTCAGCTTCCTGTATACAAAATTTTATCAAAATCGGTTCAACCGTTTGAGCGTGAAAAAGTAACAAACATACACAAACACTCACAAACTTTCGCAATTATAATATTAGTAGGATTAATGAGAACTAAGAATTCCTCGAGTATTCATTTAAATGAAACACATCCAGTCTGCCCGTGATCATGGTTGCTGTAATGTAACCGAAACATTCTTTTCATTTATTTTTTATTGTTTGAAGTGATTACTATGAAATTTTTATATAGACGACGTTTAAATTTAAAGGTTATGGTAGGGTAATGTTAATCTGGTGCACACTATCCACACAACAAGATTCAGTATGTTGCTGAAGTAACTTATAGAATAATACAGAGTACTTTTAAGCCATGTTTTTTTTGGTATAAGACAATAAATGAACGATTTTATTATAACAGGATTGATTTAATGTTCTAAGCGCTATTTGAATTTATTTTCATCAATCGCTATATTGTTAATTTATATGGAATATTAAATGGAAATTACTATTTATTTTGTATAGATTCCGCGTTACGTAGCGGGGACTTAAAGGATTGTGCTCAATACTTGGACGCTGTGTCGAGGTCTGCGGACGTGGGGTCGTTGTGGTGTCAACTGGCTGAACAGGCGCTAACAGGATACGATGTTGAGGTTAATATGTATGGCATTACAGTTAGATTAAATATAAACAGAAGTTTGTTAAGGCTTCGTTGCCAAACACATTGAAAAAGCCCTACTAATTTTTAGTAAGTTTTTCACGATATTTGTTTTATGTGAATTTGTATTCAAGTACAGAGGATATAAGTACAGTGGATGTCTCATAAATAATGTCGATTTTCAGTGTTCACTTTTTAATATATTTATTATTTATTATAGCCTTTATTCAGATCTAACAAATAAGTGTTAACAATAAACTATCTTAAAAAATAAAAATAATATCTTAAACTTAAGCTACTTAAACTAATATCTGTTCCTTGGTTATCATCGCTAGATCAGTTTGCCAGTCGGCAAAGGCCTCCTCCAACCTTTTCCATTCTGTTCTCTCTTGAGCCACTCTGTTCCACATTACTCCTGCCACTTGTCTGATATCGTCATCCCACCTTTTCTGTGGTCTGCCTCTCTTCCTTTTGCCTTCTCTAGGGTACCACCGTGTCACTTTTTTGCTCCACTTGTCGTGTCCTCGCATCACGTGTCCAGCCCATCTCCACTTGAGTCTTTTGACTTTGACAGTTACGTCTGAAGCTTTTGTTTTGCTTCGAATAACGCAGTTCTTCAATCTGTCAGACTTTTTAACGTTTAGCATACTCCTTTCCATTGCATACTGGCACGTTGCCAGTTTGTGCAATATTTCCTGGTTTAGAGTCCATGTTTGGCAGCCGTACGTAAGAACGGGTAGCACGCAGGTGTTAAACAATTTACTTTTAATGTTTATATGAAGTGTTTTATCTTTCATAGCCTCTCTCAAGCTCCAGTATCTCTTCCAGCCGTTTGTGATTCTTCTCTCCACTTCTTTTTGCATGGGGTCTTTTTGAGATATTAGCTGTCCCAGATAAATGTATTCATCAGCATAGTCAATTTCGGTGTTTCCTAATTCTATGATATGTCTTGTTCCATTTGTCATCACTCTGGTTTTTTCTGGATTCAGTGTCAATCCTACTTTTTCGCTTTCTGATGCAAGTTCTTTTATCATTTTACTCAAGTCTTCTGATGTTTTTGCCAGTAGCACTACGTCATCAGCGAATCTCAAATGTGACATCAATTCACCATCTATATTTAACCCGAAATGTTCCCAATTTAGTCTTCTGAAGATGGACTCAAGCACTGCGGAGAATAGCTTCGGAGACAGTGGATCTCCTTGTCTTACGCCTTTTTCTACTTTGAAAGAATTGCTTTTCTTTTCCAACTGGATTCTTGCTGTACTGCGACTGTATATATTTTTTATAAGTCGAATATATTTGTGTTCAATTCCTTGTTCTAGTAGTGCCTCCCATATTTTTTCGTGTGTTAGAGAATCGAATGCTTTACTGTAGTCAATAAATGCGATGTAGTATGTTAGCTGGTATTCATTATATTTCTCTATAACTTGACGTACTACGTGTATGTGGTCGATAACTGAATAGTTTTTACGGAATCCTGCTTGCTCGATCGGTTGTTGTTCGTCTAGAGATTTCTCAATTCTTTTTAAGATGATCTTAGCAAAAATCTTATATATGTTAGACATGAGACTAATGGGGCGGTAGTTGCCGATGTTATATTTGTCCCCTTTCTTGTACAGTAGAATGATGTTAGACTCAGTCCATTGCTGAGGAATAATTTCGGTGTCTATAATATCATTGAACATAACTGTGAGGATAGGTGTCAGAATCTCCTGGCTGTGTCTTAGAATTTCATTACTTATGCCATCAGGTCCGGGTGCCTTGTCATTCTTTTGGGTATCAATAGCTTTTTTGACTTCAACTTCGAGAATGGGAGGAATGATCGTGGTTTCTGCTAATTCGACTCCACCTTGCGTAGTACTGCTTCTGTAGAGTTTCCTGTAGTACGATGTAGCTGTTTCTAGTATGTCAGTTCTATGGTGTTTCCACTTTCCTCGGTCATCCTTCATTTTTACTATCCAGTCCTTCGTGTGTGTTAGTTCCTTAAACGCTTTTTTGGTTCCGCCTGTTCGTACTATGTATTTTTCTAGGATTTCCATTCTCCTGGTTTTTCTATCTTTTCTCATGCTTTCTTTAATTTCTTTGCTTATGTTGGCTAGTTTCTTTCTTCTATCTTGCGTGATTCTTGCACTGAGAAGGTTCTTCCGTTCTTCTAGGAGTTTTATAGTAGTTATTGATAGTTCTTTTTTTGTATCGGTTTTGTTGTTGGCAATTAGTTTTGTCTGGGTTTTGATTGTTTGCTCTAAGTAGTTGTATTTTTCCTGGATACCCAGTTCCTTTGTATTATCTTTAAAGTCTACTAATTTGTCTTTCAGGGTTGTTGTTAATTGTTCTGTCTGCTGTTTGCTGAGTTTTGTATCGCCTAAATATTTTCTTGGTCTTGGCTTCTTTGGTTGCTTTGTTTTTAGTTCCGCTCTTATTAGCCTATGATTGGTGTTAAAATTGAATCTTTTAATGACGCTGAAGTTGGTAAAGTAATTAGTTCTGTTAGTCATAATGAAGTCAATTTCATTTTTTGTTCGGTTATCAGGCGAGATCCAGGTCCACCTATTTTTCCGTTTTTTCTTGTATTTTGTACTTAGGACTGTTAAATTGTTTTGTAACGCAAAGTTTATGATTTTTTCACCATTCCTACTTCTGGTCTTGTTACTGTACGTGAATGGTCCTAGTATTGCATTTTCTCCTGAGCGTCTGGCTCCAATTTGCCCATTGAAGTCTCCCATTACTATCAAATTTTTATGAGTGTGTTTTTGAATCGCTTCATTTAGATTATGGTAGAAGGTATTAATGGTTTCTAAATTTGATTGCTCTGTAGGTGAATAAATTTGTACAATAGACCATGAGTTCTTGTATCCTGGTAGTTTCACGTTCATGATAGCTATGCGCTCGGAGATTCCAATGAACTCTTCTACATATTTCGTAATGTGTTCCTTGATAATAAATCCTACTCCATATTGGCCCGGTGTCTCCCCTATTTGGTATAGTAGATAGTCAGGATGAGAAGTGATACTTTCACCCATTCTTCTAACTTCGCTCATGCCTAGGATGTCCCATTTGATTTGTTCTAATGCGTACGTTAGTTCCGTTAGGTTTTCTTCGTTTCTCAGGGTAAGTACATTGAGGGATGCGATATATATTACTGATTTTTGGTGGTTACTATTTTCCAGTCTTGGAGGGTTGTGGTCGTTTTCCCCCACGAGGACCAGTCGGCTTGGGGGAGGTTTAATATTTTTTGTTTTTTCTTTAAGTTGTTTTTCTTTATTTGCTTTGGTCTTCCGGCAACCGATGTCAGTTAATGGCTATTCTTTATTTATTTCTGATGTTGAATGGGATCTGTTCCTGTACATTTTTTCGAAGGCATTTATTTTATTAATTTTTGGTCGACCATTTTCGTGACCTTTGTTTGGAGAGTTTGATTGTTCTCTCTTCCGTTTATCCCGAACATCACCATTTTTACCTTTTACAACAAGCTTATCGTATTTTATATATGCTATAAGTCCCTTTTTTCTTTCTTCTTTTAGCTGTGGTATAAGTTCTCTTCGCTTATCCAAAACTTCTTTACTAAAATCTTCATTGACAAATATATTTTTGGGTAGTCTACTTTTGTTTTTAAAAATTTCGTTTCTCTTCCATACGTTCAAAAAGTTAACTAAAATCGGCCGTGCTTTCCCTTTGTCATTTGCTTTTCCAATTCTAAACACTTTGTTAATATCTCGCTTGTTTATTTCAATGCCCAAATCATTAACGGTTTTTATTATCATTTCAATTACACCACTTTTATATTTTTCGGTCTCGTCGAATCCGTAGAAAATCAAATTATTCTCCCTTTTCTCTAATTCCAGATGTTTTAACTTCTCATTTAATTTCTCGACTTCATTTTTTAGATACAGATTTTCTTCCACTAAAGGTTTCAATTTTTCATCTATTTCTTCTCTGATAGAATGTTTTAAAATTTTTGTTTGTTTTTTTCCATTTCTAATTTTAAATTTGAAAATAATAGTTGCATTTGGCCGTCCATCTCGGGTAATTATAGTTTTTAGTATTAGCAACACTGGTTTAATTTAATGCAAAACACTCAGAGTGCAGACAACAATGTTTTCTTTTTATTTTGTTTTGTTTTATTGTAATAGTATATATATCAGCTTACCACTGTCATATTTTATAAAAGAACTACTTAATTAAATTTGACAACACTAGGTTGTTATGTTTTTTTTTAATATATCTGCTTCTGAAAAAAGTATTATATTTTTATAAATGAACGTGCTTGAAACGGAACGTGCTATTGTATTGTTGTTGTTGGTAGCCTTGACGCATAAATGTCAAAGTTGTTTGTAGGTTATAATAATCTCACCAAAACTTGCACTTAAATTCATACGCACTGAAAACACATACAGTACGTGTTACTATTTTCATAGATTTAGTCTTTAATGTTCGTTTCACTTGCACAGTTTATAGTTTTAGTATGTATTTTAACACTTTTATGATTTTTCTTTGTGGATAACACTTCGTGACGTTTGCACAGTTAGACGGTCAAACCGGAAGTCTTTTAATATATAATGTAATAAAATAGACTTACTATGAGATGTATAGCTCCTCGTATTTAATGGTTTTTATCCCAAAGAGCAGTAAGCTCTTAGGTTAAAACAGTTTTTTTTGACCTTAAATGCAAAAAAAATGTCGCACTGCTTTAATAACATTTGTTGGATTCAAATTATTTTGTACAAAAGAATCTCGCCATAGATCTCAAGTGTAAAGTCTGAACTGAATTTCGGATGTGGTAGAAATTTAGTATCACCAAGTTCTTTGATCGTATTCTGCGTTACTTTCGTCATTTATGGTTTTGAATTGTCTTGAAAAAAAAAAAAACGGTGTCGGTAACATGAATATTTCTTTAACAAAACCTCATACGTTCACATCATCTGTCCAGTATTTTATCAAAACCTAGTCCTTCATCAACAAACAAACAGAAAATTATTCAAAGAAAGTAAATTTACTGTACTGTTTGTAGAACTAGAGATAAATTTAAGAAGTTCCAACATATTTAAATGGATGCGTTGAAATTTTTACATATGAATCGACATTACCTATGAGCGACCATGTATATATGATAGAAATAAAGATTGTCCAATGGTTTTAGAAAAAACTACTTCAATTTATTATTGGTTTAAGTACATTAACGTTAGGTTCAAGTAGATTGGACAACCCTGATACAGTAGAACTACAATTATCCGAACACCGACTATACGAATCGCCGATTATCCGAATCACTTTCAGAAAAAAAATTGTCCAAAAAAAGTCTAAGTGCGCTATTATTCTTACCCCCGCGAAGCGAGTGTTTGTGCGTTCGCTCACTATTGTCCTTCCCTCCGCGAAGTCAGTGTAGGCACAACGGCAAGTTAAGACCGCAAAACAGCTTACATTGACGAAGATGTTTGAAAAATAATGATTTTTATTTCTAAACTTGTACATATATAAGTACAATTTATTTATATTTAAAACATGTGAAAATATCATGTTTCTTTCATTTAATTCAATAAAAAATAGCGTAATATCAAAACGTAACTTTTTTCTCTCCAATGGCAATTAAAAAAAAAACTCCGATTATCCGAATATTTGATTATCCGAATGGGTCCCGGTCCCCATTCATTCGGATTATAATTGGAGTTCTACTGTATCGAAAAACAGTTATGTTTGGTTAATTGTTAGCCATTCAGTTGTGGTGGTATATTCCTCACTGCTCAAGTTAGAGAAAGGATAACATATATATTATAACATTTAAACGTTTTAGTATCTCATAACATATATATTTTTTTTCATTTGGCGACGAAATGCTATAAAGCAGTGGGTGATGAGTCTAGAACATTTTATTTAGAGAAAACTGTCGAGTTGGCTTCAGCCAAAGGGGACGGGAATATTGATGAAGGTATTTTTTGCATTTAAACGTTTCGGGAACACCTCATATATCTGTTTCTTTAAGTACGCACTTATTGTATTAATAGTATTTATTTTATTAATCGTGATTATAATATAATGCATAGGTTTAAAGAGTCCCGAGGTTCGTGCACGTCTAGCAATATTTGTGGGGGAATTAACCACCGCCGAAGAATACTACGTACGTGGAGCCGCTCAGCCAAAATTGGCCATTAATATGTACAAGCAGTTCAATAGATGGGCAGATGCCATCGCCCTCGCTGAAAAAGTCGATAGACAAGCGGTGACATTACTCAGGCAGCAATACATGTACTTTCTCACGTCAACAGGTGCAAAAACTATAACTGTTCAGAATATAATTTAAGATTGATAAAAATTTTCCGCGCTGCAAAAAAATATTTGTAAAATCTTATATCAGTTTTAATTGATATATATATTATCTTCGTTAGAATAACATTAATAATCTATTTGCCCTAGTAAAGTATTATTTTGTTGGTACAGGTCGTCAGGTGACGTGCGAGGCGCGGTTCGTGTGTGGGTGAAGGGTGGTCGGCGAGACGAGCTGCCAGCGATCAACTAGTACAGGTGAAGGTTGCATCATCAGATAGACAAAAAAAATAGGGAAGGAAATGGGTCCATTATCAGATAGCTAAATAAAAATGCCAGTGAAGTGTGTACCCATTTGTGGGAATACCGCTTGTTGGTCTCACTAAGGATAGTCTTGTTGTAGTAATGAAAGATCCTGCTCAATTCGTTGTAGGTCTTAATACATACGTAAATGACCAATAAGCGTTTGTTTTTGATTTAGTATTCTTGATTATACAGGGTGGGCCATGAATTAGTTAACATTTGAAATAATCATTTAAAAAAAACTATTTGACATATTTTAAAAATTGTTTTATTAAAAGAAAGCTAATTAGTTGGAAATTATTTTTTAAGAATCATATCATCTAAATGACCACCATTTCGATTTTTACACTCTTCTAAGTGAGTAACGAAATTTTCGAATACTCGTCCGCACAGAGACCGTGAGATCGTCGATATCTCTTCGCTGATTTTTTCTTTTAGTTGACGTAGTGTATTTGGTTTATATGTAGATGTAGACACGACTCTTTAAATAACCCCATAAAAGAACACATTTTAAATTAAGAATTAAATTAAATTAAGAATACATTTTAAAAAGTTAAGATTCACTAATTAGAGACATAGATTATGAACTGTACAATTTGTTTCCTTTGTAGGAGGAATGGTGGGAAATGGCTGGTGAAATATCCGAGTGTAAAGGTGATATTAGAACTGCTGTTGATTACTATTCTAGAGGCAACAACTACGCAAGAGCCGTTCAACTAGCAAGAGAAGTTAGTGTTGTTTATTAGAAATTTTGTTTATAATTTTTATTATATCATTTTTTGTTCTTCAGGCCTGTCCCGGTGAAGTGACCAGGTTGGAAGGAGAGTGGGGCGCGTGGCTTGTATCATCGCGACAGGCGGGCGCCGCTGTACCTCATCTCAAAGAGGCTGCTCGAACCGTTGATGCTCTCACTGCGGCTCTGAAGGCACATCATTATAAAAAAGCTCTTCAAATTGTACAGGTATTATTAATAATAACTGGTTACTGAGCTTTGCTGGGTATTAAGGAATTATTAGTATATATTTTGGTTTTTTGTTTTTAATTTCGTTTAGGCATTTTTTATTCAACACGTTAAGAAGACAGAAAATAATATAAATCAACAATTAATTTCTTTAGTCTAACCTTAAAACAAACATTCGTTGACTTCCTGGTACTCAACAACGCCATCTGCTGTTGTGTCGTTAAAGCAATTAATAAAAGCAAGTAGCAAAAAGTAGTATTACTATTCGCCACTAGATGTCAGGGAGCGTCATATTTTAAACGACAAATTTTTGTTACTCTTTTTTACGTAAAATAACATTTTCTAAATGATTAATGATGATAATGATTCCTAGCTAGATCGATTTATCTCCATCGTTTGAGCCGATACCGAGATTCCCATAATATATATATATATATACAAGAATTGCTCACTTAAAGATATGTATAAGATATTGCTATAGGTTTTGTTTTTTTATATATACATTTTTTTTAAATCAATCCATTGATATCTTTAGGTTATAGAAGATATAGAATCAATTCGGGAGCAATGTGAACAGTTGGGGGATCATTTTATATCTCATATTAAATAATGAACAAAAGAAATATGTTGTTATTATTTTTTTTATAATTGTTATTAACGTAATTCGATTTTGTTCATTCCGTATTAGTTATTGTGTATAGTTACAAAAATATAAATGTAAACATCCAATAAGGGTGTACGCGAATATGTTTTCAATTATTCCTTTCTTCTTTTACACACGGATTTAACGTCACGATCAATTTATTAAATTTTTAGAATTCAAAGTTTGGGTCGATTTTTATTTTATTCTAGTAGGTTTCATATGTCAATTGATATCTTTTTTTGCAAACATTTACAGGAATGGGATACAGCGGAACGAGTTCTCACATCCTGTGGTATGGCGGAGAAATGTGTAGGAGCGTACAACGCCGCGGGCAAAGTGTCGGAAGGTCTACGTGTTGCCGCTACACATCTGGCAGAAGAAGACACGAGAGATATTTACTGACCACTCGCTCAACAATCACGACAGGAAGGGCACTTTAGAAAGGCTGAACAAATTTATATAGGACTAGGAGATACAGGGTAAGCTATATCTATGTATAAGGTAATACTCTAAAATATTGAAATATACATTGTTTAATTATATGCATAGAACAAATATATGGTTTTCCTAAATCGCTGTTAAACATCGTTCAGGAAGCGTGTCAGTATGAGTCGATGCTGCGGTTGGTGGCGAGACCTACTACATACAAGCCGGTGAGAGCCACTAGGGAAAACGATGCGTCTATTGATATGAAAACAAACTTTTTAGTGTTCCATAGATTCGCTGTGTGGGCATTAGGGTATAGTGTTGCTAGAAGAGGAGCTTCAACAGTTCCTGGGACCTGCGACCCAGGCGTAGGTTTAAGGGACTCCTTTCTAACGCGCGTTAAACGCTCCAAGCTCCACTTAAAACCCAAAAAAAAATTGAGACGAACCTAACGAACGTGTGTGCGTACAACGTATGTTCCAATGACCTGATATTAGTTCTGGACAGGCTCAAGTCTTTTAGTAGGTTGTAGAGAGATTTGGCTGTCATACCTGTCCTCCCACTTCTATAGCGTATAAATTTACCATGAACCTACTTTTAGTGAGTTCGTTAGTGAGCTTGTAACACTTGTTGACCTTGATCGCATGGTCTTTCGAAATTTTGGTTTCCGAAGGAACCGTGAGCTCTATTAGCACAACGCACTTTAAAATTAGCGAACGCATTTTAAAAAATGCCATTACCCTCTAGGTCCGTTAAATTATGCATGTGAATGAAAATAAATATATTATATTGTAGACATGATGTTGTATGGTATATTGTTTCCATTATTATATTCAAGAAATAATTATATATATATATATATCGTCCAGGTGAGTGGAAAAGTGCCATCCAGATGTATGACACGAGTGGTCAGTGGGTGGTGGCTCGGGCCCACGCTCCGGTTACAGTACAGCAGCAGGTTGCTGTTCAGTGGGTGGGGTCATTGACCGCCCGGGGACTGGCAGCACTCGGGGCGAGGTGGGCCCTCCAGGCGCACAGGTATTGATGGTTTATAGCCCTTGGATCAGGGGTTCACAAACATTAACCTACCACCGACTAACTGCCTCTATTCTACGGAAAACAAACAAACTTTACGGAACTCGTAAATTACAGCGAATTCAGTTAAGAAATTGATTATCAATGCTAATGCATTACCTCCGGATACAGGATCTCTTTAGAAATATTGCAAATTTGTACTTTTCAATGCCATATTGGCCTTACTTATTATGTCACAATAACAGTCAGATTCAAATATGTATTTAGATGGGATATTGCAATCGAGTTGAGTGAGATGGGTGGTGGGATCACGAAGTGAGAAGTAGCGAGGCATGAAGCAGCGGTTCTGGCTGAAGAGAACCCGGAGGAGGCTGAGGCGGCTTTCCTTAGAGCTTCGGCGGCTGAGGATGCGATTCGGATGTGGCTGTCTAAAGGGAATCACCAAAGAGCTTTGGCCTTGGCCGAACAGCATGCCACACATATGGTGACACATTTTGTTTGATAAGTGACGTAATTTTAGTTTCAATGTTCGTATACTTTATTCTAATTTACTTTATATAACTATTAAACGATAAGATTCTAAGAAATTGACAATAGGAGAGTTCTTGTTGTTAGAGATGCAACAAGAGACAAAAGAATCAGATTCAGAAAGTGAAGCGCTGGAGAAGTTAGTGAAGGCTGGCCAGTGGCAGCGCTGAGTGGCACGAGCCGGGGAGAAGGCAGCACATTACGGCTCAGATACGCTGCTCACCTGTTCAAGACAAATTCAGTAAGCATAACTCATTATTAATTATATGAACACAACCTATTGTATTGTTTAATAGTTTTAATTGGCTGAAATTGCAATTTCTGTCTTGTTTCACAATTTTATTACCAATATTAATTTATTTATCTCTTAACTTATAATTATAATGACTGTTTATTTACTTAAAATATCACGCTTTTAATTTAAATTTTGAACTAGCTTAAAAGTGTATTATAATTTTTTATAACATTTAAACAGTATAGTGCATTACCATCAACGATTTAATTTCCACCTTCCAACTCGTGGAATGACAGTCAAGCGCTATCAATTCGAGATAATAAAAAACCTTTTTCCATTACATTATAGGTGCATGTGTTTACTAACCAATTTATGTTCCAGCGTATGGAAGGCGTAGATATTATGAACGAAGACATACCAGAAGTTCTTTCCCAAGTTCTGGAAGTACTTCGACAATATCTGACAGATGACGCCGGTGTAGTGATAGTGTCTACTAGTGACAGTGCTTTATCCAAGGCTGTATGCAGTGAGATCCTGGTTAGGATATCCGCTGCTCCCAAAGCCCTTCCTGCCATGAAGGAAGCAGCCGCCATTATGGTGACAGCTGGAGCCGATGAAAGGAGCATACAGGTTTTTATACAATGATCAAATTAGATTTGAAAAGAAAACTCAAATAATATATAATACTAGCTGCGCCCCGCGGTGTTACCAGCGGATTTTCGGTATTTCCGGGATGTAAAGTAGCCTATATGTTATTCCTGGACGTCAGCTTCCTGTATACAAAATTTTATCAAAATCGGTTCAGCCGTTTGAGCGTGAAGAAGTAACAAACATACACACACACTCACAAACTTTCGCAATTATAATATTAATTGTAATGTCATTTAGTTGTTATTTACAAAGAAAAATTCTGATGTTATGGATATAAAGGTACTCGTATGTAAATTAAAATAGAATGTTAATGTGTTTAGGCTACCACACTACTGATGGGTCCAAGGCAGCTCGAGCCCTGCCTCGATACGTTGACGTCATTGTTGCTGATGTTGGCAAGTATTAATATTCTGTTCTATATTATAAGTACTAATTTTCTTTTGTTTTTATCAATAAAGTCTCAAGAATGGTCCAGACAAGCATGAGTTCAAGACTTTGGCAACATTCATTGAATTTGAACTGATATTTTCGGTTGCTGCAAAGTAAAAGAAAGGTCGGGAGTATATAGGCAAAATATTAAAAAACGCGTCGTAAATCTGAAAATATCAGTTTTATTTCAGTCCAGACAAGCATAAATAAGTAATTATGACATACCTAATAGTTGTTTTGGAAGTTATTCTTATTACAATAATTATTGTGCCTATTTAAAGCTTTTGTTTACGTGACCGTATCTATAATTTTATCACGAATCTTTTAGCAGCTTTTATCTGAAGAGGCATACAGGGTGACTTGTGAATTACTATCAATATTTAAGGAGAATACTCGGTACATGATTCTCATTCGAATTATGTAAAAAAATAGGTACTTAATTTTTGACCAAATTTCCGTATAAATAAATAAAGTGTGGACACGTTCCAAGTGTTCCAAGTGTGGACGCGTGCGGCGGCGTGCTGATACAACACCACGCCGCCGCGCGCGAGTGTGTGTGTGTGTGTATACCTAATCTGTAGGGTGTTCACACGATGCGTAATTAATTACATAACTTTTGGTTAACTTTACTTAGAAGTTTATTAATATTTATGTTATATTAATTTTTATTTTGTCATATATGATCGTCAAATATCACGTCCTCAAGTATCGATAGTAATTCACCAGTCATCCTGTATAAAAACCATATTTTGTTTACTCATAACTTAGTAATTTTCGTGAAAGATTTAATATAATATAATGCCATGACAGGTGTCACATTTTTTACAAATGATAGCAGGATAGATTTGCTAAGTGCTAAGAAATGATCTTCAATTAATGTTATTTATGCCGTAAATATAAATAATGCACAAGTTGCTCACAATGTTTAAATGAAATGACTATAACATGTTCATGTAAATGTCTTTAAAGTTATTAGAAGAGTACTAATAATAATTCCATTGTATGTATGTATGTATACTTTTCCATTGCAGCGTCTACTTACGTGGCGAGGTGATGGGCGGTGAGGCAGGGAGTCCTTCGTGTTGCTGAACCACAGTTTCGTGGAGCTGCTGGAGGCCGCTGATGATGATGGGACCTAATGTTGGACTACGCCGACTTTGGTATAACTATTGGACCTCAACTATGATTATATTGAACTTATTTTATATATAGATAAATATTTTATACTAGCTTTTGCCGCGACTTCGTCCGCCTGGAATAGTGACTTCCGGCAGATTTGTGGTTCTTCCCACATAGTTCCCGTTCTTTCGGGGTTTTCGGAATGGTTGAGTTCCCGTAGAATTTTCAGGATAAAACCTATGTTTTTTTTATTCACAATGAAGTACTCTTAACCAACAACATATTTATTTATTTATTTGAATAAAGATTAATATTATTATGTTGATACAACTTAAACAAATTATTTCGACCAAATTAGGTACCATAAAAACGGTTTTTGTGAGTTAATCTTAAAAGATAGACATATACTGGCGCGGACTGTTTTTTAGATCATTAAAAGAGATATTATTCTTTAATACATATTTTTTGTGTATCTTGAAGCGTTTTCACGGCGCACGCAACGGAAGGCCTCAAAGATGAAATAATTTCTCCCGTTTTTTACACATTTACCACTATATCTTTGCTCCTATTGGTCGTAGCGTGATGTTATATAGCCCACAGCCTTCCTCGATAACTGGACTATCCAACACAAAAAGAATTATTCAATTCGAACCAGTAGTTTCGGAGATTAGCGCTTTCAAACAAACAAACAAACTCTTCAGCTTTATAATATTAGTATAGATTTGACATAATTCGTCATCATCGTCATCAGCCTATGAACGCCCACTGCTGAGCAAAGGCCTCTTTCTCACACGGAGAAGGTTTGAGCATTAATCACCACGCTTGCTCAAGACGGGTTGGTGATTTCAAACTTATAATTGTGAAACTATAAGTCCAGGTTTCCTCACGATGTTTTCCTTCACCGTATGTCAGTGGCGTCTAAATAATCTCAGAAAGTACATATGACTCCGAAAAATCTCATTGGTACTTGCCAGGTTTGAACCCGCGCCCTCGGCAACGAGAAGCGGACCCTTTAGCCACTAGGCCACCATTGACATAATTATTGTTTTTAAATATTTGAGATAATATTTTTTTAATATATAAAAACTAAAGATAGACTTTTGTAGCATTTAGAGCACCACTTAGTAAACTGTACACTTACTTCTGTACAATTTTTGAGGACAACATTTGATGCAAGATCGTTTTCCTAATTTAATATTCGATGCAAAATCGATTTATCCTATTTAAGTACTCGATTATCTCCCTACTGTAGTTACGTAAGTTCATTAGAGAATGGATGGTTAGACCTAGCGATAAGACCGCCTTATTGTGCATCAACTTTTATTTTGTATATATTTCATTTTTATTGTTATATTAATAAAGAATATTATTATTATTACATTAGGTATGTATATTTCTAATCGTCAGAGTGCACGGATTGTTCTCAGAGTGCGCTACTGTTGTCGGGCTCTTGTGTCCGAGGGAGCACTCTCTCTGAGTTGAGGGACTGGTCGACCAGCTGCGTGTACACACAGACTCATTAACATAACTTTTGATATACGTACAAGGAGTGACTAGAATATCTAGGTGGACATATGAGGCCGAATCATTTCAGTCGAGCATTATCCAATCTGTATAAAGAATGCGAGGATTTGAAATATCGACATCATTAAAATAATAGTTATATAACTGGTTATGTAGTTATTTTATGAAATTATCGAAAGCCTTCTCGATTCTTTGTCAATTAACATAATATCGATATTTAATAAATTCAAAGGTATACATATATTCGTCGACAACTAGCTGCTTAAAAGAAATTGTTTTATATTTATGCTCATTGCAAAGAAACCATCGTCACTTTACTGTTGGAGCAAGATTTGAAAGTACATGTATTGTAAGCGTTCAATATAAGCCTCATAATGTATACATGTATATTATAATAATGTCAATTTTGTGTCTATTGAAATACATATTATTGTTTAATTTTAGACTCTGCCATTGGACAACCGTGTTAAATACATCTCGTACGTGGGGCCAGACGAGCAGTGCTGCGTCATCACCGGATATTCGTTGTCATCGCGATTGGTTACATTTACGAATGGTAAACTATTATAAGCATACATTATTATACGAATCAATTATTACTTAAACTTCGTAACCCATACATGAAACTTTTAGATGAACATTGAAATGAGTATAAGTAAAATTAAGGCGAGTTAATTAGTATTTGTCTAATAAAAAAAATGTTTTCCTGCAGGTAGTTGTGCGAACAGTGAGTGGTGGTCGCGCGTGTTCCGCCGCTCGTCACTCGTCCCCGGACGTGTCGGCGAGCGTGCTCATCACGTGACGTGACGCGCTGACTACTCGCACGTTTAGTGGCCACACACCACGTATTATTAATTAAGAGGCATACTACTGATTATAATTTATTGAATGTGTGTTTATGTTTTATTAACAGTCCTTCAATACTATTATTCTTTTTATTTGTCAAATATAACTTGAAATGTCTTTTAAATAGTTGTAACAAAGTGCGATGTTTTAACTTTTTATTTATATTATTTATTTACTACGGTAAGGTAACTTAAATATTATTTTTAAAATTCAGTTATTGATTTGTTTATAATAACTATAGTAGGTAATATGTGTGTTACAATAAAGATCCATAAAGTTATTGAGTTTCATTCCATTATTAAACTTTCGAATCGAATATTTTTTCGAAAATCGAAACAAGGAATAACTATATTAGTTTCGTTTTGTGTCGTAAAGAATACTTAATATTTAAGTGATGAAATATTTTCATTGAATTCTAATAATTATATTGTGTTTATTAAATTATATGAAAAAAAAATTCGTCAAGTCTTCATTACCAACTTTAGCTTACATTATTTTCAAAATTATAGAGCGGTATACGTTTATGAAGTGGTAAGCGCTACAGAATTTTCTTCACATTAGTTAAATTAATATGATCAATATTAAAATTTGTATTTATGACTGATTGTTATCATTTTCCTAACTAGCTTTCCCGCCCGCGGCTTCGCCCGCTTAGAGTTCGGTTATATCACGTTTCCAAGAGAACCTTTCAAAAGTCTGGGATAAAAACTATCCTATGTTCTTTCTCAAGGTCAACTCTATCTCTGTACTAAATTTCATTAAAATCAGTTCAGTGGTTTAGGCGTGAAAGCGTAACAGACAGACAGAGAGTACTTTCTCATTTATAATATTAGTCTTTCAGCGGACTTTCAACTAATGTGTCGTTGAATTGTAGTAATGTACTGGGCTAAAATAACACCATTGGACATGAGTCAACTTTGATGCCTTTTAATATATTATGGTTTGCAAAAAATAATTAAAAGAAATAAAGAAAAG
Organism: Danaus chrysippus; assembly: GCA_916720795.1. Classification (NCBI taxonomy): domain Eukaryota; kingdom Metazoa; phylum Arthropoda; class Insecta; order Lepidoptera; family Nymphalidae; genus Danaus; species Danaus chrysippus. The sequence goes on along the minus strand of CAKASE010000077.1, from coordinate 878,143 downwards.
AAAGCTTATTTATAAGACTAAATTAATTAATTAGTTTTACTGCATAACAACGACTTTCATGTGAAGGGGTTTTGAGACGGCCTTGTACGGGGCTTTCCCACTGTGCGGCGACGACGACCGACGGCAGCGGCGGCGATGCAGAGTAGGTACTCTTCGTTATTTATTTTAGATATTTATTCGTTAAAAGGAACTTTAACTTCAAAAGCCAATTTTTTTAACTTTATACACCCAAAACTTCTAGACATGATGTTCCTAGGTTGAGTGGTTAAAATTTTGTTTTCAAAAAGTTTAGCTTCGTAGTTCCCGTTCTGTTCCGTTCGAATTTCGAGAATTCCGTGTGTAGAATTTCACCCCCACGGTGGTAAAGATAACAAACGATTTTAAATTTTGAAAACGCTAGAACAAATTGTTTTTTCTCATCAAGTTCCTAAATATAAAGTTTCATGTTTTTATCCCCAAAAATGACAAAATCCCATACAAACTTTCAACCTTCATTTCGAAATTTTGAAAAAGGCTAAAACAAATGTATAAGTATATCCTATCAAGTGCTTAAATATAAAGTTTGATGGTTTTATCTTCTAAAATTAAGAAATCCCATACAAACTTTCAACCCTTATTTCACCCCCTCTCTGGTCGAAATTTCAAAAACGCTAGAACAATTGTTTAAATATATCCTGTGAAGTGCTTAAATATAAAGTTTCATGATTTTATCTTTTAAAATTAAAAATCCCATACAAACTTTCAACCCCTATTTCGCAATAAAAGGTAGCCTATGTTTTTTCTCAGGGTCTAAAGTTTGTCTGTGTCAAATTTCATCAATATCGTTTGATAGGTTTAAGAGGGAAAGCATAACAGACAGACAGTTACTTTCGCATTTATAATATTAGTTGGGATTGCCTTCCCCCCCCCCCCCCCCCCCCCCCCGTACCCCAGTGACGCTTACATGGAGCCTACATCGCATGCTGACTAGGTGAGCGTCAACCACGCGATTTTTTTCTAATACTTGCATTTTTAAACGCGTGATATCTTCCGAATGAAATGTCCGAATTGAATAATTCAAATAGTTATAAAAAGGTATTGAAGCCGTCTTGAATATAAAGTAATTTATTTTGATAAGGTTTAATACCAAGGTACAAATAAAGAGCCTTTTCAAGCGGCGGCATATAAATTAATTTTTTAGAATAAAAAACCGCTTATTGCAACATAACTAATATATATATATATATATATATATATATATATATATATATATATATATATATATATATATATATTACTCGGGAATAATGTAGCTTTCCAAAGGTGAAAGAATTTTTGAAATCAGTCCAGTAGTTTCGGAGCCTATTCATTACAAATAAACAAACAAACAAATCTTTCCTCTTTATTAATATAGATGAAAACATTTAAGGATCGGATTGTATTTGTGAAAAGATATGGTCGTCAAGCGTAAAGGCTCAAGATTTTGGATATCTGGAAATTTTTACAAAAATTATATGTTTACAATATCAATTTGTAAACCTTACGGCTTACACTGATGCTTTTCATTCAATTATGTATAGGTACTTAGTCCAAATTGTAATTGCGGTAAAGTATATTTCATATTAACAAAACCTGTCAAATGTTTAAAGGGGGTATCAATTAAACATCAGGCTTGTGTTTATACTGCTGTAGTAAACTCATTTGTGATCACATTTATTTTAATAATATATTTTGACACACATATTGTTACGTACTAGTATTGTATTTCCATCCGTTTTCGCAATGGTTTTAAATCTTGTTTCAAAGTATCGGATGTTCTACTCCAATGACTAGCATTTCTGGAGGTTGGCCATGGCGAAAACGGAATATTGAAATATTGTATGTATGAAGAAACGACAACACTAAAGTAGAATAGAAGTAAGTGTAGATAATGCAGTACGAAGTCGCCTTCTGGTTATATATGCTGGTGCTGAGACGGTGGGAATGGGATTCAGTAGGCACGTAATAATGATAGTTAATAAATTTATATATCTCTTATGTTATGTAGAATATTATCTGTCATAGGTACAGAGACGAAACCTCTTGATGATTTCATGATGCCAAAACAATGGGAAGTGGCCTAGAGATTTTGATTACCTGTCAGTGAGTCAGTGCCAAAATTAGCTATTTTCACAGGGTCATATTTCAGGATCTACTAAAGCTTTATCTATGAAATTTGGCATACCGCTTTAGGACTAGTATATGATTACGTAGGTACAATTTTATCTCTGTACTTGCAATAGACACTGAGCTACAGGGGGGTCAAAAGTGGGTCGAAACGGTTCGTGTAAATAGTGCACGGCATGCGCGCGGCCTGTGGAACTTGGCTATTAATTTGGCACTACCGTGCGCTTAGAAAATGCATATAATTTAATAGTGTGTTGATGTAGTTCTGAAAGAATTTTTCTTTTCAGATCTCTTTCTATGATTCCAAAACCGACGTCAAGTTCTAGCAAAACGAAGAAATAAATACTGATGCATACATATTCTCTTTATAATAATGCATTTTTACTATTATCAGCTTAGGCTTAGCAAATGCACACTATTTGCTATTACAAAATGTTAAAGAAAAATCTATACAATACTTGAAATGTGACGATTCAGGATATTTACGTAAACCATAAAAATGAAAAGACAATACTCGTACATATGAAGGATTTTACAATTCTCTTTCCCGGATCTAACATGTAATCTATCCGGTGAAAAATTTCTATGTATTTTCTTATAATTGTACCGTCGTATATTCGACATCGGTCCATATTACTTGACCCGTTAACCTCTATAGATAGCTTAGCTTTATAGTCTTGAAAATAACCGCTTACATGATGTTAACACTGTAGAAATATCAAATAATATTAAGATTTAAATTAAGTACAAGTATCTGATACTAACAGTTTTGATATTGTTATATTAGAAGCATAATGATCGGTTAATCAAACTAACATTCTCGCTATGAAGAAATATGTTGGCTCGTCTTTTTATGGGTCAATAAAAATTGGTTTCGATATTTGCACAACTTCTGATAAAATTAGATAGATAGGTACAAAATGTATTATTATATATTGGTTTTCACGTTCAGTATCACTGACGGACAGTATAAAATCAATCTAAATTAATACCATTTAAAATATAAATATTTTTAAATGAAACTTCATTAAAAACTAACACATTATAATTTTATATACGTTTTATGTTTAGATAAAATTAAGTTGATTTGATCGTCGAAATACTATGTACGGCAACGCTTGCTCACATCGTTTTACAGATATATATAAATGTATGTATAAAGAATGGTATCATGAGGAATGTAATAAAAAAGGTTTGAGACTGAAGCACGTAAGACTTAGAATTGTTAGAATAACAAGCTTGAACACTCGCTGGCGTTAGAGCCAAGAACGCTAGGATAAATTAAATAGTTAAAATTGATTAAGATATATGTGTGCTTGATTATAATGTTACATAATTTTAAATGAATCATCGCTGTATTAAGTTTTAAGATCTATTTAGTTGCTATTGTTTCCTTGTATACAGGGTGACTGGTGAATTACTATCAATATTTAAGGAGAATACTCGGTACATGATTCTCATTCGAATTATGTAAAAAAAATAGGTACTTAATTTTTGACCAAATTTCCGTATAAATAAATAAAGTGTAGACACGTTCCAAGTGTTCCAAGTGTGGACGCGTGCGGCGGCGTGCTGATACAACAACACGCCGCTGCACCCGTTTGTGGGTGTGTGTGTATACCTAATCTGTAGGGTGTTCACACGATGCGTAATTAATTACATAACTTTTGGTTAACTTTACTTAGAAGTTTATTGATATTTATGTTATATTAATTTTTATTTTGTCATATATGATCGTCAAATATCACGTCCTCAAGTATCGATAGTAATTCACCAGTCACCCTGTATATTATTAATGCTAAATATTCTATCGATAAACAAAAATATTATTGATTATTGAATAAAAACGCTATGTCTCATATTTAATTGGTTGTTTCATTTACTTAACCCATATTATAATCTGTAAAAAAAAAATAAAGAAAGATATGTTTATTTAATATTTTTTATTTAGAAATAGCAAAAGAATAAATTATAATTGTCATAAAAATACAGAAATAATTTAAGAATAATACAATTACTTATGTATCATAACTAGGGCCCGGATAAGTATGTATTAAAAAATCTAAAATATGTACATAAAATATGGACGAAAAAAATCAAAAATATGGAAAAAATATGCAGTATAAAATTAAATACTTTCATACATAATTAAACTCGGAACTTTCGCACAGAATTTTGTTAATTTTTTAGCGTCTAAAATCCTTTACTTTTATCCAAAACATTAGTGGCGGGAACGTAAATTTTATGTATTTTGTGAATATATGGATGATTGTGACATTTTCTTGTAAAATATGGACTTAACTTTGAAATATGGTAAAATATGGAAAATAAAAGTTGGTTGTTCAGTCTAAATATGACAATCCATGTAAAAAACACATTCTAGACCAAAAATCGCGTAAATTAAAAATATGTATTTAAATATTAATCCGGGCCCTATTGATATCATATACATATTGTTTACAATAACTTCTTAGCATTCTCATTCATTTTATAATATTAAGCTTAGTTTGTGCAAGCCAATTGAGTTAAATAATAAAATTAATTCAATTTTATATTTCAATAAATAATTATCCAATACGGTCTTGATTAATATTTTTGTGGCTAAGTTGCGATAGTATTAATTACTACCACGATTTCAGCTACATGGATGTATGTTACATATGTATAAGTGTGATTGACCTCTGGTATACAGTCGGGGTGTGTGATCATGGCCACTATGTCGTCTAGTGGCAGCAGACTGTGACACTTGATCTCCGTGTACACGTTCTTCCCGAGGGTACAGCATGTTAACAGCTTTATGAGGTCTATGTGGTACCTGCAAGAAATATGTATATACATAAATATTATTAATTATATGTAATATTAAGTGCATATTTATATTAGATTGTCAAAGAAGCTATCGATAAACCTTTCTTGCATATATATCTTACGCTGTTGTACCTTAATAATGTATACAAATTCGACCATTAAAGTAATGAAAATTGGGTTGGTTAATTTTGTTTTCACACTTTTCGTAAATAATGCATAATTATTTTAAATCCTTATTAAATGCCAGAGCAAGAATATAAATTTTGAAATGATCATATAATGGCATATATATTACGTGAGAGCTTCAGGCATCTCTCCCGTCTGTTTGTACTCCCTCATCATTTTGATGAAGTAGTTGAAGAGTACTTTATCATTGTAGAACACCAGCACGTCCTCGCCGGCATTCAGCATCTATAATGAAACATGAAGTACGATTAAATATATGTATTATATGTACCTTAGTACAAGTATGCGTCGTTTAACTAAATACTGAGCGTTTCCGAGTTTCCATTCATGAACTCAAATGATAGAATAGATATTTATTAACGAAGGTAGATTCATTATTGAACAACAGAGAAAAATTCGTGTTTACATAATACATTGACAACATAAGCATGTGATATAACATAACTATATTACTGAAAATAGAATTTTATGTTAGGTAATATTTGATAGAGGAGCTTTAAAAATGGAGGTGAGCGTTTAATGCGCGTTAGATAGGGACCTCTTAAACCTACTCCTGGGTCACAAGTCCTAAGAGCTATTGAAGCTCCTCTCACTACAACGATAGACTCGCTACCACGGGAAATCATGGAATTTTAAGAGGTTTCGTCTCTTAAAACCATGCATGCTATGATGGGTGAAGGGAGAGGAACTTACTTCTTGCATGACCAGGTCCTGGCTCCTCCGTATATGGTGAGGTCCCGCTCGTACTATAGTTCTCAGAAACTTGAGGCAGGCGGGCCTCCGTCCGCGGGATTCGATGCAGTGTACGAAGTGCGCGGCGACCTTCTCGTTCCCTTCGTGAGCGCACAGAACTGCGTTCTCTTCGAATATCGAGCACACCGTCTGGGCTTCGCGGATCTGATGTAAAAAGTTGTCTGAATAAAACTATCGTTTTGATGCTTTGATCGCTGGCTATACTATAATTGTATAACAATAATTTAGCGCTATGGTATATATATATAATAATAATAATCAGGTTACATTTACCTTGCATATGTTACTTATTTGTTAGATTGTGCACTTTTTATTAATTTCCGGGAAAACCCTAAAAACTGTGCTTTTTTATTTCTCATACAAACGGTTTTTTGACATTAGATTTTACAACTAACTATGTAATATGTCAATCATTCTGTCGCACTTCAAAACACGGAGATTTATGGCTTAAAGATAAACTCCAAAAATATAAATTAAAAAACGTAACAGATATTTCTGGATTATTATAGAGCGACACGAAGTTCGCTGGGTCTTCTAGTAAAATATAAATGTCTTGAGATGTCAAAGTAACTGTGAGTTAACGACGATGAATTCCAGTGTACGTCAAAACTAATATTGGTTTATGAGACACTGTGAAAACTTAGACATATATGTAAAAAATACCAACTAATTGTAATAATAATTATAATAAAATACGATATTTAACAAAATAACAGTACAATTGTTTATATTCAATAGCCTGTTCTTACTCCAGCGTTGAGGAACAGATCCAGGTGTTTGTGTAGTATGGCCTGGTTCTGTGTGTTCCCGTGACAGAAGTGCTGGAGGAACTCGTGCGCCAGGCCCAGCAGCTCGTCCATAGCAGCGTCGTACTCATCGTGTGACACCTGGAAATAATTGATTACAGAATATATTTTTATAACATACAGCAGAAAATAATTCTTTCCTTTTTTTGCTTTGTAGAAAATAAACGTAGATCTTAAATGATTTACACCTATATCATGAGTGTAGGTATAGCATATTTCCGGAAACAGTTTTGTAAAAGCAACAATGGCTTTTAAGTGAGAAGATAAAGAAAAAACTTAAAAAAGCAGTAACATTTACTTTTCCTGCACTTCAGCATTTTAGTATTAAGTACTATTAGTTTTATTATTACAGCAAGGAGCTAAGACTTGTATTGAAGTCCAAATAGAAAGAACTATTAATTATTGACGTGACTAGTAATGAAACCTGCCACCCTTGAGAATACTGTTTTACATTTGTGATATATATAAATACATACATACACATATATAGGGTTTAAATCCTGCCCGTATCGATATATTGTTTTAACTGCTCCTCCACCCACCTGCAGCAGGTCCAGCACTACATTATGTACTCCTATATTCCTCAGTAGCCTCTGTTCGTGTCTCCGCGGTCTCGAGTCGCCCCCTTCCCTCGCCGTGTTGCCCTGGGTACAGTGTTTGATCATACGTTCCAGGATCTATTTTATACAATGTTTAAATTTATTTATTTAAAAGGTACATCAACATCACACATATTCAGCACACATAAACAAAGATAAAATAGAAAAAAATCTAGGACCTGATATGAGTGACAATTACAGATGTACACAACATTCACGCAAAGCAAAAAAATAAATCTTATTGTCTACCTGTTGAATTTAGGTGATAATTAAATAAAAATTTTAAAAAAATTATTTAATATCTTATGTATTATCAACAAAAACAACTTGGAAGTTCTGTATTACTAATTATGAATTAACGATATTATGTTATAATAAAGTTACTGGGATCCATCAAATTTGAACTTATAACTTGTTCGATACGGTATCCAAGTCACTATGTCGACTGTGCTACTGAGTATTTATTAAAGTTGACGAATAAATTTTTACATCAACTTATCATTTGTAGTGACTATCAGAGATTGAAGCGCCAATTTAGATGAAACATTAATATAAATGCAACTTAAGTCAACTACTGACTTAAGTGGCCTAGTGGTTAAAAGGCCCGCCTCTCGTGCACGAGGGCGCGGGTTCGATCCTGGCAAGTACCAGTGTGATTTTTCCGAGTCATATATACTTTCTAAGAGTATTTAGACATCACTGATTTATGCATTCCCAAAATAGAGTTGATGTCAGGCAGGCGGCCGGTCGTAAGAACAATTAGCCAAAACTATTCACAACATGTAAGGCAGACCCTGGCTAAAAGCTGGGAAATTGCCGGGTAGGAGATTGATATAAATGCAATATTTATTTTGAACCTCTTTAATCTTATCGTAGTCCTGTTGATCTCCTCTCGGTGCTCGCACGTTGTCTAAGGACGCGTTTCGCTCCAACACCGTCCCGCCAGGACCAACGGCGCCTTTTATATCTAGAAAAGTATTGATTTATATATGTATGTTTAATAATATTTATATATTTTTTGAACAATATTCTTTCATCATCTACAGGTGATCCTAATAATTATCTACAAGTTATACAGTCCTAAGTATGTAGATACTACTATTTCATGATTTATGAATGAATGTTTGTTTTTTATGTTATGTTTTAGGTATAGAAAATTTATAAAATATCTTAGAACTACAGATCATATATGTATATGGAATAATTTTTGCCGGTATATGCAGGATAATTCGAAAGAGTTGTTATTTTGAATTTATTAATTTGATAACTATATTAAATTCTCACCGCTGTGATCATCTATAATCCCGGCGCGTCCCTTATTGAACACCCACAGCTCCGATTTCTCAACGCTCTGTCTCAGTATGTCCAGGTCGGCCTTGATCTGTTTGTAGGACTCCACGTCCGCGTCAGACACTAACAGTTGGACCTGAACGGAATATAACGATAAATATATTATAGTCTACAAAGATTACATTAAAATCTCACACATATGATGAGAAACTACGTAGGATCTCTTTTTGTTGACTTCATTACTTGCATTTATGAGTTATCTTGTAAAATATTTAATATGCTAAGGTATGTTGATATAATACTAATCCTACTAATATTATAATTGCGAAAGTTTGTGAGTGTGTGTGTGTATGTTTGTTACTTCTTCACGCTAAAACAGCTGAACCGATTTTGATAAAATTTTGTATACAGAAAACTGACGTCCAAGAATAACACATAGACTACTTTACATCCCGGAAATCTGCGGGTAATACCGCGAAGCGCAGCTAGTTAATTTATAAAGCGGACCTGCTTAAAAGCCTCCAAAACTTCTTGTCTCTGACTGAAATGACGGAATAACAGCGCTAGCGCTCCTGAAACGAGACTGGCCGAAGCACCCTGGGAACACAGCTGCAGCAGAACTCTCAACACCATACGACCGCCGCAAGCATCCAGGTCTAAACCGTCTCTGAAATTTAAACCTTATTGTATCAATATTAAGATTTAAAATATAATATCATATGAGAAACGCACAAATCACAATAGGATTATAAGCGTTATGCCTAAAAAAGAATCTCTTTTCGGGTAACGGGTTTTTTCTAAATCAAAATAAACAAAGGTTAGAATTATACAGAAAACACTTCACAATAACTTAAATCTTTCCGATAATAGGATGTCGATTTTATTGTATTAGCTGTAAAGTATAATATCGCTTGCTGCGGTTGGAGAGGTAACACTAGTTAGTCCTAGTAATGAGGATTTTATTTCTCGCAAAAAAATATTAAAGCTTCTTGGGACAAAACATGCGTAACATACAAACTATTTTATTCTAACATTTCCTTAATTGTACGAAGTCCATTTCAGAATCTTGTCATAGAAATTATTCAATACCTTTTTATTCGAATAATTAAGTTAAGGAAATACAGAAATATCAGATGTCCACATATAAGCAAAGAAATCATAGCATCATACATGCGGTTAATAGCGGTACTTTCATCATGCATCATGCAATAGATTTCAATCTTACTAACAAATCTACATTTTTTGGAAGACAGTTGTCAGGCACAGTCTGAATTGCTCTGAAATAATTGTTAATTTATTAATACCGATCGCCAGTATGACGAAATAAGAATTAAATGGTTTTTCTTATCTCAAAGTGCTTCCTACGATTTTAATTCCCAATTATAGATAAACCGATGAAAGATAATTTAGAGCTAATGGTAATTTATCTAGTGTGAAAAAGAAAAATAGTAAAAATTTGATGTTTACAAATGAATCTAATAGAAAGAAATTAACTGATTAATTTGTAATTGTTTAATAGAAGCAAGAAGTGTTCGTAATAAATACTTATAAAAGTAGTACTAATAAGAAATAGTTGAAAAAAAATTCTACAGACCGCATGTTACTATCAACCCGCCACCGATTAGTTACAATAGTACAACCGACATCTACATGAAATTATATAATACAATATAACACCACGTGTGAACATTGCCAACGAAACGAGATAAATTTTATAAACATTTTAATATAATGATACTGAACTGAATAAAATCACATATGTATGTGATTAAATTTATACATGTTCGAGTAAAAATTTAAGTTGAATGACTTTCTTATACTTTGTATTTGTATCTCGCCTAGTCGGTGTTGGTATGTATGTATGTGTGTGTGTGTGTCATGCCGACAGCTGAAGATCCCCTCGGCCTGTAGTCCTATGGCCTCCACGTCCACTCGACCGAGAGCGTCCGGCGAGGAGGTCTCGAAGGCCTTCTTGAAGATCGACAGCAGGCAGCTGATGCGGTAGTCCAAACGAACGTCCAGGATAAACTGTGGAGAATATTTCTTGTATATATTGGGTCACTTTCATAGTAATGTATTATTTTGGTCAGTATAATAGTAGTATCAAGCTGAAGAAACGTTTTTCTTAAACTTGTAAAACAGTACATACTTTCCAAGAATTGTTAGTTTACAATACAAATAAGTATACAAATATAAGTATATAATAAGAATAAGAAGTACAATACAAATTTTTGAAGAACCTTTTAATCATACTGAGATCTAAGACTTTCGTGAATATTCATTTAAATAAACCAATATTTTCGTTTTGATTTTATCATAAAAAAAGTTAGTTTCATTCAAACATTTAGATCAGTATCTATATAAATATAATTAAAAATTAGAGTATAACTTTCCACGATACAGGCCTAGCCTAGTGTGGACGTCAACGTTTACTGTAAATTGCATAGTTAAGTTTGTTTTTCAAAGAAAATAAATAAATAGCTAAGAGTGCGTTTGCTTTGAGTATGTGTGTCGGTTGTTGTAACATCTCCAGAACTGTTATCAGTATCATACCTGCAGTATTTCTATAATCTTCAGCTTGGTCTCCATCACTAGTGGATGTTTCCGGGCCAGGGCCAAGGCTGACGGGCCCCTCCGCCCAACACCTGCTAATAGAACACACATTTTGATTATTTCGATTGCAAATACTGAGTCTTGATTTATCCTTTATAGTATAATCAACACTTAAAAACATATTTTTTCTAAATAACAACATACATTCCTATATATAAATCGACTAAATAATTGTAAATCTCAGTAAGAAACAAGTTTTTTAGGGAGTATTGTGGTCAAAAATGCAGATATTTTTTGTTCTTACAGTGGTTTCAAACTAAGTGAATATTATTGGAGTTATACAGGGTGACTGGTGAATTACTATCAATATTTAAGGAGCATACTCGGTACATGATTCTCATTCGAATTATGTAAAAAAAACAGGTACTTAATTTTTGACCAAATTTCCGTATAAATAAATAAAGTGCGGACACGTTCCAAGTGTTCCAAGTGTGGACGCGTGCGGCGGCGTGCTGATACAACACCACGCCCCCTCACGCGTATGTGTGAGTGTGAATGTATACCTAATCTGTAGGGTGTGCACACGATGCGTAATTAATTACATAACTTTTGGTTAACTTTACTCAGAAGTTTATTAATATTTATGTTATATTAATTTTTATTTTGTCATATATGATCGTCAAATATCACGTCCTCAAATATCGATAGTAATTCACCAGTCACCCTGTATATTAGTAATTGGTTCTGACCTTAATATAGTTTTTATGTGTTTTCTGTTACATTTACATTTAATGCTCCAGGTCCGAGTGTGATGGAGGTCATGACTGCTCCCATATCGCCAATACTCCGGAGAACTTCCCCCTCCGCTGCAACAAATATATAAATCTTGGTCAGACATAAATATATACATTTATATGTTCTTCCTCATTAGAAGTTAGATTTTAACAAAATGTATTTGATTCCATGGCTACTTTATATAAAACTTACAGTCCATTCAGTATTCTGTATATCCTTATTTTAATATTAAAAAATATTTTACATAAATTGGCGGGAAAAAGATGACAGACTCCAAATTTAAAAAATAACAATATTTTTGGCCACGGCAAGTATGTGTAATAATTTTCTAAAGTTATTCTGCACTATACTACTCACATATTTTCTTTTCATTTTCCTCAGCTGCGTGTAACATTAAGTTTTTTAAATAAACATAAATTGAATATTATACAATAAATATATTAATTAACTTTTTTAATGTTTTACATATATCTTTTAGGATGTACGTACATGTTTATAAATAACCTATGTATATACAGGGTGACTGGTGAATTACTATCGATACTTGAGGACGTGATATTTGACGATCATATATGACAAAATAAAAATTAATATAACATAAATATTAAAAACTTCTAAGTAAAGTTAACCAAAAGTTATGTAATTAATTACGCATCGTGTGAACACCCTACAGATTAGGTATATAGACACACACACACACACACACACACACGTCGGCGGCGTGGTGTTGTATCAGCACGCCGCCGCACGCGTCCACACTTGGAACACTTGGAATGTATCCACACTTTATTTATTTATACGGAAATTTGGTCAAAAATTAAGTACCTATTTTTTTTACATATTTCGAATGAGAATCATGTACCGAGTATGCTCCTTAAATATTGATAGTAATTCACCAGTCACCATGTATAAGGGTTATGTTTTGATGTCTAAAATACCTCATATATTTCGTGCGACAGAGTAACAGATGAAATCGACTTACAAGAGCATATCCTTCCAGGGTATAAAGTGTTGACGCTAAGGTCTGTAAAACCTTCTAAACAACTACAAGTGTAAGTTCCACGAAGGTTGAAACAGCGTGAGTGTTCGGATCAGTCATTGAACTGACTACTCGTGCATTCGTCGAAATCTGAAAAAATTCAAATGCTTCTTAGATTTTTATAGTATATAAGTAACAGTGGCGTGCACGATAAAATACGAGAAGTAATCAAAAAGTATTAATTTCATTTAAACTTTGATAATTTTCGCGCAAAATGTTAGGTACAGCAGTGCGATCAGAACGAACATCTATATTATACTTTATGAATCTCTCAACTACCTCTGAGCCGCGAAAGTACCTTAAAACGATTACGATCTGTTCACCACAGCTTTATAAAAGTTATTTAAATAGTAATATCAAAAATAATAACAAATATTCTTATTGTTACCTTTTGAAAATAAAAAAGAAGGCAAACAAAATAACTTATTTGTGTGTACACAAACTGCTAACTAATAAAAACTATCATAATACTTTTTTTTAAAACGAATACCTAACAGTACCTTTCTTCTAGTTCAATCTCAACTGGTCACACACCTTGACTTTAAACTTATTTTAATTTTATTACCAAATGATAATAATGAAAATCTACTCGTAACTAATTTCAATAAACACATATCACCAGCACAGAGCTCACAGCTATAATTTTACACAATTCGTTAATAAATTAATCCACTGTTTACTAATTAAAACTTACTTCACTTGCGCTTACTGCTTAGAAAGACCAATAACAATATTCAAAAACAACAAAATGGCGAAAAAATATATGAACAGTTTACCGACCAATCAGAGCGTCCCGTATCATTTGACAATTAACGAACGAATGGAGATAGATGGCACTTATTAACAAATCATAAATCAAATGTCGTTTTAAATATCTGTTAATATTTGTAATTCGTAATGTATGATTAAAAATATGTATGTAAGAATTTAAAAATATAGGTTTAGTTGTTATATGCGTAGGATATGCAGTGCTTATTTGCATCTATGGTATGCACGTGTTACAAAATGTATTAAAATATTAGTATATATTACAAAAAAAAGTCTTATACATATTGAAAACATAACTCTTAAATTATAGAAAATATTTTAGTAAATTACATTTTGAAAGCGGGTTCCAATTTAACAGTATATTAAACACATATTTGACATGTTACCGCTTTTGTAACTAAGTCTTATTCTTACTTTTTAATAATAATTCCTTAGTTATAATCAGATAATAATCTAAATACAATAAAATATATGTTTTTAAAGTTTTAACAGTTTTTAAACAAAGCTGACTCCAATATAATTATATAATAATAGTATATTAGAAATTCTTTTGACAAATAATTGACGACGCAACACTTTTGTAAGTCAAATCCACACTATTCGATTATTTAAACTGTAAATGACAAGATATATATTTAAATACAAATAATATATTTAATAAACATTGTATAATTATAGAACATATATCCTAATACACGCCACTGAGTAATAAGACAGCCAAAGTAGTGTTTGTTGTAAATTTTCTGTATTTACAATAATAACTGACTTGAGAGTGTTCACTTACAACTGACATTAAGGCTCTCAATAAATTCTTCAGATGCATAAATTTCTGTTCCACCAAGACTATAATCATTATTCCGTAGATATTTCTCTATGACTTCCTTCAGTCTGCTTTGGGAGCGTTCAAGTATTACGTAACGCTATTTCGGGGGAGGTGGGGGGGGGGGCTTCAGAAAAACGTTACTGTGCGTTACGAGGGGGGAAGGGGGGTCAAAAATCCTCAAAAATTGCGTTACGTAATACTTGAACGCTCCCTAATTCCGACGATATGTAATTTGTATCTAACACCAATTAAAATATATGTATAGAATAAATATTAATATATGTATATTTAAAACGGCTACGAGGAGCCGTACATAATGATTCACAATAATAATATATCTGAAAATTCTATTAACACTCACTAGGTATATCATAATAAAGTATTTCTTTCTTTAATCAAGAATTAAAATAAGAAAGAGAAAGCTATAATAAAACTGATTAATGTAGTAAAAATATATTGAAGGGAACAACTCGATTATACTTATAATTGTAACTATTGGTATTCGACGATGATAATGCAGGGCAATGTTATTTTGTTTTTAAGTAGCAATGAAGTTGCGAATGTCTTTATTACAATTACATACAAAGAAACAATATATGGAAGTTAATTTAAATTAGGTACAAATTATTTTAGTACAAACAAAGGATCTTAAAAATTGGTAATTAGGCAAATTACAGTGTACTTATGCTTATTTCTAATACACTGTTCAATTTTAAAGGAAAATCGTACTGTATCGGATCAGATAAGTGTATATCGTCGTATGTGGACAGTATATTACATTTTTGTCTGAAGAAAGTAATATATATACATTATTCACGATTAAGTATGGGTTGAATTTTAGCTAATAAAACTTTTTGATGAACATTTCTCCTACTGTGATTCGTAGGGTCTGAGTTAACAGGGATCATAAATGTTTAAGAGGTTAAAGCAATCGGTATTGCCCTATACAATGAACTTATATTCTGAATATTAAGCATTTAAATATATGTTAGAAACGTATATTATATGTACTACTTTATAAAAGATTTTAATACTATCACGAAACAGTTGTGCGTAGAAAATTTTTGAAAAAACAACAGTATTTACAGTGTGTAAAGATATATAACTATTTCGATAAAAAGAAATAACAATGTCGGTAGATAGCTATAGGGAAAATTCACTAAAGCACAACCTTGGAAGAATAGTACCTAGACGCACTTACATACTAGTGTTTCTTAAGAAATCTACAAATCGTATAAGGCAAAGTGTTAAATTGGGGTTTTAAGATGACGGTTATATAAAGTAGTACCACAGTATTAGAGACAGGTATTTCTAATAATAAAAATTTAACGCTTATCCACATATTAGGTATATGATGTTATTTTACTTCACTTATTAGTAATAAATTAAATGGTTATATTATATTTTTCTAGTATTGAAATGTTACTTGTTTAAGATATAAAGGCTACTGGGATTAAACATTTCTTTAAAAATGACACTGTTATCGCGTTTCCTTTGTTTGTAAAGTTATTGAGAAAACGTAGCCCATTTCAACTTACTTAATTTTGTCACGGAACAGATGGCAAGTTGATTATTTTTTTTACGAAACAATATTTATTTACCGTCTGAGTACGCACTTTTGGAGTCTTTCTGAAAAAAAACTTTTCTGCTTTATCTCGTTATACATATCACTAAGTATATAAGCAAAACATTTAATACAAATAAACTAAAGTAATAAAAGAGATTGTGAGTTCAGTAACGGCTCACAATAAGTACATACATCTTTAATTTCAAGCAGATGAAGTAATTATGATAAAATAACATCGATATTATAAAATATATTGAAATATTGAATATATTTTAGTTGCCTTCCATTTTGATTCTTTTGTATTTCTTTACACAATCAGATTTGATAGGAAAACTCTATAACGTTGCGAACGACATCATAATACAAATTAACCAAGTGATAAAATAAGTTATACATTAAATACATAAAATGTTATCTGCTTTAGGGGGACTGTTACTCGATCCTATTAATCGAACAAAAGAAATCGATCCCTATACAAGAAAAACACATAAAATCCACAAATACATTTCTTAATTATCTAGTTACATTATTCACCATCAAAGAATTGATTAAACTATTTGTTAATATAAATATATTTTATACATATATATGGATATGTTAAACTACTTTTTTTCTAATATTTTGAAAATGCGAATAGATAGGCCATATACGAGCAGAACGTCAATTAGTAGTTCCTCATATAATTCTATAAACTCTGTTGAAAGCAAATATATATTTAAGCAATAACATTTTAATAAAATCGGTTAATTATTGTAACTGCATCGATTATATAATATTTCTAAAATAATTTTCATTTATAATACGTAAAGTAACGACATTCAATACACATTAGATGAGCACAATAAGAAACGAATAGTCTTTGTACCATCGTTATGGGGCATAGCATGGAGACGGTCTTGTATAGGCCATGCATCATCAGAACGTCAATAACTAGGCCTTGTAATATCAGGATTTGCTGTATTGAGCCGTCGTGGAGTGCTAGTACTCGTGGCGCTCCGGCGACGGCTCCCTTATAATAAAATACATTCTTTACTTAAATAGAAACAATATAAAGTAGAACTTATAAGAATTAGTGAATCATTATAACAAAATGACTTAAAACATTATAGGTAGGATTAAACACGTCAACCTTTTACATATAGACATATAGACACATACATAACATATAGACGCTCCTCCCAGGGCGAGGTTGTGTTCAAATCCTCCGCATCGCTGCCACAGCATCACTACCAGCGTACGACCTAAGGCCTCGCTTGCTTAATTTTAAAATTGTATAGTTTTAAATTTTTTTAAAAAAGATAGTTTTAAAATTGGATAGGAAGTCGTTTATCATTCAAAGCTTGGACACTATAGAATCAAGAATGTAGATGTTACAAAGGTAATACATTCGGAGCTTAAACAAACTTGACTATAGAATCAAAAATATAGATATTTGGCTCAGAGAGGAGCACTAGTGCGAAGTTTAGAACCAACATTACCTCCTGATAGAAGGGATATCATATCAGATGCTCTTAGTCCTTCTGGTCAGGTCAGTTATTATAATCATAATCATTAATCAAAATAAAAACAATTCGGTATAATGTTTTTGGGACCTACAAGTGACGAAGACCTTTGTTTTAGACAGTAGCATTCGGTGTATTTGATGGTTGTTTGATCGGTGCAATAAAGGAATCCGGAAGTATGGAATTCTCCACGTTAAATATATCTAATTTGTATGCCGCGCGATCTTTAGCCTGGAGTGGAGATGGAACCAAATTGGCAGTAGCATCGCAAACTGGTGCAGTTTTAGTTTTTGAAGCGGTCCTGAGGTATTATCAAGAGCCATTATTCATTTTTATCCACAAAAAAAATATTAAGATAAACCGACCGAAAGACTAAAATTAAAAATAAGAAAAAAAACATATATTGCACAGATAACCTTAGATTTATAACTACATATAATAATTTCCTATCAATTAGTAATTAATTGCACATTATTTTTTTAGACGCTTTAAATTCGTAGAGGATAATTGTCAATACTATTATATTATTTTTTCTTAAAAAGTATGAACATAGAGAATGAAAATATTGAATGCAAAATAGACACCTTATGACATAACTTTGTCAATATTACGTTGAACACCCAAATATTATTATTACCTACATAAAGCGCTGTGACTAGTTGTGAAAAATTAAAGCAGTTTAAAGATCCCTTAAAATTATGGTTTTAAAATAAATAATATGCATTACAGTTTAAACGTAAAAAAATAAAAAATATTATTCGACTTCAAATTGATGATAACTTCCTTTACCCATCTCTTTTCAACATGCATCTTATACGTATTGCTAACCTTTTTTGTACACCCAAATTTAAATAGGATTACTCACTAGGTGTCGTTATATTACTACTTACTACTTTACTTACTGGCATTGACAAAATTACCTTGCTTTTGTTTTCGCAACAACTCAAAATGTGTACGCTATTTAAGTATGTAATTGTTAATGTATGATAAATGAGTTAATTAATAATAGTGTTATAGCGCGCAGTGTTTTTTAGATATAAATTATAAAGTATGGAAGTTCTAGCGAAGTGACAATTTCATCACTAATTCGTATGATCGTATCAACTAGCCGCGGTTAGATCTTTTTGTGCGTTTTGTGAAAGTTTTTCTAAAAGAAGAGCTACCCAGTGAGTGTTTTGTATTTTCCAAATACGAATATCTTTATTATTAAAAGAAAGCCTACAAAGTATCTTATAAATCTTATGTTTTCTTTTAAGTGTCTGCCGTTATCAAATACATTCTTTTGTTTACTCAATTTAAATTACATACAGCCCACTTGTTTGTATTTATTGTTTTGAACATATTATTTCGTGACTACATCAACGAAAACAAATTATGTACTGACAAAATGAATATACTAATTTCGTTAGCAATTTGTTGTCGTTCTTGTAACGGCATTTTTTTACATGATAATTGTTTTAAATTACATTGGTTACAGAGGAACTACAACGTTCTAAATATAAATTGACGTAATTTGCGAAGTATCTATAGTAATTTATATTTGTACATTAGCCCCCGAATATTGTTTAAAAGTCTTAAGATTTTTATACGGTAATTATTATGTGAATTCAAAATTAGTCTCATTTTTTTTTTCGTAAATTCGCATAATCGATGTTAAAAAGGCAAAGGAGATCATTCTTTTTGGGCCTTTTTTGAAAGTGCCGGCCAACAAAAAAAAAAATGGTACATATTTGTAGAACTAACCATTTGGAACAATAGTTAATATGGCGCAAAAGTTGTAGGATCCAAGATATAGAAGTTATACAAGTTTCAAGATTCATCATTTTGGTACTTTATTTTTTTCTGAAAGTGCCAGGAAACATAAAATAATGATTGATATTGCTAGAGTTAAGCTTCTCAAGCAAATCATAGCCATAATCTGTTAGAAACCTGTCGTTTTTATGTAATACTAGCGAACCCGACAGACGTTGTTCCGCTGAGTATCTGAACGCATGCAACACATTTCTTGATGATTTTATTATTTGTCTAACCTAATATGTATATCGGGGTGCCATTTTTATATATATTAAAAAAATGGGCCTAGAAGCACTTTTAACTGATTTTGTACCATTTCATGTCGGATTTGATCATATGACGCGAGAGCAAGTGGCGCAGAGCATGTACATAACCGCATGACTCCAGATTTTCTATAGCATCTCTAAAACCACGGTCTAACATAAAAATGTCACCAGGCCGGTAAAACCAGTGAAATATATTATTCAGTGCATCATTTAAAATCTGGGCATCGGAGGTTGTTGCAACGATGGGACATCTACCGCTATTATGGTTCCATTGCAACAAATATTTAAAAAGGCTTTAAAAGATTTCGAAAGTTATGGTTGCTATAAGATTTTCTTTGAAAAAAGAAATTAGTGCTCTTCCGTAAATACATATATGTAAGTGCCATCAAGTATAGAGATGGCCTTTCTTTCTTCAATCGGACTATCAGGATTACCAAATTATCACTCTGGCACAATGAGGTTCCTCTACGCCACTTGCTCTCGCTCATATGATAAAATCCGACCCGAAATGGTACAAAATCAGTTAAAAGTGCTTCTAGGCCCATTTTTTTAATATATAAAAATGGCACCCCGATATACATATTAGGTTAGACAAATAATAAAATCATCAAGAAATGTGTTGCATGCGTTCAGATACTTGGCGGAACAACGTCTTTCGGGTTCGCTAGTATTACATAAAAACGACAGGTTTCTAACAGATTATGGCTATGATTTGCTTGAGAAGCTTAACTCTAGCAATATCAATCATTATTTTAAGTTTCCTGGCACTTTCAGAAAAAAATAAAGTACCAAAATGATGAATCTTGAAACTTGTATAACTTCTATATCTTGGATCCTACAACTTTTGCGCCATATTAACTATTGTTCCAAATGGTTAGTTCTACAAATATGTACCATTTTTTTTTGTTGGCCGGCACTTTTAAAAAAGGCCCAAAAAGAATGATCTCCTTTGTATAGTTATCATTCTATGGTTTGTACACTCAAAAATTCTATTAAATGTAGTTTTAGCATTTAGCTTTTATAATTATCGGCCAGCATTTTCATGTAATACAAATACTAATTTATTAAAAAACAAATTAAATACAATGTGTTTTAAGACCTCACGGCTGAAGTAAAACTTGTTTTGCTCCATCTATATGTAATATATATAAGCGAATGTTTATGTGTAATACAAACATATATACAGTTCCAAACTGTGATAATTTGAACTTCTTTATAATTCAAGGTCATCACGAGTTCCTTTCAAAATCTCTTTATATTTTGCACTAAATCAATACATTTTTATGCACTTGATAATTCGAACTAAAAATTCATTTCTATATAATAGAGTAAGATCCCAGAGTGATAAGACACAACTTATTTTCTAAAGCATAGAACTTTCGGTTCTAAGTAGTCTCTCATGTAAAAACTAGATAAGATACTTTATTCCAATATAATATATAAGAAATTAAAGTTTGGATATTTTGTATTACTTATTCTTTAAAGTCCAATATGAGATACTAATTTTGAGAGCATATTGAATAGCTCTGAGAATCGGCCAATATCTATTTTTCATACCTCTAAGTCATAAGGGTTATTCATCCTTGATTTTTTTTACTTTCGACGAATTTTATTATTTTTATTTTTTAATGTAGCTATAAAAAGTACAAACAACCCAAAATTTTTACTTTTTTATCACCAACCTATATTTTTTTATATGGCATAACAATGTTTGCAAGGTCAGCTAGTAATATATAATATTCTTTGATTTCAGAACTTCGACCCAGTCGCCGTACCAGACTCAGGACATGAAAAATTCTACAAAGGAGATTCATGTATTATCTTTAAAGTAATCTTCTATAATATATACTAGTTTTCGCCCGGGACTTCGTCCGTGTTAATGTCTTCATTAGTAATATACATATGTATAGCTGACCGGAGGAACTCTATTCCGCTCTAGAGTCCCTCAATAACCAGATAGTGGAATTTATTAAGTATTTTTTTTCGATCAAACAATATTAAATATCCTATGTCCTTTCTATGTTCTAATCTATCTCTCCACCAATGTTCATCCATATATGTATATGTTATTGAGTTATAAATAGTGTAACTAACACGACTTTTCTTTTATATATATAATACATGTATATATATTTCAGACTACATCAGATAAAAAGAAGAATCTATCCTTTGATATCCATTACTGGATCGGCAGCCAGTCGTCTCAAGATGAGTCTGGTGCAGCCGCTATACTCTCTGTCGGTCCTGATGATAAATTCAACGGTAAAGCTATACAACACAGAGAGTCCATGGGTTATGAGAGCCAACAGTTCCTGGGATACTTTAAGAATGAAGGTCAGTTAGTTATAGAGATGATTACTATATAACATGAAAGTCGTGGTGGCCTAGAGGTTAATGCCCTCATCTCATGCACGAGAGCGCGGGTTCGAAACCTGTCAATTACCAATGTGATGTCCCGAGTCATATGTACTTTCTAAGAGTATTTAGACATCACTGACTGATGAAAGAAAACATGGACTTGTATCAAATTATGAGTTTGAAGCAAGTGTGGTGAATGGTGATTAATACTCTGTCTCCATATGAGAAGAGGCCTTTACTCAGAAGTGGGCTCTGATAGGCTGATGATGATGATATATTTCAGATTTAAGACTTTTGAGTATTCATTTAAATGGAACTAATATTTTCGGATTACTACGCGTATTTTATTATTATTATTCTCATTCAATTCTCATCTCGTCCTAATGTTCACGGTTGTTGCAAAGTAACCGAAACGTCTATAGTATGTAGTTAAAATAATAAAATACGCGAAGTATAACAAAATATTAGTTTTATTTGAACATTATATATATGTATTAATGTCTTAAAATGAAAGAACAGCGAACTATTAATTTTATTAGGCAATAATATAGGATTTATTAAATAAAATGTGATTTAGTTAAAATGAAAACACAGCGAAGAGGACAAATGTAATGACAGATAGTTGCATAGACAGTAACTTCATCTAGTGAGATATTGAGGCAACTAAACAATGTACGGTTTTTGGTTTAAATACTACTAACAACAATGAAATTAATTAAAATATATATCTTTATACGGTTTATGTTAAACGAATTTTTATGTCAGAAAAGTTCAATCGAAGCCAAGATTGCCTATTTTACCTATTTTTTCTATATAAAACATGATTATTGGTTAATACAAAATACATGATTTATACAAAAAACGGCTTCCCAATATCAATAAGTTCACGATTATTGAAATTATGAACATTATGTATAAGAAAAACTCTGGCTACAAGCTGAAAATGGCACCGAAAAATATATACCAGCTATATACCATTCCTAGCTTGAATACTTGCGAAATTATGACCAATTGTTAGTGTTTTTTAAGCTGACCTTGCCCTTGACCTTCCAGCTGTTCGTTATCTGGACGGAGGTCACGACTCTGGGTTTAACCACGTGATCACTAACCCTGGAGCCCAGAAACAACTGTTCCAGGTCCAAGGAAAGAAGAACATAAGAGTTAGACAGGTGAGAGAAGAAGGTTATTATTGCAGCAGTACAAAAGAAATAAAAAAAGAATTAAAAAATATAGATGTCTTATGAAGCCAGTACTATAAAATAACAAATCAAACTTCAACTAGAACAAACTACCTAATTATCTTAAACCAAAACACCTTAAATAAGTTGAATTCATTTTACAAACACACAGGTCGCGTCAACAAATACTTTCCCTCGTAGAACAAACCAAACGTCATCGCTTTAATATATGTATAGGTATGTACATATAGGGTATATATATGTACATATATATAATACCGACAAAAAGTTTGGAAGCACTTCAAATACTCCTAACTATTTTAGAAATAAGCCGACATTTATGTATTATTTAATTGAGAATTATTAGGTACTTGATAAAACAGCAGCTAAACTACAAAATAAAATCAAATTCTTATTTATTAATCACAAAATTAATTTATAATTTATTTTTGTCGATATGACCACCCTTTGCTTTATAACAGCTTGGCAGATTCTAGGGCATTCTCTCTAGTAATTTTTACAAAAAAATATTTAAGAAGAGCACTACGATTATTTTAAATGCAGTAAAATAATTTAAAATAACATAATGTTATATTATAACATAGATAAAATTAGTTAAATTTCTATGCTATATCTTTTTACTAAAAAGTACAGGTGCTTCCAAACTTTTTGTCGGTAGTGTATATACCATATATTAAATAGTGGTCAGAGTAAGTATTATAAAACAACAAAAAATAAACATAGAGACCTAATTTATCATTTCACAATGACACTGTCACGAATGACTTAATGAACTAATCATACGTCAAAAATGTTTTACATCACTTGGTAAAGATAATGTACATTCTATGTTACTATTCTACAATCTATTCTACATCTACAATCAACATTATACATTGCACAACTAAACCGAGGTTAACCAAAAAAAAGGCTTCAAAATGACAAAAACCACATCGAAATCGGTTGATCTGTTACATAGCTATGATGACAAACACACATACATCGTAAATATACTATCAATAACAATCTTTAAAAATCTCTAAACAAGATTTATTAATAAAACACTGTTAATTTAATATGTAGCTTGAAAATGTTACCTAGGTCAAGATCTATTTCAACTATATCATACAAAGTGTCGAAAAGATTATGACTTGAGTCTTCTTTAAAATAATAATAATATAAACACCTTTGTTCCATTCGACAAACTCCGTCATGTTTCCACACAGTAATCAAGATTATAATTGGTCCAACAAATAAAACCGTTGTCATTGGTAAATATTCAACGATTCCAGTGCGAATGAAGACATAGCATAAAAAAATGTTCCCATAAAACTATGATTCCGTCCCATAACTTCTAATAAACAAAAAAACACTTATGTAAATTAAATAAAATAGTTTAAATTTACTCTTACCTTTCAGATCAATATTCAAGTGACGTAGATGTCGACAAATTCTTTACCACACTGGGTTCTGGATCTAAAAATCTGGTTCCTGATGAAACTGTGGGTGGAAGATGATCAGGTAATAGAACTGCATATTACAACTAAATCAAATACATATGAGTAAGGTATATTATACATTATACAAGTAACTAGCTTTCCGCCTATAGCTTCGCCCGCGTGGAACTCTGTTATATTGCGTTTCCAACAGAGCCTTTCAAAAGTCTGGGATAAAAACTGTCCTACGTTCTTTCTCAAGGTCAACTCTATCTCTGTACCAAATTTCATTAAAATCAGTTCAATGGTTAAGGCGTGAAAGCCTAACAGACAGACAGAGTTACTTTCGCATTTATAATATTAGTAGGGATATTATTATTTTGGAAGCGTCTGATAGATTTTAATAGCAATAGCAGTTATCGTCGTTATACGCTTAAAAAATTATAAGGCGTTTGTTTTTTCTTTTCTTCTCAAATAAAATGTTTGCTTTGTTTAATTATTTTATAATAAACTGATAACTATTACATTATGTATATGATTGTATATTACGTAGTGGTTTTTAAAAAATTTGAAAATATTTTCAGACATTCGAGAAAAATGAAGAGCCTTCAGTTGTTTTATCGGAGGTGTCAGATAGTTCTGGCAAATTTAAAACAACACCTCTCACTGGTCCCTACCTGTCGGACCAGTTGAAACACCAAGTAAGTTATATATAGTATTAAATTAAAACTTAGTTGATTAGGGAGCGTTCAAGTATTACGTAAAACAGGGGCGGGAGGTCTCTCTCTCTTACAAGAGGTTACGTTATACGTAGCATTCGTTTTAAATAAAATAATTAATTGATATCCCCAAACAGCCAACCCTTTTCATATACGTTACATTATGTACACATTTTTAATTTGTTCTCGCAAGTTTGCAAACCTCTTAGTTTGTATTTTACGGGGAATACCTAGATTGCATTGTACGTCATTTAATATTGGTTCAGTGCTCAATATTCCTAGAGTTCATACTGTGATTTCTTCAAAGACATTTATATCAATGATCTTGTTTCATTTGGTAGATTAAAACTATACCAAACTATAACATCGTTTTTTACGACTGTAGGATGAAATTGATCACTTGACTGTTACGTAACGTTTAGAGAAGGGCAGAGGGGGGTACAGAAAAACGATGGAAGGGGGGAAGAGGGGTCAAAAATGTGCAAAAATTGAATATCGTAATACTTGAACGCTCCCTTGTCGACAATCTCGATGTATACAAAAATGAAGTGAAAAAAATAGAGCGTGGAGTCCCTCTAAGTGGAAAAAGTGAAACTTCGTAATGTCGGAATCAAAGCTCGAAGCAGGAATGCGTAGAAAACAAATTGTTAGTGAATTTATATTGTTTTAAGAAAAACTTTATAAACATTGCTTAGGATTAATAATTGACCCACTCATTTACTCTCGATCCGTCTATTTCTATTCCCTCTCCAGGAGCGTAGAATGTTTAACGTTTAAAATCTCGACTGATGTCTAATTACTTAATAATATTTTCAGGACACCTATACTCTTGACACAGTCAGTGGCTCCATCTATGTGTGGGTTGGGAGACAAGCTTCACCAAAGGTAATATTTATTGATATGTTCGACAAATATTTAATCATTAACGTTGTTAATTCAAAAGATAATAAGAATACTCTAAGACCCAGTTTCACCAATCAATGTTTGTTTAATCTAAACACAGCATTTACTAACCAAACTACAAAATTATAAATGTTTGATAAAATGTTTACGTCCCAAGATGACAAATTAACAACGCATTATTAAACGTCATGTCAAATGACCGACTACCAAATTATTCGTTCTTGTTATAAGACGACCAAATGGAAACTATAGCGTTTTATACGGCACGTTTGCCACGATGCACCACTTTATACTTTGATCGTATATATCCCTCGATACGTCACTTGTAAGGTAATGCGACCAAATTTTATATATCCTTGGTTGCATACATTTGGCACACATAAACCTTTTTTTCAATTTACTAGGTGTAACCTGTCAAAATGGGGTTGTCAATAAATTGTGTTATATATATTATTCTTCTACCTGGCAATTTTTCCCAGCTATAGCCAGGGTCTGCCTAACATGTTGTGAATGGTTTTGGCTATTTGTTTTTACGACCGGCCGCCTGTCTGACATCAACCCTCTTTTTGGGAATCAACATTAATCAGTGATGTCTAAATATTCTTAGAAAGTACATATGATTCGGAAAAATCACATTGGTACTTGCCCGGGCCAGGATCGAACCCGCGCCCTCGGCAACGAGAGGCGGGCCCTTTAACCACTGAGCCACCACTGACTTAAATTGTGTTATATATTATTATGTTATAAAATTATAGGCATAAATTGTGTTCAAATTATAAGAGATATAAAGAAAATTTTATTTGCAATGTTATAAAAAATATGGAGGCAAAATCATCATAAAATCATAAATTCCCTTCTAAGCCATTTCATTATAAGCATTCGTGTTTCTGAACGGTAGGGCACATTACAGTAAAATGTATAAAAAAAGTTGTCTAAAAAGAGATATACGACTAAAACTTTCAAATATTAACATTTCTTATAAAAGAGACATGAAAACTACAAACATTACAAATTATACGCAAAAAATTATATTTTCTACCAAGTGAACCTTTCAATGTAAATCCAAACAGCGCAATCCATCTTCGGCTAGATCACGACTTCAGAGTTTTAATAACATTTTAAATTCAATCCATATAATTATTGTATATCGTACACACACTGTATAATAACTTCGTATGACATTGGCATAATATTCCACAACTACAGTGCAACTGCAGCCATAGCTTAAAAAAACTCTGTATATATTTATATTAATATATGTTCTATAGGAATTCGGTTCGGATCTAACTCCTTCATCCGAGACGGTGTTCACTCTGCCTCTCTTGAAGCGCGGCTCCGTCCGTCATCGTCGCAGTCTTTATCGTGATCGGCTCACAGTCAGCACGACCCTACACAACAACACCTGGAGGATATATGATATCCTCTAGGTTCAACTTAACTGGTAACTATATAACATTGACTATTAATACGAGTATTACAGGTTTACATCGTCCGACAAACTTTGAACTTTTACAGTAATATGAATAAGTCTTAGAACAGTATCAATTACAAAA
This sequence comes from Danaus chrysippus, assembly GCA_916720795.1. NCBI lineage: Eukaryota > Metazoa > Arthropoda > Insecta > Lepidoptera > Nymphalidae > Danaus > Danaus chrysippus. Next base: position 850,302 of record CAKASE010000077.1, on the reverse strand, counting down.
TAGGAACTCTAACGTATTTATTTGGTTTTATTATGCATTTTGCTATACCTTTAAATGAATGGGCACTTTTTAATAGGATCATTAAAATATACAAAATTTAGAAGATTTTTGTGTAATTCGTAAATGATTCTTTTATTGGTCTTTTATGTAACTATTAACAAGATTTGGTTTAACATTATTTTGGTGACATCTTGTGAACTAAATATGGCGGGCTGACAAAAATGGGGGGAAATTCAAAAATTAATAACAAAATACATAATTATTAAATAAATAACTTTGTTATTTTGAAATTAAGGGAGGTATCTCCAAGGCTTGCATAAAATTCATGTAGTCCTTTTTTACTCCAATAATTTGAAGAATTTTTATCCCTCAGCCTTTTCAAAATGTCAATTTTACTTTTTCTATAGAAACAAATATAAGAACTTTAATGGTCAATAAATATCTAATAAATAAAAACACTTTTCAGATAACACAAGAGGGAGCGCATACTTTCAAACGATACCAGAGAATTTAGAAATTGATTTTACAAATCCGATACACATATCACCGGAAGACACTATGCTTAGTAAAAAAACAAGACCTTCGTGGGACTGAAAATTTGTATAAAAAATTACAAAAAAAACTGTACTCTAAGTTATTTTAAGAAATGGAGAACATTTTTACCTAATTTATAATATTTTATTTAAACGGTGCTTCACTGAGGTTGTACTATGTATAGTCATTTTTATATTTTTTGACTGTATCATTGTGATGTATGTACCATAAGACTATATTCCTAAACTTATATTATTGAATAAATTATAATTAAATTATGTTCAATATGAATCATCTTTATTTTGACCTTCGCAAGGAGAAAAACAACTCTACAATGAAACTTATTATTGAAAATGGAAATTAACGCCAAATTTATTTCTTACGTTTTAATCTTATCATCTATATATGTATATAAAAGAAAGTCCTGTTACTATTTATTACTCTATTTATTCGAGGGGTGAAGGGGGGTCAGAAATCTTCGAAAATTGCGTTACGTAATACTTGAACGCTCTCTAAGTACGAGTATATTATTTATCGCTATTTGTTAATATTTCTATTACTGTTAGTAATAATTCTAGTGTTAGTACTTAATAACTTTTAACTAGTTTTTTATATCTTCCATTTCGCTTAAAAATATAATAGTAAACAGTGTTTTCATTTAAATAATATTTAATATTAGTGCCCTCTTGTGGCGAGTTGTGGTACTACTATGACGTGGTCGATTGAACTACGCTTTGAGTTTCATCTGTTAGCTATCCGCTAACAGATGTCGCTAGTAGGTCAATTTCTTGGAAGATGATGTTTTTCTATAGTTAACCTAAATAATGTCTGCATGAATTCAATTCAATTCATGAAATCAATTTAAAAGACAAGCTACTTATTTGTATGCTAAAATGAACCTTAAAGCTAACATCTTTGGTATGAACACGTATAATTGTAAAAAAACGTTAAAGGACTACTTAAAGGAATTGGATTGCAGTGAAACTGAAAAATTATTGGAAACTAGTTTTTGCCCTCGACTTCGTCCGCGTTAATTTCGTCATGAGTAATATACATATGTATAGCTAACCGGGCGAACTCTATTCCATCTTAAATAACCAGGTATTGATAGGTATTTATTAAAATTTTCCGGTTACAATCGAACAGAATGATTGACATATTAGTTAGTTGTCAAATCTAATGTCAAAAAAACGTTTGTATCGGAAATAGAAAAGGGCTGTTTATAGTGTTTTCCCACAAGTGAATCAATTTTTTTCAACTTTTATATCTTCCCTGAACCTCCACGAACATTTTAAGACTAAGATAAGATAAATCCATTCAGCCGTTCTCGAGTTTTAGTGAGACTAAGGAACAGCAATTCATTTTTATATATATATAGAAGATAATTGCATAAATATTTGAAGACTTATATCTAATTATTTAAACACTACAACTGACTATCACACACACACGCGCACACGCACACACACACACACACATGCGCGTTATATGAACCAAACTACATTTAAGTTATATATTACCTATTTAAACTATTCTTAATTTGTAAAATAATGTTACCTTTTACCATTATGTTCTTGATTCCGTTTGTGGAAGAGCGGGGACTCCTAACACAAGATAATTTCATTTCTTAAAAGGAGCTCCCTAGCTGTATCTGTTTGTTTTTAGGTTTAAGTTACATAAATAAACCAATTTTTATTTTATTTATTTTTATGAATTTTTCACTTGAATTCAGTTCCACACACACAGAATCGCCCAAAGTGTCTTTTACTGACTGTTATTGTTTTTCATTGTTTGTATTTGATCGGTTCTTAACGTTTAGCACTGTAATGTATTTTGAGCCGTTAACACGTCGCAAAGTATTTCATGAGTTTTTCACCGGTTTTCAATTTCACTTGTGTACTTCACTTTGTCCCGGTGGATTTGATGTTTTTCAGTTTATCTGGATGAGATTCAGCTGGTTTTTTGATAATTAGTAATTAGATTTCATTGCAAAGAAATATACACTTTTTAAATAAGAAAGACAAAATATCTGCATATTGTCACAAAGTTCATTCTACTTATTTTTTCAGAAGTGGAATAGCGTCTTGATTGCTATCGACTATAAGGTTGTATGTCATGTTACATGTAGGTACAAGGCTAAACTCTGTCTTTTACTAATGCCGTAGAACAGCAACCGTGATCACGGTTGCTGAAAAGTAGCCGAAACGTCGGGAGTATGTAGTTTCTAAAATAAAACGCGAAGTAAAATCCGAAAATATTAGTTTCATTTAAATGTGTACTCGCGAAAATCTTAGATCTCATTAAATAAAAATACCTATTGATTATTTCACTTTTTTATTGGCCACTGGCCTAAACAATAATATAAAAATTTACACTAATCTTTCCGTTGCATTGTCTTAAGTATCAAATTATGTAACTCTTGTTTCCTGATTTCTTCATTTCGAAGGTGTGTCATTTTCAACTCGTTCAACAAAATAATGTTCTTTTTTTGCTTTCTCTTGTTGAAGACGCACAAGTTCTAGTCTCGCAGCAGTTAATTCGTCTATTTTTACAGTAACGCTGGCTTTTGTTAGTTTTAAAACCGGGTTAATTTTACTTTTCAATGCTTTTGGGTTCCATGTGCCCCATTTGTTATAAGAATCTGTAAAAAGTAATAAAAGGTTTAATATAAGTACTATGTAGAACTTATATTTTGTGAACTTTGTCCATGTTTGCGATGTATAGAACATGTGGCTGAAGGGATGAAAAGGTTTAACGACACAATTTGTATAATATTATAAAACCTACCTTCACCATTCTCAGTGCCAATAATTGTTGGTTTTGCATTCTGACTGGCGCTTTCATTCAAGTCCTTTTCTAAAAAAAAAGACAAGTTTGTTATGTATTATTATGATGAAGGCAACAAACGGAATAGAAATACCTAATTGTAAAATAATAATAATATTGACTGGCCCGATAGCGGATTAGGTAGTGACCGATGACCCCGTCCTGTGCGCCAGTTATAATAATAATATCACAAATATTAAAAAAACTTGTGTACTTGACAACATAAATACATACCATCAGTTTCTTGATTCAACATCACAATCTGTATGTCACTTTCTTGAATTGTTTCTTGATTTGTTTTAAAATGTAAATTAAGGTCATCCTGAGACAAATCAATTTTCAGAGGGACAGATGCAGTTATTCTGAGAGTAAAATTATATCGTCGGCGAAGCGTAAGTCATTTAAGTTTTCACCACCACAAAAACATCACAATCCTCTTAAATTTTATAATAAGCAAAATTGTTAGATAGAATATAATAAAATAATGAATTAAAAGGCAATTTTCAGAACCATACAAATGTAAATCAAGACACAATCAGATACATACATCTGTCACTGGTCATATAACAAAGATTGCAAACAAATTATACGCAGAAACATAAAAGGTAACGTTAAAATAAGCGACAAGAAACCAAATATCTGTTTAAAAGAAACTTATAACGGATTTGAGAAATGAGAGATTGTAATCTAAAGAACTAAAACTTATGAAATTGTTTAATAAAGTATAACAGTACAAGATTTATAGAGTCCAAACGCAGTTGGATCAAAGTTAGTCGCATCACATTGAAGCTGCAGCTAATTGACTATTAATTAGCTTCATGACTAAATAAATAAAAAAAATATTTGTCATGTCATTTATTTCTTTATTAATAACATTGGCTAAAATTTTCATAAATTTTATGTCTATAGTTTACTTTTGTTTAAAACTTATTAATCATTGAAATATATATGTAGGCGTGGTATTTAAAAAATAAATAAAATTATGATTTTGTTATGTATTATATTATCAATACATATATATCGGCGCTACCAGCTTTAATAGCGGATGCGACTTGAAAATAATTAGAGGCTGCCATCAATTCTTATTAAACTTCATTAGTATTTATGATTATTGTTAAAGTAAAACAAAATCAAAGGTTGCTTAAAAGGAGAATAGAATGTTTAAATCTTGGTATAAATATGACGTCTGGACGCCCGACGTCAAACTTCAGAATTGAAAATTCAGAGTTCAGTGAGTGCGTATCATTGAAGTATGTTATTATGAAGAACCTTCGAGAAATACAGGAACATTAAGAACAATTGAAATTTCATTTTAAAATATCATGGACCGTTCTAGAAGAAGTGACATTTGTAACGTCAGCGAGGCTGGCGTCCCTCTCTTTAAAAACAACAAATGTGTAATAAATCCGATATATATATATATATATACTATTACCCCTAAATATTTGTTGCTAAGAACGTTACTGAAACATCTGTTTCTAAAACAATAAGAGCAAAAAATCACTTCTTCAGTAGCGGGTCAAGTACTGAACTGTCAGCACTGACTCTTGGCCAGATGAAGTGTACTCAACAACACACTTCTCTACATTCTGATATAAACTAAATTTTATATTTCCATATTGTGTTTATTTTCAACTTATTTTAAAAATTACATCTTTTTACTTATAAATTTGAAGCATGTGACATTGTAGGCTTCAAAAATTTGTATTCATAATAAAAAGGAATTATTTTCCAATATTGTGAATTCATACTTTACTAAATATATTCAATTTCTTAATATCTAATCACCTAACATATTTTATTATTATACACATACTTGTTTATTTTATAAATAAGCAAATGTTTTTGAAATTTTATGTTAACTAAATTATTGCATATCATATTCTCTTCATTACAGATATCAATAGTAGAAAGAATCAAACTTAATATATCAATTTATGACAAATTTACACTGATTTATGTTTCTTTGATGTTGATTATACAAAAGATTTTATACAGGTGAAATAAATTCCAATTGTGATTTTTATACTGACGCGTGGAAAAAATGTTCTTATTTATGTTGACTTTACGCATTTAAAACTAAATTATGATTTAAATAATTGATGCGAAACTGGTCACTTTAATATTAAGAATAGAATGTGACACATATTAAAATCATAAAGATAATATATTGTAATACTAAAAGAATTTATGAATATATAAACTTAAAAAAAACGATGCTTGTATACACTAGATGTTTCAAAAGTTTACGATTTTCAGTTTATTAGATCTAAGATGTACGCCGGTGGTAGAAATTATTTTTATTATCTTATATGCTATTATTCTATTATAAACAGTAAAAAATGTTTATAAAAATCTTTATACACAACTAGAAGAAAATATCATTTCATTTTCATATTGTCTGCTCGTGATCACGGTTGCTGCAAAATAACCGAAACGTTGGGAATATGTATGTATGTAGTTTGAAAATAAAAAAAATAACATCTAGTATTCCGAAAGTAGTAGTTTTATTTAAACAAATATTTAGTTCTAAAGCCTTAGATCTCATCAAATATGTTTTGCTTAGTTTATTCAGACAAGCAAAAATAAAATTTACGTAGTTATAAAAGAAAACTGTTGCTATAACTTTATAAATTAGTTCTATTTAATATACAATCCTCGTTGATACTAACATAAAACACATCAGAATAGTAAGAGAATTAATTCTAATTTGAAACAAAACATTACCTTCTTGTTGATGAAATACTATGCCATTACATTATATAAATTTCTGTCACTAAATGGTAATATTATCTCTATTCTTAATATAATAATACATATTTAAAAATGATGGACTTTGTTAACAAAAGTTAAATGTTTGAATAAATTGTTTAAAAAATAATGTATTTTTTGTATTGGATTAAATTCTTATCTATATGATAGCCCTTGTATATTAATAAAACTTTCGTAACTTAACCACTTACCTATTCATGTGGTTGTTTTTCTCATTAGATTTTAATGACTGTATGAATCATCACACAATTACTTACATTATTTTTTTCTGTAAATAAAAGGAAAGAATACAATATATTTAGTCCACTTTGATTATTGTGACAAGAACATTCATAAATTACATTTTATAAATTGGGAAGGATCTTGTTATATAGGAAATTTATGGAGAATTGTAATCTTGTACATTTATAAAGCTTGAATAAATTAATTTGTTGAAATAGTAAAAACACAAAAAATGCTTATATATTCATGTCTTATAATATCGGATAAACGTTGTAACAAACATATATTTTGAAGACTTGCTAGACTTTTTAAATACAAACAGTGTCCCGTGTAACAAAATAGTGTAATAATTATTTAATCACTAGAAGACCTGGCAAACTTCGTATCGCCCGATAATCAAGAAATATCTATTACGTATTTCTATTTATATTTTTGGAGTTTACCTGTAAGCCATAAATCTCCGTGTTTTGAAGTGCGACAGAATGATTTACATATTCGTTAGTTGTCAAATCTAATGTCACAAAAAAACGTTTGTATGGGAAATAGAAAAGGGCTGTTTTTATGGTTTTCCCAGTAATTAATAAAATTTTTTCAGCTTTTATACCTTCCCTGAATCTCCACGAACATTTCAAGACAAAGATAAGATAAATCCGTTCAGCTGTTCTCGAGTTTTAGCGAGACTAAGGAACAGCAATCCATTTTTATATATATACTAGTTTTTGCCCGCGACTTCGTCCGCGTTAATTTCATGATTAGTAATATATGTATAGCTGACCGGATGAACTCTATTCCGTCCTAGAGGCCATAAATAATCAGGTTTTTCCTGTTTCAATCGAACAGAATGATTGACATATTAGTTAGTTGTCAAATCTAATGTCAAAGAAAGCATTTGTATGGGAAATAGAAAAGGGCTGTTTTCAGGGTTTTCCCGGAAATGAATCAATTTTTCTCACCTTTTAAACCTTTCCTGAACCTCCATTAACATTTCAAGACTAAGATAAGATAAATCCGTTCAGCCGTTCTCGAGTTTTAGCGAGACTAAGGAACAGCAATCCATTTTTATATATATAGAAGACTAGTTTTTGCCCGCGACTTCGTCCGCGTTAATTTAGTCATTAGTAATATAGGTATAGCTGACCGGGTAAACTCTATTCCTTCTTCAATAACCCGGTATTGGTATTTATTAAATTTCTACTGTTTCAATTGAACAGAATGATTGACATATTAGTTAGTTGTCAAGTCTAATGTCAAAAAATCGTTTGTATGGGAAATAGAAAAGGGCTGTTTTTAGAGTTTTCCCGGCAATTATTCCAATTTTTCTCACCTTTTAAACCTTTCCTGGAGTTCCAGGAGTATTTCAAGACTAAAATTAGCCAAATCGGTTTAGCCGTTCTCGAGTTTTAGCGAGACTAAGGAACAGCAATCCATTTTTATATATATAGAAGATAGATAGAAGATAGAAGAAGAAGATTACGTCATCCTTCCAGCTAACATTTTTCCAGTAGTGGGTTTCCACCTAACCGGGCGACCTGTAAGAAACCTAGATTGTATACTTCAATTTAAATCAACAATACTTTAATGAATACTATGTATATGTACTTGGTTCACCTCAGCCCGAGCTTCTCGATCAAGTTCACTGAGTCTGTTTCTCGTGTACTGTATGCTGCCCGCCTTTTACAACAAACACATACAGTACTTCTTCAAGTCAATATCACGGGTACGCTGCCGCAAGATACCTGATAAGTGATAAAAATTTACTGTAACTGAATTATCAGATAGTTATGTTTATACTTATTTACCAAACACAAAAAATAATGACAAAAGTGAACATCAATAAAGTATAAAAAACAGAGGATCAAGGAAGAACCTTCCTAAGCGGGCCTGATCTCATGAAACTATTAAAAATCACACGAAGTTCTCAAAACTCTAAATTGTACATTGATATGTAACTCATCAAGTTTATGAAATAACCTGATGCAATTATTGAGAATAATGATTCCATATTTATCAAAGAGTTACAGTAAAAACTACTATGTTTGACCCACACAAATACGTTCTCGTATGTATACAATTAGTAACTGAGGTTTAGTGTACTCACGTAAAACTTCGCTTCCCACTGAGTTTTGGATGCATGTATGATGGGTAACGTGAACTTTCCTTCTGATAAATCTTCACAGAAACTGCCATTGCTGTTTAACTGGAATAGTAATACACATAATGATTCCCTACTAATACTCGTATTATAAATGCGAAAGTAACTCTGTCTGTCTGTCGATCTGTTACGCTTTCACGCCTAAACCACTGAACTGATTTTCATGAAATTTGGTACAGATACAAAGTTGTCCTTGAGAAAGAACATAGGATACTTTTTATCCTAGACTTTTGAAAGGTTCTCTTATAAACGTGATTTAACCGAACTCCACGCGAGCGGAGCTGCGGGGGAAAGCTTGTATGATATATATTTTTTTCGAAAATGATATATATAAATCAATTATATTAGGAACACAAAAACAACCTCCTCCGTACGAAGTTTACAATAGTCATGTCGAAGCTGAATAAAAAATATAATGATCATCGTTAAGTGAAAAAACATTCACATTTCAATTAAAGTTCTCTAAAACTGTTATGATAAATTTAAATTTGTTGGAAATATAAAGTCTGTTTAATGTATTATACTATCAGTGAGATATTTGTTCATTTGATAGTAACGATATTTATTTATATAGGACAGATTTGTAAAAACGTAGAGGTTAGAAAAATTTATAAGTTATATACATATTACTCATACGTGTCATCTTTTAGTATTGATCCTCAGTGGGGCAAACGAAGTTTTGCTCCCAATAAATCTCAGTGCCTTGTTCCTGCCAAATGTCGATCCGCAAATCCCTTGACTTTCTGTAAAAATACCTATATATTATTCACATAATTATTATACGTAGTCTACATTATTGTATCATAAAAATTTTCTACAGTTTTCAACTACACTTTATGAAAGGATTTCGTTCTACAATTTATATTTTAAGTTACTTCTGTTAATTATTAATTACATTAATAAATAGTTATAATCAGACCGAAGCATCTGGTACTAACTCGAGGTCTATTTTCATTGACTCCGCCATTACTTGAACAGCACAGTTTATGGTCAAGGGAACACCGTAGACCAAATGTGCTGTTAGTTTTCCTCGACGAACTAAAGAGTTGTCCTGGATATCATCGATCCTTTAAGTAAATAAAAATGGTATTATAACTTATATCCAATTAACAATCGCTAATTATTAAACTGAAAAGAAATAGGTATAAGATCTTTCTCCGCGATTTCCATTTCATAGATTAGTCTAAAGACAATTGATTATATTATAGAAGATAACAAATGTAATGCAATAAAATTAGAAAGGGACACAACCATTATATGACTACAAAAGCGTATCCTTGCAAGAAAAATCTTTGGAATTCATTATTTTAAGTAATTATTTATTATTATCTTCTTTTCTTAATAAGAATGTATACTAACTAAGAAATATTATAACTATACCTCATTTTAGCAACGAATCATTATTTTATTGTATTATGTGTTTAGCGAATTACGGTTTAATAATTTCAATTACTTACAAGCTATTAATACAGAAGGAGATTATTTTTCGTAAGCGAGGGTGCGCGTGCGAGTGTCGCCGTAGTGATAAACGACAAGCGTTACACAACTACAGTCTAAGCGGACTGACCGTCAGTCACTGACGAGTGACGAGCAGTGTTTCCACTAGAACGATTTCTTTTTCCCACACTTCAATTCAGATTTCCCCTTCTACGGACTTTTTCCCCCTCAAAAATTATTTTGCTGTAGTATTGACACCACACGCCACATCTAAAATTTATCGTATTTGTGTTTTATTTACAGACTGACCAGAAATATAATAAAAACAAAAAATGGAGTTGTATACTCATTTTTTATTCCAAATCAGTTAACGCTGTCAGCGCATACATTTTTGCACAAAATAATATTTTACGTCTCCTCCTCAAAACCCTCATTTATCTTTGATTTCCCCAATTTCCCCTTCCTTCCCAGTCTTGCCCCTTTTCTTTTCCCTCTTGACCCTAATTTCCCCTAAATTTCCTACTTTCCCCTCAATGTGGAAACACTGGTGACGAGTGACGTGCCCGGCGTAGCAGTGTTACCAGAATATATTTTTTTCAAATCAAGATTTTTTCTTTTTATTGATTGCATTTTGTTTTAAAATAGTATTATTAAATAATTAAGTTTTATAAAATATTATCTTAATCCCTACTAATATTATAAATGCGAAAGTAACTCTGTCTGTCTGTCTGTCTGTCTGTCTGTCTGTCTGTCTGCTACGCTTTCACGCCTAAACCACTGAACTGATTTTAATGAAATTCGGTACAGAGATAGAGTTGACCTTGAGAAAGAACATAGGATAGTTTTTATCCCAGACTTTTGAAAGGTTCTCTTGGAAACGCGATATAACCGAACTCCACGCGGCGAAGCTGCGGGCGGAAAGCTAGTAAGTACTATAAAATAAGAATTTAATTATTTTTTTTTAATATGTATTTCTAAAAATATTTTGAGCATCTGCCTGACGTTGGTTGCTAAGCAACGCTTTGTTATTACACATTCCACATCGAATTTGGCTGGAGTATAATTATAATTACTCACGCCGCACAGTGCACCACACCATGTGGTGCAGTGATAAGGCCCCAGCCTCCATTGCCCCAACTTGGTCAACGCGCTGCTCCGCCCATGCTGGGCACACCTCCAAGGTGTGCTGCGCCGTGTCCTCGGGGCAATCCGCACAATGGTGGCATGCCGGAGATTCCTCCCTTCCTATTCGACACAGGTACTTCCCAAAGCAACTAAAATAGGATAAAGTACTTAATTTAGAAGTAATAAGTACCCATTTTCTTATTTTGTAAGAATACGATAAGTTAATTACAATCAAAATTAAATTAAAAATTACAATCAACAGGAACAAAGGTAAGCCGGTCCTTTTCCAACGGACAGTAAGATACCATCGAACCCACATTAGTAGTGAAGCCACTAGGAATTGATATAAAATTATGTACCTATATAGGGTGACTGGTGAATTACTATCGATATTTGAGGACGTGATATTTGACGATCATATATAACAAAATAAAAATTAATATAACATAAATATTAATAAACTTCTGAGTAAAGTTAACCAAAAGTTATGTAATTAATTACGCATCGTGTGAACACCCTACAGATTAGGTATACACACACACTCACACATACGCGTGAGGGGGCGTGGTGTTGTATCAGCACGCCGCCGCACGCGTCCACACTTGGAACGTGTCAACACTTTATTTATTTATACGGAAATTTTGTCAAAAATTAAGTACCTATTTTTTTTACATAATTCGAATGAGAATCATGTACCGAGTATTCTCCTTAAATATTGATAGTAATTCTCCAGTCACCCTGTATATACATATATATATTGCCAGACAGTTTACGTTTTAAAATCCATGCTATACCATATACATAAAACTTATTGAAATTGAGTGTTGAATGTTGATAATCTTTTTTTTTCTGCATAAAAATGATTTGTTAATTAAATATTTCAAAAAAATATACATATATAGCCAATTCGGCTACCTTTAGCCAGCGAATAAAATAATATCGCAGCTCGGTAAGGGAGATAGCCCCGTCTAACAAAACTGAGGCTCAATGTCCGCTCAGCTGGCTAGCGGCGACATTGCACATCCTCGATATATACAATTTAATAAGAAGTTTGTCCGTCGCAAGAAAGAAAAATATTAAATAAGTTTTAAACAATAATTAAACAAATATAATTAAAGGAGATGGAAACTGGTTTGCCCAAAATGTTATGAGTTCAAAATTGATTTAATTTTTTTTTTTGTATGAAATACCACAAATCTGCATAAATTCTCAATATATAAGCGGAGAAATATGCAAATAACTATTTTTATGAAGCAATCGATTAACGATTAATTAAATAAAAATAATTATTCGATTATTTAACTACAAAATAAAAACTTCACTCCTAGTTTTCAACTTATAGTAACTTCATTTAAACTACACCATATATGTCTACAATTCAATAAAAATAACTTTTAATAACGTGTATTAATATATAATAATATTAAATATTATTTTAAAACATTCTTTTCGATTATCGATTCCATATCGATCGAAATCATTCAGTATATAGTCTATGGCAACATAACATTGACACTTAACAATTACCATGCCAGATGCATTGGTATCTGAGTCTGACTTGTTTCGTGTTTTTTGATAAGTTTCGAGTGCTTTCCTGATCATTTTACGTTTTCAACGACCACTGCTTTGTTTTTTACGGACTCCGAACCCGCCTAACGTTTTACGACCCTTGCTTTCACATTGGACACCGACGATCGCCTGCACGTTTGACTTGGAATTGTTAATTTGGATTATTTCGCCGGCTTATGGATTGGATATTACTGAAACGATTGGTCGCTGTGTGAATTGTGGGATAGCAACTAGTAACATTGTACCCCCTGCATAGTTCCTAGACTATATTTTAATAATTACTGAAGAGGAATAAAATACATATTCCATTAAAATTATTTGTTTTATTTTATGACTTTTATCACATAGTGCACTACTCCTGTTCCTCGTAAAATTCCATACTTGTTAACGATATTTGTATATCTTTGAGTCTTTCTCGCCTTGTTATATATTCTCTTCTAAATAAAATTATTATTTTTCACATACTTTTAAGTGTATTCATCTAACTCTTAAAGATAATGCAATATAACCTCACTTTTACTGAACCTTCAATAACTCAGCTATCTGATTGTCAATTTCTATACAATTTTCAATGAAGAGACTCTTAATTTTGAACCTTTTAATTAATATTATTTTCATGTTTTTACATTGTGGGCCCAGAATTGTATGCAATACTTTCGATCTCCTTTGTGTGACACCAAGAAGACACGTATCTGAGAAAGAACATTTATTCCATAGAAATTTTCTACTTTTAGTGATTTGAATTTTAAAAGCTATCGAGATTCAATGAACTCTTTTAAACATTCTAGTAAACTTGATGTTAAATTTAAATATACTAAAATATAATATTAAATAATAATTAATAAAACATTTCCAGAAAACAGAAGTCATTGATTGATCACATCAAAGTGAAGTATACGTGCCGTATATATTATATCTATTTCATTTAACACTCGATCAAAGACATTAGTTATTATGCTTCACTAAGTCGATGTATATATTGTCTTATAAATTTACCTTGTAAGGGCGATAGTCCGTAAATTCAAAGGGTTGCCATGGGATGATTCCACATCTACGTGTCACTTGCTATTAAACCCTTTTCAAATAAAGTTATTATCAAATTGCTGTACAGGACATTAACTACTTTTTAAAACAAAGTGCAATCAATAAACATTAAAAAAATCTTGACCATTTGTACTTCAATAATTGAATTTCATTTCTATTTAAACTAAATTATTGTTAAATAATAGTACGAATTTAATGAATACAAAACCAATAATAAGGTCATGAATTTATTTCAACTTTCCCGCCTTAACTACACTCGCAAAAAAATATTCTGGTAACACTGGAAGCACTGATTATTTTGTATTGTTTAATGTTCGTTAATTGTCAAATGAAATGGAGCTCTCTGAGTGGTCGGTAAACTGTTCATATATTTTTTCGCCATTTTATTATTGTTGAATATTGTTACATTGTCATTTGTCTTTCTAAGCACAAGTGAATAAGTTTTTATTAGTGAACAGTGAATTAATTTATTAACGAATTATGGAAAATTATGGCTGTGAGTTCTGTGCTTGTGATATGTGTTTAATGAAATTACCTAGTTAGGTACGAGTAGATTTTCAATATTGTAGTTTGGTAATAAAATTAAAATAAGTGTAAAGTGAAGGCGTGTGAGTTGTGACTTGTGACCAGTTAAGATTGAACTAAAAGAAAGGTAATGTTATTCATTTGAATAAAAAGTATTATGATAGTTTTAATTAGTTAGCAGGTTGTGTACACAAAAATAAGTTACTTTGTTTGCCTTGTGTGTTTTTTTTCAAATGATAATAATAAGAATGTTTGAATCTCCACTGGATATTCCTATTTAAATAACTTTTATAAAGTTGTGAGGAACAGATCGTAATCGTTTTAAGGTACTTTCGTGGCTCAGAGGTACCTAGTTGAGAGATTCATAAAGTATATAGATGTTCGTTCTGATCGGCCTGCTGTAAGTTGTAACATTATGCGCGAATTTTATCAATATTTAAATTAAATCAATATTTTCTGATTTCTTCGCGTACATATTTTATTATGTTTAAAAACTACATATAATATCCGGGACGAATCTTGACCCTGCGCAGTAACAAATATTAGATGTCGTTTGATGTGTGGTCTGAGGTGAGGAGCTCATTACTACAGCAAACATGAAACAAGGAAGCCATTACTAGTAAGTAGTAACCATTGCAACGGGTGGATGCGTGGCCCCTCGCAGCGACACAATTTTACTAAAATGCCAAGAAAAAATAATATAGTTCTAAAAAGACAAGCTCGAAAAATGATTTAAGATGTTTACTGTTTTTTAATAATGCTAAAGATAAAATAATTAACCAGTTGTGTTTTTTACGTTCCTTCCTTTTAATATACCTATTTATTTTTAGATAGTACCTACGTGATTTTCGCAACGACTATATCTGCACAGAGGACGCCATGTTAGGTCAGGTTTCGTGCCGGGTAGTATACTTCCGACGTTTCCGACGTCTGCCCGTTAAAAACAATAAAATATTAGTTTCATTTCTAAATTCAAATCAATACTTGCGAAAGATATCATTATTATAAATGATTAGAGGAAGAAATTATGAAAATTGTTATTTTATTTTTCAAACATATTCTGTTTACCGTACCTTAAATCTGTACTAGGCACGCCACTGAACTGTCGTTCCTTACCTGGTAGAGATATCAAGCTCCGCTTGATCCCAGAGCAGTTTTTACATCAAGTACTTTTTAGATATGAAATATTTAAAAGAGTGTCTAGTTTTGAATTTTCGTAATCACTAAAATCTCTCATTATATATTTATTTTTTCTATCTAATACCAACGCGGATTTCATGAACATTAAAAAGGTTAACTGATATCTATACTAATATTATAAAGCTGAAGAGTTTGTTTGTTTGAAAGCGCTAATCTCCGAAACTACTGGTTCGAATTGAATAATTCTTTTTGTGTTGGATAGTCCAGTTATCGAGGGAGGCTGTGGGCTATATAACATCGCGCTACGACCAATAGGAGCAAGGATATAGTGGTAAATGTGTAAAAAACGGGAGAAATTATTTCATCTTTGAAGCCTTCCGTTGCGTGCGCCGTGAAAACGGTTCAAGATACACAAAAAATATGTATCAAAGAATAATAGCTCTTTTAATGATCTAAAAAACAGTCCGCGACAGTATTTTTAGTTTTAGTTTTCAGGATAAAACCTATGTTTTTATTTAATTCATAATGAAGTACTCTTAACCAACAACATATTTATTTGTTTATTTGAATAAAGATAAATATTATTATGTAGATACAACTTAAACAAATTATTTCGACCAAATTAGGTACCATAAAAACGGTTTTTGTGAGTTAATCTTAAAAGATAGACATACTGTCGCGGACTGTTTTTTGATCATTAAAAGAGCTATTATTCTTTCATACATATTTTTTGTGTATCTTGAACCGTTTTCACGGAGCACGCAACGGAAGGCTTCAAAGATGAAATAATTTCTCCCGTTTTTTACACATTTACCACTATATCTTTGCTCCTATTGGTCGTAGCGTGATGTTATATAGCCCACAGCCTTCCTCGATAACTGGACTATCCAACACAAAAAGAATTATTCAATTCGAACCAGTAGTTTCGGAGATTAGCGCTTTCAAACAAACAAACAAAAAAAAACTCTTCAGCTTTATAATATTAGTATAGATATATAGTATTGCTTTTCAAATTATTATCAGTCGTAGTTATGCCAGCTAACTGATATAATTTGAGGTAACTGTCAGTGTGAGAGTGATGATGTGGTTTTAAAGATTTCTTTTTTTGCTGAGATTATTTTTATAAAATCAAAGTGTAAAGAGCTATTTGCTGGTGCTTTAATAACTAGATTTAAACTAAGGGCTCCTCAGGCGAGAAAACAATTTGTTTTAAAGTAAAACAAGTAGAATTATATTGTTTAGGAATGTGTATTGATAAAAACAATTATTGTTTACAGAAAAATGCGATTTCGTCCTTGTTGTATTTACTAGAATTTATTTGTATCTATATTTATATAATATTCAATAGTAACATAAATGTCTACAGGCTCTGGAACAAGTGTTGAGTCAATGCGAACAACGAGCGGAGTCCCTTGCAGCCCAGGGCTCCGACCTGGTCTCCAGTGGTCTCTTTGACGGCGCGGCCATCGAGAGAGACTCCGCTGCGCTGCTACAGGCCGCCCGGGCGCTCCGCCCTCGAGCGGCCGAGAGGAGACAGGCGCTGGAAACTAGTCTACAGTCAGTATACGATATAATTAAAACAAAATATGATTCAATACAACATTATATAAGAAATGATTAACGGTTGATGGAACAATATACAGGGTGACTGGTGAATTACGCCGCACGCGTTTGTGTGTGTGTGTGTGTACCTAATCTGTAGGGTGTTCACACGATGCTAATTAATTACATAACTTTTGGTTAACTTTACTTAGAAGTTTATTAATATTTATGTTACATTAATTTTTATTTTGTCATATATGATCGTCAAATATCACGTCCTCAAGTATCGATAGTAATTCACCAGTCATCCTGTATACAACGTGTAACGTAATTAACGCACACCCTCAAACACCCCAATGCGTATATAATAATATAAACGCAATGCATACACCAAATATTATTTATATGTGCGTTTGCATTTTTTATTTGTGAAATTAGTTATCCCAATTTCGTGCAAATAATATGGTCCGCTATTCAGCGACACTGTACTCGCCGCGCCCGCGCCCCTCTCTCCGAGTGCCGTCCGACAATAATAAGAAGTAGGTAATAATAAGTACACGAAATAACTACATTATGATTTATGATTCTTCTTTCCATCACACTTTTCAAGCTTTAGATTGTTGACATTGAATTTTCTTTTTAATGTGAAGCCAATCTTCTATCTTCTATATATATAAAAATGGATTGCTGTTCCTTAGTCTCGCTAAAACTCGAGAACAGCTGAACCGATTTGGCTAATTTTAGTCTTGAAATACTCCTGGAAGTCCGGGGAAGGTTTAAAAGGTGAGAAAAATGGGAATAATTGCCGAGAAAACCCTAAAAACAGCCCTTTTCTATTTCCCATACAAACGTGTTTTTTTTTGACATTAGATTTGACAACTAACTAATATGTCAATCATTCTGTTTGATTGAAACAGGAAAAACCTGATTATTTATGGCCTCTAAAACGGAATAGAGTTCGCCTAGTCAGCTATACCTACATATATTACTCTTGACCAAACTAACGCGGACGAAGTCGAGGGCAAAAACTAGTATTTTATAATTACTGATTTGTTAAATTAAATTTGTAAATAAGAATTATTAAACAGCTGATAACGCGTGATTTGATTAGACACCACAATATCTACGACAAAGTTAAACACAGTCGGCCTGTTTAAATAGTGTGTATCAAAATATTATTCAATTCGAACCAGTAGTTTCGGAGATTAGCGCTTTCAAACAAACAAACAAAAAAAAACTCTTCAGCTTTATAATATTAGTATAGATATATAGTATTGCTTTTCAAATTATTATCTGTCGTAGTTATGCCAGCTAACTGATATAATTTGAGGTAACTGTCAGTGTGAGAGTGATGATGTGGTTTTAAAGATTTCTTTTTTTGCTGAGATTATTTTTATAAAATCAAAGTGTAAAGAGCTATTTGCTGGTGCTTTAATAACTAGATTTAAACTAAGGGCTCCTCAGGCGAGAAAACAATTTGTTTTAAAGTAAAACAAGTAGAATTATATTGTTTAGGAATGTGTATTGATAAAAACAATTATTGTTTACAGAAAAATGCGATTTCGTCCTTGTTGTATTTACTAGAATTTATTTGTATCTATATTTATATAATACTAGTTTTTGCCCGCGACTTCGTCCGCATTAATTTCGTCATTAGTAATAAATGTATAGCTGGCCGGGCGAACTCTATTCCATCTTAAATAACCATGTATTGGCATTTATAAAATTTTTCCTATTTCAATCGAACAGAATGATTGACATATTAGTTAGTTGTCAAATCTAATGTCAAAAAAAAACGTTTGTATGGGAAATAGAAAAGGGCTGTTTTTATGGTTTTCCCAGTAATGAATCATTTTTCCTCAGCTTTTATACCTTCCCTGAACCTCCACGAACATTTCAAGACTAAGATAAGATAAATCCGTTCAGCTGTTCTCGAGTTTTAGTGAGACTAAGGAACAGCAATCCATTTTTATATATATAGAAGATTCAATAGTAACATAAATGTCTACAGGCTCTGGAACAAGTGTTGAGTCAATGCGAACAACGAGCGGAGTCCCTTGCAGCCCAGGGCTCCGACCTGGTCTCCAGTGGTCTCTTTGACGGCGCGGCCATCGAGAGAGACTCCGCTGCGCTGCTACAGGCCGCCCGGGCGCTCCGCCCTCGAGCGGCCGAGAGGAGACAGGCGCTGGAAACTAGTCTACAGTCAGTATACGATATAATTAAAACAAAATATGATTCAATACAACATTATATAAGAAATGATTAACGGTTGATGGAACAATATACAGGGTGACTGGTGAATTACGCCGCACGCGTTTGTGTGTGTGTGTGTGTGTACCTAATCTGTAGGGTGTTCACACGATGCTAATTAATTACATAACTTTTGGTTAACTTTACTTAGAAGTTTATTAATATTTATGTTACATTAATTTTTATTTTGTCATATATGATCGTCAAATATCACGTCCTCAAGTATCGATAGTAATTCACCAGTCATCCTGTATACAACGTGTAACGTAATTAACGCACACCCTCAAACACCCCAATGCGTATATAATAATATAAACGCAATGCATACACCAAATATTATTTATATGTGCGTTTGCATTTTTTATTTGTGAAATTAGTTATCCCAATTTCGTGCAAATAATATGGTCCGCTATTCAGCGACACTGTACTCGCCGCGCCCGCGCCCCTCTCTCCGAGTGCCGTCCGACAATAATAAGAAGTAGGTAATAATAAGTACACGAAATAACTACATTATGATTTATGATTCTTCTTTCCATCACACTTTTCAAGCTTTAGATTGTTGACATTGAATTTTCTTTTTAATGTGAAGCCAATCTTCTATCTTCTATATATATAAAAATGGATTGCTGTTCCTTAGTCTCGCTAAAACTCGAGAACAGCTGAACCGATTTGGCTAATTTTAGTCTTGAAATACTCCTGGAAGTCCGGGGAAGGTTTAAAAGGTGAGAAAAATGGGAATAATTGCCGAGAAAACCCTAAAAACAGCCCTTTTCTATTTCATTTACATTAGATTTGACAACTAACTAATATGTCAATCATTCTGTTTGATTGAAACAGGAAAAACCTGATTATTTATGGCCTCTAAAACGGAATAGAGTTCGCCTGGTCAGCTATACCTACATATATTACTCTTGACCAAACTAACGCGGACGAAGTCGAGGGCAAAAACTAGTATTTTATAATTACTGATTTGTTAAATTAAATTTGTAAATAAGAATTATTAAACAGCTGATAACGCGTGATTTGATTAGACACCACAATATCTACGACAAAGTTAAACACAGTCGGCCTGTTTAAATAGTGTGTATCAAAATATTTACAATAATTTAAAGATGATAAACAAACTTACAGTTTAATTTGCACTCGCACGGCGTTGTCGTTTTAAAACATTTTCAAAATGTCCACCGCCTTGTTTTATGCACTTTAATGACCGTTTTCGCAATTGTGGTTTTATTTTAGATAATACTGCAATGTCACTTTTCACTTTTACAAAGGCGGTTATTATCTTATTTTTTAGTTCCTCGGCACTTGTTATCTCTGTGTTATAAACTAGCGATTTAATTCGCCCCCACAAAAAAAAAGTCGAGTCGCGTCAAATCAGCTGATCTAGGAGGTCAATGGACACGTGCGTAGGTATTTGATGTATTGAATGTTAGTGTACCGAAACGACACAGCGAAATGCGCGACTAAGATTTTATTTGCACTTTACACTTGACCTCTTTTCGATAAGGTGGACGCGGCGTGACTAACTTACCCAAAACACATTTTGTTGACTTCGATGTTTAGTTATTATTACTCTGTTTCCTGGAATTAGCCTGCCGTCTCTCTCTATTGTAATGTTATTTAGCCGAAGAAAGAAGGAGAAAGTAATAATTTTTGTATTACGCGGCTTTCTTTTAAGCACTGTAGTGACCTTGCTGTGTGCTGGTTGTCGCTATGGTGTTGCGTGCGTAGTTATTTTTAAATACTATTGTAGCCTTGAAATAAGTATCAGTTTTCTTTAATTGAATGATGATTACTAATTAAATATTTCATTTTAAAAATCTTAATACCCTGACTTACGATCCATTTTCGTTTCCATTAATTTTCGTTTCTATGAAGTGTTTAGATAACTGTGTGTAGTAGGGTGACTATAATTTACTTAGTTCTATCTAAATTTGAGAAAAAAAAAATGACCTACATAAAAAAACTATCAAAATCGATCCAGTATCCGATTCTGATCAAACTACTTTCAGGGTGTGCGTTAATTATGTTACACGTTGTATATGTATAACTCACATTCTCATGTATTACATAGTAATGTTATATAGTTATATGTCCCATTGTATTTGTAGTGATTTTATGTAGGTATTTATTTCTAAGAGAGAAACACGCGTCCGTTCGATAGTGCAGAACTGACGCATAGTAAAAAATGTCCATCCTACCAACGTCATAGTATTATACTTAAATTCATTCTGGATCTCCACACCATACCTTGGTTCATCTGAAATATTATATACAGCATGCATAATTAAATTATTCTTGGACAAAGTTCGGCAAATAATTGATTTTTTTAAATATTTTATGAGTGAATTCTTGAAGTGAAACTTCTTATGCGACTACCAACAAGGTTGCGTTAAACGTTTAACTTAGGGAAAGAAAGATATACAAATGTAGAAAGTAGGAGAGAGATTGAGAGTAGATTCCAAGCACATGTGCATAGTACTGTTGCTTACAGCGAAGTAAACAGTGTGAACGCGACATTAACTGAAACACCAATTTGTATTATATTAATTTATGTATATACATATAATTCATTTCCTCAGTTAGTTGTGGCCTAGTGGTTAAAAGTCCCGCCTCTCATGCATGAGGGCGCGGGTTCGGTCCTGGCAAATACCAATGTGATTTTTCCGAGTCATATGTACTTTATAAGAGTACTAGCTGACCCGGCAGACTTCGTACTGCCTCAATCAAGAAATATCTATTACGTTTTTTATTTATATTTTTGGAGTTTACCTGTAAGCCATAAATCTCCGTGTTTTGAAGTGCGACAGAATGATTGACATATTAGTTAGTTGTCAAATCTAATGTCAAAAAAAACTTTTGTATGGGAAATAGAAAAGGGCTGTTTTTATGGTTTTCCCAGTAATGAATAAATTTTTTTCAGCTTTTATACCTTCCCTGAACCTCCACGAACGTTTCAAGACTAAGATAAGATAAATCCGTTCAGCTGTTCTCGAGTTTTAGCGAGACTAAGGAACAGCAATCCATTTTTATATATACAGGGTGACTGGTGAATTACTATCAATATTTAAGGAGAATACTCGGTACATGATTCTCATTCGAATTATGTAAAAAAAAATAGGCACTTAATTTTTGACAAAATTTCCGTATAAATAAATAAAGTGTTGACACGTTCCAAGTGTTCCAAGTGTGGACGCGTGCGGCGGCGTGCTGATACAACACCACGCCCCCTCACGCGTATGTGTGAGTGTGTGTGTATACCTAATCTGTAGGGTGTTCACACGATGCGTAATTAATTACATAACTTTTGGTTAACTTTACTTAGAAGTTTATTAATATTTATGTTATATTAATTTTTATTTTGTCATACATGATCGTCAAATATCACGTCCTCAAATATCGATAGTAATTCACCAGTCACCCTGTATAGAAGATAGAAGACTAGTAAACCTGGCGAACTCCGTTTCGCCACCAGAAGGCTTTTATATGTAGAACATTTCGTTTGGTGATTAAAAGATGAAGAATTTTTTGTTTTATATTTGAAAATGAAAATTTTTATTTCATTTCACAACAGTAATGAATTCGTTTCGATTACAAAAATGAAGTTGTTGTTGTTGTTGAAGTAGTTGAACTTGTCTAAGTAAATGAAAGTGAATCCAAAGTAGATACCGAATCGAAGCGTTATACGTGTCCGCAAATTATCCGTTTCATAGAAGTGCTCCTTTGTAAACCACATTTTTTGTTTTTTGGTCTAACTTTAACACAAATAAAGCGTATGGTTTCCAAGCTCGTGAACACGCAGAATATAACTGCCCATGTGAAAAACAATGATTTTCTAAATTTATCCCGCAAATACTAAATGGTTTTAAGAGTTCAATCTACAAACACAATACCTAAATATTTTTATTTTTATATAGTAGATTTCTTACAAATATCTAATTGTCATCCATACGTCATTACATATCTGTCATTATACGTCAATTGTGTTATTCCACGTTTTATAGTGACTGACGTTTCATGTCAAGTCCCACGGGAATGCTGTCGAACGGGATAAAAAGTATCCTATTGCAATTTCCTGGTTCTAAACTATCTCCCTGAAAATTTTCAGCTGAATCGGTTCAGCCGTTCTTGGGTTATAAGTGAAGTCACTAACACGACTTTCTTTTATATATATAGATTTAGACATCACTGATTAATGCATTCCAAAAGAGGTTTGACGTCAGTCAGGCGTCCGGTCGTAAAAACAATTAGGCAAAACTATTCACACATCTTAGGCAGACCCTGGCTAAAAGCTGGGAAATTGCCACTAAGAAGAAGATTAGTTTATGCATATACATATAATTTATTTCCCTACTCCACCCACTAAACTATAACGATCACATTCCAGATCAAGCAGCTGTGCCAGGAGCTTGAATAGGCGTACTCCTCAGTGTCATCAGCGGCGGAGGAGCGCGCGGCCCGGCAGGAGGCGGCGCTCAAGGCCCAGCAGTTCCAGCATGATGCAGCGGAAGTCGACTCCTGTCTGGCTGACAAGGCCGCCGCACTGGCTTCCGGTGACGTCGGCAATGATAGGCATAGAGCGACGCAACTACTCACACGGCATAAGGTAATATACACATATATACATAGCTAAGAATTACATTTTCGTCATATCACACAATTTTTGAGCTACAAGAAATGATAAATCACTATATACTCGTATATGTAAGTCATCAAGTGACTTATGAAGTGAAAATTTATCAGTCATTGGGTAGGATCAAATATTTATAAAACATATATTAAAAATAGGGGTTGGTGATAGAAGAGTGATAATTTAGGGTTGTATGTATTTTATAATGCCACATTATGAAAGGTTGTCCAAAAAAATTAAATAAGGTGTTAAAAGTGGGCCGCCCTTATACTTAGGGGTATGAAATGTAGATAGTAGCCAATTGTTAAAATTATTGAATATGCATATAAAGTTTCATAAAAATCGGTTAAGCCGTTTGGCAGGAGTATGACATCTAACATATATACAGGGTGACTGGTGAATTACTATCAATATTTGAGGACGTGATATTTGACGATCATATATGACAAAATAAAAATTAATATAACATAAATATTAATAAACTACTAAGTAAAGTTAACCAAAAGTTATGTAATTAATTACGCATCGTGTGAGCACCCTACAGATTAGGTATACACTGACACTCACACATACGCATGTCGTGACGTAGTGTTGTATCAGCACGCCGCCGCACGCGTCCACACTTTAACACTTGGAACGTGTCAACACTTTATTTATTTATACGGAAATTTTGTCAAAAATTAAGTGCCTATTTTTTTTACATAATTCGAATGAGAATCATGTACCGAGTATTCTCCTTAAATATTGATAGTAATTCACCAGTCACCCTGTATATGGACTTAAATTAGAAGAAGTTGTCATTATTTAAATTTCTAACACTTTCAATTAACAGAAATATAATAATACAGAGTATATTCAGCATTATCTTACAATTCCTCTTTAACCTACCAACAGGCCGTAGAACTCGAGTTGGACACATACGCGGCGATCATAGCGGAAATGGGTCACGTGGCGCAATCCATGGCTTCCGGTGGTCATCCTGAGGGAGCGGCGCTGGTCACTAGACATGACCAGCTGGCTGGCAGTCTGGCTAGGCTGCAGAGACTGGCTGCGAGCAGGCAGGCCGCGCTCATGGAGAGTGTGTGCAGGTGAGAGATACTATATGTATATATATATGTAAGATCTAATTTACATAATCCACAACTCAAATACAATTCATATATTCCAGCAAGACCTGGCAGCGTCTGGTAGAAAAGATCCAGTCCCGCAACCAGCGCCTGGCTGCTGCTGGCGAGATCCATCGCGACGCCGGGGACCTGCTGGCGCGGGCCGGGGAGCGACGGACGGACTCGCCCCGCCCCCCGCGCCCCGCGACCTGCGCGCCGTCACCGCCCTCTTGAGGGACCACGACGCAGCCGAGAACGATATGGTCGCTATAGACGCGCAGACTTGAGAAAATTATGACTTTAAACATATAATGTATTTTAAATTAAAACTTCGACAATCATAATAAATGTATCACTAGGTAGTTTAACATATTCTTACAATAAATTTTGCTTTAAATATAAAATTTAAAATATACACCCTCGAAGCAACAATAATTGTGTACAAAATAGTGATAAGAAATGCAAACTAATAGACACAGAGTAACTATTAAGATTGACTTATAATGAAATCTAAGATTTTGGCGAGTATTCATTTAAATAAGGGGTTCCCAACCTTTTTTTAGTTCCGGACCACTTTTATATTATTCTTGTTAGCAGGGACCACTATGTAAGTATAATAAAAATAAACTGTAATAATCAAACTGAAACTTTAATTAACAAATCAATAGGATATAACAAAACAAGAAATAATAATATTTTTAGGATAAACTTCTGCAATTTTGTATTAATGTGATTTCTGAGCTTGCATTTTCTTCATGAGTTCGGCTATCCTAGGACTAATATTGTTACTCAAAGCTTACTTCACTTACTTTCAAACGAATCCTCGCTTTGTTTTTAATTACCAATAAAGCAGAAAATCCTTGTTCACATAAATAAGTTGTTGAAAAAATCATAAAATAGCGCGAGGCCATTTCTCGAAGTTTAACATAAGAAATTGCTTTTTTACACCAAAACGACTCAAGACCCACCGCCCGCTAAATTTAAAATCATTTGCGGACCATATTTTGGCTTCTGTGGACCATTGGTGGTCCACGGACCACTGGTTGGGAACCATTGATTTAAATGAAACTAATATTTCTTGGATGAACGTTTTGATAAAAAAATACATATTTCCGACGTTTCGTTTACTTTACAGAATCATGATCACGGGCAGACGCTATGATAAATATTAGTTTCATTTAAATTAATACTTGTCAAAATCTATTTCATAATATCATAGCTCCTCACTTAATGTAGCCTAATTCTGCCTAAATAAGATTTTAACTGATTTTTGCAGTATTTTATAGTTGTAGTAATATACTTCCTGGCCCAGGCAAGTACCAATGGGATTTTTCCGAGTCATATGTACTTTCTGAGAATATTTACACATCACTGATTAATGCTTTCCCAAAGAGGGTTGATGTCAGGCAGGCGGCCGGTCGTAAAAACAATTAGCCAAAACTATTCACAACATGTAAGGTAGACCCTGGCTAAAGCTGCTAAGTTGCCAGGTAGAAGAGAGAGTTGTAGTGATATTAAATCTATTTCCAGGTGCTCCAGGAGGAAGGATCTCGCCTCCAGCGGTTACGCCCCGGCGGTAACTCCCAGCAGATAGCGCTGAGCTGCAGATCTTAGGAGGAAGCTGCTGCACCAACTCCTGGAATTACACACCTTCCTATCCGAGGTATTACTGTGGGATTTCACTATTATACAAAACCTTTATGATCTGATAGTGTTTTAATATATTGCTACATTTGATTAATCTATCTAATTTATATATATTTTCTTTATATACTAATTAATTATTAACGATTTTACGCCTATAAATAATGTATCCTTTATGATATTTTATTTCCCTTAAGACATTATTATCACTTATATGAGAATTACACTTATAACAAAAACATTTATGAATATACAGTTCGACATCGCACTTGTAACAAATATTAAATGAAATAACGTTTAATTAAGAGATATTTTTCTATATTACGCACTAATTTAATGGTTATCTTAGTTTTGATTATTTATTATTTAATATATACTATCTGCCCCGCAAACGTTGTTTTGTCATATCAAAAGTAGGGGTTGGTGATAAAAAAATAATATTTAGGATTTTATGTATTTTCTTATGCCACTTGATAAAAAAATAAAAACAAAACCTTTCGTCCAAATCAAAACAAAAATTAGGGATGAACAGCCCCTATCACTTAGGGGAAGGAAAAATAGATGTTGGCCGATTCTCAGACCTACTCAATATGCTTACAAAATTTTCCGAGAATCGGTCAAGCCGTTTCAGAGGAGTACGGGAACGAACATTGTGACACGAGAATGTTATATATAAGATATATATATCATGAATATCGTTCCCCAGCTCCGTGACGTCATCTCGTGGTCGTCATCCCCAGCTGCCGCACGCTCAGCAGCAGCGGCACAGGCTCAGAGGTTACTACACCCTGGAACAATATTATACTATGAAAAACATGTTAGCAATACTATGTGGGATTAAAAGTAATATTCTTTGTATTTAATAAGTGTTTATAGTAATTTTTTATAACTTAAATTTTTCAGTTAAAGTTTTACAGTTTCTTTCAATACGTTCGTTCGTTTGATTCGTTTTTTTGAATCATTCGAATATAAGTTATAGCATGGCTTAAGTGTTTTTCATAATGAATATAAAACAAATTTAAAAGACTGCTGTAATCACAATTCAAATAAATAAATTAAAGATTAACTCTTAAAGATACCAAATATGTATGATATATCCGTTCTATGTATATTAACAAAAATGTGATGATAACTTTGTCATAGCTAATTGGCTGTATTTTTGTCCAATAGAACTGCAAAACCTATTTTTATGAAATAGATTACGTTAGATATCACTTGAACCTATGTGTTTTTAGTGTGACTTCTGACCTTACGATATATTTGTATATTAATCTTTGTATTAACCCGCCATCACTCGCGCGGGGTGCTATCGGCACCCCACGCATTTTTGAACGTAAAAAAGAATAATAATTTCTTGAGTTATGTATCGGCTCGTCTCAGTACCTTCAAGTGACCTTTAAACGCATCGAAACGGACGGCGGGAGTAGCGTGGCGCGAGCGCTCGCAGTGGGAGGACGTCTCAAAGTTTGCGCGGGGTGGTCACGACACCCCGCGAGTTCTCGTGTCATACTTTTGCGGAGGATACTTTATCATCAAGGTATGTGATTTCAACTGTTTTGTAAACATAAATTATTAAGTTGTGTTTTTATTTACTATAAATGTATATTTATGTATTTCTAAGCATATACGAATATGTAATGGTTTTGGTTTTCACACACTTCTAATTAGGTACCTTTCTGTGTTCGTAGGTATGTAATATTTTTTCAATGATTTTTCTTTTCAGATGAGCTGGGAACAGGAGCAAGCGAGATTGGCAGCTTTGTTAGAAGAAATAATATCGGATAACGAAGATAATGATGCAGTGGAAAGTGATGCCAGCTTGGATGAAGATTTTATTCAAGAATCTGATCATGATTCTTTATCTAAATAGGACAGAGTCAAGGGTCGTACTGCAATTAGAACCCGCGCTCACAATATAATTACTGAAGCTCCCCTTCCCAAAGGTAATGCCAAAACTTGTAAATCTCCACTTGAATGTTTACAACTCTTTATTACTGACGACATGATTGCAGAAATAACTAGTTGCACAAATATTTACATCAAAAAAATAAACAATGTAACATGAAAAGGCCTGAGTTTTTGGAATCATGGGGTTTGAGCATGCTTCAAGGTCACCTTGATAGAAGATTTTCACAACCAGGGTTACCGAAAGCACTCAAGAGGATGTTGAATGCTCCTGGATCAAGCACCGAAGGAATGTCGCCAAAAAAAAAGCAGCGCTGTATAGTTTGTCCACGTTCTAAGGACATCAAAACATTGAGTCACTGCGATTTTTGTAAAAAAACCTTGTGTCAAAAACACATGAAGTTAATTTGCAGTTCTTGTTGCGAAAACTAAGAAATTTTTATTTAATTTTGTTATTTCATCCTTATATTTTGTTTTTCAATGAAAAAAAATATGTTAAAACGAAGAAATTTTTTGTTTTTCTTTCTTTTTTGCGATATGATCTCAATATTATGACTAAAAAGGCTGATTATTATAATGTTTTGTAGAACAGTAATAAAGTTGATTATAAAATTTAGTTATGTTATTTACATACGTTATACTACACAAAATAATAAAAAACCGGTGTAATTTCATTAACTTCCATTATGTTTGTTTAAATGTACTTTGAGTATGTGGGGTGGCCACAACACCCCGCGAGTGCTCACGAGCTAAAAAACCGCGCGAGTGATGGAGGGTTAAGTATTCTCACTTTTGTCTTTGTTCAAAATAATTTTTGATGACAGTTTGATCAGTAAATAAAAATCATTTAATCTTAAGTATTGTTGTTTGTTGGTTCTGAAAGAAAAATACCTTTCGACAATGTCTAATATATTCTAAAGATTTCTTGCCTTCCAAGGTTCGTTATTTGGTTTCGTTTCGTTACATCTGGGAAACACCTGAAAAGGGAATAAAATTTAAGAACAGTAAAAAATCTGGTAAATTACTCAACTGCAATCAATTTCAAAGTTAAAGAAAAAGGTATTGTAAAGCTGGCATAATAAAACTATGAACTATTTAAATCACTTTGATGATAAATTACAGACAGCTTTAATCGAACTTGTTTGAAATTTTCAGCTTTGATATGACGACCTAGCAAATAATAGTCACACAGAATTAAAACATTATCAAATAAAAACTGTTTTTATGAATTATATGTGAGAGTTCCGTCATTAAAGTCACTTTAGAGACGTCGTTGTGTAAACGATGTCACATTACTTTAAATATTTCACGAGTGACAAACAGATGTAAGCTATTTCATATCTCAACAACACTACCTACACTGGAAAACCAATTAAAATTAATTTCCTCATACTCGTATACCTACTACTAAAGTGATATCAGAACTTCCAATAACACATTTCACGAAGGAAATATTTTAAATACAAACACATATTTAAACTGTGATTGTTTATATTACGAGTAGCTACTCAAGCTACTTACAGCTGTAAGTAAGAGGGAGACGATGGAATAATAATCACTGACGTGTTCTATAAATTTGGTTTTAGTTTCTTTAAAATTTTCCTTTTAAAATCAAACAATACATTTTTTTTCTTTGCTGTGTAATATTTTAACCATGAATATAAAGTTCAACACAAAAAAAATAAATATCGCAATCTTCGTCATCCGCCCTGAAAGTTTAATGATCATGTAACATCTCTGAAAGAACTTCAGCAGAAAACAGAACATTTCAAAAACGACCTTATGTATTATAATTTTATTGCTGTTCGTTAGTGTCACCAAACCTTGACAACGGCTGAAAGGATTGGAATGTTTAAAAGGTCAATTAATATGAAAATACTTTCGTTTTCACTTTGAAGTGATTAGAAATCAACTTAGAAGAATAGTTTAAAATGAATAACTAATAAGAATTTTTTATATCTTTCTAACTACGTAATCATCTTCATTAGGTTAAAAATAAACGTATTTTTTTACTACTTACATTTGGTAGCACAATAAATTTAACTTAGTATCAGATTGTTTATATTTCTGTAGAACAATTTTAAATTTCTGGACGCAAACATAATATTTGACGTTTGACAAGCACCTAATTTGTCGATCCATCCTATGTCAATTATCAATCGATACTTGAGACAAATAGTTCATTACCGGTGATAGTGACGTTTGAAGTTATGTACTGTTTTTTTTTGTTGTTCGTTAGATTTGAATAAAAAGTAACTATTATCCATACCTTCACTCATACAAACTTTCGCTTTTATAACATTTGAGGATTCTGATGCTGAAGATGGTAAGTAAACGTTTGCATGTTCTATGGGTTTCATAATTTCGATTGGCATGGAAATGGTTTAATAGTCAAACCGCTGAAATATAAAAAAAAACCTTTTTTAGTCATACTCTGGACTGAAATTTATGAGGCAACTAATGACTTTTAAATAAAACTAATATTTTGCGGATATACTAAGTGACTTTATTTTTGATTAAAACTACATACTCCCGACGCACTATGGAAGAGCCCCATACAAGGCCGTCTAAAAACCCTTTCACATGAAAGTCGTTGTTATGGAGTAAAACTAATTAATTATTTTAGTCTTATAAATAAGCTTTCTTTTATATAATTTTTAAATGTTTTTTTGCAAACAGTATGTAATGTATGTATATAAAAAGCTATCAAAGCTAACTCATGTTCAATGATGTGATTTTGGCACAATACATTACTACAATTCAACGCCACATTACTCGAAAGTTTTTGATATAAATTTATAAGTATTACATAATTTTGAAATGCTTATAATCTCCTTATAACGTTTCTTAAATAATATTACGTATAATAAATAAATAAATAAACACAACTAACCAATATAGTTTAAGCTGGTATCATTTTCGGGTTCTTTTTTTTAACGACACCTAACCCATTACCGCTGTCGAGGTATTTGTTGTTTTACAATCTTTATATATTAGTTTACATAAGGAAATACAAGTTGCGCCTACTTGCGCCTTTTCTGATACGGTGTCAAAACATATTTAAACATAATTTTATATATTTTTATTTTTTAAATAAATTAATAAACATAATTTTCAAAATTATTATTTTTTATATTAAGCCTTATACTTTCACGTATATGTGTGCAAAATTACAGATCATTCAGTTTTGAAATAACTGAAATACGGAGGTTTGAGACGAAACATACGAGATTTTTCCATAGTGCGACGTTTCGGGTGCTCTAAAGTATGTATAGTTTTTATCAAAAACTAGCTGACTCGGCGGACTTCGTACCGCCCTATAATCAAGAAATATCTGTTACCTTTTTATCTCAATGAAGTTACTTTTTAAATGGTTTTATTTAGCTCACCCTGTTTTTTTATTTTTTTACAAGTTAGTGCTTGTAATTGATTATGAACTTTATGCAATAGCAATAAAGCTCAAATTGATTCTGCGTTTTAGTTAGAAAACGTTTGTATGTGTAAAAGAAAAGGGTTGTTTTTAGGGTTTCCCGGCAATTATTCGATTTTTTCTTGCCGTAAAAACCCTCCTAGGACTTCAACGAACATTTAAAAAAAAGAATTGGCCAAATTGGTCCAGGCGTTGTTGAGTTATGCGCTTACCAACACATTTTGCGATTCCTTTTTATATTATAGATAAGATCGCGTAGTATATCTGCAAAATATTAGTTTCATTTATATGACTCGCGAAAATGTCAGATCTCATTATGCAATATAATTATTGTCATATATTGAATATAAAATATATTTCATCAAATAAGCATCTCAGTGAAGTTCGTTATATATCGGGATCTTAAAACTCTAAACGTCAGCGACCTCAGGAACCACTCAAACCTTATACAGAACAAACTTCAATAGCAGTAACTGCTTATGGTATTAATATTCACATGTTCAAAAATATAATATTTATTAAACTGTAATAGTTAACTCATCAACAGACGCTGATATCTTCTCATTACTAAATTAATATGCTTCGTTTAATAAACCAAGTCCTTGTTGAATATTTTATGTTCATGATCACATTATCTACTCAATATTTGTTATAAAAACACAATCTCAGCGTGTGGTCAATTGGTATATTTAATGAGATATAACAATGTGATACTTATACAGTGACTTTAGAGTCTATATTAGAAGTGACGTTACTATATACGTTTTACGTATTCTATTATTCAAGTGACGAGGGACAACTATACGACGAACTGTGAAAGATAAAAACAATTTGAAGAAAATTTGATATTAAAGTTCAATGACATTAAGGTATGATTTTGTAAAAGTGTTATTATTATACGTGACACATATAAAAATGATATGGAAGAATCGATTTGTCCAACAAAAACCTATTGTGTTTTTTCATAGTAGTATAGTATTTAAACAATCAAGAAATAGTAAAGTAGTAAATATTATACTATGTGTATGCTCATAATAATAATACAAATTTAATTTGACTTGTTTAAAAGATATTAATTACAGAACAAAGAGTTTAGTTTAAGTTTATAAAACTTTATAAATCATACACAAGGTAAGGTTATAACAACTGTAGCTGTCAATGTGCTGTTATTGGAGATTTTATTAACAGTTACAGTAGATAATAAAAATATATAATGAAAAGAGATCCTGTACATTTTATCCTGTCTTTATTGGGGGAAACAGTTTGATGAAACGGATTTAAAGAACAAAAGAAACTCAATGAATAAAACAGTACAGTAGTGTGTGGTGGTCTTCACGGGACTTAAACAAACGAGTCCAACAAAAAGAAAAATCAAAGATTAAAAAAGTCTCTGACTAATGATTAGATTATTTAACATTAAATTGTCAAAGGAAATTTTAAAAACGTCTATTTTTTATATTTCATTGTAATCTTATCATAATATATATATACTCGCAAATAACAGCGTCCGTCACAGAACAACTCTTCACATCACTGAGCAACAAAACTATACTGATCCAATAAAACACGATTCTGTGTATTTGTTTTCACAATATAAACTATCAACTTTTATATCATGTTTATATATGTATATATATATTAAAGATTATAGTTTTTTATTTAAATAATTTTTAATTTATATAATATTCCAGTTACACTCAGAAAGGATCACATGAAGGAAGTTTAATTTTGAAAACATTTTCTATTGTAATAAAAACAAACGAAGATAATAACAGACGATGGATATCAGAGGCCAGTACACGGAGCTTCTAATACAGGGGAACATGTTGTAAGTTTACTAAATATATGTAAGATAGTTACGTGACTATTATAAAGATAAAGAATGTAAACCAACCAACTTATAATAAGATGAACAAAACCTTATGTACGTAACGTTACACAAAATGTATCGAACATTATTAGTGCCACATCACCGAGTACTGTGTATTATAAGTAAAATAACATTCTTTAATTAATAATATAAAACACAAAACCGTCACCTCACCTCAAGATTTTTATATCATATATTAAACCCTAACATCTTAAGTCACTTTATTATTTACATTCATTGACTCCTGATATGTTAAGAAAACAATATTTCTTAAGCCTCTCAGTTTTCAATGACAGTACTTTTAATTTTTATTTTGTGTGAACTTCCAGGCCCGAGCGGACTTTCTCACATTTGGACGAGTTAATTTATATAAAGTTAGAAGAACTTTTGTAGCCATTGAGACAATTTGGAGTTGGATATTGGTTTTACCGGAAGAAATTGGTTTAAAGTTAAATAAGGAACATCATGCTATTTCATCATTTGCTTTGTTTTACTATGAGTGAGTAATACTGACAGTCCTTAATAAATAGGTCTTTAGGTCCTTAATAAATACTTCAATCTTCTATCCTAGTCATATAAGAGATACCAATATAGTTATATAAGGATAAAATATAAAAAAAGATGAGATAATAAAAAACATAAATTATTATCATCAAAACTAGACGAAGCGATGTAATGGTTTTCAAATTTTTAATAAAATTTATTTTATTGTGTAGCACTAGTAAAGAAAAATTTTTTGTCTGATACTCGTAATAATTATAACAGCGATTATTATTGGAATGCATTGGCTTTCACAAAAAAAAAAATATGAAGATGAAGAAGAAGAAATGTCACTTGTACCAATATGGAATATAAATACGGGACGATAATACGGAATAAGCAAGTCTTCCTTATACACAACACGTATTATAAAAGAGGAGAGAGAACCAAGTCGATATTCAACCGAACCTATAATACATATATTAAGAACATAAACTTCTGTACATGAGAACGCTTAGATCTCTGAGACAATGTCTTTCGTCTGCACACATTTAGAGTTAACAATTTTCGGATTTTACTTCCCGCTCTTATTATTTTGTTTTCAAACTCTTTGCTGCTTTGTAATAACCATACGCGTGCAACTTCTGTACGAATTTAGATTTTCTTTGTCACTGATGTCTGCTTTTGGAGAAGGAACGTAACATATGAAAGTTTAACATTCGGCTTTCCAGTATATATTCTCAGACTTAGCACTTCTTTGATCAACGATAAATGTTTGGTTGCTTTTTACTTCGTATCTTTGAAATTTGAATTCTTACACTTGAATTTTAGTTGTGTTTGAGTGTATCTGTGCACTTTGGTCTTGGACATCCCTTTTAATAAACCATTTGACTTCTCATTCTGAATGTCCATGTTACTTTAATTCAAAATGTATATCGATTAATGGATTCCTGGATCACACTTTATGACTGCTTCACAAATACACCTATGAATATGTCAATAATATTTCCGATTCTGAACCTAGTCAGTTTTATAATATACTAGCTTTCAGCCCGCAGCTTCGCCCGCATTGTGTTCGGTTATACCGCGTTTCCTAGAGAACTTGTCAAAAGTCTGGGATAAAAACTATATTATGTTTTTTCTCAAGGTCAACTCTATGTCTGTACCAAATTTCATTAAAATCAGTTCAGGGGTTTGAATATAAACTGTACACAGACCATTACAACTAACATATTCTCATTAGTTTTGTTTCAATATAAAATCTTCAGTCACACACAGATAGCAGGCCGTGCTCCTGTTATATGTATATTATAGTAACATAGTGTTGTAAGACATTAAACATCTCCCCGTTAATTTTCATCAGTTACAATTCTCGTCTACTACATCTTGGACTCACGCCAACACTTTAATAACGGAACTCAACTCTTAAACGTGAAGTGCACCTCTGTAAGCCACGTTTTACCTCATCTCCATATAAAATGCTTATTCTTTAACTTAAAACTATATTTCTCTGTAGCCTTTTTAAGGTTACTTTGTAACTGTTATATTTATTTATTATGAAGTCATATTGTTGATGGTTAATATGAAATATGAATGCATAGATACAAGATAATATTTGAATATCCTTACTCTCTCTTCAGCCACGTGAGGTCCACTGCTGGACATAGACCTCCCTCATCGACTTCTAAACGCTACGGCCGGAAGCGGCCTACATCCACCGTGAACCCGCGGCCTTGACTAGCTCGTCCGTCCATCTCGTAAATATCCTTTATTTTACAAAAAAAATATTTAATATGGTGAATTAAAATTAAACAGGAATGACTTTCGGTTTTATAAAATTAAATCTAAGATTCATTTTAGACACCTTTCTTTAAATTTCAATAATTTAACAAGTGCAATAAATAAAATGCTCTAGACTCAAAGCTTACAAATTGGTTTCACATTAAAATAACATGAGGTCCGATAAACTTCACTGGAATAGTAAAAAAAATCCATTTATTTTGCCAAGATAGTGTAAATAAATTTTTGACAATTATCAAAGTAATTAATTTCTATACAAATACAGTTTATTATAATCATAAGGGAATGGTGGAATACCAACATTTATTTCTTCATCCCCTGTTTACTATTGATCTTGCAGACACAAAGCCAGGGTCTAGATCTTTTGTTTGTCGATCTTCTTCTCAAGACGGAGACATACTTTACCTGTTGTTAATGTAGAAGATATATTTGATCTAAAGGAAGAATTTCCAGCCTCAGATGTGGTATGTATAATTTATAATTTGTTATATTCCTGCGAGGTAAATTGTTGTACGTTGTTGTTTTTTTAATCTTTTGTGTTCTCTTCATGTTTTAGTTTACTGTAATATTACATAATTATTGTTTATATATGAAACACATCATAACATACGACACGTGGGTACCGACCGTGAGGCACGTCACAGTCACAGTCTTAATCTTCTGTTACAGCATCTCAAGGAGTTGATATAATAATGATAACACATTACACGACTTGAAAATACTTCAAATAAAACACTTTTTAAATGACCGCGAAAAATATAGGTATAAAAAGGGCGGTGTAACTTTACTAAAACTTTGGGGTGACGTTCGTTATAAAACATAATTTGTTAAACTGTTTTAGGCTCGGATATTTATTTTATTTCACTACATTTGAGAATGTTTTTTTATAGATTTACCTATATATAACGTTCAATTTATTTTACGAGCAAATAATGCTTCTGAGACTATCTATTCAAGTGTCTTCATCTTTTTCTCAATAAATAATACATACCATATTTATTAGGTAATGAATCAAAGTTAATGGATTATTTAAATTCAGTCCCAAAATCCCAGTTTTTAATTTTGATAACTTATATGCAAATATCACATTTTAGTAACAAATTTTATAATAAATATTTACACTCTCCACTCTTCAGGATAAAAAAAATCATTTTTAAAATTTTGTAATTTGTAAAGTGAATATTTAAATAATACAATATCTTATAAGGAGCGATACATATATGTTTGTATATATTTTTCACCTCACGTTCCTCGTTCATAGCCTCTTTCAATATTTATCTTGCTCTTAGTTTGAAAAGCTTCTTCTTATATTTTTACTAAACCTCGATACTAATGGAATATTATTTGGACCGCAGGCTACTAACATTATTCGGAAAATTATATTACATTTAGGATTAACATTACGTTTATTCATCTCGTCTGTCCGTGATCACGGTTGCTGTAAAGTAACCGAAACGTCGGGCGTATGTAGTTTTTTAATCAAAAATAAAACGCGAAGTAAAATCCGAAAAATATTAGTTTCATTTAAATGAGTACTCGCGAAAATCTTAGATCTCATTATCACGTTTATTGTTTCTAAAAACTACAAGCAGACTAACAATATAAATATAAAGTTAATTTTAGTCTCCACATACATTTGACGTAGAACGTCAAATGTATGTGATACGAGTTGAGTAGGAATGAGCTTTCCTTTTAATACTAACTAATACGAAATGCAACAATAGAGTGTAAAAATTAGAAGAGACGATATAAAAGTATACTTGAAAAGTACTCGTTTCACGATATACAAAATAATGTTAGTATAATTTGTAAATTAATCTAACTTAATAAAGATAGTTCGAAATAAATCGAGAGAAGTTTTATAAATAACTTTAACTTTAAAGTTACTAAAGGTAATTTTGGTAAAATGACGTCAGAGAAGACGAGACGTTGAAAAACAAATAAACGAATACCGAACAAAACCAACGATAAAAATGTAGACATGAATGATATTTAAACTAACTAACATGAGAAATTAAATAATAATAAAAATCTAAGAAAACATTTAAATATATACAAACAGGTTAAGAATTATTAAATAAAGAAGTCGGCGATAAATGAAAAATGTTAAGAAATGTTTTCAGTTCCCTCCCGTTAGTTAGAGTTTGAAGATATTAAAGAATTATCGGATGCGTTCATTTCAATTGAAGATTCGTTGATTCGAAAAATTTCCAATTTACGTTTGCTCCTCAGTACGTTTTAAAATTGAATTCCATATGATGACCTCTTTCACTGCATTTTAATGAAAATGTAGTTTTATTAATATAATTAACCTCTAACCTTAAATATTTAATGTCAAAAAATGTATTAATAAAATATTTATAACAATATGTTTTTAGGTGGTAAGGCCTAGCTGTGACTAATTCTACAGTTCGAACATGGGCTGGCTCGACCGGCCAATAACAAATCTCTCACAGATGTTCGTGAAGTAGTCTTTAATGTCTGCGTTTCGTCCCATGAGTGAGAGAGTTGTTTGCCCCCCTTCCTCTCCCCTAATTAAAGTCGGCAACGCATCCCCCACATCCAATATGTTACAAAAAAATTAATAACGTAATATTAATGATTTAAAGCATTAAAATGTTCGGACTAAGTATTTTAATACGAATACTCTGAACACGCGACGAACTTTTACACCATGTAAATTTTATCATCATCATCATTTCAGCCTAAAGACGTCCACTGTAGTACATAGGCCTCCTCCAAGGATCTCCACGACCACCGGTCTTGTGACACCCGCATCCAGAAGATTCCCGCGACGTAAATTTTATAAAGAAGTTAAAAAAAAAAGGTTGTAGAAGTTTTAATATAAAAACTATTTATTAATTATCCATTTAAGTGCATTAAAACAATAGGATTCTCTTTCAACAGGTCTTTTACTTTTACTTTATTTTCAATGTTTTAGGTTAACGCTGCATATGGACGCGTTTCTCAGTCTACTCGTTCTACTAAACGCATTCCTCTACATGTTAATTTCAAACTGTCTATTCCTTGACCAGAAGGGGAGAGCTCTGACCGTAACAATACATTCGCCTGGTGGCCGCTGCTACTCTGTATTTTGTGATCCAAGTACTATGTAAGCTCAACATAATATGTATAATGGTAAGCATTCTTATCAACTGACAGCGCCATCTTGAATCTGTAACACGTGACTTGACACAAAATACGACTCTCATCACAATACATTCAATAGTTATTGGGAGCAACAAACATACTTATAAACTCTAATATGTATGTTTTTTACTTGTATTTTCAATGGCTCTAATACTAAACAAACATATTATTTTTTATGATATTTCTGTTACACTTTACTCTATTCTTAAAAAATACGTACTTAATACTTGCCTTTTTTATTTCCATTTTATAAATGAAGAGAAAAAAATTCATGTAAACATTTTATTCCTGTGAAAATTTATTAAAACCTTTATTTAAATCCTCCCAAGTATAAAAAAGTATAAAACAAATAGATTAATAATTTTTATATCATTTTTGTAAAAGTGAAAGTCCTCCAGTAAGGGCTTAGACTCGGCCATTAATCCTTCCTCTTTTCTTTGTTTTACAAAGAACTAACATATTTTATTCAGTGCATCCACTTAATTCTTTTGAAGTTCACTTTTTGAGAACGGTTTATAATTTAGAAGAATTAAAGTAAACATTTAGAAGTAAATTAAAGTAAATTGTAAATATCTAGCTAAGCAGTTTTTTTTATTTTTCCTCTAATTTTAAAAAAGATATGAAAAATTTAGATTGTACACCACATGATACTTATATACATATATTTATACGCATGCTGTGTTCATATCCAGAAATTTTCAATCTAAGTTCATGTTTATATTAAGTCCATATTTATATTAAGTTTAAAATTTTAAGGATTGTAACCAGTTTTATGAGCCAATAAAAAAAAAGAAAATTCACGTGTCTATATTCCTTATAATATTAAAGCAGCAACTAAGTCCACGTTCTCGAACCTGAAGAAAATGTATATGGATTACAATATCTATTAAAGTATTGTAAAAAAATTATAATTAACAGAAACTTATTTGAATAACCAATGTATTGTGTTTGTAACTTTTAAGCACCAAAAGTAACGATATTTTATTAATTTAAAAATGTGGAAACTTTTTTTTTGTATTAACGTCGGTATTGTTTTTTACGTTTCAGCCACTTTCGTGTTGTCGCTACCGGACTTAAAGTGTCAGTACTAGCGTTCGACACATTCGCATCCAGTCCTTTGGGGAACAGTCAGTGCTTGAATAGTGAAGGATAGTAAGCTGAGAGGAGATATAACAAACAAGGACGTCTAAAAGGATTGTTAATATATACAAAGAACTACTTGGCGTTTGAAAAACTAAATCATATCTTAGAAATATGATCACGTTGTATAGTTAGGTAACAAGGTTTAATTTTAACATTTTCCAAGGATCATATTTTCAAAATGTTTGTTCTGTGATTGCACCAACAATACCTTTAATTGCATTGCAGTCGTTAAGAAAAAAATAGCTTGTGTTCAGCAACAAACTTATGATATTAATTTTCACAACAACAAATGTTAATATTTAATAAATTCTAAGTCATGAGAACGTTATACCAACTTTAATTAAAGTCGTAAATTTCATGACTTAAATCTCTGCAACATTAATTGATAAAGTTGAGTTATTTATATGACACTTCAGTTCACACAAGTTACAAAACATAAACTAGTTACACTAAAATCAAAATCAAAGATTGTATTAAACTTTCGTTCTGTTTCTGAACTTTATTCAACTTTACTATTTAACTGTTTACAATTTATTGTTTAAATTTATTTTTTAAATTGAAGTTTTATTCTTGATTTTGGAATTTCTTCTATTACTTTCTATATTCAGATGACCTTTTCTCTATAAAGTGTCTTAACAATTTCTAGTAAATTTATTTTTCTTAAACATTATATTGTATGTAAACATAATCATTCAGATGTCACAATTTTTGAGGTTTTTTATTCTTATTAAATTATTTGTTATCCAATTCAATGTGGTTTCAATCAAAATCAGTTGTAATTATTCTGACTACATAAAGCTTCATGTATCTAAAGTAACCAAAACAGTTGCATGTAAATTTTTTTATATAAACTCAATTAATATATTTTAAAAAAATTATATAGAGAATAATAATAGAAATACAGAAAAGAAGCTGTTTATTGTATAATTATTACAAATGTTATTTCTGTAGATATTCTTCTGGATATTAATATTTTCTATGTCTTATAGAATTATATCAAACTACTGTAATACATACTAAAAAATATTTTTTTATTTATCACGTTATAAAAAAATATTCTAATTTATTTAAATGAAAGTAATTCAAAAGATAATCTAAACTTAAGTAAATATTATAATTACTCAAACCTTTTCACATTGAAGAACGAGTCCTCTGATGTAGTTGATGTTTCACCAACATTGAAAATCACTGATAAGGAAATAAATTAATTATATAAACAGTGACGATAAGGTTTTAAAAATAAAACAGGTCTTGACATATTAATGATGAAAATAAATTTGGTTCACTAATAATTATTAACTCTAGCTAGCTATAACATTAACTAAAGTAAAATTTATTGTGTTCGTCTCATTGTATCATGTATACACATGATACATTAGACACTGTATACATACTTGTATATATGTAATGGCCTCATGTACATAGATATTTATTTGAAATACATTAACATTTTGAAGAGAATATTTTCAATCCTTTATAATAATTTCCATTACAATTCTAGTGTTATGTCGATGACAACATGTTTATTACAACAAAAGAATACTATTGTGTTTATTTTAACTATTAAATTATTTTTGATATTACTTTAATAATATTTTAATGTAATTGTGTAATATTATTACTATTAATAATCAAGTTACTACAAATTCAAAAGTAACTCTGAAGCTAAAATGAAACAGCTTCAAAGTATACTCGTATATGTATGTGTGTGTGGTATGTGTGCGTGTTACGTACATACAGATATACTGACATTAGTAATTGTGTATGTACAAGTCTGAATGTTGGGACTGTTTACTGAATCAAACAAACATCACTGAAACTATTTATATGAAATATATTATGGAAACAGATATAGAGTTGGACAAACTAACAGACAGACAGACTTAAAATAAAATAGGGAGGATTAAACAGATTTAGAGGTACATAGGAAGGTAATTTCAAAATTAATAATTTTTAAACAGATACTAACCACCAATATTAGATTATAGTCATATATGTATATTAAACCTTCCAAATTGATCTGACAAAAAGCTATCTTAAAAACAGTTGATTACATTACATAAAACCTTTCTCTTGTTGTAAAGGGAGTAAAAGTTTTTTCAACTCTAATGTTACCGAATCATCACATAACATTAACTGATCTGTATAGATCTGTATACAAATACAAGTGATATTCAACCGTTGTACGAATCTCGATTACGTTTTTGATTTTCGGTAAATGACAGTACCTTAGTTAAAAAAAGTTGTTAAAAAAGTATTAAAGACTAGAAGACCTGGCGAACTTCGTATCGCCCTATAATCAAGAAATATCTATTACGTGTTTTTATTTATATTTTTGGAGTTTACCTGTAAGCCATAAATCTCCGTGTTTTGAAGTGCGACAGAATGATTGACACATTAGTTAGTTGTCAAATCTAATGTCAAAAAAAAACGTTTGTGTGGGAAATAGAAAAGGGCTGTTTTTATGGCTTTCCCAGTGATGAATCAATTTTTTTTAGCTTTTATACCTTCCCTGAACCCCCCTAAATATTTCAAGACTAAGATAAGATAATTCCGTTCTGCTGTTCTCGAGTTTTAGCGAGACTAAGGAACAGCAATCCATTTTTATATACATAGAAGATTTATCACAAGTAGTTAATAGCACCCTATTTTGGGTTTTGAGGTCAAACATTTTTTATTATGAGACTGCTATTTTTTATGAATTTTAATGAATATACAAAAGGTTGTTATAAAATGATATCTTCGATATATAATGCCGACTCAATATCAGAACGACCTAACCTAACTAGGCATTGAGTAATGCAATAACATGTCTCTAAAACAATCAAAAACTCAGTCTGATACAAGTGAAGAAGCTGATGTTGAGGAATTAACTACATACTTACTGGATGGAAAACGAGTCGCTCAAGCAACTCAATATAGAACTTCAAGCAAGATATAAGATTTTGGAGTCTCTCGTTAGTAGTGACTCTTACATTAACAAACCCTAAAGGACGTATTCTTGTGCTGTCAAAAGCAACACACACACATATGATATGTGTGTCTGTTTGATGTAAGAGTAACAACATTGTTGCAAAAGCCAATAAAGTATTATGTGACAAACTTAGTAATGATTACAGTGCTGAGATTAAACATTCAAGGTTATATTTCTTCCACAGAGGTAATAATTTTCATGAATGTTGGAAATATGACTACAACATACACACTTATTCTGTATCGCTCCTACCTTATACATACAAGGCATCATCTCCGTGCCGTAAATATTATATTTGATATTAATATATAAATTCAGAGAGACGGTCATTTGATGTCGTTTTTCAAGTTCTTTTCACTTACAAATATTCGAATTCGTATATTCGTGAGTTTCCATCCTCGTTTTTATACAAATTTGAATGTATTTATATACATATAAATTATGTATATAATGCTAAGATTGTATAATTCGTTGCTCCATGAAATACTAAGTAACGATAACACTACATTATATATTAATTCTTGAAGTTTAGAAGATCATTAATTACATTAATTATTCTCTGAGTTTTGACGTCTCTGGTTCAAACGGTCATGAAGTACGTCGTGTGGGACATTTTTTTTTTTCAAATAGTTTAAAGTTTTCTAAAACCTTCACAAATCCATGACATGATGATATACATGAAGAGGAAAACATCAAAAATTTATAAACGATAAATATGTATCAATTACGCACTACTAGGGTTCAAGAAAAATATGGAGACTTTAGCTGCGACAGAGAGGGAACAAACTTGATCGTTTCTAATGCTGTGTGATAAGTATCGAAAGAAAAAGAAAAAATAAC
Source organism: Danaus chrysippus (assembly GCA_916720795.1). Classification (NCBI taxonomy): domain Eukaryota; kingdom Metazoa; phylum Arthropoda; class Insecta; order Lepidoptera; family Nymphalidae; genus Danaus; species Danaus chrysippus. The sequence continues at coordinate 806,189 of CAKASE010000077.1, read as the reverse complement.
GTTTTAGCGAATTGTCATATCTATTTGTCTTATTTTATAGAATGATTAACTCACATATTTTTAAATTAATAATATATTAATATTTTTAAATTAATAATATTATAAATTATTAATATTAAATTTGACCCTAAAGTATCAACTAAAAGACGTAAGGATATTAAATTACCCTGCACATTTCCCCCGACAAATACTAGTTTGACTAGAAAATAATTTAGAAGACAAGCTACTTATCTATATACTAAAAATAAACCGTAAAGTGAATATCTATAGTATGAACACATATAATCGCAAAAAAGACGTTAAAAGACTGGTTAAAAAAATTGGATTACTATGAAACTGAAAAATTAATGGAAATAATTACATAATTATTTAAAAACTTAGATCTAATTATTTAAAACACTTCAACTGACTATCACACACAGTCACTCACACACACACACACACACACACACAAACATACATGCGCTTTATATGAATAAAACTACATTGAAGTTATATGTTACCTGTTTAAACGTTTCTTAATTTGTATAATAATGTTACCTTTTCATTGTGTTTACCTTGATGTACTTGATTCCGTTTGCGGAAGAGCGGGGACTCCTAACACAAGTTAATTCTATTACTTAAAAGGAGCTCCCTAGCTGTATCTGTTGTATATGTATAAGTTACAGGAATAAACAAATTCTATTTTTCATTATATATATATATATAACGCAGGTAAATAATGTTCTGCAACACGCTTACAAGTCTAATAATTTTGGTGAAACTATTTTACTTCATTTACTTTAACTGTTATACCAACACACCACGCGATTAATGATTTTCTCATATGTTAATGTTATTTTCATTTCTTTATCTTCTTTACTTACAACTAATTCTAATTTTTACTCAAACTTTTAAGAATCCACTCGACACTTTTAGTTGCTTTATGTTTGTAAGCATGTCCGTGACAGCCGTCGATCTGATATCAAGTTTTTAAATGTACCGGGCAAAATATATCCTGTTAATAAATAAGGCGACCAAAGATAGGCTCGAGGAACTTGTAAACTTATCAGAGAACTTATAATTAATACACGACATGGACTTTGATTAAATTAGAATTATCATTAATATAATATTGAGTGAGTAAATCGCTATAACTGAAATCTTGTACCATAATTCCCAAAATGTTCCAAACTCTGAGACAAGAAAACATTTTGAGTCAAATGACATCTAAGAGTCAACTTATAACTGACGTCACACAATGACCTCTAGTAGGTCACAGATTTTCCAATAAGTCTTTAGAAATTCGAATGACTTTTCTTTTCTTCAGACTTGTGGTTATGAGTGAGTAGTAAAAGTAATTGTAACCGTTTAAAGTATGCATAATAAAACGATTCACAAACACTCCTGTAAGGATAGAAAATGACGTATTACCAAGACATGACGTTTTACGTTTTACGTTTTTCATGACATCCTATAGAAAATAATTTGACAAAATTCTAATATAACGATACCTTAAGTTGACGATGATCCTCGCCAGCATCACTATAGAGGAAACATTATTAAGATCTGAAATAACAAACATATTACAAAAAGAACAAACTGAACTACAGTTAGTTAATGACACATGTCGCTGACAGAAACATTATAACATGAATTATGTTGGTTGTTGACTCATTTGTAACTACTTAATATAGTACTTATTTACAATAGTATCGAACATGTTTTATATTTTGATAAGAATATTCATATTCTTTCTGAGAGTATTTAGACACCACTGACATACGGTGAAGGAAAACATCGTGAGGAAACCTGGACTTATAATGTCACAATTATAAGTTTGAAATCACCAAAAAATCTCTATAGCAAGCGTGGTGATTAAAACTCAAAAACCTTCTCCATGTGAGAAGAGGCTATGCTCAGCAGTGGGCGTTAATAGGCTGATGACATTCATATGAAACTCATTTTATGTTTACAAAGATTCATTATCAACCTCGGGGTTAATCTACAAGTAGATCCTAGCTGTGGTTAAGTTACTACAGCTCTTATATGGGCAGGCTCGACCGGGGAAGTATCGCTCCCTCACAGAAGATTGGCGTGAAGTAGTTTTTTCATGGGTGCACTTAGTTCAACGAGTGAGAGAGCCAGTTGTGTTTTTTCTTATCTTACTCCTTCCTCTCTCTCTTCAACAACTGTGGCTGGAGCCACATCTGTAACATCCTTTATGTTGTACAGGTCCACGGGCGACGGTGACTACCTGCAATCAAGTAACCCGTCTGTTCGTTTGCCACCTTTGAAATAAAAATAATAATTATCATCTTTATATTACAGGGAAGTAAATATTTCTCCTTGAATAATATATAATTATATATTATTCAGGGAGAAATATTTACTTTACTTTTTGATTCAGTCAGAAAATTCAGCTTTTGTTACACGCAAGCATTATTACTTACATTATGAATTTAATTTATTTATGTCATATTGTATATGTTGTTTATATGTGTATATGAGTAAGGACTGTGTATACATATTTAGTAATACAGTTTATTCAGTTTCCTTTTGACCCGCGGCTTCTATCATGTAAACAGTTCATTAGTTCGGTTTTGGTTATGGTTGGTTATTAAACTATTTTGTACTGAGCTTTTTATTATGACGATGTATTCTTATATTACACGTACTGAATAAATCATTATTACGTTTACTTAAGACTTGAAAAACTTAAAAATATACTAACGGAAAATCAGCAACAGAATAGCCAATAGGAGTTAATAATATATTTTATTTCGAAATTATATTAAATACATTTTCACCAAAAGCAACGACTTTGATAGGGGTTGAGTGGTACAAAATTATTTTTTTGGGAAGTTGCCATATTATTTGTTTAATAAAATTATGCTGTGTCCCAGACAGACTCGGGTCTGATTATTTGAGTCACTTTGGAAAGCGTCCATGAACATAAACTAATGAGTCAAAATTAAAACTACAGTTACTTTTTATTTTGACCACGATGAATAAATTCAGTTTTTTTTAATGAACCTTCTAATGCAAATGAAACAATCATAAATAGAACGCGTTTTGGAGAACAAATGGTCTGTAAATAATAGAACGAGAACTACGTGGAGTACTAAAGCAAAAAACGAGGCAAAAACCTGAATATTATAATTAATGACAATAAGTTTCAAATGAACAATCCGGTTGAAATACTCTGAGGTATGTCACTGTTTCATAAGCTGTGTAATGTTTCATAAGAATTATTCTCTTCAGACATAGAAGACTCGAGACTTTTTACATTTATACCTACTTTATAAGTAGAATAAAGTTAAGAAATGTATGTATTCATTAAAAGCGTTGAATTGCTGATTTGAGAGATGTTCGTTGTACCAAAAAATACTACAAAAACTTTACAGGCATTTAACATTATAATAAACAGTAAAAGTTTGACACTTGAAGTTGAAAACGGTTCACGTTAAAAAAAAACATATATAAAATAATTTAAATAAAAATTATGCAGACTGCAGACTAGAATAGAATTTTAATAAGATAATAGGGTCTACTACTCCTTCAGAGTTCAATAAAAAGTTTTATGTTAGGTAAAGATGTGGTCATTGTTAATATTGAACAATGAGGAATAACTAAATGTAGCTCAAGAAAACTCAAGGGAAATTAGTGTTATGAGGACACGGAGATGAAATAATTAGCTTAGGATAGCAATGTCATATACAGATATTAAATAATTAATCTAAAAGTTATAAAAAATTATATTAGCGATTCAAAACGTTTTAATTTATGCAAATAAATTTACCACTTCATGTACGCAGAGATCTGATTTGTATGAGTTAAAACGACTCGGACTGCTGTTAATTAATTAATGCAGCTACATAGTTCTGCAGTAAATATTAAAACAACTTTTAATAGCTTGGAATATGTTTAGTAGAATATTAAAAAGACGTCTTTGATAAAGTCTACAGAAACATAAAGTCTATTTATTTCCAGTAATAAAAACATTCCTCGGTGAGCTCGTGATAGATAATTAAGTAGCGGTAGGAACGAGGGCTCCATAATGTGATAAACATTATAATAAGCGAACATTGTTGGCAACTTCAGTCATAGCGGAGATATTGAGCCATAAAATAATTTAAAATGTATTTAAAACGTGACTAAAAACCAAATTCATAAATATTAAATAATATCGAACAATGCTGGACTCAGAATAAAAAGATAAAACTGTAATGATGTTCTAAAAAGTTTAAACATGTTTTATAATTTATCTTGTTTATATTATTTGGATTATAAATAAAAATAGGTTTATCGCATAAACTTGTAAAAATCATACAGTTTTTAGTAGTCAGCCAAACCTTCTTCACATCCAAATTACTGAAAGTTATAAGAAAAAAAAAAACAATACAAAAGATTGTTGGGGTCACATGATGCTCAGAGTGATGAAAGATTTTTATTCACTAAAATACAAAAATAACTTAATAGAAAAACGTAGCTTCAGAACCAACGGACAGAGTCGTGGGCAACAACTAGTGTCATTCAGTTTGCTTCAGTTTTATTTTGGATTACTATATTTAAAAAAGGTAAATAATTCTATTGCGTTTATAATGTAAGGTAACTTTTTAAAATTCTTTTTTTCTTTATTGTGACCTGAATGTTGCAACAACGAGTGATAATTAATTTTATCCGTTTTTCAGTAACTGTTGCATTAGTAAAGTTGTTTTTTCCTTTACAAAAAGCTTATGCAAAAATAATTAAACGTGAAAAAAAGCTGCCTTAAATATTTATAAATACATCAATGTATTACTGGGTTATACAATATAGGAGAAATATTAAACAGAGTTTATTCCGTGTTCTTCACTGTAGCTATAGATCACACATCCACAATAGACTCGAGAGAAAGGAAAGAGCAACAAAGGATGAAAAATTATGAGATGTAGGATTGAAAGGATTGTTGTAACAGGTCCCTAGGAGTGCTCGTGTACTTACAGTGAACAACGAGACGTTTGACTTATAGTTACAACACACACGTTACAGATGAAACATTTTTAGGTTAAGTTGTCGGTTGATAGTGACATCGGTTCCTTGATCCTTATTATTCAGAGCTGCTGTTTTTCTAAGTTTTTCATTAAAATTCTCAATATTTAAGGATAGTTGAAGTATTTTTTTTATTTCCTGAACTCATACAAAACATATCGGAACTGTTTAAGTGTTGACATATAATAATATGAAACACAAAAATTAATAATTCTAACTTATAAATCACTGTTCCCGCTATTTCGATATACAATTTATTCATCGAACAAAGACAAATAAATGCAGAAAAGAAAGAGGAGCGTCCATTATCAGTTATATAATGTAGGTTTGTTTATAAGACATTATCATTAGAATTATTTATCATTGAAAGGTTTTCTCTTCATGTTTATTGAAGAAATAAAACCATAATAATGATTCTTCGTATCCCTCTCTCTGTTCATAACACACTCCTCTTCATATAAAGGAACACTCTTCAATGTTTCAATTCTCGTGATGTTCTTTCATCTCTAATAAACAAACGGGAGAACAAACATTACAAGTTTTAATTGTTTTGGAAACTGTTGTTATATTAAATAAAGCTTCGGTGTTTTTATTAATAAACACTCGTGTATTAACTAGTTTTAATGATATAAATCTCATATAGTAATTTTCCTTCAATTTTGAGGGATTTATAAAATTGCAACTCGTAAAAATCAGTATAGACCAGTATGGGTATAAATATGAAAGTTTTTAATAAAATACGCATATATATATATATATATATATATATATATATATATATATATACAGTACAATGTAAGAGACAACATAATTTCACCGAGTCTAAGAGTTTCTCTAACCATTCGGCTCATATATTATATGTATTATAAAATGAGTCTCATGTAGTAAACACGGATTACTGTGAACAGTTTGTAGTGGTCTATATATAGTTTAGAGAATATTATTTTTAATATGAGATCGTGAATATGAAGTGAAATAAAAAAAAAACACTGAAACACTATAGCTTTAAACATATATAGCTCCGTTTGAACAAAAAGAAAAAAAATACAAGACTCTAAAATAAATAAGATATTGAAGTGGAATAGTTTTGTCGTAATATAAAATGTAAGTTCTACCACAACCATGCCGAGCGTGGTGACAATAATGAACCATGGTAACAATAATGTAGAAAAGGTTTTATGAACCTTGAGAAATATAAAATGTAAATGTGAATAAGAAAATACGAATCAAATGAAAAATACGTGAAATTTACATAAACAATTCTACTGAAGAGTCTTGAAAACTGGACACAATATAATATACTTACAATTCACATTGAGGTTATATCTATAATGTGAAAATATTATTTTTTTGTTCTTAAAGCGCAAGTTAATATTTCACATATTTGTTTTAACAGTTTGAAAACAAGTGATTTAAAGTGATCAAATCTGTTATGTGATTCTGTTGTGTGTTCATTTCTCTGGAGGTTGTATCGTGTTAGAGAGGAGCCGAGACACATGTCGACCCTAACATGTATGACAGAACAAATATAATGTGTCAGTTACAGTATTAAAGAGTTTTATATGTATGTTAAGAAATACGCGGTTCATTCAGACGAATCCAATGATGAATTCACTTGAAATTTTATGATTACTATTTTCTAACAAAAGAATCAACTATGCCTCCACACTTTAGTCTCTGACCAGAGCATGTCTCTTCAAGAAACATTTCATTAAATCCATTACCTTCTTAGTACTAAGTTCCTCAGTTCATAGTAGTCACATGTAAGACAGAAAAATAGCTGATAATACCTCGAGTCCCTTCACAAATGAAATGTACTTATTCAATGAACATGTTTCAACTCATACTTACCTGCTGTGTTTACAATCAGCTACGTATATTATATGACAAAGAAAGATGTTGCAATATGGTTGCGAACGAAATAAATTTAGGAAATTAACAATTTACTAACAATAATGAATAATATTTCGAGTTTGTTTTACTGGTCGGGTCATAATGACACAGTGTATCGTTTACCTGGTAGTTACAAAATATATTAACTAAATAATTGTTGCGTCTTTTAGTAAACCGTGACCTCTCAATATGTTTATTGAGACACTGAATGAGTTTAAATTCTTAATTTTTTCTAGAAGCTCATTAAATATTTAAAAAAGTTTGTATTTGGTTTTTAACTAATTCGTTTCCTCAGAACTATATAAGATCTTTCCTTAAGATGTTGCCAGCTGTTTGTTCAGTAATCCTTTATATTTGGATTATTATAACAGTATTATTGATGAGGACAAACGTAACTAACAATAGTCAACCACATATTATTATCAGTTATATAATTAATATTGAAATAAAAAATACAGAATAAAAATAAATCGTCACGACTAGGGTTTGAACCTGTGACCTTCAATATGTGGACGGAGCTGAGGTGGCATCTATTTGATTTTCTTATTAAAATACTGATCAATATTCCATAAGTTTACTGCATTTAATAAACATCGTGATCCGCTTACTGTATTAACATATTTTGATCACGACATTAACAGTCAAGCCATCTTGTACTTAAATTGAATTTTCATCTTTCAATCTTCAATCAATCAAAGAAAGAATTCTTAACAATTAGGATAGTACAGTTATACTAAGTCATCGTGATATTGTGTCAGAATATTATTTAAATATTGTAATTATTGCTTCTAAATAGTTTAGTTAATAAAATAAGACAGGAGTACACTGTCGGTCTTAAACTCTGCTCAATTGTAAACCTTATTGAAGCCTCTCCGTCATCGAAGTGTTGGCAAAGGGAAAACTATACTCAAGTAAAACTTTAAATTGTAGATCACTTAACGTGCAACATACATATGTACAGAAATACTAGAGATATCTTAGATACTAGAAGAGTACCGACCGTATGTATGTAAATAAGTGGTAAATAAATGTTTTCTACAAATAATAAATTTACTAAACTGAATCGTTTCTTATTTTCTTGACTATACTTTCTCTCTGCTGAGAAATCATAATTTTCCACCGAGGTTCAAGTGCTTGTAAAGATCTTATATTTATAAATCAGAGGAAACATTCGTCCTGGGAATTTATATAAATTGTGAAATATTTTCTAAGCCGCATATATAATATTGTGGTTCAAAAGACTTTATATAAAGTATAAAAAGAGTTGTTTATAACAGGTTCGTCACTTGTTACCGCTCGGTCTGTTCTCGGACTAATACACATATTAGTATTTGACTTGCATTTCTCTAAATGATAATTATTTTTAATGAGTCTGTAGTAACTTAGAAAAATCAATCTCATGGCTGAAACTTGCAACCCATCGTTAAGAACATTTGATTATTTGAATATTAATTTTATATAGAAATGTTTTCATGTGTTATTGTTTATTTTGCAGGGCACCACTAGTATTCTTGTGTTTCTAATAAACACAAAATAGTCATTCATAGATACTCACTATAAATAGAAATATCTACATCACTTTTGAAATTTAATGGTCATAACAATAAATACTTAAAAATAATGGAAATTATTAAATACTTTATAATAGTGTACTAGCGTCATCTGTATATAAGTTATAATAGTGAAAACTAATGATAATAATTGTTAATATAATATTTCTGTATATAATTTAAATGCCCAAATACTAAAATATTGAATTTATAATTTGTAATCTTTTAATATGTTTTGGTAACTGTTATGAGGAACAACTTACGATCTTTGTATGATATTGTAACTTATCATGAACTTAATCTTGTAACATTGAATATTATAAAAGGAAATACTGAACTGGGAATTCTGTGTTGAGTTGTCTAGTTATAAATATGGAATTGAAACAACTGTCTCCATTTATTTCTCAAAACGTATATATATCCTCAAAGGAGGTTGAAATGTCTGTCCTATTTTATATACACTTGGTCTTTAATTACAATTATATATTTCTTTATTTTATCGCTATTTTAAATCTATAAATACATAGTAACTTTCTGTCAATTAAGTTAAATCAACAGAGCATGATACTAGTAGGAGTACTTTTAACTCAATTCTCTGTTTCACAAGCTGAATGTGTGTTTTAACTTGTGTTGAACCAACAAACTGTCGGTATAGTTTAGTGTTATAATTATATGAAAATTGTGTTTTAAGATAATAGAACTGATCATGTTGAATATAAAATAAAATATAAAAATAATATAATAATATATTTGAATTTATTAATTCACTACCTTTGGTAGTTTAAACATACGTGTTATTTTAAATATTAATTCTTGGTAACTTATATACTTAGGTTTTAATTTATTTCACATTTTAAGTTATAGTTTACTTTATTTATAATTATGAGTTTTTATGAACCCTTTAATTATTTTGTAACATTGCTTAACAATAGTCAAAAATAATGAAACAAAATAATAACATCTATATTAATAAAGAGGAAAGATTTGTTTGTTTATTTGTAATGAATAGGCTCCGAAACTACCGGACTGATTTCAAAAATTCTTTCACCGTTGGAAAGCTACATTATTCCCAAGTAACATACTCTATATTATATTAAAAAAAATATGGATCCTTACTAAAACTCCAATAATGTAACCCAAGGTGTAAAAAAATGACCTGAAAAATTGATTTATAGTTATGTCACCGTAAGCGGTTTTTTATTCTTAAAATTTAATTTAGATGCCGCCGCTTGAAAAGGCTCTTTATTTTCTTTTGCCAGACGTTTCAGTCCCTTCATTAAGTCTTTTATTTATAATAAAGTAGCTAACGCTTGTGATATTAAACATTGCTCTGTAAAACAAGCCAAAACAAAAATTATTCCTTGGCTCTCCTCATTAACCTACAATACCACTGAAGAACTTTTCTTGCACCTAGTATAGCACCTTTTCACTAATATAACTTGTATCTTGTAACTTGTAACTTAAACTATACAATGTATCGAGCGACAACATTAAACATGTTTGTAAATCTATCAATTGGTACCCACGACACAGGAATACCTAGTGTGGGCACCACCGGACATTTTTTTGTATTATGTTGTGTTTTTTTTTTTGTTAATAAACATTTTTTCATTTTCATTTTCATTTGTACCTTGGTATTAATCCTTATCAAAATAAGTTACTTTATATTCAAGACGGCTTCAATACCTTTTTATAACTTTTTGAATTATTCAATTCGGACATTTCATTCGGAAGATATCGCGAGTTTAAAAATGCAAGTATTAGAAAAAAGTCGCGTGGTTGCCGCTCACCGCGCTCAGCTGGCCAGCATGCGATGTAGGCTCTATGTAAGCGTCTACGGGGAGGAGAGTCATTACATAAAAAAAACATAAATTATTAATATTATAGAGTGAAATGAAAGTAAGCTATTAAGGAAAAAATGAAATAAAAATATATTTTCCATTCAAGATAACGTTCTCTCAAGATAATAGTAAGTAGCCGTGAAGTGAGTAATTAAGGCGGTACATAAGAAGCTCACGTCGACAACTTAACGTATTGTGAAATATTGAACAATTTACTCTCCCTTAAGATATTGGTAGAAATTTATTGTGTCTTGGGTTAATGTTAAGACCTATTTGTTTGTTATTAAAACAATATTTGATAAAATAATCCCTAAATATCAGGGGGTACTTGTTATTTAAAATAATAATTCATTAATTTCAAAAGGTTTTTTTTTTGAGAATTCGAGAATTTTAATATTTTACGAGTATGTAATATTTAACTCTTTAGTTTGATTTTAAGAAAATACCTCTCTAGTTACACGGGGAGAACAGAACTGAATACTATTCAGCACTATCGTAAACCTTATCTGGAATCCTTGGTAATAGTTTTCAAAATATCCAACGACCTTGTATGTGTATATATTATTTATATATTAATAGAAACTTATATGTATATTTTTACTTTTACATATTGCTACTGTCTTCATGTTTTTCTGCTTAGCCTAAGGATTGACTGGCAGAGAATGCCTTCAGGCATTAAGTCCACCTTTTGTATCTACGTGTGTAGTTAGACAATAAAGTTTTTAAATAAATAAATAAATAGACCTTGGTCCTTTGACTTGTTAATTCACATTAAGCCAAGCACTTGAACAAGAAATTAGTTGCAAGTTTTAAGGCCCTTAAAACATATGACAACACGTATTTAGCTTCATTATTTAAGGAAAGATAATCTTTGTGAAAAAAAGCATTGCAAAATAGGAAGACGTAATTCAAGAGGACTACAATGAAGCGAAAAGCCTCTGATCTCAAGAAAAACATTAACCTATAAGTAATTGATATAGATCGTTTGACTGACAACACATGGTCAGGTGAGTATGAATATTCATACCTGAGTAATTAGCACTATATTAAAATTTTCTAAATCCGATTAACCAGTAAAAAGTTATATTGTACGTGTGATTCTCGCAAGAGATACAATTTTCATTTTATTAATTATGTTCTCTGTCTTATCGAGTCACACTGTTCAGAGTACAAGTAAAACTTTATAGTATAAACTGAAACACGGGTAATATTTTTGATGAATTTAAATATTACTTACCTATTTTACTATTAAACCCGTTGTGGTATTGCAAAAATATTTTGTATAACATCTTGAGTATTCATTTTTTGGAATAAGATACTTCTGGTAGTTTTGATATTAGTTGATTTGCGCGATAGTAGGATCGATTCCTGTGGTACATTTCACATATTTCTAATGCAGTAGCTCATTATAATCTAGTTTATATCTATAGACCATCAGAAGAACAATCCATTATGTCTTATTTTTAAGCCTGTATTTAATTTAATCTTGTGTTGGACAAAAAGCAAAGGTAGTTTTAAACACATCATATAATCTGCGCAGGTTACGTCACTTCCTTTATAAAATCTATAAATGGATCTGAGTCTTTCACTATTTTACTTTTAGCTAAATAAAAAATAGGTATCCTATAATTTCTATAGTTAGTTTGTGGCCTGCCTGTTTGTATTGTGATATCAATATATACATATGTTTCACATTCACAGTTGCAGACACAATTTTCATAAATTGTATGAACATTAATATATATTTTTTTCTTTTATTTGTGAATAGGCAGTCAAGATATGTGTATAAAATTTGTTGCTATTGCTTTATGTACAAGTAGATTTATTGTAGCTCAACTATCAAGAGAAAAACGAAAATGGATGTTTATACAGAAAACATTAAAGTTTCATGAATAAATAATATATGTAGTATAAGAGATCGCAATGACTCAATAGGACTCAATGACTCCTTTAGATACATACAGCAAATCTTTAATATATCGTCACATACCATAAATTACTTTAACAACAGTTATTTATAAGACGTTATCTATAAATCCAGACCATTATACAATGATTAATACTGTTATAGATATAAGGTACAACCTGATCTGTCTACAGTGAGATAAACATGTACACGTGAGATAAATATGTACATACATATAACACTGAATAAAACAACTGTACAGTAATGAGCAGCTTCAGTAACATATTTTTTCAACATTGTCCGTGATCTCTCTGATATAATACACGCTCATTAACGTTTTTTGGTCTTGAACCGTTTTTGCAAATATTAAATAATAGTGTCAAGTATATAGTGAAGAGGGCGAGAGTGTATTTATCATAATATAATCATACCCTTTCATTTCCACGTTAAAGAAGCTTCACTTCTACCTCGTGTTGTTACTACCACGCACATTTTTTTTTTTATCATTAAAAATTATTACACAATACATAGTAGTGTTAAATATGTATAACAATAATATGTATGATTAGAAACACATTTTTATTTGCTTTACAAAGTGAATAAACTTAAACTTTTAGAAGTAAAATTGAACTGTAAAGACAACAAATCTTCTATTTAATTTATAATCTTATATAATCAACAACCCTAAAAATTATTTTATTCTAATAATAATTCACAAAAAGCTTTTGTATCTGTCTCGTTTTTTTTCAGTCACAAAACATATAAATCTAGTAATATATAATTCTGTGTGAAGGTCAGTGAGAGGTTCACTAAATCAGTTATCCAGCAGACAGCTGGTGTTCTGAATGTTTAATGTACAAGATCTTTAATATGTAAATGTATAAAAGACTAGAATAAAAAAGTGAAATACTTCAAAATGAACATTTTAATCTACAATTATATATATTTGTAGTGGCTTTGGATTTCATTTTCGTCTAATCAATGCATATATTTAAAACTTGTATGTATTAAAATATCATCCTTTTACATGAATACTTATATTAATCTGTAAAAAGTAAGTACCATATAACAACATAATTTCTAGGGGGCTCAACCTTTTCTAATCTAATAGTCTCACTTAATTCTTATGTGTAAAGAATAGCCACCATATTCCAAGAACTGAAAAAGTTGATGCCATAGTTCCAGTAGTTTTAAAGTAAGATTGTTTACAAAAGATGAATTTAAAGAGGAATAGAAAGAGCAATGCGACTAAAGACATAAGTAATAGTAACAGAGTAGCCTGAGTAGACTAGGGAGTATAATGAAACATAGTTTGTACCAAACTATTATGTATATTGGTGGATGTAAATATATCTTTTATTTTTTAACTCTTTTATAACATTATTTAACCATACGGACAACCGTACAAGCTTGCTTCTCAGATTGAAATATGAAGGCTGCTTTAGACGGCATGCACTCAAATAACTGATACAACAAATTAGATGAAGTTTAATATGAATATAGACTGTTAGCTATAGCTTGACGATATTAAAAATCACACAGGAATAGAAACTGCGTGGGTAAAAGCGTAGAGTGTTTTAATACTATATTCGAATCACTAATAATTGTCAAAGGTTAATCAGATTTCTGTAACATGCGATAACAACCTGCTTCCCTTATCATAAGGCTAACTTTGGGAAATCTTCTTTCAAACCAAAAATAAGATCACTAGCTGTTTTTAAAAGATGGAGTCATCACCAGAGAAACTAAAAATATATAAAGAAAAGTAACCTCCTCTTTTGTAATAAATTAAAAACTGCTTAGGTCTAGATTTTCCTAGGGGTTTGTTAAACAAAATATAAAATTATAGGTAAATAAAAATGACGAAGATTAAAATAGGAATATTAATAACCTCTTATTGTTAGAAATCAAATGCAAGTTAGTACTTCAAACTGTTGTTTAATTATATTATTTCTTTTACAAAAATAAAATTCCAGATTTTATAAAAAGTTGAAAAATAATCCTAGGGCATATCTAAGCGCACGGTAGTGCGCCGGCCAAGTTCCATGAGTATTTACAAAATCCTTGTTAGGTTTGTTTGTTTAACTTGGAGTGTCGTGTTTTTCAATTTTCCAACACCTTTATTGTGCCTATTTCTCATTACAGGCGCTCAACGTAAATTCCATTAAAATGGGTTCAATTCTAAAACTTTCGACGAAATAAAAATAGAATTTATATTGTTATTTCCATCATCATTTATGAACTGCAATAATTGGACAAACATTTTATATTCCTCGATGAGCATCTCTACGAGCGTCTCTTCAAAAGTTATTTATAAAATATATAATTAACTATTTAACTTCAAAATATAAAATTGTCTGAAACATATTTCAATCTCTTTCATAACTTTTGTTCTCCAACAGATGTTGTATCAAACTTCGAACATCAATTAATAGCTAAGTTATTACAAAAATATAACTGTTTTATAAATTTTATAAATCTATCAGTCGTAGAGCATTATTCACGAAAAATAGTTTATTTTCTTACGTTTTCTTATTTTAACGTATGCATTTAACAATTTTATATAATTTACAAGTAGTGCCTACTCTGATTAATTGTTGGTAATTGTGTTCCAAAAATAAAGATATATATTTCATAATATCCTAACACGTTTTATAAATCTCTCGTCAAACCAAGTTGATTCATCTCACGTCCTCGCTGTCATCCAATCAATAAGCTTTTATCTAAATGGTCCCTGACAGTATTATCCTATAATCCAGACATTCAAGAAACTATGTCACTCAATTTTTTGTGCGTTTTCAATGAAAATGTGCTACAGTTTGTTCAAAGTAAAAATAAACTAACAGGTTTTATTTAAATAATATTCTCTTTCATAATTTTTCAACTACTTTTATAATGACATCCACCTAACATTAAATGTGACAGTGATAAAAATTTTCCCTACATATATTTATGAATGTTATATTTATTTTTAATTTCATAACAAAAATTAATGCAAGAGTTAAAATTCACGTTGATATTTCTCACAAAAATATAATTGGCTATGAAAAGTTAGCTCTCAGTGTATTCAATAATAAATCCTCAGAATCTTTAAACTGGCATC
Organism: Danaus chrysippus; assembly: GCA_916720795.1. NCBI lineage: Eukaryota > Metazoa > Arthropoda > Insecta > Lepidoptera > Nymphalidae > Danaus > Danaus chrysippus. The sequence continues at coordinate 790,883 of CAKASE010000077.1, read as the reverse complement.
TTAAGACGCTTAATTAATTTTAAGACTCATCAAGGCAATGGTTATCATTGTTTCAAGCGTCAATTCCACATGCTTCGTGTAGAATTAACGCTTGTTTTATATTAATTTCCTAAAGAATGCCTTACAAATAATATTTGTCTTTTTCATTAGAAATTTTCATCACAATATATTTAATTTAATACATACATTTAATAATTTGTAAACATTAAAGGGATATTGAATTTTAAAGTATCTTTTTTTTAATGTTTTCAGTATTTTAGTATATTAGTTTTATTTTTATTTATTTAATAAGATTGTTAGCAGCATTAATTTGTTTCTCTTTTAAACATCATATTCTCAGCCAGAACATACATATGTATGTAGGTACTTAACACGTCCCAGACAAAGTTATGGTGCCGACCAATACGTCGAAATCCGACCGAGATAGCGGACCCTATAGAGTAGTGAACCCTTAAAACAACATAAATGATATATCATTATAGGCATATCCCCGGAGTGAGTGATGATAGTTCATACTGACCTCCAGAAATTGACAATATCTTTAAATTCTATTGGAGCAACCACCTGTGTTCTTACAATTTAACGATACAAAGAATTTTATTTCAATATCCTGTGTCCCAGGCCCCGTGTCCCAGGCCCCGTGATCCAATCACCATCAATAACTCACTCGACTGATATACAAATCATTAACAATCTAACTTTGGTCTTAATCACTTGTTTTATATAATGTATTTATTTTAACTCGAGGTTAGAATAAACCGACAGTGAAACTTCTTCTTTTCAGTAATTTTGTTTCCATTTATTCAAAAATCTGTCAGTAGTTCATATAGGATCTTTCATCTTTTATTTTATATGCATTTTTTTTTTCATATTTATTCTGTTTCTTTTGATCTTTGGAAGAGCGCTATTTGTGTATTTTCATTTAATAAACTGGTATTTAAAAATCTAAAACAAAAAAGATAACCGCGTGTAAAAAATATTAATTTTCAATACAGGCCCTTTTACTAACTTTACACTCTGGTTAATTGATTCACAAGTTAAACTAAACAGAGGAGTATGAGTATACAGTTTAGTGTACCGAGTACCGAGTATTCAGTACAAGTACCAAGTACCAAGTACCAAGTACCGCGTACAATTCACTGTTCTAAAGGTTATTTAAATATGTTTAGTAGAATAATTAAAGAACAAAAAATTAATAAATAACTACTCATTTATATTTTCTATGTATTTGGACCCTTCTAGTCAATTTGTAACTCTTCCCAAAATTATAAATCTTTGGTGAACTGATATTTTGTATTACTTATGGAAAAAGAGATGAGAAATAAAAGAAAAAGTTATCGTATCAATTTCACCACAATAAGTTCTAAAAAAAGTTAATTTTATAACCGACTTCCAAAATAGAACTAGAATTTATTATTAGAAAGGTTAAATTAGTAATAAAGTCTTAAATTACTCTTTTCTTTCTAGTTGCCGAGTTCCTATGTTACTTTTATGAAATCGATTTTGTCGTTTTAAAACTATTTTATCTTATTATAATGATCTACTATGCATGTCACTTAAAATAATATATTAATATATGAAAATGTTTTCGTTTAACTTTTAAGTCGTATTATAATCCTTTACATTCCCTCCAGAGCCAACTTAATATTCCCGTGGAAATTTTAATTTAATACTCAAGCCTAATAGGTATAACTTAATATATGAACATAACGGTACTCACTCTTAGCATATGGCAATACTCCGCCGCCTTATGCGATGCACTTCCATTTACAATATATTATAAATATTATTGATAATTTTATTCTAGCCAAAGTCCTATAATCTTTTCATTATTATTGTAGTATCAGTTATTTCTTACAACTCAATTTCAATAATACATTTCAAAGCCTTAAAACTTATTTCTCAAATATATTTTTCATTCATTGAACGGTGTACACGACAAGTATCGTCATCTTGCTACCCCATAGCATCTAAAATAGGGAGACGTTTGATTGAGTATACCAAATCATCGGTGGCGTAACCTTTAATAAGGTTTTTCTGAAAATTTCGAATAAAATTACGTCTTCGTATAACTTTCAATAATTAGTATTTTTGTTAATATTACATGGAATCATTTTTATATTTTAATGTCTTTCCTTTCAAATTAAAGTAACATAATCTGTAACTATTTCAACCAGTCCCAGTATTCATTATGTTGTAAGTGATTGAATGAAATCATTTACAATCACCATAACTCCTTCGTCGTAATAAATGTTAACACAACTTAACACAATGCTGTACTAAAAAGAATGAAGCTTGATACTGTTGTAAAAGAATTTAACATCGTGTCCGCCATACATACATATATTACATTGTGGATTTTCAAAGAAAAATGAATATGATTCAAATATTATTTCTGGAATTATTTCATATAAATTTATATAATAACAAGTCAAGACGAAACTCCTAAAGAGTGTTGTACATGTATTACCGCCTTGCGTAGGACAGATATACCCATACATATAAATGATCTTCATTATACTTTTTTACTAGACATCAGTTTCGATAAGATAAGAAGTTAGGATAATTTATAGCAAATATAAATTATACTAACTTATTATCAAATGTATATATATATATACATTTAATTCTCTCCATTTTCTCTTTTCTCTTTCTTTCAGTCGTCAGTAATTTGTGATCGCGCTCCTTTATTATTTTGCTTGATATCTGTTAATGTTGTAATAAAATGAGGTTAAGGAAAATCATATATACTAGTATAAATAAATTTGCTTGCTTTAATGGGGTCTTTATTTTTTATTTACTTTTTATAATCATAAAACTAAACATTTTCGTTAATTTTTTTATATTTGAAAAAGAAACAAAAAAAATGTTATCTAAATTTTAGATTCTTAAGTATTTTAAATGAAATAAACTTAAAACGAAATTATTACGAGTTCCCTGTTAATTCACTGCTTTCTGTTTGTTATTTAACTATTTATTAAGGTTTTTGACAAACATTATAAACACTGTTTGACAAAACAAACTCAATTCTTGTCGGGAAATTGAAAATACCTAATCTTGATGATCAAAGAGATTTTATACACAAAAATATGCTCATAATATTTGATCATTCTTTGTTCTTTATTTTTTCACAACGTTTAAATTGCCTTTTATGTTTTCAAAAACGTTCATCTCCCTACATATCTCACATTAACCTGGGGTCGACATAATGCTACCTTATCTTTTCAGTCCATACTGACATTATTTATACTTTTCAATTTCTTATCTGCCACCAGACTCACAATAACACTTTCAGAAGGACACCGACGTCCAAGAAACAAGACACAACATATCTTAACTTATGATTGATATATCAAGTCAAAATTACTAACAAATTTTGCCCATTTATATAATTTCTCTACTTAGTCGATATATATAATTTTATATAAAGAACTATATGTGGACTCAGAGTTTGTTGTGAGTTTTTAAGTATTTGATCACTTTGAGTCCTTTTCTAATGACTGGAGCAATCTCGTCATCTTAAGTATCAAAGTTATTTCAATAACAAACTTTGTCGGATTCCAACACTCTGACCGACCGCTCACAGAACACTCACAAGGATGTAGTGTAACATACGAAATGTGTTGTGGTTTTGATGGTTTACAGTTCAAACAATCTAACTTATATTACTTCAAGTCATAACCTTATATATAAGGATCTTTAAATTCTTGTACTAAAATCAGCATTTTGAATGTTGTAACGGTGTACAGTCTATTAATTTTAATTAGCCAACGTGAACCTCGACCGAGGATGGCAGTCTGCCGACACTGGCTACACATCAGAAGTTCAATCTCAAGACATGGACTATAATACTTCTTATAAATAATATACTGTCAGAGATATCATTAATACAGTAGCTGAGGTGACAATGAGGAACGAGAGTTGTTAAACTATTACTTATTTAAACTCTAAACTGTTGTTCGCACAGACGTGAAGTGAAATGACTATAAAAGCGTCGATGGGTATAAACTGTGGTGAGAGGTCACCGCTGTGTGGACGACTGTACCAGTTGGATTTATTATCTTCAATACCGTATATAATATGTTCACAGCAGATGACATTAAACATAATAGGCCACCTAATACTAACAAAACCCTCAATATATTTTAAATCAACCTTTCCTATTATTTATTATACTCTGGTCATAAGTTCTTGTTGAAACTACATTTCTTCTAAGATCATAAATAATAGTCTAGATTAAAAGATAACGTCTTATAAATAACTGTTGTTATAGAAATTTATGTTGTGTGACGATATATTAATGTTTTGTAGTATCTAAAGGAATAATTATATACTGAATAACAAAGGCCTATTGAGCCATTGAAATCTCTTTTTGTACATGTTGTATTCATGAAACTTTATACAGATATTTTAAATGCCTATTCACAAATATTAGAAAAAAACAATCATATTAATGTTCATCCACTTTATGAAAATTGTATCTGAAACTGAAATAATATATGATGACATCACAATACAAACAGGCGGGTCACAAATAAATAAAGTAGTTATAGGACAACGATTTTTATTTAATTAATAGTAAATAGTAAAAGACATAGATCCATTTATAGATTTTATAAAGGAAGTGACGTAACCTGCGCAATTTATATGATGTGTTTAAAACTACCTTTGCTTTTTGTCCAACACAAGATTAAATTAAATACAGGCTTAAAATTAAGACATAATGGATTTTTCTTCTGATGGTCTATAGATATAAACCAGATTACAATGAGCTACTGTATTAGAAATATGTGAAACGTATGTATAAACGGATCCTACTATAGCGCAAATCAATTAATATCAAAACTACCAGAAGTATCTTATTCCAAAAAATCAATACTCAAGATGTTATACAAAATATTTTTGCAAGACCACAATGGGTTTAATAGTAAAATAGGTAAATATGGAGCTTACATCTACTAGACTGTACATTTGAAAGAGTAATTATAACGAGCAGACCGGCCGCGCCACCTCACTGACATGTTCAATGTACATATACATCTATAATACACCTGCAGATGTTTACTACTATCAAAGAACCCACTTTTACATAGAACATAGTTGCCTGTTCATATTTTGTGTTTGTAAATTAATTATTTGACACATTTTCTCAATGCAACATCGGGATTCTGTATTATTCGAAGACTAAAAGCTTTTGGAACGATACAACGGGTACCATAGGGTCACTGATGGTAATATATTACATGCAGGGGGTGGAGGAGTACAAAATACTTTTATTATAATTGTATAGAGTGATTGACTAAATAAATACTTATTAATTATTATTTGCTACTATCTTTGATTTGATTCATTTTTTTTTTCAATTTGAATATTAATTGAAATATAAACACCTTATCAACAAATAATATCATTAATATCAATCCTATGAATATAAAACTCTGAAGATATTTTTATAACAACATCAAACCACAGCCCGATGTAATATATTTAAGAAAAAAAATTGATTTGTACCCAAGTTGAACTGGACATCGTCCAAAGTGCGCTACACTATGACATCTTTGTATGATGTAACCCTTAAATATATTTTGTTATTTTAATGTATACAAATGACGCATTGTAGTCATCTTTACAGGTTTTCAGAAACTGAACGTCAGCCTGTTTAATACAGATTTGTCTCGTTAAAATACATATGAACGGTTTTCCATGTCTGGTGAATAAATTATTTTAGAAATAGAAATCACAAATAGAAATGTTAATGTTCAATTGGATTTATATATATCCCATAAATACACAGTATCCGTTCTAATTTCCATAAGAGCCTACAGATATCAGCAGTATTTTAAAAAACCTTCTCTCGAGCTGAATATTGAAGATGTTTGTGGAAGCTCCGGGCGGAAGATATTAAAAACTAATATGGAACCGTGACAACACACTATTTAGGTATATTCAGTATAAGATTATATAATGAATTTATTACGGTTGTGAAATGAAATAAAAATGTTCCTTTTCAAATTTAAAACAAAAAAAATATTGTTCATCTTTTAATCACCAAACGAAATGTTATATAAAAGCCTTCTGGTGGCGAAACGAAGTTCGCCGGGTTTACTAGTATTAAATAAAAAATAATTAAATACTTCTAAGAATCTTACAATGTTTGTACCACACATTTTTCTCTCCTCGACATCAAAACGCCTAAATTCTAAGAAACTTAGACTAAATACGTAAGATCATTCCGGGACATACAATTGTATAATTTATATAATTAAACATCATAGTCTTATAAATTTAGCTTCCTAATACAAATATTTTAATATTTTTTATTATTTTTGTAACCGTATGTAGCTGATGTTAAGCAACAAAGCATTTATTAGTCTTTCTCTTGTAGATGGACTAAAATATTTCTTTAATCAGCCTCACGGTATACAAATTCATTTTTTCAAATTTTCTCAAATACTTTCATAGAACTAATTGTCATAATTTCATTATGCTGTTAACATATTTATTTCTATCCATTTGAGCACATGCATTCCGTCAGGACGTGAGTAATTTTAAGTAATTTAATTTAAGAATCGATACATTTCACACTTTTCTCTTACGAAGCGTTACATCAATTAATTCAATGAAACATGTTTGTTTTGTAAGCAGGTTCTGTAGAAAAAATTAGTCTTAAAAGCAAAAAATATATGGTTTTAATGAAGAAGTTATAAGGATCCTTTGGTAGATGAGGAAAAATTACTTTTAACAAAAATAGATGACATGAGTTTTCATTTAACTACAATAAAGTTAATAAATTTTTCATCATAAAGTTCGAGTAATAATTCAAATGTACAATATAAATTTTAAAAAACTTGATATGTTTATCTATAGATTTATATATCAAAGGGTTTTACTTAGGCATGGTTTTACTTTTCTCTACAAAATTACAGATGTGTGGGTGGGTAGATAGAAGTCGGTTCCATTGTTGTTATTATGTCGGTATGGGAATGATTTCCGTTTCAGTAAATATAATCCTTTATACGGTCCCTTGGGAAACCAACATCCCCAAAGACCATACCATCAAGGTCAACAAATATTACGAGCTCACAAACGAACTCACTCGAAATAGGTTCGTAGTAGATTTGTACGCGGTAGAGGTGGGAGCGAGAGGTTTAACAGCGAAATCTCTCTACAACCTACTAAAAGACTTGGGCTTGTCCAGAACTAATATTAATGCATTCTTGGAACGTATATCGAAGGCAGCCCTAGTAGGTTCTTTTCAAATTTGGTTAGGTAGGGAGAGGAGCTTGGACAGTGGAGGTGAGCGTATAACGCGCGTTAGTTAAGGGGCCCCTTAAACCTACACTTGGGTCGCAAGTCCCAGGCACTGTTGAAGCTCCTCTCCCTGCAACGCGATGGACCCGGCACCCGCACGGTGAATCCATGGAATGCTGAGAAGTTTCATCTCTTTCTTATATTTAAAATATAATTGATAATTTTTAATTATAGTTAAAATTCAATCAACCAAAAGTAACGTTTGAGTGAAAACAAAATTAACACAATACATTATCAGAGGATTGAAACCCAGAGGTCAGCAGACTATATTAATCCTCTGAGTTTTTAATGAAGTTGTGACCAATAAGCCTCTTTGAATGGAGTCTTAATCCGTGTGGTGTTATGGAGTAGCATCTGCACCGACGTGATAGCAGTATTCCATACTTGTTCAAAACTGTAGAGCTGTAGCGTCTTTGAATCAATTTTTCTGCGAAGATACCGCGTTACCTAATAATTTAGTGATCTGTACAAGATAAGTGAAAGAGCTATCTTCAGCTCTGGTGACGTTAAATTTCATACGATTGGTATGGCCTTATTCTGCCGAGACTGGCTGAAGTATAATATGAATACTTGTAATAGATTATGTCTCATTTTAACATCCCCAAATTGACTGAAACTTTTAAACGATATTTCGGTATTACTTTTCCATATCATTTCTTTAATTTTATGTATTATTAATCTGTCAAAATAAATAATTACCAGTCACCGTTTAATCCATGAAATAACAAACCGGGAACAAACTTTTAAAACACTATTCTATAGTCCACTTTAAACTCTCGTGAAACAATGTTTGTTTTTGCGTTTGTTTCTGTTATTTCAATAAAGAGGCTGTAGTTCGTTAATGATTACATTTTGTTTGAGCTTATAACTTGATTTTAGTATGAACCCAAGCTTTTATTTGAGTCGGGCAAATACAACTTTTTAATTTTATTTTATACTTGACAAAGCTTTAATTTGAATTATAAAGCTTTGGTTTGTAGGCAACGTTTGAGCAAAGAAATTAAAGTCATTTTAAATTAATTTAAACTCTATTATTTTAAAACTTGTTTTATTCCCACAGAAACTAAATATATTAAATTTTGCATTTGTTCTAAAGAAGCAACCATATTGTTGCTGCTGATAAAGTGCTTTTCTGGGGTATCAGATTTAACTACAAATGTATGTCATGAGCAAAACACTAATAAATATAATATTAAATACAACTTCAAGTAGATAAAAAGTAAATTTATTTCATTATCTAGTTATTTGTCATTTAAAAACGATTAACAGTCTTTCTATTTTCAATGCCTAAATCTGTACAAGCGACTCGGTTTAAGATTTCAGTATCTTCCGATAATAGTAGTAATATGTACGTATAATTTAAACTTTACATTAAGAATTTCCTTATACAACATTATCAAATACAAGCCCACTTCCTCATTTCTTGTGTTTACTATAATCGGTTCTGTACATTCTCTGTAATTTATAAAAGTTAGCGACCCAGTCTTAAGTAAATAATCAACAGCAAGCTTAAGTTCTACGCCTATTCCTTTTTTTCATAATGTGTTTATTGTTAAAGATTTGAATTAATTTATTATATAAAAAATATATCAGGCAGTGATATCGGGTGACTTTATTTAGTAACATCTCTACGTTTTCTCTTACATTTACAATAAGGGACAAACATTAAAAGTTAAAAACCGGTATAAGCTCACATTACCTCACAATATTTGTAACAAAAATCAAATACATGACGTGTTATTTGTTTTCAATTACTTCTGATTAGACAGTCCGAGCACTGAAGGCAACAAAGGTATTTTTATTGAACTAGTCGATGAACAATATGAACTTCAATCAAGTATATAAAATAAAAGTCAATAAAATCCCATACTTCAAACTCAATACTAATGTCAAAATAAGCTATGACATAAACTGTGTAATAAGTTCTAATAGTAAAACTATAATTCTATACTTAACATTAAAATGAAATACCCTTCATTCATTTTAATTCACCTTAAAATTAATATTTTTTGCACTATTCATAATAAGAATAATAATAGCACAATACACAGTCAACATAACGACAAGAATTTTTGTTCTGTGTCTTACTGACGAATCAAATCAAACATATAGTTTATATGTAAGAATACTTCTGTAACGAATTGAGTAGTTATGTTTTCATTATATTTAAAATCATTATTATGTTCCAATTTATTTTATTTCTCGTTTATATTTTCATATGTAAAGTAGTTACATGATCTCAGCTTTTGCTTTAAATGTGGTCAAAGTTTGAATAAATATGAAAAGAAAAAGAAATATATGTTGGTGAACTCATTGTTATTCTAGAGGACTCAAAAGTTTATGGTCTAAAGTTAAAATATCATTAAAATATACTAGTGTAAAATTTAAAAAATTTTGGTCATTGATAACGTAGCTCTTGTTTGTCAGATGTCAATATTGCGAATGGATTTTTGTTTCTAAAATTATTAATTGTTCAACTAAGCTTACAGTTAATTTTTATTACAATATTTGCAAGCTTTTACTCTTTATATGAATAGTGTGTCATTAAATTTATGAAAATAAGATAAATAAATATTACATTTGATATAAATATACAGTTGTATTTAATTTTACTTAAAACTATAAACTTTTTCGGCAGTCCTATGTGAGTATTATCTGCTTCAGTGTACTCACATTCATTTTTCATAAATACTATTTGCAACTGTTAGGTATATCATAGAAGTATATGTGCAAGGACCATTCGAAAGTTCTATTTTTACTCTTCATATTTATATTAAGTGGTACATATTTCTCTATTTGACATTTTCATGAGTAATTGGTACTATTAGTACCAAATAACACATTTGGTACTAATAGTAAATGATGTTCTTTACCTATTTTTTATCATGATTAAAAATCAAAAAATCACAATATCTTTACTAAAGTTATGTAATACAAATTATCTAACTTTTTTTCACATAAGGTAAGCACTAACTTATAACTTACTAGAAGACCCGGCGAACTTCGTATCGCCCTATAATCAAGAAATATCTGTTACGTTTTTTTATTTATATTTTTGGAGGTTACCTATTAAAGCCATAAATCTCCGTGTTTTGAAGTGCGACAGAATGATTGACATATTAGTTAGTTGTCAAATCTAATGTCAAAAAAAACGTTTGTATGGGAAATAGAAAAGGGCTGTTTTTATGGTTTTCCCAGTAATGAAACAATTTTTTTCAGCTTTTATACCTTCCCTGAACCTCCACGAACATTTCAAGACTAAGATAAGATAAATCCGTTCAACTGTTCTCGAGTTTTAGCGAGACTAAGGAACAGCAATCCATTTTTATATATATAGAAGATTATTTATTTATAATAACTTTTCTCATATCTTTACATAAAAATATGTAAAGATATGAGAAAAGTATTTTTAAAATATTTGAGACACTATAAAAGACAGAAGACAAGTATCATTGGCATAAATCAGAATAAGAGTTTTATTCATTCACAAACAGAATTATTTCAATTGTAATATCAATTATACCTTGTAGTGTAGTAAAACATATTTTAATTTTATAAAATACAGAGAGAAGACAACTATTTATTATTCTTAATATAACCAAAAAAAAACTGTAAGGTTTTCCAGGAAAAAGCTTCCTATGTGGAATGCTTAATTCCTGACATTGTTAAGAATATAAAAATAGATATTATATTTTTCTTTTTAAAAGCCCAAAAAAAGAACGGAAAAGGGAATTACAAACGTATTTAAACTCTTTTTGAAAATTATACTATTCAATCCAATTAATATTAATAGCTTAATAGCCATAAAAATAGAAATCTAGCCATACTACGTCAATATAAGAGAGGTCAACAACACATTGTTCTCCAACGTTGATATTAAATAAATAATTTATTTACATCAAGTAACAATTGTCCGGACTGTACACCACATTGGTTAATGTTTGAGTTGAATTGCTTTGTTTAACAATAGCCTGGATATGATTGAAATCGCAAACCGCTAGCGGTAACTCTCTTTTGATTGTTGGGTATATTTGAGGATCTTTAACCTCCTGACCGCCTGCGTATTACAGATAGAACGTATAATTTAAAAAATCTACCCGTTTTATGTGAGGTTTTAATTACAAAAGTAACATATAACGACATCTTTTGGATTGTTAAAAATGTAAAAATGCATCAACTGACACGATGCGAGTTGATTCTTTTTGCAAAATTGGATCAAAGAACAAATGTGTTGACATGCGCTCGGGCAGAAATAAGTTTAATCGTATTTAATTGATGTAATTATTATCTTATTTGTAATTTTTTTTGCACTTATTGCTAGCTGAACCCAATTAAATACAAATTGACATTTTATTTTTTTGAGATAGAAGAATATCTTGCAAATTATATCACATGTTTTCTCTATGTCCTCTGCTTAGGACATATACAGAGTATTGAGGCGAGATACAAGGCGTTTAATGTCCTATATGTAAGGCCTCGGCCTCGAATTTTGCGGGCAGCGGAGCGGCGGCGGCGGTGGCACGGAAACGCATACATTTCTCCAAAATAGCGGGCAGCGGGCACCGCTGTATTCGAGGGTCGGTCCATTTGATTATACGCGTAAGATCCTGCCGCTCCCGCTCCCGCTCCGCTGCCCGCAAAATTCGAGGCCGAGGCCTAAGACATTAGCAGATATCAATGTTACAATGTTTATTCTTTTTTTAATAATTAAAAGATGAAAATATATTGGATGCCCCCTATTTAACACTGATATTGACTGTGGAATTCCGATTCATGGAACTGGGACAATTAACAGGAATAATTAGTTAAATAATAATAATTAATTGTCAATCAATCAAAAGTTAAAACAAGGGGTTGTCTGTTGATTTTGATACCAAATTTTATTTTTTTATAGTTAAGATAGTTGTACTAACTTCATTGTATTCGATTTAGAAGAAGTTATTATTGCTTAGAGTTAATTTTTGACTTACAATGTTGTCGGGCTTGAAATATTTTTGTCTGTTGATCGATAAAAAAATTGTTTCTCAGAAAATTTTGTGCTTTTACGAATTATTTTTTTAAGAAACTGGTGAGTTTTGTTAATATAGTAATAATTTGTCCTATACATAGGACGTAGAGGAAATCGAAATTTTCACGACATAATTTTTTTTATAAAATTTTCCATGTATTCTTGGATCCTAAGTAGCAAACTGTAATTTTTTTTAAGAAACTCCATAAATCCAGCATTCTGTAGTCAGGAGGTTAAGCTAAGCGAACAGAAACTTTTATATTCATTCCATTTAAAAATATTAACTTATGATCTCTTTAGGATAATGAAAGAATATTTTTTCAGTCGGTTGGTATTTAATTAAATCTGTAACTATATATACAAATATTAGATACAAATCTGATCAAATATTAAATAACGTTTCTTTTTTTTGAAGAAAATATGCTTCGTCAATTATTTAAACTCATATTTCTATATATGCTGCTCATATGCTCATAATTCCATATATGCTGTTTTTTTTATAATAGGGAAATATTCCAGTCTTTGATTAGAACAAAGTATTGGAAGGAAAGAAATTAAAACCCGGTGATTGCTACTGAAAGGAGCTAATGAGAAATATAGTTTTTTATATTGAAATATATCGTGGTTATAAAGATTTAAAATTTAAGAACAATGAATATGTATTTTTATATTTTACTAATAATACTAAATAAAACCAAAATAAGACTACTTATTATATATGTAGATTGTATTAAAGAATAATAGTGAACCGGTATTTATTAATAATCTGGTTAAGATTGTGAGAGAATAATAACAAAAATCTTTGAAGTAAAACATGTCATAATATAGTACACAAAAAAGTAATTAAAGGTAACTTTCGCATGTGTTAAGAGAAGGTTAATGTCACGGAATGATAAACATAACTAACAGAAATATTTAATATTATTATGAAAAACTGATTGTCTTCTAACCATCACATGCATAGGTTTTAATCAATTTAACTTCTGCATGATACTGGTCTCTTTGATAAAACTTCCGATTTGAGATCGAAAAACTTCTTTCAACGAATCGTCTTTTCTATTTTTTTTATTGTAGTTAACAAAAGCTTAGATAAAGATTTCGATTATGTTTCCTTTGTTAAAATTCTTTATATTTGTTTATAAAATATTTTCACGTAGATCTATGCTCTTCATTATATGTCATATTAATAAATGGACACATTACTGTTTTAATGTAAAATAAGGACTTTGATATAAGAGTATGTACTCGTATATATATAATTAACATAAACTTACTTTTGCTGCAAGATAGTTTTAATGGTACATTTTAGTTTCAAAACATGAAAAGCGATAACAAATTCTTTAATAAAGGAGATAATTTAACATTAAACCTTTTAATTCCATGATAATTTAAAATTAAATTATTTTGGAATTAAAAGTGATGTTTAAAAATAATACTAAGACGATAAAATATATCGATTTCTACACAAGCAGCTGTTCAGTCCTTTAGTTTTTTTTGCAAATTTTGCACTAACCTTTAAGGTCAAGTTTTCTTAGACTTTTCAAAATCAATAACTAGTCATTCAAGCGTTTTTAATCAAACTCGTCAACAATATTCATGTTGTCTTAGATCAGAGGATTTTTTTATATTCTTATTCTAGAAGTAATTGTACTACTAAAAATTTCTACATTCAAATTCAAGGACAGTTTTATACAAATTAAAAAAAATATATGATTACATATTCTAAGTTCAAGACAAGGTATACAATAAAAAACCGACTTAAATACTCTTTATCTAATAATAATTCTAAATTTGAATATGAACAAAAATGTACAAATTTAAATAAACGAATACTATTTTTATTTACTTCTCAATAATCTGATTTTATACTTTTCTAAATATAGACAATTGCTTAATAAATAATAATTAAAATCACTTCATATCGTCGCATATTATTAGGCAAAACCCTTGAAAAATACAGACGAATTGACGACATTCTCCTTTTTTGAGGTCGTTAGGAAATAATAATACTTCCATTAAAATACAGGTGCATCTTGAACTGAATTGATATTAGAAATTTTTAGTTTTCCATTGACAAAAAGTCTAAGGCACATGATTACTTCATAGTCAATTCAATTTTACTAATTTTAGTTTTTCACGTAAACTAGTACCTTGACTCTGCTCAATTTTCTTAATTATTAGAAGCTGTGTTTTATAACATACATGGTTGCTCCACCTTTATTACCAAACATTTGGGTGATGTAGTATGTTTTTATGATAATTGAAAGTAATTGTAATTAGAGTCCTTTTTAAGTAAAACATGCGTTGCAGCTCAGCTTTTATTATAATAATGGGTGACAGACAGCGAAAGCGTTATGTAGGAGTGTTCAAAACAAATGACTCTCTTTGTATGTGCGATTCAGTAAAGAATATTTTTATGTTCTTTTTTTTACGGGAAAATTTTTTCTCGTTACTTTTTCTATCATATTTGTAAAAAAATAATCATTTGCGCTTTAACTGGTAAAGCTGTATCTTATTGAAAATGTTTTAAGTACTTTATTAATTGAAATTTACTGAATAAACCTTATATTGAAAGTGATCATTTTTAGATAAGTCAAAAAAATTCACATATAGAAAAATTATTAAAATATTGTATGTTACAGCGGTTAGATTTATACCAAATTTATCGTTTCCAATTAAGTGAGTGTGATATTCAGTTGGGCCAAACGATAAGCTACTATGATGTATAGTTTGGCTAAGTCGAGTTGATGCGGCTACTAAATAATGTAGGTAGGTTTTTGGCTAATATTTTAAATATAATTTATCACATAGTTTATTAAATGATCGCTATTGAGATGCATATTTTGTTTTTATTAGCTTTAGAATAATATATATTTTTCAATTTTTGGAATAAAGCGTAATAAAAAGTGTTTAAGGATTTTAGTTTGCAGCTGTAAAAAAATGTGTCATAAAGGCACATGCACCAAGCTTATAATTAACATTTTTTCTGAACTTCTCATGACATTAAACGTACTGAAATATTTAAGATACGTCAATACTATAATTTCATATAACTCAAAGACAAACATGTTTTGCTATGAAATGAAATTAATTCAGTAAATTTATCAAAATATTAATCATATATTATAAATCCAAATTAATAACATTAAAATATTATAATTCTTCTGTTCTTAGAAACGGTCCCTATATATTGAGTTAGATTAAAATGAAGCTACAGGTATTGTAATTGTATGTGTAATTCTATACTATTTCATTAATAATTACAATCGTACTGTCATTTATATATTTTTTACATTGGGTATATTTATTGTGTCCATATAATATAGAGGCAGAAGTTTTTGTTATAAAATTAATTACATATGTATGAAAAAATATATTTTCAATTTATTGTATTGACATTTATCATGCGGACAATTATCATATATGGTCCTACAATAGAGACGTTTTAATCAAAAGTTTGGGATACTATAAAGTCTATGAACTGAAATGTATAATGTAACATACTTTACTAAGAATATTTCATAACAATTGAATATTTCTTAGCTTCTGTTTAAACTGAATGGTAATGTCGAATATTGTTTAAAAATTTGAACATTTTTAAATGTAACGAATTAAAACCTTGCTTCCATAATTAATAAATAATATTTATTGAAGAAAAAGCAGAACAATTTTAAAATTTTATTTATGTTCTACAGCAATTGCAATATGTTAAGAAACATATTAATTACAGTTTCCTCAAAAAAATAGTGAAAAATCAGCTACATATACTTGTAAATGAGATAAATTTACCTTTCTAACGTCATTATGTCCGTTTAGCAGAGACATTCGAAGTGTTTGATTCCCGAATTGAATAAAATAAAATGAAATATGAATAATTTGTAACATCTTTGTATTTTCCAATCTGGCGGCATTATACATAGTAATCCTTACAACTACTAAATCCTAATAAAACTTTTGGGATAGATGCTGTCGTTGCCGTGGAAACCTTTTCAGCTTGTGTTAATTATCAAACACACCCATATTAATTTCATTAAATTTAACATCTAACAATATTGTATAACATTTTTAAATAAATATGAAAGATTAAATTACATATACCTATTACTTAATGCATCAGCTATGATTCTAGATGAGATAAATATGTACATATATATGTATTGAAATAAACTGTTGCATATTATTTATGAATTAATAAATTTTTTGGACGTTTCGCTGTTAAGCTAAAGTTAAGAACATTATAATTTTGATATAATAGTAGTAGTTCTTAGACTTTTTCTTCCGATTCCAAAATAATCATATAAAAATACGAATACTTCTAAAATAGTAGTCGCATTAGATGCATAATAGGAATAATAATTTAGCTATATAGGACATAAATTATAAGCAATATAATACCCTAAGATAGGAATATAAAACTTGATTCAAGGTTGTAAAGAAAATCTTATTTAAGTAACCAAATGCTCAGTGCAACTAGGTACGTTAATTTTCTGTGTTTTGGATTAAGTTCTTATTTTTATAAACGATATATTAACCTACAATAAATAGCCATAACTATATAGCTACCAGTAAAATGATTATGGCTATTTAAAATAATTGTCCTTTTCATCCGAAAATTAAAATTGTTTTAGTTTCAAATCTGTTTAGGAAAACTATTTGAATCTTATCAGTTTTGTGACTCATAAAATGTGTGAAGTATCATATATAATTAGTAAATACTTGAAGAATATCGAAACATACTTAAGTACTTCGAAGGCAGCCCTAGTAGGTTCTTTTTAATTTGGTTAGGTAGAGAGAGGAGCTTGAACAGTGGAGGTGTGCGTAAAACGCACGTTTGATAGGGGCGCCTTAAACCTACACCTGGGTCACAAGTCCCAGGCTCCTCTCTCTGTTGAAGCTCCTCTCTCTCCAACGCGATGGACTCGGTACTCGTACAGTGAATCCATGGAATGATGAGAGGTTTCGTCTCAATTGAATATAGGATATGAAATTTTTTGCATACATAATTTTCAAAATATATTTTAAATAAATTATTGTAATGAAACTATTTGTTTAATTAATTATTTTCAATAATTACAATTACGACAAAGTCACTTTATATGTTTTGGAATAAAAAAAAAAGAAATATTGATATTAAATTCTATTTCAAGTAAATGAGAAATGATTTATGTGTCAAGCTGTGTAGTAGTAATTAAAAATACATGTACAGACAACAATATCGAAGTCTATTATAAATTTACATCAAATATACTTCAACAAATTGACATACTCATGAGTATGTTAGTCGCATTTAGTGCATGTATCTGTATCTATTAGTTGAGTGAATGAATTTTAAAAGCGTTTAAATTATTTTCAAAATTAAAAGCTTCATTATTAATCATCACGACAAGAAATATGTATCAAATAAAAACACAGACAATAAACAATATATAATGAGAGTTGGGCAAAAAGTTATGGACGAAAGAAATTTCAAAGTTGGGGAAAAGCTGAGTCAGAAAATGAAAAAATAGAAATTCGTAAATCTTATTAGTACGACATTAGGTTTCTTAACGGATTAGATAATGTCATCTCGTCTGCCCGTGATCACGGTTGCTGTAAAGTAGCCGAAACGTCGGTAGTATGTAGTTTATAGTCGAAAATAAAAAATCGCGTAGTAAATCCGAAAATATTAGTTTAATTTAAATATCTCTCCTGTACTTGCAGCTTTAGCACGTAGAGTTAAATCGATATTTATTGAAAACATTTACTACTCTGAAGAAAATATACCAAAATTTATAACCTCCTCCATTCTTAAGTTAATCAAAAGTTGAATTTATTCTAAGGTCCATAGAGCTATGTGTATAATAATAAAGAAATTTAAATGAGAAGTTTGTAATATACTAGAAGTAGTATTATAATATCCTAGTATTCAAGTATTCTGGAAAATTTCGTCATCTGGAGTGTCATTTTGTTTCTTTATGGAAGATAGTAAACGATATGCAATTGCGGAATAATGTAATGAAAATTTGTTTATATAACGTTTAGACATTCAACATTATTTATTTGTTAAATTTTTAGTTCTTAAACCAAAAGATATGGCTTTATAATAAGTTTTAATAAAAAATTTAGTAACTGTCGAAAACAAAAAGATTTCAAGTACTTTTTACTATAAGGAAAACTATTTTTGGTTATTAATACTCGTAGTACTCTATATTAAAGACCGTAAGTACAATGAGATGCAAAAAGGTGTATGTAATTTTCTTTAGTTTTAATACAATACAACGTCGTGTTATATCATCCCCAAAATGATAATAATATTTAAAACAGTCACAAAAAGGTAACAATAAAAAAGGTTACTCTAGCTCTTATATTACAATTTAAAGATATCCAACAAGCTACTAAGTTTATGAAAACTTACTATGACAATATCCAAAGCAAAATTTTGATTATAAATGTATCTTTTACATTAATAAAATTTATGATTTAATATTTTTTTTTTTATGGCCCTAAGGGGCAAGCGAGCAGACGGCCTACCTGATGGTAAGTAGTTACCGTCGCCCATGGACATCTGCAACACAAGGGGTGTTGTTGATGCGTTGCTGGCCTTGTTTGAAAAGGAGCCTGAACACTTGCTTTTTGAAAGACCCCATGTTGTAGCTCTCTGGAAAAGCCTCGGGCGGAAGATCATTCCACACCCTGCAAGTGCGTGGTAAGAATGAACGCGACGCACGTACAGTCTTGCAATTGAATGCATCCAGGTGATGTTGATGAAATCCGACCCTACGCCGAGTAGTGCGATGGTGGAATGTAGAAGACGGCACTACATCAAACAGTTCCTCGGAACATTCCCCATTGTACAGACGATAGAATACACAAAGGGAGCTTACATCCCTTCGGAGGCTTAAAGGTTCTAGATCGTCTGTGAGTCGTTGACAATACGAACTGCCCGACGTTGTATGGAGTCAAGTGGAAGAAGTTGGTACTGTGGGGCACCGGACGAGAGGTGAGAACAATACTCCATGTGGGGACGAACCTGTGCTTTATATAATAAAAGCAAGTGTTCCGGTGTGAAGTACTGCCTCGCTCTACTCAGTACCCCTAGTTTTTTAGACGCTAATTTAGCCTTGTCCTCCAAATGTCTCCGGAATTGAACGTCGTTCGCTATGTCAACCCCAAGGATCCCAATGCTCTGTCTAATCTTAAGGGGAATGCTAAGATTTATTCATTAATAACACTTGGTTTATAAGTTTATTTTTTTTATAGGATGACCAACAGAAATGACAATAGTATTACAAATATTATATAGTCAACAATTGAACATACTTGATAATTGTATTTCTTTTTATAGGTAATCACAGCATGCACTAAATAAATTAAAAATTAGTAATTATCACAAGATTGTTTTCTTTGTATCAATTATATAATTAAAAAGAAATGGAATTATTCAACAGTTTTATAACAATATCAATTGATTTGTATTTAAATGGACATATTAAATGCAAAATAAATTAAATAGAAAGTAAGCATTTTTTAAGTTAATTTTGAGTTAATAACAATAATTAATAATTTTAGTTTCAATAATTTATATTATTTTTTAAGAAACTTAACAAATTTAAAAATAGGCAAATTATTACAAGTAATATCACGGTTAGAGATCTTCGAGGAGAGATCATTATATGTGCGTGCTAGTCTAGATGGTGGGGAATATTTTCCTAAGTTAGATTGTATAGCGGTACACCAAATAAGGAGCTCGGTTTTCTAGGTAATCTTAAGGGAAAATTTAAATTAAATAATTGCAATATAGCTGGACAATCAATATTGTTGTTCAATATTTTGTGTAGAAATAATAGATCTGAAATTATTCTGCGTAACTGTAATGAAGTAATGTTGAATCGTTCAAGCCTTCCTTTATAAGAATTATGGGTTAGATTGCAGTTCGAGCGATACGCAAGATGACGCAATGGTTGTTTTTGTATCCTTTCGATTCTATCACTATGAATTTTGTAGTGAGAATTCCATATTTGGCTGCAAAATACCAGTTTACTTCTCACTAGACTACTGTAAAGTTTGATGGTAGTAGAGGGCTGCCTGAACTCTTTTGAAAAGTTAGGTATTAAAGTAATTACCACTTATGTTGTTGAACCTACATAGCTATATTATTTTCGACTTGCAACTATTGTTTTTATTCTTTAATGTACAAAGTTAGATAATTTATAATTATATCAGATAACTCAATAATTCCAATATCGAAGTAGCTTGTTTGGAGCCGGCCTATTAATTGCATTTGAATTATTGTAAACCACAGATTGAAAGTCTAGATGAGTCGGGAAACATATCAATTCTAAAGTATTTTTTCTTAAAATGTTTTCAAGAAGATGAAAGGGAAGAGTTAATAAAATTGTAGAACTTACTTACAGACTTAGTATTGAAAAAGTAACGTAAAGTCACATCCGATGATAACGTTTATATTATAATGAGAAATTTAGCTTTCTAGATTTTTTTTATATTTATTGTATTAGTGCTTTACAATATAAGTATTAATTGTTCGAGCACTTAATTATTATACTAGACTAGATAAATCCTTTTAATAGTTTTATAAAAGAAGATATTATAACGTAATATTATAGTAATTGTCAGACAGAAGTCAGACACTAATTAATTAGATCAACCTTTTTGATCAACGTGTGCTTACTCTAATTCGTGATGATTGATAATGACGGATTATGTTTACTGAAGATTATTTACTTAGACATATAATGTGATTCATATAATTATTATATACTGGAAAATTTATCATCTTACAAACACGTTCTGTCAATAGATTTATAAGTCACGAGACAGAAAACTGTTTTACGTTAGATCCCGGGTTCAATCCATGGTTGAATTTGATAATAATAAATTTAATAATAATAAAAAATAATAAACTGTGTCGTTAAAAAATCTTAAAAGAAATGTTGAAACGCATAACTAAAAAAACTTGCACAAGATGATGTAGTTCATTTTCATTATGATTGTTGATTTGAGCCGCGACTTAGCACCGTATACTAAAGTGTACATGTAAGTTAGCATTTTATTTACTACAAGACTATTATTTTTGTTAAGAGATGTATTTCAGAAAATTTTCTTCTCTTTTCCAATTTATTTATAAATCTTTGATACCATAAAACATATCAACAACTCAAACACAATTCATGTAATAATTAATTTTGTTAAGCAGAACCTAAATAACATTTAATTTGTTATTATCCTTTTCTTTAAATTAGAAATATTTTTAAACTGATTGAATTAATCATTTTTTTACTTATTTATCTATACTAATATTGTAAAGGGACAACTTTATTTGTATGTTATGTTTGAAAAAATATTGTTCCGTAAGATATTTATGTTTTTCGGACCCAAGGTACAAAAAATGAACCAGAAACTACACTGTTTTAAAACTATGCTAAATTAACACTTGACTGTTCTATAACGTAAATAGATCCTAACGCTTCAATTAACTTACTTTTAAAATCAGAATAAAAGAAAAGAATAAAGAATGAAAAATTATTTTGAATGTGGAATTATTTCATAAATGATAATGTTCTAAATTTTTACTTTTATAGATTTCTATTTAAACAAAGAATAAAAAAAACTTTAATTCAAAGAGAACTTCATATTGATACATTTTATTTAAAACAGTCATACTTTTAGAACTAGTAAACTATTCCTCAAATTTGTCAAGGCATTGTTAATAATAAATGAAATGTCATAATCCTGTAGTTATGTGTGTTTGTTTAAACTGTTGGCAGAAATTACACCAAGTTCCAAGGACTCCTTTGTTGTATGATTAAACACAGTTTCACTGAAATATTATATTTACTTTTGTTTTGTTTGTGTTGTCACTTCTTGACTATGTATGATTGTGATTTTAGGCTTTCGTTAATACGTTTTAATAACAACAAAATGTTTATCTTCCTGTAATTTTAAAATACAGGGACAGTGTTCATATATATATATATATATATATATATATATATATATATATGAGTATTTAATTTGTCACACAACAATGAATATACGTAGGATCAGATACGTGTTATATTATAACGTTTAATTTGTATATTTTAAAAGTAATTGGAATTGAAATGTTGGATTGTTGAATTCCAATTTACAATGAATTTACCATGAATGGAAAGGTTACGAACGAAATACAGACGATTTTTGGAAACAAATAATTTAAACTAATTATTTCATTACATAATTCCAAAACCAAGGCAAAATTTTAATTTAATTCCTTATCCCTTTTAAATGAAGAAAACCTACAAACATGGTTTCCTTTAAACCCCTCGAGCTGTTTTTGAGTAAATTAAACTCAACATTACATAGTCGTTTGGTTTGAATCAAAAATTAAACATAATATATGTAAATACGATATAATATGTTGACTGAAATAAAAATTTGCTGATTTATGAAATGTATTTTAAAGATTAAAGTATTGAGACAAAAATTACGTTACGAATTTTTGTTCCCAAAAAACGTTTTGTTCCTTTTGTTTATGCAACATAAGGTAAGGAAATATGTAGGGTGATGAGTTGATACGGAGCATGTGGTAACTCGAAATATTTCGGGCGGCTGCATCCTCTGGTGATTCAAACCTGTCAAGTCATGAAAAGACCGGAGAGTAAACAACCTTTTGCCTCGGGGGATCACGAGCGAGGGATAAACCTGCAGCCACAACCCAAAATCAGCAATGGATTTTATATCAAGAATAGAAAAGAGAGACCTGCTTTACTAGGAAAATAAGATTGTTATGTGTGTTTCTATGTACAATTCATTTAAACCAATTTTATATAATATTAATTTCGATATTAAAAATGATATTTTTTTTATTTACTTAGGAACACCAACAGTACACATATGCAATATTTACATAAAAATACAGTCAAAAGTATAGGTCTTCATATGACACCTATTACAGGTATTCACAGCACTGTCTAAAAAGTTTTTAACAACGACAACACCTTAATCTAACTAAATTAAATTACTTCTACAAAAAAAACCAACACTTATTAATAAAAAACGACAAATAAATTAAAAGTGAATAGTGTTATATTATTAAAAACATTATCCAAGAATTTCTACGAACTATAGCGTTTTAAATTATAAATAAAGTTAAAGAGCTTTCAGGGATATAATCATCAAGTCATTATGATAATATTACTTTAACAAAATATTTTTTATTTAAATGCAATAAATACTCATTCGTGATCTGCTCATGATTAATCATTACTTTAATAAACTTAATATGTAATCTACTATGTAGATATTTTTTTTTATTTTCATTTTCTATCAACATTTTACATTAATATTGTATATAATATTCATGATATATATTCTGATGTTCAAGCATTATTTAAAAAACAATAGTTACACTTCCAAAATTTTCAGGACATTTCAGCCTTACCTCAAATCGCAGTTCATGACCCAAAAAAAAAATATTATGAAATTTAAAAAATACAATATTAATTTTACAAGTCCCAGCATTTTTGCTGATTATATTCAAAATTTTCCAAATAGTTCATACAGGAATTAACCCCTATTTTTTTCTAAAAGAATTAAAACGATACAAAAGCAAACCTTAAATGTAAGCCAGTCACATTACAACAATCACATTAGCTGTGAATTTAGTGTGATCACGCCCCGTGTAAGATATATAGTTACATTGTGACTAGGCACTGACTTAAGATATATATATATATAATTTAAATGAATATATTTTAATTGAAAATTGTAGCAAGAACAATATTCATAGCTTTTAACGGTTCGTTAGTCCCAAAATATAAAATGAATTATATTAATAATAATTAAAGTGAAAAAAATCCTATAAAAGTATTGAAAATGAACACATTTTATAGAATCAATAATGGAGTAGAATAATTATATGTCATAAAAAACAATTGGCTCTAAAAAAAGAGAAGTATATACAATTTAATTAATTTGACTAATGAAATAAAAAAACGTAAAAATCTTTCGACTTGGACCGTCCAAAAACATTTACCCTGCAATGATCATAAATTTGGGCAACGGAATTAAATCGCAGAACGCTATCAATAATTTTCACAGACTCAATCATTGCATCGTTAGCTTTTAACACTATTATTACTATTATTTTAAGAAATAATATAGCAGATTAATTCAATAACCTAATATATTTTGTTGAACCAAAGATGATATTGGAAATATTTTTTAAATTCAGTTATACGTTGGTATTAAATAAGAAATGTATGATATTAACAATAATTTCATTTCAAAGAGCGGAGTGACCCGACATCGGATCCAGGTTCTGTTTATATAACTCTTTTATTCTACGGAGCAATTAGTGTAGTTAAAACATTTTCCAGTTCATGAGAACTAATCACGTTATCTCATGACTGCCTGTTTCACCGATTACCTTTGTTACATCAAGAGTGTTCAATGTATACTTCATGTGAATAACTTATTGTTTTCAACCAAATTCCTTTAATAAAGCTCTGAATCACTTCATTGAATTCTAATGAAATATGATTTTGTGTACATTTACCGTCTGGCCCACTAGTAGTAGACTACTAGTTAGAAGTTAGAACCAGTGGTCAATTAAATATATGTATTTAGATTTTTTAACTTTTATTTTAATTTCAATGTATGTAATTTGGTCGAATGATATGTGGCAAATTATTTTTTAGGAGATTATTTTAACCGATTAGTTTGAAATTTTGAGTACATATTCAGTTTGGATGATAGCATTTGTGAAATTATTCCTAATCCAAAGTAGGTAGTGGCATATTTATGAATTCCTATAATATGTGTATGAAATTAAACAATTTGCTAAGAATCCGATAAGGCAGACTTCTAACAATTAGTACAATTTTGTTTGGTGACAGTAAACTATTTGAGCTGGATATATATGTGTATAGCCAAATGCTCAGTTTTGATTACAATGTACGGGTAGCTTTGTGACTTCATTTGTAATCCAATACGACGGCTTTTCCAAGTAGGAAAAATTTTAAAATAAAATTTATGTCTTCGTTTTAATGTGTTCTAATAAAACCCTCTTTTTAAGTTGTTACTTTTGAGTTTTGTTTACTTCTAATTAAGATTGAAGTAATAATACTTCTTCATGTACTAACCATGGCATAAAGAATAAATACAATATTATAAAACATAATCTTCTTGTAAGTACAACATAAAACTATCCAGACCCTAAACATCACTATTACATTATTTTTGGACTCTGACACCTGCTCTTACAATATATTATGGATTCTTGTATTACATTTTTGAATTCTTAGGCAATGTTCGTGAGGGTTCGGCATCAAAATGATTTAAATTCGCTTATATACAAATGAAATATATAACTAAAGTAGATTAAAGATTGACAAAGTGTTGCGTTCACAGAATGGGTTTACAGGATTTCTTGCATATACTGACTCATTTAAAAATCTTTTCTAATTACAGTTTTTTTAGGAAACTTTATTATTCTTTTCTGAAAGATGTAAAGATTAAGAATTGAACTAATTTATGAATCTTTGTAAAATAAGACTTAAATAAACTCAAGAATACAAAACATACAAAATCTAGAATGTTGTAAATTAAACGTTACAAATTATGTGAATTATTACGACATATTTTGACATGTTTTCAAGGTGATTGTACCACTTCTTTACGAGGTAAATTTCTTTAATATCAATAATAGAGTTAAAGTTTAGAAATAATCAACAAACATTATATAAAATACTTAGATAATAGTAAGTGGTAGAGCCTAAATATGGTCAAGTTACTGATGCCAGAACATGGGTTGGCTCGACTGACGAAGCGCTACCCTCTCACAGACGATCGGCGTGAAGTATTATGTGAATGAGAGATCCGGTTGATCTTTTCCTTTTCCCACCCTTTTTTTGCCATCACCTAATTTTAACTCTTTTCTCCTTCTTAGACAACACGTAAAATGTTCATATAGACGATTTAAAACTCAGTTTCACCAAACAGTTTTATATAAAAACATTATTTAACTACAGCGAAAAAAGTAGTATAAATATGGCTATAACATGATATATAATAATAAAAACGAACTGTTTATTTAATGTAGCATAAAACTTTAAATATTTGAGTTGGTGAATATGTTCCAGCTGAATAAAACATAGAAATTTAAAATAAAATAACCATCGATGTCTCCTTATGTTTCACGAATTCGTTAAATTT
Source organism: Danaus chrysippus (assembly GCA_916720795.1). Classification (NCBI taxonomy): domain Eukaryota; kingdom Metazoa; phylum Arthropoda; class Insecta; order Lepidoptera; family Nymphalidae; genus Danaus; species Danaus chrysippus. Next base: position 764,371 of record CAKASE010000077.1, on the reverse strand, counting down.
GAACTTTATACATATTTTATACATTTTCATATACAAGATCATGTTAACACGTATATTTATTATGCTGTTAGTTTTAGTGTAGTTTTACAAGTAGTGTCATATTATGTGTTTCTATAATACTAATTATAAATACTTTCAAGTTAAAATTAAGTTTGCCATAAGATAATCCTAAACAAATATATATTTTATTCAGTGCTACTTTTCTAAAAGAAAATATATATTATATTCCTAAATATATATTAGGTATATATACCCGTCTTAAATTATTCTCTCAGATCATATAACAACAATGTTCAGGGCCGCTTCATTGTTTATGTTTTTCGTGTGGTTTCTGATATCTCAGCTGTATAGTCTTTCAGACCCATTAAGTTGGCCCAATGATAGCATTAGTTGTTCCGTCTTTTACCCGCCGTATTTACTTCAGAAATATTAATAATAATCAATCACTCTCATCTGAATACATTCTAGAAGGTTCTGGAATGATTTACAAAAGGGATCGGTTTTAGAGTCTCTTTTATATTGTTTTTTCACATATTATTAGGAAAGATGGGGTATCAATATGTGTGACCCTTTATATTATGTTTACATATATATTTTTATTACATTTCTGTTTCATTGAACGAAGCCACGTTCGTAAGTCATGTAAGTCCTCTACGTAGCAAAAATATTTTTCAAAAGAAACCCAGTTGTTCCAAATAATAACTTATGAAGGAACAAATATAGATCTGAATTTCTAAGAAAGATTTTTGATTCGATATTAAATGATTCTGTTTACACTGATATTTCACAGAAATGTGGAATTAAATATCAAAATCCTTAGGTATCAATGAGTAGGCGGTTCTCACCTCTACTAACTAGTTTATTTTTATTTATTTATTAACACCAACAAGTCATACATTAATAAAAGCGAAAAATACAATATTGAACAAGTAATCATAAAATCTAAATGTTGTCTTAATTATAGTATATAGGTGCTACACACATTACAAAGAAAAATAGACACGTAACATGCAGATAAAATTATATTACTAATAATAATCGTCAACATTAACATTAAAATAATAATTAATAGTTTATTACGAAAAATAAATTTAAAATAATTATAATTTGTACTTTAATATCATTAATAAATAAAATAAAGAATTGCAATATCCAATAAAATGAAATACAACAAATTAATAAGTCAATACAACACAACCATCATATAAGATTAATGTACATTATAATTATATAATGAATAAAAATTTAATAAATTACATTTAAATTTCACAAGGCTATTACAAAATATGTCAATATCCATCTTTCTATCTAATTGGTTTTTATCAATAGTGGTACAATTATTTTTTGTTAATTTATAGATATCATTGTAACTTAACATTAATCTATTAACCGGAGAGCAGCGTCCTTGACGTGAGCGTGTAGGTTTTTTCTACAAATGGAGTATAAGACGACGGTCTTAATGTTCTCACCGGTGCACGAATATTTAATTGTTTTAGTAAACAGGGACTGTCAATGACACCATTCACCAATTTATATAGGAAAGTGAGATCATAGAGCTGTCTTCGATCCGAAAGTGAATGTAGTTTAAAGAACTTGAGCCTATCTTCGTATGTCCTAAGGGTTTTGACTAGGTTAAGATCAAAGCACAAATGAAAAAGAAATCGTTTCTGAATTCTTTCTACACTTTGTGAATAAATATTGAAGTGAGGATTCCATACGACACTACAATATTCTAAAAGTTATAAAAATTAGAGCAAAAGCTGTTCATTTACATACACTTTTTGTTGTGGTTAAGGTTATTTCATCTTTTTACGGAGTAAACGTTTACTAAAATAAAAGTTGACTACCACACAATACATGTGAAAAAACTAAGATTGCTTTTTTCACGTAACTTTCTTCTTGTCTTTTCATTTGATCTCATAGCGTAGAAGTCAATTTAAAATATCAAATCTTCTATCATGGGTGTTCTGCCATGTTGAATATACTATGACGTCACAAATCCAACCATTAATTGTAATTCAAATTAAACGTGTGTGTAATGGTTTAAACTCAAACAGTTGACGATATTGACTTCAACTGAACTGCGGGATTCCACTAGAATAAATATTGCTACGTAGACTTCAAGATTAGTAAAAGCTTTTAAGAAATGTTGACAAACCTATTTATATATAAAATAGATGAACAGCGAAGCGCTTTCAAAGGTACATATTTCCTTTCTAAAAGCTGTAAACGACGTACGGACATCCGTGTATCTCGGAACCTTGTGTTATGTCATGACTATAAAGATTTAGTTTTTCATTTAAAGTCAAATCGCATATAAAAGTGATATGTTTTAGAGATATTCCTGGTATTTTTCCGCCTTTGGAACGCAAATATAGTTCAGAGCTCATTGATATTTACGAATTTTGGAGAAAAAATATATTACGACTGTAATATGTTATCCTTCAACAGACATTATTGATAGTTGAAGTGTATTTATTCAATACTATTGTCTCACATGAAATAAATAAGAAAATAAAACATCAAATATTATAACGCAAAAATACCAAAAAAACTTTAAATACACGAAATAGCACTTGTAGTGGAAAGAGGTAAAGTCACTATCGACGATTAAATCGTATACATATAAAGGGCATCCCTTTGCATGAAGGGTTGGGTTATAACACATAAATGGTCCAGTTTTACGACTCCACAAATAAACTAAGTGAAGTGACATTTCTAGGATAAAATATTATAAATTTAAAGCGAAACAAAATTAAAACCTGTTTCTTACACTCAAGCTTTAAAAAAGAAGATAGCAATCGCGAAGAATCCCTGAAACGAATGAAACAGGTTTCAATTTTTCATTTATTTTAATATATACAAATAAAAATATAGAGAAAAAGAGTTTTAAAAACCTATTGAATGTTATCAATTTAAAAAAAATTGTCAAAAAAGTATAAGAAAAAAAAATTTCGAGGCCAGTCACGCATCCTAAAGTACAACAACATTACATTGTTACATTGCAACATTTTTAAAATTATTTGTTCTAAAAATTTTCGGATTATACAATCCGAACACTTTAACTTTAAGTACAAGTTTCGTTGAGTATTATATATACAATAGTAATTTGGCAACAATATTCCATGGCATAGTTTTCTATAACTTTAGGTAATAAAGTAAGTGATCGTTTTTTTCATGAAAATGATTTTAACGTTTTCCCCCATCCCTTTTTTCATTATACAACTTCGATGCGTAATAATAGATTATTGTAATGGCAAAACTAATACGATGTTACTACTTAATAAACCACAGTTATATCAACAATCATAAGGATTCACAGTAACCATTTAAATATTTATATTATACGAACATTATATAATGAATATTCATTCGCTATGTTTTTCTGACAACATAACTAATTTTTTCTTTTCATTAAGTTATAGACGACTTATTCATGAACTTCTTGTTGTGCAATTTATTAAATTTGGTACAATTTGATATAAAGTTAGTAACAATTTATCAACATATGTTTATTCAGTTTTGCCTTTGATTTTACATTGCTTTGAGGTTTTCACAAACACAGATTTAAACTACGTTTACAACTAATTTAATATACCTAATACAAATATACTTATTTCAATATCATTTTATTCCTAATTAAAGCACTCGTAGATACTTGTTTATTTACAATTAATTTATTCTATTACCGATCATTACCAGAATCAACAGTATTTAATGATATGAATATACTCAAATACATACATAAAATAGTAATAACTGAAATTAGTAGGAAATGGTTGCGTTTATAATATAGATAAAAATCTTTAAGTTATTTTGGACTAGTTTGCTATCGTTTAGAACTTCAAAAAGAGGATTTTTAATAGAGACAATAATTAAGTATAAATCCTTTTATTCATATAAATGTATACTTCAGGTTTATACAAATTCTTGACCTTATTTAAAAATTAATAAAAACTATAACATACTTTTTTAAATTCGTATATTTTTTAAATTATTCTATAAAAAGTTGATTCACTGAAATATTATAAAACCTTATTTTAGAAATAAATAATACAAAGTTTCATATAAATTTAATAATTATATTTATCAAAAGTGAAAGATTCTGATTCATCTTAACATATCTTAATTACGATAGAATTTAAAATAAAACAACGTAATATTTTGTTATTTATGCTAATATACAAGTATGAGTATGTTCACTGTACGTGAAGTCATTTATCGAAGCGTGTTTGTATTTCATGAGAATATTAATTAGTAGATACATATGTATAATAATAAGATGAAGATCAGTGACGTGTGCTCCAACAGTCAGCTATTACTATTTTAATTATGAATTATCTTAAAGAAAATTCAACAAAACAGTCTGTATTCTATGAATTAAATTATTTAAATTTTATCTAACAATCTTATAATTTATTTCGTACTTAAAAGCGTTAACCACTTTTCTTATCTTTAATTTTCTGATTGTAATACTAACAGATATAAAAAATATAGGCTTCATTTTAGATCAGAAAGAAAATCTTCTTAACTAACTTCGTATCATACGAAGGGAGTGGTAATAACACATCTTAATTTTCATAGCCTTCGTTAGCGTACAAAAAATAGATTGACATTTAATATTATTACACGTATTTATGAAACAAAACTATTCTTAATTTTTCTTAAAAACATCTGTTTTTGACACCTTTTTTTAACTACAACCATAACAAAATTAATTGCATTATTATTTCACATATATATACGTACCTACTTCTTGAATTAAATTAAAAGATTGCAGTTTTTATAGATGGTAGTTTTCAATTAGTATTTATAACATAATACTCAGTAGATAAGGTGGTAGATAAAGGATATGAAGGCGGAGATGGGTCGGTTTCCTCAATTTCGGAAACTAAGTAGAAGATATAAAGTTTCGCTCTTCAGAAGCCGGTGAACGTATTTGAATAGAGATGACTATCACATAAATAATAAAGTTGTGCAATATACGCATGTAAATCATGTAAATTATAATAACTCAATTCATTCAAATCAGTTTTAAGCCATACATTTCCATTGAAAATTTTGTATAGTAATTGAAAAGATAATCACAAAAAAAAGCTATAAAATTATAATGGTCTGAAAGACTAGTACACGTTTTATGCTTAATATTATGTATATTGTTTTTATTGGTTATCGTGACATTTTAAGTTCACAAGGCTTCTTCCAAACCACTCTTTTATATTATACTAATTTTTGCCCGCGACTTCGTCCGAGTTAATTTCAAAATTAATCCCCAATTTTCAACCATACCCAACTCCCCAACTCCCCAATTTTCAACCATACCCAACAGCCGTTCATGAGTGTTATAAATAGCAATATACTGTTATTTAAACTGTGTTCTAAAATAAGTGTATTATTTTTGTGAAGGCATGAAAATTAATTGTCAAAGGAGAAAATTGTTCACTAAGAAATTCCTGTAATTATAACAAGATTATAAAAAGAAAACAAGATACTTTGAATATATGATACTATGTTTGAGATGCCTTCTTAGAGAAATTTTACATTGAGAAAATAAAAAACTCAGAAATAAGCTGTCAACAATATTATGTTATTACACTAAATCAATATACCTATATATTTTTTGTACTACAGAACAGATTATTGTTTAAGACTATTAGTAAATGGTTCTTAAAGAAAACATGTAATACTTTGGATTTGATTTATTTATTGTTACTATAATAATGCTGTTTTAATTTTATAATACATATATACCCAGTATATTATATTCTGCATGCACTACATACTTTATTATTTGAGATAGTTTGAGATCATCTTAATTTTTATAAGCATGACGCTTTACAATTTTGTCTTTCTATTTAATATATAGGTGTATACCTCTAGATCTCGCCTTATTTTGGTATGTCCATATTACTAAAATTAGAAAAAATTGTCAACTCTTTAAGGTTAAGGCTAATTAAAGATTAAGTTATTTCTTCGCTTTGCTACTAGAATTACCTAAATATCCAAATTCTCTTCTTTCAGTAATTGAATAAGCTACAAAGTCTTCTTTTATTTAAATAATAATAATAAACTTCAGTAGCTCCAAATCATGATCATACTGTTTATGTTTTGGGGAACATGACCACATCTCTGAAATTCATAATGATCTTAAGGAACGGTTTTATTTTTTTCAGTGTAATTTAAGATTCAAGAGGTATGAATTGCTATATTTTTTCACGATGAAGTCTGTTTTATTGTGGACGACTTTTGCTTTCCTCTCTACAGTTTTGTTAATTTTGAATATAATAATATGACGATTTGTTATACATTTTCTAGAAAATATAATTATTCTTGTATTAAATAAGTTTAGTTTATAAATTTATACATATGTTAATTATCTCTTATAGTTATGTTTTTATTTTTCTTTTATTTTAATACTGTTTCCTCACCCACATTGTTTAAATGGTCTGTAATCTTGAATTTGACTGATATAAATAGTCTTGGTTGTAATACCAAATTTTATTTCGCCTTTTTTACATTGATAGTTTTTTTCTTTGTACTTTTATTTAGGGACTGGGCCAAATTGGTCATTAAATTATTTTCAGGAACTACATATATTCTTTACGTATCTTGCATATCAAATTCGTTTCCTAACGAATAATAGTTTATAAAATATAAATATAATTGAAAGTACATAGGTACAACAAAATTTTTATTACAAGCGAAAATTTCAATCAACCATAAATATTCAGACTTACAATCGATTATTCAAAGGTTAAAATAACATTATTTACAATATTCGAAAACTTCACAAACATTCAGTAGTAATCAGTGTTATCAACTCAGTACGTACAGTAACATCGAACTAAAGTTAATAGTGATCGTAAACCTCCTCCCAACTGTGGGTGTTTAACTGAACGACTGCCATTAACATCGTACTTATATGTTTTATTGTGAATCATTAACTGTGACTGCTGGTTTGAACATTGGAGTATGATGATATATATACATATATTACTAAAATAAAATTTACTATTTTTACAAATTATCTTTTTATTAATTGACTATTTATATTTCCTCGGAGTCAGCAGCGTTACTCGTTATATGATACGAGTATTATTCATACAACGACGTGGCACCGGAAATGTTTATTTATTTTTTATTACGTAGCGCGTACGTAACAAAGCATTCCTTGCAATAATTTGTGAAATAACGTGTTGGAAATACCTGATAAAAATATGATGGTTTTAACATAAAAAAAAATCGGATAAATGTATTAATGCGTTCAACCACCTCGTAGACGATAAATTATATATATATATCAGTTTTTAAATAAGCATCAATCCCTTATATTCGTTACAATCCAAGAATTATAAAAAGTGCACACTTAAATAAAATACTCAGATATTTGATACTTTTTCAGTTAAATTATAACAGAATAATATTGCAATATTAAAACCAATATCTTTTTTATATCATATTACAAAAACTTCAGAAAATTCTTAATTTTGTATTCAATAACACTACACATACATTGAAAAATTTATTTCCCTTTAATAACTCAATTCATTATCTTTGTAAACATACGAAGATATATTTACAATAAGTACTAAGAAAGCAGTATAGTATATAACTACTAGTAACAACGACTTTTGTTTTATCAATAATATAAAATAAGATCAATGATAAACTGGATTCATAAAGAAAATTGTTTAAATATTAAGACCATGGCTTGTATTAAAAAGGGATTGCCTTAAGATTAGATAACAATACATAGCTATGTGCTTAGGACCACATTTATTTCGGTCAGTTTAAGGAGCATCGAATTTTATCCTTCTGGAGGTAACCTTTTAAAATGACCGTTTGGAGTTTCTACGTTATTTTCTATAAACATACATACACATCAATACGACATAAACATTTCACGGCTCCATCAAGTGTCTATTGTAATTATTCATTCCTTTTTCACTCTAAGGCAGTCGGAATCATACATATTATTCATTCAAAGAACCAAATAATTAATTATCATATCTTATAAAAAGGGAAGTTATCTATCTATCATTGTCATCATTAGCCTATCGGTACCCACTGCTGAGCAAAGGCCTCTTCTCACACTCAGAAGAGTAAAGCATTAATCACCACCCTTGCTCGAGACGGGTTGGTGATTTCAAACTTATAATTTGAAATTTTAAGTCCAGGTTTCCTCACGATGTCGTCCTTTACTATCTGTCAGTGGTGTCTTAATACTCTTAGAAAAGACATATGACTTGGAAAAATCACATTGATACTAGCCAGGATTTGAACTCGCACCCCTCTGCATGAGAGGCGGGCGTTTAACCACTACGCCACCACTTTATCTATATATATTTAATGGAAAACATATAAATTTCATCTATAAATAAAACCGGTTTTATGAGTTTGAGATAATACATTCACTCAGAACTACTTACAATTTTAATACTTTTTCTTATCCATTTGTCTTTAATTAAAACACTATATTTTATCTTTACCATCCAACGGTATTAGAATAGGTGATAAAAAAAGCTAGACACGAACCTCTATTCTAATTAAATAGATAATAAAAATTATACTTCGATATGAAACATTGCCGTTTCGATATTTTGATAAAGAAAATATAAAATATTCACTCATTAAACATTCAAGAAGCGTATTCAAAAAGTTTGTAATTGTTCAATTGGAAACATTTCATTTATGTAACAATTTACAAACTCGAATCACTAATTAACAAGTTTGATCTTGTTACTTTTCTTTAGTCTCTTAGATACTACGACTCCGACTTATTATAAATCCCTAACTGGTATCTGAAGGAAAAATATAAATAAAATCTCATTTGTTGATATACAAATAACTTGGTTTAATTATCTTTGCATATTATTGAACATATGCTACGTACGCGCCATAAACTACGTTGTATAGATAAAATATCATATAGCGAGTGACGCTGCTGACTCCGAGGAACGAACACCAATCCGTGTGAACCAGAAGATTCCTGATACCACACAAGCTATGGAATGGTATTGCTATCCTAACATCGGGGCAATCATCTAGATTCAGGTGTAGGTTATAAGTTTAAATATGTAATTCTCTTTATAATATACATAAAGATAAGTTTCGTAGTATTTCTGAAACCTCCGGTTACCACCCAATATAATTCACATTTCAATATTAATGGCATACACTGATATATTATGTTTATTAAATAAACGTATCAATATTTCATTCGAAATCACTTTGCACATCAAACTTTTTGCAAAGGGAAAAAAATATCAAAGATTATTACACTTCATTTTACTTTTATGTTTTATTAAATGGTGTACATTCAATGAAAACCTTGTTTTTCCTTGAATACAAAAGTTAATCGAATGTTTCTTCAAATCGACTTTCTCGATTCTTTCCTTGACACATTATTCCCTTGAGTGACTTTATACCTCCGTAGACCTTTTTACAGGATTTGGACTTTTTAATCTTTGGTATGAATCGGTAACATATTTTTGTGTTTTTTTTAGATTGTCTATTTGTTATAGATAAAATTTTCATGCTCAAATATACTAATTTTTTAGTCGGTACTACTTGTTTAATTGGTATTGTGTTTAAACAGTTTACTACTCTGAAACAAGTTTTTGACATTACGTTTGTGTCAAAATTAATGTTGGATAATATTTTATATTAATAAAAATGAAAAAGATATTAAATAAATACTATTTTAAACGTTTATAAAAATATATAAAAAGATAAATCAAGATAACAAGGTGGGCTCGTAAAATTTTATTTGTTGACACAAAGTTACGTACAATAGAAGCTATATACTTCAGATTTCACTGGTTGTTTCAAAAAATATATACTTTTATCTAAAAATCAAAGTCATTATATACCAATAACTTCCAAGATTACAAATTGCTTGCTCAAACCTTACATCGTAAGCCAACAATATGAAAAAGCTGTCGTTAATAAAAAGGTTCACCTTTCATTACAGCATGAAACGTTTTTTTTCAAGACGGTATTATTATAATTACTAATTTGGTAGATTATTACCGAGCGAGATTGGTAGTCTCATGGATAATATGAAATCAAAGTTTATCTGGTCGCCTACAGCCGGCAGCTGTAAATCAATCAGCTGGTTCGTCGAAGGTTTCCGGACTGCTGAGATTTATGGTCGATATCATTGGTAAATCAAGTCGCAGCATATTCCGATAACAGATTTAGAAACTAAAACCTATCGGTTTATCGTACCCGTGTAATGTCTGAACGAATATACATATTTACTATATTTATAAATTTTCTTTGGAACTAATGTTAAAAATAACTTTTTGGAACTAATGTTAAAAAGAGAACCTAACATAAATTTGTCACTTTGTTTTCAAAAATTAATATATAATATATATTAGTAGAAATATAAGTCCTGACTGGGTATCTTCAAAATTTTACTAAGTATAGAATTAAAAAATTTAACTAATAATTTTGCTTATTATTTTTTTTTACAAAATTCTCTAGTTTTTAGATCATTAATTTCATCGAAAAAGTTGCGTAGAAAAAATTAAATTGTAAATAATATAATACTTTTATGCTTTCCATATTTTAATTTTATAAATATAAACAAAAAAATCATTTTGTTTAAATATATGTAAAATATTTATAATAAATTCCTAACTAATGCCTTATATAGTTATTTTTCATGTTTTAAAAAATGTAAGTCTTCCAAATATTAACTTTTAAGTGTAGGTAAAATTATTGTTAGATTTTACACTGTAAATATAGAGTTGTCGTTCTAGAAAACCTTCACTTAATCTAGTTAAAGATATTATGAAGTCAGGAACTGTTAAAATTACACTGATTACTTATCCTTAAGCTTATTAATTTTTTAAATTCAAACTAACGATTTCTCATGTCATATTATCTACTTGCTTCCTAACTAGACTTCAAACATTGGTTTTAAGACTTGTTCTGCTTTCATTACGAGTCTGAACCACTAGATCGACGTAAGCTATGTTTTACCTTTCAGGTTTTGTTTTTCTTATTTAACTCAGCTGGTTTAAAATTAATTAAAAGTGGTAGGTATTAAAGAAAACTTTACTTCGCTAGTTTTTGCTCTACTAAATTAAAAGTTTACTTAAGAAATCTTATATTTAGATAAATCTCATTTCAAGAAATCTATATATATAAAAGAAAGTCGTGTTAGTGACTTCACTTATAACCCAAGAACGGCTGAACCGATTTAGCTGAAAATTGGCAGGGAGGTAGTTTAGAACCAGGAAATTGCAATAAGATACTTTTTATCCCGTTCGACAGCATTCCCGTGAGATTTGACATGAAACGTCAGTCATTATAAAACGTGGAATAATACAATTCACAGCTATGCAATTGACGTATAATGACAGATATGTAATGACGTATGGATGACAATTAGATATTTGTAAGAAATCAACTACATATATAAAAATAAAAATATTTAGGTAATGTGTTTGTAGTTTGAACTCTTAAAACCATTTAGTATTTGCGGGATAAATTTAGAAAATCATCTTTTTCACATGGGCAGTTATATTTTGCGTGTTCACGAGTTTGGAAACCATCCGCTTTATTTGTGTTAAAGTTAGACCAAAAAACAAAAAATGTGGTTTACAAAGGAGCACTTCAATGAAACGGATAATTAGCGGACACGTATAACGCTTCGATTCGGTATCTACTTTGGATTCACTTTCAAATAAAAATTTTCCTTTTCAAATATAAAACAAAAAATTCTTCATCTTTTAATCACCAAACGAAATGTTATATAAAAGCTCTGGTGGCGAAACGGAGTTCGCCAGGTTTACTAGTTAATCATAGAAAATAACAAGGAAAACATACATTACATTTAAAGAGGATGTATTATCGTAAAAGACAGGCTACAAATCTGACACAAGTCTACTGTTAGATCATAAGTATGTGTCCCGTATTTCGTGTCTAGTGTGTCATAAGGCCGTATTAGTCATTCTTTATATCAATGGTCTCTTATAATAAAAGGATTTTAACGACTAGGTTATTGATTTTTACAATTGACGTGACCTTGACTCTTATAGATATAAACGAGCGTATTCTACAGTTATTCATCAAACAAAAAAAGATTATAAAACTCATAATATTTGATGTCCTAAAGTATGTTAAATAACATATTATTTTAAGACTTTATTATTTTTGGGCCGTTAGAGAGAATCAAATAAGAGGCGAAGGATAAGATACTCTCTGCATTTAGTCACGGTATTCCTAATCACAAATTTTTCCTTAATATCACTAAGTTAAGATTGCAGCACAACAAAACCTAGCAGTCTGATCAGTGGTTATAGTTTTACTAACTGTCACTGATCTTTAAGATTCTTAAATACTCATAAGACAAAAAACTCCTGGAGGATAGGTATTCAGGCGAGAGGAGAAAAATATTATCTTCTATATGTATAGTAACCATGTGTTTTATTTATGTAATAATGAGAACTTTTGCGTCGTTCCTATTTATACACTCAACCCTGTATATATTTTTTTAATCTACATAATGAACCAGCTTCGCGAAGGGTTTAATTTTTGCTCACCAAATAAAAAAGATAATGCTATACACACTCTGAAGTCATTATTTTCGCTACGCGACCATAAATTAAAATGCATGAAATAACATAGCATCAACCCAAATTTATTGCCATTTATTTCTCGCAAGATCTTAGTTATACTGTTTTTAATGTAAAAAATAATAAGTGCAAGTTTATCTAACATTAAGACATAAATTAACTTCAGAGTATTTTTTATTAATAAATACATAATTTTTTATTACTCTACATTTTACCTGACATTTGGATTACTTTTCAGTTAACGTGATCACGGGAAGAAAAGAAATAAGTGTCAGCCAGTTAGTCTCGTTTTATATCACCGGCTACGATTCACGCAGAATGCACTAACTCAATCTTGAGGATTCGTAGTGTAGTCAGGGACTTGTAACTTTATATTCTCCTAGTAAAAGATTCTTTTATCAAAATGTTTACTCCCGAAAGTCTTAGACACTATCATTTAAAAATAAACTATTATTTTATTTATTAAGTGGTGTTTGAATATAAGATTGTTATGTTAATAGATGGCAGCCTGGGATCCAAGGAGAACACTTTATTAAGACGATCGATCATTATAAAACCTTTGATGGAATGGTTTACTTTGAAAATATAAAGAATAAAATGTGATTGTATTATCATAATAGCATCTTTGTATTGGTGTTTTGAAAGAATATGGCATATTAGATAAATACTGGTTAGAAATGATTGCACCTTAATTAATGCTTTTTACATATATATTTTTACTTTTATAATTTCGTATGTATAATATTAAAATTTAGCACTAATACATAAAAAGATTTGTATTAAAAAACGATCTGCAAAATTAGAATTAGAATAATGTCGTCATGTTTATTTTTTTGTTTTATATCAAAGGCCCTAAACGAGAAGACGGCCTACTAGATGGAAGGTAATGCAACATAAGGGATGTTGTAGATGCGTTGTCGACCTTGATTGTGTGAGAGAGAGAAGAAAGGGTGGGAACAGGGAAAGAGTAACCGGCCCTCTTACTCATCAGACAAAACGCAGACATTAAAAAGCTAGGCTCTACCACTTTGAAATTAATGGATTAAGAATAATTCAACAAATTAAAACAATTCATCTAGAGTTACGAATACATATATAGAAAACTTTACCTCGATCTGTTAAAAAAATTCAACTTGAAAATTGTTCTGCAATATTTCACACTAACGACCTACGTACATAGAGGGAAAGACACTCTTCTTCTAAATATCATTAAGATGACTGTTCTGAAATTATTCTGATCTGTGGCTTTAAAACTTATCAAATAAATACCATAAGCTATTACATTGAAGCTCGTCGTGTGACCGGTCACCGGTGAACGCTAATGGACTCTGCCATAATAACATCAGTATGATGCAAGCCTGATCTATAACATAAACATACAATTCATTAATGGGCAACTAAACCTTAACCGATACACAGTATGTGGTCAGTTGATAAAGAACATGAAAATCAATTAAATTATTATAAATAAAAAACAACAATTTTGTATAACGATGATATTTCAATTTAAATAAGATTTGACATAAGTTTCAAATGTATTGTAGTACAATGAAAGATGTTAAAATGTCAACTAATTTTAAAGTAATCTTTTTATAGTATTTATTATATAAAACCGGAATGAGAAACTTATCTTTACGTGCAATTGATACATTTATTTAATCGATTTTAATAAAATATACGAAATTATGTCAGAATTATATCGCACACGAGGTAAAAAAAAAGGATTAATTTATGAATATTATGTTTAAAGTATAAAATTCACTATCAAGAGAGAGAGAAAAATGCTTATCGACTGATGGGGACCTATGTGGTTGCAAACTGTTTCATATTAAAAACTAATACCCCCAGATAAAGTAAAGTAAACTATCTTAGAGACGTAGTTGGTCAAAATCATAAACTAATATCATACATATATATGTATGTGTATATAAGTAGAGGTTGTAATGTTGGCGGATTCATTTCTATGATACTACATTACGGCGTAGGCTGTTAAAACCTTACAAATGATGCTCATGTGAGTTATGAAAGACTGAGAGAGAACAATACGTAGATAGATCACTGATAAAGAGCTTCAAAGGGATCTCATACATTAATTTTAACTTCAACAGCTTTGCTCATTAAAGCACTCCATCTTCCATATGAATATGCTAAAATCCAGTGCTTAATATGTATGGGAATGCTTCAGGCTACTACAATAACTCCATGACAAAGTTGGAAGCACTAAAGTTACTCATGCTTCAAATTAAAACAAGAATTAGTCTCTCAGTTACTCCGTACACAAACTATAAACTACATCAGTGTCACCGCTACAATGCTTCTGTTCAACTTTACTTTTGTTAAACTATCAATCAATAGCTAAAGGATGTACATTTATTGAAAGTTTTCAGGCAGTCTTCTAAAAAGTCATAATAAAAATATTGATAAAATTTTCTTGCTTATTATAATTTTATTACTAATGTTACAATTTTTTAGGTATTAACTTGGGTTTATCAAATTAATATCTATGACATAAAACTAATGAATGGTTATTGTGACATTAATTGTTTAAAAAATGGACTTAAAGCTTCTGACAAAAAGTTAGTATAAAAATATTAATGACGTATGAAGTAGATTATTAGATAACGTTGATTTAAGTGTTATTTTATACATAAAGAATAAAAGTATATAATCAGATCCAATATTGTTGACATTGATAGTAAAAAAAAATTCTATAAAAAGTTGACGGTATACGTAGCTTGCAGTCATAGATTATTATGAATATATTTCTCCATTGTCGGTTATGGTATTTATATCACGGAAACAATGATATGAATTGTTTAAGCATATTATAATATTTCAGGTAGTTAAATTATAATAGTATGTCATCACATCGTCCTAAAATCACAACAAATCATATCACAAAAGCAGATGAAATAACAGATGTATCCTTATTTGTGGATAAATCTGTGTCAACTGTTTGGTTCAACACCCGAGGGACGACCTTCGTCCTCTGTTACTCATTTAAAGGGAACTATAAATTATATTATAATGAACTTAAAGTTAACGGACTATTAAAATATATTTATTTAAACCTCCAATAACTTGTAAAAGCATTGCCTTTTAAGTTTATGAGTTGTACTAACAGAAATTGCTTCACAATTATAAAAAAGAAGTATCGCGATAGTTAAAAATTACAAAAGTTTCATTGAATGACACAAAATATTTCCTGACGCCTACTAGATGCCTACGAGTGAGGGAAGACGACCCCTCCTCGGCGCCGCTGCGCCGACGAAGGCTGGGTCGAAGGCAGCGGGCTTATGCTCGCGACCTGCCTCCCCAGTGGGGAAGCCTCCGGGCGTCGGTGGGGAACCGGCGTCCGGGTAACATAGGCTAGAGGAAGAGCGGCGTGTTTGGCGTTCCCGGCACGCTGCTCTTGAGTCGGAGGGGTGGTGTGGTCAGCCACTGATGCCCCTGCCGATGGCGGAGTCCCTTTCGGGACTCGTGCGTAGTGAGCGGAAGTATGGCTTGCCATTCCCGCTCACTAGTCTACGCACAGCGCAGAGAACGCCGAGGAGTTTAGTGGGTGGAAATCCCACACGCCCCTGTCGCGTTTCACCCGCGGCAGGAAGTCTTTAAAAGATTCCCCTCGTTAAAAAGAAAAAAAAAAATGAGAAAAATGTAAATGACGTCTTTTGTATTACAGAATTGAGTTTCTTCGAATGACGAATACAAGATTGTATGAAAAGAATGTTTTTGATGAATGAAATCTATTGAAATATAATATTAAATTTCAAACTTTCAATTTCATTATTTGTTTCAAAAACCTTTTAATAAAAAAACATACCACTACATTATAACTGCATTGCTTCAAGTATATTTTTGTATTAATACAATAATATAAAAAAATTAGGTTTCTCCAAGACTTGGCTGTATAGAGTATTACTGAGATAATGCGTACTTCACCTACGACCTCACATCCCCCTAACAGAACGTAATAAAAAGAAAGTAAATCACTATAAAATCGAAAAAAATATAGTAAACTTTACATACAAAATTTTAAACAATCTGTTACATCTTACACACTGCTAATATAATTATACAAACAAAACAATATAAATTACTGCACAAGCTACTTGGGTCTAAGTAATTGTTGTACAATTACGTCACAACCTGGTCACTTGAACATTACAAAAATTTTAACTTTGATTGTTAACCTGGTTGTTGAGTATATTTATTTATAAGACTATTATACTTATTTGTTATTCTGTTACTAAATGTTTTGAAAGAATATCCTTCATTTACAAATAGCATTAGTAATAAAATAACAACAAGTGAACTTATTATTATATATTAAAGGTCTTTTCACCAAAATGTAAATAAATTTCGACGTTGAACTCATGCTACACTAACAACAATTAAGTAATGACTAATCTATAGACTTAATTTAACAACAATATACTAATGAGATCTAAGGTCTGGCTGTGATAACGATTGCTGAAAACTAACCGAAACGTAGTATGTATGTAGTTTATGACAATAAGAAAATACGCGTTGTATAATCCGATAATATTAGTTTCATTTAAACAATATACTAGGTATATGTATCTAAATTTTGGTACTTTGTTAATACACATATTAATCCACACACACCATGTAAATAAATCAATTAATTCCAACAGTTCCTCAAACTATCTCTCAATTGAGTTTCAGACTCCGGTGCAACTCAACCTCAACCATTTCACTCATGATTGATGTCAAATTGCTCTTTCAAAGACAACTCGAGTTTCCACATCGTCAATACTTTTAATACTCAAGATTTAATTATTGTTTTATTTAAAAGAAAATGCGAATATAATTGAATTAAGATTCTGTGAGTATTAAATGTTATACCATATCTATGTCTAAAGTATCTATATATTAAAATACATTTTCTAAGAGAAACGAAACGACACGAAACCTCTCATTATTCCACCGTATTCACCGTGCGGGTGCTGGGAGAGGAGCTTCAACAGTGCCTGGGACTTGCGATCCAGTTGTAGGTTTAATATCACAGTTGACATGCGTATACATTAATTAATTTTCTATCGTATTGTAATACGTTATCAAAACTAAAACATACTCTCTATCTAACCTTATAATCTTATTTGACAACGATAAAACATAATTTGTGATTAAAAGACGTTTTTTTGCGAAACGCTAATAATAATTTGAAAAAAAGTATCTATGACCTCTATATTCTCAATGTAAAAAGAAAAATTATATGTATATATTTAATCTTGAAGTTTCTATTGCATAAGCTCAACAGGTTACAGTTCGTGAATTCGTTTGACATTCAGGAACAGTTAAAGTAAGTCGTATTGTAAATTCCGAGCAACAGATTTCCAAAAAATATCTTAACATAGAAACATGATAAGACTGACATACAGTTAGATTTTTTAAATTACATTTATTTATATTATCGTATATATAAGGTTTTATTCCTTAACTTAACATGATAGTTATTTATTTATAACATCCAAAAACAACTTAGTTATATGTTTCAAATCTCTCATGATCTTCATTTGCCCCAACAAATGTGTAACATTTCATAAAACATATATGACTATGTTAAAGTTGTTCCACTACGGTAGGATTTAGAAAAAATAACTGCCATAAAACAAAGTATAAGCTTTTTAAATTTCTGAAATGTAAACCTTGTTTGGAATTGAAATATTCTCTCAGCGGTACGTTCCTTTTACTTCGCATAAAATTTGATTATCAAGATCTGAGCATAAAAGTCCTATTGTAATGTAGAAGTATGCTTTTATACATATATACCTAATAAACATTTTTATTTCTTGAATAAGTCAACTTTGTTCAATTATGTTTTTCATTGTTTTATTTGAGACACACAGTTAAAATTATCACTATTTAACTTATCTCAAGTTCATGCTATATAATTAGTCAGAAATAAAAAAGTTAAATATAATATTTACAATTAACTATGTACTGTTAGGATAAATAGAAGCATCTTTATTATAAAATATTTTCAATGGAAACTAAAGTTGTATGGTTTCGTACTCTCCTCCCGTTTAATTGTCGGTCATTAAATGTGCTCAAGATAACATCAAATAAAATATCCTGTTCGGGATGTTATTAAAGAATTAAAGGTGAAAGTAATTCGAAGAACATAATTACTTGTTCTGTGTTATTTGGTAAGGACAGCCCTCTCTCACTCATGAAGTCTCAGTTATGTCACGAGTTTTGTAAAAAATTGGTAGCTAGAACTCCGAGCGATAAAGTTCACACTCGAATCAATGGGCTACAAGCCCTCGATCGTATATAAAGCTCAACTAAGTCACTACAATGTAATAATACATTGGAACATGTAAATGACTTATGTATATTATTGGGATTACTACGCGTGTTTTATTATTTTAAAAAAATACCTACTCTCGACGTTTCGGTTACTTTTCAGCAACCGTGAACCTTGATTACGATCATCTTGTCTGTACGTGATCACGGTTGCTGCAAAGTAACCGAAACATAAGGAGTATGTAGTTTTTATATTAATAAAAAAAATAATATAAGTTTCATTTAAATGAATACTCGTGATGGTCTTAGACCTAATTAAATTTATGTATATTGGTTTGATCCTAGTGTCTTTTTATTTAAAGATAATTAAATTAGATACAGAGGCTGTAAACACATTTTTATATACAAGTTTTACTGTATTATATCTTAATAGGTAAAATATACATTAAAGCCATGTTGTAACTTAAAGTTTATCTGTAGCAAAGTAAAAGTTACTAAAAGGAAAATCTTGTTGAAGTAACTTAAACAGTCGTATAACATCTAAGGCTGTTGAAATTTTATAACAGAAATCTCAAGAACATGAATTACGTCATGTTAATTATGTTAAATTTAAAGTTTTGACAGTCCAAGTTACAGTAATTCAAAACTGCTGTACATTTTCATCTCGTTTTTTTTCTCTTATTGTCATCTGAAGCGCATGTCTTAAACATTGTTTGTGTCAGTATGAAATAAACCTCTGATAGTATAACACTTCATTTATGAAAGTTAAAAAACACTAACGTGTGTAACATATAATATAAGTTATGTTATGGTTTAATTCTGGTGTTTAAATATTAATTAAAGACTACTATTTCTAAGTGTTGTGTGTTGTTAACGAAATGTGGTGGGTTCTTCAACGTGCTGGACTCTCTGGGAGTTTATTTTTTAATAATGCGTCTGCTACGACCAACAAAAATACAAAAACAGGCAAGTTATTTCAATATAAGAATCAGGATATAAATAAAATTGTTAAACATAAATAGAATTATAAAAGTTACACAAAAAAATTAATTGCCTTAAAAAGATGGCTAACGTATAATTAATACACAAAAAAACAATGGGCGTTTTAATAGGATATTTATTTCATGGGAATAGTTTTTATTGCTTTAGAGAAATGATAAAAAATTCAATGTTAAGAACTGTAATGAAAACTTACAACTTTTCATATAAAAACCTTATGGTAGGAATGAAATGTCCAACTATGTAGTTTATTCTAAAAGTTTTTATAAACCGTAAATACTGGGTGGCGCAAAAGTAAAGACCCTATTTGGTTCAGCTATAACATTTTTTCTAAATGAGAAAACTAGATTTAGGTTTTTTTAAATGTATATTTGTGCCATTAACTTTCGTACCATTAAGATTTAAAGATGATGTCTTTTAAATGGTGACTTCCAGAGTTGATACACATTTGAGCCCTATTTATGACATTTTGCATAACTTGCCGTAACACTTCCTGCGATATGTTCGTTATTTCTTGACGAATGTTTTCTTTTAGAGCTGCGAGAGTCTGTGGCTTGTTCACATACACCTGAGATTTCAAAAAACCCCAAAGAAAGAAGTCTGGACTGGTCAAATCGGGTGATCTTGCAGGCCAAGGCAAATCGCCAAAACGAGAGATAACTCGGCCTGGAAAAGCGTCCCTCACTAAGTCCATAGTGTCGCGCGCTGTGTGTGCCGTAGCGCCGTCTTGTTGAAACCAGATGTAACTTTTAGTGGGTGTAGAGGTGTTTCTTGAATAATGCGCGGATTATCAGTGCCCCAGAACCGAGTATTCTGCTTATTGACATGCCCTGAGAGATGGAAATGCGCTTCGTCACTCATAACCAATTTTGTGTATCAACTCTGGAGGTCACCATTTAAAAGACATCATCTTTAAATCCTAATGGTACGAAATTTAATGGCACAAATATACATTTAAAAAAACCTAAATCTAGTTTTCTCATTTAGAAAAAATGTTATAGCTGAACCAAATAGGGTCTTTACTTTTGCGCCACCCTATATAATGTTCGTATAATATAAATATTTAAATGGTTACTGTGAATCCTTATGATTGTTGATATAACTGTGGTTGTTTTAGTAGTAACATCGTATTAGTTTTGCCATTATGATAATCTATTATTACGCATCGAAGTTATATAATGAAAAAAGGGATGGGGGAAACCGTTAAAATCATTTTCATGAAAAAAAACGATCACTTACTTTATTACCTAAAGTTATAGAAAATGGAATATTGTTACCAAATTACTATTGTATATATAATACTCAACGAAACTTGTACTTAAAGTTAAAGTGTTCGGATTGTATAATCCGAAAATTTTTAGAACAAATAATTTTAAAAATGTTGCAATAACTGTTTGAAAGTGTAAGGAAAGGAGGTGTTAAACTGATTGCAAATATTAGGGTGTCCCATAAGTTTCTTCCGCGCTACGCTATGAATGACTCTGACTGGCTATGCTTATATAAACATGCAGGCTTATCTCTTAGCCGTTTATGGCATCGGTTTCAGTCGTCCCAGAGCTCTTTCAAAGTACGTTTCGTTGGTGACAAAGCCTCTTTCAAAAAAAAATCTGCCCCGTTCAATATGGAGAACCAAAAGAAGCATTTACGGCATGTTATGTAAAATTGCTTTAAAAAAGGCAATAGTGCAAAGAGCACTACAGTCGAGATTTGCACCGTTTACGGGAGTGGTACTACGACCATTAAGACCGTCCGCAATTGTTTTAAGAAATTTAGAGCCGGCAAATTTGATTTACAAGATGAAGACCGCAGCGGCCGCCCAGTAACGACGGATGCGGACCTTATCAAGACTGTGCTCTCTGAAAATCCGCGAGATAGCGGATGACACTAACATTCCCAAGACAACGGTACATAAGCATTTGATCAAGATGGGATATGCAAATCGGTATGAAGTTTGGGTTCCACACCCATTGACGGAAACCGGCCTTATGAACCGCGTCTCTACGTTCGATTTGCTTCTTCGTCGTGTCGTCGTGATGGTAGTGAGACAAAAATTATTACAGTTCGATTGGAACGTTCTACCTCATCCTCCGTACTCCTCAGACCTTGCTCCTTCCGATTATTACTTGTTCCTCTCCTTAAAAAAATATCTCCGTGGTAAATCTTTCAAATCCATAAGCGAAATAAAAATTCACACAGACGAATATTTTGCAAGTAAGCCTCAACAATTTTGGAAAGAGGGCATAATGAGGCTTCCTGAGAGATGAAAGAAGGTTATAGAACAGAACGGTTCATATATAACTCAATAAAAAAACCTCAAACAATAAATATCGTGTATTCGTTTCGCATCAAAAAAAGGGAAGAAACTTATGGGACAACCTATATAGTTTGAAGATTTAGTTGGACAACTATTTTACGAAGGACTTCTAAGAACGAAGATTACTGAGGTTTACCTACTATATATTAAATATGGTATCCGTTTTATATTTAAAATAGTCGCATTTAATAAAATTAATAATACTATTATTGTAAAAATATAATACATACTATAATATTTTACATATATATCCTACGTTATAGTAAATTAAATTGAAATTATGAATACCATCTGTAGTGTATGTAGATTATATTATAAAGTTCTGTCGTCTCTCTCACGCCGCACGTTAGAATATGGTGTTGGAGCGGAGCATACTCCTCCCTCACTCACTTTTGCTTGGA
Source organism: Danaus chrysippus (assembly GCA_916720795.1). NCBI lineage: Eukaryota > Metazoa > Arthropoda > Insecta > Lepidoptera > Nymphalidae > Danaus > Danaus chrysippus. Next base: position 741,794 of record CAKASE010000077.1, on the reverse strand, counting down.
ACCACGCCGATAGACGGACGCGCGTGCGAGAGTTAAGCAGTGAGCCGATACTTGTAGTTAAGTGCACAAACAGAACACCACCACATTAATCATTTGCGATTAAGTTTGAACTAAATAAATTACAATAGTAAATAACTAAAGAGTAAAATATAATTTCAAAAATAAGAATTATCTAACAAAACATCTTTTTCATCGTAATATTATAATCCTTTTCATGCTATTATAATTTCATTGAATAAACATTACAGGGTGACCTTACTTTCCTTGTATTATATTGAAGGAATCGAGCTGTTTAATATTGAATAAGATTAAAGTATTAGGAGTAATTCGTAACTATGTTCAGTTGTAAGTTTATTTGGACCCTAGAATAAATTTAAAACTCAAAGCTGGGGTTAATACTATGTGGTTTTGTTAAACCACAGTACACGTAAAACTTTCTCTGATTATATGTTTAAATTATGTTGGTGGCGATTTTATTACCACAGATATAATTGGAAAATTTAAATAAATAGGGTTAAGGAAATTCCTAATATTTTAATTCAAATTTAACATATAAGGGGAAGGGTAAAATAATACATACATTATTACAGGTGACGAATAAATAGTGACAACTAATACCAATAATTAATTCAATGATTGGTCAAAACCAACAAATACCTCGGGTCATTAGCAATCATGATAGAATAATTAGATTGATGAGAATACTTTAAAATAGTCTAAACAAGTCAGTTAGTGCGAACGGTCGAAACTGGCAGAAAATATTTTATTTACAAAGACAGGTGTTCATTAATGTCCCAATCGTGAAAAATTGGACTATTTCAAAGTAATGGAGACGCTGAGAATAGATATCATTGCGGATATACACAGAAGTCCTGCCACATGGATAAAAGTTACACTCAACGGTATGTAAGCTTCGCCGCGTCTGTAGGACTCAAGAGTTTTTGTCTTCATATAATTTCAATTGACAATATACAGAAAACTTTGAAATCAGTCGGTGGCATGACTTTCTGTGATGAATGGTAACTATGGCGACGTAAAATGTTAAGTCTTATAACTTAAATAAAATAAAAGTTATGTCTCATAACTTTTTACCGCCTTTATATAGTTCAAGGGAAATTGTACCAAAGAAACTGCTTTTAAACCAGTACGTATAGTTTGCAATGTAAGTTACATTACCAACTTTGTTTTTGTTTCAGACTTGACTGTAACAATAGGACTAGTACTCTCGCTTTACTTTAGGGGAGTAGTAAATCTAACAAATTCAAAGTATACAGTGGATGTTTGTTTAAAAAAAGGTGACTTAAACCTAACGACAAGTATTGAAATAACATTTACGTTAAAATTAAAAATGTTATACAATTTTATTTTTTAAGAATCAAACTACTTCATTTTTTTGAGTCAAAAAGTCACAAAATATACTAAACTTTCGGCCTTTAAACCTGTCTTAAGAACCTTTTTATTTATTCCGATTATTAAGCAACATCTATTCCGTAAATATTCCTATCTAATACAGTTTGTGTCCTCGTAATATTTGGTTTTATTTCACGTTATTTACGTGTAAAAAGTTGGACCCTTTTATGACACATTTAAAATAATGACTCAATTATCCAAGATTGCAAAACTGTCGTGAAGGCTGCCATGAGTGCGGCGCTGCGGTGGACTCGGCTCAGCACACCCTCGAGGTGTGCCCGAGATGGGCTGCGCAGCGCCAAGACCTTGTGGCGGCTCTCGGCGGAGTGGACCTGTCGCTTTCGAGTGTCGTGGAGAAGATGCTCGAGAGTGATGGGTCCTGGTTGGCGGTGTCCTCCTTCTGTGAGACGGTCATGTCCACGAAGGAGGCATCTCAGCGGGAAAGGGAGAGGGCGGCTGATGCTCCCTCCCCCCGCAGGCGACGTACGGGGGTGCGACGGAGGAAATTCCTACGCCTCCAATAGCACCCCTGTGTTCCGGGCTGGGGTCGGCGTGGTAACCCGGCCCTTTTGAAAGCCCGGCGTCGTCGGGGTGGTCCTAATTGCCGGGATCGCCCCCATGCTCCGAGGGAGTAAGTCCGGTCTTTGCCAGGACCGGCCAGTCGCTGGTGTGCCCTGTCGCTGACAGATCCGGGGTACACCGACATAGCGGCCGATGGCTTTCGCAGTGGTTTTAGTGAGTAGGGGCCTGCCCAGGCCGAGCCTCACACATCCCTTCCGGCCCCACCAAGGCCGGTTGGACGGCTCGTAAAAAGAGTTTCCACTACGTCATCAAAAAAAAAAAAGATTGTGTTTATATTATTTACTTTAATTTTATTTTATACAAATAAAAATGAGTTATTTAATTTTATAATGATGTGTCACAAGCATTTTAAATGTTCTATTCTCGAATATCATTAAATATAATACATATAAAATAATTAAAGTTTGATAACTTAATAAAGATATAATATCATTTCTTTAAAAAGAAGAAGAATAAGTTACAATTTATTTGATTACTGTTTTAACTTAAATAAATCTTGTTTATCTTCAGCACTCATTTATAAAACATTTAACTTCCCAAAAACTTCACCTGTTAATTTGTTACTATTATATTGAAACACTTAGAAGTTTAGCACTTTCATCTTCACTGCCTTTTATTAAGAACAATTTAAACTCAGTAATAAAGTTTCAGACAGAAACTTTTATTTTCTATAATCTCATTTAATAATTCACAAAACACTCCCAGGGGCAGAATTTTATAAAATAAAATGTAATTTCCTTTACATACTAACTTGTACGAAGAAAGAGGACAAGTCTTTCCGCTTGACGGAAACTAATAGCTCAGATATGTTCGTTACCTGTACGTGTCATAGAAGAATGGGATCATGTGAAATATTTTAAATATATGCTTTACTTTTCACTACGAGCGATTACTAAACGTGGCAGAACACTTTGAAATTTCGTGCATCCAAGCATTTAGGATGCTTACATCTCGTTCATAAGTAAAATATCTCAAAAAAAGCAAAGATAAAGCACGCGTAGTGTATCCCAAAAATATTAGTTTCATTTAAATGAATACTCGTGAAAGACTAAGATCTTATTATCTCACAAACAGCAATGAAATATACACTATAATCTCAGAAACAATTTGCTGTCAGTTTTAAAATTAAATACATGATTTTGTGAACAATATTTTGGGAATTTAGATGTATTTAATTAAATGTATACGATACGATTAATTTATCCCACAATATAATTTAAGTAATGGGAAGATACTGATTGCTGGTGAGCTAAACAGTAACTATACATACATAGGTGTCTTCTCTACGAAATAACTTTGCTATCAGCATTTTAAACTTATAATAATTTAATTTGATCTGAATTTTCAATTACACAATTTTTTATTTCTGTACATTTTAAGGTACTCTTTATCTTTTAAACTTGATTTGTATTCTGTCTATGAATAATATGTTCTAAAACTGACAGGAAAATAATCTTATTAATTCACATAGAATTTACATTGTTAATGTTTTCCTTATGTTTTTATTAAAAAATAATTAATTGTCCGTTGCTTTTCGTTGTTATATATTTCGTTATTTATATTATCGTGGCAATGCTATAGTTTTAGTTGACAGAGCTTATCATTCTTGCGTATTTAGATAGTTAAGGCTCCATCGTGTTAATTACTTTTAAACTGAAATAAACACTTTTGTTTTGATTACGCAGGGGAAACTCTTTTTACGAGCCGTCCAACCGGCCTTGGTGGGGCCGGAGGGGATGTGTGAGGCTCGGCCTGGGCAGGCCCCTACTCACTTAAACCACTGCGAAAGCCATCGGCCGCTATGTCAGGGCACACCAGCGACTGGCCGGTCCTGGCAAAGACCGGACTTACTCCCTCGGAGAATGGGGGTGATCCCGGCAATTAGGACCACTCCGACGACGCCGGGCTTTCAATAGGGCCGGGTTACCACGCCGACCCCAGCCCGGAACACAGGGGTGCTATTGGAGGCGTAGGAATTTCCTCCGTCGCACCCCCGTACGTCGCCTGCGGGGGGAGGGAGCATCAGCCGCCCTCTCCCTTTCCCGCTGAGATGCCTCCTTCGTGGACATGACCGTCTCACAGAAGGAGGACACCGCCAACCAGGACCCATCACTCTCGAGCATCTTCTCCACGACACTCGAAAGCGACAGGTCCACTCCGCCGAGAGCCGCCACAAGGTCTTGGCGCTGCGCAGCCCATCTCGGGCACACCTCGAGGGTGTGCTGAGCCGAGTCCACCGCAGCGCCGCACTCATGGTAGCCTTCTCCCGGCTCTCTCCTGGCCGTCCGACAAAACTGAAATAAACACTGCTTGGTATATTTTATATTATCTTTTGTTTGTAATAAATAATCAAAAGTTTGTTACTCAGTCGTAAGCCTGCACACTGCACAGTTATCAGTGCATTAAGTATAAATAAATAGATCGATTCATCACATTTTTACTGTATATTTTAATTTTCATTTGTAATTACTTTATTCCGTATAATTCCGTACAATAAATAGTAATATGATTAATTTTTTTTTTACCCTTAGATTTTTTGAAGTGAAAAGGTACATATATATATTTTCGTTCAAACCATTCAATGCTGAAATGTTTAAAAAATGGTTTCTTTGATGGGATCTGAGATTTTCGCGAGTCATTTAAATTATACTACACGAGTGTGTCCTCAAAATATATTAGTTTCATGGTTTCTTTGATTTATCATTTTTTACAAATCATTGACAATTAATTGTTTGATTGTTGGTTATATTTGTAAATAATTTAAATAGCCCGCGTGTTGCAGATGCTGCCTTAGTCTACAGAATAATAGTTATTAAAACAAGCAAGCCTGTCTCTTGATTAACATAAAGTTTATCTGAAGTGTGAGCAAACTGACTAAATATTAATATAAAAAACGAACGGCTTCACCACTTTCATTAAGAAATGATCGACGAGATATCAGAATGTCTATTTAGACTACCACTATAACTCTTTAAAGATATTATTAGTTTCATGAAATAAACTTGTACCTCCATACTTCTCTAAATCGTCCATTTATCAAATTAAAGGATGACTTATAATGCCTTCAACACAACCACAACTTCGCCAAACATGTAATGACCAAGGGCACTGTAACTACATAATATCAAACGGATAGTTAGCTCGTCTGTCAACTGTAATTGGCTTAAAAATGGTCTTGCATGAAACTAGTTAATTGTTAAAATAAATCTGAAATGTAATACATCAACTACGGAATTTATTTGGTAATTATCTTGAATATAACAACATATTTCAAACTCGATTGTGTTCATTAAATCAATTCATCTGAAAAAAATCGAAAACTATTTCATCTCTGAATATTGAAAACTGTTAGACTCATTATAAAAAAGAGTTTCGAGAACAAGAACTTAAAACCATTCAAAGACTTTTCATTAGACGGAACCTCCTAGATGAGATTACTGTCGCGGGTGTCAGCGACATTATGTACCGCGGCCAGGCTCGGAGCAGCAGTAGGTACGGGGGTTTTTTAGTCAGTAGCAGTATGACACTATCTCTTGCCCTACCCAGGACAAAAGGAGTCATTTGATAATTTTCCCGTTAAAAAAAGATTATATGAACCTCTAATTATTTATTATTAATATTAAATATTTATAATAAACCTACATTTGCTTAAAACTTAATAATATATGTGGTCAGGAACAGAATATTATAGTCATGTAGAATAGAAATTTCTTTCACCTATGTTTTCTAAGAATAAATTTATTGGACGGTTGGTTGTCTGATGGCATTCACATTTTTTAACTTGAATTAAATAATAAACCCGATAGTGTTACTGCAACTTGTGGAGACTGCGTTGAGATTACACATAATATAAATAATGTTATCTTTATGAAAATTATTCAATGAAACACGAGTTTTATGATACGAACTTACTGTATTTATATCCTCATATATTATTATATCCGAAGTACTTGTAACTCAAAGCACTACTAATCAAATATATTAATATATATCAAGGAATCCATACTATCCTTAACAATGAGATGGAACTAAGAGAATACAAAGACTTTCTTAAGACTTCAAAGATGAATCTATATACATAATTATACTTGATAAGATACTATAACATCTTCTTACTAATTAATTGTAAGTGCCTCGTGGATTTATTGTTTAGAGTATTGTTGATAGCGCTATGAATAATCTAAAGCTAATAATCAGGGAAAATTGGAAATAATAATCAGGAAAGAATTGGAAAAAATTGGAAATATTGAAGTAGGAGTTTAAATGTGAGAACTACATGAAAAACAAACAAAGTTTTAGAAGTCGACTTAGTAGGAATGAACTGATATTAACCACGAACAGAATGAAACTGGCTTGAATGTTTTAAGCAACCATTTGAAGGATTTTACAAATAAAACAGGTGTAACAGCTTAAAGTGTATTATTAAGTACCCCTTAAATAACTATAAATTTGCTTTGAAACGTTACCATAATGTTTGTTTGTATATACTTTTTATTTGACTCATTATGCATCTCATATGTTTACACCCGTGAACTGCCAATACATAATTTTGGGGCGTCCAAACTATAAGTCATAATGCTCCTCAAATAAATACGACATGAAAGCAATTAAGCAGTCACATAGAGAGTAACCTATAGTTGCAAACACATACACCTGATAAAATCTTTATAAAGTCCACGAATCAGTTACACCTCTGTAACAGACGACTATTGCAGAAATGAATAATGAAAATGCTAATAGCAACTACTAACATATCTTTGGTAACAAGAATTGTATTTTGCAAAGTAAGCCGTAGTTATTGCACTGAGAAAATCTTGTTACTTTATTGTACAGCGACACAAGTGGAACAATATTTGACTGGGAGAGTTATTACAAAATAATATGGAAGTCTGAAACAAAATTGTTCCATGTTATAAGGTTGTATTATTTTATATTCAAAGTCTTCACATTTTTGATCCAAATACATGTAAATAGTTATGTAAAATTTGACAAAAGCACATATAAGGTTGAAATAATTACAAGAAGTACATACTTATAAAAAATCCATACTTTTTTTTAGAGCTAGGATAACAAACAAGTTGGTTCTTCTTATAAATTTTTGAACTCAGTTTAAGATATCAGAGTTAACAAGGTTTTATGAGGAAAAACATATCTTGAAAAGACGACTTCTGTAAAAGCAAAATAATGAGCAAACGTAGGAAGATGACCGCTAACCGTACCACATACTAGGTTCAATATATTAAAAGAATAACTTAGTACTTTTAAAGAATAATTTAAGATCGATCTGAGAAAATTACTAAGAATTAAATGGTATGTATAATATTAAATATAGAAGTGGAGTTTAGTTTTAATAATATTCATTAAGAAAATATTATATATTAATACTTTTTATTTTGTTCTTATTGTGTGCTCGGAATTCCAATAAAAGAAAAACTAAATATTGTCACACACACACTGAAGCAAATAAATATATGTACGAAACAAATAGAAAGAGGAAAATTATTTGTATGAAAAAAATATTACTCAGAAAGGAACAAACATATTCTAAACTCATTCAATCTATACTTGTTATTCAGAATAACTCTAAAACGATCCTAACGCTTAAAACTGTCTTGAATATAAAAATACGTAAATTCAGCACGAAATACATACTTTAAACAGAAATCACTGGAGACTATTAAGTTAAAGACAGAAATAAATCAAGTTAATCGCCTTCAACTTAATGGATCTACAAACTTTATACTGAGAATATTCTTGAAAGATGCAAATAGGAAATCTATATATTGTATGTATATACATATATGTATTTATAACGTAATATAAATATTCGAAAGTTGGAGTAAAATATCAATATGGCCACTGCTGAGCAAAGGATTTCACGTGGAGAAGGTTTGAGCATCAATTACCATACTTGCTCAAGACAGATTGGGGACTTCAATTTATAATTTCGAATTATAGGTCTAGGTTTCCTCATGATGTTTTCCTTCACTGTCCGTCAGTGGTGTCTAATTACTCTTAGAAAGTACATATGGCTCGGAAAAATCACTTTGGTACTTGCCAGGCTTCGAAACCCGCACCCTCATGCACGAGAGGAGAACATTTAACTTCTAAGCCACCACGACTTAGAAAAGTAAAATATATTTAAATACATCTATAGTTTCTGATATAATTAAGAAAAAATCAATTTACAGAAAAATTACAATTATCGTATGTGAAGATGTAATATTGAAATTTTTATATAATAATATTTATTGTCACTAATTAATATTTATTTATATTATCGTACATTTCCGTGCTCATTCCTCAATGACTTGGCTGTAGAAATCAATATATGTAGAAGAACTGTTGCGGTTTGTAATCAATATCACTTCAATGATATTTCAATTAATATTAATTTTATCTCTTAAGACGACTTCATTATTGAGTTTGTAGGAATTTATTTAGTTTTAGAATGGTGTTTCAACGACGAAAACTTTTCATCATTCCATGTATTCACCGTGCGGGTGTTAGGTCGATGGACCTAACCTAATGGTCAATGGTCGATGCAGGGAGAGAAGCTTCAACAGTGTCTAGGACTTGCGATCCAGGTGTAGGTTTAACAGTTATTTGAAAAACATGTAAACAGTAAACTAGTAGAATCGTTTTTGATTCGATCTTTCTAATTCGTATAGGAATTTAATAATCTTTTATTTATAGAGGTAGGTGAGTATTATTAGATAGTTATAAATACAAACTAAAAAAACTCAATAATAATCAATGATAGAACAAAGCAGTATCGGAACAATAGTGTGTGAACATTATAAATGAAACTAATATTTTCGGATTCTTACGTCGCGTTTTTATTTTTGATTATGAACTACATACATACTCCCGACGTTTCGGCTACTTTTCAGCAACCGTGACCACGGGCAGACGAGATGTGAGTGTCATAATCAAAAATAAAAACGCTTAGTAAAAATCCGAAAATATTAGTTTCATTTAAATGAGTACTCGTGAAAATATTAGATCTCATTGTATGAACATTATCCCTGGGCCTCGGATCATTCTGTCAGATTTCCCTCTTCAATTATAAACTTATATATATAACTATATAACAATAAACATTATTTAGTACAAATCCGTCGCCGTAAGATCCTTTGTTCTCACATTTTACGTCTTATTCAATCTGATAATGCTGTGTCGCTGAGTGATGAGCTCTGGTGTCACGGGATTTGTGTTCGTTACAGAAAGTAAACTACAAAGGTGATAATGAAGTCTTAAGGGTCATTGTGATTCAGGAAATTAATACGAACGTTAAATATAAAGAACCGTTTTACAATTGTCACTTTGACTTTTTATTTGGTTAATTATGCACGGGTTTTTATTTTAATTCTGTTTTCATTGTATTTCTTAAAGACTCTTTTAGAAATATTTTTTCTAGTTACGTGAAACTTTTATAGGTTTTTAGAGTTTAAAGATTGACGAGTTTCAGAAACTGAAACTTTCACCTGAATGAATTTTAGAAGACTTCAATACTTTAGTTTCATAACTAAATTGATTAAAACCTGTGTTGTATCGACAGCAGTTAAGTTATTTTAAAGTTATAAGATTAGTGGTTTTTATATAAAAGGAAACATATTTTGGAAAAACCTTAGTGGGAAGGAACTACGTGCTTTCGGCAAAGATTGAAGTTGAGCTATGAAAACAGAGAAAACGTTAAAAAACACTAACAAAACCAATTACAAACAGGTAACATTACAACTTACAAGTAATTATTATAAAAACACAATTCCAGTTCTTTATTATTAAAGAATCTTTAAGTAGCATGCAAAACAATTTATATAAGTATTTGAAGCTACCCAATTAATTATATTCGTCAATTCAAAATTCTACATGGACTGAAATCTGAAGTTTTTCATAAGATGTAAACAGTAATGGGTCCTGTCTCATCATCTTGGTTGGAAACACATAAGAAACAAATTAGAATTAAACATAGTATCTACACAATGCCTCTTTAAAAAAGGATTTTTTACAACGAAAAGTGTAGAGTGGAAGGTTTAAGAAAGATTTAGAAGGTTACGTTCACGGGGACAAAGCGATTACAAAGTTCCAATAAAAATAAACTATAGTAGTTAAGATGACAAAAAAAAAAAACATTACATAGAGAATTAATACTTAGTCATAGCAATATTCCTCTATGTTGACACTAATTTAAGTCTTTTATAGCATTATACATATATGTATTAATACGTTTTATCTAACATTTCCTATTACAAATGAAATCCTGTTATAAAATAGTCATGACATTTATCACCTTTTTTCAATGTTCTTACTTCCTCAAAGTGCATTTTTCTTCTGAATACAAAAATGTTCTTCAATTGTTGTCTAAAATAATTTAAAACAAATTGTCAAATATATATTAAAATTATTCTTATTTTCCGTGACCCGTCTTAACCGTTTCTTATTCGGATTATTACTTACATATGTAAAACAAATAAAATCTTAAGTTCAAGGATATATTTCCTTCAGAAAGTGTACGATTTAAAAAATCTGTAATATATTAATCAAGATCTAAATGAAAAGCTGAATATAAATTCTATAAATATTACAACTTTATCATATACAATATAAATTCTCTAGAGTGAACTATCTTCCTCTACACTTCAAAGCCTATTTATAATGTCTCTGAAAACTTCCACGAAATTACTTTAAGTTCAAGCTCCAAAATTAACCGTAGTGAATAAAATTTAAAGTTGGCTGCTATTTTAAAACTTAACCTGAATACTCATCAAGATGTTTATTGTTCAGAATACTATAAGACCAAAAATAAATCGATTTCAGGCAATTTGAAATGGACAGACTGAACCAAACCATTTCTTTAACATCCAACTTTATATCAGTTATAATAAATACTAGGACAGTTATAGCATTATATAGAAATAGAACAGTGAAACGCAATAACTGTAAGAATAAAAAATACAAGAATACAAGATAATAGTCTTTTTTAAAGCCTTATATATATATGTGTCCTAGTCCCATCTCACATTTCTGTCATTACCAGAATGAACGAAGATCACAAAGTGTTTCATGCTTGACCTATTATCCATACGTACATAGACATAGATACATACATTTGGCTTTTAAGAAAACATGTAAAAAAAAACAAAAATATATATTACCATTCAACTGATGTGAATCAAGTCTCTGTTATCAATAAATACGGAAATTAATTAAAAATAATTCCCACGCAACGTGTACAAGGAAAATAATGTTCTTACGTATATAATATACGATATAAAAATAAAAAGGACTCAAAATTACTCCATTCTTTTACGAAGTTAATTGGGAGTTTTAAATTTTAAAAGATATTTTTCTTCATTTAAATGTTTTATAATTAATTTGTCATCGCTACGGATTCAACACATTAGGCAGGAATCAATTTTTGTTTCACGTTTATTCATATAAGCTGGAATAGATCGAAAGTTAAATGCCTCATATTTTATTCACAAATAGTAAAACTATTATGTAAATTGACGTTGTTTGTTAAGGAAATAAATTAATATAATATTAATCCTAATTGCATAAAAAAAACATTCACAACCATTTTAGTTACTTTGATTACAAATTAATTTTATAATTCAAATCTGATACATATTTAAAACAAAAGAGGGTTACCAAAATATTAGGTCATTTTAAATGGGGGCAAGAATGAAACTTTGTTACTTAGTAATACTACTGCTATATAATAGTTCACTTATTATATATTATATTACAAATAATACAATGGCTACACTAACAACAATACCAACAAAGCAATTCGCTTTTTCAACCCGATCGGTTTCTTTTTGCAATTGACATCTTTAAAGTATTGATTAAATTTATTAAAGTACTAAGCTGAACTAATTTTTAGTTAACTTTGTTATTTTATAATGTGTCATAATTAAAATGTTTATTTTAGGTAATATCGTGCTAGTGCTTAGCAGTAAGTAAAATTAAAGTATGTTGCTTGAATTGTAATGACCGGGTATTTAGCCAATAATTAAAATATCATCTCTAGAACTTCAGATTTGATGATAAAAATACATTATTAAACAAGATTAAGTCCAATACAAATATTTGTCAACGTCTATTCCCAAAATGACAGGGGAGAAAGTTCAAGAAGAAGACTAATATGTGTCAACGTTATACATACATATGTGTGTATAATTGGAAATTAATTATTGAAATTGGTATAAAGATCGTGTGTCCTAAAATGAAAAGCATGTATTTTACTATTATTTTATATGTTTTATCAAATATTTCGTTTAGTTATTTAAATCATTTATAGCTAAATTCAACTGGATTTCTGCTTTTGAAATCTGCTAGCGCTCTCTCTGTTACTTTAATAACACAACCCGACCTACGTTACGTCAATATATCCAGCGACAGGGTTCTTGTTTACATCAACAAAAATTCAATTTAAACTTAACTTCATTAAGCGATTATTTAATGAATTAAAACGTTATTTTAACTTTATTTATTTATAAGTATTATTACTATTAACCTTTAAAGAATATTCTAGAAATGTACTAGAAAGATGAGAGTCAACTAATGGAAAGAGCTGTCACGACCGGCTTTCAAATTACACCCTTATGAAAATGAGAAACGACTCTTTACTGTAACGTGCTCTGATGTTACCTGATGCAGAAAGGCTTGTGTTGTTTTTCACAGAAATACAAATGAAGATGAATTTTTTAAAGCATCGAAAGATATGCTATTACATTATTTTTAGAAATAAAAGGTATTTATTAAATCCGATGAGTATTATAAATGCGTCACTACGTATGTGTATGTTAAATTGTGTAACATAACTACTCAACCTATTAAAAAAATCGTTGATACTCGTATAATACCTGTGAAACACATAAGCTAGTTATTGTGCCACATAAAAATTACTTACAAATATGTCTGTTGATTTATTTGTATGAAATTAAATTACGATTAGACTAACTAAACATCAATTAATTCCTACAAAAATATAACAGGAAAAAACAATAAGTTACTACATATAATATATTGAAAACATAATATGTATATAGTTGTAATTAATAAATGGAGTGTAACCCGCTCATACAATTTCAGGTTATTGTTGTGAAAATCACATTCAACGAAATCGAGAACTAATTCACAGTCTGAGTGCATTAAAAAGAGCAAGAGCCAATTATTTAAATCTTTGTTAATTAAATAATTAACTTTGTGATTCTGCAATTGAAAAACTACAAATACTACAGCGAGGCTTATCACAACGAAACGAAAAACTTCATTTTAACTGATTGAGTTTTTTATATTAGTTACCAGAAACACACATACAGATAAACATACGCGCATTACATTATGTTTATTTACGATGTTATCATATATGTATTTTTCACAGTCAATCTATGCATTCATTATTTCAGTAGTTTCATTCATAAAGCGATCATAATTATTTTTCTGATTATTGAAAGACAAACTATTTAAGTAAATATTTTAGAACTAAATTAAAAAATATGCTTTTAACGGTATTAGGAAAATATAATTGTTCCAATACATTATTAATTTAAGAAGTTACCGAGTTTTACCTTTTTTTCTAAAGTAACTGACTGAAGGAAGAAAAATTTTAACAAGTGTTTGATTTTAAATAGTTAATTATTTGTTCGTTACAAATGACTCTTTATCTTATTTTACTAACTTTAGAAGTAATTCACAAACTTCTAACTCTTAATCATCTAATTGTTTTTGTTTTGTAATAAATGTTAAGAATATAATATTTTTCAAGGTATCAGGTATCTGAGCGATCCAAAGAAAAGGGTCAGTGTAGAACACTGAATAATATAAATGATATTTGAATTAATTCCCTCGGAATATTCGTCCTAACACTCCATTACTTGACAGAAGGCTGGATAACCTTAATGTGAGTCCATACTCTATTGGTACATCATAGATAACAGACGTTTGAAGAGCATTCCCAACAATGGAAGATCGGGTTACGCAACTGTAATTTATCGCACGACCCGAATCGTCCGTTTATAGAAACATAATAGAAATCATACAATGGATACTACGGGATAAAGATCTAGTGGGTAATAATAATATAAATTTACATGTAACATTTATATGTTTATTTTATTATAGAAATGATATAAAAAAATCTTTAAAATCATTCTATAATTTGATATATAAAAGCAACTACAAAGTCTAGAACAAAATACAGTAATGTTTGTAGTGAAATTCATAACAATATAATATGTTAAATAATCTCTCTATCGCATGTCGCATTACAGCATACCGCGATTTCACGTTTCATTAAAGAGAAATTCAATCGACGGATCAGCCACGGCCCATGCGGTGGCACATATGATATTAATTCGTTGATTACATAATAAAAATTTACATCTAAAAATAACAATATAAACTGAAAAATATTCGGAAAACTTTTTGTTGGATATGATCCGAAAAAGAGTTATATAAAACCGTACAAAACTTTTTTGTTTGCATAAATGTATTGTTATTATAAAAAAATGTTCTAATATAATAAAAAATATTTTTTTATATCTCGTTAGATAAACTATATATGGAAGGTAATTTCAATACCACGGTGAATCAAAGTTGAGGGTAAAAGCAATCGATATGTTTAAAAATAGCTGTTTGAATTTATCTAAATTTATCTTTAACAAGAATTTTAGTAAAAATAAATTTTTATTTCATGTGAAATACAATGAAATGGAAATTTTCAATATAAATTAACAAACGTGAGGTTGTTAGTTTTCAAGAGACGTATCCGTGAAACAATCGTGTAACATCTCATGCATAAGTTAAATTTAAACTGTATTTAAATTTAATTAAATTTAAGCTGTGTTAATGGTCCAGTTAACTTTTAAATCTAATTACGATATTTTATAGTATTAATTATAATTTTAATAGGAATAATGACAAATGTTAAATTTTTATTTATGATATACATAGGTATACGTCTACTTTATACGAAAAGAATATTATTTACAATTATAGACAATGCGTTTTTTTTTAACCACATAATTGCATTTACATTCCAAGCTTCAAGTTTAATCCAGTAAATATAGAATTTTAAAGTTTCTTAATTGCCATCAACATTTTCATTACAGCAAATTTTTGTAAAATTATATTATATTTAAGAAACTATATAATTTAATCGGAGATGTGATTTCATTAATTAATAGTATATTTTTGTTTTCTGATCTCAATGTTTAAATAGTATAACATATTTAAAGCCAGGAATATTATTTATTGTAGAACAACAAACTTCGCATACAATACAAACGTCAACAGCTCAAGTGGACCCGAACAAATAAACTTGGCTTATTATTAATATAATACTATAGATATATTTCAATTAAGAAATGACAAAATGAAAGTTAAATTAAGTTGAAGAAACAAATTATATAAATAGATCTAAATTATCTTCTTCATTTCGGTAAAGTTTTAGTTTTATCCAGTGTTACATTAAGCAGTCTTTGAATGTATTTTTTCAGTTATATATAATTACACTGTGAATCAAAACAGGACATTTTCAATTTAAAACAACACATTTGTCTGTCAACTCTGTTAATTCAAATATAAGAATAAAGCTAAGATTAACTTGATTTAATACATATATAATCTTGTTATATAAAGAGTATAGTACAATATATATATACTTATGTAATAACTTAAGAACCTTCCTAATAAAATAGTAACATTTTTGTTGAATTATTATCAAGATTTAATACAAATTTTATATTTTACCAGATATTTCCTGTACAGATAATAATTAAGTTAAATTGATACTCGTTAAAGTAAAGAATAACTACTCTATTTAATATGGTAATTCTTCAACTTTCACAATTTGAAGCTTTCACAATTTGAAGATTTAAATTTCACAGATGGCTTAGGAGTTACTTAAATATTAGTATTAAAATTATTTTGTTTTTAAATAACTTGACTGTGACTCTTTCTATTTATGAAAATATGTTTAAAATATTTTGATATTAAAATGAGTTTTAAGAAGAAATCTACGATTTAAGTATCCATTTTGTACATCGTTAATATAGGAGAAAATATTGATGTCAATTTTATTTCTCTATTTTCCCTAAAACCAACAGTTTTCATGACTATATAATGTTTTCAATCTATTCAGCAGTCAATTATATTTAAACATATTTTGGGAACAACTTTCAAGTTTCAAATATATATTCATTTATTAAATATTTAAGTCATATAGAATATTTCATTCTGTTCTGACTATAAATCTACTCCATCTGCAGTGTCGTGGCAGTTTTCCAACTAACATGATCTGTTACATATCAGATATGTATAACTTATACATAATTTCCAATCGCATATATAGGTCTCTTCTTCTTCTACCTGGCAATTTTCCAGCTTTAGCCAGGGTCTGCCATACATCTTGTGAATAGATTTGGCTAATTATTTTTAACGACCGGCCACTTGCCTGACATCAACCCTCTTTGGGAATGCATTAATCAGTGATGTCTAAATACTCTTAGAAAGTACTTATGACTCGGAAAAATCACATTGGTACTTGCCAGGATCGAACCAGCGCCCTCATGCATGAGGGGCGGGCCTTTTAACTACTAGGCCACCACTGACTCAATCGCATATATAAGATATACATAGATATATAATCATACGGCTAAGTTTCGTTTAGACTTCAGAGGTATGTCTTTTAAAGTTATTTTTAAGAAATGTTTGTACTGCAAGTATTTCTAATATTGCAATTGAAAATTAAATATTATTGTATTAATCATGATGATTCAATTAGTCTGTTTCTAATAAAACGTACATAAACCAGAGCAACATGTTACTTATAAGTGGTGTAATAATTTTATATGATAGTAATCTCGTTTAAGTGCGAAAAAGATTGAGTGTCGGAATTATTAAAGATAATAACGGCTTTGGATTTTTTATAATAAAGCAATATTTATAATAAGCAGAGTAAATTATGTTTGATTTAGAAGCATCATTTCAACGGCACGTCAACGATATAAATATTTCATTCGGTGTTTCCTGCTATTTATATGAATTTTTCTTTTGTATATAAATATCAAAATTCTAATCGATAACTTACAGACGAGAACTTTCTGTACTAAACAAATACAAGTGTCGGAATTATATGTATATAATTTTTTAAGATTGCAAAAGTGTTGTGCTAGCAGTATTTTGTGTAATATACAATTTAATGAAAATGGTGTTCACTTAGCATTTTAGAGATTAGATTGTTTCACGTCTATGTCTGAATTTAAGTTGAATTAACTGCTATCTACAATTATTATTAGTAATATTACATTTTCAAACGTAGACGGACACTCAATCCAAGGTGTTTTGTGTTTTGTGAGTTGACTTAGGTTGAGTGTAAACTCTGAGAAAACAGCTGTGCTCGTCAATTTTCTTGTGAAATTGAGAGGATCCTACACTCTATACAAGCTATTAACTACTATTCTACGATATAATATAATAAAACTACTCGTCTGTCCCGATCACGGTTGCTGAAAAATAACCGAAACGTCGCGTCGGGAGTATTTACTTTTTTAAAATAATAAAGTACGCGTAGTAGTCCAAATAATATAAGTTTCATTAATACATATATATGTTCGACAATTATTTTTTATTTTAATCCTTCTTAAAATTTGATGAACTAAATCCTTTCAAAGATTTCTTTACTTTAATTCAACTTATTAAGAAATTATCGAGAGCTGATTAATTAGTATTGATTGAATATAATAAATTGTATGGAGTATAATGAGACCTTAATTTAAGATTGTTTATAAACATTATACAACTTCAGAGAAATGAAACATGATACAAACTGCCCACTCAGTTTTAATCATTTACTTAACACAGACTCTACTTAAAGTTGAATTATGTTTTGATAACGATGTTACTGTAAGTTTTATAGTTTATAACTTCGTCATGTTTTCTTAATTCGTAATACATTTTCAAAAAACTTACCATGAGTTAACTAAATTGTGACCGTTAAAATCAGATACGTTTAAATTAATATTCGCAAAATTCTTAGATCACATTATAAAACTATCGTTATATATGTACTTCAATACAACAAAACAAAATCAATTTGTACAAAATTCGTATTATTCTACTTAAATTGTTTTCTTCAGGGATTGTCCCAGTTATAATAAAGGGTTCATATTTACATATCCCTTCATCAGAAAAAATCAATTCCAGTAACTTCTTATTAAACGCGTCAGTGATTATTTTTATATGGAGTTGGAAAATATTGTCAGACGTCTCTCGTGAATATTCATTATATTGAGTTGTATCATGTAGTATCTGTTCTATAAACAGATTGAGATAGTAACGTTTATTTGACAAACACTCAATAACAGATAATATTGAAATAAACACGAAGATGTCTACTGCGTTACGCAAATGATTTTAGAACAGGATCCAAGAGATGCTATTAATAAATAGTGATGCGAGAATATGCTTTGAGATTTAATATTTATTATAAGATATTCATTAATGATTAAATTTACAAATGTACATAATACATACACGTACATAATACGTACAATCTTTAAATGATAATATATTCTAATTAACTTCACATAATTGTCATTTAATATTTTATTTTATAATATTATTGTTTTATCTTTGAAATTCTATTTATCTTTTTTATTTATTAATATCATTTTAATTTTTTAATTACTGCATAAAATTATACCCATATGTATATTCTTATAGTACTAGCAGGGTTGGGTTGATACATATTGTATATTTAATTTGACATTACTAGTTATAGTTGAGATGAAAAATAACATGTTATTTCTTTTTAAAAGAATTTATTAAAATTAAAAACAACATCTTTTACGTCTTTGTTTGTGATAAAATATTATTTTTAAGCATTTAACGATTCCTTGAACATAAAGAGATTGTTACAAAATTATTTATTGAATACAATTATTATTAAAATTTTCTTATAACAAAACAAAATAACATGAGAAGTTGTATTTTAATTATAATTACAAAACTTTTATTTAAGATAAGAACTTGTTAAATATTTAAGTAAGCGTGATTATTACAAGAAAGCTTAATTTTAATAACGCCAGAGTGGAAATAAAAATGAAAATCCAAGACACTCTATTTCCCGAGTGGCGATGAAGACGTTGAGGCTAAGAGAATTATACTTAAAAAATGAAATAGCTGTTTATATCGTGTATTAAAGGATAATGTCTTGTGACAATTAATATAATTAAAAAAGATAACTTTATTACTTCGAAAAGTGCACATAACTATGTATTTTTTTTTTATGTGACAAACTCTATTCTGTCTTCATTAAAGTTTATATTAAGCAAACTCTACGATAACAAAACTTGATAAAATAAATAGATACTTTAGTATAATTAAAAATAAATAAATTATTGAAATAAAAGTTATCTAATTTATTTTTTATTACCTCAGCTCTATGGAGGAAAAATCCCTTCAAAAAAATATCAGCCGATTTAGTTTTAGAAAAAAAAATAGACGGAGGAATAGGCCAACGAGGTTTCTAAACATATATAGATACATATATATGAATATTGTGTATACATGCGTAAAAAATTAAATACATTGTAAGATGAGATTACTTAAATATTCCCAATATTTAAAAGACTTTCCAATTTAATACACTTCGTATGTGTAAAAAATGTTGGTTATTTAATAACTTCTCAAAGTAATAAAATGTATTAAGGAGCCCTTCTAACTTGTTTTTACCTTAATCAATACGTACATTTTTAAACAATTATTTGGTTATTTTCGATGTAGGCTAAGCTTGACTCGTCTCAATTATTTTGATAATTAGTTTCTTATTATTTTATCAGTAAACTCTTGATAGTTATTGTATTTCGTTTATAAAGTGGGCGACCTTATCTTAGACAACTATGAGATAGTTATTACAAAGACTTTCTCATAAAAGTAAATAAGAAAGAGCTTTTAAACTAAATCAAACTTATATTTTTCGGATCAAACTACGTCTCTCTCCTCTGCCCGTGACCATGGTTGCTGACTGCTGCAAAGTAGCCGAAACGTCGGGATTATGTTGTTTTTACGGTATTAAAATACGCATAGTATAATTCGAAAAATATAAGGTTAATTGAAATGATTCCTTGAGAAAGTCTTAGAAGAAAAAGGTTTTTAATAAATTCATGACCTAACTACTTGAAATTCTTTATATTTATAGTAATATTACATTAGAATGATGGGATAAAAGTGTTTTAAAATGAAGTCAAAATACTTCGGGCGAACTTGGAATGTTACTACGATATCCAGTTACTCTGATTGTTTATTGTACTAAAATCATAAACAATTTTTTTAGAATATTATTTGTGCATCAAAAACTTAGAATTCGTAATGGAAAATAGTTTTGATGGGCTTGTTATTATTGGTACATAATTATTATTATTGGTTCACAGTTCGTCAGCTTGTAATCACGGTTGCTAAACACTGAAAAGTAACTGAAACTTCTGGAGTATGTAGTTTTAATAAAATAAGAGTAGTAATCCGAAAAATATTAGTCACAGTTACTTAATAACTTTTTTAACATCAAAACAGTAAGTGTTTAAACAACTGAACAAATACATTTTCATTATTAAATCAAAATTTTCACTAACGAACTCTTAACATATGTATAAGCAGTGAGGCAATTTGTCTGTCTATTTTACATTTCATTACAAATTCAACTTTATCAGTCTGCGCACAATCACATTCACATCTCATTTATTAAACGAACAAATAGTAAAGAATAACTCGCTTTTTGTTAAGCGGCTTTATTATATTATATTTTAGTTGTTTTATTATCTTTTAATTTCAAATCGCTTAAGTTTTTCAATATATAATAATAAATGTAGAAAATAGAGATAAAATGGTTTACTTAGCATATTTAAAAATAATACGACGATTAGCCTTTCTTTGATTTTCGTAGACGTGAATTCACATTTTCTTTTGTTACGGATGCATTAAAATTATTTTGTTACATAAAAAAAATCTCCGAAAATTATGTTATTTAGACCATATTAATTAAAACTTTTTGATTAAATCCTCATATGTGGGGTAATACTTGTCGGAGTAGCGTGCTTCGGATTGTCATCGGGATCCATTTTCTTTATAGATTGCTTTAGAAATAATACCACAGACTTCACAGTAACAGATTTATATTCAAACTTCGAGAGTTTCAGCTTACAATGTTATCTCACTTGGTGCAACTAATAGAATGAATGCTCACTGACAATGTTCGCCCTTTTAAAGACTGTATTTAATAATTTTAGAAGAGGGTAGCACAAAGTGTTACAAACTCATTTAAAGTTAAACGAATAACAATATACAATTTTATAAATATAATTCGGTATCCACAACCGCGCCCATACGGCCATTCTGATCCAGCGCGCTCCCCGCGCTGTTTCCCCGCGCGGTTTCTATGGTACCTGTGAACAAACTAATTAAATGGCTCACCCATTACGGGTTCTTGCCCAGTCACGGCTCACCCATTACGGGTTCTTGCCCAGTCACGGCTCACCCATTACGGGTTCTTGCCCAGTCACGGCTCACCCATTACGGGTTCTTGCCCAGTCACGGCTCACCCATTACGGGTTCTTGCCCAGTCACGGCTCACCCATTACGGGTTCTTGCCCAGTCACGGCTCACCCATTACGGGTTCTTGCCCAGTCACGGCTCACCCATTACGGGTTCTTGCCCAGTCCTGGCTCATCCACAGCGGGGGTCTTGCCAACTCACGGCTCACCCATTACGGGTTCTTGCCCAGTCACGGCTCACCCATTACGGGTTCTTGCCCAGTCACGGCTCACCCATTACGGGTTCTTGCCCAGTCCTGGCTCATCCACAGCGGGGGTCTTGCCACTCACGGCTCACCCATTACGGGTTCTTGCCCAGTCACGGCTCACCCATTACGGGTTCTTGCCCAGTCACGGCTCACCCATTACGGGTTCTTGCCCAGTCCTGGCTCATCCACAGCGGGGGTCTTGCCAACTCACGGCTCACCCATTACGGGTTCTTGCCCAGTCACGGCTCACCCATTACGGGTTCTTGCCCAGTCACGGCTCACCCATTACGGGTTCTTGCCCAGTCCTGGCTCATCCACAGCGGGGGTATTGCCAACTCACGGCTCACCCATTACGGGTTCTTGCCCAGTCACGGCTCACCCATTACGGGTTCTTGCCCAGTCCTGGCTCATCCACAGCGGGGGTCTTGCCAACTCACGGCTCACCCATTACGGGTTCTTGCCCAGTCACGGCTCACCCATTACGGGTTCTTGCCCAGTCACGGCTCACCCATTACGGGTTCTTGCCCAGTCCTGGCTCATCCACAGCGGGGGTCTTGCCAACTCACGGCTCACCCATTACGGGTTCTTGCCCAGTCACGGCTCACCCATTACGGGTTCTTGCCCAGTCACGGCTCACCCATTACGGGTTCTTGCCCAGTCCTGGCTCATCCACAGCGGGGGTCTTGCCAACTCACGGCTCACCCATTACGGGTTCTTGCCCAGTCACGGCTCACCCATTACGGGTTCTTGCCCAGTCACGGCTCACCCATTACGGGTTCTTGCCCAGTCCTGGCTCATCCACAGCGGGGGTCTTGCCAACTCACGGCTCACCCATTACGGGTTCTTGCCCAGTCACGGCTCACCCATTACGGGTTCTTGCCCAGTCCTGGCTCATCCACAGCGGGGGTCTTGCCAACTCACGGCTCACCCATTACGGGTTCTTGCCCAGTCACGGCTCACCCATTACGGGTTCTTGCCCAGTCACGGCTCACCCATTACGGGTTCTTGCCCAGTCCTGGCTCATCCACAGCGGGGGTCTTGCCAACTCACGGCTCACCCATTACGGGTTCTTGCCCAGTCACGGCTCACCCATTACGGGTTCTTGCCCAGTCCTGGCTCATCCACAGCGGGGGTCTTGCCAACTCACGGCTCACCCATTACGGGTTCTTGCCCAGTCACGGCTCACCCATTACGGGTTCTTGCCAACACACAACTCACGGCTCACCCATTACGGGGTCTTGCCAACACACAACTCACGGCTCACCCATTACGGGGTCTTGCCAACACACAACTCACGGCTCACCCATTACGGGGTCTTGCCAACACACAACTCACGGCTCACCCATTACGGGGTCTTGCCAACACACAACTCACGGCTCACCCATTACGGGGTCTTGCCAATACACAACTCACGGCTCACCCATTACGGGGTCTTGCCAACACACAACTCACGGCTCACCCATTACGGGGTCTTGCCAATACACAACTCACGGCTCACCCATTACGGGGTCTTGCCAACACACAACTCACGGCTCACCCATTACGGGGTCTTGCCAACACACAACTCACGGCTCACCCATTACGGGGTCTTGCCAATACACAACTCACGGCTCACCCATTACGGGGTCTTGCCAACACACAACTCACGGCTCACCCATTACGGGGTCTTGCCAATACACAACTCACGGCTCACCCATTACGGGGTCTTGCCAACACACAACTCACGGCTCACCCATTACGGGGTCTTGCCAATACACAACTCACGGCTCACCCATTACGGGGTCTTGCCAACACACAACTCACGGCTCACCCATTACGGGGTCTTGCCAATACACAACTCACGGCTCACCCATTACGGGGTCTTGCCAACACACAACTCACGGCTCACCCATTACGGGGTCTTGCCAATACACAACTCACGGCTCACCCATTACGGGGTCTTGCCAACACACAACTCACGGCTCACCCATTACGGGGTCTTGCCAATACATAACTCACGGCTCACCCATCATGGGGTCTTGCCCATACGGCTCACTCATCATGGGGTCTTGCCCTTATACAAAGTATACTCTTCACATAATTTCGTTTTTGAACAAACAAGTATAGTACAAGTAATCTTTCAATAATTGTTCTTTCCAATTAATACTAAAACAAGAAAATATGTCACATACAAAGTAGCTTATCACTTATAATTAAAACATATGCTCATCGTCTATACAAGGTAAACAAGGATACTCTTCACATAATTTCGTTTTGAACAAACAAGTATAGTACAAGTAATCTTTCAATAATTGTTCTTTCCTATTAATACTAAAACAAGAAAATATGTCACATACAAAGTAGTTTATCACTTATAATTAAAACATATGCTAATCGTCTTTATAATCTAATCATCATTTAAAAAAAAGTCATGGCTAGCGATCTTTTCACTACATCCTTTAAGGTTGAGGGCGTTTCAATTTATAAAGATCGTTAAGTAAAATTTCTAGAATCTCCATAGCACGTTCAAATTTAGAACCAAGTTTTGTAGTGTTTCTTTCATGACGACTCATGAGAACAAAATCCCCGACTTTAAATGGATTATTTTTTGCTTTACCCTTTTATCGAACCTTAGTTTGTCCTGATGAGATCGCTCGGCCATCCTTTTTTTTTTTTTTTTTTTTTTACAAAGAAGCTTTACACAATTTAAATTTTCTATAGGTTCATCATCATCAACTTGTAATAGTTTAATAAGCGGTGGCGAGCACTTTTTACTAATTAATATTTCTAAGGGGCTTTTACCGGTACTTTGATATTGTGGAATTTATTGCCAATTGTAGCTCTTGTATCGCACTAAGCCACGGCTTATTAAGTTCAATTACTGACAAATTATAATCTTTAATGACCTTCACAATTAGTTCTAACTGTCCATTAGCCCTACTGGCGCCCCTGGCGCTATGATGTTCTATACCGTTCTCATTACAAAATAGTTTAAAATACGCGGAGGTCATGCTGTCGTCTTGGTCGGATATGGGACGACTAGGGTATCGAATATTGAGATAACGTTACGTAAACTTTTTATCGCGGTTTCTGTCGTGCGGTCATTTGTATATACGAGATTGGCGTATTTAGTGAAACTGTCATTAAACACAAACGCATACTCAGCCTGGTTACGTTTACCGTTCATACGACCTGTAACGTCGACGTGTATTGTATGAAAAGGGATGCTGACTTTATCGATCGGATGTAATCTTATTTGCTTAGCGCCTGATATTCCTTTTCTAACACGACAACTAACGCTATTTTCTACGAATTTCCTAACCAACTTTGACATATCGGGGAACCAATATTGTTCTCTGATTTTAGCTAAAACTTTTATCAGGCAAAATGTTGTAAAGAATCATGATAATGGGAAATAAGACTCCAACAATGATAACGGGGTACTATAATCAGTTTCAATGTTTTATTGTCTATTTGAATTTTTACGCCTAAACAATTTATCTTTTAAAATAACATATGTATCCGCTAATGTTTGGGGAATTGAATCCGATTTTAATTTGACAACAATATTGTTTTAAGAAAGGGTCACGCTTTTGTTCTATGAGAAGCCAATTATGATCAATAATTGAAATATTTATAGATAAATTAAATGGTAGAAAATCACCATTTTTATCTGATACAAAAACGTTTACGCTAGTTTTAAGGCAAGAAAATTTGGAAATATCTATTGAAAAACCCGCATCGGACAATCCGTGTAATACTAAGTTTAAATTTAGGTATAACCTCTTCAATATCCCGTGACGTAATCGTGACGTCCTCAACCTAAGCGAGGGTTATTTTATCTTTATAGTCACCTAAAGCTTTATTTATAGCACGCTGATATACCGCGGGTACATTACACAATCCAAAAGTCATACGTTAATACTCAAATTGTCCATCTGGGATAACAAATGCGATTTTCTTAATAAAGTGTTCTCTGATTACAATTCCGTGAAAACCGGCCGCTATATCTGAACACGTAAAGAATCGCTCCTTACCTAATTTATTAATTTGGTTCGCGATTAATGGTAGTGAATAATTATCCCTTACAGACGCGACGGTCAGACCCGTTTTTATTCTTAACTAAATGGATCGGGTTACTAAACGGGGTAGAACTATCTCGAATAATACCTATTATTATTATTAGCTTTTAGGTCATTTATAATATTTTTAACAGTTTCACGTTCTAATGATGACATTCGATACGGTCTACGTTGAACTATTTTATCTGGATTTTTCAGTTTGATGCTTAATTCGCCCGTTTTAATTACCGACTCTAAAACTGTGTTTAAAGGTGTCAAGAGTTCTTTTTAATTTCGATAATAATATTGGATCTTGAATATCAGTATTTATATTAAAGTCATCAGAATTAGTAATGGTGACACTTTCATTTATAATAAAACTACGTTTTATCGATGTACCCTCTTTACAAAAAGTAACGCTTAGACCTGGGGTTTTAATATCGTCGAAACGTTAAAATGTCAAGCTGAGATTGAGTATCGCCGACTGCATAAAATTCTATTTCAGTGCAAACGTCGTTCTACTGTTACTGGACACCCGCCTATACCCATAAATGACACACTAACGATTTCTCACTTGTTTCGAATAGATCCCGCGAGTTTATTTCTAATTAAAGAGCAGTATCGACCAAGGCGCAATAAGTCCGACCACCTATCTTTATATCAGTTATACTACGATCCCTTGAAATACACAAACCAATACTTAGATTATTTGACTTCGAACACTCACTTTGTTTAAAGAAGCAATATTTATTTTTATTTTTTCAACATGACCTCGCTCAAGACAGTAACTTCATTCAGAATATTTTATTATATTATTAGTATTATTTACGGTATTTAAAGCCAATGGACCTCCGGATGTAACAGTTCTTTTATTTTCCGGGTTCATTACAATTACATATAACAATTACCATACGATTTACTAGCTAACTGTCGGCCATGTTCTTTTACATTGGTTACTATTGCTACTTTCGATATTATAATATTTACTCATTTTATAAGTTTATATATATATATATATTTTTTAAACAGACACTTAGAGAGTTAAAGAACTGGATATAGTCCTTAATAATTCACTTCTAATTTAGTCACGATAAATACCTGTTAACAAAGCGTCAATAATTTTTCAATCACTCGCTTCCGGCCTGACGCGCCCGAACAGCGTCCAGCCCGTCGTTGCGCGATCGGAGCAACCGTCCGCCCGCTCAGACGTGTAGCCGCGCCACCTCTGGACGTCGTCAGCGTAGCGAACTTCCTACCCAAAGGCTCGAATGGGGTCCTCCTTCACTTGCTGCCACGACGCCGACTGCAGCGACCACGCGTCAGCCCAGATCTCAGCCCTTCCTTCCAGGTGCAGCACAGCTCCCACTCTTGCCTCCCGCTGCGACATACCGCCGGCAGCAATCACCTCATCCACGCCCGCGTACCAGTCTTGAATGTCGTGTGAGCGGACGTCCGGGTCGAAGGGTGGTAGATAGAAATTGCCTCTTAACGTTCCTCTTGCATTGCTAAAGTCTGGTCGTTTCGACTCCCGTCCCGTGAGCCTCCCAAAATTGGCGAATGGGATCCCACCGCTGCTGTCGGAGTAGCGTGCTTCGGATTGTCATCGGGATCCATTTTCTTTATAGATTGCTTTAGAAATAATACCACAGACTTCACAGTAACAGATTTATATTCAAACTTCGAGAGTTTCAGCTTACAATGTTATCTCACTTGGTGCAACTAATAGAATGAATGCTCACTGACAATGTTCGCCCTTTTAAAGACTGTATTTAATAATTTTAGAAGAGGGTAGCACAAAGTGTTACAAACTCATTTAAAGTTAAACGAATAACAATATACAATTTTATAAATATAATTCGGTATCCACAACCGCGCCCATATACTTTTTTCTTAAAAGCTTTTATACAAATATAGGTAATGATAGAGCTATAATAGAGATATAAGAGCTTAATTTCTACAGCGGTTAGGAGGCAGTTTGCTGATACCAAAGAATGAAATGCTTTCCAAGAAGGCTTACTTCAAATTTGTTTTGCATTTTATTCAACATTCAAAATGTATTTATATTGCTAGATAAATGAAATAAAATGTGTGTGTGAGCGTGTAAAAGTTTTAGAAGCTTCTGGTCACCTATCAAAAATTTATCTATGTTATGTATTTGTATATCCAAACAGATCTTCTGAAAGAGGATAGTACTGCTCAATTCAGTAAATTCTATAGAAGACACAAAGTAACTAACCCAAACTTAAGTGCTTTTACTAAAATAACTTAGTTCTAGCAAGAGATGAAAGATATTCAAAAATGTCGAAGTTCCTTTTCAATATAAAATATATTTCAGACTATTTTAATACATAACTTTAAAATGTTATTACACGTTTCACCCTGAATGGTCTCTTGGTCACACAATGGGTGCTTTATAACGACCGACCAGGTGCACTGTGCTGTCAGAGTTTCCGAATGATAAACCAGGCCTTGTATATTGTATATTTTTAATAAAATATTTACGTCAAAATAGAAGAGTGGTTAATAAACTACACTGACAAGTAATATTATCAAACACTGCCTTCGATCGTCTTTAACGAGATTTATTACTTGGATATTTTCAAATTTTATGTGTCGGTGGCCTAGTGGTTAAAGGCATGCTTCTTATGCATGAGGGCGCGGTTTCGAAACCTGGCAAGTACCAATGTTATTTTTCCAAGTCATATGTACTTTCTAAGAGTCACTGATAGGCGGTGAAGGAAAACTTCGTGAGTTAACCTGGACTTATAATTTCCAATAATAAGTTTGAAATCGCCAACCCGTCTTTTCTTTTATGTCAAAGGTAGTAAACGAGCAGACGGCCTACTTGGTGTAGTAGGTAGTACCGTCGCCCATGGACATACGCAACACGTTTATTGTGGATGCGTTGCCAACCTTGTTATTTAGAAATAGGGAGGGGTGGGAATAAGGAAATGGTAGCAAAGGGTGGGAAATAGGAAAATGGCAACCGGCTCTCTCACTCATCGGACGAAACGCAGCCACTAAAGGCTGCTTCACGCCGATCTTCTGTGAGAGGGTGGTACTTCCCCGGTCGAGCCAGCCCATGTTCGAGCTGTAGTAACTTACCACAGCTAGGTTCTACCACCTAAATAAAAGCTAAAGTCTAGAGCAAGCATGGTGATTAATGCTCAAATCTTCTCCATGTGAGAAGAGGCTTTTGCTCAGTAGTGGGCTCTGATAGGCTGATGATGATGATATTTTCAAATTATTAAACCTCAGTTATATCCTCGATTTTTTACGTCCTTTTCAGACCCATTCATCTGATTAATATAAAAGATAATGTGACTTAAGTAAATAAATATTTCTTTTTATTTAATACGTCGAGTTTCTTACTTGAATAACTCTACGTTAAAGATTTACACCTTTGTAAGATATTCTGTTCAGTGAGCAGCAAAATTGAAATCGTTTTCTATTCTGAGGTATTTCAATGGATATAATATCTTGATAGCATTTATAATGGTATTTAAAAAAGAGTGTAATTATTAAATATCATAAAAAGTAACTCATAATAACTATCAAGTTATATTTAAATTATAGTTCTGTAATAATAAAAAGAAAATCATATTTCTATTCAACACAAAAATGGCATTTATTAAATCATAAATATAATTGGTAATAATTTGACGTTTTAGTAGTTTAAATAAGATAATATTCTAATAATTAATTTGAGTTTAATTGGACTATATCAAATGTTATCTGTAAAGTAAACCAAATCTAGAATAAAAAGTTATTCATTTAATATAATAGTTATTTGATTGTTATGATCACATAAACTTTATTTTCCTCCACATCGATCTATTTCAGTTGTTTTCATATCACGTAGCGTTAAACTTTTATATTGTCTAAATAGCTGAATTGATACTCTATTCTGTAAATAAATTATCAAGATGATAAGATTATTAAAAATAATTTCAGAATAAATTTTATAAACCCTTATGCCACACAGTTATAGAAGGCGAATAAAATAAGCTCTTTGTTAAATAATTCTCTAAAAAAACGTAAGAGAAGTGATTGGATTGAATGATAACATAGGTTTAAAATTATAACTTACTTTTAATTATACCAAAACCTTATCCTGTTGTATTGTGTCGTGGATCCGAAGACAAGAAGGAGCTTAAAAATAACTGCTTTTATTTAAGAAAGGAAGCTGTACTTAAATTAAGTTAACATCACTTCCAAATTAGGTACATTTTTAAAACTCTTTAAGGAATCCGATCTAGGAGATATCAGTTCTAATATCTTTAAATCTGTTTAGCATATTAAATATTTGTTGGTCATCAGTAAATAATTTTCTTATCCCAATAACCTAAATAACGCTTTAAGTACCGTGAACTTCGTTTTATGTCTCTGAGGATCTACTTAGTAAACAAGATCGCTCTCAGCTTACTCATCTCCGGATTGCGAGAGTTTGACTAGCTTTCAAATTATTGACGTCAAGTTCGTCCGGGTGTGCACATTATAAACTACTTAATACCTTTAGGAATTGCCAGCCTTCTTATGTATCCGTCAGATCACTGTCTGCTCTTGTACGATTTAATTTTCTTTTAGAAATCTTTCACTGTTCATGATTCGTGCGTGAATTAATCTGTAACGGGCCTACCTACTGTAAATTTTTAAGCGTTCAATATTATCTCACAAGAATTTTAAGTAGAAGAAAGGAATAAACGTTTTTTCTATTTCGTTTTTTTAAAGTATCATATTCTACATATTTGGACTGGATATAGTACGCAATATCCTGTTAGAAATATTTAATTTTTATTAGGACGATGTCATTTTTAGCAGAATACTTCTGTAAATAGAAGTTTGAATATTAGTAACTTTCAACCTCAATTTTTTTTCTTTCACACATGAAGTTACTAAATGGATTTTTCATTATTTATTAAGATTTTATATGAGTAAAGTATTGTTGACTAGTAGGAGCAGAAAATATTCTCGTTATTATTTAAATTTAGCGGAGAAGATAAAATATTACCTCATATAATAATAATATATAATGATCACTTTATTAAAATGAATATAAGTTTGTTATCATAAGCTTAAAGGAACGGGTACAAAAAATATTGTTAAATGCATGAAGAATAGATAGAATTGTGGAATTGTGGTCATTGGTTTAAAAAACAAATATAAACGAAGCATGAATAATATGGCAACATTTTAAGATAGTCTCGCAAATTTTAATGAAGATATATTAAATTATACTTCTAGTAAGATGTAAGTAATAACTATATATCGGCGCTATCAACTTTAATAACGGATGTGACATGAAAATAACTCGACCCTGTCATCAATTATTATTAAAACTCATTAGTATTTATGATTATTGTTAAAAGTAAAACGAAATCAAAGATTATTTAAAAGGAGAATAGAACTATGCTTGAATTTTGGTATAAATATGATGTACGGACACACGACAGCAGAGTTCAGTGAGTGCTATATAAGTGTACTGTATATGTAATAATACAAGTGAAGAATGTGATTATGAAGAACCTTCGAGAAAAACAAGACAATTTGTAGCAATTAAAATTTAATTTTAAGATATCATGGAACGTACTGAAAGAAGTGACGTCAACGAGGTTGACGTCTCTCTCTCTTTAATAACAAAGAATTTCAATTAAATCCGATATATATAAAAGAAATCTTTAACCAAATCAGTTTACTGTTACTAATAAATATTTGTTATTTATATTCCATTACAGTTGTATGTCTATTTAACACACTTTATGCTAGCTAAGTCAAGTCGAAATTGAACAAGAATTTCTTTGAACTCTAGATAATATCTTGTAGGAATAATTGTTTGAACTTACTTTATGTAGTCGTATAACAAATTGGTAGTTAAGATAGTTCAAATTAGATAGTTTACCAACTACTTTAGTTGAAAGCATTAGTAACGATACATATGTAAAGGTAAATTAATAAATTCTCTAAGTTTTGGTTGATAAATAAGCAACAGAGATCAATTTTATTCAAAATACCCATAGTAGATCAGGCTTTATTATTTCTTCTATATTCTTTTATATTAATTTTCTTATGTAGCGTGATAGTATTATATAAACAGTCTTTTTAACTAATAAATGTAGTTTATATAATAAATGTAGATGAATGAAACTGAATCTTCAAATGAAACTTCAGCTTGTTTTAACAAGTTTAATTTAATGAAAGAAAATAATATAAAGCCTGGAAACAGCAATATGAAATAAAAAGATTTATTCCAAATGAATATCCTTTTTTTATGACAAAACCGTGTATTGTTATATCCTGAACAAATAAGCTTGAGAACATCTCGTTATGTTTATAAGCACCTCATTACCATCCTGATAACTAAATAATGCATATGAAAGTAATGCATATTGTCATATTAATAATATATTTATATTCTAATATGGTAAATAATATAATATTAATATTTAATTAAATTTTATGACTTTAATGTAATATTATACAGTAACATCCAATGAGCTATCACATTTAAAAGAAAAGTGCCTAAACTATATATAAAAGAGAAAATAGTCATAGTAGCACTAATTACAATTTGAGAAAGACTAAACCCATTTTCATGCTGACTCTTAGCAGATTAAATATATTCGTGAATTTCCAAAGAAGAATATTTCAAAGTAAATACATTTTTCCATACAAAATGTTATTGAGTTGGTGACCGTGAAAAGTTTTATATTCACCTAAGGATGCGGTGAACTCTGTCGTGAAATAAAATAATTTATTGTAATGAAGGTTTCAAATCGAGAATATATGTACATCCACAATTTTCTGATATGTGAGTCATTTAGATTTTATGATTCAAAATACTTTTGAAACTTTAGTTTATTAACCTTATCATAAACTTAACTCCTTATCATTAATAAATATCTGTATGTTACGTTTTCATGTTTGAACATGTAGTTTTAAACGTATAGTTTACTTGAACATTGAATAACTTTTGACAATGAATTCGTGTGTTTTGACGAGACGAAAAGCAAGATCGATTTGCAAACCCGTCATTGTTTACTTATGGTTTTTTTCTTATTTCCAAGCTTATTTTCTTATTTCCAACTTTATTTCCAAGTACACTGTGTAGTGTGTCAAGAACAATGTATATAGCGATGTCAGTGTTCTGGCTAGTTGCAGGCTAGTGGGCCGAGACGGGCCGGATACATATTGTTTGTGTGTGTTCATATACATGTATGTTAAGTGCATCTATTTATCCTAAATGTAAGATAGATGATTTCGTGGAACTCCGATGGAGTTCTTCTATGAATAAGCAAAAGAGGTCCATATTATGTTCGTGTAATATCAGATGTGTAGTATAGTGTTATGATGATCGAGTATTGTATTTCTTCAGGAGTATCGGACAAACAGACAAAGAACGACCGGTTTATATGTTACGAAGTAAGGAAGTTATTAAAATTTGAGACCATAATGAAGAATTCATTTTAATTTGTCAATATATGTATATATAAAATAATTTTAAGTTTTTTTAACAAGAATTAGTTTATCGATATGAAAACACTCTTTATTCATTCGTTTACTATCAATTAACTTTAAATCGTGACGTACGATCGAATAGTAAACCTGTTTTTATTAATAAAATATTTTTTATTCAACTATTATATCATAAATCGTTCTGCTTTCACGAAAAGAAAGCTACAACCAAGACTTCTGATAACATTTAATATTGATAATATTTAAACTACTCATTTACATAATCGACTCATAATAATAAATATAATAATCTATTTATAATATAGGAAATGATTTTTCATTAAAAACAAGCGGGTCATCTAAATTAAATAGTTAAAAATAAATATCTCCGACAGTCTAACCTTAACTTGAGAAATCTCTGAATATTATTTGTACATTTTTTCATAGCTCTGATAGTTTATTGCAATTTAATGAAAAATTTGTGTTTAATTAATGGAAATATATTTTACACAAACCAATACTCGTAGTACTCGAGATAATTTTAGCAATAATAAGTATAACAAATACAGAATTTATTGACTATACTGAAATCTACAGACTTAAATGAGGCAGTTGAAAGGCGAAAGACTTTCGCTGTAAACTTTATCTCTCTGTGATTCTAACAAAAACTCTTATTTTCTTAAAATTCACAAAGTTACTTGGATAAAGCTCTTGATATTAACTCAAAATTTAGTATTGTTTGTTAAGAGTACAATGGATGAGTCGTAATGGCAACTTGGTTTTACAATCTCGTCTCTCAATCTGACACAAAAATATCCGAAGGTCATTCATCTTTATCATCTGTACAGCTTCCTCAGGTAGGTTCCCTAGTGTCCACTCTCCTTATTCCATGCATTATTGGACCCCAGTCGAATCAGACTAACACTGATACTACACAGAAGGCTTCACGAATCTACAAACGAAAACGATAAAATTCTATTATGGGATTGAAAAATAATTGATTTTTGTTTAAATAAATAAATAAATTCTATATTTTGTTTCTTAATATCCTTGAATTTCAGTTTTAAACATTGTTTTGTGTACTTTAATACTAATGACTATGCCTTATTCCAAAAATATATTCAAATGATCCATTGAAGTGTTATGATTAAGACTATGTGTGTGATTTTAATACAACTTTATTATTAATATTTTACTCCAAATTAATATGCAACTTATCTATTTCAATCATCTTTAATAATGATTTATAGAAAAATCATAAAACGGAACATATTATAAAGATACCAAAATGGTACTGTTATAAGCAAACATAAGTAAAACATGTTTTTTGTTTTGTTCAAGGCCTCTCATATTTTTCTCAATATTAATTTGCTCGGATCATTGAAATACAATGTGAACAATGACCGAAAAATCCGTTTGTTACAAGATTACAGAAACCCTATATCTGAAGAAAGAAAAAATAAAACATATGTAGTTGTGATTGATAAAAAGAATCGTTCTCAGACTGAAGTGTCAAATAGTTGAAATTAGATTGAGTTTATAACAGAATCACTATAAATATAATAAAGAGCGACTATGTATAATCTTTTTTCTGTTTGTCAATTTGTTACAATAGTTTATGGTTTATTATCCGAAATATGATTGATTATCTTTTAATTTTATATTTATACTAGAAGACCTGGCGAACTTCGTATCGCCCTATAATCAAGAAATATCTATTACTTTTTTTTATTTATAGTTTTGGAGTTTACCTGTAAGCCATAAATCTCCGTGTTTTGAAGTGCGACAGAATGATTGACATATTAGTTAGTTGTCAAATCTAATGTCAAAAAAAAAACGTTTGTATGGGAAATAGAAAAGGGCTGTTTTTATGGTTTTCCCAGTAATGAATCAATTTTTTTCAGCTTTTATACCTTCCCTGAACCTCCATGAACATTTCAAGACTAAGATAAGATAAATCCGTAAAGCTGTTCTCGAGTTTTAGCGAGACTAAGGAACAGCAATCCATTTTTATATATATAGAAGATTATGTAACGTAATTCAGCTCAGCTTCAAGGCTAAAACAAATAGGCTGTTACTGAGATACTGCTGTGAACGGGTGGAATTATGTAAATATTAAAATAATTTTTTAAATGTTAAGAAGATGTATATCTTAAAATAAATCTATGAGAAATTGAACTCGACATGCACCACATATCTGTGATATTAACATTAAATAAAATAATAAAATAAATTGTCAGTCATCAACCTATCAGAGCCCACTGCTGAGCAAAGGCCTCTTCTCACATGGAGAGGGTTGGAGCATTAATCATCACGCTTGCTCAAGACGGGTTAGTGATTTCAAACTTATAATTGTGGAATTTTAGGTCCAGGTTTCCTCATGATGTTTTCCTGCACCGTCTGCCAGTGGTGTCTAAATACTCTTAGTAAATTCATATGACTCGGAAAAATTACATTGTTACTTGTCAGGACCGAACCCGCGCCCTCGTGCACAAGACGCGGGCCTTTAACCACTAGGCCATCACTGACTTAAAAATGCCAGTGCTAACTTGACATTCAATATAAGATGAGATGCAAGAAGCATTTAAGAGTCGACTTAGTTTTTATTAAAAAAATTATTATCGTCGAATAACACAGTTCGCAACACAGTGAACGTGAGATTAACAATTTGGAAGTAATGTTCCAGCATAATGTATTTTCGATAAGTTAAAGTTGTTGGAAACACTTATTCATCCATTGAATTGGCATAAGTAATAATTTTTCGAATAACTCAAAGAAAATGACAATTTAGATAGTAATCAGTCAGGTGTATCGTATCAAGCCTAAGTATTTATTTTCATGACACTGAATGATTTAATTTTTAATAAATAATAAAAGTATTAAAAGTAAACCAATATGTTTAAAATAACTTTTTATTAACTCTATTATTAAAATAATTAATTATAATATATAATTAATGAATGTACAGACTAATTAATAACAAATATGTAAAATATGTTAATGAATTTGTTATTTATTTAAATTAATATATATTTGGTTAGGAGTTATTTAAGAAGGTTTGTTATGGGGCCTTGTTTGTTAATACCATATTTATATAGAGT
Organism: Danaus chrysippus; assembly: GCA_916720795.1. Classification (NCBI taxonomy): domain Eukaryota; kingdom Metazoa; phylum Arthropoda; class Insecta; order Lepidoptera; family Nymphalidae; genus Danaus; species Danaus chrysippus. The sequence goes on along the minus strand of CAKASE010000077.1, from coordinate 705,402 downwards.
TCTTAATCTTAAACAGAATTAATATTCAATTTACATTTTTTTAATTCAAATCGGTAAATATTTTCCAAAGGTTATTTTCTTTTTTGTTATTAAAACGCGATGAGGGAGTACTAAATTGGTAAGTGATATTTTAACTCACAGACTTAGCGTTATGTTTAAGTTTGCACTTGGCTTTCTAGTTTGACCCTTTCAGTATTGATAAGTATATTATATAAAATTGAGATTCCAAATAGTTTTTAAACCAAAGAAACTGTCGATTTATGTTACTATATTATTTTTTTTTTGATGACGTAGTGGAAACTCTTTTTACGAGCCGTCCAACCGGCCTTGATGGGGCCGGAAGGGATGTGTGAGACTCGGCCTGGGCAGGCCCCTACTCACTAAAACCACTGCGAAAGCCATCGGCCGCTATGTCGGTGTACCCCGGATCTGTCAGCAACAGGGCACACCAGCGACTGGCCGGTCCTAGCAAAGACCGGACTTACTCCCTCGGAGAATGGGGGCGATCCCGGCAATTAGGACCGCCCCGACGACGCCGGGCTAATTGCCTCCGTCGCACCCCCGTACGTCGCCTGCGGGGGGAGGGAGCATCAGCCGCCCTCTCCCTTATGTTACTATATACCTATAAACTCGGGACATACTTTTTGTTTATTTTAGTGTATTAAATTTAAAAACAATTAATAAATAATTATTTCACATAAATAACAAGAAGATCTGTGTAGCGAGACTATGTTTTTATTCACAACTTTTGTTTTTGATGGCAATTCCATAAGCAGACATAGTCAATGAATACATGTAACTATACTCTTGTTGTTACAATATTTTTATTACAACTTCAATCGGATTAATGTTTATTTTAATTACTTAAGAGACATTAAAAACTTCTAAGTAGTTTTATTTTTATTATTGAAGTTAAACTAACTTACAGGATTTTACAGGATTTATAAATTAAAAGATTTAACAACACAATTTTTGTTCTCATATAAATAAAGGAAACACGAAGTAAAATAATTTGTTACTATTAAAAATGTATGTAACAATAAAGTATCACAGAAACATTTCATTCAATAAGAAACACGTCAAAAGAGCTCAAAGAGAATATCTGTCCTTCTTCTTTTATATAATAATAATTGAAACTTTTCTCTTGTCAGCATCGGTGTACAGGGGACGTGACCAGACTTATAAGAAATCGGAGGAGATGGACTACAGCTTAATACATATATAATTATAATTTATAGGATAGTATGTACATATAAAATATTATTTTAATTATAAATTGATATTATATAATCTTCAAACTATAAAAAGTATGACAATTGACAACAATGATGAATAAAGCAATCATAAATATTACAAAATATTTTATGATTACCAAAGCATTCGATGTTTTTATGTGTAGCAATATCATTGTACAAGGATGACCTATTCTACAATGTTACTGTTTCTGACCTCTTGTACTTTGAATGCCAAAAAAGACGCTATGTACGTAAAGGTATATTTTTAACAGTGGTTTTCAATCTCAGTCTTTACAAATAGCACATGAAACCTATCAAACTATTTTTATTGATTCATTTTATTGTTTTTACATGTCAGATAATATCTATTCTGATAATCGGTTACTGTTTCATTATGTGTATCAAGTTGTCTGCATTACATACTTAGCAAAGTATAATATGTTTACCAAAATATGAGTAACATCGTTCTCGAATTGTTAGAAAAAATGTTCAATAATTTATATTTTAGCTAAGCTAAAATTACATTCAGTCGCAATTTCTGTTTCAAACCAGAACGACTCATAAACATGTTGTAACTGATATCCATATGAAAAACATAAATGTTGTTATGTTTTACACAGATATTTGTTCGTTACTTTTTAAAACAGAATGTTATTGAAAACTTTTTTACTATTCATATTTCAATGAAAGTTTTGCTTCAGTAAACAAAAAATAGCAAATGTTTTAATATAAATAATTCCAAAATGTGATTCAAAACGAAATTTTTATAATTTGATTTAAAAAAATTGTTTCGGGATATTGTTCTATCCTATGATCCTAGTCAGATATGATTTTGGTTGACCATCACTAAGTAAACTTCATTGTACAATTACATACATAACAATTTCAATACATATATAACAATCTATACCATACAAAAAACAAATATTACATATCACACTGAAAGGACTAACTTAGAATAAAATTTAAACACATACACGGTAAAAATAAAATAAACGATTAAAAGAAAAAAGGTAGAACTAATTCATATATTTTGACTAAAAGTGATCACTCACTATGATTCTAAAGTTATAAGACACTCACTTATTAATTTCTTAGGATATTGAGACTCATGATATTAAATTCTCTGGATATATTCAAATCATTCAGTTAATAAACAAGTTGGCCGAAAGAATCTTGGAGTACTAAACAGAACAAAGCAGTCCACCACCCCGGAGATAACTTTACTGTTACAGGTTCGACCTCACGTGGATTAGTAGTCATGCCCTTATTCTAACTTATTCGTTTTGACTCCTTTCAAATACAAGCGGTTATTAACCATTATGTCTCAGGAGTGCTGCAAAGAATTATTTGACACTATGGTATGAACTCTCTACATTTTTTTCCGAAGGTTAACGGTAAGGGGGTATTTTTCAAGATCGCACTAAAAAGGAATTTCAAGGATTGGGAACGCACAAGTCATTCCTCTGCTGTTGCATCCATAAAGTAAGATGACCACTTAACATAAGGTGGTCACTGGTCAGTGCATCTGTTTTCCAGCAACGAGAAAAAAATAACTTTAAGATTATACACAATTACTTTTGATACGTCTCACTACATAACACTGAAATTATAATAATTTTGTCAAAAACAAAAAATCGTGTCTTAGTTCATATTGAAGACATATTTTTTATAAAAACCTACAGAAGAGATCATACTTCTTGTGATCGGAGATGTCATCTTATATATGTATAAAAAATGTATTTTCCGATCGATTGAACCAATATTCTAAATGCATTCTTCTGACAATAGCTCAGCTTTACAATCTAAGCCCCTGCGAAATACTTTCTCTGCATTATATAGCTAGAGATAAGAAGAGAATGGAATACGTTAAAAAATATCGAGGATAGCTACTCAAGGAACATCAAATACCAAGTGGCAACCTCTTATGTTACGTTATTCATTAAATATTTATAAATAATAACTTATAACATTGCATCAACACTTCTACATATTATCTGGCTTTATTTAGGAAATTAACTTTCTACGAAGTGACTCAAATCTAGAGGTCCACCACCACGCAAATCCTATTAACAATTTGTAAAACCTAACTAATATTTGCAAAGATGTTACAGAAGTAAGTTTTAACTACTTTCGATCGATTCGGCTATCAATTTTAAAGTCATATCAATGTAAATATGTATGTATGACTTCTTAATACAATCAGTCTCGCGAGCACTCTTATTTGCACTAATAATGATCGGAAATTCAGTTACTAAATAACTAAAGGATTGTTCTATTTTGTTTGATTGGACTGACTGTCATTTGATGAACAACAGTGGGAAGTACAATGAGATCTAAAGCCCTCGCGAATATTCATTTCAATGAAACTTATATTTTTCAGTTTATAATACGCGTAGTTTTTAGAAACTACTTATTTCCGACGTTTCATTTACTTTTCAATAACCCTGATCATGGGCAGACGAGATGTGAATGTCTGACAGTTATCAAATCTTGTTATTTATCATCTGCTGCCAACGATTTCTTAATTTTGTCGTTTTTACAATAAAAAATGTGTCAAGCACGTCATAGAGCCGTAGATGTTGACCGCAATTTAGCAGTAACATCTTATTCAATCGTACCCTTAAAAAAACCCAAATTATAAATGAAAAAAATATAAGTACAGATACTTTGTTCGATTAATTATTATCTCCATTGGAAAAATATTTTTCTATTACTTTTTATTTTCAGGAATAAATACAATATACAGAGACGAAACTACTAAGCATTCCATGGATTCACCGTGCGGGTGCCGGGTCCATCGCGTTGCAGGGAGAGGAGCTTCAACAGTGCCTGGGACTTGCGACCCAAGTGTAGGTTTAAAATTTTCTTAATTCATTAACAAAATTTTCTTAACGTATTTCAAATTAAAAAGTGATTCAATTTCAATAAAGTTGTTCAAAATCGTTGAAGCTTTTAATAAAATTAAACGAATGAAACATATTTTAAGTTGGAATTATGTAGCCTTGCACAGACTTCATTCAAATTAATTAATTATTAAATGAACATATTTTATATTAAACATTTCTTCAACATTAAGACTAATTAAAAACATTATTGAAAATGATCACGCCAATTATAAAATTAATCGATAAATATTTCATTGAAATAAAATAAGTAATTTCATCCATACGGATTTATGATATTTGTGAGTTGGAAACCATGATAGCTCATAGCAACCTCCTTATATTAACTTAGAATCTATATCTCGTAATGTATCAAGATATGTAAATCAATCGACTCTAGTTTCAATATATGAATAGCATTAGACGATACTAGTATCAGAAATACTACGAAATGATGAGAAACCAGACAGAGACGCTGATCGTGGTTCCTAATTACATATTATTGCACTAGTGGCAGTAGAACACATTAAGTATGTTTCAATGAACAGTGAAAATAAATAAATGATAACTATATTTTACAGTATACCTTGTTTATAGACTAGTTTTATAGAAAAAGCTGCTTGTTTATTTAAATTGTTAATATCAATAATACTTAGTCTTCTAATTACTTATAAATTATATTCATCTTATCGAAATATTTGTTGAAAAATATGTATTATTTAAGTACTATTACAAAGTAGGAGAACTAGGAATATCAGAGTTTTAAGCTGCTATGCTATATATTATGTATGCTTCTTATAATTGTTTATTAATTCTGAATGGTTGGTGTCCATGTCACTTTAAATATTGTAATTTAAGTTTATGCCAAAGGCTTTAAAAAAATACAGCTTATTAATATTGGTCTTTTCCTGTTACAAGAAAATAATATAGACCTAGTAGGAAATAACTTTCTTTTTTACAGATATAACGTTATTGTAAATATTTCTGAATATAAAGTACTTATAAAATATACAAATGAGAAAGTGAGGTTTTGTTTAATTTTACTGTGTTATATTATCTAAGTATCTAAGTATTGGCCAAGGCTAAGTATTGGCCTTGGCACTTTGAGTTAACACAAGATTTTTGAGTATTAGGTATATGTTTTTTTAGGTATTAAAGTTCTATTTTTGTCTATAAAAGTGTCATACTTCATTTATTCGCTCCGGAATTGAATCTGTCATAAGCAGCTAGATTAATTAAAAAAGTATCATACGATAAAATCACTTTCTTTGATAATAATGACAACATTGGAAGGATAAATGGCAATGTAATTTTCTTTATAGACAGGTGGAAAAATATTTAGTAACATGCATTAATGCTAATTTTTAGGTGGTTCCTGATGAATCAAAACAAAATTTCATTTGAAATTCAAATGATTTTTATTAAACAAATAGTAATCGTAAAAATACAATTTCTCTCTCTGGTAGACAATTTCATGGTGCTTTAAAACAGAATAATTTTGCAGCTCAAAGGGAAAGCAGAATTCAAATCTCACGGAGATTTTATTTGCAAACCTACATCACTTAGATATTGTAATCTTGTGTTTATTGGATTAACTTGTGGAGTGTTTATTAATTAATGTTTATTAAATAATTAATTCCGGTCTTATGATTACGATCGATTTCAAAGTGCATCTAATCTTGGCATTACATTGGATTTCAACCCTTTTTTAGGCAAACAATTAGCCGATTGGAACTTAGCCCCCTTTTTAACAGGCATGTTTTTGGTGAGATTACATTTTATAAATTGGTAAAGATCTCTTTATACATGAAATTTAGGAAGAATTGTAACCCTATACATGAACAAAGCGTGAAGAAATTAAAATAATTTGTTGAAGTAGAAAAAACACAAAAAATGCTTTTATATTCATGTCTTATAATATCGGATAAACAATATAACAAAAATATATTTTGAAGACTTGCGAGTCTTTGTACCCCACACCTTTTAAATATAATTGGTTAATAGTGTCCCGTGTAACAAAATAGTGTAATAATTATTTGATCATTACGTCCTTCCAGCTACTGAGATCATTCAAACATTTTTCCAGTAGTGGTAGTTTCCTCCTAAACGGGCGACCTGCAAGAAACCTAGGTTGTATACTTCAATTTAAAACAACCATGCTTCAATGAATACTATGTGTATAAACTTGATTCACCTCAGCCCGAGCTTCTCGATCAAGTTCACTGAGTCTGTTTCTCGTGTAGTGTATGCTGCCCGCCTTCTACAACAAACACATACAGTTTTTCTTCAAGTCAATATCACGGGCACGCTGCCGCAAGATACCTGATAGTAATGAAAATATGATCACGAAATACTTTACTATCACTGAATTAAATCTGGTTATGTATATAAGTATATTTACCAAACACCAAAAATAATGACAAAAATTAACATCAATAAAGTATTACAAACAGAGGATGAAGGAAGAAACTTTATAAGCGGAGATGATCTCATGAAACGAGTAAAAAAAACCACACGAACTTCTCAAAACTCTTAATTTTAAATTGATATGTAACTCATCAAGTTTATGAAATAACATGATCCAATTATGAAGAATAATGATTGCATATTTATCGAAGGGTTACATAAAACTGTAATGTTTGATCCACATATTCTCGCATACAATAAGTAACTGAGTTTTAGTGTACTCACGTAAAACTTCGCTTCCCACTGATGTTTTAGATGCATGTATGATGGGCAAGGAAAACTTTCCTTCTGTTAAATCTTCACAGAAACTGCCATTGCTGTTTAACTGGAATAGTAAAACACATAATAAATATGATATAATTTTTTTCGAAGAAAATATAATGATCATCGTTAATTGGAAAAACATTCCCATTTAAATTAAATTTCTCTAAAACTGTTATGATAAATTTAAATTTGTTGGAAATATAAATTCTGTTTAATGTATAATATTATCAGTAAGATATTTGTTCAATTGATAGTAAAGATATTTATAAAGAACAGATTTGTAAAAACGTAAAGGTTAGAAAAATGTATAATTTATAGATTACTCATATGTGTCATCTTTTTATATTGATCCTCAGTGGGTCAAGTGAAGTTTTGCTTCCAATAAATCTCAGTGCCTTGTCTCTGCCACATTTCGTGTATTTGATCTGCGAATCCAATGACTTTCTGTAAAAAAAAAAAATATCTTATTCACTAAATTACTATACATAGTCTACATTATTTTATCTTTTTTTTTTACACTTTTCAACTACACTTTATGAAAGGATTTCGTTCTACAATTTATATTTTAAGTTACTTCTGTTAATTCTTCGTTACATTAATAAATATGTAGTTATAATCAAACCAAAGCATCTGGTACTAACTCGAGGGCTATTTTCGTTAACTCCGCCATTACTTGAACAGCTGAGTTTATGGTCAAGGGAACACCGTAGACCAAATGTGCTGTTGGTTTTCTTCGACGAACTAAAGAGTTGTCTTGGATATCATCCATCCTTTAAGTGAATAGAAAAAGTAATAAATAAATGATTAGATAATAACTTAACAGCCACAAAAATTTGGTATGAACTAACAAAAAAATTCCAGTGATCACTTTCACCCAAGCGTTTTGTACTTTTCGAAATAAATCATCGGGAACTTTATACTAGTAATTGAAAGACCATGTTATTCTGCCAAGAAGAAGTACTTCGTTAAATTCTGCCAAGTGTGTTGAAGGGGCAAGAAGCTCCTGTGAAGAATACAAGACCTTCATTCTAGAGTAAAACTTATATCTAATTAACAATCGCTAATTAATTATTAAACTGAAAAGAAATAAGTATGAATCGGTCTCTTAAACATTTAATAATTTAGATTTTAGGCACTGACCTTCTCCAAGTATTGTTTTTCATCTTTATTATTTCTCATCATCATTGTAGCGTCTTCGGCAATCTTTACGATTAACAATTTAAACTACTTGAAAGCTATTAATACAGAAGGAGATTAACTTTCGTAAGCGAGAGTGCGCGTGAGAGTGTCGCTGTAGCGATGACGGACATCTAAAGACTATGTGGACTGACGAGCCCGGCGCAGTGCCCGCTCAGCTGGCCAGCGGCGACTAGCGGGGACCAGCGGGGCTAGAGGTGCGCGGGCCCGGACGACGCGAACAATAGGCGCAGTGCACATCCTCGATATATACAATTTAATAAGAAGTTTCTCCAATGCAAGAAAGAAAAATATTAAATAAGTTTTAAGCAATAATTAAACAAATATAATTAAATTAGATGGAAACTGGTTTGCCCAAAATGTTATGAGTTCAAAATTGATTTCATTTTTTTTTGTATGAAATACCAAAAATCTGCATAAATTCTCAATCTACAAGCGGAGAAATATGCAAATAACTGTTTTTATGAAGCAATCGATTAACGATTAATTAAATAAAAATGATTATTCGATTATTTAACTACAAATTAAAAACTTCACTCCTAATTTTCAACTTAAAGTATCTTCATTTAAACTACACCATATATGTCTACAATTCAATAAAAATAACTTTCAATAAGGTGGTGTATTATTATAAAAGTACCTAATATTAAATATTATTTTAAAACATCCTTTTCGATTATAGATTCCATATCGATCGAAATCATTCAGCATATAGTCTATGGCAACATAACATTGACACTTAAGGCGTCTGCCTCGAATTTTGCGGGCAACGGACCGGCGGCGGCGGCGGCGCGGGCAACGCATACCTGTTCTCCAAACTAGCGGGCAGATCGCGCGGCACTATAGCGGTGTAGTGTTGTGTTCGTGGTTGTGTTGTCGAGATATTTGTTTTTATTCGCGAACGAAATGTCTGAAAAACGTTTTGACATTTTGATACGTCACAAAAACAATTTACAACACTATACCTACAATGCAGACGCGCAACGCGGGCGGTCACCGCTTCACTGGAGTGCACCCGTGCACCGCTCGTTGCCCGCCCCCGCCCTGCTCCTGCACCGCTGTATTCGAGGGTCGGTCCATTTGATTATACGCGTAAAATCCTGCCGCTCCCGCGCCGCCGCCGCCGCCGCCGCCGCCCCGCTACCCGCGAGATTCGAGGCAGAGGCCTAACGTTTTACATAAAGTAATCCTCAAATGGACAAAAATTTCATTGTTTACATTTATTAATAATAGTAGAATATCCATGGACATGATAAACCTGCTACTCTATAATAAATAAACACTTGATCAGTTGTCTATAAAGGGCACAGTAGATTATCAATTATTTTGGAAATAACAAACCTTTTTGAATTCACCAAGCTATTAAGTTAAGAATTATGTTGATTAAATATAATTCACATTGACATCTCATCTGCACTTGATCACGGTTGCTGCAAAGTAACCGGAACGTCGGGAGTATGTAGATATAAAATAACAAAAAACGAGAAGTAATCCGAATAATATTAATTTCATTTAAATGAATACTCGCGAAAGTCTTAGATGTCATTAAGCAACATAATTGTTATTATACCAATATACCTAAATTCTGCATCAGCTTTTAAATTAAATATATGTATTATTTTATTAAAAACTTTCATTATTTCTACTTTAATTATTTTATTGATGCAGACGGTTGATGAATAAGGCGTTTTACAGAGCAGCGAAGGACAAAGTGCTACATAAATTCTGGCAGACTTTAAATAAATTTTGCGCTGTATTTTTAACTTGTTTCTGATGCACCCGTAAAGCAAAGATTATAATTTAGTCTTAATTGTTTTAAATTCTTAACTTCGTTATTCTGCCATTGTCACATCAATATATGGTAAAATATTTGACCTGCAAATAACAACATTACAATACTTAATTTCGTGTAAAATTTTCTTTCCAACTATTCCTATAACTATCTTCTTCTACCTGGCAATTTTCCCAGCTATAGCCAGGGTCTGCCTTACATGTTGTGAATGGTTTTGGCTATTTTTTTTTACGACCGGCCGCCTGCCTGACATCAACCCTCTTTTGGGAATCAACATTAATCAGTGATGTCTAAATATTCTTAGAAAGTACATATGATTCGGAAAAATCACATTGGTACTTGCCCGGGCCAGGATGGAACCCGCGCCCTTGGCAACGAGAGGCGGGCCCTTTAACCACTGGGCCACCACTGACCAACTATTCCTATAACTATGTTATTATATAATATTTGAGATATTATTTTGACTAAACTATAAGAAATGAAATTATTATTTAAGTCAGAAATATTTCGTCACACTTTTAAATAGTAATAAATGTGATTGGAGACAGCAGTGGCGGCTGGTGGGTTATCGAACTGGTGGTTCACTTTACTAAAATATTGACAAAAACAACAATTGACATAAAATATGTTTATTTTGTGTACATTAATTCATAACTATATCCAACTCTGATACAAAGTCTATTAATCCACGAAACACTCCAGCATTACTGGACTCAATAGTTTCATCGTGACCTCGCAAAGCTAACTCAAATGCACCACAAAACTTGACACAATCGATAAGACGTGATAAAATGTATCTGTTTTTATCAACTTGTTTATTATACTTTTGGATATTACTTCTATACACAGAATCTAGCTGATTACGAATATCGACTGTGCCTAACACAGACAAACTCATTACATTTTGTAGGTGTACTTGTGAAGAATCGTGTTTTTTTATTTTTTCACTTAAATGCGTCAAATCCTTGATTCCAGTTTCTGTCCAAATCGATTCTCCGCCAAAAATAATGCAAGGAAAACAAAAGAATGCATTAAGACGCTCACATCCACACAACCATTTCTTTCTATTATACATTTCACTTTTAAAACTTCGTATAAATGCTTTATTTTTCGATTTACACTCTTGTTTTAAATTTAAAAAGGGCCGTGGCGTGGCGGCCCGGCCAATTTTATGTTCACTTTACTTTGAAAAATTTTGTTATTTTCTTTAATATAATCAATATTTATACTCATTTTCAACTAATAAAAAACACAGTACAGAATAAAAGTTCTATTATAGAAACGAAATAAAAACTAAAACGAATTACGGAAATAATTATAAACAATAACGAATTAACGCGTCACGCATACAGTGAAAGTTGAAACAATACCAATAACGATTAACGAAATGTCAATCATAGCACCCATCCTTTCGGCCGGCCCCTTGCCGGCCGGCTCAATACGTCATACATCGGGTGCTCTCGGTAACCTTCGGCCGCTTCGTGCGGCGCGCGAGAACCGACTCGTTACTCGGTACATTTCTATGAACTATCTTTTGTCTCACGCGCCAGGCGTATTAATGCGTGTCTCATACAAGATGTATTAGCAGTCCTCGTGCACTCGCCGGAGCGCACGATATGAGTTTAGTAAAGCGCTCAAACTTTTTGACCATAATTGGAAATTAAATTTTTTATACCTTTTTGTATGTTTAAAAAATAAATATTAAAATGGTAATTTAAAAATTAAGATGACATAATATTTTGTAATTTTTAAATATTTTGAATTGGTGGTTCAGCGCACGGGCGCACTTAAGGTACAGCCGCCACTGGGAGACAGTATTCGATAATTTATTTAACAGCCACTTGTTGCAACAAATGCGCTATCAATACCCATTCAGGGAAAAGAAAAATAATATCGTGATTTATCCTAAATGAAATGTGTGTGTCATTTTTATCTAATTATTAACTTTAATATAAATTCTAAAATCACATTTAAAAAAATAACAACTTAAATACTGATCAGGTCGATCGGAAAGTAAAATATTTTTTTCGCTTTCTTTCTTAATCGCTTTATAGTAACTAAAAGTAATTAATCGTAACTCACATGATTATACTCTTGGTACAATAATCTATAATTGTTATTTCGTCATATAAACTTTATCATTAGAAGCAAAAAGAAAAGCGCGCTCTAATCATTCCCATCATGAAAATAATAATAAAATAGTCTGAAAGTTCAGTCAGTTTGTTAACAGAATGTAAAGTTATCTGCGCCGTCTGTGTCCGTGAGTGCGCAGCGAGGAGCAGTGAGAGGAGCCACGAGGGACGCGGCCGGCGGCAGTTAACATACAGACGGTGGAGAGAAGAGACGTGAACAGACAGGCTCTGTGTTCAGACACACACGGAACAAGTTAGGACTTGAAGTGTGACTGTGGATACAGTGAGTGTAGCGTGCACGGGAACGAACCGGGGACCGCGTTGATGGAATTTCAGTTATATGTGTAGTGAAATGTGGTTTGATTCAAATGGTTATTATATTTATTGAGTGATTTTGTTAAGTCTCAAATATGGAATCAAAAAGTATCCTTAAGTTAAGAGGCTAAAGATTTGGAACTTGAGTGAATTTGGTGCTTCTACTGGAGAAGCTTGCTGTCTAAGAAAATAAACAGTGCCTTTAAACAACAAACATTTTTATCAAAATGTATACTTTGTAATAAATTCGTGTATGAGTTCTGTATATGATTAACTAACAGTCAGTAGTGAGGAATGATGAGATGAACGTGTTTGTTATATTAAGATAATTATTACTAAGGTCTATCGGAAACTAAACCGTAATAAATGATTACTTGTTTTAAAATATGTGTATTTGTATTTATGGTACTTACTTTTAAGTGATCTCTTCAAACAGTAATCTTAGAAAAACATTTGATGTGTAGACTGTAAAGTAGATGATAATTTGAGTTCGTAAATAGTGTTCACCATGATCGATAGGTAGTTGGTAACAAGTATGTATTCACAATTAGTAACTGAGGATTATTAAATAAGGAATACGGGATAATACTGCATGACTGAATACGGAATATCGCCTAATGTATAATGTATAATCAATCCATCGCTTAAACAACATTATGAACTTAATGATTAAATGGTTTGGAAAAATTGTTGTGTAGTTGGAGGATGTAGTGATATATTAATACGTGAAAAAGAATTTCTTACAGTTGTCTTTACTTATTATACATAAGGAAATGACTATCTCCAATTTTCTCGAAAACAAGAGCGGTGTATGGAGGGGTTTAAATCTAAATTAAATGTTAATCCAGATTTTAACTTTTTAAACAGAGAATCAATTTCCTAAAATAGTATATAATTGATTATATATTACTTGATTTATAATTCGATAGAAAATAAAGATTGAAATGTTTAAGTAGTAAATGAACAAAACTACTTCTTCATACGGTTTGGGAATTTATAGAAAATTTAATAACATATCAAGTGATATATAAAAATGAACCTTATACAAAAGTGTTCTAGGAGTTAATTTCCCTTGAAATAAGTGTCCGTTTTCAACCGACTACATTTCCAGTACTTCAAATAGAAGATAATGTTATTATCCATACACAATTTCCTATATTCCCGGCTCGTTTCTGTTTTTAGAAATCAAAGCCTTCAGCCAGTTAATAAAGAAATTAACTGTGAAGTTGTACTTCATGACGACTTCATTTAAAATTTAATCTTGACTCTCAGGTCTGTTATGAACATCGAGATTCTTACTAAAAATCTCAAATCACTACCGTCTTCTTATAATTAATATTTTTTTATCAATCGATCTCTGTAATTGTCAACAGACCATATACTATGTAAACCACTGGCTGTGAAGTAGATTGTTTGATTATCAGGGACGGAATGATTGCACCGTCAGTTACTATTACTCAAGTCTTATAGACTCTGTGCAGAGACAAGTAATTGATTAAAATTATTGTCAGTTTGAAGAGGCCACAAGAACAATTTGCTTTCAATGACAGTGTAAAAATGTTATAGTTTAGTTTGTGTAAATACAGTAAAGCTTTGATAATAGTCAATAGACTTGTTATTACAGTTGTTTGTGGTCGTTATTTCTTCTTAAACTCATAAACTCACTTTTCATCTACCTCCAGCAACATATACTCGTACATATATCAAAATTCATTTACATTCTAATGTATGTTAGTATTTTAACATTCCAATACATTTATGTTATTGATGTACAACTTTCGATATTTTTAAATCTTCTTATAATGTCAACTGATGTCACTTTAGGTGTTAAAAATCACAAAATGAAAAACAATTCAAAATTCTCAAATGATTCATGAGCTTCGAGCCTCGTGTATTGATATACATATGTAGATTGTATAGTATCGGATCGTTCACAATAACTTTACACACGCACCAACGGTCCATCTAATACGACATGCATGGTGTGTCTACAGGTTGAGGGAATGTTCACAGAAATATAGAATATTATAAATTGTATTTTATAAAATTAAATGGATGTAAAGAGCCCTTTATAAATCAAGTTTATTTTTAAACTATTCTTATTTAAAATAATCTTATGAATTAGTAATTGATTTCGTTGTTATCATTATTATCAACTTCTCTTTTCTAGTTGTAATTAATAAACGTACTAATGCGGATTCATTAATTTAATAAGAGCCTCAGAATGTCCCTCGGGAATATATTATTATACTCTCGGAGCAATCTCGTAGTACTCCAGTTTAAAGTGCATTAACTTAATTTCATAACTGTTACCTTAAGTCTCATTCTCTTTATGACCCACAGTAATCCTTATGGTATTTTTATAATGAACATTATTTGTTGTGGGCTTTGTAAAGCGCTTTAACATAATTATTAAATATTATTTTGATTCCAATCCAAGCGACCCCCGTCAATGTCATGTTGTTAACAACCAAGATTGTGTTTCGTTAGGAGCTTTCATTTTCAGGAAATGTAAATATTTCATAACATAAATGTGAAAGAAAATACATTGAAAGAAGGGAGTAAGTATCTTTAATATTGAGAAAAACAACATTTTCTTTGAGCAAATATTATTTCATTTTCAAAACAATATATTTTGTATACATACTTTTATAAACGACTAATTGGTAATTCCATTAATTAGGCTATCAAAATAGATTAGATTTTTAGAGCGAGTTTGTAGTACAGAAACACAACCAATTTGTAGAAATATCTTTAGATGTAAAAGTAAACTGTGTGTTTTAATCTAGCTACCAGGTTTTCGTTCTAGTCCCTGAAAGGATGGCAATATACAACTCACTTCAGTCTGAGATCAGTTTAAATTAATTACCACAGCTTAACTTTACTACATTATTAATAAATAAACTCGGAAAAATTTTCAGTTTATTAGAAGCTTATTCTTTTCTTTCACACAGCTATGGTCCTGTGACCTGACACATTAACCATACCTTTGAGAATTATTAAAACAAACATTTTATGTAACGTAAGAAACTTATGATGAAAACTTGCCGATGTGTATACAATGTAATGTATGACGATTTGGGAAATAAGATTTTATCTGCGTGAACTAAAACAAATTTGATAGGGTAAAAACCGCTACGCGTGATACTAAAGTTTTTATTTGTAAACAAAAATGACTACATAATATAAAATTAAACAAAATTATTATATTTCAAAGTGTCATTTAAGAAAACATGTTGCAGATTGGGTAATACAAAAAAAAGAAATCCCAACTTTCCGCGAGCTATACTTGTTTCCTTGATTGGGTTTCTTATCGCCTAACACGGATAAATGTATGTTTTATATAGAAATGTTCTGCTCGGAATTCACATACTGTATAAAAGGATTCATTCTTTTGTAAGCCATATAGGTACTATTCCTTAAAAAAAACTTTATTAAGTCATAAGAAGTCACTTTTAATGTCATATGCCCGAGGTTTCAGTGTAAGTATAATATACTTCTGCAGCTTTTAACAGAAATAGAAACTAATGAGGATACGTATTAAGTGTAAATTCAATATACATATATTAAACACATCTGACGTCATATGACATCTTTGATTTCGACCAAAATTTTAATATTAGAAGCAAAATCGATTCTACTTATAAAATAATCATAGTAAGGAAGTTTGTTATCTGAATCACTTTGCCTCTACCATTAATAGGACAAGTATAGCAAAACCACAAATCATAGCTAAGATTTTAGCGAGTACACATTTTAAATTAAACTAAGTTTTTCCGATAGCAACTCGTTTTTTATTATAAAACTTTTATTTTCATCAACCGTTGTCACACGCGATGAAAAGTAACCTAACGTTAGGAAAATGTTAACATAGAATAATAAAAAAAACACGCAGCTAGCCGAAGAACGTAATAAATATTGTTACCAAATTATTACAGTAACAACAATTACAGTATACCTTTTATATTGTTATATATTAGTCTCTTGTGTGATAGCACGTTCCTAAAAGAATATGTATGTTTTTTTAAGACAATCTTTCCTATAAGTCCTCTATAACCCCACGCCGTACGTTCCCTAAGGCCTCTTTCTTAGTATTGTTCCTCTCAAACTGAGGAAGTTATCAAAGTCAATGTTACATCTCTCAAGAACATAAATTGATTTATTTCTGACTCCGTTTCTATTCCTTCATAACTTCAAATGTACACAAATAATTAAACACACTCATTCAAAGCTGTAAAAGCCTTCTCTGGTAAGTATTCTTCTTTTCAAAGCAAAATAAACTATATTTTTTCCCAGTGACTGTACGTTTATTGAATCCTAATGACCCTTATTCCTACTCCACATTGTATTCTTATATTTCAGACCGTTCTCTCTATTATGTAACTTACAACATATTAACTTGTAAATAGATAACGAAAGTTAATTTTATTTTTAGAACAATACGGATAAAACAAGAATATGTATTACAATAATATCAAATGCACGCTATTATAAAACAAATAATTAAATTTAAGTTTCGTAAAACAACTAAAACTGTTATTATTCAAAATGTTCATCAACTTTGAAATATTGAAACTGTATTATAATAATTAATTTTAAACGATACAATTAATTGTTCACAATGAAATGGTAGTATTGAATGTAAAATAATGGTAATATTTAATGTGAAAACGATCGCTACAGAGAAGTTTAATTTAGAAGTAGGTTAATGTTGTTAATATTGAAGCAGTTGGTACTTCTAGTGAAGCAATTAAAAATATTTATTAAATAAAACAAAAACATCTATATATATATATATTATGTATATATATATATATATTATGTATATAAAAGAAAGTCGTGTTAGTGACTCCACTTATAACCCAAGAACGGCTGAACCGATTTAGCTGAAAATTGGCACGGAGGTAGTTTAGAACCAGGAAATTGCAATAGGATACTTTTTATCCCGTTCGACAGCATTCCCGTGGGACTTGACATGAAACGTCAGTCACTATAAAACGTGGAATAACAAAACACAATTGACAGCTATGCAATTGACGTATAATGACAGATATATAATGATGACGTATAATGACAGATATGTAATGTAATGATGAGAATTTGATATTTGTAAGAAATCTACTGTATAAAAATAAGTCCGGTTTTCCATCCTGACGCTATAACTTCAGAAAGAAAGAACCAAGAAAAGGGGGAAAATCTTTTGTCACATACAGCGCCATCATACATAACATGTACTACAAATCAATATTAAGTATTTTTAAGTAGATGGTGCCGTCGCATGATACATTGATTGTTTATCTCATGGAAGATGAATGTTCTTTATTAAATCAATTTAACAACTTCAAACTCAATGAAAATTATAATAATTTTATTTATTTAGTTTAGTTGTAAAAGAGAAATCAATACAATACATTAATATAACACTCCGCAACTTAATTAGCGGATCGATTGACTCACTGAGTTGGGAGCTCTAATGTTATATTATGAGAACAATTTTATTATATACTTATTTATTTCAAATATATTGCTCCGATATTTTTGCTTCCTTGTACTGATTCTATAAGATTTTTGTATATTGATGTAAAAATCTTGTAAATAACTATTAAATCAATGTTTAAGCAGAGTTAATATACAAAGAGACATTTTTCATACCTCATACTTAGTTTACTGCCGTTTTGTTAAAGTTAAAAATAAAGATACTATTTAGTCACTGTCACTGTCATTACTGTCAAAACATGCTAACATAAGCTCCGTATTAAATTAATAGAAAAAATAGTAAAAGTTATTAATAACGAAAATAAGTTATTGTAATAGTGAAATCAAGTTGTAATAATTAAGTGACATTATTATCCAGTGTCCTTGTGTGCTAATGAATGAAAAACTGTAGTGTGATTCCAACGTTCTTTTCATACGGAATATTCAAAAATATAAACATTAAAAACACCCCTAAAGTGACTATACAGACTAAAATAGTAGATAATAACATAAACCCTTTTAAAACAAACCTAAAAGTGTACTAAAAATAAAAGTTAAGTGGAAAAAATAGTTTTGTTTCCTAACTAAAAGAAACAAATACAATCACCCGCAATTTATAAAATATAATAATACGCCGTGAACAAACTGAACAGTAATTTCGTGAAAATCTACCAAAGAGCGTTTGGTGTAGTGGTAATAGCTCAATATATTGCCGTAAGCTTGAAACTGTTCTGAGTTCAAATCCTCGCGAAGTTGGGAAAAAAAAAAATAATTTTTACTACATATTTCGTCTAATTGATAAAATATCCTACAAAGTCGATACACAATGAATTTCTTTGAAAATATAACATTTCGACAAACACGTACTCAATCTTCGCCTAATAGCAGTACAACGAGTTTGAATTTAGATGGCAGCACCGGTAGTTTAGCGAACATCTCTGCGGATGACAACATTGAGATGGTTGAACTCAAGCAAAAAGTAAAATTTCTAACGACACAATTAAATGCACTACACGAAAAAATTAATAAATTAACTATTGAGAACAAGGAGTTTAAGGAAATCATAAATAAAATTTCAGGAAAGCTCGAACCCCCTAAAACCAGCACTCAAATACTTTGTACTTCGGAGATCTTAGACAATGTTAAAAATATTGGGAATTGTGATAAAAATAATAATGAAAATATACAGAATTTGATTGGAAATACACAACAAATAATAACATCTAAAACCGATTGCAATTATAAATATACAACGAAAGAAGATATTAACAAGCAAGCAAAGCGAAACAAATTATGTATTATAAGCGCAAACAAACCAAATAATATTTTAACACTTGCAGAAAAGAGATTTGAGAAGAGTCAAATTTTTCATTACTCTTACCCCTATTGTGGAATTCGCCAGCTCATAAAAAATTTATACAAAAAATTACATGATTACACTATGGATGACCACTGCATTATCTTAATAGGAGAAGATGATTTCAGGAAAACAAATAATTATTTTGAATTAGTAACTGATATAAGAAAAACTTTAGAATGCATAAAAAATACTAATATCATATTGTGTCTACCAACATACAAGTACAACTGCCGTAACCTGCTATTTAATTGGAGAGTAGAAACTTTTAATAATCTACTGTACTTGGATGTTACTACGGACAAGTATGCATATCTATTTGATTCTAATTTGAATTTATCCTGTGACTATACTATGTTTTCTAAATATACCGGCAGACTAAATGATGGTGGTATGAAAAATATTTTTGACAATATTTCAAAATTATTAAATAACACATCCAGTTCTAACACTCCTTCAAATTCCACATTAAATGTTGAAAATTTGTCCAAATCAGATTTTTTTCGTCTTTGACCATCTTTACATTATGCACCAGAATATTGCCGGACTATTAAATAAATGTGATATACTGTCTGTGCACATCCAGGATTTATTATATACAAAACATATAGACCTAGATATAATATGTATTACTGAGCACTTCATAATGTCCGGATATGAAAGCTTATTAAATATCACCAATTACAAATTAGGAGCTTGTTATACTAGAAATAATAAAAAACGTGGCGGTGCTTGTATATTAATTAAAAATAAACACGAGTATAAAGAATTACCGGACATCATGGGGTGTTCCATATCAGGAATAATAGAATGTTGTGCAATAGAATTAACAAAGCATAAATTAATAGTTATTTGCCTGTACAGACCTCCAAAGATTGTGAATATTAATATTTTCTATGAAGCGTTAGATATTGTATTAAGAAAAGTATATTTAAAAAATAATTATAAAATTGTATTATGTGGAGATTTCAATATTGATACTCTCAAGAATAATAGGCTTGCTCTAGACTTTGAAAATTTTCTTCTGGGCTATAATCTAAAAGTAGAAATAAAAGAACCAACTAGACTACAGAGTAATACTTGTTTAGATAACTTTGTACATAACCTTAAAAAAGAATGTGAATCAAATGTTTTTGATTTTGGTTTGTCGGATCATACAGCGCAATTATTAAAAATAAAAATTAATAGAACTTGTATCATTAACTCCTGGAGAGTAAGAAAACGAGACATATGTGAAGAAAATGTAGTTAAATTTAATTCCTATCTACAATGCTTATCTTTTAATGATGTATTTAATACGGAGGATCCCAATGATGCGTATAATAACTTTATTGACATATTCTCACTACTCTATAATTTATGCTTTCCTTTTAAACTTGTTACAGTAAAATGTGACAGAAAGGTAAAATGGGTTACTCGTGGAATTCGTGTTTGTAGTAAAAAACAGCGTAAATTATTGTGGCAACAACGAATCAATCCTAGCAAAGAGAATAAACACATGTTCAAGACCTACTCAGAGAGATTTAAGAAAATTGTTAGACTAACTCAAAAAGCCCAAAATAACCATCTAATACATACTTCTAAAAACAAATCTAAAACGATATGGAAGGTAATTAATAGTAATAAATCGATTCCGGAACCAATATCACAAATAAATCAACACGATCAAATATTGACGTGCCCATTACAAATTGCTGAAGCCTTTAATAATTTTTTCATTGATCAGGTAAGCCTTATTCCAAAATCTAACATAACTAATAACCTCATCAATATAGAATACAATCCACATTCAATATTTATGTCTCCGGTTATCCCAGAGGATATAACAAGAATCATAAAATCTTTAAAAAATAAAACTAGCTTTGGATATGATGGTATTTCCACGCACGTCATAAAATTTGTGTCGAAAAGTATAGCTTTACCTTTATGTCACATAATTAATATTTGCATAACTTCAGGTATCTTTCCCGATACTCTTAAAACTGTATTAGTAAAGCCTATATACAAAAATAAAGCCAAAACTGATATGAAGAACTACAGACCCATTGCTTTGATTCCAATATTTTCTAAATTATTTGAAAAAATCATCTATGAACAATTCTATACATTTCTAACTAAATACAATGTTTTATGTAATGAACAGAAAGGATTTAGGAAAAATCAAAATATAAATTTGGCTGTCTACGATCTTTTGAATATTGTAATGACTAATGTTGATAAGAAAGTACCTATTTGTGCGATATATACTGATATGTCCAAAGCGTTTGACTACGTAAATCATGAGACATTGCTACATAAACTTTATGTGTATGGAATACGCGGCAATGCCCATGATTTAATAAAGTCATATCTCAATGAACGCAAGCAGTACACTGAAATTACTAAAATAAATACTAAAACTAGACGCGAAACACGACATTTATCGGCACATAGAACAATTAAATTTGGAGTTCCTCAGGGGAGCGTTCTCGGACCATTGTTGTTTTTGATTTACATAAATGATCTTCCACGACAAATTGATCATCCTATGGTATTATTTGCAGATGACAGCACCTCTTTAATTAAATGTAATAATAAGGTAACTTATGAAAGTCAAATAAATAGTGCAATAACAACAATAGTTAATTGGCTAACCAAAAATAATTTGATTATAAATTTACAAAAAACTCAGATAATGCATTTTTATCAAAGATCGCAAGTTCAAGAATCAAATATAAACTACAATAATCAAAGGATTGAACAGGTTAATGTTGCTAAATTTCTTGGTATATTGATAGATAGTCAACTAACATGGAAACCTCAAGCAGAAAAGATTTGCAAAAAACTTAACGTCTCAGCATACGCTTTACATAATTTGGCTAAAAAAGTAATGTTAATACCATTCTAATTGCATACCATGGTTTAGTTGTTTCTTTTTAAGATTTGGCATAATATACTGGGGTAACTGTAGTCAAAGGGAGAGTATTTTCAAAGGACAAAAACGATGCCTTAGAGCTATTTTTAATTTGAAGGTCACGGACACTTGTAAACCGATTTTCAAGAAATATAATCTCTTAACATTTCCATGTTTATATATATTTGAAGTCGCGGTTTTTGTGAAAACAAATAAGCACCTTTTCCCTTCATTGAGAGAAGCGAGAAATCGTGCTATAAATCTGAGGTCTCAGTATCATAATCTTTTATGTACAGGCAATTACAAAACTGCTTTGTTGAGAAGAAACATATTGGCCATGGCCCCTATCATATACAATAAATTACCGAACGAAATAAAAGAATTAACTAGTGTAAAATTTAAAAAACTATTGTTTTCCCTTCTAGTCAACAAATGTTATTACTCAATAAATGATTACCTAATGGACGAAACATAACATTGTAATAAATTAATGAATAAAAAATGTATCTATATATGTATAACTCAATCATGTATCCATCTTTCGTTGTTAATTTTGATTAATATGAATTTATAATTATAATTTTAATTGCATTGTTTAATTTTAATTTATAATTTAAGTCTAATATTTGCATTGTTATTTAATTTCTAATTTTAATTTAATGGTTAATTTGAATTTATAATTTGAGCCTAACATTTGCATGCCTTAAGGTAGAATGTACTGGAACTTATACTAGATTCTATTATATACACCTTTATTCTGTACCTGCATTCTTAGCAAATAAATATTATTATTATTATTATTATTAGTCGTAAACAAATTTTTGTTCTATTTCTTTCAGAAGTTTTCATTTCTATTTATAATAATAATAATTTATTTTTATCTCAGACATAGTCCATATTTAAAATATTAGTAATACATGTCAATCTTATAACTAATGTTAGTAAAAGCAAATGATAATAATAATACTAATAATAAAAACAAACAAAACAAAACAGAGACAAACACAAAAGACAAAAATTTAAAAGAAATATTCTTATGAATCAACACTTCATGCAATGTTAATTATAATGAGATAATTATAAAAAAATGACTAATAAAATTACATATTAATAGCAAAATAACAACAACAGAATTGGTATACAATTATTTGGAGTGGCCACTCTGCTTACTTATATGTATATATGTACATGTACTTTTCACCTTCTTATTCTCGTATTTTAACTACACTCGTAGCTCTTTTTATCTCTTGTTAACGATTCTATATTAAGTAATCTGTTTTATTTTAAGGTTTTGGCCGTATCTTTTTCGTTATGTATTACACATATAACACCTAGTCCTACTTCATTTACTAATAATCTAATATTTTGAAGTTAAGAAACAAAAATCTTTTCGATTTAATACTAGTATTAAATCTAGTTTGTTCTAATGTGTTATTTTCTTAAAGTTTTGTTTAAGTCTTTTAAAGTTAAATATAATTTGACATAAATTATCTTACATTTAAGTTAATGAGCAGGATCACAATAAAGATTAAATTACATATTTTTGGAAATAAAATAGTGAACACCAAATCTATTCGTCTTGTATGAGACTCTCATGTTATTTTTTTATGAAAGATAAATTAAAAAATAATTTATATTGCTTTTATGACTTCAGAGAAATTTTACACTTTGAAGCTTTGAAGTACAAAAAGATTTGAAGGCTGCCAGAGAATATTTTTCAAATGTGAAGTTACAATGGAACAATCTTTCTTGGATTCCGTTTGTTACACCTTTCGCTTTTAGAAATATTTAATAGCTGTTTATTTGAATTTTTGCTTAACGATTTGATATTTTCAACTCATTAATCCATGCAAATCCATGTAATATAATTTTGGGAAAAATCCGATAGTGTGAAATGAAAAGAACCGCATCAAAATCGGTCGATCTGTTTAAGAGATTATATGCCAATAGATAAACAAACATACAGACACATAGACACCAATATTGTAACACCAACTTTTTGTAAGGAATACAATTTAAGGTATATAAGAGGTAAGGAAAATTAAATTTTAATAAAAGAATAAATGGGTAAGCAAAACTTTACATAGTGTTGGAGTTCGAAAGAGTGTGAATGACACATAATAAAAGATAAGGTTTTTTCCATAGGAAGCAAATCTATTACTTTCAGTGAAAAAATTTGAATAATTCAGGATAATAACTTTGAAAACACTAAAAAACCTTTTTTTATAGACTGTTGTCTGGTATATCAGCAAAATTTATTAGAATAATGAGGACAACGTTAAATTAAAACGACAATTAAAATTTAGAGTTCTAGTATGGTATTAATAAAAAAGATTAGAATAATCCTTATTTAAAACAAAAACAATCTTATCAAATGTTATATATTTACATTCGTTGATATAGGAAAGTGTATTATAGATTTTGTACATCACGAACATACAAACAAAATTATATAGAACATAGTATTATTTCACAAACATACAACATACGTCTCTAGTCTGCTAAAAGTAATAGATATAGTCTTTTTAACTTTACCTTTGTCCTGAACTAGACGAATTCTAGCAAAATAATTTCCGTTTAACCCAAAAATACAATTTTTCACCGGACCAGGACAGTCCTTTATTAATGAATCTCCAAGCTCACGCGGCTGTTTTTAAATTACACGACTTAGTTAAAGGTTTTCGTTTCATTATACGACCCTCTGTACTCGTAAAACTACGAATACTTTGACCACAACTTTCACCTACGAATTGCCACAGTTGATATATGTTCTTAAATTTGTACCAAGCTAATTACACTATTAAATAAAATAAAGACCTCTTCCTATAATGTAATTTTCCTTTTAACTTTATTTTGATATAAAATTTATAATAATTACTAATATTTTTATATTTCTCAAGTCGTGCTTGAAATAACGAACGTGACCCTTTATCGTTTTTGTTTCAGTGTTTAAGAATAAAGTGAAAAGAAGAAAAGTAATTTATCTACATCTTTTTAATCGAATATTGGCTTATTGTTAACGCTATACAAGATTAGTCTCACTGTATATAAAGCTTTTCCATGCACTTACCTTAGTTAACCAAGAATATTCCACCAAAATTATTATTATTAAATTTGATTTATAATGCAGATATTGGACATTAAAATTTCCTTGATAAATTAGACTAAACAACATCTGAATAAAGATTCAGATGTTGTTAATAAGTTCCATATAACTCAATCATGTATCAAATTTGAGATAAACTTTCTTAATACAAATATGTATATTTAAAAGGAAAATTTAAAAAAATACTAAACAACTGTAGATTTTTTTAACAAGGAAACTGAAAACGTTTTGTAAGAGAATTTTCTTACTTCATATTTGTTTTTAATTTACTCCACGTTCAAGAAGGATGTAGGTTTATCGTAGATTGTAGGTTAAGTATCGACTTCCAAATTAAGTACAACAGAATATATTTAAATATGAACATACATGTTTAAAGTCTCTACATATTTCACTAACTTGTTCGTACATCAGGCTAACATGCTCTCACAATCATTCAGGTTTATTACATTAAAATACAATCGCATTTATTACTCACTAATTAATTCTTCTTTGAAATTACAGGTTGCTTAATATCCTTTATATTATTTTATACTTTATAAATCAATTGTATTTTTCGTTTTGATATTTAATACTCTTATAATTAGTGAAATTTTTCTATCTCGATAGAATTGTTGAGAGGTTATTGCCAAACTCTTAAATAGATTGAAAAGCTCCTCTTTGAAAGATTTATCAAATAAAAATAAAAAATATTTTTGAGATTGCTCATAAACCGTCTCGTTTTTTACTATTAGAAGGTATCACCTACGTAACATTTTTATTTTTGGTATAAGCTTTGCTTTGAATCACCTCATGAATACATATTGGTAACAAGGTGACACGAACAATGTCTGTATTTGAAATAAGTTACGTCACTTTATGTGTTACTTTGTCTTGGATTATAACTTCAACATTTAACTTTTTGCTAAAATTTGTTTTTGCTTTTCTAGTACATGTACAGAGTACATTTTATATTAATTATTTTATCATTTTGTTTTAAGTTTAATAAAAGTCTTATTTTATAATGATAAGTTATTAACTCAAGAAAGTACGTGCAAAAGTAAGAACAAAGTATTTTTAAAAAATTAATTCATGTTGATGAGATTTCATAGAAAACTTTTGTTTAGGTTTTCGGCTACGATAAGATATTGTCTTTGTAAACAAAACACAGAAGCCACACTGAAAACATTTTGGTTAATTATTAGACCCGTTTCTGAACTTATAAAAGATTTGTATTGTAGAGAAATGTTGGTTGATAATTCTGACATATTTTCTATCGGAGTTTATTAAGTTACGTCATTTATATGTATCAAATATTAATAACATATAATTATACTTTATCTACCTTATCTTATTTTGCCGACCTTGGAGTACCACTCTATAATAATAATTTTTGAGCATTTATCATTTTTCTCTTTCAGCACATATGCTGGAATGCACTGAACATATCCCTGAACATATCTGACATATGATTATTTCGTTAGTCAGTTTCTCTATTAATGACCATGTTTCACAGCCATATGTTAAACTTAGCAAAATGCATTGTGTTATAAACTTTCCGTTTAACTTGAATTATCATGTTTTTGTTTTTTATATCCTTACAAAGTGATGTTATATGTGTCTGAGTCATGATTTACGTTTTTGTTGCGTTCATTGTAAGTCCTGATTTTATGCTTTGGTCTGATAGTTATTGTAGTATTTGCTCTAGTTTTTTGGTCATTCTGAGAGTAGAATTATATCGTCGGCGAAGCGTAAGTCATTTAAGTTTTCACCACCTCAAAAATATCACAATCCTCTTAAATTTTATAATAAGCAAAATTGTTAGATAGAATATAATAAAATAATGAATTGAAAGACAATTTTCAGAACCATATAAATGTAAATAAAGACACAATCAGACACATCTTTCATTTGTCAGATAACAAAGATTTTAAACAAATTATGCGCAGTAACGTAAAAAGTAGCGTTAAATTGAGCTACATGAAACCAAATATCCGTTTGAAAGAAACTTATAACGGTTTTGAGAAATGAGAGATTGAAATCTAAAGACCTAAAACTTATAAAATTGTTTAATAAAGTATAACAGTACAAGATTTATAGAGTCCAAACGCAGTTGTATCAAAGTAAGTCGTATCACATAGAAGCTGCAGTTAGTTGAATGTCAATTAGCTTCATGACTAACTAAATAATAAAAAAAATTGGCATGTTATTTATTTTTTTGTTTACATTGGCTATATTTTATATCTATAGTTTACTTTTCATTTATATTTAGTAATCATTGTAATATATCTGAAGGCGTGATAATGTAAAAAAAGTGAAACACGAATTTTGGTTTGTATTATATTATGAATAAATATTATATACTATTAAAAAATCAACCCTAAATATTTGTTGCTAAGAACATTACTGAAACATCTGTTTCTAAAACAATAAGAGCAAAAAAATCATTTCTTCAGTAGCGAGTCAAGTACTGAACTGTCAGCACTGACTCTTGGCCAGATGAAGTGTACTCAACAACACACTCCTCTACATTCTGATATATAAACTAAATCTTATATTTCCATATTGTGTTTATTTTCAACTTATTTTAAAAATTACATCTTTTAACTTATAAATTTGAAGCATTGTCTTAAAAAAACATACATTGTAGGCTTCAAATAAATGTATTCATAATAAAAAAGAATTATTTTCCAATATTGTAATTTCATCCTTCAGTTCCTTAGTCTCGCTAAAACTCGAGAACGGCTGAACCGATTTGGTTAATTTTATTCTTGAAATACTCCTGGAAGTCCAGGAAAGGTTTAAAAGGTGAGAAAAATTGGAATAATTGCCGGGAAAACCCTAAAAACAGCCCTTTTCTATTTCCCATACAAACGTTTTTTTTGACATTAGATTTGACAACTAACTAATATGGCAATCATTCTGTTTGATTGAAACAGGAAAAACCTGATTATTTATGGCCTCTAAGACGGAATAGAGTTCGCCTGGTCAGCTATACCTACATATATTACTCTTGACCAAACTAACGCGGACGAAGTCGCGGGCAAAAACTAGTACTTTACTAAATATATACAATTTCTTAATATCTAATCACCTAACAAATTTATTATTAATCATTTAACAAATTTATTATTATTACTATACACATACTTCTTTATTTTATAAATAAGTATGTTTTTGACATTTTCTGTTAACTAAATTATTACAACATTTGCATTTCATATTCTCTTCATTACAGATATCAATAGTAGAAAGAATAAAACTTGATATATCACAAGCATTCCTATGAAACAGGTCTCTCAGATATATTATTAAATAAATTTAAGACAAATTTACATTTATGTTCCTTTGATGTTGATTATACAAAAGATTTAATATGTAGGTGAAATAAATTCCAATTGAGATTTTTATACTGACGCGTGGAAAAACTCTGAATAATATTCATAAAATGTGTTCTTATTTATATTGACTTTACACATTTAAAAACTAAATTATGATTTAAATAATAGACACGAAACTGGTTACTTTAATGTCAAGAATAGAATGTGTTACATATTAAAATCATAAACAAAATACATTGTAATACTAAAAAATTTATGAAAATATAAACTAAAAAAACGATGCTTGGATACACTACATACATGGTTCAAAAGTTTACGATTTTCAGGTTATTACATCTACGATGTACACCAATGGTAGAAATTATTTTCATTGTCTTTTATGCAATTATTTTATTATTAACAGTAAAAAATGTTTGTTAAAATCTTTTTACACAACTAGAAGAAAATTTCATTTCATTTCAATATTATCTGCCTGTGATCACGGTTGCTGCAAAGTAATCGAAACGTTGGGAATATGTATAATAGTTTTAGAATAAAAAAAATATATCAACTAGTATTCCGAAAGTAGTAGTGGTAGTTTTATTTCAATAAATATTTAGTTCTAAAGCCTTAGATCTCATCAAATATGTTTTGCTTAGTTTATTCAGAAAAGCATAAAAAAAAATATGTAGTTATAAAAGAAAAATGTTGCTATAACTTTATGAAATTGTTTTATATGTACGTTGAAAATCATATTAGTTTAATTTATAACAAATGGCATCCGTGTGAATCAGGCTTACTTTTATAGCAAAATAAATATTTGAACCAATTCAAAGCTGTAGAGGATATCGTTGGTGCTTCAATTAGATCATGTTTGAACAACAAAAATCAAAATATATAACTCTTGTATGGTAGTGCTGCCACTATAAGGTCGCCGCAATGTTTATATATGGATGTAGACTAGTAACAATTAAAGTGATTTTAACAGTCGTTAAATAAATTAAATTAAACCCTAAAGAAAATTAATATTATAAATTGTACTAAAACAAAAGAATCTTCAAAAAATCTTATTAATTAATGTTTGACTATTGCTTCACGAATTTTAAAAAGGTTAATTTCCAGAGAAACATGATAACATCATAAAATGTTACAATCTTCGAAAAGAAGGAGCAAATCGTAGCTTTAATTAAATAATTTTCTGTTAAGTTATATAGCTGCACATGTTTTTGTGTGAGTTTTCTATGAACTCAATTTATAATCAGGAATTATTCTACATGTTTGTGAATAAAAGTAATCAATATATTGCGTTTAATTCTATAGCTATAAAGTAGTTCAAATTAAATCTAGCGGTGCAAAACTCAACTGACTGGGGATTTTGTACCAAGTATATCCCAAGTGTAAATCTATAGTAAGCTTTCAATTTCAATCATTCAATTATTATTTGGATTAATAATCATAATCAAATTGATTGTGCTGTAATTGTTTAAACTCTTTAGTTCGTTGTAGCCGCGCTAACATGAATATAAATAAGAAATTACAAGTTACAACTACTTTATACTCACGCTCCTTTAAAGTTGGACGTGTTTTTTCTGCTGTAAAAATTTAAATTACTTGAAAAATTTTAAGTAAATTTTGAAGAATGACTTTACTAAACCATCTATAATATGACTTCTCGGTTAAATAAAATAAGAAGTCAAGTTTTAGTATCAATGGTCATATTAATTCCTGAAAACTGATGGTGTATAAATAATTATTGTCTCTAATATACTCAAGTCGCGTGATGTAAAAAAAGGACAATATACATATATTATTAATAGAAATTCATACAAATAATGAGTAGGATGTAAATCCCTATGTTAAAAAAGAGACAAAATTTCTTTTTAAATCTGGTATACACATCGAAAACAAATTTATGCGCCATAGTTACCACAGCTATCAATTACAATTTCAAGTTGCCTCATGTACATTTTTTATATTTGTTTGCAAAATTTGAACGTGTTTGTCACTGTTACCTTAACAAAATCGTCTGGTTTATTTTGTTCTCTATTTTGTATGCATTGAACTTTAAGTCATATAAATTTTATATTGCCTAAAATATTTTTTTAATAATAAAAAATTAAAAATTTAGGGCGAGGATTTAAACCCGTTACTCACGAGCCAGGTCAACAGTTGTTCCGGTAGAATAGGAGAGGTATAGGACAAGTTTTAATATCGCCTCAAATACTTAAATTACTTACTTACCCAAGAGTTGGAGGCAGTCTTCCTTCTGTTTTGTTGTACTTATCCTAAAAGTACAAAATGAGGGTACATTAGTACATACATTTAGTATTCAATTATACGTGATAAAACTTTTGTTTTTCATAGTAATAAAATAGTATTAGAAAAAGTATTGCTGACATGATTGCATTCGGCTGAAAAAAACTTCATGAAAACAAAAGTCTTTTGTAAAAAAGAGGGGAAAAAAACATTCATTAAAGTTATTATTTAATACTTTTTATTGAATGAATGAAAATCATAATTTTGTGCAATATATATTTATGTGACGATACCTTCATGAAAATGCTAACTAATTTAATGCACAGAAGTCTTCAAAACCTTGGATTTATTTTAACAATTTTTACTGAATTGCATATTGAATTAATAAAGAAATAAAAATTATCCGAAGAGTATTTTAAAACTACGAGATGGCTCACAATAGAACTTTTATAATTTTATTTTAGGAAGTTAAATTATTTGTGGTGAAGTTATAAATATAAAGACAGAACGTACTAAGAATTCTCCTTCGCTTCGTTTCTAAAATAAATTTCAATAATAAACAGGTGTCTACTTGTTAAAGACAAGAAAGATTTTGAACAAAAGTTTGCTATAAGGAACGTATGTTTTATATGTAGTACTCGTAATCACATTATTTTCCATGTTACGATTTATATTACTTATGACTATATAAGTCTGTTTAAATATATTTTTTAAACTCAATAAAACCTAAGGCCTATATAATTTATAAATGGTTAATATCAATGTTACATGATATCGTGAAGAAGTGTTTACATTATATCGCGAAGAATAAGAATGTTTTATCTTAACAAATTAGAATAATATCAAGTGATCTCCTTAGCTTTTATTTTCTTTCGTAATACAATAAGGAAGCTCAATTAATCAATAAATAAATACAGTAACAAATTCATGATATGATTTTTAGTTAATACAGTAAGGTAGCTTTCTACCTTACAATACCTTTACCTTTTTTAATACGTTACCTGTACAATACCCTTCATCAAAAATCTATTGAAAGTCGTTCTAACTGCCAATAAAAATATGTCAATTTAGACTTTATTTCCTATACAATAATGTAAGAAATTGAATAACAATTTTGATGTCCTAAACAAAAATTGAACATGTCTAGTAATTTAAGTAACATATGTTATATATTATTTTTTTGTATAAAATATCAATAATACATATTTGTAATTTCAATGTTTGTATTGCAGACAACATCGTAAACGAAATAAAACAACTATATGTGTAATAATCAATTCAAATGATGCCTAGAAGTGATATGAGAATATGTATTTATAAAATTACCATTGGATTATTGAATACAGGATAACATAACAATTTTATCACAGGGAGATGTCCCGCGTTTACACCATGGGTTGGTAACTTTACATCGTTAGGAGTAGTTCATTACTGAAAAGAATGATTGAAGTTAATAGTGTACCGATTAGAGAGGCTGTTTGAACATTTACCGACTTTAATGATGAGACCCAAGACATGAATATAACATGAGGTCTTTTTTGGAATTTAAGTCAGAAGGTTCAGATGAATAATTTAGAAACGTTTCATAAAACATTGCACTGGAACGGATTGTAGTTATTATTATTTCATAAGTAATCTTAACATAACAATAATATACATTCAACATAAATAACGGTCATGTTAAGTGCTCTTGTTGTCTTTAAGAAGATGTAACTCACCACACCTATCTCGTTACGTGATGGAGTTGACTGCAACCAAATATTAAGGTCTGAATTACCATTTCAAAATATTCTTAATTATTCATACAGCAGTAACTTCCTTGTGGATCCTTGTGGATTGATATTTATTTTCATTATTTTTTAAATTTATGTAAAACTTAAAATAATATCAGCAGTGTAATGTAAGGTCATAATTTTTTTAGACGTTGCCAACACATCCGATTACAATTTTATAATATTGCTATTAATTTTATTTCGAAACTTGTTTTTCTTTTGAAAAAAAAAAATTGTTTTTCTTTTTGGTATTTTTACCACGAATACATTTAATTACGCAAATGCGGATATTTTATTTTATTTCAATTTAATGAAGCATGCTGCTCGGTTAAATTTAATTACTCCCCTTTTTTTAGGATGTATTTTTGATTAAATGACTGGACAAAAAGTTTAAAATGAATAGATTATATTAAATCATTTTTAGGAGAATTATATTTTCAAAAGTTATGTAAGTTTCTTCATTAGTTTTTTTACTTTGACTTCTATTTAAATTGGTCTTAAACTTATATGTACCTACATTCAGCAACACGACGATTTTATTTTAATTATGATATTTATTTTAATTGTTATAACACTATTTATATTATTTATACAAATGTAGAAATGATGATCTTAATTTTGCTTGTGAATAGACTGACATTGTTGTAAGGTTTTTACATTTTTCTTTTGACACATAATATATCAGAAGATTTCTTTGATATTTTTGTGTAATATTTTTTGTTTAACTAACGTGGAGTCCACAAATATAACTGTATATTATAATATGTTATTAGGTATATATTATGGATCATATATTATGGATTATTTAATAAAACAATATTCTCAAAGTAAACGGTTTCCTTATAATAATAATTCTATTCTCATAGAAATTATTTTAACGCTATTTTCACATTCTGTTTCCAACTTCAGACACTTCAAGACAAAGGTTATATAACATTTTTGTATGAAAAACAATATTTTAAAATTACTGATTCATTTTCATTTTATTCAATGTTAATACATATTATTTTACTGATACCTAATAATATATAAAACCACGAAATACAAAAAGGAAAATATTATAATCTTTGAATTGAATATCTCATTAAAAGCAAACGACCCGAAGCATTCGACAGACCGACTAATTTAGTTATACAGTGTGATAAGAATCTTATCATTGAAATATAAAATAATATTTTGTTATTTAAAAGTTGAAAGTTTATAAGATGACGATATTTTTTACGGTTTTGTCCGAATCCTAAGTATCCGAGACTACTTGCAAGAATTAAAAACCTAATACAACGTGCCCAAAATGCTTGCGCTCGGTATTGTTTTCACATACCCCCTCGCACTCAGGTCACGCCATTTTTGAATAATTCTGGTTGTTTAAAGATGGAAAGCCGTAGAAAATTACATTTAGCAACACTTTTATTTTGGGATGATTAAAAATAAGGAACCCTTGTACCTTTACAAAAATCTGCGATGGGCGAGAGACGAAAATACGAGGTATTTAATAATAAATAAATATGGTACCAGGGCGACAACATACATGCTCAAACAGCATAAGCACAGCTCCGCTAGTTTTCGGGGCAGTTTCCGATACTCCGCGAGCAAAATCTGGAACAACTTGCCACCGCCTATCCGTAGCCTGCAAACCATTAATAATTTTAAAACAAAATTCAAGCCCCATCTGCTAAATTTACAAAAGCAGACATAGATCTTGTGTTTATATAAACTATAGTACTTATAAATATAAGTACTATAGTACTAGTTTTATTTATTTTATTTTTTGCCATTAATTTTTTAATGTTGCTAAACTCAACAAATTTTCTGATTCAACAACCTTTTTAAATATTATGTATAGTTTACCTAGGTATTTAATATATAATTATTTTTAATTTGATAAACTACTTGCCTATCGGTTATGGCCATCTTGCCATGTGGAAGTTGCTCCTTACTAGAGCGCGGATGCCGGATTGCCTCGACTCGACTATTAAGAGCCCAATGATATATTTCACTCCCTGAAAATAATATTACATTATTAGTAGGCATATTTCAATAACACAAACAGATTCTTTGACTTAAAATAAGTTGATAATAAATTTTTATATATAATTAACAAATATACTAAATAAAATAATGCCTAACATACCTCATAGCCTTTTTTTTTTTTTTAACGGGTGGGAAATCCTCATGGATACCACACGCCCCGGGGGGTGTGTGTGATTATGCCGAACTCTTACCGGCTAAAACCCACCCGGTTACCCTCAGCCGCTATGAGGGGACTACAAGGGGTCGCTTGCGCATTCTACCTCGTAGCCCCGGCGACAGCGACCCGCTCCTAAGGCGGGTCTCTCCCTATGTGAGGGCGCTCCGGTAAACTTGAGCGCCCTCCCTCCAGAAGGCCAGTGACAGCAGGGCGGACGGTCCCCCGACCAGTCCGCCCTCTGATCTCCTAGGTGGGCGGAAGGAGGTGGGCGTACCTCCTCCTTCTCACCCCGAGGCGGCCGCGGCGCATCTGGTCTGAGTTGATGTTAGATTCTCGGACCCGCTCCGCCTCCTCCTTCTGCATCAGGACGACTTCGCAGAAGGAGGTCATGGCCCTCCAGTTCTCCTCGCTCTCGAGCATCGACGCCAGGATACTCGAGAGCGCGAGAAAACCCTCATAGCCTGAGCTGTCTCCTTTTGACTGCACACAAGTGTTATACGATTTATATTCATTTTCTTTATTTTTGTATTAATATTGTTTTTATATCCTTTTTCGTATAATTTTGTTTTTGTTTTTCTTTGTGTGTATGTCAATAAATGTCTTTTCTTTCTTCTTCTTTCTTTCAAATTATAATTTGTTCGTAGAAATGTTCGGATGCTTAAAACAATTAGAATTGTGTTTTTAACAACGCCAAGTAAATATTCGAATTAAAAGTGAAATAAAAAATGGTGATGACTAATTCGATGTAACGAAATATTGAATAAAATTCTATGAATACCTGAAAAAGTTTAAAAAATAAAGTTCACGTGGAAAGTGTTCCTAGTGGCGGTATTTACTTCAAAATGCAATGGAACGAGTCCCTTGCTAAATATTAGATGGAAATAGCAATAAAATTGTAAATTGTCTTCCATCTTACAAATGTAATTAAGAAATTTAGATCGATTTTAAAAACTTTTATTACTTTAATTCAGATAACTTGTGGAGAGCATTGAAGAAAATTTATTCTTAAGTGGAAACACTCGGGAGGAATAGAGTATTTTCTAAGTTTCTAGCATTTTCTTTTTGTACTGAAACTCTCGAGAGTTACGGGGCTGCATTCACATATTAACTTCTTTTATTCCCTCGTTAAAAATAGAATAACTTACTTAAAATTAATTCTAATATAACATGGGTTTATAGATTAAACTTAATATTATACATAATTATACCACGAGAAGGCCATTTTACTTTAATGTTACTATTTTCTAGACCCTTAAAAGAATTATAGTTACAATTTGGATTTTTCTATTAAATAAAGATATAACATGTCAATTATATCCACTACCTTTATCTTTTAACGTGTTGCAATGTGATAATAAAATTTAAGAGTTTTGTTAATGTTCCAGTATCATTAATCGGACTTTTAATTTTATAATTCCATTAAAACAATGACAACTCACATGTTATTTTTGAGTATTACAATTAGAAATAAAACTCATTACAATAACATCAATCGATAAGATAGAGGAGTCTAGCTCTGGCCAAGTTGCTACAGCTCGAACATGGACTGGCTTAACCGGAGAATTACCACGTTCTCACAGAAAATCGGCGCGAAGAAGACTTTAATGGCTGCGTTTCCTCGAGTGGAAGATGGAAATGAGGCCGTCGGTTTTAAGGCTGGTGTTGGATAGGTGTTGGACTCCTTGGAATAGAAGAATAATAATACTACCAGTGATTTTATACCAGCAGGGCTACCCTCTGGTAATATAAAGTTTTCAGGACAACCTTTCGTGCGGGCTTACCCTACTAATTGCATACCACCGACCGCGGCAGAGTGTAAACACACGTCACCGGATCCCGCTACCATTCGTGAAGATGTAACACAATGCTGAAAACTAGGACATAAATTATTTAAATACGATCCAGTTTGTATTTCTTACAATTGCTGCACTACAGTTAAATAATATTTAATCCGCTATAGTAAAGTAAATGCTTGTATAAAGCAAAAAGTGAATTTTAAGATCAACGTCCAAAATATGTTTCATAGATTATCCTTCATTCTATTTCATATTTATGAGGCGCTCACTGACGGACAGCGAATTTCATTATGTAAATGATGATAAAGATCTTTACAGTAAGTTATTTCATTGAGAACTTTGAAATATATAGAAGAGCAGCAGACAGACAGAACTAGCTTTAATTTTGTATGGACCATTTGTTTAATATTTTTAAAAATATTCATATTTTATATAAAGTTATTTGTTATTGAAGCTTTAGGTAAGTGCATATGTCATAAATTTAAATTTTAACTGAAAGCTAAGGAAACGGACAATTTATAAAATGACAGTCCCTGGTCTCTTAATATATTTTTTTCATTTTTTCTTCAAACCACATAATTCTTCATTTTTGTGTATGAGAGAAATTAATCATTATATAAATAACTACTGCAAATAATAATTTTAACAAGAGTGGTACAGTTTCTTTCCTCAATGAATTTTTGTAAATATATTTTAATATTATCTCATTTTCAAGGGTATTTAAACGCTTAATTAAATTCGTTTGACACATTTAACAAATACTTTTCTTAATAGACATAATAAGAGTCGTAAACCTGTTATGATGGC
Organism: Danaus chrysippus; assembly: GCA_916720795.1. Taxonomy (NCBI): domain Eukaryota; kingdom Metazoa; phylum Arthropoda; class Insecta; order Lepidoptera; family Nymphalidae; genus Danaus; species Danaus chrysippus. The sequence goes on along the minus strand of CAKASE010000077.1, from coordinate 668,170 downwards.
ATAATATTTGAATAAGTATCACGTCACTCATGGGACATTTTACTAACTATAGCAGCTCATATAGAACAGTAATATTCCTAACGTTACACATCCCTACTAATATTATAAACGCGAAAGTAACTCTGTCTGTCTGTCTGTTACGCCTTCACGCCTAAACCGTTAAACTGATTTTAATGAAATCTGGTATAGAGATAGAATTGACCTTGAGAAAGAACATAGGATAGTTTTTATACCAGATTTTTGAAAGGTTCTCATGGAAACGCGATATAAGCGAACTCCATAAACCAGTTTTATATACATTGAATAAAAGTCTCTTAAAATTTAAGTATATACTCGTACATTACAACTCGCCAAACTAGATTATGAGGTTAATTCGGCGTATCGATAAATAAGCTACTAGATTCTTCAAACTCCAATGGTGATCTAGTGAAGTGTTTCATGACCTGTATTTTAAGCACGCTTTTATATGTATAAGCGTGGGTTGTATGTAACTGCTATGTTATCTTTGCGTACGATTTTTACCTCTTTCCAGAAGTCTAATTATTTTGATACTTTGTATACGTATCAAGGATCGATGACAATGCTGTTATTTGATAAAAGTTTTTCATATTTTTATTAGGACCGCCAGGATATGACTTATTTTATAGATCCTCTGTAGTGGAGTGAGAGAGATAGAGCTAGTGCGCGGTCAGCGTATGCTGTAGTTTGGGCTTACTTTTTTAAAATTAATTGAACTAAAAAATTTAAAATAAGAAATATTTTAAAAGAACTAAAACAAACACGCTTTAATAGGTAACCGAAGTGAAAATTAGAAAATAATTTTCAATTACAAAGTATATTATTTTAATTCAGAGTAAAAAGCGTGGGGTGTTTTTTACAACATTTCATATCTTTCTTTTTTCCTTTCCTTTCTTTGTTTTTTCCTTTGAATTAAAATAATTTCTTGGTAATTAAAAATTATTATATATTTTGTAGTTCGGCTAGCTATAAAAGCGTGTTTTTTTTTATTATTTTTAAACTATTTTTATCGTAAACGAAAAACAGCCTGGCCATCCCAATTCATTGGTGCACCTAAATATATGCATATTGTTTTGAAAAGTTCAAAGAGATAAAATCACAAAGATAAAATTAATCAACTGTGACGACGATGTTAGGATTTTTTTTAAATAAACCCTGTCTACAAAATGTCAAGTAGAGAGTATGAAAATTGTAGTAAGGTCAGCATATAATAATTCTTTCTACTCATATAGAAATATATTTTTCCAAAGTATGTATATCTTGAATTTTTTTAAACACCGAAAGGTTCAGCAATATGCAGATCGAAGAAATTAATAAGTTACAATTGTTGTTACGTTCACCATATTACCAACAAATTGGAATATATACAATGCTTAATACCCAACTTAAAACTAATTGAAATCTATATACGTAAAGTAAATATAGAGAAACACAATATATGTGTTTCGATTAACCAATTATGTATTTTAAACACATAATTGGTTAATCGAAGCACTAGAGAAGGTGATATTTTCTGAAGGTCCCGAACGGAAGAGCTCGAAGAGGCTAGGATAGGTTTAATAGTCACCCTCGGGAAAGAATCTCAAATGAAGTATATACACCAACACATAGAGACTGACTTAAAAGAAAAGACGGATAACTGTCAATTCTTCGTATTTATACTATCTAGAACTAATCAATGAGTGGATATAGTCACGAGCATTAAAATACGCTAGTGTGAACTTAGTTTGAAACAATAGTCAACAAAAGTTTAGAAGTGTTCAAGTGAATTATGAAAACTAAAAGTTTTGCCAGTGCTAAATAATTAACGTTATAAGTGTACATATGTATATTAAATAAACTGGTTTAACGAAATAATCGACCAAATGTAAACTCGTATATACGTCAAACATACAACGAAGTAATTGAGATAATAAAAAATATATGCTTAATTTCTTACTTAACATTTGATTATCTGGAAAATATAGAGTTTTATTTTATTTATTGTGCATTCACATTCTCTTGACCTATTTTCATATCTGAGGTATTATAACAAATATTTACATTAACTTTTCTTTGTTAAAAACTTTAAGGAATGTATTTTTGGGGGTTCTAAACCAGAATAGGCTAGCTTTTCCACATCGAATGATTGACAAGTGACCATAAATAACATTGTGTCGATCAGTAGCAATGATTTATTAAATATTTTATTAGGTAAAAAAACCTCAATGGATTAAATGAATTAAAATAAATGAATTACATTCAAAGATTTACTGGCCCATGTGAGGCGTTCAATCGAATAATTGGTGAACAAAAATGGCTTTCATCATTATGAAAAGCAATTTAAGTAGAATTAAATTAATTTTCACATAATCATAGATGGGATTGACTTACGTTGTCATTATTTAGTAAAACGAAAGGTATGAACGTTCTTATTTTAAGATGGTTCACGGTAAATTCAAGGAAAGTTGTATACACAAATTATGAAACGATGCAAAAGTTTGTAATTAAATACATACATTAAGTTGTAATTAAATACATACATTAAGTATCAGAGATGCTTACGTATGTCAGTCATGTATGATGAACATTATGATTTAGAGAAATGTTGATGGAATGTGATTCCTGTTCGTGAAATTGAATTTCGCTTTTAATTTATATTGAATGGATTAATTTTGGTAACATTTAAAATCAATTTAAATTTCATTCCTCTTTACAGGTTGTTAAGTTTTATGTTTCATTATCGAAACCCGGTAGTGACTTTTTCCCAATAGTTTTACATGTTGAGTGTAATAATTTGTATACGTATTGAAACTATACTAAGCCTAATAATTTAAAACCTTAACTAGAGTAGATCAGCTAAGACTACCCTAAAGGATGTTCGTGTCAGTCCCTCACTCAATTCCATATTGAAGGTCGTCATTATATCTTGCTATATACATATGTATGTATAAAGGTCCCGGTGGAGCTAAAATTCCAACGACATTATATTTAGGGTGACCACTTCAGATTATAAAGGTTTATCTACTATTATGATATAAAATGTATAGTATAGGCGGACAGGAAATGCTCAGGGGAATCTTCATTTTATATTTTATTTATTTAGTTTCTAATCTCTGTCTCTGATTTTTAATTCTAAAATATTGTTCCCAGTCAGCTTTATTTTACAGTGGGTTTTTTTAAACTTTATAGTTTTTTTATTACGGCGCAAACGGAGCTTATTGACAGATATATGTACCTCCTAGTCAATATGGTTTCATTACCTGTGGTATAATTCATAATTACTGAATAAAATCTCTTTTATGAGATAAAAGAATGTTTTTATCTTATTAATGTCAAAACGCTTGAAAATATGAAAATAAATTTGACAAACAATATCTTCAATGAAATTAACGTAATTGTGATAAATATTTAAGAATATTATAAGGGAAACAGGTAATTAAATTGTTATTTAAAAATATATTTTTTAATATTTCTTATATAATTTTTAAATATAATATGTATGTTTTAATTAATTTATGGTGATAAATGTAAATTCAGTAGGCGATTTATGATATACAAATAAAATGGGTTGCTTTCAAACAGACTATTACATATTCCTTTGAATTGTTAAGTTACATTTCAATGTCAGTATGGTCAGTCAGTGTGATATCTTCTCCAACATTTTTTAATCTATACCTTTGAGAAGAATGAACAAGTATTTCTAACGTTACCTACTATTATAAAACTGCAAAACGTGATACCTCAGCTGTCTCATAGGTGGTAGTGTGTCAAGTGACCATCGATAAGGAAGTGTAATGCTTCTATATTGAATAAAATTATTTGAGTTTGAGTCATGCTATCATTCAAATGTGAACTCAATGTAGGTACGGATAAATGTGAAAATACATTTAAATACTATTTGTGGGATCAAATATACAATCCTCGTTGATACTAACATAAAACACATCAGAATAGTAAGAGAACTAATTCTAATTTGAAACAAAAGATTAACCTTTTTGTTGTCATTTATACTCATACTTGAGGTTGACGAAATACTATGCCATTACTTTATATAAATTTGACACTAAAAATATTATATTATCTCAATTCTTAATATGTATAATAATACATATTTAAAAATGATTTAGTTTGCCAACAAAAGTAAAATGATTAAATTAATTGTTTAAAAATTATGTATTTTTGTATTGGATTAAATTCTTATCTATATGATAGCCCTTGTATATTAATAAAACTTTAACAACTTAATCACTAATTCATATGGTTGTTTTTCTCATTACATTTTAAGGACCTTACAAATCATCACACAGTTACTTACATTTTTTTTCCTGTAAATAAAAGGAAGGTTATTACTTATTAAGGACATACGTATACATATGTTGAGTCCACTTTGATAATTATTACAAGAACGTTCATAAATCACATTTAATAAATTGGAAAAGATCTTAATATATAGGAAATTTAGAAAGAAATGTAACCTTGTACATGAAAAAAGCGTGAATAAATTAAAATAATTTGATGGAATAAAAACACACAAAAATGCTTATATGTATATAATATCGGATAAACAATGTAACAAAAATATTATTTATATTTTGAAGACTTGCAAGCCTTTGTACCCCACACCTTTTAAATATTATTGGCTAACAGTGTCCCGTGTAACAAAATAGTGTAATAATTATTTGATCATTACGTCATCCTTCCCGCTACTGAGATCATTCAAACATTTTTCCAGTAGTGGGTTTCCTCCTAACCGGGCGACCTGTAAGAAACCTAGGCTGTATACTTCAATTTAAAACAATCACACTTCAATGAATACTATGTTAAAATAATTGATTCACCTCAGCCCGAGCTTCTCGATCAAGTTCACTGAGTGTGTTTCTCGTGTACTGTATGCTGCCCGCCTTCTACAACAAACACATACAGTATTCTTCAGGTCAACATCACGGGTACGCTGCCGTAAGATGATAGTAATAAAAATATGATCCCAAAAAACTTTACTACCACTGAATTAAAATCTAGTTATGTTTATACTTATTTACCAAACACCATAAATAATGACAAAAATTAACACCAATCTTTATTGGAAACAGAGGATCAAGGAAGCAACTTCGTAAGCGGACCCGCGATCTCATGAAACGTGTAAAAAAAACACACGAAGTTCTCAAAACTCTTAATTTTAAATTGATATGTAACTCATCAAGTTTATGAAATAACCTGATGCAATTATGAAGAACTAGCTGTCCGCCCGCAGCTTCGCCCGCGTGGTGTTCGGTTATATCGAATATCCAAAAGAACCTTTCAAAAGTCCGGGATAAAAACTATTCTATGTTCTTTCTCAAAGTCAACTCTATGTCTGTACCAAATTTAATTAAAATCAGTTCAGTGGTTCAGGCGTGAATGCGTAACAGACAGACAGACAGAGTTACTTTCGCATTTATAATATTAGTAGGGATAATGATTCCGTATTTATCGAAGAATTACAGTAAAACCTGCTATGTTTGACCCACACAAATACGTTCTCGTATGTATACAATTAGCAACTGAGTTTTAGTGTACTCACGTTAAACTTCGCTTCCCACTGATGTTTTGGATGCATGTATGATGGGTAAGGAGAACTTTCCTTCTGATAAATCTTCACAGAAACTGCCATTGCTGTTTAACTGGGAGAGTAATACACATAATGAATATGATATAATATATATTTTTCGAAGAAAATGATATAAAACAATTACATTAGGAACACAAAACAACCTCCTTCACATGAAGATTACAATAGTCATTTCGAAGCTAAGAGTAGTGTCCCAGAAGTCGCACTAGATCGTCTTAGGTTTTGTCACGATCACTGACCACTTGCAGTAATCTGACTCCAAGTAATATAATTGTAGCGGTTTCTAAGGAAAAAGGTTTTTTTCAATATTTTTTATGTATATTCTCGTTTCTACCGATTACCGTTTAAGGTTTGACTAAATTCATATAATAAACAATTATTAAAAACAAAGTAAAAAATATAATGATCGTTAATTGGAAAGACATTCACATTTAAATTTAATTTCTCTAAAACTGTTATGATAAATTTAAAATTTGTTGGAAATATAAAGTCTGTTTAATGTATAATATTGTTAGTGAGATGTTCGTTCATCTGATAGTAACGACATTTATATAGAACAGATTTGTAAAAACGTAGAGGTTAGAAAGATGTATAAATAAGTCTTAGATTACTCATAGGTACGTGTCACCTTTTTGTATTGATCCTCAGTGGGGCAAAGTTTTGTTCCCAATAAATCTCAGTGCCTTGTCCCTGCCACATTTCGTGTATTTGATCCGCGAATCCCTTGACTTTCTGTAAAAAAAATATACATATCTTATTCACATAATTATTATACGTAGTCTACATTATTGTATCATAAAAAATTTCTACAGTTTTCAACTACACTTGATGAAAGGATTTCGTTCTACCATTTATACTTTAAGTTACTTCTGTTAATTCTTCGTTACATCAATAAATAGTTATAATCAGACCGAAGCATCTGGTGCTAACTCGAGGTCTATTTTCATTGACTCCACCATCACTTGAACAGCGGAGTTTATGGTCAAGGGAACACCGTAGACCAAATGTGCTGTTGGTTTTCCTCGAAGAACTAAAGAGTCGTCCTGGATATCATCGATCCTTCAAGTGAAGAAAACAAGTATTAAATATATGCTTAAATAATTACTTAACAGTCACGAAAATTAGGTAGGAACGGACAAAAAAATTTCAGTGATCATTTTCACTCAAGCGTCTCGTCTTGTTCTTTTTTTAATAAATCATCGGGAACTTTGTACCGGTAATTGAAAGACCATGTTATTCTGCCAAGAAGGAATACTTCGTTAAATTCTGTAAAATGTGTTGAAGGGGCAAGAAGCTCCTGTGAAGAATACAAGACCTTTATTCTATACTAAAACTTATATCTAATTAATAATCGCTAATTAATTATTAAACTGAAAAGAAATTAGTATGAACTGGTCACTTAAACATTTAATAATTTAGATTTTAGACTCTAACCTTCTCCAAGTATTGTTTTTCATCTTAATTATTTCTATCCATTGCAAATTTCAATTCCACCGAGTGTCTTCTGTTAAGCGTCACTTAACAATGACTTCTTCTTTACCTCAAATCTCTGTTTTGTCCTCTTGTTAGACCGGTCGTCCACTTCCTTGCCGTCTGTTCGCAGCCTGCCGCCAGATCGTCGTTGGCCGATTGCTCGATTTCCATGACGAACCACTAGACGATTCATTCTAATATTATAGAAAATAACATATTTAATGCAATAAAATTATTTCCCATTGTCAATAATAAAAGGGACATAACTTTTATATCTATCTATATACATATATATAATACTACAAAAGTGTATCCTTGCAAGAAAAATCTTTGGAATTCATTATTTTAAGTAATAATTAATATTACTATCTTCTTTTTTAATACGAATGTATACTTACTAAGAAATATTGTAATTAGATATACCTCATTTTAAAAATCAATAATAAATAATTATTTTATTGTAAATTTTGCCTTCGTCAAGTCAGTAAGTCTTTTTCGGAGATATTAAACTAATAAAGTCGGCAGACTAATTATAATATACTTATCACTATTAAAGATATTATTAAGATATACAATATATAACACAAATGGCATTATGTGTTTAACGAATCACGGTTTAACAATTTAAACTACTTACAAGCTATTAATACAGAAGGAGATTATTTTTCGTAAGCGAGGGTGCGCGTGCGCGTGTCGCCGTAGTGATGACGGACAAGCGTTGCACAGCTAAAGACTATGTGGACTGACCGTCTGTGATCTGTCACTGACGTGCCCGGCGTAGCAGTGTTACCAGAATTTTTTTTTTTCGAATCAAGATTTTTTTCTTTTTATTGATTGCATTTTGTTTTAAAAAGTATTATTAAATAATTAAGTATTATAAAATATTGTCGTAATAAGTACTATAAAATAAGTGTTTTTAAATATTCTTTAAATATGTATTACATATTTTTAAATAGATAAACCTTTGATAGAACTGAGTTAAAAAAAAAAACATACTAAAATAGGATAAAGTACTTAATTTAGAAGTAATAAGTACCCATTTTCTTATTTTGTAAGAATACGATAAGGTAATTAGAATCAAAATTAAATTAAAAATTACAATCAACACGAACAAAAGTAAGCCGGTCCTTTTCCAACAGACAGTAAGATACCATCGAACACACATTAGTAGTGAAGCCACTAGGATTTGATATAAAATTATGTACCTATATGTACATATATATATAATTTGCGAGACAGGTAACGTTTTAAAATCCATGCTATCCCATATACATAAAACTTATTGAAACTGAGTGTTGAGTGTTGAAATTCTTTTTTTTTCTGCATAAAAATGATTTTTTAATAATATATTAGCGAATATAATCATATCGCAGCTCGGTAATGGAGATAGCCCCATTGGCGCTAAATAGCTCAGCTGGCCAGCGGCGACTAGCGGGAGCCAGCGGGGCTACAGGTGCGCGGGCTCGGACGACGTACGAACAATAGACGCAGCGCGCATCCTCGATATACAGGATGACTGGTGAATTACTATCAATATTTAAGGTGATTAATGCTCAAACCTTCTCCATGTGAGAAAGAGGCCTTTGCTCAGCAGTGGGCGTCTGATAGGCTGATGATTTAAGGAGCATACTCGGTACATGATTCTCATTCGAATTATGTAAAAAAAATAGGTACTTAATTTTTGACCAAATTTCCGTATAAATAAATAAAGTGTGTACACGTTCCAAGTGTTCCAAGTGTGGCCGCGTGCGGCGGCCTGCTGATACAACAACACGCTGCCGCGCGCGAGTGTGTGTGTGTGTGTGTATACCTAATCTGTAGGGTGTTCAGACGATGCGTAATTAATTACATAACTTTTGGTTAACTTTACTTAGAAGTTTATTAATATTTATGTTATATTAATTTTTATTTTGTCATATATGATCGTCATATATCACGTCCTCAAATATCGATAGTAGTTCACCAGTCACCCTGTATACAATTTAATAAGAAGTTTGTCCGTCGCAACTTGCAAGAAATAAAAATATTTAATAAATTTTAAGCAATAATTAAACAAATATAATTAAAGGAGACGGAAACTGGTGGGCCCAAAATGTAACGAGTTCAAAATTGATTTAATTTTTTTTTGTATGAAATTCCAAAAATCTGAATAAATTCTGAATCTACAAGCGGAGAAATATGCAAATAACTGTTTTTTTTATTAATTAAATAAAAATGATTATTCGATTATTTAACTACAAAATATAAACTTTACTCCTAGTTTTAAACTTATAGTAACTTCATTTAAGCTACACCATATATGTCTATAATTCAATAAAAATAACTTTTAATAACGTGTATTAATATAATAATAATATTAAATATTATTTTAAAACATTCTTTTCGATTATAGATTCCATATTGATCGAAATCATTCAGTATATAGTCTTTGGCAACATGACATTGACACTTAACAATTACCATGCAAGATGCATTATTATCTGAGTGATCTGAGTCTGACTTGTTTCGTTTTTTTCGATGCGTTTCGACTTTCGAGTGCTTTTCCGATCATTTTACGTTTTCAACGACCACTGCTTTGTTTTTTATAGACTCCGAACCCGCCTAACGTTTTACAACCCTTGCTTTCACATTGGACACCGACGATCTCCTGCACGTTTGACTTGGAATTGTTAATTTGGATTATTTCACAGGCATGTCGATTGGATATTAGTTATTACTGAAACGATGGATCGCTGTGTGAATTGTGGGATAGCAACTAGTAACATTGTACCCCTTGCACAGTTCCTAGATGATATTTTAATTATTATTAAAGAGGAATAAAATATTCCATTAAAATTATTTGTTTTATTTTATGACTTTTATCACATAGTTCACTCCTCCTGTTCCTCGTAAAAATCCATACTTGTTACCTAGGTATATCTGTATGTCTTTGACTTAAAAAGTTAGAAATACAATAACCTAAAATTCAAGGTATTGTCAAGTCACTCAGTAGTACCCCCGACTTGAAAAACCAGTGTAAAATTATAAGAAACTAGTAAAATTAGTGAAAGAAAGTTAAATATAAACTGTTCATTATTTTAAAACACGATAAAAGTGGTAAAATAGACAGTAACAATAAAGTGTTTTTTTATGGTCATAAAAAGAAGTTGTCTCAAGCTACTTATTCCGTGATTTATGTGACTGTCTACTGAGAGCAACCACGGCCGATCTAGCGAAACTAAGTTCCATAAAAAAGTTAGAAATACAATAACCTAAAAATCAAAGTACCTATTGCCAAGTCACTTAATAGTACCACCAACTTTTTTAATAAAAGCGCCATCTAACGGAGTGTAATACGCTAACATCGTCAATATCGATAACTCATAGTAGCCGAGCAGAAATCCTAAGAGCCTACTTAATACTGCCACAGGTTAACAGAGGGCGCTAAACTCAATACAGATGAAATTAAAGATATGTTAAGAAAAATGCAAGAAAAAATGAAACAGCAAAATGTAGACATGGTAGCCATGAAAACAGACATTAAAAACACAAACAACAATAATATAAATGAGAAATTTAAGAGTTTGGAAAACAAAAACTTACAACTAGAGCAAAACTTGGAAACACAGAAATTGTGAATCGATAAATTTGAAAGGTTCAATAGAAGAAAAACCTGGTGTTTTTTGTAGTTGAAAAGCGAGAAATTAGCTATTAAGATTTGGAGAAAAAAATTTTAGATGTCATAAACAACATTTTGAACATCAAATGTGAAAAGCATTACTTAGAATCTGCAAGAAGACTTGGACAAAAAGCGATAAAAACGGACCAAAAGCTAGTTTATAATATTTATGTATGTTTTACACATTAAGTAAGTATGACAGCGCTATTTCATTGGTTTCCTAAGGACGCCTGGTTCATTAACTTACACGGAAATTAAATCTGTCATAAGCAGTTAATTGTTTTGAAGATTTTTGTTATTTAGGTTTCAAATACTTTAGAAAGGCTTTTAACGGTTTTGAGATGCTTCAATCAATTCAATCACTTCCGGTCGGTACCACGCCATTGAAAGAATTTATAGATTTCCTGTTAATATCCTCACATGATTTATTTCTCCAAATACTACTGATAATATTACCTAAAATAAAAAGTTAAATATTATTTCGCCAATAAAAAATGTATATGAAAATAAATATATTTTTCTCTTATTCAATTATAATTACAAGTAGACCATCTAATTTCCATAACAACGAATACAAGATTTTGAAAAGTATTATATAACATTACATCAAAGCAAAATAAATAAGTTTAGAATAAACATTAATATACGCTTATTTGGACAATTCAATTTGTCAACTTGTGTGATGTTTAGTGATGTTGTGTTAGTAACTTAGTAAAGTCTGCTTACAAATTCCTTCGTGAAACCAATGACTTTAGTCAGTCCACATACAGGAGAATACATACATGAGGGACGTCCGCCATAGCTATATAACATAAAGACAATTCACGTGTGGTTTGACAAACATATCCCACATACAATTATCAGTAAAGAGGCAGTCACAGGAGCAACATAAGTAAACGATTGTATTGAACGGCTGTTTCAGTTAGTTTTGTATATCTTTCCGGATACCTAGCTAGCCGGATATCTAGCCGGACTATTTGTGCTAAACCAAACATAATAAATTTGTATTTCACATATTGGTATGACAGCACTAGAATATGGAATAAACCAGTTTACAAGTTAAAAATATCCTGTTACATCTCACTAATGGTTTTTATACTACATACATTAAGTTTTATTTATTGATAATGCATTTAAAAAGCTGAATATTAGGACAATATGTATTATTCTGTGAAGTCTATGTTACAATTCTCAAACAAATGAAAAAATTTCGCATTAATAAATTCATTATGATTATGACATTGATACTGACGAAATACTGTCAGCTATATCAACAGTTACTTGTTCTATAACCAAAATTACTTACATATATGTACCTGAATTCGTTGCAAAAACTATAAACCACAAATAAAAGAGTAATTCCCGCTTTAAAAATGATATGTCTCACTAAAAAATTCTAAAGTCTCAATAAATCATCATTATAAAAATAAATTAGGAATATTAAATACGATGCAAATTAATGTCTTTTTCTTGTTATATCGAAAGATAAAAAATTTATATTAAAAATAATAAAATAAGTATTTTTGATATAAAGCTTGATAGTACTTGAAACTCTTATAAATTGTGTTTTTGCTTACACTCCCTACATGGACCTGTTTGTCATTTTGTCACTTTTTGTCCTTGTCGTAAACAATTGGAACACAAATTATATTTATCAGCCAATTTTTGATTAACATTTGTATTTTTAAATGTAAGACATTCATAAATTCGATGAGACTCTTTACAAATTATGCAAGTTAATTTATTATTTTTATTGTTACTAGTAAATGCTCTAACATAAGAAGGGTTTTCTTGATTTTTATGATGATTATTTTGTGTGCGTTTTTTAATTGTGTACCATGATTAGAAATAGGCATGGTCCTTTGAGATTTATTGTTATTATCGGATTCACCACGATTCAAGGCTTCTAGAACATCTGCTCGGTTAGTCAAGAACTTATGGAATTGTTCAAGTGTTGCAACCTCTTTTAATGAATTTCGTAATTCTTCCCACTTCATTAAAGTGTTTCTGTGCAGCTTAGATGTCAACATAAATGTTACAAGAACATACCATTTATCAGTGGGTTGTCCTAGACTAGCTAGTGGTCGAAGGTTCTTTGTAACGTGGTCCACTAAATATCTTAATGACCGATTTGATTCGGTCGCTATAGGTTGTATGTTAAATAATTCAGTTAAATGATAGTTAATTAACAATTGCTTATTATTATTGTATCGCTCGCAAAGCAAAGACCAGGCTTCTTTGTAGTTAGAAGGTGACACTTCGAGATTTGCAATTACTCGTGATACGAAATTAAATAATGATATTTGTGAATATCGGATAAATGTTCGTTTTATTGCACTACAGTTTGAACAGTATCTCGGAATTCCAGCCAGCGGAAGTATACGTCATCAAATTTAGCGATTTGAATTTGTGGCAACTTAAAACCAAGACTGTCAGGATCATGATGGTGATGGCACGAGGTTGCAAGAGCTAAAGATTTACGTCGCGCTTCAGATTGTATTTTCGCACTTTCAATGAGAATTTTAGCTGTTGCTATGCAAGAAATAATTTCGCTTTCGATGCCATCCCTCTCACTGATCTCAGAGTCTAAGTTTTGATAATTTAATACCTCCATTTCAGTTTGTAAATCGTCAAGTTTAGTACATACAGTCTCAAATTTATTTAATTTTAAAGATAATTCTGCTGAGCTAGTACTAGATAGTTGAGTTGACTCTAATGTTGTTAAATATTTTTTAAATTTTGTAATCTGTCCTTTTATGGAACTACGTTTTAAGCTTAACTCCTTATATTTAATAATAGGTTTATCTGAATCAGTAGCCATTGACTTCGAATATTAAAATTAAGTTAATTTCTAATATTGAAAATTCGAAAAGTTATTTAATTATCCCACTTAGCTGCACTGGTGTAAATTAAATGCGTCACTCTCCTCCCTTCGGCGATACTCCCAGCAAAGAAACCGGTTCTGCGTCGCTAATAGCTCGATGCACAAAACCAGCGTCCTGCCAGGCACCTGGAAATTTCGGCAGAAAGCATGACTAAAAGTGAAATAGTAAGATGCTCTAAGAGTGCAGTTATTTAAATAACTGAGAGTATGACTACGTATGGAACGCACATTAACACGTGGCACTATGATTAAAATGTATAATTATTTATTTATTATAGTTTTAAAAGGGATATATTTCGTAGTATAGAAAAGTTATTAATTTATCCCACTTAGCTGCACTGGAGTAAATTAAATGCGTAACTCTCCTTCCTTAGGCGATACTCCCAGCAAAGAAACCGGTTCTGCGTCGCTAATAGCTCGATGCACAAAACCAGCGTCCTGCCAGGCACCTGGAAATTTCGGCAGAAAAAATGACTAAAAGTGAAATAGTATGGTGCTCTAAGCAGCTATTTAAATAACTGAGAGTATGACTACGTATGGAACGCACATTAACACGTGGCACTATGATTAAAATGTATAATTAATTATTTATTTATTATAGTTTTAAAAGGGATTAATTTCGTAGTATCGTAATCGTTATAGGTTAGATAAACTTTTAGCATTTTATTTGAATTTAAGTAAATATAAAATATTTAAATGTAGTGAAAATTTTGAAATAAGTTAAAAGAAATTGTTTTAACTTAATGAGAAAGTAATTTTGTTTATTATTCGTAATAAGGAGTTGAATAAGTCTATGAACTTGAACCTGAATTCCATTGTCCTTTGTACTAATGACGTGTCGGTACAACAATAGGTATTTATTTCTGTTAATTATTAGGAACTAACACTCACTGTATCGGAATAATTGATTGCAAATAATTTTAAAATATGAATAATGCACTGTGGAGGCAAGGAAGTAAAGAATTGTTAATAACGTGGTTTGTAGGAAGGACAAAGGAAGGACACTTATCTTTTCGTATAATGCTGCCGTAGTCGTGGCTAAGCCTTACTGATATTGCTTCGCTGCTGGACTCGAAGACAACCAGAAATGATGAATTCGTCTTCGTCTTCGATAAATAATAATGGATGCGATGCCGTTAACTTTTGATAACCTGGCACGTCGACACCTCGTATCTTGAATTTGTTGATTTTCGTATAGATACGTCGATTACGTCGGGGTCACCAATTTATGTCTTCAAATGAGACACTTGGGAGTCGTATTATTACGAATAAAACCTGAAAATTTTATAAATCTTGTTTAATTTCAGTTTCAATAGACAGTTCCGTTGCACAGTATCAAGGCGAGTTATAGAATACGTTTTAGACAAAGAAAAGATTTATATTGTAATTAAGAAGAATGTCAATAGTTGCGCCTGTTTTTTTATATAAATTACAATAAGAAACTTATAAAATATTTTGATTAATAAACATTATATTGAGACTTCACTACATTAAAGTACACAAAGTGAAGATGTAATAAAGAACGTTTGACTTGACGCGAGGAGAGCACGGTTGTTTTTATTTGATTCCTTATATACACATTAAGTAAAATAAATGTACCTAATACATTAATATTTAAAACTTGTGTCCTTGAGATAGGTATCAATAATTCATTTCTTTATATAAGTCCCAGGAATCCAATATCTAGTTTGATCCTGTTCCCGCGACAGTTTGTAAATTGTGATCTGTGAACTAGAGAATGTAATTTAAAAATATTAAGCTTAGTTTAATCTCACATCTTTCTAAACTTAATGAACTGTTGATTAAAACCGTTAAAATGATTCTACTAAAACTAAAATTTTGCATTATAAACTTACCAAAGAGGATTTTGGCTTCGAATTAAAATTGTTTGAAATTTGTTTCCATTATTTCTTTCAAAACCCTTTAAGGAACCTATTGCTATATTGATAATTAATAAATAATACTTGCTGCTATATTGATAATTAATAAATAATCTTAATCTTTAAGATTTCACGAATACATTTTATACTAGTAGCAATGCTCTTAGGTGTATCTTGAGAAAACGGTAAATTGAGGCTTAGACATTATATATATGACATGTTTATAATTTATAACATACTCATATTTTTATAAAAGGCATATCTTGTACAAAATTTTATGATGTAGTGGAGATTATAAACAAGAGGAGTGTTATTGTTTTGGAAATACACCCTTAGTACAAAATTTATCGAATCTTTAAAAAATTGTATTCCAACAAAATATAATAATAAAATTTCATAAAAATTACATTAATCCCGTCTATTCTACGGCCGTATGTATGTTTATGTTCATACTACATCTGCATAATCTTTTGAAAATTGAGAGCTATGTACGATAGAATAGAGTATTTCCCAAATGAACAATTTAGCTTCTAATGGAATTTCGTTACGATTCCAAACGTTTTTAAGATTATTTCCATCTCACTTAATTTCACCGCTCTATGAAATTAAGTCAGGTAGGAAGGAAAGATGCCTTCCAATAATTTGATCATGACATCTTTTAAAAATACTCTGTGAAATCGATCGAAAGATATAATGGATGTATAAGATATGATAATTTTGGATTATACACTTGTTATCTCGAAAATTAATTAAACTAATTATTTATAAAGAAAAATACTAAAGAACTAAAGAGTAGTAATATATTACATTGATGTGTGTTTTTGAGCTTGCATATCACAACAGAATTTGTGAATGTAATCTGTTATTAAATACCGGAGCAAAACTAAACTAGTGGTCATTAAAGTACATCATAAAACGATTAGTGACGTTTATTTTTTAGAATAATAATAACTCTAATAAATCTAAAATGTCGGCAAAATCGGAATAAATGGATTTTATTAATATTCCCCGAAACTGAGGTTGGCTGGGATGTACAAAATTTTAATTAAATTTTAATGCAACAAATAAATAATATTTAAGTAAAATACAGGGAAACATTTATTTTTCTACAGGATTATATGTTTTTTCAGTTTCCTTTGTTTTATATTTTCTACACAAATATATAATCTATGGTATTGTTAACAAATAAAAATTACTTATTAGGAATACTAAAAAAGCGGAGGTCTCGTTATGTTTAATGAAGAGGAACCCTCACTAAGAAGGGCTACATATATTCACAAAATACAATTATAAACACTGAGGCGCTCATACCGTCATATAATACTTTCCATCAAAGTGTTGTTAAGGCGAGTTCTTACTAGGGTGGAAATAGAAAGTGTATAAGAAGATCAAATCTAGGCATTTGTTTTAACGATTAATATTTCTGTAACAATGCATTTTTCTTGTCTCCATTTATAATTTGACAATATACCTATACCTATAATAATTATATATATATATTGATAATTTGAGTATCAGAATGGAAGTGAAACTGACCATTTATGTAACCAAAGCTGTATTTTTATATTTTTGATTGTATATTATGTATTTATAAAGTAAAATAATGTATTAAATATTTTAAATTATATGTAAATACAAATCTTAGAATATAAAAGAACATGAAAGGATAAATTCTACTTTTATACGTCATGTGATAGTTGATCACCAAAATGTAAAGTTTATAATTATTTTTTTTCGAAAATTCTTAATGCATATGTTATTAATATCAAACATTTTGAAAATATATTTAATTAAGACCAATAAATGCAAATGTTATAGTTAATAAGAAATACTGTAGAATGCATTAAGAATCTACATCGTGCATTACCTCGTTCTGAGTTATTTCACGAGAGCAGTAGAGTCACGTACGACCATGAATTTAAAATGGGTTGTGTATTATGGTTCTGATACATATTCAAAATCCTAGCATTAAATAAAACATAATATTCAAATATTAAAGAACATCTTTGGTATGTAAAATTTTATTACTTAATTAGGACCCGAATCTTGAGAGCTGGCATTTGGCCTTTGGCAATTAATTAATTATTATTAATCTTCCTAATTTGTTACGGCTTATACGCTTATGAGCATTAATAAAAAATAGTGACTTTAACATTGACAATGAACATCGTTTATTTTATTTGTCGTTTCTTTTGCGTCACTAAAAGTTGGTATATAAAAGCAAGTAAATAAAAAGCATATTTTATTGATTTTTAAACATATATAATTAATATTTTATTTTTAAACACACTTTTTTTCTACACCATAAAATAATATACATTGAAGAACGATTCCTTTTGAGAGTGTAGAAAACAAAGTCGAGGAAAGGTTTTTTATCAAAGTGTGTGTAATTTCCTTCTGTTGCGTTGAGTTTAACGATGTTATTAAATATAATTTGCTTGTGAAAATGGTTTCTTTGGAAGAGACAACGACGTATATGACGATTCGCTTTTAGAAATACTTGAGTAGAATATTACCGGCCATTGTATTTTGAAATAAATTTAATATTTTCAGCTAAATATCCTATTTTCCATATCCGTTGAATCAATTCTAGGGAAGTTAATAAAATATTGTTAAAGGTAACTAAAAAATGTTTGGATTATTTTATTGGTAATAATCTAATTTACCCTTTAATTACCAATGTTTCTGTTCTTAGTTATAACTTACTAGTTTTTGCCCGCGACTTCGTCCGCTTTAATTTCGTCATTAGTAATATATAGCTGACCGGGCGAACTCTATTCCGTCCTAGAGGCCATAAATAATCATGTTTCAATCGAATCGAATGATTGACATATTAGTTAGTTGTCAAATCTAATGTCAAAGAAAACATTTGTATGGGGAATAGAAAAGGGCTGTTTTTAGGGTTTTCCCGGAAATTAATCAATTTTTCTCACCTTTTAAACCTTCCCTGAACCTCCACGAACATTTCAAGACTAAAATAAGATAAATCCGTTCAGCCGTTCTTGAGTTTTAGCGAGACTAAGGAACAGCGATCCATTTTTATATATATAGAAGATTAAATAATAAAAAATCTTTTTAATTATAAAAAGGGATTGAAGAATCTCATAAAATTTATATTTTTTATCCAGCGCTATCGTGATCCCTTTAATTTGGTACTAACTTTAAGATATACATATGTACCTACATTTTTAGAAGTTTTTTTATGTTTTTACCAACGTGTTTTAAAATTCGCGAATACATATGTAAATAACAATACATATGTAAAAGTCAGTGGTGGCCTAGTGATTAAAGGGCCCGCCGAGTGGTTGCCGAGGCCTAGGCCTAGTGGTTGCCGAGGGCACGGGTTCGATCATGCTAAGTACCAATGTGATTTTTCGGAGTGATATGTCCTTTCTAAGAGTATATAGACACCACTGACGTATGGTGAAGGAAAACATCGTGAGAAAACCTGGACTCATAATTTCACAATTATAAGTTTGAAATCACCAACCCGTCTTGAGCAAGCATGGTAATTAAAACTTAAACCTTCTCCATGTGAGAAAAAGGCCTTTGCTCAGCAGTGGGTTCTGATAGGCTGATGATGATGATATGTAAATATATCTGGTCTGGAGGCCGAAGCACAAATATCCTCGGGGATTTTGTATTGTTTCATATACGTATCAAAACAAAAATGTAACTGAGTTATAACTGAATTCAATGCAATCCAAGTTCAATTTTATTTAATTAATGCTATTAATCCAACATTGTTATGTATTTTATCAATTAGTAATTTTTATAATAAATTATAAAAACAGTGAAATTGTAAAGTATTGGTACTTTATACAATTTTACTTGTATCTTAATTGTTAAAAACTATTATTATTATTTCAAACAATTAAGGGAACAGGCTGATGAAATACTCTTTTGTATAAAATCTATGCGTCGTTATAGGTAAGCATTCTTGAAAGAAAATTCATGAAAATTTACCCGACTTTGCCTACATGAAATAAAATACTCGTTGATCATGTCTAATAACTTCGAAACGTGTATAAAAATAAAATATAAAATAAGGCACTGCTGCCGTTAAGATGCGTAAGACTAGGATCTGAGTTAATTATTATAATTGGTAGAAACACAAAATAGTAACTAAAACGCTTTAAACGCGGCTTATAAATTACGAATTCTCCAAAAATAATATTTAAAACCGGTTATTAATAGCAAGATCAAAGAATTAAGTCTTCACTTCATACTTTCGATAAATATATTTATCCTTAAACCCATCAATTAAAATATAGCATAATAAAGAAGTGGGAGGTTAAATTTCAAAACAACTAACTTTATTTACACTTATACATATATGTACAAATTCATTACATTAGTCATCACAATAAATGACCTACATTTTCTCTTTTTACAGTCTTTTCATTTTCTCTTGAACGTAAAACTCGGGTAAACAACAATTTAATTAAGACTATAATGTATGTATGTATGTGTGCGTAAGTTTTGTAATTATTTTCTTTGTGAACATTTGCAATGCTTCTTTGTTTGAGCTACACTGAACCAACTTTTACCACACTACTGTTATTCTTGACTTAATCAACAGAAAATATTATAATTATTTTTTCTCTGATACCAAACTTTTTGAACTTATTTTCGATTTTTAGGTGCAATCTTTGAAGAGATACCTTATTAAATATTATTCGTAATACCATAATTATTTTATGATTATTATTTTTTATTATTAATGAAATTGAATGCATTTGCTTGTGCTTAAATATATTTTACATTTGTGCACTCATTCTTAAATATTTTTTATTATAACTACTTACTGTCATCAGATTATCCTTTGAAACAGATTTATTTTTCACCATCGGAATGTCACTCTTTTAAAGGACAGTCATAATAAAAGTCTTTTGTTGACTGATCAAACCGTTCCTATTTATAATATTAAGGAAAAAGTGTTTAAATAATTAATTCAAGGATTGCAGAACAAAGGAACAAATCACAGCTTATATCTGCTTTTAAGTTATATGATAAAGAATCTTTTTTTTTTCATAAGGTGACATAAGTGTCAATAAGTAAAAGACATAGAGGTATCAATTTTAGTTTGATATTTGCTTCAAACATACTAATTCCATAAGTTCAATATTACTATATTCATTTCTATACTATTTAGTTTATATTTCAACTTAACTACGAATAACTCCTTCAAATAAAAGTTACTTATGTACCATAGTTAAAAAATTACTCATTAATTATATTCCTCGTGACAAATCATTCAAACCTAATCTTGCCTATAAAAACTGTTGATCTATTAACAACTTTTTAAAAATAAAATCGTTATTAATTCGGATGACAAAAATAAGACCATGAATAACTGTTTTAGAAATTTTCAGTCATAAGATACATCTTACAGATTTTATTTATAAAACAATAGAATTTATAATTTTATTGAAATTGGTATATTCGGTACTAAACTTATAATAATAGTAGTGAGTGAGTATTAAGGATACAAGAATACACAAAACATTATACTTATTTAATTTGCTTTAGCAAGAAATAGCTATTTTTAAGAGTTGGATAAACCTCTGACCTGAAATATCCGGTACAAAAATGTAAACATTTTAGTTTATATTAAAAAGTTAGTGCTTCCATTGTGACTATTTTGAAAAATCTCATACATCCGGATAAAAGGGTTTAAAAGACCGGGTGAAAGGGAATAAATACAATACCATATTAATACACATTAAAAGCAGTTGATTAGAAACATTGATGACAAAGAATACAACTGTGAGGTTTGGAACTCTTAGGATTAAATAATGATATTTCGTAAAACCTTGCTTAATATTTATTTGAAGTTAATATTGTATCAATTTCGGAGAGAAAGGGGTAGTATTTATCTTTTGCATAAGTACAAACGATAAATGGTTACGTTGTAATTAATTAAAACCGTAACATTCACTGGCCGTGAAGTTAAATATATATAAATGTTATAAGATGTGGTTGTATATAAAAATGCTTTAACAAATCAGAACCCCATCGACTTATTGTATACGGTCTGATGACCGTCATTGTTAATGTAATGTAACCATTGATGATGCTTCATCTTATACCTAACCAATCTTTATGACTTATGACTAACTTATTTCTATTAATAAATCTAACATGGAATTGGATTGAAGTTTTCATGATCGATTTCTTATATAAATAACTTTGAGATGTAGGAGCGTAATATTTCAAAAAGAACGGTAGGTATACACTTGTCAGTTAAGTATTTAGCCAATATTAGGGTGGAGTATAATCTGGTGCAATAAATATTCATACTTATTTAAACAAGATCCTCTATTATATTCCGTAGTGCTTTATTAATTTACGACCCTTAACACCATTCAGGATATTTATTGTTCTTGTTTATGCGTATTTGAGGTATAATTTTTTTTGTAAGTTGTTAAAATTCTATACAAAAATATTTGTCATATCTTCTTCCCTGAAGGCAATCTCTACTTGTGATTTGGTTGAAGAATGATAGAGTAATTAATAGTCTGCAGTAAAATGTTTAGTAAAATATGTACATTATACTAAATTAAACAAGCAATTATTTTTGAGCTAATATTGATATTTAATTATATTGAGGATCCTACTCCTCCTTCTTATAACTATTATCTATATAAAAGTTCCAATAATGTTATAATGTTAATTGGTATTAAGTATTTTCCAATAAACTTATCGTGTTCTGGTTTCTATTCCTGTAATGTTTTGATAAAATGCATTTAGTGAACTCTCTGAAAATAAAATAATATTAATCAAATTGCATTGATTTAAAAATTACGTAAGGGTTTTAAAATATTTTTATTTCTTTTACAAATAACATCACTAAATGGTGAACTTTTTATTTATTGTATTATTTTAACCAGATATTCATTTCCTATTATAGTAAAAATGCATGTGAAGTTTAAAAGAATGAGTTTTTTCTCTACGTTATCAATTTTTATTTCACAAGATTCAATCTGTTTCCTTAGTTCTATATTTTCTTTTAAAACAAATGATTTTTTTTTAGCTTTGTCTAATTCTGTCACTACAAACCGGGTGTAAAACCTATTTTTTCCTAAAGGAAGTAAGTATAAATACTCTTTACATTATTCAAATCCTCTCTAATTAAAGACTTTAACAGTTAAATTTTCGACATTAGTACTAAATTTTTCCTTAATTAACGGAGCTAATTTCCCCGATTCTTTCCATACACTTTTTTTCAATGAATTGTACCGGCACTGTTCTATCTAAATAAATTGATAATTATTATTCACACACCAAATATATTTACATCATAGTTGCAAAATAACAGCACAAAACCAATGGCCCTCTTATAATCGGTATTACCGCACTGTTACTAAATACGATTGTGTCAAATCATGATTCAACTCGGGTGCACCAGTTTGAAATACAATGGCTAAGTTAACAAGTGTACTTGCTCAAGTGCAATATATAATTTCATCATATACTCGATATTATTATAATTTAAATATTTTCAAATGATAATTGGTGTCTCACTATCTTAATAAGATTATTATACAGTAATAAGATTATTATACAGTAATTAAAATAAAAGGTACAAGCATAAAAAATATTTCAACGATGATGGCTTTAAGGATGTTTGCTTATATTCTAAATAATGTTGCCTTGCATTAACTTCCCATAAAAAAATTATTTAAATAAACGATAACCTTTAAAAATTATTTCAAAAACCTTTGGCTACATAAAATTTAATTGTTTAATTAGTTTATAACAAATTACACAAATTACTGAACGATTAAGTAAATACAAAGTTTCAAAGATCTTAATTATTTCTTGATAAAATAAATAAGACTAACAGAGTTTGAAGTCTGTAGACGATGTTCGAAAACTGTTTGTGCCTGGGGCTACATAGACGAATCCGAAATACATGAAACTCTTTAATTTGGAATAAATAAAAATAATAGTACTATAACTAAGTTCTCGTTTAGTACATAAGATAACTATATTAAAACTCCGAGATCGTAATGTATAAACTATATAACATTTATATAGTATTTTTAAAACCAAATTTAAATTCAACATATTAAAAAAATACAATGCATAAGTGTAGAATAAAACAGTTAAAATAAAATTAAAACAAGATTACACAGTTTATAATTATTATATATAAAATTGTAATCATTGCCTAAATATGAAATATTAATAACATATCTTTTCACTTATAGGAATCTGTAAAAGACAGCAGACTGTTTGAAGAAAATTTTTGTTTATATTTTACAAATTTATCGTATTATATGTAAATAATGTACCTGTATGTGCATAGGATTTGAACAAGTTTGTAAGAAAATAACGTAGTTAAAAGAACCTGCACATGTTATGTAAAGTACAATAGATATTTTGTAACTAATTGTTTTTCTTTACACTGAGAATATTTGGCTAATATGAAGTAAAATAGGTTTTATTAAATAAAATCAAGTATTAATTTAAAAAATTTAATAAGTTAGAAGCAGAATTTACTATTGTATGAACAAAGCAACACGAATTATGCAATAAAGTGAAATGAACCACATATTTGGTTATGTAAATAATTATAATAAAAAGTGCAACTAAATATGTAGTATATGTTTTCATATTATAAATTATGATTATATAAAGTTCGATATAAAAAATAGTGTGATTCTGTATACCAAACACAAAAATATATATATTTAATTATTTTTCCATAACTTGCCTTTTCCTGGTTTCCTGTTGTAAGGTTTTATTTCATTATGAATGTTAGAGAAAATCGCAAACATCCGGTATCGTTATTTCCTTATTATGAAATGCAGAGGACATTTATTTCGCTTTTGTCTTAGTGTTGTTTATTATCCTATCCTCATATTGTATTTCTAATATTATTTTAAGAACATAATATTTATATTTTAAAAAGTAAATAAAATAAATCAATACAGAGGAACGATATCAACGTTTCAATATGAAACTACTATTACTTTTTAACAAAGAAATTAAACAACGTAGCAGTCGCTTTTCTGTGTGATCTATGTATGTTCTTAGGACACACCTCCACTTGGTGGCTCAGACCACTTATAAATAAAAATTAAATCGAAATTTCTAAGAAAGCTAAAGTAATAACTTGTTTCAATTATACATAGTTTCCATTAATTCTTAACTTTCTTTAACAAGTCTCCTTTCGTGCGTAGAACTTGACTATATAGTACAAGAAATGATTGGTGCTACACGGCCTTGTTTGTTAAGTATGATATTTATAAGGAGAAATAAAAACATCGCATGTATAAAAAAAAAAACTTAAAAAAAAGAGTGTCTTTTTGGACACGGACTAAGCAATTTTATTATTTTATTTTCCTTAGTTTTTTATTACTTTACAGTAATTTATTCATATCTATGTTGGAAAGAGAAAGGAATAGAACTTATTCACGAGTTGATGAAATGAAAGTAGCTGTAAGTTAGTTTTGATATTTATCGTCTACCGCCAACGATTACTTATTTTTCACAATGTTAAAATATAATTTTAGTCCTTTATTCTTAATCCCTTTATAACTTGATCCTTCGCACAAAGCATCATCAGACTAATGAGTTTCGTAACTCTGTAAGGCTTGTCTCATAATAAATATCAGGGATAATTTCAACTAATAATCATAATATAAGTTGGATAAAGCTTAAATAAACTTTAGGTGGTAACTTATGTCAAACTTTCATTACCATAATTTATATTTTAAAATAAACATATCTATTATGATGTTAAGACATCTTGTCTTACCACCATCGTATTATATTCTATACTTATCTATATACTTACGCGCACCGACCTGTCTGTCTGACAGCGACCTGTACATTTAGAAAAGGTATATTTATTTATAAATATAAATTTATATAAAAAATCAAAAGTCGTTACTTTGGTAATCGTATAAATTTAATTATTACAGTGTGATCCTATAAATTTTATTGAAAATAACAAATCGTTTACATAACTAAAGCAATCCCATATTAAAAAATAAATAAATAAGTTTTTCTATAAGGATGCAGACACTTACAAGGCTTGAGACGTGTAGATTCACCTAATTACCAACCGTGTACAATTCCTATCGCCTATTTATTACCAGTTTCAACGTCAACAAATAAATTTTATAAGTACATACTGTGTGTCTGCTAGACTTATCTTTTAAAATGATGTTAAACTGTTTTATATTTTTCGTCTAACTCTGCATGAACATGAAAATTGTCATTTTCATTTAAAACAAAAACATTATTTACTGATCGCCACGTAGTTTCAGATTAGTTATTTGTATTGGCAGAAAAAACTTAATATCCCAAAAGAATTCAGTGCCAGAATAGATTCTTAGGGAAAAAGAAAAAATATATTATTTATATGCTCTGCAGATTCCTTACTGTACTCTTTTGGCAGGTTTCCAACTTAAGAACTCACATAGTGGTTTATTATAATAACATTTTGTTTTATACCTTTCAAATGCAATTTATTTACATATTTTTTCTATATTATGAACCAATAAATTAAAAGAATTCGCATTTGCATTAAAAAATCTAATTTTTAATCTATATAAAGAACCTTATTTTAAACAAATACTTTAACTGTATTACCTATACAAAACCTATTAGCTAGTCTATTTTGCTATGACTATAACTTTGTAATTAACTTTATAAATAGAATAAGTTTTTCAAGCTCTTTAAGATACAACGTGCAGTATGGTTGCTTTTGAAAATCTCAGATACTGCTATGAACTTAACCTACGAAGCCGACACGCTCACTATCCATTAACTTAAAGTCCAGGCCGGTCTTTTTTCTTGCAGACCGAGTTCCAAGTATAGCCATACGCTAGAGAAATAAATTCACCGACACCGACTTAGCACACTGCGGTAGAAATGGGCCGGTCCTGTTTCCAAATGATTAGATAATCGCTGAAGTTGAAACTAGTTACAGCGTAGATAAATTTAAAAGAGAACGCCTTACACCAGATGGAAAGTATGAAAAAACGGCTACACGTAGATATAGAAAGAAAATTATTATTACTTCATTATTATTAATAAAAAGAATGGAAGTAGTAATAATGAACAAGTGATTAATTCTTCTCTCAGTGGTTATATACCAATTCAGTTAAATTATCTTACGTCGGTTATTTTTAATTCTACAAATTATAGTTATGGAACACGCGAAAGACTTAGACCTCATTATGGAACACGGTCTGGATGAAATGAGTACATATATGTTGGAAAAACTGTTAAAAAACACAACCATTTTTGTTTTTAATAATATTGAACATTAGAAAAAAAGACATATGTATAGTTACAAACGTGAAATATTATAATGGTTTCCTTGTAGTTGTTGGTGGAGATTTTTTTTTAATTAATATCATCCTATCCGGCATTTTTATCACCAAATTCCAAATATTCATTAAATAAAAAAGGTTTCCAAGAGTATAAGTTAAAAATTATATATAACCAATATTTATAATTCTATATTTATATGATATTTTCATATAAATTTAAATTAAAATTTGTATTTACATGTCAAACTGTGATATTTTAAGAAATATTATAACATTTAAACATGAAATAAAATGCTTTTTGTATTATGAAATGTTTGAATTTTTGTTACTCATGTGTCATCTTGATCGCACAAAAGCTTAAACAATATTAAGAAATTCTACATTTACAAGACTCGAGGTGTTTTAGTAATTTATAATATTGAACATGCTATCCCTGTGAGCCAAATAAAGTTGTTGCATGCTCTCTTGAACATTTTACTTGATTTAAAATATTCAAAATAAAGGTACAGTGACGAACAAAGAAAAGTAATAAAACTCAGACGTCCCAAAGTCTTTGTGGAAGCAATGAAATTGTGCAGGAAAAGTCCTTGTGCCAAATAAACGTTTCAAGAGAATTTGTAATTTTACAATAAACATTAGAAATAAAGTGATAGAGGATTTTTCTTTTTTGTTACAGGTGTTTTAATTACTTGAAAAGTAACAAATCCGACGTATTTGGTTATCAAAAATTAAGGTGTCAAGTACTATCTTTAACTTATTTTTTTTAATGAGACGACAGCAATACTGTTGTTACTAGTACTATTTTCAAAAGCCGTGTTACTCGTATTATTTCGCAACAAATCACGTTTACACAGGAGCAATATTTTATTTGATCCATAGTTTGCTTTTGTAATTTGACGAATTTCCTCATGGAATACTCTTGAACCACTATGTACACGCAGTCTAAATTTTTCATATATACTAATTATTACTCTCACTATTTTATCTTCTATATTGAATCGAGATGAATAATGAAAGTAATTATAATTTTTACCAATTATAACATGAACTTTAGTAATTAATAGGTTGAACACCCAATCTTTGTTACTTAAAATTTTATAAGAAGATTAACTTATTGTCATTTGTTATTTGGTTACTGTTTAAGTTCTTGTTCTATTTAAAGTTATAGAATGGCAAATCAATATACATATATGTATTATACATAAAGGTATGAATTGACATTTGTCTTAATACAAATCATAAAGATATGAGAAATATTATTTTCTTTAAATTAAATAAAAAACTATATCTTCAAAATTGTATTTTTAATAGATCGTGATGGCCTAGGGGTCAAGGATCTAACTGACATGCATGAGGGTGCTAGTTCAAAGTTGGGCAAGTACCAATGTGATTATTCCGAGTCATATGTACTTTCTAGGAGTATTTAGACACCATTGACAGGCGTTGAAGGAAAACATCGCGAAGAAACGTGGACTTATAATTTCAAGTAATAAGTTTGAAATTGCGAATCTGTCTTGTGTAAGCGTAGTGATTAATATTAATGCACTAACCTTCTCCATCTGCGAAGAGTTCTTGCTCAGTAGTGGGTTCCGATAGGCTGATGATTATAATGAGGATGATGATTGTTTTATTTTAAAAATATTAGTTTATAAAACAGCTTTTATATCCTGAATATTAATTGAAATAAAAAATAACATTTTGAAGTTAGCGTTCTAACAAAAAAAATGTACGGTGCTTGCATTTCAATTAGACTTTATTGGGTCGGTTTTAAGGCTTCTGTGTTTCAAAGGACAAAAACAGAACTATTAAGGTATCACTTTGTTGTCTCTGTCATTATATGAAGACAATAGATATAAACTAACTAAATGTTTTTTAAATAATAAAATGTTACATTGTTATGTTTGGCTTATCATAATTATGTAGAGCCTGTTAAGATACAATCTATATGTTATGATCATTCATTACTGTAATAAGCCGCATGTAAAGTTTTTTTTTATAGAGTTAAGTGTTAGAGTAAATTAATTTGACAATTCTTGATTAATTACTTCCTAAATAAATCGATTTATACAGCCAATAACACATTATATAAATTATCTAGGCCTATGGTATGATCTAAAATTATGAAATGAAATTATTGTAACTTTTCAATTCAATAGATGTTGACCTCTTACAATAAAAATACTGAAACAGACGCATAGTCTTGGAGTTTCTTTAAAACATCAAAAAATAATCGAAGGACACCCTTTGTAGATAACGGTAATATTACGCTTGTAATAAAAAGATTATGAAGTGAAATAGAATTGGCTTGTATTATATTTATTCAATATGAAACTACAACTTAAACAATACGAACAAGCTTAACACATGTATGCTTTTACTCAGTAATAAATGGAGTCCCATAATGAAGTTTTTCTAGAGGAGTCCTCTTTCTAATCCTATATCCCCCAGATGGGGCAGAGGGCGTCCACAGTACGCCGCCATCCCGTTCGGTCTTGAGCTTCGCCGTTCATGTCGCTCCAAGTCTTCCCGATGTTTTTGGCTTCTGCAGTGATCTTCCGCCGCCACCTCTTCCGCCGCCGTCCGCCGTCCGCCGCCTCTTTCTAAAGGAGTAAAGTAGACTAAATAAAATGCAAGCTGGATTAGTATATTGAAATGGAAACTATTCGATCAAGTGTCCCGACGATCAGACCATTAAATAAGCAAATGCGTTGTAGAACGCTTAGCAACTTAAAACTTAGCTTAGCTTAGAAATAAATGATAATTATTTTCTTAGAGGAAAATACAGCTTTAAATAATTTTATACTTAATATTTCAGTTTTTTAACCAGAAAAACGAAACGGTTTGTGCAAACATTTTAGTTATATTTTAATACGATTTGCTTTTTTTGTGTATTGAAATTTATTAGGAATTGTACTGTAATCTATTCATTTCATTAAAGTTTTCACTGTTGCATTTTTTTTTCTATTAGCTTACAGCAATCAAGTTTTTTAATACCAATACCGGCTCAAGACCAAACACAACTAAGTGCTACATAATATTATTCCTCACAAAATAGTAGAGTCTAGATAAGTGACTGTATGATGCAGTCAAAGCCCAAGGAATAATGTCAACATTCGTCTCACAGCAGTTTCATAAACATATTTTGTTGGCGATCCTTGTAAGGATAAAGTGCTTTAATAATCCTGGAAACGTATGCAATCTTCCACATTAATAATACTTCTAGAAATTTGTGAAAATTATGCTGAAAGATTGATGTATAAAAAAAAAAACCCGAGTTTGTAAAATCGCATTTAAAAAAGAAGACCTGTTTC
Source organism: Danaus chrysippus (assembly GCA_916720795.1). Taxonomy (NCBI): domain Eukaryota; kingdom Metazoa; phylum Arthropoda; class Insecta; order Lepidoptera; family Nymphalidae; genus Danaus; species Danaus chrysippus. The sequence goes on along the minus strand of CAKASE010000077.1, from coordinate 638,062 downwards.
ATTTTAGCATGATTGGATAATAATGCTAAGTAGTTTTTATTGTTATTTACTTAGAATAAATACTAAACAGTTATTAAAACTCTTATGTAGGTTAATGCTTTATGCAAATGACGTAACGAGGAGTTTACAGTGATATAGGAGGTTTATGTTAAAATAGATGAAGGATAAGATAGATGACGGATTTAAACTAACTTAAAACTTTCATTTGTATTCCTTCCTTTAAAACAATTTATACTCATATAACTCCATATAAAAATAATATACACTTCATTTTACATATAATATGCTCCGTTAAATTCACTCCGGCCACCAAAAAGGAATTATTTAATTAAGAAGTAATCATTATCATTTTAAGTGGGGTAAGACGTATCACCATTCTTTTATAATTGTTTTTTGAAATGTAACCTTTATAATTCAAATATAACGTTTGTAAAAATCAAACAGACAACAAAAATGTACATATTATTGTATATGTAACGATCGTGTGAGTCAGGTTTAGGTAGTTTTATGCCAGATACTCTTAGAGAATAATCTCCCATCGCCGTGCTGCAGTAAAACTTCTACTTGACTGTGTCAAATGATCAGAATTTAAAAGAAATATTATGTATCTGTTGTCGCTTTTTAATTGAGGTAATCGGCTTCTACGTTCCCTTGTATACTAACAAGTAAATTAGAATTTTTAGATTTTATTTTCAATAAGTCCATTTACGAAGCAAGCCTTAGCATATTTAAGGCTATCAGTAATAAATTCAGTTAAGATAACATACACGGCCTCCTAAAAGGAATCAACATATGTATAACATATCTTCAGTAAATGCAATCTTCTCTGTGTGCATCGTCAAAATGATCGATGGCTATATAATGTAATAAAGTTAATGGTTTTGGAGTTATAAATTGACAAACGAGAATACAAATATTTTCAAATTGATTTTAATAATTTTAATGTTTTATACAGTTATATCTATTTCAATTATTACGGAGAAAACAAAACTGCCCAACGAAGTGTCTACGAAGTAGATTATTAAGAATGAATATTAAGAATTCATAACTAATATTAACAAGAGTTTGTTGTACATCTTTTCAGTTTGAATGTAAGCGTTTGAAAGCCTCACTGGGTGTTGCATGGTCCTGTGGAACGTACCCTTAAAATATGGCTTTGAAGGGACCAAGTTGAAGTACCAGAACCAAAGAGGGTGCGTTCAACAAATGTTTCGACTCTCGAGACATACTTATACTTATATAATTTTATTAGCAAAATGATATTTTCTTATAAAGTAGTTATTAACTAGACGGTACTAACAATGAAAGGGGCAGATTAATTCAGTCACAATTCATGCAGCAGTATTTTTGGTAAAACTAGCATTTATAATTACCACCAATGATAATTTGTATAAATTAAATTTTGTACAAGCTTTTATACAAAATTTTTAACAAAATATTACCCTCAAATGAGAAGTATTAAAACCCCTACTTGACAAGACAAAACAATATATAAACAATTTAAAACACTTTTTAACTGATATAATATGTTTTAATAAACACTGATCTAACAAAAAGCCTACGTCATTAATGCCATTCGAAGTTTCTAAAATTATTCCACCAATACAAATATTTAAATAAGCCATTTTTTAATACTTAAAATTTTATTTTTATGTAGTTCAAACGCTTGGGACTTAAAGCCGATAATACAAGGAATAATGTTTGTTTATTTGATGATACGTGTAATTTATATACTGAAGTTAATTCAAATTGAAATACAATGTGATATCAACAGAGAGCAGATTCTTTGTAATTTGTATTAAGTTGGTAGAAAACTAATTAATATTAAATGTTGAAGTGCTGAGATCTGGAAGTAGCCCATATAATATATATGGGCTACTATATATATTATATGGGCTACTATATGGGAAGTAGCCCATATCTCATGCTCAGTATGTAGAATCGCCGTTGAATGTTGACAAATACAAATATATGAAGCATTAAAATTCAAGACAAAACTATGAGTAATAATGGGTTGATGGTAAAAATCTTGTAATTTTCCATAGGATACAAAAAGTCTGTATGTTGTATTCCTTTACTATACCGACCAGACCCAGACAAATGTTATATTATTCAGTCTACAGATATTTCAATGATAACAATGAATCAACATCCATGGATACGGTCTGATGATCCAAGATCAGTTTTATAGAATTTTCTTTTATAGCTAATATTTAGAAAGAGACGTTGTGAAACCTTATACTTAATAATAATTAGTTTCAACGTTTCTTTAAATTATAAAAAAGGCGGTTCCGTATTTTTAAGGCAGTGCAGTTAAAACCAATCCAATATTTAAGTTTAAACTATGTAGAGTACCCAAAATCCCACCAAGTAGAAAAAATGTTAGTCTTTACTTCTATTTTATAAATTTTTAGTTCAATCCACCTACACGCTACGAAAAGTGCATATTATATAAATACTTCAAAAGAAAACTATTTAAACGGCGTCTTGTTTCGGAATTTAAAAAATCACAAACAAAAGGGTATTCCAAAACAAAGCCAGCAGCCCTTTCAACAATATAAATTCACAATTCCTTTTGAAAAGACTTCGATTTTTGCCAAATATAAAAATAACCTGCCTACGTTTACAAGTAACTGAATTTTTAAACAAGCTCTTTGTAAATTATTCCAAATGTAATGATAATGATATTAATTTTAAATATTTCTCTGTTAATTTTATTCTTACGGAAATATTGAAAATATTTGTGCTTGTTTATTTAGACAATACTCCGACTTACTTACTTTTCTTACTTATTTTTTTATAGTTTATTAATAAGAAGGTTGCACGAAACATTAAATCTATATTACATGCCTATTGCATACGCTTTTATTGTAACTATTAACAATTATAATAATTTAACTCTTAACGAACATCTCTTAAACAGATCCTAATATCATGCACAGCAGATTTATATCATGAAATGATTCAGGTGTACTGCTTACGTATATCTAGTGTTGAGTTTTACACAAAGACTTACAAATTTAGCATTCCCTTTAAATTAGCTTTCCCTTTAGCGCTATGGTTCTCCTTAAGTGGATCAAACAACTGATTTGTATTTTTGTTATCACCTGTTGAAGCAATCATAACCCCTACGGTTTCTTACTTCATATGTAATATCTATCACTCCAGAGACTTTTCGTTTGATGGTGGCTAACCTTCTAATGTCGATATTATCTGGTAGCTGGTTTCTCAACAATTCGAATATCAGGCGTTTGCCCAGAGGAGTGCCGTTACAGCATATTTTACTGATCGCTGAGTCCACACTAATCTTGAACATCTACCAAAGGTACATTATACATAATATACTGGTATAGTATAGTATAATAGTATATATACTGGTCACCAGGTTGTCAGCACACCTAATTACCACAGAAACATCATATAACGTGAAAGAATCTCCATTTGGCTAGGCAGGTGGCTCGAACTTAACGAGTTAAGAGTGATGCGTCATACTTTCTACAACAATTAATTATAATTGCTTAAATAACTACTTATAAACTTGTTTTAGTGTCCAAAATCACACATATTACTATAGTTGAATTTCGAACATAAAATTTCTACCATGTTTAATTTATATTTACTAGTTATATAATTAGTAGGCGCTATTTGAAAGAATCGTAAATTATGTAAGAACAATTATTCAATATGACAAAAACATACTCAAACACTCGCTCTATGATGAAACTCCCTGCTAACGTTTTGTAAGGGACTACAATATGGGATTCTTCAAGAGAAGAGTGAACAGGTGTTAGAAGGGTCGGCAAAACGAGTGTAATACACCTGTAATGTTTCATAAGCTACTTTGAGCGCTTGTCATCAGGGTACGCTTATTATAATATAAAGTTAATTAATATTTCTATAGCTTTTTTAAGTTAATTTAATTTCTCCCTTAAAAAAGCTTTAATGTTCATACTTACTTAATTACGTCTACGTATAGCAACACAAGAGTTACGAGATAAAATATACACAAAAGATAGACCTTATCTATTGTTTTCTTTTCTTTAAACTAAATGACAGAAATATACACAAATTTTCACGAACAATTTGAGTTCGTTTTCTTTCTAGTCACGACTTAAGTTGACTCAAACAGAAATGCACTCTATCTAACGTGCTCAATAGAGGACTTCTTTGTGTTTTGTCATAATTTTTTTTACACAGGTAACAAAACTATGTAGTGCATTATAACAAGATTTTTAAATTTAGAGGTCAATCGGATATTAATTTAATTATATATTTTTTTAATAATTAATTGTTGTTTTTAGAACAATACGTATTAGTCCAGTCATTATAGTAAGTTCACCTCGGAATTCGAGATACCCAGCTGTAAGTCTGTAAATAGTTGTATATTGACACCCTAAATGTTGTCAATCCTCGCAAATAGTTGACGATTTGTTTTCTATTCCCGGAGATGTTATTTGCCATTGATTCTTGTATAACGCACCACTGAAATCATGCATTTTATTAAGATTAAATTTACCAGTTGATATTAAATTTAAATTCAGCGTGATATCCTTTTCCCGTCGACAAAATGATTCAAACGTTTGACCACGGTTAGCAGAAATGGAACAAAACTTAGCTGTACTCGCAATAGGTGTATTTGATTAGAAATTTGGAGTCAATTATGCTATCATTTGAATCATAACATCGTTTTTTAGTTGCACTGCTGTGTGTGTTGACCGACATGTTGTTAATATTACTGTGAAGGGTATGTCTACAGTCGATTCTAGATAAAGCCAATACAAATAAACTAAATATTAAAGCAGGTGCTCTCATATTATAAATATTTATTAAATAATTAAAAGGTAAATTGTTTTGTTTGGATAAACTCAATTCTATTTCATCCGTCAGCCTACAGTCTACAGAAAATTATTTAACGGAAGCAGGTACATTAGAGAATGTGTCTTTATTGGTTTGAAACCTCTTCCAGTAATGGCATTCTAGTAGCATTAAGGTCACTCACTGACTTTATTAGTCCGGGAATAAATTTCTCTTCAATCGTTGAAAGTTATAAAGGCACTTATATTAAATCTTTTTAATTATTTCGATACCAACAATCGTCTGCGGGAAGAAGCGCTACATATCATTGTTGAAACAGATGTATGTGACAATTAAAACTAACTCAGACGAATAAAATCATGTCACAAAAATTAAGTTCTTACGAAATTTATGAGGAGAAACATTTTTAAACAGTTAATTGAAATTTAATATGTAATTACAATTGTTAACTACGTAAAATAACAAAAGGTATTTGGGTTATGTTTATAAACCTTTTTTTTTTTTTTGATGACGCAGGGAAATTCTTTTTACAAGCCGTCCAACCGGCCTTGGTGGGGTCGAAAGGGATGTGTGAGACTCGGTTTGGACACCTATCTGTATACCTCGGATCTGCTAGCGACAAGGCAATTTGTCTACATCCTTAATAAACTGAAACCAATATCTATAATAGAAGGTAATATGTTATACTTTTATAAATTCAAACGCCTTCCAATAGATAAATATATTAACCATTTAAAACTTTTGTATACCTGTCTTTTAGTCTGTTATGTTAGTTATGTTTACATACATATATCCTTTGTAAGTTATGAACAGTGCCAAAAGGGATTTAAACTGAGTATTGGAATAAACTAAATTATTAAAGAGCGTGGTAAGCTCGGTGGCGTTCTGTATAAGAGCCAGTAAATATTAAATGCTCTCTATTTAAAGGATTTAATGTTTGTCATCTCATAATTTACGATGAAAATTTAAACTGGTTTTTCTTTATATTTCAAAGTTTGATATTAAAATATTTGCCAGTAATATGAATATCTTCTTATGAAAATACAATACATATTGTACAACATGCATATTTATTCATTTATTTATTTTTATTCACCATGTTGTTCATTTAATTGTAAATAAGTTAATTCCTTTTTGTGAATTAGCACAGACAGTGTAATTGTAATACTATAAGTAAAGTATCACATTTATATATATATATATATATATATATATATATATATATATATATATATATATTTATATAATACAAATCTTATCACTTCATTTAGAGTATATACATTGTGTCTTATATTTCGTAATTTTGACTTTGAAGACATGAATCTTGAAGTAACTTAAAAAGTACAAAGAATACTTAAAAGATAACATTGATCAGTGAAGTCTATAGTACCTATTTAATAAATGTAAGTTTTTAACTTTGAAAATAAGAAGAAAATGAATATGAATAAATTTTAAATTTCATAAAGGACGTAAATTAGAGACTATATAGTTTTGATGGAATATTTATATTCAAGTAAGAACTTGAATATAATTGTATACGTAAATCACAATGAGACCTAAGATTTTCACGACTAATCATTTAAATGAAACAAATATATTCAGATTACATATTCGCATATTTTATTATTTTAAAAATTTCTTTTACGTAAATCATATTTTAAATGACCATTCAATAGATCGAGGTAAAAAGACCCTGCGTTTTAATATCTTGGGATCTTGATTTGAAATTCTTCCTTTTAAAGAACAATGCAATTTTCATTGCAATGCAATCATTGTTATAAATTAATATTAAAAATGATATGTGTATTTATATGTTTATTAAATACTATAAGAATATAAAACGTAATATGTTTAATATTTATTTAATATTTCAAGTACTTACTAGAAATTATAACTCTGTTATATTGTGTACGCCTGCCTGTTGTTGCATACATAAGCCTTATCTTTACTAGTTAATCTTAATAACTTTTCATATCACAAATAGCTACAGCGGTATCACGAACACTTCAGTGAACACATTGTATATGATTTCAACAAACACTGTTACCAGCAGAAGAGAGATACTCAACAGAATGAAATCACATTGAAGAGACGCTAATACCAGCGGAGCTTGGCCGAGGAGAGCTAGGTTCACTCGCTTGGAACGGATTCAATGTATCACAGATGACGAGATGTTTCTTTTAATTAAATACAATTAATTATGTCAATTAAAATTAATATCATAGATTTTTCCTATCTATGTATAAAAAACCTTTTGAGTTACTAATTACACTCTATTCATATTATAATTATTATTATGTATGAACATAAAACCACTATTTTTTTATATTGTTTATATCTTTAATACAGTTTATTTGCGGTGAGAGAGGGAGAACATAGTTAACATTGGTCAGGTTGGTTGAGATGTCACGATTATAAGTTTAAATAAGACACGAGTGAGTGTGATGTTTAGTTTTATAAATATCATCTTAATCATTTCTATTCCCCTCACCTCTACAGTATTGTTTGTGTACATTGAACATACGTGTGACTGTTATTTTGATTCATCACATTATATTCTGACTTCTCTCGCCATTGTATTTCATAGTGATGGAACGTTTAAGATCCTTGGACGAGTGCAAAAGTACATCTTAGTTTAGATGTCGTACAAATCAAAATTAGTGTAAGTTGACCAAATGTAGTTATTTATTCAAATGTTAATAATGATAATATAACGTGGGTTTCCTGGCTAACAGTATGTAGGATTTTATTGAGAATTAGCATTGGTTGGTAAATAGATAAAGTAGTGAAATAACCACTGTAACAATCATAAAAATTTAAAATTAAAGTTAATTAATATAAAAATTATTACCAAAGCTTCTTAGTTACTAAATTTGAAATGTAAATTAAAATATTATGTAATAGCCTTTTAAGGGAATATAATAAACTTATAAATATTTTATAATATTTTAGTTTATTTCCATTACCTGGTAATATTTCGAACACTTGCTTTTAATAAAACAGTCCGCACCCGCCGCTGTAAGTCGGAGCACGACGACTTGAATTACTTATAACAGGAAAAACTCACGGATGTTAAGAATAATATCATATAAAGATATGTTTTATATACAATGAAAAACACAATCCCATGTTACAGATGTAGATACATAAACCAAAGAGCCGTTAAATCAGTTTTACTTTATATTAAGTGTGTGGAAATTATTCTTATAATTATTATTTTAAAACTTACGTATAACATTATGGTTGACCAAAAAAACATGTAAAAGTACATACCGTGTACTTCATGTTTGTGTAAGAAACAGTATTAAATATAGGTAATATAAATATGTATGTATTTATATCAATTAAATTATATTTTTACTTAATGATTCCCACAGCTTTCCGAAATAATAACCAAATTCTATACGTTTATTAAAGTTGTTTTAGACTTCACGTGGCTTTTAATTGCTTTATTTTTTCTTACGATGTTTCAATAAAACAATTATTTGAAGTGAAAAGTGCCGACTATAAGGAAAATTTTTGCTTTTCGTTATATATCTCTAATTTTTTGAACTTCTATAAGGAGTATATAAAAAGCATTGAAGGAGCTGTTACAAATTGGTTTTGTATGAATGAAAAGGATTCAAGTATTCTGAGCAATTCATACATACTATACGTTCTCGTACATATTAATTGGTGCAAACGAATAAAGAACTGAAATGAAAAGAATATACCTACCTACGGAACATTTCTTTAGGCAGTGTGTTTGAAAAAAAAATATGTTGTAAAATATTTAAAAGTAAAACTCGTGAAATAAATTTCGCAATATTATTAACATTTTAGGATAACTGAACGAGGTCGAATTGAAACAAATAGTTTTAATTAAAACTGGATTAATATACGTTTTGATAAGGTTACCCACTTAAAAATAAAACATGTACTAGACCTAGTTAACTAAATAAAAATGTTTTAAAAAGAATCGGGGAGGTCACTAACAACGCCAGTTACTGACAAATCTTTAAAATTAATGTTTACATTATTTCATTTAATGTACTCCATATTTAAAATAAATTCTTGGTTTTTTTAATTTTTGAAAAAAAAAATCAATGATTATTATAAATATGAACGCCAAATACAAAGCTAAAACAATAGTTTTTTTTTAATTTACTTCTACTTTTAATTAAATAACCATAATTATTAGTATTTTTTAACCTAACCAGATAAATCGAGTAAATTTTATTTTTTGCAGATGTACTTAATTGTGCTACTCTGTTTGTTAGTATGTATATTCGTATATGTTTCTCGGCGCAACAATATTTAAAACCCTTATAAGGGGTACTTGTTTAATAAGTATTTTATTTTAGAGGGTAGATGTGACATAAACAAATCACGAACGTCATTGTGTCAGTGATTTGTTTAACAAAATTATTTTTTCTATAAATCAGGAGGAAGATTATCTACTTACGAGGACAAGTGCGAGTTAAAGTACAAGTGCGAGTTAAAGAAATAAAGTAGTGACAGTGTTTGTGAGTGTATTAATAGTTAAATCAAAATGGAAGATGGATCAGCTGAATGTTGTAAACAGTGATTGTGACGGCAGCATTGTTGACGTCACACTTCTGAAAAATCAAATATCACAAGGTTCTTCAACATATTTATATTATATATTTAAATAACTGATAACTTTCTATCGTATGAGACCTGAATGTAGAAGTCATTAGTTTATCTACACGTCTCATTGCCGCTGTTCTTTTGTCTATTTTTTTTTAATCAAAAGTCTATTTGGTCTTGACTTTGTCACAACAATTAATGTATTTTATTAACGTCAATTTAATTTCGTTTTCAAAATGAGTTTCAATAAAAAGCGTACATTTAGGTATATAGGTATATAACGTATACTCATACATGTGTAAATTGACTCAATGGATTTAAACTCAGCTTAATTTTGTTGAACGTTTATTTTAAATAGATTTTGCAAATGAACATGGAGTGTACAGTAAAGTTAATATATTATATAAAAAAAGTTTTTGACTGTTTCTTTTTAAACACACATGTGATCTTCTGCCTATTCTCTCTTAACACTGACGCTGGTATAACAATGTATGTCTTCAGGACGGCAGTAAGTTGTCATCATCTGACCCTCGCCCTGCACCACTCACCTGCTGCTCCTCGAGAACAGACCACGACCTCCCCACAACAGACGGCGCCCTCCATCCAACTGAGAGGATAGTACGGGTATGTAGTCTGACATTTAATTCTTTCACGACACAAATTGTTTATAACAAAACGAATATTGAATTAGACATGTGTAAAACGTTACATATATCTAAAAACAATTTAAAAACATTGACAGAGTAATCTTACGATAGTACGAGTATACCTCGAACATCATATCTCAACGTAATAACTGTAGTATAGTCATGTATATGAAATCCTGATATTTAAATCTAAAGTCATTCAGTCGTGATTTGTATGTTAGTTAGTATATAGAAGTACTCGTATGTTATACGATTATTATTTCCAAGGTAGATTTATGTTATATTTGATATTTTATGTTCGCCTCATAACATCACCGGCGGTCAGTTCCAGGGCACACAATGTCACTCGTATCTCGGACTGAGTGATTCTGAGGTCGGAGTGTCGTTCAGCTTCACGCAGCGCCAAGCACTGGACGGGTGGCGGAGAGCGGTACCACGCGACACTACATACAAATGAAACAAGATACAACATCAAGGTTGTATGTGTAATTGTTTATTATAGCTTTCATTTAACTCGTAAGTTAACTTTTAGTAAAAAAAGCGTTCTACATGATAACATCTCTACAAATCATTCTTTGGTTGTATCTACACATTACTGCTGCGCATTATTCGTACTAAGATTAGTCTATGATAGTATTGCTCGCGGGAAAATATTATATCAACAATATTCTTACCCGCACTCGTTGACTGGTAAACTTCGAAGCATTAAAGTTTAATAAGGCGCCACTTCATGACGTGGAATCGACCGTATTGTTAATGAGGCACTCTCTCCCTTTTTTACCGACAACTGCAGCGGCTCGACCTGCGTGAACATTATTTTCAAACATATTTTTTCTACTGTGATAATGTTTTATATAGACATCGCTAAGGTCAGTGAAAACATGTGAACCTGATAAAACGATTCATCTTGTATTCCAAAGTCGGCTGCCAGATATAACTCCACACCTGTGTCCATCTCTTCCTCGTACACACTTTGTTCCGAAACCTCTTCGTCTATGAAACTTCTTGCTATTATTAAACGAGAACTATAAGTCGGTCTTTATTAAACTACTTATATAAATATTCATAAAAATCAAACTCACAACTGAGGGACAAGGACAGACACGAGGTAATACATCAAAAAGACGCAAGTACAGACGGAATGGCAACTCTTGTTGTTTAAACTCTGAAATTTTCATTACCACATGAATGTTTTAATATTGATGATTATTTTATTATTAGTTAATAAAAGGATTTAATAATTATATGTTCCCGGCAACATACGTGCGGATGATGTTAATTATATTTTCTTCAGAAGCGTAAATATTGTGCGGTTTCATAAATGTCAATGAATTCACTAAAAGTTGGAATACAACTTATTTCTTTAAGATAATCTATATATATAAAAGAAAGTCGTGTTAGTGACTCCACTTATAACTCAAGAATGGCTGAACCGATTTAGCTGAAAATTGGCAGGGAGGTAGTTTAGAGCCAGGAAATTGCAATAGGATACTTTTTATCCCGTTCGACAGCATTCCCGTGGGACTTGACATGAAACGTCAGTCATTATAAAACGTGGAATAACGAAACACAATTGACAGCTATGCAATTGACATATAATGACAGATATGTAATGACGTAATAATGACAATTAGATATTTGTAAGAGATCTACTACATAAAAATAAGTCCGGTCCGGAACGAACGAATTTCCACGGTTTTGCATTCGTTGGAAAGGTCTCGGATTCCGTGAGGTATATAACAAAAAAATTTCAACAGAAAAGCGGGAAAATCTTTCACATACAACGCCATCGTACATAACATGTATTACAAATCAATCTTTTAAGTAAATGGTGCCGGTGCATGATACATTGGTTGACAGCTACTCATTGTTCTCTGCTCAGTTAATTTCATGTGACAAACCGGCATTGTGTTTGTAGTTTCAACTCTTAAAAACATTTAGTATTTGCGGGATAAATTTAGAAAATCATAGTTTTTCACATGGGCAGTTATACTTTGCGTGTTCAGGAGTTTGGAAACCATCCGCTTTGTGTTAAAGTTAGACCAAAAAACAAAAAATGTGGCTTACAAAGGAGCACTTCAATGAAATGGATAATTTGCGTACACGTATAACGCTTCGATTCGGTATCTACTTTGGATTCACTTTCATTTACTTAGAGAAGTTCAACTAAATAACACTTCATTTTTGTAATCGAAATGAATTCAATACTGTTGTGAAATGAAATAAAAATTTTCCTTTTCAAATATAAAACAAAAAAAAAATCTTCATCTTTCAGTCACCAAACGAAATGTTATATAAAAGCAGGTGGCGAAACGGAGTTCGCCAGGTTTACTAGTGTGATATACTTATTGTAAAAAATATCTGCGGAATGGTCGTATACCTCTTACAAAAGAGTTCTACTTTATTCTATATTAGTTTATTAGAGACAATGAGACATGTGAATTGAGAGTATAATAGGTCGGATGGGATTATGTACCTAATCTGTGCTCTGTTATCAGAAAAGATTCTAAATAATATTTTTTAAATCTGTAATAAAATTACGTAAAAAATATAAAAATGTATTGTTAATAAAGCAATAATAAAAATGAATAGTGAAAGAAAAAGAGAAATTTAAATATTATAAATAAAGCTGCAATTGAAATAAAATTTGACAAGTAGTTTTCTAATATAACTTAGTTTATAATCGTAATTTACGAAGTAACTTCTTCACTAGTTCTAGTAACACTTATTACAAACTAATCAATTAAGCATTCAAAGTGATTGCACCACCTTTACTTGAGATACTTACTTTGAAAATCTAAATGTTGAGCTCTTCGCATATTCACTACACCTTATGACTATCTCGTTAATATCTTAATATTTTAACTTTGATTAATGCTCAACAACAATAACACTTTGTAACCTTTATCTACTTTATGCACTATGGTATATAAAAAACGGAAGCGTCTGGTTTGAGACATTTTAGAATATGCTTGAAAAGCTTTACGATCTGACGTTCGTAAAATGGTTGGATGAAATTACTCGAATAAAATATCAGTAAGAATTGTACTGTCCATAAAAAATTGTAGTAGCGGTATTTGATATTTAATTCAATTTTCAAATAATAAGTATTATCTTTTTAAACTTAAATCCCGCTTGCAGAGTAAAACGTTCCGCACGTGCCTCGCTTTTCTACAACTACAAATTGATAATATTTCTCTTCCAACACATTTCATTTTAAATCGAAGAAACTATGAATTGATTGAGGCAATTACATAAAAAATTTATAAAATATTAGATCTCATATAATTTTTGAACATTATAGTTTATTTTAGATAAATGTTATAGTTAATCGGAATTTGAGACATTGAATGCAATATGGCAAGTTTAAAACATTTTTAGTTAAAACCTCAAGTTTAGTTTCTTTATTTGGTTCCATATAAATATATTTTTAATATAGTTTATTTATCATCCTATACTATTTGTTATTTTAATTATAAAAACACCTACCATGTATTAAAGTATTATAAAGCAAATTTCATAGAATTATTAAAGAAGACAGTATGAAGTAAAGTTATTTCCAGAGACTTCTTCATTTCATTATTTCCATAAAACTGAAAAATATATTCACATTTTATCTTGTTTATTTCGTATTGCAAAATTAATCAATTGGATTCTGATAATGTTTAATTGGGATCTTGATGATGGAATGTAATATAAATAAATTACAACATTTTTCTGCTGAACCCCTATACATCATAGTATATACATATGGTAGGTATATACTTCAAAAAATGTTTGTATTTCTTGGAGTTTAAATTGCATTTTAACTGATATCCCATTGTCTTCGTAGTCCCTATTACAAACGTCATTTTGTTGCAAGGTGGCATTTACGATCTATCGATTCAAAACAAAATTCAATACAAGCGAAAAAGTCGTTAAAATGGCTGAAAAAATAAATTGAAAAGTTCCGGAAGAAATCTTAGAGTACGTTACTAAGATCCAAGAGTGTTACTGTAGAGCTTGTGTTTACAGCCGTATATCTCCTGGATATCTTGACTGTGGAGTCTAGTCTTTGTTCTGCTTAACTTCTACATTACTGTATGATACACAAAATTTACAAAATTTATCTCTGACTGCAATTAAAAAAGAAACTGCTTTAAATGTGTATATTGCGTATTATTACGATTCGATATTATGCAGTATATATTATTTAATTGTTTGTATATAACTTGAATCTTTTACTTTCTTGAACCGTTTGCTTACTCATTTTTCTGCTTAGAGCTTCTAGCTTCCTTTACAAACTTATGCTTTATATATGTGGAGATATTAAAAATTCATTCCTTTTTTAAGAAGAGTGACCTCAACATTATTGACGTCACAATTGCCTTTGACCTTAATTGTAGCCAGACTCTCAGGTTACTGAAGGTAACCTCGTAAACGGTTTGACGAATCCCTTATTTCTAGAGGTCTGAGGTAGGAAAATCGCGTATATTTCGTATCAGAACTTCGTATTTCAGTTTTTTCAAAACTAAATTATCTGTAATTTTGTATACATATACGTGAAAGTATAAGGTTTAATACATTAAATAATAATTTTTAATATTATGTTTATTAACTTATTTAAAAAATAAATATGAATATATTTAAACATGCACCGTGTCAGATAAGGCGCAACGTTTTATCTCCTTGTGTAAACTAATGTATAAAGATTGTAATACAACAAATATCTCGAGAGCGGTAAAGAGCGGTACAGGGTCAAGTTTCGTTAAAAAAAAGGAAACCGAAAACTATACCATCTTCAACTATATTGGTCAATTTTAATAAATTAATTTATTATACATATAAGTATATATTTATTATATATATATATATATTAAGCGACGTTTTAAAGAGATTATAAGAATTTAAAAAATGTGTAATACTTATACATTTATATCAAACACATTCGAGTAATATGGCGTTGAGTTGTAGTATTGTGTCAAAATCACACCGTTTCACATGAGTTAGCTTTGATGCCTTTTTATATGCATTATGATTTGCAAAAAATAATTAAAAATATATAGAAAAGAAAGCTTATTTATAAGACTAAATTAATTAATTACTTTTACCCCATACCAATAATAAGTGAAAATCAAATACGATAATAGTAAAGTGTAGCTATTTACAAATTCTTTAGTTATATGACGATGTCGAATACCCATATGTCTAAACAATATATACGGAAGTCCAATATCTAAATTCGGATGTCCAAATATTAAAACTAATTTTATTGTAAAAAAATATAAATTTATGTTATCAAAACTATTCCCTCATTCCGATGTAGGAACGAAGTGATCTGTTATAAGTTTTTTTGGGATACTAGTGTTATATGTGGTGTCCCGAAAAGATCGTTAAGTTGTAGTGACAGATGTACATATATATGTAACTATCGTACCTTTTTCGATACGGTATTTTAAGAACTAGAACATATTTTTTAAACTTATTTATGATTTATATCATGTTTATTGTCTTAAATGCAAATGACTCTAACATTGTTTTGACACATATTTTAATGCTATCATAAAATACGACTAACATTTTAGAGAATTTTGAAAGTGTAAAAGTTGTATCAAACTTTGTATGGTTGCTAATGTACATTACATGTTATTTAAAGATTGCAGAAACTTAACGTCTTATAAACAGAACTCTCAAGTAAACTCCCAAGTCTTACGCGATGACTTAATTGAAAAATAAAATTAATCAGTTCTATTTATAGCTAAATATAACAGCGTGATATCGTTATATAAAGTAGTTAATAGAGTAAAACGTGTGTTGTATATTAGGAATTGAAAATTATTTTCTTTAATACATTTTTTAAAATAATAAAATACGCGTAGTAATCCGAATAATATTAGTTTAATTTAAACTTATAACCCATACCTACAACTACATGATAGTCCCA
The DNA here is from genome assembly GCA_916720795.1 of Danaus chrysippus. Lineage (NCBI taxonomy): Eukaryota > Metazoa > Arthropoda > Insecta > Lepidoptera > Nymphalidae > Danaus > Danaus chrysippus. The sequence continues at coordinate 622,087 of CAKASE010000077.1, read as the reverse complement.
ATATGGGGAGGATTGTGCAATAACAGATATAACAATAAGAAATCTTTGGTTGATACATAATATTTTTCATACAACGGTGCATATACGAGTAAGGCGATGTTCGTGATATTTTCAATAAATTTTGTACTTACGTTACAAACTAGGTAACTCGTTTCTAAGCAAGTGTATCAATAGAAATTTATTAGATGAAATTAAAATAAAGTTTAATTAACTTTATCCTCGTTTTCATAAAAGAAACAAGCTGCATAGTCACTCTGTATGTGTTAAATTATTGGAAAGGCCTATACTTACAAAAAAAATATTCAAATAAATATAAAAAACAGCCATAACTAAAGCAAAATAAAAGCAGCATCAGTAACTCTATAAAATCACTTAGGACTTATATATATTGACAATTATAAAAAAAGTTATGCTAAAAGTATACAACAAAAGTCTTAAATCAAAACTTAAATTTATATTTTTTTAGTACATACACAATAGTATTACAAGATAACGAATTCTCTATAAACTAAAGCTTTCATTGTTAAGTTTCTAATTAATTATTAATTCTATAATAATGCTCTTTTAAGCTAAAATTAATTTTACTCTTCAAACAAAATGCATTTTAATTCAAGGGATGTTCTTTGTAAATTCATTAAGACTTACTAAGTACCAAGTATTAAATTATTGTATTCAAAAACTTAGTCGTCTGTAATATTTACTAAAAGATAAATAAATGCATAACACAAAGTAATATTAAAAGCTGAATAATTATTATTTTGAGGTCGATGAAAATATATTTAACTAAGCGAATTATTTAAGACAGTAAGTTTATTTTAAAAACTGTAGTGATGTCTCAAATTAAAACACGTTTGTGCATAATTATATAAGTAACTTGTCAATGTGACTTTAAATTTTCTGATTTTTTCTCCGGAATTGTTGTATTGTTCAGCAAGCTTTAAGATATAATTTTATTAATATATTTATATACCTATGAAAACCATATACATAGCTTTAGGAAACTTTTTCCACGGTCTCTTATTATTCTTATATAAATATGCAGTTTTGATGCCATTTTTACTTTTATTAATAAAATCAAGAATTTCGGATATACTACGTTTTTTTATATTGAAACAACATATGTAGTCGAAAAGTTTCGAGACGAAATGAAAACTTTCGTCTTAATATTTTACTTTTATTTAAATGAATACTCGTGAAAATCTTGGATATCATTTTATTCAATCTTATTTCACAAAATCTTGATGACAATTCTTGATAATTTATAGTTTTAGGAACATTATGCAAAAAATACTATAAAAGAATACATCGCTATGCAACTATAACGTTGACTATTCGATTTTACTATTAAAAAACGGCTCAAACTGTTTTTAATAAGGCTTTTTATAGCACAACTTTAGGAGACATCATTTGTATCTAATGGTAAACAAAATCAATATGTATATTGCTTATGGGATCGTACTGATGAAATAAAAGTTCAAGTATCATTTAAAAAAAATATATATTTTTTTTAATTTTATTAAAATGAAACAATATATTAACAAAGTACCCTGAAATAGATTTTAATTTTAACCATTCTTTTGTCCATCTAATATCATTTTGAATATTAATAAAACTTTGAATTTAAAAGTAACGGAATAACAAGTGTTTGTTTGAGAACATCTTTAATAAATACTTTATTAAATAATTCTCTATAGTTATAATACCGTTCTTTTGCTTGACTAGGGAGATTATTTTAATCCACTAAATACATATAACTTCTTTTCAGCAGTAAAATAAAATAAATTATGGTAGTAAGTACGGAGAAAATATAGTTCGAAATTTATTAATATAATGTTTTAGGAGCACATGTTTATATATATTTTTTTTATATCTCTTTATATTTTACCCGCTTTAAAATTTAATTATACCAAATAATTTAATTAATAATTATCTATAATTTTTGTACTGTTTATGTTTATTCGTTATTTAAGGTCCATACATAATTTTTTTTTGATAAATTTCCTACTCTTGGTTTATAATATAGTGGTTTACAAAATCCTTTAAAAATATTTTTTCCTAACACAGTTGTTTGGTAAATTCTAGTCATTTTCAATTTACCATTAATCCTGCACGTTACATTATAGGCACGTTATCTCGATAATTAATCATACGTTTGTTGGGTCCTTCTCATTATCATTATCAAACATGTACTATGTTCAATTTAAAATTCAAATATTAAATATGCTATGTAAAATGCATTGATACGTGCAGAATTCGAAGCATACAACCTGCGGGATATCGCGTTCCAGTGCCTTTATGATTTAAGCTATCTGCCCTCATTGAATAAGAATGTAAGCATTCGATATACTAACCGATTTACTAGGGTGGAGGGACTCAATTTATTTTTAAATCTTGTTTAACGTTTTTCAACTTCTTAGCATCAAAAACATATTTTACTTGAAGTCCAATAAATCCTTATAAAGTAAAATAATTAATTTGTGGCCACTTATAGTTTGATTTCAGCAGTCATCCAACAAAATTTAGTCGTTAATATTGCAATTTTTTTGCTGATCAATTATTTATGACTGGCATTAAATAAATATCAATATTTTTGTTTGTCCCTTCATAATGTTTTATTCTTTTCAGTTAGTGTATTATCAAATAGAAGTTACATTTTTTACATGGTCTTTCGAAACCTCTGAAGTAAGAAACCATATTATTTTTATGTATTTCATTACATATTTATTAATCACCAGGAATCAAAGATATATTTTTTCTTGTTAATGATACCAATAATTTATGACAAAACATCGTAACATCGTTTGATAATAATTTTAGTTTTTTTTCTCAGAAATGATTTTCTCAGCATTAAAAGTAAATTTGTCTTTTTTGAATATAGAAGTATTCTTGTTGTCCATCAAGTTTTTAGCTTGTACTATGTATATTTAATTTTTAAATGCTAATAATTTTTCAACGATAAAAAAATTATTTCGAAATCTTTTTAAATGGGATGTTTATGGAGATTCTCTTTAGGAGGTTTAGATAAAATATCCTACTTATTCACATAACGATATGCAAGATTTTCGTATGTACACATTTAAAGGAAACTAAGTTTTTCGGATTCTTCTCGTTTTTATACGATTTTATATCTATATGATACCGACGTTTCAGTTCCTTTGTAGCAACCGTGATCACCGACAGACGAAATGAAAAATACTGATACTTACTTTTCTTTTTATGATATAATTTTATAAAATTTTTAAGTTTAGTTTTTATATTTAAAAAATATATATAACTTGTCACTTACGTAATAACCTAAGTGGAACAAATGCAACCCTGATAGCATAGTATATTGTTTTTAATAAAAAAATGTTTCTCATAGTTGACTTGCTACTGTAAAGTGTTTTAAAAGATTACATAATATTATACTGCATTCATCGAATGAAGTTCAGTCTGCCCAACGAGAAAACTGTATTCTATAAATAGTTATGTAGTCACAAAAAGAGTACAGATAGTGATCCTCAACATTGTCAGCAGGTTTAGTGGCCCATTTATTTTACTATCCCTTTGGATATCGAGTAAAAGGATTTAGGATTCAGAATAATTTTCATTTGTTTTTGATTTAGTTGTTTGAAATTATTGATTTGTTTTATGATTCAATATATTTACAACTAAAAAATCTAATATAAAAAAGTATTATAAAAATCTGTTTTAACGAATATTGAACAAGAATATCTATTATTTTATTTTCGAGTTGGAAATGTGTTTTAAAATTTCTTGTAGCTGAAATTCAAGTTGCCTATGTACACTTGTATTATTAATACTGTCGGTCGACAAGTTCACTGCAGGGTATGAATGTAGTATCTGCCTTTATCGCTGAGGTAGTTATTTTGCTACTTATACAATTTGGTTCTCTAATTTTGCATATACAACTGTTTCCTCTTGTTATCGTTGGTAACTGTAGTCGATATTGTTTATAGAATGACGAAAAAGTACATATTTATTATATAACCAATTTCATATAAAGAAAATAGAGACTAAAATACTTAGTTTTTCTATAAGTGAACCAAAAAAAATTAGGAACTAAAAGATTTTTTTTAATAGATATTAATATATATTAACTAGTTTTTGGAGACATAACAAAGTAATTGCATCTTGTTTTTGTACAATAAATAAAATAAGTTTAAGCATTATAAATAGCAAAGTTTGTGAAACAAATGGCCGTCAGTTAGACGTAGTAATGTGCTGTTTATGTGTTTGTTTCTACTTAAAAAGATATTTGTTATGTCTAAGAATTCAGACGGGCATTAACCTTTTGTAAATCGTTCGAAATCTCTGATATATTATCTACTGTTTAAAAGCAGTCGATGTCTCAGATAGAAATTCAGCACTCTCTTTTTATTATACCTAAGGATGTCTGATAGAGGTTGCTTATGAAATAAGACCCTTTAATGTCTTGCATAGTCTTTTATTTCTTTCGTTACTCCTTATAGCTTTTAGATAAATTTTCTTATATAAAACGTTTTTTTTAATTTTAATTTAAAGTCGTGATGCAAAAGCACTTCCTGTTCATTTAAAGTGTAAGTTTTTTATAAGCTCGTAATATAATAATTAGTGACTTAGTTTAAGCCTATGTTGTATATTAATGAATAAAATGAAATCATGTTTTTTTATATAGTTTTTTCTTAAACTATCTTTTTAGCTAGCATTAAGTTTTGTGGCCCTATATGGCGTAAGTTTTGCTATTTTAATGAAAGTCCATTGTAAGTTTATATTTGGGTAGCCTTTTTAAGGCCCCATTTTATTTTATTTTTATGTGCAGGGAAGAGTAAGGCTGACTTAAGTACATATAATTTTGTATCACCACCTTTGTCGCAAAAAAAGAGTTTGAAATAAGTATCTCGTTAGCTATCAAACCTATACAAAAATGTAAGATAATTTTTATATTGAATTAAATTCTCTGAAATATGGTTTCTATTACTTTTAATAGTATAATTACACAGAAATAATAAACAACAATTTGAAAAATTAAAGTTTATTATTATGGACTTAATTAGTAATGAAGGCAATGAATTTTTGCTATTTAAAACTATTTTTTTACTCACAATTTTATATATTTCAATTACAAGGTCACTTTACCTTATTATTTTGTTTTATTAGTTGTTTACAAATTACTTAATTGATATTAAACTCCGTTAAATTTACTAGATGTTTTGACTGACTGACGGTTGGATTAATAAAAATGTCTAACAGGTGATAGTGGTTTTTAACTTCTGTCTTATATGTTTCAAGAATACTTGCAACGGTGACTAAGCATATCACATAATATAAAGTAATAAAAATTAAGTTTGTCGTTGGCGAAATATATATAACGTCTGTCTTCTCGCTTAGCAAATTTAACTTTCCTTTTTTATATCTTCTTACGATGAATAAATGAAGAGAAGAAACTTAATGAGATCTTTAGTGATAGTGTTGCTTGAAATTATAATAAAAATGCCATCGATATTTCTTTAAAACTATGTACGTTGATGTGGTGAAGCTAAGGGGTGATATTACAATGTGTACCTAGGCATAAATCCAAAGAATATAGATATGACATATAATTTTAAAACTGAAAAATCGTTTAATTATTATTTATGAAACGATAACTTAAAAAAGTTTCGAAAAAAAAATGTATGGAATAACGTGATTTTCTCAAGTTATAGTACTACACATAATAAGTAATTCATTATGACTATCTCCTTAGTTGTTATCTTGTTACGTTTCCTCTACGGATAAATTGATTACTGATCTAATTTCATGGAATAAGTCGTATTATGTCGTTATATTAATTACTAGTAGATCTTCGCGACTTCGTCTACAGTTTATTGGATTTGTAGTACACTCTTTTTTTTAAATACCACGCTAATCGTATATTAAATAGCTTAATAGTTAGCTTATTACGTTTCACATAGATATGTAACCAATGCAGATGCATTGGTTATATTTTATAATTAAAACAGGATTTTATTACTTGCTTGCTTGCTTAACAATGCTTTTTGCTAGATTTTGTGTATTTTGTTACTTTTTAAAAGATTATTTATTCATATATTCAAGTTAAAGATTAATATTTATGTAAACACGACTTTAAAAAATATAAGAAAATTAAAAAGAAATTTACGAAGTTCAATAAACTTTTAAATTTAAATAAAACTGATGAAAATATTCTAATCGAATTAAATAGCTTAATAGTTAGCTTATTGCGTGGCTCGTATTAATAACACAAACTGATATTTCACTGATACATTACTCAACATATTTATATTGATATTTGCATAATTACATATATGAAACACATACTTAAGGTGTAGTTTTAACATTCATAATCGATGTGCAGCGACGACAACTATCATAACCACTCTTTCAAATTAAATTAAATCCCGTTGAGAATATATTGTTATAGATTACAATTTAAATAAGAACAAAAGATTTCGAGAGCAAATATATGAAGACTTATGGTCGATTATCAAAAGCTAGACTATTTTACAGACAAAGAAGCCAATAAATTTAAGCTAGGTACACATATATATATATTATTTTAATATATATCTTTATATGCTTTCAAATCTTGATGTGACCTCTTTAGATAATAATTGATTATTATCAGTTTTAATGTAATTATTTACGTTAATTGGATCATAATAATATTATTACTATGTAACTTAGAAATTTGGGAGTAGATGAATCAAATACATTGATAGCTCCAGATTTACCCCAACTAGTCGCACATAATTGGTTGTGATACTAAGTTATCCCGCGGATTCAATCCATAGTGAAAGCTTCTTTTTATGTGTTCAGTTTTGAGAAAAAAAAATATAACAGATTTATTTTATAATAATAGTAGTAATAGTCACCATTTTTGTGATTATTACTTTAATGTTATACACTTATTCCATATATTGGTTTCCAATAAATCACTAAATTATGATTTTTACATTCTAAAATGCCCATATAATCATAGTGCTTTTATTAAATAGAAATTAAATTCATACAATTCAATGAAAGCATCCATAGGAATAAAGAATTCTATTGATTTAATTATATAAATATAATGTGAGAGTATGGTTAACGGATTTTATAGAAAAATTCCATTATTATTACTTATATTTATTATATTTGAACACATATTTTTTTTCTGGTATTCAAAATTCCGTTGAAGTTTGCCGAGGTAATGAAAAATACGTGGGACTTACGTACAAACGATTACAAGATTACAAAGTCGGTCATTAGGTATGCTTGTAAATATCCTGAAAGTCAAGCGTCGGCTATATTTAACTAGTTTATATATATATATATATATATATATATATATATATATATGTGTATATATATATATATATATATATATATATATATATATATATATATATATATATATATATATACATATAATCAATCGCTGATTGGCTATTGGAAATTAAAAACAATCAGTATAAAAAAGCAATTAGTAACTTCAAGAAGTAGTTGCAAAAACTTGTAAGGGCGGAAGTTCTAAGAATCGTAGTGTACATGTCATGCCCAAATACGCAGTAAAAGTTTTAATTAATACAAGAAAGCTACATTATTCTTACACGACACGAATACTTGACACTTGTTGTAAGAGGACATCATATATGGTATTTATTATATGTTATCTTTGAACTAGAACTGACAGAATATGTAGGAAATATATTTGAAACGAATTTATAATACTTTATATCTTCACTAGCTTTCCGCCCGCAGCTTCGCCCGCGTGGAGTTCGGTTATATCGCGTTTCCAAGAGAACCTTTCAAAAGTCTGGGATTAAAACTATCTTATGTTCTTTCTCAAGGTCAACTCTATGTCTGTACCAAATTTCATTAAAATCAGTTCAGTGGTTTAGGCGTGAAAGCGTAACAGACAGACAGACAGAGGTACTTTCGCATTTATAATATTAGTAGGGATGTTTAAAATTTAAAAAGGTTCCAATCAATATATCAATATATGTATATAGTTGCTGGTACCATAAGTGGATTTAACAAGGATAAATCGATGACTATGAAATAGAGATGCAACATTCATAATATCCTAAATCGGTATTAGCAATGGAATGTCCATTGGTGTTTACTTATTACTAATTGTCTTGACAAATAGATTGAGACGTTCGATGTAAGACGTCTTGTTAATAAACTACGACCTAAATAGTGTTACTTAGAACAAACGGATTTTGATATTATCAATGATAATTAAAACCTTATTTGAATAAATGAAACTAATATTAGTCGGATTACTATTTGCATTTTATTATTTTAAAAACTACATACTCTTGACGTTTCGGTTACATTTCAGCACCCGTGATCATGGACAGACAAGATGTGATATTTCGACGTCGCGAGTAAATCCGAATAATATTAGTTTCATTTAAATGATTACTCGCGAAACTCTTAGATCACACATTTGAGTACCAATGCATTTGTTGTCGGGTTTTCGTTTCGGATAAATATGAGTTGTGTTGGTGTGAAAATATATTGTATTTTTTCTGTCTAAAATCGCGGTTTCGCCTTTCATACATTCTTCAACAAAATAAATATTCTATGGCCTGGTTAAAATTACCACGAGGCGATTGCATCGTTCTTTGTTTCACCTCTTTTTAAATATTTTATTTCATTAATTTGAATTTCAATCTAAAAAAATATTATGAATTATATCCTGTATATATGGCTCCATGATTGCTAGCAACTAGTTAGTAGTTTATGGGACTAACGTACGTTACACGGTTTAATTGTTTGACTGTTCCAGAATAACTCCAAACAGTTACAATTCCGACTGTAATGTAATGACGTGTTCTTCCCGTTCCGTGTCTCTCAATATAAACTTTGCTCAACTGCTTCACTCCCAGTCAGATTCAAATTCAACAGTCTCTTATTTTAGATGTTGAATTGAATCACACGACCACTAATTAAAGTAAGTAATTACGTACAAAATGTATTCTATACCTATATATATATATGGCTACTTATTAGCATATTTATCTGTGATTTAAAAGCAAGTTGGGATACTTTAAATATAGTAAATATGTATCTATTTTAAACTCAACATTCTCAAGTTATTGTGTTATATTTTAGTTATTAGTTTTATACTCTTAATAACAAGAAATGATTGTAAAACTATAATGTTTTTTTTTACCAATAAACAAAGCAATAAAATTCGTAAATTAGAGTAGAGTTAACTTATTTTAAGGCTAACATCGAGACTTAGAATCTATAATCTGGGTTTAATGATAGGTAGACACAGTAATTAATATTTTTTTGGTATTAGTTTAATTTATTGGTTTTATATGTTGGATAATTCCGTCCTCTTTGAATTATCTGTACATTAAGATTTTTGTACTTTACAATATGTTCTAACTTATCCGCTATGATCAGTTTTAGTATTTAACATTTTAGGTTCTGATATATACATTTAAAAAGTAATAATCTTATCTACTATCAACTGCTCTGGTATTTTATGAAAAATATTTTGAATTCTTCAAAATACTTGCAATCTATCTGTTAGGATTTTTTTTCTTATATGGTCAAGTAAGTCCGATGAGTTGAACACGATTGTTCCTCTATTTTAATACGAGTAAGAGAATATTAATTATTTTCCTTATAATATAAAATCGAAATGTCGCATGTCAAAAAATTTATAACACAATTCTTCAGTGATGCCAGTTTATTTTTTGATAATAATTCATACTGCGACTTTTTTAGGCACCCCTTTTGTTTGGCAAGCATATGAATAATACATAGCTTTCTGCAAAAAGATGTGACTGTTGTTTTGGTTAACAAACTCATAACATTGTATTTTCTAAAAATGAACTATCACGAGAACAAGATGTAGAAACATCGAAAGGCACAACTCAACTACAAAGACGATTGTTTCTGTAATGGAATCGCTTTATTTCATCTAATTTTAATGAGTTTTCCGTAATATAGGCAGTTCCGGGGATATTTACGCAATTCAAATACCTTACCATCTTACACCATTTCTATTTCTGTCATTTTAATATTAAATTGAACCGGAAAATTCTTACGGAATCCATACAAAGTTTATAGCATTATACAAAGTTTATAGCATTCATAATCAAGTTATCGGGGAACTTTCGCTATAATAAATAAATAAAAATATCTTTTAAAATTGAGTGTCCATCAGCTATAAATTATAATTAATAATCAAATGAGTGAAAAATCAATTAAAATCTTTTCTTCTTCCAAGCTTTTAATGGTGTTTCGTGTATGCATATATTTTCAATGTTTAAATAGCAATTATAAAAGATCATTTTTGTTCATATTTTCCCGGCGTTAGATTTATTTTTAAGTTTTTTTTTTTTAATTATAGTAAACCCATATCATTGTAAGAATTTGTGTGAAATTTGTCGAATGAAATTATAGCTCTTTGTTAGACATTCGCTTAAAAAAATTGTTAAAGACTTTTACAAAAGCAAAACATTTAATTTAATATATGAATATATAGTTATTTTTAAAGCTGATTCAGTGCCTTTATTCAATTGTAGGCTGCCTTTAAATTTAAATCGGAAAGTATTCCGTTTTATTTGAGTGGTTGACATAAAAAAATATTTTTAATTTTCGCGACAATACTTCAATGGATCTATTTTGTTTGACTTTTGAAAATGTCAAAGAAAATGTGAATAGTCTTTATTTCGATGCATTGCCTCTTTGACTGGACTAAAAGGGACATGGATGAATATTTTATATATAAATTTATATATATCTCTTTGTTACAAAACTTTACATTTATCTACTTCAAACACGAAGGCTACTTAACTTATTTTTGGTAACGCCTACAATTTCTTTGGTCTCATTTCAATTTTGTTATCATTAGCAAATGTTTTCAATATATGACTTAAATTTAAAGTTTATGTACTTAAATAAACATACTTCTTAAATACAAAACGAAAATAAAATAGCGTTAAATGGAATAATGAAAAGGTCGCTTCTACTCGTATTATATCTAATCATTTTATTGTTTTATTCTTAAAAAATCATAAAAAAAAACTATAGGATTTATTTCCATATTTTAAGGTGGCCAATTCTTTTAGGAACTTTTAAAATAATGATAAGATTTTTAACTACGTTCATCGCACAGATGGTCCACAATTTTTTCGCGGAGTTAAGCCGATTAAATTTTTTACTATCCCTGAATTAATTCTTCTAAGATTCTTAATATTCATATTCAAGATCATATATCAATATCAAAAATAGTCAGATTTTTATACTAAAATATACGCATTTTCATAAAAAATAACGTATTGCAATTAACTTAATGTATGTGGTAAAATATTATGGTTCCTGTTTATTTCGTAACTTTGAAATTACTCGGTATTCTTACATACATACTGCAGAAAAATAAGCAGCGTTAGTATATTTTTGTATTTATATTTTTATGATATCTATAAAAATAGTATATTTTTTAAATATTTAATAGCGGAGTATATTAAAAATTCTAAATTTAATTGAGACTATAATAATTTATGACAGAAATGCTCTTTTGTTTTCTTTTTTATTTTTATTTATAGTACAGTCTATATACTTGTACAATACTTTATGCATTATGCGATTGATTCATTAAAGATCCTTAGACTTTAAACATATATAAAATAATACTACATACTGCCAATTAATACCAATAAATACGTCGTTTATGACTTATATTTAAAAGTTCATAGAATTTAAAATATCAGAGGGCGCAGAACATAATCCCTGCGTGGACATTAGTGATGTCCTGCCCATTAAGTAATCTAAATTATTCTGGGACATTCGTGAACAATTGTTTTTATCCTTTACTACGGACTAGTACGATCCTGTTAAGTTTTAAAGACTCGGACTTTGAATGGATTTTGCTCTGTAATGTGGTATATTAGGACCTTTTGTTAGTCGTGTTATTTCCGGGAATGAGCAAGTTTTACATAAATCTTCGTGATTTTGATTTGAACAAAAACCATCCAACTATTAATATTATGAATGGAATTTTGATATATTATATGTATACATTACTTATTCAGCAAAACTGTTCAAATGAATCGGATATTTTTATGAACATAAAGCTAATATTTACTACATTATATGTATAACAATGATTTAAACTTTGTATTCAATTGTAATGTTTATTCAAACTATGACTAAAATAATCTGGGACTGAATATCTGAAAGCACTTGTTAGTATTAGGTCTCAGTCTTTTAAACTTATTAGGTACTATCACAATTTACACTCAAGATAAACATTGTGATACAACAAGACCAAAATTTCTCAAAATCCATGTCGTGTTTTCAGAAATAATATTTTCCAACAAATTTCTTATCTTCACGAACAACGTCGTTAAAATTCGAGACATATTCTGTCAATGCTTGATACCTTCATAAATTGAGTAGAATTTTCTCATAAGAGATTTGTCTTTAATCTAAAATGTTTAAACATATTATATGTTGTGGAAATATGTAATTAAATTACATTTAACAATTTTGATTGGACTGTTTACTAATTGTCGCTTTAATTAAGTCACAAAATTATGTATAATCTAAATATATATATATATATATATATATATATATATATATATATATATATATATATATATATATATATATATTGCTTTTCGTTATGTTTTACGTTTTGCACCATGAACAGTAATGAATATACCTTTTATTAAAACATGAAAAACTATTTTGCATCCATTAATACGCGAGATAAACTGACGCCATACACTACAACGATTGGAAAGCTTAAAACTTAATTAAATATAACTTTCCTTTATTTTTCTAAGATAACTAATTAAGCATTTTGATTAGGCTTTTTAGGTGGGTGGGAATATATGCGCAAACATTAATATGTCTTACGTTGAGAAAATCTTGTCGACTCTCTGTTGATCGAACATTTCAGCAAACCAATAGTTCTCCAAGTACACTTGAAGGTTTTCTTGCAGGTCAAGTGGCTCGTCATTAACGGGAGCAAAAGTTATTTTATTTTAAGGGTATATTTTAATAAGAATAAGTTTGAACATTTTGTTCCAATATGTCACTATTGTACTAACCCACTAAACCACATTGGAGTTGCGTTGTGGTTTATTCTCCTAGCCCTTTTTATCCCTTAATTAGGGGTGTAGCTGTGAATAATTACATTAGCTTAGTTTTCATCTATTAAAACAAAAGTCCATTAAATAAATACGAACTTTGTATTACATAATACATAAGTTGGACTTAATAATTCAATTTCAATAGAAACAATGTACATTTACAGTGAAGTACCACGTAAACGTAATTTTGTATTGTACCGCATACTGACTGCACTGCTCGTATAGTTTAAAATGAAATTTAGAATATAATTGATATTTAACTCGTCGTCCAACTGGTCGACCAACTGATCGTCCAACTGATCGTCCAACTGATCGACCAACTGGTCGACCAACTGATCGACCAACTGATCGTCCAACTGATCGACCAACTGATCGTCCAACTTGCTTATATCTAAAAACAAACAGGGTCTAACCCTCGCAGCGTCTACTCAGCGTTACACAATACAATATTTGAATCCAGTTCCGGTTATGAATCTTTAATATATGTAGGTACAAAAATATAACACGATTCTCATATAACTTTTCTTTAACACGAACGAGAATAACTTGTACGAGAATTTACTAAGAATATAGAAACTCAGGATAAAATCTTTACTAGTATACTTTGATCGTATATATGTATTCCTCGATACGTCACTTGCTATCTAATGCGAACAAATTTTGTATATCGTTGATTGCATACATTTGGTACACAAAAAGCTTTTTTTCAATTTACTAGGTGTAACTTGTCAAAATCGTGCTGTCAATAAATTGTATTAAATATTACTGTGTTATAAATATAGGCATAAATTGTGTTCAAATTATACGAGATAAAAAGAAAATTTAATTTGCAATGTCATAGAAAATCTGGAGGCAAAATCATCATACTAAATGAAATTTTTAATTCACTTTATTAATAATAACAAGGAAATAGTCCAAACTGACAAAACAGATGACGTTACTATGGTTACAAGAAATCAGGGCTGTGATTGGACAATTGAGTTTTGACAATGCCATTAACATTCGGTTAGCCATTAGACGGAGCTCCAGAGCAGGAATTGATATTAGTGGCTGATTAAGACATTTAAAACGGACATTTGTGCGTGGTGGGACGCTCGATACATCTAATAGAGCATCAAACGCCTTAACACGATTTTACTTATTTAACATTGATTGGTGAAACTGGGTTTAAGACTAGATATTGTCCACGGATCGTTAATGAGTACTGGTCACTTATTTAACGCGTATAAAAACGTGCAAAAGAAAGTTTGAGTAATAAGACGCGATCATATCATAATTTAGTGAAAATGATTTGAAACTATAAAAATAATATTCGTTGTGTAATCTCCGACCCAAAAAGCGGGGTGTTATAAAATTGATGTATGTAGATGCTGCGTGTGTGTCTGTATGTGGAATGGTAGCTCTCAAAGGGATCATCCAATTTCGATGTTTTTTTTTAATCTGAAAGCCAATTACTTCGCAGTAGTTCTTATCTATGTTTGGCTAATATCGATCAAACGTTGGAGTACTTTTTCAAAATGATGCAACTTATTTTTGTCCTATGATTACGTGATCTTGAAATGTGTGGTCTATTTTTTATTAAATAAATTTACAGTTATTTATGTTTTGCCAACTATTTTATTAGGTTTATATAAAACTTTAAACCCTGTTTCCCATATCTAATTACAGAAAATTAAATTACCACGCAGCTTGATACTGAGTGATTCATGGCGATTCATACTACAAAACTTTGCTGTTTTGCTCCGATACGTTTTTCATCAAATGGAACTGGTTGCTACTTTCCACGTTCTTTCAAAATTTTTAATATCATCGCCGTTACAATCATTGGTTAGTTAATACTGTTATTAAAATATTTTTCAAGTCACAAAATGAATCCTTGGTGGTGTTTAGTATGATCATTGAAAACCTGTTCTTATTCAAAGAATACTGTATACATATACTATGTATAGTCACATTGTTTTTAGTAAATACGAGTATTATATTATGCACAAATACATATAATATTATGAGGCAATGTATTTTAAAAATGAAGTGATAAATTCTTTGAACATCTGTAACGATCAGTAAAGCATAATAAATATTTATAATAGAATAAATTATTTTATTTAAATGCTGCATATTTAAGGCTAAAAACAAAAACATATTATTGATACATAAAATTATTTCAATAAAACACTACAAGGACATTAAACAATATACGAATACTTTTAAGTGTGTCATTGGAACTTTGGAACTAATATACAAAGAAGGAAATATATTACTATAAATGGACTATTTTATCTATTTATTAATTTTCAAAATATAATATTAATTTGTATTTACATTTTTAGGACTGTTTCTGACATACAGGGTTTACTATTTCGTAACAATTAGCACGGACAGTGTTTACCAAAGAAGATTCTTATTTTATAGCGTTCAAACAATGTTAAATATGTCAATATTTCTTTATGGAGCTTTCAAGAATGAAGTGAGGATTAAAAACTATCTGATGTATGAAAGTAAAATATATAAGGTATGGTATTTACTTTTAAGAATTGTTAAATGACTATCAATTAATATTACAAAAATCATTTTAGGCTATAAGATGCTTACACACTGGTAAAGAAATGCCAAAATCAGGTACGCGTGACGTCATATCAATGATGTTTTTTGTCATTGAACTACCGGTCCTCATGATTATGGATTGCATAGTCTATTCATACGTAAGTATTATAAGAAAAACTTAAATATTTACAATGAGGTCTAAGACTTTGCCCCCTTTAGCATAAAAAGGTCTATTGCTTAATCCATGTACAATATTGACATTTTTATTTTAGAAGGATGGCAATTTCATCTGGACTCATGTTTTTGAGGCATTCTCGCAATGTTTGATGATGTTCCCGTTAATGAGATTTTTGTTATAATGTGTAACCATTTATTATGGCATCATTATTCAATTTACACTGACTGACTGACAGTGGATCGTTAGTTTTTACTTGATCGTTATATTTCAAACAAACAATTTATATATATTATTAAGTATTGTATTGTTAATTTCATGGATTCTTTGAAATTAGCATCAAAAGAATTTACGTTCACTAAAAACATTATAATTTCTGTTTCAGGGATTTAAATATAACTTTGGAATCAATCAATGCTGCCATTGATAGGAACGGTGGAGTCGATAACACACCTCAGAGTACGTTACTACAAATAATGTCTCATTAATACATAATTAAGTTTTATGTTATATATTCGACACATATTTATTACTTTTTAGATGACAACACTTTTAAAAGGCAGTTAACAGCGCAGAGGATCAGTCAAATCAAAAAGTCCTTCGTTGAAATATGTGATGTTTTAAAGGATTTCAATACCTCAGATAACTTTTTGTTATTTTTGTTACTTGTGTAGTTTACTTTCAATATTGCATTTACGATATACAGTATTCTTCTAACACTAGACAGTATAAATTTAAAATTGAACAAAATTGTAATTGTTTTGTATTATAGGGGAGAGTTGGTTATATCGTACTAGCATTTAAATCGTACCACTTCTAAATTTCCCATTTAATGAATATTTTTTTCTACACTGACAACGCCAAATCGTGGCCCTGCACCACCCCTCTTCACCCACTAGTTTAAATCGACGTGAGTTAACAACTGGGCACGTAATAAAAGAAAAACATTTTTTGTAGGAATTAATATTAATATTGTCGTACATTCGTAAGGAGATAACTCGTAATCAAGGTAAGCTATACATAGTTATTCAGTTTTTTTTTATTATTCCACAATTGTACTCTAGATTATTGGGGGTTTTTGTTGCGTGTCTAAGTTTTGAGTTTATGCCGGATATTTGCTTTTGTTTTAGAAATGCCTTAGTTGGTTTAATCGTACCACTTGCAGTTGGTTAAATTGTACTGGTACGATTTACCTGACTACCAACCGCAAGTACCTATAGTACTACCACAAGTACGTATAGTAAGTACTACCCAAGGCCAAGTACAAAAGTTATAAGAGGAAACGATCTCATTCCATCGCCAGTAGCGATGATTCAGGAGAGACATTTGTTGTAGAACTAGATGATGATGATGACAGCGATGATTATCTTGAAAATATATGTCGAAAGTGCAATTGTTCTTACTATGATAAGAAGGGTCCAAAAGTTGATTGGATTCAATGCGTTCGCTGTAAACGGTGGCTACATAAGAAATGTACTTCGAATACAGACATTTGTCATGATTGTTTCCATTAAGAAATATGCACAATAATTATATTTCAAATAACATTCTTGTTAACTGTTACTTTATTATTATAGTTTACTGTTTTTTTTTGTCTCATTTTTATTAGTTATGTTGATTGATTTCATTATCATAGTATAATCATGTTATTTTACTGAGAAAGCTTATAGTTCCTTTATATAACCTAAGAGTGAATTATGTTTCTATTATCTAAAAGATATAAATAATGTTGTTTTATTACTTACCTAACAGTTAAAAATAAATAATTTGATTGAGAATTTTAATGTCTTTCATTCAGTGGTACGACTTAAACACCCATGGTACGATTTAAAGACTTAGTGGTACGATTAAAACGACTAGTCGGCTAAATCGTACCGATGGCAAGCCTCTACAAAAAAGCATTATTAACAATGTTAGAATAATCGCAAGGATCTGTTCTCTTCTTCTTAGGAAGCCAAAATATGAAACTTTATTTTACATATGTATTAATTATTATAAGACGTGTTATAGTCGAAATATTTAAGTTAAAGTGAAAAGTGGTACGATATATCCGACTCTCCCCTAATTTTTTATTCCAATGATGACCAGAATTTAATTATCTTTTATGAACCGGGCAAGTATGTTATTAAAGGGAAAAAGAAGAGTGTTTTAATTTTGATTAAAATTATATTTAAATATTTTTTTTTTAAATAGAATTTTATTTGTAAATGTTATGTTCTTATATAAATATATTTATTTTCTGTTACTTTAATGACACGATTCAATTTCTATAATGAGTTTATGGCCAATGTTGCACTTTGAGAACCTAAGAAAAAAAATATTTTAGCTACAAAACTCTGGATCGTTTTGCACTTCTATTAATGTTAAACCTAATACTTTATATTATTGGATTGTAAGAAAATATTACTGATGCAAGTCCTATTTGACTTTAATAAAAAAAGTATAAGGTATAGCCTTAAGAATCGTTATTGAAATACATGTCTTTAAAATACACAAAACATTGATAAACATATTTGTTATATAATTTTTTATATACATATTAGTCTTTGTAATTAAAATAAAGCATATTATTTGTTATGTGAAGATAATAGCATACATACAGCGTTAATTTTTTTTTGTCAAGTATCTTAAGTTGCCTATAGAAATCTTCAATATAAGAGTAATTGCGAATGAGGTGCCGCCGGCCTTAAATTTCTGCGAGAAATTTGTTTTTAAACCACATATCCCAAATTAATAGATTGGCGCTATCGTAAATAATTAATACTTTTGAAGATTCCTCGTTGAAGGACGACAATTTAAATTGAGTCAAAACAAGTCTAAATTCAGGACAACTGATTTTAATTCAAATTCTTTTTAACTGTATCAAATTAAGTTGATGTAGCAAATTGAGTGACCTCAAGGTAAAGTTGAGAGTAGTAATCCAAGCGGGGACAATTCTATACTTTGTAAAATAAGAACAAGTGCAGTGATGTAAAGTGCTGCCTTGTCTTAATCTATTAGAACAGGAGTCTCTAAAATTTTGCTTGAAACTTTTATAGCTTTATCTTTATTTGTACATAAATGTAAAATTTCAGATTTGAGTTAAAAACGTTCAAAGCTTTATTATTTATAATATTTTAGGGTTTTAAGAGAAAGCACAATGGAGTCTAATCATTCATTCCGATTGTAATTTCATGTATTCACATGGCCTCTATTGCATTGAGTCATTTATATTCAACGTTTGTTAAACCACTCGGTGATGAAACATTATGTACATATGTAAATTTTATTACTTCTAAATAAAAAGGAATTCAATTCCTTAACTTATAATTTAATAATAGGTACTTTTGTGAAACTATAATTTAACTGATTATTATTAGAAGTATTTATAATCTTGTGGAATTTTAAGAAGCTGTAAGAGAAAGTTTATTGTTTAGTTTGTTTCAGAATTGTTTAACAGAAAACTGTTGTTTATATTTTAGTTTTAATGTTAATTAACAATATAATTAATACAAGTATTAAATAATATGGTCTATTTAACATTTTTGATTTATACTGCTGTAAAATTATTATTCATATACTTCATTCTTCACTCATATACTCATACTCATACTCTTCATTCATATACTTTATAAAATTAATATTATTGAATTAAAATATACATGAAAAACAAATACGGTAATTTCAGAGCCCAGATATAAATATAGTTCCTAAGTTTTTACTTTAAAATAGTATACACGACAAATGTGCAAAGCAAATATACTAGTTTGGTGATAAGATGAGTCGTTTCTTTACAACATATTAAAATACACCTAAATTAAAACTATGAAATACTTTTCGCCCTTCCCTAACTTACCTATTGTAAGCAATATTCGCTCCTAGCTAACTAATTTGATGTGAATTAAAAAAAAAAACAAGCAATTATTGTATTTTTAATTGATATATTATTTTGAATTAAAAATTGTATTGTTTGGTCCTACATTACAGTGTATCCATTTTTTTAATTCTAAAGACTTTAAAAGATTAGTGATAATTTTGTTCACTACCAGACGAGGTTACGGTTGCTGCAAAGTAATCGAAATGTCACGTAAATCTTAGATCTCATCATGCTTTTAAAAGTTATTAAAGAAAAAACAGTTACCATTAAACCGATCCAATATAAGGTAATAAGCGTTTAAGAGTAACTACTGTTACTAATGTAAATTTAAATTTAAATTTAAATGTAAATTTAAGTTTAATTATGTATATGTATATAAAATGTAAATTTAAATTAAAATATGTATATAAAATGTAAATTTAAGTTTAATTTAAAAAAATACGCAAATATACTTGAAAATGTAAAAATTAAAACCCATAAACTACTAATGCTAAATCATGAAAGAAACCTTTCGACGGAGGTAAAAGTTACATATATTTTTAATTTTTTGTAATTATTTAAAAAGGTTAATTTTTATTTGAAAATTTCCAAAATATTCAAAAATATTAAGTTATTACAAAGCTATTGCTCCTATCTTTACAATAAAATTGTTTAAAAACCTTTTGTTTCATATAATTTTATATCATTAATTAACGATCCAGTTGATAAGTTGATTCCCAATTTGTATGTCTGCTTTGATTTGTATATTTGTATATAAATTATAAAACGAAATTAAATAGCTATTTAGTGGAACAAAAAATTTAATGGAATTGGAAGTGGCTTATAATTGTTAAATTATAAGTCCAGGTTTCCTTACGATGTTTTCCTTCACCGTATGTCAGTGGTGTCTAAATACTCTCAGAAAGTATATATGACTCCGAAAAATCACATTGATACTTGCCAAGTTTGAAGCCGCGTCTTACATAACGAGAGGTAGGCCCATTAACCACTAGGCCACCACTAATTCGTAACTAACTTACAATAGTTAATTTCATGTAAAATTATCTTTCCAACTATTCCTATAACTATGTTACTATATAATATTTGGGGCATATTATTTTGACTCAACTATAAGAAATGAAATCATTATTTAAGTCAAAATATTTAGTCACAGTTAGAAATGAGATTTGAGAGAGTATTTGATATATGTATAATTAATTTAACTGTCACTTGTTGCAACGAATGCGCTATCAATTCCCATTCAGGAAAAAGAAAAATAATATCGTGATTTATCCTAAATGAAATATGTATGACATTTTTATGTAATTATAAATTTTAATATAAATTCTAAAATATTTAAATGCCAAAATAGTATTATGGATTAAATAATGGTGGAATTTTACTAGGAAATGAATTCCAATATAATTATTATGTTGTTCAGAAAAATATGGATACCTACTTAATAATATGACATCATTTATATATGATTTGCAATTTAATTACATACATAGTACTCAGTTTATCGGAAATTAATTAATTACTATATCCCGGGAACAATAAAATGTGGTGAAAATATTTATTAAAGTAATGAGAAATCAAATTTCATATTTTCAATTGCATGGAATATTGCAGTATTAAAAAACAGGCTTTAGCAGCAATGTGAGGGAGAGTTCAGAGAAAATATTTCATTTGTGATTTTCCCTGTAGATACGGTGAAAGTCATTAAGAAGAATGTGTACAACAGGGTAAGGGGACTAACTAATATTAAACCATTGTATAAATTTATTTTTGATAGTTTTTTAGAATAATAATAACAACTTATTTGTAACAAGGTAAATAAAAATATATATCAATTTGTATTCATAGATTAGCCGTATATTAACTACTTTTATTTAAAAAAAGAATTAAAATAAGATAACACTACAATAGTTTTAAATTATATATAAAAAATCGTCCTTAAAATTATTAAATACAATTAAACAAATAATGAGAAAGATTATTACGCCTGTTGAAAGCCGTTAAGTTATATGTATTACCTTTTTTTAAGACTGTATTACATTATAACTGAAAATATCATATTTAAAATTATAGAATTTTTTAGAAATATTATCAAAAGAATAATTACATCTCCATGTAGACTACTGTTCGGACCATTTGTATCTTGAATGATATAGAATGAATAGAATGTATGTAATTTTACAATTAACGATTCTTGATTTTATATTATAATCTTACTATTAATGGTCTTGTTATTTACAGAAATAGTCAAACTTCAGTGTGTTTAACTAAATATAATAAAATATAATTAAAATATAATCAAAAAGTTTTAGAACCCTACTGGCCGTTTCCATAATAAACAAGCTAATTTACTAACAACTTTAGAGTCAAACGAAGGTCTGGGAATAAACAACGCTATTAGAGAGTCGACATTTTAATGTGGGACATTCTGTTTAATTTATCAAGCCTAAAACAAACGTTACAGAATAAATAATTCAAAGCTCGTAAAGAATTGCCACTCACCTCTCTGAACTTTTTATTCTTACTCTATTATGTAGATATAAAATAATAATAACTGCTTACTTTTTTATGAAACTAAGGTTTTCGGATGTTTCATGGTTAATATACATATTAATGTTGTGATCTCTTCCATGATTCACATAAGTATCCATATATGATAAACAACACTAAGCGTGTCACTCATCTCTCCCAACAGTGTTTTTTTTAAACCATTTTCGTATAATTCTTTGAAACAAAACGATTCTTTATAATTTATTTCTTATGACAATCAAAAATACATATAATACTATCTCGTCTGTCCAGGATGCTCCGCTTCATGGTATATGTATAAAAGCAAATATTTTGATTTTCTCTCATGTCTTATAGCTGAATAATGTAACAAATAATAGCCACTTAGAAAAGAAAATATATATTTTAGATGACTAAATGTTTAACGAACATAAAAATACATAAATATTAATCCCATATTCGTCGACAGTCGTGGAGCATGTTATTGTGTACTTGCTTAGAATTGAAATAAAAATATATCTAAGAAATTCTATATAAAGTTTGATGAGTTGTCAGCTTTATGTATAGGTTCTAAATACCCTGGGAGCTAACCAAGACATTCTATATGGACGTAAATTTCTATTCTTTCCTTTATACATATATTACTATCCTTTCAGTTGAGTTAAAAAAAACATGTTGTCCTAAAAAAAAACGTGTTTTTTTATATATTGTATGTATCTTTACTTATGTCACTGTCCAAAACATTTTATTTGAACCATATTTTAACACTAACTCTTTATTAATAAAAGTTAAGATCATTTCAATAACACGAGCACTAGGTATATGGTTTTATATTCACGGAAGTATTCCAAACATCCCGAACTAAATTTATTAAATGGAACGACCTTTGTTTTCACAATTCTATCGCATGAAAACTCCTGGTGAGGTTTTGCAGTTGTAAATGCGTTATAGCAATGTTCAAATCCGTCAAAAAATCTTGTCTTGGAAATAAAAATTGGTTGTTGAGAATAAAACCACACTTTACTAGATCAGTGTTATTTACGTCATTTACTATACGTATGAATGTCATAACTTATCGTAGGTACAGTGACAATTTCAATGATTTTAAATAACTTTATCACTTTACAGCCATAAATAAATCTAAAGTAATTATAAGACAAAGAGATCAAGCTATATATGTATATAAAGCAATTATAATTCATCTACACTTAGAGACTGCGGGTACGAAACTTGCGATGGCTTGAGCGGCGGTGGGGTGACGCGATGGCGATGGAATCAAATGTATTAAAAACAGTAAGCGCTGTGTACGAAACGGGCGACGGAGGAACGGCGTGATCGAGCGATGCACGAACGCTGGCACAGCGGTGGCGGAGCGGAGCGACGGGAACAAACTATTTTGATCTAGCCGCTTGCGCGAGTACAATAGTATCGCATTTTTATCACAGCAATAATATGGAAATTATGGAAATTGACAATGAAGAGTTAATATCGTTTATTTTAAACGATTTCCGAAAATGTTAGATGCCAGAATGCTTCTAATTTTCTGTAAAACATAACCGAATGTCTCTATACTCATTCTTGTGTAATTGTAGAACTTTCTTTAATAAAAACGTAGCTCGTAATAAATTGTAGACAATTCTCCAAAACCCGCCCCGCCGTCGCTCCGGAAATCGCAAGTTTCGTACATGCAGACAGAGATTCGGTACGATCATGAGATGAAATAAAGCTGAGATTTCATGTAGAATCTTGTAGATATTTTAGTGCAGTCAATAACTATTTTAACACCATGCTTCAAAGAAACATCTACCAATTACGATTATTATTGACCTTATAGTATTGACTCGATCTCAGTCATTTCAGTGCCTGGGTAGCTCTCTACGACCGTGGTGACAAGACTAACCTTCAAAAACATATATTGTTAACGGAGAACATATGTATATTTAATGAAAATTAATTTAATAGAATTGCTTTGGTGAAACTATAATATTAAACATAGGCTTAATTGCATTCTTAATCACATTCTATAAATTAACTTGAAATATATACAAAATTAAAATAATGATCCCATTCTACAGATAATAACATCCTTGGAGAGAAATTGCTGTTTTATTTATGTTTAGTATCTATTAATTATTTAACGAACAATTACATTAATTGTTCAGGAAACTTCCCGTTTATCTTAATTACAATTTGTGAGTTTCAACCGCCAGTTTATTCATCTGATTATTTGATGCTCATATTACAGTTTCCTTGATAAAAGCATTAGTTGTATTCTACTGATTTACTTCATATTTTATTATGATAACTTATAATCCTAAAAACAATATGAGTAGGTAGAAACCGCTTCGGAATTACTAAATATTTATCATTAAATTATTCAGATACACAATCTAAATTATTATAAATTATTTCATTCTAAAAGAACAATACTATAATGTAATTAAAAAATATTTTGTCCGGAGTCAAATAAGCATTTATGATAGGTGTTTGTAATAAAAGAATTTTTTGTCAAATTTGTGAAGTTATTCAGAAGGAGGGTCAAATATTTCAAATACATATATAATCATCTACATTTCCAGAAGTGTAATATTTAAGCATTTTTCTTAAATTGAAACTCTCTCAGAAATAAAAAGTAGTTTATAATAATAAATATTTCATCTGAAATAAAGGCATATCAAAATCGTATTTTATTTAATCAAATAATCTCCAACGATCTGTTTACATTTTGTAAAACTATCAATTAGTAGACGTCGATACAAATACAACAGACGAGTATAAAAGTACATCGTTAATAGAACGTCTCAGATGTGTCGCTTCTTGAACACAAAAACCAAATGATTTATTTAAATGTCATGTGACTGATAGCGACTCAACCAAAGAAGACGGATTAATGTGGACCGAGTCATTTAACATATTGTAAGACTACATACAAGAATATAACATTAGGAAAATAGGTAAGGATAAGAAGACTAAACCAAATATGTTTACTGAAAAAAATGGAAGAACTGAAAGAATTGATCTGTAATTAATTTGTTTTAAATTTTATTATAGGAAAATATTATATAAAATGCAATAAAGCTAATTAATCTGTTGAACGAAGGATTGATCCTTGGCAGATACGATCCTTGAAGGACGTGACTTGACATTACTCATTATAATACTCTGAAAGACTGAGTGCTGTTGTCAGGTTCAAATCAAATGTAAAGTTATTTTTATAAAAGTAATTAAATTTGAACCATACTGTTTACTACACAATCGAAGCTATAACACAGATCGCAGAACAGAAAATAAAAAATAAACTTAAATACTGTATAACAAAATATTTTGAATTCTGTGTATTCTGGTATATGAACTAGTAGAAGTAAAAAAATTATTAATGTAACAAAGCCATTTATAACAAGAGCCGTCATCATACATCACAAGCATAATTCATTTATAAGAGAACGTTTTAATGACTACTCCCTTATCCTCAGTGACCCGACCTCTTGTTATATATTTATGAAAAAAAAAACCTTTCCCCAAATTATGATATAATACCTTAATTACATCTTTTGTGCTGTAATAGTTTTAAAGGGTTCTATGGTTTGTGAAACATAACTAGAATTAAGGATTTTCACTTTTGTTGAATAGTTTATACGAGAAATAGACAAACATACACAAACATACTCAATGAATAGTTTCTCATTGCATTTAGTCATAAATAATATTTTATAATAATTACACATTTAATCGCAATAGATGGATTTATAATAATATAAAAGTCTCACTGTAATACTACACTAAGTACAAGCACGTGTTTTTAATGATTATTATTATATGTATTTATTTTTTAACTTTCAATTAAGCCTATAATTTGTTTAGGAAAAGTTAAAAAAAAATAGTATGTTTTCAAAAGAGGTTCGAAAATCTACTCTTGGTTAAAACGTTAATTTAAAGAACAATATACGAGTATATAACATTGCCGACCATATCCGTTTGCAATCAGGCCATTTAATTAAAATAATTATGGGTATGGCTTCTGTAACTTTTTGTAAATGATAGATATCTCGGGCCCCACGATACAGGTCTCCTAGTGTGGGGTCCAAAGATAAACGAAATTTTAAAATTTGCTAAAACCATAATGCACCTCAACCAATAGAAGGCACTGTAATAGTTAAAGTTTAAGAAGATTAATTGTATCATTATATGTTGATCTATTATTGTGTAAGCGTTGTGTTTTTTTTTTCAATAAAATTTATTTATTATTTATATAACTCTTAAAAGTGGTAAAGACCTTAAATAAAAAACATCTTAGATATATTAAATAACTTTTAAACAGAGTTATAATATCGATGTTGATACAAAAAAATATATCGGAGTTGGTGAGTGAGGGATATACTGTAATTTAAATTTGTGTAAAAATCACAACCGCCGTTATTTAATAAAAGAATAATAAATGAATAACAATCCCTGCATCAATAAAACTGTAATGATTCTATGTCGCCATAAATATTCTTTATATGATTCTTAGAAATTAATCGACGAGACAAAAGAAAGTATACGTTGAATAAGAATGAAAAACAGGAAATTAAAAGTAATTTAATGCAGAAACGTAAAAAAGAACATAAAATTATAATATAATCGAAAGTCGTGTCATCAATAAGTCTTATAAAATTAGTGAACATTAAAGGAAAGAATCAATAAGGAAGTAATGTGACAGGCTTATGAAAACAACTTGCCACGACACAAACACTTAAACAGAGAGACAAATTTTAAAGAAGAAACGTAGCTCTAAAGGATTTGATACTGCCATTCTTGTTTATCTTTCATCTTGCAATCAATGTACAACAAATTATCAACACTTAAATTGATCCACAACACCTAATAATGACGGCATAAATATCCCAGAATAAAATCACCACAAAACTTTGATTTTGAATTAAAGAATAAAAATGTTTATTTTGCGCCTTGATTCATCCTCTAACATAGTAAAAAAGTCTTCTTTTATACTTCACATTTCATGCTTGCTTAACATTTTAAATCAAAATACATTCTAATATAAGTAATAGGACTCATAAATTTTGTTTTCGTTAACTGATGTTTTTTAAGTATTACTTTATTAGTGTTTATTAAACTACAAGTTAAATTAACAACTCACTTAAAATAAATAACCGCAGTATATACAGTACTGACGAGGGACATCAACTCAATTAATGTTTTCAAGTACTTAGTTTTGAATGTACGTTTGTTAGAAACCCTCCTGCGATTATCAAAGTTAAATTTTCGGATGAGATCAATAACTAGATACTTATTTCATTTCTGTAGTTTATGTACCAGTGTGATCAAACCTTTCATTATGGAATTGTTATACGGTTATATCATTTTAAGAACCTATAATTTAGGATTTAGACCAGAAGTAAAGCTTGTGACTTATTAAAAATCGTATTCCAGTGACAAATAATTATTTCTATATATATCTGTATATTTTATTTACTTTAACGTATTTCTATAATGAAAAAGGAAAAAAACTGTACCTTAGAAGATGTATAATTTTTGAGTTAAAAGTATTAAAAAGTCACTTGATAAGAGTCTTTGAGTTGAGAGCTTATATAAAAGGAATATGTTAAACAACTTTTATTTTATAATAAATATGTATTTATCATTACTCATATTAAATAATGAAATAATAAGCTATGGGCATATCTTGAACAGTTGTAGATTACTGTAGATGTGTAATATACAGTGATAAAATATAATAGTTCCAATATAACTCTTATGGCTTTTATAGAAAATAGAGAAACTAACACAGTTATAAGCTCTGTTTGCGACATGCTTTATTTTTCCATTACAATTTAATAAAAAGAAATAATTGACAGCTATTGTTGACTGAATCCGAGTGATGATGTTCGACTATTTGGTGATGTCTATCGATAGGTATTTATATAAATAAAAATAGTTCAAATAAATATGTACTAAATTCGTTAAATATTTAATGAGATCTTAGATTTTCACGAGTACTCATTTAAATGAAACTAATATTTTCGGATTTATGTACTACACGATATTTTATTTTTGACTATAAACTAAAACGTCGTTAGTATGTAGTTTATAGTCAAAAATAAAATATCGCGTAGTAAATCCGAAAATATTAGTTTCGTTAAATATTTATTTATCTTAGTATAGAATATTTTCATATAAACAAATATTTAGAGAACGTTTTTGCTGTGGTATTTTTTTCATCACTCTCTTTTACTGAACACATACGTTAACTAAATATCATTTTTATACTACAACTAGGTTCCTACTATAAATATAAACAGGATATTTTTTAACATTTCATTCGCAAAATAACATACAAAATCGTTTTTATTTATTAGCCATGTACCTGATAAATTCTTTTTATTAATATAGTTTTCTTACACATATACATTATTGAATATAATTTCACAATTTTTTTACATGCTTATTACGACTTTTTAAATATTTTTGGTCATAATCTACCTAATTTTATACTTTTTAATATATAACCTTTTGAATACAAGAAATAATCATGTTATGGAGGTATTTATATATGTAAAATACATACTTATATTCTGATTTATTAGAATTAAATGTAACAAAGGATATATTTTTTATTTTATATTTACAGACATACTAATATAATATTTAAATATGTACAGAGAGTTGTTATTTCTTTTTATATTTTTAACACTCTCGACACAAAATTTTCATTATTTATATGGAAGAAAAATGTAATTAACCTATTATACAGCGCTGCGGTGATTTAATAACCAATTCTTCACTTAAGGCTTATAAATTTTAAATAATTACAATTAAAGATAGAAATAATAGAAAAGCGATTCCATTTTTTTTTTAAGATATGTGTTCAAAGCAGGAGTAATCCAAGTCTTAATTGATTAAATCTAAAAACGTGTACAATGAAATCGGCGTATAATGTTCTAAAGCTCCTTTATTTCCAAGTAAAGCGCTCCTCAAGGCTGCGAACACGGTAATGAGGCTTAAATTGATCAAAACGTTAACAATGTGCTTAATTTTAACAAAGTATTTTCTAAACAGCTTCTAAAGAAAATATAAATGTTGTGTTCCGAAGCTTTCATATGATCCTTTAAGACAATATACGACTAAGATAATACTTCTTTAACAGCGGTTCTCAGTAATGTATTTTAATAATGTTATATATAAATAACGGTAGCAAAAACTCCGATGGCAATCCTCAAGACCACCTACTGGCAATATGCCAGAATGTACACACATTTCAACGTTAAATGCATAAAATCGTAGCAGTTATACTACGAAACAAAGAACATGGTGAGACTACGACGAAGCATTCGAGGGAAAGCTATAGAAGCTATGGAAAATCTACTCATCCCGAACGAGAACGTAGAAGACACCATATAAACACTAGACAACAGAGAAATAAGGAAGGGAAGTAAGCAAGACATTGAAAAAATACCAAAGTACAACGGGAAAATTAACGCCGCCTATATCTGCGAGTCCAAAGCAAAAAAAGAGCTGCAGTCGAGGAAATAGCTTGTTGGGAGTACCGAGAAGTCATAAGGACTCACTGAGGCCAAGAATCGATACTGGCAGGAATTCATTGAGAGAGAGACTGTAGCCAACGGTACTTGGAAAGCACAGACCTTGGGCTTCTGGCGATCAAGGTTTCACGTTCAATAAGTTTAAGATGACATAGAATGAGTGAAAGTGAGCCATAAGGTAGCTGGCCTCTCTCATCGCAGTTCGCGTGTTCAGCTGGTAACCTATCTCCAGAGTACACAGTACTGTTTGAATCTATGCTGTCAAGGAAACGAGCATCAAAGGTAAACAGAAAACGAATATCAAACTTTTTTAAGTTACCTTAAAACCTTAAATTAACAACACAATCATTTTTTTTATACATACTCGTACATTCATCAGCCTATCAGAGCCCACTGCTGAGCAAGGCCTCTTTCTTACATGGAGAAGGTTTGAGCATTAATCACCATGCTTGTTCAAGACGGGTTGGTGATTTCAAACTTATAATTGTGAAACTGTAAGTCCAGGCTTCCTCACGATGTTTTCCTTCACCGTATGTCAGTGATGTCTAAATACTCTGAGAAAGTACTTGTGACTTCGAAAAATCACATTGGTACTTGCCAGGTGTGAACCCGCGCCCTCGGCAACGAGAGGCGGGCCCCCTTCACCACTAGGCCACCACTGACTTTACACAATAATATATAAATCTTATAATAATATATCTGAAATAATAGGTAAGTATAAAATAAAATTGTTCTCAAAATTATAACATTAGAGCTCCCGACTCAGTGAGTCAATCGACCCGCTAATTAAGTTGCGAAGTGTGATTTGAATGTATTGTATTGATTCCTCTTTTATAACTAAACTCAGGATATATAGATATTATAATATTTTTCAATAAATCTTATTATAAGATTAGTGATACATGTTTTTCTCATGAACATAACGTGGGCGGCGATAAAGACGTTATACATACATATATTACAAGGTAAATAAAAATCAATATTTTACTTCATATCTAAGCAGTTCGTTGGGGGGTAACAGGCTCCAATTCCATCTAGGAGCCCAAGCCAACCCTGCCTGCACGTGGCACCCCTGCTGGATAACGGAAAGGGCTCTGGCGATGCTTTTCCTCTGGAGTTTACTCTAGAGGTTCGGGAGTCAGACGGCAGTCGTCTCGGTAATAGGCAAACAAGCCAATAAAAAATGATAGGACAGGAAAGAGAACGCAACATGGCTAGGGCGTCGCCGTATAACGACGCGCAGGGGGATCGCCTTGCCCCTGCGACAAGTGGGCGAGGGCTACCGGGTGCCGCGCGAACCCGGCTAAAGAAGTTAGCGCCTGTTGCGAAGATCCGCTTTGCTAGCTGGAACATTGGCACGCTGACGGGACGCTCTACAGAGCTTGCGGCCACACTCGCCAGACGAAAAGTGGCGGTGGCGTTCTTGCAGGAGACACGGTGGAAGGCCAACAGAAGCCGTTACATAGGGCAAGGCTACAAGCTGATCTATACAGGCTCTCCTGGTGGGGAGAACGGTGTGGCGGTTGTGCTTTCCGAGCGCTACCATGACAGTGTCTTGGAAGTCAAGCGTATTTGCGATCGACTTATGGTGGTAAGGGTACTTATTGAGGGAGTAGTAACTCACCTCATAAGTGCCTACGCCCCACAGGCCGGATGCAGTGATGCGGATAAGGCACTGTTCTGGGAGCGTGTCGGTGACGTGCTAGCCGCCATACCGTTGTCTCATGGTATTGTTTTGGGTGGTGATTTGAATGGTCATGTGGGAGAGACGCACGAGGAGTATGGACGTGTTCATGGCGGATATGGTTACGGCCGAAGTAACGCGGAGGGAGAAACCATTCTCCGATCCTGCGTCGCCGCTGACCTGGCCGTAGTGAACACGTTTTTCAAAAAGAAACCTGAGCATCTTATCACCTACAGGAGCGGTCGAAGCGCCACTCAAATCGACTACCTTCTGACTAGGAGAAGCCTTGTCAGCCGCGTGGCCAACTGTAAGGTCATACCCGGAGAGTGTCTAACTGCCCAGCACCGACTCCTTGTTATGGATCTCTGCGTAAAGCCTCGCCGTAAACACGCTGAGCGTTGCCGCCGCCAAATCAAGTGGTGGCTGCTGGATCACACCAGGTTCTCGGAATTTGACTGTGCCACTGGGGACATAAGTCCGGATACAGAAGGCAAGTCCGTCGAAGAGTACTGGAATAAGCTTCAGACAACAATCACGAAAACGGCAAAGCAAATCCTCGGTGTGGCGAAAGGAGGCCGCAAAATTGACAAGGAGTCATGGTGGTGGAATGCCACAGTCCAGAGGATGTTACAGGAGAAGAAAGTGCTCTTTAAGAAGTGGCAAGCGTCTAAATCCCCTGAAGATCACGAGTCGTACAAGATTGCGAAAAGAGAGGCTAAGAAAGCTGTAGCCAGAGCCAGGCGAGAACACTTGCAACCACTATATGCGAAGTTGGACTCGCCTGAGGGGCATAAGCTCATTTATAAACTAGCACGCTCTAGGATCAGGGCAGCGCAGGATACAAGTCACTGCCGCTGTGTTACTGACGCTAGCGGAACGCTCTTGTACGATGAGTGTGCAGTGAAGGAGAGATGGCGCTTTTACTTCCACGGATTACTGAACACTCAACACCAAGAGGTGCGACCACCAGCACCTCCTCCAAACCTAGGACTTGTGCCACCGATTACGTCTGGTGAAGTACTCGATTCTCTTCGTCGCATGAAAAATCGGAAAGCTGTCGGACCGGATGAGGTATCAATTGAAGCGTGGAAAGCGATGGGTGCTCGTGGTGTGTGCATCCTTACTAGCCTTTTTAACCTAATCCTGAACCACCGGAAAATGCCGAATCAGTGGAGGCTGAGTTTCATAACGCCGGTCTACAAGGGCAAAGGGTCTGCTCAGGATTGCGGTAACTATCGTGGTATAAAAGTGATGTCACACACCATGAAACTCTTCGAGCGCATAATTGATAACAGAATCCGGCAGGAGTGTACAGTGTCGGATTTCCAGTACGGTTTCCAACCGGGACGTGGTACCATGGACCCTATTTTCGCCCTTAGGATTCTCATGGAGAAACACAGGGAAAAGAATATGCCTCTTCATTTCCTATTTCTGGATTTGCAGAAGGCCTTTGACTGTGTTCCCAGAGAGATAATCTGGTGGGCGTTGAGGTCCAAGATGGTGCCAAATACCTATGTGGAAATCGTACGAGACATGTACCACAACTCCGATGCTATAGTCAGGACCGCTGTTGGTGACACCACACCCTTCCCTATTACTGTAGGCGTGCATCAAGGATCTGTCCTAAGCCCATATCTATTCAGTGTGATATTAGACGAACTGTCAGCCAGTGTACAGAAGTTACCACCACCTTGGCTGCTGATGTACGCTGATGATATCGCACTGGTGGATGAGGACAAGGGACGTTTAATCCGGCGTGTGCACGAGTGGAAAGAGGCACTTGAGAACGGCGGGCTGAAAATTAATGCAACGAAGACGGAGTATATGGCTTGCAATAGCTCGGATCCTACCTCCATCTGGATCGATGACGTCATGGTAGGGCGTACGGATCACTTCAAGTACCTTGGATCTGAGCTCGATGCGTCCGGAGACATCGATCGCGACATCAAAGCCCGTATAACTGCGGCTTGGGCGAAGTGGCGTGAGGTGATTGGAGTTATTTGTGACCCTAAAATGCCGGTCGTGCTGAAGGGACAGGTCTATAAAACCATCATTAGGCCTGTCCTTATGTACGGCAGTGAGGCATGGCCTCTGCTGGAGCGGCACCGGCGGTTGTTGCATGTCACGGAGATGAATATGCTGCGCTGGATGTGTGGCGTTACGCGGAAAGACCGCGTTCGTAACTCACACATTCGGGGCAGTTTGCATGTCCGTGACATTGCCGACAAATTGCAGGAAAGTCGCCTACGCTGGTACGGCCATGTCTTACGACGACCGGAAAACTACGTGGGTCACAAATGCCTCAATATGACCTTACCTGGCGCCAGGGGTAGAGGAAGGCCCAAAAGACGTTGGCTTGATGTCGTGCAAGATGACATGCGTGCCAATGGACTCCACAAGAAGGATGCCGAAGACCGGGCTAAGTGGAAGAAACTGAGTGGGAAAGCGGACCCTGGGTTCTCCCGCCCTGGGCGGGACGAACAACCGGGACAAACGCTAGGGTGATGATGATCTAAGCAGTTCGTACAGTCGTCTTATTTCTATTTATCAGAAATCAAAACAATTTAATGTTTTCATTAGAACATAGAAGTATTTTTACTTAAAAATATTTATGTTCGACCTAATGACCTGCTTTACATATTGTTATTTCTTAAATATTGACTTTACATATCTCTTGTGAAATCAGCTGTCCTACATATTAATTGCATCTCGTGTGATTTAGAGTATGTGAATGTGAACGTTATGAGGGCTTTAGAAGTCTTATATGTTGATGAGAAACAACAGAAAGAACAGTATATACAAGAACCTACACAATGTGATATCAATGATCCTTTTAGTGAGACGAGCCAAATACAATAAGTGAAGGTTTCATAGAGGACAGTGAGCAGGGTGGTGGATAATACTTTAATTGAGATTAATAATATTAATATACATGATCAATATATGATAGAATAAGATCTATAAATATTAAAATCTTTTTACTTAGGATTTAGCAACTATCTTTCTTATTATTAAAGTTATACGTACTACTGAGAAAGTTAAGAAAAAGATAGTTGTTATTCTTTTGAATAAGTAGACATGTGGAGATATTTCTTACTCACTTCAATTGCTTTTATTTCTGAAACAGTACTTTTTATACATTACATTTATACAAAAGGGATGATTACCATTCTAATTAATATGTGCACCTACTGAAATACATAGTTATTGAAATAAATCTACGTACAAATTGTTGTTGTGATAACTTAGTAGAGATAGTGGTGAAGACGCCATATAAATACTGAATTAATATTTATCATTTCTTTTATTTTATGGTAATAAGATTTTCGTTGCAAAAATATTTGAAAATTTAATAAAGAATTATGTATTACGGAAGACTGATATCATATATAATAAATTATTTAATTTAGCATTTATTTTAAATTTATTTATAATACGTATAAAACCAATATTTTTATATAAATTATGAATTTAAACTTAAAACATAAGTAGCATAAAACTTGTCCCGAGAGAAGTGAACACTTTTGACCTATTTACTTAATAGAGCTAAAAACGTGTTCAGTAAATAAATATTTCCTTTATGAAACTAGTTAAATAAACAGATATCAAATATAAGATTTGAAACAAACTCATATACTTTATATAATACGAAATCTGTTTAGGTAGAAACCGTTTTAAAAGTAAGGATAATTAAAGAAACATTCAAGTTTTTATATTCATTTATGATGTCTTTTTATCAGTGACTATCATTTCTGATCCTAGTACCAAAGCAGAGATATAATTAGCTTGTTAGTCTTACCTCTTTATAGGAATTAAATCGCATTAAAACCTTATGGATTGAGATAAACAAAATGTTATCTCAAGTTCGTGGTAATCTATGACTGAGAAACCATACTCGTCTATATATTCATATGTTTAAACATAATAACACATACTTCAAAGTAAAACGTATATTTAAACTTATAAAATCTCTATTTTTGTACTAAAATATTCAATATTTCATATTTTTTTATCTCAACGTATGATTAATAAGAAGACTATCAAAGAAGAATTGCAATAGCGAAAGTCATAATATGACAGAAAATGCTATACTTAAGGGAATAAGAGAGGCCTAGTTCATCGGTCGATGCGTTTGGAGACCCAAAAAATATCGATGGACCTCGGTTAAGTATGAAGTCTCTTTATATTACTCAAGTCAACAGTTAATATCGAGGGACATAATTCACTGGAAAATCATATTTTTATCACTTTAATAACAATCATATGATGACAATAAAGGTACTCCAGCTATCGTAGTATAAGTAATAATATTTTAAAGTGACAAAATTTTATCAAAATTAAGAAATGTTATTACTGAAACATACTTTTAACGATGACTCTTAACGCCTATATTTTTTGTATAAATTTCAATACATAATTGTTCAGATAGTTTGAAACCTTTTAATAAATCCACGGGAAGAATTAAAGCAATTTTCCGGTCGATATCTAGAAGATTCTTATAACTAAAAATTAAGTAAATCCATGTTCCAGTATTATAATAAAGTACTTTGCTTTTCTCCATTTTATGAATACAAAAATAAAAATATTTAAATTTGATATTTTACTGTATCCTATTGTATTTATAATTTAACAAACACTTCTGAATATATAAGAGATTATAAAGATTCATTCATAAAATTTTATACATTTAAATGAACACAGAAGTAATGAATTGAAATAATCCAGCCCCAAAAAGTATTAAAAACATTATTTACCACTATATAAGAATTTAAAAAATGAGAACATATTTAGAATGGTTATATGTATTATAAACGATGATTGAGTGATAGATATATTGAAGCTAAGAGGATTTTGTTCTATAACTTAGACTCCTACCATGAGTACTGATGCCAGTCATTCAGTTATTAACAGATTTTTATAATTTTAATTGGTGATTATATACTCGTACATATATCCTTGACTGTAGTGTCAAGAAATCTTTCTCTTTTAATTTAACTGTATGGAAAATATATTCAAGATTTTTTACTTCAATTTAATTTTTAAGTATTGAAATATTGAGTGTAACAGTTTTATTATAAGAAGACGTAACAACATTACGTTATGTTATATTTATTGTATACTAATGATAGAAGGTTCTCGTCACCACTCCGAGCGCGAGGTTACTGATAAATACTTATAAAGATTTAAACTAAGCTCAAGTAGTGCATCCTAAAGAGATAATAATACTGTTTCATATTGTATTATTGTAATTCAAAACAATTTTCAGATATCAGCCCCGGAGCTATGATAAGATAAATGAAATAATAATATATATTTCTCAAAGAAATAATAATTATAATATAACCGAGAGATAACACAATCTTTCTCATATAAAAAAAGTTTAAATATGGTCATTTCTAAAGTATCCTAGTGGTTCAAGTAAATCTATGGGGAATCCAATACATGGATCAAAAATTCGGAGCAGGATATATATACATATATATCGGCGCTACCAGCTTTAATAACGGATGCGACTTGAAAATAATTTGAGGATGTCATCAATTCTTATTAAACATCATTAGTATTTATGATTATTGTTAAAAGTAAAACGAAATCAAAGGAGAATGGAACTATGTTTGAATCTTGTTATAAATATGACGTCTGGACTCACGACGGTGGACTCCAGAATTGAGAATTCAGGATTGATAATTCAGAGTTCAGTGAGTGTGTATCATTGAAGTATGTTATTATGAAGAATCTTTGAGAAATACAGGAGCATTAAGAACAATTGAAGTTTCATTTTAAAATATCATGGACCGTACTAGAAGAAGTGACATTTGTAACGTCAGCGAGGCTGGCGTCTCTCTCTCTTTTAAAACCACGAATTTGTAATAAATCCGATATATACAATAAAATTTTGTTGCATTAAAAGTATTTTATAGAACATCATAAAAAAATATGAATGTATGTTTTCTGTATTAGACGTTTTTAGCTAAAACATTGCATATCTTTAATAGTATCAAACATTGGTTTAGTAAAGTATGGAACCAACATTCCTCAAGCAGATTTATTGTGATACAAGTTTTATGAGTCTTGTATTACTGTATCTACTAATGATCACAACATTTTCCTGATCATTATGGAAAGTGTACCTTCTTTCATAATTAAATTTCTTAAAAATGTCATATGGTAGGTTATTTTATTTGATATAAGGTGGAACAATACTTCTGAATATTTTATATTATCATGAAGAAAGACAGCTTTCAAGATATTGAAAATTGTTTCACTCAGACTTCTAATGTGAAGCCTTATTGAGGAATTTACAGCTAATCTTTTTGTGTGTGTCCAATTGTGAACGGAGCAAGTCTCGCTGTATCAATTTTTGAATAGAACTCTTAATAATATCTTATCTACTATTTAATGCAAAATATTTTTTTCTTTTAAGTGTTTACATAAAAAAATAGGTTTTTTTTAACTATTTCAGATTATTAGCGATAAACAATAAATCAATAATATTTTTGCGAAACTGAACACAGTGAACACATATTTTGAGAGTTAGAGATAGTTCTCTTATTGCTTGGTCAATCGAACACTAAAGCTGTTATTGTTTCAATTCCTTTCATGACAGGGACTTGTAAAATTAAACGAAAAATATCTGGATAGTAGGCTGCGTTCAAAAATGTTATTCATGTAAAGTAACATCTTTCAGAGTTTTTCACAACCTGATATTTCTGATCATTTATTAGTATGAAAATAAGATTTTATAAGTATGAAGTTTACAAATTATTTGTAGAAGTTTGAAATTAAATAAATATTATATAATTTCAATGTGTTATAACTGTGCGAGTATAATAGTATATCGAATTTACATTGTGTGAGTAACTTTTATACATGTGAGACTGAAACTTTTACAAACCTACAATATATTATACTTATATGTTAATTTATAAAATATCAAGAATAATATAAAAATAACAGTTAGAGTTGATGCTATAGGTTTTATAAAGTGTAGTTTGATAGCTATAAAATTATTTTAGTAACATATTAAAACTGTTTATTCTTAGATATTTCTACTTCAAATGTGGGACAAAAGTCATTAATTATGAAAAATGTAAGCTATTTTTTTTTTACAAATAATAATTCTGTAGGTTTGCGTGCTGCAGTTGATCTTATATTTTTAAATATATTTCAATTTGTTATCCTAAATAATGACCGAGTCTTTTTTTGCCACACGTTGATCTGCTTTATGTATTAAAACTCTACTAGCAGTATCGTGCGTGATTTTGAAATAAGTCAAAACCCTATTTCTTTTAAAGTGAAAAATAAAACATTGTTACTCCCAAATAAAAATGAGATTGGGTTCACACTGGAATCTAAGACTGTTAATACAAATATGTACAAAATAATAACTGAAATAGTGGGCTTCTAAGTTCAAGAGGTGCTCTTAAAAACTACTTTATTGACATTTTATATTTGTATTAAAATAGCTCAAGTTTATTGATCAAAAGACATGTTCACATGAGCCGTACGCTTGCTTTGATAGTTGTGGTCACACGACATGGCGAACCCTCGGATTATTGAACACAAAGGGATCAAGAATGTTCACAAAGAATTAGTCGCTTTGACCTTTATGTTTGTGTGAAATTTATCTGAAAAATAAAGATAAGTAATGATATAGATTTTTTTTAATTAAAGTTGATGAATTTAAAATAAACTATTCTGTATTTGAACCATGTACAATTCTTTGTTAGGTCATTGTATCAGGTAACAGTAGACAAAAAAATATAAAACAAACAGTCCAACAAACAAACTGTTCATGTTTCAGTTGTAGTAGTGTCTATGTATAAAATAAGGGTGACCTTTTGTTGAAGAAAGAGATTTGTCTTGTAATCTTTGTAATCAAATAATACACATAACAATATTCAGTGCTTACTTTGTGTCTAAAAGATATATTCTGTTTACTTAGTTTTTATACAAATTAAGTTTAATAAAAGAATACAATCTTATACTTTGCCGTAATCGTGGTCACCGGCAGATGACATGAAAATCTCCCATGTGATGAAAAAAACTTATGCTGTAGATGCTGCTATATGATTATGTTGTTGTATTGATGTTATAGAGGCAATACCCAATGTATTATTTTATAGACAACCCTGTCCTATGTGTTTTCAGATTAAGTAAAAGATCTTTTTCTGAGAATTACAAAGTATATTTCTATTTTCTTTTATTCCTGCGTTAATTTTGATACACCCATAATAAACTATAGCGCAAAGTTGTTTACTGTAAATATTACGAAATTACATGTTATAGGTATGAATAGGAGTATTTGAAAAAAAAAAATTTAAACAGTTGCGGCCACTCATTTTTACGTACATATCTATTTATAATGTATAAAGAACAATTTATTGGTTTTCAAAGAGTGAATGGTATGCAAAGTCTCAATTTGTTGAATTCCTCGTCGTCTGTGACACATACCAGGTGTGACTCGAACGAATGAGTTGTGCTCTCTTTATTAAACGACGTGAATACTTGACTGTTAAAAATAACAGGCCACGATACACTTAATATATATATAATACAGAGTCAATTACACATAATATATAGTAAATTGAAAATGTTTATTTGAGTATGTACTATGTGTATTTATATTGAAATTGTAGATACGTAAACAAAATATTTAAATATATTTTTATCGTAAGGATATTAAATAACATTCCTAAATAAACTTATCATTTTAATAATATTTTAAATATTTCGTCGTCATTTTCAGCCTATCAGAGCCCACTGCTGAGAAGAGGCATCTTTCTCATATGGAGAAGGTTTAAGCATTTATCAACACGCTTGCTCAAGACTGGTTGGTGATTTAAAACTTACAATTGTGAAATTGTAAGTGCAGGCGTCCTCACGATGTTTTCCTTCACCGTCTGTCAGTGGTGTCTAAATGCTCTCAGAAAGTACATATGACTCGGAGAAATCACATTGGTACTTGAAAGGATGTAACCCTTGCCCTCGTGCATCGAAGCCCGATTGGCAGAGGCAGGCAGAGGCGGGCCCTTTAACCACTAGGCCACCACTGACTTAAAATATTTCTCCCAGTAAAAATTTTAATACGACGAGTCAAAAAAAAAAGATAAAGAGTACCACCTAAGGAATCATAAAGAAGTGTGGTTTTAAAAAACTAACTTTAAAAAAATATTTTTAGTATTGGGCTTTTGATTGTAATACCAGTTTTGAAACAACAGAATACAAGTTGCGAATGATTTAAAACATGGCACGTAATTCAGTTAATCGATTTATGAATATAATTAACGACTGTATATATAAAATATACGAAAACAATACAAGTAGGGAACTATTATTATATGAATTAATCATACAACCAACAATATCAACGGCCGCAAACACATTATACATACTTACTGTTGAACAAAACTCATATTAAAATTCTTGATAACAAAGTCTTAATATAATAATAGTTCAATAAATATTGTTATAGGTAGGACCTCGGGACACCGTTAGCGCATTCTGCCGGTATTCAGAGCGGTACGCTAGATAATTAAGAAATCGATGGTGGTAGGTGATAAATAACAAGACCGTGATCACGGTTGTTAAATAGTAGCCGAAACGTAGGGAGTATGTAGTTTTTTTTTTTACTAAAGTAAAGTCACGTAGTATATGCGCAAAATATTAGTTTCATTTCAATAAATATTGTTTTAAATATTATATCACATGTATTGTAACAATGAGTTTTTTTTTAGTAATGTTCTAGTGTTAGAGATAGCTCCACTGATATGTTATGATGAGTTATTTATATTGTAATATAATATTATTAATAATAATAAACATTCTTTGATAAGCTTATTCATAATTTGATATAAAATCTGTAAATGCTCAAATTAAGTTTCGTAATAAGTTAAAACACAACATTTAAATAGTTTGTATTCATTAATATGTAAGAATAAATTGCGTTCATTCAAACTCTATTTATGTATTTTTGACAACATATTATGAGTGTCTTAATTGAGTTAGTTTTTTAACAAGTTTAGTGTAAACGAGCCGGTCCCAGCTTGTTGAGCTAATTACTTTCATGGAGAGGATTTTAAAAATATATGACGAGATGCGGGCACTGTTTATAAAAGAAAAAAGAGGAAAGTTATTTAAACTAGGAAATTTATTAAGTATATATTTATATCTTACAATTTTTAATACATGATAAAAAGTCACGTCCTTTATTGTGAATTACTCATCTTTTTAGATTATAGTTTCGATATAAAAATGTTTTTATCACAAATGTCATTTTGGTGTTCATTTATTCTTTTCTTTAGGTACAATCTTTGTAATTAAGAAAATGTAAATGTATTGACTACAAAAAAACTAATAACGTATCCATTACATATGTAATACGACAATATTTATAATAATTGAATTAATTACTTACAATTTAAACTATAACAATAAAAGTTATAAAAATAAAGGATGATTATTATAATCACAAAATACAAATAAAAACATTGAACAAGATTGTAACATAACAAAGTATTCAATACATTTTGTTATTACATACGGTTATAGTTGTACGTTTAGTTATTTATCTAAAACACCTACTTACGTCAAAGGTAGTTTTAATTAGAACTATATCATTATTTTTTTAAGCAAAAATTACCAAATCTTACCTCTCTCTTCATTATATTGTTTCCCCACGAATGATGACAGTGATATCTTGACAATGACAAGTGCACCTGATCAGATGTTGTTTACGGCCATCCAAAGATACATTGACAATGATATAAAGAAAACTCAGGAAAAAACCATCATTAGACGGAGTTATCAAAATGGATTATCTTTATGTATTATCAATATGAGCGGTCTCCAATGATGAAGAATGTATTGAGTAATCTTAATCATTATCTGTTTTGTATCGTAGTACTAAGTACTTTCTAACAAGAAAAGACACAAAAAATATGAGATACATTTTTTTATACATAAGTGACGAAATTTTTTCGACATTATGATCTGCGAGAGTTACTTTGGGGTTGATTGTATAGTAAACTAACATACAGCTTACTATATCAGTGTTTTATTGTGGGGGGAGTGATTTTATAGTGACTTTATTGTTATGCAATTTTTCTCGTTGTGGGAAATTGTTATAAATATCTACTTATTTTCTAATACAGAGCAAACATATATGTATAAATAATTTAAAAATAATACAACAGCAATGAAATACGAATATGTTTAGTATAACTCTATCGATTCCTTTTTTGTAATGTGGAACACAACCCTATGTCAATATAAAAATCATTAAGGAAGAAAAAACCAAGCGCTTTTACATTGTATAGCAAAAAAGTATTCTCTTTTGATGTTAGTCTTGTGAATAATTGGGACAATTTTCCATAATAATTTTTATGTACAATGTTTTTATTATATAGTTCTATTTCAAAATTTAATAAGCTTTCAAATACTTTTCTACTTTCCTTAAATCAAACTTAAGTGAACTATAAGAGCAGTAGACAGAGTCCAATTGAAGTCACTTAACTCAAGAGAGGAACACGTAAAGAACTTACACAACCCTGAGAGTGCAGTAATATATTAAAGAGTTAGAAGGGTTCTTTAGTTAAATAAATATATGTATATCGAATATTTCTGATTTTATATCGGGTCACTGTGTTCACATAAAAACTTCAATATCACCGTCATCAATCAATATAATCAATACATATTATAGTACATCTTTCGCCACCACGTCTATCTGTCTGTCTGTTCGCGATAAACTCCAATACTACAGCATCGATTTTCAAGTTGTTTTCGTTACTCAGCAGCGTGGTTGTCGGAGAAGGTGTGAGTATA
The DNA here is from genome assembly GCA_916720795.1 of Danaus chrysippus. Classification (NCBI taxonomy): domain Eukaryota; kingdom Metazoa; phylum Arthropoda; class Insecta; order Lepidoptera; family Nymphalidae; genus Danaus; species Danaus chrysippus. The sequence goes on along the minus strand of CAKASE010000077.1, from coordinate 578,850 downwards.
TAATTTATTAAGTTTTTGTATTTATCTTTCTATTGTAGTTATTTAATTAGATACTTAAATACTTAGTCTTATGATCGTTATTTTTATACCTTTTCTTATTAATCAGTCAGTACATTAAAAGTTGCATGAGAAGACTTAAGACCACAGTGCTTTTCGCACAGGAAATTATTATTCGCACTTTAAACGAAATTTGTTCATTTCTACCGATGATCACGTTATTTGTGTTGTATACAATGAAATATTGTCAATTTATGATGACAAATTAATTTTTAATTAAGATGTACAGTACATATTCGTTTAAATTAGATACATATGTATTTATTTAACCAAGAAAGATGATTAAATTTTTTTGTCGTGATGTAACTCAAAAAGCCTGTACTCAACCATTTTTTGTAAAGAAACCGTACGGAGATTTGCTTTAAAATACTGTTATATATTTTATTAATGAACTAATTTTGATACAATTATATGTAGAAAGACATAGTTAAAACAGTTATAGTCATTTTACAGAGTGAGTGGTGACGAGTTGTTTGTAATAAGAACTAACCTGAGAGCTACCCTCGAGCTCGTCAGTCAGTCACAGCGAGTCATTCTGTTATATTAGTTATTATTGTTCTGTTACGTATCAAGAACACTCAACTCAACGTTAACTCTCCAGTATTAACAAACTCCTACTTTAAGTGAAGCGAGATTGAGACGTGATGAACCATTCATTCATAACCTTCATACATAAATAACAGTTTTTAACACCTTCTCTCCCAGTCTCCGTTCAAGTGGAACCTTGTCAAGGTAAAATTATGTACGTATTTTCTTTTTAGGTCCTCCAATTTTTTTAACAAACCTACTTTAAATCGACATAATGATTATGTTTTTTTTTAAAGGTTTATTAAATTGTGTTATGTTTTTCAGTTTGAACATTTTTATACCCGTCATCATTGATTAAGAAAAAATCTAATCCTTTAATGGCTACGAATGTTGATAATATACTTACAGAACTTGTATCATAGATTATTTCACTATATTATTAGAATAAAAGAAATTACAAAGAATAGTAATTTTCATTATGATCAAGCTAATTCTTCGTTAGACTGTGAACTAGCATTAAACAATGTTTTCTTACAAAATCTGAAAGGATTATACAAACTAAAAACGTTAATTAATTAACTTATTCCTTAAAAATAGTCCAATTTTAAAGGTTTTCTTAGTCAGCGTATCTGGAAGGCTTAGATGACTCCTGGTATTGTTCGTTGTATAAAAAACAGTAATATTTAAGGAAAAAAGAACTTGCAATGGCCCGAATTTTATTTTGATAGTGAAATTTATTCGACAAAGAAACTGCTTCCATAATCTGATAAAAAACGGAAACAAAAATATAAGAGTGAGGTACTTGCTCAATCAGCTTTTAATGACATTAAATGCATAATCCTAATATTTTACAAATAAAATAAATATTCCATTGTCAGATCCATCAATTATTATTATTTTGGTCTAAAGTTTGCCAATGTAGAGATCTAACTATAAATGAACAGCGCAGCTGTGTTATAAATAAAAATATATGTTTTCCAAAGTCGTAATTTAAATATAAACCTCTAACAACATAAATTTTACCACTTTCATAATATTATGAGAAGAAGGGTTACTTCTTAATTTCTAAATATCAACTTCACACACACAAAAATACACAACACAAAACATAAACAACACACTTACATATATAGCCGTAATACATATAATTTATTTTCTTAACAATTATCCTCACCTGTGCTTGTTGTGTTTCAATGAATTATAAATGTTAGCTTGAGAGAGCCTTATTTTAATATCAATAATTTCATATTAATATAAATGTAAGTAAATCAAAAGGTGTTATATTGTTACTCAACTGTAATGAAGAAGCGTGTTTCCTAGCACAAGCATTGTACACATGTACACAATCACCAACCCGTTTTGAGGAAGCGTGGTGATTAATGCTCAAACCTCTCCATGTGAGAAGAGGCCTTTGCTCAGCAGTAGGCTCTGATAAACTGATGACGATGAGTTAATAACAAAATGTTACACAATTTTCAAGACACCCTTACTTATAAATTGTCCTTTAATAATTATACTGACACGCTAAGACACTTAATTGTATAATCATAAGCCAAAGATGCCTTCGATCACTTTGGACAGGTCTAATACTCTTACATAGCTGGATAAATATTAACAATACCTAGCTAAGAAGCACTGCAAGGAGATTCGATTACAAAAAAAAAATAACAACACACACACACACACATATCACACATGCACACAGACACATACAGAGTCATTGACGTCAAACCTATGTTAGCCCTCTTTCGGCGTCGGGGGTTCAAACTAGTATATTTTAGTATCCGAAATTAAATTAAATCACTGTGGACTGAAGCGACTCGTTCGTTTTCTTTAATGATTAATTAGTTGAGGGGCTTATTCCATTAATATTTAATATCCTCACTCGCCGCTATCACAAGCTCTCTTTTTAATTAATTAGTAATGTTGCTACTACAAAGATAATATTATTGAAATATTATATCTCATACATACTAAAATAAAAGTTAATAAATAAACTATGTATGTTATGTCTTTAAAAATATTGAAAAGTCTATAACCACAAAATTACATAGTATTATAAGTACGAATAATTTTCGTCGTCACTTAATTTAAACATTCATGTTACAATTCATATTATAATTAGAATCATCAATGTCCTTTTACACGATAACACACACACACAAACACACATAGGGGAGAGTCGGATATATCGTACCACTTTTCACTTTAACTCAAATATTTCGACTATAACACGTCTTATAATAATTAATACATATGTAAAATAAAGTTTCATATTTTAGCTTCCTAAGAAGAAAAGAACAGATTCTTGCGATTATTCTAACATTGTTAAAAATGCTTTTTTGTAGAGGCTTGCCATCGGTACGATTTAGCCGACTCGTCGGTTTAATCGTACCACTAAGTCTTTAAATCGTACCATGGGTGTTTAAGTCGTACCACCGAATGAAAGACATTAAAATTCTCAATCAAATTATTTATTTTTGACTGTTAGGTAAGTAATAAAACAACATTATTTATATCTTTTAGGTAATAGAAACATAATTTTTAACTCTTAGGTTATATAAAGGAACTATAAGCTTTCTCAGTAAAATAACATGATTATGCTATGATAATGAGGTCAATCAATATAACTAATAAAAATGAGACAAAAAAAAACAGTAAACTATGTTAATAAAGTAACAGTTAACAAGAATGTTATTTGTAATATAATTATTGTGTATATTTCTTAATGGAAACAATCATGACAAATATTTTCAAAAATTCGAAGTACACGTCTCATGTAGCCACCGTTTACAGCGAACGCATTGAATCGAATCAACTTTTGGACCCATCTTATCGTAGTAAGAACAATTGCACTTTCCACATATATTTTCAAGATAATCATCGCTGTCATCATCATCATCTAGTTCTACAACAAGTGTCTCTCCTGAATCATCGCTACTGGTGATGGAATGAGATCGTTTCCTCTTATAACTTTTGTTTTTGGCCTTGGGTAGTACTTACTATACGTACTTGCGGTAGTACTATAGGTACTTGCGGTTGGTAGTCGGGTAAATCGTACCAGTACAATTTAACCAACTGCAAGTGGTACGATTAAACCGACTAAGGCATTTCTAAAACAAAAGCAAATATCCGGCATAAACTCAAAACTTAGACATGCAACAAAAACCCCCAATAATCTAGTATACAATTGTGGAATAATAAAAAAAAATGAATATCTATAGCTAACCTGATTACGAGTTATCTCCTTACGAATGTTCGACAATATTTATATTAATTCCTACAAAAAATGTTTTTTTTTTATTACGTGCACAGTTGTTAACTCACGTCGATGTAAACTAGTGGGTGAAGAGGGATGGTACAGGGCCACGATTTGGCGTTGTCAATGTAAAAAAAAAACATTCATTAAATGGGAAATTAAGAGGTGGTACGATTTAAATGCTAGTACGATATAACCAACTCTCCCCTATATATATATATACATTTATGTATATCATCACCCGTAAACAGTCAACATGAACGTCTTTGTACATCGAAGAACCTACTCAATACATATCAAGCAATGAGTGCCGGGGCCGGGAGAGTTCAAAACGTCAATGTATCAACATCAACATGCATCATCGGGATCACCGATATGAAATATGACACTCCCGAGAGGAAAAGTTGTTGAAACAATTGTCTTACACATCTATCAATATAAAATACAAGAAGAACATGATAAAACAACCACTTCCAATATTATCTAGAAAATAATATTCATATTTCTTTTGCTTTTTTTAAGGGTTTATTTCTAGTAATAATGGTTAATGTATGTATGCCTGCAAAAAATATTTATGAATATAAAGATACATTGAAAGAAAAAATATTTATTCATTTAATATGTATTTAGTTTGTAGTTAAAGGATAACTTTAAAACTATTGTTATTTTGTGAACAAGACCTAATTGTTACATTATCAAAATAATATCTGAAATAATACCAGCATCTCTCAACCTCGGTTTTTTTATTTGTCGTATAAATACCTTTTGACAGTTTTGTAAGAGAGAACTGTTGTGGAATAAAGTTATTTCCAAATTAATTTTAAACTCTTGAAATTCATAGTAATATATGTAGTTCAGGCACACATTGTTTCTTGTAGTCACGTTGCAAAATTTTAAATGTTTCAAGTTGAACTAGAATCCGATATAGAATTTCTTTGTTTCAAAATAATAATAAGTATAATTAGTTACTATCCTTTTTTTTCAAACAACATGTTGGCAAATAATTGAGTTCGTCCGGAACTCTAGTTTGACGAAGGCAACCTATCTTTAAGGGTTGTTGGCTGGTTTTCCCTTTGTTGGTACTAATGTTGGTTTGTCGGTTGAAGCAAAACAATAATATAAAATATTGTCAACAACTGATGATATAAAGATATGTGACACAAACAATATAATAATTGGAACGACAAAGTCATTGAATATTTTTGAAGTTTCTGTCTTCAATGCAAGAATTTGTATGTAGTTCTGGATTATTAATATTTTAAATAAGTATTGAACATTTTATGAAATTTATAATTCATAGACAGAATTGTAAATTTTACGTTATCTTGTATTTGGGACGGCAAGTTTATTATCAGTTCTAAAGTCAATGTTATGACAGCTGTCCTTTTATAAAGTGTCAAATATATTTTAATGAATATAGATTAAACATAATTCAATGAATACCTTTTTCTCTGTTAGATTAAGGTGATCATGTTGTGTGATCCTAGGTGTAGGTATAAGTGTTAATATGTAATTCTTATTATTATATACTTATAAGTAAGTTTCATAGTTTTCCTGGAACCTCTTGTTGCCATCCTATATATTTAGTGTATAAGCATTTACTACAATAAACAAGTCGACCAAGTTACTAACAGCTAAAACCTTGGATTCTGTTTCTCTTTAATCTGTTAATGTTTCCGAGTACGAGATAAGTTCTTTTGTATTTTTGACTCTTGCTTGTTACCGAGACACTTGTTAAATAATGTATTTTATCAATATTTACGTCAATTAGTTTGACTATTTACGATCCTTATACTAGAATTATTAATGACCTTTATTCTGTGAGAACTACACACATTATATCATAAACAGACAGACATTATATCATATACAGACATAATATCGCCCGCACTTTAGATAATTCTGATGTTGACAGATCAATTAGTACGTTTTCTTTATATAATATAGTATTTGTAATATATAAATACATATAACTCATAAAGTAATACCTGATAGCAATATACGAAGGTTAATGTATGAAATTAAGTATTGTCTTAATAATAGTCGTGGTTATTGGCACAAGAACTGAAATATATTTCATTTTTATTTTCATAAGAAATATTAAAAAATATAAAAATAACACTTAAGTGTAATAAGCGATCTGAGGAAATTTGATGCAGTAGTTCAGGTGGATGAAAAGGAATCATCAAATAGTTTTTTTAAGCTATTACTTAATTAGATAAACTATAAATCAGCTGCTTGGTAATGTGATAAGACATTCGTAAATACTCATTAAAATAAAACTATTATTTTCGGATTTTATTTTGTAGTTTCCGTAATCAAACACAAACGAAATGATTATATATCTACACTATCAAGTAAACATTAAGCATCACGACTTTTGAAAAATATTGTTTCAGAAGACAAAACCTCTATAAACATAGCCGCCGGCATGAAACCTTCCCAAGGTGACAGTGGAAAAAACTAGTTTCAGAGCGTATAAGGAGAAGTAGGCTCCGAAACAACATCGTCTGTCCAAGGTAAGATACAATCTGTGCCTACATACAAGATACAATCTGTACAAATTCATTCGGACTCTGACAGCCACCGTTATATCATAGATTCATCTTTTACGTACTTACAGTTATAAAATCAACTCTAAAAAACAATAAATCCTGTAAAAACATTATTTTCTTTGATTTTTTATAATTTATATTTATTCAAGGAATTCAATGCTAGCGAGAGATAGAAAGAAAGAGTCAAAAGATAGAGTAATTATATTCGAGGAACAAACTCCGTCATGCCACAAATACATAGTTATCGAGCAGTTTTGAATTATTCGCATCGTTATTTATTTTCTCACTAAGAAGAAATTTATTTATGTACTGATGAACACAGTTTATATAATGTCAGCTTTTTTCGTCAAAATTTAATTTTAATACTCTGTCAATTATAACGAGCCCCTCGGAAATATAATATATGTACTATGTTGGAGTTATGTGTCTGCAACGCACTTACACAGGTGACTACATAGGTTATACAAGTAACACCTGACTATTTTTACCATCCATAATTATTAATGAATAAATAAAAGGCATTTGCTCGATAAGTATACTACTGAAATGAATATTTTAAAAAGAAATTTAATTAACAATAAGTAATAAAAAAATATGTGTGTAATATACATATTCAATAATAATATTTTACAGAGGTACCAGGGGTGCATGACCGACCCGGGTCATGTTCCAGAGTGGCTGTATTTGTATTCCATTGCGTTCAGTATTCTTCAAGTAGTTAACTGATCGGGAAAACGCATCTATTATTTTGTTCCACTTGTAACTGTACAATCTAACATAAAAACTTTTCATATTTCAAAACATTCCTTTGATGGTTTTATAATAGATCTAAAATTTTAAAGAATATTTTGATATTAAGACAGTTTTATAAGTTATGGTTCTATCTACATATCTATGTATGTAACGGAATATTTGGGCAATTTTTACTAATTCCTACAATTTTTAATAATTTAAATATTTCACTTCCGAATATTTTTATGTATTTCGCTGTAAGGTAGGGGATCTTCGCATATCCTTTGCTTCAGACTGACTTTTTTAATCATATTTTCTATTTACCACAACGGAAGCAGACACCTTGTCAGGTAGTCAACTACCTTGTTTGTCGCCTTGTTTCTTATATATATATATATATATATGAGTGAGTATAAATGAATCTCATCTCATAATTCACTGCATATAACTTTAATATTTTATATATTATGGTAGCCGTAATTCATTACAGTCTTGCTAATAACAACTAATAAATCAAAACATGCGTTGAAATTACGGTAGTAAACAATTTGTTACAATAAAAAATATTATAATGCTTGATTGATTGAAATCTATATAAACAACGAACATGATTTAATATCAGTTTTATTTAAATGAATAAAAACTAATCGGTAAATTGAACCTAAAATGAGAGATGGTACTACTTGGTAGCCCAGCTGAATAGTAGAAAATAATTATGTAATTAGAGTTTATATTACTGTCACAAAAGATCGAACAAATAAACACAATTCACAAAATAATTAAGTTATTGAAAGAATAATTCAATGGCACGGCGATCATAACTCGGATGTTTAAATTAAAAGATTAAATATTATCCTCCAGATATAATGTCTATCGGATATTGGATCGTATATCGGGTTTAATATAAATTCGTTGTTTTTAAAGAGAGAGACGCCAGCCTCACTGACGTAACAAATGTCACTTCTTTCATTACGTTCCATGATATTTTAAAATGAAACTTCAATTGTTCTTAATATTCCTGTATTTCTCGAAAGTTCTTCATAATCACATTATTCAATGGTCCGCACAAACTGTACTCTAAACTCTGCCGTCGTGCGTCCAGACGTCATATTTGTACCAAGATTTAAACATAGTTCTATTCTCCTTTTAAACAATCTTTGATTTCGTTCGTTTTACTTTTAACAATAATCATGAATACTAATGAGTTTTAATAAAAATTGATGACAGCCTCAAATTATTTTCATGTCGCATCCGTTATTAAAGTTGATAGCGCCGATATATATTTTATTAAAAAAAATCCGACCCCAAAAAGAATTTTAGTAGTATAATTTTTAATTTATGTATTTTATTTTAAGAAAAGTCAATCTTGATCCGGTCATAATTATTTTTGGGCGTTTAGTTACAAATAAAATAACATATTTTTTAGTTAATTTAGTAAAAAATAAAGAAAACAAAGTGGTCCTACCAAAAACAGTGGTCAAGTTAAAGATAAATTATTAAGATCTTAAGACACGTTTTTGAAATGTACAAGAGTTGGATTTCTTAATACTTTGCTGTAAAATAATACACCACCATCATATTTAACAGATAACATGATAAATGAGAGTATCGTGTGTTGATATTAATTCATAATACATACAATTGAATGATGTTTCGTTGGCAATCTTTTTATTGAAAGTTATATTGACCTTACCTGTTTCACCAACGCCTTCTCTTAAACCTTATTACGAGGCTGGTTATTCTAAAACACAATATAGATTAATAAAAAAATCAACTTAAGGTGAGGTTATTAATGGTTCACTTTAATAGCAACAATATAGCTTTCGACATCAATTCTCTTCCGAAATAGATGTGAAAATTTATATATTCACCATAGAAGGTAAAGCGAAAGCGAAGAAAAGTAGATTATTTTTGAAAAACCAGATTGCTTATAATATTTGCTTCTTTTGAATTTTTCTTTTATGGCTTTTGCAGTGAATGTCCAAAGCACGAATGAAAAAAATGTATTAAAAAAACTGTATATATCTGTTTTAAATATCCATATTTATTAAGTGTTTAATAGCAGATAAGATACGTAAAAGATATCATACATATAAGAAGCATTAAAATAATGTATGAAATTTATAAGATACAATAAAGGTTATAATGTTAACAGTCTTATTTTTTAAAAATTTATCGAAATTTAGAATAAACGAGAGCTTAATGAACCCTCCAAATATTCAAATTAATTTTAAAAAATCGACGGAGGTTAAATCTGTGGTCAAAATCAATATCAAGTAAAATGCACAAACCTAATCGTTTGGTCTTAGTGTCTCGGGACTCTTTCGAAGAGTTCTACAACAATCCTCCATCTTCTGCCACGGGTCTGAAGAAAACGCTAAGTCGCTTCTCTAACTATAAAAATATTCGTTAAATTCTCTGTGTCCAATGCACATTGTATCCATCGTTTTGTTTTATATAAATACATACAGTGTTAACTTTTAACGAATCTACTTTGAAAGCCTGAATGGATTTGTCTAAATGACACTAACAGATGATTCAATAAAAACATGAATCCGTAAACAAGTGCTGTCATTTCAACAATTCTACTATGTTTCAGAACATTCCAGATACATTTTTCTATTATTATGGTTGTCATGTTCCATATGTTTCTAGGAACTAGAGAATAAAGACTGAGTACACAATTTTTAAGTCTTTGTTTTTGAGACCATAAATGTATCAGCCAATGCAGACTGAAAACAGTTTGTGGTACCACATATTACAAGATAAAACAGGCGAGAGGCGTACTACAGCTAGAGGAGCCATTTAGAACCTGTGGGTTCTACTTGGCCCAAGGAACTTGGGAAATATCCCTGTTGCTGGTTTGTTTTACAGGCCAGAAAACTATTATAACTCCTCTTATTTTAGTCAGGGATAATTTATTTCAGGAACTTTAAAAACGGTGCTCCGGTACTTGTTATGTTGCTAGGTGTGACTTTGAGAGGTGTTGATATAACAATCTCGACAACTCAACAACAAAGATCTCGACTCATATCTAGTGTACATATACAATACAGTCATCTGATTTGGGGGAGTGTCTCGGTTGTCACTTATTATACGAAAGAAAAAAGTTTAAATATAACGTTGCATGAGGTAACTGTATATAATTAATACAACAATTTTGTATATTATACTACTTGGACAGATATAACATAGTAGCGCTGTCTCACCCATGAAAAGTATGAAAATAAACATTTCTTTATATCCAGAGCAAAAAACAGCAAAGTTTTCAAGATCCTCTTCCACTTTGAGAACTTTATAGAATGTAAATTCGTGTAAATATAATTTTGATCTCTGGAAAAAATATTTCTATCCAAAAAAGACGTTTTATTTGTAAAAGACTAAACTGAAAAGATAAACCTGCTATTAACATTCATATTATTTATGTTCTTAAATGAAATGATAATTTGTTGTAATGTTATATTATATTCCTCGAAACATAGATTTAAGTGTTTAAGTTTAAGTGTCTTACACAATCATGTTTAATCGATGTTAATTTTATATTGGGAAGATTTAAGCAACAATACAAGAATGTATTTGAAAGCTCTAAACACTGGCTTCTCTAGTATTGTTGAAATTAACGCTGAGCATAAATCATCATGATTCTGAATTTGTATCGTAATAGTGTACTGTTAGATATGTATCTATGAATGATACGCAGAACATATACATAATTCTACATTTGTTCAAACAACTTACATCTGAGTGGTGAGAACAGAACTACCGTATTGTATTGTATGTATTATATTAGAAAAATATATATTTACTTACGTTGATACTGATTTTACCAACTTCAACAAATATTAATAAAATGACGTAGAATACAGTAGAAATCAAATGTTCTATTTGGCGAGCTAGAAAATTGACAAAAAATTAAAACTAAATCACCTTAACAGGAAAAAGTAATATGGAAGAACGGTTATTTGCACATGCTTTCAACACCTAACTTTAGATAAATACTGTTTTGACTGACTGTGGATATATACTAGGGAAAGAACAGGTTGAAGGTATCGACCATATCGTTAACTTAATGAATAAAGCACATACTCACTACAGGAAAACGGCACTACATGAAAGAGCGTCATTTGGTTGTGGTCTTCTGTAAGGCGGAGGTATTTTCCTAGTGCTACTAGTTCTACTCTTTTGAAAGCTTTAGAGATTTCAAGTGAAACCCTCACTGTCGGCTACTGAAGACTTATTTCCTTCTAAACGTGTCACAAGATGTTCTTTTAATAAACGTTCCATTATTTTTATATTGTATTTTGTTATTGTTGATACATTTTATGGTGGTGCAAGTATCAAGTATCAAGGACGGACGAGACTCAAACCTGTACGATGAACTCTTGATTTACTTGTATTAATTAAATATATTATGACAAGAAACAAACATGACTAAAACAAAAAATATTAATATATTATATTAATTTTATAAAAATATAAAAAGAATTTAATTCAGGTGAGATACTTTGTTTTAGATTAATCATAATATTTGTTGAACCTAATTGCAATATTTACTGTAAGATAAAAAAAACACAATAGGGTTGATTGCTGCACTGAAAGTGTTATATAATGACTTTAGGAACCCTAATACACATTATACTTTATAATGCTTACGTTCGATCACATTTGGAATATGCATCGACTGCCTGGAATCCATGTTATGTTAAGTATTTTTTTTTCTTAAAAAATTAAAATATAAGTTTGGTCACGATTTGCCTACTCTACTGTCCTTGAACACTAGACGAGAATATAGAGACCAATTGTCTCTATTTAAAATTATTAACAGCCTGATAGATTCGCCTTATCTCCTAAATAAATTATTTATATTATTTATAACTATCCTCGCTTAAGTGCTCGGTACCAAGCCACTTTCGCAACTCCAAATCATAAAACAAATTATTACAAAAACAGTTTTATAGTAAGATCGTGTAGCAACTATAACGATAAATATAACCACATAGACTTGTTCAGCAGCGGTCTTAGTAAGTTTAACTCGATACTTAAAGATACTTAAAAATAATTCGATTAAGATTTGTTATTAACTTTTTGACGTGATAACGTCTTTAAAATCTTTGTAGTCGGGTGACATGTTCAGAAACTTGTGTCAAACCAAAACCTCACGAGCGCGATCGCAGGAGAGAGAGGCGGACCGATCTCCCGTCTCATCTCGAGCGCTGCCAGTCATTCCATGAAACTTGTCACGCGGAATCCTCACGAGCGGAGGCAGGCATAGCGTTCGAGTGAGTGGACCGATCTTCATAATGTATATCATAGTCGAATAAGTAAACTTGTCATTTTACACCCGAAATTTATCATCAAAAGTGTGAATAAAACGATAGATATAATTTAAAATTTGAAAAAATTGTTGTCTTTATTAATTCCTTACTTCCCAAAAACTTATATCACCAATAAGACGTTATCACGTAAACATCTCGATCGTCAACCTACTTTACAAACAACCAATTTTTTTTTCTTTTTCATTTCACATGATATAAGTTTCGTTTGTATACATTTTTACACTTGTTAGTTTTTGATTTTTTTTTTAATTACCATACATTTAATTTTACTGTTTTATTTCTTTTATATATTTGTTCACTTCCAGATTAATTATTTGTGGAAACTGTATTGTAATGTGGGTTATTTAAGGTTTATAAGTTTTATGTAATATAAAATATGCTGTTTGTTTCACTTACTTACAAATAAAAAATAAAATAAAATAAAATAATGCTAGCGACTTGAACGTTTTTGAATAATAGAAAAATATAAAGAATATTCATGAATCATAGGTTCTAGTTATCATCGACAAATTATTTATAAGTGAAAGGCAGATGTCGTGGGGTGATGTCAAGGCCATGGTAACCTAATTCCCCAGGCGGTATAGGAAGTATATTTCACAGTAATTCTTTACGAAAAAAGTTTACTGACACCAAACTATCCAGATATTGTCAAAAAATTTCATTCTTGTGTGTTTTTATTTATTTTATTAGATTCAACACAAATCAAAATATAGATTTGCCTTGTTTATAGATATTTGATAATAAATCGCTTACAAATACAATAAAATTATGAGATTTTAATTTAAGTTTTGAATATTTGTATTCCTACTAAGACGGGAGAGTGCAATACATGACAATATCTAGATTCTACTGTCCATTGTAAATATTATCTGTCGTTAAAATAAAGTTTACAGAAATATTTCACTTTTACAAAACTACATTAAACGATTTTTAATTATATGAACGATTAAATCTTATAGTAGCATTTCTTTGGACATTAATTTTTTGAATTCAGTAAATCTCTGTGATTAGGCTGTCGATTTTATAATATTATTAATACATTAAAATAACTTGTATGTTCGGTCATAATTTAGAAATATATCTTCAGTTTTCAAGACGATTACTTATTATCTTCTTATTGTCGTAAAAGTACTTGATACGCCAGATACAATAAATACTCAGAACATAAATCTTTAGTGAAACTGTAAAGTCAGGAAAAACTCAGTCTGACAGTTTTATTGTTTTTGTTTGTGTAACAGGCGAGAATAAATACTATGGATTTCTTTAAAAACTTGTTAGAAACTTGAAAATTCTAATTTTATTTGAACTTGGATTTAAAAAGAAATATAAATAACGAGGAAGATAACTTTTATGGAAATTATAAATACCATCTGTTATGTACTACTTAACGAATTTGAAAAACACAGTTTTTTAAGATCTGTCTACTTTCTAATTAGCATTTGGTTCATAGGATCCAGAAAAAATATACGTTTTTAGGTAGGCATATAATCATATATTGAATTCTTTAAGCTATTTTTTATAAGAAACATGAATATACCTATACAATTAGTAAGTTTTTTGTTTTAACAATAGAATACAATCTTTTAAGTATTTAGTTTTGGATCTGTAAAATCAATATTTGTCAATTCCTAACATGATAAAATAACAGATAACTGTCCTTTCTATTGAAAGTTATCATTTACTCGAAGAAAAACGAAAATAAATAAATATGGAAACTGTCACAAAGAAGTTCAATATAGCTTTTTTGACAAAACGGTTTCATGAAAATACACAATATTGTATTTACAACAATACCTATGTGCTCGTGTTAGAATATGACATAAGGGAATATATTTTCTATTTAATACTAGAAGACCTGGCGAACTTCGTATCACCCTATAATCAAGAAATATCTATTAAGTTTCTTTATTTATATTTTTGGAGTTTAACTGTAAGCCATAAATCTCCGTGTTTTGAACTGCGACAGAATGATTGACATATTAGTTAGTTGTCAAATCTATAAAATAGAAAAGGGCTGTTTTTATGGTTTTCCCAGTAATGAATCAATTTTTTTCAGCTTTTATACCTTCCCTGAACCTCCATAAACATTTCAAGACTAAGATAAGATATATCCGTTCAGCTGTTCTCGAGTTTTAGCGAGACTAAGGAACAGCAATCCATTTTTATATATATAGAAGATTATAAATATTTACGAAAACAAATCTCTTCATGTAGCCATCAAGCATCATTTTGTATTAAACTGTAATAATTAAAGTTTTTTATTTAATATAGTTGTGTTAAGAAATTAAATAATAAGATAGGCTTGGAGCTATTACTTGAAGGTCCATCTACTATTGCTGTCAGAATTCAACTGAGATACTTCACCGACAAGCAATGTTTTATAGGTCTCATCCAGAACATTCGTTATTCATAGACGTTTGCTTTTTCATTTAAAATATATACTGGAAATACAAACTTTATAAATGACTCAAAAATAATAGCCATTATTTTTGTAATTGCATTCTGAAGCAGATTGTATTATAAGAGCATACTAAAATCCTATGTATTTGAGATATTAGTGGTGACGAACAGCTTGGTAAGTCTTACCCTTACTATTCGATAATAACTCATCAAGTGTAAAAACCGATACTTATTTTAAATACAATAAATACATTAGTAAATATTATTTACAAATAATATAGTAAATAATTCAATCTGTAGTAAATATTCCATCACCCAGTGTTGCTTCCTCAGATTGTCATATAAAGTAAAAATACACATACGTAACATACTAATACTTCTAGAACATGTATTCCTTTTTGTGCTGGAATATTTATATCGATAGACAAGTTGTTCTAAGTTCTGTTTCGTGAATTTCTAAAAACTAGCATAGGAAATGAATATAAGTTGTAATGTAATTTGAAATAATATTTCTAGTTTAGGATTACATATTCCGAAAATCGCTGACTGGTGATAGTTTTTTTATGAAAATCTATTACTTTTGGTTTAACCCACAAGAACACGCGTACATAAAAAAACTACCATTCCTATACACAAATTGAATGTAATTTATACAGATAGTTTAATTTTCTATCCCCAGCGGGCCGTCACCCGTTCAGCTCTATGTTCTCCTTGTAAAATGTTACGGGCTGTGTCGGTGTTCCACACCACCAGCAAACAAAAAAAAACAACGATTGTAATCACTCTCCCTTTTTTCTATTTACTTTAAAGTTAGAAAAATATTTACAAATTTCAAAATAAAATGAGGTAAGTACATCCCACATGACGGTTTATGTAAAAATAAAAAAACCTTTTTAGCTAAATTAAAAGAATCATCTTCACACTAAAATTATTTTACGAGCTCTTCTGAGTTTCTTTCTTGGCTTTGTATGGAACAAAATTATTCTTGGAGATCACGTTTATTTCATAATATGAAGGACCAGGTGTTCATAAAGCATACAGCAGCATACTACGATCTGCTACGAAAGAAGAGTACATTGATCTTACATGACGTTACGTACACAAACAGAACTTATTTACACAATATCCACATGTGTGTTTATATGTTATGTATGTATTTGTGTATATACATATCTCACCAAAAACATGCCTGTTAGAAAGGGGGCCAAGTTCCAATCGGCTAATTGTTTGCCTAAAAAAGGGGTGAAATCCAATCTAATGCCAAGTTTAGATGCACTTTGAAATCGATCATAATCATCTTCATCAACAGCATGATCCACTGGTAAACATTTGCCATTCCCAAGACTCGCCACCACACCCAGTCCTCTGCCTTCCACATCCAGCCACTACCCGCCACCTTATTCACGTCAACGGTCCATCTGACCGAAATTCACTTTAACATACACCCAACTTAAAATATGGTATAGTTGTGAAAATACGTAGATGCTTGGTTAAAAATATCTAAACTTATAATACTTCTCAATTTGAACTTGGCAGGTTTTTGTGCTGTACGTAACACTTAATTAATTGTATCATTAATTTATTATTTAGTTATATAATTATTTATATTTATATAATTTAAATAATTAAATTAACCTGCCAAGTTCAAATTTAGAAGAATTATAATTTTAGATATTTTTAACCAAGCACCTACGTATTTTCACAACTATACCATATTTTAAGTTGGGTGTATGGTAAAGTGAATTTCGGCCAGATGGACCGTTGATGTGAATAAGGTGGCGGGTAGTGGCTGGATGTGGAAGGCAGAGGACTGGGTGTGGTGGCGAGTCTTGGGAATGGCAAATGTTTACCAGTGGATCATGCTGTTGATGAAGATGATTATGATCGATTTCAAAGTGCATCTAAACTTGGCATTAGATTGGATTTCACCCCTTTTTTAGGCAAACAATTAGCCGATTGGAACTTGGCCCCCTTTCTAACAGGCATGTTTTTGGTGAGATTTCAATACTTTTTTTCAAGAAATCGTACATACAATCGTACTATACAGCCGTACAATGCATAACTTACAGCATGAAACATACAGCTACCATCTGATGGCATAGGAATTACCCTTTGTGGTATATCTCCGCCAACCACCGAAAGATGTACAATTTCCATCGTTGGTAAATGAATAGTAGAAAAGAAATAGAGTGAATTTGTGCTTTTAACACACACAAGTAATCAATCAATAAGCTATATCAAAATTAATCCTTTAGCAAGTCAAATCAGTGATCCATTTAATCGTAATCGTAACCATATATAAGATATCAAGACATAAGTGTAGAAAGAAATAGAAAGAAATGACCATCGATTCCTTATCGACTTTCATTCATATATACTGCAGACAAAACAATATCGCGATTCAATTATACCGCTAGCGCCATCTATCGAAAGTAATTTATAACAATAGAAACCTGATTTTTTAGGTAAGCAATATTTAATAAAGTTATACAGTGTGCATTATGTATACATGAAAATATTTTATATCCCTTATATATATATATATCAGTTCTTAAGAAGCGCCCCACAATTTTTTCACAATAATATTAATTTAAAAATAAATTAACAAACAATAAATGGTATTTTTGTGAAAAAAAGCGTGATGAGCTTCATATATCACTTCTTGAGAAGCGCCCCACGCTTTTTTTTTTTCAATAATACCATTTATTGTTTATTTTAAACAATTTAAATTAAATTGATTTCCAAGGTTGTAAAGGTTAAATTAGTTTCCACGCGGTTTCTTTCATCATTGGAGCCTGTTTTTTAGTTTTTTTTTAAAACTATATTTATTTTTTAGTTTCATTTATCACCGATTGATAGATGTACTCATATTATTAATTATTAATATTTCATTATTATGTATTTTATTGTGCTGAGCTGAGCGCCTATATAAAGGTTTTGATTACCTGTCAGTGAGTCAGTGCCAAAATTATCTATTTTCACAGGGTCATATTTCAGGATCTACTGAAGCTCTATCTATGAAATTTGGCATACTGCTTTAGGACTAGTATATGATTACGTAGGTACAATTTTATCTCTGTGCCTGCAATAGACACTGAGCTACAGGGGGTCAAAAGTGGGTCGAATTTATTAAAAATTCGATATTTAGAATTGAGGCAACTCACGCTTGACCGATTTCTTAAATTTCTTAATTTTTTGTTAATCTACATATAACACACAACCTGTGTACCAAATTTCATAATGCTCAAACAATGGGAAGTGGCCTAGAGGTTTTGATTACCTGTCAGTGAGTCAGTGCCAAAATTAGCTATTTTCACAGGGTCATATTTCAGGATCTACTGAAGCTTTATCTATGAAATTTGGCATACTGCTTTAGTACTAGTATATGATTACGTAGGTAAAATTTTATCTCTGTACTTGCAATAGGCACTGAGCTACAGGGGGGTCAAAAGTGGGTCGAAACGGTTCGTGTAAATATAGTGCACGGCATGCGCCGGCCTGTGGAACTTGGCCGGCGCACTACCGTGCGCTTAGATAAAACGAGAAATGTATGTTAAACTTATGTACAAACAGTTTTTAAAGTGATCCAGATTTTGTACAACCTACGATTTAGATTTTTTAATATTAAAATATTTCAGTGACATTAAATAATACATATATTCATACAATATAAGATTGGACTGATAATAATAGGATATATGTATGTGGATAATATACCAACATGATTAAATATCTAACAACATGATATTCTAAATAGTAATATGTACAATGTCTTTTGTACGCGACCACGTTAGTAACTCACAAAAGATAATTCTTGATACACTTAAATAAGCCTCTGGATATAGAGTCTGGGATTTATATACATCATAAACTATGTTATGAAAATGGATTTAATTCAAAGAAATATCTACCATAAAGTGAATTTATAATAAAGAAAACAGTTTTCATTTTACCGATGAATAAAATATGTAGATGTGGTAAGAATTATGTATCAAATAGGCTTCTTTAAATGGTCATAAACTCATAATTCCCCAAAACCTTTTGCAGTCGATTTTACTATAATAAAAAGCACCTACAAACACATATGTATTATGCTTTACTTCCAATTTCATCCTTTAGTCTAACATTACCCGCTAGGCTTTATGTTCTCCTCGTAAGATGTTATGAGTTGTGGCGACGTTACTTCCTGGTGTTCAATGCTACCTTAATTAAACATTTTACTACTTTTCCATAACTCTCCACTCATAGATGCCAATAGAATGATTGCATTTATTACCTTTAATAAGTCAAGCACCCCACGCTTCTAACTCTGAATTTAATAATTCTGTTCCTAACTTAAATTCTATTATCATTTTATTTTGAAGTAATTTACTATGATTGATTGTTTAACCTTCTGCTACGGTAATATAAACTCTTTGTTATTAAAAATTATTTTTAAGTTTTTAGTTCGGTCTGCTATAAAAGCGTGTTTTTTTTTAACTATTATTAATTATTTTTATTTACTACAGAATACATCGAACTTTCAACAGCTGCAATGGATATTGTCTCAAGAATCTGTATAATTTATGTGATCTTAGTACAGTTGTTTCTGTTAGAGCTTTCAAGGCACAGAGTCGATGAGTATCGTGTACGTTTGTGTAGGTTCCGCAAAATTCAACAGTGAGGCAACTAAAGAGAGATATTGAAAAACACTTAGAATTATATCAACAAAGGATGGGTAACAGAATGAAGATATCTTGGAGGTATATATGAAAGAGATGAAATTACGACAGCTTAACACTTGACAAAGATGACAGCAAGATAGAAGATTATGGAGATAGCAATAAAGTGATAAACTTTTATAAAAGTTAGAAGAAAGCCAAGATGAATGTAACTTTTTATTTAGTATAACTTAACAATTAACATCACTAAACATGTTTTACTTACTATATTAAAAATGTAAATACATTTCTATAATGGAGAGAAATATATAAAATATTAATAAATGTTGTTGACTAAATTATCCTTTTCTCTGTTTCCTCAACAAAATCTAATTTAATAGTGATTGATACATACTCTTTTGAAATTCCATTATTATGACTCTATTTGCCGTTTTTGATCTCCAGTAAGTTCCTTTATAATATTTCTTAAATAATTCAAAATTGACAATGTTCTTACAGTTAGATATATTACATAGGTCATACACAGCTAAATATTGCTTACTTTGTGAGCTGGAATCTTTCACACATTTCATTTCCATTTATTTAGAACCAATATACTCGTATTTGTATCACTTGACATAAGACTATTATCTGATAAAGATCTATCTAAATATATAAGATTACAGTTGTTCAAAGACTGGTTGGGGAGGTGGCTCTTGAGGCAAGGGTTCAAAGTCTCCGAGTGTGTTGTGAGGTTCTTCGTGTCTCGGTGTTGCCAGAGGGTGGTCATATGCGTCTTTCAGGAGTTCTTGATCATGCTTTAAAAAATTTGTAATATAAATTATTTGTTTATTTAATTTAAATTATATTTCTCCCCTATGAAACATAGTACACACCTGATCAGGTTGTAAAACTGAAGGTGGGGCAAGATCGTCTAGAGATAGCTGAGTGTTGATGACCGATGGGGGAGCGTAATCTGGGATAGCTGGCATGTTCTCCACAATCTAAAACATTTATTATATAAACAATGTCATAATATATTGTAATATAATCGCAAAACAATATGAGTAATCACTAGTAGATACTCACAGGCTCTACTTCATCAGCAGGTTTTGGTTCTTCCCTGACGGTGTTGGCTCGTGGTAGTTCCTCAGTTAAGTACGCGCTTGTGTGTTGTGTCACGAGGAGATGAGATATAATGTCCGTGCCTGGAGTAATATTATATTAGAACAACAAGGGGCCATCCATAAAGTACGTCACACGTAAAGGGGGGGGGGGAGGGGGTCGACAAAGTGTGACATGGTGTGACAAGGGGTGGGAGGGGTCCTAAGTTTCGTGACATCACATTACAAAATCTAGAGGTACTAATCGCGTAATTTGAAATTTCTATTAAAATCTTTAAAACTGAGCGCGTCATCATATACATATGTATATTCATTAGTTTATTTTTTTGTTATTGTTTCAAATATTTGATACTGTATTGATTTCATAAGAAAGTACTTAATTTAAATGGAAATAAAACTAATTTCGAAACTGCTGTTTTAATTTAATAATTTTTCGATGTTAAATTGCAAAACATGTGACGTCACACTAGGGAGGGGGGGGGGGTCTCAGAAATGTGACCACCTGTGACAAGGACGGGGGAGGGCTCAAAAACTCATGAAATTAGTGTGACGTATTTTATGGATGGCCCCCAAAGTTTTTCATACAGAATTGCAATATTTACGAACTGTATACAATTTTTGCGTCGCGAAAGTTAATACGTATTGTTTCTTCTTTCCCATTACTCATAATAAATCATCGCAATAGAATCTGTTAATACTACTTGTTTAATTTAACTTAATCTTAATATTTTATTAGTTACTTAAGTCATTGGTTAATTGTATATTTTGTATTGATCTATATATGCTGCTGGTCTAACAGTTACATAGTTAGTTATAAAATTTATAAAAGAAAATGAAAATATATAATATTGATTGACATCCTATAACCAGTGTAAACTGACTTATGTCTGTAGAGTATTCGCAGACGCAGTATAGCGTGGGAGCGGGTCTAGGAGCGGCCTCCAGTGAAAGTGAGCCGGCGCAATATCCACTGTGTCTCAACATCGCTCGGTAACATGATGTAGCATATGGACACTTGCTGCGCGACGTGCGACCGCTGTATATGGAGAATATTAAAATTATACTTTAGTATGTATTAAACATTTGGTATATTATTTATCGAATCCTTCTACATTAGAAAATATAGAAATATTAAAAAGATGATATCACAATATAATAAGGGCTACTAAAATAACATTTTTTTTGTAAAAGTTAATGAGTGTTTTCAACACGATAAAGGAAGAACTACGTCTCTTTACTGACATTCAATAAATCTGATTGTATTCAATGTTTGCAGCGTCGTTTTATCAAGTGGTTATACTAACAGGAAGTGTTTGTCACTGTCAAGCGGCGTGTCACACTCGCGACACAGAAGACCCTCTTGTATGACCAACGTGACACCTTCATACGTGTCGCTGATGGCGTGACACGCGAAGTCCATGATGGGAGGGCGGGCTTTGTTCTGAAAATAATATATTATTATATAATTACAGTTTGTTAATTGTAGATACATAAGTAGCAGTATATACAAGTAGCAGTAGAGTTATATGACGTACTTACCTTGGGCAGGTCAATCAAGTGCGCAGTTGTGGTCTCGAATCTGATGCTCTTTCAGTTGACCTGAAAAATATTATACGTATTAATGTGTGTATTGAACTCATTTTATTCTAAATGAAACTAATATTTTTCGGATATACTACGCGACTTGATTTTTGATAAAAACTACATACTCCCGACGTTTCGGCTACTTTTCAGCAACCGTGATCACGGAAAGACGAGATGTGAGCGTTTATTTTTATTGTATAATGAGACTAGTAAACCCGGCGGACTCCGTTTCGACACTAGGCTTCGTTTTATGTAACATTTCGTTTGGTGATTAAAAGATGAAGAATTTTTTATTGTTTTATATTTGAAAAGGAAAATTTTAATTTCGTTCGCAACAGTAATGAATTCATTTCGATTACAGAATGTAGTGTTATTTAGTTGAACTTCTCTAAGTAAATAAAAGTGAATCCAAAGTAGATACCGAATCGAAGCGTTATACGTGTCCGCAAATTATCCGTTTCATTGAAGTGCTCCTTTGTAAACCACATTTTTTGTTTTTTGGTCTAACGTTAAAACTAATAAAGCGGATGGTTTCCGAACTCGTGAACACGCAAAGTATAACTGCCCATGTGAAAAACAATGATTTTCTAAATTTACCTCGCAAATACTAAATGGTTTTAAGAGTTTAAACTACAAACACAATACCGGTTTGTCACATGAAATTAACTGAGCAGAGAACAATGAGGAGCCTTCAAACAATGTATCATGCACCGGCACCATCTACTTAAAATATTGATTTGTAGTACTGTTACGTATCAGAAATGGCGCTGTGTATGAAAAAAGATTGTCCCGCTTTTCTGTTGAAAATTTTCCTGAATTTTTTTTGTTATAAACCTCACGGAGTCAGAGACCTTTCCAACGAATGCAAAACCCTGGAAATCGGTTCGGTCGTTCTGGAGTTGCGTCAGGAAGAAAGAACGGACTTCATTTTATATAGTAGATTTAAGACTTGCGAGTATTAATTTAAATGAAAGTAATATTTTCGGAATACTTTGCGTATTTTATTATTTTTAAAAACACCACACTCCCGACAACTCGTCTGCCTTAATCATGGTTGCTGACAAGTAACCGAAACGTCGGATGTATATATAATAGTTTTTAAAATAATAAAATACGCGAAACAGTCCGAAAATATTAGTTTCATCTGTTTATATTATAGTACTTACAGTTGTATTATTCACCGAGACGTACGAATCTCAGCACACATCTCGTACATTTAATCTCCAGCTCCTTGTCCTGGTGTTGTTTGAGATGGTCCATGTAGAGGAGCACGTTGGCCGTCAGCTCACAGCCTTCAGCGTACACTGGAATCATCTGAAGACAGATATACGATGATTTTAATTTCTTCTATGTAGTATACTATTTGATGTGACCTCTTAAAATTAATATTGAAACTGAAATAAATGAATTATTCCTCCTTACGAAACGCATGTTTATTTTAGCCGTTTTTAAATTACTTTAAGAGTTTTGAATAAAAAGCAAATATGTTCTATAAAATTGTTATTAAGACATGAAAATTTGGTTTATTTTGTTAAAACTAGGCACTATTTAAGCTTATTGAGCGGCAAATGTCATAATATATTATAATATAATAGCAAAACAGTATGAGTAATCACTAGTAGATACTCACAGGCTCTACTTCATCAGCAGCTTTTGTTTCTTCCCTGATGGTGTTGGCTCGTGCTAGTTCCTCAGTTAAGTACGCTTTTGTGTGTTGTGTCACGAGGAGATGAGATAGAATGTCCTTGCCTGGAGTAATATTATATTAGAACAACAAAGTTTTTCATACAGAATTGCAAATATTTACGAACTGTATACAATTTTTGCGTCGTGACAATAAAGTCTGTCAATATAGTCATTGGTTAATTGTATATTTTGTATTGATCTATATATGCTGCTGGTCTAACAGTTACATAGTTAGTTATAAAATTTATAAAAGAAAATGAAAATATATTATATTGATTGATATCCTATAACCAGTGTCAACTGACTTATGTCTGTAGAGTATTCGCAGACGCAGTATAGCGTGGGAGCGGGTCTAGGAGCGGCCTCCAGTGAAAGTGAGCCGGCGCAATATCCACTGTGTCTCAACATCGCTCGGTAACATGATGTAGCATATGGACACTTGCTGCGCGACGTGCGACCGCTGTATATTGAGAATATTAAAATTATACTTTAGTATGTATTAAACATTTGGTATATTATTTATCTAATCTTTCTTCATTAGAAAATATAGAAATATTAAAAAGATGATATCACAATATAATAAGGGCTACTACAATAAATTTTTTTTTGTAAAAGTTAATGAGTGTTTTCAACACGATAAAGGAAAAACTACGTCCATTTACTGACATTCAATAAATCTGATTGTATTCAATGTTTGCAGCGTCGTTTTATCAAGTGGTTATACTAACAGGAAGTGTTTGTCACTGTCAAGCGGCGTGTCACACTCGCGACACAGAAGACCCTCTTGTATGACCAACGTGACACCTTCATACGTGTCGCTGATGGCGTGACACGCGAAGTCCATGATGGGAGGGCGGGCTTTGTTCTGAAAATAATATATTATTATATAATTACAGTTTGTTAATTGTAGATATATAAGTAGCAGTATATACAAGTAGCAGTAGAGTTATATGACGTACTTACCTTGGGCAGGTTAATCAAGTGCTCAGTAGAACACATAGGTAGAACCTCCTAAAACGGGTTGTGGTCTCGAATCTGATGCTCTTTCAGTTGACCTGAAAAATATTATACGTATTAATGTGTGTATTGAACTCATTTTATTCTAAATGAAACTAATATTTTTCGGATATACTACGCGACTTGATTTTTGATAAAAACTACATACTCCCGACGTTTCGGCTACTTTTCAGCAACCGTGATCACGGACAGACGAGATGTGAGCGTTTATTTTTATTGTACAAGTGATAATACATATATTGCATAAATTTATAAAATCTGAATGGAAAGAATTCAAAGATTTAATGGTTGATTTATTTTTAAATTCTTACCTACAGATAGAATCCAAAACGATCGGTAGAACTATTTGTCTTTCTATTAAATAAAAAAATATATTAACCCATATCAAAAAGACACTATAAAGATATAATAAATCAATCTGGTCTCACTCGTATGTCGCATAGTGTCTTCTAGTACATAGAAGTAGCCACTCTTCAACATTTGAAGTAGGGTAAAATTTGTACTTCAACTCCACGATTACACCTTCACTTGAATGCATTTGAGTTATCTTTAGATCCGGTTCAAATGTTACCTGACGGTATTATATACAAAAATTAAGAAACATTATATTAAAACTAATTATTTCTGCTCACAAACATACTATACATGAATGTTATAATTATTATAACTAAATTATTTATTACCAGAAGTAGAAATATTTGCATTACTATAAAAGAAATTTGATGCACAAAGGATATCATTCTCTTAAAAAGTGATGAATGTGGTGTAGGTATAATAAAAAGGAAGAAAGGAAAAAATTAAAATTATATCTATAAGCATACAAACAAAATTCTATTACAAAAATTATAACAGTAAATTAAGATATTATACATATATAGATATAAACATAAATGTACACATAAATATGTACTTACTATATGTATAATAAATAAACACATACATTACACATCAGAAGACAGATATAATTAAGTACCTTAGCAATATTCTCGAAGCATTTTCTAAGATGGGGTTGCACTGCTCTTGGGTTGCGAGATTGGGATAATATTTCTAGCAATTCATCATCACTAAGGAAGAAGAATCTCGGGAACAGTACTCGTTTAAGTTCCATATATTCATTCAGCCCTCGTGATACAACAGCAAGTAAAAGACGAGCTTCAACCAGGCTGTCTAGAAGACGGCTATCCGGACATATAATCATTATCTATAAACAAAATAAATATATTATCATTAGTTATAAAACTAAGGCTACATTAACACATGCTTTAAATAAGCATGCTTTTTTTTAAGCAACACTTGAACACACATACTAGTAAACAGCACGTGCTTAATTAAAGCATGCTTTATGCTTGAAATAAGCATGTGTAACAGTTGCCTAATATTTAAAACATTTCACATGTTAGAATATTAACAAGCATTTAAAAAATACTATTAATATTTAAACTGTGCTACACGTGACTAAATATCGTGTGTATAAAGTTTAAAACTCGTTTGAAAGTTTGCCAAATACAGTTAGGAAAATAAACCTGTGGATATGCTGCTGCCGATGACATAATTCGTCTCCATGCCGTGCCGTACTTTTTAGCTTCAAGCGGGAATTGTCGTGATATATCTTCAGACGTAAATATTGGTTCTCAATACATCCACTCCCTTTATATAATAATATAGATTATGGTACACAATGTATGCAATATAATAATATATATAAAGAAATACTTTGAAACATACTTTTGACATTCAATCCATTTGTCAACACCTTTTTTGTAAGCCGAAGCTTATCATCCCATTCTTGTATTCGTAGCTCGACAGCTGCTTTTAAAGGACTGAATCCTAATTGTTGTGTAGTTAAAAGATGTTCATCCAATAGTTGGAGAGTTTCGTCAGCAATCTTCATTATAAACGTGCCTGTAAATTAGATTATATACGCTTGATAACTATTTAAATAAAACGTTATTCTTCTAATTCTCAAGCTTGAGCACTATACAGGACTGCTTTGACATAATTTAGGACAATTTATTTAAATACGTATCTTAGAAATTAGTCCAACACAAATTAATGACAAGCAATAATGACATGAGGCTATATATATTTCTAATGTTATACCAGTGTTTTTATATGGAGACACTTCCATCGTCTTGGCCGCCCAGTCGTTAAGCATTTTATCGAGCGTCTGTTCTATCACGTACTCCTTGCTGGCTAGTTCACCAATTTCAGCTATCAATTCAGCATGTTGAGCCACTCCTTGCCTCAGACACATTGCAAACGTCTGTTTCTCGTACATTGTTACAGAAATACCTATATTTCAATATACATATTATTTAATCAATAATCATCTTCGTTCAAAATTTTATTTGACTTCAACCAGTCATTTTATATATTTCATATTTTCATGAAAAATATACCATATTAGTTAGAATATCATAAAAAAAAGTCAATCATAGGTTCTGGTGCTTCTAGCTAGTATGTAAAATATATCATTTAAACCAATAAAATGGTGTTACTTTTAAAAACTATAGATTTATTTCAACAGAATTAGTGAATTTTTTAACCGAAGATTTTCTATTGCTTTAAAAAAAAGCTAGGAGACGAAACGTTACAAAATTACTTATGTATGAATTTTACATACCAGCTTTTTCCTTGAACTCATTCCAGCGTCGTTCTTTCATTCCAGGATTCCTAACAGCCTGAATGTCTGGTATCAACGGTTTAAACTCTTCCATATCATCCTGTTAACAAAGGTATAATAATACTATAGTAATATTGTTAATAAAGTCACTAAACACATTGAAATAAGATTATAATATAATTTAACTATTTTGTTTATAAAATTGTGTAAAACATTATAATAAAATAAATTTTAATTCTAAAATAAGTGAGATGATTGAATAATTTTATCCTGAAAAAACCCAGGGCTACATATACATAGGTACGCGTTATAGTAATCAATATGTTGTTAATTAGGTATATGGAAAAGTAATATGGGCGAACAAAGGCCGGGCCAATGTTTATGATTAAAATTAAACTCTTATCAAAATAAGTTAGAACAAAAGAAATTCACAAGGTTGTCAAACTAAATGTAAGGTTTTAATTTAAATTAATATCTATGGAATAAATACTAAATATAATGAATTTCTTGGTTTCTTCGTGAATCCCTTTTTTAGTTTTTTAAGAGCTTTTAAAAATCTGTTTTTGCCCTCATTTTTTTTTAATGGTTCCTTAATCAGCTCAATAACTTATATCTCACCAAAAACATGCCTGTTGTAAAGGGTTCCAATCGGCTAATTGTTTGCCTAAAAAAGGGGTGAAATCCAATCTAATGCCAAGTTTAAATGTACTTTGAAATCAATCATAATCATCTTCATCAACAGAATGATCCACTGGTAAACATTTGCCATTCCCAAGACTCGCCACCACACCCAGTCCTCTGCCTTCCACATCCAGCCACTACCCGCCACCTTATTCACGTCAACGGTCCATCTGGCTGAAATTCACTTTACCATACACCCAACTTAAAATATGGTATAGTTGTGAAAATACGTAGGTGCTTGGTTAAAAATATCTAAAATTATAATACTTCTAAATTTGAACTTGGCAGGTTAATAATGGAATGGAATGCTAAATGGAAGTGGCCTAGAGGTTTTGATTACCTGTCAGTGAGTCAGTGCCAAAATTAGATACTTTCACAGGGTCATATTTCAGGATCTACTGAAGCTTTATCTATGAAATTTGGCATACTGCTTTAGTACTAGTATATGATTAGGTAGGTACAATTTTATCTCTGTACTTGCAATAGGCACTGAGCTACAGGGGGGTCAAAAGTGGGTCGAAACGGTTCGTGTAAATAGTGCACGGCATGCGCGCGGCCTGTGGAACTTGGCCGGCGCACTACCGTGCGCTTAGATCAAGCCAGAAGCATATAGTTAGGATCTGATTGTATATGTAAGGAGTGACTTGATAACGATTCTAAGGAGTAATTGGATGACGTTTGTTTAATCACGGATCTAAAATTTAATGTTGTTACTTAGTAAATGTAAAATTGTGATAAAGTTGTACTCGTCGAACCGAATCACCAAAGAAATAATCTATATTTTCGTCTAGTTAAACACCAGTTTTATCATGTAGTGCTAATGTATTTTTAGAAAGAAGTTTATGAATAGTTTTTTTTGAATAATAGGATAGATGACTTAAATCAATTTAATCATTGGTGATGAACGAGGAGAAGTCTATCAATAAAATATATATGTATATCGATGTTGTGTTAAAATAATAAAAAATTAAGATCATACCGAGTCAATCTTCACCCGAAGTTTGTCAAAGAGTTAAACGCAGCGGTGACAGTGTTTTACGAAACTTTTTCACTGAAACTATGTATAGTCAATCTAGCGTCCACATCAAATTACACAAACCCATTGTTACTAATGTCTTATTTCACAATTTATAGTTCTGATTACAAATGAATATCGATAACACTTTACTAATACAGTCCTTAAAAAAGCGAACTGAGTTAAAATGCATAAGTTAGTCCATATATTACATAGTATTGTTTTTATCCTATCACAAATAAATTACATCTACCCTCACGATATTTGCTAATGAAAATTATCCACATAACTATTTTCATTCAAAATGTTCAATAAATTTTAAATTTTCAATAAAGCAATTTTTGAACCATTTAACATTAATAAGTCACTCATAATAAATTTAAAATAAATATCTAATATACTAATCATTAATTAATTTATGAGAGCTGGTAACATTTCATGACGATTCTACCTTATTTTAGAAATATACCAAAGTTTTTACATGCTTTAGGTCTTTGTTTTAGAAACAATGATTAATTATGAACATATTAAAAAATAAAAACGAAATTATGGTACACGTAATAAATAACAGAGAGATACAGGAATGCCTCTCTGTAAAATAAAAAGAGGAATAGGAGATGTTTGACTGGATAATAGTAAAATAGATCTAAGTTATAAATCAAGAAAGCAAATTGCTTTCCAAAGTCCAATGAAAGAAGTTAATTTATTATTTAAAAATATACACAGTATTTATTGTTTTTAGTCCAATCGAAAAATGTTAATTTTAATGTTGTACTGTTGAATTGTTTGAACACTATTTAAAATCAGTTTATGTATACAATTTAGGACCTAAACATCATATACGTACTTTGGAAGTAAATTTAATTTAGGTTATGTCAAATACAAGTTGTTATAAATAAAAAAAGTCTTTAATATTAAAGTTGTTTGAACTTTGAAGTATTATATGTAGTATTGTTCTAAGGAAAAATATTAAATTGAATAACAAAAATAAAAATGAAACTTTCTGAAAACTATATCAATAAAACCGTAAAAAAATCTGCGTGTATTGATTTTATCTCAAAATTAAATTGCTTTTCCTTAGAAAGTTCTCAAAATATACAATGCAATATGAAAGAAGCAATGTATAATCAAAATTGTGCTTACAAGAACGTATTAAAAATATAGACACTGCTTATACGTTATCAATTTATCATTGATTTTTTATGAAATACGTGTTCCAGGAAGTATTTTTTGATACGATCGTGACAACTGATGCTTTTAAAGATGTGCGCTTGATATAATATGACAAATGTAAGAATTGAAAATAAATTGAACACTAAAGTTGTCAAACGTTGTTATATCGATAAATATAGTTGGATATAAACTGTCACTTGGGAAAAGGGAATAACAAATTAAAAAGTGAACTGTCAAAAATACTTTGTACTTTGATATTTAAAAAATGATTTCGAAGTGCTCCACAAAAGTCAGTCAAAGAATAGATTATTCAATCGAATATACAGGGTGACTGGTGAATTACTATCGATACTTGAGGACGTGATATTTGACGATCATATATGACAAACTAAAAATTAATATAACATAAATATTAATAAACTTCTAAGAAAAGTTAACCAAAAGTTATGTAATTAATTACGCATCGTGTGAACACCCTACAGATTAGGTATACACACACACACACACGCTCGTGCGGCGGCGTGGTGTTGTATCAGCACACCGCCGCACGCGTCCACACTACGAACACTTGGAACGTGTCCACACTTTATTTATTTATACGGAATTTTGGTCAAATATTAAGTCCCTATTTTTTTTACATAATTCGAATGAGAATCATGTACCGAGTATTCTCCTTAAATATTGATAGTAATTCACCAGTCACCTGTATAAGAACCAATATAGAAATTGAAACAATTTTACGTGTATAAAATAAATATTCGTTATAGAATTTAAAAAAAGAATTACCTCCAAAGATCCTAAATGTTCACTTGTCTCTATAACCAAGGCTACAAAGTCGTCCAAGCATATAGTAGCGCGGGGTAGCCCGTGTTAGCGATGCTGTCCTTACAAAATGTTCGAGCTTTGTTCAGCAGACTCGGAATCTTTGCCAGGAGGCTGTTCTCTTGTATTAATTGACAAGGCTGTTCGAGCTGGTATTCGTATTCCTGTAAAAGGGAATTCAATTATTAAAACATTATTGCGTAATGCGTATGTTGCATATTTATAACTGTAACTAATGTTTTTTTTAAAGACAGAAAGAATGCAATTGTTGCTAGCTACCTTTACAGCTAAATAAAACAGAAGACAGGCGAAATCATTCATAACCACCAAACCTTTTATCATTATTATATCTTAAGTGTAATAAAAATGACGTGTTTATAATATACCTTAATGTTCTGTTCAGTACTACATGGTTCTGAAGATCTATCATATACGCTCCGCCCGCGGCGTTGCTTGCAGTGCCAGCCCTCTTTGGTCTATCCAAAATACCCACGTGGTCGATAGACTCACTCGCCGTGTCCACGAGACAACTCCATACACTGTCCTTTAGAACTTTCTGTAGACAATTTTCAAAGTAGGATATTTACTCACACTTCATAAACACATCAATTACATAAGATAATATAAGATGATAAAGTACACAATAATGGTTTATATTACAAACATTGACCTAGAAATTATCGAAGGAATTTATAAATAAAAAACATGGACTCCCTCCGTACGGAAGAAGTGAAAAATAAAAAGTGGTATAAATATCAATTTATAGTGAACTCATATTGTTTCTTTAAGACAAACTTAATAAATATTGCTAACAATTCACAATTGATCCATTCATTTACTATCGCTCCGTCTCTTTCTATTCCCCCTCCCCAGGAGCGTTGAACGTTTAAGGCAACCTTGTTGGAAGTAGCATCTCTTCACTACAATAAATATATCAATATGGCTAACCTCAAACTCCTTGGTGTGTTTGTGTAAAGCTTTATGAGCCTTGTCTACTGCGTGCTTCACACTCCAGTAGCTGAGGTCTCTGTCCCAGGTGCAGATTTTGACCAAGTCCTTCAACTTCTTTTCTATGGGCGCACGCTTTTCTTTAATATGTGAAGCCACTTGTGGAGCGAATTGACGATAGTAATTGCATGTATTCCACAACAATGATAGGAGTTCAACTAAAACAGAACATATATAGATAGAAGTACATATATTATTGGATATTGCAGAAGACCCGCAGTAGTTGCAGTATAAGATATAGATTAATAAACTGAACCTGACTAAACTTTTAGGAAATTAAGGTGATAAAAGTACGTATGTTTTTTTTTAGGTAAAAGGTGGCAAACGAGCAGACGGCCCACTTGATGGTCAGTAGTGACCGTGGCCCATGGACATCCACAACATAGACGTTGCGGATGCGTTGCCAACCTTACTTGTGGAGGAAAAGGGAGGGGTGGGAATAAGGAAATATAAGGAAAGGTTGGGAACAGGGAAAGGGCAACCGGCTTTCTCACTCATCGGACGAAACGCAGTCATTATTGACTACTTCACGCCGATCTTCTGTGAGAGGGTGGTACTTCCCCGGTCGAGCCAGCTGTAGTAACTAAACTACAGCTAGGCTCTACCACCTATAAATGTATGTCGTCCAAAAAATTTAAAAAGAGAATAAATTATTATCTATCTACGAAAAAGATATCAAGTGTAGTTATTTTTGTTGAAATCTAATAAATAAATAACTTACTATAAACTATTCACTATAATTATTATTTCTAAAGCTCTTTGTAACATATACATATTACTTAACCAATGAATCTCACCGCGTCTTTGACCGGCGTTCGGATGTATTAAGTGGCAGTGATACTCATAAACAATGTCCAATCTCACATCGAACTCCGCTAGATTGGACTTTTCCATGAAATCTTTCAACACGGACACGACCCGCGCCGATGACATATCAGTCTCCTCCAAGTAAGATGTTATCACCGCATACATATAGAACCAGTATTTATGAGCTTCGGCCTGTTGTCTGAAATGTTAATTAAGTATTATCCAAAACAGTTAAACTTTTAATACCTACTAAAAGTTATTGTTCAATAGAATAGTTTTATGACTTTCTTATTCGTAAGTAGACCAAGTTGTAGTTAGAAAAGACATTATTATAGAGAAAGATTAATACTGGAATAATATTATATACTGAGATTATTATGTAATGAGATAAGTAGTTCTTACTTGATAATATGCTAAAAGCCATTCAAATTTTGTGACGTCTAAGTCAAGAAATAACATAATTTTCACCTTTGATACAAGTTGTTAAGACCCTCCTTCCAATAAGTCATTTCCAGTTTCCTCCAGTTAATGATCTGTTGTCCTACATATATATCCAGCCAGTGATATATCAATCATATTGTTTCCTTTGTGGGCGTTTTTGTTTCATTCTTCAATTTTATCTCTAAAGAGTTCCAAACCCCTCAGGAATCTCGACACTAGACTGGTAATCGGAAAACCGATTATTCTGTCTACTATTATTATAATCTAGAAAGATAAAAGATATGCTAATAAATCATATATCATTTCGATATTGGAGATTCTAATACCAACGATATAAACGGGAGTCAATGGGAATGTATGAATATGCGTTGGTCTGTCACGTTAAATGTATTGAACGGATTATGAAGCTTTACAAAAATGTAGTTCGACTTAACATAACATTATTATCACTTCACTCGAAGTAGTTAACCAACACATAACACACGTATAAAGTGTAGAATTTTAGTGACATAGACGATAGATGTCGCTGAAACCTCCTTAGTATATCTATTATATGAGATAAACATTATGCAATTCGCTCTGAACTCAATACTGAAGAGAACACGGTATGAGTCACGAAAGGAAACTAGTATTACATAATTATACATACATCTTTCAAAGTCGGAAAGTCTGGCCATTGATCCAATAATTCATTTGTCGCTTCTTTGACTCTTTCTAGGAGAGGAAGACATTGCCTTGTTTCGGAATCCAAGGTGACCGGTAGAAGTCAACTTTTGAACCTGTTCCACCTGACATATACGAAAAATTATAAGATTATTCAAAAATGTACTATAACCATGTTTTAACCTCGTATCGAAGGATTATTAATTTAAAGTTTTCCATTTGAATTGAAATTTCGGACAGTTGTGTTGAAAAAATAGCAATAAAATTACAAAGAAACGACATAGCACATTTTGGATACTCACTAATTCCATGGACTTTGTCTTTAATATGCGACACTAGCACCATAAAGCTTGGTAAAATAGTTCCTTCGATAGTCACATCCAACGTGTCCCAAGCACCCTGTATAACCCGACTAAATGTTGGATAACGCAATAACAATGGGGTGACAACATCATTCACAGCCAACTTCTTTGGGGTGGATAACCATTGCGCGTTCGTTAGGTTCCGTACGAAGTTCGATTGCCATCTGTATATCAGGGAGACATCGTCAGGGGAAAACAATAGTTTGGGCTTGATATTCCTCGGTTTGTCTTTCCTCTGTTCGAGAGTAGGCGGTTTAAACTCAGCGAAGTCGGAGTATGAAGGGAACATTTCACTTACATATATCTTCCTGCACCAGAGCTTCTTCGTCTTCGTCCTCACATTTCGATCTGGAACATTGAAATTGCATTAGATACAAGGTTTGAAAATCCTATATCATGGTCCTTTTAATATAATAGATAGACGAAATACTTTAGGTAGCTGAAAACTGGAAGATTTTGGGCATTTTAAGAGTTGTATAGTAATATAAAAACATCTTTAAAATTTAAATACAGCTGATTATAATACAATGTGCTTGTGACGTGTTTCATTTGTTTTAAAAAGTTATGAGAAAAAAAGGCTTTAAATAATAGAAAACTAGATCAAATTTAGCATAAAAACAGGTTATTGTCTTACTTGGTAACATATAAGGCTTCTTCATCTTGTTCTTGTTTCTCCCATGAGTTTGTAATAGCATATAGTGTCGTGAGTATAGCTTTCTAACTAATTTTATCAATTCGTTCCATGAACAAGCTGTGCATACTGAACTGTGATAGATTCATTTTCAATACCCTATAAAAAAAATTCAATTAATATGTAATTTTACTTTTCTCATTTAATAATATATTTATTATGATACTTACTCAAGATATTCCCGTTCAGGTTGTGACGCATCATCACTGCCAACATTCCTATTTAAGAGCTGCATAAAGTTGGATGACATGTATCTATTAAGATGCTTTTCCCTTGAGACTAAAGATGGTATACTGTTGGGATATACTAGAACAGATGTCAACATTTCAGGCAAAAGTGGACCTTGTTCGATTTTGACAATATATTCTCGAATTAGTTCCTTTAAGGCCTCGGCCTCGAATTTTGCGGGCAGCGGAGCGGCAGGATCTTACGCGTATAATCAAATGGACCGACCCTCGAATACAGCGGTGCCCGCTGCCCGCTAGTTTGGAGAATAGTATGCGTTTCCGTGCCGCCGCCGCTGCCGCTCCGCTGCCCGCAAAATTCGAGGCCGAGGCCTAATGACGTCGCACTGTACATTATTTGAGACAGTGAACTTTGTAAGGGTTTCGCTAAGTCTGGGAAAGCATCAGAATAAGAGACAATTTTTTTGGTAAACGCATTAACAGAATGCAACCACGAGGTCGTTTCCGTTAACACTGTTTGGGCGTTTTGTAATTGGTTTTGTGCTTTCTCGTAGGTACCGCTTTGTATAATATCATACATTGTACCACAAGTTGACAAAAGGTTGGTATACAGGGTCTTCACTGATTTATCAGATAGGACGGACTTTGTAAAGTGCTTGCAATCCTGTAAAAAAATCAATTTGTGATTAATAATTGCTATTATGTCATACACTTTTAAATTGACGTTTTATTGTAAGTATAGCGGATTAAAAAATCTATAAATTTAATTTCAATTGCGTAAAAAATGAAAAAAAAAGTTTTTTTACTTTCAATTGTTATGTAAGGAATTACGCGTGACAAGTGGCAAGCCAGAAGTGAATTTTAAACGAAGTAATAGAGAGATTTGGTTACATTTGAGTTTTGCTTTAACATAACTATAAATACAATAGGATGCGGCTAGACACAAACCATTAAGTGTTTTATTCTTAAATTTTGTCTTAAAAACAGCAGTTATTAAATTACATGAAAATCTAAAATCATCGTGTTTACGTATCTTTAACGTACGTCCTTATTTTTATGGATATAGTTAATTATGTAAGTTCACACCTTTATAAAACTGATGTAGGACGGTTCCTTGGGACGGAACGTATTCCCTGAGGCGTATTTATGTTCCCTCAATGCGGTCTCCTCTTTGAGATTCATTATAATTTCGCAGTAGGGATGAACATTCTTCAGTTTTTCCCTATTATCTTGTTTAAAACAATCCACCGTCACGTCGGACGCCTTCTCTATGTTCCTATTCTCACTGATACCACCCGTTATTACCCCATGAAGGTAATACACGCTCAGTAATTTATTGAATATATCAACATCTTCCTCTATATATTTCACTTTGAGTCTGTAGTTTTCAACGTGGTCTATGGGACTTATTTCTGCCATTATTCTAAGCCCTAAGGAATAGAAGACTAGTCAACAGTGATAATTCCGCAGTTAATATTTTCGTTTTATCTCTCATATTGTTTTCGTTTGCGATAGAACTTATAATCTGCTTATATATATCGTTAGCTTTGTTCAACATGTCTATAATATTCGCGTCTCCTATAAAATATAATTGTATCTCTCTAGTTATGACGTCACAATTATCTATAATACTCTCATTTACTGTAGAATTTTCTAAAATTGTATATGACAGACAATCAATGAGCTGTTCGTATTTTTTTATTTCGAATATAGCGTCTGATTCCTGTAAGAAAATATTATGTTAACAGATGTGCATGTGAAGATTTAATTATTAATTTGAAAATATAAGAAAACAATATTTAAAATTTGAGTAATGCCGTTGAATCCAATGTACCGAAGTTTTTCCATAAAATATTCAAAACAGATTGCAACTGCATGGAATAGTCCATACGGTCCTTCAAAGCAACACTTTCATATGCCATGACTGAATATGAGGCTGAAAAAATATTATTAAAACATTAAAATTACTGTAATCTAAAGCTGTTACCGAGAAGTAAGAACATAAATGCATTTGAATATAATAAAATCACCAGTGACGTCCAAACATGTCGTAAGATTTTGAAGGTAGAATGACATTAAGGAGAGATTCATAGAGAGTCTTGAACTATTTAAAGGAATACGGTCCTCTGAATTAAAAAAATCATTAATCTTTAAAAACGGTACAGGATATGTAGCGGGCGAGCTCACAAGCATTCTATTCAGTTCTATCCAAAAACCAACGGGCAACGAAGATATTCTAAAAATGACAGAAGATTAGTTAAATAGAATTATTGTAAATTAATAGTGATAGTTGAATTATACGTACCCGTTATCGAGTTCTTTATTTGTTTCAAGAACTGTTCTTATAACTTGCAAATGATTCAGTAAGGCGGAGGGAAATCCTTTAATAACTTTTCCTAGATGAATTAAACTCGACATAATTTCTTGTATGACCTTGATGATCCGGCGGACTTCGTACCGCCCTATAATCAAGAAATATCTGTTACCTTTTTATCTCAATGAAGTTAATTTCTTAACAATTATGTACAGCTGACTTGAATGACAATGGTCTGTCTTCTTCTTACATATTATATGTTTAAATTAATACTATAATAGTATAAGTCTTTAGTATTTCGATAATCTGTCCAGATCTCAACTAATAACATTCAAAAACAATTTGAAAATGTAACATTTATTATTTTATGTACAGTAGAAACTCTTTTGATCGGACTAATTATCGTCGAAAGGCATTGGGATAATCGCAAATCCGGATAATCGAATGTATGAAGAAAAGACGATTTTGTGCTTATATAGTTCATAATGTTATATGTTTATTTTAAAAATAAATTACAATTTGGTGATATGAAATTGGTAATCATGAATTATAATAATAATTATTAATTTGGTTTAGGATATTTGTTACTTGTCATTTGACGTACGCCACTCTCAACACCACCACTCTCTTACGCTTGGACATTTCTTCTTGTCCGTAGTCCGGACAATCGCGAATCCGTATAACTGAGGGCCTCATAATCGAGTAACCGTAAAAGCCGGTACAATCGATCCTGGGAACCCGGGTTCGATCCTTTACACGTTTTCGTCGAGTTTTCTTTAAGTTTTCTTTTTTAAATATTTAATCTGCTATAAGGGGCGGAGACAAATCCAACGAACCAAAAACCGTGAAAATTGGTCTAGCCGATCTCGAGTTATATGTGTAACAAACACGACTTTCTTTTATATATGTATATATATATTATATCGCATATTGTCGTTTTTCTAGAGATGAAATGACCAGTAAGAAAAATGTACGACCAGTAATAAAATATCTTATTATGATGTTTCATAGATTATAACAAATATTAGTAATTTAATTTAAGTAAATTCTGCTATATTTTCTCTATTCGAATGCAAAACATACTTTTACAGGTGCACTAATTCACACAAGCATAATATGAATATTTTCCAGTAAGTACTAGCCCAGTAGGTACATACAAAATTGTATACGGATTTGTTATTATAATATAATTTGAGAAATAAACGTACATATATTTTTAACTTTTGCCGCGACTTCTTCTGCGTGGAATAGTGACTTCCGGCAGATTTTTGATTCTTCCCACATAGTTCCCGTTCTTGTGGGGTTTTCGGAATGGTCGAGTTCCTGTAGAATTTTCAGGATAAAACCTATGTTTTTTTAATTCATAATGAAGTACTCTTAACCAACAACATATTTATTTGTTATTTGAATAAAGATTAATATTGTTATGTGGATACAACTTAAACAAATTATTTCGACCAAATTAGGTACCATAAAAACGGTTTTTGTGAGTTAATCTTAAGAGATAGACATATACGTTTTTTAGATCATTAAAAGAGCTATTATTCTTTACTACATATTTTTTGTGTATCTTGAACCGTTTTCACGGCGCACGCAACGGAAGGCTTCAAAGATGAAATAATTTCTCCCGTTTTTTACACATTTACCACTATATCCTTGCTCCTATTGGTCGTAGCGCGATGTTATATAGCCCACAGCCTTCCTCGATAACTGGACTATCCAACACAAAAAGAATTATTCAATTCGAACCAGTAGTTTCGGAGATTAGCGCTTTCAAACAAACAAACTCTTCAGCTTTATAATATTAGTATAGATATCAGTTAACCTTTTTAATGTTCATGAAATCCGCGTTGGTATTAGATAGAAAAAATAAATATATAATGAGAGATTTTAGTGATTACGAAAATTCAAAACTAGACACTCTTTTAAATATTTCATATCTTAAAAGAACTTGATGTAAAAACTGCTCTGGGATCAAGCGGACCTTGATATCTCTACCAGGAGGTTGGGTCAGACCTGTAGTTGCTGTAGTTCAAACTATGGTAAGGAATGAGAGGGCAGTGGCGTGCCTAGTACAGATTTAAGGTACGGTAAACAGAATATGTTTGAAAAATAAAATAACAATTTTCATCATTTCTTCCTCTAATCATTGATAATAATGATGTCTTTCGCAAGTATTGATTTGAATTTAGAAATGAAACTAATATTTTATTGTTTTTAACGGGCAGACGTGATCAGTCTGTCGTGATCATGGTTGCTGCAAGGTAATCGAAACGTCACGTCGGAAGTATACTACCCGGCACGAAACCTGACCTAACATGGCGTCCTCTGCGCAGATATAGTCGTTGCGAAAATCATCTACAAATCTAGTACTATCTACAAATCTAAAAAAAAAAAATTGTAAGTACGTAAAACAACACAGCGGGTTAATTATTTTATCTTTAGCATTATTAAAAAACAGTAAACATTGTAAATCATTTTTCGAGGTTGTCTTTTTAGAACTATATTATTTTTTCTTGGCATTTTAGTAAAATTCGTTAAAATCTTCCTTTAATAACAAAAGAAAGAACCCACAAAATCAACAAAACAAAAACAAACGACGGGAGACGCGGTGTCACTGCGCGGGGCCACGCATCCACCCGTTGCAATGGTTACTACTTACTAGTAATGGCGGCCTTGTTTCATGTTTGCTGTAGTAATGAGCTCCTCGCCTCAGACCGCACATCAAACGACATCTAATATTTGTTACTGCGCAGGGTCAAGATTCGTCCCGGATATTATATGTAGTTTTTAAACATAATAAAATATGTACGCGAAGAAATCAGAAAATATTAATTGCATTTAAATATTGATAAAATTCGCGCATAATGTTACAACTTACAGCAGGCCGATCAGAACGAACATCTATATACTTTATGAATCTCTCAACTAGGTACCTCTGAGCCACGAAAGTACCTTAAAACGATTACGATCTGTTCCTCACAACTTTATTAAAGTTATTTAAATAGGAATATCCAGTGGAGATTCAAACATTCTTATTATTATATAAAAAAAAAAACAAACAAGGCAAACAAAGTAACTTATTTGTGTGTACAAAACCTGCTAGCTTATTAAAACTATCATAATACTTTTTATTCAAATGAATAACATTACCTTTCTTTTAGTTCAATCTTAACTGGTCACAAGTCACAACTCACACACCTTAACTTTACACTTATTTTAATTTTATTACCAAACGACAATATTGAAAATCTACTCGTACCTAACTAATTTCATTAAACACATATCACAAGCACAGAACTCACAGCCATAATTTTCCATAATTCGTTAATAAATTAATTCACTGTTCACTAATAAAAACTTATTCACTTGTGCTTAGAAAAACAAATGACAAATGACAATGTAACAAAATTCAACAATAATAAAATGGCGAAAAAATATATGAGCAGTTTTCCGACCAATCAGAGAGCTCCATTTCATTTGACAATTAACGGACATTAAACAATACAAAATAATCAGTGCTTCCAGTGTTACCAGAATATTTTTTTGCGAGTGTAGTTAAGGCGGGAAAGTTGAAATAAATTCATTATTGGTTTTATATTCATTAAATTCGTACTGTTATTTAACAATAATTTAGTTTAAATAGAAATGAAATTCAATTATTGAAGTACAAATGGTCAAGATTTTTTTAATGTTTATTGATTGCACTTTGTTTTAAAAAGTATTATTAAATAATTAAATACTATGAAATCTTATCTTAATAAGTACTATAAAATAACAGTACATATTTAAATAAATTTTAAATATTACATATTTTTTATAGATAAACCTTTGACAGAACTGAGCTAATTTTTTTTAACATACTAAAATAGGATAAATTACTTAATATAATGTCATCACAAATCTATTTCACTCACCTCAATCAAGTTGAGAGAATGAATAAATAAAGCGCATCATCACACTCTTTTCACATGTTTGTACTGAGTCCTCCGAGCTTTCATCAATTTTTGAAAGATTATCAAAAAGAAAAAAAGCGGTATTGATGTATACCTAGCAAATGTATGAACCAAAAGGAAGATATGAATAAAGTTAAAAGTAAAAGTGATAAATAAATTATACTTTGAAAAGTTCTCATATGTTTACTTTAACATTAATACAAACAGAGTGTAGCGGAGCCACTTAGATTATGTGTTGTATTGTAAATTTAAATTTATACCCATTTCTATACATACATATTTGTTTATTAATTGATTAAAATTAATTTAATATTTTTTATTTCTTGCGACGGATAAACTTCTTATATTATTAAATTGTATATATCGAGGATGCTCGTTGCGTCTATATGTAGTTCGCAAAATATACGATTTTTTAAATGAAGTCTTACGAAAAAATAAATCTCCAATAAAACTATAAGGAATGTGTTAACAGTAAAACTAAACTTTAGTACTATAACTAACTATATTTAGTACTATACTTTAACTGTAAGGAATATTTAAAACTTAACTGTATTCCAGAAACGGTAAAGGAGAATTTGTTAGCTGCACAACATATTAAAGAAAAAGGATCGTGTATAAACTTCAAGCCATGTGACAATATGCTGAGCAAATTAAATTTAAGTATGTACAAAAAATATAATGCTTTTCCCGCATCTGCTGTGCCTAATAATTCGTGACTAATGCAATTAATTTTTTTTATGTTTTCAAAATATATGTAATTAATGAATATCTTAATTCCACATATTAATTGATGATTAATGTTAATTGAAAATTAGAATTAAATTCCGTTTTTATTTTATATACTTAAGCAGTTTTATTGAAATTTCATCACGTACGATTATTTCCTTGAATTTCAAGACAAAATACAATTTTTTTTAGTGTATAGTACGATCCTCTAAAAAATAAAGTTGGCAACACTGGGGCACTGCGCCGTACTTGTCACTCGTCAGTCGTCACTCGTCACTCGTCAGTCCACATAGACTTTACCTGTGTAACGCTTGTCCGTCATCGCTACGGCGACACTCGCACGCGCACCCTCGCTTACGAAAATTGATCTCCTTCTGTATTAATAGTTTTTAAGTAGTTTAAAATGCTAAACTTTGTTTAATTCGCTAAAAATATAAATTTATACAGCAAAAGAAATATAAAGAAAAAATAACTATTTTAATATTGATAGAATAATCGCTTAACTCAATTACCAGATTAAGATACTATCATTTAGCTCATAATAAAGCATGTACGTGAATAATTGTTCAATAATAATTTAATCCATAATGTGAAAAAAGGTTTAAACATTATTAAACTAAATTTGTATTATAATAACTATAAAGAAACTTGAATAATTTTTATATCCTATACAATAAATTTCTAGTTCAACTTTTTATAAATAGAATAGTTTTTAAATAATTAACGCAGAATAGAAATGCTGTGTGTCATAATATTATATTTATAGTAAAATAAAAGCTTCAAAAATATTATAACTGCTTATTATTATTTCAATTAATATTACCGTATATTGTTCTCTTGATAGTTACCTTCTATTTAAATAAATATTTTTTAATTTAAAACTTTTCTCAAAAACTATCCTAGATATCTTAAACCGTATACCTATGACCCGGTGGACTTCGTACCGCTCTATAATCAAGAAATATCTGTTAATTTTTACCTCAATGTAATTAATTTCTTAATAATTATGTACAGATGACTCGAAAGATAATGATCTGTCTTCTTCTTATATATTATATGTTTAAATTAATACTACATATAATAGTAAGTATATCTATTGGAGCAAGCGCCTGTTAAAATTGTGAAGCAATTTAGTATATGGAGGTTACGGAACGATTTAGGTGTAAGGCGCTTTGTTTATTGTAATTTAAATTTTTTACTTAACCTGTCATAAAAATATGTAACACAATAAAATTATTATTGCAACTAATGTACGCCTTTTAATATCTCCTCGTTAAATACTATCAAAATCCGCAACAATATCTAACAAAAATTAAGTTCCTATTCCCTCTTGTGATAATAGTCAGTATAAATAGTGTTTAACAACGTGTTTTGCACAAAAAAAAGAAATCAAGCCTTATTATATTATTATAAAATACATTAAAAAATATTTTTGTTTGTTTATAACGTAAAAAGTTTCAAATTATACGAAGTGCGGTTCACGTCGTAACAGAAGTTGAAGAAAAATTACGAAACTCACTAAGACATGGAATAACAAATACAGAACTAAACTTAGATCCTATATCTAAGAGTACATAATTTTCCCGAAGTTTCCTAAAAATATCACGTTTTTTGTTTTATTTTATTAATTTTTGATACACACGAACACGCGTTTGTTTCGTAGAGTAAGCGTCACTCTATATGATACTTTATCTATATAGAAATGCTAAACCGGAAATCTTAAAATTTTAATATGTGTTTCGCATACTTGATAAATTATGAAATATAAATGAAATTTTTTTTATTTTTTTCAGAATTTTCAGTGTTGTTATTAATGGATAGAAGATATAGAAGGAGTAGCGGGAAGGGAATGGATGGAAAAGGCTATGGATAGAGAGGTCTGGAAGACGCTGGAG
The DNA here is from genome assembly GCA_916720795.1 of Danaus chrysippus. Classification (NCBI taxonomy): domain Eukaryota; kingdom Metazoa; phylum Arthropoda; class Insecta; order Lepidoptera; family Nymphalidae; genus Danaus; species Danaus chrysippus. The sequence goes on along the minus strand of CAKASE010000077.1, from coordinate 534,570 downwards.
GAGGCCTTTACCCGTAAAGGGGTTCCGATCGATGGAAAGCAAGCTAATATGTAATATATATATTCAAAAAACAATGTTTAAAAAAATGTAGATTGGAAATAAAAGGTTTATTATTATTATTATTATTATTATTAATGCACCATGAGATATATTTTGTTGGAAATATGTAATAAATTAAATAATGATTTTATGAAAAACATTCTTTTTTTGTTTAAGAAAAGGTATGTTAGGCACTACGTGTATGTATATATAGGTATATCTTATTTTACAATGATTGTATTTCATAAAATGTATTTGACATTTTCCCATTATAACCACACCTTAATATCTTGTACATCAATTTGATAATAACTTTATTTGAAAAGGGTTTCATAGCAAGTGACACGTAGATGTGGAATCATCCCATGGCAACCCTTTGAACTTACGGACTATCGCCTTTACAAGGTAAATGTATAAGACAATATATCTGTCGACTTAGAGAAGCATAATAACTAATGTCTTTGATCGAGTGTTAAATGAAATAGATATAATATATACGGCACGTATACTTCACTTTGATGTGATCAATCAGTGACTTCTGTTTTCTGGAAATGTTTTATTTGTTATTATTTAATATTATATTTTAGTATATTTAAATTTAACATCAAGTTTACTAGAATATTTAAAAGGGTTCACTAAATCTCGATAGCTTTTAAAATTCAAATCACTAAAAGTAGAAAATTTCTATGAAATAAATGTTCTTTCTCAGATACGTGTCTTTTTGGTGTCACATAAAGGAGGTCGAAAGTATTGCATACAATTCTGGGCCCACAATGTAAAAACATGAAAATAATATTAATTAAAAGGTTCAAAATTAAGTTTCTTCATTGAAAATTCTATAGAAATTGGCAATCAGATAGCTGAGTTATTGAAGGTTCAGTAAAAGTGAGGTTATATTGCATTATCTTTAAGAGTTAGATGAATACACTTAAAAGTATGTGAAAAACAATAACTTTATTTAGAAGAGAATATATAACAAGGCAAGAAAGACTCAAAGACATACAAATATCGGTAACAAGTATGAAATTTTACGAGGAATAGGAGTAGTGAACTATGTATGTGATAAAAGTCATAAAATAAAACAAATAATTTTAATGGAATATGTATTTTATTCCTCTTCAATAATAATTACAATATCGACTAGGAACTATGCAGGGGGTACAATGTTACTAGTTGCTATCCCACAATTCACACAGCGATCCATCGTTTCAGTAATATCCAATCCATAAGCCGGCGAAATAATCCAAATTCACAATTCCAAGTCAAACGTGCAGGTGATCGTCGGTGTCATATGTGAAAGCAAAGGTCGTAAAACGTTAGGCGGGTTCGGAGTCCGTAAAAAACAAAGCAGTGGTCGTTGAAAACGTAAAATGATCGGGAAACCACTCGAAACTTATTGAAAAACACGAAACAAGTGAGACTCATAACAATGCATCTGGCATGGTAATTGTTAACTGTCAATGTCATGTTGCCATAGACTATATACTGAATGATGTCGACCGATATGGAATCGATAATCGAAAAGGATGTTTTAAAATAATATTTAATATTATTATTATATTAATACACGTTATTAAAAGTTATTTTTATTGAGTTGTAGACATATATGGTGTAGTTTAAATGAAGTTACTATAAGTTTAAAACTAGGAGTGAAGTTTTTATTTTGGAGTTAAATAATCAAATAATCATTTTTATTTAATTAATCGTTAATCGATTGCTTCATAAAAACAGTTATTTTCATATTTCTCCGCTTGTAGATTGAGAATTTATGCAGATTTTCCGTATTTCATACAAAAAAATAAAAAAAAAATTAAACCAATTTTGAACTCATAACATTTTGGGCAAACCAGTTTCCATCTAATTTAATTATATTTGTTTAATTATTGCTTAAAACTTATTTAATATTTTTCTTTCTTACGACGGACAAACTTCTTATTAAATTGTATATATCGAGGATGTGCACTGCGTCTATTGTTCGCGTCGTCCGGGCTCGAGCACCTCTAGCCCCGCTGGCCCCCGCTAACGGCCGCCAGCCAGCTGAGCGGACACTGAGCCTCAGTTTTGCTATACCGGGCTATCTCCCTTACCGAGCTGCGATATTATTTTATCCGCTGGCTAAAGGTAGCCAACTTGACTATATATATTTTTTCAGATATATTTAATTAACAAATCATTTATATGCAGAAAAAAAAGAATTTCAACAACAACACTCAGTTTTAATAAGTTTTATATGGTATAGCGTGGATTTTAAAACGTTAACTGTCTCGCAATATACAGGGTGACTGGTGAATTACTATCAATATTTAAGGAGAATACTCGGTACATGATTCTCATTCGAATTATGTACAAAAAAAAAAATAGGTACTTAATTTTTGACCAAATTTCCGTATAAATAAATAAAGTGTGGACACGTTCCAAGGGTTCCAAGTGTGGACGCGTGCGGCGGCGTGCTGATACAACACCACGCCGCCGCACGCGTATGTGTGTGTGTATATACTAAGGTGGAGCACACATGTATGGCGAATTTTTTTTAATATTTAGGCTTCTAAGTGTAAGGGATTTATGCCATATGTAAAAACATAAAAGTATGCCAATTTTCACAAGAATTGAAAATTGTTTTCTACCTCCGAAACAACATTTAAAATCTTGAAATTCTTGAAAATACTACTCCTTTTCTCATATCTATATTAAGTAGAAATTAAAGGTAAATAGGCGAAAACAAATACACAATGTAATGATCACACAAGTAGTAATATAATGAATGCAAAAAAAAATTAAAGTTACATAAAAACATACATTTTGAAACACCTTTAATTTGGCTTAAAATGACGTTTTGTATCGATTTAGGCATTTTGTCTCTTGATTTCAATTTTGCCCTTATGGCACCTAGTCGCGATTTTTTAGTACATTGCGAAATAGCTGCTTCTGTTGTAATCTTCACGGTCGTTCTACTGCCTGCGTATGAGACAGAAGACGCAAAAATGTTATCTGATTCTCACCACCAGACTAAACAATAATATTAAATATTGTCTGTGTTGACAACGTTTTAAGAAGTGGTGAAATTTTTCTTGCAAGGATCCACTTTTGTAGTCATATATAGGTTATGACTTATGTACCCTTTAATTATTACCAATAGGGAGTAATTTTTTTGCATTATATTTGTTATTTTCTATAATATAATAAATTGTCTTTAGACTAATCTGTAAAAAATTATAATACCATTTTTATTCACTTAAAGGATCGATAATATCCAGGACAACTCTTTAGTTCGTCGAGGAAAACCAACAGCACATTTGGTCTACGGTGTTCCCTTGACCATAAACTGTGCTGATCAAGTAATGGCCTAGTCACTGAAAATAGACCTCGAGTTAGTACCAGATGCTTCGGTCTGATTATAACTATTTATTGATGTAACGAAGAATTAACAGAAGTAACTTAAAGTATAAATTGTAGAACGAAATCCTTTCAGAAAGTGTAGTTGAAAACTGTACAAAATTTTTATGATACAATAAAGTAGACTACGTATAATAATTATATGAATAAGATATAGTTTTTTACAGAAAGTCAAGGGATTCGCGGATCAAATATACGAAATGTGGCAGGACAAGGCACTGAGATTTATTGGGAGCAATACTTCATTTGCCCCACTGAGGACCAATTCAAAAAGATGACACATATGATTAATATATAACTTATACATTTTTCTAACCTCTACGTTTTTACAAATCTGTCCTATATAAATATCGTTACTATCAGATGAACGATCATCTGATAATATTATACATTAAAAAGAATTTATATTTCCAACAAATTTAAATTTATCATAACAATTTTATAGAAATTTAATTTAAATGTGAATGTTTTTCCAATTAACGATGATATATTTTATTTTGTTAAATAATTATTCATTATATGAATTAGTCAAAACTTAAACGGTAATCGGTAGAAACGATAATACATGTACATAAATATATTGGTACAATCATTTCCTTAGAAATCGCTACAATTATATTGCTTGGAGTCAGATTACTATAAATGGTCAGTGATCATGACAAAACCTATGACGATCTAGTGCGACTTCTGGGACACTACTCTCAGCTTCGAGATGACTATTGTAATCTTGATGCGAAGGAGGTTGTTTTGTGTTCCTAATGTAATTGTTTTATATCTTTTTCTTCAAAAAAATATACATATATTATATCATATTCATTATGTGTATTACTCTCCCAGTTAAACAGCAACGGCAGTTTCTGTGAAGATTTATCAGAAGGAAAGATCACGTTACCCATCATACATGCATCCAAAACATCAGTGGGAAGCGAAGATTAACGTGAGTACACTAAACCTCAGTTACTTATTGTATACATACGAGAACGTATTTGTGTAGGTCAAACAAAGCAGTTTTTTCCGTAACTCTTCGATAAATACGGAATCATTATCCCTACTAATATTATAAATGCGAAAGTAACTCTGTCTGTCTGTCTGTTACGTTTTGACGCCTAAACCACTGTACTGATTTTAATGAAATTTGGTACAGACATAGAGTTGACCTTGAGAAAGAATATAGGACAGTTTTTATACCAGATTTTTGAAAGGTTCTCTTGGAAACGCGATATAACCGAACACCATGCGGGCGAAGCTGCGGGGGAAAGCTAGTTCTTCATAATTGCATCATGTTATTTCATAAACTTGATGAGTTACATATCAATTTAAAATTTAGAGTTTTGAGAACTTCGTATGATTTTTTTACTCCTTTCATGAGATCAGGTCTGCTTAGAAAGTTTCTTCCTTGATCTTCTGTTTCTAATATTTTATTGATGTTAATTTTTGTCATTATTTATGGTGTTTGGTAAATAAGTATAAACATAATTCAGTGACAGTAAATTTTTATCACTTATCAGGTATCATACCACAGCGTACCCATGATATTGACCTGAAGAAATACTGTATGTGTTTGTTGTAGAAGGCGGGCAGCATACAGTACACGAGAAACAGACTCAGTGAACTTGATAGAGAAGCTCGGGCTGAGGTGAATCAAGTATATACACATAGTATTCATTGAAGTGTGATTGTTTTAAATTGAAGTATATAACCTAGGTTTCTCACAGGTCGCCCGTTTAGGTGGAACCCACTACTGGAAAAATGTTTGAATGATCTCAGTAGCTGGAAGGATGAAATAATGATCAAATAATTATTACACAGGACAACTCTTTAGTTCGTCGAGGAAAACCAACAGCACATTTGGTCTACGGTGTTCCCTTGACCATAAACTGTGCTGTTCAAGTAATGGCGGAGTCAATGAAAATAGACCTCGAGTTAGTACCAGATGCATCGGTCTGATTATAACTATTTATTAATGTAATTAATAATTAACAGAAGTAACTTAAAATATAAATTGTAGAACGAAAACCCTTTCATAAAGTGTTGTTGAAAACTGTAAAAAAATGATACAATAATGTAGACTATGTATATAAATTATGTGAATAATATATATTTTTTACAGAAAGTCATTCGATTCGCGGATCAAATACACGAAATGTGGCAGGAACAAGGCACTGAGATTTATTGGGAGCAAAACTTCATTTGTCCCACTGAGGATCAATACAAAAAGATGACACATATGAGTAATATATAACTTATACATTTTTCTAACCTCTACGTTTAACACATCTGACCTATATAAATAAACATCGTTACTATCAGATGAACGAACATCTCATTGATAATATTATACATTAAACAGACTTTATATTTCCAACAAATTTTAAATTTATCACAACAGTTTTAGAGAAATTTAATTTAAATGTGAATGTTTTTCCAATTAACGATCATTATATTTTTTACTTTGTTTTTAATAATTGTTTATTATATGAATTTAGTCAACCCTTAAACGGTAATTGGTAGAAACGAGAATATACATAAAAAATATTGAAAAAACCCTTTTCCTTAGAAACCGCTACAATTATATTACTTGGAGTCAGATTACTACAAGTGGTCAGTGATCATGACAAAACCTATGACGATCTAGTGCGACTTCTGGGACACTACTCTTAGCTTCGAGATCGTTCCTAATATAATTATTTTATATGATCTTCGAAAAAAATATTATATCATATTCATTATGTGTATTCCAGTTAAACAGCAACGGCAGTTTCTGTGAAGATTTATCAGAAGGAAAGTTCACGTTACCCATCATACATGCATTCAAAACATTTTTACGAACGAACGAACAAACGAAGTATTATGTGAGTACACTAAGACTCAGTTGCTAATTGTATACATACGAGAACGTATTTGTGTGGGTCCAACATAGCAATTTTTACTGTAACTCTTCGATAAATACGGAATCATTAACCCTACTAATATTATAAATGCGAAAGTAACTCTGTCTGTGTGTTACGATTTCACGCCTGGACCACTGAACTAATTTTAATTAAATTTGGTACAGACGTAGAGTTGACTTTGAGAAAGAACATAGAATAGTTTTTATCCCGGACTTTTGAAAGGTTCTTTTGGAAACACGATATAACCGAACTCCATGCGGGCGAAGCTGCGGGCGGACAGCTAGTTCTTCACAATTGCATCAGCTTATTTCATAAACTTGATGAGTTACATTTCAATTTAAAATTAAGAGTTTTGAGAACTTCGTGTGTTTTTTTTTTACTCGTTTCATGAGATCAGGTCCGCTTACGAAGTTGCTTCCTTGATCCTCTGTTTCCAATAAAGATTGGTGTTAATTTTTGTCATTATTTATGGTGTTTGGTAAATAAGTATAAACATAACCAGATTTTAATTCAGTGATACCTAGTAAAGTTTTTCGTGATCATATTTTTATTACTATCAGGTATCTTACGGCAGCGCACCCGTGATGTTGACCTGAAGAAATACTGTATGTGTTTGTTGTAGAAGGCGGGCAGCATACAGTACACGAGAAACAGACTCAGTGAACTTGATCGAGAAGCTCGGGCTGAGGTGAATCAAGTATATACACATAGTATTCATTGAAGTATAGTTGTTTTAAATTGAAGTATACAACCTAGGTTTCTTACAGGTCGCCCGTTTAGGTGGAAACCCACTACTGGAAAAATGTATGGATGATCTCAGTAGCGGGAAGGATGAAATAATTATCAAATAGTTGTTACACTATTTTGTTACACGGGACACTGTTAGCCAATAATATTTAAAAGGTGTGGGGTACAAAGGCTCGCAAGTCTTTAAAATATATTTTTGTTACATTGTTCATCCGATATTATAAAACATGAATATAAAATAAATTTTTGTGTGTTATCTGTTATAATAAATAATTTAAATTATTCATGCTTATTAATTCCTTTTAACAATAAGCCAATATTCGATTAAAAAGATGTAGATAAATTACTTTTCTTCTTTTCACTTTATTCTTAAAAACTGAAACAAAAACCATAAAGGGTCACGTTCGTTATTTCTAGCACGACTTGAGAAATATAAAAATATTAGTAATTATTATAAATTTTATATCAAAATAAAGTTAAAAAGAAAAATTACATTATAGGAAGAGGTCTTTATTTTAATAGCTTGGTACATACAAATTGGAAGAACATAAATCAACTGTGGCGATTCGTAGGTGAAAGTAGTGGTCAAAGTAATGCGTAGTATTACGAGTACAGAGGGTCCTATAATGAAACGAAAACCTTTAATTAATGTAATTTAAAAACAGCCGCGTGAGCTTGGAGATTCATTAATAAAGGACTGTCCTGGTCCGGTGAAAAATTGTATTTTTGGGTTAAATGGAAATTATTTTGCTAGAATTTGTCTAGTTCAAGACAAAGGTAAAGTTAAAAAGACTATATCTATTACTTTTAGTAGACTAGAGACGTATGTTGTATGTTTGTGAAATAATACTATGTTCTATATAATTTTGTTTGTATGTTCGTGATGTATAAAATCTATAATACACTTTCCTATATCAACGAATGTGAATATATAACATTTGATAAGATTGTTTTTGTTTTAAATAAGGATTATTCTAATCTTTTTTATTAATACCATACTAGAACTCTAAATTTTAATTGTCGTTTTAATTTAACGTTGTCCTCATTATTCTAATAAATTTTGCTGATATACCAGACAACAGTCTATAAAAAAAAGGTTTTTTTAGTGATTTCAAAGTTTTTATCCTGAATTATTCAAATTTTTTCACTGAAAGTATAACATTTGCTTCCTATGGAAAAAAAACTTATCTTTTATTATGTGTCATTCACACTCTTTCAAACTCCAACACTGTGTAAAGTTTGCTTACCCATTTATTCTTTTATTAAAATTTAATTTTCCTTACCCCATATATACCTTAAATTGTATTCCTTACAAAAACTGGGTGTTACAATATTGGTGTCTATGTGTCTGTATGTTTGTTTATCTATTGGCATATAATCTCTTAAACAGATCGACCGATTTCGATGCGGTTCTTTTCATTTCACACTATCGGATTAGTCCCAAAATTATATTACATGGATTTGCATGGATTAATGAGTTGAAAATATCAAATCGTTAAGCAAAAATTCAAATAAACATCTATTAAATATTCCTAAAAGCGAAAGGTGTAACAAACGGAATCCAAGAAAGATTGATCCATTGTAACTTCACATTTGAAAAATATTCTCTGGCAGCCTTCAAATCTTTTTGTACTTCAAAGCTTCAAAGCGTAAAATTTCTCTGAAGTCATAAAAGCAATATAAATTATGTTTTAATTTATCTTTCATAAAAAAATAACATGAGAGTCTCATACAAGACGAATAGATTTGGTGTTCATTATTTTATTTCCAAAAATATGTAATTTAATCTTTATTGTGATCCTGCTCATTAACTTTAATGTAAGATAATGTATGTCAAATTGTCTTTAACTTTAAAAGAATTAAACAAAACTTTAAGAAAATAACACAGTAGAACAAACTAGATTTAATACTAGTATTAAATCGAAAAGATTTTTGTTTCTTAACTTCAAAATATTAGATTATTAGTAAATGAAGTAGGACTGGGTGTTATATGTGTAATACATAACGAAAAAGATACGGCCAAAACCTTAAAATAAAACAGATTACTTAATATAGAATCCTTAACAAGACATAAAAAGAGCTATGAGTGTAGTTAAAATACGAGAATAAGAAGGTGAAAAGTACATGTACATATACAGAGTGACTGGTGAATTACTATCAATATTTAAGGAGAATACACGGTACATGATTCTCATTCGAATTATGTAAAAAAAATACTTAATTTTTGACCAAATTTCCGTATAAATAAATAAAGTGTGGACACGTTCCAAGTGTTCCAAGTGTGGACGCGTGCGGCGGCGTGCTGATACAACACCACGCCGCCGCACGCGTATGTGTGTGTATACCTAATCTGTAGGGTGTTCACTCGATGCGTAATTAATTACATAACTTTTGGTTAACTTTACTTAGAAGTTTATTAATATTTATATTATATTAATTTTTATTTTGTCATATATGATCGTCAAATATCACGTCCTCAAATATCGATAGTAATTCACCAGTCACCCTGTATACATACATATAAGTAAGCAGAATGGCCACTCCAAATAATTGTATACCAATTCTGATGTTGTTATTTTGCTATTAATATGTAATTTTGTTAGTCATTGTTTTATAATTATCTCATTATAATTAACATTGCATGAAATGTTGATTCATAAGAATATTTCTTTTAAATAGAAATGAAAACTTCTGAAAGAAATGGAACAAAAATTTGTTTACGACTAAATAGTATCTTTATTTTTAACTTTAACAAAACGGCTATAAACTAAGTATGATGTATGAAAAATGTCTCTTTGTATATTAACTCTGCTTAAACATTGATGTAATAGTTATTTACAAGATTTTTGACATCAATATACAAAAATCTTTTAGAATCAGTACAAGGAAGCAAAAATATCAGAGTTGAAAATAAGTAAGTATGTATATAATAAAATTGTTCTCATAATAGGGGAGAGTTGGTTATATCGTACTAGTATTTAAATCGTACCACCTCTTAATTTCCCATTTAATGAATATTTTTTTCTACACGGACAACGCCAAATCGTGGCCCTGTACCATCCCTCTTCACCCACTAGTTTACATCGACTTGAGTTAACAACTGTGCACGTAATAAAAAAATCATTTTTTGTAGGAATTGATATAAATATTGTCGTACATTCGTAAGGAGATAGCTCGTAATCAAGGTAAGCTGTAGTTATTCAGTTTTTTTTTATTATTCCACAATTGTATACTAGATTATTGGAGGTTTTTGTTGCGTGTCTAAGTTTTGAGTTTATGCCGGATATTTGCTTTTGTTTTAGATATGCCTTAGTTGGTTTAATCGTACCACTTGCAGTTGGTTAAATTGTACTGGTACGATTTACCCGACTACCAACCGTAAGTACCTATAGTACTACCGCAAGTACGTATAGTAAGTACTACCCAAGGCCAAGAACAAAAGTTATAAGAGGAAACGATCTCATTCCATCAACAGTAGCGATGATTCAGGAGAGACACTTGTTGTAGAACTAGATGATGATGATGACAGCGATGATTATCTTGAAAATATATGTCGAAAGTGCAATTGTTCTTACTACGGTAAGAAGGGTCCAAAAGTTGATTCGATTCAATGCGTTCGCTGTAAACGGTGGCTACATGAGACGTGTACTTCGAATTTTTGAAAACATTTGTCATGATTGTTTCCATTAAGAAATATGCACAATAATTATATTCCAAATAACATTCTTGTTAACTGTTACTTTATTATTATAGTTTACTGTTTTTTTTTTTGTCTCATTTTTATTAGTTATGTTGATTGACCTCATTATCATAGTATAATCATGTTATTTTACTGAGAAAGCTTATAGTTCCTTTATATAACCTAAGAGTTAAAAATTATGTTTCTATTACCTAAAAGACAGAAATAATGTTGTTTTATTACTTGCCTAACAGTCAAAAATAAATAATTTGATTGAGAATTTTAATGTCTTTCATTCAGTGGTACGACTTAAACACCCATGGTACGATTTAAAGACTTAGTGGTACGATTAAAACGACGAGTCGGCTAAATCGTACCGATGGCAAGCCTCTATAAAAAAGCATTTTTAACAATGTTAGAATAATCGCAAGGATCTGTTCTCTTCTTCTTAGGAAGCTAAAATATGAAACTTTATTTTACATACGTATTAATTATTATAAGACGTGTTATAGTCGAAATATTTGAGTTAAAGTGAAAAGTGGTACGATATATCCGACTCTCCCCTATAACATTAGAGCTCACGACTCAGTGACTCAATCGATCCGCTAATTAAGTTGCGGAGTGTGATATTATTGTATTGTATTGATTTCTCTTTTACAACTAAACTAAATAAATAAAATTATTATATTTTTCATTGAGTTTGAAGTTGTTAAATTGATTTAATAAAGAAGATTTATGTTTCATGAGAGAACATATTATAAAAAAAAAATCTCCATTATAATGTTAAATGTTTTCCTTGATATCTGTCGTCCCATTTACGTGGTGTATGATAGAGAGCATGTTAATGTGAGCATTACGTGGGCTTTAGACTTGTTAAATATTAATGAACATCCGCGGCTGTATACACTAGAACCTACACGATGTTGTACATATGTATAAGAGATCTTAACAATGATAACAGACAAACACAAACCAAAAGATTAAAATGACGAGTGACAGAGTGATGGTTCAGAATTTGACTTCAATTATAAAACGGGAGGGTAAAAGATGAACATGAATTAAAGTGATTGTAAAGTTAACAGAGATAATATTTATATTTGTAGTCAATATTAAAACACGATATGATGAAATCATGCATAAAGATTGTAGTTATTGTATGTATATCATATTTAAATACTTTTCATTTAAAATTGATTTTTCCGTTTAAATTAGGCCTGGGCAAATAATTCGGTAAGTAAAATTTCATTTATTGTTAGTTAATTTAACTAAGATAATTATCATGATATATTTGTATAAATGCATTGGCTTCCAGATTATATAATTTTTAATGCCATTATATAATTGTATAATTGTATAAATGCATTGGCTTCCAGATTATATAATTTTTAAAAGATAGCGAAGTAAAAAATTTATATATAAAATATGTTTGTGAGATTGAAATGCTATAATTACTCCCATATTAAAAAATATAACTGAAAAACGTTATTTTTAGAAATTTTGCACATAGGTCTTATAAATAAATTAAAGGTTTCTGAAAATCAAAATAATTTGTTGTCATTCAAATATTATTAATATAAAATTTTGGTCCCAGCTACATGTCAGCTCTTTTTTTTTTTAAGTTTACAAAACTGACTTACAACTAATGAATACAAAATAAAATCTAAGCTAAATACCTTTCGTGTGCCGGGTGATTAGGTTGCAGGGAGAGGAGGTTCAGTAGTGACTGGGACTTGTGACCCAGGTGTAGGTTTAAGGAGCCCCTATCTAACGAAACGTAAACGCTCACCTCCACTGTCCGAGCTCCCCTTTCTAGCTAACAAAATTTGAAACGGTCCTACTAGGTCTGCCTTCTAAGAATGAATTTGTGTTAGTTCTAGATAGGAAACAGTCTTTTAGTAGGTAGCAGTTCTTAGTAGTGCCAATAGCCTCCCCATATAAAGTACTAAGTGTACATTTTTGTCCTTTGTAAAAATATCACAGATAAAATGACTAATAAAGACTACTTCAAAATAGTAATTTACTTTATGTATTACGATATTTTCAAAAAAAATAATGAAAACGTCAACTATCCTTCATCAGGCAATTGTGTTTCCAATCTTGAGAACAAACTTTTAGTACTTTAAAACGGAGATCTTGAAGATTTATTCCTAAGCGGCAGACGTCGAGGGGAATTGAGTATTTTGTAACTGTTTATCGTCCTCCTGTTTGTTTATAACTCTTGGAGTTATGGGATTGCTTTTCAATTTTTATCTCAAGGCGGGGGAACACATTTATATAATTGTTATTTATTTTAGTTTGATTCGTCATTGATTGTATTCAGAATATGTTTAATACTATAACTACACGAAGATTGTCATCATTTTCTCTGGAATTAAATAGTGCCTAGAGAACTTCCAGTTTCATAAGGAATCTAGTCTGATTTTTATATAAAGTCGAATATACAAAGATATTCCTAGAATATAAAAACATAACACATTGTAACTAGTAGCCGTGCCGTGGAAAAGTAGTGAAGTGGAATCTTTCATCAACACGTCAGCAGGCACCGAGCATTCACTGAGACGACCTCGCGGAACTGTCTCTTTACTTTAGCTTTATTGAAATACAATTACAATAAAACTTTAAAATCATTGTTTTTCGCGATAACATTCATTGGATATTTCAGTCCATCTAAGTGAAATATATAAAATAGAAATAGTAAGTGACTATATATAAATAATTCTGTTATATTATTTATACTTATAAAAGGAAGTATTACATTTTGTAATCAATATTTACTTTAAAGATCACTTTTTAGTTATACACAGATTGATGAAGATCCTTCTCTCCTCTAACAGTTTAGAAGACTCCAAATATCTCTGCGATTTTTAAAGGTGATACTCATAAAATGTCAATAACTAAATAGGTATCTAGGGACGGTTTATAAATATAAACCGTCCCTAGATACCACATGTCCCCTATGAGTGAGTCTCTTACCACAACCTCTGTCAGAATAAAGACTAACCTTTCAGAACCCGCTTAGTATCGTAGATCTAAAAGGTTCAATAGGCAGTTGATCAAAATCTTGTGAAAAATAGTTAGTCAATATTAAGATTACATTTACGATAGTAAATAAAATTCAAAAGTGTAGTTGTACTTAAATGTAAGCCGGTCTTTAAAATGTTTTGTAAATCTAAGGTATAATCATTATATTAAGGTCCCGATCAAGGTTTAACTGATTGAAAGTTCAGTACGTTAAGTGCTCTTTTTATACTTTTCAGCATCGTTGTCTGAAATAAAGTTTTAAAACTGTATTATTTTCGTAGTGGATATTATTACAACAGTCATTTCTAAGCTGTTTTCTTATAAACATTTGTATCACGCTACACTGGATATCTGTGTTCTGATTGACTCTATCGTGCGTGTCACTACGCTTGACCTACTCGGCTTGTGGACGTATTTTATTTCTTTATTTCATACGTAATAGCTTGCGGCATGTTTTTATTCACTAAAGGAAGCAAGTTTAGAAGACTGTATTTTTATCTTATTTATAATGCAGCTGTTACTTCTAAGTAGGAACTTATAATGTTACCATGAGAATATATTTTCGTGTACTAAACAAATTAATAAGAATTAATTAAAATCTATACATAGTATATTTGATTAAGCTTTTAATTAAGTTTCCTCAAATGTTAGGTACCTACTATATTTAGCTAGCCAACAGCTACTAAATTTAGGAAGCGCTATGACAATAACGTTTTCTGATGTTCACCAACTCTTAATGTTTACACTAGTATACATATATGTACTATAGAAAAACTTACAATAAAAAATTTAAATTACATTAATACTTATATCATATTAATTTGTTAGTTTGTTTTTAGATATTTTTTTATATATGATATAATAATTTAGTAAAAAGAACTCAATAGAAAATAAATACGAGTTAAATTAATGTTCTCAAATGTATATTTAATTCGTATTGTGTAATATACATTAAATGTACAGCGTCCGCCTCCAGCCTCCCCTCGGTCCCTTCAGTCTCTCTTACCCGAACCTCTCTCACAACTCGGCCGAGGACTCAGTTATGTGGTTTGATTACAGTAAAATAATTGAATATGGTGCTACGTAACATGCAATATAAATATCAACCAGCGTTAGATTGTGAGTTATATAAATTTTTAATCTTTCAAAATGATCTGGCCTTACAGTAGCGCTTATTAACTATGATCTAAATTATAAGAACTTAAAAAAAAGTAGGGGAGAGTTGGTTATATCGTACTAGCATTTAAATCGTACCACTTCTAAATTTCCCATTTAATGAATATTTTTTTCTACATTGACAACGCCAAATCGTGGCCCTGTACCATCCCTCTTCACCCACTAGTTTAAATCGACGTGAGTTAACAACTGTGCAAGTAATAAAAGAAAAACATTTTTTGTAGGAATTAATATAAATATTGTCGTACATTCGTAAGGAGCTAACTCGTAATCAAGGTAAGCTATAGTTATTCAGTTTTTTTTATTATTCCACAATTGTATACTAGATTATTGGGGGTTTTGTGGAGACACTTGTTGTAGAACTAGATAATGATGATGACAGCGCTGATTATCTTGAAAATATATGTGGAAAGTGCAATTGTTGTTACTATGATAAGAAGGGTCCACAATTTGATTGGATTCAATGCGATCGCTGTAAACGGACGCTACATGAGACATGCACCTACTTCGAATCCAGACATTTGTGACGATTTTATCCATTAAGAAATATGCACAATAATTATATTATAAACAACATTCTTGTTAACTGTTACTTTATTATTATAGTTTTTTTGTCTCATTTTTATTAGTTATTTTGATTGATCTCATTATCATACATAGTATAATCATGTTATTTTACTGAGATAGATTATAGTTTCTTTATATAACCTAATTATGTTTCTATTACCTAAAAGATATAAATAATATTGTTTTATGTATTACTTACCTAAGAGTTAAAAATGAATAATTTGATTAAGAATTTTAATGTCTTTCATTCAGTGGTAGGACTTACACACCCATGGTACGATTTAAAGACTTAGTGGTACGATTAAAACGACTAGTCGGCTAAATCGTACCGATGGCAAGCCTTTATAAAAAAGCATTTTTAACAATGTTAGAGTAATCGCAAGGATCTGTTCTCTCCTTCTTAGGAAGCTAAAATATGAAACTTTATTTTACAAATGTATTAATTATTATAAGACGTGTTATAGTCGAAATATTTGAGTTAAAGTGAAAAGTGGTACGATATATCCGACTCTCCCCTATATATTTACTTCATAAAACATATTATCCAGATACACTGCTAATAAATACTTGGGGAAATTGCAAGTCGTAGATTTTCAAGGTAAAGACGTCGTTTGTTTCACTCTAAATACCGAATTGCTGAAAATAAAAGTTTTTCTTTTGTCTGCTTCAATAAATTACTACCACGCGCTTCTATGTAAATGAAAAAGAGATATTCTATACTGTTTGATAAATTAACTTAATTTAATAATGTATAAGTAGTTGATGTAAAATTTTAGTTTAATTGTTAATATCTCATTTACTCTATTTATACCCCTTACTTATTATTGTAGAGGAAACATAATATCTGACAATTATTTTTGGTATCATTATACATAAATTATATCGTGTTTTAAAAATAAAATCATGTTACCATACATTTATGTATCAGTGGCCGTTTACAATAAAAACATATATTTTGGTATTTGAGGAGCGGGGAACATATCGGATAAATATTTCTTCGAGCTGGAAATTTTTTAAACATTAACTATACAGATATTTATACGTAACTTCACTAGGCGCTTCGATTGATAACTAGAATATTTGAAGGTTTTATCTACATTTAACATTTGAAAATTTATTATACATAGATTGAGAATAATACATTTAAAACATTACATAATAAATATTCTAGAACAAATATATAAAAAATAAGATATATATAACATTTTTATTTATGTTGTTACAAATCCTTAAAAATTAGAGTTTTGAGAATAAAAGTTTCTTCATATTTAAAATAAAATTATTATTAAAGCTTTTTATCTTGATTCCGACAGTTAACTAAATTTACGATTTGTTCTAACCTACATGTTTAATAGTGTCAGAAAAAGATTAAGAATATAAGACGAGCATAAAAATAAGAATTCAAAACAAATACATACTTATTTTAAATATATTTCAGTAATATTTTCCAATCCACTATAAGAGTCCATCAATCTCAATGTTTTAGTGTTCACCTGGACTTAAATAAGTTAAGTTAGGATGTTAAACCTCCCCAAATAAAGTAAAGGTGTTTAAGAATATTTTTAAATCTACTAACTTTAATACAATATTCAGTACTCAAGTTCAATATTATCATCGCCTCAGAGACCGCTCGTTAAAAATAATATTGTTGACTAGCTTTCCGCCCGCAGCTTCGCCGCGTGGAGTTCGGTTATATCGCGTTTCCAAGAGAACCTTTCAAAAGTCTGGGATAAAAACTATCCTATGTTCTTTCTCAAGGTCAACTCTATCTCTGTACCGAATTTCATTAAAATCAGTTCAGTGGTTTAGGCGTGAAAGCGTAGCAGACAGACAGACAGACAGACAGACAGACAGACAGACAGAGTTACTTTCGCATTTATAATATTAGTAGGGATGTTGTGGTTGTCATACTAACCACATAATGTATTATCACTGGAGTGATGACACCACATATACATGTAGATATGTATGTATTATGTATGGACGATACATCTCCCCCCATATGGTTGACTGAGGAGACTGCTGGCGGGAACAGCTACTGGCTGATCTTGGTTGGAGTGAGACAGTTAAAAGTTTGAAATCATTATGGCGCGTATTGTTTGTAATTAGTTTTTATAATTTAAAAATTTCGAAAATTTTCTTGGACATTTTTTCCGAAGGTGTAGTCAGTAATTATAGTGAAAAATTTTATACATGATATATAAAATAAAACGAAGAATAAAAAATTTATTCATGAACGATAGTTGAAGCTTTTTTTTTTCAATAAAATTAAACTTTAATAAAAAAACTCATTTCACGAAAATAATATAATTTGTTAGTAACTAATATTAAGTTTTTTCTAATAACCGAGACACTTCTTTAACTTTCATACTGGACTCATTTCAAAACTAGAAAATCTTCCGTTCACTAAACGTGACAGTTATAAAATATGTGCCACCATTAACTTTTTCATCGTCTAGCAAACTCAACATACATTTAGTCAACATAATTTTACCATATAATCTGTGTACAAACATATTTTAATTTTACCTTACACCCAATATATATCGTAATATTCAGATTTTTATGTTATATTAAGTAAGATTTACATAATTTTTAAATATAATTCCATCATAATATTCAAGTTTAAAACACTCTTAATAATATAACCGACAAAAATGAACGTAAATCTAAGCTTGTTTAGCAATTACTCGTTGTAGAATAGTTTGTTTGTTTGTCATTTAACATCTAGGATTGAAAACTTCTTACGTTTTTAATTAATAAGAAGTTTTAATAGAGTTAGGCTAGGACAACATTTAAATCAATTTGACTTCGAATCCACATTGAATCTCCACAGAATACAGATATGCATATGCATATGATTTGTACCACAACATATTTTGAATGGAAAGGAAATCTCTCAAATAATATGTGCTTCATGCAGCCAACACGATGAGCTCAGTTGATATTGAATAAAAATATTTTAATAACAAAGAATGACAGGTTTGTGACATTAAGTAAATTAATATAAATATAATAAGTAAACGTATGTATTATACATATATGTATATATAAAATTATCTTATAGTAATGTGTTAGTTAAACTATTATGGGAAAATAGAATATAATTTAGAATTGTGTCGTGGGACATACTAGATATGCAATATTTCTCATAAAGTCTTTGTATTTGTGTAACTTTATCATTACATATCTTTAATGTAAATTTTCAGTAACGAATATAACGTAGTTCATAATTGATATTCATAGACTGCCATGAATATTAATTAATTATTTAATTTATTAACTATTTTTAATATAAGAAGTCTTCACAAAAGGTTACCAATTATTAATAAGATTTTATGGCAACGTTTTTCTTTTAAAAACAAACGAATGAGATAGTGGGAAATCTTGGATGAGAAGTAGCAAAAGAAAGGCTACCTGATGCGATTAAAAATGAAATTATTTAATGAACATGTATTCAGCTTAATTTTATTTAAAACAAAAGACAAAATAGCAAAAATTTTGTTTCTTGGTTTGAAATTGATTAATTTATTAAAACTGTATTTGGCTTATTCCGGGAAAAGAGCTTAAGCCTTTATGAAATACAAAAGCCGTCTCAGATTCATTTTATCTCTAAGATTTATCTTCACTTGCAGATAAAACTGTACTCTTTGTAAAAAGGCTTATCGCTATAATATAGATTAACTAGTATCAAGTGATGATCAAAAAACAACAAATAAAACATGGAAATATTTTATTTGGAATTAAAATTATGAAACAGTTGTATATTTTGCGATGAAACTTCTTAGCATTCTATAAATTCACCGTGCCGGTTGAGGTCACATAACGTCGTAGGTAGAGGAGCTTCAACAGTTCCTAAGAATTACGATACAGATGTAGGTTTAAGGGGCCCCTATATAAATAGAAAGACTAACCGCTTCGCTTATGATTTCCAGAACCCTATCGTGACGACGCTAGTATTGATCGCTATCCAGGGGTACCTAACAATCCGGCAGCCTAACAGTTCCAATTTCAAAAAAGGAAATATTTTTTCGCCTTATCTACTACATAATACTTGTTCCCGTTCCTATACAGTATACAGTAACCGTGATCACGGACAGCTGAGATGTAAGTCAACATTCATTTCGTCAGTATAAGGAGATCTCAGTTTCCGTAAAACTTAGTTCCATTTAAATGTGCACTAATGAAAATCTTAAATATCATAAGGAAGTTTTGTAGTTTTTCAAACTGGATATTCAAGGATAACGGACGTAGTTCGAAAGCCGATTCCAAAGATGACAATACTTATTACTTCGCTTAAATAATATGGATTTTAATATGAATTGTTTCTCATTATTTTCAAATTAACTTTAATCGTTTGCAGAAAGTAACAAGAATTAAAGATAACTTGATTTTTCATCCAGTTTGCCATAATTACTTACTTAAAACCACAAAATTTCAGAAAGAAATTTCCTATCAATACATAATTCATCGCTAAGTTAATGTTATAAACGTCTTAAAGGAGTAGTTCCTTTTTGAACAAATCTTATCTAAAAAACTTTTATATCAATACAACTAACACAAAATGGTTGAAGATTTTCTTACGTTCGATAAAGTTCTATTATATTGTTTCGTCTATACTAAAATATTTTCTTGATTTTCACAATAAAATATTAAAGATAACTTCTAAAACTTTCACTTTTTCAAAGAATTCCTTTTATTAAGGCCTTCTCCCAATTTGAACAGATTAAGAAGTTCTAAAGCATAATTTACCTAAGAAACTATTTTATTACATCAAAAGATATGTTAATGACTTTTTTGAATACAAACAATTTTTTTCTAAATAAAGAAAACTATGAACTGCAGAACTGCTTTTAAGAATCGTCTTTGTAGTGAAGCAAGTATGACAAGTATTTCACACTGTATGTGAAAAATACTATACATTGTAGGGTGGCATGGGGTTATAATTAAAATAAGATACGCACACTTTTTTTATAAAGATACTGCAGTAATACCAGTTTATAAACAAAACAACTTCTTTGTAGTCTACTTATGTATGTAATACTGCGGATGAGAAAATGTTCACATAACTTCGGAAAGTTCGTAAAGTTTTCAGAAAATTCTCCTAACTTAATTTTTATGTTCAATTATTTCTCCTGGCTGCTACAACCTGTTATGTTTGTGAAGAATGAATATTTAAATACATTTTATGAAACAAAGAGCTGGAAATTATACGATTATGCGGTGGAACGTTGTCCTAGAACGATAACATTAACGAAGAAATTATTAGCCAGCTATATTTTTAACTCGGCGGGCAAAATTTTCATTTTTATAACTTTCGTGCATTGTTTCGCTCGGTACGTATTTGTCACGATACTTTTAAACAGTTTTTTTAAGACACTTTGAACTCTAATATGATTTGAAAGAACAATCTAATGTTTCATTTTGTAAAAAAGTGTTATTTCTAAAAAACAGGGTTTGTATAAATGTAACAACGTCCCGTCCGTCTCCATTATATTAGACAAATGCTATGTTAATAAGACGCACACTCTCTCGTATTATATAATAAGTAATATTCATGATTCATCGTTGAAGAGTCTGGGCCGTTATAAGGAAAAACTGAAACTTCTTAACTTTTTGGCCGCAACGTGTTTTCTTTGTATTCACATGAGAAATTTTTGCTGCTGGAATGATCTTTCTGAAACCGTAACCTAGACAATATGTATATAAAAAATTGTTTAACCAATAGTTATAATGTTCCTCATTAAATAATCCTTAATTATATTAATTTGACAAATTGCTCCACAAATCTAATTACATGAACCATTATTTCTCGTGTGAGCTATATCAAATATTATTAATTTTCAATGAAGTATGAGTTATTAAAGCCTAAAATATAATTATATTATTCAGGGAGAAATATTTACTTCCCTGTAATATAACGATAATAATAATTATTTTTATTTCAAAGGTGGCAAACGAACAGACGGGCTACTTGGTGGAAGGTAGTCACCGTCGCCCGTGGACCTGTACAACATAAAGGATGTTACAGATGTGGCTCCAGCCTTAGTTGTTGAAGAGAGAGAGGAAGGAGTAAGATAAGAAAAAGCACAACTGGCTCTCTCACTCGTCGAACTAAGTGCACCCATTAAAAACTACTTCACGCCAATCTTCTGTGAGAGAGCGGTACTTCCCCGGTCGAGCCAGCCCATATAAGAGCTGTAGTAACTTAACCACAGCTAGGATCTACTTGTAGATTAATCCCGAGGTTGATAATGAATCTTTGTAAATATTAAATGAGTTTCATATAATATTCAGAATAACAATATGACTTTATTTGGTTCAGACATTTATTTCGATGTATTCAGTTTGGTTCATGGGATTTTGTATAGAATTTTTTCTTCTCATCAGAACACCATTACTAATCAGAAGTAGCTTCCCTTACGCACGCACTTACATTTTTTTATTTTTGCAAATCAAGAATAAAAATTACGTTTTATATGAATATTCTTATCAAAATATAAATGATATTCGATACTATTGTAAATAGGTACTACATTAAATAGTTCCAAATGAGTCAACAACCAACATAATTCGTGTTATAATATTTCTGTTGGCGTCATACGTAATTAACTGACTGTAGTTCAGTAAAATACTTGGAATAATATTTGAAATACACTTTATACGAAGTAACTGCTTTGTAATAAAATTGTGAAGTAACAATAGAAAAAATAAAAGTTTCCCAGAGACAATGGATTAATTTGTTTAAACTTGTTGTCTTCAATCGCACTACTAACGACTTTATTAGTCTTTCAGGACGAATGATATGTCTTTAAGTGTATATGATACGTCATAACTCATATGTTTATCTCTTAGTTCTAACTAGAAGATATAAAGAGGAATAATGTAAAAGATCGTCATATAGTATGATGATCATTAAACTCGCTCACCTTACACAATATTTATTAAATAAACAGGAAGAAGCAAGTCATGAATATTAGTAGAAGTATTGGTATTGTTGAGAATACTATAAATATTGTGTTAATACGGAAGAGAAGTTAAAACAACATGTTCATGTCAGGATCTGTTAAATACTATTAGATATGCGTTTTGTATTTCTATTATATAAACCTTCAGTGAGTTTTTACTTCAATATGATACAGTTGTTTTTCGACTAATTATTTTCTTTAAAAATCTCGTGAAATTGATTTCATCCATCGTATACACATGAATGTAGACATGACTTAGCACTCTCGCTCCTCTCAAGAGCGGTATGATGTCAGTCGTTAATGAAATGTTCCCGAGAGATACTTGATGGAGAGGACAAGTAATGTTTCAGAATCAATGAAGCTCTACCACTATGGGAGCTCGTTTCATTCCTAACACTAAATAGAATAATTATCTTTATCGTTATTCTTAGCTTCTATAATATTTTGAAGAATCGCAAGATTTCAAATAAGACGCATACAACATACTTTACGGAAGTAAAAACTTACACAAAGACAGCTTATAATGATATATATATTAGAACGTAGTTTTTGGAAGAACGTTTCTTAAAATATGTAATATTTTGGATATTCGATTATTTTAATTAAATCTATTTTTTTTATATATGTATTTTGTTAACAAAGTTACGTCACCCTCTCTTCAAGGCTGTCAGTTATTGTCATCTTAAGTGAGTTTAATTCTCTCAAATCACTTTTTATTTTTAGGTTTCTTAAAAACATAGAAACCAGACTTTTAAAGATCTGCAGAACATATTTTCTTTTACGTTTTGGTTTTTGTTCCGAAAATATTTCATGAAATGCTTTGTAGAATGTTTTAAAATTGCGAAGCTAAATTATTTTCATTAAAATAGTACTATTCTCTTATGTTCCTAAAATTAATTCAATTTAAAAAAATATATTCTTAACATACATTCTTTCTTTAATTTAATGTTTACCTTATTATTATTTATTATCTTATTCACCGTATTAAGAATATTTTGTTAAATGTGACTCTATTGAAAATATTTATAAATAGTTAGTGTTTCGTTAACAAACATTCTCCGTATGCACAAACTGTAATAGTCCAGTCATTTAAGCTTAAATTAGGTAAGAATCTCGGAATTTGAGATACCCAGCTGTAAGTCTGTAAATAGTTGTATATTGACACCCTAAAAGTTGTCTCAAAACCTACATATGGTAGGGTGTAAGCAACTATTAAAATTCAAAGTCAAAGGTCACAAAAACCGGTTTTTTGCGCTTTTTTTGGAAATATCTCATTTCCTATGGGTTTTTTGCTATTGGTATTTATTATCAATATTGTAGAATACTAAATTCTCTACAAATTTTGTTTCAAAAATTTTTTTATACGGTGTACCGTTTTCGAGATAGAGGGCGGAGAGCGCGCGGTCACCGCATCACTTCAGGTCAACCGGTGCCTCCGGTCGAAAACGCGCCATATATAGTTGATGACTATCAATAAATCAATGATTATAAATATTTGTCAATTTTTATTAACTATTATATTATATTTCATATTTTTTTTTAACTTATCCACTTTGTATTCAGTATTAATTTATTTAACAACACTTACCTGTCCACGTAATTGCAGAATTGTTAATGAAAATATAAGAATTATATTTGAATTTTAACCTTATTAATGTTAATAACTTCTTACATGATGAAAAAAAAACATATAAATTATGAATTAATCTTTTTATTAAAAAATATCATTGAATAAATTATTTTTTATTGAAAGTTAAAAAATGGAATAAAGGGTACAAAAACTACAATTTATAATTTTAAACATCTTCTTCCTCTTCATCGTCGTCTTCTGGCTGCTGGTAAATTTCAAACTGGTCTTCATTATCGTCTTCAACGACATTTGTCTCAAGTTCTTCCATGATTTCGGGATCAAAGGTTCCATCTTCGTTAATGTCGCTCTGATATGGTTGAGCACTGAGACAAGCTTGCCGATTACATTGGCCACAAGCTAAAGAGCATTGCAAGCCCGCTTTCCTGCATCCGCATCGCGAACCACAACCACTTTTGCAGTTGCAGAAAATTGTATTTAGCAAATTTTCTGGAGCAGGTGGTAAAATTGTCATGATAGGCTCCAGAAAATCATTTCGCATTGCCCAACCCCATACCTGGGGTTCCAAATCATGTTCTAACCAAGTTTGAACTTGATAATATACACGGTTGAAATGTTGATGAGCAGCTGCACTTGTTGGTGGAATATTTGAAAGCTGCACAGGTTTATTAAGTTTTGTAGACTTGACGAAATGCGTATAACGAAGATGATCGAGACTTTTCACAGATTTCGGAGCATTATAGACTGCCAATAAGGTTTGAGTGCCACTCTCTAATAATCTCTGGGCCGAACAATTTTCTTCCTTAAATGCTGCACCTAGTTCATCCAAATTTGTCAGTTTCTCAAAAACTATTAAAAATGATTTTTTTCCCTTTTTAAAAAGCGCAGAAGTTGTGTCACAGCCACTTAACCTCTTAATTATATTTTAATTTTAGTAAACGGTTATCAGTATTATAGAATAGATATAGATTTAATGCATGAAGAAAGTGATAAAATATAATATAATAATTAATAAAAATTGACAAATATTTATAATCATTGATTTATTAATAGTTCATCAACTATGTATGGCGCGTTTTCGACCGGAGGCACCGGTTGACCTGAAATGATGCGGTGACCGCGCTCTCCGCCCTCTATCTCGAAAACGGTGCACCGTATAAAAAAATTTTTGAAACAAAATTTGTAGAGAATTTAGTATTCTACAATATTGATAATAAATATCAATAGCAAAAAACCCATAGGAAATGAGATATTTCCAAAAAAAGCGCAAAAAACCGATTTTTGTGACCTTTGACTTTGAAATTTAATAGTTGCTTACACCCTACCATATGTAGGTTTTGAGACAACTTTTAGGGTGTCAATATACAACTATTTACAGACTTACAGCTGGGTATCTCGAATTCCGAGGTGAACTTACTATAATGACTGGACTATTATGTTAACCTGAAGTATTGTAAATATTTTTTACATCTCAGACTTACACACGAGTCGTTAAACACCAAGCGTCTCTGTTTATCTGTTTTATGACAGTACTCACTGAAATCTGCTTCAGTAAAAAGCAACAAATATTGTTTACAATAGCAACCACGAGGATGAAAGGATGAAACGAGGATGTATTCATGTATCCTGCTCATGTAAGTGAAAGTTTTCATCTCTCTTGAATATTACGATGTAATTTCATCCAATAACACTTTTAAGTAAGTCAATTGTTACTACGTCTTTCTCCACTTGGCGAAAGGAAAACATATTGAATATTGTATTGCTTTGACTGAAGAGACTCTTTGCATTCTTATAGGATGTAACATCACTGTATTTTTTATATAACTGTAACTTACTCAATAAATCTCTGAACATTTAACTTTACACACAAACCTCCATACGAACAGACGAACAGACGGTGAGACACGTGTTACTTCTATTGCGTATAATATAAGTATGTGATGTCAGAAAAGCACTAACAATTATAACTATAAAAGTTCAAACACGATCAGAAATATTAGTTTTGAAAAAAAATAGCACTCTGAGAACAATCATTATGAACCAATATAAAAATAATATTACCTTTTTGTTGTTATACAGTACATATAAAGAATATTTGTATTGACATAAATAATTCATAAAATCATTTAGCTCAAAAAAATAAATAACTGAACCAAAAAATCCGACTTTAATATTAAAGTTAGAAACCAAAACTTTATGATATTCCTTCAAGTGGCGATTAATGCTGAAATAAAAATGGTAAGGCTCTGTTGTTTTAATTTGAAAATAATTAATCAATTTAAAAGATACAGTCCCGTTCTTTTTTGAACCAAAACAAAATAAACCAAAATCAATTTATACCATTTAATACACATAGCAGCTTTCCAGTTAATACTCTATTTCCAGTTAATATTATTGGATTTTCAAAGTGATAACGAATGGTTGTGTGTATACAGTCGTTTATATAAAACACTTTGATGGAGTGATCACTGGTGACTACATGTTATGATAGTTACACTCTTATTATATAACGTCTAGTGATGCTCGTACCGCTCCATACAATAAGTAGTGTCTGTTTATCATGACTGGCAGCACATGCCTCTATAGATTAACCTCACCTCACACAGTAGCAGCGGGTGAATCATATATGTATATGTAATTTGTTTTATCCTACAACCTGAATCAAATAATTAGAGTTTAACAGGATAGAGACGCTGAGAACCACCACCAACTGTGATGGTCCTTGTTCTGACTAATCGCCTTGATATTTATGATTTACTGATCAATATATCTCTTGGAAAGGTAGACTACAGCTTGCTAAGGTAGAGTAATAAAAATTGTTATACAGTTTATTATTCTATTTTTAATTAAATAACCATAATTATTAGTATTTTCTAACCTAACCAGATAAATCTAGTTTATTTTTTGGCAGATGTAATTGTGCTACACTGTTTCTTAGTACATATATTCGTATGTGTTTCAACAATTTTTAAAACCCTTATAAGGGGTAGTTGTTTCATAAGTATTTTACTTTAGAGGGTAGATGTGACATAAACAAATCACTAACGTCATTGTGTCAGTGATTTGTTTATCAAAATTTTTTATTCTTGAAATCGTTGTGTGATTTGTATTAAAGAACAGTAAAAGTTAATTTCTCCCGTAATTTGTAATATGTGACGATTAATCATTCTGTAGCTTTAAGTAAAAAGGGTACATAATAAGTAACTACTTTGAATTCAATGTTAATCAATTATGTTTTCTATAAATTATTAAGTGGCAATATTAAGATTGAATATTTTAATAATTAATAACTTAAACTAATGTAATGTTTTGTGTTCATTTGAATAACTAATATCCTCGAGAACAGACCACGACCTCCCCACAACAGACGGCGCCCTCCATCCAATTGAGAGGATAGTATGTAGTACGGGTATGTAGTCTGTCTAGTTGATCTCGACATGTGTAAAACGTTTCATATACCTAAAAACCATATTAAAACATTTACATAGTAATCTTACGATACTATACCTCGAAAATCATATCTCAAATTGTGCTAATACTTGAAATGTTTTAATACCAATAACATAATTGCTTCGTGATCGGAGAAGCACAACTCAGTCTTAATAGTGGTTATTGAAGGATACACACTGCCCGGCGAAGGACTCACCTCATTGGTTTTCAAACTGAGCTCTACGACCAACTGTGAAATGTTAAATCTGTAAAATATTATATGATTAAAGAATTGATATGTCACTAGATAGAAAAGTTCAACATTAGTTATTCCTACTTCAATACAACTTCTCAGTTGTATTTTCACTGTTATACTCTCTGTCTTTGTTCTGTCACTCTCGATACAGTGAGCTTTACAGATATGTCTGGTGAGTCCCAACATCCAAGGCGCTGCTGTGTTAGCCGTATCTTTAACGGCCCTTCTCCAATGTTGTGAAGTTTCACCGTTTTGCGAACTCTAATTGGAAATTAAAAACATCATTCAGTCGTGATTTGTATGTTAGTTAGTATATAGGAGTACTCGTATGTTATACGATTATTATTTCCAAGCTAGATGTAGGTTATATTTGATATTTTATGCTCGCCTCATAACATCACCGGCGGTCAGTTCCAGGGCACACAATGTCACTCGTATCTCGGACTGAGTGATTCTGAGGTCGGGGTGTCGTTCAGCTTCACGCAGCGCCACGCACTGGACGGGTGGCGGAGGGTGGTACCACGCGACTCTACATACAAATGATACAAGACACAACATCAAGGATGTATCTGTAATTGTTTATTATAGCTTTCATTTAACTCGTAAGTTAACTTTTAGTAAAAAAAAGCGTTCTACATGATAACATCTCTACAAATCATTCTTTGGTTGTATCTACATACACATTACTGCTGCGCATTATTCGTAGTTCGTACTAAGATTAGTCTATGATAGTATTTCTCGCGGGAAAATATTATATCAACAATATTCTCACCCTCACTCGTTGACTGATAAACTTCGAAGCATTAAAGTGTAATAAGGCGCCACTTCATGACGTGGAATCGACCGTATTGTTAATGAGGCACTGTCTCGCTCTTTTATCGACAACTGCAGCGGCGCGACCTGCGTGAACATTATTTTCAAACATATTTTTTCTCCTGTGATAATGTTTTATATAGACATCGCTAAAGTCAGTGAAAACATGTAAACCTGATAAAACGATTCATCTTGTATTCCAAAGTCGGCTGCCAGATATAACTCCACACCTGTGTCCATGTCTTCTTCGTACACACTTTGTTCTGAAACCTCTTCGTCTATGAAACTTCTTGCTAAAATTAAACGAGAACTATAAGTCGGTGTTTATTAAACTACTAACATAAATATTCTTAAAAATTAAACTCACAACTGAGGGCACAGAGACAAGAACAGACGCGAGGTAATACAACAAAAAGACGCAGGTACAGACGGAATGGCAGCTCTTGTTGTTTAAACTCTGAAATTTTCATTACCACATGAATGTTTTAATTTTGATGATTATGTTATTATTAGTTAATAAAAGGATTTAATGATTATTTGTTCCCGGCAACATACGTGTGGATGATGTTAATATTTTCTTCAGAAGCGTAAATATTGTGCGGTTTCATAAATGTCAATGAATTCCCTAAAAGTTGGAATAGAACTTATTTCTTTAAAATAATAGTAAATATATTCGTTGGTTCTGTTCTATCAAAGTATAATTATAATTCCCGTAAATTTTAGACAGGTATATTTACATTTACGTTCAAAAACATATAAGAAAAATAACAAAACAGAATTATATTTAGGATTCTATAAATTAACAGAAATGTTGATACAAATCTTATGTCACACGGTAATTTACCGTTTAATCTTCTATATATATAAAAATGGATTGCTGTTCCTTAGTCTCGCTAAAACTCGAGAACAGCTGAACGGATTTATCTTATCTTAGTCTTGAAATGTTCGTGGAGGTTCAGGGAAGGTATAAAACTGAAAAAAATTGATTCATTACTGGGAAAATTATAAAAACAGCCCTTTTCTATTTCCCATACAAACGTTTTTTTTTGACATTAGATTTGACAACTAACTAATATGTCAATCATTCTGTCGCACTTCAAAACACGGAGATTTATGGCTTACAGGTAAACTCCATAAATATAAATGAAAAAACGTAATAGATATTTCTTGATTATAGGGCGACACGAAGTTCGCCAGGTCTTCTAGTATTTAATAAAATAATAACCTATACCATCAAAAATTTATCATAATACTATGTTCTTGTGACAAAATATGAAATTTGTAACAGTTTCACACACACCTTTCCAATCCACTTCAAAACTGAGTTTATGCTAAATTTTTTAGAAAAGTTAAGAAGAAAAACATGTCAGCATTCCATGGATTCATCATGCGGGTGCCGAGATCTACGCGTTGCAGGGAGAGGCGATTCAACAGTGCTTGGGATTTGCGACCCAGGTGTAGGTTTAATGGGCCCCTTATCTATCGCACGTTAAACTCTCACCTATACTGGTGTATTTTCCGTAACCGTAGAAACCATTGACCGCCTAAATATAATCGCGGCCCGTATGAGGTATATATTGTATTCCGCCTACCGAGACACAGACATGAACATTTATTTGATTTTGTCCTCAGTCCATCCGTCAGCTCACAGAATGTATCCTCTGCATTCCGTAGTACTTGACAATGTTTGTGGTTTCGTGTCCGAATTGCAAGATCGTCAGCGAAGGCTTAAATGGAACCCGTGTATTGATTATTAAACTTGAACCGATATCCTCATTTATGTACTAAGTCATTAAATACAATATTAAATATTATTTTAGACATCAGCCTTTAAAATAGTTCTACATTGTAATTTAGTTGCTAGTGCGTTAACGTAAAAATACAATTTCTATAACAAGTTTTATCATTTTCTTTAACAACATATGGATACACAGTCAAGTCGGCGCGTGAGGTATTCGTTATGTTTACGAGCCGCTCGGGATACGAGTGAGAGATCCTGGAATTAATTAAAATACCGAGTTATTATACAAGGGTTTAAC
The DNA here is from genome assembly GCA_916720795.1 of Danaus chrysippus. Taxonomy (NCBI): domain Eukaryota; kingdom Metazoa; phylum Arthropoda; class Insecta; order Lepidoptera; family Nymphalidae; genus Danaus; species Danaus chrysippus. Next base: position 503,964 of record CAKASE010000077.1, on the reverse strand, counting down.
ACCATACTCACGGTCTTATAAAAGGACGAAAAAACGACACTGATGAAATATATGTATTTTAATAACACCCTAAAGGTACTGTTTTTTATAACATTACCGTTGTTACCAAAATACAATAGAAGAAATTTTTCAATCTAATCATATATATCTTTTCCTTGTGAAAAATATAAAAGGAAAGATATCTCGTAATTAATATCTTTTTTTTTCAACAAATTTCAATTAATTTAAGTAACATATTTCGATTGTTACATTCCGTATATTTGTAGTTGTTCATATATTTATTATCATTTACAGGATATCATAACCTTACCATAGCACCGGCCATTGAGAGTCTCGTGTTCGCAAAGCGAAGCTCAGCGGCGAGCCGACCGCCTCCACCCACACGTCTATGACCAGCGACTCGTACTCCTCTACCTGTGAATGAAAGAAATGTTGATTGGAACATACGAATACGGTCGCTGGAACCGTATAGTGGACCTCGCACATTACTACAAACAAGTAGGTTTGACCTGTACTAAGACGCCGTTCATGTTGTCTAAGAATTCCCTCAAAAAAACATGAAACATTCTCTCGACCCCACAGTGTATATAGCCAGTTTGTCTGGAGTCCTCTAAGTGAGTTTCCTACGCTAGTCAGTTATGGTCATACAGTAGCTACATTGTCACATCTCTCAGATTCCTCCCTTTCATAAAAGTACTTTAAGACAAATCAACTCTCAAATGTGTTAAAAACTATTAATCGATCCTATTTGTACTACATTTTCTTTTAAATGCTTATGAAATACCTCCAACATCAATTAATTATTATCAATTGTTTCCTTTCTAAACAAGTCATTTGTAATAATTTTATTTTATTAATGATTTATACTGAGGCGGTGCTCGTATTTTCACATTATAAAAAAGGTAATTACAATGTCGATGAGTCAAATTAAAAATGTATTATTTCAGTTTTTTACGTCGGTGAAGAATAATGTTAGAAGGAACACTTGGTGTTGTACTGCGTGTGTTTCGTGTATCTGGTGTATTCCCTTTATCTATTAAGGGAACGAAATTAGGCGTGTCACTACCACTGGCAGTAGGAGCGAAAATATTTTTTGTAGCTATGGGTAACATTAATATTTCAAGTTTTGTCGCCTTCTTCTTTCCATATCTGTGAGTGTTTGCTGTTATTTTATAACGTTTGAGCTGCTTGCATAATACAAATTATATCTTGTTTATTAGAATAAGGCACATTAATTAATGTTAACAGTAATTTAATAACATACAAAAATATTAAAGTGCTAACGTTGCCCTATTCTGAAGCTGAAATTAAAATAAAAGTAAACTCTTTTCATCTTTCCAGAAATATACATATATAAAAACCACTATGTCAATAAAATATATTCGTCTCGGACGTGCCTTAATGAAAAATGTGAAAACATTATTACGAAAGACAGGCATTAACATTTTCAATTTTTTCATATTTCAGTTATTATACATTGTCTAGTTACTGTACTTTTCTCTTTCATGAATTTAAACGATCTACCTTAATCTTTGATCTTCTTTGAATTTTTGTTAACATAATAACTGTCATCGCATTATTAATTGTTGTGTTCACTTAACCTCAGAGAACAACACGGTACATACGGATCCTCCAGAAACTCGATGAGGTTAATATTTTATACATATGTAATCTAGAATAGCTAACTTATTAAGAAGTATAGAAGATTTTTTTTTTCTTAACTGTTAATACAATAAAATCCGCTTTTAAACTTTTCAATATGTTATATTGAATTTATATCTTTGATAATAATTTAATGACTTCATTTCTTTGCAGATGGATAAAGAAGTATTAGAAAATAACAGCGAGAGAAAACTAACGACATTTGTTTTGTCATTCCTTCTAATAACTTTAGTATTACGAGGATACAACTTTATTTATTACATCTATAACGAGAAATCATCACAATGTACGTATATATATACATATATTAACTGGACATATATACAAACTCATATTATTTATTCACATCTTGTTTATAGTTATCAAACATTAACTGTATCATTTCTTTTAAAAGATATATTATTTTAAGACGTGAATCTTGTCATGGTAATGGCTATACATTTTCGAACAATGTTATGTACAAATATTTAATGTTTTTTTTTCATTTAGTGAGACTGGCAAGTTTTGAATATATAAAATAGATGTAGCAGAAATACAAGTATCTTTATTCGCTCAAAGAACAAGGCTAAGTTTAATTGTGGTCAACAATACTCTTGATCATTTATGTAGAATGAAATCAAGTAACGGTAATTTTGAAAGCAATAATTCCATCAATAATTACTTCAGCTCAGAATAATTACTGAGCAAAATTAATTCCTTTTTCGTTTTACTTATGAGTAACTCCTAACTGGTACTAAAAAAATATTAAAATAAATTATGATAATAATATGATTGTGTGTAGTGATTTACTCTCAGTATGAAATTAATAATTAATAGTCACCTAGTAGATATTTTCTAGTTTGTGCCTGTTATATTTAAAATTAATTTCAAAGAAAGGAATAATAAAATAGGGTCGAAGAAAAGACTTATATAGTGAAAGGAAACATATACATATGTAACGGAACAGAAGACTGTACTCGATATATAAATATGCGATGTAAAAAAATGTACAGCATTTTCAAGTGTAATTTTATTTAATGAAGATAACTAACTTAAATTTTTGGGTTTTCAGATTACGAGCGGTCACGTCTACGACAGAAGATTATTATAACAACCAAAAGAGTGGACATAAGACAGTCAACTACTGGAATATTAAAAGAAGATAATTCTGGTGATACTCACTGTGGTATCTATATATATATAAAAATTAATTGGAAATACTTGTATCTTTAATGGCTCGGAGAAAGAAGTTAAGTATAAAAATCCTCAACAATAGTCTTCAACATATGTATGAAGTTCCTTCACAGAACGGTAAGATTTCAATCAGCTTTTACTTTAAACTATTGTAAATCATAAGTTTTGGACTGGATAGGTACTACAAATACTGTAAAGTGCTCACTAACAAACATATAATCAATTTTCGTTGTTTTCACGCGTATTGGTTCATCCTCAGTGTTAATTGTATAACTGACCGAGGAAGTTTCAAAGTTTCGGTCTACACTTTTATCATTAAGATAGTAATAATAGTGTTTTTACTACTTATCTTGAAAGGTTTCAGTGACGTTATTTTACACCGTGCATATCTTATTACCATTAAACAATAAGCGACTCAATATACAAATGATTCATTAACGATTACAAACACTAGTCTGTATTAATATTATATTTTATTGATTCAAAAAGTGATAAACTAGAAAATGTCAAATCGTGATGTGTTGTTGCCCTTGAATATGTTATCAAAATCATCATCAATACATGTTATAAAACAAAGACCCCCTCCGCGTCTGTCTGTCTGCCTGTTCACAACAAACAGAAAAACTACTACACCAATTACCTAGCGGTTTTCACCATTCGATAGCGTTATTCTCGAGAAAGGTTTGAATATGTAATTTATTAAGGTTTTGTAGTGATTTGTGTGTACATTAACGATATTTGTTGAATATGTCGGGACAAAATGAGCTGTCTGGGATCTTTTAACGAAAACGCTGCTAAAACCCTTTGAGATATAACAAAACAATGTATGGTGGGATTGGATATATACTATAGGTCTACAGAGAAGTCCACAACAGCATATGTCTATCTCTTGAGGATAACATACCATATCTATTTTACAAATTTTGAAAATTACCATTCATGAAGCGATTATAGGAAAGCTATTTCCAGAATTATAATAATAATAATAATAATAATAATAATAATAATAATAATAATATTTATTTGCTAAGAATGCAGGTACAGAATAAAGGTGTATATAATATTGTATTAAGTAAAATAAATAAATAAATAAATAAGTCTTATCAAAATAAATTAATTTGTGTTCAAGCCTCTATAGTATTTCTTAATTTATTTTTGTATTATTTAATTCAGAAGTAACATTTGAAAGTTATCATAAGTTTAATAATTCTCAAAATTAAATCCACGCGATAGCTCCCTTTTGTCATGATCACGTCATTGATTTGGAATACAAAATTTTTGTAATTTTATTATATGAAAAAACTATTATTAACATAAGAAATATAAAGTTTTTCTGAGTTGAAACTTATTTTATGTTTAACGAAGAAAGATGATGTAACTTTTGTTTGTCTTCATTTAACTCAAAAAGAAAGTACTGAAGGCATTATACGCAACATAGGCTGTTTTATATTTTTTGTAAAATACCCCTGTAAAGCTGGGGTGGATGTCTTGTGAATAATAAATATTAATAAGTGAATGAATTGTAGCATGTAGCACAAACGATGGTATCCTTAAGGTCGATGTATAGTTCAATCGTAATTGTGGCATGAGTTTTAAAATAAATTTATATTAAATATAAGTGTATTGCATATAAAGGGCTTGAAGAATTCTTAAATGTAACTATATTACAAATGGTAAATTTATAGATTACATAATTGCTTTATTTTTTTTTCAGAAACTGGGCCGTTATGTGAAAAATAAAAGTCATTTGTAATAATGAAGAAGACGAATAAAATAGTGACAATAAGGGAAATATCGAATCAAAACAATAGTGGAGGTGTTGGCGCCTACGTGTGGACCTGCACTACATTTATTTTATATGACATTTTGTCTATATAAACTACGATATTCTACATAAATTTGTCATCCTTTTTTATCTATGTACCTACATACGTCACTTCCTTTATATTTCAATATAAAATATCATTCCGCTACGATTTCTTGTCTTAGTAACATCTGTATTTCAGACAAAGGTATTTAGCAAAACCAAAAAAGTTTTCTTTAACCTGTCTAAATACCGAACATAAAAAGTGGGGACCGTGGCAGGACAGCTAAGTAAGAAATATTTCAATCCAACGGAATCGCGTTTGAAGCCATCGCCGATTCGCAACAGCATCGCAGCACAGGCTTAACGCTCAAGCACCTCTAAGAAGATTTGCAAGCACCAGCCGGCAGTACCTATCAACGCTGCCGAAGCAAGGCCAAATCAGATAAGTGTCTACCTTTTCAACAAAATCTCCGTTCATCCATCTATCAATCATCCATTCATCACCATCATCCATCTATCATCATCACCATTATCATATCACACTATTTTTATAGCTATCCACCAAGTGTACAAGCTCATATCCCGTAAAATCAAAATTGTATTGCAACCGTTAAAATTCAAATTTGGCAAGTCATCGTAACATAAATCATCTTAACTAAATATAACTTCAATTGTATCACTATTGCTACAAAACTAAGGCTAACGTTATATTCCAACGTCTTAAACGCACTTTTTTATCCATTATTTTAAACGAATTTCAATTTATTTCCTGATACTTCTGTAAATTGCACTGCCACAATTCGCAACCTAAACTTAAACCACTTCATAGTTCATACGCATCCCATTTTATCATTCATTTAAGGCAAATATTTAAACCACATATTGCCGACGTTTTCAGCGTACGGGAGTGTTGGCCGTGCGGGTTGATGCCACGCTGAGAACTGGCGAGCGGTCAGTCTCTGTAGGTGTCCGAGGCAGTTAGCTTATCGCTAAACAAAGGAGGAGCGTATGTAAAAAACTTTATTACCCACTCGAGTGAAGTGTTTGTCGCGTTTGAATAGATCAGCTGTGCCGGTCATTGGTTCTTATTAGTACTTACATTTGTTTCTTTTGTTCGCATTATAATGTCTACTTTAAAAGAATTAATTTTAAAACGCAGTAGTATTAAAGGACGCGTCACTAAGTTGAAAAACTATATAAAAAATTTTATAATTTATCAAGTTTAGACGCGATTCAATTAAACGAAATAAACATCAAATAAAATAAGTTGGAATGTTTATCGAGCGTGTTATATTTTTGACAATTTCTCTATGCAGTATATTTAAACAAACAGATTATTTACTAATTGTTTTTCTTGTTTATACTAGTGGTTTAGCAGAACAAGTATTGTCTATAATAGTAGCTCAAAAACGAACAGATTTGGAAGAGTTAAGAGGTCAACTCACCGTGTCTCGAGCTCAGCTAGCAACACAATTAGCGCAAATGCAATCTGATATTTTGTATGGCCTGTCTAACAGCGAAGGATCTCCAGTAGATGATTTGCCTCTTATATTAACTTTGGAGGCTATTAAAATCAAGAGTGCCGAAATTTTGGTATTTATATGAATATTTTGTCAAATTAATTTAAATTTCCGTTCAATTACTGTGTCAAAATACATATTTTATGTATGCAGATTTTAAACTAGAATTACTCGTAGATCAGATGCTTCTCTTTGTTCATGAAAACCAAAAAGTCACTTTGAAATTACGAACGTGTCTGAAAACGTATACGTAACGGACTTTACTATTTAGGAAAATAAATTTTAACAGTTAAGGATTTGTATACTACACACTTAACTACATTTTAAGAAATATTCTTTCGATTTATTTTAGATAAAAGTAGAAGATATGGAGCGGATAAAATAGATGAAGCGCCTTTGGGATACGTGCCAGTGGCCAATCAAGGTCAAATTCTGTTTTTTTGCTTGTCTGGAATGGCGAATGTTGATCCTATGTATCAATATTCATTGGAATGGTTCATAATATCTTCGTAAGGAGTATGGCAGAAACCGAGCCAAATGGTTGTAAATATTATTATTCGACTAACCATTTAATCAATCTGTATTTATAAAATATTTATGCATGGATTATTTCACAGAGGATATTATAGAAAGAGTTGAAATCATTATAGAACATTTCACATTTCTGTTATACCAGAATGTATGCAGGAGTTTATTTGAAAGACACAAGCTTTTCTTTGCTTTTCTGCTATGTGCTAGAATTTTGTTTAACAAGGGAGTTATAAGATTCCAAGAATTTAATTTCTTATTAATCGGAGGAAAAATTGAAGAGGTATTTTAAATAAGAATTACGTATCTATATATGTATTTATAAATTCATATATGTGTATATTCTAGTCAAATTTGTATACTATTTCGAATTTAAATAAACACTATGAATAGTACAGCAGTCAATAAGTGCTTTCTCATAAAGTATATATATATAAACACGTTTACTGAAAATAAGTTTACTTGTCAGAATTTTAGGTATATCCAAAATAATATTGTTACATTAAATTAATATTTGTTCAACACAAGGAACTTGAGAGCCCCGAACCAAAGTGGATATCTCCTCGGATGTGGTTGGATATGCTACAGTTGGCGACATTGCCAACGATGCATCAATTTGTGATGGATTTTACTCAACAAACCAAATTCTTTAAGAATTATTACGATGTCGGGAATCCTCATAAGTAAAATCGTCTTTTCATCTTATTAACTAATCAAATTTAAGTTTTTTTTACATAGAATATGCCTGGATGTTCCAGACTTCCGTATCCAAAAGAACTAGATTCTCAACTAGATGCATTTCAGAAGCTACTTGTTCTAAAGTGCTTACGACCTGACAAATTGATTCCTGGTCTTCAGGTATATTTTATTATAAATAATGTTGATTGGTTTTAAAACCGTGAAAATGAAGTTCAACTAGTATTGTACATAGGGCATACAGCTATAACTTAAACCTGAAATTTATTATCTTTCTTCCTTCGTCCAGGACTACGTAGTATCAGGTCTTGGGGCTCGTTTCGTTGAACCACAGCCAGTAGATCTTGCAGCTCTATACGCTGGTTCTGATCCACTCGCTTCTATAATTTTCATTCTCTCCTCCGGTACTGATCCAGCTGCTGGTAAATATTACTATTTATAAGCCTAGTTGAATGTTGTATAACATATTAAAAAATGTGTACGTATGTATGTCTGACTTTTCTTAAAAGTATGCCAGTAATTCTATGCAAAATTAAAACTAAATATTTATAACTTTTACAAAGTACTTAATTGTTATAAGTCCTTATATATCTTTAATTTCTCTTTACATAGTGGATCCTTTGCTGTGGTTTGATTTTGTTTACATGATTATTTATCGACTAATTGAGTGTTACATGTTTCAGATCTGTTGAAATTTGCCGACAAAATGAAGATGGACAAAAGATTTGAAAGTATTTCATTAGGACAAGGTCAAGGGCCTCTAGCCGAAGCTATGATGAAAGTTGGCTGTGATTTTGGTAACTGGGTAATTTTTCAGGTAAAGTTTTACATTTCCTTTCAATCGTAAAGTATATTCGTTTTTTTTTAAATCATACGAATAGAACTTATAGCACGGCTTAAGTGTTTTACATAATGAATCTAAAACAATTTTAAGAAAATGCTATATCACAATTCAAAGACATTAATTCAAGATTAACTCTTAAAGATTCCAAATATGTATGATTTATCCGTGTTATGTACATATATTAATAAAAATGTGATAATAACTTTGTCTAGGCTAATTGGCTGTATTTTTATTCAGTAGACAGCAAAATCTATTTTAATGAAATTTATTGCGTTATATGTTAACTCGAACCTACATATGTGTAGATACCTTTTTAATGTGGCTTCTGACCTCACGATATATATATTTTTAAATGTAAATTTCAGAATTGCCATTTTTCTCCATCATGGATGTCAGTCTTGAAGTTAAATGTGGAGCAAATAGTGTCAGAAGTAGTTCATAAGGACTTTCGGCTGTGACTCATATCAACACCTTCACCCTTCTGTCCTGTTGCGTTATTACAGAACGGTATTTTAAAAATTATTCGTACATAAAGTTAAATATAACCATACGATACACAAGTATTTAAACTATACCTTATTTACTTAAAGTTGTAAATATAAATAAGACGTACAATTATAATAATAATTATTATTATCATATTTAATTATAAGTCAAGGTTTTATAAATACATATGTTTTTTTTTCAGGATGCAAAATGACAGTGGAATCACTAGCACACAAAGCATATATGAATCAAGTCCCTGATTTTTTTGAATAATTTAATTCATCACACAGCAAAGTTTCTAATTTTAAGGTTCTCCATATTATTTATATTAAGAAAAACAAGTATAAAATGTTTATTAAATTTGTTATATGACTTTAAAACAAAGACATGTTATTTTCTCAGTTGAATTTATGAAGAAGCTATTTTATTTTATTTCTTCAGGTTTTAGGACTGTTGAATTATTAGTAACAAAACTTTTGTAATTTCCAGTGGCTCCTATTTTCACTATGCCTATTCCATGGCGTAGTTCTAGAAAGACGGAAGTTTGGGCCTCTTGGTTTTAATATACCATACGAATTCACAGACGGTGATCTTCGTATTTGTATTTCTCAACTTCACATGTGTCTGACTGAATAACATGAAGTTCCCTTGCGGGTTTGTTAATTAATTTAACGGTAAATTAATACCTTTAATTTGAAAAAGACTGCTTTTTATTAACTAGTTAACATGGAAGAACCTATGGGTTTGTTATAATTAGTAGTAGATTACTATGTAACTGCTATTATTTGTATTCTTGGGTCGTATGATATTCTGGGAGAAAAATAGGAGTGACGTTGAGGTTCGTTACTAAGTCTCTAATTGAAATAGGGTTCACGAAAGCAATAACTTAAACAATGCTTGCATTATGGACAAGATTTAATTGGAATATTATTATAATAGATAGGATACATTTTAATGTTAACATACTTGTAATTGGTTTTTAAATCATTTTGTTCAGATGTCAACATATACAGCGGGTCATATTAACTATGGTGGACGAGTCACGGATGATTGGGATCGTCGGTATTTATTGTGTTTGTTGGCTGCTTACTACACTACTGCTGTACTCAATGACAGGTGGATATTCGTTGAGAGTGGCGCCTATAAACAGGTATATAAATTCCTTATGATGTATTATGACGAAGGTATTTTGTAATCTCAAATTTTGCAAAACGCATTATTAATATCATTAATTTTAACAATTAATAGGTTATCTTCATACTTCTAGATCGTAATATATTATATAATTTGTTTGAAATTATAATTATTGTTTTAACAGCAACAATCTTCGTATAAGTAAGTCATATGTCATTTTAAATATGAATATTACTAATGGAGAGGCTGTTTATATATATTTATTAACATACACTATAAGTCCTAGTAGACGACTCCTACACTTGCGTTTGTTCTGTAAAAGCGAAATATTAAAGCCCCTTGTTGAAATAGATAAATTATTTTCGTACATAGTTCTTGATGTAAATTTTTGCAAGTATTATTGCAGATACTCTGAGCAATCTTCAAATGCTGCCAAAGACATTCTTAGTGTGTTACCTCCTATTGCAGTTAAATGAATGAATGTAATATAATATAAATAAAATTAATATATAATATATTTTTTCGTCCTAACAGTTACCCTGTTTCTTATAAAGAGTCCCTAAATGCAGTACTCATTCAAGTAGTCATACGATATAATAAGCTTTTGGCTGTTATTAGCAGTTCTCTTCAGTAAGTGTATAAATCAAATCTCAATTAACAGTTCATTCTTTTACTAATATTTTCTTTCTGCTAGTGACCTACAAAAGGCGCTTAAAGGTTTGGTTGTTATGTCGGAAGCCCTAGAAAGTATGTCCGGAAGTTTGGCTAATAACGCTGTTTCAAATATGTGGCGTGCTAAGGCGTATCCTTCGCTTAAACCATTAGGTATTATTTATCACAAAAATATATTTATCACAAAAAAAGGCAAAAAATAAGCTGCTTAATAAATTTACAGAAGGTTTATTAATAATTTTTGTTTTTCACCAGCTGCTTGGGTAAAAGATTTATGTCTCCGAGTACAATTTATGCAGCAGTGGGCTGATGGTGGGATTCCTAAGGTGTTTTGGATTTCTGGGTTCTACTTCCCCCAGGCATTCCTTACTGGTGCATTACAAAACTATGCTACATAACATGTCATTGCAATTGATACCATCGCTTACGTTTTTGAGATAAGTCTAAGATAACACCCCAATGATAGGTAAAATTCAAATTTAAAAAATATCTAGGTATTTTGGACACACAAATTTCCACTGTTTCGCTTGCTTAAGTATCAGTAGTGATAGTGATTAGTAGTGGAAAATAAGATAGAAAAACTGTACTCACGCATAATTCTATAAGTAATTATATCTTCTGGTCTCAAAACTCTAGCAGACCAGCTTCGGATCAGTTTACGAAATGTAATCTTTATTTGATTTATAATTAAAATATAATAATAATAGAGGTTTATTATAAAAGAATACTCGCGAAAGCCTTAAATCTCATTAGGTTTATTATACTTAATTATAAATTCATATTAGTCAATGTTAAACCAGTTAATAAACACAATGTACACACACTTACAAACTAAGTTATATTTCCAGGTTCTTAACGCTCCGCCAGCGAAAAAACCAGATGATGGTTGCTGTGTCCGAGGCCTATTTTTAGAAGGTGCTAGATATAATACTGGTGATATGATATTAGAAGAAAGCAGTCTTAAGAAGCTACATACTGGTCGGTATTTCAAAGCTTTACTACTCATAAACTTTATTAGTAATTCATGTTAATGAGGTGATAAAACTAAAATATTTAAAATATTAAATTCCAGAAATGGCAATCATATATATGAAACCGGAACAAAATCATCGTCTGGCGCAAGATTTATACGAATGTCCGACATACAAGACACTCGTTAGAGCCGGGACACTCTCGACCACTGGACACTCGACCAACTATGTAATGACTATTGAACTGGCGACTCATAAGCCACATTCACATTGGATAAAGCGTGGCGTCGCTTTGTTCTGTGCTTTTTTGAACGACTCGGCATATCGTCAGGGATGGTGCAAATCCGCGTTACTACCATTGGATAACTCCCCTGAAATATTTTCTGAATTAACGATTATTAAAATATTTTTTTGAAAAAAATACCTTAAAAGTCGTTAATTTATAAAATATTTCAGCTTAAACTTTTCTTTGATGATCTGCTTCCAATGTAGATACGTGGAATTATTCAATGATAGTTCAATTTGCACTATCCCCGATGATATTATTTTTTCATCTTGACTTATTTAATCATCGTTTGATAAATTTGTTATTGTTACACTGTCTTAGATTATAATTATTTTATGTTACATAAGTTTTAATTTTTTATGGAATAAAGTTTTCAAATTTATATTCTTTTTCTTTGTATTTAGATGAGTGAATGATAAATATTTTTAGTTTCTTTCTTTTAATCGTCTTGAAAATTTTGTAGTTGGTGCTCAATTAAGATCTGTTTTTTTATGTAAATATATCATAGTGTAGCTATATAAATTAATAACATGGACACTACACATATAATATTCAATACATAATTGAAATTTAAAGAAATTCTTTTATTTAATCTATATTACTGTCTATTCTGTTGCACCTTAAAAATATTACTTAGTACTTATTTACATTGATTTTGGAATACTGAGAAGTTTCATCTTATCAATATATTTAAATTTTTTTCTTTCTTTTTTGTACCTTATTTAGCAAGTAACTATTTCTGAATAGAGAATCCGTGAGAGAAAAGAGATACCGTGAGATGTCAATAAAGTACTTCTGACAGTAAGCTTTAAACAATCGGATTTTAATTACAGGGCTCCAGCGTGAAAATCTACGAACTAGAAATCTTATTTTTAACTTCATTTTCTTTAGAATATTGTTAGTATTCACTCCTTGCATTTGGATTTGTTACTGAGATTGATATTGAAACGAAGTGATACATAATAATATCTTAAATGTCTACCTTAAATATAATGAAAGAGTTTTTTTCATATTAGAAATAAGTAGCTACCACTTCACTTCATTTATTTCATTATAAAGTTTCCTAAAGCATCTGAAAGTAAAAAACAGGAACTTTGAGTTGTACAGCACAATAATTATATGTATGTGTGAAGAGGTTATCAAAAATAGCTTTCAAAAAAAGTCACACAAAAACCAAATACATTAGTTGCAATTTCGGCATCTCTATTCTGACTATGAAAAATATTATACTAGATCACTTAGTCAGTTCCTTATTAAGCTGTTTCAGGTCACTTTTATACATTGCGTACAAAGGTAGGGTACTTTAATCATTACTCTAGCTGGACATTCCACTACGACTGGATGAAATATCGACCTCTCTCATCCACATTATGATATCTACTAAATTAATGTATCATATATGTAAAACAATCATATCTTATTGTACTTAAGCAAGAAGTATGTCTATAAAAACTTAAGTGCACGAAGCAGAATGGTGATTTGTCATTTTTGTAGCTTTTTATACCAGTTGTTAAAATCTTAACAGGGAAATACCAATTTTTTCATGTTACCCATTTATTAATGAGAACCGAGAAGTATTTGTACAAAAGATCGGTGAAATAATAAAATCCTTTTTTCTTATACGTTAAAGAAAAAAATAACAATACTTCAAGTACCATATTATTATTTTTTGCTTTTAATATCCTTCACTAGCTAACAATTTCTACGACATACTTACAATGTATTCCTTATGTTTGCGTTTAATGATCATGTGTTGTATGGTATGTTATTTATCCAAAAAAAATGGGTTGGACTATCCTTAACCCGGATTATGTGAATATTTTATTGTAATTTTTAAATTAAATCCTTAATTTATTCCAAGCGCAATGGCTAGTTGAATGTTCTCATTTTAAAACGTTTGGATTTCATCTAAAAATATTATTTTATATTCTTATGTAAAATATAATTAATAAAAATCTTAGAGAGATACCTTTACAAGCATTACTTATTCTGGGTTGTGTCTTTTCTATGACATAGGTACTTTATATCAAATAAAGTAGAAAAAATGGCAGTATTAAGTAATGGTCTAATCTAAATCGGCAAGAATTAATTAAATTCCTTATATTTTAAATACTTACATATCTTGAAAGTTAAATCGAGTAATAAAATGCATTTGTGATCTTAAAACTATTTTCAAAAACTGATTTAATAAGAAAGTTCTGGAAACTGTAAGAGTTTCGTCATTCATTCCTCGAAAGAAATCCGTCCCATTATCACTTTCAGAAATATTATTACAAATAATTAGATTTGTTTCTTTCATATTTGTTAACAAATTGAAACGTAAATGCGTGTATGTCAAAGTGAACTTAAATAAAGAGGAAACAATTTTAGATAGAGTGGCGTAATTAAAGCATAATTTATATTTATGGAAGTGAATGCTAAATCCACCATTGATGTATTGTGGGTATGTTTTATTGTAAATTCTAAATTTATGCTCATTTACTAATTCATGGAATAAGGTTTTGATTTTTTTTTTAAATAATATGTGACGGTCGGTCAACTTTACTTGAATTAGACATTACATCTGATTGTAGGCAATATATTTTTGCTAGTGTTGTATTTTTTGTAGGCGCTCTATAAAAATTTCGCAGTCCCAAGATTGATGTCAGTATATTTTCACACATTATGATCCACATGCATACAAAATTAGCGCATTAGACTCGTCGTCAGTTATCTTACAACAAACGATGAAATATAAGCCTCCCTTATGATTATTTGTGGCCTATTTTATTTGACTTATTTGCTTTGTCTACTATACATTACTCCTTACAATAAGTGTACACTGGTCAAAATAAATAGTAGTATTGTTAGTAGTACAGTACTATAATATTTACAGTAAAATGTGTGCCACAATATCGAATGTTGGTTTTATTCAGTAATTTGATATTAAGTTAGTTAAATCACGGTATTTTTTTAAATCTAACACCAGCTAACATATATACCATTTGAAAAGACAGTTTATAAATAATAATGTTTAAAATACATACATATAAATTGTGTCGTCAAGTTGCCAATCTATGTATTTCTTAATTCACGACAATTGCAAACAATCGTAAGGCTTTTCTGACCTTAAGTGGTTAATATGTGCGCATTGTCAACCTTTCAGATACTAATTCAGTCCTCTCTTGAAGAATTTCTTATTTCTTTCGATAAACTCATTAGGGTGTTAATTCCGTAGCACCAGCATTCGAGGAAGAAAATTCCTCTCAAAACCTCATTGTGCTCCATCTTATATAAAATTTTGTTTGGGTCCTGATTAAAATAATAAACATATCTCAAATTTACAAATATGTAATTTATAACATTTCCAGAAAACTTACAGCTACTACAAAAGTTATATGAAAATTTTGATTTATGATCAATTGTAGATATGTGCCTCGAGCAACGTTGCAACTGCTATTTGTTTGAAATGGAATATCATGGAACTACTGCAAGCTAGTTTATTTGTAAGATAAGTAGAACACTCAAAACACTTGATCACGGGAAAGTTATAAGCAAATAACTTTATATGTGTATAACTGAAGAGTTTGGTAACGTAAAGGTAGGTAAGATCGGTGAAACAAAACTATTATACCAACAAAATACAGAAAGAAAATAATTAGATGAAAATAATACAATGGCATATTAAAAATAATGCTAGGGGTAGTATAATTACTAGCATTACCAATCTATACTTATAATAAATCTGTAGAGAGGTCAATTCTGTACATAAAATATATTTAAAAAATAACTATCAGGGGGTGGTTAGGGATCGCTACTGATGGCAAAAATGCAATCAGTAAAATTTTAAAATGTTATGCAATGACAATTAACAAGGCTCAAGGCTTTTCGTGTTGTTGGAGTAGATCTCAGTGTCAGTTGTTTCTCGGATGGTCAGTTGTATGTTGGTCTTTCCCGTGTTAGCAGTTCTAAAAATCCTTATATTCACGTGCCGGACGTCAACTTTCAATATAGTTTACTCGTAGGCTTTACACTGAAGTATTTTCGTTCTATAGGTACCTTTACCTTACCTTTATAAGGCAGTGGTACTTATATTGCTACCAGAATTTGAACCTTAACACTTTATTATAAAGTTTAAAACCAATAAATATTTTTAAGTTCTGTGTCTTATAAAGGGTTAAGCCTCATGTGAACGTGATCTTAATAATATTACCAATGTAAATAATATTAATAAATATTACCAATACATCATCTTAATACACAAGGAGTTACACGCTGATGGAGTCGCGGGCACAGCTATCTATAATTTTCTGCCGGAAGTCACTATTCCACGCGGACGAAGTCGCGGGTAAAAGCTAGTCCTCAATAAGTCTCTTTAACATGTATGAAATTTTATCTCTAAACACACATATTTTTAGACAAAATAAGATTGTATTTGTATTTTTAAGTAAGTTTTGGATGTGTTTCGCTTTAGAACTTTTCATTTTGATGGATTTTACAATTTAATTCAACATTGTTTTATGAGATTATAAATAATTTGTATATTATTAAGGTTTTGGAAAATATATTTGCATTATACTCGTATATGAAACTTAAGGATATGTTACAAAATTAAGACCTTTTATATTAGTTTCAAAACTATTTTTGGACTTCCATAGTAATTTTTTTATTTCCATTTCTAATAAGCTACTTAAGTATCCCTAAAAAACTAACAAAAAAAAACAAAATATGTCTTTATTAAAAGTAAAATCGTAATACATATTTCTACAACAACAAATTAAATAATATTTCCTTTTAACTTTTAACCCTTCTTATTTTAGCTGAACATCGCCCATTAAGGTCAATTAGTTTAAATGTTACGGGTATTATATTTGAAATGTTTTCAATAAAATATATTATTTCATATTCTCAATAAAATTTTCTGGCTTTTCGCTTTAAACAGAAATGAGTTTAAATAAAGTTTTTTTTTTATAGAAAATATTGAATACTATTGGTTTGTTAGCTTCAATAAAGGATATTTTATATTTTCAGCAATACGAAGATTTAATATATTATAAAGAGGGTGTGAAAAATATTGATCAAATATTTATTGTAATTAAATAATATAAACATATAACACGGGAGCTTAGTGATTCTATAATGACTAATTTCAATTTCTACTTTAAAACTGTAATTTGAAAAAAAAAATCCATGTACATTACAAAAAATATTAAATTATAAATATTATTTAACGCACGTTAGATAGAGGCCCCTTAAACCTACACCTGAGTCACAAGTCCCAGGCACTGTTGAAGCTCCTCTCACTACAACGATGGACCCGACACACGCACCGTGAATACATGGAAAGCTGAGAAGTTTTAATCGTCAAATAATATCTTATCTAAACTACATAGATAAACAAAATTATCTTATAAACAATTAGAGGCGTATTGTAGTTAAGATTTTATGTCATCTTTTATTTATACAATAATGTTTCAAAACCTTTAAATAATGAGATCTAAAGCTTTCGCGACTATTCATTTAAATGAAACTAATATTTTTCGTTTTATACTACACGTATTTAATTATAGTACTTACTACATGCTCCCGACGGTTTTGTTACTTTTCACCAACCGTGATCTCGGGCAGACGAGATGTGAATGTTTGTCAGTTGGTCTTGTTATTTATCATTTACCGCAATTTTAAAAGAGAATTATTAAACAGTACAACTCCGACAAAATAATGAATAATAATATCCAAACATGCTCTTTAAAAAAATCTTAATTCTCCTATCCTCTCACCTTTTCTTTTTTTCTTTCACTTTTCTATTGCTATTTTTTCGTCAATTTCCAATAAGCTGCTTAAGATGACCCAAAGTAAGACCCAAACCTTTGTAATAAACCTAAAATTTCGCTTTACTTAAAGTGAATGTAATCTTTTAGAATGAAATAGGGCTTTATTATTTTCTTAATTTATTAAATAATTAAAATGAATTAACAAAGAATTTGAATGAAAATCAGTTATCCTGAATGTTCTAAATGAATAAGGGGAGTTTTGACTCTTGTTTTTATCGTCTTAATTTCAATTTCAAAATTTCACTCACAAACCACATCCGCGATTACTATTAAATTGAATATTTCAATAGGAAAAATAAAACACTTGACATGAACTGATCATCTAAACTATCTTCTTGACATAAAAATTATATACATAATTTTAATATACATACATATTTATAAACTTTTTATAACAAAAGTAGATACATAACAAAAGTGTATATTTATTTGTGTATTTTACCGAAATGTATTTCAATAATCATTCGTAACGTTAGACATTTCTTGTTAAAGTCATACTTTCAGCAAAAACCTTTTATTTTAATTAAATAATATAAAGTGTTTGGTTAACAGTAATAAAAAGGCCAAACGCTCCTTAGAATTTGGTGGCTGGAATTACTATTTTTTTCTTAGGTTCACAAAGTGCAACATTGCTTATAAATTCAATACAGCAATTAAACGGACAGAAAACAATTACTTATATTTAACACAATTTTAATAAATCAAATCCTGTTGACTTATTTATATTACACAATTTTTAGAATACATAACAATTCATGAGAATTTCCAAATAGATACAGTATATTAAATATTAAGATTGAAAAACACAAATATAATAATTTAATTCTGTAATAAATAATTAATAAATAATGCATTTTGCTTAAAATTTGTTTGATTCATACAATTATAATCATAAAACTATTTTATACAGCATAGTTTTAAAATTCGAATGACATTGTTAAAAAACTTGTGATAATTCCAATAATCTGAAAAGATAAATTTCAATTTATATAGAGTGGAAATAGAAGATATGAAAATATACACAGCTTTCTTAGAAATAATTTTAAGTTTGATAACGAATTCATATCGTTGCATTGGAACGAGAAGCCTTCCAACGTTGCGCATTTCGAAGGCTGTAAAATTAACATCCCATAGCACTAAGTGTTGAAACAAAGTGTCCACTTCATAGTAAAGTGGATCATTGTCAGATATTACACAACTCATCATCTCTGGCACCAACAAACGTGTTTTATTTACCTGGAATTATAATTATTTGCACTTTTTGGATATCGATACGAAAATTTATGCAATTACGTTTTTGTCATTAAAACAATATTTAGCTTATATTTTAATTTAATTAGAATATAAGGAATGAAAAATTCATAACCACAAGGTTATTTACTTGCAACCTTCGGAATATAACGATACAGAAACTGGAACGCGATATTCCAGAGTAAATTGTTGAAGTTTAAATTTATTGCTAAACAAATTTATTAACAATTAAATATTTATCATTTTTTTAATCAAATAAAAAGGTTCAACTAGCATCATTACTTGTACCGTGTGATACAAAAACCATGCACACTGCAGAGCGAGTTTAATGCCCTGCAATAAAGTATCTGCAATTTCAGCTACATACGTGTAAAAATATATTTTGGTATTCCTGAATATGTTTTAATGTTATTCATTCAAATTAGAAATTAAACAAAAAAAATTGAATCTTTTCTAACAATTCCACAAATTGTGAGAATAACATATTTTCAATAGAAATTATTAACAGATAATTTGAAAAGAAATGCAATGCAATTAAACACTGAATACTGGATAAAGTAATTGATGAAAAAAATGTCATGACGACATTTTCAATCGGTAGTAATGATATGAAACATAGACAAAGATAAAGGGTATCGAAATAATTATTAAAACGGATATTTTAAAAATGCTATTTAAATAAATAAAATATATATCGATATAATTTTATAAATTGGTCATTGTAATTCGATTAAAGTTTTTTAAAATGAAAACGCATTTCTTTTCTTTTATTAAGATATTTGTCCGGTTCATAAAATAATACTATCAAAATAAAATTAAGTACAAAATTTAAATTCATACCTTCAAGTCTTATGAGAATATTATATATAGTGAATGCAATATTGAAAATAAAAGACACAAGAAACAAAAATAACAAAAAGTTATCTGACGTATTGAATTCTGTTAAAACAGCATATGTTTGAACGAAGAACTTTTTGATTTGACCGATCCTCTGCGCTGTTAACTGCCTTTTAAAACTATTATTATCTAAAAAATATTATACATGTATTGAATATAACATAAAACTTAATTATGTATTAATGAGACCATATTTGTATTAACGTCCTCTGAGGTGTGTTATCGACTGCACCGATCCTATCAATGGCTGCATTTAGCTCTCAATGTTATATTTAAATCCCTTAAACAGAAATTGTAATGGTTTTAATGAACTTAAATACTTGTGATGATAATTTTAATGAAAACTTGAAATTAACTGTACATTGTTATAGATAATTATTTTATATGAAATATAAATGAAGTAAATACTAACGATGTACTGTCAGCGGATTGGCGAGTAGACTGAGTTCTGCGATATTCGCGGTCAAAAAAATTAGATTATGTACCGATGTTGATACGGCTCGTTTAGTATATTTCAGTTACTTTCACAGTATAATGTCATACGGTATTATGCTGTGGGGCAAGGCAGCCGCTATCCATACTATATTTGTGCTACAGAAGAGGGCTATTCGCGCAATCTATAACCTAGGAGCTAAAGAATCGTTAAGGAATAAATTTAAAGAAATCAAGATATTGACTGTTGCTTCTCAATATCTATTCTGCAATGTTATGTATGTACGAAAATATATTAATGATTTCATGAGAAAATGTGATACTCATAGCATTGGTACAAGGAATAAACATAAACTTGTTACTCCTGTTACTCGACTACATAGAGTCAGTAACTCCTTTGTGGGGCAATGTATACGGTTTTACTGAAAGCGTTCAAAATGCCTCTGTTGCTAAATTTAAAAAAAATATTAAGGAACGCTTGTGTGCAAAAGGTTACTATACAATTAATGAGTTATTGATCGATAGCACACCTTGGGAATGAAACGATCGCCTCCTGGCTATTTCATCTCATATTAAATTGTGTACACAATATATGAGACAAATATAAATATATTAAAAAAAAAAATAAAACCCGCTGAGGTTCTTTCGCCGGTTCTTCTCAGGTCAGGGTATTTTCTTTTTCGAACCGGTGGTAGTGTCTCAAGTGACCATCAATAAGAAAGTGTATTGCTTCTATATTGAATAAAGTTGTTTGAGTTTGAGTTTGAGTCATTCAAGAAAGTTCCATTTTTAGTTCTGCTCTGATCATTTTAAACGTTGATGGAATTTGCCATATTCACAAATTGTAGCTGGAGAAGATTTATCGCAGTAAATTGAATAATGACGCCATAATAAATGATTATTTCAGCTGAAATTAAATATAACAACAAAAATCTCATTAAAGAAATCTTAATTAAACATCGCGAGAATGTCTAGAGAAAATGAGACTAGATCAAATTGCCATCCTTCTAAAATAAAAATGAATATATGGTTAATGCGTGAAGCATTAATCATTATGTAAAAAATAATACATAAATATAAATTTTATAAAAAAACACGTTTCGCATAATTATGGGGTTACCATTTATAAAAAAAAAAAAAACAACAAAATTACACAAGATTCATTCATTCATTTTCAATCTCTTGCATACTTCCAAATTTGTCCTTTTATAATTTTAAAAAGTAACTATTTATATATTTATAAAATTGAGTGAAAATTTTATTTTCAACGCCAGAAGTAAATAATCCTCAACGCTTAGCTTTTTCTACCGTTTTTCTACCGTTTAATTATCTTTTAAGAGAATATGTACTCAACAATTATATTCATATTTTATGAAGACACGGGGTATATAATTCATTAGGAAATAATGTTACAAGGCGTTAAATATGAAAAATGGTTTTTATTTCTGTGAAATACACATTTTACATAGAGGAGATGAAAATAAATTTTTCAGGACTCCATGAATTCACCGTGATGGTCCATCGCATTGCAGAGAGAGGAGCTTCAACAATGCCTGGGACTTGTGGCCCAGGTGTATGTTAAAGGCACCCCTATCTAACGTGCGTTAAACGCTCACCTACACTGTCCTCCTTAGCTTAGCAAATTTGAAACGAACCTACTAGGGCTGCCATCAAAGTACATTCCAAGAATAAATTGATGTTAGTTCTAGACAGGCCCAAGTTTCTGAGGAGGTTGTAGAGAAATTAAACTGTTATTCCTCTCGCTGCCACTTCTACCGCGTAAAAATGTACGACTAACCTAATCTTAGTGAGCTCTTTATTGAATTCGTAATAACTATTGACCTTCATGGCATGGTCGGGGGATGTTAGTTTCCCAAGGAACCGTAAGTTCTAGTAAGACAACGGGCTTTAAAATATGTCAGGTCTGGACGGTGATTGTTATATTGTCTTTTATACTATCCATCATTATAGTTCAAGACAGATCTGCTTATGATAAGGATTGACGATTGATTTTATAGCCCTAGTGCCTTCTCTCACTTTTGTGAGAAAACTTAAACCTGAAAGACTAAAAGCTTCACGTATGATTTTTAGAACCCTCATCGTGGCGATGAGAAGTTTTAGTCCCGTTCTATAATATAAGAATTGAAATTTAAATAAAACTAACATTATCAGATTCGGCACTAAACAATCCCAACATTTCGATTACTTTAAAGTTATCGTGATTACGGACAGACGGGATAAAAATTATTTTATAAAATACTCGCGAAGTTTCAAATCTCATTATAGGAATTGAATTTTATCTTATCATACTTACAGCCATATGAATAGATTACACAATCCAGAACCATGAGAGCCGGCAATCCAATCACAAAAAATATCATTGATATGACGTCACGCATTTCTAATTTTGGCATTTCTTCATCAGTGTTTATACACCTTATAATCTAAAATCATTTTTAATATATCAAGTAATATTCGTTTAGAAAATCTTAAAAGTAAATACCATACATACCTTCTATATTTTACTTTCAAACATCAGATAGTTTTTAATCCTCACTTCATTCTTCAAAGCTCCATAAAAAAATATTATCATATTTAACATTGTTTGAATGCCATAAAATACAAATTTTCTTCTTGATGTTTTATGAAGAGCACAAACAATTTATAGATAGCAATCAACTATGATTGAAAAAATAAAAGTTAATTCTATAAATATTAATATTTGAGCGATAAGAAGTTATTCAGAGAAACAATATGTGAACGTATTATGCAATAAACTTCCAATAAAATATATATTCTGATGAAGTGATCTTTAGTACTGATTACGTGAAACTAAGATCCAATTTTTAGTATCCAAATTTGTAAATTTTATTAATTAACGAGTAATATGACAAAAGGTAACTTGAAAATGGAGTGAAAGTATTACCCTTAAAATTATTACTTTAATATATTACTAGTTTGTTAGGGAATGCACTTTGAGCAATTTAATACTCACTCTTGTGACCAAGAGTGAATTAAAATGCATTAATTTAGATAATCTCTGTATGTTTATACTAATGATTATTCTGTAAACCTACATTTAATCCACGTCAATTATAGTACATTAGTAACATTATCAAAGGCAATAATCAATCAGATTAAAACTTAAAAACACCTGTTTCATGAAAAAATCTCAAATTACGTAAAATCTGATAATTTTAACAATGAATAACACTGGAAATAATTTCTTTTATATGTAGTCATATACAAATTATATATACAAATGATTGTTTTCTAAACAATGTTTTACTTATTAACGATTTTTGAAATGACCTTTCCTGAAGAGACTATGTCTTGTCTAAATGTCTAAGAATAGTACCTACTTACCACGATGTGAAACGTTCGCTGGCATTTAAAACTCATAAATATATTAATATTATTTTTGAGTAAAATAACTGCCCCTCGTACTTAATACTAGTTAATGACGAGAATTCTATGTATTTACATAAAACGATGTGATTAATGATGTTTGCTTAAATGTTTGTCGAAGGTTGTTTGTTAAAAAAGTTTATTATATCTAAATCATTTTGACTTCTCAAAAATTTATGAACAACGGCTGCAGTCACGAAAAAGCATAACACGTTGTCACATTCCATCTAAGCTGAAAGTACAAGAAATAAAAACCCTTAGCTAATCAATTAGATCAAAATACAATTCTATAGATGAATTCAATTTATAAAAATATGAACTTATTCACCAGTTTTTTCTTAAAAAATAATCACGTACAATAATCTCCAGTAAATAAAATTTAAATCCATTCAATTTGTTCTCTATAGGTAGCACTTATATAAATATGTAACTTTCATTGTTATTGTTCTTGATTCTTAGCATCAGTATCACTTTCGGCAGAAGTGTGATATTTTTCAGAATCATCAGGTTATTTAGTTTTCAGTTAATGACTATGCATAGGATTTTTGTGAGACTCCTGTCACGGTGACGCAATACTTTATTTATTTTATATAAACACTTATTCCTATACATCATAAAAATTTGCAGCGAAAGAGTATTACCAGTGTACAGAATTGGTTCTCGTATAAATGGTACTCACAATTAGCCAATAAGTATTCTGAAATCCTACTAATGTAAAGACTTATAAATATGTATATTTTCTTATCTATGTGTTATCATACAATAACATATTTTTATTGCGATCACTATATACACATCATCTTATATAAATATACATTTGTGAGAGACTGGAGCCCGTGATGGGTATAGGAATACCTGTATTACAGGTCTCCAGGTCCCCAGGCCGCCATATTAACAAAGTGAGCTCTTTACATTAAATTGTTGTATATATGTTGGAGAGATTGTTTCAGTGTGTGACCATATTAACAACACAATCATTACAAATTATTTTTAGTATTAGGAATACCCTGACGCTATTTACATACCTTATTTAACACCATAACACGCGTTAGCTAGGAGCCCCTTTCACCTACACCTTGGTCGCAAGTCCCAGGCACTGCTAAAGCTACTCTTCCTGAAAAGCGATACTTGTGCTTTTAAGAGTCTGTTGTTTTGCTCCAGGTTGCTTTCCTTCTGGCCTTACATCTTCTTCTTTTGTATGCTATATTGTTTAATTATGTTTTTATATAATAAACTAGTAAACTCGGCGAACTCCGTTTCGCCACTAGAAGGCTTTTTTATATCTTTTCGTTTGGTGATTAAAAGATGAAGAATTTTTTTAATAATTGGAAAATGAATTGAGGTATAATTATCTCAATATTGGAGACAATGAACGTAGTAATGATTAGCATTAGCTTAATATTGCTCAATGCAAGAAAAAAATTAAGGTATGATATAAGAAAATTATGATTTCTGCACTATACAACACATATTATAAGATATGTGATCCAACTCCTATATTTGTGCATTTTAATGGAATTAAAAGTGAAAGCGAATCTCCGATATTAAATTTATAAACTCACTGGCAATTGGTTAATACTTATATTGATAAAAAAATTGTTTCATAAATTTAATATATAAATTTCTTTCAAAAGTACAAAACATTTTTAAATTACAAAAATTTTAGAAAATTTATTTGAAAAAGTGTCAAATAATAACTAGATATAGCTGTAGTATTTAATTTTAAATGTAGCTGTTTGTAAAAATCATTTTTTTAATCGTATTTTAAACTCTTTCTTATTTTTATGGTCAGCATGTTATCCTTCCATTTTTACTGTCTTATATTTTTCCCGCATTTTATAATTCCAAGCAGCCTCATTACCTTTTAATTTTATTCAGTTTTGTTAAGTTTTAAATATTATTACTCCATATAGTATTAGATCAATGAGCCGTGTGACTAGTCAAATGTCTTTGTTCTCAATTATTGTTAACACGACATGTCCATGTTAATTCACAGGAAAGGTAAATCAGAATAAAGTCATACTTTACGGGACAGAAGATTTCACAGTACAAAGATTGTAAGAGGGGACGGGAAAGGCTCCAACAAAGTGTTAGAATAAGGACGCTTACAATTATCAAACGGATCCCAAGTAGGCTTACTTAGGAAACGTATTATGGTAAGAATATTATGTTAAAACGACAATTATTTTATTTTAAATAAGCTGCACACATTATTTTAATTCATTTTCATAACCCTAAAATGTTCATGATTATTTGTTTATATGTTTATTCTACACCTCTTTTTTAATTATCTGAAAGAAAATAATTTAACCATTAAAAACAATCAATCAATCAATCAATAAATCAATCAATTCTTACGATTCGACAATGTATTCTGTGAATAATATAGTTTTTTTTCTTCATTCACCGTATAACGGAATTTTTATAAATTTAGAACTTTTTATTAAAACTGGGTTTTGACGACCACAATCGTCGTTACGGTTTGAAAAATCTG
This sequence comes from Danaus chrysippus, assembly GCA_916720795.1. Lineage (NCBI taxonomy): Eukaryota > Metazoa > Arthropoda > Insecta > Lepidoptera > Nymphalidae > Danaus > Danaus chrysippus. The sequence continues at coordinate 477,890 of CAKASE010000077.1, read as the reverse complement.
TAATTGTATAAGGAAAATAAGCTATATTGCATCATAATTCAAAACACAGACCTACAAATAAGAAACACTTTAAAAAAATATATACATACATATATATTTTTCTCACTCTATTTACTAGTGGCAACTTAGTTATGTCTTCAATTCATAGATTCTTTATAATATTTCTCAATAATAAAAACACTTTTGAATACAAACCGTCGGTATGAGATGTCTTCCCACGTTACATACTTCTAGTGCTGAATAACGTACATCATTTAATGTAAGCTGTTTAAACAACGTATCTAATTCATGTAGAATTGGATCATTTTCTGACGTCACATAACACAACATCATCCTCGCTAGCGATCGCATTTCTCGGATCTAAATAATGCTTAACATAATTATTATGCGCTCTTTATATACCTGACCTTTCTGTAGTATATATATATATATATATATTTCCTTGTTTTACTCCTATTAATTCTGAGTTTTCTTCGTCTATTGTAGGTATACACTGACAGTAGACAAATTTCATTATAGTGTTATTATATGTTGATGAAAACAATATATATGTATAACTAGAGTAACTGCTGACAAATGTGATGGGAAAAGAAAAATAAAATGTGATTTAATAAAGTGGTTGTTTGTAACGAAACATAAAGAAATTGAAACATTAATGAATGTTACGTAGAAATGTTATGTTTTCATTCCTGTGCCTTTTACAAATTATTCTTTCATTATCAAAATATTATAACCTTTTAAAAGAAATCTTGCTTTTAGACTTGTTAAGTTGTGAATCCTTTAAAAATGTCTGATATTAAATTTATTTATTAAACACTACACATGTCATGGCAAGTTTTAGGTAAAAATAAAGAAAGAAATGTTATAATTTAAGATATTTTTGCCAAAATTTAAACGTTTTTCATATAAAATGTACAATAATTAAAAACGATTTATGTATATATGTATGTATGTACCTTTTTTTCAGTTAAATGGCAAGGCTCAATTAGCAACATCAATTTAACGATATGGTATACAAGCCAGAAGCATTGAAGAGCGAATTGCACGTAGAATTGTGATTTATCGACTAAAAAATAACATTGTCTTAATTCATAAAATTCATCATGTAGTGTCAATCAAACAACAGCAGAGATTGTAATAGAGTCATCATAATGTTGAAATGAATCTGCTTCTGCCATTTACCGACTTATAAAAACAAGTTAACAAGTGATCCATTTTTTTTATTACCCCATTCTTGTTTGTATTTTAATTTTACTATAACGTCTGTGTTATCGTAATGAAAATTTTGATCTATTCGAAATACTACTACGACAGCATCATTATCATGAATTATAGAGTAATTATGAATAATTTTAATTTAGAACGATACTAACTTATTCCTAGTTAACTGGTTTTAATTATATAAAAAATTATAAGTATTACCTATATGTAACAAACATATGCTGTATAATGTAACACCAATAAATAACCACAAACGAGCGATCAATAGGTTTTGTGAGAGAGGGCACTAGGGCTATAAAATCAAACGTCAAGCCTTACTCTATCCTTAAAGCGGCTTCGGATTGGACTATCATGATGGATACGTATGAGAAACAATACAAAATCCCCGAGGATATTTGTGCGTCGGCCTCCAGACCAGACATATTTCTATATTCGCGTATTTTAAAGCGCGTTGTGATGATAGAGCTTACGGTGCCTTGGGAAACCAACATCCCCAAAGACCATGCCATCAAGGTCAATAAGTATTACAAGCTCACTAACGAACTAACTCGAAATAGGTTCGACGTTGATTTGTACGCGGTAGAGGTGGGAGCGAGAGGTATTACAGCTAAATCTCTCTATAACCTACTTAAAGACTTGGGCCTGTCCAGAACTAACATTAATTCATTCTTGGAACGTACGTCGAAGGCAGCCCTAGTAGGTTCTTTTCAAATTTGGTTAGGTAGAGAGAGGAGCTTGGACAATGGAGGTGAGCGTATAACGCGCGCGTTAGTTAAGGGGCCCCTTAAACCTACACCTGGGTCCCAAGTCCCAGGCACTGTTGAAGCTCCCCTCCCTGCAACGCGATAGACCCGGCACCCGCACGGCGAATCCATTGAATGCAAAGAGGTTTCGTCTTAAAGGTGAATGAAATTAGATGTAAAAATAACAAAACATTATCAGAGTTATTCAAATCTCTTAAAACATCACAAGTTGATATAAAGGAGAATTGAATTCATGGATCCTCTGTGCTATGTTTTGTCTCCTAAAACCGACGGTGTCTACAAAAATGCAGAAATTAAACATTCCATTTAAATTTATATACCCAAATATAATAGTGACGATTTTAGTATTTTTGTTGTCCTCTTTCATTGCTTTAAAATAAAGGGTTTCAACTTACCAATGATATGATTTTGACCATTATACAATCCCAATGGCAAGATAATGTCACTAGAAATAAGTGCCAATGATTATTATAACGTCAATTAATATGCTTTTTATCGTCAATCAGGAATAAAAATATAATTAATTAGGAAACATTGTTCTAAAAACTACCAACAGTGTCAAAAGTTAAGTCATGAGAAGTACATAATTAGCAAAAATAATTTATTTCTGGACTCACTCGATAAATGAAAATACTTTCAGATTACATCTGACATTTATTACTTTATTTTATTAACCTTGCGTATCTATAATACTGTCTCTTAAAAAAATCATGTTTTATAATGTTTGTTTTTACAGTTAAAATTGTTACGACTATTTTTGAGCTCTAAATGCTTAAAAATAATATGGTCGTTTAAATTTCTCACAATAATTTTTAAAACTGATACAATATATACGTACGGTAGATCAGTCAATTCACTGAGTAGTATTTGAAGTTCTTCTTTGATAACTTTAAATGTTAGACTGATGGAATAAGCGAAATACATAAATTGTATCTCAAGAATCTTTATTAAAATCGTTTTCAATAAAAAGGGTCCGTTCCAAAGGTGCGATTCTGTACAAAGAGTTTCTTATTTAAACGATAATTTGTGAAATTATTTTTGTCTAAAAAACAACCTAACAAAAATACTGTTACGAGAAGCTTATTCCTAAATAAATCATAAAAACATTAAATATACTCTGAACCTGAAAACAAAATAGATGGAACAATATAAAGAAAAAATCTTACTGTTAAAATTTAAAACTAAATCCCATAACATCGCTGCACAAACTCCTCCAATAAATATGTAAAATCATTCACAGCACAACATGTGTCTTTATTATGTTCGATACTTTATCACTGCTTAAACTTTGTATGATCTGTTAAGAATTCAGTATACAGATATATACTTTACATATACATAAATATATATTCACAAAGATAAAATTCACACATACTATTTTGAGTTTCTTATCATATTTCAAATAGTTTTTAATCCTTGTGTCGTTTTTGAAAACAGCACGGCAAGTATATAATACATAGATAATGCTGATAATATTTGCTACCAAAATTTTTCGACCGCTATTTAAAACGTAAATATTTTCATGGTATTTTATATTTTTATAACAATTACAATAGTAATTCTTAGCGTTATAGTTTAGTCAGGAAGTGTTAATTTTATATTGCTAATATTTTTATATTCAAAATAGTTCTAATGAAAAAAAAAGGGGAACTGAAGTGACTACTATCATTTAGGAATACTAGTAAATATCCATTATGTAGGAAAAAAGCTATCATAAAACCAACACCTAAAGAGACGATGGTAGATAATATAAAAGAACTAAGTCTCAGACTCAGGTTTTTTGGTTATGTTAATCATGACTTCCCCCTAACCCCCTATCTAAATACTTAAAATATAGTTAGCATGAAAGAGCGATAAAAATTTATTGAACCTCAGTTATCCATGAACCAAGACAGGTGGAAAGCCAAGTCTTTGAAGTAAAACTTCTTTACGCACACTTGACTTAGGGGTAAGTTAGTGGAAGCGTCACGAAAAGTGTGATCGGGCGACGCGAATGAAAGTGAGAGGAAGATATAAGTTACTGAAGATAGATAGAGGGAGTGTTGCGATTTATGGATCACCATCATCATCATCGGTATGGGTGGATGCATGGATAGATGAACGGATGGATGGACGAATGGATGCATGGATTAGTGCGTAGATAAATGGATGATTTGACTTTCCTTGAATCAACGGAAGGAAGAACCTTGTTCATGAAATCCAAATAAACCTTCTTAAAGGAGTTCCAGGAAGCATTAGTATTTAAATGAGTATAACAAGGAACACATTGAAAGTTTAAGAGGCATCTACCATGACAACCTTTTAAATTTTTCTATTTATTTATATTATTATCTTACGAACAATCGCTACTATGAAGATGCATAAACACTGCAACCAGCGTTGAAAATAAACGAATGTTTTGTAGAAAATCGTATAGGTGCCAAGCCAAACACTCTTGAAACATTCAGAAAGAAAAGTAGTGAATCGCTCATTATCCAAGTTTGTCCCGTCGACATTTTCTGCAATGAGATATCTTTATTAAAATACTAAATAATAATATGTATACTCTAAATAAGTGTAGTTTACAAGTCCACAACCTCTAATCTTCTATATATATAAAAATGGATTGCTGTTCCTTAGTCTCACTAAAACTCGAGAACGGCTGAACCGATTTGGCTAATTTTAGTCTTGAAATACTCCTGAAAGTCCAGGAAAGGTTTAAAAGGTGAGAAAAATTGGAATAATTGCCGGGAAAACCCAAAAAACAGCCCTTTTCTATTTCCCATACAAACGTTTTTTTTTTGACATTAGATTTGACTACTAACTAATATGTCAATCATTCTGTTTGATTGAAACAGGAAAAACCTGATTATTTATGGCCTCTAAGACGGAATAGAGTTTACCTGGTCAGCTTCTTCTTCTAGCTGGCAATTTTCCCAGCTATAGCCAGGGTCTGCCTTACATGTTTGTGAATAGTTTTGGCTATTTGTTTTTACGACCGGCCGCCTGCCTGACATCAACCCTCTTTTTGGGAATCAACATAAATCAGTGATGTCTAAATACTCTTAGAAAGTACATATGACTCGGAAAAATCACATTGGTACTTGCCCGGGCCAGGATCGAACAAGCGCCCTCGGCAACGAGAGGCGGGCCCTTTAACCACTAGGCCACCACTGCCTGGTCAGCTATACCTACATATATTACTCTTGACCAAACCAACGCGGACGAAGTCGCGGGAAAAAACTAGTGATAAGATAAAATAATATATGTAAAATATACTGGATAAGATAAATATTTACCAAAGCTTCTTGATATATTATATACAGTACATATATATAGCAGCACAGTATTTGTTTATTTTTAAAAGTTAAATTTTTAAACATTATCCAACGCCAATAATACCAAAACTTTTTTGAGGTGGTAGAGCCTAGCTGTAGTCAATTTACTACAGCTCGAACATGGGCTGGCTCGACCGGGGAAGTACCACCCTCTCACAGAAAATCGGCGTAAAGTAGTCTTTAAAGGCTGCGTTTCGTCCGGTGAGTGAGAGAGCCGGTTGCTCTTTCCCTTTTCCCAACCTTTCCTTTCCCTCCCTTTCCCACCTTTTCCTCGTCCTTTTCCCCAATCAAGGGCGGCAACACATCCGCAAATCTACGTTGCGGATGTCCATGGGCGACGGTAACTACCTACCATCAAGTAGGCCGTCTGCTCAGTTGCCCCCTTTTCCCATAAAAAAAAAAAAAAAAAAAAAAAAAAACTGCAAAATAATTTATTAGTTTAAGGTCAACATTAACGAGATTGGATTTGGTTATAATAGAATGTACCTTGTTTACAAAAAAATAATTTTTATCATTTCTTCTTAAAACCTTTTCTAAAATAAGACCACTGGAAAGTATTTAATGGATATATATCGATAGTTATTTATGCCTCCAACAGAAAAACAATTGGTACAAGCATTAAAATTATGCCTGGTCAGGTTCTTGGCTTTTTCGCCATCAATAAGTTTTACGAAAAATTATGGATCATGTGCAAGGACATTATAGATTCTAAACAGCATCATGAAATAAAAGTATATTTTGTATATATATATTTGGAAATATTAGGTATGAGATATTTTGCTGATTTATAATTAAGGTATTTTTAATTTACATACGTCTTTGCCATAGAAAATGCTAATAGACTTCCGTACACTTCAAAGAGCTCTTAATAAAATTATTTTAAGAGACAGTTGGATAAATATGTATTACAATAATAGTATCTATAATGACTGTAACAATATCAGAAAACTATGTAGTTTTATATCCACTGATATTATCAATTCATAAAATCTCAATTATTCACCATTTTCTTTAACAATAATGGCATAGATTCAAATAATGGTGTCAACAAATTTGTTAGCATACAATGTGTGGAATATAATTCCAATTTTTATGTAAATTATTCCTTGAAATAGGGAACATAAAGTCCAAATTTATTTATTTCAAGGGTCGTTACTTCTATATTTTATTTCTAATACAACTAACATTATGAACTTACGTAGGAAAAGTAATCGTGTCATGCTTGATTTTAAATGATAATAATACATACTTTAATATTGTATTTGTTACGCGAACATAAAATTATTTAATTAAACACCGAATGCTGACACCATGGAACTTATGGGAATGGAACGAAGTAAAGACGACACCTCATTTGGCGGAATCCATGGGAATGGAATGCAGAAAGAGAACACCACGGCTTCCCGAGTCATTGTAAATCAGTTTTAAAATTATAAAATCACTTCTTCGTTCAATCATGTAACGATAGGTCGTCTTTAGAATAAAGTAATTAAAAGTAAATTTTGGTTTCTCTGGAACCTCCGGCTGTAGTCGACATAATTTATTTACCCAGCTATTTTATTTGTAGAATTAACATTTGATTACAAGTTATGGTAAAAATGATTTAGTTTACTATAGAATTGGAGGCAAATATTTTTTTTAGCTCTTCTAGATATACCTGTCATTAGGAATCCTGATAGTATTTTAGGACATACTGTTCATAGGAATCCCATGGCAAAACTTTGTATCACAGAGCTCAACATCTTTGAGATGCTGACTGCTGAATAGAATTTTATAATGTTACATTTAATATAATATAATATATTTACTTATTAAATGTTTAAAATCCTATCCATATTATCATGTTTTTGTTGTTCTTTTTTTAATGTTTAAATACCTAAAGATAAAAATGTAAAGTTGTCAATTTATTTTGTGAAAGTTTGAGTCATTAACAATCAAACAATTTTATTCACTAGGTGCGTGACCCCAGCGCCATCTAACGATACAACTTACGGTGGCTCTTTTGAGAAAATAAACATGTATAGGATGTCAAATAGTTATTGAAAAAATAAAATCAACTCGAAAAAAAATTTTTTCAATGTGAAATTTGATATATTACACAAAGCAAATATAAAATTTAAAAAAATTCAGTGGGTCAGCTAAAAACAGTAAAATAAATACAACAACTAAAACAAGTCTCAATAAGTGAATTAGGTTAAGACATCTGTCAAGATGTTTATTGTAAAATTAATATATATCGGATTTATTACAAATTCGTTATTTTAAAACAGAGAGACGCCAGCCTCGCTGACGTCACATATGTCACTTCTTCTAGAGCGTTCCATGATATTTTAAAATGAAACTTCAATTGTTCTTAATGCTCCTGTATTTCTCGAAGGTTCTTCATAATCACATACTTCAATGATACGAATTCACTGAACTCTGAATTCTCAATTCCGCCGTCGTGCGTCCAGACGTCATAAGATATAAATATATGTAGTTCTATTCTCCTTTTAAAAAACCTTTGATTTCGTTTTACTTTTAACAATAATCATAAATACTAATAGAGGTTTAATAAGAATTGATGACAGCCTCAAATTATTTTCATGTCGCATCCTTTATTAAAGCTGGTAGCGCCGATATATACAATAAAAATTCATTATTCATATTACAAAACAATCTAAAATAATATATAAAATAACAAATACCTAGCTCTATTTAACATAATTATTAATTATATTTTTAGGAATGTATCTTAATTTTTTATTAAATTTAATTTAGCAGATAAAAAATTTAATTGGTGTTAAGACCGGGTTTTCAATCTATCACACATAATATTATTTTTCAACCACAGACTCTGATAAAGAGTAAAAATATAGTTTTGGCTGAGCACGTGAGAGATGTTGAAGAACATCGAAAATTAAATCAAATTTAATTAAATCGAACCTCATTCGACAAGCATCCGTCAATTCGACACCTTACACAATACAACATCATTGAATGTAATAACAATTTTTATATTACTTACATTCAAGAATTATCATTGTTTGTATTGTAATAAAATTTACAATTACTCTTCCTACTAGTATTTTTGCAATCGACTTCACAACAACTTTGATGACCCATCTTATTTTATTTATTTAATTAAACTGACACCTAATAAAGAGCCACCCGTAGTTCTATAATGTCCGCAGCGGGCGCTGACATCACTTTCGTGTCCCCAACTATGCCTTTCGTACATAGCGAATACTGTTAAGTTAGAGGTAATACAGAAGGTCCGGTGAGAAAGATAAGCAGGAGTAAAAATACTTAAGATAGGTATTGTTAAACATACAGTTTTTAATTTTGGTAAACAATGATATATAATTATTAAATAAGTAGTTGCGTCGATTCAAATGACGAAGTCATCATAGAATAAGAGTCATTCCCAGCCTCATATTCTAAAGAATTACATAATTCTCTTCTCGGTGGCCATCACTCCAATAATAATTAAAACAATTAAGCCTTGTTATTACAAGAAGAAGACACACTCAGGTCGCATTAGTTGGTGTGAAAGGCAGGGAAAGGAAAGGGTGGGAAACGGCAAAAGCCGTGTGACTAGTCAAATGTTCGCAAGTGTTAAAACGGCAAGTCCATGATAATGCACAGGATAAGTAAATCATAATAGAGTCATACTATATGCGACAGAAGATTTCACAGTACAGAGATTGCAAGAGGGGACGGGAAAGGGTCCAACAAAGTGTTAGAATAAGGACGCTTACAATTATCAAACGGGTCCAAAGTACGCTTACTTGGATAACGTATAATAGTTAAAATATTATGTTAAAATGACAATTATTTTATTTGAAATAAGATGCGCATTGCACACATTACTTTAATTCTTTAAGAAAACCCGAAAATGTTCATGATTAATTTTATATGTATATGTTTTTACTATGTCTCTGTTTTCAATTATCTGAAAGAAAATAATGTAACTGCTAAAAACATTCAATTCTTACGATCCGATAATTTATTACATGAAAAATATATTTCTAAGTCTTCTTTACTCACCCTACAAAGAATTTTTTATAAATTCAGAACCTTACCTTAAAACTGGGTTCTTACAACGACAATCGTTGTAACAGTTTCAAAAATCTGAAATATTACAAAAATGATTAAGCTGTATTGTATCGTTATTCAAAACAAATACATATAAAACCTTTAGTTACAAATGAGTAGATATTTAAAATTCTCTCTGTTTGTACTTTTAGTAAATTTATTATGTCTTGAATTCGCAGTTTCTAATAATATTTCTCAGTGATAAAAACATTTTTGAATACAAACCGTCGGTATGAGATGTCTTCCCACGTTACATACTTCTAGTGCTGAATAACGTACATCATTTAATATAAGCTGTTTAAACAACGTATCTAATTCATGTAGAATTGGATCATTTTCTGACGTCACATAACACAACATCATCCTCGCTAGCGATCGCATTTCTCGGATCTAAATAATGAACAAACATATGTAAATATTATGCTGTTTTTATATACGTGATATTTGTGTAATTTATAAATATATGCCTGTATTACTAGTACTAATTCTGGGTTTTCCTCGTTCATTCTATCGATATACAGTTAACAGATTTTATTCATCTTATTAATAGTAGGGGAGGTCAAGATAGGATTATATTTATATTAAATTTGAATGTCACAAAGAAAAATAAATCTTTAGTTTGAAAAACTCGGTCGTTTGACAATTTTTTTTCATTCAGAAGGAAATTTGCTTACATATTATTTTTTTTTATTTTTAATATTCATACTCGCTTCCTACCACACTAAAATAGTTAATTTTTCATGTTAACTTCAGGTTTACAGAATTCAAGAATCCTTTTTAAAACGCAGGAGTAGAAACACTTAAAGATTTCTGGCCTCCCCTGCTTTAAAATAGATTATTAAATAAATAATTATTAATAATTAAAAGAGGAACCGAAAATGATTCGTATGAAGTGTGATGAAGCAAGCAAGCAAGGCTATGTATATACATAGATAACTGACAGATCTTGTCCAAACTAATTATTTTATTTTAAATGTTTTCAAAAATATATATAAGAATAAAATATATGTAATTTGAAGTGTTATTAAAGAATGGTGATGTTTCAAATGAATGGATTGTACATTTTAAAACAAAAAAGCAAAAAAATGTTTGATATTATTAAGTTAAATTAAACAAAACCATTTTTCGGGTGAATCAATAATAACAGTTCCTTGAGAGAAACAATATATACAATTAGATTAATTGGTGTTAAATGTGATGGTCAAAAAATTATTAATGAATACGTTATCTGTAAAGAAAAATAAAGAAATTGTAACATTGAAGAATGCTCTTGTGAATATTATATATTAATGATATGTATCATTAACCGCATCAGACACAAATTATTTTATCAATACCCTATTATAATCGTAAAGAGAATGCTTGCTTTGCGACTTCCGAACCTGTGAGTGTATTAAAAAAGTGCAATATATTTACTTATTAAACACTCCACATACCTTACCAGATTTCAAATTGAATAAAGAATAATAATTAGTCTTTAAGCCATTTTTCTTCTTGTTTTGTCATAATTTTAATGTCTTTCTAATAAAGAATTTACAGAATAAAGAAATAGTATACCTTTTTTATCACCAACCCGTCTTGAGCAAGCGTGGTGAATAATGCTCAAACCTTCTCCAAGTGAGAAAGAGGCCTTTGCTCAGCAGTGGGCTCTGATAGGCTGATGACGATACCTTTTTTTCCGTTACATGGCAAGGCTCAATTATCAACATCATTTTAGGCTTATTGTGCACAAGCCATAAGCATTGAAATGCGAATTGCACGTACAATTCTGATTTATCAACTAAAAATTAATAATTTATCTATATTAATAAAGAGGAAAGATTTGTTTGTTTATTTGTTATGAATAGGCTCCGAAACTACTGATCCGATTTCAATAATTCTTTCACCTTTGGAAAGCTACATTATTCCCGAGTAATATAAGCTATATAATATTGAAATAAAAATTAGGGATCCTTACCAAAACTCCAATAATGTAACCCAAGGTGTAAAAAAATGATCTGAAAAATTCCTTACGTCGCGTGCGCTGCGAAAACTATTGATGATAGAACCAAATCATTTACTACGACTTTGCAGAACTCATTATCATCTTTAAAAAGTGTCGCGTCAGCATATGTCTAAATATTATAGTTATGTCACAGTAAGCGGTTTTTTATTCTAAAAATTTAATTTATATGCCTCCGCTTGAAAAGGCTCTTTATTTGTACCTTGGTATTAATCCTTATCAAAATAAATTACTTTATATTCAAGACGGCTTCAATACCTTTACATAACTCTTTGAATTATTCAATTCGGACATTCCATTCGGAAAATATCACGAGTTTAAAAATGCAAGTATTAGAAAAAAGTCGCGTGGTTGACGCTCATCGCGCTCAGCTAGCCAGCATGCGATGTAGGCTCCATGTAAGCGTCACTGGGGTACGAGGGGGGAGCAATCACAACTAATATTATAAATGCGAAAGTAACTCTGTCTGTCTGTTACGCTTTCCCGCTTTAACCTCTCAACCGATTTTGATGAAATTTGGCACAGACAATCTTTAGACCCTGAGAAAGAACATAGGCTACCCTTTATTGCGAAAAAGGGGATGAAGAGGTTGAAAGTTTGTATGGGATTTCTTAATTTTAAAAGATATAACCGTGAAACTTTATATTAAGCACTTGATAAGACATATTTAAACATTTGTTCTGGCGTTTTGAAATTTAAAATCGTTTGTTATTTTTACCACCGTGGGGGTGAAATTCTACACACGGATATCCCGAAATTCGAACAGAACGGAACAGGAACTACGAAGCTAAACTTTTGGTATACAAAATTAAACACTGAACCTAGGAACATCATATTTAGAAGTTTTGGGTGTATCAAGTTAAAAAAAAGGCTTTTGAAGTTAAAGTTCCTTAATGAATAGGTACTCTGCATCGCCACCGCACAGTGGGAAAGCCCCATACAAGACCGTCTCCAAACCCCAAAACATGAAAGTCGTTGTTATGGAGTAAAACTAATTAATTAATTAATATAGTCCTATAAATAAGATTTCTTTTCTATATTTTTTTAATTATTTTTTGCAAACCATAATGTATATTAAAAGGCATCAAAGTTAACTCATGTATAATGTTTATTTATTTATTTATTACATTACTACAATTCAACGCCACATTACTCAAAAGTTTTTTATATAAATGTATAAGTAATATATATTTTTTTAATGCTTATAATATCCTTATAACGTTTTTTAAGTAATATTTTGTATATTAAATAAATAAATTACAATTAACCACCATAGTTTAAGATGGTATAATTTTCGGGTAACTTTTTTTTAACGACATCTAACTCTGCAAAATTATAGATCATTTAGTTTTGAAATAACTGAGATACGGAGTTTTGAGACAGAACATACGCGATTTTCTCATATTGTACTTGGGAAAGCCATACAAGGCCTTCTCAAAACCCCTTCATATGAAAGTCGTTGTTATGGAGTAAAACTAATTAATTAATTTAGTCTTATAAATAAGCTTTCTTTTCTATATTTTTTAAATATTTTTTTGCAAACCATAATATGTATTAAAACGCATCAAAGTTGACTTAAGTTCAATGGTGTTATTTTGGCCCAGTACATTACTACAATTCAACGCCACATCACTTGAAAGTGTTACTAATATTATAAATGCGAAAGTAACTCTGTCTGTCTGTCTGTGACGCTTTCAAGCCTTAACCACTGAACTGATTTTAATGAAATTTGGTACAGAGATAGAGTTGACCTTGAGAAAGAACATAGAATAGTTTTTATCCCAGACTTTTGAAAGGTACTTTTGGAAACGCGATATAACAAAACTCCAAGCGGGCGAAGCCGCGGGCGGAAAGCTAGTTTATTATACAACTTAAATAAGATGGTCTTCACTTAGTGTCTTCGAGAATGGATTGTTCCACATTTATTACTGAATTTTAGTTAAAATAACTGCTATCTATATTTATTAGTAATATGACATTTTCCAACTTAGTCGGACGCTTAATCCATGGCGTGTTTTTTGAGAGTAATTAACGCTAAGCGTAAACTCAGAGAACACAGCTGTGCTTGTCCATTTTCTTCTGAGGTTGAGAGGATTCTAGCCTCTATACAAGCTATTAACTACAACTGGACCACGATATAATATAATAAAACTACTCGTCTATCCGTGATCACGGTTTCTGAAATGTAACCGAAACGTCTAGAGTATGTTCTTTTTTTAATAATAAAGTACGCGTGGTGTATCCGAATAATATTAGTTTCATTTATACGTATATTTGGCAATCATTTGTTATTTTAATCCCTCTTACAATTAAAGATTTCTTTACTTCCAGTCGAGTTATCAAGAAATAATTTACTGTTGATCAATTAGTATTGATTGAATATAATAAATTGTATGGAGTATAATGAAATCTTAATTTAAGATCGTTTATAAACATTATACAACTTCAGAGAAATGAAACATGATACAAACTGCCCACTCAGTTATAATCATTTACAGACTCTACTTAAAGTTGAATTATGTTTTGATAACGATGTTGCTGTAATTTTTATAGTTAATAAACTTCGTTTATGTTTTCTTAAGTCGTCATACATTTCCGAAACACTTATCATGAGTTTTCATGAGTCAACTAAATTGTGACAATTAAAAATCAGATACATACGTTTAAATGAATACTCGCAAAAGTCTTACATCTCATTATAAAACTACTCATATACAACAAAATAAAATCAAATTGTACAAAATCGATATTATTCTACTTAAATTGTTTGCTTCAGGGATTGTCCCAGTTATAATAAAGGGTTCATATTTACATATCCCTTCATCAGAAAAAATCAATTGCAGTTACTTCTTATTAAACGCGTCAGTGATTATTTTTATATGGAGTTGGAAAATGTTGTCAGACGTCTCTCGTGAATATTCATCATATTAAGTTGTATCATGTGGTATCTGTTCTATAAACAGATTGAGATAGTAACGATATTGAAATAAACACGAAGATGTCTACTGCGTTACGCAAATGATTTTAGAACAGGCTCCAAGAGATGCTATTAATAAATAGTGATGCGAGAATATGCTTTGAGATTTAATATTTATTATAAGATATTCATTAATGATTAAATTTACATATGTACATAATACATACACGTACATAATATAATACAATCTTTAAATGATAATATATTCTAATTAACTTCACATAATTGTCATTTAGTATTTTATTTTATAATATTATTGTTTTATCTTTGAAATTCTGTTTATCTTTTTTATTTGTTAATATCACTTTAATTTTTTAATAATTGCATAAAATGATACCCATACGTATATTCTTATAGTACTAGCAGGGTTGGGTTGATACATATTGTACATATATTTAATTTGACATTACTAGTTATAGTTGAGATGAAAAATAACATGTTATTTCTTTTTTAAAGAATTTATTACAATTAAAAACAACATCTTTTACGTCTTTGATTTTGATCAAATATTATTTGTAAGCATTTAACGATTCTTTGGACATAAAGAGATTATTACATTATTATAAAAAATTTATTATAACAAAACAAAATAACATGAGAAGTTGTATTTTAATTATAATAACAAAACTTTTATTTAAGATAAGGACATGTTAAATATTTAAGTAAGCGTGATTATTACAAGAAAGCTTAGTTTTAATAACGCCAGAGTGGAAATAAAAATGAAAATCCAAGACACTCTATTTCCCGAGTGGCGATGAAGAGGTTGAGGCTAAGAGAATTATACCTCAAAAATGAAATAGCTGTTTATATCGTGGATAATGTCTTGTGACGATTAATATAATTAAAAAAGATAACTTTATTACTTCAAAAAGTGCACATAAGTATGTATTTTTTTTATATGACAAACTCTATTCTGTCTTCATTAAAGTTTATATTAAGCAAATTCTACTATAACAAAACTTGATAAATTTAAAATTAAAATAAAAATTATCTAATTTATTTTTTATTACCTCAGCTCTATAGAGGAAAAAATCCCTTCAAAAAAAATCCCAGCCGATTTAGTTTTAGACAAAAAAATAGACGGAGAAATAGACCAACAAGGTTTCTAAACATATATTGATACATATATATGAATATAGTGTATACATGCGTAAAAAATTAAATACATTATAAGATGAGGTTACTTAAATATTCCAAATATTTAAAAGACTTTCCAATTTAATACACTTCGTATGTGTAAAAAATGTGATAAGAAAAATGAATTAACTTTATTTTAACGTAATCTTTTCAGTTTATCATATTAAATATGGTAAAGGCAATATATTAAATATTGAGATATATAATCAAATTTAAAACATTTACATCACCGACTCAATACTTCAGTGGAACCCTAACAATCACACCACGTCGTTCTTTACATGATTTAAGAGTTAATTTAATATTTGAATCTTCAAGTAATGAGATATTGCTGTTATTTAATTAGGTTTATTTATTTATATCGTAATATAGAGTAAAATACACACAATCTATCAGTCTTTGGTATATTTACTTGGTAGTAGATTACTACTAAGCAAATATTTGATTCAACTTCTTTCAACTAGAATATTTATTCAATTCTGTCTTTCAAACAAGTGTGTGGTCAGTTTTTTATGTGATTTTCTCGATCTTTCTGTCATTTCCTTTACAAATATTATTAAACTGAAAGGAATTGTTTATGATCTGCGAGAGAATGTTTATTTTTAAACAAGGTTTTAAGAAATCTCAACGGCTATTTTCGTTAAACCTTATGGTTCTGATAAATTACCAAAGCACTTAAGTTCTGCCGGTGGCAATTAACTTGGTTCAGTTAAGTACTTCATTATGGTAAGGTTATAAATTAGGCAGTCAATTATTATCAAAGCAATAGTTAAAAATTAAGATGACTGCTTTTTTATTTTAGTGAAATATATTAGTAAAATCATTTATAAGTTAAAATTATTAATTTAATACATAAGTTAAAATCATTTATTATGATAAAACACACATTTTTTTTATTAAATCATCATCATCATCATCATCAGAGCCCACACAAAGCCCCAGATTTTTCATTAAATAAAAGTCCTAAAATCATCTATTTCTAATTCGACTAAAATGTCTTCAAAATTATGCAAGTTTTTATGTTTATGTTTAGAGTTTAAAATGGACTTTTTAAAATTTCAAATAGTATTTAAATTTATTGAGATTTTAATATCAAGAAACTCAGTTATTAGTTGAGAGGCCAACTGTTACTGCTTTTTTTTACTACAACTTCATATTCAAATAAATGTATGTTATGTGATTTATATACTATACTTATCTTCTACACCTCATAAGTTAAGATTATACAAAACAAGTTAAATGTGACTATTATATTAAAGTACGTACATGTGTTAGTCAATTAGAAGAATTAATAAATTTAATGTGTATTATAACGTTGGTACATAAACAAATTTATGATTAAACTACAATTAATTTTCGTATCAACTAAATTAAAATAAAAGCTATGCATTACAAACCCTTTGAAATTTGTTGTAATTCGTAACGATTCTGATTTATTCAAATTCATTGAAACAGAAAATTAAATCTCCAACACAGATTATTGGGTTTTTTTTATGTATACGAAATTATTTTTTTAACTCTCTTTCCAAAAGCGACATTCTTATTTTAATTACTTTTCTTGTTCAGTTTAATTATTTTGATAGTGTCGTGTTTTGAGTTATTGCTAAACTTTCAAAGTTATTATATTTATGATGTGTTCAAATCAGTTAAGTGTTGGTCAACAATTTTCCAAGCTTGTACACTCGTTTTAGAAATAAAAATTATTGCAGCGTTTCAAATACTGGGAAAACTTCACACATGCTTTATATACGAATAAAGTAATCTATAAGTAATTTATATCCCACCATAAAGATTCTGTTACGTGAGTTATCGTATGTATGTGGTACAAGATTACTTGTTAAATGAAATTCTTTAGAAGCAAATAGCATTGAAAAATACTTTAATAAAGTTGATGTAGTGTTTTGGAAATGTTTGTTTCTGTTATTTCGGTTTAAAGATCTTTATTTCTCATAAAAAAAATAGTTCATTTAAAATGAGACACATAGTGCTATTTCTTATTATGATTCTGTCAGACGAGACTTGATATCAACAATATTTCTTGTACATACATATGTCTATGTAAAAAGTAAACCTAAAGCATATGTAAGTACGCTTCAATATAGCCTTTGAATATATTAATAATTTCTCAATTTTTAACCTTATGATGCCTGCCTGGCATTTGTAGAACTATTGTAATAAGCAAAACATAAGACCAGCTCTTCAACGTTAAAAAGGAAAGAATAAATTATGCAGCACTTAAATTGGTTTTATTTGAATTTTAGCATCAATCATTTGTATAAATTTAGAGCAATTCACTCGTTTCCATATTAATTTACTCAGTAACAAGTGGTAATTAAGAAATATCTTCCAAAAAATATTTGTTCTTTTATTTATTTCTTTCTTTATTTATTTGATCCACCAACATTTGTTCACATCATCACATACGTAAGAAAAATATACAATACACATAACTTAAAAGTAGGTGTGACAAACATTTATAGGTAGATACATCATGCTTAATGCTTAGATACATCATGCTTATAGTATTTGTTTTTCATTTAACGCCTCGTAGTTATATTATTATATTTCAGTTATTCATTTTTTAAAAGTAATATTTGTTTTCTGATACCAAGAAAAGTATACGATTTTTATTAAATCATATTTAATAAGTTTTACATTTCATGAAGTTACGAAAATCTTTTGAAATTTTATTTGTACTTTTGTATGAAAACGTGAACAAAGGATGCATATTTCTGAAGGATTTTTTGTTCTATAGATTCTTTGTTGTCGCTTCGATTTTTAACTGGTCGTTTAGTTTTAAAAATAAATTATATTATATTTTGTATGTAGCTGAAAAGGCTTATGAAATGATTATCGGTAGCCTTTTTTTCTGCAGATGATCCCATCTACTGTTATTATATACATACATATAAACAATATAATAAAGACTATTGATACACCAATAAAAAAGGTCTACTAATTGTGGGCTTTGCCGTAGCGAGAGATCAGTAAGGAACACAGTTTGTCCAAAACGGTAAGGCAGATGAATGCGGCAGGCTTTGATACTCAAATAGAATTCATTCTTGGTCCTGTAAACCTTAATTTGCATTAAGTAGCAGCTGCATCAGATCATCTCTCTATAGATTAGATGTCACTTGTTCTTTTCTTAGATGAGACGTCTCTTTTTTCTTGTGTTACTGCACTCAAAGTTATTCATTCAATATAATCTTTCCAGTATAATACATAGTAGTAATTAAAGAGCAGTAAAACAAATTTGGCAAGAGGTTACTTGGTTTTTTACTAGGAAATACGTCTTTAGTTTCTTTTAAAGGTCACTCCTATCACACTTAATTGACTAAGTGAATATTAAACGAGAAAGTAACTGGAAACTGAAGTTAGCTTAGCAAATATCTATCGAGAAAGTCTAGAAAAGAGTTAACCGAAAATTGTATCTGAAATCAATCAACTTTATTTTGTAATGTTTAGGTGAAACGCCATATGAAAAATTCCGGATAATGTCACAATTAAAAGTTAAATATTGATTTTTCTCCTAAAATTAATTTCTTTTAAGAGCTAAAACTTAGGATCTTTGAAGTCAATTTTAAAGAGTAGGCTATGAAGTGGTATATTTTTATTGTGAGAAGTGAAAGTTATAACAATAACTTTAATGAAAAACTCAGCTGCAAAAAAAAAAACATAACGGTTAAATGTAAGACCCTCTCCAGACATATCTAAATCAGTGAAGCTTATTGAGATAAGAAAAGTTATATTGTTAAAGCAACTTTCAGGTTGTCCATGAAAAAAGTATCCGGAAAACAAGAAAAATTTCGTGTTCAAAGAAAACTTTATATAAAAATGTATACCATATATTTTATTGTTTTACTATATTGAAAAATATTTTTATTAACCCCAGAAGAATTGTATTTTTAGAAATGATTACGAAATTTAACGTTTACTGAAATAAAATTTGTAGTATATTGTTCCATTTCTTTGAACTAACTTCTAGCATTTTTTTGAAAATATTAGCTTGCAATAGTAAGTTATCGATAAAATATTAGTTTTTTAACAACTTCTCAAAGTAATAAAATGTATCAAGGAGCCCTTCTAACTTGTTTTTATCTTAATCAATGTAGGCGAAGCTTGACTCGTCTCAATTATTTTGATACCTAGTTTCTTATTATTTTATCAGTAAACTCTTGATAGTTATTGTATTTCGTTTATAAAGTGGGCGACCTTATCTTAGACAACAATGAGATAATTATTTCAAAGACTTTCTCATAAAAGTAAATAAGAAAGAGCTTTTAAACTAAATCAAACTAATATTTTTCATACTACGTCTCTCTCCTCTGCCCGTGATCATGGTTGCTGACTGCTGTAAAGTAGCCGCAAAGTCGGGAGTATGTAGTTTTTATGATATTAAAATACGCGCAGTATAATTCGAAAAATATTAGGTTCATTTAAATGTTTACTTGAGAAAGTCTTAGAAAAAGAAGGTTTTTAACTAATTCACGACCTAACTACTTGAAACTCTTATACTTATAGTAATATTACATTAGAATGATGGCATAAAAGTGTTTTAAAATGAAGTCAAAATGCTTCGGGCGAACTTGGAATATTAATTCGATATCCAGTTACTCTGATTGTCTAGTTCTTAAGTTCTTAATTAATTATTCTAAGCTCATTACATTTTTTGGGGTCGGACTTTCAGTTTTACACCGGATTCACTATTACAAATAAAGTAAACTTGTAACTTACGACAAAATAAGTTTCTCTTTTTGTAGAAAAATAACACAAAAAGAAATGTCTGTTAACAATCGTATAATTTGATTTTAATTAAATTTAGTGTTACAAAGAATAAGTTATCATTCCTTAAGTATACTTATTATTCAAGGATGTGTTTAATTCGGAATTATCAACAAACTTGTTTAGTAGTATTCAGATGTTTTTTGACTGAAAAATTATTTTACTAAAATCATAAACAATTTTTTTACAATATTATTTGTGCATCAAAAACTTAGAATTCGTAATGGAAGATAGTTTTGATGGGCTTTTTATTATTGGTACATAATTATTATTATTGGTTCACAATTCGTCAGCTTGTAATCACGGTTGCTAAACACTGAAAAGTAACTGAAAATTCTGGAGTATGTACTTTTAATAAAATAAGAGTAGTAATCCGAAAAATATTAGTCACAGTTACTTAATAACTTTTTTAACATCAAAACAGTAAGTGTTTAAACAACTGAACAAATACATTTTCATTATTAAATCAAAATTTTCACTAACGAACTCTTAACATATGTATAAGCAGTGAGGCAATTTGTCCGTCTATTTTACATTTTATTACAAATTCAACTTCATCAGTCTGCGCACAATCACATTCACATCTCATTTATTAAACGAACAAATAGTAAAGAATAACTCGCTTTTTGTTAAGCGGCTTTATTATATTATATTTTAGTTGTTTTATTATCTTTTAATTTCAAATCGCTTAAGTTTTTCAATATATAATAATAAATGTAGAAAATAGAGATAAAATGGTTTACTTAGCATATTTAAAAATAATACGACGATTAGCCTGTCTTTGATTTTCGTATACGTGAATTCACATTTTCTTTTGTAACGGATGCATTAAAATTATCTTGCTACATAAAAAAATCTCCGAAAATTATGTTATTTAGACCATATTAATTATAACTCTTTGATTAAATCCTCATATTATGTGGGGTAATATTTTTTCTTAAAAGCTTTTATACAAATATAGGTAATGATAGAGCTATAATAGAGATATAAGAGCTTAATTTCTACAGCGGTTAGGAGGCAGTTTGCTGATACCAAAGAATGAAATGCTTTCCAAGAAGGCTTACTTCAAATTTGTTTTGCATTTTATTCAACATTCAAAATGTATTTATATTGCTAGATAAATGAAATAAAATGTAAAAGTTTTAGAAGCTTCTGATCACCTATCAAAAATTTATCTATGTTATGTATTTGTATATCCAAACAGATCTTCTGAAAGTCTTCTTTTCTTCTTTGATCTTCTGAAAATTTTCTTCTTTGATCTTCTGAAAATCTGATTCGACTGGGTTCCAATAATGTACGGAATAAGGAGAGTGTACACTAGGGAACGTACCCTACCTAAGGAGGCTGTACAGATGATAAAGATGAATGACCTTCGGATATATTTGTGTCAGACGAGATTATAAAACCAAGTTGCCATTACGACTCATCCATTGTACTCTTAACAAACAATACTAAATTTTGAGTTAATATCAAAAGCTTTATCCAAGTAACTTGGTGAATTTTAAGAAAATAAGAGTTTTTATTAGAATCACAGAGAGATAAAGTTTACAGCGAAAGTCTTTCGCCTTTCAACTGCCTCATTCAAGTCTGTAGATTTCAGTATAGTCAGTAAAGTCAATAAATTCTGTATTTGTTATACTTATTATTGCTAAAATTATCTCGAGTACTACGAGTATTGGCTTGTGTAAAATATATTTCCATTAATTAAACACAAATTTTTCAATAAATTGCAATAAACTATCAGAGCTATGAAAAAATATACAAATAATATTCGGAGATTTCTCAAGTTAAGGTTAATTATATTCTATGTACATATTTATATTCTAATATGGTAAATAATATAATATATTTAATTTAATTTTATGACTTTAATGTAATATTAAACAGTAACATCCAATGAGCTATCACATTTAAAAGAAAAGTGCCTAAACTATATATAAAAGAGAATAGTCATAGTAGCACTAATTACAATTTGAGAAAGACTAAACCCATTTTCATGCTGCCTCTTAGCAGATTAAATATATTCGTGAATTTCCAAAGAAGAATATTTCAAAGTAAATACATTTTTCCATACAAAATGTTATTGAGTTGGTGACCGTGAAAAGTTTTATATTCACCTAAGGATGCGGTGAACTCTGTCGTGAAATAAAATAATTTATTGTAATGAAGGTTACAAATCGAGAATATATGTACATCCACAATTTTCTGATATGTGAGTCATTTAGATTTTATGATTCAAAATACTTTTGAAACTTTAGTTTATTAACCTTATCATAAACTTAACTCCTTATCATTAATAAATATCTGTATGTTACGTTTTCATGTTTGAACATATAGTTTTAAACGTATAGTTTACTTGAACATTGAATAACTTTTGACAATGAATTCGTGTGTTTTGACGAGACGAAAAGCAAGATCGATTTGCAAACCCGTCATTGTTTACTTATGGTTTTTTTCTTATTTCCAAGCTTATTTTCTTATTTCCAAGTACACTGTGCAGTGTGTCAAGAACAATGTATATAGCAATGTCAGCGTTCCGGCTAGTTGCAGGCTAGTGGGCCGAGACGGGCCGGATACATATTGTTTGTGTGTGTTCTTCTATGAATAAGCAAAAGAGGTCCATATTATGTTCGTGTAATATCAAATGTGTAGTATAGTGTTATGATGATCGAGTATTGTATTTCTTCAGGAGTATCGGACAAACAGACAAAGAACAACCGGTTTATATGTTACGAATTAAGGAAGTTATTAAAATTTGAGACCATAATGAAGAATTCGTTTTAATTTATCAATATATGTATATATAAAATAATTTTAAGTTGTTATAACAAGAATTGGTTTATCGATATGAAAACACTCTTTAAATCATTCGTTTACTATCAATTAATTTTAAATCGTGACGTACGATCGAATACTAAACCTGTTTTTATTAATAAAATATTTTTTATTCAACTATTATATCATAAATAGTTCTGCTTTCACGAAAAGAAAGCTAAAACCAAGACTTCTGATAACATTTAATATTGATAATATTTAAACTACTCATTTACATAATTGACTCATAATAATAAATATAATAATCTATTTATAATATAGGAAATGATTTTTTATTAAAAACAAGCGGGTCATCTAAATTAAATAGTTAAAAATAAATATCTCCGACAGTCTAACCTTAACTTGAGAAATCTCTGAATATTATTTGTATAATTTTTCATAGCTCTGATAGTTTATTGCAATTTAGTGAAAAATTTGTGTTTAATTAATGGAAATATATGTTACACAAGCCAATACTCGTAGTACTCGAGATAATTTTAGCAATAATAAGTATAACAAATACAGAATTTATTGACTATACTGAAATCTACAGACTTGAATGAGGCAGTTGAAAGGCGAAAGACTTTCGCTGTAAACTTTATCTCTCTGTGATTCTAACAAAAACTCTTATTTTCTTAAAATTCACAAAGTTACTTGGATAAAGCTCTTGATATTAACTCAAAATTTAGTATTGTTTGTTAAGAGTACAATGGATGAGTCGTAATGGCAACTTGGTTTTATAATCTCGTCTCTCAATCTGACACAAAAATATCCGAAGGTCATTCATCATTATCATCTGTACAGCCTCCTCAGGTAGGTTCCCTAGTGTCCACTCTCCTTATTCCGTACATTATTGGAATCCAGTCGAATCAGACTAACAATAATATGAAACAAAGGTGACTTCACGAGTCTACAAACGAAAAAGATAAAATTGTATAATAGGATAGAATATAATAGGATCATTGATTTTTGTTTAAATAAAGAAATAGATTCTATATATCGTTACTTAATATTCTTGAATTTCAGTTTTAAATTCTTTTGTCTACTTTTTGCTAATGACTATGTCTTATTACAGAAATGCATTCAAATGATCCATTGAAGTATTATGATTAAGACTATGTGTATGATTTTAATAGAACTTTATTATTAATATTTTACTCCAAATTAATATCCAATTTAACTAGTTCAATCTGTCTTTAAAAATGATTTATAGTAAAAACATAAAAAGGAACATATTTTGTATAAAGATATCAAAATGGAACTGTTATAAGCAAACATAAGTAAAACATGTTTTTTGTTTTGTTCAAGGCCTCTCATATTTTTCTCAATATTAATTTGCTCGGATCATTGAAATACAATGTGAACAATGACCGAAAAATCCGTTTGTTACAAGATTAGAAATACCCTATATCTGAAGAAAGAAAAAATAAAACATATATGTATATGTAGTTGTGTTTGATAAAAAGAATCGTTCTCAGACTGAAGTATCAAATAGTTGAAATTAGATTCAGTTTATAACAGAATCACTATAAATATAATAAAGAGCGACTGTGTATAATCTTTTTTGTTTGTCAATTTGTTACAATAGTTTATGGTTTATTATCCGAAATATGATTGATTATCTTTTAATTTTATATTTATACTAGAAGACCTGGCGAACTTCGTATCGCCCTATAATCAAGAAATATCTATTACTTTTTTTTATTTATATTTTTGGAGTTTTGAAGTGCGACAGAATGATTGACATATTAGTTAGTTGTCAAATCTAATGTCAAAAAAAAACGTTTGTATGGGAAATAGAAAAGGGCTGTTTTTATGGTTTTCCCAGTAATGAATCAATTTTTTTCAGCTTTTATACCTTCCCTGAACCTCCATGAACATTTCAAGACTAAGATAAGATAAATCGGTAAAGCTGTTCTCGAGTTTTAGCGAGACTAAGGAACAGCAATCCATTTTTATATATATAGAAGATTATGTAACGTAATTCAGCTTAGCTTCAAGGCTAAAACAAATAGGCTGTTACTGAGATACTGCTGTGAACGGGTGGAATTATGTAAATATTAAAATATTTTTTTAAATGTTAAGAAGATGTATATCTTAAAATAAATCTATGCGAAATTGAACTCGACATGCACCACATATCTGTGATATTAACATTAAATAAAATAATAAAATAAATTGTCAGTCATCAACGTCATCGACCTATCAGAACCCACAGCTGAGCAAAAGCCTCTTCTCACATGGAGAGGGTTGGAGCATTAATCATCACGCTTGCTCAAGACGGGTTAGTGATTTCAAACTTATAATTGTGGAATTTTAGGTCCAGGTTTCCTCATGATGTTTTCCTGCACCGTCTGCCAGTGGTGTCTAAATACTCTTAGTAAATTCATATGACTCGGAAAAATTACATTGTTACTTGTCAGGACCGATCTAGGCCATCACTGACTTAAAAATGCCAGTGCTAACTTGACATTCAATATAAGATGAGATGCAAGAAGCATTTAAGAGTCGACTTAGTTTTTATTAAAAAAATTATCGTCGAATAACACAGTTCGCAACACAGTGAACGTGAGATTAACAATTTGGAAGTAATGTTCCAGCATAATGTATTTTCGATAAGTTAAAGTTGTTGGAAACACTTATTCATCCATTGAATTGGCATAAGTAATAATTTTTCGAATAACTCAAAGAAAATGACAATTTATATAGTAATCAGTCAGGTGTATCGTATCTAGACCTAAGTATTTATTTTCATGACACTTTGAATTGCATGACTTTAACGAAGACGAAGACGAATTATTACTTACGGCATGACTTTCACTGAATGATTTAATTTGTAATAAATAATAAAAATATTAAAAGTAGACCAATATGTTTGAAATAGCTTTTTATTAACTCTATTATCAAAATAATTAATTATAATATATAATTAATGAATGTACTGACTAATTAATAACAAATATGTAAAATATTTTAATGAATTTGTTATTTATTTAAATTAATATATATTTGGTTAGGAGTTATTTATGCAGGTTTGTTATGGGGCCTTGTTTGTTAATATCATATTTATATGAAGTTCTTAATCTTTAACTGAATTAATATTTAATTTACATTTTTTTAATTCAAATCGATAAATATTTTCCAAAGGTTATTTTCTTTTTTGTTATTAAAACGCGATGAGAGAGTACTAAATTGGTAAGTGATATTTTAACTCCACAGACTTAGCGTTGTGTTTAAGTATGCACTTTGCTTTCTAGTTTGACCCTTTCAGTATTGATAAGTATATTATATAAAATTGAGATTCCAAATAGTTTTTAAACCAAAGAAACTGCAGACTGTCGATTTATGTTACTATATACCTATAAACTCGCGACATACTTTTTGTTTATTTAAGTGTATTAAATTTAAAAACAATTAATAAATATTTTTTTCACATAAATAACAAGAAGAACTGTGTAGCGAGACTATGTTTTTATTCACAACTTTTGTTTTTGATGGCAATTCCGTTAGCAGACATAGTCAATGAATACATGTAACTATACTCTTGTTGTTACAATATTTTTATTACAACTTCAATCGGATTAATGTTTATTTTAATTACTTAAGAGACATTAAAAGCTTTTAAGTAGTTTTATTTTTATTATTGAAGTTAAACTAACTTACAGGATTTTACAGGATTTATAAATTAAAAGATTTAACAACACAATTTTTGTTCTCATATAAATAAAGGAAACACGAAGTAAAATAATTTGTTACTATAAAAATTTATGTAAAAATAAAGTATCACCGAAACATTTCATTAAATAAGAAACACGTCAAAAGAGCTCAAAGAGAATATCTGTCCTTCGATGTCATTCTTCTTTTATACAATAATTGAAACTATTCTCTTGTCAGCATCGGTGTACAGGGGACGTGACCAGACTTATAAGAAATCGGAGGAGATGGACTACAGCTTAATACATATATAATTATAATTTATAGGATAGTATGTACATATAAAATATTATTTTAATTATAAATTGATATTATATAATCTTCAAACTGTAAAAAGTATGACAATTGAAAACAATGATGAATAAAGCAATCATAAATATTACAAAATATTTTATGATTACCAAAGCATTCGATGTTTTTATGTGTAGCAATATCATTGTACAAGGATGACCTATTCTACAATGTTATTGTTTCTGACCTCTTGTACTTTGAATGCCAAAAAAGACGCTATGTACGTAAAGGTATATTTTTAACAGTGATTTTCAATCTCAGTCTTTACAAATAGCACATGAAACCTATTAAACTATTTTTATTGGTTCATTTTATTGTTTTTACATGTAAGATAATATCTATTCTGATAATCCGTTACTGTTTCATTATGTTTATCAAGTTGTCTGCATTACATACATACTTAGCAAAGTAAAATATGTTTACAAAAATATGAGTAAGATCGTTCTCGTATTGTTAGGAAAAATGTTCAATAGTTTATATTTTAGCTAATATCCATATAGAAAATTACAATCAATCACAATTTCTGTTTCAAACCAGAACGACTTCAAATAATGCAAATGTTTTCTCATAAACATGTTGTAACTGATATCCATATGAAAAACATAAATGTTGTTTTGTTTTACACAGATATTTGTTCGTTACTTTTTAAAACAAAATGTTGTTGAAAACTTTTTTATTATTCATATTTCAATAAAAGTTTTGCTCCAGTAAACAAAAAGTAGCACGCGTTTTAATATAACTAATACCAAAATGTGATTCAAAACGAAATTTTTATAATTTGATTTAAAAAAATTATTTCGGGATATTATTCTATCCTATGATCCTAGTCAGATACGATTTTGGTTGACCATCACAAGTAAACTACATTGTACAATTACATACATAACAATTTCAATACATATATAACAATTTCTACCATACAAAAAACAAATATTACATATCACACTGATTGGACTAACTTAGAATAAAATTTAAACACATACACGGTAAAAATAAAATAAACGATTAAAAGAAAAACGTAGAGCTAACTCATATATTTTGACTAAAAGTGATCACTCACTATGATTCTAAAGTTATAAGACACTCACTTATTAATTTCTTAGGATATGATATAAAATGGTAACATTATCTCTATTCTTAATATGATAGAACATATTTAAAAATGATGGACTTTGTTAACAAAAGTTAAATATTTGAATAAATTGTTTAAAAAATTATGTATTTTTGTGTTATATTAAATTTTTATCTATATAATTCTTATCTATATAACACTTTGATTATTATTGTAACAAGAACGGTCATAAATTACATTTTATAAATTGGTAAAGATCTCTTTATACATGAAATTTAAGAAGAATTGTAACCTTATACGTGAACAAAGCGTGAAGAAATTAAAATAATTTGTTGAAATAGAAAAAATACAAAAAATGCTTTTATATTCATGTCTTAAAATATCGGATAAACAATATAACAAAAATATATTTTAAAGACTTGCGAGTCTTTGTACTCCACACCTTTTAAATATTATTGGTTAATAGTGTTCCGTGTAACAAAATAGTGTAATAAGTATTTGATCATTACAACATCCTTCCAGCTACTGAGATCATTCATACATTTTTCCAGTAGTGGGTTTCCACCTAAACGGGCGACCTGTAAGAAACCGAGGTTGTATACTTCAATTTAAAACAATCACACTTCAATGAATACTATATGTATATACTTGATTTACCTCAGCCCGAGCTTCTCGATCAAGTTCACTGAGTCTGTTTCTCGTATACTGTATGCTGCCCGCCTTCTACAACAAACACATACAGTATTTCTTCAGGTCAATATCACGAGTACGCTGTCGTATGATACCTACCTGATAGTAATAAAAATATGATTACGAAATACTTTACTATCACTGGATTATCAGATAGGTTTATACTCATTTGCCAAACACCAATAAAGTATTACAAACAGAGGATGAAGGAAGAAACTTTATAAGCGGAGATGATCTCATGAAACGAGTAAAAAAATCACACGATGTTCTCAAAACTCTTAATTTTAAATTGATATGTAACTCATCAAGTTTATGAAATAACCTGATGCAATAATGAAGAATAATGATTGCATATTTATCAAAGAGTTACATAAAACTGTATTGTTTGATCCACATAAATACGTTCTCATATACAATAAGTAACTGAGTTTTAGTGTACTCACGTAAAACTTCGCTTCCCACTGATGTTTTGGATGCATGTATGATGGGTAACGTGAACTTTCCTTCTGTTAAATCTTCACAGAAACTGCCATTGCTGTTTAACTGGAATAGTAAAACACATAATAAATATGATATAATTTTTTTTAGAAGAAAATATAATGATCATCTTTAATTGGAAAAACATTCACATTTCAATTAAATTTCTCTAAACCTGTTATGATAAATTTAAATTTGTTGTAAATATAATGTCTGTTTAATGTATAATATTATCAGTGAGATATTTGTTCATTTGATAGTAACGATATTTATTTACATAGGACAGATTTGTTAAAACGTAGAGGTTAGAAAAATGTATAAGTTATATATTACTCATATGTGTCATCTTTTTGTATTGATCCTCAGTGGGACAAATGAAGTTTTGCTCCCAATAAATCTCAGTGCCTTGTTCCTGCCACATTTCGTGTATTTGATCCGCGAATCCCTTGACTTTCTGTAAAAAATATATATTATTCACATAATTTATATACATAGTCTACATTATTGTATCATTTTTTTACAGTTTTCAACAACACTTTATGAAAGGGTTTCGTTCTACAATTTATATTTAAAGTTACTTCTGTTAATTATTAACTACATTAATAAATAGTTATAATCAGACCGATGCATCTGGTACTAACTCGAGGTCTATTTTCATTGACTCCGCCATTACTTGATCAGCACAGTTGATGGTCAAGGGAACACCGTAGACCAAATGTGCTGTTGGTTTTCCTCGACGAACTAAAGAGTTGTCCTGGATATCATCGATCCTTTAAGTGAATAAAAATGGTATTATAATTTTTTACAGATTAGGCTAAAGACAATTTATTATATTATAGAAAATAGCAAATATAATGCAATAAAATTACTCCTTATTGATAATAATTAAAGGGTACATAACCTATATATGACTACAAAAGTGGATCCTCGCAAGAAAAATCTTCGGAATTCATTATTTTAATTAATAATTAAGATATAAAATATATAAAACACAAATTGTATTATGTGTTTAGCGAATTAAGCAAGGTTTAACAATGTTAACTACTTTAAAGCTATTAATACAGAAGGAGATTAATTTTCGTAAGCGAGAGTGCGCGTGGTAGTGTCGCCGTAGCGATGACGGACAAGCGTTACACATCTACAGTCTATGTGGACTGACCGTCAGTCACTGACGTGCCCGGCGTAGCAGTGTTACCAGAAATTTTTATTCGAATCAAGATTTTTTCTTTTTATTGATTGCATTTTGTTTTAAAAAGTATTATAAAACAATTAAGTATTATAAAATATTATCATAATAAGTACTTTAAAATAACAGTATTTAAATATTTTCGTTTCGTTTAAAACAGTTTCGTCGATGTAGTTTTCACTATAATGTCAAATTACCTTTGTAACAGTTTTACAAGTTAAACAAGAAAAAATATATTATTATATTTGACATCGACAGACTTTGATATCGAAAAAATGTATCATTAAATAGGTCATGAAGAATGTAAGCAAATGGAATATCGATGTTAATTTAGTTTTAACATTTTAAATATGTAATGTATGTATGTATTTTAATAAAAAATATATATATTGATAACCAAAACAAAGGCAGAAACACAAGCCCAAAGATTTTGGTTTTCATGGAAAATTCCTATCTAAATATTTATGTTTTTTATCAAAAATATATATTAATGAAAATCTTTCAATCCTATTTATAATTAAGACTAGAAAAAAGATAGATCATTCAGCCAATTTTAATAGGAGGAATAAAATAGACCTGAAACTTTTAATAATCTCACTCATCTAACTTAATTCATATTCCTAAAATATATTCCCAATCACGTGTAATGAATAAGTGTTTGAGATTTGAGATTTAACACCCATTATTTGACATGAAGCATTAAAATTTTATGAATACATTTAATAGTATTCTTCCTTTATGTATGAAATAGTATTAATTTTTTTTCCCCTATAGTACTTCTTGTGTTAGACGATGTTATATTTCTAAGCGGAAATAAAAATAAAAATACCTGTATTTTGAATTATCTAAAATATATATGTAGCTATATGTTCAGGAACCACACAATATTTCTCTTCTATGTTAAACGCGTGGTCAGCTTTACACATACAGCTAGTTTCCTTTATGAATATTCAACGTCCAACAATATTTATTGCGGCCTGGTTTCTTTCTCCCTTTTTTTCTTTTTTTTTTTTGGGGAGAAATCCGCTTACAGACTACCCACTGCCCTGGCTCGACAGTGGGACTTGTGTGGGGGTCGCCCAGAGCCTGATGTTGTTGGCCCTGGGAATACCCACTAAAACTCCCCGGCTTCCCTTCCTGCCCGTATTTGGGGGCGATTTGGTTTCTTTCTCCCTAAAGTTGTTTCTAATAACGAAATTTATATCATATATTTTTTTTTCAAATCTATTCAATTACCAGCTATCATTTATCAGTTACAATGATCATATTTATGATTATTATCAGATTTTATAGAAGTTAAGGTTAAAGAGAGGGAATATTTTGAATATCAAGTATGTACTTCTTGTCAAGTATCGCTCATTGATAGTTATTAATTCATATTTTTCCTCAAAACCGTTAAAGAGAAGACTGAAGCTAAGTACAAACCACCCAATTGCAAAAAAAATAAACTTTTGAGTGACCGTTTAAAATAATAAACGGGATTAAATATTGAATGTACCTAATTCAAGGAAATCACGAACACATCATATAAAATAGGTCGTCAGATATACAACTACTGTACTTTTTAATTCCATTGTAACGAAAGAAATATTCCATAATTTAGTAACAGTGTATAGCCCGTTCGTTATAGATCAAATTATTAACATTTTGTAATTTGTCTGCATTACTGTCGTAACAATGATTATTATAAACTACTAGGAACCTACCCCAACCCGCAGGGGTACTTTACAAAAAGAATAAAATATCCTGTAGCGTTTTACTGCATTGAGTACTTACTTTTTGAGTTAAATCAAGACAAACTAAAATTTCATCATCTTTTTCATTAAACATATTTTAAGTTTGGATTTAGAAAACGGTGTATTTTTTTGTTAATCATTGTTTTTTAATATAATAACATTAAAAATAAAATTGTATACAACATCATGTGAAAAATTGAGCTATCGCGTGGATTTAATTTTGAGAATGATTAAACCTTCAAATTATTAAATTTTTAAATGGTACGTCCGAATTAAATATGTAATTCAAAAAGTCATTTAATACTGATGTAGGCTTGAACACAAAGTAATTTATTTTCAAAAGACTTTATACCGTAACTATAGAAACGTAAAGACCGACAAAGTAAGTGTGAATAATATTTTAAGGAAAAATAGGAAATAGAAATCTAGAACTGTCTCTACAGTATCCCTTTAAAATACATTTATGCAAAGGTTTAACTCCTTTAGTGATTTTCTACAGCGCAGAAAGTACAAATAACTTGAGTTTCTAACGCGACCGCTTAGACACTTACTGAAATTAAACCTTTTGTTTTAAAAATATTCTTATGTACAAGGACCTAATACGTTTTAAAAATATTGACACTAAGAAAAAATTACAAGATTTTTAGCCTTTGTTACAGAAATGTAACTATTTTATTCCGGGGTGCTGATTTTAATATCGAAGCCATCTTATGATATTTTATAAAATGTATTATCCTTTTATTCATTTTCTCACATACTATGGCTCAAACTGTTCGTTGTTATGAAAATATTGATTTCATTAAAACAATACAGCTCAGTCAACATAAAATTTACATATGTGTGATTCGGCGAAGGAAAAGTATTTATTTTATTTTCATAGTCATCACTAAGCGATAATTTTAAATAATGACCTCTCTTTGGTTAACTTTATAATCAAGTACTTTTCTAATGTAATTTATATATCTGTATACATATATACATATATATAAGAGATTTCCACCTCTATATTAACTCATCACGATATCTCTGGAACTAAAAGGCGCAGGGGTTTCAAATGTAGTTGGAATATTCATTTGGCCAAGAATGGATTTTACGAAATTTCACCCACTAGAGGGGCTACGGGGCGAGAACAATTAAAAAAATCTATTTTTAAACTATCGCTTTATCGATTGAAATGATCTAAGAGCGGATTTTGTGACAATTTTATGACTCCTAATATAAATTTGGGGTTAAAATGTAAAATTTAAAATCGTAAATGATGGTATTGGTTTGAACTAAATCTTTAAATGCTGTTTGGTCAGAAGGTAATCCATGACTTATGTTATTTCCTTTATCCTGTAAGTTTCACGCGATAAAATGTACGTTACCAATGCTAAAATGTACGTTTCACACGCTATACTGTACCTTTCTCACGTTAAACTCTACGTTACTAACTGTAAACTGTACGTTACCTAGAAAACATATAGTTATACCCTCAGGCACTGTTCCCACAAATTCGCTTCACTATACCTGAGATCCATAACTGACAAACAAGCGCCAGGTTACAGAGTAGTGTTGAAGAAACCCTTGGAACTGACCACGATGAACTCTAAGCACATACAATAAAATAGTATGCAGCAGAAATATATTAGATTTACTGCCTTTTAAACATTTATTAATTATGTACTGTCCTTTTAATTAACATTACTGTCTTTTATTTAGCACGACAGAGTATTGATGCCTAGGTTTAAGTTGTTTATATACGATCTATATTTATATGGATTTGATATGTGTGTGTAGAAAGAGCGCAGAGGTCTCTCATAAAAGTAATGTTTTTCAACCCGTACCTTTTTCCAACTTTTGATTTACACAATCAGTACGAATTACTGACTACTCGTCAAATATATATATATATATACCTATTAAATTGTATACTTAAAATTCATCATCATTTACCTTTCGTTCCCTCTCAAATCCAAAACCGTAGGCGTAAATCTGTCTGTCCTATCCCAACTAGTAAAACCAAATTTAAGAAAATACAATACAATTATCAATCGTCCTATCTTTGTAATAAAGTAAACCGTAGACTTGACTTCTACAGACTGACAAAAACCAAAGTAAAGCGTGTTTTAACTGAAACATTACTCACGTATAATTATGATGAAACTGAAAAATTGATAATTAATCTAAACCTTTCACAACTTTAATAAAATTAATAGATGTTTAAACGCACGCACGCACGCACGCACGCACACAGACACACATATACAAGCACACACACATACACACACACACACACTTTTCTAGTTATTTTATAAAATTGTTTACACTGCTTAATAGGATATTACTATAAATCTGTGTAAGTTTTTAGTTGTCTTGGTGGAAGAGCAGGGCACTCAGTAATACGAGTTTGCACCTAGTACAGGGGGCCTTTGCAACTTGATTGTTATGTAATCCTTGAGTCAATAAAGTTTATTTTTGTTTTATTTATTTATTTATTATGTGTAATTCTAAACGTAATGCCATCGATACTCACATTTATCCATGGTGCATCCAAATTGGGGTTCCCGCCGAGTAAAAAAATGAGAACGTATTGTGCAACACAGTAACGATACGGTGATTTGGAAAGCTGTACGGTGATTTGTAAACATACAAGGGAAAATATACATTATATTTTGTTTGAAATCATATAAATCGAAGAGACCCTAAGTATGTAGTTAGGGGTTAATAATTTGTCTGTTGACAATAAATAATGTAGCTAGAGAACACAATTTAATATTTCTTTCTTGTATTTTATGAAACACGAAGCGGGCGAGCTAGAAACCAAGTAATTTTAGTTTTTATTTTTATTATATGTAAACAGAAATTCATCACTTTCGAAAATATGTTTGCTAACTCTAAATATTAAAATAAAAAGGTTTGCTATTCTAAGCATAACCGACATTGAAGTTTCAAGAGTTACCGAAATAAATAACCAAAATTTGAAGTCAACTATCGTAAACAAGAAGTTAGACGAAGTTGTATTGCTATTTTAATGAATACATTGCTTTTAATTACCTTCACTTTGGATTTACCCTACATTTTTGACCCCTTGACCCCAAACTCGATGATTATAAAAAATAATCCTGATAATGGTGCTAACAATGAGATCAGTCTCAACATGTCGACTAAGAAACCACATGTCTCCATGATTAAAAGGTTCAAATCCAGCATGCATGCATGCATTAACCAATGCATTGAATATCAATGTCTAATTTGAAAGGTCTAATGCGTCAGATGAATTCTATGCTCTGACTATCGCCGACCAAGGTCCAATCAAAAAAACTATTAAGTTAGAATTTACATTTACTTCCAATGCCTCAACATCGATGGCGTGAAATATTTTCATAAGAGCAGGATAAGTTTGTTGATACTATCCTTACCGTAAGGTCAACTAAATCAAGTTTTTCCTCCAAAACACGATAAGAAATTAAAGATCCAATTACAATAGGGATCAATAGTTCAGTTGAAAACAACATTGGGATCTGTAAAACCGTGGTTTAGAGAACTTAAAAAAAAAATGCCACATATAGCAAATCTACAATATCAGTCCGATTCTAGAACCAGAGAAAAAAAAACCTACATGTTTGAAACGCGGCATGAGAGAGGGCGCAGTTGTTACACTGAAACTATTTACTACCCTACAGAAAGAGGTCTTAAAATGGAACGTACTTAATATAAAAAAATTACTCATTATATTACTCAGGGACCTCTCACTCACTGATGATATCGTAGTCATTGAAAAAACCTTAGACCAGCACAGTCGAAGACTAAAACTATGAAAATATTATTTGAATAACCATATATTTTTTAATTTAAATAAAATAAGTACTTTTTTTATAGATCTGGATATACCTAGATCTTTTCTATAAATCAAATGTGTTACTACGACCAGCATTAATATAATCATATTATATAAATATTATTTAATATTTTGTTAATATAACAACATTTATCCTTTTGAACGACCATGTAAGTACTTAAAAGAAATAAACATAATTTCTTTTGAATTTGTCGTTTTAGATATAATTTATAATTATATTCAATGTCCTCGCAATATGAAACGGCAATTCCTAAATCATTTTCCTCAATTTAATTTCACTATGTCACACGTTCTAAATGCTTGAAGTCACTTTGATGTGATCCATTAGCGATGTTCGTCTGTTACATACAAGGGAAAATATGAAAACTTTACATATAGCGATTTTCTATATTGAGTTGACCTATACACAATTTAATTCATGCGAAGAAAGGAGAATACGTAGTCTTTAAACTTTAAAAAAATTCTTGCAAGTAATTTAAAGTTTTAAGAAGAATTTATTAAAAACTTTCATATTAATGACTAATTAAAACTTTGCAGATCTTGTGAACACGAATGTATGAAAATTGTACCTTCTGTTGATAAATCTTAAATCATTATTTGTCCTCATCATTATACACAAGGGGTTTGTCATTTACCATAGTATACTTATCTTAATTTTAAATAAGCTATATAATATTCAATATGAAAAGAATTTAAAAAAGATATATATTTTAATTCACACTTTCTTCCATTCTATGTGAACATATCAAAACTTAATGAAGCTACATTCAATCAAGATTCTGAGCACTTAATTTATCTAAAGATACATTTATTTGCTTTACAAGATAGAATTAGATTGAGGTTCTATTATTTAATACATTTTTAATATTTTCATAATTTAAAGGACTTTTTCTGCACTTATGTCAATTTCTTTTAATATTCCTTATTATAAAACTTCCTGAATTGTATATGCATGCCAAAAATAAAAGCTAGTAAATATGTAGTTCATTATATAAACTCTTACTAGACTTATTTCATTAACTTCATAATATTTTCTTTTTATAAAATAAATCTTTTTTAATTGTAACTACTGTCTTTTTTTCCTTTAATTTTAAATAGTAGATAGACAATGATGTTAATGAATGCATATTATACATGTTTTATTTACTCTTCAGCTACAATCTACACGAATATTCATAAAAATATCTTATAATCACTATGTAAAACATATTTAAACAAACCTTTACAACAATAGCAGTTTTTTTTACATGTAACATAATAAGTCCTATACGAGTTCATAAAATTATATCTAATTTGAAATAAATTATGATTTATGTTTTAACTTAATAGGTAATGCAAAATTGAATATTATATTTTATATTAATGTTGCAAAACCACAAACATGGATACATTAAACAAAATATTTGAAATATTACATTACAAGTATATATATATATGTATGTATATTTGTCAAATAATATAAAAGTGTGAGTGATGTTTGTAATATAATTTAAAGTTTTTTTAACAAAACACTAATTTAATTTAAAAAAAAAATATATATATATATATATATATATATATATATAATACATGGTATATCCATTTCTTGCTAGCATTTAAGAATGGTACTCAAAACATTACTTATTTTTAAAAATTTGAATAGTGCAACATCTAGTTTTTCTCGTCTTTAATTCTGCAGTGTAATATCGTTTCAAGCATTTTGCTATGCTGTCATTGTTGAGTCGACTTGTCCGGTTTACACGACGATTTAGTACTCTGGAAAATAAGTATAAAGATTTATTAATAAATGGGTTACACTAAAGATGTTACGAATTGGCCAGTTAGAGACATTGCTAATGTAATTTTTTTTTATTTCAGGTTTAGAAGTCTTTAGTAACAAAAAGTATATTGTATAATAAGTACATTCATATGTCCTATGTTTTTGTGGATTGGCGAGAAATCTAAAACTCTTGTTGAACCTTACTGAAAAATAATTCTCGGTAACAGATTTATAAAGACTTTCGTTGTAGACTTAGTCAACAACAAAGCTATGATTGCAATGCAAATTGATAAACCCAGAATAGTATCAATTAATATATTTATGCTATAATAGTCTTAATTATTATATAACCTTGATAAGATGGCATTTACCATATTTTTTCCTTTTATATAATTATAATATAATATTGACTTAGTCATTATAATATTGACTTGATAAATTTCTTTTAGAAAGAGAATTTAATTTTTTAATCCCATATTTCTATGTATGTTTCATCGAACTAAAGCAGCTTCAGCATACTATTGCAATAGCAATGCGTTCTAGAGGTACATCTTTTTAATCAACAGAATTGTTGTACAAATAGACTCCCAGGATCCATATACAGTACAAATGTACTTTAAGCCATTTCAAATGATACACCACTACAAGTGAAAACTGTCAACAATAGTGGTAAATGTTTTTCCATACATTTACCTTAAAAGTTGGCCTATAATTTATTGTACTATAGTCCATTTCTTTGTTGTTCTCTAGGGTTTAAAAACAACACTTCTGTATTGTTGGTTCCGGTTCCATCGATTCCGTTCAACTTCATTTCGCGTTTCACGTTGCTCATCAGTTAGACTTGCTGTTCTATATCTTTGACCTGAGGCATTACGGGTTCTGCGACGTAAGCCGGCATTGCCGGCATTTTTTGAAACAAAAATGCAACTGAAAATAAAAAATACTTTTCTTATTCTATTGCTATTTTGTAATAGTATCAAAATAGTCTATCAAAACTTTCTAACACTATAATAATTTGATTTACCTTGTAGAACAAACACTTCAGAAAAGAACATAGTACAAATTATCCTACTAAGAAATGGTAAATGAATTATGTAGGTATTATTTTATTATAACTCCGGCTACAGATAGTAAAACTGAATATGTACTCGTACAAAACCATACAAAAAAAAAAATACTGTTTGCAACAATTTGAATTTTGAAACAATAGTTAACTGAACTTTTAAGACAGAGACAACAGTTTATCATAGACTAATATAGTCACACAAATGCCAAGCTCGGCTTAAAGCATTATAATATATCTTTAAAAATTATAGACAACATAACGAGACTTTTACGTTTTCGTTTATGTATTAAATATCTTAGAAATTGTTTTATAGAATATAATCTTTAATTTACACACAATAAATTATTTCTGAACTCATGTCAACCATTACTTATAGTATTTGACAGGATGAACTACAAATGTTTGACAAATGACAGGCACAAAGGAAAAAAGATTCATCTTTTATAATTATGTTTTCGTCGAGTTTTCTTTATTTTTTCGGGGCGGAGACAAATCCAACGAAACAAAGACCATGAAAATTGATCTATCTCGAGTTATAAGTGTTGTGACAAACACGACTTTTGTATGTATAATATATAGGATAGAAGATAGATTTATGATTTTTTTACCTGCGGTAACCAAATAATCTTAGATTTTATGTTTTATTACAAGTAAAATTCACAGATGATAAAATAGCTCTTTTATTCTAGGCTATCAGAAAATGACATTTTTATTTTGAAATTTTTAGCAAAAACGAAAAAAGTTTAAAATAGTCTCAAAAACAAAATTATATATTTTAATTTATGTTTAAGTAAAAAAGTAAACTAGGATATCGAAAACTTAATTTGACTTTCTTATACAAGAAGTTAGATGAATTTACTATTGCTCACTCAGCACCCAATGTACCCTAATCTCATTAAACAGCTCGCTTATGATTGCTCTAACTTTATCTACTAACTAGAAGACCCGGCGAACTTCGTATCGCCCTATAATCAAGAAATATCTGTTACGTTTTTTATTTATATTTTTGGACTTTACCTGTAAGTCATAAATCTCCGTGTAGTGAAGTGCGACAGAATGATTGACATATTAGTTAGTTGTCAAATCTAATGTCAAAAAAAACGTTTGTATGGGAAATAGAAAAGGGCTGTTTTTATGGTTTCCCAGTAATAATAAAGTACAGTGAAATACTGAACGTCAACTAGGAAACCTCAAATTAAAATAAACTTTAACCGAAATCATTAGGAATTAAGATTAAATGTGAAAACAAAAGGACAACTAAGTACAAAATCCCGACAATCTATATGAGGACCCTCAGTAAATAGGATTATGAGAATCCCAGCGACTCCCGGGATAATCTATTTGTGTGGAGATTTAGTATATAACAGACTTAAAAGATTTACTTTTGGAGTAACTTTGGATCCGATGGAAATAAATGTTAACAAAGTACTTATAGTAAGATATTGAGTTATGTGTGTGCAAATCATTTTGAAAAAGAAAACAATTCTATTCATGTGAGGTTTCATCATCATCATTTGAACCCTGTGAGTCTGCTGCTACACACAAGCCTCATTCATCTGCTCCTATTTGTTTAACTGAGTCGTTCGTCCATCTCGTTGGTGTACGTACAACGTTGTATTTAATAGGAGAGTTTGATACGATAATAATATTTATTTAAGTTCACCTCCTTATCATTTTACCTATGTATATTTTAATTTAGTTAAATTATAAATCAAGCCCCTGCACCATATATAAATTAATGTTAACCCTTTATTCTGTAACTCATAATATTTTATTGCTAACATAATTTTTAACGAACCAATCAATTTTCTGGCATAATTTAGGGTCACACTCATTATGTTCCAAAAATTAATCTTAAAATAAATAATTTTGCGGATTAAACAAGGCTTAGCAATTTAAACTGCTTAAAAGCTATTAATACAGAAGGAGATTAATTTTCGTAAGCGAGGGTGCGCGTGCGAGTGTCGCTGTAACGATGACGGACAAGCATCGCACAGCTAAAGTCTATGCGGATTGACGGAGCCCGGCGAAGTACCCGCTCAGCTGGCCAGCGGACCGCTAGCGGGGCTACAGAAGCGCGGGGGGGGGGGGCGCGAACAATAGACGCAGCGTGCATCCTCGCTATATACAATTTAATAAGAAGTTTGTCCGTTGCAAGAAACAAAAATATTACATAAATTTTATACAATTAATAAACAAGTATAGAAAGAATAAAATTTAAAGTTACAACACAAAACATAATCTAAGTAGCTCCGCTACAATAATGCTTAAATCATTTCACATTATTTGATTTCAATATGTCATACTTACTAAGTTCTTGCAGTCTCTTTAATTTGATGTAATTGTATGGTTTGTAAAGGTTCTTCCAGATTCTGAGTTCTATTAGGGAAATTCGTGTTTTAAAATTACTTTTATATTTATAGTATTTTTTTAGGGTTTAGAATTGGGAAGATTTTAGGATTTAAGGAATTTCATTTTAATTTTAAACATCTATTCATAAAGGTCAGTCAAGTTTGTCTAAGTTTAGAGAAAAATAAGGTATACAGGTAGGTAGGTACTTATACATATAGCCTTAAAACTAACTGGTCTTTCCAAGAATATTTTTACATTTAAAATTAAAAATAATATAAATATTTTGCTTTAATTAAACTATCTATAGTATAAAAGAAGAATAAAAAAGCTTTAAATTCTGTTAAAAAGTCCATAATCACTATAAATTAGCTCAGCATTCATTATAAAATTTTAAAGAACATAGATCAATGCAAGTGCTGTCAGAGGTATAAGTAGCATATAAATAATGTTTATAGATATAGTTTTGCAAAAAAGGAGGTGGCAAATGGTGGGCCCAAAATGTAATGAGTTCAAATTTGTTTAAAAAAATTGGTTTAATTTTTTTTTATGAAATACCAAAAATCTACTTAAATTCTCAATTTACAAGCGGAGAAATATGCAAATAACTGTTTTTATAAAGTAATCGATTAACGATTAATTAATTAAAAAAATGATTATTCGATTAACTACAATATAAAAAATTCACTCCTAGTTTTAAGCTTTTAGTAACTTCATTTAAACTACACCATATATGTCTACACATCATTAAAAAT
Organism: Danaus chrysippus; assembly: GCA_916720795.1. Taxonomy (NCBI): domain Eukaryota; kingdom Metazoa; phylum Arthropoda; class Insecta; order Lepidoptera; family Nymphalidae; genus Danaus; species Danaus chrysippus. The sequence goes on along the minus strand of CAKASE010000077.1, from coordinate 435,863 downwards.
AACTTTTAATACCGTGTATTAATATAATAATAATATTAAATATTATTTTAAAACATTCTTTTCGAATTTCGATTATCGATTCCATTCGATTTGATTCGATCGAAATCATTCAGTATCATTCAAATCATAGACTATCTATGGCAACATGATATTTTTGATTGACGCTTAACAAATAACAATTACCATACCAGATGCATTATTATCTGAGTCTCACTTGTTTCGTGTTTTTCGATGCGTTTCGAGTGCTTTCCCGATCATTTTACGTTTTCAACGACCACTGCTTTGTTTTTTACGGACTCCGAACCCGCCTAACGTTTTACGAACCTTGCTTTCAGATTGGACACCGACGATCTCCTCCACGTTTGACTTGGAATTGTTCATTTGGATTATTTCACAGGCTTGTGGATTGGATATTACTGAAACAATGGATCGCTGTGGGAATTGTGGGATAGCAACTAGTAACATTGTTAATTGTACCCCCTGCATAGTTTCTAGACGATATTGTAATTATTATTGAAGAGGAATAAAATATTCCATTAAAATTATTTGTTTTATTTTATGACTTTTATCACATAGTTTACTCCTCCCGTTCCTCGTAGAATTCCATACTTGTTACCTATATCTGTACGTCTTTGAGTCTTTATTGCCTTGTTTTGATTTATCAGATATTCTCTTCTAAATAAAATTATTATTTTTCACATATTTTTACGTGTATTCGTCTAACTCTTAAAGATAATGCAATATAACCTCACTTTTACTAAACCTCCAACAACTCAGCGATTTGATTGTCAATTTCTATAGAATTTTCAATGAAGTAACTCTTAATTTTAAACCTTTAATTGATACTTTTTTCATATCTTTACATTTAGGGCCCAGAATTGTATGAAATACTTTTGATCTCCTTTCCTTCTAAATTAGAATATTTTTTTAGTTATTTTTATTTATATTACTTTGTTTTCGTGACAGAATTTATTAAATTATAACTATTATAAGAACATGCATTTATTTAAGTTGCATGATAAAATTATATTTGAAAGACAACTTTTTTTTCTTTTACGAAGTAGAAGTTATTCTTGAGGTCGTATCGTAAGGATTACCTTAGCATTAGCTTTAAGTTGTTCAAAAAATAAAAAGGTTTAGTTGTTAATAATATTAAAACATATTTTTTCATCTGTATCATTGTAATATAAAGGTTCACACTGATTTCTGACCTTGTAGTATATACTTTTAAGAAATATACATCTATTCTCTTTTGGGATATACTTACTTCATCAGAATAGAAATACATTTATATAATACTATTCATAATATCAATACGCATGAAATTAATACACTTTAATATATACATAATATATACACAGTATGTTAACTAACAGAGTGCGTTTTCGTTAATCCGCAATAATATAACATCCATACATGCTAAAAAATATATTTCCAATCGAAAACAAAATGTCTTTTATTTTTTTAATTAAAAGAAAACAATATAAATGTTAAATTGACACGTAAAAGGAAGACTCCGTACACGCATAGTTGACGAACAGCATCGTCGCAATTTATTTATGAATGACGATTGATCGATTGATCTACAATATTAAAGTGTCGCCCCGCCCCCCGCCCCCTTCCCCCGAACGTCCGCATAGGTAATTATATTCGGTAGTAATCTCACGCGCTGACCGGGATTTGACGTCCATTATTTTCGCATTACTATGTACATATTGCGTCCTCCACGTGTGAAAGATGCCGCGTTATCAGTTTAGTGCGCAGGAGTATGTAAATGTTTATTTCTGCTGAGTGTAATTATAACCGCGGAATTCTAATGTAATTGTGAGGGCCCTGGTGCGTATGCGTAACAATGAGCCGGTAGTGCCGCGTCGTTCTGGGGGCCCGCGACCCGTGATTTCAGTGCGGCAGGAAGAGAATGTGCTAAAGCATTTTGAGGAGGAGCCCAGGTTTCCGTGAGTAGAACTTCTGTATTAACTAGTATTTGTTTATTTTGTGACCACGAGCGCGCGAAAGCGGCGATGCGTCGCCATAGTGTCGCGACATGTCGGCAGAACTCAAAGGCGCTGCCGCCCCACAACTACGCATTCAATACTTGGCCCCTGTCAATTTCTCTGTATTTTAATTGAAATGTTATTGAAACGTGTCTTAGATATGTAGTTACATGAATTTAGTTTTTTTTTAAATTACTGTTTGCGAATAGGTACCTCAGGGACACGTTTCTTTGTAAGCGATACATTTGAGACGGGTTAAGTGTTATTGCTAACTTATTTATTTATTTCTATTTTCAAGTTAATGTTAAACGTTATTACTCAATTAATGATTACCTAATGGACGAAACATAATATTGTAATAAATTGATGAATAAAAAATAAATAAAATATACAACTTAATCATGTATCTATCTATCATTGTTAATTTTGATTAATATGAATTTATAATTAATTGCATTGTTTAATTTTAATTTCTAATTTTAATTTAATGGTTAATTTGAATTTATAATTTAAGCCTAACATTTGCATGCCTTAAGGTAGAATGTGCTGGAACTTATACTAGATTCTATTATATACACCTATATTCTGTACCTGCATTCGGAGCAAATAAATATTATTATTATTATTATTTAGTAACAATGACTCATTTAAAAAATAATACATAGATTGTTAATAAAAAATTAATAATACATAAATTGTTAAAATATAATAATTAATCAATTAAAAAAACAAAACTAAACATAGGTACATTTAAAATGTTTATTTTTACTGATAACAGTCAGACTACGTGTCTTTATATGTAATTCAATATGCCGCCATTATAAAAGTCGTGCGTATTGAGAAGTTGCCAGTTTGGGCAATGTTACTACTCTAGATTCCTACCTACTATTCCACGCCATTATTTTGTTTTTGCACAGCTTTAAAATTTATTGTGAATTAATTATTTTTTTAATTCATATTATTTTATGCTTATTTTTCTATGCTGATAAATTTATTTTAATCTATTAGTGATATATTAACGAGTTCAACGGAACCTGTGTTACATAACATACTGTATATACATATAAACACTGTTGCACCTACAACTACTATTTACAAATGTAAATTCATAAATAAGAATCACTGTAAAGTATTTGTTTTTTATAGCATTTTTAAAATCTCTTAGTAATATTGAATGCGAATAAATGAGACGCGCAGTTAATGTAGAGAAAAGATTTTCGTCTGGAGGTTTACTCTAAATAATAATAAATTATTTGGAAGTAAAGGAAGGAACATAAAATATTGATTAAAAGATTGAAGATATGAACCAATGCAATCAATGAGATCAAAGTAATTTCACGCCGGATATATATAACTGTCCTAGGAATAAATTATTCAAGCTATAATTCAATATTCTTCAAAATAACTAATTTGATATATGTACATAAATTGTACAGTTTGAAGAGTAATAAAATTAACGAATGTACTTTGTGACAAAATGCATTTTTTTTATATAGTATTGCACAGTATTATTTGTATTACGATAAAATAATGTGATTATAATTTAGTCTTCATTCAATGATACATTTACTATTATCGATTGCAAAATATATTTAATTCACATATAAAATAAAATCCATGCAGGTAATATTAGTATTAATGAGATCAAAGATTTTCGCGAGTCTTCATTTAAATGAAACTAATATTTTTTCATTCTATGAGCAGCGTTTTTTTTAAATACATATATACTTATTTTTATTTTGGATCATAATCACAGTCATTTTGTGTAGCTAAAAAACCTACTTTACTGTAATGCTTCTCTATATACAATATTAAACGTAATACATATTAAATTACGTGATTCTTTAATTTGACATAACTTTTTTATTTATGAACCGATTGACATGAAACAGACACTAAAGCATAACTGAAGCATACCACAATATATTCGTGAAAAACGCATCTAACTCGGATCAGCCATTTCTGAGATTAGCGCGAACAGACAAACAGACAAAAAAAAAATACATATCAATAACCCCTTGCTGTTTTTTTTATTTTTATTTTCAATGTACAGACAGCACTTTTCTACAATCTTATATGTATAGATTGGTATTTTTTTAAACGACAGTTTCCGGATTCACTGAGCGTTTTATATACGGATAGTTCTACGTTAAGAGGTACTATCGACGGCTACATGAAAAAATCATACATAATTTGAAAATTCGCGGAAATCCTCAGTCATATTTAATAATAAATAAAGCATACTTTTTTAAAAATGAATTACAGTATCTGAATTAACTTAGTTTAGCTATAATTTCATGTTGACCTAGAAAAAAGTATCTACCCTGGCCTGTCTCTTTACTATTCTGTAACAAACTCTTCCAAATTTAACATATTACTAATTCATTTAAAATCTAAGCGTTACTTATTACAAAAAACAGTATAATTAACAATAATGAATATGTAAAAAAACTCTCAAATTACTTTAATTTTCTATTTAAAAAAATATCAGTTTTTGTCCCTCATATATTAAGTAAAATAGGCAGGGGCTCCTCCCCTGCCTATTTTTCGTCCGTTATAAATGCCGCAAAAATACGTTGACGCTTCAAATTCACATTCATCATCGTCATCAGCCTATCAGAGCCCACTGCTGAGCAAAGGCCTTTGTCTCACGTAAAGAAGGTTTGAGCATTAATCACCACGCTTGCTCAAGACGGGTTGGCGAATTCAAACTTATAATTGTAAAATTATAAATCCAGGTTTCCTCACGATGTTTTCCTTCACCTTATGTCAGTGGTGTCTAAATACTCTTAGAAAGTACATATAACTCGGAAAAATCACACTGGTACTTGCCCGGGCCAGTATCGAACCCGCGCCCTCGGCAATGAGAGGCGGGCCCTTTAACCACTAGGCCACCATCGACTTATATACATTCACCTCATCATTATTCATACCTGATATTTCAATTTTCCATCATCATGTAATATACGAAGAGTTTCCTTGTACTTTTTTTAATAAACTTAGTCATTACAAATAATTATGGCAGATTTATGAATACAATACTGCCCTTAATCAATAAGGTGTCCAAATATATTCCTATTAATTTGTCTCTGTTATTCAGTTTTCTAACATTAATTAAAAATAATGCAATCTAAATACTTAAAAGAGCTTTAAACAGCTGCCATATAGGTTAAAATAATTTAATGGCACAAATGTAGCGAATTGAAAACTTGTATCATCATTAACAAGTAAGTTAAGAAACTTGAACGCTTTAAGACAGATAAGGGAAGTACACAATATGTTCACTTAGTGCCTATTAGCAAAATTTTGTATGAAAATATCTCTTTCCTATTTAAATAAACAAAGAGTATTCTTATTAACTACTAGTAAACCTGGCGAACTCCGTTTCGCCACCAGAAGGCTTTTATATAGCATTTCGTTTGGTGATTAAAAGATGAAGAATTTTTTGTTTTATATTTGAAAAGGAAAATTTTTATTTCATTACACAACTGTAATGAATTCATTTCGATTACAAAAATGAGGTGTTATTTACTTGAACTTCTCTAAGTAAATAAAAGTGAATCCAAAGTAGATACCGAATCAAAGCGTTATACGTGTCCGCAAATTATCGGTTTCATTGAAGTGCTCCTTTGTAAACCACATTTTTTGTTTTTTGGTCTAACTTTAACACAAATAAAGCGTATGGTTTCCAAACTCGTGAACATACAAAATATAACTGCCCATGTGAAAAACAATGATTTTCTAAATTTATCCCGCAAATACTAAATGGTTTTAAGAGTTCAAACTACAAACACATTACCTAAATATTTTTATTTTTATAAAGTAGATTTCTTACAAATATCTAATTGTCATCCATACGTCATTACATATCTGTCATTATACGTCAATTGCATAGCTGTCAATTGTGTTATTCCACGTTTTATAGTGACTGACGTTTCATGTCAAGTCCCACGGGAATGCTGTCGAACGGGATAAAAAGTATCCTATTGCAATTTCCTGGTTCTAAACTACCTCCCTGCCAATTTTCAGCTGAATCGGTTCAGCCGTTCTTGGGTTATAAGTGAAGTCACTAACACGACTTTCTTTTATATATATAGATATCTGATAACTTCGATGGATCTAAAGCAAATCCAACAGATTTACGAAAATTTTTCAAGTTCAAAATAAAACAAAGCTGGAATATAAGCTGGAAAACAGATAACACATCGAAACTCTTCGGTATCCGAAATAGTACCTTTGATAAATCCCCTGCTTCATTCACTTGTAGAAAAGACCAAGTTGTTATCACAAGATTACGTATTGGTCATACAAATATGACTCATATTCATTTAATTACAAAAAATAATAGAACTAAATGTAAAGGTGGCTTAAACTTGACAGTGCTTCATCTTTTCGAAAGTTGTACCGCTTATAATAATTAAAAGATTGTCTTAATAGTATAAATGGATGTAAATGTACTTTAAAGTTTCTTAAAATGATAAAATTGTATAAATTAATTTAAATTGTGTAACTGTGATCGTTAATGACCTTGTTGTTAAAAAGCGACCGTATATAAATAAACTAGCTTTTGCCGCGACTCCGTCCGCGTGGAATAGTGACTTACGGCAGATTTTTGGTTCTTCCCACATAGTTCCCGTTCTTGTGGGGTTTTCGGAATGGTCGAGTTCCCGTAGAATTTTTAGGATAAAACCTATGTTTTTTTTTTATTCACAATGAAGTACTCTTAACCATCAACATATGTATTTATTTGTTTATTTGAATAAAGATTAATATTATTATGTTGATCCAACACAAATTATTTCGACCAAATCCTAATTTGGTCGAAATAATTTGTGTTGGTACCTATACCATAAAAACGGTTTTTGTGAGTTAATCTTAAAAGATAGACATATACTGTCGTGGACTGTTTTTTAGATCATTAAAAGGGCTATTATTCTTTAATACATATTTTTTGTGTATCTTGAACCGTTTCCACGGCTCACGCAACGGAAGGCTTCAAAGATGAAATAATTTCTCCCGTTTTTTACACATTTACCACTATATCTTTGCTCCTATTGGTCGTAGCGTGATGTTATATAGCCTAAAGCCTTCCTCGATAACTGGACTATCCAACACAAAAAGAATTATTCAATTCAAACCAGTAGTTTCGGAGATTAGCGCTTTCAAACAAACAAACAAACAAACAAACAAACAAACAAACAAACAAACAAACAAACAAACAAACAAAAAAACAAACAAACAAACAAAAAAACCAACAAACAAACAAACAAAGAAACAAACTCTTCAGCTTTATAATATTAGAATAGATTTAAAAAAAAGTATTCTTATTATTAATAGAACATACTCGTATTATATTCAAGCATTTCAATTTAGCTCCAAATGTCTTTAATCTGAAATAATATGATATAATAACGACTTCACTCTAAACATAATGTTCGAGACGGACTCATTAATACTGAATAAATAGGTATTACTGAATTAAAATATCAAGTCAAGTTCCAGTAAATCTTCGATGTAAATTATATTTAAGACAGAAATATCTCGCTGGAAACCATTTACTATAAATTATTGGTCACGGATCATATCACATATTAACAACGGATACTGTAAAATAAACAATATTCTTGCGCAAATATGTTTGAATATTCAGAAATATATATGATCAAAAATAATAAAAATTGTGACGTCAAAATTCTTTTTTCTTTTCCGTTAAAAGTCGACAGTAAATATTTTTAACTAGTCAAAACGTTGTCAGCTTATATGTTATAATGAAATCCAGGACTTTCGCGAGTATTTATTGAAATAAACAAATATTTTTGGGATTTACTAGGCGTTTATAATTATTTTAAACGACATACTCAATGTCGACTTTTGGTTACTTTGCAGCAACCGTGATCACAAGCAGACGAGATGCATATGTGTCTGAATGCCTGCAGAGTGCGCAAACTGTATCTCAAGGTCTTCACGGACATGGGATTTTATATTTTTAATGGGCTCAATATATTTTACAGGCATATTGTTATCCTTTAACTCACCTCCTACAATCTCAATGCAGTCAAGAACATAGAAACTAGGAAATAATGACTTTAAATCAAAACTTACCATTATGTTATTGTTTCTAAATTTTAGATGTTTTATATCATTGACAAAGTGATAGGAATCCCTAACAAATAATTGTTAGTGACCACGGAGTGCCGACTGGTGATAATATATTTGAAAGAAATTTAGCCAGATTAAGAGTCAGTAAATCAATAGGGCAATAGTTAATTCTTTTTTATGGACTTTGGGTAACTAATACAATTTTAATGGTTTTATACACGACAGTATGAATGATTTGATATCTAAATATATATTTTTAACATCTTTATTTATTAAGATATTGGTTTCTATAAGTACTTTACTAGTCGGGTCTTTATTAACTTTTTTATAAATGGAATTATCTGCAAGAATTTCAGTTATTTTTTATCATACTCAATATTAACAATTATTACGGTTGCTTTCCCTTTATTTATTTTTAGTAGGGTTCATAATATTTTCATATAATTCTTGTTTTATTATTATTATATATCCATTACAATAAATATTGTCACAGGTTACATCTAATGTAACTTAAATAATTAATCAGATTTTCGAGTATTAGTTCTTAAGAAGCACAAAAATGTGTTTTCTACAGAACACTCTTAACGCATTAAACGTTCACCTCCACTAGCCAAGCTCCTCTCTATACCTAACCAAATTGGAAAAGTTCCTACTAGGGCTGAAGTCGAAGGACGTTTCAAGAATGAATTAATGTGAGTTCTAGACAGGCCCAAGTCTTTAAGTAGTTTATAAATACAGTTCATTAGAGTAGTCAACTAAAAATATCACTAAGACCATTACATATCGATTCTATGTAAAATGTTAAAACATGTTGTTATTTGTGCTTGAAGGAATATTAATTTGCAATAACAATAAAAAATATCTAAAACAAGAATTTATGTACTACATTTGTAAAAGATTCTGTTAGCTCGTTGTAAAACGAAATAATTGAAAAATATATTTATTCTCTCTGGGTAACTTAAGTTACTTTTAGGATAATTTAAATATGATGGTGCAGTTTTCGTTAACAGATATTATAAATTGCAAATTACTTCAGTCACTTCAAAATAAATCAAGCCGTTTCTGAGAATAAGCGAAACAAACAGGTAGGTTTTAGAAAAAATGCTATTTTAGCATAATATGTGCGGCTCATATATCGAAATATCAGCCTATCAGAGCCCACAGCTGAGCAAAAGGCCTCTTTCTCACATGGAGAAGGTTTGAGCATTAATCACCATGCTTTTGCTCAAGACGGGTTGGTGATTTCAAACTTATAATTGTGAAACTATAAGTCCAGGTTTCCACACGATGTTTTCGTGCACCGTATGTCAGTGGTGTCTAAATACTCTTAGAAAGTACATATGACTCCGAAAAATCACATTGGTACTTGCCAGGTTTGAACCCGCGCCCTCGACAACGAGAGGCGGACCCTTTAACCACTAGGCCACCACTGACGTAGTATAATCGTATGTCCGAATTAGTGAGCATTGTGAGGCTACTGTTACACATGCTTATTTCAATCACGAAAGCATGCTTTAATTGAGCATTTGCTGAGATCTAAAATTATTGTGAGTACTCATTTAAATGAAACTAATATTTACGGATTTTCTACTAGTATTTTATTACTTTACTAGTATTTTATTGTAATAAAATAACCAGACCGACTGACAGACACTCACATCTCGTCTGCCCGTGATCACGGTTGCTGAAAAGTTACCGAAACGTGTATTCATTGTTGCTTAAAATAAGCATGCTACTAGCGGCGCGGGTGCAAGGGTCCAAGGGTGGATGCTTTAAGCACGTCTAAACACGTTTGCTTATTAAGCTTGCTAGTACCGATCAGTTAATTACAACAGATGAAACGTCGTCTCCCCGTATTTCTGTAAGTAAATTAGCACTTGATCCCAAGTCCTGTCTTCTCGATACTTAATTTAATTTAAGCTTCTGACCGCATTGCATAGCCAGCAAATGGATGGTCTTATCTTTGTTTGAACGGACAGAGAGCGAGAAAAGTATGCTTTAAAAAATCATATGTATCTAGAAAGTTTGTTTTAAGATTGCTTATTGCCCGCAAATATAAACGGCTGCCAGGTATGCTTGTTTAAAGTATGTGTAACTGTAGCCTAATGTATGTATATATATTTGTTCCAGATGTCTGTCACAATGCCTAAACGATGGTATCGGTCGAGAAGGAACCAAATCGTAATTATAGTTTTCTTAGCCGCCTCTATAATATACTACATAAGTTTTTCTGTTAGCTTACAAAGGGAGCAGAAACTCGATATTACCAGGAGGTATGTACATAGTTTTAGAAGCTTCGTGGATTATTAAAGGGTTATTCAAGCAATTGTGACAGAATTTCTCGACTGTAGCTATCCTGAATATATATTTAATTGCCTTGTCTCATTACTAAATTAAAGAAACGAAAAAGATTCTGATGCTACGTCATAGATACATTATGTTAGAACAAAAAAATGGGTTACTTTAATTTTACAAACAACAAATGGATTTGTAATAACAGCCGTATAAACGGTCCTAATTTGTAGTTAGTTTTAATAATCTACCATTCATATTTTATTCTATTAAATAAGTTAATAATGATGCTGTTCGTATTATATTTTCTATTATTTGAATCTTTGTTTTTATTATGTTGGTGATTGATAAATCATATATATTTCAGGCAGCCTGTTATTGGGTAAGTAGACCAATAGGTCTAATGCAAATAATGCAAATAAATATATTTTGACGTATTTCTGTAGCGTTCAATATACTTTTTATTTGTATTGTATAGTTATAAAACTTTTTACATACATGGGGAGGTGTTAATAAAATTGGAATTTCATGCAGCGATGAACATAATTTTATCAATATCGGTTAGGTTATCACCTATACCTATAACAGATATCTCTGTTATATTTTATTATAATATACACTAAATATATAAATAAATCTTGATTATTTTCTAGTGTAAAATCCTATATTTTATTCGTAAATATTTTGAATTTATGATTTAATTCGAAGAAACCGTTTGATATTTCTAATCCAGGTCCATGGAAAGACGATTAGAACAATATCAGAAACAGGACAAAGGCTCCGGGTGTGAGATACCCAGATTGGATCCATTCTCTAAAGAAGTCACGCAGTTTGATAAGGACATACCCAAGGTTATGTGTTTGGGAACGGATTGGGTTAAATGTTACGTGAGTTAATTTGATTTGGATACTGCTTTTGTAATAAACCCTGATATTAAACACGAAAGATAACATATATTCTATATATTCATATATTTTTTTTTCAGCATTCTAAATGTAGGGTAGTTCCTAAAATATTAAATACCACCGATAACATAGTATGTTCATACCAAGACATAATATATGAGAGTGATCAAAAATATACAACCGGTCCTCCCACAGAGGTCAGAGGTGATAACGAGTATATCCTCACTAAGAGCGATCATGTAAAGATTAAGTGTTCAGGGAAACATAGGGACAGGTGAGATTATGTGTTAAAGGCAATAGAAAGTGTAGTGAAAAATACTTTTCAATAATCATGATAACAGAAAGATTATTATCGATTAGTCTTAGTTTTTATAATCTACTAGTAAACCTGGCGAACTCCCTTTCGCCACCAGAAGGCTTTTATATAACATTTCGTTTGGTGATTAAAAGATGAAGAATTTTTTGTTTTATATTTGAAAAGGAAAATTTTTATTTCATTTCACAACAGTAATGAATTCATTTCGATTACAAAAATGAAGTGTTATTTAGTTGAACTTCACTAAGTAAATGAAAGTGAATCCAAAGTAGATACCGAATCGAAGCGTTATACGTGTCCGCAAATTATCGGTTTCATTGAAGTGCTCCTTTGTAAACCACATTTTTTGTTTTTTGGTCTAACTTTAACACAAATAAAGCGTATGGTTTCCAAACTCGTGAACACGCAAAATATAACTGCCCATTTGAAAAACAATGATTTTCTAAATTTATCCCGCAAATACTAAATGGTTTTAAGAGTTCAAACTACAAACACAATACCTAAATATTTTTATTTTTATATAGTAGATTTCTTACAAATATCTAATTGTCATCCATACGTCATTACATATCTGTCATTATACGTTAATTGCATAGCTGTCAATTGTGTTATTCCACGTTTTATAGTGACTGACGTTTCATGTCAAGTCCCACGGGAATGCTGTCGAACGGGATAAAAAGTATCCTATTGCAATTTCCTGGCTCTAAACTACCTCCCTGCCAATTTTCAGCTAAATCGGTTCAGCCGTTCTTGGGTTATAAGTGCAGTCACTAACACGACTTTCTTTTATATATATAGAAGATTACTGCTGTTTCTTGAGATCTTTCACTGTGGACAAGTTTTTTTTGATTAGTAATTTTTCAGATATGTTACTTGCTACTTATATTTTTAACAGTCTTGATTATTTTCCCTAGTGTAGACGTCACGTTACAATTTTGAATAATTGTTACTAATGGAAATCGGAACAAAATGTTTCTATTGTATTCACCATTTTCCAGTATACTCCCATCCAAATGGATCGGCCACTCTCTTGGCTTCCGTTCCACTGTTCTTGCAAAACTCAATCAGAAAGGAAGAGGTGACTCCTTGAACGTGCTCATCCTGGGATTCGACTCCACCTCCAAAAACGGATTCATACGAAAAATGCCGAAGAGTTATAAAGTTTTAAAGGAAACATTGGGCGCTACGATTTTGAATGGGTATGTAACAACCAACATGATATTTTGAATGATATATTACGGGGTAAGTTTTCTTTGTTGTTTTTCTTAAATTTATCTGCATCTTTTTAATAAGAAACTTTATAAGAAAACAATATCTAAAATGGTAAACAACTTTACATTTCGTTACTTTATGTTTCTCTTGAGGAATTCTAATCTAAATACCGACCCCAATAGTCTTAGTAATATTAGAAAATTTCAATAATATTTTATGATAGGTACAAGGTACATAGTAGGCGATAGGACGCCCGCCGCCCTGTTCCCGATCCTGACGGGGAAGACGGAGTTGGAACTGCCTGACATGAGGAAGAAGATGAAGAACAACAGAACCTTGGACGACATGCCCTTCATATTCTATAAGCTGGAGGATGAAGGGTGAGACTTGGTGGATAGGGTGGACTTAATTTTGGGGAAATACATATAATAAGCGTCAGTCTTTTTAATCTTTATTTTAATGTAATCATTCACTCTTCATGAATCACTTCAAAAATGATAATGTTCATTTTCAATACTAAGAAAAATTAAGACAGATATTATGTATTAAGAGAAATTTAAATGATTTTGGATTTTCAAAATGATATTATTTACTTAATCATACATTAAATCTTCTTTATTTTGTAGTTCGTTTCTTGACAATTAATTAATCTATAGCTTTATTCCATATGACTTGTGCAAAATATTTTTAGCTACAAACGAGCAAAATGCATCACAAACTTACTGATGCTCAAAGATCTGTTTGATGTAAGCATAATATGTATGATTTCAGTTACCGAACAGCGTTCTTCGAAGACGCGCCCTGGATAGGAACATTCCAGTACAGATTCAATGGTTTCAAGAATCAACCCGCGGATCATTACTTGCTATCGTTTTATATGGAGGAGTCAAACGGTGGCAAGAAATGGTGGACGAGCAACTTGAACAAATACTGCGTGGGAGATACTCCGCAGTATAAACTCATGTTGGATATTACTGATCAGGTGCAAGGAAATTATTCTTTAAGTTTTATTTAATAAGGTATATTTTTGATTGGTTCATCATAATTTTTCAATTAAGTATATAGAATATGGAAATACTTACTACCTTCATACGTTTTAGATTTTATCTGATACAATAACTCAGTTATTCTGACGGTGCTTAGTTCTATAAGTCAAATATTATTTTCCTGTTTTATCTTTTTATTCGTCTTCTTTTCAGTTTCTCCGCCTGGATGGAAAACGTTTTGCGTTCACGTTTATAGTTGACATATCCCATGATGACTTCAACATGATATCTAGCTGATGAAGACACTGCGGAGTATCTTACAAGTTTCACTGACCGATGTAGAGAGGACACCTTGATAATTGTCATGGGGGACCATGGAACGAGGTAAATATTATAATTAAATCAAATAAAAAAAAAGCAAAGGATATATGTAATGTTATTATATTTATTTTTTTACAATTGTATTAATTGTAGTACTCATAAATAATAATCATCGAATTGCCTCTACCTTTCATTTTTTCGTTATGGGTTAATGTTTAAGAGATTTATTCAAGAAAGTATCATATGTTTTAATATTGCCATTCATTCTTTGATATATAATTTTGATTTAATTTGTTTGCTAATAATATAATACGATTTAGCAACTAAACTGATAAACCTAAAAATAAATTAAAACTTGACTCGTAAAAGAGATCCTCAAGAATTATCAATAAATAAGCTTGTCAAATAATGTTTTTACCATAAAATGAGGTACGCAAACGTTCGAGATACTCTCCAAGGGAAACTGGAAGAGAGATTACCTCTCATGGCGATCAGACTTCCAGACAAACTGAAGAAGAGGAGAACAGAGGCGGAGAAGAATCTGAAGGAGAACGTGGAAGTATTGACGACAACTCACGACATATACGCTACGGTGTTAGATGTACTGGACCTGACGCAGTTCACTAACACATATAGAGTTAAAGGAGCCGATCAGTGTTGGAACCGGTCAGTAACATTATAATATCATTGATCAACTCGAGTTAACATGATAGTTCAGTTTGAGAAACAGTTGGAATGCGATATTTTGGATGCAGGTTCAAATCCTACTTAGTCCGTGCCAATGAAGTTTTAGGCCAGTAGGATTTTTATTTGACGTATTTTGTTATAAACTGCTTTTAATTTATATTATGATAATATTTTAGACCCGCTCACAACTCTTGTGGATGTCTTATTATATGTTAAAATCAATTGTTGAGCTAAAATTATCCAAACTAATGTTTTACGTTTTAAAAGTAAAGCATATATAGCCTAAATACCCTGATCTTGTAATAATAATATCAACCATACAAACAATATGTCTTTTATGGTAGCAGCGAGTGTAACATTGTGTTAAATTTCGGTCTAGAAGTTTTAATTACAGTTTGTACTATTTTAAGACCTCTTTACCAGAAACTAGGAGATCGCAATACATATGTTTTTTGAGCTGGTACATCCAAATTTTTGACAGAAACTAAAACTTTACATACGATAATTATCCACCTTCAACATAATCTTAATAAATTTAATGTTTAGCTTAGCAATTATTAATCAGAACTTGATATTGTACTTGAGCACATGTCCTTCTCCAGATTCCAAAGAACAGATGGTGTAGCGAGGCGGGTGTGGAGGCTCACTGGTGTGCGTGTCTGTCGTGGCAGAACGTGACGCACGATGACGTCATGTTCAGGAGGACGGCCGCCGCGCTCGTGGACTTTATTAATGATCTCACTGAGGAGAAACGGCCCGTATATATAATAGGAGAACAATAACACTTATTGATATAGCACTTACCTAACTATAGGGTTTGAAGGGAAGTGGTTCCGTGTATTATGAGACAAAACCTCTTAGCATTCAATGAATGCACTGTGTAGGTGCCGGGTCCATGGCGTTACAGAGAGAGGATCTTCAACAGTGTCTATGACTTGCGACCCTTGTTTAAGGGGGCCCTATCTAACGGGGGTTAATCGCTCGCATCCACCGTCCAAGCTGCTCACTCTACTAAACCAAATTTGTAAATATATTAATGTTATAATGTACGTTTATCTCCAGGTCGGTGTGTGCGGTCCGCTCCCTCAAGTCAGTGTCGTGGGTGATGCGAGCGAGGCCCAACAGCGGCGTATTAACGTTCGTGGAGGCTCGCGATCAAGACGGATTCATTGGACGGTTTGGTAACAGAGTGAAACAGACCAGGGAGAACTATCAGCTTAAGGTAGGAAGAAGTAAAAGACCTGAAGTTCTTAAGTATTAAAATACTTTTTTGTCCGCTTTTAATAGCCCCTTCCCAAATATTGGCAGCGTTGTTACATCCGATAGGTGGAATTGTAAAAAATATTATTATACTTACTTTGGATTACGGGTGGATAATTTAATGTAAAAGAATCCGTACAGATATGATGGAGATCAAACGTTAAACGCTACTTCTTAATCTATATCCCTTAGCTGGTTTCGTGGGGTTGGCGCGGCCTCCAAGCGTCTTATTTTTTTCATTTCTTTAAAACTATTTAACTTGCGTGGAAGCCATTTTGAGTAATCTCATTACGTCCTGTCTTGCGACGGGTGACGGACTTTCGGCGTTTTATTATTTACCTGAGTGGAGGTACGTGCGTTATGGGGATCACACGGCCCCCACTATACCATTTACGTCAATTTTTAGTTAATATTTTATTTCATTTGTTCGTATGTTTTAGAGTTATTTCGTTAAGATGGAAAAACTGTTAAGTGTAAAAACGATAGAAAACATATTGGCTTCGGATTCCGACTCCGAATTAACGTTAAGTGACTATCTAGAAGAACATGTCAGTGACAACGATGAATTAAGCGATCTGGAGCAGTCATCAACACACGATTCAGAAAGCGGTGAAGATCTAAGTCCCGATATTGAAGAATGTTTTTCAGAGAGTGAAGGTGAACCTACTGCAGGACCGAGTCAAAGAAGTTATTATGGAAAAAACAAATACAAATGGTCTAAAAACCCACCAGCACCTTCACTTACTCGTCAACATAATATAATAAAATAAATACCTCGATTGATTGGAACAGGAACGACTAAAAATCAGATGTCTACCAAAGAAACGTTTGAGCTGCTCAGATATGATAATATTATACGAAAAATAAAAAAAATATACCAACGAAAAAATTACAAAGAGCTTAGAAAAGAATTCTACGGTCGCATTTAGTCAAACCACGTTTCTGAAACGGAGATGAAGGCTTTTATTGGTTTTTTGTTTTGTTTTCAAATCTGGACTTGAAGATATAGAAGATTTGTAGCACACAGCACAGTACAGTAGCACAAAAATACTATGTACTAGTTGTCAAGACTGATCTTAGTTTACTTGTAATTTTCCTGAGCCCTTAGTGTTATATTTGTGTTGATTTCTTTTAGAAAACGCTAATCAGTGATTTATTTCTTTATATTTCCAGAGTTTCTTGTATAAAGAATAAGAAAACATATACATATATAATACAGCCTAAGATTTTGAAAATTATTATTTTTTTAAGTTAATATTATGTAAGAAAAGGCAAATGCCAAAAATTTTAATGTTTTTGTGATCACTTGTAATAATTAAGAAAAAAGCGTTACAGTAATAAAAATTTATTGCTTCAATTAAAGAAGCTTATTATTTATCTTTTCTTAATTAAAACTTAAATAAAATTTCGATCATTTATACCTTAGGTGTAGTTTAGTGATGGTTGATTCCTAGTGCCGTTTAAAAAAAATCTGGATATAATTTTAGAAATTTATTAAGGTTCTAAGTTTTATTTGTTGCGAATGTACTGCTCATTGTGAAGAAGACTATACTGTTATCAATTATCTCAATCATCGACATAAATGAAAAAACGTAAAAATAGTTTCAATAAAGTTTAATTGAATCTACTGTCCATATATTCATATACAGTTTATTAGATGATTTAAGTGATAACTAGTGATAGTCATTGGTGGTTGAAAACTAAATGACTGAAAGGCTGAAAGTTCTATGTTTATAATTTCAGATTGCAGTAGGACCTGGTGTCGGTAAATACGAAGCATTAGTGACTTATGTTATCAACGAAAACAGATTTGAGATAAATTCAAGAGACATATCAAGGACTAACGCGTAAGTAACAGAATTATTAAAATCTATTAGTCTATACTGGGAGCAATACATTATATGTAACGAACATAGTTATTTTAAAAATAAATATATCGGATTTATTACAAATTCGTTGTTTTTAAAGAGAGAGAGGCCAGCCTCGCTGACGTTACTAATGTCACTTCTTCTAGTACGTTCCATAATATTTTAAAATGAAACTTCAATTGTTCTTAATGCTCCATTGTTTCTCGAAGGTTTTTCATAATAACATACTTCAATGATACACACTCACTGAACTCTGAATTCTGCCGTCGTACGTCCAGACGTCATAATTATAACAAGATTCAAACATTGTTCTATTCTCCTTTTAAACAATCGTTGATTTCGTGTTACTTTTAACAATAATCATAAAAACTAATGAGGTTTAATAAGAATTGATGACAGCCTCAAATTATTTTCACAACGCATCCGTCATTCAAGCTGATAGCGCCGATATATATATAATACAAGATAATATACTAATAATATATTATACATATTACAGTTACAACAACGAGCCGAGCTGTATAAGCGCCACCCACCCTCACCTCAACATGTACTGCTACTGTACCCAATAGACATTAACAATGTATAGTATGGAAATGAAACATTATACGGATATGTTTTATATTATATATGAAAAGAATTATATATACAATAATATAATACAACATCAATATATGTTATTCTGTAGGTGAATATACATAATATTCTACTGTGATTGTTAATACACATGTCTTTCATTATATATTATATATATGTATAATTGGCACAAACTTGTTTAAGTATCAATGAAGATATGTTTATACTCGGTATGTATTCAGTTCAAGTTGTTTATAGCGGGGAGATGTGTTAGTGTTCCTGAGTTACCTGTAACATTAGTATTATCTGTATATTTAACTCTCTCATAATAATTATTAATATGAATATAATAACTCGGTGATAATAATTAGTTTTTATTTTTATTATGTACAAAAGACATACCAAACATTATAATATTTTTCTAACCTTCTTTGATTTTTAACTTTCTACTATTATATGTTATCTTTTACTTTTGAAATAATTTATTGCTTGATTGTTATAATCTTAAAAATCTTTTTCTATAACAACTACGTTTTTTATTTTAAAATACATAAATACTTATGTTACCAATGCAATTTTTAGTTCCACTTTTTAAATGTTATTATATAGGCATTACTTTGTAAATACAGATGAAAATAGGGTATTTGGATACTATGCGTTCCTCTTTATTACTACATAATACCCAAGTTACGGATCCTTTGCATTAACCGTGATCACGGGCACACGAGATAAAAGTGTCTGTCAGTTAGTCTTTCTATTTGTCACTGTGTCTCCTAAGGTATTCTGGTATGATTACGGACATAATATTTTATATTTTTTTTTAATTAAGGGGTCCCAGGTGTTAAATAAATTCCAGCCTTCTCTAATGAAATTCAAAAAACATCCGCTTTTCAATACAGAAAATGACTGGACTGGTGAGGGGCTGAAACGTCAGAATTGTTTAGTTGAAAAATAATAAAAAAAAGAACGTTGCAGTATCCGAAAACCTTAGTTTCATATAAATGAATACACTCGAAAATCTTACATATTATGTTTAAGTAATATACAAAATGAAACAATGATATGTACATATTTTTAATAAGATCTAGATTGTTATGACTATTTTAAATATTAATATAACAAGTACAGAAAAATAGATTTATTATTAAATATTAATTTTAATTTAATAAACAAGTACCTTATAATAAAGTTCCTTAGTAGGGGTTCATCTTTTTCATTTCATTACATCTAGTCAAGTAAGAGTTCTTAAATATATTATGGTCAGGAATAAACAATGAACTTGATTTACGAAATGGAATTGAATATAAGTTTATAAAGAAACCTTTTTCTGTTACATTTCTGATACTCCGTTGTTAATTTAAAGAAATCAGTTTGTCTGTAGAGTTAGAGAAAGCGCAGCTCGTTTGAGGAAAAATCCAAAAAATAAGCGAATTATATCTAATTGGAAGCTTTTGAGTGATCCTGTTTCCGATAATTAATAATTAATTGTGTTCTGACAATTTAAGGTTTTTCCATCGGAACCTTTCATTCCTTTGTCTGTTTTTTATACTGAACAAGAACACTTCAATGAATTAATTATATTTTTAATCCTATACATTAATCTTTGTAATATGTATTTAGAATTAAAAAAAAATATATAAAAGTGTACTAAATTACGAATCAAACACTACGATTTGTTAATTCTAGAGTGCTTTCTCATTAAATTATCAATTTGATGATAATCTCCCAAACATGTGACAGGCTCAGAGAACATCTTTATAACAAAATAAAAAGTTTGTAGTTTTTATGGAACTGCGCATATTATCCGTGCGATTACTCGCGCCGGGAAATCAATAATCAATGGCAGTTACTACAGGAGAGGAACAACTAAAATAAAGACATGCTCTTGATGCTATTAGTAGTACATAGAAGACATTTAGTATTTATTGTACCGAGAAGTCTTCTGACGCTCGGTTGTATCAACAATGTTTGTGAGTAGTGTAACATGAACATACTTACATGTTTATACTCCAGCTAGACATAATATTTAATGAAAGTGAGGGTTTGTTAATAATTAACCAATAGAAGCCTGTCCTCTGCCGCGGTTCCTTTAATAGCTTCATCTCGTAGTTAGTGAACTGAGGTCGCTCGCTCCGATAAAGTTAAAAACTATTTTATATTAATGACGAGAGCCATAAATGTTATAAATTAACAATTAACTCAAAACTCAAGTTGAGGTAACAAGACATACCTGGAGGTAATATATACTCGAGGAAAAACAAACAATTTAGAAAGAATAATCGGAGTCCGTTACGCTTTGAAAAAAATATGAGATGACATCGTAAATCATAACGTCTATTAAGTTGATTGGAAGATTTGCTCCTCGTGACTCATTCTGAAGTGTTTTATGGCATCAATTTGACAAGAAACTTTATTTAAATGCAGAACAAATATATTCAGCTAAAAACAAACATTAGAACTGAGATTTCTTTGTCTTTTAAATGATTTTTAAAATATATTAGCTCTGCATATTATGACCGCAATGACCAATACATACCTACTCAAGTATTAATATTAATTATTTTTTTCTAATTTCTATAAAAAACTAACATTACTCTTAATATTAGATCTAGTAAAAAACTATAATATAAGTGATCCCCTCAGTAGCCATGATACATCATAAATCTCATCTTTCTATATTTTCAATATAAATAACCTTTTATCTCAGCGTGTCCGTGGGTTCCATAATAACTCCATTATCGAAATCAGCCGTGTCACAAACTTGTCTCTCACAAACATCTAAGGCTACATTTATTTCTCGTATAATTGACACCGGCTTTGTCTGGAGGCTCATTGTTATGAATTAAATAAAACTGTTATATCCACTTGTTTTAATTTACGACTAATTCTCTTACAAATAAGGTTCCATTAAATTTATAATGATGATTTTGTTCAAAAACTTCATTTAGGGCTTTTAGTTTTTTTCAAAAACTTCATTTAGGGCTAAACTTCATTTATGAACGATACCATTTTAATAATAGTTCTATATTGTTTGTTTTCTGCTAATATATTTAACTTACTTTTTATGACACAGAATATTCATATCTATGTCACACAATGCTCTGCGAATTATAAATTGGTTGCAAGATGGCTCTGTTTGTCCGAAACTGACGCTGAGTATTGATACGATCATTGAAACATCTGAATAATGGAAATATAACAGTTAAAAGATATTATATACACGATGCAGTACTTTTTTTCTTTAGTAGGAAAATATTTATGTAACTTTTTATATGAAAACTATTGAAATAAATCACAAGCACAGTCAACCAAGACAATTTGTCTTCTAAAGGCATTAACTAAATCCAAATAAACATGTTACTTATATATTTATTACTGTATATAAGTACTTATGTTAATCAAATCATTTATTAAATTATTCAAGTAAATTAAAATATAACACGCTTGTTGTGAAGTCGTAGCAAAATATTTATAAAACAGTCTGACTTCTACTCTGAATCAATACGTCTCACTAATTTCTTGTATATTTTGATTGAATCTTGAAGTCAGACATTTGAAACCAACAGACCTTGGAAAAATTCCAAGCAGCATGACATTATCCAGTTGAGAACGCTTTCGTTTTTGTATTGTATCTATCTTTTAATTGTTTTATATTTCACCAATAAAATAATAATTGAGAATAAAATGAAAATTATAGAGATGTTTTCAATTATTTGCATGAAATTATCAAGAGCTGCGAAATATTTAAAGTGAATTTAAAGTGAATATGTTGCAATCTTGGAAGTCTGTAACATACATTGGTATACTTGAAACGTGATGTGTTTGGACTCTCTCCAATGTTAATATTTTTAGAAATCAGAAGCAGATATATTAAAAAAGAAACAATTTCAACACTTGACCTAGTTATTTAGTCTCGAAAAGTAATTTTAACAACAAAATTAATTAAATAGAAAGAACAAAATCCTAAACTTAATAATTATGTATTAAACGCTTTAACAAAACTACACTACCGGTGTTTGAATTACGAACGTCAAGAGCCAAGAGACAAGTAACGCGCGGCGGTTTGAATGCTTCTTTTTATAAACAATCGTGTGGGTAGTTCTTTTATAAATAATGATGGTTGTAAGCTTATTGCTTATAATATTATCATAATGTGGACGATATCGCACTGCGGTCCAAATAAAGCTATTCGGTTCAAGCAGTGACACATCATACGTACACTTGATAATAGAAAAACACCCACCACACCGTTTATATATAAGAAAAACAGAGTCAAAGATTAATATTATTAAATACCATATGAGTAAATCATGATCTAAATTACAAAGTGCGATTAAAACCGTTATAAATAATAACATCTCAGCGAGATCTAACGGTTATAGTCAATAAATTTATGTAACAACCATACATTGGACATTTTGTGAATCCGTGTGACAAACACGAGAAGTTTGAGGGTTTATTACAAATACTTGATAGTTATGAGGACGGTGTGACGGCGGACGGTTTGAGGACTGACGGCTCAGCGTCGGCACAATTTAAATTGAGTAATGTTGATTCACTTTAAATTGTCAGCTTCCTTTGTTTAAAATGATCGAAATTAATAATATTTGTTTTGGAGTTATTTGTTATTTTGGACTTTTGGATTATAAGGATATCCGAAAGTAAAATGGTTGTGATGTAAAATGTTGAACTTGAAGGAATTATTAAAAATAATATTACTATACATGATACGAAACATAGGAGTCCTTTTATATTACATGATGTATTAGTCGTTGAAAGAAAATCATTTAATTACATCGATTATTTACTTCACTCCCCCGGGAAATGATCCCGCACTAATTAATACGTTCTAATCGAAAATAATTAACGATTAATTGGGAAAATATCACATTAACATTGATAACGGGATTTTAAGCTCTACGGTTGTGTATTAAAGTCGGTTTTGCTATAATACATTTGTATATTTCAGGGTTCACCATAAATCGGTGAGGGGTTAATTTGTTGACTTGTGGAAAATCGAGATATTTTAGTAATTAAGTGATCCATCGATGTACTCTTTATATAACAACTGTTTATTTGATCAGTTCCCTGTAATCAACTAACCGGTGTTGTAAATAGTTACATTTACTCCTAGTGTGTGATTCTGATCATGATTTTAATTGTTGTTCCACTTATCGTCGTGACATCTTCGTCTCAACTCCCAAGTGATATACATCTGTCCCGGGCCCGGCCGCCTCATGATTCCTCTGTAGCTCGTGGTTGCTAATCGTTCCGTCTAAGTCTTCACTTCATTTGCTAAAAGCTCGACTACTCCACCTCTCTGTTGAGACGTTGTTTATGTTCTGATATTTGTATTGCATTAATTAATTACTTTATTCCTCGTGTTTTGCATTTGTTTCAGCTGTTTCCTTATATTTTTCTTTTAAGTAATAACATTTTTTTACATAAGTACCTTTTATTTATCTTTTCTATTTTAATATAACACTACATACATATACTCTATAGTATAAAAATTAGACCATAATTGATTCATAATTTGTATTGCAACAGTTGAATACATGTGTAATTATGTTTGACATTTAGTGATGCTCCGTATATTAAGGAATCTTCACAAATTGACGTATTATTTGTGTGTGTCAGAGTTATGTGAATGTGGGTGATGTTTATGTTAAATTATAAATATTATTTATTATACATTTTCTATAAAAACAATAGTCTTGGGTGTGTGTCTTTAAAGAAGGTACAAAGTTTTCATTTCTCGTATTAATATCATGATGAATCACTCAAAGAATAGTTCGAACTAGTAAGACGTGTTACAAGCTTCTCTCATTCAAAAATATTTTACTCTTTAAACAGTGGAAATAGTGATTCAAATCAGTAATCATTACATTAAATAAAACTTTAAACAGTATTTCCAAGGAAAATATAAACGTTTTGTTCATGTGCAAAGTGTTAAATAATAAAAAATATAAAGTGGTTGCTGGATACAATTGAGTGCTGTGATATCTTTTAAACCAATCTACCTACTACAAATTATTAAACTACTAGATCATTACGCCAATACAGTACGAGAATTTCAACGTTTACGTCACACTCTCTCTGGTGTCGTGGGCACCGCGTGGAAGTAAAGTCGATGCGCCCGGTGAACCGAGTTCGATTCTCAGCGGACTAAAAATTTTGTATTTTTACAAATTATAAAATTCTTAATACTGGTTGACATAAGCGCCTTAAAATGGTATTTATGTGTAAGATATGCAACATCAATGTCGCAGTTACTCAAAAAAGAATTAAGTGTACGGCATGTTCACAGTACTATCATACCGATTGTATCAAAATGACCAAAGATCTTATAGCAACGAGAGCGCAATGGAAGTGTTCTTCATGTCTGAAACCACAGAAAAAATATGCTTTAAACAACACTAATAATTCAAATTTAGAAGTTAAAAAAAAAAAAAAGCGGCAATTAGATACAGATGAAAATAATCGTTCTACGTCCACATCAACGTCGCGATCACCTTCCTACTCTTCTCCAGTAGATAATGCAGGTCAACCATTAGTTACTCCAGAAAAAAGTCCATCTGAATTTTTGGTACACTGCGAATCAATTATTGAAGAACGTTTGAGGCCAATGGTACAAGCAATTGTGAATCAGCTAAAGCAATCGCTTATGGAAGAAATACGAAAGGAATTAACCGTCGAACTTAAAAGCTTAGAAGATTCACAAAATAAATTGCGTATGGAATACGATATATTAGAGGAAAAATATAATAAATTAGAATCAGTGGCGCTTCAATCAGAGATTGAACTATCAGATATGAAAGCTCAAATAAATAAACAACAGCAGTGGTCACGAATGACAAATATTGAAGTAATGGGCCTGCCAGAGACAAAGGGAGAATCGCCAATTAATATTATTATAAATATTGCAAAGCATGCCGGAGTCAGTGTCAAACCTGAAGAGATCGAATTTGCAAATCGAGTGCAGCCGATGCAGCAAAAAGCGGGTAGACCGAAATCACTCGTGGCCAAATTAAAAAGTCGCGACTTAAAGGATTCGATTCTATCAGGATTAAGAAAATGCAGGGGTATCAATACGAGTCACATAGGATTGAATGGACCACCTCGAAACTTTTTTGTCAACGAACACCTAACGCCCATGAACAAAGAACTGTTCAGAAAAACAAAAATACGCGCATCAGAAAAGGCTTATAAATTTGTCTGGATAAGAAATTGCAATATTTTTTTAAGAAAAAACGAAGAAGCCCCTGCAATAAACATAAACTCCGAAAAGGATCTAAGAAAAATTACGTAGATTTTAATTATAATAACTTAATATTGAAAACTTCTTATTGCATATTTGTTATATTGTTAACTTTACACATAATTTTCAAAATTATGAACTTAGACTTTTCATTTTAGTTAATGGGACGGGAGGGGGGATTCAATACAAAAATTACTTGTCATACTTATACTCACTTACACAACACACACACACACACACACAATCATGCAAACACGCACCTATTGGATTCCCACCCGTACCTTTATATTACTTTAACACTATAAATTTTACTTTTATGCTGATTTTACTTGTCTTCTAGTTATTAATATGTTTAAGATACCTGTGTAATCCTATGTTGGTTTTAATTTTATGTTATGTAATATTTAATATAAAAATGTATGTATAAAAACTGTTGGATTACCAAATAAATAAATAAATAAATAAATAAATTCACACACACATTCGCATGTACTCAATAAGTTATTAATATTTTATAACTACATACAAAATATGTCAGCGCTTCAATAATTGAACTAACGACAAAACAATAGCGTTTTAATTAACAACAAAAATACAAAAATCTATTCTCGCGTAGTGAATAACATTTTTGTAGTCACCTTAACATTTAAACCGAGCAACATTTCACAAACTACACCAACACAATAGGTGTATAAATGCTTAATTCGTGTAATTTATATGTATCGCAGTTTCATTTGAGCTCAACAGATCGTCCATCACACTGGAAGCTGTACTAGTTGCATCTTCATCTCAGTTAAGACGCTGTTTACTCTGTTAAATAAAGATTAACAACTTATATTAATTATACCTTTCAGGGGACATTTTTGTTATTATATGAAGCGAAATCATTACTAATCTTTTATTTTATTTGAAATTTTATATTTTAATATGAAATAATGTTATAATTTGTAGTAACTATCTAACTAATTGATTTTAAATATTGTATCGTCGGAAACTGTGAGCTTAAAATTTAGAAGCAAGTAATTTATCTATTATTATTAAACATCAAATACTTTAACTCAGGTTTAAGTTCCTCAGAAACAGGAATTTCTTTCGATATGACGGCGTCATTAAAACGAAAGAATTCAAAGAGGAATAAAACAAGTGCGGTGATGTTGAAAGCTATTCATAAATAATCATAAAAACCTTTAGATGTTTACCTGAAGGCTGAGAGATAATTAAATACAAATACGTCACAATAAAACGGGCCCTAACACAACAGATGAAATCTGTTTTCGTAGTCGAATTCCTTGATGCTCGAGATCTGTTCAAACAGAGCCTCCCTCTCTTGTGAAGTGTCCTCCAACTCACTCGTGATACGACAATTCATTTAATGTTTGTGTTTTTGTGAACATTCACTGAAGCACGCCACTGGTGTATAACTTAAATTGTAACAACTTTAAAAATAGTGAGCTACTCTCGATCAATAACTATTATAAAATATAATTGGCTTCGTTTTATATTATTGATGAAAAAAGTACTTTTAAAATCATTAAATAATATAGTTACAAGTATTATTGTCTTTTTGAATATTCTTTACATAAACGTGTCTATTTTTAATTTAATGAATATCTGTGTGTCCTCCTACATTATAAGTTAATTGTATATTAGTTATGCCCCGCGGGTCGTCCTGTGATCAACGCGAATTCATTATTCAGGCTAAACATCTTCATTATCGTTGTTACGGAATAGAGTTCGCCCCATCAGCTAAACATATATTACTAATAGCGAAATTATGATCGAAGACGTCGCGGGCAAAAACTAGTTAATATATAATATGATTCAATTATTAGTACACGTATGATCTGTATCTAAATTGCTTCCAATAATGATCACTATCTCATTATTAAACAGTTTGTAGTCATCACTTTGACACAAGTTAATATTAATTAGCACTCAGCCCTTGTTCCGACGCGTTAAATCTATTATCGCCTTCACAGTATTAACCTGTCATTATTGTAATAATGCAAATATTGTAGGACGTCATCTGGGAACAAGGCTAGTGATCAATTATAGATAGGTTAAAAGAGATTCTTGTACGAGTTGTCTATGGTTATAGTAATATTAAGGGTTTTGACGGAGATTGATGCTGAAGCAAGTGGGAGGAACAGTCGTAACGAATTTTCAAGCTTTATAATTAAAAAGGCCTTTTATGAAGTCCCTATTGAGCAATCCTGTCTCATGTGAATTTGATACATTCATTGTAATACAGTTGACAAAATGAATGCAGAATTGTTTGAACTAACGACTTATTTAGAGTGATTAAATTAGTTCAGAGTATGTTATTAAAAGAAGGTTTTTATAAACGAGAATGTTCGTTAATTTCATACTATAAATATGAACCTAGGCCCCGAGTCGCGCTGAATGGTCCAACATATAATATTTATACTTTTACATTGTCACGGCTTGTGTCGTAAGTCTGAAAATTAATTATTTGTCAACTCCATTTGCACGAGGGTTCATATTAAAGTTGGCATCATTGTGTCTGTTCTACATCACTCTTAATGTTCCGTATTGACGGATCTTGAATGTATATATTATTTAATAAAACCTACATTCATCGCAGCCTTCGTTCTGATTATAATTGTGTTACATCGTATTTATGACAAAAGTTTTAATAAATCCCAACTATTTCCCACTATATTACTCTTGTTATATAATTTTAAGTGATTCCCGTAAACTAAATAATATGAAAAATCATTCTTTTCTTAGAATTAGTCATATAAGAATAAAGACTGATTAGTCAGAAAGAAAGGGAAACGGAATTGTAAGAATTGAAAAATGGTTTATACAGAGACATGATAATTTTATTTTATTTTGTATAAATAATATTAGAACTAATAAATTACATAATGTGTAAGTTTTGTTATCATAATATAATAAATATAAATGTACATAAGTGTATTATTGATGTTCGCCCGGTGGTATGTAACATGCCCGTCGTATCTGTGTAAGTGAATTCCCGAACTCTGTTATTACAATCTCCGCCGTTTCCAGAATATTACTTCTGAGTTATTTTCTGTTCCGACAGTTCTTGAGATGTGAATATTGTATTCGTATTTTAACACTATTTTATCTCGGAGTTTATCAGAAAATTTATAGTTTTATTATATCAGAAACATTATAAAATAATACCCGGAAATTACATTAAGAGAAAATTTAAATTTTGTTTGAAGTAAATAATTGTGATTGTGATCATAACACATGTATACGGCTGGATTTAGTACAAAATATATTTTTTTAGTAAAATAATAGTCAATGAAAGGGAAATAAAGTGAAACCTTTGACTCTTGGTGTGAGGTCCTAGACAAATAGAACCTCGAGCCGTTTATATTACAATCATTATAAACGAACTCTATTTATATAAGAATAAAGGCACCAAAGAAAGGTTGTGAAGGAAATTAAAATATAATAAATGATCATTGGCTCATTTGACGGAGGCCGCGGGGCGCCGGGCGGAGCCGCGGGGCGCCGCTAGTCACAGCCATTGTTGTGAACAAACACGCTTTATATAAAAAATAACTTCACTTTGAATTATGATGTTTTATAATGAATTGTGTTCGAAAACAACAAGCCTCGTGGAGCTGTTGTGTTGTTGAGGAGATACAAGATTAACGGACACGAGACGGTCGGGGAACAGACACCAGTCATGATTATGGTTCACTTACAATAAATGTGTTCCTAACATGAACAAACTTAACATCTGAATCATTTAAGTTCAACAGATCATAAAGAAATTGAAAAGATAACAACGCTTTGAAATAAAGTTTATTAAAGTGTTAAATATTATAATATATAAAGTGTTGTATTCATTGTAAAGCTTCCATTAATTAATTCAAACTACCAGTCAACGTTTAACGTGACACTCATTTATAATAATTCAGACAATTTTTCTAAGACACTCAAACTCCGCTCGTCTATTTAATTGCGACATAATTTCTCAAAGAACTTCCTAATTAAACATCACAATATTAAAAAAAGTGTAGCGATCATCTTTATCATTTAATTTACGTGTTGTAATTAACTGGGCGAGTTACAAACAACAACACAGACACACACACAGTTATATAATATATTAATATTATTATATAAATATTATCATATGTTTTATAACTCGAGAGTCTACACGAGACGAGACTTACACGAGGAACGTGCGACCGCGACGAAACGTAGACTTTGACTGGCGTAGAGGCTCCGTAGAGGCTACGTAGAGGCCGAGTAGACCCTCTACGAGAATTATCCCGCGCATACAATACATTGTTAGCTTCATCACGCGGGTTTACATCATGTATTGTATCATTAATTATTAACTTTAATATGTAGTACTAGTAAAATAAAGTGGTGATTAGGCTCATTTCAAATTAATTTATTTTATAGAAAGTATTGATATATTTTTTATATTCATTTTGTTTTTCTACTAGAGCTAAAAAAAATAATTTAATAATTTTACCGATGATTGTTGTACTTTTATTCATATTATCTACTAACTTTCTTTTGTTCCGATTCTTGGATGTATATTTAGTTTTCATGTTTTTGAGTTTGCCAAGTACATGCATATGTTTTGCCAACACAAGCAGACACTATCTGGTGACACAATGTAACGTTGTATCTGTTACGTATCAAAATGATTTATAAAGACATTCTGTAAAGTGTCACTGATATAAAGTGTTTTTGGTTTCAGTCGTATGACATAAATTAATTCAAGCATATTTATATTTAATAAATTGATTACTAGTGAGTATTATCCAATAGATTCTTTTTATGTGAAAGACCGTGTCAAACCAGCAGACGGCTTACTTTATGCAAGGCAGTGACCATCGCTCATGGACAATCACAACATTTATGTTGCGGATGCGTTGCATACCTTACTTGTTGAGGAAAGGTTGGGCTGGGAATAAGGAAATGACAGGAAAAGGTGGGAACAGTAAAAGGCCAATCGGCTCTCTCACTCAACAGAGGAAACGCATGCATTAAAGACTACTTCACGCCGATCTCCTGTGAGAGGGTGGTACTTACTGCAATGACTGACCATAGCTGGACTCTACCACCTATTATTAATATATTTTGGGGCTTGTAGATTGTAACAGAATGAATTTTGTTTAACTTTTATAAATTTAGATTAAGAGACGAGAAAAAGTATGAAGACATTTAAATATTTTATACAAAAATACAACAAACATCTTATCAACCTTTTAAAATGAATACAATTATTCTGTTTGATATAATTGAAACATGAGTCAGGTAAATGAAGTTACAATACGCTGAAGAATTATAATAATGAATTACAATCGATCGGCTTAGAGGAGATTCCCTTCGAGCCTTATTGTGGAACCTTACAGACTCCTCACGAACCTTCACTTGATACACTTCAACATACTACACATGTATTAAGAATTAGGTTAGTGAAGACGATCATTTTACTATTAATCTCTCAATAATTGTAATAACATATTTAAAATATTCATAAAACTTTAGATTTCTTATTTCTTTATATTTTTTGGCCATTTAAATTGTTGTTTAGGTAATTGAGAAGATATATGACTTACAATAAAGGTATTATTGTCCAGTAACAGTGTCAGTACTTCATCCTCGCCCCGAGTCTCGTGTGAACCGAGCCTGATGAGGAGGTCAAACTTACTGAATATTGTATTACACTGGAACAATAGTTTAAATGTTTTTTTTTTGTTGAAACTTCACTGCTTTGTATGAATAAAGCTGTGGTTATAACGTATCTCCTATTTCTTTGTTAAATTATTTTGTTTTGCTGGAGCCATGAGAAAAATCATTCTCGATACAAAAATCAAATAGATGTCATATTAAATACCAGTTATTATTAATAATTGTAATGACTATAAATTATTGAATATTAAACATATCATTTATAATAAATATAACAAGTAGGACTAGAGTGATATATTGTTGTATTAACTAGTATCTGTAGTTCAAAAACATTTAAAATAATTACAAGTTGGAAAACATTATATTTTTGGACAAATTTTAATAAGTAAAATGATATTTCATCAAACATAGCATCCTTATAAAACATTACATTATCTTGTTCAGTACTATGTAGTAGGTAGCGTGTTTTAGTTGTATTTAAACAGTGTATTTTTACGCGTGGAACGTGCACCATCATAACTCGACTCTCCTTAATATATTCCTTATAGAACATATTTTGGTCCAAATTTAATTATATTTGACAAACTTTTTAAAGAAGATTAGAAGTTACAAACATAGAGAAAAGTAGAAATATTTACATTCAAAAATAAGTATTTTAAGTCCTTGTTTTGGGATAATTTTCTTTAACTTTTTTTATCATTACACAGTTACACATATTAAGTTGCTTTTAACTATTTTTTATTCTTGACTTTTAGAAGTGAACATTTATTAATTGACACTTTATATAATTTCTTTAACTTTAAGTTCCACAAATTAAACCAATCTTTAACTCTGATCTTGGACAAGATGTATGGATGCACTCGGATAACTCAAAAGTGTCATATAAAACCGTAATGTCTCAATGACGTCATTATTTTTCAACTCGTAAAAGTATACCACTAATGCTTTTTAAAAATTTAATAAGATATATGTAAATGTAACGTTATCTAATAAATATGTAACAAGATGATTAAAAGCCAAAGAGTCAAAGATCCAGAATATTTCCCGATATAATAAACAAAATCCCTGATACTTCTAATAAAAAATAAATGTATCGCCCACGAGAAATAGACGGCGTTAAAGAATGTAAAAGAATGTGACGAGTTTTTAGATATAGTTGTAGAAACAAAAAACTTCTGTGAACATATTATAAACAAAAGAACTATATTAGTTATATTTCAATGAATACTCTTGAAGTCTTAGATGTTATTATTATAAACAACTTAAGAAATTTGTAAGATAATATTTATGAACTCTGCTCTGGTTGTTGTATTTTTTAGGGAACGTTTTCTGGAAATCATATACTGACTATCACATGCTGGATTTGACAAAAACCCGCTGTACTGAATCGATTTGTGAAACAGATTTTACACGAGAAATTATTCTTAAAATATACTAAGAGGCAAGTTGAATCCTATACTAACTATCTTTTTGAGTAAGTCTCGTGTATGCAATGCCATAACTTTTTAGCTAATTAATGAAATTAATGAATTGAAATTAAATGAACACGATAAAGATGATCGTGTCATCTGCCAATCTTCGGGAATTTATTTTTTATTTCTTGTTTATGTTTTACCTGCGCAGACGCTCCATAAACGCACAATTTCGATAGCAGCTACTCATCTCAAAAATTAAACTAAATGAAATTGAATTAAAATAAATAAACTAATATTTTCAGAGTTATTACTCCTTATTTATTATTTTACAACTATGTATATACTCCCGTCGTTTCATCTCACCTGTCCGTGATCACAGTTTCTATAAAGGAAACAAAACGATGGTATTATATAGTTCATAAAATAAAAAAGCGTATTATCCTAAAATTTAAGCTTTATTCAAATGAGAACAAAACTAAATGTTAGATTTCATAATTGAATGTAAACTTTATATTATAACATTGACTTGTTTATTCCAACTTTTTTTTATTTCTACTTTACAATATTTTTGTAAAGTGTAATCTCATTTTGGTCCTATTTCATATCTCATACTCGTATGTGTGTATCGTTCACAAATCTACGTTCAATTATAATAATATTAAGTATCGAACAAAACGGTCTTTATCAATCAATCAATATTTCTGCTTCAAGTTAATAAATGAAGTAACATATGTATTGCGATACTATAAGAAAATAAAATTTTAACAGTATTTTTTATGACATGAAACCATATTTTAGTTGTACGTGAAAGTAAAATATGCATTTAGTTATTACGCTAAAAATCTGTCTGGACGCCATTACAGAATAAAAAGTTGTAAAGAACATTGAAAGGATGTGCTTTTGTTACACTGAAGAAAGAATTTTAAGACTTGTAAAGAATTTTAAGACTGGAGTATTTATTAAATTAGTCTTTATCTATCTCATATCACTATTTCCAATGGAATAAAATTTTATGGTAATTGATTTTGATGTTTTTTAAGTAAATAGTCGAACATACAAAGAGTATTATGCAATCATAACAATAAACAAAGAATTAAAACTTTTTAATAAATCAATTTGTGTGCTTGTATGCGTTTCCTTTTCTTTGTTCAATTATTTACAATATTCAAGTAAAGTTAAGTCAAGGGGGACTAACTATCGTTTCTTTAAATGCTTCGGTATTTTTATAAATTTTCGTTTAACTGTTTAACAAGTCAACTTATCAAATTGTCGAGAAAATCTTAGATCACATTAGAAATGTAGTGGTAAGTAGTGCAACTCACAGGCTATGTTATGATGAACCAAGTATGAATATAAAATAGAATTTAAATATATTATAAACTAGGTACCCGCTCATCCTCGCAGGGATACTTAACAACAAAATATAAAATAGCCTATGTTGCGTATAATGCCTTGAGTACTTACTATTTGAGTTGTGTTTGAACTTATAAAAACAGTTTATATTTAATATTTTTATATTAATAATAGTTTTTTAATACAATAAAATATCAAAAATTATGTATACAACATTAATGACGTGATCATGTGAAAAAATGAGTTCTCGCGTGGATTTAATTTTGAGAATTATTAAACTTGTGATAACTTTCAAACGGTGCGTCCGAATTAAATAAACCAAAAAAGTTACTTATACATAGATACTGATGTAAGCTGTATTGTGAAGTAATTTATTTTGATAAGACTTTATACCGTCATTGTGTAAATAGCTTTCCTATAAATGCTTCATGACTTTTAATTTTTAAAAGTAGTAAAATGGATATAGTAGGTATGTTATCCTTAAGAAATAGACATATAGCGCTAAAGACATATGTCACTGCGGATTTTTCTGTAGACCTACATATATGAAATACATAATTCCTCCATACATAGTATTGTTATATCTCTAAAGGTTTTGGCAGCGTTTTGCGTTAAAATAGACAAACAAATAGACAAATATCGTTAATGTAGACAAATCAATACAAAGCCTTATCAAATTATATAATAAAACCTTCCTCGAGAACCACGATATAGAATAGTGAAATCTGCTTGATAATTGGTGAAGTAGTTTTTCTGTTATTACAAACAGACAGACAGATGTAACGGGTGATTCTGTTGTATAATATGTACTGATGATGATGTGATGTTACTATGGAGGATCGTGAGGAATGAAACTCATGGATGTTCGATGCCAACTGGTTTTATTGATTTAATTCCCTATATTTATTGTTCACTCGCTCATCTCCCGCCACACACGTTACACACACATACATACGAACATAGTTCGTCTCAGCACATCTTACACGTACGTGATTCGCGTCAGCAAATCTTACACGTACAGTTCGCGTCAGCAAGCCCTACATATTATAAATATTTTTAAGAACTTTTGTTGTTTTAATTATTATTATATCTTAAATGATCTCCTGACCAAAAATTATGAACAACTGATACCATTAACTATTTTTTATATTTGAAATGAATCAGTTTTAGTTAGTAAAACAATATGCGACATTAGTTCTGATGGATCAAAACGTAACTTACCTCATTCAGCCAAGAGTATAACTACTACCGTGTTTGGATATTTCCACCTTCAAACTATCGCACTACAATAGGACAAATAGACCCTTTATTATTATAGCTCTGAAATGGTAAAAAATCTTACTTCTATCCTAACTTTTGTTCAGTACTAGCGGAAACTTTGTTTGAAATTCACTCACCGATGGTTCAAGACCTTCATTTGGAAGCATAACGGATTTAAGGTGGAAGTCGTTTTAGCATATAAGACCTTCCTCGTTCATCAATCGCTTATTTTAACTTTTACTAATGTTTCCTGAAATAATGATGTTGCATATATTTTTTGGTTAAACACTTTCTGAATGCCAATTTAGTAGTCAAGAAGAAAAGTCCCACAACACCTACATATGAAGGACGGTAAAGTTGTTTTTCAATATTTGAGTACATTCATACTTTTATCGTCAGATCATTCATTGGTAGGGTAACGCTTTTAAATGTTAGCCACGATTTGGGACTAAGGCTGATCGTTACTATTACAGAACCATTTCATCTGACTGGATCTGTAATACGTGTTGTAGCTTCCTATAACTGGATGGAATACTTTTTAATACTAAAAAATATTAAAAAATTAAAACTGGAGGCAAGAACATATGTAGCTTTAGTAGATACTTTAAAAGAGTTGAATTAAATCAATAAATAAATCAAATATATTTTTTATTGAACATGACGGCGCATTCATAATATTAGAGACTACATAATGGAATGAAATTACTAAAGGGAGCAAAAACTTCACTTAAAGGCAAAAAAACACATGACTGACTCAAAATGAATTCGAGATATATTAAGGAAAAATGATAGGTAAGTTTTATTGTTAGTTAAAACTCTCTTGGCCGACTTTTATTTTTAATCTTAATTTGAATTGAATACCAAAATTTTGTTTTATTATTAATTTTTATTTGGACTGCAAATAAAATATTTCATTGAAAAAGACTGTCCTTAATAATAACAAGCCTTTCGGTCTATTTAAAATATTTTAAATTTAAATTGGAACAAGAGATTTTAAAGCGGTATTTACGAAGAGTCTTTGCTTTAATATTTTTCCGAACTCATGATTATGGCAGACAATTCACCTTAAGAAATGAAAAATATTAAAACCGGTGACAGTTTGGATAATTGTATCCTGCGGACACTCACTGTTTTACTTGAGACTCAGTTCAGTCTAGGTTTTATTCATTGTGACGATTTAATGATAAGGATTCAGTTTGAAATCTTTGTCAAATGACATTTCATATCCTAAAAGTTTAACGTTTTCTATGGAAATTTTAATTAATAATATAAGTATAATTTTTTCATTTCAATAAAATAAAACATCAGGTTATAATTTTTTTTCAAACTTAAATATATACTAACACTCTGAAAGCAACTTGGTGACAGAAGTTTCTTAAATATCAAAAAAATTACGAACCTCAAACAGTAGCACTGTTACACGTATTAGGCTTTTCCACAAACCTTTGTTAACTTAATTAGTACAGCGACCATAGTTATAATATTGTAACAATTAAGAATTTAACGAGCAAAATAAACAGGGTATTGAAAAGAAAACATAAATATATTCTTTATTATAATCGTAGTTATTGTGGCAGGTAATATCGCCTGAGTCGCTTTAATGTCGACAAATGACTTAACACCGACTTAGGTGCACTTTTATACACGACACTCCAATTACTTTAACATTCCAAACCTTTCTCGTTTATATTTCTACGTGTTTACAAACATTAACAATAGAAATGCTTTAGTAAAAGTATAACTAACACTTTCGTCCACTCGTTACGAGATGGCGTTGCGTCCAATATCGAGAAAATTTTGCAATACACTATTAATTAAGATAGTCCGAATATATATAATATATGACAATGCTTAAAAAAATTCTTAAACCATTGTTTTCTTTCTAATCCTTACATTATAACTGTAAGCTTGTCATCTCCAACTTTATCTTTGCAAGTGGTATTCACCTTAATAGGTAATGCATTTAGTTTTAAGTTGTATAAAAATTGTAAAAAATTGTATGTATTGATGTATTTACCACTAGTGAATCTTAAATAAATAAATAAATTACTGACGAGGTGAATTAATTTATACAGTGTAAACATGCCTAAGAGTCAACCATTAAGTTGTTGTTATCGAAATTATTATTCATCCATATGTTTAGATTTTTTATAAACATTTTATAATTTTTTAAGCACATCACAAAATATAAAATTGTTCTATAAAACTGGAAGAGAAATGACGGAATTTTTATTTTAAACGGTATTTTGTATTTTTGTATGAAAAAACTGCGGAAGAAATCTAAGTACAAACATAACGAGCATCATAACTCAGGTCGACGACTGCTTGTGAGAAAAAAACTTTTATATTGGGATATTTTTGTAATGACTCATATTTTATGTAATCTCTTTAAATCGACGAACTCCGATCTGAGGGGTAAGACCTGAAGAATTATTGTTTTTTTTTAATTGGACATTCAAATTAGACGCCATTAATTTGAAAATGGTGCATCATTACTTATATAAATAATTTATCAATCTGGTATGTTGTGTTTTCAATATAAGTGATGAAAATCAATAAGTCAAATTAGCAACATATTGAAAAAGTTTTACAATGTAATCAGTTGCTACAAAATAAAAACCGATTCCAATAGAGTAAATTAAAAATATGGATAGCTTTTACTTCACTCATTTATTTATATTGGATTCATATTAAGATATTTTCAATAATAAATTAGTTATTAAAGTATGTATACAAAATACTTTTTTCTGAGATTTTGTCTGAGATCGAAAGCTCAAAGTTATGAGGCAATCAACCAAAGTATATATCATTACACAACTTGTATCTTAAGAGATTTCTTAGTTATTATTTAAAAAATCCTATTAGTGTGTTCAAATCGAATGAGCTCGTATCTTAAGCGGCGGATTATGTTTAAGATCAAAGTTTTTTCTATATAAAAATGTAATTCCAAGTTAAGAAACGAAGATGGAATTAGATTAAAAAACCAATACTTAATTAATAAACATCAGAAAAAAATTAAAAAATATTGTAAATTATTTAGAGATCCAGCGATTGATCAGTGCGAAAGGAATTTCTTTTTAAACCTATATGTATGTAATAATTCGAGAACTGACTGTTGGTATTTATCAGCGTCTGAAATGAATGTTGGTATTTCAAAAGTGTATGTGTGTACGTTATGTTTGTGTACTCATATCTCCGGAACTACAAATCCGATTTAAGTAATACTTTTTTTATTTGTACGAGGTATTGTCAAACATAGGAATACTGCAAGTTTCATCAAAATCTGTTCAGTGGTTTTTAATACATATAAGGAATTTTCGAGATATTTTTTGTAATGCCATTATAAATTACAATCAATTAGTATTGTGTTGTAGTGATGTTTCTTGTATGCGTGAGGATCAAGCGGTTGTTTTAACTGTTTATTGGTATCAAGCCTATTCGATCGATCGATTCGATAGCGAGACAATATCAGGAACTTTTACGGTCTTTACTAATGTACCTACAACTTTAGTTTAAAAAAAGTTACTTCAAAATTGTACGAAAATTAGCTACCTATGAGTAGTATGTATAGTATCAGTATAATATATATAGTATAATAGTATAGTATGTATAGTATCAGTAATAATAATTTATAATGATTTAAATTATTGTCTATTTATATTCCACAATTCTAAGTTTCGCGTTATTTATATTCCAATATTTATTGGGAATTCTTATGATAGTCAAATAGCGCCTATATATTTGTTATAACAGTGTAAATTAATGTTAATAATATTTCTATTCCATAATTTAAATGTCCAAACACTAAACAAATGGTTTTACTTAAAAATTAGATCCTTAGAATGTTTTATATAATGTTAAGAGTTTTATAACTTAATGGAAACTCATTTTGACTGGAACTAGCGCCCTCTGTACGAGATTGTAACTTACTTTTACCTAAATATGTTATCTTTGAATATTATAAATAAGATGTAAGTGTTAGACCTCGGATCATGTTACAAGTTGTGGAGCTATAAATATGTAAGTGGAAATGCTGGCTACGTTATTTCAATCACTAGAAAGTATGTAACAAAACTAAAAATTAAGAAAGTAAACCAATAACTTCTGTCTTAAATAAAGTTTCTTTGATATACCAACTAAGTAGATACTTTTTATTTCTGCTATGTTCCTTGTAAATATACCTAAATAGATAAGACATTTAGGTGCAATTCCAAATTCGGTTTTATATTTTT
The DNA here is from genome assembly GCA_916720795.1 of Danaus chrysippus. Taxonomy (NCBI): domain Eukaryota; kingdom Metazoa; phylum Arthropoda; class Insecta; order Lepidoptera; family Nymphalidae; genus Danaus; species Danaus chrysippus. The sequence continues at coordinate 396,168 of CAKASE010000077.1, read as the reverse complement.
TTAATATTTAGGTAGAACTAAACAATAATGTATAGTAAAATCGTTTATTTCTTTTTTTTGTGAAAAAACAATCAACTAAAACGATCGTTTTAAATAAATAAATGCTGAATTAAAATCATAATTCATGAAATAAACTTTAATTAAACTTAAGATACTTCATTTCAATTTGCCATAAATTCATAAGATCTCTTGACAAGAACTTACTGTTCTGTTTCTCGACATTTTCAAGTAAGTGCCCGATACCCAGGTTCTTTAAAGACTAGTCTAGATTGTAAATCAAAGGACATACCTACCAACGAGATGTTTTCATTGTAAGTAATAATTGCGAAAATTCGTTATTCATGTCTGCCTAATGCTGGCAAGAAGTTCATAAAAGTAGAATAATTTCTATTTTGCAAACTGGGCCATCATTAAATTGTCTATCCTATTGAAAAAATATATATTATTGTAACATACTTTTTTCAAATTCAATGTCAAAAGTACCTCAATAACGATGTTATAATTGTTGCCAAATTACTTTTTCTTTAAATTTCTCATGGTCTCACGGTATTAAAGTAACTACATGTACTGAACCTCGCTCCAAGTATGAAACGCTTCTTCCATGCAGTCCCACAACAATAACACAAGCACTTTTAGTAGCAGTTTGAGATCGAACCGCACAATGTCATTCTGATACAAACGACTCACACATTAAATCAGTCAAAGTATGCGACAAATATCTATAAATCTTCTCCCCTTTTTTAATGGAAGTACTAGTGATAAAATCTTGAAAGTTTGCTAAACTGGTACGCGCATCTAAGAAAGGCAGCTTGTTCAACGAGTATTGAACGAACGCCTCATGGTACACATAAATGCTAATAATTTCACCGAAATCGAGTGACTGGGGAACATTCAACATATTGAGGGCTGGAGGGGGGGGGGGGGATGTCAGCTATAGAAAACATAGCTGAAGTTCGCAGTTTCCGTAGAAGCATCGAAAGCTTCGACAAAGTCCACCAATATATAGTCTTATTAATAATAATCTCTCTATAATATATGATATATATTAACTTCTGATTGTTTTGATATATGACTTTCTTGACGACCGTACTCTTGAGTTACTGCATGTCTTAACCAAAGGTAATAAAGCAGCCAACCCAAAAAAAATCAACTTGAAAAAAAACAACATATGAACACAGGAACTAAATATTTTTTCTTTTCAATATCATTTGTTAATCTAACCTATTTTATAATATACTCAAATATCTTCACAAAAAGCCACTAAACACCTAATATAATTCACCGAAAACAATTTTTGTTTATTTTGCGATAAAGTTATTTAATACTTATACATATTATTTCTATATTATACTATTTCTGAATATATAATCACCTTTTGAAGTCAGTAACTCGAGTGTTAAAATCTTTTATTTTCTCAGTCACTGATTTATCAAATGCTGTGAATCATGTTAGTTCCTTTTTAAATTATGTGAAGGTATTTAGTTATTAATATTAATTTATGATATACATAAGATGTTTTAGTTACACTTATTTTCCTAAATTTGCATGTTTTGTCAATTCTATATTACGTATATTTGAACTTTGATTTAAACTCAGTCATTATAACTGTTGTTTATTGAAATATATCCGTTTGATTAACAATTCATATACAGAAAATAATTCCATATATATGTAAGTCTAAATGATAAATTGCATTCTTGTGTAAAAATGTACTAGACTCGAAATAAATGAAGACAATATAAAAAATATAATAATAATAATCAAGGACCTTACGGATTTGTGCCGTTGAAATGGACCTTAGCTTTGGTTTAAATAACATATTAAGTTCGTTGCAAAACGTACAATTTTTAACTTAATATTTCTCATATACGGATTATTAAAAAAATCCAAATATGATTTTTATTAATAAAACAATAAAGTTAGTCTCCGAACAAAATATTCTGTAAACATTACGACTTTATTATTTAAAGTAGGTACAGACCTGACGGAATATTATTATAAAATAACATTCTTCAACTTGTTTCTAATATTTGTTCTCTAAGTTGTGTACGCAATAAAAGGTAACTTAAAATTATCAGACTTAGTAAAGTTTGAATTGGAATACTAAAACGTTTTAATAATTAATATGAACCGTTTAAATATTAACTTGTATTAATGAGAGTTAAAGAATAAAGTACTCATTGTCCGCAAGTATGAAAATCTTTCTTTTATTGTTCAAAATTATTTATTTATTTATTTAAAAACTTTATTATCTAACTACACACGTAGATACAAAAGGTGGACTTAATGCCTGAAGGCATTCTCTGCCAGTCAACCCTTAGGAAAAGCAGAAAAACATGAAGACGGTAGCAGTATGTAAAAGTAAAAATATAAATATATATTTCTATTGATATACAGGTGTATGAAAAACTGTGTCAACCCTTGAAGGCACGTATACATATAAGTATAAGCTTATTATAAAAAATAGTATAACTTAAAAAAAATCAAGCAGAAGTCAGTTACAGTGCATAGGCTAAGTAAGTTTTAAATCGACATTATTCGAAAATATGTTCCAAACATCTGACTCATACAAGGTCAAGATACCGTATAGTCGCTACGACGCATGCGTGACCATTGACCGCAGGCGACGGGCCGCCGGCGTTATTATTACTATTCTGTTAGTTGTCGAATAGAGATTTGAAAGTGTAAAAATTAGTTATATCGATAAATATTCTATCGACATTTTCAATATTGGTATAAATAGTTATGCTTTTCACATTAAAATAATTTCATTTAAAATAACTTTTATTAATAATAAATATTATAATTTGAAACTTGTTCAGGTAAATTAACTACATATGTTGTATTATTAGGATAAATCGTTAATCTATTTCTGTTAAAAATGATGTTTTACAATCAAACATAATATTAATGTTTGATATATCAAAATAAGTATCGAAATATTATGAATATTAAATATTTATTTATTGTTATGATTTTTTAAATATCGATATTCTCAATAATGTGAAAGTAACTTCAAGGTCGTCACTAGTAGCGCAGCAGCTGTGATGACGTCATTGCGTGTCATCGTGTTATACCAGGGTTTACAAACATTTTGTTACTCTACATATAATAATCATTTAATATTTAATTTTATTATTTTTATTGAAGAGTTTGTAAATGTAAGTTGTTTTATTGTGTTACATTATCGATACTGATAACGTAGTTAAGAGGGTTGACACAGTTTTTCATACATCCTGTATAAATAATGTATATACATATATATATATATAGATACATATACATACACATACTAATACATACACATACATATACATACACACACATACCAATAGATATACATTATACATTATACACCAAAAACAATAATAAAAACAGAGACTTAATACAGATTCTGAGCAAAATGTCCCTGTAAACGACGCCTGAAAATGCCCTTGTAGGAACCTTTCTTATTTCTAGTGGAAGTTTATTCCACTGTCTGATAGATTTTACAGAGAAGGAATTAGAGAGGGAACCAGAGTGGTGGCTGGGAAAAGAAAGGAGGAGAGAGTCATTAGAGCGTAGCTGTCGATCATGATTGTCACAGAGAAATTTAAAATTATCTTTTAAGTAAAGAGGAGATTGGGGATCAAAAAGAATGGAGAAAAGAAAACACAATAGACGTAATTCTCTGCGTTGGCGGATGGGAAGCCATTTGAGCTCTGCTCGATAGTGAGAAATGTGGTCAAATTTACGAAGACAAAAGATAAAACGTAAGGAATTATTTAGGAGACGGTCAAGTTTAATCAAAACTCATCAAAACCCATATTGAGACTTAATCCTATTGTGCTTTTTATTTTAATTTAGTGTTATGACACGAATATCTAAATGTATTGCAGTTAAAGGGGAGGGACATGAGTTACTTATTATGATGTGAGCACTTGTCTTGGAGTGAATCAGACACTCTATGTTAGAGGTTGAGGTCTCTGGGTCTGGGAGAACTTTGTCTTGGAGTGCGTTGGATCGGTTGTCACAGAAGAGACCCTGGGCTCGGGATATTGGGATGCTTTACAACCACTTTGTGAGGGCTATGTTTATTTAACTGAGTGAAATCAAAAATCGAAAACATTTCTGACGCAGCCAATGAAGGAGATGACTTATCTCATGACTCCAACCTGCCTCCTGGTGGTGACCAGCCTATGGAAGACAATGAGCCACAAGCAGGCCGTTCTGGGATGACAAGACATACAGAACTGAATACTTCTACTACCAACGAAGAGAATTTCATGTCCTCTCTGCCAATAGGGCAGTTGTATTGAATATTATTTTTACTAGATTCAATTCTGTTCTTGTTTTTGAGAATACGTATATTATATTTACTTTTCAGAGTCCTTTAAGTATTTCCACTGTTAATATTATTTAATAACTGTTATATATTTATGTACATGATTTTATTTTACAATTGTACATGTTAATTTTTTACACTATTCTTTGTACTTATATTATTTTGTTAAATTTGTTTGAAAATAGTTTGTAATGTTTTTGTAAAGTATATTTCGTTTCTATGATATTTATCCATTTCTGTATATTAAAAGTAATTTTGATCCATAAGTTAATCTTTTTTTTTAATATTAAATGTATTTATGCAACAAGTCTAACTCAATAATAATTTAACATTCAGGTACGGTAGTTAAATGAAATAATGATATCTTTATAGGAACAACTTTATTGAATGATCTTTAAAGTAATATTTGTAACAGAACATATCATACAAAAGTTTTTGCGAGTGATAGTGAAATAGCTCCCTAACAAGTTATATACAAACAACAGTAAATGTAACAATTCATTTAATCCATAGTTTCTGCACAACGACAACTTCATTTAAGTAGAACTTTTCACTAACATCCATCCGTTTCATACCTTTTTTTAAATATATTTTTTTATTTAAATTTAAAGATGTTAAATCTTAATCCTAACTTTCAATGTTAACAATAAATTACATTATAAGAGTAGATAGCATAGATTAGTAGATGTTTTAATTTGATATATTCTTTAAATCAATCCCAGGCCCTCTATTATTCTTAATCTACATTAACGATATTGGTTATTTGGGATTACACAGAGAAGTGTCATTATACGCAGATGACACAAGTCTATTCTTTTTTGGAGACTCAATACATGAGATAACATCGAACGCACAAGCTGTAATTTGCTGAGTATAAATGTTACAAAAACCTCCTGTATGCTTTTTTACTGCTAAAAATAAAAAAATCCCTAATTACGAATCCCTAACCATAAATAATATTAAACTCCAAAAATCAGAAACAAAAAAGTATCTTGGTTTACTATTAGATTACAAACTATTATGACAACCTCATTTAGATTACATATTTGCAAACTAAAATAACATCACTGACTGGAGCTTTACGCAGGTGTGTCCGATGTATTCCATATAAAGTTCGAACTATTATTTATAACTCATTAGCTAAACCCTTACTTGAATATTTAATAGAAGTATGGGGATCTGCACACAAAACTAATTTAAAAGATTTACAAATATCACAAAACAAACTATTAAAAACACTACACCAACTGGACTACCGCTTTCCAACCAAAGAACTTTTCAAAAAAACTGATACACTATCTATGGCACTATTATACAAATACAAAACATGCATACTTATAAGATAAATTCTCTCAGGATCTCTACACACACAAACTACTTTTTAAAGACTAAATCACATAAATACTATACACGAAATATTTTTTTTTTATGGGAAAAGGGGGCAACCGAGCAGACGGCCTACTTGATGGTAGGTAGTTACCGTCGCCCATGGACATCCGCAACGTAGATTTGCGGATGTGATGCCGCCCTTCATTGGGGAAAAGGGGGAGGAAAAGGTGGGAAAGGGAGGGAAAGGGCAACCGGCTCTCTCACTCACCGGACGAAACTCAGTCTTGTAAATACTACTTTACGCCGATTTTCTGCAAGAGGGTAGTACTTCCCCGGTCGAGCTCCCTCAAATTGTATAGTTTTGTTACCATAATGTTTAGTTCTAGACTTAGGTATTTGTATTTGATGTATATTTTTTGAGGTGGTAGAGCCTAGCTGTGGTCAGTTACTACAGCTCGAACATGGGCTGGCTTGAGCGGAGAAGTACCAAGATCGACGTGAAGTACTCTTTAATGTCTACGTTTCGTCCGAAGAGTGAGAGAGCCGGCTGTCCTTTCAGTTTTGCCTCCCCTTCCTATCCTCTTCCCAAAACAAGAGCATTAACACTGTCCATGGGAGACAGTGACTACTGTCGGTTACAACTATTCTTATGAAAAAGTATTGTTTTAAATAGTACACATGCAATGATACTGAGATGAAGAAAAAAATTACTGATCAAACCTTCATACAAAACAATATTGACAAAAAGAAAAATATTTTGTTCCTACAACTGTATAAATAATGAAGAAAACTCATCTTGTACTTATTTGCTTGTTGTCCCTCAGTTGATCCTGTCTGTACAAATGTTACAGAAAAGTATCAACATACAATATTTAAATTAGAATAAGAAAACAGTAAAATACTACTTTTTAGGTAGGTACAGTTTCAGTCTTGATTTTTAAAGTTCATTGTTACTTTTAGTAATGTCGTACAAAATGGCTGAAGCCAGTATTTATATCACAAATATGTACAAGCTGATACTCAAACCTTGTCGTCATCAAATTATATTAAGGGAGTTTTATAGTTAATAATAAATAATTACAAATATTGCTTACAATATATAACAAATATTTATGTATATAACTTACATACCTAACATAAATTAAGTATCAGGTTTGAACAATTTCATCACGCCAATATCTACATTCATTTATTATTATTTATAATCAGTCACAATTAATTCTAAGAATTATAGTATAATACAATTAGAATGGCACATTTATATTTAGACATCACTGATTTAATGCTGATTCCCAAAAGAGGGTTGATGTCAGGCAGGCGGGCCAGTCGTAAAGAACAATTAGCCTAAAACTATTCACAACATGTAAAGCAGACCCTGGCTATAGCCGGGAAATTGCCAGGTAGAAGAAGACAATTAGAATGGCACAGATGACGTCACTTGTAACACTATTCTTGTTATTTACATGTTTCAGTTCTACAGCCATAATAATGTATTAAATAAAATACCTTTAATAAATTTTCTAAACAATCCGACATTTTCTACGTTTGTATGTATACAAATATTTATAGTATGAAAGATAAGTCACAGAATAATACATCATATGAGTCACATCATGTACACACACATTAGTATTTAATTGGTAGCTTAAGACTTTGAATTTGAAGATTATATTTACTCCATGTTATATTATGTTTTGTGTTTATAACAAACTCATTTGAAGGATGTATATACGGAGTCCCAAAGTGTTATTATCTTCATATATATAAGCTTAACAAGTACAAGTATTACTGCTTAATAAAAATCAAAGACAATACAATACATCCACAATAACTATAATTCATTTCAATTCAACAATAATAATTTTCTTTATGATAAATGCGGTTTTTATTAATATTATAAATGAAAACAGTTCAAGGTAAATCTATTATAACAAAAACTTTTAGCCCCCTCTAGCCGCATAACAGATACTATTCTTTTAAAAACTAATTATTCTAGAGAAAAAGGTATGATAAGCATAATTAGTACATACAGAAATAAAATATTTAAGATGAGCAATGTTTTATCAGATTATAAATAAACAATAAAGTAATTGCATCGTATCAGAGAAGTATATCAAGTAGATTGGATTAAATAAAATATTATGATCCAAAAGATATTATATATAAAAGTTGTACAGTAACTGTTAAAGATATTGTTTGACAAGTGTAAATTCAATATAAAATAACTAAGTAGCAGACAAGTTGGAGATGTGCTGCTAGGCCGGCTGTGTTCATTGTTAGTTTTCATCTAACACTTGATGATCAGCCGTCATCTCCTGATGGATGAATCTCAAGTACAGTCCAATAACACCATCTGTAATACATAATACAATATTGTTCTTATATAAAGACATACAAAGACACTTACTTCAATTATTGCCGGTTTAAAATAAATTATAAAATGATTAAAAAAAATTACAGAAACACTCTTATAAAATACCAAACTAAAAAGTAGCATATTTGTAATTATTATGCATTCAGTTGAATATAAATTAATGATTAACAAAATATAAGTGTTTTTATTTTATTAATCAATTATTTATTTTCAACTCATTAATTCTGCTAACTACAGATGGTTTTGTTTTGTAAACCATTATTAATAGCATGATGACTGTTAGTGATTGCAATTGTTATCAAATCCCAACTAATATTATAAATATGAAAGTAACTGTCTGTTTGTTTGTTAAGTTTTTATTCCTAACCCGCTGAACCGTTTGTGATGAATTTTAGTATAAATGAAGGCCAGGAAAAGGACTTGGGCTTCTTTTTATCCCGATTATCCGTTGACACAATCCCGACCCCAATCCCAATACTACGCGGGTGGAACCATGAAGTGGAAGCAGTTCAGGTTCAGTGGCCATAGTGACAGAGAACAACTGTGATGTACATACAGACGGAGCCGTGGGCAAGAGAAAGTTACTATTATAATTACAATCTTTTATTTATTTATTTAATCATTATGACGTGTCGGAAGCATTCAGTTTATGTAATAAAAATAAAAATATTGAATAAATGAACATAAACAATGATTCAATCTTACTATAAAAAATAACAGAATAATATTAAATATTCAACAGTACATACCGACACACTACTATCGTACATCAGCTACATACACTTCTCTTCATAGAAGGTTTCCTCTCGACCGCAGACCACGTCCTAACAGACGCTCCACCAACAGCTTCGACCCTCATCTTGAATTATATATTCTTACGAGTCCTGGAACGTTACAAATAATACTATTTTTATAAAGTCAATACATTAATTGTTAACAAACTTACCAACTTACATTAAGAAGTTTAATTTTAGGGAGCCGAAAATTGTAAAGATAATAGTTAAAATAAAAAAAGGAAGCCATCAAAACGATAACGTTAAAAAAGCCTGCGCCCAATATACCTATGTAACGCTTAGGAAATAATTCAAAATTCCTACTACGTACTACACAATAAAATAAACACTAATATCAAACAAAACTAAAAACGTTACTCAATAAGTATACGAACTTATAATGTAAGTAATGCCAATAATATAAAATATAATAATTAGATATATGTAAAAAAAACACCATGAAGCATCACCATTAGAAAAAGACATCCATTACAAGGAACTAGGAAGACCGCGGCCGGCTGGCAGGAGACAAGGGAGCGAAATGAATGTTTTATAAATAGGGCCCAGATTAATATGTAAACACATATTTTTAATTTACGCGATTTTCGGTCTAGAATGTGTTTCTTACATGGACTGTCATATTTAGACTGTGAAAAACCAACTTTTATTTGCCATATTTTACTATATTTCAAAGTTAAATGAATATTTTACAAGAAAATGTCACAATCATCCATATATTCACAAAAATACATAAAAATTACGTTCCCGCCACTAATGCTTTGGATTTAAATAAAGGATTAAATACGCTAAAAAAATTAACAAAATTATGTGCGAAAGTTTCGAGGGCTGTAGATATGGCTTACAAAATTACTGAATTAAGCATGTTTAAGTATGCACCAATCACGTCATGTGACTTGAGATGAGACCAATCAGCAGATATAAGGTTATATTTTTACCAAATCGTCAGTTTTAATTTTGATAATTTAAAGAAGCACGTCATTGTGTATTGCAACCAACTTGATAAGGCTAGTAATGGATGTTGAATAAAACTGTTATTTTTTGTTGAAATAAATATTTCGCTACTTTTTTTCATCGGTTTTTAAATGTAATTTAACGACGTACGTCACGACTCACGAGTGACCCTTTTCTTATAGTAAAACAATGTTTAATTATGAAAGTATTTTATTTTATACTCCATTATTTTTCCATATTTTTGATTTTTTCGTCCATATTTTATGTAAATATTTTAATACTTATTTATCCGGGTTCTAGTGATTATGAAGAACTTTCGAGAAATACAGGAGCATTTACAAGAATTAAAGTTTCATTTTAAAATATCATGGAAGGTGGTAGAAGAAGTGACATTAGTAACGACTAACGTCAGCGAGGCTGGCGTCTCCCTCATTGAAATAACGAATTTAATTTATTTTATGTATTTTAAATGTGCATTATACATTATACAGTGTGCATGAAAAATTGTGTCAACCCTCTTAACTGCGTAATCAGTATCAAAACAACTTACATTTACATAATTATCAATAAAAATAATTAAATTAATTATTAAATAATTTACCGCCATCACACCTGCTGCGCTACCAGTGACGAACTCGAACGTACATTCACATTATTTTGATTGTTTAATCACTTTAACGATTCACTGATACCACTTTTTTTCAAATATCGATACGTTTCACTATGTTACGAATCAATTTAAAATAACACTTAGTTAACTAAAACGTATACGGCTCGAGAATTCACTGTTTTCATCGTTTTCGTAATGGTACTTTTCTTGAAGAAGCAAACAGTTCGTCATAAAGTCTACGCGATTCCACATAATTACAATCATATTTCCCTAGACACATTACCATATTGAAATATTCCTGGAGAACATTTTATAAAACAACACAATTTTATAAAACCGTAACCAAAAAGTAATCCACTCGGAAGAAATTTCCACGAGGAACTAATAATTTTTTCTTATTAAAATGGCGGCATAGGCTTGACTAAAAAATATCGATAAATCAAATATCGATAATCATAATAATAAATAAGTATGAAATATTCATATTATTTCGATATTTATTTTTTTATATCGTATATTTTTGATCGTAAAACACCATTTTTAACATTTTTAGTTAATTTACGTGCAGGAGTTTCAAATTATAATTTTGATTAATAATATTTATTATTAATAAAAGTTGTTTTAAATGAAATGATTTTAATGTGAAAAGTATAACTATTTATAGCAATATTGAAAATATCGATAGAATATTTATCGATATACCTAATTTTTAAACTTGCTTATTTCTATTCGAAACACTAACAAAAGACAAGTGGCGCCCCGCCGGCAGCCCGGCGCCTGCGATCTTAACATAAAACCATTAAAATATTATCTAAATTACTTTAACCAGTTACAACCAGTAAGCAAACTTAGTAATTCCTTTTAAAGTATAAACCATTGTTTAGTTTAATTAAATAAAATTAAATATTCACATTTGAATTATTTTTATTTCATCAAAATACGAAAATTTCTTTTATTTATATTACGATGACAAAGCAGAATGCGAACTGTTTGATGTTTCTCACAAAAGAATTGATTTTCGATGGATGAGAATTGGATAAACTAATAATAATAGTCAATCATAGTAACCGAAAAGAATTAATAGAAATAGACTTTCCTGTTCAGTTGATTAAAATCTCATTAATATTATAACGAAATTGTTTGGAATTTAATCTCTTTGAACCCGTGGAACAATTAATATGTACATACTTTCAGCAAGGTTTAGCAATTTAAACTACTTAAAAGCTATTAATACAGAAGGAGATTATTTTTCGTAAGCGAGGATGCGCCTGCGAGTGTCGCCGTAGTGATGACGGACAAGCGTTACACATCTAAAGTCTATGTGGACTGACGAGCCCGGCGCAGTGCCCGCTCAGCTGGCCAGCGGACCGCTAGCGGGGCCAGCGGGGCTACAGGTGCGCGGGCCCGGACGACGCGAACTATAGACGCAGCGCGCATCCTCGATATATATACCTATATACAATTTAATGAGAAGTTTGTCCGCCGCAAGAAATAAAAATATTAAATAAATTTTAAACAATTAACATATATATATAGAAGTGAATATAAATTTAAATTTATAATATAAAAGATTGAAATCTTAATCTTAAAATTAAGTAACTCCGCTACTTGCGTATTGTGCTTTTATAATATAAATACGACACATTGTTGATTAAAGAATTGATTCCAAAGCAATATCAGACATCTGATATTTATCATAATCATGTAGGTACATATTTTACCCTTCAGGTAAATTTGCATCGTCTGTTTAAACTGGCATACTTACTCAATGTTTTTATGAAGTAAATTGTTAACGATACGAATTTAGCAGAAGATAAATTAATGTATACATTAAAACATCAGTCTCTATGTACTTTTGAAAAGACACACTTAAGTTATTTGATTTTATTTTATTTGCTTTTATTTATGTGTGTTGTATTTTTAAGGTATGTTTTTTATGTGCGGGTTTTTATTGTGTGCTATTTTTATATTAACTGCAAGATAATATCATCAATCCAAAATCCCAACACGTACGTTATAACTTTTAAGATTTTCTTAACATACAATGCAATTAATGAAAAAAACGAAAGCAAAAGACAGTTATTTTCAATGTGAATAGAACATAATATGTATATTAATTTTATTGATAAGTAATACAGATAGAAATTATAAAATTAACAAAATTATACTAAATCAGTAGTTATATTGAATTAATATGCAGTGTTTAGTTTAGTCACCGTCAAATGCTTTTTGACGCACTTTACTGAGGAACGAAAACCGTTGTCTGAGTTTAACAAAGTTATTTTATGAGCACAATTAGAAACACACGTTGAACTTTAAGTGGATTCAAATAATGTATAAATAATGGAAAGCCTCGTAAATATACAAGTTGTACTGTAGTTAAAATGAATGATCTAAGTTTATACATTATTGTTATTAAAATGTTACATAAATTCATTATGTTACTATCAATGATGTAATTAAAACTTTGCACAACACACTGAAGCAGTGTCGTACCTTCTGAAATGAATATTGTATGAACACTTCTGTAAACGAATATGGTAACAATCTTTTATAAAGAAATATCTATAATTCATTGTAAAAAATATTATATTCTCGACATTCTCCTAAAGCGACTTCTTTTTCTTTGAAAAAATAAAATTAATATAAACCATAGCCTTAAATATAAAAATATTGAAACTTAGAATGGCAACAGGAGTCTTACATTCTTAACTTCTTAGTTTTAATCTAATAAGTTTGTGAAATTTTCTTCAATACATACTTACAATATCTAGTTGATTCAACTAGATATTGTAAGTATTTGACGTGAATCTTCTCTATATTCTGTCCTGACAAAGTTATGACACTAAAATCAAATATCAATTAATAAATATTATTTGTAGCAGAAGTTTATTTTATAATTTGTATACATGAGTGAGTACATACATATAACTAACATCTCCGTACAGTATTTAACGAAGTGATCTTCTTGAATTTACGTTCCAAGAATCTATAACGACCATTAAAAGGTAAATTAGAATTATCTTATAAATATAACAATTTATTGTTTTGTAATATAGATCAATCGTTTAATATTCCATGTGAATGACAATGACTAATAGCAGCACTTAAGATAAATTTGAGATTTTCTTTGAGGATCATACTCAATTGCAGTAGATTTAGTCCATCAATACATAAATCAAGCGCTCAATATACAGGCTGTTCCAGGAGTCAACGTGAAACAGAAACGGAGTGGCAGGATTGATTGGAACCATCATGACAAACATCAGAAAGGAATCTATTTCATGCAATTTGAACAATTATGAGCATTTGAGAAATACCTACAAAATCGATCAAACTCAAATGGATACAAGGTATATAGTACGGATAACATCAATAAGTTTATCAAAAACTATTTGGAAAAGTTATAAATATTACTCCTATAACTTCAATGCTTTCTTCAAAATGAAAGTTATTTATACAACTATTTTTCAAAGTAAATTCGAAAGTTAAATGTTAAAATAACCATTTTTAGATGTTAGTTACATTCATTAATTCTTTTAAGAAATAATATAAACATATAAGAGATCTCCATATTGTGTTGACCATAAATATTATCTGTAATACTGAACACATATAAAACTCTAATCTCGTAAGCCTACACACTGTCACTACGGTTTACTCGTGGTTTTACTGTTACAAGTTACTTTATAAGGCAACTAAATTTAAATATCCAACTATTCTTAAAACCTAAAGTATACATTACTTAAAACTTCTTTAGTCTCGTCAAGCTATGCATTGACAGTCTACATGACACTCTCTGAACTTCATTTGTTCATAATAATGTCTTAAATTATCTTGAATACACATCAAATAAACGTATGATTTTTGGTTATCCTTCTATTATGTAAAACTAAATTTGCCCGCGACTTCTTCCGCGTTAATTTTTGGCATTGGTAATTAATATATTAAAGAAAGCCCACAAATGGGGCAATAAACAACAACTACAAAACAACAGAAATGTTATAAAAATTAAGAATTACGTTAACATGAATAGTTTGGCAGTATTTAACAAATTAAATTTACAGAAAGAAACTGTTGTCTATAGATATTGTCTATCATAACTCTTTTTTTTTATCGAAAGGAATGCTTATTGGCTGTCGATCGTGCCTACATAGACCGGTAAAAGGTACATAGCGTTAATGTCGTTTTGGCTAGGAGTTGAGTTCTCGAGTAAGTATATATGGTTTTTCGCTTATATGAGGAAAAGACGAACATTTTCCGGAATGTAAAGTAGCCTATGTGTTACTTCTGGACGTCAGCTTCCTGTATACAAAATTTTATCAAAATCGGTTCAGCCGTTTGAGCATGAAGAAGTAACAAACATAGACACACCCACAAACTTTCGCAATATTAGTACCTGTACGATATTACCTTTTTCTGAAATTTTCATCTCATGTGTCCGTCAACACGAGTTTTGTAAAATAACCGACACGTCCGATTAAATACATCGCGTAGAATATTCGAATAATGTAGATTCATTGTTTTTTGTCATTAATTAAAACATAAACACTTGATTTCTGTTGATTATGATACTCTGTAGCTTTTGCTCCCAGCATCACTCGAAACCAACTTTTTAAAAAGAGCACCTATAGAATAAAAAGTAGAAACTTTTTCTAAAAATATAGCTGATTTTTTCAAATATTTATAGTAATTTTCATGAGTTTATGGTAGATATTTTCGAAACGACGACAACATTAACATACAAATACTTATTTAAATTATAAATACACATTAATCAAAATATAGTTTCTCAAACACAAATAACTCGTCACGAGTTCTATTCAGACAGTATTAAAAATAAGTCTCCTAATATAATATTTTCAGTAAATCCTTGTTCGTATATTAACTATCACTGAGCATTTTCTTTAAACGATAAAACAAAGAAAACTTTTAAAGCAATCCTCCAACGACTGGCTTGGAACATAAATACCTATTGAACTTTCAAATTATTAGAGAACATGATATTAATAAGTAATATTAACAGTAGTACTTTGTAATCGTTTAACCTAAAGATCTTATCTTGAAAAAGTATATACCTATTAGGAAAAATTCAAATAAAAATTCCAATTACATATAAAGTCATTGATTCATTGAGTTGAAATTCTATTTTTACTATAACGTTAAATGAGATCGGTTTTGCTTCCTGTATACAGTTAACTCTTATAATATATAGATGAATTTTAAAGAAATGGTACAGTTTATCAGTTAGCAAAAGTGAGAAAGACATACTGTGGTTATAATTTAGCAAATATCTCGTGAAATCTACAACTAGTATAATTTTAGAAAAGAAATGGTTGGCTAATCTTTTAAGTTGATTACAAGATAGTGAGAAAGGTATTGATGGACAAAATTAAGCTTTGACCGATTATTCCTTTTTGTACACTTACCTTTTGACACCATTACTTGAATCAATGCTGTTGTAATTAAACAAAATAGAACTTAATTGAGATTCTATGCATTGATACTATCAGTTGACTTAAAAGTACATAATTGCCCGACACTGTGACAATCATTATGGATACATTTATAATACCTGACCAACCGTCCTTTAAATTTATTTTAATAAGCGGTTTTTGAAGTGCACTGAAGTCTATTGGCATTTTCTATATTGGTATATAAATTAAAAATATGTTTTAATTTAAAAATAAGTAATATTCAACTATACTACTATACTACTATTATACTATAATACTATTCTTCACACATACATATACTTATTGTGATGTACAACTCAAAGTTCCTGTTTTCTACTTTAAGATGCTTTAGGAAACTTTATAATGCAATAAATGAAGTCAAGTGATACCTACTTATTTCTTATATGAAAAAAACTCTTTCATTATATTTAAGGTAGACATTTAAGTTATTATTATGTATCACTTCGTTTCAATATCAACCTCAGTAACAAAGCCAAATGCAAGGAGTGAATACTAATAAGATTCTTACGAAAATGAAGTTAAAAAAAAGATTTCTAGTTCGTAGATTTTCACGCTGGAGCCCTGTTATTAAAATCCGATTGTTTTAAAGCTTACCTACTGTCAGAAGTACTTTATTGACATCTCACGGACTTTTCAGAAATAGTTACTTGCTAAATAAGATACAAAGAAGAAACAAAAAAAAATTAAATACATTAATAAGATGAAACTTCTCAGTATTCCAAAATCAATGTAAATAAGTACTTAGTAATATTTTTAAGGTACACCAGCCTAGACAGTAATATACAGGGTGACTGGTGAATTACTATCAATATTTAAGGACGTGGTAGTTGACGATCATATATGACAAAATAAAAATTAATATAACATAAATATTAATAAACTTCTAAGTAAAGTTAACCAAAAGTTATGTAATTAATTACGGATCGCGTGGATACCCTAGCTGCGTTATCGACACAAAACAGTTATGTACGTAGGTATATGTAGTTATCGCGCGGTAGTTTACCTACATCCAAACGCCGCGCGCCGCCGCGTGTTAGACCTTAGATAAACAAAAATGATCCATTTCCCTTCATACTTTAATCCTGGCTTAGGACAGGCAAAAATACCAAGATATTTCTTTCGTTTAAGCAACCAATTTATTGACTAGGTAAATGGTGTGACCTTGACACAAAAAATAATATGAACTGTTTACCTATCTTGGTATTTCCGGCGTATTTAAAAATGGAATCATACTTATTTACAACAATTGTCAATCATTAAACTACCTATTTACCTACATAACTACACTAACCTTAACAAATGTTCAAAGCGAGCTCCTTCTCGTGTGATACACAGTTCGGCACGTTTACACATATTGTCTTTCACACGATTTAATACGAATGGGTCACTTTTAATAGTTTTGAAATCACTATTGATTTTTAATTTCAACTCCTCTCTGTTTACATACTCTGTAGCATACACAAGACGTTTCCTTGGGCATGTGTTGGAACACGGAACTGTCCGAAGTCTCGTAATCTTTGATTAGCGTTTAAGATGACGCTGGCCATAGGTACTCGACGATTGGGGAACATCTCCCGGTACAAATTGATTGCGCCCGGCAAGCTATCATTTGCACGCGCATACGCATGAACCATGTCCAAGTATTCTGCATTTGTGTATTGAAAAGCCATATTTAATTACTAATAAGTAATAACGGGTCACACGCACACACGACAGATTATTATTAGGTATACGCGTAAGATCGATCGCTAGGCGCGCGGGCGGGAAGACGAACGTACGGACCTTACGGCGGCGCTCGCGCGACTAATAGCCGACTAATGGCCCGCTAGCCACGGGGCGGGGGTTGGGGAGTAGCGACACACTGGCGCCGGCAAGGCTGAGTACGTGTCCAAACTTTATTTATTTATACGGAAATTCGGTCAAAAATTAAGTACCTATTTTTTTTACATAATTCGAATGAGAATCATGTACCGAGTATGCTCCTTAAATATTGATAGTAATTCACCAGTCACCCTGTACATATATTAAATAAAAGAATTTCTTTAAATTTCAATTTTGTATTGTATATTATATGTGTAGTGTCCATATTATAGTTATACTATGATATATTTACATATAAAAAACAGATCTTAATGGAGCACCAACCACAAAATTTTCGAGACGATTAAAAGAAAGAAACTAAAAATATTTATCCTTCACTCATCTAAATACAAAGAAAAAGAATATAAATTTGAAAACTTTATTCAATAATAAATTAAAACTTATGTAACATAAAATAATTATATTCTAAGACAGTGTAATAATAACAAATTTATCAAACGATGATTAAATAAGTCAAGACGAAAAAATGATATCGTCGGGGATAGTGCGAATCCGCGTAACTATCATTGGATAATTCCACGTAGGTATCTACATTAGAAGCAGATTACTAGAAGAAAGTTAAGGCTGAAATATTAACTAAATTAACGACTTTTAAGGTGATTTTTTCACAATTAGAAATAAATTGAACACTAAATAATAATGTGCTAATCGTGAAAAAATTATTTTAAAATTCGTTAATTTGGAAAATATTTCATTGAAATTATCCAATGGTAGTCCCGCAGATTAGGGTGATTAGGGATAAGGGATAGTGCAATATGCCGAATCGTTCAACATTCATTCACATTCGTATAAACCTTGCGCTAGACGATGATTTTGTTCCGGTTTCATATATATGATTGCCATTTCTGGAATTGAATATTTTAAATATTTTAGTTTTATCACTTCATTAACATGAATTACTAATAAGGTTTATAAGTAGTGAAGTTTTGAAATACCAACCGGTATGTAGTTCCTTTGGTCTGCTTTCTTCTAATGTGATATCACCAGTATTAAATCTAGCACCTTCTAAAAAAGGCCTCGGACACAGCAACCATCATCTGGTTTCTTCGCTGGCGGAGCGTTAAGAGCCTGGAGATATAACTTAGTTTGTAATAGAATATGCATTTATATTTTTTCACATCTATTCTAGCATAAATTTTTTAACTCATTTGGCATTGAATAATATATATTTAGAACTAGAAGACCTGGCGAACTCCGTATCGCCCTATAATCAAGAAATATCTACTACGTTTTTTTATTTATATTTTTGGAGTTTACCTGTAAGCCATAAATCTCCGTGTTTTGAAGTGCTACAGAATGATTGACATATTAGTTAGTTGTCAAATCTAATGTCAAAAAAAACGTTTGTATGGGAAATAGAAAAGGACTGTTTTTATGGTTTTCCCAGTAATGAATAAATTTTTTTCAGCTTTTATACCTTCCCTGAACCTCCACGAACATTTCAAGACTAAGATAAGATAAATCCGTTCAGCTGTTCTCGAGTTTTAGCGAGACTAAGGAACAGCAATCCATTTTTATATATATAGAAGATAAAGATTTCGGAGACTGTTCCGAGGGCGGTCTGCGAGAGTTTTGGATCCCGAGGATATAATTACTTATAGAATTATATGAAAATAATTCTCTTTTCCATCTTTTCCAATTCCTATTATACTAATGATATATTAGCAAGCGAAACTGTGGAAACTTATACAAATTCTTTTAATTTAAACTGTACCACTATCTTTATTACGTTCTTTGTCTTACCTCAAAAGCGTAAGCCACGGTATCAATTACAATAACATGTTATCTAGCATAGTTTTGTAATGCACCAGTAAGGAATGCCTAGGGGAAGTAGAACCCAGAAATCCAAAACACCTTAGGAATCCCACCATCAGCCCACGGCTGCATAAATTGTACTCGGAGACATAAATCTTTCACCCAAGCCGCTGGTAAAAAGACAAAAATAAGTAATGAACCCTTTCTAAATTTATTATGCAGCTTATTTTTGGCCATTTTTTTTTTGTGATAAAAATTCCAATACCTAGTTGTTTAAGCGAAGGATACGTCTTAGCGCTCCACATATTTGGAACAGCGTTTTTAGCCAAACTTCCGGACATACTTTCTAGGGCTTCCGACATAACAACCAAACCTTTGAGAGCTTTTTGTAGGTCACTAGCAGAAAGAAAATATTAGTAAAAGAATGAACTGTTAATTGCCATTTGATTTATACACTGACTGAAGAGAACTGCTCATAACGGCCAAAAGCTTATTATATCGTCTGACTTCTTGAATAAGTACTGTATTTAGGGACTTTTTCTAAAACACAGGGTAGCTGTTAGGATAAAACAATATATTAAATTAACTTTATTTATATATTATATACATTAACTTAGTAAATATATATAAACAGCCTATCCACTAGTAATATCCATATTTAAAATTACATATGACTTACATACTTATACAAGAGCTCGTGTCAGACATAGCGTAACTGATGTTGGCATTAGCGTGCAATCCGAATAACGACGGGTCATAGTTCAGTGGTAAGGTGCGTATATAACGATCAAGCGATGAAGATTGTTGCTGTTAAAACAGTAATTATAACTTCAAACAAATTATACAATAAAACGGTCTAGAAGTATGAAGAGAAATCATTGGTGCCTGAATTTAATGATATTAAGGGTGCGTTCTCCTAGTTTTATTTGAACTATATCTTCGAAATCATAATACATCATAAGGAATTTATATACCTGTTTATAAGCACCACTCTCATCAAATATCCATGTATCATTGAGTACAGCAGTTGTGTAGTAATCAGCCAACAAACACAATAAACACCGACGGTCCCAATCATCAGTGACTCGTCCACCATAGTTAATATGACCCGCTGTATACGTTAACATCTGAACAAAAAATGATTTAAAATACCAATTAAAAGTATGTAAACATTAAAATGTATCCTATCTATTATAATAATATTCCAATTAAATCTTGTCCATAATGCAAGCATTGTTCAAGTTATTGCTTTCGTGAACCCTATTTCAATTAGAGACTTAGTAACGAACCTCAACGTCAGTCCTATTGTTCTTCCAGAATATTATACGACCCAAGACTACAAACAATAACAGTTACATAGTAATCTACTACTAATTAAAACAAACCCATAGGTTCTTCCATGTTAACTAGTTAATAAAAAGCAGTCTTTTTCAAATTAAAGGTATTAACTTACGGTAAAATTAATTAACAAACCCGCAATGGAACTTCATGGTATTCAGTCAGAGACATCCGTGAATTCGTATGGTATATTAAAACCAAGAGGCCCAAACTTCCGTCTTTCTAGAACTACACCATGGAATAGGCATAGTGAAAATAGGAGCCACTGAAAATTACAAAAGTTTTTTTACTTATAATTCAACAGTCCTAAAACCTGAAGAAATAAAATAAAATAGCTTCTTCATAAAGTCAACTGAGAAAATAACATGTCTTTGTTTTAAAGTCATATAACAAATTTAATAAACAGATACATTTTATACTTGTTTTTCTTAATATAAATAATATAGAGAAACTTAAAATTAGAAACTTTCCTGTCTGATGAATTAAATTATTCAAAAAAATCAGGGACTTGATTCATATATGCTTTTAATAAGTTCGCTTTAATTCCTCTAGGTGGTTCCACTGTCATTTTATATCCTGAAAAATTCATATATATTTTTAAAACCTTGACTTATAATTAAATATGATAATGATAATTATTATAATTAGAATTATATTTAACGTCTTATTTATATTTATAATTTTAAGTAAATAAGGTATAGTTTAAATACTTGTATATCGTATGGTTATAATTAACTTTATGTACTAATAATATTTAAAATACCGTTCTGTAATAATGCCACAGGAAAGAAGGGTGAAGGTGTTGATGTGAGTCACAGCCGAAAGTCCTTATGAACTACTTCTGTGACTATTTGCTCCACATTTGACTCCAAGACTGGCCATCCATGATGGAGACAAATGGCAATTCTGAAATTTACATTTAAAAATATATATATCGTGAGGTCAAAAATCGCACTAAAAAGGTATCTACATATATGCCATATATGCAGGTTCGAGTTATCATCTAACGCAATAAATTTTATTAAAATAGATTTTCCTGTCTACTGAATAAAAATACAGCCAATTAGACTAGACAAAGTTATTATCACATTTTTGTTAATATATGTACATAAAACGGATATATCATACATATTTGGAATCTTTAAGAGTTAATCTTAAATTAATTTCTTTGAATTGTGATTATAGTATTTTCTTAAAGTTGTTTTAGATTCATTATGAAAAACACTTAAGCCGTGCTACAAGTTCTATTCGTATGATTAAAATTTCAAAGTGTCTTTTTGGTTTTCATGAACAAAGAAAAGCATCTGATCTACGAGTAATTCTAGTTTAAAATCTGCATACATAAAATATGTATTTTGCCACAGTAATTGAACGGAAATTTAAATTAATTTGACAAAATATTTACATAAATACCAAAATTTCAGTACTCTTGATTTTAATAGCCTCCAAAGTTAATATAAGAGGCAAATCATCTACTGGAGATCCTTCGCTGTTAGACAGGCCATACAAAATATCAGATTGAATTTCCGCTAAGTGTGTTGCTAGCTGAGCTCGAGACACGATGAGTTGACCTCTTAACTCTTCCAAATCTGGTCGTTCTTGAGCTACTACTACAGACAATAATTGTTCTGCTAAACCACTAGTATAGACAAGAAAAACAATTAGTAAATAATCTGTTTGTTAAAATATTTTGCATAGAGAATTTGTCAGTAACATAACACGCTCGATAAACATTCCAACTTATTTAATTTGATCTTTATTTCGTTTAATTGAATCGCGTCTAAACTTGATAAATTATTTAATTATTGTATATAGTTTTTCAACTTAGTGACGCGTCCTTTAATACTACTGCGTTTTAAAATTAATACTTTTAAAGTAGACATTATAATGCGAACAAAAGAAACAAATGTAAGTACTAATAAGAATCAATGACCGGAACAGCTGATCTATTTAAACGCGACAAACACTCGAGTGGGTAATAAAGTTTTTTACATACGCTCCTCCTTTGTTTTGCGATAAGCTAACTGCCTCGGACACCTGCATAGACTGACCGCTCGCCAGTTCTCAGCGTGGCATCAACCCGCACGGCCAACACTCCCGTACGCTGAAAACGTCGGCAATATGTGGTTTAAATATTTGCCTTAAATGAATGATAAAATGGGATGCGTATGAACTATGAAGTGGTTAAGTTTAGGTTGTGAATTGTGGCAGTGAAATTTACAGAAGTATCAGGAAATAAATTGAAATTCGTTTAAAATAATGGATAAAAAAGTGCGTTTAAGACGTTGGAATATAACGTTAGCGTTAGTTTTGTAGCTATAGTGATGCAATTGAAGTTATAGTTAAGATGATTTATGTTACGATGACTTGGCAAATTTGAATTTTAAGGGTTGCAATAAAATTTTGATTTTACGGGATATGAGCTTGTGCACTTGATGGATAGTTATAAAAATAGTGTGATATGATAATGGTGATGATAGATAGATGGACGATGGTGATGGATGATTGATAGATGGATGATTGATAGATGGATGAACGGAGATTTTGTTGAAAAGGTAGTCACTTATCTGATGTGGCCCTGCTTCGGCAGCGTTGATAGGTACTGCCGGCTGGTGCTTGCAAATCTTCTTAGAGGTGCTTGAGCGTTAAGCCTGTGCTGCGATGCTGTTGCGAATCGGCGATGGCTTCAAACGCGTTTTCGTTGGATTGAAATATTTCTTGCTTAGCTGTCCTGTCACGGTCGCCACTTTTTATGTTCGATATTTAGACAGGTTAAAGAAAACTTCTTTGGTTTTGCTAAATACCTTTATCTGAAATACAGATATTACTCAGATAAGAAATCGTAGCGGAATGATATTCAATATTGAAATATAAAGGAAGTGACGTATGTACATAGATAAAAAAGGATTACAAAATTTATGTAGAGTATCGTAGTTTATATAGACAAAATGTCATATAAAATAAATGTAGTGCAGGTCCACACGTAGGCGCCAACACCTCCACTATTGTTTTGATTCAATTTTTCCGTTATTGTCCTTATTTTAGTCGTCTTCTTCATTATTACAAATGACTTTTGTTTTTCACATAAAGGTCCAGTTTCTGAAAAAAAAATTAAGCAATTATGTAATCTATAAATTTACCATTTGTAATATAGTTACATTTAAGAATTTTTCAAGCCCTTTATATGCAATACACTTATGTTTAATTTAAATTTATTTTAAAACTCATGCCAAAATTACGATTGAACTATACATCGACCTTACCGATACCATCGTTTGTGCTACATGCTACAATTCATTCACTTATTAATATTTATTATTCACAAGACACCCACCCCAGATTTGTAGGGGTACTTTACAAAAAATATAAAACAGCCTATGTTGCGTACAATGCCTTCAGTAATTTCTTTTTGAGATAAATGAATACAAACAAAAATTACATCATCTTTCTTCGTTAAACATAAAATAAGTTTCAACTCAGAAAAACTTTATATTACTTATGTTAATAATACATAGTTTTTTAATATAATAAAATTACAAAAATTTTGTAAACAAAATTAATGACGTGATCATGACAAAAGGGAGCTATCGCGTGGATTTAATTTTGAGAATTATTAAACTTATGATAACTTTCAAATGTTACGTCGGAATTAAATAATACAAAAAATAAATTAATGAATACTGTAGAGGCTTAAACACAAAGTAATTTATTTTGATAAGACTTAATACTATAATTATGAAAATAGCTTTCCTGTAATCGCTTCATGAATGGCAATTTTCGAAATTCGTAAAATAGATATAGTGTGTTATCCTCAAGAGATAGACATATGATATTGTGGACTTCTCTGTAGACCTATAGTATAAATCCAATCCCACCATACATTGTTTTGTTATATCTCAAAGGGTTTTAGCAGCGTTTTCGTTAAAAGATCCCAGACGGCTCATTTTTTCCCGACATCTTCAACAAATATCGTTAATGAACACACAAATCACTATGAAACCTTAATAAATTATATATTAAAACCTTTCTCGAGAATAAATCTATCGAATGGTGAAAACCGCTAGGTAATTGGTGTAGTGTTTTTTTTGTTTATTGTGAACAGGCAGACAGACAGACGCGGAGGGGGACTTTGTTTTATAACATGTATTGATGATGATTTTGATAACATATTCAAGGGCAACAACACATCACGATTTGACATTTTCTAGTTTATCACTTGTTGAATCAGTAAATATAATATTAATACAGACTAGTGTTTGTAATCGTTAATGAATCATTTGTATATTGAGTCGCTTATTGTTTAATGCTAATAAGATATGCACGGTGTAAGATAACGTCACTGACACCTTTCAAGATAAATAGTAAAAACACTATTATTACTATCTTAATAATAAAAGTAGAGACCGAAACTTTGAAACCTTCCTCGGTCGGTTATACAATTAACACTGAGGATGAAGCAATACGCGTGAAAACAAAGAAAATTGATTATATGTTTGTTAGTGAGCACTTTACAGTATTTATAGTACCTATCCAGTCCAAAAATTATGATTTACAAACGTTTAAAGTAAAAGCTGATTGAAATCTTACCGTTCTGTGAAGGAACTTCATACATATGTTGAGGATTTTTATACTTAACTTCTTTCTCCGAGCCATTAAAGATACAAGTAGTTCCAATAAATTTACTATTACACAATTTATTTAAATTTACACAGTGAGTATCACCAGAATTATCTTCTTTTAATATTCCAGTAGTTGACTGTCTTATGTCCACTCTTTTGGTTGTTACAATGATCTTCTGTCGTAGACGTGACCGCTCGTAATCTGAAAACACAAAAATTCAAGTTACTTATCTTCATTAAATAAGATTACACTTGAAAATGCTGTACATTTTTTTACATATCGAGTATATAGATATTTATATAGAGTACAGTCTTCTGTTCCGTTACATATATATTTCCTTTCACTATATAAGTCTTTTCTTCGACCCTATTTTATTATTCCTTTCTTTGAAATTAATTTTAAATATAACAGGCACAAACTAGGGAATATCTACTAGGTGACTATTAATTAATTATTAATTTCATACTGAGAGTAAATCACTACACACAATCATATTATTATCATAATTTATTATATTTTTTTAGTATCAGTTAGGAGTTACTCATAAGTAAAACGAAAAAGGAATTAATTTTGCTCAGTAATTATTCTGAGCTGAAGTAATTATTGATGGAATTATTGCTTTCAAACTTACCGTTACTTGATTTCATTCTACATAAATGATCAAGAGTATTGTTGACCACAATTAAACTTAGCCTTGTTCTTTGAGCGAATAAAGATACTTGTATTTCTGCTACATCTATTTTATATATTCAAAAATTGCAAGTCTCACTGATTAAAAAAAATCATGAAATATTTGTACATAACATTATTCGAAAATGTATAGCCATTACCATGATAAGATTCATGTCTTAAAATAATATATCTTTTAAAAGAAATGATACAGTTAATATTTGATAAATATAAATAAGATGTGAATAAATAATGAGTTTGTATATATGTCCAGTTAATATATGTATATATATATATATATACGTACATTGTGATGATTTCTCGTTTTAGATGTAATAAATAAAGTTGTATCTTCGTAATACTAAAGTTATAAGAAGGAATGACAAAACAAATGTCGTTAGTTTTCTCTCACTGTTATTTTCTAATACTTCTTTATCCATCTGCAAAGAAATGAAGTCATTAAATTATTATCAAAGATATATATTCAAGTTCAAAATAACATGTGGAAAAGTTTAAAAGCGGATTTTATTGTATTAACAGTTAAGAAAAAAAATCTTCTATACTTCTTAATAAGTTAGCTATCCTAGATTACATTTGTATAAAATATTAACCTCATCGAGTTTCTGGAGGATCCGTATGTACCGTGTTGTTCTCTGAGGTGAAGTGAACACAACAATTAATAACGCGATGGCAGTTATTATGTTCGCAAAAATTCAAAGAAGATCAAAGATTAAGGTAGATCGTTTAAATTCATGAAAGAGAAAAGTATCTACAGTAACAAGACAATGTATTATAACTGAAATATGAAAAAATAGAAAATGTTAATGCCTGTCTTTCGTACTAATGTTTTTACATTTTTCATTAAGGCACGTCCGAGACGAATATATTTTATTTACATAGTGGTTTTTATATATGTATATATCTGGAAAGGTGAAAAGAGTTTACTTTTATTTTAATTTCAGCTTCAGAATAGGGCAACGTTAGCACTTTAATATTTTTGTATGTTGTTAAATTACTATTAACATTAATTAATGTGCCTTATTCTAATAAACAAGATATAATTTGTATTATGCAAGCAGCTCAAAGGTTATAAAATAACAGCAAACACTCACGGATATGGAAAGAAGAAGGCGACAAAACTTTAAATATTAATGTTACCCATAGCTACAGCGAATATTTTCGCTCCTACTGCCAGCGGTAGTGACACGCCTAATTTCGTTCCCTTAATAGATAAAGGGAATACACCTGATACACGAGACACACGCAGTACAACACCAAGTGTTCCTTCTAACATTATTCTTCACCGACGTAAAAAACTGAAATAATAGATTTTTAATTTGACTCATCGACATTGTAATTACCTTTTTTATAATATGAAAATACGAGCACCGCCTCAGTATAAATCTGTAATAAAATAAAATTATTACAAATGACTTGTTTAGAAAGGAAAAAATTGATAATAATTGATGTTGGATGTATTTCATAAACATTTAAAAGAAAATGTAGTACAAATAGGATCGATTAATAGTTTTTAACACATTTGAGAGTTGATTTGTCTTAAAGTACTTTTATGAAAGGGAGGAATCTGAGAGATGTGACAATGTAGCTACTGTATGACCATAACTGACTAGCGTAGGAAACTCACTTAGAGGACTCCAGACAAACTGACTATATACACTGTGGGGTCGAGAGAATGTTTCATGTTTTGTTGAGGGAATTTTCAGACAACATGCACGGCTTCTTAGTACAGGTCAAACCTACTTGTTTGTAATACTATGCGAGGTCCCCTATACGGTTCCAGCGACCTTATTCGTATTTTCCAATCAACATTTGTTTCCTTCACAGGTCGAGGAGTTGGAGCTGCTAGTCATAGACGTGTGGGTGGAGGCGGTCGGCTCGCCGCTGAGCTTCGCTTTGCGAACACGAGACTCTCAATGGCCGGTGCTGTGGTAAGGTTATGATATCCTGTAAATGGTGATAAATATATGAACAACTACAAATATACGAAATGTAACAATCGAAATGTTATTTAAATTAGTTAAAATATTAGTTGAAAATAAAGATATTAACTACGAGATATTTTTCCTTTGATATTTTTCACAAGGAAAAGATATGTATGATTAGATTAAAAAATTTCTTCTATTGTATTTTGGTAACAACGGTAATGTTATAAAAAACGGTACCTTTAGGGTGTTATTAAAATACATATATTTCATCAGTGTCGTTTTTTCGTCCTTTTATAAGACCGTGAGTACGTTGTTAAACCCTTGTATAATAACTCTGTATTTTAATTAATTCCAGGATCTCTCACTCGGATCCCGAGCGGCTCGTAAACATAACGAATACCTCACGCGCCGACTTGACTGTGTATCCATGTATTGTTAAAGAAAATGATAAAACTTGTTATAGAAATTGTATTTTTACGTTAACGCACTAGCAACTAAATTACAATGTAGAACTATTTTAAAGGCTGTTGTCTAAAATCATTTTTAATATTGTATTTAATATCTTAGTACATAAACTAATAAGTAACGAGTAGAAATGAGGATATCGGTTCAAGTTTAATAATCAATACACGGGATCTATTTAAGCCTTCAATTCGGACACGAAACCACAAACATTGTCAAGTAGTACGGAATGCATGAATGGATATCAATGGATAAATACTGTGAGCTGACGGATGGACTGAGGACAAAATCATATAAATTTAATAGTATGTGTCTCGGTAGGCGGAATACAAAGTATACCTCATACGAGCCGCGATTATAGCAAGCCGGTCAATGCGTTTCTACGGAAACGGAAAATGCACCAGTAAAGGTGACCGTTTAACGCGTATTAGATAGGGGCCCCTTAAACCTACACCTGGATCGCAAGTCCCAGGCACTGTTGAAGCTCCTCTCCGTGAAACGCGATGGACCCGACACCCGCATGATGATTCCATGGAATGCTGATAAGTTTTTCTTCTTAACTTTTCCTCATTAGCCTTCATGTAGCCAAAACTCAGTTTTGAAGTGGATTGGAAAGGTGTGTCTGAAACTGTTACGAATATCTGGTTTTCACGCAAGAACATTTTATGATAAATTTTTGATGGTATAGGTTATTAT
Source organism: Danaus chrysippus (assembly GCA_916720795.1). Taxonomy (NCBI): domain Eukaryota; kingdom Metazoa; phylum Arthropoda; class Insecta; order Lepidoptera; family Nymphalidae; genus Danaus; species Danaus chrysippus. The sequence continues at coordinate 366,942 of CAKASE010000077.1, read as the reverse complement.
TTTATTAAATATTTAACGGTAAATTTGTAACATAAGTTAAATTTATGTTGATAAAAATATCAACATTTCTGTTAATTTATAGAATCCTAAATAAAATTCTGTTATGTTATTTTTTTTACATTTTTTTGAATGTATATGTAAATATACCTGTCTGAAATTTACGGGAATTATAATTATACTTTGATAGAACAGAGCCAACGAACATATTAACTTTATCTTAAAGAAATAATCTGTTGTATTCCAACTTTCAGTGAATTTATTGACATTTATGAAACCGCACAATATTTACGCCTTCTGAGGAAAATATAATTAATATCATCGGCACGTATGTTGCCGGGAACCAAATAATCTATACATATAATTATTAAATCTTTTTATGAACTAATAATAACACAATCATTAATATTAAAACATTCATATCATAATGAAAATTTCAGAGTTTAAACAACAAGAGTTGCCATTCCGTCTGTACCTGCGTCTCTTTGATGTATTACCTCGTGTCTGTCCTTGTCCCTCAGTTGTGAGTTTGATTTTTATGAATATTTATGTAAGTAGTTTAATAAAGACCGACTTATAGTTCTGTTTAATAATAGCAAGAAGTTTCATAGACGAAGAGGTTGCGGAACAAAGTGTGTACGAGGAAGAGATGGACACAGTTGTGGAGTTATATCTGGCAGCCGACTTTGGAATACAAGATGAATCGTTTTATCAGGTTTACATGTTTTCACTGACCTTAGCGATGTCTATATAAAACATTATCACAGGAGAAAAAATATGTTTGTAAATAATGTTCACGCAGGTCGAGCCGCTGCAGTTGTCGATAAAAGAGGGAGAGAGTGCCTCATTAACAATACGGTCGATTCCACGTCATGAAGTGGCGCCTTATTAAACTTTAATGCTTCGAAGTTTACCAGTCAACGAGTGCGGGTGAGAATATTGTTGATATAATATTTTCCCGCGAGCAATACTATCATAGACTAATCTAAGTACGTATAATGCGCAGCACTTCTTGAAAGAATGATTTGTAGAGATGTTATCATGTAGAACGCTTTTTTTACTAAAAGTTAACTTACGAGTTAAATGCAGGCTATAATAAACAATTACAGATACAACCTTGATGTTGTGTCTTGTTTCATTTGTATGTAATTTCGCATGGTACCGCCCGCCGCCACCCGTCCAGTGCTTGGCGCTGCGTGAAGCTGAACGACACTCCGATCTCATCTCCGGTGATGTTATGAGGCGATCATAAAATATCAAATATAACATAAATGTAGCTTGGAAATAATAATCGTATAACATACGAGTACTCCTATATACTAACATACAACAACAAGACTGAATGATGTTTTTAATTTCCAATTAGAGTTCGCAAAACGGTGAAACTTCACAACATTGGAGAAGGGCCGTTAGAGATACGGCTAACACAGCAGCGCCTTGGCTGTTGGGACTCACCAGACATATCTGCAAAGCTCACTGTATCGAGGATGACAGAACAAAGACAGAGAGTATAACAGTGAAAATACAACTGAGAAGTTGTATTGAAGTAGGAATATGTAATGTTGAACTTTTCTCTCTAGTGACATATCATTTCTTTAATCATATAATATTTTACAGATTTAACATTTCACAGATGGTCATAGAGCTCAGTTTGAAAACCAATGAGGTGTGGCCTTCAAGAACCACTATTAAGACTGAGTTGTGCTTCTCCGATCACGAAGCAATTATGTTATTGGTATTAAAACATTTCAAGTGTTAACACAAATTAGAGACTTTTAGTTTTATATTTATATGTATATTTATTTTATTTATTATATATTTTCAGTTTTCATTTTAATTATTTATTAAGCAGGTCAAATTTAATTACGTCCGATATAACTCAAACTAAGAAAACAAGAAACAAGAAGCTACTTTTGCTTAATTAAACACAGTCACGTTAACTTCATACTTTTTAAGAAATTACAGTTTCTACACAAAAATTATGGACAATTAAAAAAAAAAAGAATTACAAGATGTTAAATGACAATTTCGAGGACCACACACAAACACGGACCTAAAATAACTTCATGTATTTCCGAAGTTTTTTAAAGTTACAAAATAAAACAAAATAAGATTTAAATATCATAGAATTTCATATACATGACTAATGACAATACTATAGTTATTACGTTGAGATATGATGTTCGAGGTATACTCGTATTATCGTAAGATTACTCTGTAAATGTTTTAAAATGTTTTTTAGATATATGTAACGTTTTACACATGTCTAGATGAACATTCGTTTTGTTATAAACAATTTGTGTCGTGCAAGAATTAAATGTCAGACTACATACCCGTACTATCTTCTCAGTTGGATGGAGGGCGCCGTCTGTTGTGGGGAGGTCGTGGTCTGTTCTCGAGGAGCAGCAGGTGAGTGGTGCAGGACGAGGGTCAGATGATGACAACTTACTGCCTTCCTGAAGACATACATTGTTGTACCAGCATTAATGTTAAGAGACTATAGACAGAAGATCACATGAGTGTTTAATAAGAAACAGTATAAACTTTTTTTTATATTACATTAACTTTACTGTACACTCCACGTTCATTGACAAAATCTATTTAAAATAAACGTTCAACGAGTTTAAATTCATTAAGTCAATTTACACATGTATGAGTATACGTTATATATATATATATATATATATATATATATATATATATATATATATATATATATATATATATATACGTCTACAGGTACTCTCTTTATTGATACACATTCTGATCAAAAAATTGAATTAACGTTAGTAAAATTCATTAATTATATATAGAGCTCAAAACAAAATAGACTTTTGATAAAAATAGACAAGAGAGCAGCGGCAATGAGACATGGATCGTCCCCATGAGCTGTCAGAGTGTGTCGGATATATGAGAGGTTGGTACGGAGCCGATCTAGGCAATGCTGCAGTCACAATCACTGTTTACAACATTCAACTTATCTAAGTTCCATTTTGATTTAACTTTTAATACACTCACAAACACTGTCACTACTTTATTTCAGACTTTAACTAGCACTTGTAATTAGATAATAATTGTGTCGCTTCCGCCAACATTTGCGAATATAAATTTTAATATTAAACTATGACGATTAGTCTTAGCTATTCAAATGAACACAAAACATAACATTAGTTTAAGTTATTAATTATTAAAACATTCAATCTTAATATTGCCACTTAATAATTTATAGAAAACATAATTGATTAACATTGAATACGAAGTAGTTACTTAATAAGTACCCTTTTTACTAAAAGTTACAGAATGATTAATCGTCACATATTACAAATCACGGGACGAATTAACTTTTACTGTTCTTTAATACAAATCACACAACGATTTCGAGAATAAATAATTATGTTAAACAAATTACTGACACAATGACGTTAGTGATTTGTTTATGTAACATCTACCCTCTAAAGTAAAATACTTATGAAACAACTACCCCTTATAAGGGTTTTAAATATTGTTGCGCCAAGAATACATACGAATATATATACCTACTAAGAAACAGAATAGCACAATTACATCTACGCAAAAAATACTACATTTATCTGGTTAGGTTAGAAAATACTAATAATTATACTTATTTAATTAAAAATAGAATAATAAACACTGTATAACAATTTTAATTAATCTACCTTAGCAAGCTGTAGTCTACCTTTCCAAGAGATATATTGATCAGTAAATCATAAATATCAAGACATATTATAATATAAATATAAATTGATTTTGGTTTATTTTGTTTTGGTTCAAAAAAGAACGGGACTGTATCTTTTAAATTGATTAATTATTTTCAAATTAAAACAACCGAGCCTTACTATTATTATTTCAGCATTAATCGCCACTTGAAGGAATATCATAAAGTTCTGGTTTCTAACTTTAATATTAAAGTCGGATTTTTTGGTTCAGTTATTTATTTTTTTGAGCTAAATGATTTTATGAATTATTTATGTCAATACAAATATTCTTTATATGCACTGTATAACAAAAAAAAGGGTAATATTATTTTTATATTGGTTCATAGTGATTGTTTCAAATCAAATATTTCTGATCGTGTTTGAACTTTTATAGTTATAATTGTTAGTGCTTTTCTGACATCACATACTTATATTATACGCAATAGAAGTCACACGGGTCTCACCTTCTGTTCATCTGTTCGTATGGAGGTTTGTGTGTAAAGTTAAATGTTCAGAGATTTATTTAATAAGTTACAGTTATAAAAAAAGACAGTAATGTTACATCGTTAAGATAAAAGGAGCTCTTTAATCATAACAATACGTTATTCAATATGTTTTAATTTCGCCAAATGGAGAAAGACGTAGTAACAATTGACTTAATAAAGGGTGTTATTGGATGAAATTACATTGTAATTTTCACGAGAGATGAAAACTTTCACTTATATGAGCAGGATACATGAATACATATTGCCTTTCATCCTGGTAGTTGCTATCGTGAACAATATTTGTTGCTTTTTTACTGAAGCAGATACATATCCGTGTAAGTATGAGATGTAAAAAATAATTACAATACTTCAGGTTAACAAAACAGTTTGTGCATATGGAGAATGTTTGTGAATAAAATACTTACTATTTATAAATATTTTCAATAGAGTAAATTTAACAAAATATTCATCTGTGTTAAGATATTTCTTTATTTTCATAATGAAACTGACTCAACAAATATTTCTTAAGCCTATCAAGTGTCGTCTAAAGCTCAATACTTGGGATATTAATTTCTTTAATATGCTGAAGTGAGCTCAATAACACTAGCTTTTGACCAGAATCTAAATATATATTTTTATTAAACTATTTTACATAATATTATTTCGAAAAAAAACTTACAGTTGCATGTATGTATATAGTAAAGGCTATCTCGAATGGTTATCAATCAGAGGCCGTGTATAAAATATATTAGTATAAAACAAATATTTTTATAATACTATTTGAAAAAAAGTATTCATAAAAATAGAATAACTTTAAAGTAAAGTTGTAATATAAAATGTAATAGTTCTCTTGTATAAAACGGTGAATAAGATAATAAATAATAATAAGGTTAACATTCACTTAAGGAAAGAATATATATTTTATACCGCGTGTAATAGATCTTATAATAAAGGTAAGCATACTCGTAAATGTTTAAGTAGGGAAGTACCTTCAATAGTTATAAATTTTAGGAACATAAGAGAATAGTACCATTTTAATCAAAATAATTTAACTTCGCAATTTTTAAACGTTCTACAAAGCATTTCATGAAATATTTTCGGAACAAAAACAAAAACGTGGGAGAAAATATTTCCTTTAGATCTTTAAAACCCTTGTTTCTACATATGTTTTTAAAAAACCTGCGAAATAAAAAGTGATTTAAGAGAATTAAACTCACTTAAGACGATAGTACCTAACTGATGGTCTTAAACGGAGGATGATGTAACTTTGTTAACAAAATATATTAAACAGTTGATCTAATGAAAATAATCCAATATCCAAAATATTACATATTTTAAGTAACGTTCTTCCAAAACTACGTTCTAATATATACATCATTAGAAGCTGTCTTTGTGTGAATTTTTTACTTTTATTTTTTCTATTGTTACTTCACAATTTTATTACAAAGCAGTTACTTTATATAAAGTGTATTTCAAATATTATTCCAAGTATTTTATTAAAAAACTCTTTATTAATTGAATGTTTGTAAAATAGAATGAATAAACAATAATTCCGTTCGTTAAGTTATAATCTAGTCATTCTGTATTTATATTCTATGAACGCGTTCAAATTCAATTTATCAATTAATTTCCGTGGATATGTTTCAAAGTTTTATTTACTTTTAAGCTAACGGAAATATCAGCTTCATAGTTAAATTAAAAAAGGTTTTTTTCGTCGAGCCTTCCAAAGAGTTAGGGTTGGTAGGAAAGGGTGGGAATAAGAAAAAGGCAACCGTCTCTCTCACTCATCGGACGAAACGCAGCCATTAAAGGCTACTTCACGCCGATCTTCTGTGAAAGGGTGGTACTTCCCCGGTCGAGCCAGCCCATGTTCGAGCTGTAGTAACTGACTACAGCTAGGCTCTACCACCTCTTACATTAATTATTCTCTGAGTTTTGAAGTCTCTGGTTCAAACGGTCATGAAGTACGTCGTGTGGGACATTTTTTTTTCAAATAGTTTAAAGTTTTCAAAAACCTTTGAGGGAATTGTCACATCTATTTGTCTTATTTTATGGAATGATTAACTCACATATTTTTAAATTTATAATATATTAATATTTTTAAATTAATAATATTATAAATTATTAATATTAAATTTGACCCTAAAGTATCAACTAAAAGACGTAAGTTAATATAAATCACCCTGCACATTTCCCCCGGCAAAAACTAGTTTTACTAGAAAATAATTTTGAAGACAAGCTACCTACTTATCTATATACTAAAATGAACCGTAAAGTGAACATCTATGGTATGAACACATATAATTGCAAAAAAACGTTAAAAGACTGGTTAAAAAATTGGATCACTATGAAACTGAAAAATTAATGGAAATAATTACATAATTATTTAAAAACTTAAATCTAATTATTTAAAACAGTACAACTGACTATCACACACACACACACACACACACAGTGTTTAAACGTTTCTTAATTTGTATAATAATGTTAGCTGTTATACCAACACACCAAGCGATTAATGTTTTTCTCATATGTTAATATTATTTTCATTTTCTTATCTTCTTTACTTACAACTTATTCTAATTTTTACTCAAACTTTTAAGAATCCACTCGACACTTTTGGTTGATTTATGTTTGTTAGCATGTCCGGGAAAAATATATCCTTTTAATAAATAAGGCGACCAAAGATAGGCTCGAGGAAGTTGTAAACTTATCAGAGTACATATAATTAATACACGACATGGACTTTGATTAAATTAGAATTATCATTAATAAGAATATAATATTGAGTGAGGCAATCGCCATAACTGAAATCTTGTAGTACAATTATTCCCAAAATGTTCCAAACTCTGAGACAAGAAAACATTTTTTTATAATGAAATGACATCTAAGAGTCAACTTATAACTGACGCCACACAATGACCTCTAGTAGGTCACAGATTTTCCAGTAAGACTTTCGAATTTCGACTGTCTTCAGACTTGTGGTTATGAGTGAGTAGTAATTGTAACAATTTAAAGTATGCATAATAAAACGACTCATAAACTCTCCTGTAAGGATAGAAAATGACGTATTACCAAGACCTCGTCATCTGAGATAGATGTTTCATGACATCCTATAGAAAATAATTCAACAAAATTCTAATATAAAGATTAAGTAAGTTTTTGTGTTTTGCTGGAACCTTAAGTTGATGATGATCATCGCCAGCATCACTAGAGAGAGGAAACATTATTAAGATCTGAAATAACAAACATATTACAAAAAGAACAAACTGAACTACAGTTAGTTAATGACACATGTCGCTGACAGAAACATTATAACATGAATTATGTTGGTTGTTGACTCATTTGTAACTACTTAATATAGTACTTATTTACAATAGTATCGAATATCTTTTATATTTTGATAAGAACATTCATATAAAACGTTCTTGTTATTCTTGAATTGCAAAAATAAAAAACTGTAATGTAAGTGCATGCGTAAGGGAAGCTACTTCTGATTCGTAATGCTGTTCTGATGAGAAGAAAAAATTCTTTACAAAATCCCATGAACCAAACTGAATACATCGAAATAAATGTCTGAACTAAATAAAGTCATATTGTTATTCTGAATATTATATGAAACTCATTTAATATTTACAAAGATTCCTTATCAACCTTGGGGTTAATTTACAGGTAGATCCCAGCTTTAGTCAAGTTACTACAGGTCTAATATGGGCTGGCTCGACCGGGGAAGTACCACTCTCTCACAGAAGATTGGCGTGGAGCAGTTTTTAATGGTTGCACTTAGTTCGACGACTAAGAGAGCCAATTATGTTTTTCTTATCTTACTCCTTCCTCTCTCTCTTCAACAACTAAGGCTGGAGCCACATCTGTAACATCCTTTATGTTGTACAGGTCCACGGGCGACGGTGACTACCTTCCACCAACTAGCCCGTCTGTTCGTTTGCCACCTTTGAAATAAAAATAATAATTATTATCGTTATATTACAGGGAAGTTAATATTTCTCCCTGAATAATATAATTATATTTTAAGCTTTAATAACTCATACTTAATTGAATTTTTATAATATTTGATATGGCTCATCGGGAAATAATGGTTCCTGTAAATTACATTTTTCGAGCAACGTGTTAAATTAATATAATTAATTAATATTTAATAAGGAACATAATAATTTGTTAAACAATTTTTTATATATTGTTTAGGTTACGGTTTCAGAAAGATCATTCCAGCAGCAAAAATTTCTCATGTGAATACAAAGAAAACACGTTGCGGCCAAAAAGTTAAGAAGTTTCAGTTTTTCCTTATAACGGCCCAGACTCTTCAACGATGAATCATGAATATTACTTATTATTTCACGAGAGAGTGTGCGTCTGTTTTTTAGAAATAACACTTTTTTACAAAATGACACATTAGATTGTTCTTTCAAATCATATTAGAGTTCAAAGTGTCTTAAAAAAAAACTGTTTAAAAGTATCGCGACAAATACGTACTGAGGGAAACATTGCACGAAAGTTATAAAAATGAAAATAGTATATTTATATATATGGAGTCTTCATAATTCCACCTTATGTGAAACACTTGAACGAATGAATGAAAGATTTATGGCGGATTAATAAAAAATAATTTCTGAAATAATAATTGTTATAAGCTAACATACGTTTCATCTGAGCGAGGTCTCAGGTAAATTTTAACCGCCGAGTTAAAAATATAGCTGGCTAATAATTTCTTCGTTAATGTTATCGTTCTAAGACAACGTTCCACCGCATAATCGTATAATTTCCAGCTCTTTGTTTCATAAACATAACAGGTTGTAGCAGCCAGGAGAAATAATTGAACATAAAAGTTAAGTTACGAGAATTTTCTGAAAACTTTACGAACTTTTCGAAGTGATTTGAACATTTTCTCATCCGCAGTATTATATACGTAGCCTAAAATGACGTTGTCTATATTAATATTAATATTAATATTAATATTAATAATTAATAAAGAGGAAAGATTTGTTTATTTGTTATGAATAGGCTCCGAAACTACTGGACCGATTTCAAAAATTGTTTCACCTTTGGAAAGCTACATTATTCCCGAGTAATATGGGCTATATTATATTTTAAAAAAATTAGGGATCCTTACTATAACTCCAATAATTGTAACCCAAGGTGTAAAAAAATGATCTGAAAAATTCCTTACGTCGCGTGCGCTGTGAAAACTATTCATGATAGAACCAAATCATTTACTACGACTTTGCAGAACTCATCATTATCTACAAAAAGTGTCGCGACAGTATATGTCTAAATATTATAGTTATGTTGCAGTAAGCGGTTTTTTATTCTAAAAATTTTATTTATTTGCCGCCGCTTGAAAAGGCTCTTTATTTGTACCTTGGTATTAATCCTTATCAAAATAAATTACTTTATGTTCAAGACGGCTTCAGTACCTTTTTATAACTTTTTGAATTATTCAATTCAGATTTTTAATTCGGAAGATATCACAAGTTTAAAAATGCAAGTATTAGAAAAAAGTCGCGTGGTTGCCGCTCTCCGCGCTCAGCTAGTAATCCAGTCAAAATAGACAAAAATAAGTCATAACTTAGCCAAAATTCGCATAGAGCTGAAAATTGCCAGAGACGTTAAATACATCATTATAAATGAAATATCAAAAATCCCCTTCGATCCTACTTCTGCAAAAAATTTTATTCAAGGTCAAAAGTATAAAATTAAGGTTTTTTCCTATGACTTTGAGAGGTTAAAGTGGGAAAGCGTAACAGATAGACAGACTTACTTTCGCATTTATAATATTAATTGGGATTGACTCCCCCCCGTACCCCAGTGACGCTTACATAGAGCCTACATCGCATGCTGGCTACTAGCTGAGCGCGGAGAGCGGCAACCACGCGACTTTTTTCTAATACTTGCATTTTTAAACTTGTGATATCTTCCGAATTAAAAATCTGAATTGAATAATTCAAAAAGTTATAAAAAGGTATTGAAGCCGTCTTGAACATAAAGTAATTTATTTTGATAAGGATTAATACCAAGGTACAAATAAAGAGCCTTTTCAAGCGGCGGCAAATAAATAAAATTTTTAGAATAAAAAACCGCTTACTGCAACATAACTATAATATTTAGACATATACTGTCGCGACACTTTTTGTAGATAATGATGAGTTCTGCAAAGTCGTAGTAAATGATTTGGTTCTATCATGAATAGTTTTCACAGCGCACGCGACGTAAGGAATTTTTCAGATCATTTTTTTACACCTTGGGTTACAATTATTGGAGTTATAGTAAGGATCCCTAATTTTTTTAAAATATAATATAGCCCATATTACTCGGGAATAATGTAGCTTTCCAAAGGTGAAACAATTTTTGAAATCGGTCCAGTAGTTTCGGAGCCTATTCATAACAAATAAACAAATCTTTCCTCTTTATTAATTATTAATATTAATATTAATATTAATATAGACAACGTCATTTTAGGCTACGTATATAATACTGCGGATGAGAAAATGTTCAAATCACTTCGAAAAGTTCGTAAAGTTTTCAGAAAATTCTCGTAACTTAACTTTTATGTTCAATTATTTCTCCTGGCTGCTACAACCTGTTATGTTTATGAAACAAAGAGCTGGAAATTATACGATTATGCGGTGGAACGTTGTCTTAGAACGATAACATTAACGAAGAAATTATTAGCCAGCTATATTTTTAACTCGGCGGTTAAAATTTACCTGAGACCTCGCTCAGATGAAACGTATGTTAGCTTATAACAATTATTATTTCAGAAATTATTTTTTATTAATCCGCCATAAATCTTTCATTCATTCGTTCAAGTGTTTCACATAAGGTGGAATTATGAAGACTCCATATATATAAATATACTATTTTCATTTTTATAACTTTCGTGCAATGTTTCCCTCAGTACGTATTTGTCGCGATACTTTTAAACAGTTTTTTTTAAGACACTTTGAACTCTAATATGATTTGAAAGAACAATCTAATGTGTCATTTTGTAAAAAAGTGTTATTTCTAAAAAACAGACGCACACTCTCTCGTGAAATAATAAGTAATATTCATGATTCATCGTTGAAGAGTCTGGGCCGTTATAAGGAAAAACTGAAACTTCTTAACTTTTTGGCCGCAACGTGTTTTCTTTGTATTCACATGAGAAATTTTTGCTGCTGGAATGATCTTTCTGAAACCGTAACCTAAACAATATATAAAAAATTGTTTAACAAATTATTATGTTCCTTATTAAATATTAATTAATTATATTAATTTAACACGTTGCTCGAAAAATGTAATTTACAGGAACCATTATTTCCCGATGAGCCATATCAAATATTATAAAAATTCAATTAAGTATGAGTTATTAAAGCTTAAAATATAATTATATTATTCAGGGAGAAATATTTACTTCCCTGTAATATAACGATAATAATAATTATTTTTATTTCAAAGGTGGCAAACGAACAGACGGGTTACTTGGTGGAAGGTAGTCACCGTCGCCCGTGGACCTGTACAACATAAAGGATGTTACAGATGTGGCTCCAGCCTTAGTTGTTGGAGAGAGAGAGAGAGGGAGGAGTAAGATAAGAAAAAGCACAACTGGCTCTCTCACTCGTCGAACTAAGTGCACCCATTAAAAACTACTTCACGCCAATCTTCTGTGAGAGAGCGGTACTTCCCCGGTCGAGCCTGCCCATATAAAAGCTGTAGTAACTTAACCACAGCTAGGATCTACTTGTAGATTAATCCCGAGGTTGATAATGAATCTTTGTAAATATTAAATGAGTTTCATATAATATTCAGAATAACAATATGACTTTATTTGGTTCAGACATTTATTTCGATGTATTCAGTTTGGTTCATGGGATTTTGTATAGAATTTTTTCTTCTCATCAGAACACCATTACTAATCAGAAGTAGCTTCCCTTACGCACGCACTTACATTTTTTTATTTTTGCAAATCAAGAATAAAAATTACGTTTTATATGAATATTCTTATCAAAATATAAATGATATTCGATACTATTGTAAATAGGTACTACATTAAATAGTTCCAAATGAGTCAACAACCAACATAATTCGTGTTATAATGTTTCTGTCGGCATCATACGTAATTAACTGACTGTAGTTGAGTAAAATACTTGGAATAATATTTGAAATACACTTTATATGAAGTAACTGCTTTCTAATAAAATTGTGAAGTAACAATAGAAAAAATAAAAGTTTCCCAGAGGCAATGGATTAATTTATTTAAACTTGTTGTCTTCAATCGCACTACTAACGACTTTATTAGTCTTTCAGGACGAATGATATGTCTTTAAGTGTATATGATACGTCATAACTCATACGTTTATCTCTTAGTTCTAACTAGAAGATATAAAGAGGAATAATGTAAAAGATGGTCATATAGTATGATGATCATTAAACTCGCTCACCTTACACAATATTTATTAAATAAACAGGAAGAAGCAAGTCATGAATATTAGTAGAAGTATTGGTATTGTTGAGAATACTATAAATATTGTGTTAATACGGAAGAGAAGTTAAAACAACATGTTCATGTCAGGATCTGTTAAATACTATTAGATATGCGTTTTGTATTTCTATTATATAAACCTTCAGTGAGTTTTTACTTCAATATGATACAGTTGTTTTTCGACTAATTATTTTCTTTAAAAATCTCGTGAAATTGATTTCATCCATCGTATACACATGAATGTAGACATGACTTAGCACTCTCGCTCCTCTCAAGAGTGGTATGATGTCAGTCGTTAATGAAATGTTCCCGAGAGATACTTGATGGAGAGGACAAGTAATGTCTCAGAATTAATGAAGCTCTACCACTATGGGAGCTCGTTTCATTCATAACACTAAATAGAATAATTATCTTTATCGTTATTCTTAGCTTCTATAATATTTTGAAGAATCGCAAGATTTCAAATAAGACGCATACAACATACTTTACGGAAGTAAAAACTTACACAAAGACAGCTTATAATGATATATATATTAGAACGTAGTTTTTGGAAGAACGTTTCTTAAAATATGTAATATTTTGGATATTCGATTATTTTCATTAAATCTATTTTTTTTATATATGTATTTTGTTAACAAAGTTACGTCACCCTCTCTTCAAGGCTGTCAGTTATTGTCATCTTAAGTGAGTTTAATTCTCTCAAATCACTTTTTATTTTTAGGTTTCTTAAAAACATAGAAACCAGACTTTTAAAGATCTGCAGAACATATTTTCTTTTACGTTTTGGTTTTTGTTCCGAAAATATTTCATGAAATGCTTTGTAGAATGTTTTAAAATTGCGAAGCTAAATTATTTTCATTAAAATAGTACTATTCTCTTATGTTCCTAAAATTAATTCAATTTAAAAAAATATATTCTTAACATACATTCTTTCTTTAATTTAATGTTTACCTTATTATTATTTATTATCTTATTCACCGTATTAAGAATATTTTGTTAAATGTGACTCTATTGAAAATATTTATAAATAGTTAGTGTTTCGTTAACAAACATTCTCCATATGCACAAACTGTTATGTTAACCTGAAGTATTGTAATTATTTTTTACATCTCAGACTTACACACGAGTCGTTAAACACCAAGCGTCTCTGTTTATCTGTTTTATGACAGTACTCACTGAAATCTGCTTCAGTAAAAAGCAACAAATATTGTTTACAATAGCAACCACGAGGATGAAAGGATGAAACGAGGATGTATTCATGTATCCTGCTCATGTAAGTGAAAGTTTTCATCTCTCTTGAATATTACGATGTAATTTCATCCAATAATACTTTTTAGTAAGTCAATTGTTACTACGTCTTTCTCCACTTGGCGAAAGGAAAACATATTGAATATTGTATTGCTTTGACTGAAGAGACTCTTTGCATTCTTATACGATGTAACATCACTGTATTTTTTATATAACTGTAACTTATTTATAAATCTCTGAACATTTAACTTTACACACAAACCTCCATACTAACAGATGAACAGACGGTGAGACACGTGTGACTTCTATTGCGTATAATATAAGTATGTGATGTCAGAAAAGCACTAACAATTATAACTATAAAAGTTCAAACACGATCAGAAATATTTGATTTGAAAAAAAATGCACTCTGAGAACAATCACTATGAACCAATATAAAAATAATATTACCTTTTTGTTGTTATATAGTGCATATAAAGAATATTTGTATTGACATAAATAATCCGTAAAATCATTTAGCTCAAAAAAATAAATAACTGAACCAAAACATCCGACTTTAATATTAAAGTTAGAAACCAGAACTTTATGATATTCCTTCAAGTGGCGATTAATGCTGAAAAAATAATAGAAAGGCTCTGTTGTTTTAATTTGAAAATAATTAATCAATTTAAAAGATACAGTCCCGTTCTTTTTTGAACCAAAACAAAATAAACCAAAATCAATTTATATCATTTAATACATGTAGAAGCTTTCCAGTTAATACTCTTAATATTATTGGATTTTCAAAGTGATTACGAATGGTTGTGTGTATACAGTCGTTTATATAAAACACTTTGATGGAGTGATCACTGGGGACTACATGTTATGATAGTTACACTCTTATTATATAACGTCTAGTGATGCTTGTACCGCTCCATACAATAAGTAGTGTCTGTTTATCATGACTGGCAGCACATGCCTCTATAGATTAACCTCACCTCACACAGTAGCAGCAGGTGAATCATATATGTATATGTAATTTGTTTTATCCTACAACCTGAATCAAATAATTTGAGTTCAACAGGATATAGACGCTGAGAACCGCCACCAACTGTGGTCCTTGTACTGACAAATCATCTTGATATTTATGATTGACTGATCAATATATCATTAGGAAAGGTAGACTACAGCTTGCTAAGGTAGACTAATTGAAATTGTTATACAGTGTTTATTATTCTACTTTTAATTAAATAACCATAATCATTAGTATTTTGTAACCTAACCAGATATATCGAGTTAATTTTTTTTTTGCAGATGTACTTAATTATGCTACACTGTTTGTTAGTATGTAGATTCGTATGTATTTGTCGGTGCAATAAGGGGTAGTTCTTTCATAAGTATTTTACTTTAGAGGGTAGATGTGACATAAACAAATCACTAACATCATTGTGTCAGTGATTTGTTTAACAAAATTATTTATTCTAGAAATCAGGAGGAAGATTATCTAATTACAAGTGCAAGTCTGAAATAAAGTAGTGACAGTGTTTGCGAGTGTATTAATAGTTAAATCAATATGGAAGATGGATCAGCTGAATGTTGTAAACAGTGATTGTGACGGCAGCATTGCTGACGTCACACTTCTGAAAAATCAAATATCACAAGGTTCTTCAACATATTTATATTATATATTTAAATAACTGATAACTTTCTATCGTATGAGAGCTGAATATATAAGTCGAGTCATTAGTTTATCTAGATCGGCTCCGTACCAACCTCTCAGATATCTCTCAGATACACGTCTCATTGTCACTGCTGTCTTGTCTATTTTTTATCAAAAGTCTTTTTGGTCTTGAGCTCTATACATAATTAATGAATTTTACTAACGTTAATTCAATTTTGTGATCGGAATGAGTATCAGTAAAGAGAGTACCTTTAGACCTACATATATAACGTATACTCGTAAACTGACTTAATGGATTTACTCGAACTGGGCTTAATTTTGTTGAACGTTTATTTTAAATAGATTTTGTCAATGAACGTGGAGTGTACAGTAAAGTTAATGTAATATAAAAAAAAGTTTATACTGTTTCTTATTAAACACTCATGTGATCTTCTGTCTATAGTCTCTTAACATTAATGCTGGTACAACAATGTATGTCTTCAGGAAGGCAGTAAGTTGTCATCATCTGACCCTCGTCCTGCACCACTCACCTGCTGCTCCTCGAGAACAGACCACCACCTCCCCACAACAGACGGCGCCCTCCATCCTACTGAGAGGATAGTATGTAGTACGGGTATGTAGTCTGTCTAGTTGATCTCGACATGTGTAAAACGTTTCATACACCTAAAAACCATATTAAAACATTTACATAGTAATCTTACGATAATATACCTCGAAAATCATATCTCTATTTGTGCTAATACTTGAAATGTTTTAATACCAATAACATAATTGCTTCGTGATCGGAGAAGCACAACTCAGTCTTAATAGTGGTTCTTGAAGGATACACACTGCCCGGCGAAGGACACACCTCATTGGTTTTCAAACTGAGCTCTACGACCATCTGTGAAATGTTAAATGTGTAAAATATTATATGATTAAAGAATTTGTATGTCACTAGATAGAAAAGTTCAACATTAGTTATTCCTACTTCAATACAACTTCTCGGTGGTATTTTCACTGTTATACTCTCTGTCTTTGTTCTGTCACCATCGATACAGTGAGTTTTACAGATATGTTTGGAGAGTCCCAACAGCCAAGGCGCTGCTGTGTTAGCCGTATCTCTAACGGCCCTTCTCAAATGTTCTGAAGTTTCACCGTTTTGCGAACTCTCATTGGAAATTAAAAACATCATTCAGTCTTGTTGTTGTATGTTAGTATATAGGAGTACTCGTATGTTATACGATTATTATTTCCAAGCTAGATTTATGTTATATTTGATATTTTATGCTCGCCTCATAACATCACCGGCGGTCAGTTCCAGGGCACATCATGTCACTCGTATCTCAGACTGAGTGATTCTGAGGTCGGAGTGTCGTTCAGCTTCACGTAGCGCCAAGCACTGGACGGGTGGCGGAGGGAGGTACCACGCGACACTACATACAAATGAAACAAGACACAACATCAAGGTTGTATCTGTAATTGTTTATTATAGCTTTCATTTAACTCGTAAGTTAACTTTTAGTAAAAAAAGCGTTCTACATGATAACATCTCTACAAATCATTCTTTCAAGAAGTGCTGCGCATTATACGTACTAAGATTAGTCTATGATAGTATTGCTCTCGGGAAAATATTATATCAACAATATTCTCACCCGCACTCGTTGACTGGTAAACTTCGAAGCATTAAAGTTTAATAAGGCGCCATTTCATGACGTGGAATCGACCGTATTGTTAATGAGGCACTCTCTCCCTCTTTTATCGACATCTGCAGCGGCTCGACCTGCGTGAACATTATTTTCAAACATATTTTTTCTCTTGTGATAATGTTTTATATAGACATCGCTAAAGTCAGTGAAAACATGTAAACCTGATAAAACGATTCATCTTGTATTCCAAAGTCGGCTGCCAGATATAACTCCACAACTATGTCCATCTCTTCTTCGTACACACTTTGTTCTGAAACCTCTTCATCTATGAAACTTCTTGCTATTTTAAACGAGAACTATAAGTCGGTGTTTATTAAACTACTTACATAAATATTAGTAAAAATCAAACTCACAACTGAGTGCAGAGAGACAAGGACAGACACGAGGTAATACATCAAAAAGACGCAAGTAGACACAGAATGGAAACTCTTGTTGTTTAAACTCTGAAATTTTCATTATGATATGAATGGTTTAATATTGATGATTATGTTATTATTAGTTAATAAAAGGATTTAATAATTATATGTTCCCGGCTACATACGTGCGGATGATGTTAATATTTTCTTCAGAAGCGTAAATATTGTGCGGTTTCATAAATGTCAATGAATTCACTAAAAGTTGGAATACAACTTATTTCTTTAAGATAATATGTAGTAAATATATTCGTTAGCTCTGTTCTATCAATGTATAATTATAATTCCCGTAGATTTCAGACAGGTATATTTACATATACATTCAAAAACATGTAAGAAAAATAACAAAACAGAATTATATTTAGGATTCTATAAATTAACAGAAATGTTAATAAAAATCTCATGATACAAATTTACCGTTTAATATTTAATAAAATAATAACCTATACCATCAAAAATTTATCATAATACTATGTTCTTGTGACAAAATATGAAATTTGTAACAGTTTCACACACACCTTTCCAATCCACTTCAAAACTGAGTTTATGCTAAATTTTTTAGAAAAGTTAAGAAGAAAAACATGTCAGCATTCCATGGAATCATCATGCGGGTGCCGGGACCTAAGCGTTGCAGGGAGAGGCGATTTAACAGTGACTGTGACTTGTGACCCAGGTGTAGGTTTAATATATTTAACGCTCGCTAAACACTCACCTATACTGGCGCATTTACCGTAACCGTAGAAACGCATTGACCGCCTAACTATAATCGCGGCCCGTATGAGGTATATCTTGTATTCCGCCTACCGAGACACAGACAATGACATTTATTTGATTTTGTCCTCAATCCATCCGTCAGCTCACAGAATGTATCTACTGCATTCTGAAGAACTTGACAATGTTTGTGGTTCCGTGTCCGAATTGCAAGATCGTCAGCGAAGGCTTAAATGGATCCCGTGTATTGATTATTACTAAACTTGAACCGATATCCTTATTTCTACTCGTTACTTATTTATTTATGTACTAAGATATTGAATACAATATTAAATAATTTTTTAGATAAACAATGTAATGTAATTTCTAAATTGCTAGTGCGTTAACGTAAATGTACAATTTCTATAATAAGTGTTACCATTTTCTTTAACAATATATGGATACACTGTCAATTCGGCGCGTGAGGTATTCGTTATGTTTACGAGCCGAGTGAGAGACTCTGGAATTAATTAAAATACCGAGTTATTATTCAAGGGTTTAGCGACATGTTCACGGTCTTATAAAAGGACGAAAAAAGGACACTTACGAAATATATTTTAATAACACCCTAAAGAAGTATTTTTTTATAACATTACCGTTGTTTACCAAAATACAATAGAAGAAATATTTTAATCTAATGATAAAAAAATATCTCGTAATTTATATCTTTATTTTCAATTAAAGTTTTAACAAATTTAAATAACATTTCGATCGTTACATTTCGTTTATTTGTAGTTGTTCATATATTTATTATCATTTACAGGATATCATAACCTTACCACAGCACCGGCCATTGAGAGTCTCGTGTTCGTAAGGCCTCGGCCTCGAATTTTGCGGGCAGCGGAGCGGCAGCGGGAGCGGCAGGATCTTACGCGTATAATCAAATGGACCGACCCTCGAATACAGCGGTGCCTGCTGCCCGCTAGTTTGGAGAATAGTATGCGTTTCCGTGCCGCCGCCGCCGCCGCTCCGCTGCCCGCAAAATTCGAGGCCGAGGCCTAAAGCGAAGCTCCGTGGCGAGCCGACCGCCTCCACCCACACGTCTATGATCAGCAGCTCCAACTCCTCCACCTGTGAATGAAAGAAGTGTTGATTGGAAAATACGAATAAGGTCGCTGGAACCGTATAGGTGACCTCGCGCAGTACTACAAACAAGTAGGTTTGACCTGTACTAAGACGCCGTGCATGTTGTCTAAGAATTCCCTCAACAAAACATGAAACATTCTCTCGACCCTACAGTCTTCATAGTCAGTTTGTCTGGAGTCCTCTCAGTGAGTTTCCTACGCTAGTCAGTCATGGTCATACAGTAGATACATTGTCACATCTCTCAGATCTCTTCCTTTGATAAAAGTCTCATCAGCTACTGTCTTTGTTTATGAGGATCATGTCATCTTATTCTGCATTCCCGTCACTCCTCTAATTACTTTATTTATGTCTCTTCAATAGGGAGAAGCATACGACAACTTTATTATATTAAAATTATAAGATTCCTGTTTGATTAAAAACCAGCATTCATTCATGCGGACATTCCTCGGTACATTCATCCATTTTAAACTCATGTTTGAGCTACTGAAAAAAGAATAGCCAAAAACTTATAATATCAGAGGCCATTTAGGAACTAGTAGAGTTTGTTCCTCCTTTTATATATTTGGTATTTTTTAGGGTTGAAGTCAGTGGTGGCCTAATGGTTAAGGGGTCCGCCTCTCGTTGCCGAGGGCGCGGGTTCAAATCTTGGCAAGTACCGATGTGATTTTTCGGAGTCATATGTACTTTCTGAGAGTATTTAGATATCACTGACATACGGTGAAGGAAAACATCGTGAGGAAACCTGGACTTATAGTTTCACAATTATAAGTTTGAAATCACCAACCCGTCTTGACCAAGCGTGGTGATTAATGCTCAAACCTTCTCCATGTGAGAAAGAGGCCTTGCTCAACAGTGGGCTTTGGATAGGCTGATGACAAGGGCTGAAGTAACTTCGACAGTAAAGAAACGTCTGATGTTTAATTCATGAATTACGTACGGAACAATTGAAAACAATTATGTTCGGTGTGTATTAGTTCATCTCGTCTTCATTCAATGTAAGCTCATCATCACTTTAATAATTACTATGTTAATTATGTTGCGTCTCCTGTTACGACGGATACAAAGAGATTTGTGATGAGCTCGTTTATAACATGATTTAACAGGATAAATGGTAATTGGGTTGCAGAAAAAAAAAATTAATCATTATAAACTTATTTTACCTGTATTAACAAATGTTATATTTTATTAAATGTATTTCTACCTTCTTCCCAGTATGAACGATCCGGTGTCGAGGTCCCTCGTGTCTTCGGACGGCGCAGCTCCAGCGAGCGTTCAGACGACAAGTGTTAAGGAGAGTGACCACACGAGACCGAACTAGAGGGAACATTCATAATGAACTGATAACACGATGTAACTATGCGTTAATAAGCGTTTATACTGTTGATTTATTTACATTAGAATCTCACTGATTCAAAATCATATGACAGACAGGGACGGTAACTGTTGTGTATATATAAACTAGAAGACCCGGGGAACTTCGTATCGCCCTATAATCAAGAAATATCTGTTACGTTTTTTTATTTATATTTTTGGAGATTACCTATTAAAGCCATAAGTCTCAATGTTTTGAAATGCGACAGAATAATTGACATATTAGTTAGTTGTCAAATCTAATGTCAAAAAAAACGTTTGTATCAATAACTACATACTAATAAACTAAAAAATAATTAAAAAAAACATTATCCAGCGGACAAAATTGTGAATCTAAACATTCCCACATCCCCTTGAACACACACAAAAAATTTCATTAAAATCGGTTCAGTCGTTTGAGAGAAGTTCAGTGACATACACACTCACAGAAGAATTATATATATAAAGATACTGGTAAAGAAGCTGCATAAAACGAATAAATCCAATAATTTCAGGCTGGGTGATAGAGAAGCAGCGCATCTGCCGGGCGGAGGTCGCTGCCAAGAATCTACGGGCCGTGATGGCGCTTAGACAGAAACACACGGCGCTGCTGCACGAGCTACGGGCCCGCGACCTGGTGGCCATGAGACATAGGGGCCAGGGGCAGAGGTTAGGGTCACATGATATATAACACACTGTAGACTCTATACATGGAAAGGTTACATTGACTTATAGCGACAATAGAGATTATAAAAAAAGGGTAATTGACTAATAAGATACGTATAGACCTTGGACATAGTCAGTGGTGGCCTAGTGGTTAAAAGGCCCGCCTCTCATGCACGAGGGCGCGGGTTCGATCCTGGCAAGTATCAATGTGATTTTTCCGAGTCATATGTACTTTCTAAAAGTATTTAGATATCATTGATTAATGCATTCCTAAAGAGGGTTGATGTCAGGCAGGCGGCCGTCGTAAAAATAAATAGCCAAAACTATTCACAACATGTAAGGCAGACCCTTGCGTAAGCTGGGAAATTGCCAGGTAGAAGAAGAAGACCTTGGATATACAGATAGATTTCATAGCTTATAACGACAATAAAGGCTGAAAAATATGTAATTAATAATTATTAATTAGTTTTGCAAGAACAATGTTTGTTTTTATAAATTACTAGTAAACCCGGCGAACTCCGTTTCGCCACCAGAAGGCTTTTATATAACATTTCGTTTGGTGATTAAAAGATGAAGATTTTTTTTTGTTTTAAATTTGAAAAAGAAAATTTTTATTTCATTTCACTACAGTAATAAATTCATTTCGATTACAAAAATGAAGTGTTATTTAGTTCAACTTCTCTAAGTAAATGTAAGTGAATCCAAAGTAGATACCGAATCGAAGGGTTATACGTGTCCGCAAATTATCCGTTTCATTGAAGTGCTCCTTTGTAAACCACATTTTTTATTTTTTTTGGTCTAACTTTAACACAAATAAAGCGGATGGTTTCCATACTCGCGAACACGCAAAATATAACGCCCATGTGAAAAATAATGATTTTCTAAAATCCCGCAAATACTAAATGGTTTTAAGAGTTCAAACTACAAACGCAATACCGGTTTGTCACATGAAATTAACTGAGCAGAGAACAATGAGTAGCTGTCAAACAATGTATCATACACCGGCCATCTAATTAAAATATTGATTTGTAGTACATGTTTTACAACGAATACAAAACCGTGGAAATTGGTTCGTTCTGTTATGAGCCTCAGGGTTGAAGGGTTTTTAAAAAAAAGATTTAGTGTGAAAAATAGACACGACCGTTTTTAATGGATGATGGATTGAGACTGAAATGTGTGATGGATGGCTGAGCGGGGGCAAGGAGAGAAGAATGCTGATGAGGCAGGAATGATCTATAGAGTCAGCAGAAAAGGGTGCATTTGGGGATATGTAACAGCTCCCCGGGGAAGACTAAACATCGGGGTTGAAATACGATGTTTAGGGAAAAGAGAAGGAGAACTATATATTTCTTCTTAAAGAAGGAGCTGGGATATCTCTGGATTCAGAACGACTATCGTTGTTTCTGGTAGAAGAGATTATTTCAGGGGTAGGTATTTCTGCTGGTGGGGTTGATGAGTCTTCTGGAACGGGTATGGAAGGTCTCAGGAAAGCAAAAAGAAAACGGCCAGTCGATTTAATATAAAGATAAAGTTTAGAAATACAAAATAAAAGAATGATACAAATTATAATTATTAACAAAATAGAATAATGAGTCTCATATTGAATTATAGGATGTTGATCTAAAATTTTATCTGCCTCAGATGAAATTGAATTTAATTTAGATTTCGATTCTTTTGTAAAGATATCAAGGTCAATGTTATTTAATTCGATAGGAGACTCTTTCTTAATCTTAAATCTAAAGTTGTCTAGAATACAGCAAGAGTCATTAATTATATTAAAATCGGATGTTATGGAGGTTACATTAATTGCAAAATTATTAAATTTGGGTATCAATTTAGTAGATTTACAATATGCCACACAATTGATAGGAACATTTAAAATACCTGTTCCCATGATATTTATTTCAATTATATTTTTATCTTGACATTCTATATAAAGTTTATTAGCTTGCGACTGCACAAAAATCCAATTATTATTAGAGAGCGGTTTCCACAGGTCAATATTTCCGTAAATAAATTGCGTTTTACACTGTTTTGGCAGGGAATTAACAACTTTGGACATAATTTCACTTTCACAACTGGGGTTTGCACTCGTAGAGAACACAGTCATCACGTTACAGATGAATTCACGGTGATTTATCGCTTTACACTCTTTGAGTGATTCTAGGTTGCAGTATTCTGACTTATCCTTGGTCATTGCTACATATTTCGTATTTGGTATTATAAAACTAAAAGAATTTGGATTTACATTTTGATAAGGAGTAGGCAAAGCAATAGTATGAAATAGATTATATTCCTTAGGGGAAACTAGAGGTAATCTTAAAACAAACATAATTTTATTATTTAAACTATAACAAACTACATTAGAAATATTCATTAATACGTGAATTTGACTTATCGTTAAGCTTACAGGTAATTTATAATCTACGCGTAAGTACCTGTAGTTATCAACAAGTTCCTGGTATAATTGCGATGGGCGCAGAATTGATGGATGAAGAATGTTTTTGCTAGCGAGAACAATTGCATTTGTTATGTCTTGTATTTGAAATGATAAGGTGAGAATTGATGCTTCTAAGCTATTGAGGATAGAATGAATATTATTTTCTATATCAAAAATATTTGAAAGAGTAGTAATATTATTTAAAGAAATAGAGAATTTGTTGATAGCTTCATTGAGTACAATTTGATTAAGCTTAATTCTATGTAAAGTATCGTTAAATACACTTAGAGAAGAAGTAGTAATTAATACATTTTGCTTAATTAAAGATGTTATTCTCTTTTCGTTGTCTTGGATGTTTCGAATGGCATTATCATATATAATAGCATCGTTTTCATCTAAAGTCCCAAAAATTGTTTTTGCCAAGGTTCCGACGCCTCCTATCCAGGCTCGTTTAACTCTTTTATTACTTATTAAATGGGTAATAGAAGAATATTCGGAAACCATATCATTGTATCTAATTGTAAGTGGTTCTAGAACATTGTTACATTCCAAATTATTATTCGAAGTTTCGCTTATAAATTGTTTACATAAGTGGCGAGTTGTATTTAAAATGGAATTTATGTTTTTAATATGAGGTTCAATATGAGAAATGTCTATCGGGGTTACAATGTCTAAATGACCTATATTAATTTTAAGTTCGCCGATTTGGTCAAAATATATGCCAGGACTCGAGTTGATTTCGTGAACATACTCTTGACAATAACCTTGAGCCAGAATGCTGTAATAAGAGATACATTAAAATTATTTATTCATAATAATAATTATTGAATATAACTTAGTCTATACAAAAAAGAATAAAAATAATATTTTAAGTAGAAGGGGATATTTGAACATCAACGTGTTTGACTTCATCGTAATGATGTCTTACATGTCGTCTATTTATTAGTAATGATAAAGTATGATTCCCGTGTATTTTGACCACTTTGTATGGGCCTTTCCACAAGGGTGATAAGGCTTTTCGCAGCCTGAGATGGTTTTTTAACATAACGTAATCGCCTACTTTGTAAGTTGCTGGACGACTGTGAGAGTCGTAATAAGTTTTGGATCTTAGTTTAGATTTGTGTATAAATTCAAGAGCTTTTTCACGAGAGTGTTTCATTCTATGCTGAAGCATTTTAACATATTCAGGATAAGTTACCGTAGAGTTGTCGTCATATAAAGAGTCTGGAATTCGTGGTTTATGTCCAAATAATAATTCATAAGGAGAATAATGTGTTGTGGAATGAATTGAGGTATTGTAGGCTAGCATCGCGGTGTATACATAACGAGGCCAATTGTCTTGATTTTCATTGACGTATGTTTTTAGATATTCTTTTAGGGTAGAGTGTGACCTCTCTAAGGCGCCTTGTGTTTGCGGATGATATGGCGATGACCACAACTGTTTAATTTTAAGGAATTCACATGTCTTCTTGAATAGTTCCGCTGTGAAATTGGTTCCTTGATCCGTGAGTATATGTTTGGGAATACCAAACATAGATATGAAGTGTACGAGGCATTCACTGGATTCTTCTGCAGTATTACAACGGATAGGATATGCTAAGGAATATTTAGTAAGATCGTCCTGCATTGTTAAAATAAATTTGAGTCGAGCAGTACCAGATTCAGGTAAGGGACCTACGATATCCATTGAGAGTTTTTCGAAAGGACTTGTGGAGGTCGATGTTATTATCATAGGCGCTCGGTTTGTTCGACGTAAGGCTTTATTGGATTGGCATGACTGACATTTACGGATATAATTTTCAACATCGTTTCTCATATTTTTCCAATAAAATCGTTCACGTATACGGTTATACATTCTAAGGTTACCTAAATGACCTGCGATAGGAAGGTCATGATTTTCTTTAAGGATTTTTGGGATTTCACTAGGGGTAGGGTAAATTATATTATCATGGTAAATATGGATTTTGATGTTAGTTCCGTCGAATAAGTAGCCTAACATATTATATATTTTTACAAAAGAATGTTTATCGAATGGATTTTTAAAATCTGATATGCCGACGTCGTTGATTGTTGGGTAAGTCATCAATATTTGGTCGCGGGAGAATTTTAAGGATTTGTATATATCTGGATAAGAAAATTTGTCAAAGTGATGTACTTTAGTAAATAAGAAGAGATAGTGTTTATTATCGAATGTGAGAGGTAATGAAGTGAATAAGTCTCTTTCCAGTTTCAAGAATTCGTCGCGAGTACTTTCGGGGCAATTATCAAGTACTTCTTGTACATAAGGCATAGATTCATCTAAGTCTATCGAAGTTGGTATTATTATTAAATTTTGTGTGCATTTTAGTAAGCTTTCATTGTGTTCTTTAATCGTGGTATTATATGTTCTTGTAGGGGACTTAAGAAAATGACTATAGTCATCGTCAGGCGATTTATCCTGGTTTTCAGCGGATTGAATTGTTTTGGAATTTGATTCAGCGGGTAGAGGTAAGTTTTCGTTAGGAGAATGTAGATTTTTAGACGATAAGGATTGTTGAGGTCTACGATTCGTAGATACTGGTAAAGTGTCAAGATTTTGGCTGTTAGTTGAAGGTTGTGGATCAGGTTCGACATTGACAGGTGTATCGTTATTGAGAGAACTAAAATAATCTAAAACTTCTTGTTCCATTTCAGGGTTAAGAAGGTTTTCAACAGCAGAAGGTGGGGACATTAAAAGACTTTGTAATTCATCCATGATGTCGGGTGAATTTTGATTTTATTGTTGTTGTATAGGGTTTGTATTATTTTCAGGATATACAGGATTCACGGGATATCTCGAAAGAGCATCTGCGGCAGAATTTAATTTTCCTTTGCGGTATTGAATGTCATAATCAAATTCTTCTAACTTTAGACGCCACCGTTGTAGCTTACTTCCTGGATCTTTATGGTTAAATAACCATTTTAAAGGTCTGTGGTCTGTAATTATTATGAATTTATGACCATAAAGGTAGGGTCGAAAGGTTTTACATCCAAATAAAATGGCTAATAATTCCTTTTCAGTAGTGTTGTAATTAATTTCGTTTTTATTAAGAGTTCGAGAGGCATAAGCTATTGGTTGTTCTTTATTCGGATCTCCTTGGGAGAGGATGGCGCTGATAGCATAATTAGAAGCATCACATGTGAGTGTGAATGGTTTTGTAAAATCTGGGTATATAAGAAGAGGAGGTGAAATAAGACGAGATTTTAGGTTTTCGAAGGCTAGTTGGTGTTCATTATGCCAAATAAAGGGAATATCTTTCTTTAAAAGCGTTGTTAATGGTTTGGCTGTTTGTGAAAAATCGGGAATAAACTTTCTATAATACGACATTAGGCCTAGGAATGATTTCACATCTTTAGGACATTTTGGAATTGGAAAACTAGACACAGCTTTGATTTTTTCAGGGTCAGGTTTCACACCCTTATCTGTAATAAGATGACCAAGATAAGAAACTTCTTTTCTAAGAAACTCGCATTTATCAGGCTGCAGTTTGAGATTGTGTTTTCTGAGACGGTTAAATATTAACTCAAGATTTTTAATATGTGAATTGAGGTCATACGAATATATTACTATGTCATCTAAATAGACAAAACATCTGGTGCCTTGGAGTCCTGTGAGGACTGTGTTCATTAGTCTTTGGAATGTAGATGGTGCATTTTTTAAACCAAAAGGCATCCGTTGAAATTCGAAATGTCCTTGAGGAACATTAAATGCTGTTTTTGCTGCATCTTTTGATGCCATTTTTTTAATTTGATGAAATCCGGATGCTAGATCGAGAGTTGAGAAATATTTGGATTTACCCAGTTGATCTAGTATTTCGTTAATGTTAGGTATTGGGTATGAATCTCCAATTGTAACATCGTTGAGGCGTCTATAATCAATAACAACTCTCCATTTCCGCTGTCCAGAAGCATCTAGCTTCTTTGGAACAACCCAAATGGGAGCAGACCACGGGGACATAGAAGGTTTTATGATTCCGTCTTTTAACATTTTGTTAACTTGATTTTGAACTTCTTGTTTGTGACATTCAGGAAAACGATAGGACTTTACGTGTATTGGCTCATTGTTAGTTGTATTGATTTCGTGTTCCAGCGTGCTGGTAAAAGATAAGGGATCTCCAGATAAATAAAAGATATCTGAGTAATTCGAGCAAATCTCGAAGAGAGCATTGGCTTCTTCGTTATTTAAATGTGAAGTTCTTAATTGATTTAGAACTTCTTGGGTACGTGTAAGTGAGTCATAAGATTGTACGGTATTAATAGAATATTCAGGGGACCTATTTTCTGTAATAGTGTTGGGGTTGGTTGAAATTAGGGTTAAGAATAGATTGGAATTAAGTGATTTAGGATTTTCAGATAAATTGACAACGGATATATTAATCCTATTGTTATCTTTTACTTTCACTAGACAGTTAGCTATAAGGATGTCCTTGAATTGGTTTTGATCTAATATGAGCCCTTCTTTTATTTCGGGGTTTGAAACAGAGCATTCTATGATCATTTCGGATCGAGCAGGTATAGTATAGATTGGTTCATTAAAATACATCGGTATTTGAATTCCATTTATTTGGAGTTTATTTGTAGTATAATTAATATTGGAACCGAATGAATTGAGCATGTCTGTTCCAATGATCCCGTCATAAGGTAAATGTATTTTATTTATAACATGAAATTTATGACTCACATATTTGTTTAAAGAGTCGGATAAATATAATTTTAAGGGAAAATGACCACAAGTTTTTGTAGAGCTTTTATCGGGTTCAATCCCTTTCAAATCTATTTGTTCTTTTATTAATTTTACAGGTTTCTGAATACAAGAGGATTTAATTAAACTAATTGCTGAGCCAGAGTCTATTAGCAAAGTTAAAGGAATTTCAGAAATGGATGAATTGATAATGACATGAGGGAGAAGTACTTTAGTTGGATCTGTCGTGATCTCGAAGATTTTTGTTTCATTATGAGAAACGGATACAGAGGATTTTGGCAGATCAACATTTTGCTGTTGCTGCACGGATACAGTGGATTTTGGCAGACGAACATTTTGCTGTCTCTGCACGGATACAGTGGATTTTGGCGAATCA
Organism: Danaus chrysippus; assembly: GCA_916720795.1. Taxonomy (NCBI): domain Eukaryota; kingdom Metazoa; phylum Arthropoda; class Insecta; order Lepidoptera; family Nymphalidae; genus Danaus; species Danaus chrysippus. Next base: position 337,871 of record CAKASE010000077.1, on the reverse strand, counting down.
TATAACGATGCCGGTGAGATAGTATTCGGATTGCCATGTAGCGGAATCGGTTTAGAATTTGGGGTGCCGATTTTTGGCTTGTGCAGTCCCGTTCGGCACAGGGACGAGACTCTTACTCGTTTTTTGGTAAAGTATCCACAGTATCGTAACCTTTTTCATCATTAAGATCTTCATTAGGTATTTCGTCATTAAATTCTTCAGTTATAAAATTCATATTAGGCATAGTTTGAATGGGAATTCTTATATTTTGGGTTTGTTGGGGATTTCTGAACCGTTGGTTATTAAATATACGTTTGCGGCATTGTTCCAGGGTGTGCCCGGGAGATTTGCAGTATCTACAAATTATGTTTTTGGGATCATTTAAATTATGCTGGCGATTAAGATTTGAAGTTGTTTGATTTGGGTAGGAAACATAGTGACGATTTGGAATTCTATTGTTGTTTTGAACATTTGTTTTAAAGTTATAAAATTTATTAAGACGGATGTTATCGTTTGTGTTGTAAGTTATGTTTTTACTAAGAGATTGCTGAATTTTTTCTTCACTGATAGCTGCGTTTATTGCGTTATTTAAGGTTTTAACTGATTTACATCGTACTATGTTCGAGATACGCGGTGTCAACCCCATCTGGAAGTGATGGAGGGCTAATTCTTCCATTGCTGCTGTGCGTCCTATCATTTCTCGGCTTTTGTTTCCATGTGTGATCGAAATTTCTGTTAGTAACGATGAAAGGCAAGTTTCTACTCTTAGGGCATATTGACTAACTGGTTCATTTGATTTCTGTTTGCATTCTTGCAGTTCGGTTAATAGATGAGCGTAATGTTTACGGACACTGAATTGGGTTTTAAGGAATTCTTTCAATTGTTGCCAATTAGTGAATTCCTTGATAGAGCAGGCGGTTTCAGCTTTCCCTTCTAATTGACATAGTATAAATTTGAAAAGGATATCTTTCTGGGTTTCTGATGCTAATTCATACGCGTTATTACAATTAATTATAAATGAGTTTAATGTATCTCTCCGGCCATCATAGGGCTTAATAAATTTTAGTAGGATTGAGAGCTCTAATTCGGGTTTAGTTACCGGTGTTTTTCTTTTGGACGTGGACCTAGTTGATGGTCCTGAAGGAGGGGGGCAAAGACTTTCCCTATCGTCCTCTGTGTCAGTTACAGCTATTTCCGGTCTTTCATTTTTTGGGCTTTGTGATCTACTTTCGGCCATTTTTTATACACCCAAAACACAGAAAATATTTTACAGTACGACAAAACAACAAAAAGAAATTCTAAATACAATATAAAATACAAACAGACAGTATAAAGCACTATATAAAATGCAATACAACTAGACAAATCACTAATATAAAGGTTTGAACAATAATAGAGTATAATATTAAGACAATGACCAAGAGATAAGGCTTTCACTTACAGAGCGATAACAGGCAGGATCATGTTTCTTGAATTCTTCAACAAATACCGGAGCTATGTTTCTCGACGCGTCGAATTCGGTGAATTGAGTATATTTATTATCTTTTATTGGCAAAAATTGAATATTTTATTCAATATTTTGTAATTTAAATTGCCAGGATGTAGTAATAGTTTATATATATGAGAGTTCTTTTCACAATTATCACTTTTTCACTGAATTTAACACTTTCAATAGTGAAGAGACGTTTCCGGGGACTCTTTGAATCCCTTTACGCTGCCACCAAAATGTTATGAGCCTCAGGGTTGAAGGGTTTTTAAAAAAAAGATTTAGTGTGAAAAATAGACACGACCGTTTTTGATGGATGATGGATTGAGACTGAAATGTGTGATGGATGGCTGAGCGGGGGCAAGGAGAAGGAATGCTGATGAGGCAGGAATGATCTATAGAGTCAGCAGAAAAGGGTGCATTTGGGGATATGTAACAGTTCGTTCTGAAGTTATAGCGTCAGGATGGAAAACCGGACTTATTTTTATATAAGAGATCTCTTACAAATATCTAATTGTCATCATTACGTCATTACATATCTGTCATTATACGTCAATTGCATAGCTGTTAATTGTGTTTCGTTATTCCACGTCTTAAAGTGACTGACGTTTCATGTCATGTCCCACGGGAATGCTGTCAAATGCTGGATAAAAAGCATCCTATTGCAATTTCCTGGCTCTAAACTACGTCCCTGCCAATTTTCAGCTAAATCGGTTCAGCTGTTCTTGAGTTATAAGTGGAGTAACTAACACGACTTTCTTTTATATATATATATATATATATATATATATATATATATATATATATATATATATATATATATATATATATATATAGATGTATTGATAACCAAGCTATTGACATATTGGTCTAATAAGGGATGTAAAAAATATTTGGCCTGATTTTTTGTTAACAAGGTCATTCAATCAAATTTAAATTCACTTAATTTATATATAAAAAAGAAGATCGTGTTAGTTACACTATTTATAACTCAAGAACGACTATACGGATATGGATGAAGATTGGTGGAGAGATAGATTAGAACATGGAAAGGACATAGGATGCTTTACATACGATTGAAAAAGAAAACAATAAGTACATCAAAACAAAGTCTTTAAGGAGGAACAGAGTTCGACCGGTCAGATACTTTTCTAATTCTGAAACTAACGCAGGCGAAGTCACGGGCGAAAACTAGTTTCTATATAAATAATACATGTTTAATTCATAATAATAATCATATAATCTCACAGAAGATCGGCGTCAAGTAATCTTTAATGACTGCGTTTTGTCCGATGAGTGATAGATCCGCTTGCCCTTTCCCTATTCCCATCTTTCCCTGACCTTCCTTATTCCCTCCCTATTCCTAAAAGACCAAGACTACTGCCCATCTAGCAGTTCGTCTACTTGCCATATTTTGCTTTGCCATATTTCACATAAAATAATAATAATAATTTAATTTGTTTTTCAGTCTAATAGAATCAAAGCACCCTAAGAGCGGTGAGATCGAGCGTCGCCTGGCGTCTTTGTCCCAGCAGTGGGACGTGCTGCGGCAACTGGCTACCGATACGGACAAGCAGCTAGCGGACGCTGCAGAGGCGCACCAGGTCTGATCATATACACTGGTATTCAATATTATAACAGCAGTTCCGGTCTTAGTAATAAATATAATATACGGTCGATTGGAAACTACCCTCGATATAGTACCAGTATATGCCCCGTAAAGAAATATATTTGTCGCTGTGGTTGATAAATATACGAATTTGAATTGTATTGGGAAGCTTTATTCGTATTAATGATACAAATCTTGGCAGCAAAAAGATAGTGGAAAAATACACTGGTGTTATAGCAAAACGAAAAACTATTTTAATTGCTTTCGAATATACTGACTGTTCGCGCCTACAGCCCTCTAAGAGCAATAACTTTTCAGCTATAGTTTATAATCAGGCGCTTCATATTTCTATATACAATTTATCACAAGTTTTAAATCTACCGACTACATGTTATTATTACATATTTTATTCATTCAAATTTGCTGTGTCACTTCCAACCTTGCACTCGAACCTTTGTACACGTTTTCTATTAATTAAAGCAGTATCAAGACATTTGGGTTTAATTTCAACGAAATGGAGCCTCCATAGTGTTCATTACGAAACATAAATTGGCGACCGTGACAGGACAAATATACAAATCAAAACGAATAGAACACGAAAAATTTAAAATCATCGTCGTCGATCGTCATCACTGATCGATTGATCGAGTGATCCAGCTAAAGCGTCCCCTTCGCAGCTCAGCACGGTGTATCCCTTTAAGTTATTCATAAATCTTAAATATCCTTCACAATTTTTCCTTCAATAATCCAAATCTGTCTTAATAAGAAACCAAGTGTCTAAATAGTTTAATTACATCCAGATTATAAAATTTTAAAATTTTACATATTCATTTTATTCACGTATAAAACATAATTTATTGAATTGCAAATTACAATTATAATTTAATTCTTACTTCATTGCTATATTTTTCAAAACGATTATAACGGTTTGACGTAACGGTTTAATTTTTTTTTAATGTTACTATTTTTTTTTATTTTATAGATAATTTCACATTTCGATAGTAAATAAATCTTGTCAAAATCATCGTAAACATTGCCTTATATCAACATTATTACAAATTGTTTTGCCGAACATTCTAGCGTGCTGCGTGGCGCGGTCCAAAGTCCATCGCGCCGCTCCTGCGTTGATCAGCTGTTGTTCGTGGATTCAACTAAAGCGAAGAGCGTGAGATATTTTCTTTTTCTTCCTTTATTATCCGCGGGAATTATTTATTTTTATATTGATTTTCTATTTAACCATTGTTGACCAACTTTACCGGTAAAACTTTTAAACATCATTTTATTTTAATTTTGTTTAATTTTAGTTAACATTAAAAATGATTAGTGATGAGAAATATAGTGCAATAACTAACAAGGTTGCCTTAAGAGAGCTGGTCACTAAGCGTAGTTCAATTAAGTTACAAATCACAAGGTTTAAAAATTATCTAGATAAAATCAGTCAACAATCTCAGTTGTCTGCAATCGAATTAGCTGAATTATCATTAAAACTAGGTAAATTCGAAGGTTTTTCTACAAGGTTCGACGAGTTGCAAAGTCAAATAGAGGTGATAAACAGTCACGATCTTGACACTGAACTTGATGAAAGAGACGCTATTGAGCAGGACTTCATCGTGAATACCGTTAAGGCAAAAAATATTTTACAAAAATATGACAACATTAAAGATGAGTTTACGCGTGAATCAGTAGCTCAAGATACTCAATTTGGTCTCAATAATCGCAACTTTGGCGTAAAATTGCCACAAATAGAAATTAAAAAAATTAACGGCACATATTTTTACTGGCTTGAATTTCACGACACATATTTAAATTCAATTCATAATAATCAGCATATACCTATTAGACGTCCATAACTTTAATTATTTAACGTCTTATCTCGAAGGAGAGGCAGCCCGCATTATTTCAAATCTAGAGGTTTCCTCATCAAATTACAAGGAAGCGTGGGACTTGTTATGTTCGAGGTACAACAATAAACGGCTATTGATTAACCACCATCTAAAATCTTTACTCAACGTTCAACAGATCAGTCGTGAGTCTGAGGTTTCGTTACGATTTTTAGTAGATCACGTGACCAAGAATTTACGAGCTTTATCTAGTTTAGAGCAACTAACAAATCATTGAGATACTTCATTAATTTTCATAATATCTTCAAAATTAACTTTCAACTGTCTTCGTTTTCGAATGTTGCAAGAGTTGTTTACATGATTGGAACTTGTTTAGTCAGTACATACTTACATACATATATACTTATACAATTACCTAACTTCTTTCGTAGTTAATTCATTAATGTATATGCCATTTATAATATTACATAGTAATACTTTCAAGTAATGTGGCGTTGTATTGAAGTAATGTAGAGGGCCAATATAACACCATTGAACATGAGTTAACTTTGATGCCTTTTAATATATATTATGATTTGGAAAAAATAATAATTAAAAATATATTAAAAATATATATAAGACTATATTAATTAATTAGTTTTACTCCATAACAACGACTTTCATGTGAAGGGGTTTTGAGACGGCCTTGTATGGGACTTTCCCACTGTGCGGCGACCGACGACCGACAGCATCGGCGGCGATGCAGAGTACCTATCCAGGCTGCCGAAGTGCTTGTGTGAGGACGGAGATGAGTACAGTGGGGATTTATGTGACAGAGAGACAGATATATATAAGGAAGTCGTGAGTTAAAATGTGAAGGCTGGTAGTTGTGGAAGAAGAGCAGATACTGTGATGATCTCTATGAAGTTGGGAGTGGAGGTTTGCTGGAAAATAATGTCAAATGAATGTAATAATTAATATCTTTATTCTATATTGTAACCTCTTTTATATGCTTTATGGATGTACTCGATATGTATGACAAGGTAAGGTTTTCATTATTACGTAAGTCTGTTTGTTACGGCTGACCATTCAACAGACTTTCTTACAGACAGATAATGTAGATAAAATTTTGGCACATTTAAATTATAATACTTGTATGTAAATATATATTAAGGTAGTGATTACATAGTAACAAGCTGTTCCTCCACCAGAGGAGCTGCTCAAGCTGTCAGAGGCGCGTCGTCTCCAGCTGGAGGACGCTATCAAGCTGTACAGCTTGTTCGCGGAGTGGGACGACTTCGACAAGTGGATCAGAGACAAGGAGAAGATGCTGAGGACGGACGAGCCGCAGGAGAGTGTGGACAACGCTAAGAGGCTGTATGAGGTACGAATATACATATATATATATATATATATATATATATATTGTATATATAGAGGATACTAATAACGTCATTAAAAATAAAGTAGTCTTATAACGCCAGTATATAGTATTTTTAAAGAAGATATCAAACCTTTACTGGAACAAACTTATTATAAATACTTTCCCTCGTAAAAGTGTACAAACCAAACTTCATCGCTTTAACGTCACTTCGGATGCATTCTGTTCCTCCTTAAAGACAGAAGATAAGATTTTGGATTTGATCAACTTTTCCTTTCAATCGAATGAAAAGTATCCTATGTCCTTTCTATGTTCTAATCTATTTTTCTACCAATCTTCATCCATACCCGCACAGTGGTCATCCAATATGTATTTTTTTTTATGTTAAAGGGGACAACCGAGCAGGCGGCCTACCTGATTGAGGTAGTACCGTCACCCATGGACATCCGCGACATAAGACATGTTGCGGATGTGTCACCAGTCACCACCCTTGATGTGGGAACAGGGGGAGGAAAAATGGGAAGGGGAGGAAAAAGTAGTATGTAGGTTTTCCTGACACTTCTGTAAATTTCACTGCCACAATTCGCAACCTAAACTTAAACCACTTCATAGTTCATACGCATCCCATTTTATCATTCATTTAAGGCAAATATTTAAACCACATATTGCCGACGTTTTCAGCGTACGGGAGTGTTGGCCGTGCGGGTTGATGCCACGCTGAGAACTGGCGAGCGGTCAGTCTATGCAGGTGTCCGAGGCAGTTAGCTTATCGCAAAACAAAGGAGGAGCGTATGTAAAAAACTTTATTACCCACTCGAGTGTTTGTCGCGTTTAAATAGATCAGCTGTTCCGGTCATTGATTCTTATTAGTACTTACATTTGTTTCTTTTGTTCGCATTATAATGTCTACTTTAAAAGAATTAATTTTAAAACGCAGTAGTATTAAAGGACGCGTCACTAAGTTGAAAAACTATATACAAAAATTAAATAATTTATCAAGTTTAGACGCGATTCAATTAAACGAAATAAAGATCAAATTAAATAAGTTCGAATGTTTATCGAGCGTGTTATATTTCTGACAAATTCTCTATGCAGTATATTTAAACAAACAGATTATTTACTAATTGTTTTTCTTGTCTATACTAGTGGTTTAGCAGAACAATTATTGTCTGTAGTAGTAGCTCAAGAACGACCAGATTTGGAAGAGTTAAGAGGTCAACTCATCGTGTCTCGAGCTCAGCTAGCAACACACTTAGCGGAAATTCAATCTGATATTTTGTATGGCCTGTCTAACAGCGAAGGATCTCCAGTAGATGATTTGCCTCTTATATTAACTTTGGAGGCTATTAAAATCAAGAGTACTGAAATTTTGGTATTTATGTAAATATTTTGTCAAATTAATTTAAATTTCCGTTCAATTACTGTGGCAAAATACTGATTTTATGTATGCAGATTTTTAACTAAAATTTCGCTTAGTGTATAAATACATTAAAAAGTTTACTTGTCAGAATTTTAGGTATATCCAAAATAATATTGTTACATTAAATTAATATTTGTTCAACACAAGGAACTTGAGAGCCCCGAACCAAAGTGGATATCTCCTCGGATGTGGTTGGATATGCTACAGTTGGCGACATTGTCAACGATGCATCAATTTGTGATGGATTTTCCTCAACAAACCAAATTCTTTAAGAATTATTACGATGCCTGGAATCCTCATAAGTAAAATCGTCTTTTTATCTTATTAATTTATTATAGTTAAGTTTTTTTACATAGAATATATCTGGATGTTCCAGACTTCCATATCAAAAAGGACTAGACTCTCAACTAGATGCATTTCGGAAGCTACTTGTTCTAAAGTGCTTACGACCTGACCAATTGATTCCTGGTCTTCAGGTATATTTTGTTATAAATAATGTTGATTTGTTTTCATAATCGTGGTAATGAAGTTCAACTATGTAGTACTGTACATATAGCATAATTTTCATTCTCTCCACCGGTACTGATCCAGCTGCTGGTAAATATTACTTTTTATAAGATTAGTTGGATGTTGTATAACATATTGAAAAATATGTATGTATGTATATCTGACTGTCTGTATGTCTGACTTTTCTTAAAAGTATGCCAGTAATTCTATGCAAAATTAAAACTAACTATATTTACAAAGTACATACTTGATTGTTATAAGTCCTTATATATTTCTCTTTACATAGTGAATCGTTTGCTGTGGTTTGATTTTCTTTACATGATTATTTATCGACTAATTGAGTGTAACGTATTTCAGATCTGTTGAAATTTGCCGACAAAATGAAGATGGGCAAAAGATTTGAAAGTATTTCATTAGGACAAGATCAAGGGCCTCTAACCGAAGCTATGATGAAAGTTGGCTGTGATTTTGGTAACTGAGTATTTTTTCAGGTAAAGTTTTACATTTCCTTTCAATCGTTAAGTATATTCGTTTTTTTTTTAAATCATTCGAATAGAACTTATAGCAAGGCTTAAGTGTTTTTCATAATGAATCTAAAACAATTTTAAGAAAATGCTATAACACAATTCAAAGAAATTAATTTAAGATTAACTCTTAAAGATTCCAAATATGTATGTATGATATATCCGTTTTATGTACATATATTAATAAAAATGTGATAATAACTTTGTCTAAGCTAATTGGCTGTATTTTTATTCAGTAGACAGCAATATCTATTTTAATGAAATTTATTGCGTTAGATGTTAACTCGAACCTACATATATGTAGATACCTTTTTAGTGTGACTTCTGACCTCACGATATATATATTTTTAAATGTAAATTTCAGAATTGAAATTTTTCTCCATCATGGATGCCAGTCTTGGAGTTAAATGTGGATTAAATAGTCCCAGAAGTAGTTCATAAGGACTTTCGACTGTGACTCACATCAACACCATCACCCTTCTTTCCTGTGGCATTATTACAGAACGGTATTTTAAATATTATTCGTACATAAAGTTAATTATAACCATACGATACACAAGTATTTAAACTATACCTTATTTACTTAAAGTTATAAATATAAAGAAGACGTTAAATATAATTCTAATTATAATAATTATCATTATCATATTTAATTGTAAGTCAAGGTTTTAATAAATATATATGAATTTTTCAGGATATAAAATGACAGTGGAACCACCTAGAGGAATTAAAGCGAACTTATTAAAAGGCATATATGAATCAAGTCCCTGATTTTTTTGAATAATTTAATTCACCAGACAGCAAAGTTTCTAATTTTAAGGGTCTCCATATTATTTATATTAAGAAAAACAAGTATAAAATGTTTCTGTTTATTAAATTTGTTATATGATTTCGAAACAAAGACATGTTATTTTCTCAGTTGACTTTATGAAGAAGCTATTTTATTTTATTTCTTCAGGTTTTAGGACTGTTGAATTATTAGTAACAAAACTTTTGTAATTTTCAGTGGCTCCTACTTTCACTATGCCTATTCCATGGTGTAGTTATAGAAAGACGGAAGTTTGGGCCTCGTGGTTATAATATACCATACGAATTCACAGACGGTGATCTTTGTATTTATATTTCTCAGCTTCACATGTTTCTGAATGAATAACATGAAGTTCCATTGCGGGTTTGTTAATTAATTTTACGGTAAATTAATGCCTTTAATTTGTAAAAGGCTGCTTTTTATTAATTAGTTAACATGAAAGAACCAATGGGTTTGTTAAAATAAGTAGTAGATTACTATGTAACTGCTATTATTTGTATTGTTGGGTTGTATGATATTCTGGGAGAACAATAGGACTGACGTTGAGGTTCGTTACTAAGTCTCTAATTGAAATAGGGTTCACGAAAGCAATAACTTGACTAATGCTTGCATTATGGACAAGATTTAATTGGAATATTATTATAATAGATAGGATACATTTTAATGTTTACATACTTTTAATTGGTATTTTAAATCATTTTGTTCAGATGTTAACGTATATAGCGGGTCATATTAACTATGGTGGACGAGTCACGGATGATTGGGACAGTCGGTGTCTGTTGTGTTTGTTGGCTGATTACTACACTACTGCTGTACTCAATGACAGATGGATATTTGATGAGGGTGGTGCTTATAAACAGGTATATAAATTCCTTATGATGTATTATGATTTCGAAGATATAGTTCAAATAAAACTAGGAGAACGCACCGTTAATATCATTCAATTCAGACACCAATGATTTCTCTTCATACTTCTAGACCGTTTTATTGTATAATTTGTTTGAAGTTATAATAACTGTTTTAACAGCAACAATCTTCATCGCTTGATCGTTATATACGCACCTTACCACTGAACTATGACCCGTCGTTATTCGGATTGCACGCTAATGCCAACATCAGTTACGCTATGTGTGAGACGAGCTCTTGTATAAGTATGTAAGTCATATGTAATTTTAAATATGAATATTACTAATGGCTAGGCTGTTTATATATATTTACTAAGTTAATGTATATAATATATAAATAAAGTTAATTTAATATATTTTTTTATCCTAACAGCTACCCTGTGTTTTATAAAGAGTCCCTAAATACAGTACTTATTCAAGAAGTCAGACGATATAATAAGCTTTTGGCCGTTATGAGCAGTTCTCTTCAGTCAGTGTATTAATCAAATGGCAATTAACAGTTCATTCTTTTACTAATATTTTATTTCTGCTAGTGACCTACAAAAAGCACTCAAAGGTTTAGTTGTTATGTCGGAAGCCCTAGAAAGTATGTCCGGAAGTTTGGCTAAAAACGCTGTTCCAAATATGTGGAGCGCTAAGGCGTATCCTTCGCTTAAACAACTAGGTATTGGAATTTTTATCACAAAAAAAAATGGCCAAAAATAAGCTACATAATAAATTTAGAAAGGGTTCATTACTTATTTTTGTCTTTTTACCAGCGGCTTGGGTGAAAGATTTATGTCTCCGAGTACAATTTATGCAGCCGTGGGCTGATGGTGGGATTCCTAAGGTGTTATGGATTTCTGGGTTCTTCTTCCCCCAGGCATTCCTTACTGGTGCATTACAAAACTATGCTAGATAACATGTTATAGTAAGTGATACCATGGCTTACGCTTTTGAGGTAAGACAAAGAACGAAATAAAGATAGTGGTACAGTTTAAATTAAAAGAATTTGTATAAGTTTCCACAGTTTCGCTTGCTAATATATCATTAGTAATAGGAATTGGAAAAGATGGAAAAGAGAATTATTTTCATATAATTCTATAAGTAATTATGTCCTCGGGATCCAAAACTCTCGCAAGCCGCCCTCGGAACAGTCTCCTAAATCTTTATTCTAAATATATATTATTCAATGCCAAATCAGTTAAAAAATTTATGCCAGAATAGATGTGAAAAAATATAAATGCATATTCTATTACAAACTAAGTTATATCTCCAGGCTCTTAACGCTCCGCCAGCGAAGAAACCAGATGATGGTTGCTGTGTCCGAGGCCTTTTTTAGAAGGTGCTAGATTTAATACTGGTGATATCACATTAGAAGAAAGCAGACCAAAGGAACTACATACCGGTTGGTATTTCAAAACTTCACTACTTATAAATTTTATTAGTAATTCATGTTAATGAGGTGATAAAAACTAAGATATTTAAAATATTCAATTCCAGAAATGGCAATCATATATATGAAACCGGAACAAAATCATCGTCAGCGCAAGGTTTATACGAATGTGAATGAATGTTGAACGATTCGGCGTATTGCACTATCCTTAATCACCCTAATCTGCGGGACTACCATTGGATAATTTCAATGAAATATTTTCCAAATTAACGAATTTTAAAATAATTTTTTCACGATTAGCACATTATTATTTAGTGTTCAGTTTATTTCTAATTGTGAAAAAATCACCTTAAAAGTCGTTAATTTAGTTAATATTTTAGCCTTAACTTTTTTCTAGTAATCTGCTTCTAATGTAGATACGTGGAATTATCCAATGATAGTTACGTGGAATCGCACTATCCCCGACGATATCATTTTTTCGTCTTGACTTATTTAATCATCGTTTGACAAATTTGTTATTATTACACTGTCTTAGAATATAATTATTTTATGTTACATAAGTTTTAATTTATTATTGAATAAAGTTTTCAAATTTATATTCTTTTTCTTTGTATTTAGATGAGTGAAGGATAAATATTTTTAGTTTCTTTCTTTAAATCGTCTCGAAAATTTTGTGGTTGGTGCTCCATTAAGATCTGTTTTTTATATGTAAATATATCATAGTATAACTATAATATGGACACTACACATATAATATACAATAAAAAATTGAAATTTAAAGAAATTCTTTTATTTAATATATATTACTGTCTAGGCTGTTGTACCTATAAAAATATTACTAAGTACTTATTTACATTGATTTTGGAATACTGAGAAGTTTCATCTTATCAATATATTTAATTTTTTTTGTTTCTTCTTTGTATCTTATTTAGCAAGTAACTATTTCTGAAAAGAGAATCCGCGAGAGAAAATAGATACCATGAGATGTCAATAAAGTACTTCTGACAATAGGTAAGCTTTAAACAATCGGATTTTAATTACAGGGCTCCAGCGTGAAAATCTACGAACTAGAAATCTTATTTTTATCTTCCTTTTCTTTAGAATCTTGTTAGTATTCACTCCTTGCATTTGGCTTTGTTACTGAGGTTGATATTGAAACGAAGTGATACATAATAACATCTTAAATGTCTATCTTAAATATAATGAAAGAGTTTTTATCATATGAGAAATAAGTAGTTATCACTTGACTTCATTTATTGCATTATAAAGTTTCCTAAAGCATCTTAAAGTAGAAAACTGGAACTTTGAGTTGTACATCACAATAATTATATGTATGTGTGAAGAATAGTATTATAGTATAATAGTAGTATAGTAGTAAAGTTGAATATTACTTATTTTTAAATTAAAAGATATTTTTAATTTATATACCAATATAGAAAATGCCAATAGACCTCAGTGCACTTCAAAAACCGCTTATTAAAATAAATTTAAAGGACGGTTGGACAGGTATTATAAATGTATCAATAATGATTGCCACAGTGTCGGGCAATTATGTACTTTTAAGTCAACTGATAGTATCAATTCATAGAATCTCAATTAAGTTCTATTTTGTTTAATGACAACAGCATTGATTCAAGTAATGGTGTCAAAAGGTAAGTGTACAAGGAGGAATCATTGGTCAAAGCTTAATTTTGTCCATCAATACCTTTCTCACTCTCTTGTAATCAACTTAAAAGATTAGCCAACCATTTCTTTTCTAAAATTATACTAGTTGTAGATTTCACGAGATATTTGCTAAATTATAATCACAGTATGTCTTTCTCGCTTTTGCTAACTGATAAACTGTACCATTTCTTTAAAATTTATCTACATATTATAAGAGTTAACTGTATACAGGAAGCAAAACCGATCTCATTTAACGTTATAGTAAAAATAGAATTTCAACTCAATGAATCAATGACTTTATATGTAATTGGAATTTTTATTTGATTTTTTCCTAATAGGTATATACTTTTTCAAGATAAGATCTTTAGGTTAAACGATTACAAAGTACTACTGTTAATATTACTTATTAATATCATGTTCTCTAATAATTTGAAAGTTCAATAGGTATGTATGTTCCAAGCCAGTCGCTGGAGGATTGCTTTAAAAGTTTTCTTTGTTTTATCGTTTAGAGAAAATGCTCAGTAATAGTTTATATACGAACAAGGATTTACTGAAAATATTATATTAGGAGACTTATTTTTAATACTGTCTGAATAGAATTCGTGACGAGTTATTTGTGTTTGAGAAACTATATTTTGATTAATGTGTATTTATATGTAATTTAAATAAGTATTTGTATGTTAATGTTGTCGTCGTTCCGAAAATATCTACCATAAACTCATGAAAATTACTATAAATATTTGTAAAAATCAGCTATATTTTTAGAAAAAGTTTGTACTTTTTATTCTATAGGTGTTCTTTTTAAAAAGTTGGTTTCGAGTGATGCTGGGAGCAAAAGCTACAGAGTATCATAATCAACAGAAATCAAGTCTTTATGTTTTAATTAATGACAAAAAACAATGAATCTACATTATTCGAATATTCTACGCGATGTATTTAATCCGACGTGTCGGTTATTTTACAAAACTCGTGTTGACGGACACATGAGATGAAAATGTCAGAAAAAGGTAATATCGTACAGGTACTAATACTGCGAAAGTTTGTGGGTGTGTTTATGTTTGTTACTTCTTCATGCTCAAACGGCTGAACCGATTTTGATAAAATTTTGTATACAGGAAGCTGACGTCCAGAAGTAACACATAGGCTACTTTACATTCCGGAAAATGTTCGACTTTTCCTCATATAAGCGAAAAACCATATATACTTACTCGAGAACTCAACTCCTAGCCAAAACGACATTATCGCTATGTACCTTTTACCGGTCTGTGTAGGCACGATCGACAGCCAATAAGCATTCCTTTCGATAAAAAAAAAAAGAGTTATGATAGACAATATCTATAGACAACAGTTTCTTTCTGTAAATTTAATTTGTTAAATACTGCCAAACTATTCATGTTAACGTAATTCTTAATTTTTATAACATTTCTGTAGTTTTGTAGTTGTTTTGTATTGCCCCATTTGTGGGCTTTCTTTAATATATTAATTACCAATGCCAAAAATTAACGCGGACGAAGTCGCGGGCAAATTTAGTTTTACATAATAGAAGGATAACCAAAAATCATACGTTTATTTGATGTGTATTCAAGATAATTAACACATTATTATGAACAAATGAAGTTCAGAGAGTGTCATGTAGACTGTCAATGCATAGCTTGACGAGACTAAAGAAGTTTTAAGTAATGTATACTTTAGGTTTTAAGAATAGTTGGATATTTAAATTTAGTTGCCTTATAAAGTAACTTGTAACAGTAAAACCACGAGTAAACCGTAGTGACAGTGTGTAGGCTTACGAGATTAGAGCTTTGTATGTGTTCAGTATTACAGATAATATTTATGGTCGACACAATATGGAGATCTCTTATATGTTTATATTATTTCTTAAAAGAATTAATGAATGTAACTAACATCTAAAAATGGTTATTTTAACATTTAACTTTCCCATTTACTTTGAAAAATAGTTGTATAAATTACTTTCATTTTGAAGAAAGCATTGAAGTTATATGTAGGAGTAATATTCATAACTTTTCCAAATAGTTTTTGCAAAACTTATTGATGTTATCCGTACTATATACTATCCATTTGAGTTTGATTGATTTTGTAGGTATTTCTCAAATGCTCATAATTGTTCAAATTGCATGAAATAGATTCCTTTCTGATGTTTGTCATGATGGTTCCAATCAATCCTGCCACTCCGTTTCTGTCTCACGTTGAGTCCTGGAACAGCCTGTATATTGAGCGCTTGATTTATGTATTGATGGACTAAATCTACTGCAATTGAGTATGATCCTCAAAGAAAATCTCAAATTTATCTTAAGTGCTGCTATTAGTCATTGCCATTCACAAGGAATATAAAACGATTGATCTATATTACAAAACAATCAATTGTCATATTTATAAGATAAATCTAATTTACCTTTTAATGGTCGTTATAGATTCTTGGAAATTAAATTCAAGAAGATCACTTCGTTAAATACTGTACGGAGATGTTAGTTATATGTATTTACTCACTCATGTATATAAATAATAAAATAAACTTCTGCTACAAATAATATTTATTAATTGATATTTGATTTTAGTGTCATAACTTTGTCAGGACAGAATATAGAGAAGATTCACGTTAAATACTTACAATATCTAGTTGATCTATTGAAGAAAAACTAAGAAGTTAAGAATGTAAGATTCCTGTTGCCATTCTAAGTTTCAATATTTTTATATTTAACGCTATGGTTATATATTAATTTTATTTTTTCAAAGAAAAAGAAGTCGCTTTAGGAGAACGTCGAGAATATACTTTTTACAATGAATCATAGATATCTTTTATAAAAGATTGTTACTATATTCGTTTACAGAAGTGTTCATACAATATTCATTTTAGAAGGTACGACACTGCTTCAGTGTGTTGTGAAAGTTTTAATTACATCATTGATAGTAACATACTTAATGAATTTATGTAACATTTTAATAACAATAATGTATAGGTAAACTTAGATCATTCATTTTAACTACAGTACAACTTGTATATTTACGAGGCTTTCCATTATTTATACATTATTTGAATCCACTTAAAGTTCAACGTCTGTTTCTAATTGTGCTCATCAAATAACTTTGTTAAACTCAGACAACGGTTTTCGTTCCTCAGTAAAGTGCGTCAAAAAGCATTTGACGGTACCTAAACTAAACACTGCATATTAATTCAATATAACTACTGTTTTAGTATAATTTTGTTAATTTTATAATTTCTATCTGTATTACTTATCAATAAAATTAATATACATATTATGTTCTATTCACATTGAAAATAAATTAAAAAGTCTTTGGCTTTCGTTTTTTTCATTAATTGCATTGTATGTTAAAAAAATGTTAAAAGTTATAACGTACGTGTTGGGATTTTGGATTGATGATAAATTGCTGATATTATTTTGCAGTTAATATAAAAATAGCACACAATAAAAACACTCACATGAAAAACATACCTTAAAAATACAACACACACAAATAAAAACAAATAAAATCAAATCAAATAACTTAAGTGTGTCTTTTCAAAAGTACATAGAGACTGATGTTTTAATGTATACATTAATTTATCTTCTGCTAAATTCGTATCGTTAACAATTTACTTCATAAAAACATTAAGTAGCCAGTTTAAACAGACAAATTTACCTGAAGGGTAAAATATGTACATGATTATGATAAATATCAGACGTCTGATATTGCTTTGGAATCAATTCTTTAATCAACAATGTGTCGTATTTATATTATAAAAACACAAGACGCAAGTAGCGGAGCTACTTAATTTTAAGATTAAGATTTCAATCTTTTATATTGTAAATTTAAATTTATATTCATTTCTATATGTATTTGTTAATTAATTGTTTAAGATTTATTTAATATTTTTGTTTTTTGCGACAGACAAACATCTTATTAAATTGTATATATCGAGGATGCGCGCTGCGTCTATAGCTCGCGTCGTCCGCGCCCGCGCACCCGTAGCCCCGCTGGCCCCGCTAGCGGCCGCTGGCCACCTGAGCGGGCACTGCGCCGGGCTCGTCAGTCCACATAGACTTTAGAGTTTAGCTGTGTAACGCTTGTCCGTCATCACTACGGCGACACTCGCAGGCGCATCCTCGCTTACGAAAAATAATCCCCTTCTGTATTAATAGCTTTTAAGTAGTTTAAATTGCTAAACCTTGCTGAAAGTATGTACATATTAATTGTTCCACAGGTTCAAAGAGATTAAATTCCAAACAATTTCGTTATAATATTAATGAGATTTTAATCAACTGAACAGGAAAGTCTATTTCTATTAATTCTTTTCGGTTACTATGATTGACTATTATTATTAGTTTATCCAATTCTCATCCATCGAAAATCAATTCTTTTGTGAGAAACATCAAACAGTTCGCATTCTGCTTTGTCATCGTAATATAAATAAAAGAAATTTTCGTATTTTGATGAAATAAAAATAATTAAAATGTGAATATTTAATTTTATTTAATTAAACTAAACAATGGTTTATACTTTAAAAGGAATTACTAAGTTTGCTTACTGGTTGTAACAAGTTAAAGTAATTTAGATAATTTAATGGTTTTATGTTAAGATCGCAGGCGCCGGGCTGCCGGCGGGGCGCCACTCGTCTTTGTTAGTGTTTCGAATAGAAATTTGCAAGTTTAAAAATTAGGTACATATATCGATAAATATTCTATCGATATTTTCAATATTGCTATAAATAGTTATACTTTTCACATTAAAATCATTTCATTTAAAACAACTTTTATTAATAATAAATATTATTAATCAAAATTATAATTTGAAACTCCTGCACGTAAATTAACTATGTTGTATTATTAGGATAAATCGTTAATCTACTTCTGTTAAAAATGGTGTTTTACGATCAAAAATAATATGTATTAATGTATGTTATATAAAAATAAATATCGAAATAATATGAATATTACATACTTATTTATTGTTATGATTATCGATATTTGATTTATCGATATTTTTTAGTCAAGCCTATGCCGCCATTTTAATAAGAAAAAATTATTAGTTCCTCGTGGAAATTTCTTCCGAGTGGATTACTTTTTGGTTACGGTTTTATAAAATTGTGTTGTTTTATAAAATGTTCTCCAGGAATATTTCAATATGGTAATGTGTCTAGGGAAATATGATTGTAATTATGTGGAATCGCGTAGACTTTATGACGAACTGTTTGCTTCTTCAAGAAAAGTACCATTACGAAAACGATGAAAACAGTGAATTCTCGAGCCGTATACGTTTTAGTTAACTAAGTGTTATTTTAAATTGATTCGTAACATAGTGAAACGTATCGATATTTGAAAAAAAGTGGTATCAGTGAATCGTTAAAGTGATTAAACAATCAAAATAATGTGAATGTACGTTCGAGTTCGTCACTGGTAGCGCAGCAGGTGTGATGGCGGTAAATTATTTAATAATTAATTTAATTATTTTTATTGATAATTATGTAAATGTAAGTTGTTTCGATATTGATTACGCAGTTAAGAGAGTTGACACAATTTTTCATGCATACTGTATAATGTATAATGCACATTTAAAATAAAATAAATTAAATTCGTTATTTCAATGAGGGAGACGCCAGCCTCGCTGACGTTAGTAGTTACTAATGTCACTTCTTCTACCTTCTATCACCTTCCGTGATATTTTAAAATGAAACTACAATTCTTCTAAATGCTCCTGTATTTCTCGAAAGTTCTTCATAATCACTAGGACCCGGATATATAAGTATTAAAAAATTTAAAATATTTACATAAAATATGGACGAAAAAATCAAAAATATGGAAAAAATATGGAGTATAAAATAAACTACTTTCATAATTAAACATTGTTTTACTATAAGAAAAGGGTCACTCGTGAGTCGTGACGTACGTCGTTAAGTTACATTTAAAAACCGATGAAAAAAATAGCGAAATAATTATTTCTACAAAAAATAACAGTTTTATTCAACATCCATTACTAGCCTTATCAAGTTAGTTGCAATACACAATGACGTGCTTCTTTAAATTATCAAAATTAAAACTGACGATTTGGTCAAAATATAGCCTTATATCTGCTGATTGGTCTCATCTCAAGTCACATGACGTGATTGGTGCATACTTAAACATGCTTAATTCAGTAATTTTGTAAGCCATATCTACAGCCCTCGAAACTTTCGCACAGAATTTTGTTAATTTTTTTAGCGTATTTAATACTTTATTTAAATCCAAAGCAATAGTGGCGGGAACGTAAATTTTATGTATTTTTGTGAATATATGGATGATTGTGACATTTTCTTGTAAAATATTCATTTAATTTTGAAATATAGTAAAATATGGAAAATAAAAGTTGGTTTTTCACAGTCTAAATATGACAGTCCATGTAAAAAGCACATTCTAGACCGAAAATCGCGTAAATTAAAAATATGTGTTTACATATTAATCTGGGCCCTATTTATAAAACATTCATTTCGCTCCCTTGTCTCCTGCCAGCCGGCCGCGGTCTTCCTAGTTCCTTGTAATGGATGTCTTTTTCTAATGCTGATGCTTCATGGTGTTTTTTTTACATATATCTAATTATTATATTTTATATTATTGGCATTTCTTACTTTATATGTTCTTATACTTATTGAGTAACGTTTTTAGTTTTGTTTGATATTAGTGTTTATTTTATTGTGTAGTACGTAGTAGGAATTTTGAATTATTTCCTAAGCGTTACATACATTGGGCGCAGGGTTTTTTAACGTTATCGTTTTGATGGCTTCCTTTTTTTTACTTTAACTATTATGTTTACAATTTTCGGCCACGCCCTAAAATGCGACTTCTTAATGTAAGTTGGTAAGTTTGTTAACAATTAATGTATTGTCTCTATAGTAATAGAATCATTCGTAACATTCCAGGACTCGTAAGAATATATAATTCAAGATGAGGGTCGAAGCTGTTGGTGGAGCGTCTGTTAGGACGTGGTCTGCGGACGAGAGGAACCCTTCTATGAAGAGAAGTGTATGTAGCTGATGTACGATAGTAGTTTTACGGTATGTACTGTTGATTATTTAATATTATTCTGTTATTATTTATAGTAAGATTGAATCATTGTTTATGTTCATTTATTCAATATTTTTATTTTTATTACATAAACTGAATGCTTCCGACACGTCATAATGATTAAATAAATAAATAAAAGATTGTAATTATAATAGTAACTTTCTCTTGCCCACGGCTCCGTCTGTATGTACATCACAGTTGTTCTCTGTCACTATGGCCACTGAACCTGAACTGCTTCCACTTCATGGTTCCACCCGCGTAGTATTGGGATTGGGGTCGGGATTGTGTCAACGGATAATCGGGATAAAAAGAAGCCCAAGTCCTTTTCCTGGCCTTCATTTATACTAAAATTCATCACAAACGGTTCAGCGGGTTAGGAATAAAAACTTAACAAACAAACAGACAGTTACTTTCATATTTATAATATTAGTTGGGATTTGATAACAATTGCAATCACTAACAGTCATCATGCTATTAATAATGGTTTACAAAACAAAACCATCTGTAGTTAGCAGAATTAATGAGTTGAAAATAAATAAATGATTAATAAAATAAAAACACTTATATTTTGCTAATCATTCATTTATATTCAACTGAATGCATAATAATTACAAATATGCTACTTTTTAGTTTGGTATTTTATAAGAGTGTTTCTGTAATTTTTTTTAATCATTTTATAATTTATTTTAAACCGGCAATAATTGAAGTAAGTGTCTTTGTATGTCTTTATATAAGAACAATATTGTATTATGTATTACAGATGGTGTTATTGGACTGTACTTGAGATTCATCCATCAGGAGATGACGGCTGATCATCAAGTGTTAGATGAAAACTAACAATGAACACAGCCGGCCTAGCAGCACATCTCCAACTTGTCTGCTACTTAGTTATTTTATATTGAATTAACATTTGTCAAACAATATCTTTAACAGTTACTGTACAACTTTTATATATAATTTGGATCATAATATTTTATTTAATCCAATCTTTGTACTTGATAAACTTCTCTGATACGATGCAATTACTTTATTGTTATTTATAATCTGATAAAACATTGCTCATCTTAAATGTTTTATTTCTGTAGAATAATTAGTTTTTAAAAGAATAGTATCTGTTATGCCACTAGAGGGGGCTAAAAGTTTTTGTTATAATAGATTTACCTTGAACTGTTTTCATTTATAATATTTATATAAACCGCATTTATCATAAAGAAAATTATTATTGTTGAATTGAAATGAAATGAATTATAGTTATTGTGGATGTATTGTATTGTCTTTGATTTTTATTAAGCAGTAATACTTGTACTTGTTAAGCTTATATATATGAAGATAATAACACTTTGGGACTCCATATATACATCCTTCAAATGAGTTTGTTATAAACACAAAACATAATATAACATGAGTAAATATAATCTTCAAATACAAAGTCTTAAGCTATCAATTAAATACTAATGTGTGTGTACATGATGTGACTCATATGATGTATTATTCTGTGACTTATCTTTCATACTATTAATATTTGTATACATACAAACGTAGAAAATGTTGGATTGTTTAGAAAATTTATTAAAGGTATTTTATTTAATACATTATTATGATTGTAGAACTGAAACATGTCAATAACAAGAATAGTGGTACAAGTGGCGTCATCTGTGCCATTCTAATTGTATTATACTATAATTCTTAGAATCTATTTTGACTGATTATAAATAATAATAAATTAATGTATGTACCTGTAGATATTGCCGTGATGAAATCGTTCAAACTTGGTACTTAATTTATGTTAGGTATATAGCAGTTATATACATAAATATTTGTTATGTATTGTAAGCAATATTTGTAATTATTTATTATTAACTATAAAAGCCCCTTAATTTAATTTGATGATGACAAGGTTTGAGTATCAGCTTGTATATATTTGTGATATAAATACTGGCTTCAGCCATTTTGTAATTTTTTTCTTCATTTCATTATCATTGCATTTGTATTATTTAAAATAATACTTTTTTATGAGAATAGTTGTAACCGACAGTAATCACCGTCTCCCATGGACAGTGTTAACGCTCTTGATTGGGGAATAGGATAGGAAGGGGAGGCAAAAGGGAAATGCCAGGAAAGCGTCTGAATAGGGAAAGGACAGCCGGCTCTCTCACTCATAGGACGAAATGTAGACATTAAAGAGTACTTCACGTCGATTTTGGTACTTCTCCGCTCGAGCCAGCCCATGTTCGAGCTGTAGCAACTGACCACCGCTAGACTCTACTACCTTCAGTATACTATACATGAGGGATTTAATTGTAAGCATTAATAAATTCAGAGACTACTGGAAAAATTTAAATGTATACAATAAAATACTAAGCCTGTAACTTACAATCAAAATGTTATTTAATTTAAGATCTATTCCTGCAAATTAAGAACAAAATTTGCAATGTTTAGTCTTTTATCCAAGTAAGGAGCCAGGTGAGAAACAAACTCAAAGGCTACTAATAAATCCATAGATATAAAAAATTTATGAATAATCAAAGTGGCAATAAAATAATATTTTCTATTACTCAAAAAGATCACAAGAAATTTTTACTGAATCATAACAAGAGTTTCAAAATACGGTACTGAGTAGGTTGTTTTATATACCGCCATCTATTGGTAGGCTTAGGTTTAGAGATAATTTATTTCCCATTAAGAACAAAGTTCACTTACATAGGAACCTTAAACTAGTAACATAATAATAAACATTTATAAAGTTAATGGTGACCTTATTTATACAAACATTCAAATATAATTATAAAGTTTGACAGTAGGTTTTTAATTTAGCCTTAAATTTCAAAAAAGATTTTTCGTTAAATATTTCTTTCGGTAGATTATTGTACACTAGCTTTTGCGTGCGACTTCGTCCGCGTGGAATAGTGACTTCGGGTAGATTTTTGGTTCTTCCCACATAGTTCCCGTTCTTGTGGGATTTTCGGAATGGTCAAGGTCCCGCAGAATTTTCAGGATAATACCTATGTTTTTTTTTCGAGTTCGAAACTACATCTTTATAATTTTTAAAGTAAATTTAATTATTTTAAAGAACTTCTGCATATACTAAAATTTTATTTTATTATCTTGTGGCAGAAGAACATATTGATTTTCGCCACAACCCGATCTTGAGAACGATCAGCACTCGATTTGCCGTTGCCGGTTCGCCAAAGTTCGGAAATTTTGTGAGGCTAAACGCTGCGAACGTTCTGTCCCGCCGCGCCGGCCCGTGCAGAGAGCGAGTTGGTTTTGTTTCGGAGTTATTTATCATTGTAATCTATAAAGTTTTTTGTTGAAATTAAGTTATGTCAAAGACAATTTTATTCACAATGAAGTACTCATAACTAACAACATATTTATTTGTTTATGTTTGAACAAAGATTAAAAAATATTATGATGATACAACTTAAACAGATTATTTCGACCAGATTAGGTACAATAAAAACGGTTTTTGTGAGTTAATCTTAAAAGATAGACATATACTGTCGCGGACTGTTTTTTTAATCATTAAAAGAGCTATTATTTTCTAATACATACTTTTTGTGTATCTTTAACCGTTTTCACGGCGCACGCAAAAGAAGGCTTCAAAGATGAAATAATTTCTCCCGTTTTTTATACATTTTACACTACATCTTTGCTCTTATTGGTCATAGCGTGATGTTATATAGCCTACAGCCTTCCTCGATAACTGGACTATCCAACACAAAAAGAATTATTCAATTCGAACCAGTAGTTTCGGAGATTAGCGCTTTCAAACAAACAAACAAACTCTTCAGCTTTATAATATTAGTATAGATTAGCGCTCCCTCAAATTGTATAGTTTTGTTACCATAATGTTTAGTTCTTGACTTAGGTATTTGTATTTGATGTATATGTCGTGTATAGTGATTTAGTCTTAAAAGTAGTTTGTGTGTGTATAGATCCTGAGAGAATTTATCTTATAAGTATGCATGTTTTGTATTTGTATAATTGTCCAATAGATAGTGTATCAGTTTTCTTGTAAAGTTCTTTGGTTGGAAAGCGGTAGTCCAGTTGGTGTAGTGTTTTTAATAGTTTGTTTTGTGATATTTGTAAATCTTTTAAATTAGTTTTGTGTGCAGATCTCCATACTTCTATTAAATATTCAAGTAAGGGTTTAGCTAATGAGTTATAAATAATAGTTCGAACTTTATATGGAATACATCGAACACACCTGCGTAAAGCTCTAGTCAGTGATGTTATTTTAGTTTGCAAATATGTAATCTAAATGAGGTTGTCATAATAGTTTATAATCTAATAGTAAACCATGATACTTTTCTGTTTCTGAGTTTTGGAGTTTAATATTATTTATGGTTAGGGATTCATAATTAGGGGTTTTTTTTTTTTATTTTTTAGCAGTAAAAAAGCATACAGGAGGTTTTTGTAACATTTATACTCAGCAAATTACAGCTTGTGCGTTCGATGTTATCTCATGTATTGAGTCTCCAAAAAAGAATAGACTTGTGTCATCTGCGTATAATGACACTTGTCTGTGTAATCCCAAATAATCAATATCGTTAATGTAGATTAAGAATAATAGAGGGCCAAGGATTGACTTAAAGAATATATCAAATTAAAACATCTACTAATCTATGCTATCTACTCTTATAATGTTATTTATTGTTAACATTCAAAGTTAAGTTTAAGATTAAACATTATGCATCTTTAAATTTAAATAAAAAAATATATTTTAAAAAAAGGTATGAAACTGAATGATGTTAGTGAAAAGTTCTGTTTAAATGAAGCTATCGTTGTGCAGAAACTGTGGATTAAATGAATTGTTACATTTACTGTGGTTTGTATATTACTTGTTAGGGAGCTACTCCACTATCACTCGCAAAAACTTTGTATGATATGTTCTGTTCCAAATATTACTTTAAAGATCATTCAATAAGGTTTTACCTATCAGGATATAATTATTTCATTTAACTACCGTACCTAAATGTTAAATTATTATTGAGTTAGACTTGTTGCATAATACATTTAATATTAAAATAAAAGATTAACTTATGGATCAAAATTACTTTTAATATACAGAAATTGATAAATATCATAGAAACGAAATATACTTTACAAAGACATTACAAACTAATTTCAAACAAATTTAACAAAATAATATAAGTAAAAAGAATAGTGTAAAAATTAACATGTACAATTGTAAATTAAAATCATATACATAAATATATAACAGTTATTAAATAATATTAACAGTGGAAATACTTAAAGGACTCTGAAAAGTAAGTACAATATAGATATTCTTAAAAACAAGAACAGAATTGAATTTAGAAAAAATAATATTCAATACAACTGCACTATTGGCAGCGAGAACATGAAATTCTGTTCGTTAGTAGTAGAAGTATTCAGTTCTGTATGTCTTGTGATCCCAGAAGGGCCTGCTTGTGGCTCATCGTCTTCCATAGGCTGGTCAACACCAGGAGGCAGGTTGGAGTCATGAGATAAGTCATCTCCTTCATTGGCTGCATCTGAAATTAAGAAATATAACGGAAGAAATCTTTTCGATTTTTCATTTCACTCAGTTAAATAAACATAGCCCTCACAAAGTGGTTGTAAAGCATCCCTATATCCCGAGCCCAGGGTCTCTTCTGTGACAACCGATCCAACGCATTCCAAGACAAAGTTATCCCAGACCCAGAGACCTCAACCTCTAATATAGAGTGTCTGATTCACTCCAAGACAAGTGCTCACATCATAACACGTAACTACTGTCCCTCCCCTTTAACTGCAATACATTTAGATATTCGTGTCATAACACTAAATTAAAATAAAAAGCACAAAGGATTAAGTCTCAATATGGGTTTTAGTCAAAATTTCAGGTAAAATAAGAGAAATGCCTCACCATCAAAGAAATCAGAGTACACATCGTGAGTCCATTGTCCCTGCCACGGAACCATATATTCTTCAAACGCTTGAGTTGATCTGTCGTATGAGCCAGCTAACAGCTGTACCTGTAGAGTGTGATTATCTTCACTTATTATAATATGGTCAGCTATTCACCAACACTCCGCTGCACACGCACACACAGACAGACACAATGTACTCGCCGCGCCCGCGCCCCTCTCTCCGAGTGCCGTCCGACAATAATAAATAGTAGGTAAATAATAAGTACACGAAATAACTACATTATGATTCTTCTTTCCATCACACTTTTCAGGCTTTAGACACCACAATACCTACGACAAAGTTAAACACAGTCGGCGTGTTTAAATGGTGTGAATCAAAATATTTACAATAATTTAAAGATCATAAACAAACTTACAGTTTAATTTGCACTCGCACAGCTGTTTAAATTTAACAAACTACCGCTGCTGTAAGTAATCCAGCTTATGAATTTATTGATCTCTATCTTGTCCAAGATAGTGTCATGTATGTTAATACGTCATAGACGAAGGTAACAAGCTACCACCATTTTATAAAAACTATCGTTCTTAACAAAGCATTTTGTCATTCTTTAAAAGGAATTCTTCAGAGATACAATAAAGTAATTTCCGAACGAACCCAAGTCTTTGTAGTGCTGCACCACTTCTCTTATCATGAGAGCTTCAAACTGTGCCAGGTCCCCGCGCTCGACCAACACCTCCTCCGTCTATACACGTCACATAAAACTACACTTACTACACTACTATAATCATTAGTATAGCCAATGCAAGCAGAACTCAAAAAAAAATTTAACGACAAAAACTCTTCTATTGTCAACTTATTACCAAATCTTATCGTTTAAGAGTTCTATAAAGTAAATCAGAATAAAGTATATGAACATTGAAACTAAAATTACGTCACTTATCAAACAAAATATCTCACCATATGCGTGGCATGCTGTTCGGCCAAGGCCAAAGCTCTTTGGTGATTCCTTTTAGACAGCCACATCCGGATCGCATCCTCAGCCGCCGAAGCTCTAAGGGAAGCCGCCTCAGCCTCCTCCGGGTTCTCTTCAGCCAGAACCGCTGCTTCACGCCTCGCTACTTCTCGCTTCGTATATTTGAATCTGACTGTTATTGTGACATAATAAGTAAGGCCTATATGACATTTAAAAGTACAATTTTGCAATATTACTAAAGGGGTCCTGTATCCGGAGGTAAAACATTAGCATTGATAATCGATTTCTTAACTGAATTTGCTTGAATTGATGGGTTCCTAAGAATTTGATTTCCATAGATAGGAGGCAGTTAGTCGGTGGTAGGTTAATGTTTGTGAACCCCTACCTGTGCGCCTGGAGGCCCCGCCTCGCCCCGCTTGCTGCCAGTCCCCGGGCGGTCAATGACCCCGCCCACTGAACAGCAACCTGCTGCTGTACTGTAACCGGAGCGTGGGCCCGAGCCACCACCCACTGACCACTCGTGTCATACATCTGGATGGCACTTTTCCACTCACCTGGACGATATATATACATATAAAATTATTTCTTGAATATAATAATGGAAACAATATACCATACAACATCATGTCTACAATATATTTATTTTCATTCACATGCATAATTTAACGGACCTAGAGGGCTTTTTTCTAAATTTTTTAAAATTTTAAAGTGCGTTGTGCTAATAGAGATCACGGTTCCTTCGGAAACCAAAATTTCGAAAGACCATGTGATCAAGGTCAACAACTGTTACAAGCTCACTAACGAACTCACTAAGAATAGGTTCGTGGTTAATTTGTACGCTAAAGAAGTGGGAGGAGCGGTATGACAGCCAAATCTCTCTACAACCTACTAAAAGACTTGAGCCTGTCCAGAACTAATATCAGGTCATCGGAACGTGCGTCGTAGGCAGCCCTAGTAGGTTCGTTTCAATTTTGGTTAGGTTTTCAGAGGAGCTTAAAGCATTTAACGCGCGTTAGATAGGGGTCTCTTGAAGCTCCTCTCCCTGCAACGCGATAGACCTAATGGCCACACAGCGAATCTATGGAACACTAAGAAGTTTGTTTTCATATCAATAGAACCTCACCGGCTTGTATGGAGTAGGTCTCAGCTACCCCGCGGCCCGGAGGTCGCTGGCCGCCACCAACCGCAGCATCGACTCATACTGACACGCTTCCTGAACGATATTTAACAGCGATTTAGGAAAACCATATATTTGTTATATGCATATAAATAAACAATGTATATTACAATATTTTAGAGTATTACCTTATACATAGACATAGCTTCACCTGTATCTCCTAGTCCTATATCAATTTGTTCAGCCTTTCTAAAGTGCCCTTCCTGTCGTAATTGTTGAGCGAGTGGTCAGTAAATGTCTCTCGTGTCTTCTTCTGCCAGATGTGTAGCGGCAACACGTAGACCTTCCCACACTTTGCCCGCGGCGTTGTACGCTCTTACACATTTCTCCGCCATACCACAGGATGTGAGAACTCGTTCCGCTGTATCCCATTCCTGTAAATGTTTGCAAAAAACATATTAATTGACATATGAAACCTACTAGAATAAAATAAAAATCGACCCAAACTTTGAATTCTAAAAATTTAATAAATTGATCGTGACGTTAAATCCGTGTGTAAAAGAAGAAATGAATAATTGAAAACATATTCGTTTACACCCTCATTGGATGTTTACATTTATATTTTTGTAACTATACACAATAACTAATACGGAATGAACAAAATCGAATTACGTTAATAAAAATTATAAAAAAAATAATAACAACATATTTCTTTTGTTCATTATTTAATATGAGAAGATATAAAATGATCCCCCAACTGTTCACATTGCTCCCGAATTGATTCTTTATCTTCTATAACCTAAAGATATCAATGGATTGATCTACAATATATATATTTATATGTATATATTTACATATATATGTATATATATATATATAAAAACAAGACCTATAGTAATATCTTATATCTTTAAATGAGCAATTCTTATATATATATATATATATATATTATGGGAATCTCGATATCGGCTTAAACGATGGCGATAAATCGATCTAGCTAGGAATCATTATCATCATTAATCATTTAGAAAATGTTATTTTACGTAAAAAAGAATAACAAAAATTAATCGTTTAAAATATGACTCTCCCTGACATCTAGTGGCAAATAGTAATACTACTTTTTGCTACTTGCTTTTACTAATTGCTTTAACGACACAACAGCAGATGGCGTTGTTGAGTACCAAGAAGTCAACGAATGTTTGTTTAAAGGTTAGACTAAGAAATAAATTGTTGATTTATATTGTTTTCTGTCTTCTTAATGTGTTGAATAAAAAATGCCAAAACGAAATTAAAACCAAAATATAAACTAATAATTCCTTAATACCCAGCAAACGCCAACCAGTTATTATTAATAATACCTGTACAATTTGAAGAGCTTTTTTATAATGATGTGCCTTCAGAGCCGCAGTGAGAGCATCAACGGTTCGAGCAGCCTCTATGAGATGAGGTACAGCGGCGCCCGCCTGTCGCGATGATACAAGCCACGCGCCCCACTCTCCTTCCAACCTGGTCACTTCACCGGGACAGGCCTGAAGAACAAAAAATGATATAATAAAAATTAAAAACAAAAGTTTCAAATAGATAGTAAATTCTCTTGCTAGTTGAACGGCTCTTGCGTAGTTGTTGCCTCTAGAATAGTAATCAACAGCAGTTCTGATATCACCTTTACGCTCGGATATTTCACCAGCCCTTTCCCACCATTCCTCCTACAAAGGAAACAAATTGTAAAGTTCATAATCTATGTCTCTAATTAGTGAATCTTAACTTTTTAAAATGTACAGTAATATGCAGGAGTTACAGTATAAGAATAAATATTAATGTATGAGACAGTTATATTAAGAAAATATACTTCTGCTATTCTTTGTTAGTTAAATGCATAACCCTCGTCTTTAACTTGCATCATTCACACTTACATTATCTCTTCAATAGTATAATCATTAATACTTAATCAAAAACAAACGCTCATTGGTCATTTACGTATGTATTAAGACCTACAACGAAATGAGCAGGATCTTTTCATTGCTACAACAAGACTATCCTTAACGAGACCAACAAGCGATGTTCCCACAAATGGGTTCATACTTCACTGGCATTTTTAGTTAGCTATCTGATAATGGACCTGTACCAACAAAATAATACTTTACTAGTATTGTAACGAACACAATGTATATATTATTAAATTATAATAAATTAAATCTGATGTATATTATTAAATTATAATAAGTTATAATTTTTGCACCTGTTGACGTGAGATAGTCCATGTATTGCTGCCTGAGTGATGTCACCGCTTGTCTATCGACTTTTTCAGCGAGGGCGATGGCATCTGCCCATCTATTGAACTGCTTGTACATATTAATGGCCAATTCTGGCTGAGCGGCTCCACGTACGTAGTATTCTTCGGCGGTGGTTAGGTCCCCCACAAATATTGCTAGACGTGCACGAACCTCGGGACTCTTTAAACCTATGCATTATATTATAATCACGATTAATAAAATAAATACTATTAATACAATAAGTGCGTACTTAAAGAAACAGATATATGAGGTGTTCCCGAAACGTTTAAATGCAAAAAATACAATCATCAATATTCCCATTCCCTTTGGTTGAAGCTAACTCGACAGTTTTCTCTAGATAAAATGTTCTAGCCTCATCACCCACTGCTTTATAGCATTTCGTCGCCAACTGAGAAAAAATATATATGTTATGAGATACTAAAACGTTTAAATGTTATAATATATATATTAGTCTTTCTCTAATTTGAGCAGTGAGGAATATACCACCACAACTGAATGGCTAACACTTAACCAAACATAACTGTTTTTCGGTATCAGGGTTGTCTAACCTAACGTTAATGTAGTTAAACCAATAATAAATTGAAGTAGTTATTCTAAAACCATTGGACAATCTTTATTTCTATCATATATACATGGTCGCTCATAGGTATAGCGAATAATAATATGTAAAAATAACAACGCATCGATTTAAATATGTTGGAACTTCTTAAATTTATCTCTAGCTCTACACACAGTACAGTAATTTTACTTTCTTTGAATAATTTTCTGTTTGTTTGTTGATGAAGGACTACGTTTTTATAAAATAGTGGACAGGAGATGCGAATGTATGAGGTTTTGTTGAAGAAATATTTATGTTACCGGAACCGGTTTTTTTTTTTCAAGACAATTCTAAACCATAAGTGTCGAAAGTAACGCAGAATACGATCAAAGAACTTGGTGATACTAAATTTCTACCACATCCGAAATTCAGTTCAGACTTTACACTTGAGATCTATGGCGAGATTCTATTGTACAAAATAATTTGAATCCAACAAATGTTATTAAAGCAGTGCGACATTTTTTTGCATTTAAGGTCAAAAAACCGTTTAACCTAAGAGCTTACTGCTCTTTGGGATAAAAACCATTAAATACGAGGAGCTATACATCTCATAGTTAATGTATTTCTTTGCATTATATATTAAAAAGTGAACACTGAAAATCTACATTATTTATGAGACATCCACTGTACTTATATCCTCTGTACTTGAATACAAATTCACATAAAGCAAATATCGTGAAAACCTTACTAAAAATTATGAGAATGTTTTCAATGTGTTTGGCAACGAAGTCTTAACAAACTTCTGTTTATATTTAATCTAACTGTAATGTCATTCATATTAACCTCATCATCGTATCCTGTTAGCACCTGTTCAGCCAGTTGACACCACAACGACCCGACGTCCGCAGACCTCGACACAGCGTCCAAGTATTGAGCACAATCCTTTAAGTCTCCGATACGTAACGCGGAATCTATTCAAAATAAATACTACATACATTCCATTTAATATTCCATATATATTAACAATATAGCGATTGATGAAAAAAAATTCAAATAGCGCTTAGAACATTAAACCAATCCTGTTATAATAAAATAGTTTATTTATTGTTTTATGCAAAAAAAAACTAAGTACTCTGTATTATTCTATAAGTTAATCTTTCCAAAAAGTTACTATAGCAACATACTGAATCTTGCTGTGTTGATAGTGTGCACCAGATTAACATTATCCTACTATGAACCTTAAATTTAAACGTCGTCTATATAAAAACTTTATAGTAATCATTTCAAACAATATAAAAATAAATGAAAAGAATGTTTCGGTTACTTTACAGCAACCATGATCACGGGCAGACTGGATGTATTTCATTTAAATGAATACTCGAGGAAGTCTTAGATCTCATTAATCCTACTAATATCATAATTGCGAAAGTTTGTGAGTGTTTCTGTATGTTTGTTACTTCTTCGTGCTCAAACGGTTGAACCGATTTTGATAGAATTTTGTATACAGGAAGCTGACATCCAGGAATAACACATAGGCTACTTTACATCCCGGAAATCCGCGGGGCGCAGCTAGTAGAAAAATAATGTCAATACTGTAAAGGGTTCATACTGAAAGCCAGTCAATGTTCATCCAATACAATGGCCTGGATCTGACCTCCTTCCAGTAGGACTCGTCGCTCTGATACTGATACAGCCGAGACTGATACACACTCAGACATGTCAACACACTGAGGCTCCCACACACTGTACCTATAACACATACAAACACACATATATATATGTAGGAACGACCTTATGACCCATGTATATCTTACTGTATGTAACATATAGACATCATGAGGAAAAACTAGGATTAATTTACAGGAATATTTTGATATGTTATCTCCCAAAATATTAAATTAATACTGACCATTTAAACATTGCCAACGATACATTATTTTAAGTTAGAAGATTTATTATTTTCAAATAAATGTTGTACACATAATAAGTTACTTTTATCTACATGGAGTACGTTTTCAAAAGTGCTAATACAATCATTAATCTCCACATCACAATCCCACAATTAATAATGAAAAAGATATTTCAACATGACGTTATAATTTGGGTATCTTCAAGAAAAGGCGTGAATAGGATGATACCGAGATAGTGCGTTCAGTATCTAACACTTCATTTCCATCTTCCAACAGTCAAGCACTTTCCAGTAGAATTAAAAAATATATTATTAAATCTTACCAAATCAGCAAATGTGTTGGGGTTTGGGCTACAACAGCGACACTGTTTTTTTATCCATTGCACGAAACTAACTCCGCTCGCGATAATTTCCTAAAAAAATTAAATACCAGACAATGAAATTTCATATTTATTTGATTCAATTTATTCATCTATGTCGTTTACGCTATATACAGGGTGACTGGTGAATTACTATCAATATTAAAGGAGCATACTCGGTACATGATTCTCATTCGAATTATGTAAAAAAAATAAGTACTTAATTTTTGACCAAATTTCCGTATAAATAAATAAAGTGTTGACACGTTCCAAGTGTTCCAAGTGTGGTCGCGTGCGGCGTGCTGATACAACACCACGCCGAGCACGCGTATGTGTGAGTGTGTGTGTATACCTAATCTGTAAGGTGTTCACACGATGCGTATTTAATTACGTAACTTTTGGTCAACTTTACTTAGAAGTTTATTAATATTTATGTTATATTAATTTTTATTTTGTCATATATGATCGTCAACTACCACGTCCTCAAATATCGATAGTAATTCACCAGTCACCCTGTATATGAGTGCTACCTTTTCACCGGTATCAATACGGAGAAGTGCAAGTCGTCGTCTAGTATGACGGAACAGAAGCAGATGTCCGCTCTCATTCAGCTCCAACCAATTCACCCGAGCTTCGTGCCACCATGGCCCTAACTGAACTCCTAGAACATTCACATCATTGATATTAATAAATATAATGCAACGACATTAATCTTTTATTTCATAACAAAGGAACTCTAACATCTATCCTACGTATGTTCCGTACCTGTAACAAGATCAATAACAGCAATCGTCTGTCTGTCCAGCAGATAGGCGAAGTGTTTTCGTTCTTCCTCCGTCTTCCTGCCCTCATTGATACGGACACTGAGCACGTGAGGATTCACACGCTCAGTACGAACCTCCATAAGATACGAAACTCACAGTTTGTAGTACTCTATCGAGGCCGTACTCCACCACACTAAGTTCGCCAGCACGCTGCAACAGACAGGCTCCACCCACAGCTGCATATCTACGCTATCCTCCACCACATGGTGTCTGGAGTATTCATGACTGTAAACTTTTAATACTATATACAAGTTCGATAGAAAATATAACTCACTTCGCTAGTTAGACCACGAGCTATATCGCACAGGATCAGACTATTACTGGTACGACAGAGAGCGTACTAATCGTTACCTGTAACAGTCGACGTTGGTTAAATTATTTATAAAATAAAAAGTATTCATTGTTTTACTATAAAAAAAAAAAAATCTCAAACCGTATCACAAGACAGGAATATGTCAACGACGCGTGTACCGATCACGCCACCGAGAGCGTCATTCGATGCCTCCACTCTTCCCACTAGGTACTAGTTGTGCCAGTATAAAATACGTGCACGATTATCCTACGAATTAATTATAATTCCGGTGTTATAATTCCGTCCCCAGACTAATTATACCCTATTATTACCGATTAAAACTATTATTAGGTTTAAAGGAACTTCATTCTTTTAACTATGGCCCCTCCGTTTTCTTCTCTTTCTACAAATATTTTGCTGTAGTAAAATAATACCAAAGGTTAGTATGTAAACAAAAAATGTTTGTCAATTGAGGTGCTATTAACGTGCTTCAAAAGAAAAATAAAACATTATACAGATTTACGAATGTTGAAGGGAGTTTGACTTGAGTTAGACATAAAAATTCTATTTCAAGTAGGACTCGACTAGCAGACACATTCCATCTTTTCCGTTTCTTCTGTTTCCATCTTTCATCTTTGGCCATTTACAACCAATTATACCTACTCACCAATAAATCTAACATTGAATATATCGGGGGCTTGTTTGGCGGTAACAGTGAGAGGCGTAGTATCAGCACCACGACGTCGAAGCAGCAACTGACGTGTGCTGACGTGTTGCACCTCTATAAGGTCCCGCCACACCCAGCGTCTTGAACAGAGAGGTGTAGGAGAAAAACAAGTTACTGTATATGTATAAATAATACTACACAAAGAACCATTTATAATTAAATATAAGCATCACTTTGTTGTGTGACGGTGTCATAAGTGGTCGTTTAATTAAAATATAATTATCTTTATAGGGTATAATCAGAGGACGCCTCAGCTTGTGGGTAAACTCGTCTATTCTACACGGGTCTGACTCAACAGTTAAGTGTGAAGACAGTTTTTGGTTTTATATTTCTTTTATGTTTTTAGAATTTTCAGATATATTATTATTGTGAATCATTATGTACGGTTCCTCCTAGCCGTTTTAAATATATATTAATATTGATTCTATACATATATTTTAATTGGTGTTAGATACAAATTACATATCGACGGAATTAGGGAGCGTTCAAGTATTACGTAACGCAATTTTTGAAGATTTTAAAAATCCGTCTACGCTCATATATCTGTATACCAGTTTAATCAGACCACAACTTGAATATGCATTACAAATCTGGAACCCCATTTACAATAAATATGTTGATCAGATACAAAATGTGCAACGTCGGTATTTGCGCTCATTACATTACAAATTTTTTCATTCTTACCTGTCATATTCTAAGTTGCTCGATAAATATAAATTGGGGAGTCTTGAATCGAGAAGAAAACTTTTGAGTGCAATGTCCTTATATAATATTTGTAATTCTAATTTAAATTGTCCTCAATTGTTAGGCTACATATATTTCTTGGTACCCAACCGAGTTTTATTGCGTAATACACGAACACCTAGATTATTGAAATTGAAAAAATGTCGAACTAATGCTGGCAAGCGAGCACCATTGTACCAAATGACCCAAACGTACAATGCTGAATTTTATAATGCTGACATTTTTGGGTTAACAATAGGTGCATATAAAAAAATAAA
This sequence comes from Danaus chrysippus, assembly GCA_916720795.1. NCBI lineage: Eukaryota > Metazoa > Arthropoda > Insecta > Lepidoptera > Nymphalidae > Danaus > Danaus chrysippus. The sequence continues at coordinate 301,405 of CAKASE010000077.1, read as the reverse complement.
TAAATCCATTACCGAAAAAGCAAATAATAATAATAGTTAACAGTAATAATATAAATCAAATAATATATTTATTATGTGAGTATGTGTGTAATTATGTATGTGTATTTATATTTGTTATGTATATATTTAATATTGTTATGTATATATTTAATATCTCTTTTATTTCTATTTTTTAATGTAAGTAGTGGATAACGGTGTGGTTTGTACATATATTAAGTTTAAAAAATTGTATAAAATATATTTTCACAGATGTACAAATGTTTGTTGTCCCAAATAAATAAAAAAATTATATATTTTTGACCCCCCCTTCCCCTCGTAACGCACAATAAGGTTTTCTGTAGCTTATCAAAACGTTATGTAACACTCAAGTGATCAATTTCATCCAAAGTCGTAAAACAATATGTAATAATACTGTATAGTTTTAATCTATTAAATGAAAAAAGATCATTGACACAAATCTCCCTCTTCTGAAGAAATTACACTATAAACAATAATATGAACTCACGGATAAACACCAACGAATACTGACCACGGAAGCAACATTAAAAGACTTACAATGCAATCTAGGTATTCCCAGTAAAATATCAATTAAGAGATTTGCAAACTTGGAATAACAAATAAAAATATCGACCAGACTAATACAATCTGGTGAACATAATGTAACGTATATGAAAAGAGTTGCCAGTTTGGGGGTTTTTATTAAAATATTTTTTTTAGAAACAATGCTACGTAACGTTTTGTTAGAGACACCCCCTCCCGCCCCTGTAACGGATCGTAACGTTATACGAGAACCCCAAAATAGCTTTACGTAATACTTGAACGCTCCCAAAGCAGACTGAAGGAAGTTATAGAGAAATATCTACGGAATAATGATTATAGTCTTGGTGGAACAGAAATTTATGCATCTGAAGAATTTATTGAGAGCCTTAATGTCAGTTGTAAGTGAACACTCTCAAGTCAGTTAATTGTAAATACAGAAAATTTACAACAAACACTACTTTGGCTGTCTTATTACTCAGTGGCGTGTATTAGGATATATGTTCTATAATTATACAATGTTTATTAAATATACTATTTGTATTTAAATATATATCTTGTCATTTACAGTTTAAATAATCGAATAGTGTGGATTTGACTTACGAAAGTGTTGCGTCGTCAATTATTTGTCAAAAGAATGTCTAATATACTATTATTATATAATTATATTGGAGTCAGCTTTGTTTAAAAACTGTTAAAACTTTAAAAACATATATTTTATTGTATTTAGCTTATTATCTGATTATAACTAAGGAATTATTATTAAAAAGTAAGAATAAGACTTAGGTACAAAAGCGGTAACATGTCAAATATGTGTTTAATATACTGTTAAATTGGAACCCGCTTTCAAAATGTAATTTACTAAAATATTTTCTATAATTTAAGAGTTATGTTTTCAATATGTATAAGACTTTTTTTTTTGTACTATATACTAATATTTTAATACATTTTGTAACACGTGCATACCATAGATGCAAATAAGCACTGCATATCCTACGCATATAACAACTAAACCTATATTTTTAAATTCTTACTTACATATTTTTAATCATACATTACGAATTACAAATATTAACAGATATTTAAAACGATATTTGATTTATGATTTGTTAATAAGTGCCATCTATCTCCATTCGTTCGTTAATTGTCAAATGATACGGGACGCTCTGATTGGTCGGTAAACTGTTCATATATTTTTTCGCCATTTTGTTGTTTTTGAATATTGTTATTGGTCTTTCTAAGCAGTAAGCGCAAGTGAAGTAAGTTTTAATTAGTAAACAGTGGATTAATTTATTAACGAATTGTGTAAAATTATAGCTGTGAGCTCTGTGCTGGTGATATGTGTTTATTGAAATTAGTTACGAGTAGATTTTCATTATTATCATTTGGTAATAAAATTAAAATAAGTTTAAAGTCAAGGTGTGTGACTAGTTGAGATTGAACTAGAAGAAAGGTAATGTTATTCGTTTAAAAAAAAAGTATTATGATAGTTTTTATTAGTTAGCAGTTTGTGTACACACAAATAAGTTATTTTGTTTGCCTTGTTTTTTATTTTCAAAAGGTCATAATAAGAATATTTGTGATTATTTTTGATATTACTATTTAAATAACTTTTATAAAGCTGTGGTGAACAGATCGTAATCGTTTTAAGGTACTTTCGCGGCTCAAAAATAGTTGAGAGATTCATAAAGTATAATATAGATGTTCGTTCTGATCGCACTGCTGTACCTAACATTTTGCGCGAAAATTATCAATGTTTAAATGAAATTATATTTTCTGATTACTTCTCGTATTTTATCGTGCACGCCACTGTTACTTATATACTATAAAAATCTAAGAATCATTTTAATTTTTTCAGATTTCAACGAATGCACGAGTAGTCAGTTCAGTGACTGATCCGAACACACGCTGTTTCAACCTTCGTGGAACTTACACTTGTAGTTGTTTAGAAGGTTTTGCAGACCTTAGCGTCAACACTCTATACCCTGGAAGGATATGTTCTTGTAAGTCGATTTCATCTGTTACTCCGTCGCACGAAATATATGAGGTATTTTAGACATCAAAACATAACCCTTATACGTATATAATTTGACTTTAAAAGCGTTGTAAGATTTCCAACGATAATAAAACTTGTACAAATATGACATGATTATGTTTTAAATTGTAATTTTCAATAAAAACTTTCAGCTGACGCAATAGGCTGTGCGGGCTGCAACTATCATGGTACCTGCTTCGATCGTGAGAACGCGATGATATGTGAATGTTTCAAGTGGTACGCGGGACGAACTTGTCAAGTCAATTTGAAAGGTAAATAGAGACATATGAGACTTGAGTAATCTGGAACGACCAAACTATAAAATGTACTACAGGCTTCCATATCTGAACTACTACTATTCACTATCTCTAAAATATGTTGCTTAATTAAATAAAATATGACGAGATTAACATAAATTGTTCTTGATTTGAATTTAATATTACCTATCCATAAAGGAATAATTTGATCTACGCCAGCATTTAGATCTGAATGGTTTTTTATGTCAAATGTCATGTACGAGGGTCAAACTGAAAGTTCTTAGAAAATCAAAAACTGATTATATTAGACAGTTATTAGTTTTATTATATCTTTTCAAAATATTGTCCATTCACGTCAATACACCGCTGCATGCGATGGAACCACTGGAAAAAGCACTTTGCCCACTCGTCTTTAGGGGTCTCTTCAATGGCATCGCCGTACGCAGCCACCGCTTCTTCAGCATTCATAAACCGCTTTCCTTTAAGTTTTTCTTTAATTTTCGGAAATAAATAAAAATCACAAGGCGCGAGGTCGGGGCTATACGGCGGGTGACCCAGTAATTCAACGTTTGATGTAGCCAAATAGTCGATGGTTCGCTTGGTGGTGTGCGACGAGGCGTTGTCGTGGTGAAGGAGGATCCTACTGCGAGGTCGTTTCTCTCGAACTTTGCCCAAGACAAGTGGCAAACAATTGGTAGTGTACCATTCTGCCGAAACTGTTTTTGATCCTCTAACACAATTGTTGCGAAATGACCTATCCTTCCAAAGAACGAGGCCACCATTTTTTTTCCCGCACTTCGATCTCTCTTCACTTTAGTTGGCAACTCCTCGAAAGCACACACCCACTGAGCAGATTGTCTTTTGGTTTCAGGATCATAACAGTAAATCCAGCTTTCGTCACGTCGTTAGTATGTCGACCACAGCATTTGAGTCACCTCCATTAAATCTTTCAATCATTTTACGGCACCAATCCACACGATGGAGTTTTTGAGCCTCAGTCAAATTATAAGGTATCCACCGGGCGCAAAGCTTCCTGACCGCTAAATGTTCGTGGAGGATTTTGTGCACTTGACTCATACCGATGCCTAAGCTTGTCCGAATCTGCTGATAGGTCACTCTTATGTCCAGTTGTAAACAGTCGCACGAGATGGGGCCTCATCGTGAAAGGCCAATCGTAGTCTATCATAACTTTCTTGTTGACTTAAATGACATCTAAAGTCATAAAAAATCATTGCACGAAATATATCTCGTGTTAAATTCATGTTGACGTGACACAGACAATTTTCAATTTGCCGCCAAATCGTAAAACAAATGTCAAATATATGAAATACCTATATACTCAGTAATATTGGTCAAGAGTTCTATTTTCAAATTTTAGAATTATTTTTTTATTATATTGTTTATAAGTGGCCAGTTCTAAGAGCTTTCAGTTTGACCCTCGTATTATAGTATTTTAGGAATACTAAATATCTGTTGTTGACAATTGGATTCTTTTAAGTAACAGTGAAAATACCATAAATAGCATTCACATAATTTATATATATTTTTTAACTTTCTACTTCCTTATAAGCTCCTAAAGTACTTTAAAGAAGTCATTAATTCACTTAACAAGGAGTAAAACAGTCCGACGCTATAGATGCTTCACCAAATATAATTAATTAAACGCGTATTGATAAACTAAAGTAACAATAATTTCTATGAATTTATTAATAATAAATACCTATGTCGGTGTCTCAACATCAGTGGCGGGGCAAGACCTAAATTCGATGTGGGCAAAACAGATTTCGCGAGGCCCTATTCTATGGCAACCTGAAGCTCTTACTACCAGCTAGTTTTAAAAACTTAATCGTCGATACCATTTTTACCCTTAAAGCTTTGGTTTCCTTTAAAACACAGTATAAAGCGTATTTTATATACTAGTAATTATTGCGTTACATACTTGTTACCAATTAAATATTTGTTACTTAATGAAATAAAGACGAGTACAGGTACCGGTGTATTACAAATCACAAAGAAAACACAAACAATTAAAAACGTCACTGTTTTCGGGGGCAATCAATATACTTAAACACCATCTATTTATTCGCTAAATATTATTAAAACATTGACCACACTATTCTTATCAAAATTGGTAAGTACAGTCAAAAAATAAACAATATATATAACACAATTATATATGTACATACGTTTTTTTTGGTATGCGCGTAACGCCAGGGGTAAAACCCGTATTCTGGTAGGCGGCAAATGATGCCAGTCTAAGAAAATATCATTATCAACAAAATTGATTTATTTATATATTTTTTTCTCGCTTTAAAAATTTTTTGAGGCGCGAGGCCCCTTGTACCGCGAGGCCGTAGGCGGTGGCCCACGTCGCCCACGCCTTACGCCGCCACTGAACTCGACCTGTTCTCGAACATGTGTCTCAACAGACAGTACCTGGCATTGAACACTCTATCACATTGATCTTATACTCGAGTAAGTTAAATTATTCCTTTAGAAATATGTATGTTCATATGGTTTAGAATTATTGATAGTAATGTTTAGTTTCTGATAAAGAGCTGATTTACTCAAACAAAATATAGTTTTTGTCATAAACGTCGTAAGCATATCGAAAACTACGAAGTATCTCTAAAATGTAGAAATATCTTTCAAATCAATTATGTCCAAAGGAAAAAAATAATAAAATTATTACCTATTCAGATTTCAGATAACAAAATGAAGAATAAAAAGTCACACTCGTTGTGATCCATGTGCTAATAGTCCACGATGCTAACTAATATAACTAATATTTTCGGATTTCTACCGAAACGTTGAGATAACATCAAATAATACGTTTAGTACATCCGAAAATATTAGTACCATTTAAATGAATACTCTCTAAAGCCTCAGATATCATGAACAACTATAACATGATCTCCAGATGCATGTCCAACCCGGTGTTATCCCACGAGCTCCGCGCGTCCTTCTGCCGCCTCATGGCGCACCTGCACGTGGACCGCGACCCTCAGGAGCCAGTCACACCCGTCAAGTACGCGAGGCTGTGGGCAGAGGTCGCCGCCACCATACGAGTGAACGAGTCGGTACACACACACACACACACACACACACACACACACATCAACATTAACACACACATGCAAACACCCCGCGTGTTAAAAGACCAGTGATGTTGTGCTAATTTGTCTTTTACTGGAATGCATATATATAAAAGGGGGAGGAGGAGGATTTCTCCTAATTTTAGTCCGCGGCCAGGATCGGCCCCAAATAAAGGAAAGGAAACGAAAATCCTTACGAAACCCATTATGTATGTACAAAAACCTGCAATTTTTTTTAATAAGTTAGCTAATTCAACCATCTGAATCGTCAGAATTTAACCATCTTTAATTCCGGAACGCGTTCCTGTCCAAAAAGGAAGTACCGGATTATGTTCTGGAGCGTTCCAGCTCAACAACACCACTGAGAAAGACACTCATACATACACACATACAAGGCACACACAATGACACTACGATAAATATAAATACATGTATGATATCAATTATTTTCATTACATTAATCATTAATTAATTCTGCCACAGCTATCAATGCGTGAAAGGCGGTCAGGACGCGACCAGGGAAAAAGTGAAGAAGCAGTTCGAGTCCACCATAGACTTCGTTGAGGACTACTTGTGTAAAGACGTGACTAGGACGTGGTACTTGAGCGACCACGACCAGAACAAGTTGACCTTTGAGGTCGTTAAACTGGCTGGAGAATTAATTTACTTTGGGTTTTATAGGTATGATATTGATTTGTAGTTAAACAAATTCATATAAATATTCTTTTTCAATAAACTGACTTCTACTTCATATACAGGGTGACTGGTGAATTACTATCGATACTTGAGGACGTGATATTTGAGGATCATATATGACAAAATAAAAATTAATATAACATAAATATTAATAAACTTCTAAGTAAAGTTAACCAAAAGTTGTGTAATTAATTACGCATCGTATGAACACCCTACAGATTAGGTATACACTCACACTCACACATACGCGGACGGCGGCGTAGTGTTATATCAGCACGCCGCCGCACGCGTCCACACTAGGAACACTTGGAACGTGTCAACACTTTATTTATTTATACGGAAATTTTGTCAAAAATTAAGTGCCTATTTTTTTACATAATTCGTATGAGAATCATGTACCGAGTATTCTCCTTAAATATTGATAGTAATTCACCAGTCACCCTGTATAACTTTAGATATTTATAATGGATGTAACTACTTAAAAATACTAACAAGTAAATAATTTCAAGAAAGTTTGAAAGTTATATTGAAATATTATTATTATTATTCGTTATAAATTCTTATAAATATTCTTTTTCAATAAACTGACTTCTACTTCATATATATGTTTTAGTCTCCGTGATGATAGTACTGACGCTAAAATATACTAGCGATGTGTTAAAATATGTATTGATATCGAAAAACTATTACTTTGCTTATATAGAGCAAGATAATGTTAGTGAAAACACAATTAAGAGAGGCTATAGTTTGTGAGCTGTTAATATTGTGCAGATGATTATATTAAAGAATTATAATACCATGATTTCTCTAGTTCACTTCATTTGTCTATAAATGTATATTTTTCAATAAATAATATAAATTTGTCCATAATTTTCTAATTTAACACAGCTTCAGCGATCTTCTTCGGCTGACAAAACCTTATTGTCTTCTTGACTGTGTGACTGCGATCGATCTACTGAACGAAACGAACGCCCTCGCCGGAGAAGTGGAATGTGAGTTACATTAAATATAAACTAAACAAGATATACAGGGTGACTGGTGAATTACTATCGATATTTAAGGAGAATACTCGGTACATGATTCTCATTCGAAATATGTAAAAAAAATAGGTACTTAATTTTTGACCAAATTTCCGTATAAATAAATAAAGTGTGGACACGTTCCAAGTGTGGATACTGTGCTGATACAACACCACGCCGCCGCACGCGCGTGTGTGTGTGTGTATACCTAATCTGTAGGGTGTTCACACGATGCGTAATTAATTACATAACTTTTGATTAACTTTACTTAGAAGTTTATTAATATCTATGTTATATTAATTTTTATTTTGTCATATATGATCGTCAAATATCACGTCCTCAAGTATCGATAGTAATTCACCAGTCACCCTGTATATACATAGGTTATTTATAAACATGTACGTACATCCTAAAAGATATATGTAAAACATTAAAAAAGTTAATTAATATATTTATTGTATAATATTCAATTTATGTTTATTTTAAAAACCTAATGTTACACGCAGTTGAGGAAAATGAAAAGAAAATATGTGAGTAGTATAGTGCAGAATAACTTTAGAAAATTATTACACATACTTGCCCTGGCCAAAAATATTGTTATATTTTAAATTTGGAGTCTGTCATCTTTTTCCCGCCAAGTTATGTAAAATATTTTTTAATATTAAAATAAGGATATACAGAATACTGAATGACTGTTAGTTTTATATAAAGTAGCCATGGAATCAAATACATTTTGTTAAAATCTAACTTCTAATAAGGAAGAACATATAAATGTATATATTTATGTCTGACCAAGATTTATATATTTGTTGCAGCGGAGGGGGAAGTTCTCTGGAGTATTGGCGATATGGGAGCAGTCATGACCTCCATCACACTCGGACCTGGAGCATTAAATGTAAATGTAACAGAAAACACATAAAAACTATATTAAGGTCAGAACCAATTACCAATATACAGGGTGACTGGTGAATTACTATCGATATTTGAGGACGTGATATTTGACGATCATATATGACGAAATAAAAATTAATATAACATAAATATTAATAAACTTCTAAGTAAAGTTAACCAAAAGTTATGTAATTAATTACGCATCGTATGAACACCCTACAGATTAGGTATACACACACACTCACACAGACGCGGCGGCGGCGTAGTGTTGTATCAGCACGCCGCCGCACGCGTCCACACTTGGAACACTTGGAACGTGTCAACGCTTTATTTATTTATACGGAAATTTTGTCAAAAATTAAGTGCCTATTTTTTTTACATAATTCGAATGAGAATCATGTACCGAGTATGCTCCTTAAATATTGATAGTAATTCACCAGTCACCCTGTATAACTCCAATAATATTCACTTAGTTTGAAACCACTGTAAGAACAAAAAATATCTGCATTTTTGACCACAATACTCCCTAAAAAACTTGTTTCTTACTGAGATTTACAATTATTTAGTCGATTTATATATAGGAATGTATGTTGTTATTTAGAAAAAATATGTTTTTAAGTGTTGATTATACTATAAAGGATAAATCAAGACTCAGTATTTGCAATCGAAATAACCAAAATGTGTGTTCTATTAGCAGGTGGTGGGCGGAGGGCCGGCGAGGAGCCCGTCAGCCTTGGCCCTGGCCCGGAAACATCCACTAGTGATGGAGACCAAGCTGAAGATTATAGAAATACTGCAGGTACGATACTAATAACAGCTCTGGAGATGTTACAACAACCAACACACATACTCAAAGCAAACGCACTCTTAACTATTTATTTATTTTCTTTGAAAAACACTTAACTATGCAATTTACAGTAAACGTTGACGTCCACACTAGGCTAGGCCTGTATCGTGGAAAGTTATACTCTAATTCTTAATTATATTTATATAGATACTGATCTAAATGTTCGAATGAAACTAACTTTTTTTATGATAAAATCAAGTGTAGTAAAACGAAAATATTGGTTTATTTAAATGAATATTCACGAAAGTCTTAGATCTCAGTATGATTAAAAGGTTCTTCAAAAATTTGTATTGTACTTCTTATTCTTATTATATACTTATATTCGTATACTTATTTGTATTCTAAACTAACAATTCTTGGAAAGTATGTACTGTTTTACAAGTTTAAGAAAAACGTTTCTTCAGCTTGATACTACTATTATACTGACCAAAATAATACATTACTATGAAAGTGACCAAATATATACAAGAAATATTCTCCACAGTTTATCCTGGACGTTCGTTTGGACTACCGCATCAGCTGCCTGCTGTCGATCTTCAAGAAGGCCTTCGAGACCTCCTCGCCGGACGCTCTCGGTCGAGTGGACGTGGAGGCCATAGGACTACAGGCCGAGGGGATCTTCAGCTGTCGGTATGACACACACACACATACATACATACCAACACCGACTAGGCGAGATACAAATACAAAGATCATTGTATAAGAAAGTCATTCAACTTAAATTTTTACTCGAACATGTATAAATTTAATCACATACATGTGTGATTTTATTCAGTTCAGTATTATTATATTAAAATGTTTATAAAATTTATCTCGTTTCGTTGGCAATGTTCACACGTGGTGTTATATTGTATTGTATAATTTCATGTAGATGTCGGTTGTACTATTGTAACTAATCGGTGGCGGGTTGATAGTAACATGCGGTCTGTAGAATTTTTTTTCAACTATTTCTTATTAGTACTACTTTTATAAGTATTTATTACGAACACTTCTTGCTTCTATTAAACAATTACAAATTAATCAGTAAATTTCTTTATATTAGATTCATTTGAAAACATCAAATTTTTACTATTTTTCTTTTTCACACTAGATAAATTACCATTAGCTCTAAATTATCTTTCATAGGTTTATCTATAATTGGGAATTAAAATCGTAGGAAGCACTTTGAGATAAGAAAAACCATTTAATTCTTATTTCGTCATACTGGCGATCGGTATTAATAAATTAACAATTATTTCAGAGCAATTCAGACTGTGCCTGACAACTGTCTTCCAAAAAATGTAGATTTGTTAGTAAGATTGAAATCTATTGCATGATGCATGATGAAAGTACCGCTATTAACCGCATGTATGATGCTATGATTTCTTTGCTTATATGTGGACATCTGATATTTCTGTATTTCCTTAACTTAATTATTCGAATAAAAAGGTATTGAATAATTTCCATTACAAGATTCTGAAATGGACTTAGTACAATTAAGGAAATGTTAGAATAAAATAGTTTGTATGTTACGCATGTTTTGTCCCAAGAAGCTTTAATATTTTTTTTGCGAGAAATAAAATCCTCATTACTAGGACTAACTAGTGTAACCTCTCCAACCGCAGCAAGCGATATTATACTTTACAATAAAATCGACATCCTATTATCGGAAAGATTTAAGTTATTGTGAAGTGTTTTCTGTATAATTCTAACCTTTGTTTATTTTGATTTAGAAAAACCCGTTACCCGAAAAGAGATTCTTTTTTAGGCATAACGCTTATAATCCTATTGTGATTTGTGATTTTCTCATATGATATTATATTTTAAATCTTAATATTGATACAATAAGGTTTAAATTTCAGAGACGGTTTAGACCTGGATGCTTGCGGCGGTCGTATGGTGTTGAGAGTTCTGCTGCAGCTGTGTTCCCAGGGTGCTTCGGCCAGTCTCGTTTCAGGAGCCCTAGTTCTGTTATTCCGTCATTTCAGTCAGAGACAAGAAGTTTTGGAGGCTTTTAAGCAGGTCCGCTTTATAAATTAACTAGCTGCGCTCCGCGGTATTACCCGCAGATTTCCGGGATGTAAAGTAGCCTATGTGTTATTCCTGGACGTCAGTTTTCTGTATACAAAATTTTATCAAAATCGGTTCAGCTGTTTTAGCGTGAAGAAGTAACAAACATACACACACACACACTCACACACTCACAAACTTTCGTAATTATAATATTAGTAGGATTAGTATTATATCAACATACCTTAGCATATTAAATATTTTACAAGATAACTCATAAATGCAAGTAATGAAGTCAACAAAAAGAGATCCTCCGTAGTTTCTCATCATATCTGTGAGATTTTAATGTAATCTTTGTAGACTATAATATATTTATCGTTATATTCCGTTCAGGTCCAACTGTTAGTGTCTGACGCGGACGTGGAGTCCTACAAACAGATCAAGGCCGACCTGGACATACTGAGACAGAGCGTTGAGAAGTCGGAGCTGTGGGTGTTCAATAAGGGACGCGCCGGGATTATAGATGATCACAGCGGTGAGAATTTAATATAGTTATCAAATTAATAAATTCAAAATTTCAACTTTTTCGAATTGTCCTGCATATACCGGCAAAAATTATTCCATATACATATATGATCTGCAATTCTAAGATATTTTATAAATTTTCTATACCTAAAACATAACATAAAAAACAAACATTCATTCATATATCATGAAATAGTGGTATCTACATACTTAGGACTGTATAACTTGTAGATAATTATTAGGATCACCTGTAGATGATGAAAGAATATTGTTCAAAAAATATATAAATATTATTAAACATATATAAATCAATACTTTTCTAGATATAAAAGGCGCCGTTGGTCCTGGCGGGGCGGTGTTGGAGCGAAACGCGTCCTTAGACAACGTGCGAGCACCGAGAGGAGATCGACAGGAATACGATAAGATTAAAGAGGTTCAAAATAAATATTGCATTTATATCAATCTTCTACCCGGCAATTTCCCAGCTTTTAGCCAGGGTCTGCCTTACATGTGAATATTTTTGGCTAATTGTTTTTACGACCGGCCGCCTGCCTGACATCAACTCTCTTTGGGAATGCATTAATCAGTGATGTATAAATACTCTTATAAAGTACATATGACTCGGAAAAATCACATTGGTACTTGCCAGGATCGAACCCGCGCCCTCGTGCACGAGAGGCGGGCCTTTTAACCACTAGGCCACTTAAGTCAGTAGTTGACTTAAGTTGCATTTATATTAATGTTTCATCTAAATTGGCGCTTCAATCTCTGATAGTCACTACAAATGATAAGTTGATGTAAAAATTTATTCGTCAACTTTAATAAATACTCAGTAGCACAGTCGACATAGTGACTTGGATACCGTATCGAACAAGTTATAAGTTCAAATTTGATGGATCCCAGTAATTTTATTATAACATAATATCGTTAATTCATAATTGGTAATACAGAACTTCCAAGTTGTTTTTGTTGATAATACATAAGATATTAAATATTTTTTTTTTAATTTTTATTTAATTATCACCTAAATTCAACAGGTAGACAGTAAGATTTATTTTTTTGCTTTGCGTGCATGTTGTGTACATCTGTAATTGTAACTCATATCAGGTCCTAGATTTTTTTTCTATTTTATCTTTGTTTATGTGTGCTGAATATGTGTGATGTTGATGTACCTTTTAAATAAATAAATTTAAACATTGTATAAAACAGATCCTGGAACGTATGATCAAGCACTGTACCCAGGGCAACACGGCGAGGGAGGGGGGCGACTCGAGACCGCGGAGACACGAACAGAGGCTACTGAGGAATATAGGAGTACATAATGTAGTGCTGGACCTGCTGCAGGTGGGTGGAGGAGCAGTTAAAACAATATATCGATACGAGCAGGATTTAAACCCTATATATGTGTATGTATGTATTTATATATATCACAAATGTAAAACAGTATTCTCAAGGGTGGTAGGTTTCATTACTAGTCACGTCGATAATAGTTCTTTCTATACTGACTTCAATACAAGTCTTAGCTCCTTGCTGTAATAATAAAACCAATAGTACTAAATACTAAAATGCTGAAGTGCAGGAAAAGTAAATGTTACTGCTTGTTTAAGTTTTTTCTTTATCTTCTCACTTAAAAGCCATTGTTGCTTTTACAAAACTGTTTCCGGAAATATGCTATACCTACACTCATGATATAGGTGTAAATCATTTAAGATCTACGTTTATTTTCTACAAAGCAAAAAAAGGAAAGAATAATTTTCTGCTGTATGTTATAAATATATTCTGTAATCAATTATTTCCAGGTGCCACACGATGAGGACGACGCTGCTATGGACGAGCTGCTGGGCCTGGCGCACGAGTTCCTCCAGCACTTCTGTCACGGGAACACACAGAACCAGGCCATACTACACAAACACCTGTATCTGTTCCTCAACGCTGGAGTAAGAACAGGCTATTGAATATAAACAATTGTACTGTTATTTTGTTTAATATCGTATTTTATTATAATTATTATTACAATTAGTTGGTATTTTTTACATATATGTCTAAGTTTTCACAGTGTCTCATAAACCAATATTAGTTTTTCCGTACACTGGAATTCATCGTCGTTAACTCACAGTTACTTTGACATCTCAAGACATTTATATTTTATACTTCATGTATTAAACAATAAGAGAAATAAAAGAAATCAAGTCAATAATATAATGATACGTGTATGATAAAATAGAGTAATAAAATTAACTAAAGATATAGAAATAATATAAAGTGCACAATCTAACAAATAAGTAACATATGCAAGGTAAATGTAACCTGATTATTATTATTATTATATATATACCATAGCGCTAAATTATTGTTTTACAATTATAGTATAGCCAGCGATCAAAGCATCAAAACGATAGTTTTATTCAGACAACTTTTTACATCAGATCCGCGAAGCCCAGACGGTGTGCTCGATATTCGAAGAGAACGCAGCTCTGTGCGCTCACGAAGGGAACGAGAAGGTCGCCGCGCACTTCGTACACTGCATCGAATCCCGCGGACGGAGGCCCGCCTGCCTCAAGTTTCTGAGAACTATAGTACGAGCGGGACCCCACCATATACGGAGGAGCCAGGACCTGGTCATGCAAGAAGTAAGTTCCTCTCCCTTCACCCATCATAGCATGCATGGTTTTAAGAGACGAAACCTCTTAAAATTCCATGATTTCCCGTGGTAGCGAGTCTATCGTTGTAGTGAGAGGAGCTTCAATAGCTCTTAGGACTTGTGACCCAGGTGTAGGTTTAAGAGGTCCCTATCTAACGCGCATTAAACGCTCACCTCCATTTTTAAAGCTCCTCTATCAAATATTACCTAACATAAAATTCTATTTTCAGTAATATAGTTATGTTATATCACATGCTTATGTCGTCAATGTATTATGTAAACACGAATTTTTCTCTGTTGTTCAATAATGAATCTATCTTCGTTAATAAATATCTATTCTATCATTTGAGTTCATGAATGGAAACTCGGAAACGCTCAGTATTTAGTTAAACGACGCATACTCGTACTAAGGTACATATAATACATATATTTAATCGTACTTCATGTTTCATTATAGATGCTGAATGCCGCCGAGGACGTGCTGGTGTTCTACAATGATAAAGTACTCTTCAACTACTTCATCAAAATGATGAGGGAGTACAAACAGACGGGAGAGATGCCTGAAGCTCTCACGTAATATATATGCCATTATATGATCATTTCAAAATTTATATTCTTGCTCTGGCATTTAATAAGGATTTAAAATAATTATGCATTAATTACGAAAAGTGTGAAAACAAAATTAACCAACCCAATTTTCATTACTTTAATGGTCGAATTTGTATCCATTATTAAGGTACAACAGCGTAAGATATATATGCAAGAAAGGTTTATCGATAGCTTCTTTGACAATCTAATATAAATATGCACTTAATATTACATATAATTAATAATATTTATGTACATATTTCTTGCAGGTACCACATAGACCTCATAAAGCTGTTAACATGCTGTACCCTCGGGAAGAACGTGTACACGGAGATCAAGTGTCACAGTCTGCTGCCACTAGACGACATAGTGGCCATGATCACACACCCTGACTGTATACCAGAGGTCAATCACACTTATACATATGTAACATACATCCATGTAGCTGAAATCGTGGTAGTAATTAATACTATCGCAACTTAGCCACAAAAATATTAATCAAGACCGAATATTGGATAATCGTTTATTGAAATATCAAATTGAATTAATTTTATTATTTAACTCAATGGGCATTGCACAAACTAAGCTTAATATTATAAAATGAATGAGAATGCTAAGAAGTTATTGTAAACAATATGTATATGATATCAATAGGGCCCGGATTAATATTTAAATACATATTTTTAATTTACGCGATTTTTGGTCTAGAATGTGTTTTTTACATGGATTGTCATATTTAGACTGAACAACCAACTTTTATTTTCCATATTTTACCATATTTCAAAGTTAAGTCCATATTTTACAAGAAAATGTCACAATCATCCATATATTCACAAAATACATAAAATTTACATTCCCGCCACTAATGTTTTGGATAAAAGTAAAGGATTTTAGACGCTAAAAAATTAACAAAATTCTGTGCGAAAGTTCCGAGTTTCATTATGAAAGTATTTTATTTTATACTGCATAGTTTTTCCATATTTTTGATTTTTTTTCGTCCATATTTTATGTACATATTTTAGATTTTTTAATACATACTTATCCGGGCCCTAGTTATGATACAATGTAATTGTATTATTCTTAAATTATTTCTGTATTTTTATGACAATTATAATTTATTCTTTTGCTATTTCTAAATAAAAATATTAAATAAACATATCTTTCTTTATTTTTTTTTACAGCTTATAATATGGGTTAAGTAAATGAAACAACCAATTAAATATGAGACATAGCGTTTTTATTCAATAATCAATAATATTTTTGTTTATCGATAGAATATTTAGCATTAATAATACAAGGAAACAATAGCAACTAAATAGATCTTAAAACTTAATACAGCGATGATTCATTTAAAATTATGTAATATTATAATCAAGCACACATATATCTTAATCAATTTTAACTATTTATTTATCCTAGCGTTCTTCTTGGCTCTAACGCCAGCGAATGTTCAAGCTTGTTATTCTAACAATTCTAGGTCTTACGTGCTTCAGTCTCAAACCTTTTATTATTACATTCCTCATGATACCATTCTTTATACATACATTTATATATATCTGAAAAACGATGTGAGCAAGCGTTGCCGTACATAGTATTTCGACGATCAAATCAACTTAATTTTATCTAAACATAAAACGTATATAAAATTATAATGTGTTAGTTTTTAATGAAGTTTCATTTAAAAATATTTATATGTTAAATGGTATTAATTTAGATTGATTTTATACTGTCCGTCAGTGATACTGAACGTGAAAACCAATATATAATAATACATTTTGTACCTATCTATCTAATTTTATCAGAAGTTGTGCAAATATCGAAACCAATTTTTATTGACCCATAAAAAGACGAGCCAACATATTTCGTCATAGCGAGAATGTTAGTTTCATTGACCTAATAAATTAGTGTGAAATAGAAGCCGTATTTGTTAATTACAGATGAATCCAGACGAACGCCCCTCTTTTGCCTGTTAAGTATATAGTTCTATAGGATCGTTTTATTTAAGTATGGAGAGAACAGGCACAGCCGTTCAGAAGTTTATTATGATTTTACAAGCCATCTTGTGACCTGAGTTTCAATTTTCACCTTTGGTTAAAGCTAAAGAGGTGTCGTGAACACTAGAAAAATTTGAAATGAATTTTTGTAATACACCCTGCAAGACCGTTCAATAGTTTTTCTTTGTTAATGATTCTGGAAATACATAGGTGATTTTATAAAATTTTAAGGCTTTGTGGAGTAGATAAATATTTAAATCTTTATAAATAATTATTACTAACACTATATTTAGTTTTTAGACACCTTTATCTAAAGCGTGTTCTAATTTTTAGAACAGTATGTACAAATGGGCTTCATTGTCACCTCGTACGATACGAGTACATATTTACAATTAGCATTATTGTAGAAATAGCAATCTCCTTAGGACTGACATTGTTTTGGATCTATTACAAAATGAGCTAGACCTAATCGAAAGGTCTTTGTTTGAAGGGAAACGGGAGGTTGTTTTGAAACGGGAGGTCCGTTTTGGATTAGTAATAGCAGCCACAGAAATTATTATAGATACGGTGAGAGTACTTAACTTTTGTCACCTGCATTTCCAATAACTCGTGCAGAGTTGTATGTCGAACCAGGCGATTTCATGTAGACGATCCGGCGGTTGAATGTGAAGCGTGAGACATCCCACTTCTGATGTGAGAGCGAGGGGATCCTCGTGGAAGAGACCAAGAGCCTAGTACCTTGAAAGGCTTTCGGGTCCGGGCGTTTAGTATATCGGCGACGTAGCACGGGTTTCCATTTTAAAGAAAAGAGGGTCTTTACTTATAATGTTACTCGTTTATTGCTTAAACAAATTCCCACAATGACTCAAGAATTGTTTAGCAGAGATTCTACCAGAGTGACCCCTAAGAGCGACCAATGTAGAATTAATTCAGTATGATTATGCTCGGCCTTTTATATGGTAGATTCTGTTTTACAATTGTAGGTACTTGAACAAAAATAATCACCTGATATTTTGTTAAGACTATTTACATTGATGAAGTGGGTAATTTGAAAACATTTACAATGGTTTCTTAGAACAATTATTAAAACTTAAACGAATTCGCGGAAAGGCTTATTTTCTTGGTATGATGAATCTCCCGGCGCGACATATAGATTTTTCTTTAACATTTTGTAATAGCAAATAGTGTGCATTTGCTAAGCCTAAGCCGATAATAGTAAAAATGCATTATTATAAAGAGAATATGTATGCATCAGTATTTATTTCTTCGTTTTGCTAGAACTTGACGTCGGTTTTGGAATCATAGAAAGAGATCTGAAAAGAAAAATTCTTTCAGAACTACATCAACACACTATTAAATTATATGCATTTTCTAAGCGCACGGTAGTGCGCCGGCCAAGTTCCACAGGCCGCGCGCATGCCGTGCACTATTTACACGAACCGTTTCGACCCACTTTTGACCCCCCTGTAGCTCAGTGCCTATTGCAAGTACAGAGATAAAATTGTACCTACGTAATCATATACTAGTACTAGAGCGGTATGCCAAATTTCGTAGATAAAGCTTCAGTAGATCCTGAAATATGACCCTGTGAAAATAGCTAATTTTGGCACTGACTCACTGACAGGTAATCAAAACCTTTATATAGGCGCTCAGCTCAGCACAATAAAATACATAATAATTAAATATTAATAATTAGTAATATGAGTACATCTATCCATCGGTGATAAATGAAACTAAAAAATAAAAAATAAATATAGTTTAAAAAAAAAAACTAAAAAACACGCTCCAATGATGAAAGAAACCGCGTGGAAACTAATTTAACCTTTACAACCTTGGAAATCAATTTAATTTAAATTGTTTAAAATAAACAATAAATGGTAATATTAAAAAAATCGTGGGGCGCTTCTCAAGAAGTGATATATGAAGCTCCCCACGCTTTTTTCACAAAAATACCATTTATTAAAAACATATTAAAAACTTCTAAGTAAAGTTAACCAAAAGTTATGTAATTAATTACGCATCGTGTGAACACCCTACAGATTAGGTATACACACACACACACACACACGTGCGGTGGCGTGGTATTGTATCAGCACGCCGCCGCACGCGTCCACACTTGGAACGTGTCCACACTTTATTTATTTATACGGAAATTTGGTCAAAAATTAAGTACCTATTTTGTTTACATAATTCGAATGAGAATCATGTACCGAGTATTCTCCTTAAATATTGATAGTAATTCATCAGTCTCCCTGTATATATATAACGGATATAAAATATTGTCATGTATTCATAATGCATACTGTATAACGTAATTAAATATTGCTTACCTAAAAAATCAGGTTTCTATTGTTTAGGTACGATTTCCTGGAAAAAAGCATTGAAATCTCACCAAAAACATGCCTGTTAAAAAGGGGGCCAAGTACCAATCGGCTAATTGTTTGCCTAAAAAAGGGTTGAAATCCAATCTAATGCCAAGTTTAGATGCACTTTGAAATCGATCATAATCATCTTCATCAACAGCATGATCCACTGGTAAACATTTGCCATTCCCAAGACTCGCCACCACACCCAGTCCTCTGCCTTCCACATCCAGCCACTACCCGCCACCTTATTCACGTCAACGGTCCATCTGGCCGAAATTCACTTTACCATACACCCAACTTAAAATATGGTATAGTTGTGAAAATACGTAGGTGCTTGGTTAAAAATATCTAAAATTATAATACTTCTAAATTTGAACTTGGCAGGTTAATTTAATTATTTAAATTATATAATTATTTAAATTATATAAATATAAATAATTATATAATATTTAATTAATTAATATGCAATAATTTTGTGACCATAGTTAATTATTTTTAGCTAATACAAAATTAAATTTCTACAAAATAAAGACAATGACACATTCTTTGTAGTGATGAATAAATCACAAAATGGTGGTAAGTCACCCCCTATTAACACTGATATAGAGGCTGGTGCTTATGATGGGGTCACGAGGAACGAACAAGTGACTATTAATGGAGTATCACAGGTGTTGTTCGGTGAAATATTGCTCGCGGGAACGCCATACCTAGAAACGACTAATGTTGTTCATCCAACAGGCAAGTATTAACTGATCAAATATAAATTGCTTTAGAACTAGTCTACTAGTTGTCGCTTTAATTTTATACTATATTCTATTTAAATGAATAAATTTTCACTGGTATAGGATATGGTAAAGAATGTCAACCAGATTGTAAAGCTTCGAGAAATGAAAGATGCCAAAGGATCGATAGTGTTATGAAGTGCGTGTGTAGACCAGGTTTCGATAGAATGTTCCCAGATCGACCGTGTAAACGTAAGATATTACTATTTTTTATTATACTAAAAATACAAAACCAGTTAGTATTTTAACTATTTTAACATAATATTTTAAATATGCTCAATTTTAGCCACATGCACGTACTCAGTAAGATTAGGACTAGGATCTAGAGACAACAAGGTGATCAAATTCCATAAGAATTTATCAGACAAAAGAATATGAGAGATTGTCATTGGCTAGTCATGAAGGAATGTTGTTTGCAGCTTAACTTAAATGAATTTTTCTTTAGCTTTCCGATAACGCTCATGAAATACGTTATATGTAATTATAAACCTAGATTAAAAAATATATATTATTCTGATTTATGACTGAAGATTGACATCGTTTAATCCATTTACGCTTACTATTTCGATATATTAGTATGTACCTATGACAGATAATATTCTACATAACATAAGAGATATATAAATTTATTAACTTTCATTATTACGTGTCTACTGAATCCCATTCCCACCGTCTCAGCACCAGCATATACATATAACCAGAAGGCGACTTCGTACTGCATTATCTACACTTACTTCTATTCTACTTTAGTGTTGTCGTTTCTTCATAGATACAATATTTCAATATTCCGTTTTCGCGATGTCCAACCTCCAGTAATGCTCGTCATTGGAGTAGAACATCCGATACTTTGTAACAAGATTTAAAACCATTGCGAAAACGGATGGAAATACAATACTACATAGTACGTAACAATATGTGTGTCAAAATATATTATTAAAATAAATGTGATCACAAATGAGTTTACTACAGCAGTATAAACACAAGCCTGATGTTTTATTGATATCCCCTTTAAACATTTCACAGGTTTTGTTACTATAAAACATACTTTACCGCAATTAAAATTTGGACTAAGTTCCTATACATAATTGAATGAAAAGCATCAGTGTAAGCCGTAAGGTTTACAAATTGATATTGTAAACATAATTTTTGTAAAAATTTCCAGATATCCAAAATCTTGAGCCTTTATGCTTGACGACATATCTTTTCACAAATACAATCCGATCCTTAAATGTTTTCATCTATATTAATAAAGAGGAAAGATTTGTTTGTTTGTTTATTTGTAATGAATAGGCTCCGAAACTACTGGACCGATTTCAAAAATTCTTTCACCTTTGGAAAGCTACATTATTCCCAAGTAATAAAGGCTATATTATATTTTTAAAAAAATTAGGGATCCTTACTAAAATTCCGATAATGTAACCCAAGGTGTAACAAAATGATCTGAAAAATTCCTTACGTCGCGTGCGCTGCGAAAACTATTGATGATAGAACAAAATCATTTACTACAACTTTGCAGAAATCATCATTATCTACAAAAAGTGTTTCGACAGCATATGTCTAAATATTATAGTTATGTTGCAATAAGCGGTTTTTTATTCTAAAAAATTAACTTATATGCCGCCGCTTGAAAAGGCTCTTTATTTGTACCTTGATATTAAACAATATCAAAATAAATTACTTTATATTCAAGACGACTTAATACCTTTTTATAACTTTTTGAATTATTCAATTCGGACATTTCATTCGGAAGATATCACAAGTTTAAAAATGCAAGTATTAGAAAAAAGTCGCGTGGTTGACGCTCACCTAGTCAGCATGCGATGTAGGCTCCATGTAAGCGTCACTGAGGTACGGGGGAGGCAATCCCAACTAATATTATAAATGCGAAAGTAACTCTGTCTGTCTGTCTGTTATACTTTCCCTCTTAAACCTCTCAACCGATATTGATGAAATTTGACACAGACAAACTTTAGACCCTGAGAAAAAATATAGGCTACCTTTTATTGCGAAAAAGGGGATGAACAGGTTGAAAGTTTGTATGGGATTTTTAATTTTAAAAGATAAAATCATGAAACTTTATATTTAAGTACTTGACAGGATATATTTAAACAATTGTTCTAGCGTTTTTGAAATTTCGACCAGTGAGGGGATGAAATAAGGGTTGAAAGTTTGTATGGGATTTTGTCATTTTTGGGGATAAAAACATGAAACTTTATATTTAAGAACTTGATGAGAAAAAACAATTTGTTCTAGCGTTTTCAAAATTTAAAATCGTTTGTTATCTTTACCACCGTGGGGGTGAAATTCTACACACGGAATTCTCGAAATTCGAACGGAATAGAACGGGAACTACGAAGTTAAACTTTTTGTATACAAAATTTTAACCACTCAACCTAGGAACATCATGTTTAGATGTTTTGGGTGTATCAAGTTAAAAAAATTGGCTTTTGAAGTTAAAGTTGCTTTTAACGAATAAACATCTAAAATAAATAACGAAGAGTACCTACTCTGCATCGCCGCCGCTGCCGTCGGTCGTCGTCGCCGCACAGTGGGAAAGCCTCATACAAGGCCGTCTCAAAACCCCTTCACATGAAAGTCGTTGTTATGGAGTAAAACTAATTAATTAATATAGTCTTATAAATAAGCTTTCTTTTCTTTATTTCTTTTAATTATTTTTTGCAAACCATAATAGGTATATATTAAAAGGCATCAAAGGTAACTCATGTCCCACACACTCACTCATGTTATTTTAGCCCGGTACATTACTACAATTCAACGACATATTAGTTGAAAGTATTACTAATATTATAAATGCGAAAGTAACTCTGTCTGTCTGTTACGCTTTCACGCCTAAACCACTGAACTGATTTTAATGAAATTTAGTACAGAGATAGAGTTGACCTTGAGAAAGAACATAGGATAGTTTTTATCTCAGACTTTTGAAAGGTTCTCTTGGAAACGCGATATAACCGAACTTGAAGCGGGCGAAGCCGCGGGCGGAAAGCAAGTTAGGAAAATAAAAACAATCAATCATAAATACAAATTTTAATATTGATCATATTAATTTAACTAATGTGAAGAAAATTCTCTAGCGCTTACCACTTCATAAACGTATACCGCTCCATAATTTTGAAAATAATGTAAGCTAAAGTTGGTAATGAAGACTTGACGAATTTTTTTTCCATATAATTTAATAAACACAATATAATTATTAAGCTTCAATGGAAATAGTTCAACACTTAAATATTAAGTATTCTTTTCAACACAAAACGAAACTAATATCCAGTTATTCCTTGTATCCAGTTCGGTCAAAAAAATATTCGATTCGAAAGTTTAATAATGGAATGAAACTCAATAACTTTATGGATCTTTATTATATAGTAACACACATATTACCTACTATAGTTATTATAAACAAATCAATTACTGAATAATTTATAAATAAATAAATAATTTATAAATAAAAAGTTAAAACATCGCACTTTGTTACAAATATTTAAAAGACATTTCAAGTTATATTTGACAAATAAAAAGAATAATAGTATTGAAGGACTGTTAATAAAACATAAACACATATTCAATAAATTATAGTCAGTAGTATGCCTCTTAATTAATAATACGTAGTGTGTGGCCACTAAACGTGCGAGTAGTCAGCGCGTCACGTCACGTGATGAGCTCGCTCGCCGACACGTCCGGGGACGAGTGACGAGCGGCGGAACACGCGCGACCACCACTCACTGGTCGCACATCTACCTGCAGGTGATATATAAATATATACATATAAACGTTGGAAACAGATTGTCAGAAGAAAGTTTAAGCTGAAATATTTTCTAATTAACGACTTTTTCACAATTAGTACTAAATAATTACGTTGATTAGCACTATCCCCGACGATATGTAATCCATTCCATACATTTAAGTACTTACTTAAAACGTTCTGACAGCATACGTTTTATGATTAATAGATTCAATTTAATAATGTGTATATAATTTGTCAGTGATTATTTTTTTGTGTGAAAACATTTTTTTTATTAGACAAATACTAATTAACTCGCCTTAATTTTAACACAAATATCAATTAAATGTTCATCTCAATGTTTCATGTATGGGTTACGAAGTTTAAGTAATAATTGATTCGTATAATAATGTGTGCTTATAATAGTTTACCATTCGTAAATGTAACCAATCGCGATGACAACGGATATCCGGTGATGACGCAGCACTGCTCGTCTGGCCCCACGTACGAGATGTATCACGGTTGTCCAATGGCAGTCTGAAATTACACAATAATATTCCAATAGACAGAAAAATTACATTATTATAATATACATGTATACAGGGTGACTGGTGAATTACTATCGATATTTGAGGACGTGATATTTGACGATCATATATGACAAAATAAAAATTAATATAACATAAATATTAATAAACTTCTAAGTAAAGTTAACCAAAAGTTATGTATTTAATTACGCATCGTATGAACACCCTACAGATTAGGTATACACACACACTCACACATACGCGCGCGGGGCGTGGTGTTGTATCAGCACGCCGCCGCACGCGTCCACACTTGGAACACTTGGAACGTGTCAACACTTTATTTATTTATACGGAAATTTGGTTAAAAATTAAGTACCTATTTTTTTTACATAATTCGAATGAGAATCATGTACCGAGTATGCTCGTTAAATATTGATAGTAATTCACCAGTCACCCTGTATATTATGAGGCTTATATTGAACGCTTACAATACATGTACTTTCAAATCTTGCTCCAACAGTTAAGTGACGATGGTTTCTTTGCAATGAGCATAAATATAAAACAATTTCTTTTAAGCAGCTAGTTGTCGACGAATATATGTATACCTTTGAATTTATTAAATATCGATATTATGTTAATTGACAAAGACGCGAGAAGGCTTTCGATAATTTCATAAAATAACTACATAACTAGTTATATAACTGTAATATTAATGATGTCGACATTTCAAATCCTCGCATTTTTTATACAGATTGGATAATGCTCGACTGAAATGATTCGGCCTCATATGTCCACCTAGATATTCTAGTTACTCCTTGTACGTATATCAAAGTCATGTTAATAAGTCTGTGTGTACACGCACCTGGTCGACCAGTCCCTCAACTCAGAGAGAGTGGTCCCTCGGACACACGAGCCCGACAACAGTAGCGGACTCTGAGACTAATCCGTGCACTCTGATGATTAGACCTTATACCTTAGACCTTATACCTTATATACATACCTAATTTAATAATAATAATATACTTTATTAATATAACAATAAAAATGAAATATATACAAAATAAAAGTAGATGCACAATAAGGCGGTCTTATCGCTAGGTCGAACCATCCATTCTCTAATGAACTTACGTAACTAGAGTAGGGAGATAATCGAGTACTTAAATAGGATAAATCGATTTTGCAACTAATATTAAATTAGGAAAACGATCTTGCATCAAATTTTGTCCTCAAAAATTGTACAGAAGTAAGTGTACAGTATACTAAGTGGTGCTCTTAAATGCTTCAAAAGTCTATCTTTAGTTTTTATATATTAAAAAAATATTATCTCAAATATTTAAAAACAATAATTATGTAAAATAAAAATATATATAACAAATACATGATATATGTCAACATAAAATGAACATTCGCCCAATATTTATAACAATTACATAAAATATTAAATAACAATTAATTATGTATGTTTCTTGAATAGAATAAACGGCTTTATTTCATTCAACAAACTCTGTTTCCTACACCCCGTACTTAAGAATATGACTCATCCAACAAATAAAAACGATGACATTAGAACAATATTCCACGATTCCAATGCAAAGGAAGCTATAGCATAACAAAAATATATAAAATACTTTAATAAATTGGAAAATCGATCTTGCATAAATATTGTAGTCGATAATTATACAGAACCTCAGTGTACTAATTGATGTTAAAATTACTCCAAAAAGCGTTAAATTTTATACATTTTAAAATAATTATCTCAAAGTTTTTAAAAAACAGAACTCCTCCTAGTTTTCTTCACACAATACTCAAGATATATTCGTCCAACAATAAAATATTCCACGATTCCAGTGCAAAAGACGCCATAGCATAAAAAATATATGTAAAATATTTATCTATATATAAAATAAGTTCAATATAATCATAATAGAGGTCCAATAGTTATACCAAAGTCGGCGTAGTCCAACATTAGGTCCCATCATCATCAGCGGCCTCCAGCAGCTCCACGAAACTGTGGTTCAGCAACACGAAGGACTCCCTGCCTCACCGCCCATCACCTCGCCACGTAAGTATACGCTGCAATGGAAAAGTGTACATACATACAAACAATGGAATTATTATTAGTACTCTTCTAATAACTTTAAAGACATTTACATGAACATGTTATAGTCATTTCATATAAACATTGTGAGCAACTTGTGCATTATTTATATTTACGGCATAAGTAACATTAATTGAAGATCATTTCTTAGCACTTAGCAAATCTATCCTGCTATCATTTGTAAAAAACGTGACAGCTGTCATGGCATTATATTATATTAAATCTTTCACGAAAATTACTAAGTTATGAGTTAACAAAATATGGTTTTCATATGCCTCTTCAGATAAAAGCTGCTAAAAGATTCGTGATAAAATTATAGATACGGTCACGTAAACAAAAGCTTTAATTAGGCACAATAATTATTGTAATAAGAATAACTTCCAAAACAACTATTAGGTATGTCATAATTACTTATTTATGCTTGTCTAGACTGAAATAAATCTGATATTTTCAGATTTACGACGCGTTTTTTAATATTTTGCCTATATACTCCCGACCTTTCTTTTACTTTGCAGCAACCGAAAATATTAGTTCTAATTCAATGAATACTGCCAAAGTCTTGAACTCATGCTTGTCTGGACCATTCTTGAGACTTTATTGATAAAAACAAAAGAAAATTAATACTTATAATATATAATAGAGTATTAATACTTGCCAACATCAGCAACCATGATGTCAACATATCGAGGCAGGGCTCGAGCTGCCTTGGACCCATCAGTAGTGTGGTAGCCTAAACACATTAACATTCTATTTGAATTTACATACGAGTACCTTTATATCCGTAACATCAGAATTTTTCTATGTAAATAACAACTAAATGACATTACAATTAATATTATAATTGCGAAAGTTTGTGAGTGTGTGTGTATGTTTGTTACTTCTTCACGCTCAAACGGCTGAACCGATTTTGATAAAATTTTGTATACAGGAAGCTGACGTCCAGGAATAACATATAGGCTACTTTACATCCCGGAAATTCCGAAAATCCGCTGGTAACACCGCGGGGCGCAGCTAGTATTATATATTATTTGAGTTTTCTTTTCAAATCTAATTTGATCATTGTATAAAAACCTGTATGCTCCTTTCATCGGCTCCAGCTATCACCATAATGGCGGCTGCTTCCTTCATGGCAGGAAGGGCTCTGGGGGCAGCGGACATCCTAACAAGGATCTCACTGCATACAGCCTTGGATAAAGCACTGTCACTAGTAGACACTATCACTACACCGGCGTCATCTGTCAGATATTGTCGAAGTACTTCCAGAACTTGGGAAAGAACTTCTGGTATGTCTTCGCTCATAATATCTACGCCTTCCATACGCTGGAACATAAATTGGTTAGTAAACACATGCACCTATAATGTAATGGAAAAAGGTTTTTTATTATCTTGAATGGATAGCGCTTGACTGTCATTCCACGAGTTGGAACGTGGAAATTAAATCGTTGATGGTAATGCACTATAATGTGTGTTTAAATGTGATAAAAAATTATAATACACTTTTAAGCTGCTTTAAATTTCAGTTTAAAGCGTGATATTTTAAGTAAATAAACAGTCATTATAATTATAAGTTAAAAGATAAATAAATTAAGATTGTGAAACAAGACAGAAATTGCAATTTCAGCCAATCAAAACTATAAAAAAATACAATACGTTGTGTTCATATTATTAATAATGAGTTATGCTTATTGAATTTATCTTGAACAGGTGAGCAGCGTATCTGAGCCGTAATGTGCTGCCTTGTCCCCGGCTCGTGCCACTCAGCGCTGCCACTGGCCAGCCTTCACTAACTTCTC
This sequence comes from Danaus chrysippus, assembly GCA_916720795.1. Lineage (NCBI taxonomy): Eukaryota > Metazoa > Arthropoda > Insecta > Lepidoptera > Nymphalidae > Danaus > Danaus chrysippus. The sequence goes on along the minus strand of CAKASE010000077.1, from coordinate 272,989 downwards.
CAGCGCTTCACTTTCTGAATCTGATTCTTTTGTTTCTTGTTGCATCTCTTCCCCCTCCTCTTCATAGTCAGCTCATGTACCTGGAATATTTAGAATAATATGTCACATCAACTAGCCTTCGTACAAACAACTTGATCCGAACTATACCGACTATCTTTGTATATACATCGTGTTAGTTACACTATTTATATGTCAAGAACGGCTGTACGGTTTGGCTGAAAATTTGTGGAGAGATAACTTAGAACAAGGGAAAGGACGTAGGATAGTTTTCATCTGATCGAAAAAGAAATAAATTGATAAAATACAAAATGCTCTTATTTACTGTCTTTAAGGTTGAATAGTTTTAGTCCGGTCAGCTATACATTTCTAATTCTGACACTAACGCAAACGAAGTCGCCGACAGGAACTAGTATTTCAATAAACATATAGAGTGTTCTATGTATATTTTACAATATATTACTTATACAAACTATCAATGAATCACCTTCGGCATTATCTTCATCCATTCCATCGACAAGTGCCGCCCGAAGCTGTTCACCCACATCGCTCTGACCGATGGAAGCAAAACTGTAACAAATACGTATACATAAGGTTTACAAATTAAATATTTAAAAGGATTTTAAAACTATTTATTCAAAAGAAAATTATTGTATGTTAATAAAAAAAAGTGTCTATTTGCAAGTTACCAATACTTAAAAACCAGTATATTTAGGTTTTATCTATCTATCTGTTTATCTGTCAGTTTAAGCTGAAAATTCCAAGAGGGTATACCTATTTTAATAATATTGAATTACCAGGCAACTTTGATACAAGGAACAATTAAGATTTTTATGACTTTCATAAACCGTACAATAACACTACAAGTGCATTTGTGTGTCATAGTATTCAGTGAGCCAGCCCGCCCGCCTGTCGCGATGATACAAGCCACGCGCCCCACTCTCCTTCCAACCTGGTCACTTCACCGGGACAGGCCTGAAGAACAACAAATGATATAATAAAAATTAAAAACAAAAGTTTCAAATAGATAGTACTAACTTCTCTTGCTAGTTGAACGGCTCTTGCGTAGTTGTTGCCTCTAGAATAGTAATCAACAGCAGTTCTGATATCACCTTTACGCTCGGATATTTCACCAGCCATTTCCCACCATTCCTCCTACAAAGAAAACAAATTGTAAAGTTCATAATCTATGTCTCTAATTAGTGAATCTTAACTTTTTAAAATGTATAGTAATATGCAGGAGTTACAGTATAAGAATAAATTTATGTTTGAGACAGTTATATTCAAAAAATATACTTCTACTATTTTTTTTTTTTTTTTAGTTAAATGCATAAACCTCGTCTTTAACTTGTATAATTCACATTTACATTACCTCTTCAATAGTATAATCAATAATACTAAATCAAAAACAAACGCTAATTGGTCATTTACCTGTATTAAGACCAACAACGAATTGAGCAGGATCTTTTCATTACTACAACAAGACTATCCTTAGTGAGACCAACAAGCGATATTTTAATAAATAGGTCCATACTTCGGTAGCATTTTTATTTAGCAATCTGATAATGGACCCATTTCCTTCCCTATTTTTTTGTGTATCTGATAATGCATCCTTCACCTGTCCTAGTTGATCGTGCACAGCCTGCAGGAGCTCATCATCTTTCATGAGTGTGGGGTGATGTATCAGACGCGACACGCCTCGCACGTCACCACTTGACCCTAAACCACCCCCCCCCCCCTGGTGATCCTCAAGCACGTAGTCTCCATGCTCTCCGATGAGGAAGTATTAGAAGCGATAAGAAACCAAAATAAAGATGTTTTCCAAGGACTAGGAGGGGAAGAAGAGGAGATGGAAATCAAGTTTCGGAAGAAAACAAGAAATCCTCATGTGAATCACATTGTGGTAAAAGTCTCCCCGACATTGTGGAAGCGACTGGTGGAGAGAGGGAAGATACACATAGACCTGCAAAGGATATGTGTATCGGACCAATCCCCACTGGTCCAATGCTCCCAATGCTTAGGCTACGGTCATACGAGACGGCTGTGCAACGAGAAAAATGAGGTTTGCAGCCATTGTGCAGGCAATCACCAGAAAAAGGACTGCCCTTGGTTCAGCGCGGGATCGGCTCCCAAATGCTGCAATTGCCTGGCTGCCAAGTTGGAAGAGACTGGGCATAATGCTTTCGACGCGGAATGCCCAGTCAGGCAAAAATGGGACAAGTTAGCAAGAGCCGTTATAGCGTACTGCTAAGGGCGTCCAAGAGGACTTTCGGTACATACGCAGCAGTAGCAAGCGTCACCTGGCGAGGAACTCCGGAAAGAGTCGCACTGGGTTCAAGCCAAGAAAAATGGAGTTAGGACAAAGACAAAGAAAGGAAACTACCAAACTGCTACAAAATACCACCAGAAATTGGCAATCTTTAATGGTAAAGGTTCCCCAATTTAAAAGGGCAGACCCAACCCCAAAACTTGGACAGAACGGAACCAGTGCGATTCGGTCGGGGCTAGGAGGAGGAGCTCAGAAAAGGTGGAACAAAAACCTGATATACTTAGTGAATAAGAATGGATGGTAATAAAAGAACACTCACCAGAAGCACCAAATCCGCCGTGTGATAGACCGCAGGAAGGCGCGTACCCGAGAAGAGGCACGGAACGAGATGGAAGACCTAGGGCGGGAGAACATCCGGAACACAGATAAATGTTAAAGTTAAAATAAATGTAAATTAGGATAAAACAAAATTGTAAATTAGGATAAAACAAAATTGAAAATTAGGATAACGTAAATTAATAAATGTAAACTAGGAAATGTAGATTAGGCAATGTAAATTAGGAAATGTAAATTAGGAAATGGAAATTAGGAAAACTAAAAAGGCAATAATGGAAATGTAAATAAATTTAAGAAGGAAATTAAAATTTAGATATTAACGTAGGGAACAAAATGTAAAGAAATAGAAACTGAAACTGTAAATAAAATTGGAACCCCCCTCCTAATCCTAGGAATAGTATTAAGAATAAGCTAGGTACACAATATAGATAGAAGGTACAACCTGAGGGTAAAAGAGATGAATGCAAGAAAGATTAGTATGAAGCAAGGCAGGCCATCGTAAACGAGAGAACTGGAATGAATGAGAAATATAGTAAACAAGGTCTCTGACCAGGTCAGAGGTGCAGTATTAAAAAAAAAAAAAAAAAAAAAAAAAAAAAAAACCACCAAACCCCCCCCCCCCCCCCCCCCCTCGCCGAGACGACCTGTACCAACAAAATAATAATTTACTAGGGCAAATAGATTATAAGTGTTATTCTAACGAAGATTATATATAAGATTTTATTAATATTTTTTTGCAGCGCGTAAAAATTATATCAATCTTAAATTATATTCTAACAGTTATAATTTTTGCACCTGTTGACGTGAGATAGTCCACGTATTGCTGCCTGAGTGATGTCACCGCTTGTCTATCGACTTTTTCAGCGAGGGCGATGGCATCTGCCCATCTATAGAACTGCTAATACATATTAATGGCCAATTCTGGCTGAGCGGCTCCACATAGCATTCTTCGGCGGTGGTTAAGTCCCCCACAAATATTGCTAGACGTGCACGAACCTCGGGACTCTTTAAACCTATGCATTATATTATAATCACGATTAATAAAATAAATACTATTAATACAATAAGTGCGTACTTAAAGAAACATATATGAGGTGTTCCCGAAACGTTTAAATGCAAAAAATACCTTCATCATATTCCCGTCTCCTTTGGTTGAAGCCAACTCGAAAGTTTTCTCTAGATAAAATGTTCTAGCTTCATCACCCACTGCTTTATAGCATTTCGTCGCCAACTAAAAAAAATATATCTGTTATGAGATACTAAAACGTTTAAATGTTATAATATATATATATTAGTCTTTCTCTAATTTGAGCAGTGAGGAATATACCACCACAACTGAATGGCTAACACTTAACCAAACATAACTGTTTTTCGGTATCAGGGTTATCCAATCTAATTGAACCTAACGTTAATGTAATTAAAACAATAATAAATTTAAGTAGTTATTCTAAAACCATTGGACAATCTTTATTTCTATCATATATACATGGTCGCTCATAGGTAATGTCGATTCATATGTAAAAATTTCAACGCATCCATTTAAATTTGTTGAAACTTCTTAAATTTATCTCTAGCTCTACAAACAGTACAGTAATTTTACTTTCTTTGAATAATTTTCTGTTTGTTTGTTGATGAACGACTACGTTTTGATAAAATAGTGGACAGGAGATGCGAATGTAAGAGGTTCTGTTGAAGAAATATTAATGTTACCGAAACCGGTTTTTTTTTTCAAGACAATTCTAAACCATAAATGACGAAAGTAACGCGGAATATGATCAAAGAACTTAGTGATACTAAATTCCTACCACATCCGAAATTCAGTTCAGACTTTACACTTGAGATCTATGGCGAAATTCTATTGTACAAAATAATTTGAATCCAACAAATGTTATTAAAGCAGTGCGACATTTTTTTTGCATTTAAGGTCAAAAAAACCGTTTAGCCTAAGAGCTTACTGCTCTTTGGGAAAAAAAAATACTCTATACCTCTCATAGTTAGTCTATTTTATTACATTATATATTAAAAAGTGAACACTGAAAATCGACATTATTTATGAGACATCCACTGTACTTATATCCTCTGTACTTGAATACAAATTCACATAAAGCAAATATCGTGAAAAACTTACTAAAAATTAGTAGGATGTTTTCAATGTGTTTGGCAACGAGGCCTTTACAAACTTCTGTTTATATTTAATCTAACTGTAATGTCATACATATTAACCTCAACATCGTATCCTGCTAGCGCCTGTTCAGCCAGTTGACACCACAACGACCCGACGTCCGCAGACCTCGACACAGCGTCCAAGTATTGAGCACAATCCTTTAAGTCCCCGCTACGTAACGCCGAATCTATTCAAAATAAATAGTAATTTCCATTTAATATTCCATATAAATTAACAATATAGCGATTGATGAAAATAAATTCAAATAGCGCTTAGAACATTAAATCAATCCTGTTATAATAAAATCGTTAATTTGTTGTCTTATACCAAAAAAAAATGGCTTAAAAGTACTCTGTATTATTCTATAAGTTAATCTGTCCAAAAAGTTACTTCAGCAACATACTGAATCTTGTTGTGTGGATAGTGTGCACCGGATTAACATTACCCTACCATAACCTTTAAATTTAAACGTCGTCTATATAAAAAATTATATAGTAATCACTTCAAACAATAAAAAATAAATGAAAAGAAGGTTTTCGGATATTTTTAAATAAACGACATACTGCCTACGTTTCGGTTACTTTACAGCGACCATGATCACGGGCAGACTAGATGTGTTTCATTTAAATGAATACTCGAGGAAGTCTTAGATCTCATTAATCCTACTAATATTATAATTGCGAAAGTTTGTGAGTGTGTGTGTATGTTTGTTACTTCTTCACGCTCAAACGGTTGAACCGATTTTGATAAAATTTTGTATACAGGAAGCTGACATCCAGGAATAACACATAGGCTACGTTACATCCCGGAAATCCCAATAATCCCGGAAGTCCGCGGGTAAAACCGCGGGGCGCAGCTAGTATAAAAATAATGTCAATACTGTAAAGGGTTCATACTGAAAGCCAGTCGATGTTCATCCAATACAATGGCCTGGATCTGACCTCCTTCCAGTAGGACTCGTCGCTCTGATACTGATACAGCCGAGACTGATACACACTCAGACATGTCAACACACTGAGGCTCCCACACACTGCACCTATAACACATACAAACACACATATATATATGTAGGAACGACCTTATGACCCATGTATATCTTACTGTATGTAACATATAGACATCATGAGGAAAAACTATGATTAATTTACAGGACTATTTTGACATGTTCTCACCCAAAATAAGAAATCAATATGGATCATTTAAACATTGCCAACGATACACTATTTTAAATTAGAAGATTTATTATATTCAGATAAATGTTGTACACATAGTAAGTTACTTTTATCTACATGGAGTACGTTTTTTCAAAAGTGCTAATACAATCATTAATCTCCACATCACAATCCCACAATTAATAATGAAAAAGATATTTCAACATGACGTTATAATTTGGGTATCTTCAAGAAAAGGCGTGAATAGGATGACACTGAGATAGTGCGTTCAGTATCTAACACTTCATTTCCATCTTCCAACAGTCAAGCACTTTCCAGTAGAATAATAAATATATTATTAAATCTTACCAAATCAGCAAATGTGTTGGGGTTTGGGCTACAACAGCGTCACTGTTTTCTATCCATTGCACGAAACTAACTCCGCTCCCGATAATTTCCTAAAAAAATGAAATACCAGACAATAAAACATCATATTTATTTGACTCAATTTATCTAGCTATGTAGTTTACGCTATATATATGAGTGCTACCTTTTCACCGGTATCAATACGGAGAAGTGCAAGTCGTCGTCTAGTATGACGGAACAGAAGCAGATGTCCGCTCTCATTCAGCTCCAACCAATCCACCCGAGCTTCGTGCCACCATGGCCCTAACTGAACTCCTACAACATTCACATCATTGATATTAATAAATATAATGCAACGACATCAATCTTTTTGTTCATAACAAAGGAACTCTAACATCTATCCTACGTATGTTCCGTACCTGTAACAAGATCAATAACAGCAATCGTCTGTCTGTCAGCAGATAGGCGATGTGTTTTCGTTCTTCCTCCGTCTTCCTGCCCTCATTGATACGGACACTGAGCACGTGAGGATTCACACGCTCAGTACGAACCTCCATAAGATACGAATCATTTTAGTATAAATTAAATTACTTGACATTGTGTAGATCTCGATCTATACTCACGGTTTGTAGTACTCTATCGAGGCCGTACTCCACCACACTAAGTTCGCCAGCACGCTGCAACAGACAGGCTCCACCCACAGCTGCATATATACGCTCCCCTCCACCGGACCATGGTATCTGGAGTATTCATGACTATAAACTTTTAACTAACCTTAACTTTTTGTTAAAATATCAGCTGGCATTTTAGCAGTTTATAAATAATCAATTTTAACAAACTTATCTGCTACTGCCTGTCTCACAGAATGGTATCTAACATCTATATGTATAGATCTCCTGTGGTATACTGGATTCAAAACAAGTTTTTATACACTTTGATAATCATTATACAAAATCATTGTTTCTGAATTAACTCCAATTTCAAAAATAAATAGCCTCCTTACTGGCTTCTCACATGGAAATATACTGTGCTTCTGTTGAAAACAAAGCTATATTTCTGTTTGCATCAACATTTGCATCAACATTTGCATCAACATTTGCATCAACATATCCTTGTCTATAACAATTATCCTTTCGTAAAACAAGGCCAAAGATTTTAGTAACTTTTGAGTACTTTAAAATTCATTTTAAATGTTTCCAATGAGTTTCATCATATGAGTTCTAAAACTGACTCAAATAACATACACTGTAAGCTAAGTCGGGTCTGGTCAAGACAGATAAATACATAAAATTACCTACCACTTGTCTATATGGAATTTTCTAATCACAAAAACTGTTCTTAGATTTTTCTAGCCTTACATTAACCTCCATAGGAGTTTCCAGTTTTACAATGTAACATATTAAATCATTTCAGAAAGCTTTCTACATATTGTTCTTGATCAACAGTTATAACATTTTCATACATATTTACTCTTAAGCCTAAACAATGCTTTATTTGATCTAGATCTTTTATTTAAAATTTACTGCTTAAATCTTGTATTAACTGATTAGTTGTCATTTTACAATTAGAGAATACAAAAAAGTCATCAACAAACAAATCTATTATCACTTTAACATTTCTTTCAAACTTTATAAATAAACAAGGTTCATACTTAGATTTTAAATGACCTAAAGATTTTAAGTGTTCATTGCCTCTCTCATACCATGCATGTGAGGACTGCTCAAGTCCATAGATGGCATGTTTCTTATTATCATCCTCATACAATACAGGTTTTTCAATATACACAGAATCATTCAAAAATATCATAGGTGGTAGAGTCTAGCTGTGGTCAAGTGATTGCAGCTCGAACATGGGCTGGCTCGACCGGGGAAGTACCACCCTCTCACAGAAGATCAGTGTGAAGTAGTCTTTAATGGCTGCGTTTCTTCCGATGAGTAGGAGTGCCGTTTGTCCTTTTCCTTCTCCCATCCTTTCCTCCCCTTCCCATTTTTTCTCCCCCTCTTCCCTAATCAAGGGTGGTGACACATCCACAACATGTCTTATGTATAGTGTAGGCCGTCTGCTCGGTTGCCCCCTTTAACATAAAAAAAAACATTCAGGAAAGCTGATGTTGTTGGTGTATATTTAAAACTAATTTTACAGTTAAAGAAAATAACAATCTTAGAGTAGAATAATGTAGCACAGGGGAAAGTCTCATGATAGTGTATTTCTGTGAAAAACATATTGCCATTAATCTTGAATGATAATGCACCTTACCAACACTATCATACTTTGTTTTTAAACACCCATTTGTACTGAGCTACCATAGTATCACAAGAGTTATCCACAACTTCTCATTCATCATTTATCTTAAACAATTCTTATTCTTCCTCCATACTTGCTCTCCAATTTACTCTCAGTCCCATTTAAAGCTCCCTCATGTGTAATATTCATTTTAATCTGATCATCTGATTTGAAGAAGCTTCTGGAATATATGTGACATAAATTATATCACATTCAGTATGTGTGCTATCTGCATTACCTTTTCTTCTTTTTCACTCTGTTCCTACGCTTAAACCTTACTCACTCAATAGGAATATCAACTGTATTTTAGGTTGGTTACATTATAATGATGTCTCCACTAATTTTAACTGAGTTATTTTTACAGGATTATAAACCCTATAGCCTTTCAAAATAAGTTCTTTATGTTTCATATCCAATTTCTAACGATTTTCTTTACACCTGACAACTTGCATTATGCATTTTGTGTATTATTAAATAAATAATGTTACCAAATTCGGTAAGTAAAGTAGAAAACTCGAAAAATTCGAAAATTTGCTAACGGTCAGTAACTATTAAGCCAAAGAGTGAGACTATATTAGAAACCATGAAGTTGACCACCCCTCATATGGTTACGAATTGAATATAGCAAATAAAACTTACCAAATGCGTGTACTATTAATAAAACAAATTCTGTACCTGTTCGACTCATGCCTTAATTTGAATTGCTTGTTTGTTTTGTTTTAGGTAGCGTTAAATTTGTAATGCATTGATACGTGGTAGGGTGGCCTGACAAAGAATTTGTCCTACTTCTCGATCGTAATACAAACTTATATTCTTACATCGAGTTCTGTTCCAAAAACAAACGGTCCTTATCTTGTCGACGCGACTTGTTGCGAGACTAATGTTAATTATCAGTCATCTGCTTACTCAATCAACCAGTCACCTATAACACACGCAAGAAATAGTTAAAATAGATTTTAAAACATAATTGGTGTTTTATTTCATTTATAACTCTTAATGTAATCAAAAACGTATTACATAAATGTAACTGTGAACAGTGAACGTGAATAGTATCCCATTTCTGATTTTAGTATTCTAAAAAAAATACTCACAAAAATATAGTTTTCTTATAAAGCCAGTACTTTTAAATAACAAATAAAACCTTAACTAGAACAAACTAATAATATTCCTAACTCAATACACCTTAAATAAGTTAAATTCAATTCACAAAAATAAAAGTCGCGTTCACTTTCTTTACTTTCCCGCGTAAAATTAACAAACAAATCGTCATCAGTGATCAGTGTTACCAGAATATTTTATTCTCGAATCACCCCGCCGCACTGAAGCGCGCGTGTAACCCCGAGATAACCCCATCACGGCACACAGGTAGTTAAGGCGGGAAAGTTGAAATAAATTCATGAGCTTATTATTGGTTTTATATTAATTTAATTCGTTCTATTATTTTACAATAATAAATAAAATTTTAAATACAAATAAAATTCAATTATTGAAGTACAAATGGTCTAGATTTTTTTATTTTTATTGATTGCACTTTGTTTTTAAAATAATTTACCTGTTTCAGTTAACTTTTTCTGTTTTTTACTAGTTAAATTTGTTGCCTTGTGTTGATGAGTTTTTTTGCTGCAATGAACTTTTAAATCATGCTTATGAGCACGTAAATTCACCCGGCACCATTTACAATATGCCTCTCCTTGACCTGCTAATATCAAATCAAATCGGCTACCTGATTTCAGCGCATAAAATAATATCGCCACTCGGTAAGGGAGATGGCCCCATTGGCGCTATATAGCCTCACCTGGCAACACTGAGCGTCAGCGTTTCAATATCACTTTGGATGCGTTGGGAATTTAAAAGTTCGGTTCAATTTAAAAGTGTGTTTCCTAAGTATATTATATAAGTTTTCCATCAACAATATAAAAGCAAAACATTAGCGTTTAGACAAAACAGCCGATGTCGTCTATACAACACTCATTTGATCTGTCAAATAAATATCAATAATTTTGTCGATTGTCTTTCAATGATCTTACTTTAAATTATTTACTGTTTCGGTTCTATTTGTACTTATGATAAATTTTTGGATTAGTAATTTTTTTGTTGAAGAAAAACTGGTAAATCTTAATTTGTTCATGTTACACTACTATCATATTCAGTTGGTGTTTTTCTGTGGCTCCTGAGTTGTGTCACCACGTCGTCAGTCGTGGTCAAAATGAATGAAATCCATTGCCTAGGTCTCAGGTCAACTCATTTATGAATTTCGTCAATTGAAGTTTGCTTTTGATACACAGAACCAGTCTTCTGGACCCAGGAACATATGATGTTAGAACTTGTCCTGTAATGTTACAGTATATTTTAATACTAGCTTTTGCCGCGACTTCGTCGGCGTGGAATAGTGACTTCCGGCAGATTTTTGGTTCTTCCCACATAGTTCCCGTTCTTGCGGGGTTTTCGGAATGGTCGAGTTCCCGTAGAATTTTCAGGATAAAACCTATGTTTTTTTTTTTTAATTCACAATGAAGTACTCTTCACCAACAACATATTTATTTGTTTATTTGAATAAAGATTAATATTATTATGTTGATACAACTTAAACAAATTATTTCGACCAAATTAGGTACCATAAAAACGGTTTTTTGTGAGTTAATCTTAAAAGATAGACATACATTGTCCCGGACTGTTTTTTAGATCAGTAAAAGAGCTATTATTCTTTAATACATATTTTTTGTGTATCTTGAACCGTTTTCACGGCGCACGCAACGAAAGGCTTCAAAGATGAAATAATTTCTCCCGTTTTTTTACACATTTACCACTATATCTTTGCTCCTATTGGTTGTAGCGTGTTATGTTATATGGCCCACAGCCTTCCTCGATAACTGGACTATCCACCACAAAAAGAATTATTCAAATCGAACTAGTAGTTTCGGAGATTAGCGCTTTCAAACAAACAAACTCTTCAGCTTTATATTCGTAATATTAGTACCTATAGATTCGCTAAGACAATAGGACATTTAATATTTCATTTTAGTCACGTGCTTTCAGATCTCAGATGATACACTCAAAACCACAGGGATTGCGTTTCTAGCCTCTTTTGGAGAACCCGTCCCAAACCTTACGCTTTTATCTTCAATTCCTACTAAATATATATATTTTTTAGATCGAATTCCTTGAAGTAGTTAAAGTTCAGTTATGTTCGACTAAATTAAATCAATTTAAGAAAATTTTAAGTTTCATAAATACAGTTCTTCTATATATTTTTCCAAGGTATTTATTACTGTAGATTCTTGTAACTGATCTATTTCAATCAAATCTTACAACACCAGGGGTCCTTTAACGCTAATTTTAAACTTAAAATAATACTCATCTATATTTTAAATAAGCTTTTACCTGGAACGTATTGAACTATATATTATTGAAATATATACGTATTGGACTATATATTGTTTAATTCGTCGTTAATTTGAGTAAATTGATTAATGCGGAAATTCTCGGATATTTAGTATAAAAGTAAAAGAATCGTTTAAACTTTTGTTTTTATTTATATCTAGATATAATTTTCTCCGAATATATCGACAACACGTCGTTTTGCCTTTTTCTTAAATATTCGTATAATGTAGGTATGTACCTATAATGTCATGTTAAACTACATATATCTAGTATATAAACAGCATAAGATGCAACAACTAGCTATGACTAATCACATAAATTAGAAATTTCTAAAAAAATAACAGCAAAAAAACTGAACGTTATTTAAAATAACGCAGGATAAAACCTAAAACATAATAAAACACATAGTTACTTCACTGACATAAGTTAACTCCGTCTCTTTGTGCCTTTTATATCATAATATTGTCGCACGAAAACTAAATACAGATAGATTGGGAGCAGATTCTTTTTACTTTTTCCTATATGAACTGTGTCAGCTTCGTCAATAAAGTGTTGATAAATATCGGGACATTGTTTAAAACTCGTTACATTGTTACCCAGCTTTTGAGAGCTTACTTTTTTTTAACTATTACTTTATTGGTTTTAATTTTCTATATACTCGATAAAGTAAGGAACATGTGCCGTTTTCGATTAAGTTAAATAAAAGTATGCATCATGGGGATGAAAAACTGTCATATAATAACTTTGACACTATTTTCCCTTATAACTTTATAGATGGCGTAAGTAGCTCTGAAATTGGTTTGACAATTGACATTAGGACAAATTTTAAATTATTTCAGTTGTTCATTTGCCGTTGTTTACTGTTGTTTTTGTGCTGTACGTTCTTTTTCAAACATTTGACCCGGCTTAATATATCATTGACTCCTATTTCCACGCTTTTGACGGGATCGAGTATCGACCCCGTTTTTTCTCAATTGGACTTTGTTTTCTGCGAGTACGATCGACCCCAGCTCTTCTCATTTGGATTTTGATTGCAAACCACGAATTTGGATTATCGATAAGTTGAAAAAATGCCACGAAAATCGGCTATTAAGTGTTACTTTCGGTGTGCGACTAAAGGTACTTATTTAGTAAAATCTAAAAAAATATTATTTGTCGTATATATGTATATACAATCAATTACTACTCTTGTTACATCAATTTCAACCACAACAGTTTATTGACTTCTAATAAAAACATTTCAGGTCCTTTTCATCAATTTTCTAAACCTGAATACCCAAAATTGGAGAAAATAATTCAATGGAAAAATATTTTAAATGAAGACATGATACAAAAGGAAGATTCTTACATTTATAACAATATAAGAATATGTGATGATTATTTTGAACAGTTTTACCATTCTTCAAGTAAACAACTCACTCAAAATGCTGTACCAACACTATACTTAAGTAAGTATCTAAAGTAAGCAACTTCCCAAGTAGTTATAGGCACACAATACATACTATTAATATAAAAAGAAAACTATAAATATTTTATAACTATAGATGATAATATACATTATTATTATTTTACTTTAGAAATTGGTGCTCATAATTAAAAATTATAAACAAAAAAAATAATGATTTAATTGAATATAATGAAATAGGTATACAAGTCATCTTAACATTTTTATATACTTACATGTGGTTTGATAGATTTATAATGTGCCCTCTTTATTACCTTCTTTATATAAATAAGAGAAAGTTCCTACATTCAGTATTGAAAAATAACTACTTTTGTCACTTCTTTACATAGGTAAAACAAAAACAAAGTGTTCTAAATATGCAGAGATTATAATTTCATTGCATAACTACAAACCAAAAAAAGTTGTTTATAGTTTTTTATGTAATATAAGAATGGCAGTGTTTAATTCAGTAAAAATTACAAGTCTATTAACATTCAATCAGAAACTCTAAAAGAAATGAGGAAGAATGGTACTTGATTGTGGGCCGGATTTGTAATAAATTTAGCAAAATAGTCTGCTTGCTCTAGAATAGGACTATTTGCTTGTTTTGAGACAGCAGATGATAAAACTCTCTTATTTTATATATAATATAGTTAGTTTTTGAATTTAATTGTGGATTTTGTTGTGCTGTCAATAAACTTAAACTATCCGTTATTATAATCCACTTTTGATAAGTCTGTGTTTGAATGTGCTCCATAGCAGTATATACATACATATGCTGGATTCAGCGGAGTATATGCTTGTGAGTGAATTCAGCCTATGACCAAATCCACCCTTGATCTGACTATCATAGACAGTTATAGAGACTGCTTCATTGTTCCTAGACCCATCTGTATATATCGGATGATATCCCTGCCACCTATCAAGTTCCCTATAAATGTCTTTCTTATACTTTAGAAGACTTTTGACTTTTGAATTTTAATCTGAATAAATTTTGATTCATATAACCCAGAGTAACAAGGCCATACCATGCTAGAAAAAATATTGTGTTTATTAGAAATTTGTTCTGTTTCAGAAAAACCTTGAAACAAATATGAATTAATATTGGCAGTCCTGTTAATAGTGTCCCGCAGTTTAACAAGAAGTGGATGATTACTAATGGAGAGCAACATTGCAAAAAATGTTGATTGTAAGTATATAAACCTAAGTGCTAATGAAGGTATATTACATTCCACCTGCATTGACACTATGGGAGTAGTTCCCATGGCACCCATTATAATGTGCAAACATTTGTTTTGTATCTTTTCTAATTTATCTACTATAGTTCTTACCCCTGCAAAACAAAAAAAAGCATATTCAAAATGACTCTTTACTAATGAATTATACAATGTTAATAGAATACTTGGTTCAGCACCCCAATATGTGCTTGTTAAAGATTTTAAAACATTACAAGCATTTAAAGCTTGAGATTCTAGAGTTTCAGCATACTTATTCATCTAGAATTGTTTGTAAAAATAACACCTAAACACTTTACAGAGCTCTCTACAGACATTACATTATTATTGAACAAAATATTTACATTCCTATTTCTAATTCCATTTTTTCAAAAGACAAAAACTTTTTTCATTGCTGACCTCCAGCCGAAGGCTATCAAAATAGTTCTTTAGTCTTAGGAGAGCTACATTGAGGACTGATTGTACACTTTGTACATCTTTGTAAATCATCTTCAAACTGCAGATTAGAAACTTCACACCCCAGAGTTAAATTTAGCTGATGTATGAATAGGATAAAAAGCAATGGGCTCAATACACCACCCTGTGATACACACCTACAAGAATATCTTGGACCAAATAACTGATTGTTGACCTTAACAAACACCTTTCTGTAGTGCAAAAAATTAAAAATCCAATTTACAACTTTTCCAGGTACCCGAAGTAATAATAATATTGGGGATAATTTGTTCAGATCTACATTATTGAAAGCCCCTACAATGTCAAGAAAAACACCAACTAGTACTTTATTCTCGGAATGAGCATCGTGGATATCAAGACAGAAATGACATAGACTCTCACAAGCAGAACGGCCACAATGAAAGCCAAACTGATAGTAAGGTAAAACATTATTACTTTCTATGTGAAAAATTAGTCTCTGTTTTATTAATTGTTGGAATTTTTTTCCAACACATGAACTCAGTGTAATAAGGACGTAAGAATCAGTCAAATTAAAGTCTTTGTTAGGTTTTAATATTGGTACCAAACAGTCAGTTTTCCAATCCTGTGGGACAATAGAAGACGTCCATAAACTATTTAATAAACTTAAAAAAATAGATAGAGTTTGAACATTTAAAAGTTTAAACATCCTGTAGGAAAGCCAATCCAGGCCACATGAAGAATCTTTCTTGAGGCTAAAGCAGATTTTAACTCTTGCATAATAAAACAACCGATCATGTATGAATTATCACTATTTACTCCAAGAACATTATCTATACTTATCTGTTGTGAAACAGGATCCGGTGTGTATTTATATAAAAATGTTTGAACCCAATTGAGGTCAGAAAATAAGTTAGAAGTCGGAAAGCTTTTTTTGAATTTACTTATTTTAGTCTAAATGCGATTTATAGATATCAAACGATTTATTGATGAGCAGAATGCAGACCAACTTTTACAACATTCTTCTTTTAAAGTGCGTTTTTTAAAGGCTTGTGCGCGTTTGATATTAATGTAATTTTTACTATTAAGACTAGTTTTGAAATTAATGTAGGCGTTCTTGCAGTCTTCTACTACTTTTGAACATTTATCATTCCACCAAGGTACTTGGCACCTTTTTCTAGGACGGTTATTATTACTATCAGTTGTGTTATGGTTTAAGCTGGGCCTGGAGTATTTGATTGCCAATAGAATAATTGAACAAAACTTTCTGTATGAGTCATGGAGATCACTATTGTCAACTTTAAAGTTCATTAACATTTTATTAACAATTTGTCATAACTATCCCAATTTACTAATTTCAGATTGCTGTGAAAAGGAATGTTGTTCAAGGGAATAGAGGGTTCATGTTAATCTCTTACGAGAGTAAATTTTGTGATAGTTGGCAAATAATAACTGCCTAAAGGGTCCTGATGAACTTGCCAGTCACAAGGAAGAAATAAAGAAGAAGACACCATAGTTAAATATAGACTGTTTGGTTTCCAAATATGAGAGCCTATAGTTGTTGGTTGACCATTATTTAAAAGTATTAAGTCATATATGACCCATGTAATCCATAATAGCTCTGCCCCGAGAATCTATGCGACTACAACCCCAAAAAGTATGATGGGCGTTAAAATCACCTGCAATTATCAACGGTTTTGGAATACTGTACAATAAACGATCGAACTTCGCCCTTTCAACAGCAGGAAAACTATTACCAGAATTGTAAACACTAACCAAAGAAATGCATTAATGTTTCACTTTAATAATAATTACTACATTTTGTAACGAATCATCATAAAAAGTATCTTGTTTAGAGAAATGTATACCATTTTTAATTAATATTGCTACGCTATTATGATCATTAGCGCAGTCATTCTTAATAATGGTATAACAACGTAAATTAAATTGAATGTTAGGCTTGAGCCAAGTTTCTGAAATAAGAGCTACATGTTTATTATTTTTGTATAATTTTTTTTTAAACTCAAGTCTGTTACTTAACAGACTGAGCGTTCCACTGTACAATATTTAAGATTTGGTGGTTGAATGTGACGATTTGTTATTTTTATCCTGTATGGTTTCTTTAATAGTTGAGCTAATAAATTGTGAACTAATACTTATATTTTGAGTTTTATTTAAAGTTATAACTTTTACTATAGATTCTGTTAATAGTCATAGTTTCAGAATTTGATAGAATTGCTTGTATTACTTCTTGGGTATTTAATTTTTTATAAAGGGAGGGAAAATTTAATGAATCTTTTAACGTGTCAGCATATGACTTGGGTTTACTGTTTGCGATTTTCTTTTGCCTCATAGGGCACTGGCTAGAGATGGCAATGTGATTGCCATTACAATTAATGCACTTAGCTTTTTCAATGTTAACCTTGCATTCTTTGAAAGAATGCCCCTCTGTGCATATGGAGCATCGCGGTGAATTTTTACAAAACTTAGCCAGATGATCATAGCGTAAACATTTAAAACACTGTTTTATAGGTGGGACATATGTGGAGACAGGCAGGCGCCACATCTTAATGTGAATTGTGAACATAGTCCGGCAGTGACGTAGCAGACGCAAAAGTTATTACTACGCTCTGAGTAGGTTGCAGTGTGAAGGTGTTATTTACGCCTTTTACTTTACGCATTATGCGTCGGACAGAAATGACTTTTTTTGTTGTTGATATTGCTTTATATACCTGCATATTTTGTGATTGGATAGATGAGTGGGAATCGAAGAGATAACTCCCGATAGTTCGGTGGCCCCTGCTGGTATTGAAGCTTTAAGTCGTTGTTCCTTTAGATATGTAGTATTTTCTAAAAAGGCATTTGCCAAATTCGCACGTTGGAAAACAAAACCGACCTTATATTTATTTATTTTTTTAAAATATAGTATACCTTTCACAGAGCGTATAAAACTAGTTCTAGTACATCATGTCCCTATTACCGAGTGGGACATCATTAGTACTTTCGACAAATACTATGAATTCAGACTTGGCTTCCGCATCTTCAGAGTATCGCCGACAATAATCAGCGACCCTAAAGGGAGCGAAGGCATTTGCATCCTGCAATACTGGCGAATCCTCGCAATCGGAATCGCTGCTTGTGCTGAAATTCAAGGACTCACCCGAATCCCTCTTTTTACGTTTTTTCACCATCTCTCCACATAAACACTTATATACAGACTAAGTTTTACTTTTTTACAATAAACTAAACAAAAATTTGCAAATTATAGTATAAAACTATTTAAAATAGTTAAAATTTTCAAAAAGCCCGCGTCAACGTTTCAATTCCCGCGCTCTTTTTCTAAACCATAGATAATACACTATATTAGAAAATATATAAACTTATAATAATAATAATAATAATAAGATTTATTTCAGACAAGTCCATATCGAAATAACATACATAAATTGAAATGAAATTAAAGGATTTGAAATAAAATTAAATTTACCAAATTAAAACAAACAAATAAATGAATGCGTTCACCCATATTTATGTATGGAGACCGATCCAATGTAACAACATAGGACAATCCCATCTATCGCACAATGCCCTCAGGATGCTATTGGTGCTGGCTCGCGTTCTGCTTAGTAAAGAGGCGACGCGCTTTCTTATTAAAGCATGGAAGCCGTCAACTCTTGCTTCCGAGAACATCGCAGAGGCGCTACAGAATGGTGGCAGCCCCAATATCACCCTGAAAGCATTGTTGTATTGGACACGCAGCGCACTGTATGCCCTCTGTGTATAGCTTACCCAAAGATTGCAAGTATAAAATGATTGACAGTAGGCTCTAAATAACGTTATCTTAACTTGTTCAGTACATCTCGCAAATCTTCTAGCAATCATATTGCATCGAACAGACAGTGCCCTGCGTTCCCTTTCGATATCTAGGTTGTCACATAGATCTTCCGTGACCCAGTGTCCCAAGTATTTAAATTGCGTTACTCGTTTAAGCGGTGCATCGTTCAATATGACTGGTGGTACTGAGTAACTCTTAGTGCCGGCTTTAAATATTAATATTTCACTCTTAACAGAATTATACTTCAGTCCATGGGTCTTCGAATATTTCACACATATATTTAACAATTGCCTAAGAGCACTAATCGTCGGGCTCAGCAACACCATATCGTCTGCGTAGCTAATATTATTTATACAAACACCATTGACATGGCAGCCGACATGTGTGTTGCTGAGCTCTACGAGCAACTGATTAATGTATAAATTAAAGAGACGAGGAGAACTAATCCCCCCCTGTCTTACTCCACACTCCAATTTATACATACTAGACAGAGATCCACCCCACTTAACATAATTCGTTTGATTACTATACCAATATTTAAATAGCGATATGACTGAGTTATCAACAGTACTCTCATTTTGCAATTTACTAAATAATATATCATAAGATACACAATCAAAAGCTTTTGATAGGTCTAAGAAACAAGCATTTACTGGAGTTTTTCTCTTGGTATAATACTGCACAGTCTGCTTGAGACACATAATTGCATTTTCAGTTGATAATCCAGGCCTAAATCCAAATTGCGCATCATGCAATACAATTTGAGATGACATATGTGTATCAAGCAGACTATCCAGTATCTTAGCCATTACAGTGGCGAGAGAAATCGGCCTGTAATTGGCGAGATCAGCTGTGTCCCCTGTTCTATTTTTCAGTACAGGTACGACTAGCGTTTTCATTAGATCATTAGGTAAATGGGAATGACCCAAACATAGCGTATAAAACATGGAAAGTACTCTCGGCAAATGTACACCTGCATATCGCAGATGCTCAATGCTGAGATGATCATGTCCTGGAGATTTGCCTCGTTCCATATTTTTGATTATGAAAGTCACCTCTTTAGCTGAGAAGCTTACCTTACGCTCCAGGTATGTCTCCTCAGCATTGCGCACCAGCGATGGTCTACAAACATCTGGTTGTTGTGGGGTCTCCACATTAAAATACTCTTTAAACAGACTAGCTATAGTAAAGGGGTCAGATTCACCAGCTACACTCACTGGGAGGCTCGGTTTGTAATTCAACTTATTCGTGTTTTTCCAAAATTTTCCAAAGTCTTTACATTTGTGATTTTCAGCAATAATGTCCATTTTTATTTGTGTTTGATTATTCCTACACCATTTCAGTTTGTTTTTAAATATAGTACGCGTATTACACATGCTTTGAAATAATAATCCTGATCGTGGTTTATTATATACACACCAAAGTTGAAAAGCAGACCGCGCCTCCGCGTGAGCTACTCTAACATGCTTGTTCCATCCCATTAACGGTTTATAAATATTTTTCTTAATACTTGTTACACTATGTTCTGCAGACTTGGTTAATATCGCTATAATTTCCCTGTACATATTATCTAAAATACATTTATGTTCAAGATTAGAACAAATAGTATCTGCACACATATTTAATTCTGGTGGAAAATCAATATGTTTTAAACGAGCATGGCACATCTCATGATACTTTTTAATTTGACAAACATCTCTTTCACCCCACAATACTTTGCTACGACTCATATTAGGTAATACAATGTGAGGTTCAATTAATTCTATCTTACATTCTATGAGCAAGGGGTAATGATCCGACCAGTATGTGTCATATAGTATCTCTGCACGTAATATCGTACGACGCGCGGCCTCAGTCACAACGCAGTGATCGAGCCAGCGCTCGCAGTCGTGGGCTTCACTGACATACGTGTACGACTCACGCGGTAACAGTTCAACATCCGCACAGTACCAACACTGATCCTTACAGTAACTCAGTAGTTCACTATAAAACAACTCATTAATGTGTGCGTTAAAGTCTCCTAACATGTAAACACTTTGTACGTCACTATTTACTATAATAGCATTTATTTCACCGAGACAATTTGTAAATTCAATTAAATTGTCAACACAACACGTAGGCATATATACCGAAAAAATCAACAAACTCCTATCCTGCAAAGTTACCTTTATGGCCGCCAAGCGAACATTTACGCACCGGACAACTGACACACACGAAAACAACTCCTTCCTCCACAGTATGGCCACACCACCATAAGGTCGACCTCGAAGTACACCAGCACTAGTATCGACTGCAGAAGTTCCAGTATATGCAAAATCATTATGTATATTTCCTAGGAGAGCAATATCGTGCGGTAACAGCCACGTCTCCTGCAGTGCTATGATGTCCGCCGATACACACAGTCGCCTAATGCAGTCAAAAGATGTTGTTACACTTTTACAATTAAAACTAATCATATTTACAGTTCTATCCATAACTTAGTTATATATTGTTAACTCGTATATCCGAGTCTTTTTTATTTTTATTTTTGAAGTCAATAAAGCGCCGATAAGAGATGCCTTCTGGCCAGAACTCATCGTTCATCAAGACACTTTCTTTGTGTTTAGGAACAAATATTTTGTAGCTGTTATATTCTTTTTCTATTTTCATTATCATTTTCTCTATTTTTATTAGTAAGCCTGTCTTTTCCTGAATATAATCCATAATATCCTTCTCAGATACCTCTTTGTCCACGTTATAAATATACATAGGCACGCATACCTGTGCTGCCTTAAACTTAGCTTCCGGTTTAATAGTCGCTACTCCTCGATTGCCAGCAAATCTATTGTAGGCTAACTTTTTCTTTCGTTTAACGACCGTCCATTCATTTGTACCAAAATTTTGTGTTTTATTTTCATTTTGCAACACATGCGAAAATGTTTCTCGAAATGCATTATTTATTTTGTTCCCGGCGTCCGTATGTAACGATTTACTCGCTTGACCGCTACGCTCAGGTGTGTGATGAGTCACGGTCCTAACGGCTTTGTCCTCCGCGCTTATCGCCGCTGCAACGGAATACTCAGCTGATCGACCGCCACACGAATCCGGTACTTTTTGTTTATTACCCTCAAGTTTTTTAGAATGATTTAAAGATGTCGATGATGATTTTAATAATTGCACTTCCAACTTCAAATCACATATATCTTCAGAGGTAGCATACTTTTCCTTAATATGTTTTATTTCAGCTTGCATTATCAATAGGTCTTTTAATAACTTTGTTACATCAACATGGTCAAAAAGAACCGGTGGAAGTTTTTGTAAATCCTTAGCAACAAAAATTGGGATTTGTTCAGGATCAGTCTCCTTTAACAAACAAATGATATCATCAATATCTCTTAACTTCTTACCGTCGCGTTTTCTTTTTATCTTTCGTTTGGTAGTAGGTATGGAGTCAAACAATAGTGTTTTTGCATTACAAATTTCCTCTTCAGAAAACGCGGAAATACAAATTCTGCTTATGCTTTCTTCATCCATCACATCCAGTTTATTGCACACAAACGAAAGTAGCTCGTTAATCACAATATTACAGTTTGTACACTTTACAACTCGCGAAGTTTCAGCCGTTATTGAAGTTGTCATTTTGCTAATCACGCAGTGCCCGATAACACGTACGGTGCTAATGACAGCTCGACGACGACTTAACATCCGTCACTTGTCATCTGTCAAGATGTCAGATGTCATAAATATAATACTCTTGATACTTTAAATGAATTGAAACGTAAAAAAGTGAAAATTTATATTTTTAATCTATACTAATATTATAAAGCTGAAGAGTTTGTTTGTTTATTTGTTTATTTGTTTGAAAGCGCTAATCTCCGAAACTACTGGTTCGAATTGAATAATTCTTTTTGTGTTGGATAGTCAGGTTATCGAGGAAGGCTGTGGGCTATATAACATTATGGCTATGGACTTTCATTTGAGTATAGTGTAGGTATATCTGAGTAAGTGAATTTCAAAATTACTTGATAGTTCACAAGTATTCCTAGAGCAGCACACCGCGGCACCGGTGTAATTGATACTTTTGAGGATTGGAGTAAGATTGAATAATTAGATTTATGTGAAATGTTATAAAAATATTAATTAAAAATTCATAAAATTATGCTGTTGGTTCCTGAAGTCCGTGTTCTATTGAAAAAGATAATTTATTTCTCGAAAACAAAAATGGTTAAATATCAAATTAATTATATAATTATATCTATCGATAAATGTAAATGTTTATTATCAGAATTGAAAATGTGTTCATTATTACATATAGTTGATGCCTGATACAACATAATACCGTATAATGCATTGGCTACTGTTTGTGGTTACAGATGTATGAGGTACACGCGTGCTATTCTAACATTTATTTTCATAAAATACTATACAATACTAGATGCTGTCAACTGTCAGGTCGTAGAACTGTTCAATAATAGTATTTTTTGATATCGTATTCAAACAGGGAATCTATTTTAATAAAACGTGTATTTATAAGTAGTGATGGTATGTTCTGAACGTACTCGTAAGTTCAACGGAACAGGAAGACATAAAGTGGGTGATTCTCTCCTCTCAAGACGGTATTAATCTCATACGACTTTATCGCTTTACCTAACAATTAGCAACCAGAGATGAAACTTCTCAGCATACCATGGATTAAACGTGCGGGTGCCGGGTTCATGGCATGGCTTTATTTGTATGTGTAATATGATTTACAATATTTGTTTATTGAATGGTTTTATTTAGCTCACTCTGTTTGATTTATTATTTATTCTTTTTTTTATTCTTTTTTCATTTTTCATTTTTCTTGGGTCAAATTTAGTAATTCAAATTTCACCCTCTTCCTGTCAACCGATTAATCTGCTTCTAATTTTGTATTTAATCTGGTCTAATTTTGTATACACTTTGAATTTTGGTGACAATACAATTATGTTTATTCATTATAATTATAAATTCAAGATGGCGGCCGCTACAAAATGGCGGATAATTTATGTTTTATCAATCCCATCAATATGGGTATCAAATGAAAGGTCTTAACAAGTAGAATACAATTTACTATGCTAAATTGAAATCTAAGATGGCCGCCACTACCAAATGGCTGAAAAAAATTATTTAGAGGAGTTGGACTGCAATAAACTAACGGGCAAGAAACCTTGCAATAATGAAGCACAAATGAATTAAACAGAATGCGTAATAAAAACTAAAAACTAGAAAATAAAAATAGGTAAAAAAAACCTTTTAAGTTAAACGATTTTACGTAAATCATACATTGCAATGTTTAAGATAAATGTACTAAAAACCAAAAAATAATGAAATAGATACAGTCGTGAGAATTATAAACATATGCACAGACTAGACTAAAATAAAAGCGTGGGGCATGGGTACTTCCTAGACAAGATATTAGATAGATAGATATTTCCAGTGTAAGTAGAATAAACACTCTCTGTTTAATCCCTATATTATGGCTCAAAATACAGTACAGTGCTAAACGTTAAGAACCTATCAAAAAACAAGAACAGTTAGTAAAAGATACTTTGGGCGTTTCTGTGGGTGTGGAACTGAATTCAAGTGAAAAATTCATAGATATTATTTAGGTTAACTATAGAAAAACTGCGTCATCTCCCAAGAAATTGACTTACCAGTGACATCTGTTAGCGGATAGCTTAACTCAAAGCGCTAGTTCAATCGACAAAATTGACCAAGTCGTAGTAGTACCACCACTCGGCACAAGAGGGCACTAATATTAAATATTATCAAAATCAAGAAACTTTGTTTACTATTATATTTTTTAGCGAAATGGAAGATATAAAAAACTAGTTAAAAGTTATTAAGTACTAACACTAGAATTATTAATAATAATAGAAATATTAACAAATAGCGATAAATAATATACTCGTACTTACTGCTAACAATCATTCATATAATACTCAAAATTTGCGAGAAGTACAGGCTTTTTTATTTCATTTTTATTTATTTACTTAGGAATGGAAATGATCAAGTAAGTATGTAGTAATAAGGGACATAAAAGAAAGTTTATTATTCTCAAAAACACAAAGCAAATCCAATACCCATTTTATTTTCTTAACATGTATGTTTTATCGATATTGGATACCATCAAACTGTGTTTGAAAGATCCCAAATAATGAATATGTAACCTGAGAGGAGAAAACGTTCGAGGAATTTAAACCCACGGTTCTTGTGTATAAGGTGTTATATTGAATGAATTATTATTATGTTCATTCAATAAGGAGATCGTACCATTTATTAATATAACTTTACCACAGTAAGTAGTATTATATTTTAAATGTGTAATATGTTTTGCAGATTAATGATAATATGGAAAGGACACAACTAAATAAATGTTGAGGCCAGAAAGTCTGTGTCATGATTATGAATAATAGAAAAATATCTCCTGAAAGTTACTTGAGAAATAAACAGAAAATCGGTGTTTCATTAAACCATATACTCACAGTCTTATTTCATACTAGCTTTTGCCCGCGACTTCGTCCACGTGGAATAGTAACGTCCGGCAGAAAAGTATAGAATATACATAGATAGCTGTGCCCGCGACTCCGTCAGCGTGTAACTCCTTTTGTATTAGTTAATGTATTGGTAATATTTATTATTATTATTTATATTGGTAATATTGTTTAGACTACGTTCACATTAGGCTTTATAAGAAACAGAACTTAAAAATATTTATTGATTTTATACTTAATAATAATGTGTTAAGGTTCAAATTCTGGTGGCAATATAAGTACCACTGCCTTATAAAGGTATTAGGTAAAGGTACCTATAGAACGAAAATACTTCAGTGCAAAGCTTCCGAGTAAACTATATTGAAAATTGACCCGTCCGGCATGTGAACATAAAGATTTTTAGAACTGCTAACACGGGAAAGACAAACATACAACTGACCAAGAGAGAAACAATTGACACTGAGATCTACTCCAACAACACGAAAAGTCTGGCTTTGAGCCTTGTTAATTGACATTGCATAACACACCGATACTGAGAATTGTGTCCTTTTAAATGGTAAACCTGACCTTGTATCTTAAAAGTAGGCATGAAAGGACCTTCTGAGATTTGTTGAGCGCCAAGGGATGTCATTTGAAATGCACTATTATAAGTGTGAACATTATCTAAAAACTGTTTAGATTGTATATGTTCCCCTAAAAGTAGTGATTTCATAGGTTCCCGTGGGTCTTCGAATGAAAGCAAATTTATTTTACCCCAGAAAAACAGAAACCAGCTGACTCCTTACTCCACTTTGAAGCATTACAAAAACGACATACCAAGTTCATATAGCCTATTACAGAAGATGATCCGTAATCAATTGTGAGGTTAGAAGCAAACGCTCTTTTATATTTGTCGGATCACGCCACCGAATTTCTAGCTTGATCTTCTATGTGTACATCTAAACTATGTGTACATCTAATTTTCGATTCTTAATCTTTCATTAGACAAACTTGCTAATCGTCCTTGTTTCAAGGAATTGTAATGTTCGCGTACCAACTCTAGTCGTTGTTCATGCCCATGTTCAACTTCGAGAGATCGAATAATATTATGGTGCACCCTATTATTTGTCAAACGGTCTTCATATTGAGTAAAAGTTTCAGATACTCGAGATAGAATATGACGTTCGCGGTCAGCAGTGAGACGCGATACTCGTTGTGACGCAGTTTCAGCATCTCGGGATAACGCATGTTGTTCTTGGTCAATGATAAGCTCTTAATAATTCGAATAATAACCCCATTGCATTGCTTATAAACATTACAACTACATACAATACAATTACAGTTACAATTCATATATTGTTATTTATAAATTTTGTTACATTTTCTAATATAATATTATTATTTTTATTATAATAAATTATTAATTAGCTAGCAAAGTAATTATACTCTTTATTATTAGTTCTATGTCGTTAACATGCATGAACCCCTATGTGAGTGTGAAGGCCTCCTCCATAGATTTCCACTTATCCCTATCTTCGGTTTTTGTTTCCCAGTCTTTTCTTTTTTTTTAGTCTGCTGCTGCTCGGTTCTAGTTGGTGATTTGGCATGGTATTATTATTATTTGTGATTGTGGTTTTCTTTGGTGGGTTATGGTCGTGATCCTCCATGGTGACCAACCCAACTGGAGGATTTTTTTGTTTGGAAGATTATGTATGTTTTTTAAATTTCTATTCGTTGTTTTGTAGGAGGAGGAGGCGTTTAGTTGCTATGTTTGTTTATTTTCAATTTTGTTTTTTTTTACAGTATTTTTACTACATAGTTTAATATTCCTTGTTTTATTATTCCCTCTGAAAAACTGTTTGACCTCTTGGGCGGTTCGCTTAATTGCTGTAGCTTATTCTTTT
Source organism: Danaus chrysippus (assembly GCA_916720795.1). NCBI lineage: Eukaryota > Metazoa > Arthropoda > Insecta > Lepidoptera > Nymphalidae > Danaus > Danaus chrysippus. Next base: position 245,737 of record CAKASE010000077.1, on the reverse strand, counting down.
TATTTATGTGTGAAGTTGTCTCTATATTCGTTGTTTTTCCTGATTCGGGGGAGGGGGGGGGGGGCAATTTGTGTCTAGTGTTTTTTAATAGTATTAGTTTATCGTATTTTATTTTTGCTAAGTTTCCTTTTTCTCTTTCCAATTGTAGTTGTTCCTGCAGGTCCCTTCTCTTTTCAAGTACATATTTTGGATAGTCTTCTTTAATGTTATAGTATTGTGTATCTTTTAGTTCACTTTTCTGTTTCATAATTATTTTTTTTATCCTAGGATTTGAATATGTCACTACTATTGGGCGTAATTTTTAAACTTTTTAATTCCGATTCTTTTGATTTCCTGAATGTCGTTGTAGTTTATTTTTACATATAAATAATTTTCTATACCATAAAATACCAAATTATATATTTATTTGCCTGTTTTTTCTAAAAACTTGTAGTCTTTTTTCTTGACCTTCCTCTTTTTCTTTTAAGTTTTGATGATTCTTTTCTATTGTTCAAAACTTCTCTTCAAACATATAGTACTTATATTTTGTGTGACCTACTCTGTAACGTTCTTTTCCTGATTCCCGGATTTCCTTGAGGGGACTTATGTTATTGAAACGAGTGTGTTTGTTAGAAGATGATTTATTACTGAATTATTAACGCAACGATCTTAATATTTATACATCTGACTTACATACTACTTATTACACTACACACAATTAATTCTAAGAATTATAGTATAATACAATTAGAATGGCACAGATGATGCCACTTGTAACACTATTCTTGTTATTGACATGTTTCAGTTCTACAACCATAATAAGTATTAAATAAAATACCTTAAATAAATTTTCTAAACAATCCGACATTTTCTACGTTTGTATGTATACAAATATTAATAGTATGAAAAATAAGTCACAGTATAATACATCATATGAGTCACATCATGTACACACACATTAGTATTTAATTGATAGCTTAAGACTTTGAATTTGAAGATTATATTTACTCATGTTATATTATGTTTTGTGTTTATAACAAACTCATTTGAAGGATGTATATACGGAGTCCCAAAGTGTTATTTTCTTCATATATATAAGCTTAACAAGTACAAGTATTACTGCTTAATCAAAATCAAAGACAATACAATACATCCACAATAACTATAATTCATTTCAATTCAACAATAATAATTTTCTTTATGATAAATGCGGTTTATATAAATATTATAAATGAAAACAGTTCAAGGTAAATCTATTATAACAAAAACTTTTAGCCCCCTCTAGTGGCATAACAGATACTATTCTTTTAAAAACTAATTATTCTAGAGAAAAGGTATGATAAGCATAATTAGTACATACAGAAATAAAACATTTAAGATGAGCAATGTTTTATCAGATTATAAATAACAATAAAGTAATTGCATCATATCAGAGAAGTATATCAAGTACAAAGATTGGATTAAATAAAATATTATGATCCAAAAGATATTATATATAAAAGTTGTACAGTAACTGTTAAAGATATTGTTTGACAAGTGTTAATCTATATATATAAAAGAAAGTTGTGTAAGTTACTCCACTTATAACTCAAGAACGGCTGAACCGATTGAGCTGAAAATTGGCAGGGAGGTAGTTTAGAGCCAGGAAATTGCAATAGGATACTTTTTATTCCGTTCGACAGCATTCCCGTGGGACTTGACATGAAACGTCAGTCATTATAAAACGTGGAATAACACAATTGACAGCTCTATGCAATTGACGTATAATGACAGATATGTAATGAAATAATGATGACAATAAGATATTTGTAAGAAATCTACTATATAAAAATAAGTCCGGTTTTCAATCCTGACGCTATAACTTCAGAACGAACTAATTTCCACGGTTTTGCATTCGTTGGAAAGGTCTCGGGCTCCGTGAGGTTTATAACAAAAAATTTCAACAGAAAAGCGGGAAAATCTTTTTTCACATACAGCGCAATCATACATAACATGTACTACTAATCAATAGTTTAAGTACCTAAATGGTGCCGGTGCATGTTACATTGTTTGACAGCTACTCATTGTTCTCTGCTCAGTTAATTTCATGTGACAAACCGGTATTGAGTTTGTAGTTTGAACTCTTAAAACCATTTAGTATTTGCGGGATAAATTTAGAAAATTATTGTTTTTCACTGCGTTATATTTTGCGTGTTCACGAGTTTGGAAACCATTCGCCTTATTTGTGTTAAAGTTAGACCAAAAAACAAAAAATGTGGTTTACATAGGACCACTACAATGAAACGGATAATTTGCGGACACGTATAACGCTTCAATTCGGTATCTACTTTGGATTCACTTTCATTTACTTAGAGTAGTTCAACTAAATAACACTTCATTTTTGTAATCGAAATGATATCATTACTGTTGTGAAATGAAATAAAATTTTTCCCTTTTCAAAAATAAAACAAAATTCTTCATCTTTTAATCACCAAACGAAATGTTATATAGAAGCCTTCTGGTGGCGAAACGGAGTTCGCCGGGTTAACTAGTTCAATATAAAATAACTAAGTAGCAGACAAGTTGGAGATGTGCTGCTAGGCCGGCTGTGTTCATTGTTAGTTTTCATCTAACACTTGATGATCAGCCGTCATCTCCTGATGGATGAATCTCAAGTACAGTCCAACAACACCATCTGTAATACATAATACAATATACATATTAATACTGTTCACAAACAATATTGTTCATATATAAAGACATATGGAGACAGTTACATCAAGGATTGTTTGAAAATAGAAATATAATATTTTATATTAATCTTAAAATATCCACAAATAAATTACACTTCATATCACTAAGAAGGTTTATTATTCAAATAAATCAATTCTTTATATATCAGTCTAGTTAATATCATCATTAATAACATAATGTAAAATGTATGGAATTATTATTATTATTCTCTTTGATATATTGGATTCATACAAAAATTATAAATGTTTATACTTAAACTAAACACATAAATTGATCTTACTTAAAAAGTATAACACTATTAACACATTTAAATAATAATCGATTATTCTAGAAAGACGGCATATGGATTTCATTATATATAATATCAACAGCACATGAGGAATTATAAAACGAAAGTTTCGATAACGGTTTACTCAATATATGAGATACATTATGGAGAAATTAACATTAAAATGTACAATATAACTCACAACAAAGTAACCAACAGACCTTACCGTCACACTACTATCGTACATCAGCTACATACACTTCTCTTCAAAGAAGGGTTCCTCTCGTCCGCAGACCACGTCCTAACAGACGCTCCACCAACAGCTTCGACCCTCATCTTGAATTATATATTCTTACGAGTCCTGTAACGTAACGAATGATTCTAGTTTTTATTATGACAATAGATTTCTTACTTAAATATTTGACTTACAAGAAGTCGCATTTTAAAAAGTGAAAAACATAATAAATAATAATAAAGAAGGCCATTGAAACGATATAACGTTGAAAAACCCTGCGGGCAATATTATGCTTAGAGAATAATTCAAAATATATTATGAAAATAAACTAGTACTCTTATCACTACAGGTAATAAACACTAATATTAACCAAAACTAAAAATGTTACTTAATAAACAATTTCACTTGAACGTTATGTCAATAATATAAAAAGTGACATTTATTAGTACCTATGTGCAAAAAAAACACGCACCATGAAGATAACCGACGTATAACACATCCATCACAAGGAAGGCCGCGGCCGACTGTCACCAGAGGCACCAGAGGGAGCCGGATTGGAAGGACTGGAGAGACATGAGAAATGAATTTTGAAAGCAATTAATAGTAAAATCATAAAATGTAAATAAATAAAATTTAAAAAATAAAAAAAAGGAGCCGTTAGGTTGGCTAATTGTTCTTACGACCGGCCACCTGCCTGACATCAACCCTCTTTGAGTATGCATTAATCAGTGATGTCTAAATACTCTTAGAAAGTACATATGACTCGGAAAAATCACATTGATACTTGCCAGGATCGAATCCGCGTACTAGCATGAGAGGCGGGCTTTTTAACCACTTATAACTGACGATATTGTTTAGAAATTTAGTACATATAGCTACTATAATTTTTGCAAAATGTTTTGTATTACATTATAGATAAATTACCTGATGTAAACTTGGCATTCCCTGCATACAACCAATAACAAACGTTTGATTCGTAGGATTCTTCTGACTGCAGCATCTTTTCGAGGCCCAGATGGTCACCACTATGATAATCAACGCTCCTACTATGGTGACTGTTATTAATACAGCTGAAAATGAAACATATATTTGATATAAGTTTTATGTTAAATTACATGACATTTGGCATAAAAACCATTCTGATCTAAATGCTGGCGTTGATCAAGTTATTCCTTTATGGATAGGTAATATTAAATTCAAATCAAGAACAATTTATGTTAATCTCGTCATATTTTATTTAATTAAGCAACATATTTTAGAGATAGTGAATAGTAGTAGTTCAGATATGGAAGCCTGTAGTACATTTTATAGTTTGGTCGTTCCAAATTACTCAAGTCTCATATGTCTCTATTTACCTTTCAGATTTTATGTCCCATATGTCTCTATGATCATATGTCTCTATTTACCTTTCAGATTGACTTGACAAGTTCGTCCCGCGTACCACTTGAAACATTCACATATCATCGCGTTCTCACGATCGAAGAAGGTACCATGATAGTTGGAGCCCGCACAGCCTATTGCGTCAGCTGAAAGTTTTTATTGAAAATTACAATTTAAAAACATAATCATGTCATATTTGTACAAGTTTTATTATCGTTGGAAATCTTACAACGCTTTTAAAGTCAAATTATATATAAGGGCAATGTTTTGATGTCTAAAATACCTCATATATTTCGTGCGACAGAGTAACAGATGAAATCGACTTACAAGAACATATCCTTCCAGGGTATAGAGTGTTGACGCTAAGGTCTGCAAAACCTTCTAAACAACTACAAGTGTAAGTTCCACGAAGGTTGAAACAGCGTGAGTGTTCGGAACAGTCATTGAACTGACTACTCGTGCATTCGTCGAAATCTGAAAAATTCAAATGATTCTTAGATTTTTATAGTATATTAGTAACAGCGGCGTGCACGATAAAATACGAGAAGTAATCAGATAATATTAATTTAAATTAAATATTGATAAAATTCGCGCAAAATGGTAGGGACAGCAGTCCGATCAGAACGAACATCTATATACTTTATGAATCTCTCAACTACCTCTGAGCCACGAATGACGAAAGTACCTTAAAACGATTACGATCTGTTCGCCACAGCTTTATAAAACCTATTTAAATAGGAATATCAAAAATAATAAGAAATATTCTTATTATTGCCTTTTGAAAATAAGAAACAAGGCAAACAAAATAACTTATTTGTGTGTACACAACCTGCTAACTAATTAAAACAATAACATTACCTTTCTTTTAGTTCAAACTCAACTGGTCACACACCTTGATTTTACTCTTATTTTAATTTTATTACCAAAAGGCCAATATTGAAAATCTACTCGTAACTAATTTCAATAAACACATATCACCAGCACAGAGCTCACAGCTATAATTTTACACAATTCGTTAATAAATTAATCCACTGTTTACTAATTAAAACTTATTCACTTGCGCTTAGAAGTTAGAAAGACAAATAACAATATTCTAAAATAATAAAATGGCGAAAAAATATATGAACAGTTTACCGACCAATCAGAGCGTCCGGTTTCATTTGACAATTAACGAACGAACGAAGTTTCGTTTTAACATTGATAGATGGCACTTATTAACAAATCATAAATCAAATATCGTTTTAAATATCTGTTAATATTTGTAATTCGTAATGTATGATTAAAAATATGTAAGTAAGAATTAAACAATATAGGTTTAGTTTTTATATGCGTAGGATATGCAGTGCTTATTTGCATCTATGTTTGCACGCCATTGAGTAGTAAGACTGAAAAATTGTGGTTGTTGTAAATGTTCTGTATTTATAATTAACTGACTTGAGAGTGTTCACTTACCACTGACATTAAGGCTCTCAATAAAATCTTCAGATGCATAAATTTCTGTTCCACCAAGACTATAATTATTATTCCGTAGATATTTCTCTATAACTTCCTTCAGTCTGCTTTCATGAGCGTTATCGGAAAGCTAAAGAAAAATTCAATTAAAATAAGCTGTAAATAACATATTTTAAGTCTTTACTGAATGGTTACCTGAACGTAGAAATCATTAATAACTCCCTCATATGCACCGTCTTTTGTTCTCATCTCAATAGGATGGAATCCTGTTATGTGGACTCCGTGATAAACATCCTGTAAGTCTGATTGCATTATCATTCAATTTATTCCTTCATGACTAGCCAATGACAAACTCTCATTTTTTTTAGTAGAATTGTCCGATAAATTCTTATGGAATTTGAGCACCTTATTGTTTCTAGATCCTAGTCCTAATCTTACTGAGTACGTGTATGTTGCTAAAATTGAGCACATTTAAAATATTATGTTAAAATAGTTAAAATACTAACTGGATTTGTATTTTTAGTATAGAAAATAATATCTTACGTTTACACGGTTGATCTGGGAACATTCTAGCGAAACCTGGTCTACACACGCACTTCATAACACTATCGATCCTCTGGCATATTTCATTTCTCGAAGCTTTACAATCTTGTTGACATTCTTTAGTCTTTACCATATCTTACATGAGTGAAAATTAATTCATTAAAACATAATATTATAGCATAATAAGTTCCGCGAAAACTTCATTCACGATTCATTCTGAAGGAATTTATATTTAATCTATACTAATATTATAAAGCTGAAGAGATTGTTTGTTTGTTTGAAAGTGCTAATCTCCGAAACTACTGGTTCGAATTGAATAATTCTTTTGTGTTGGATAGTCCAGTTATCGAGGAAGGCTGTAGGCTATATAACATTACGCTACAACCAATAGGAGCAAAGATATAGTGGTAAATATGTAAAAAACAGTTAGCGACAATATATGTCTATGTTTTAAGATTAACTCACAAAAACCGTTTTTATGGTACCTAATTTGGTCGAAAAATATTGTTTAAGTTGTATCAATATAATAATATTAATCTTTATTCAAATAAACAAATAAATATGTTGTTGGTTAAGAGTACTTCATTGTGAATAAAATTGTCTATGACATAACTTAATTTCAACAAAAAACTTTAAAGATTACAATGATAAATAACTCCGAAACTATTAATATTTTTCTAAATAAATACAAAAATATCTCAATACTGACAGAAAAGAAAAATATTCTGCGATTTAAGCCTCTTTTGACTTAATGTGTATAACACATGATATTTTAATAAAAAATTGTCTATTCATTAAATATATTAATATTTTAAAATAAATAACCGATAGATATAAAAGCTAAAATGTCACTGAATTCGTTGTTAAAACAATTTTGGTAACTTTCTAATGTTTTTGTCGAATTTTTCTAAATTTAGTGTGTCATCTCGCTTTTTATGGACAGTCTTCACAGAGAGTTCGAATTCAGATCACTGATCTGAAAAAATGAAAAAAATATTTGTATGAATGATTTAAGAAATTAATAAATGTAGCATAAAGAAATATAACATAGGACTGGTCGGAAAAATAGGTAAGTGAGAGAAAAATCAAAAATTAAAACTACAGAGATAAAACTTCTCATCATTCAATGTATTCATATGTGTTTTTTCGGGTCCATCGTTGTAGTAAGAGGAGCTTCAACAGTGACTGGGACTTGTGACCCAGGTGTAGGTTTAAGGGACCCTATCTATCACAAGTTAAATGCTCACTACTATCGCGTCCAAGCTCCTCTCTCTACATAACCAAATTTGAAAAGAACCTACTAGGGCTGCCTTGAAGTATATTCCAAAAACGTTTTAATGTTGTTTATGGACAGGCCCAAGTCTTTTATAACAATAATAATAATAATTTATTTTGTCTCAGACATAGTCCATATTTTAATTTTAGTATTAAATGGCAACCTTATAACTAATGTTAGTAAAAACAAATAATAATACGAGGGTCAAACTGAAAGTCAAACTGAAAGAAATAATAATTCGACTTACCTTGTTGACCAAACACTTCAGAAAAAAACACGCAGTACAAATTATCCTGTAGAAACCAATGTGAAAATTACTAAGAAATGGTAAATGAATTATGTAGGTATTTTTTTATTATAACTCCGGCCACAAATAGTAAAACTGAATATGTACTCGTACAAAACCATACTCAAAAAAAAACAATTTGCTGTTTGCAAACAATTTGAAAGAATAACTGAACTTTTAAGACAGAGACAACAGTTTATCATAGACTAATATAGTCACACAAACGTCAGGCTTAGCTTATGTATCGCGCATTTAAAGTAAGTAATTTTAATCATGTAAATCATAACTACATATTACCAAAAAAAATCAGTTCTATTTTCATTGCAGTGCTTTGTGATAAAAGATGTTTTTTGTTTGATTACCTGGCGACATTAAATCCTCCAATGACGTATTCTATGCTCCAACGCACACACTCACACCGTTTTGATAGATATGATTGAATTTGAACTTTGTGTAGCGGTAAGAAAGTGCATATTTACTTTTTGACGTTAGGAACACACCTGCATTTCTTAGATAACAGTGAGTGCTTGTAATTGAATATGAACTTTATCTAATAGCAATAAAGCTCAAATGATTCTACGTTTTAGTTAGAAAACGTTTGTATGTGAAAAAGAAAAGGGTTGTTTTTAGGGTTTTCCCGGCAATTATTCGATTTTTTCTCGCCGTAGGAACCATCCTTGGACTTCATCAACAGTTTAAAAAAAAGATTTGGCCAAATTGGTCCAGGCGTTGTTAAGTTATGCGCTTACCAACACATTTTGCGATTCATTTTTATATTATAAAATAAATAACTATCAACAACCAGCTTCATACCTTTCTTTTAATTCCCAACTCTGATTTAGAAAATTCTTCTTATTTCATATTATCATCTATCATGTCATCATCTTCTAAGTTAAGTTTAATTTAACTCATGGGATCGTAACAAATCATTAGAAATACATACATTGTTTGTTGTTCCTTTAGTTCAAAGGACAAAAATCGATCGTAAGACTATAAGCTACTAGCAACTATGACAAACTTGAATTTATTATTTTATATAACAAGATACACGATACTTATTAAGTAGTATACTATCTCCATTTGTAACTTTATATCCTTTATATTCTAAAAAAAATGTAAGGTCGTTACATTCTGTATTGCATACATATAATCATTTTGCATGCATTGATATAATCTGCGATCTCCGGTACACTTTCCCCTTGCTCTTTACTGTACATTAATATTTATTTGAATTTATGTTCAAGTTATTCACAAGGCCTTGTAACAATTTATGTATTTATTAAAGAAAATATTTAATAATGTTGAAATACATATTTCCTTACGTTTTTGTGGGTTATATGTTGTAACAGTGTTTTGTTGAGTAATGACCCCATAAATTATATGTTTATTCTATCACAAAACTAATATTCACATTCATAGTATATCATGTTGTGTTAATGGTATTGTTTCGTGTATTGTAAGGTGAGTGAGTTTTGTTACTGATGTTGGTATTATGAAGTCAAGTTGTGATAATTGTTAACAGTAATCCCTATATACACTACGATTTAAGTGTACCTATAGGTCAACGTACATTACTTCCTCCCTTGGTTGTAACAGATTGTTAAACACACGACCGGCATAGCGCTACAACAATGCATTGCCTTTAAATTAAACTAAGTTTTTAAATATAATAAATTTGAACTCTAGTTACCCTTTTCTTTTTTGAATTTATTATTGACGAATGCTTTGCTAAAAAGTAAAAGAATCATCAGGAAAATGTCGAAATAAAAATTAAAAAGCGTGTAGTATATTAGAAAAACTTAGTTCATTTTAATATATACATTTCAGTCCATCTAAGTGAAATATATAAATAGAAATAGTAAGTGACTATACAAATAATTTTGTTATATTATGTATACTTATAAAAGGAAGTATTACATTTTGTTATCAATATTTACTTAAAAGATCACAATCCCAATAATGAAATATTAAAAATTACTTATCGAAGATATAGAAATTTCTGTACTTCTCTCATTAAAAAAGTTAAACGTAAATATAACAAAGAAAAATTAGCTAAATCTTGTAAAAACAGTAAAATTTTATGGCCTATAATTAATGAAATAACACAATTCAAAGAATGTAAAACTTCTAATACTAATTTACTTGATATTCTACCATCGTCAACACATTCTGTAAATTTTGTTAATAATTTTTTTGCTAATATTGGTAAAGATTTGGCAGAAAAAATTATATCGACCGATAAAGTTTCACGGTACAAATTTTCACCCGTCACAACTAATGTGTCTTCTTTTGTCTTACTTGATGCAGATCTTTTTGAAGTAGAGCACATTCTGATGCAATCAAATTCTACGAGTGCAAAGGGTTGGGATGGGATCCCTACAAGCTTTTTAAAATTATGCAGGAGTTTTCTGCTACCCTTTCTCACTCATTTAGCAAATCTGTGTTTTAAGACTGGAGTTTTCCCAATAGCACTGAAGAAATCAATTATTACACCTGTGTACAAGAGTGGAAATAGAGATGAAATTAGTAACTATAGACCAATTTCTGTCCTACCATCTATTGCTAAGATTCTTGAAAAACTTATAAACAAACGTCTTGTCAATTACCTAAACAAGTTTAACATATTGGCTAAGACACAATTCGGATTCCGGAAACATTTATCTACAGAAGACGCAATTACAGATCTTACTGATCTAATTGTTAATAAACTTGACCAAGGTAAAAAGTCCTTAACAGTATTTCTTGATTTAAAAAAAGCATTCGACACAGTCTCTATTCCTATTCTTGTACACAAGTTAGAACAAATTTTTATTCGTGGTACTCCCCTTGATCTTTTAAGATCTTACTTAAATGATCGCGTACAGTGCGTAAAAATTGGCCAACATATTAGTGAGGATGCAAGTGTCACCTTTGGCGTGCCGCAGGGGAGTGTTCTGGGTCCAACCCTCTTCCTGATCTATCTAAACGACCTCTGTAAATTAGGAATTGATTCAGGTCAGGTCTTCTCTTACGCCGATGACACTGCAATAGTTTTCTGTGGCAATACTTGGGAGGATGTTTACAAACACGCAAACTTAGGGTTAATTCAGGTTTCGGAATGGCTAAACGATAATCTTCTTACGCTAAATACAACAAAAACAAACTACATATGTTTTTCCATACGCAATTCCACGCAGTCAAATGATGACTTCAGTATCAGGATACATAAATGTGATTATAAACTTTCTCTACCTTGTAAATGTCCGCTTATATCAAAGGTGGATAAAACAAAGTATCTTGGTATTATGGTCGATCAAAATTTAAACTGGTATGCCCAACTTAATTTAGTGTCTAACAGAATGAGAAAACTTACCTGGGTTTTTAAGAACTTGCGACACGTTGCTAATAAGGAGTTATTAAATAAAGTATATACGGCCTTGGCACAATCAGTCTTATCCTATTGTATTCCGATTTGGGGTGGGACTTCAAAAACAAAATTCCTAGAGCTAGAAAGAGTGCAAAGATCAATTTTAAAGGTGATGTACTTTAAGTCATACAGATTTCCAACAACCGAACTCTACGAACATGGAAACATTCTATCAGTAAGAAAACTGTATGTTCTGCTCTCCATCGTAAAAGCGCACAGGTCAATTAAATTTGACCCTGAAGTGTCAACTAAGAGACGTAATATTGTTAAATTAACCTGTACATTTCCCCCGGCAAAAACTATTTTTGCAAGAAATCAATTTAAACGACAAGCTACTTATTTGTATGCTAAAATTAATCGTAAAGTTAACATCTTTGCTATGAACACGTATAACTGTAAAAAAACGTTAAAGCACTACTTAAAGGATTTGGATTATAGTGAAACTGAAAAACTATTGGAAATAACTGCATAAATATTTGAAGACTTATATGTAATTATTTAAACACTATAACTGACTATCACACTCACTCACTCACCCACACACTCACACACACACATACACACACACACATACACACACACACACACACACACTCAAACACACATGCACGTTATATGATTAAAATTACATTTAAGTTATATATTACCTATTTATATTGTTCTTAATTTGTAAAATAATGTTTACCTTTTACCTCTATGTATTTGATTCCGTTTGTGGAAGAGCGGGGACTCCTAACACAAGAAAATTCCTTTTCTTAAAAGGAGCTCCCTAGCTGTAGCTGTTTGTTTCTAGGTTTAAGATACAATAATAAACAAATTTTTTTTATTTTATTTTATTTTATGTCAAGAAGCGGAAATCAATAAAATATTATATTATTTTATTATATTTTCTCCTCCTTATTGTTTTGTTTATTATTTGGATTTGTTGTACAGAAATAAGTTTTAACATAAGATTCTATTAATATTCTTTGATTTATAAAATATATACCTACTTAAATAAGACTAAAAAAATATTTCAGTAAAATATTTTTTTCGTTTTATACAAAAATGTATATATTAATCAGGTAGTCTGTGGGGTTTTATTTAACTGAACCCGGTACTCTGAGAGTCGACGAGCCTCGCTGAAATAAATCGAGCATTAATTAATATGAGAGCTGGTGAATGAATTGGTAATGACGTCGCTTGGAGTATAATCGTTCTCTCTTATAATAATTTTGAAAGTATTATTTATAAAAACTGACGCGTCATATGAATGACCTGATCTGATTATCATTATTATACAATCGATTTTCGCATATTTTTTACATTTACTTAAATTAAAGGAATTCCAAAAAGTAAGACCTACATCTACTAAGAGCTTTTTAGCAAAAACGATGTTCGAGTTAAAACAAAATATTCTTGAAATATATTAAAATTAATATTTAATTATATATCACAAAGTATGAAACTTTGCACGATAGAGCTATACATATATATATATATATATATATATATATATATATATATATCTTTGGCTTCAATAAAAAAACTATTTCAGAATCATATTTGTATAATAAAACATAATTACATAATATATACCTAAAATATTTTTCTAAAAAGTCTTGCTAATGTCCTCAGGATTTATTTATTTGTTCTCTTCTCTACACGACACGACCCACAGCTTCAGGGATGATGTCATTAAAGATGTTTTATGAATTTTGTATTACTTGTAGCTGTGGTCAAGTGATTGCAGCTCGAACATGTGCTGGCTCGACCGGGGAAGTACCACCCTCTTACAGAAGATCGGCGTATATGTAGTAGCCTTAGTGGCTGCGTTTCGTTCGACGAGTGAGAGAGCCGGTCGCCCTTTCTCTTTTCCCATCCTTCCTACCCCTTCCCTTTTTCCTCCCCTTCCCATTTTTCCTCCCCATCTTCCCAAATCAAGGGTGGTGACACATCCGCAACATGTCTTATGTCGCGGATGTCTATGGGCGACGGTACTACCTCCATCAGGTAGGCCGTCTGCTCGGTTGCCCCCTTTAACATAAAAAAAAATACTAATACTTCATTAAGTTAGTTCAAACTTTAAAATTAGTTTTAGTTTATTATTTCTTCATTGCATTTTAACCCTCATGTATTTATTTTGATAAAGTCACTTTATTGAAGCACCGATCTAACATTAGTTTCCTTCAACTTATAACAATTTAATGGATCATAAAACATCGACATTGTTCTAATGTTGAGAAAGAAAAGTTATTACAAGTTTGTCTTTGTAATCTTAAAATTGTTTGAGGTGTTTTTTAATTTTATATATTTCTAATTACCTATTTTAGTGGCTCCATATTACAAAAGTTGGGTTTGCATATAAACACAATAATTCGGAGACACGCATAAGGAGGTAACCTTCTCCAGCATCACAAACTTCAGTAAATATTGAAGATAATGTTACGCAATCAATATAATTGTTCAGGACTTTAGTTTTCAACAAAAAAAATGTTTTTATTAAAAAGGACCTGAAAATTGTGTGATTGTATGAAATATAAAAATATACAAATCTTGTTTTGAATAAAATATATTACTGGTTTCTACATATTTCACGTGTGTAATTGAATGTTTAAAATATTAGACGTAATGAAATTTTACGTAATGAACTACATACTCTTATCTAAGTCATTCATTAAATTCCCTTTGAAATAATAGTTTTCAAAATAAATTACTCATTTAAACGAGCTAATTAGAAATTGTTACTTTATATGAAAATATATTTAATTTAGTAATTTTACGCCTTTTAAATACAAAGATGACAAACAAAGACTATAAAATAAAACTGTTTTGTTTTAGTATGTATTAGTAATTTTTTTAAAGAAATGATTCAAATGTCACCCCCAAGCTTACAATTGAAACGTACTTAAGATCTGAAAAGTACGTTTATTTCAATATAATAAATCACAAACCCCAAAGGTATCGTACAGAAAAGTTCTTTATATGAAGCACCATTTTCTTTAAAGTAAAACTAACACTATTTTTATGATATTTAACTATTATGCTAGTATTAAACTTTTAATTAATTATATTGAATATTCCAACTAATTGTTTCCGTAAGAAACCAAATTGAACAGAAAACATCATGTAATCAATATACTCCTATGTGAACCAGCATCAAACTGATGGTAATAAATTTGGAACATTGTAACGTAATTGGTGGGTTTGTGCTCATTGAAGAGCGAGCTAGTTAGTAACCTGTAACCTGCCCTTTCCCTATTCCCGCCCTTTCCTACCATTTCCTAATTCCCACCCCTCCCTATCCCTAAAAAACAAGGTTGGCAACGCATCCGCAACAAAATGATGTCAATGGGCGACGGTAACCACCTTCCATCAAGTGGGCCGTCTGCTCGTTTGCCACCTTTCACATAAAAAAAAAAACCTCCATCGAGTTAAACAATCTTTCTCACGTGCAACCGCAGTGCTTCAATTGATTATACAATACGCCTGTTTGTGCACCTTGGATTAAGACACATCCACAATAGTGACCTACTTAAGGTGAGAGAGGACTCAACCTATTGACGAGCTCCAGTATCACATCCGCCGTCGATAGAATGGTAGCAGCAGAACTCGAATTCCTCCACGTCTCCGGATCAGCACTTTTTAGATGGGTTTCCTGATTCAACAAATCTCCAAGAGCTGTGGGTTCAAATCCAACACCGGCCCAAAAGTATTTCCATAAAATTACATATCAAATCTGTTGCTCATGATATCAATATTAATAATATTAAAAATAAATTAGATCTTCAAATCTTGTCAGAATATCCGTCTTTCGTATTGAATATGTCAGTTCAGTTACATACGTTAATATGTAGAATAGAACAACATATGATTATAAAATATCATTATCTTTTTAACATACATGTTTTTGGTGAGATAGCGTTTTCTTGATCATACTTCTCATTCAAACTTCATTCATTATTTTTATTGAAAAATTATAGCAGTTCACAAAGAAATAATCAAATTGCATGTTCATTATTGAACAATAAACAATTTGAGAGTTTTTTAAATAAACGTCAAATATTCTATAATGGCACATCTCTATACAGTTTTTGATAAGCAACATCAGTTATTGTAAGTACCGTCTTCCTGTATTTTATAAAACATAAAAGATCTGTAAAATAAAATAAGTCTTTGAGTTTTATATGGATTAATGAAACACCGATTTTCTGTTCATTTCTCAAGTTACTTTCAGGAGATTTTTTTCTATTATTCATTATCATGACACAGACTTTCTGTCCTCGACATTTATTTAGTTGTGTCCTTTCCATATTATCATTAATCTGCAAAACATACTACACATTTAAAATATAATACTACTTACTGTGGTAGTTATATTAATAAATGGCACGATCTCCTTATTGAATGAACATAATAATAATTCATTCAATATAACACCTTATTCACAAGGACCGTGGGTTTAAATTCCTCGAACGTTTTCTCCTCTCAGGTTACATATTCATTGTTTGGGATCTTTCAAACACAGTTTGATGGTATCCAATATCGATAAACATACATGTTAAGAAAATAAAATGGGTATTGGATTTGCTTTGTGTTTTTGAGAATAATAAACTTTCTTTTATGTCCCTTATTTCTACATACTTACTTGATCATTTCCATTCCTAAGTACTTTTGTTTAAGTTCCAAAGTTACATTTCATCGTTTGTAATGTTTTTAGTAAATAAATTAAAAAAAAATGAAAAAGCCTGTACTTCTCACAAATTTTGAGTATTACATAAATGATGGCTAGCAGTAAGTATGAGGACATTATTTATCGCTATTTGTTAATATTTCTATTACTGTTAGTAATAATTCTAGTGTTAGTACTTAATAACTTTTAACTAGTTTTTTATATCTTCCATTTCGATTAAAAATATAATAGTAAACAGTTTCTTCATTTTGATAATATTTATTATTAGTGCCCTCTTGTGGCGAGTGGTGGTACTACTACGACTTGATCGATTTTGTCGATTGAACTACCGCTTTGAGTTTAGCTATCCGCTAACAGATGTCGCTGGTAAGTCAATTTCTTGGGAGATGACTAGCAGTTTTTCTATAGTTAACCTAAATAATGTCTATAAATTTTTCACTTGAATTCTGTTCCACACACACAGAAACTACCCAAAGTGTCTTTTACTAACTGTTATTGTTTTTTGATAGGTTCTTAACGTTTAGCACTGTACTGTATTTTAAGCCATAATATAGGGATTAAACAGAAAGTGCTTATTCTACTTACACTGGAAATATCTATCTATCTAAAATCTTGTCTAGGAACTACCCATGCCCCACGCTTTTATTTTAGTCAAGTCTGTGCATATGTTTATAATTCCCACGACTGTTTCTATTTTATTATTTTTTGGTTTTTAGTACATTTATCTTAAACATTGCAATGTATGTTTTACGTAAAACCGTTTAACTTAAAAAGTTTTTTTACCTATTTTTATTTTATAGTTTTTAGTTTTTATTACGCATTCTGTTTAATTCATTTGTGCTTCATTATTGCAAGGTTTCTTGCCCGTTAGTTTATTGCAGTCCAACTCCTCTAAAAAAATGTTATCAGCCATTCGGTAGCGGCGGCCATCTTAGATTTCAATTTAGCATAGTACATTGTATTCTACTGGTTGAGCACTTTTAATTGATACCCATATTGATGGGATTGATAAAACATAAATTATCCCTCATTTTGTAGCGGCCGCCATCTTGAATTTATAATAATAATGAATAAACATAATTGTATTGTCACCAAAATTCAAAGTGTATCCAAAATTAGATCAGATTAAATACAAAATTAGAATCAGATTAATCGATTGACAGGAAGAGGGTGAAATTTGAATTACTAAATTTGACCCAAGAAAAATGAAAAATGAAAAAAGAATAAAAAAAAGAATAAATAATAAAACAAACAGAGTGAGCTAAATAATACCATTCAATAAACAAATATTGTAAATCATATTACACATACAAATAAAGCCATGCCATGAACCCGGCACCCGCACGTTTAATCCATGGTATGCTGAGAAGTTTCATCTCTGGTTGCTAATTGTTAGGTAAAGCGATAAAGTCGTATGAGATTAATACCGTCTTGAGAGGAGAGAATCACCCACTTTATGTCTTCCTGTTCCGTTGAACTTACGAGTACGTTCAGAACATACCATCACTACTTATAAATACACGTTTTATTAAAAAAGATTCCCTGTTTGAATACGATATCAAAAAATACTATTATTGAACAGTTCTACGACCTGACAGTTGACAGCATCTAGTATTGTATAGTATTTTATGAAAATAAATGTTAGAATAGCACGCGTGTACCTCATACATCTGTAACCACAAACAGTAGCCAATGCATTATACGGTATTATGTTGTATCAGGCATCAACTATATGTAATAATGAACACATTTTCAATTCTGATAATAAACGTTTACATTTATCGATAGATATAATTATTTAATTAATTTGATATTTAACTATTTTTGTTTTCGAGAAATAAAATATCTTTTTCAATAGAACACGGACTTCAGGAACCAACAGCATAATTTTATGAATTTTTAATTAATATTTTTATTACATTTCACATAAATCTTATTATTCAATCTTACTCCAATCCTCAAAAGTATCAATTACACCGGTGGATTGTGGATTATCAAATAATTTTGAAATTCACTTACTCAGATATACCTATACTATACTCAAATGAAAGTATATATAAAATAGTCTTTAATTATGAATATTAAGATGAGGCAGTGATCGATAAACCTACATATCGATATAAAAAACCTCACACAATGTAATTACGTCTTATCCACGAAAATAGTAAAATTAAAAGTCCAAGGGCATGCAGTCAAGTTATAAGAGGAGCGGTCGTCTTGAAACGTGGTAGATAACTACTGGGCAATAAAATAAAGACAAGACAACAAACTGACAATTATATCATAACGTTAATGTGTCTACACTTATTACGTGAAACTAAATATACGATGTATTTAGGGAACACACATTTAATTTGAACCGAACCTTTAAAAGGAGGCTTTATAAAACAACTACATTTTTTCATGATTTTGTTAGAATCCGAAATATATATAACTACTTAAGCTAATTAACTATAGATCTAACAGTAAATTATAGTAAATCAATTTCTTACATCTATCGATACTATATTTTACTTTAGCTAGCGGAAGATAGGATATGACTATAAGACGTAGGACATTGTGCTTTAAAAATTGTAACCAATAAAATCTTAATAATTTTGGAACATAGAATTGTTGAGATGAAAATTTAAGCTAAACTGTAAAACGTTTTACTCTCTCAGTGTATATAAAAGTGCTAATCAACAGGTGCATTTTAGCGGTGTAGCCACGGGCGCCGCCGCCATGTTCGGAAACGGAAGTTATAAACCATCCGGTGACTTTTGATAAGAGCTCATGTGAAGCTGAGCTGTTAATGTGCGGCCATTACGTGCATGTAAATATTACGCGCTCTGTACGGTACATACTACATGCTTACACTCTATCGGTGTGTTTGAAGAAGCTTCATACCTATTACACTATATTTAATATTATAAATGGAAACTATAAACTCTGCGACCAAACGTAATAGAAGAGAGTTGGCTAATAAAATGGTTACTACTGGGATGTACACAAAATGAATAATTAAGTGTAAAGCTATAATTATATTATATGTATAAGTACTTTTATTTTTTTAATAAGTACTATTATTTATTCGAAAGTGTTAGCGGCCTGTGACAGAGGATTTTTTAGTTTTTTTTTTCGTGTTAAGACTCAAATATGTTGTTTTATTTATTTATTTGTTCTTAAGAATATGTAGATATTAAAAATATAAACTTTCACTTTTTTACGTTCCAATTCATTTAAAGTATCAAGAGTAAGTATTATATATATGACATCTGTCATCTTGACAGATGACAAGTGACGGATGTTAAGTTTAAATATTTTCTAATATAGTTTCTAATTTTCTATTATCTATGGTTTATGATGGTTAGAAAAGAGCGCGGGAATTGAAACGTTGACGCGGGCTTTTTGAAAATTTTAATTATTTTAAATAATTATATAATATATTGTGCAAAGTGGAGGCGTCTATGTTGGAAGGCAGACCCTGGCTAGGGCTGGGAAAATGCCAGGAAGAAGAAGAAGTTATATAATATAATTTGCAAATTTTTGTTTAGTTTATTGTAACGAAGTAAAACTTAATATGTATATATGTAAGTGTTTATATGGAGAGATGGTGAAAAAACGTAAAAAGAAGGATTCGGGTGAGTCCTTGAATTTCAGCACAAGCAGCGATTCCGATTGCGAGGATTCGCCAGTATTGCAGGATGCAAATGCCTTCGCTCCCTTTAGGGTCGCTGATTATTGTCGGCGATACTCTGAAGATGCGGAAGCCAAGTCTGAATTCATAGTATTTGTCGAAAGTACTAATGATGTCCCACTCGGTAATAGGGACATGATGTACTAGAACTAGTTTTATACGCTCTGTGAAAGGTATACTATATTTTAAAAAAATAAATAAATATAAGGTCGGTGTTGTATTCGAGCGTTCGAATTTGGCAAATGCCTTTTTAGAAAATACTACATATCTAAAGGAACAACGACTTAAAGCTTCAATACCAGCAGGGGCCACCGAACTATCGGGAGTTATCTCTTCGGTTCCCACTCATCTATCCAATCACAAAATATGCAGGTATATAAAGCAATATCAACAACAAAAAAAGTCATTTCTCTCCGACGCATAATGCGTAAGGTAAAAGGAGAAAATAACACCTTCACACTGCAACCTACTCAGAGCGTAATAATAACTATGTTCACATTAAGATGTGGCGCCTGCCTGTCTCCACATATGTCCCACCTATAAAACAGTGTTTTAAATGTTTACGCTATGATCATCTGGCTAAGTTTTGTAAAAATTCACCGCGATGCTCCATATGCACAGAGGGGCATTCTTTCAAAGAATGCAAGGTTAACATTGAAAAAGCTAAGTGCATTAATTGTAATGGCAATCACATTGCCATCTCTAGCCAGTGCCCTATAAGACAAAAGAAAATCGCAAACAGTAAACCCAAGTCATATGCTGACACGTTAAAAGATTCATTAAATTTTCCCTCCCTTAATAAAAAATTAAATACCCAAGAAGTAATACAAGCAATACTATCAAATTCTGAAACTATGACTCAAACTCAAAATATAAGTATTAGTTCACAATTTATTAGCTCAACTATTAAAGAAACCATACAGGATAAAAATAACAAATCGTCACATTCAACCACCAAATCTTAAATATTGTACAGTGGAACGCTCAGTCTGTTAAGTAACAGACTTGAGTTTAAAAAAAAATTATACAAAAATAATATACATGTAGCTCTTATTTCAGAAACTTGGTTCAAGCCTTACATTCAATTTAATTTACGTTGTTATACCATTATTAAGAATGACTGCAGTAATGATCATAATGGCGTAGCAATATTAATTAAAAACGCTATACATTTCTCTAAACAAGATACTTTTTATGATGATTCGTTACAAAATGTAGTAATTATTATTAAAGTGAAACATTAATGCATTTCTTTGGTTAGTGTTTACAATTCTGGTAATAGTTTTCCTGCTTTTGAAAGGGCGAAGTTCGATCGTTTATTGTACAGTATTCCAAAACCGTTGATAATTGCAGGTGATTTTAACGCCCATCATACTTTTTGGGGTTGTAGTCGCATAGATTCTCGGGGCAGAGCTATTATGGATTACATGGGTCATATATGACTTAATACTTTTAAATAATGGTCAACCAACAACTATAGGCTCTCATATTTGGAAACCAAACAGTCTATATTTAACTATGGTGTCTTCTTCTTTATTTCTTCCTTGTGACTGGCAAGTTCATCAGGACCCTTTAGGCAGTTATTATTTGCCAACAATCACAAAATTTACTCTCGTAAGAGATTAACATGAACCCTCTATTCCCTTGAACAACATTCCTTTTCACAGCAATCTGAAATTAGTAAATTGGGATAGTTATGACAAATTGTTAATAAAATGTTAATGAACTTTAAAGTTGACAATAGTGATCTCCATGACTCATACAGAAAGTTTTGTTCAATTATTCTATTGGCAATCAAATACTCCAGGCCCAGCTTAAACCATAACACAACTGATAGTAATAATAACCGTCCTAGAAAAAGGTGCCAAGTACCTTGGTGGAATGATAAATGTTCAAAAGTAGTAGAAGACTGCAAGAACGCCTACATTAATTTCAAAACTAGTCTTAATAGTAAAAATTACATTAATATCAAACGCGCACAAGCCTTTAAAAAAACGCACTTTAAAAGAAGAATGTTGTAAAAGTTGGTCTGCATTCTGCTCATCAATAAATCGTTTGATATCTATAAATCGCATTTAGACTAAAATAAGTAAATTCAAAAAAAGCTTTCCGACTTCTAACTTATTTTCTGACCTCAATTGGGTTCAAACATTTTTATATAAATACACACCGGATCCTGTTTCACAACAGATAAGTATAGATAATGTTCTTGGAGTAAATAGTGATAATTCATACATGATCGGTTGTTTTATTATGCAAGAGTTAAAATCTGCTTTAGCCTCAAGAAAGATTCTTCATGTGGCCTGGATTGGCTTTCCTACAGGATGTTTAAACTTTTAAATGTTCAAACTCTATTTATTTATTTAAGTTTATTAAATAGTTTATGGACGTCTTCTATTGTCCCAGAGGATTGGAAAACTGACTGTTTGGTACCAATATTAAAACCTGGCAAAGACTTTAATTTGGCTGATTCTTATCGTCCTGTAATAGGAGTGTGTTGGAAAAACTTTCCAACAATTAATAAAACAGAGACTAATTTTTCACATAGAAAGTAATAATCTTTTACCTCACAATCAGTTTGGCTTTCATTGTGGCCGTTCTGCTTGTGAGAGTCTCTGTCTGGATATCCACGATGCTCGTTCCGAGAATAAAGTACTAGTTGGTGTTTTTGTTGACATTGTAGGGGCTTTCAATAATGTAGATCTGGACAAATTATCCTCAATATTATTATTACTGCGGGTACCTGGAAAAGTTGTAAATTGTATTTTTAATTTGTTGAACTACAGAAAGGTGTTTGTTAAGGTCAACAATCAGTTATTTGGTCCAAGATATTCTTGTAGGTGTGTATCACAGGGTGGTGTATTGAGCCCATTGCTTTTGATCCTATTCATACATCAGCTAAATTTAACTCTGGGGTGTGAAGTTTCTAATCTGCAGTTTGCAGATGATTTACAAAGATGTACAAAGTGTACAATCAGTCCTCAATGTAGCTCTCCTAAGACTAAAGAACTATTTTGATAGCCTTAGGCTGGAGGTCAGCAATGAAAAAAGTAAAGGTGTTGTCTTTTTTCAAAAATGGAATTAGAAATGGGAATGTAAATATTTTGTTCAATAATAATGTAATGTCTGTAGAGAGCTCTGTAAAGTTTTTAGGTGTTATTTTTACAAACAATTTTAGATGCAATAAGTATGCTGAAACTCTAGAATCTCGAGCCTTAAATGCTTGCAATGTTTTAAAATCTTTAACAGGCACATATTGGGGTGCTGATCCAAGGATTCTATTAAAATAGTATAATTCATTAGTAAAAAGTCAATTTGAATATGCTTTTTTTTGTTTTTTGCAGGGGTAAGAACTATAGTAGATAAATTAGAAAAGGGAGCGTTCAAGTATTACGTAACGCAATTTTGGGGGAGGGGGGGGTCTCGTAAAACGTTACGATGCGTTACTGGGGCAGGAGGGGGTGTCTCTTACAAAACGTTACGTAGCATTGTTTGTAAAAAATATATTAATAAAAACCCCCAAACTGTCAACTCTTTTCATATACATTACATTGTTGACCAGATTGTATTAGTCTGGTCGATATTTTTATTTGTTATACCAAGGTTGCAAACCTCTTAATTGATATTTTACGGGGAATACCTAGATTGCATTGTAAGTCTTTTGATGAAATTGATCACTTGAGTGTTACGTAACGTTTTGAGAAGGGGGGGGGGGCTACAGAAAAACGTTACTGTGCGTTACGACGGGGGATGGGGGGGTCAAAAATCTTCGAAAATTGCGTTACGTAATACTTGAACGCTCCCAAAGATACAGAATAAATGTTTGCGTATTATAATGGGGCCATGGGAACTACTCCCATAGTGTCAATGCAGGTGGAATGTAATATACCTCCATTAGCACTTAGGTTTAAATACTTACAATCAAAATTTTTTGCAAGGTTGTTCTCCGTCAGTAATCATCCACTTCTTGTTAAACTGCAAGACACTATTAACAGGACTGCCAATATTAATTCATATTTGTTTCAAGGTTTTTCTGAAACAGAACAAATTTTTAATAAACACAATATATTTTCTAGCATGGTATAGCCTTGTTACTCTGGGTTATAAGATTCAAAATTTATTCAGATAAAAATTGTAGTCAAGAGTCTCGTAAAGTATAAGGAAGACATTTATAGGGAACTTGATAGGTGGCAGGGATATCATCAGATATATACAGATGGGTCTAGGAACAATGAAGCAGTCTTTATAACTGTCTATGATAGTCAGATCAAGGGTGGATTTGGTCATAGGCTGAATTCACTCACAAGCATATACTCCGCTGAATCCAGCATATGTATGTATATACTGCTATGGAGCACATTCAAACACAGACTCATCAAAAGTGGATTATAATAACGGATAGTTTAAGTTTATTGACAGCACAACAAAATCCACAATTAAATTCAAAAACTAACTATATTATATATAAAATAAGAGAGTTTTATCATCTGCAGTCTCAAAACAAGCAAATAGTCCTATTCACCTTGTTAGGATTGGTGCTCACCTTTTTAGGGTTGGTGTTTTTGACTCTTCAACTTGTAGATATTGCAATAGTCCTGATGAAACCCTCGAACATATATTTTTTGATTGTCCACAGTTTAGTATTCAAAGAATGGTCCTTGTAGACCAACTTTTAAGTATTTTTAAAACTACTGAAGATATCCCGCGCTCCCTTCAGCAAATACTAAGCATTCAAGAATGCTTCTTGCTAGTTTATGGCTTTATTGTTTCTACTATAAATGAAATCTAATTGTTATTTGTACATAATGTGTATATAATAATATTTTTTCGTTTTGTTTAAGAAATTTGTTTTTCAGCTATTTTCAGAATTTGACTGTTATATCGATTTTGACAAATTAATTATTGTACTTAAAATGACATTACAAGGACTTGACATTGAAAAAGGCGGAATGTAAAAAAAACAAGAATTTGACAAAAAAAAAATATTTTAAATAAAGACATGACTTCGGCCTGATACAATAACTTGAGTCTAGAATAAAAAGGAGATTAAGAATTTTAAAAATAATTAAAGATACAAAATACAAAAGACATGGCTGTATGGGCTTTGTTCTCTTTGCCTGTTCTGAACGGAACGAGCATAACCAAAAAAAAATATATATGATATCTGACATCTGACAAGTGACAGATGTTCAGTTTATATGTTGTTAAATATTGTCAAATTCAAAGTTTACTTGTTATCAGGTACAAAAATATGTATATTAAAAAATAATGATTTAAAATCCATTTAATCCCAAGAAATGCCCAGAAAACCATGTTATTGGACACGTAAATTGGAGTTAGTTAGTTAGTTAATACTAATCATCATATTCAACAAAAATACAAGGCCTACGCTGAATTTGTTGCAAATTTAGGAAGAGGATTTACAGGTTAGTTGTAATATATTCATTGTTTATGTTGTCCTTCTACCTGGCAATTTCCCAGCTTTAGCCAGGGTCCGCCTTAAATGTTGTGAATAGTTTTGGCTAATTGTTTTTACGACCAGCCGCCTGCCTGACATCAACCCTCTTCGAGAATGCATTAGTCAGTGATGTCTAAATACTCTTAGAAAGTACATATGACTCGGAAAAATCACATTGGTACTTGCCAGTATCCCGCGCCCTTGCCAGGAACCCGCGCCCTCATGCATGAGAGGCGGGCTTTTTAACCACTAGGCCACCACTGACTGTAAATCATTGTTTATATTGTCATTCATACAAAATTAAAGTCATGTCACCATTATATGTACTGTATTTTCACATCAAATAACTAATTCCTTGTAACAACTTTTTATCATATATAATTCCAGCTCGCTCAGTGAGGGACTGTTGGGTTAATATAAGGAGTACATTCAATCATAAGTTACGTCGAGTAGATAAGTCCAGAGACACAGCGAGCTCACCGTTGGAGGTGTATGTACCGAGCTGGCCGCTGTGGAGACCGTTAAAGTTCCTACAAACTATTAGAAATGATAACAAGCATTATGATGTGAGTTACTATATGTTTATCAAATAACTTTACTTGTGAGTTACACTTTATAATGAGAGTATTATAACAAGCACATCAAACAGTTGAAGTCATACTTTGTGGTTAAAGAACTTTATTTCTCATAAAGAACATACAATGTTCACTCAAATGAGATGTATAACATAATTTAATTTATAATTTAGTAAAGTAGTAACAAACTTATATGTATAACTCAAGAGTGCTTAATGTGCAATTAATCTAAGTGCTTTTTACAATAACTTAATAATTTCTTTTTAAGAATCGTAAATAGTGGAGTGTCCTAAGACATAAAAATGGACAAACCTCGGAATCCAGGGTCAGTCAATGACCTGTATATCAAGTATGAGATTGCATTATTAAAACCTCAAATAAAAAAGTTAAAAAAAAAATTTGACTGATCTCGATTTATACTATTTTTAACAACAATTTACTGAAAAATGAGAGGAGGAAGGGGAAAAAAGTTATTATAGTGAAAAATTAAATTTTATTTGTAATAAATAATATGTTCAGCTTAACTACAATTTTTATTTATTAGATTATTGTTAAAAATAAGTTACAAAAAAAATATATTATTAACTATACACATTGTTACATCATTGTACATTATTGTCGTCGCTGTCGATCTCGTCGATATAGATTGTAGGTGAAGGATTAGTGCAGCTGCAATAAAATCTTTTAGCACTGATACCATTCCAAAATATCTGATCCATAATCTGGACGTTTCATTTTTATTCTCTAAATCATGTAATTTTTTTACATATATATATTTTCTGTTTTCTGTAAATATTTTCTGTTATTTCGGTATAATTAAACATTTCAAAAATATTGGCATTCGTTTGATCAGCAATGACAGTTTTGAATTCCGAATTATTTTTTAATAGATCACCGAAAATTAATCTTGATAAAGCTAGCTGCAGAAGTACCTATATGTGTACGTACCGCTCTGGCATATGCTCGTCCAGACATGATATGATCGATTGTATTTGTGGCATAAATCGTAGAGAGAACTTCTTTAATTCCACTTGCGGCCATTATATAACCAATAGATCCCATATAGACATTAGCGTATGAATGAACCCAATCTGACAACAGTAAACGTTTCATCTGATAAACATACCGCTGAAGTTATATCTCGCGATTTAATGTACAAAGGTTGATCAAATGTTACAATGCATGTCTTCATATTTAACGACTGTGCGTTTTCTACTGATGTTTTCATCTCCGTATACAAACTATTATAATCACTTGGAGATGCGTTAATGAATGGTAAGAATATTATTGACGAAGTGTCAAAACCATTTGCACTAGTTAACAGATTCATAAATCCGTTCCATCCTGGGAATTCATTATTAGTTTTGAATTTTAGATACATCCATAGAACGTTTAGTTTTGAGGGAATCGTAGGGTTTAAATTTGATTCTTCCTCCGAAATTTTGATTTAAAGTTTTTTCAATCCTTCACCGGCAGAAGCAGGATATACTTGAAGTGGTAAATGACCATGTTCGGAAATTTGTCTCTGTTGGAATTTTATCTAAACGTTTAATTGGTTCTCTAGTTAGTATTCCCTCGCTCGGAGTTACGATTTCAATCGAACCCAAATTATGGAAAGTACCTTTGCCATCCAGTGTGTTGACGTTGAAATCTGCGTTATCGTGCACAAATTGTACAAAAGTACCTGGTTTTATTTTCACAGAATCTGTAAAGGTTGCAGAAGCTTCATAGATTATTGCTTCTTTGTATGATCCACAAAAGCCCAAAGCGTTACATATTTCTATAATTTTTTTGTAGCCAAATTTTCTACTTTAATTTTTTGGAGCCAAATTTTCTATGCAGGGTAACAGCTAAAGACGTCTATTGTTTAATATTTGGAAAACTCATAAACATCGTTTATGACCTCAGTAAAGAGAAATAAATAAATTACCCCACGCTAAATTACTCTGTCAAAGCATGTTTCTCTATCTTTGTCACTTCTATAAATCAATGAAAAAACCAAAAAAATAAAAAAAAAGATATATTTTTTTTAAATGAACGCGACAAAATTCTTTTTTAAATTTTTTCTTTATACTATTAAAAACATGTTTTCAAGGTTTATATTAAGATTCATTGACTGGCCCTGGATTCCGAGGTATAAACCTTACGGCACTCCACTAAATGCAAAGAAATAGACTTACTATGAGATGTATAGCTCCTCGTATTTAATGGTTTTTATCCCAAAGAGCAGAAAGCTCTAAGGTTAAAGGGTTCTTTGACCTTAAATGCAAAAAAATTTGGCACTGCTTTAATAACATTTGTTGGATTCAAATTATTTTGTACAAAAGAATTTCGCCATAGATCTCAAGTGTAAAGTCTGGACTGAATTTCGAATGTTGCAGGAATTTAGTATCACTAAGTTCTTTGATCGTATTCTGCGTTACTTTCGTCATTTATGGTTTAGAATTGTCTTGAAAAAAGAACCGGTTTCGGTAACATGAATATTTCTTCAACAAAACCTCATACATTCGCATCTCCTGTCCACTATTTTATCAAAACCTAGTCCTTCATCAACAAACAAACAGAAAATTATTCAAAGAAAGTAAATTTACTGTACTGTTTGTAGAGCTAGAGATAAATTTAAGAAGTTCCAACATATTTAAATGGATGTGTTGAAATTTTTACATATGAATCGACATTACCTATGAGCCACCATGTATATATGATAGAAATAAAGATGGTCCAATGGTTTTAGAATAACTACTTCAATTTATTATTGGTTTAATTACATTAACGTTAGGTTCAAGTAGATTTGACAACCCTGACACCGAAAAACAGTTATGTTTGGTTAATTGTTAGCCATTCAGTTGTGGTGGTATATTCCTCACTTCTCAAATTAGAGAAAGACTAATATATATATATATTATAACATTTAAACGTTTTAGTATCTCATAACATATATATATTTTTTCAGTTGGCGACGAAATGCTATAAAGCAGTGGGTGATGAGGCTAGAACATTTTATATAGAGAAAACTGTCGAGTTGGCGTCAACCAAAGGGAACGGGAATATTGATGAAGGTATTTTTTGCATTTAAACGTTTCGGGAACACCTCATATATCTGTTTCTTTAAGTACGCACTTATTGTATTAATAGTATTTATTTTATTAATCGTGATTATAATATAATGCATAGGTTTAAAGAGTCCCGAGGTTCGTGCACGTCTAGCAATATTTGTGGGGGAATTAACCACCGCCGAAGAATACTACGTACGTGGAGCCGCTCAGCCAAAATTGGCCATTAATATGTACAAGCAGTTCAATAGATGGGCAGATGCCATCGCCCTCGCTGAAAAAGTCGATAGACAAGCGGTGACATTACTCAGGCAGCAATACATGTACTTTCTCACGTCAACAGGTGCAAAAACTATAACTGTTCAGAATATAATTTAAGATTGATAAAAATTTTCCGCGCTGCAAAAAAATATTTGTAAAATCTTATATCAGTTTTAATTGATATATATATTATCTTCGTTAGAATAACATTAATAATCTATTTGCCCTAGTAAAGTATTATTTTGTTGGTACAGGTCGTCAGGTGACGTGCGAGGCGCGGTTCGTGTGTGGGTGAAGGGTGGTCGGCGAGACGAGCTGCCAGCCATCAACTAGTACAGGTGAAGGTTGCATCATCAGATAGACAAAAAAAATAGGGAAGGAAATGGGTCCATTATCAGATAGCTAAATAAAAATGCCAGTGAAGTGTGTACCCATTTGTGGGAATACCGCTTGTTGGTCTCACTAAGGATAGTCTTGTTGTAGTAATGAAAGATCCTGCTCAATTCGTTGTAGGTCTTAATACATACGTAAATGACCAATAAGCGTTTGTTTTTGATTTAGTATTCTTGATTATACAGGGTGGGCCATGAATTAGTTAACATTTGAAATAATCATTTAAAAAAAACTATTTGACATATTTTAAAAATTGTTTTATTAAAAGAAAGCTAATTAGTTCGAAATTATTTTTTAAGAATCATATCATCTAAATGACCACCATTTCGATTTTTACACTCTTCTAAGCGAGTAACGAAATTTTCGAATACCCGTCCGCACAGAGACCGTGAGATCGTCGATATCTCTTCGCTGATTTTTTCTTTTAGTTGACGTAGTGTATTTGGTTTATATGTAGATGTAGACACGACTCTTTAAATAACCCCATAAAAGAACACATTTTAAATTAAGAATTAAATTAAATTAAGAATACATTTTAAAAAGTTAAGATTCACTAATTAGAGACATAGATTATGAACTGTACAATTTGTTTCCTTTGTAGGAGGAATGGTGGGAAATGGCTGGTGAAATATCCGAGCGTAAAGGTGATATTAGAACTGCTGTTGATTACTATTCTAGAGGCAACAACTACGCAAGAGCCGTTCAACTAGCAAGAGAAGTTAGTGTTGTTTATTAGAAATTTTGTTTATAATTTTTATTATATCATTTTTTGTTCTTCAGGCCTGTCCCGGTGAAGTGACCAGGTTGGAAGGAGAGTGGGGCGCGTGGCTTGTATCATCGCGACAGGCGGGCGTCGCTGTACCTCATCTCAAAGAGGCTGCTCGAACCGTTGATGCTCTCACTGCGGCTCTGAAGGCACATCATTATAAAAAAGCTCTTCAAATTGTACAGGTATTATTAATAATAACTGGTTACTGAGCTTTGCTGGGTGTTAAGGAATTATTAGTATATATTTTGGTTTTTTGTTTTTAATTTCGTTTAGGCATTTTTTATTCAACACGTTAAGAAGACAGAAAATAATATAAATCAACAATTAATTTCTTTAGTTTAACCTTAAAACAAACATTCGTTGACTTCCTGGTACTCAACAACGCCATCTGCTGTTGTGTCGTTAAAGCAATTAATAAAAGCAAGTAGCAAAAAGTAGTATTACTATTCGCCACTAGATGTCAGGGAGCGTCATATTTTAAACGACAAATTTTTGTTACTCTTTTTTACGTAAAATAACATTTTCTAAATGATTAATGATGATAATGATTCCTAGCTAGATCGATTTATCTCCATCGTTTGAGCCGATACCGAGATTCCCATAATATATAAATATATATACAAGAATTGCTCACTTAAAGATATGTATAAGATATTGCTATAGGTTTTGTTTTTTTATATATACATTTTTTTTAAATCAATCCATTGATATCTTTAGGTTATAGAAGATATAGAATCAATTCGGGAGCAATGTGAACAGTTGGGGGATCATTTTATATCTCATATTAAATAATGAACAAAAGAAATATGTTGTTATTATTTTTTTTATAATTGTTATTAACGTAATTCGATTTTGTTCATTCCGTATTAGTTATTGTGTATAGTTACAAAAATATAAATGTAAACATCCAATAAGGGTGTACGCGAATATGTTTTCAATTATTCCTTTCTTCTTTTACACACGGATTTAACGTCACGATCAATTTATTAAATTTTTAGAATTCAAAGTTTGGGTCGATTTTTATTTTATTCTAGTAGGTTTCATATGTCAATTGATATCTTTTTTTGCAAACATTTACAGGAATGGGATACAGCGGAACGAGTTCTCACATCCTGTGGTATGGCGGAGAAATGTGTAAGAGCGTACAACGCCGCGGGCAAAGTGTGGGAAGGTCTACGTGTTGCCGCTACACATCTGGCAGAAGAAGACACGAGAGACATTTACTGACCACTCGCTCAACAATTACGACAGGAAGGGCACTTTAGAAAGGCTGAACAAATTTATATAGGACTAGGAGATACAGGGTAAGCTATATCTATGTATAAGGTAATACTCTAAAATATTGAAATATACATTGTTTAATTATATGCATAGAACAAATATATGGATTTCCTAAATCGCTGTTAAATATCGTTCAGTAAGCGTGTCAGTATGAGTCGATGCTGCGGTTGGTGGCGAGACCTACTACATACAAGCCGGTGAGACCCACTAGGGAAAACGATGCGTCTATTGATATGAAAACAAACTTTTTAGTGTTCCATAGATTCGCTGTGTGGGCATTAGGGTATAGTGTTGCTAGAAGAGGAGCTTCAACAGTTCCTGGGACCTGCGACCCAGGCGTAGGTTTAAGGGACTCCTTTCTAACGCGCGTTAAAACGCTCCAAGCTCCACTTAAAACCTAAAAAAAATTGAGACGAACCTAACGAACGTGTGTGCGTACAACGTATGTTCCAATGACCTGATATTAGTTCTGGACAGGCTCAAGTCTTTTAGTAGGTTGTAGAGAGATTTGGCTGTCATACCTCTCCTCCCACTTCTATAGCGTATAAATTTACCATGAACCTACTTTTAGTGAGTTCGTTAGTGAGCTTGTAACACTTGTTGACCTTGATCACATGGTTTTTCGAAATTTTGGTTTCCGAAGGAACCGTGAGCTCTATTAGCACAACGCACTTTAAAATTAGCGAACGCATTTTAAAAAATGCCATTACCCTCTAGGTCCGTTAAATTATGCATGTGAATGAAAATAAATATATTATATTGTAGACATGATGTTGTATGGTATATTGTTTCCATTATTATATTCAAGAAATAATTTTATATATATATATATATCGTCCAGGTGAGTGGAAAAGTGCCATCCAGATGTATGACACGAGTGGTCAGTGGGTGGTGACTCGGGCCCACGCTCCGGTTACAGTACAGCAGCAGGTTGCTGTTCAGTGGGCGGGGTCATTGACCGCCCGGGGACTGGCAGCACTCGGGGCGAGGTGGGCCCTCCAGGCGCACAGGTATTGATGGTTTATAGCCCTTGGATCAGGGGTTCACAAACATTAACCTACCACCGACTAACTGCCTCTATTCTACGGAAAACAAACAAACTTTACGGAACTCGTAAATTACAGCGAATTCAGTTAAGAAATTGATTATCAATGCTAATGCATTACCTCCGGATACAGGATCTCTTTAGAAATATTGCAAATTTGTACTTTTCAATGCCATATTGGCCTTACTTATTACGTCACAATAACAGTCAGATTCAAATATGTATTTAGATGGGATATTGCAATCGAGTTGAGTGAGATGGGTGGTGGGATCACGAAGTGAGAAGTAGCGAGGCATGAAGCAGCGGTACTGGCTGAAGAGAACCCGGAGGAGGCTGAGGCGGCTTTTCTTAGAGCTTCGGCGGCTGAGGCTGCGATCCGGATGTGGCTGTCTAAAAGGAATCACCAAAGAGCTTGGCCTTGGCCGAACAGCATGCCACACATATGGTGACACATTTTGTTTGATAAGTGACGTAATTTTAGTTTCAATGTTCGTATACTTTATTCTAATTTACTTTATATAACTATTAAACGATAAGATTCTAAGAAATTGACAATAGGAGAGTTCTTGTTGTTAGAGATGCAACAAGAAACAAAAGAATCAGATTCAGAAAGTGAAGCGCTGGAGAAGTTAGTGAAGGCTGGCCAGTGGCAGCGCTGAGTGGCACGAGCCGGGACAAGGCAGCACATTACGGCTCAGATACGCTGCTCATCTGTTCAAGATAAATTCAGTAAGCATAACTCATTATTAATTATATGAACACAACCTATTGTATTGTTTAATAGTTTTGATTGGCTGAAATTGCAATTTCTGTCTTGTTTCACAATTTTATTACCAATATTAATTTATTTATCTCTTAACTTATAATTATAATGACTGTTTATTTACTTAAAATATCACGCTTTTAATTTAAATTTTGAACTAGCTTAAAAGTGTATTATAATTTTTTATAACATTTAAACAGTATAGTGCATTACCATCAACGATTTAATTTCCACCTTCCAACTCGTGGAATGACAGTCAAACGCTATCAATTCGAGATAATAAAAAACCTTTTTCCATTACATTATAGGTGCATGTGTTTACTAACCAATTTATGTTCCAGCGTATGGAAGGCGTAGATATTATGAACGAAGACATACCAGAAGTTCTTTCCCAAGTTCTGGAAGTACTTCGACAATATCTGACAGATGACGCCGGTGTAGTGATAGTGTCTACTAGTGACAGTGCTTTATCCAAGGCTGTATGCAGTGAGATCCTTGTTAGGATGTCCGCTGCCCCCAGAGCCCTTCCTGCCATGAAGGAAGCAGCCGCCATTACGGTGATAGCTGGAGCCGATGAAAGGAGCATACAGGTTTTTATACAATGATCAAATTAGATTTGAAAAGAAAACTCAAATAATATATAATACTAGCTGCGCCCCGCGGTGTTACCAGCGGATTTTCGGTATTTCCGGGATGTAAAGTAGCCTATATGTTATTCCTGGACGTCAGCTTCCTGTATACAAAATTTTATCAAAATCGGTTCAGCCGTTTGAGCGTGAAGAAGTAACAAACATACACACACACTCACAAACTTTCGCAATTATAATATTAATTGTAATGTCATTTAGTTGTTATTTACAAAGAAAAATTCTGATGTTATGGATATAAAGGTACTCGTATGTAAATTCAAATAGAATGTTAATGTGTTTAGGCTACCACACTACTGATGGGTCCAAGGCAGCTCGAGCCCTGCCTCGATAGCTGACGTCATTGTTGCTGACGTTGGCAAGTATTAATATTCTGTTCTATATTATAAGTATTAATTTTCTTTTGTTTTTATCAATAAAGTCTCAAGAATGGTCCAGACAAGCATGAGTTCAAGACTTTGGCAACATTCATTGAATTTGAACTGATATTTTCGGTTGCTGCAAAGTAAAAGAAAGGTCGGGAGTATATAGGCAAAATATTAAAAAACGCGTCGTAAATCTGAAAATATCAGTTTTATTTCAGTCCAGACAAGCATAAATAAGTAATTATGACATACCTAATAGTTGTTTTGGAAGTTATTCTTATTACAATAATTATTGTGCCTAATTAAAGCTTTTGTTTACGTGACCGTATCTATAATTTTATCACGAATCTTTTAGCAGCTTTTATCTGAAGAGGCATACAGGGTGACTTGTGAATTACTATCAATATTTAAGGAGAATACTCGGTACATGATTCTCATTCGAATTATGTAAAAAAATAGGTACTTTAATTTTTGACCAAATTTCCGTATAAATAAATAAAGTGTGGACACGTTCCAAGTGTTCCAAGTGTGGACGCGTGCGGCGGCGTGCTGATACAACACCACGCCGCCGCGCGCGAGTGTGTGTGTGTGTGTATACCTAATCTGTAGGGTGTTCACACGATGCGTAATTAATTACATAACTTTTGGTTAACTTTACTTAGAAGTTTATTAATATTTATGTTATATTAATTTTTATTTTGTCATATATGATCGTCAAATATCACGTCCTCAAGTATCGATAGTAATTCACCAGTCATCCTGTATAAAAACCATATTTTGTTTACTCATAACTTAGTAATTTTCGTGAAAGATTTAATATAATATAATGCCATGACAGGTGTCACATTTTTTACAAATGATAGCAGGATAGATTTGCTAAGTGCTAAGAAATGATCTTCAATTAATGTTATTTATGCCGTAAATATAAATAATGCACAAGTAGCTCACAATGTTTAAATGAAATGACTATAACATGTTCATGTAAATGTCTTTAAAGTTATTAGAAGAGTACTAATAATAATTCCATTGTTTGTATGTATGTATACTTTTCCATTGCAGCGTATTAGTTATGTGGCGAGGTGATGGTCGGTGAGGCAGGGAGTCCTTCGTGTTGCTGAACCACAGTTTCGTGGAGCTGCTGGAGGCCGCTGATGATGATGGGACCTAATGTTGGACTACGCCGACTTTGGTATAACTATTGGACCTCAACTATGATTATATTGAACTTATTTTATATATAGATAAATATTTTATACTAGCTTTTGCCGCGACTTCGTCCGCCTGGAATAGTGACTTCCGGCAGATTTGTGGTTCTTCCCACATAGTTCCCGTTCTTTCGGGGTTTTCGGAATGGTTGAGTTCCCGTAGAATTTTCAGGATAAAACCTATGTTTTTTTTTTTCATTCACAATAAAGTACTCTTAACCAACAACATATTTATTTATTTATTTGAATAAAGATTAATATTATTATGTTGATACAACTTAAACAAATTATTTCGACCAAATTAGGTACCATAAAAACGGTTTTTGTGAGTTAATCTTAAAAGATAGACATATACTGGCGCGGACTGTTTTTTAGATCATTAAAAGAGATATTATTCTTTAATACATATTTTTTGTGTATCTTGAAGCGTTTTCACGGCGCACGCAACGGAAGGCCTCAAAGATGAAATAATTTCTCCCGTTTTTTACACATTTACCACTATATCTTTGCTCCTATTGGTCGTAGCGTGATGTTATATAGCCCACAGCCTTCCTCGATAACTGGACTATCCAACACAAAAAGAATTATTCAATTCGAACCAGTAGTTTCGGAGATTAGCGCTTTCAAACAAACAAACAAACTCTTCAGCTTTATAATATTAGTATAGATTTGACATAATTCGTCATCATCGTCATCAGCCTATGAACGCCCACTGCTGAGCATAGCCTCTTTCTCACACGGAGAAGGTTTGAGCATTAATCACCACGCTTGCTCAAGACGGGTTGGTGATTTCAAACTTATAATTGTGAAACTATAAGTCCAGGTTTCCTCACGATGTTTTCCTTCACCGTATGTCAGTGGCGTCTAAATAATCTCAGAAAGTACATATGACTCCGAAAAATCTCATTGGTACTTGCCAGGTTTGAACCCGCGCCCTCGGCAACGAGAAGCGGACCCTTTAGCCACTAGGCCACCATTGACATAATTATTGTTTTTAAATATTTGAGATAATATTTTTTTAATATATAAAAACTAAAGATAGACTTTTGTAGCATTTAGAGCACCACTTAGTAAACTGTACACTTACTTCTGTACAATTTTTGAGGACAACATTTGATGCAAGATCGTTTTCCTAATTTAATATTCGATGAAAAATCGATTTATCCTATTTAAGTACTCGATTATCTCCCTACTGTAGTTACGTAAGTTCATTAGAGAATGGATGGTTAGACCTAGCGATAAGAACGCCTTATTGTGCATCAACTTTTATTTTGTATATATTTCATTTTTATTGTTATATTAATAAAGAATATTATTATTATTACATTAGGTATATATATTTCTAATCGTCAGAGTGCACGGATTGTTCTCAGAGTGCGCTACTGTTGTCGGGCTCTTGTGTCCGAGGGACCACTCTCTTTGAGTTGAGGGACTGGTCGACTAGGTGCGTGTACACACAGACTTATTAACATGACTTTGATATACGTACTAGGAGTCACTAGAATGTCTAGGTGGACATATGAGGCCGAATCATTTCAGTCGAGCATTATCCAATCTGTATAAAGAATGCGAGGATTTGAAATATCGACATCATTAAAATAATAGTTATATAACCAGTTATGTACTTATTTTATGAAATTATCGAAAGCCTTCTCGCGTCTTTGTCTATTAACATAATATCGATATTTAATAAATTCAAAGGTATACATATATTCGTCGACAACTAGCTGCTTAAAAGAAATTGTTTTATATTTATGCTCATTGCAAAGAAACCATCGTCACTTTACTGTAGGAGCAAAATTTGAAAGTACATGTATTGTAAGCGTTCAATATAAGCCTCATAATGTATACATGTATATTATTATAATGTCAATTTTCTGTCTATTGTAATACATATTATTGTTTAATTTCAGACTGCCATTGGACAACCGTGATACATCTCGTACGTGGGGCCAGACGAGCAGTGCTGCGTCATCACCGGATATCCGTTGTCATCGCGATTGGTTACATTTACGAATGGTAAACTATTATAAGCACACATTATTATACGAATCAATTATTACTTAAACTTCGTAACCCATACATGAAACATTGAGATGAACATTTAATTGAGAATATTTGTGTTAAAAAGTTAAGGCGAGTTAATTAGTATTTGTCTAATAAAAAAAATGTTTTCACAAAAAAAAAAAACACTGAAAAATTACATGTTAAAGCTCAATAGGATGAAATTGAATCTATTAATCATAAAACGTATGCTGTCAGAACGTTTTAAGCAAGTACTTAAATGTATTGAATGGATTACATGTCGTCGGGGATAGTGCTAATCCACGTAATTATTTGGTACTAATTGTGAAAAAGTCGTTAATTAGAAAATATTTCAGCTTAAACTTTCTTCTGACAATCTGTTTCCAACGTTTATATGTATATATTTATATATCACCTGCAGGTAGATGTGCGACCAGTGAGTGGTGGTCGCGCGTGTTCCGCCGCTCGTCACTCGTCCCCGGACGTGTCGGCGAGCGAGCTCATCACGTGACGTGACGCGCTGACTACTCGCACGTTTAGTGGCCACACACCACGTATTATTATTAATTAAGAGGCATACTACTGACTATAATTTAAAAAGTCAGTGGTGGCCCAGTGGTTAAAGGCCCGCCTCTCGTTGCCGAGGGCGCGGGTTCGATCCTGGCCCGGGCAAGTACCAATGTGATTTTTCCGAATCATATGTACTTTCTAACAGTATTTAGACATCACTGATTAATGTTGATTCCCAAAAAGAGGGTTGATGTCAGGCAGGCGGCCGGTCGTAAAAACTAATAGCCAAAACTATTCACATAATGTAAGGCAGACCCTGGCTATAGCTGGGAAATTGCCAGGTTTGGCAGACCCTGGCTAAAGCTGGGAAATTGCCAGGAAGAAGAAGAAGAAGACTACTGACTATAATTTATTGAATGTGTGTTTATGTTTTATTAACAGTCCTTCAATACTATTTTTTGTTTATTTGACAAATATAACTTGAAATGTCTTTTAAATAGTTGTAACAAAGTGCGATGTTTTAACTTTTTATTTATATTATTTATTTACTACGGTAATGTAACTTAAATATTATTTTTAAAATTCAGTAATTGATTTGTTTATAATAACTATAGTAGGTAATATGTGTGTTACAATAAAGATCCATAAAGTTATTGAGTTTCATTCCATTATTAAACTTTCGAATCGAATATTTTTTCGAAAATCGAAACAAAGAATAACTATATTAGTTTCGTTTTGTGTCGTAAAGAATACTTAATATTTAAGTGATGAAATATTTTCATTGAATTCTAATAATTATATTGTGTTTATTAAATTATATGAAAAAAAAATTCGTCAAGTCTTCATTACCAACTTTAGCTTACATTATTTTCAAAATTAAGGAGCGGTATACGTTTATGAAGTGTTAAGCGCTACAGAATTTTCTTCACATTGGTTAAATTAATATGATCAATATTAAAATTTGTATTTATGACTGATTGTTTTCATTTTCCTAACTAGCTTTCTGCCCGCGGCTTCGCCCGCTTGGAGTTCGGTTATATCGCGTTTCCAAGAGAACTTTTCAAAAGTCTGAGATAAAAACTATCCTATGTTCTTTCTCAAGGTCAACTCTATCTCTGTACTAAATTACATTAAAATCAGTTCAGTGGTTTAGGCGTGAAAGCGTAACAGACAGACAGAGTTACTTTCTCATTTATAATATTAGTCTTTCAGCGGACTTTCAACTAATGTGTCGTTGAATTGTAGTAATGTACTGGGCTAAAATAACACCATTGGACATGAGTCAACTTTGATGCCTTTTAATATATTATGGTTTGCAAAAAATAATTAAAAGAAATAAAGAAAAGAAAGCTTATTTATAAGACTAAATTAATTAATTAGTTTTACTGCATAACAACGACTTTCATGTGGGGTTTTGAGACGGCCTTGTACGGGGCTTTCCCACTGTGCGGCGACCGACGACCGACGACCGACGGCAGCGGCGGCGATGCAGAGTAGGTACTCTTCGTTATTTATTTTAGATATTTATTCGTTAAAAGGAACTTTAACTTCAAAAGCCAATTTTTTTAACTTTATACACCCAAAACTTCTAGACATGATGTTCCTAGGTTGAGTGGTTAAAATTTTGTTTTCAAAAAGTTTAGCTTCGTAGTTCCCGTTCTGTTCCGTTCGAATTTCGAGAATTCCGTGTGTAGAATTTCACCCCCACGGTGGTAAAGATAACAAACGATTTTAAATTTTGAAAACGCTAGAACAAATTGTTTTTCTCATCAAGTTCCTAAATACATATAAAGTTTCATGTTTTTATCCCCAAAAATGACAAAATCCCATACAAACTTTCAACCTTCATTTCGAAATTTTGAAAAAGGCTAAAACAAATGTATAAGTATATCCTATCAAGTGCTTAAATATAAAGTTTGATGGTTTTATCTTCTAAAATTAAGAAATCCCATACAAACTTTCAACCCTTATTTCACCCCCTCTCTGGTCGAAATTTCAAAAACGCTAGAACAATTGTTTAAATATATCCTGTGAAGTGCTTAAATATAAAGTTTCATGATTTTATCTTTTAAAATTAAAAATCCCATACAAACTTTCAACCCCTATTTCGCAATAAAAGGTAGCCTATGTTTTTTCTCAGGGTCTAAAGTTTGTCTGTGTCAAATTTCATCAATATCGTTTGATAGGTTTAAGAGGGAAAGCATAACAGACAGACAGTTACTTTCGCATTTATAATATTAGTTGGGATTGCCTCCCTCCCCCCCCCCGTACCCCAGTGACGCTTACATGGAGCCTACATCGCATGCTGACTAGGTGAGCGGCAACCACGCGATTTTTTTCTAATACTTGCATTTTTAAACTCGTGATATCTTCCGAATGAAATGGCCGAATTGAATAATTCAAATAGTTATAAAAAGGTATTGAATCCGTCTTGAATATAAAGTAATTTATTTTGATAAGGTTTAATACCAAGGTACAAATAAAGAGCCTTTTCAAGCGGCGGCATATAAATTAATTTTTTAGAATAAAAAACCGCTTATTGCAACATAACTATAATATTTAGACATATATAATAATGTAGCTTTCCAAAGGTGAAAGAATTTTTGAAATCAGTCCAGTAGTTTCGGAGCCTATTCATTACAAATAAACAAACAAACAAATCTTTCCTCTTTATTAATATAGATGAAAACATTTAAGGATCGGATTGTATTTGTGAAAAGATATGGTCGTCAAGCATAAAGGCTCAAGATTTTGGATATCTGGAAATTTTTACAAAAATTATATGTTTACAATATCAATTTGTAAACCTTACGGCTTACACTGATGCTTTTCATTCAATTATGTATAGGTACTTAGTCCAAATTGTAATTGCGGTAAAGTATATTTCATATTAACAAAACCTGTGAAATGTTTAAAGGGGGTATCAATAAAACATCAGGCTTGTGTTTATACTGCTGTAGTAAACTCATTTGTGATCACATTTATTTTAATAATATATTTTGACACACATATTGTTACGTACTAGTATTGTATTTCCATCCGTTTTCGCAATGGTTTTAAATCTTGTTACAAAGTATCGGATGTTCTACTCCAATGACGAGCATTTCTGGAGGTTGGCCATGGCGAAAACGGAATATTGAAATATTGTATCTATGAAGAAACGACAACACTAAAGTAGAATAGAAGTAAGTGTAGATAATGCAGTACGAAGTCGCCTTCTGGTTATACATATATGCTGGTGCTGAGACGGTGGGAATGGGATTCATTAGACTCGTAATAATGAAAGTTAATAAATTTATATATCTCTTATGTTATGTAGAATATTATCTGTCATAGGTACAGAGACGAAACTTCTTGATGATTTCATGATGCCAAAACAATGGGAAGTGGCCTAGAGATTTTGATTACCTGTCAGTGAGTCAGTGCCAAAATTAGCTATTTTCACAGGGTCATATTTCAGGATCTACTGAAGCTTTATCTATGAAATTTGGCATACCGCTTAAGTACTAGTATATGATTACGTAGGTACAATTTTATTCCTGTACTTGCAATAGGCACTGAGCTACAGGGGGGTCAAAAGTGGGTTGAATTTATTAGAAATTCGATATTTAGAATTGAGGCAACTCACGCTTGACCGATTTCTTAAATTTCTTAATTTTTTGTTAATCTACATATAACACACAACCTGTGTACCAAATTTCATGAAGCCAAAACAATGGGAAGTGGCCTAGAGATTTTGATTACCTGTCAGTGAGTCAGTGCCAAAATTAGCTATTTTCACAGGGTCATATTTCAGGATCTACTGAAGCTTTATCTATGAAATTTGGCATACCGCTTTAGTACTAGTATATGATTACGTAGGTACAATTTTATTTCTGTACTTGCAATAGACACTGAGCTACAGGGGGGTCAAAAGTGGGTCAAAACGGTTCGTGTAAATAGTGCACGGCATGCGCGCGGCCTGTGGAACTTGGCTATTAATTTGGCACTACCGTGCGCTTAGAAA
Organism: Danaus chrysippus; assembly: GCA_916720795.1. NCBI lineage: Eukaryota > Metazoa > Arthropoda > Insecta > Lepidoptera > Nymphalidae > Danaus > Danaus chrysippus. The sequence goes on along the minus strand of CAKASE010000077.1, from coordinate 203,475 downwards.
ATGCATATAATTTAATAGTGTGTTGATGTAGTTCTGAAAGAATTTTTCTTTTCAGATCTCTTTCTATGATTCCAAAACCAACGTCAAGTTCTAGCAAAACGAAGAAATAAATACTGATGCATACATATTCTCTTTATAATAATGCATTTTTACTATTATCGGCTTAGGCTTAGCAAATGCACACTATTTGATATTACAAAATGTTAAAGAAAAATCTATACAATACTTGAAATGTGACGATTCAGGATATTTACGTAAACCATAAAAATGAAAAGACAATACTCGTACATATGAAGGATTTTACAATTCTCTTTCCCGGATCTAACATGTAATCTATCCGGTGAAAAATTTCTATGTATTTTCTTATAATTGTACCGTCGTATATTCGACATCGGTCCATATTACTTGACCCGTTAACCTCTATAGATAGCTTAGCTTTATAGTCTTGAAAATAACCGCTTACATGATGTTAACACTGTAGAAATATCAAATAATATGTATTAAGATTTAAATTAAGTACAAGTATCTGATACTAACAGTTTTGATATTGTTATATTAGAAGCATAATGATCGGTTAATGAAACTAACATTCTCGCTATGAAGAAATATGTTGGCTCGTCTTTTTATGGGTCAATAAAAATTGGTTTCGATATTTGCACAACTTTTGATAAAATTAGATAGATAGGTACAAAATGTATTATTATATATTGGTTTTCACGTTCAGTATCACTGACGGACAGTATAAAATCAATCTAAATTAATATGTACCATTTAAAATATAAATATTTTTAAATGAAACTTCATTAAAAACTAACACATTATAATTTTATATACGTTTTATGTTTAGATAAAATTAAGTTGATTTGATCGTCGAAATACTATGTACGGCAACGCTTATTCACATCGTTTTTCAGATATATATAAATGTATGTATAAAGAATGGTATCATGAGGAATGTAATAAAAAAAGGTTTGAGACTGAAGCACGTAAGACCTAGAATTGTTAGAGTAACAAGCTTGAACATTCGCTGGCGTTAGAGCCAAGAAGAACGCTAGGATAAATAAATAGTTAAAATTGATTAAGATATACTATGTGTGCTTGATTATAATATTACATAATTTTAAATAAATCATCGCTGTATTAAGTTTTAAGATCTATTTAGTTGCTATTGTTTCCTTGTATATATTATTATTAATGCTAAATATTCTATCGATAAACAAAAATATTATTGATTATTGAATAAAAACGCTATGTCTCATATTTAATTGGTTGTTTCATTTACTTAACCCATATTATAATCTGTAAAAAAAAATAAAGAAAGATATGTTTATTTATATTTTTTATTTAGAAATAGCAAAAGAATAAATTATAATTGTCATAAAAATACAGAAATAATTTAAGAATAATACAATTACATATGTATCATAACTAGGGCCCGGATAAGTATGTATTAAAAAATCTAAAATATGTACATAAAATATGGACGAAAAAAAATCAAAACTATGGAAAAAATATGCAGTATAAAATAAAATACTTTCATAATTAAACTCGGAACTTTCGCACAGAATTTTGTTAATTTTTTAGCGTCTAAAATCCTTTACTTTTATCAAAAACATTAGTGGCGGGAACGTAAATTTTATGTATTTTGTGAATATATGGATGATTGTGACATTTTCTTGTAAAATATGGACTTAACTTTGAAATATGGTAAAATATGGAAAATAAAAGTTGGTTGTTCAATCCATGTAAAAAACACATTCTAGACCAAAAATCGCGTAAATTAAAAATATGTATTTAAATATTAATCCGGGCCCTATTGATATCATATACATATTGTTTACAATAACTTCTTAGCATTCTCATTCATTTTATAATATTAAGCTTAGTTTGTGCAAGCCAATTGAGTTAAATAATAAAATTAATTCAATTTGATATTTCAATAAATAATTATCCAGTACGGTCTTGATTAATATTTTTGTGGCTAAGTTGCGATAGTATTAATTACTACCACGATTTCAGCTACATGGATGTATGTTACATATGTATAAGTGTGATTGACCTCTGGTATACAGTCAGGGTGTGTGATCATGGCCACTATGTCGTCTAGTGGCAGCAGACTGTGACACTTGATCTCCGTGTACACGTTCTTCCCGAGGGTACAGCATGTTAACAGCTTTATGAGGTCTATGTGGTACCTGCAAGAAATATATACATAAATATTATTAATTATATGTAATATTAAGTGCATATTTATATTAGATTGTCAAAGAAGCTGTCGATAAACCTTGCTTGCATATATATCTTACGCTGTTGTACCTTAATAATGTATACAAATTCGACCGTTAAAGTAATGAAAATTGGGTTGGTTAATTTTGTTTTCACACTTTTCGTAATTAATGCATAATTATTTTAAATCCTTATTAAATGCCAGAGCAAGAATATAAATTTTGAAATGATCATATAATGGGATATATATTACGTGAGAGCTTCAGGCATCTCTCCCGTCTGTTTGTACTCCCTCATCATTTTGATGAAGTAGTTGAAGAGTACTTTATCATTGTAGAACACCAGCACGTCCTCGGCGGCATTCAGCATCTATAATGAAACATGAAGTACGATTAAATATATGTATTATATGTACCTTAGTACGAGTATGCGTCGTTTAACTAAATACAAATGATAGAATAGATATTTACTAACGAAGATAGATTTATTATTGAACAACAGAGAAAAAATCGTGTTTACATAATACATTGACGACATAAGCATGTGATATAACATAACTATATTACTGAAAATAGAATTTTATGTTAGGTAATATTTGATAGAGGAGCTTTAAAAATGGAGGTAAGCGTTTAATGCGCGTTAGATAGGGACCTCTTAAACCTACTCCTGGGTCACAAGTCCTAAGAGCTATTGAAGCTCCTCTCACTACAACGATAGACTCGCTACCACGGGAAATCATGGAATTTTAAGAGGTTTCGTCTCTTAAAACCATGCATGCTATGATGGGTGAAGGGAGAGGAACTTACTTCTTGCATGACCAGGTCCTGGCTCCTCCGTATATGGTGGGGTCCCGCTCGTACTATAGTTCTCAGAAACTCGAGGCAGGCGGGCCTCCGTCCGCGGGATTCGATGCAGTGTACGAAGTGCGCGGCGACCTTCTCGTTCCCTTCGTGAGCGCACAGAGCTGCGTTCTCTTCGAATATCGAGCACACCGTCTGGGCTTCGCGGATCTGATGTAAAAAGTTGTCTGAATAAAACTATCGTTTTGATGCTTTGATCGCTGGCTATACTATAATTGTAAAACAATAATTTAGCGCTATGGTATATATATAATAATAATAATCAGGTTACATTTACCTTGCATATGTTACTTATTTGTTAGATTGTGCACTTTTTATTAATTTCCGGGAAAACCCTAAAAACTGTGCTTTTTTATTTCCCATACAAACGGTTTTTTGACATTAGATTTTACAACTAACTATGTAATATGTCAATCATTCTGTCGCACTTCAAAACACGGAGATTTATGGCTTAAAGATAAACTCCAAAAATATAAATTTAAAAAACGTAACAGATATTTCTGGATTATTATAGAGCGATACGAAGTTCGCTGGGTCTTCTAGTAAAATATAAATGTCTTGAGACGTCAAAGTAACTGTGAGTTAACGACGATGAATTCCAGTGTACGGAAAAACCAATATTGGTTTATGAGACACTGTGAAAACTTAGACATATATGTAAAAAATACCAACTAATTGTAATAATAATTATAATAAAATACGATATTAAACAAAATAACAGTACAATTGTTTATATTCAATAGCCTGTTCTTACTCCAGCGTTGAGGAACAGATCCAGGTGTTTGTGTAGTATGGCCTGGTTCTATGTGTTCCCGTGACAGAAGTGCTGGAGGAACTCGTGCGCCAGGCCCAGCAGCTCGTCCATAGCAGCTTCGTCCTCATCGTGTGGCACCTGGAAATAATTGATTACAGAATATATTTATAACATACAGCAGAAAATTATTCTTTCCTTTTTTTGCTTTGTAGAAAATAAACGTAGATCTTAAATGATTTACACCTATATCATGAGTGTAGGTATAGCATATTTCCGGAAACAGTTTTGTAAAAGCAACAATGGCTTTTAAGTGAGAAGATAAAGAAAAAACTTAAAAAAGCAGTAACATTTACTTTTCCTGCACTTCAGCATTTTAGTATTTAGTATTATTGGTTTTATTATTACAGCAAGGAGCTAAGACTTCTATTGACGTCCAAATAGAAAGAACTATTAATTATTGACGTGACTAGTAATGAAACCTACCACCCTTGAGAATACTGTTTTACATTTGTGATATATATAAATACATATATACACATATATAGGGTTTAAATCCTGCTCGTATCGATATATTGTTTTAACTGCTCCTCCACCCACCTGCAGCAGGTCCAGCACTACATTATGTACTCCTATATTCCTCAGTAGCCTCTGTTCGTGTCTCCGCGGTCTCGAGTCGCCCCCCTCCCTCGCCGTGTTGCCCTGGGTACAGTACTCGATCATACGTTCCAGGATCTGTTTAATACAATGTTTAAATTTATTTATTTAAAAGGTACATCAACATCACACATATTCAGCACACATAAACAAAGATAAAATAGAAAAAAAATCTAGGACCTGATATGAGTGACAATTACAGATGTACACAACATGCACGCAAAGCAAAAAAATGAAACTTATTGTCTACCTGTTGAATTTAGGTGATAATTAAATAAAAATTTAAAAAAAATTATTTAATATCTTATGCATTATCAGCAAAAACAACTTGGAAGTTCTTATTACCAATTATGAATTAACGATATTATGTTATAATAAAATTACTGGGATCCATCAAATTTGAACTTATAACTTGTTCGATACGGTATCCAAGTCACTATGTCGACTGTGCTACTGAGTATTTATAAAAGTTGACGAATAAATTTTTACATCAACTTATCATTTGTAGTGACTATCAGAGATTGAAGCGCCAATTTAGATGAAACATTAATATAAATGCAACTTAAGTCAACTACTGACTTAAGTGGCCTAGTGGTTAAAAGGCCCGCCTCTCGTGCACGAGGGCGCGGGTTCGATCCTGGCAAGTACCAATGTGATTTTTCCGAGTCATATGTACTTTATAAGAGTATTTATACATCACTGATTAATGCATTCCCAAAGAGAGTTGATGTCAGGCAGGCGGCCGGTCGTAAAAACAATTAGCCAAAAATATTCACATGTAAGGCAGACCCTGGCTAAAAGCTGGGAAATTGCCGGGTAGAAGATTGATATAAATGCAATATTTATTTTGAACCTCTTTAATCTTATCGTATTCCTGTCGATCTCCTCTCGGTGCTCGCACGTTGTCTAAGGACGCGTTTCGCTCCAACACCGCCCCGCCAGGACCAACGGCGCCTTTTATATCTAGAAAAGTATTGATTTATATATGTTTAATAATATTTATATATTTTTTGAACAATATTCTTTCATCATCTACAGGTGATCCTAATAATTATCTACAAGTTATACAGTCCTAAGTATGTAGATACCACTATTTCATGATGTATGAATGAATGTTTGTTTTTTATGTTATGTTTTAGGTATAGAAAATTTATAAAATATCTTAGAACTGCAGATCATATATGTATATGGAATAATTTTTGCCGGTATATGCAGGACAATTCGAAAGAGTTGAAACTTTGAATTTATTAATTTGATAACTATATTAAATTCTCACCGCTGTGATCATCTATAATCCCGGCGCGTCCCTTATTGAACACCCACAGCTCCGACTTCTCAACGCTCTGTCTCAGTATGTCCAGGTCGGCCTTGATCTGTTTGTAGGACTCCACGTCCGCGTCAGACACTAACAGTTGGACCTGAACGGAATATAACGATAAATATATTATACTCTACAAAGATTACATTAAAATCTCACACATATGATGAGTTATGTGCGATAGAAGAATCGTTTAATTCGTCGTTAGGCAGTTGGCCCGCAGACGGTGAGGAAATTACTTACTATTCTTGCTCATGGAAATTACAACTGCCTAATTATAGTGTAACATTACATATAAAATAAATATTTTAATCAATGATTGTATTTTATTTTGCCCCACGATCGACTTTCAACAAGGAATGAGTAATGATATGGTAATGACTTAAGAATAGGTTAAGTGAAATAACGATATTAAATCAATAATATTTTTATACGCGATGACGGAATGTGTTCAAAACTTAATGTTATGTCCGTAATAATGGTGAATCCTCATTTATAATTTATTAATATATACATTCTACGTTGCATTGCTGTGATACATAGAAATCGTTTGAAGCGAGATAACAAAGCGCTTCTCGGCTAAGTGTCTGTGGAATTAACTTCGCTGAAATATAAATTCATTTTGTTGAATGTCTCTCGTCTGCTGGTAAAAGTGTTTATTGAAATTAAATGTTATATTTTTATGACATATTTCTTTAATCAAATTAATGCTATCATTCAAATGTTAACTCATAATGTAGGTACGGATAAATGTGAAAATACATTTAAATACTATTTGTGGGATCAAATATACAATCCTCATTGATACTAACATAAAACATATCAGAATAGTAAGAGAATTAATTCTAATTTGAAACAAAAGATAACCTTCTTGGTGTCATTTATAATCATACTTGAGGTTGACGACATACAGTGCCATTACTTTATATAAATTTGTCACTAAAAATATCTATATTATCTCAATTCTTAATATAATATTATATTTAATATAATTATATTTAAAAATGATTTAGTTTGCCAACAAAAGTAAAATGATTAAATTAATTGTTTAAAAAGTTATGTATTTTTGTATTGGATTAAATTCTTATCTATATGATAGCCCTTGTATATTAATAAAACTTTAACAACTTAATCACTCATTCATATGGTTGTTTTTCTCATTAGATTTTAAGGACCTTACAAATCATCACACAGTTACTTACATTATTTTTTTCTGTAAATAAAAGGAAGGTTATTAAGGACATACATATATGTTGAGTCCACTTTGATAATTATTACAAGAACGTTCATAAATTACATTTAATAAATTGGAAAAGATCTTGTTATATAGGAAATTTAGAAAGAATTGTAACCTTGTACATGAAAAAAGCGTGAATAAATTAAAATAATTTGATGAAATAAAAACACACAAAAATGCTTATATGTATATTCATGTTTTATAATATCGGATAAACAATATAACAAGAATATAATTTGAAGACTTGCGAGTATTTGTACCCCACACCTTTTAAATATTATTGGTTAATAGTGTCCCGTGTAACAAAATAGTGTTATAAATAATAATTATTTGATCATTACGTCATCCTTCCAGCTACTGAGATCATTCAAACATTTTTCCAGTAGTGGGTTTACTCCTAAACGGGCGATATGTAAGAAACCTAGGTTATATACTTCAATTTAAAACAATCATACTTAAATGAATACTTTGTGTATATACATACTTGATTCACCTCAGCCCGAGCTTCTCGATCAAGTTCACTGAGTCTGTTTCTCGTGTACTGTATGCTGCCCGCCTTCTACAACAAACACATACAGTATTTCTTCAGGTCAACATCACGGGTGCGCTGTGGTAAGATACCTGATAGTAATAAAAATATGATCACAAAAAACTTTACTATCACTGAATTAAAATCTGGTTATGTAAATACATATATTTACCAAACACCAAAAATAATGACAAAAATTAACATCAATAAAGTATTACAAACAGAGGATGAAGGAAGAAACTTCGTAGGCGGACCTGATCTCATGAAACGAGTAAAAAAACACACGAAGTTCTCAAAACTCTAAATTTTAAATTGATATGTAACTCATCAAGTTTATGAAATAACATGGTGCAATTATGAAGAATAATGATTGCATATTTATCAAAGGGTTTTATACATAAAACTGTAATGTTTGATCCACATAAATACGTTCTCGTATGTATACAATAAGTAACTGAGTTTTAGTCTACTCACATAAAACTTCGCTTCTCACTGATGTGTTAGATGCATGTATGATGGGCAAGGAGAACTTTCCTTCTGTTAAATCTTCACAGAAACTGCCATTGCTGTTTAACTGGAATAGTAATACACATAATGAATCCCTACTAATATAATAAATGCGAAAGTAACTCTGTCTGTCTGTCGGTCTGTTACGCTTTCACGCCTTAACCACTGAACTGATTTTCATGAAATTTGTTACAGATACAGAGTTGTCCTTGAGAAAGAACATAGGATACTTTTTATCCTAGACTTTTGAAAGGTTCTCTTATAAACGTGATTTAACCGAACTCCACGCGAGCGAAGCTGCGGGGGAAAGCTAGTATTATATAATTTTTTTCGAAAATGATATAGGTATATAAATCAATTATATTAGGAACACAAAAACAACCTCCTTCGCACGAAGATTACAATAGTCATGTCGAAACTGAATAAAAATTATAATGATCAACGTTAATTGAAAAAACATTCACATTTCAATTAAATTTCTCTAAAACTGTTATGATAAATTTAAATTTGTTGGAATTATAAAGTCTGTTTAATGTAAAATATTATCAGTGAGATATTTGTTCATCTGATAGTAACGATATTTATTTACATAGGACAGATTTGTTAAAACGTAGAGGTAAGAAAAATGTATAAGTTATATATTACTCATACGTGTCATCTTTTTATATCGATCCTCAGTGGGACAAATGAAGTTTTGCTCCCAATAAATCTCAGTGCCTTGTTCCTGCCACATGTCGTATAATTGATCCGCGAATCCCTTGACTTTCTGTAAAAATATATATTATTCACATAATTATTATACGTAGTCTACATTATTGTATCATAAAAATTTTCTATAGTTTTCAGCTACACTTTATGAAAGGATTTCGTTCTACAATTTATATTTTAAGTTACTTCTGTTAATTATTAATTACATTAATAAATAGTTGTAATCAGACCGAAGCATCTGGTACTAACTCGAGGTCTATTTTCATTGACTCCGCCATTACTTGAACAGCGGAGTTGATGGTCAAGGGAACACCGTAGACCAAATGTGTTCTTGGTTTTCCTCGACGAACTAAAGAGTTGTCCTGGATATCATCGATCCTTTAAGTGAAGAAAACAAGTATTAAATAAATACTTAAATAATAACTTAACTGACCCTCTCCAAGTATTGTTTCTCATCTTTATTATTTCTATCCATTGCAAATTTCAATTCCAGCGAGTCCCACTGTTAGACCGGTCGTCCACTTCCTTGCCGTCTGTTCGCAGCCTGCCGCCAGTTCGTCGTTAACGTATGCCTTGCTCGATTTCCATGTCGAACCACTAGACAATTTATTATATTATAGAAAATAACAATTGACATGCAATAAAATATTTCCTATTGACAATAATAAAACGGACATAACTTTTATATCTATCTATATACATATGTATATACAGGGTGACTGGTGAGTTACTATCAATATTTAAGGACGTGGTAGTTGACGATCATATATGACAAAATAAAAATTAATATAACATAAATATTAATAAACTTCTAAGTAAAGTTAACCAAAAGTTATGTAATTAATTACGGATCGCGTGGATACCCTAGCTGCGTTATCGACACAAAACAGTTATGTACGTAGGTATATGTAGTTATTGCGCGGTCGTTTACCTACATCCAAACGCCGCGCGCCGCCGCGTGTTAGACCTTAGATAAACAAAAATGATCCAATTCCCTTCATACTTTAATCCTGGCTTAGGACAGGCAAAAATACCAAGATATTTCTTTCGTTTAAGCAACCAATTTATTGACTAGGTAAATGGTGTGACCTTGACACAAAAAATAATATGAACTGTTTACCTATCTTGGTATTTCCGGCGTATTTAAAAATGGAATCATACTTATTTACAACAATTGTCAATCATTAAACTACCTATTTACCTACATAACTACACTAACCTTAACAAATGTTCAAAGCGAGCTCCTTCTCGTGTGATACACAGTTCGGCACGTTTACACATATTGTCTTTCACACGATTTAATACGAATGGGTCACTTTTAATAGTTTTGAAATCACTATTGATTTTTAATTTCAACTCCTCTCTGTTTACATACTCTGTAGCATACACAAGACGTTTCCTTGGGCATGTGTTGGAACACGGAACTGTCCGAAGTCTCGTAATCTTTGATTAGCGTATAAGATGACGCTGGCCATAGGTACTCGACGATTGGGGAACATCTCCCGGTACAAATTGATTGCGCCCGGCAAGCTATCATTTGCACGCGCATACGCATGAACCATGTCCAAGTATTCTGCATTTGTGTATTGAAAAGCCATATTTAATTACTAATAAGTAATAACGGGTCACACGCACACACGACAGATTATTATTAGGTATACGCGTAAGATCGATCGCAAGGCGCGCGCGCGGGAAGACGAACGTACGGACCTTACGGCGGACCTCGCGCGACTAATAGCCGACTAATGGCCCGCTAGCCACGGGGCGGGGGTTGGGGAGTAGCGACACACTGGCGCCGGCAAGGCTGAGTACGTATCCAAACTTTATTTATTTATACGGAAATTTGGTCAAAAATTAAGTACCTATTTTTTTTACATAATTCGAATGAGAATCATGTACCGAGTATGCTCCTTAAATATTGATAGTAACTCACCAGTCACCCTGTATAATACTACAAAAGTGTATCCTTGCAAGAAAAATCTTTGGAATTCATTATTTTAAGTAATAATTAATATTACTATCTTCTTTTTTTAATACGACTGTATACTTACTAAGAAATATTATAATTAGATATACCTCATTTTACAAACGAATAATAAATAATTATTTTATTGTAAATTTTACCTTCGTCAAGTCAGTAAGTCTTTTTCGGAGATATTAAACTAATAAAGTCGGCAGACTAATTATAATATACTTATCACTATTAAAGATATTATTAAGATATACAATATATAACACAAATGGTATTATGTGTTTAGCGAATTACGGTTTAACAATTTAAACTACTTACAAGCTATTAATACAGAAGGAGATTAATTTTCGTAAGCGAGAGTGCGCGTGGTAGTGTCGCCGTAGCGATGACGGACAAGCATTACACAGCTACAGTCTATGTGAACTGACGAGTGACGAGCCCGGCGCAGTGCTCACTCAGCTGGCCACCGGCGACTAGCGGGGGCTAGCGGGGCTAGAGGTGCGCGGACGACGCAAACAATAGACGCAGCGCGCATACTCGATATATACCTAGTACAATTTAATAAAAAGTTTGTACGTCGCAAGAAATAAAAATATGAAATAATTTTTAAATTTATAATATAAAAGTTTGAAATCTTAATCTTAAGTAGCTCCGCTACATCACCTCCCTCCAGAGACCGAGCTTAGGCCGATAATATTCTGGGAATCGAACCCTGCGCCTCGACCGAGTCTGGCGAACTTGTTCCTTGGTTTCCAACAATTCCCGATCCTCTGTGTGTTGTGTGAGTGTTCATGATTGGTGTGTTTGTACCTAGGCCGAATTAAGGCGGTCCACTGATACAGTGACCTTCTTACTTAAGATAGTGAACATTACTTACATTACTTAAGACTTACATTACTTAAGATAGTAAAAACCTTATCCCAAGCTGAAACACTTCGAATGGACCTCTATCTACGCCGCCTTCAAAGTTCCACCAACAGTACAATCACGTCAGGTTCACCAGTTTAGCGAATTAAACAAGGTTTAACAATGTAAACTACTTAAAAGCCATTAATACAGAAGGAGATTACTTTTCGTAAGCAATTGTGCGCGTGCGAGTGTCGCCGTAGCGGTGACGGACAAGCGTCACACAGCTAAAAACTATGTGGACTGACCGACTGTCACTGTCGTGACAGGCGTAGCAGTGTTACCAGAATTTTTTTTTTTCGAATCAAGATTTTTTTCTTTTTATTAATTGCATTTTGTTTTAAAAAGTATTATTAAATAATTAAGTTTATAAAATATTATCGTAATAATTACTTTAAAATAAGAGTATTTAAATATTCTTTAAATATGTATTACATATTTTCAAATAGATAAACCTTTGATAGAACTGATTAAAAAAAAATTAACATACTAAAATAGGTTAAAGTACTTAATTTAGAAGTAATAAGTACCCATTTTCTTATTTTGTAAGAATACGATAAGATAATTACAATCAAAATTAAATTAAAAATTACAATCAACACGAACAAAAGTAAGCCGGTCCTTTTTCAACAGACAGTGACATACCATCGAACCCACATTAGTAGTGAACCCACAAGGATTTGATATAAAATTATGTACCTATATGTATAGAGACAGTTAACGTTTTAAAATCCATGCATATACATAAAACTTATTGAAACTGAGTGTTGAGTGTTGAAATTCTTTTTTTTTCTGCATATAAATGATTTGTTACTTAAATATATCTGAAAAAATATATATAGCCAAGTTGGCTACCTTTAGCCAGCGGATAAAATAACATAACAGCTCGGTAAGGGAGATAGCCCCCATCTAGCAACACTGAGGTGCAGTACTCACTCAGTTGGTCAGCGGCGACTAGCGGGGACCAGCGGGGCTAGAGGTGCGCGGGCCCGGACGACGAGAACAATAGACGGAGTGCACATCCTTGATATGTATATACAATTTAATAAGAAGATTGTCCGACGCAAGAAAGAAAAATATTAAATAAGTTTTAAGCAATAATTAAACAAATATAATTAAATTAGATGGAAACTGGTTTGCCCAAAATGTTATGAGTTCAAAATTGATTTAATTTTTTTTTTGTATGAAATACCAAAAATCTGCATAAATTCTCAATATATAAGCGGAGAAATATGCAAATAACTGTTTTTATGAAGCAATCGATTAACGATTAATTAAATAAAAATGATTATTCGATTATTTACTTAAAATAAAAACTTCACTCCTAGTTTTCAACTTATAGTAACTTCATTTAAACTACACCATATATGTCTACAGTTCAATAAAAATAACTTTCAATAAGGTGGTGTATTAATATAAAAATAATATTAAATATTATTTTAAAACATCCTTTTCGATTATAGATTCCATATCGATCGAAATCATTCAGTATGTAGTCTATGGCAACATGACGTTGACACTTAACAATTATTACCATTTATTATGCCAGATGCATAATGCATTGTTATGAGTCTCACTTGTTTCGTGTTTTTTGATAAGTTTCGAGTGCTTTCCCTATCGTTTTACGTTTTCAACGACCACTGCTTTGTTTTTTACGGACTCCGAACCCGCCTAACGTTTTACGACCCTTGCTTTCACATTGGACACCGACGATCGCCTGCACGTTTGACTTGGAATTGTTAATTTGGAATATTTCGCCGGCTTATGGATTGGATATTACTGAAACGATGGATCGTTGTGGGAATGTGGGATAGCAACTAGTAACATTGTACCCCCTGCATAGTTCCTAGACGATATTTTAATTGTTATTGAAGAGGAATAAAATATTCCATTAAAATAATTTCTTTTATTTTATGACTTTTATCACATAGTTTACTCCTCCTGGTCCTCGTAGAATTCCTTACTTGTTACCTTTATCTGTATGTCTTTGAGTCTTTATTGCCTTGTTATGACTTATCAGATATTCTCTTCTAAATAAAATTATTATTTGTCACATACTTTTACGTGTATTCATCTAACTCTTAAAGATAATGCAATATAACCTCACTTTTACTAAACCTCCAATAACTCAGCTATCTGATTGTCAATTTCTATAGAATTTTCAATGAAGTAACTCTTAATTTTAAACCTTTAATTGATACTTTTTCCATGTCTACATTTAGGGCCCAGAATTGTATGAAATACTTTTGATCTCCTTTCCTTCTAAATTAGAATATTTTTTAGTTATTTTTATTTATATTACTTTGTTTTCGTGACAGAATTTATTAAATTATAACTATTATAAGAACATGCATTTATTTAAGTTGCATGATAAAATTATATTTGAAAGACAACTTTTTTTGCTTTTACGAAGTTATTCTTGAGGTCGTATCTTAAGGTAATGCTTTAAGTTGTTCAAAAAATAAAAAGGTTTAGTTGTTAATAATATTAAAACATATATTTTCATCTGTATCATTGTAATATAAAGGTTCACACTGATATCTGACCTTGTAGTATATACTTTTAAGAAATATACATCTATTCTCTTTTGGGATATACTTACTTCATCAGAATATAAATACATTTATATAATACTATTCATAATATCAATACGCATGAAATTAATACACTTTAATATATACATAATATATACACAGTATGTTAACTAACAGAGTGCGTTTTCGTTAATCCGCAATAATATAACATCCATACATGCTAAAAAATATTTTTCCAATCGAAAACAAAATGTCTTTTATTTTTTTAATTAAAAGAAAACAATATAAATGTAAAATTGACACGTAAAAGGAACACCCGTACACGCATAGTTGACGAACAGCATCGTCGCAATTTATTTATGAATGACGATTGATCGATTGATCTACAATATTAAAGTGTCGCCCCGCCCCCCGCCCCCCTTCCCCCGAACGTCCGCATAGGTAATTATATTCGGTAGTAATCTCACGCGTTGACCGGGATTTGACGTCCATTATTTTCGCATTACTACGTATTGCGTCCTCCTCGTGTGAAAGATGCCGCGTTATCAGTTTAGTGCGCAGGAGTATGTAAATGTTTATTTCTGCTGAGTGTAATTATGACGGCGCTCGTGCTCTGAGGATGTATGCTGAGATACCTCTCAGATGCACACCAACCGCGGAATTCTAATGTACTTAATTGTGAGGGCCCTGGTGCGTATGCGTAACAATGAGCCGGTAGTGCCGCGTCGTTCTGGTGGCCCGCGACCCGTGATTTCAGTGCGGCAGGAAGAGAATGTGCTAAAGCATTTTGAGGAGGAGCCCAGGTTTCCGTGAGTAGAACTTCTGTATTAACTAGTATTTGTTTATTTTGTGACCACGAGCGCGCGAAAACGGCGATGCGTCGCCATAGTGTCGCGACATGTCGGCAGAACTCAAAGGCGCTGCCGCCCCACAACCACGCATTCAATACTTGGCCCCTGTCAAATTCTCTGTATTTTAATTGAAATGTTATTGAAACGTGGCTTAGATATGTAGTTACATGAATTTAGGTTTTTTTTAAATTACTGTTTGCGAATAGGTACCTCAGGGACACGTTTCTTTGTAAGCGATACATTTGAGACGGGTTAAGTGTTATTGCTAACTTATTTATTTATTTCTATTTTCAAGTTAATGTTAAACGTTATTACTCAATAAATGATTACCTAATGGACGAAACATAATATTGTAATAAAAAATAAATAAAATATACAACTTAATCATGTATCTATCTACCATTGTTAATTTTGATTAATATGAATTTATAATTAATAGAATTGTTTAATTTTAATTTCTAATTTTAATTTAATGGTTAATTTTAATTTATAATTTAAGCCTAACATTTGCATGCCTTAAGGTAGAATGTACTGGAACTTATACTAGATTCTATTATATACACCTGTATTCTGTACCTACATTCGGAGCACATAAATATTATTATTATTATTATTTAGTAACAATGACTCATTTAAAAAATAATATGACGGCGCATCCGTCAAAAATCATACGTCAGGTTGACTTTTAGCTGTCTGAGGTTAGCCTAGTGAAGCGTCATTGTCGATGGTAGCGAGGGCGGCCATCTTTATTATACAGTTTCGTTCGGGATGACGCCCGCGCACCGCGCTCGTGACGAATCGCTGTGTATCGAAGTGATAGTTATATCTAGTGTTTCGATTGAGTTGGTGTCGTATTGAATAGACTGTACTTTATCCCTTTCAAAGTATGAGTTCCCATGAAGGCCCTCCTGTTCTTACAACGCCCTCCTACATCAGAAGTGGGATCGAAAGGGCTTTAAAATGAGGAGAGTAGTGATCATCCATCTATGTTAAACTTTGTAAAAAATAATGAGAAACTTGTCGATGAAAATAATGTCAACTTCTCAACTAACTTCGACGACGTAGTTGATCCGGTTCAATCTGGATCGTACGGAAGCAGATATAAAAGTTAGGACATCTCGTCGCGTCTTGATCGTAAAAATACCGGTAATTGAAGCTCGCCGGTGAAAGAGATATCTGTGTGACCATAAGCCGAACCGAGGGGAGTTGACGACGTCATCTGGTGAGACTGTTCCTTTTCTTTTTAGTAGTGGGTGTACTTGTTCATGTAGTACTAATGTGTGTCTGTATCTGAAAATTTTTCAAATAAATTTCTGTGTACTTTGAGCAATGAAGTAGTTCCCCTGAAAGGCATCTGAACGCGTAGTATACGGTCGAAGCGAACGGGCGACGATATGAGTTTCACGCTTACCCACCGCTTCGTAAGATTTTAATATTAGATCGTATTAGCGAATAAAGGTCATTCAACCTTGCGCTTCGGTACTGAATACTCTAGTCATACTTCGTGTACATTAACAGTCAATTATTATTAGTGTTTCTACGTCTATAGACTTATTGTAATGCACAAATTTTAAGCCCGGTCATAATTCAAAATGTTTCAGTGTCTCTTTTGTTTCATATTATTAAAGAGAATATTATTTTTGAATCCGTGGTTGTTGGATGGGACCTTGTAGAGTAGGGAATTAAAGGAGAAATAAACAGTGACTACATTATTTTCTCAAAACCTGAAACGACAAAAACAGATAAGTGCTCAACCTCAGACAATCTTAACTTTTCTCGTATCAAAACTTATTTGGAAGGCGACGATAACAAAGCCCTTATCGATGTTTTTAAGAAGTATAACTCATTTTGTTATTAGGGGCACCTCTTAACTCTTTAGACCCTAATTCTTTAGACCCTAACATAGTCTAAGAGAGACCTTACAAATTATAAGAGGTTGTTCGATATAAAAAAAAAAAAAAAAATGGATGCCCTCTTTGAAACAATCATTTTACACTTTATCAAGCCCCATTCTAATTGTAAAAAACGAATGACAACTCTGACATAATGTATGTTGACTCTAGGGAGATTAACACCAATTCTTATAGTAAGCCTTTTGTTTTAGAAATTTTATACCGAACTATTTCCGCCTAGTACGATCCTTATGTCTACTCACTAAGTTAAAGGGTTTAATTAAACGGTCAGAAGTCCACGGTAATATTCGTAAATGGATAGTTCAAATACTTACCACGGAGTCTATTCTAACTATATTTGATCGCGAGCCTCCTATAGAATTACACACGAATGCCAGCGCCAACGGATACGGTACCATTTTAATTAAATGAAAGAACGGAGTTCCTCACGTTATTTCATATTTCAGTCGCCGGAAAACTGACACGGAATAAAAGTATCATTCTTATGAACTTGAGACCTCGGCAGTCGTTCGAGCGGAAGAATATTTCAAGCAAAAGCTATATGGTCATCATTTTATTGTTTTCACGGGTGGCAATTCTTTCAAAGCTTCTTAGTTAAAAAAAAAAAAAAAAAAAATTAACACCGAGAGTACATAGATGACCCTGAGCAGGGCACTTCCAAGAGCGACGAAAGCAAGGCTCAAGTAGTTAATAAGTCTGTGCAGTTTGTAGAGGTAAATCAAGGGTGGTTAGCGGTAGAACAAAAACGTGATGCATATGTTCAAGATATTGTTGCTCAGCTCTTAAATAATAAGTCTCCCGATTCAATTAGTCACACCTACGATGTTAGAAACAATATGCTATATCGAAAAAAATTGAGCGAAACAAAGTTAGTCGTTGGTAACCTATCGTCCATCAGTCCCTTGTATGGACTTAAATCAACCATATCCATACTGAGATAGACACGTTTAGTTTCTTGATGGAGTGCAACGCAGGCAGGTATTTTTAGGTGTTCTGGGATTTGGTCCGGTCACCTTTTGGGATTTAGTCCTCTAGTTCGGTTACCGTCCACTTTTTCAATCACTAGCGGACGTTTAAAGCTGTCCGTAGTTCTGTCAGGGAACTGACCAATCAACGCCAGTATGTGCTGCAAATAGATATTAGATAAGCGCTGACCATATTTTGATGTATGCGTAACATACTTCGCCATCACCACATTCCTAAGGCATCAATTCTTTGCCTGTCAACGACTTTCATAGTCCACGTCTTTGCACTATACAGAATCGGATAGCTAGATAGATAGAAATATAGAGAAGGCAAGCGTTCGTATCAGATGCATTTTTGTTCCATTAATAATTTTCCTATCTCTCCAAATTTTATTCAGTGGGGTTATTGCTATTTTGGCCATGTAAATTCTCCTACGGATTTGCATACATTTTATTGGCATACTATTCACATAGATATGACTGGGACATTAAGTGGCAAAAGCGACAGAAAAGAAATACGCGTCAGTAATGATAGATTATGTTATCAAGTATGTCCTTTAAGAGCATACTCTATCCCTCGATGCCAGTTGTACTATTAAAGCGTTGAGAAAAGCTGTTTCTCTTTTCGGTGTTCTCAAGCGAATTGTTATATCGGGGAAGGGGCTTTGTAAGCGCGGACTTTAGAGAATTGAGTAAAACACCTCGTATAGAACTTTACTTTATAACAACAGGGGCAAATAAAGCCAACGGTCAAGTAGAAAGGGTCATGCAGATTTTAAAATGTCTGCTAACTATTATAGAAAACGATACCCATAAAACGTGGCGTGACAAACTTCCTGAGGTACAAGGGACGAAACCTCTTAGCATTCAATGGATTCACCGTGCGGGTGCCGGGTCCATCGCGTTGCAGGGAGGGGAGCTTCAGCAGTGCCGGGGACTTGCGACCCAGGTGTGGGTTTAAGGGGCCCCTTTAACTAACGCGCGTTGTACGCTCACCTCCACTGTCCAAGTTCCTCTCCCTACCTAGCCAAATTTGAAAACTACTACTAATTGAACCTACTAGGGCTGAATTCGACGTACGTTCCAAGAATGAATTAATGTTAGTTCTGGACGGGCCCAAGTCTTTTAGTAGGTTGTAGAGAGATTTAGCTGTTATACCTCTCGCTCCCACCTCTACCGCGTACGAATCAGCGACGAACCTATTTCGAGTTAGTTCGTTAGTGAGCTCGTAATACTTAATGACAACGCGCTTTGAAATACGCGAATATAGAAATATGTCTGGTCTAGAGGCTGACGCACAAATATCCTCGGGGATTTTGTGTTGTTTCTCACACGTATCCATCATGATAGTCTAATCCGAAGCCGCTTTAAGGATAGAGTAAGGCTTGACGTTTGATTTTGTAGCCCTGGTGCTCTCTCTCATAAAACCTATTGATCGTTCGTTTGTGGTTGTTTCCCTTTGCGCTCTGGCTACCGAAAGACTGGCCGCTTCACGTATGATCTCTGGAACCCTATAGTGACGACGCGAGAGTTGACCGCTGTCCAGGAGAACCTTACATCTCACTAGCAAATGCTTAGCAGTTCCAACTGCCTTTCCGCAGATATAGCAAGTGTTTTCGGTACCATTACCCCATCTTACTGAATTGCTCTGGTCTGGGAGAGTCATCTAGCACTTAATAACACAAGCCGTAGGGTTACAGGATATACTCCAACAGAACTAATGTTTGGCATACGCTCGCAATCTTTAGGGATATCATTAATAGCCCAAAATTCAGACGAGCCGAGATTAGATTTAGACAATATCCGGAATAAAACTTCCCTCAACACTGAAAACGCAGATCAAAAGGAAGTAGTTAAATTTAATAAAGGCAAAGCCCAAGTAAAACCTTCTTTTCTTTCTCGGGGAGATTACGTTTTTGTTAAGTGTAGCGAGTGTTACCAAACTAAACTACAAAGAAAGTTTAGGGGACCTTTTATCATAATTAAAATTCTAGACAACGATAGGTACGAACTGAAACATACCGATGAATCTAATCACACTTTAAAATACTCTCATGAAAACTTGCGCGCAGTACCCAGAGGCTTTGAAGGGTTAGTTGACATATCCACTGAACTAGGTAATGAGGAGGCCGAGACGGCGGGTCATGGAGTGGAGAGAATGGAAACGAAGCTTTATCAGATGATGAAAGTGAGTAGCTCTGATGGCCTCCAACATTGATAAACCATAAATGAGTTGTGTAAGTTTGAGTTGGTGTGTTTGAGGTGGCGATGGAACTGGCTGATGCGGCCGATGTTTCTAGTAGTGATGGATCAAAGCGTGCAGGGGCTGGCTCGATGGAGTCCACGTCCGGTCGACGCTTGATCAGGTTGTGAAGATGGACGGGCTAGCTCGGTGGAGTCTATGTCCGGGTCATCGTTCACTCACATGAGTTTGGCTAGTGGAGATGGACGGGCTAGCTCGGTGGAGTCTATGTCCGGGTCATCGTTCACTCACATGAGTATAAGTAGTGGAGATGATGGGGCTAGCTCATTGGAGTCTACGTCTCGATCATTGTTCACTGATATGTGTGTGATGATGCTCTGCAGATTGGTCAGACGAAAGTTGTCGTCCGGGTCAGATCCATTTACGTTGGCTGACTTGTCCTGGAACCTCTGCAGATTGTGGTAAGACGAAAATTGTCGTCCGAGTCAGAGCCATTTACGTTGGCTGGCTTGTCCTGGTTGCTCTGCAGATTGTGGTAAGACGAATAGTGTCGTCCGGGTCAGATCCATTTACGTTGGCTGACTTGTCTTGGAACCCCTGCAGATTGTGGTAAGACGAATATTGTCGTCCGAGTCAGAGCCATTTACGTTGGCTGACTTGTCCTGGATGCTCTGCAGACTGTAGTAAGACGAATGGTGTCGTCTGGTTCAGATCCATTTACGTTGGCTGACTTGTTCTGGATGCTCTGCAGACGGTAGTAAGACGAATGTTGTCGTCCGGTTCAGATCCATTTACGTTGGCTGACTTGTTCTGAATATTTTGAGTATCGTGGTAAGACGAATGTTGTCGTCCGGGTCACATCCACCAAAGGACCGACCTGTCCAATAGTACCTACTAATTGTGAACAGTTAACCTACATGCTGTTAAGTGACAAGGCGTTGTCGTCCGGCTTAATTGTTACGTGATGTTCGCCTTAAGTCTTAAGTATCATAGTACATTTTGATGATTGTAACTAGTCGTTTGTCAGGATGCCGAACGGAATAGACACACCTGTAGTTCATTGATCCGAGAACCGCCCGAGGACGGTCGGATGTCAGTCCGGCCGTGACGGCGCATCCGTCAAAAATCATACGTCAGGTTGACTTTTAGCTGTCTGAGGTTAGCCTAGTGAAGCGTCATTGTCGATGGTAGCGAGGGCGGCCATCTTTATTATACAGTTTCGTTCGGGATGACGCCCGCGCACCGCGCTCGTGACGAATCGCTGTGTATCGAAGTGATAGTTATATCTAGTGTTTCGATTGAGTTGGTGTCGTATTGAATAGACTGTACTTTATCCCTTTCAAAGTATGAGTTCCCATGAAGGCCCTCCTGTTCTTACAACGCCCTCCTACAAATACATAGATTGTTAATAAAAAAATAATAATACATAAATTGTTAAAATATAATAATTAATCAATTAAAAAACAAAACTAAACATAGGTACATTTAAAATGTTTATTTTTACTGATAACAGTCCGACTACGTGTCTTTATAATTCAATATGCCGCCATTATAAAAGTCGCCGCTCGGCGTCGTGCGTATTGAGAAGTTGCCAGTTTGGGCAATGTTACTACGCTAGATTCCTACCTACTATTCCACGCCATTATTTTGATTTTGCACAGCTTTAAAATTTATTGTGAATTAATTATATTTTTAATTCATATTATTTTATGCTTATTTTTCTATGCTGATATATTTATTTTAATCTATTAGTGATATATTAACGAGTTCAACGGAACCTGTGTTACATAACATACTGTATATATAAACACTGTTGTACCTACAACTACTATTTACAAATGTGAATTCATAAATAAGAATCACTGTAAAGTATTTGTTTTTATAGTATTTTAAAAATCTCATAGTAATATTGGATGCGAATACATAAATGAGACACGCAGTTAATGTAGAGAAAAGATTTTCGTCTGGAGGTTTACTCTAAATAATAATAAATTATTTGGAAGTAAAGGAACGGACATAAAATATTGATTAAAAGATTGAAGATATGAACCCATGCAATCAATGAGATCAAAGTAATTTCATGCCGGGTATATATTTTTGGCCGTATTTTTAGTAACCAATGGGATATAACTGTCACTGGGAATAAATTATTCAACCTATAATTCAATATTCTTCAAAATAACTAATTTGATATACATAAATTGTACAGTTTGAAGAGTAATAAAATTAACGAATGTACTTTGTGACAAAATGCATTTTTTTATATAGTATTGCACAGTATTATTTGTATTACGATAAAATAATGTGATTATAATTTAGTCTCCATTCAATGATACATTTACTATTATCGATTGCAAAATATATTTAATTCACATATAAAATAAAATCCATGCAGGTAATATTAGTATTAATGAGATCAAAGATTTTCGCGAGTCTTCATTTAAATGAAACTAATATTTTTTCATTCTATGAGCAGCGTTTTTTTTTTAAATATATACTTATTTTTATTTTGGATCATAATCACAGTCATATTGGGTAGCTAAAAAACCTACTTTACTGTAATGCTTCTCTATATACAATATTAAAAGTAATACATATTAAATTACGTGATTCTTTAATTTGACATAACTTTTTTATTTATGAACCGATTGACATGAAACAGACACTAAAGCATAACTGAAGCATACCACAATATATTCGTGAAAACCGCATCCAACTCGGATGAGCCGTTTCTGAGATTAGCGCGAACAGACAAACAGACAAAAAAAATACATATCAATAACCTCTTGCTGTTTTTTTTATTTTTATTTTCAATGTACAGACAGCACTTTTCTACAATCTTATTATATGTATAGATTGGTATTTTTTTAAACGACAGTTTCCGGATTCACTGAGCGTTTTATATACGGATAGTTCTACGTTAAGAGGTACTACCGACGGCTACATGAAAAAATCATACATAATTTGAAAATTCGCGGAAATCCTGAGTCATATTTAATAATAAATAAAGCATACTTTTTACCAATGAATTACAGTATCTGAATTAACTTAGTTTAGCTATAATTTCATGTTGACCTAGAAAAAAGTATCTACCCTGGCCTGTCTCTTTACTATTCTGTAACAAACTCTTCCAAATTTAACATATTACTAATTCATTTAAAATCTAAGCGTTATTTATTACAAAAAACAGTATAATTAACAATAATGAGTATGTAAAAAAACTCTCAAATTACTTTAATTTACTATTTAAAAAAAAAATATCAGTTTTTGTCCCTCATATATTAAGTAAAATAGGCAGGGGAGGAGCCCCTGCCTATTTTTCGTCCGTTATAAATGCCGCAAAAATACGTTGACGCTTCAAATACACATTCATCATCATCATCATCAGCCTATCAGAGCCCACTGCTGAGCAAAGCCTCTTTCTCACATGGAGAAGGTTTGAGCTTTCATCACCACGCTTGCTCAAGACGGGTTGGCGAATTCAAACTTATATTTGTAAAATTATAAGTCCAGGTTTCCTCACGATGTTTTCCTTCACCGTATGTCAGTGGTGTCTAAATACTCTTAGAAAGTACATATGACTCGGAAAAATCACTTTGGTACTTGCCCGGGCCAGTATCGAACCCGCGCCCTCGGCAATGAGAGGCGGGCCCTTTAACCACTAGGCCACCATCGACTTATATACATTCACCTCATCAATATTCATACATCGTATTTCAATTTTCCATCATCATGTAATATACGAAAAGTTTCCTTGTACTTTTTTTAATAAACTTAGTCATTACAAATAATTATGGAAGATTTATGAATACAATACTGCCCTTAATCAATAAGGTGTCCAAATATATTCCTATTAATTTGTCTCTGTTATTCAGTTTTCTAACATTAATTAAAAATAATGCAATCTAAATACTTAAAAGAGCTTTAAACAGCTGCCATATAGGTTAAAATAATTTAATGGCACAAATGTAGCGAACTGAAAACTTGTATGAAGATGACTTCAAAGTAGAAATTTTCCCCAAGTAAGTTAAGAAACTTGAACGCTTTAAGACAGATAAGGGAAGTACACAATATGTTCACTTAGTGCCTATTAGCAAAATTTTATATGAAAATATCTCTTTCCTATTTAAATAAACAAAGAGTATTCTTATTTATAGCTATATCTGATAACGAATTCGATGGATCTAAAGCAAATCCAACAGATTTACGAAAATTTTTCAAGTTTAAAATAAAACAAAGCTGGAAAACAGATAACACATCGAAACTCTTCGGTATCCGAAATAGTATCTTTGATAAATCCCCTGCTTCATTCACTTGTAGAAAAGACCAAGTTGTTATCACAAGATTACGTATTGGTCATACAAATATGACTCATATTCATTTAATTACAAAAAATAATAGAACTAAATGTAAATGTGGCTTAAACTTGACAGTGCTTCATCTTCTCGAAAGTTGTACCGCTTCTAATAATGAAAAACAAATTTGTGATGTACCCATTAATTTAAAAGATTGTCTTAATAGTATAAATGGATGTAAATGTACTTTAAAGTTTCTTAAAATGATAAAATTGTATAAATTAATTTAAATTGTATAACTGTGATCGTTAATGACCTTGTTGTTAAAAAGCGACTGAAATAATATGATATAATAACAACTTCACTCTAAACATAATGTTCGAGACGGACTCATTAATACTGAATAAATAGGTATTATTGAATTAAAATATAGTCAAGTTCAAGGAAATCTTCGATGTAAATTATATTTAAGACAGAAATATCTCGCTGGAAATCATTTACTATAAATTATTGGTCACGGATCATATCACATATTAACAACGGATACTGTAAAATAAATAATATTCTTGCGCAAATATTGGATATTCAGAAATATTCTATGTTTTTTATTTATCGTCAAAAATAATATAAATTTTGACGTCAAATTCTTTTTTCTTTTCCGTTAAAAGTCGACAGTAAATATTTTTAACTAGTCAAAACGTTGTCAACTTATATGTTATAATGAAATCCAGGACTTTCGCGAGTATTTATTGAAATAAACAAATATTTTTGGGATTTACTAGGCGTTTATAATTATTTTTAACGACATACTTAATCTCGACTTTTGGTTACTTTTTAGCAACCGTGATCCCAAGCAAACGAGATGCATATGTGTCTGAATGCCTGCAGAGCGCGCAAACTGTTTCTCAAGGTCTTCACGGACATGGGATTTTATATTTTTAATGAGCTCAATATATTTTACAGGCATATTGTTATCCTTTAACCTACCTCCTACAATCTCAATGCAGTCAAGAACATAGAAACTAGGAAATAATGACTTTAAATCAAAACTTACCATTATGTAATTGTTTCTAAATTTCACATGTTTTATATCATTGACCAAGTGATAGGAATCCCAGATCCCTAACAAATAATTGTTAGTGACCACGGAGTGCCGAGTGGTGATAATATATTTGAAAGAAATTTAGCCAGATTAAGAGTTAGTAAATCAATAGGACAATAGTTAATTCTTTTTTATGGACTTTCGGTAACTAATACAATTTTAATGGTTTTATACACGACTAGAAGACCTGGCGAACTTCGTATCGCCCTATAATAAAGAAATATCAATTACGTTTTTTTATTTATATTTTTGGAGTTTACCTGTAAGCCATAAATCTCTGTGTTTTGAAGTGCAACAGAATGATTGACATATTAGTTGTCAAATCTAATGTCAAAAAAACGTTTGTATGGGAAATAGAAAAGGGCTGTTTTTATGGTTTTCCCAGTAATGAATCAATTTTTTTCAGCTTTTATACCTTCCCTGAACCTCCACGAACATTTCAAGACTATGATAAGATAAATCCTTTCAGCTGTTCTCGAGTTTTAGCGAGACTAAGGAACAGCAATCCATTTTTATATATATAGAAGATAGTATGAATGATTTGATATCTAAATATATATTTTTTTTACATCTTTATTTATTAAGATATTGGTTTCTATAAGTACTTTACTAGTCGGCTCTTTATTAACTTTTTTATAAATGGAACTATCTGCAAGAAATTCAGTTATTTTTTATCATACTCAATATTAACAATTATTACGGTTGCTTTCCCTTTATTTATTTTTAGTAGTGTTCATAATATTTTCATATAATTCTTGTTTTATTATTATTATATATCCATTACAATAAATATTGTCACAGGTTACATCTAATGTAACTTAAATAATTAATCAGATTTTCTAGTATTAGTTCTTAAGAAGCACAAAAATGTGTTTTCTACAGAACACTCTTAACGCATTAAACGTTCACCTCCACTATCCAAGCTCCTCTCTATACCTAACCAAATTGGAAAAGTTCCTACTAGGGCTGAAGTCGAAGTACGTTTCAAGAATGAATTAATGTGAGTTCTGGACAGGCCCAAGCCTTTAAGTAGTTTATAAATACAGTTCAATAGAGTAGTCAACTAAAAATATCACTAATACCATTACATATCGGTTCTATGTAAAATATTAAAACATGTTATTTATGCTTGAAGGAATATTAATTTGCAATAACAATAAAAAATATCTAAAACAAGAATCTATGTACTACATTTGTAAAAGATTCTGTTAGCTCGTTGTGAAACGAAATAATTGAAAAATGTATTTATTCTCTCTAGGTAACTTAAGTTACTTTTAGGATAATTTAAATATGATGGTGCAGTTTTTGTTAACAGATATTATAAATTGCAAATTACTTCAGTCACTTCAAAATAAATCAAGCCGTTTCTGAGACTAAGCGAAACAAAGAGGTAGGTTTTAGAAAAAATGCTATTTTAGCATAATATGTGCGGCTCATATATCGAAATATCAGCCTATCAGAGCCCACTGCTGAGCAAAGGCCTCTTTCTCACATGGAGAAGGTTTGAGCATTAATCACCACGCTTGCTCAAGACGGGTTGGTGATTTCAAACTTATAATTGTGAAACTATAGGTCCAGGTTTCCACACGATGTTTTCGTGCACCGTATGTCAGTGGTGTCTAAATACTCTTAGAAAGTACATATGACTCCGAAAAATCACATTGGTACTTGCCAGGTTTGAACCCGCGCCCTCGACAACGAGAGGCGGACCCTTTAGCCACTAGGCCACCACTGACTTAGTATAATCGTATGTCCGAATTAGTGAGCATTGTGAGGCTACTGTTACACATGCTTATTTCAATCACGAAAGCATGCTTTAATTGAGCATTTGCTGAGATAATAAATGAAACTAATATTTACGGATTTTCTACGAGTATTTTATTACTTTACTAGTATTTTATTGTAATAAAATAACAAGACCGACTGACAGACACTCACATCTCGTCTGTCCGTGATCACGGTTGCTGAAAAGTAGCTAAAACGTGTATTCATTGTTGCTTAAAATAAGCATGCAACTAGCGGCGCGGGTGCAAGGGTGGATGCTTTAAGCACGTCTAAACACGTTTGCTTATTAAGCATGCTAGTACCGATCAGTTAATTACAACAGATGAAACGTCGTCTCCTCGTATTTCTGTAAGTAAATTAGCACTTGATCCCAAGTCCTGTCTTCTCGATATTTAATTTAATTTAAGCTTCTGACCGCATTGCATAGCCAGCAAATGGATGGTCTTATCTTTGTTTGATCGGACAGAGAGCGAGAAAAGTATGCTTTAAAAAATCATATGTATCTGGAAAGTTTGTTTTAAGATTGCTTATTGCCCGCAAATATAAACGGCTGCCAGGTATGCTTGTTTAAAGTATGTGTAACTGTAGCCTAATGTATGTATATATATTTGTTCCAGATGTCTGTCACAATGCCTAAACGATGGTATCGGTCGAGAAGGAACCAAATCGTTATTATAGTTTTCTTAGCCGCCTCTATAATATACTACATAAGTCTCTCTGCTAGCTTACAAAGGGAGCACAAACTCAATATTACCAGGAGGTATGTACATAGTTTTAGAAGCTTCTTGGATTATTAAAGGGTTATTCAAGCAATTGTGACAGAATTTCTCGACTGTAGCTATCCTGAATATATATTTAATCACCTTGTAATTAAAGAAACGTAAAAGATTCTGATGCTACGTCATAGATAGTTTATGTTAGAACAAAAAAAAAATGGGTTACTTTAATTTTACAAACAACAAATGTATTCGTAATAAGAGCCGTATAAACGGTCCTAATTTGTAGTTAGTTTTAATAATCTACCATTCATATATTATTTTATTAAATAAGTTAATAATGACGCTATTCGTATTATATTTGCTATTATTTGAATCTTTGTTTTTATTATGTTGGTGATTGATAAATCATATATATTTCAGGCAGCCTCTTATTGGGTAAGTAGACCTATTTATTTTGACGTATTTCTGTAGCGTTCAATATACTTTTTATTTGTATTGTATAGTTATAAAACTTTTTACATACATGGGGAGGTGTTAATAAAATTGGAATTTCATGCAGCGATGAACATAATTTTATCAATATCGGTTAGGTGATATCTGTTTTATTTTATTATAATCTACACTAAATATATAATATATATAAATAAATCTTGATTATTTTCTAGTGTAAAATCCTATATTTTGTTAGACCAATTATGGTTGGTTTATGTGAAAATGAGATTTTGTTACCGTTTATAACAATAACTTCTAATTCAAATATCATTCCGTATAAGGGTCCGAAATATATAAACTGCAATAAATATTTTTAAGGGATTGCTATAAAAATTCAACTGAAACTTGAAATAATAATTAAAAAAACCAAACTGAAAACACCGTCCGCCATGTTTTTAAGTTATAATATTGTAAACAACGTAATATCAAACGCTATTTCAGGTTATTCGTGGTCTTTCATTTATACGCCTTGATAATTATTTATACCACGTAAAAAGAATAAATGATTGTTAGATGGAGTATACTCTCTTCTTGACAACATCCTCATCATTTGTTACCAAACGCTTGCGTTTGCTCTCCTTTTGACAACTAAATCGAGTTGGAACACAATTAGTTTTCATTCTGATTCTTTTAACTGAACCCATTGTTTTATATTGTATATAATTTTCCATGTCACTTTCAAGCTAAAATAAAAACAGAACCAATGTTAGCACGTGGGCAATTGACTACGCATAGTCGCTTACTGAAACTTTATTTAGAAAGAAAAAATATTAATACATTATAGTTTAAAGTGAAAATTACAAAAAAATATTTGTTGTAAGTTGCTTTAACTTACATTGAAGTGATCTTCACAGAAATACACTGCGGTTCGATTGGACACAGTTACGGTGTCTCTTTTAGCTAGTTGTAATCAGGTATTACACATATTCTCAACACTGCGTACTTTAATACACAACTTTTCTGGGTTCTTTATTGATGCATTCTTACATTCCCGCTGGATACAATAGTGATGACTACTATATTTTATCATGTAATCCTTTCGAAGCCATGGTTTTGAATTCCGATAAACAGGTTATGATAGTCACTCGTATTGTTTACAAGAATATTACGTCACGGCACAGATAATTAATTAGTAGACCATCATGGCGGACGGCGTTTATGACTACATAGCGAAAATATATTTTAAAATTTAAAGTTTATTAGGATAGGTGTTTCAAAAAAAATATATATTTTTATGGCGTAATATAATCGTAATGAACTGTTCTATGAAATAACAAAAATAGTGGCGACTAGCCTATTGTACATAAAAAAAACTGACTACAATAAAAGTTGTTTTTTGTTTACCACAGCAGTAAGGCTTGAGTAATAAATCCAATCAAAACTAAATCGTTCTGAACTGTCTGAAGGTCATAAAAACCTTATCAGAAATAAAAGATTTCTGAAAGTCAAGGACCCTTTATCACATTATTTTCCCTCTTCCATATAAAAAAAAATTAAAGTGTTTGCAATTGTCTTTTTACTTTAAAAAAAAAAATTATATATAAGAACTTACTGACAATAAATTTATAGTATTACTTATAAAAATATTAATTTTATGTCGTTTTGTACCCGTTATTTACATAATATCGAATTACGAAGCTTTAGTCATAATTTCGAAGTTGTCTAGAATAAGTTCTACTGATAGATTCAATTCGTCGTACCTTCTTTTTTAGGAGATCTTGTAAAGAGCTTTTACTAGAAAGACAGAGAAAAACTTTCAATAAGAAGATTTCTTGAAAGATACAAATTTCTCGAAAAATTAACATTTAATGTACGAAACAACCTTACAGTGTACACGTTTCTATTTTATTATGATCTTTATAT
Organism: Danaus chrysippus; assembly: GCA_916720795.1. NCBI lineage: Eukaryota > Metazoa > Arthropoda > Insecta > Lepidoptera > Nymphalidae > Danaus > Danaus chrysippus. Next base: position 173,082 of record CAKASE010000077.1, on the reverse strand, counting down.
CAATATGATTAATATGGTGTTCCTCATCTGTTGGCTGCTAATCAAGTTACAAATAATTCACATTTTTCTCAATCTTTTTTTACTTCGTCACAATTCTCAGTAACTACGTATTTATTATTTCTTAAGTACTGTAACGCCTCGCGTTAAAAAAAAAATATTACTATCAAAAAGCCATACCTGTATAAAATTTGGACAGTGTTTGCTGTCCAAACACTTGACATAGTATTGTTTGTTATCATTGAATTTTTATGCATATGTGTACTAGTTGCTTCAAAAATATAGTAATGCGATTTTGTTATTCATGATGCCATAAATATTCGTTACTGTTTACCCTTTTTATATTTACCATTATCACTTTATCGATAGTTTGTTCTGCCACAATTAAAATCTTAGCAATGTATTGGCAATATTATTATGGGGCTGGTGTATATCGAGGTATGAAAATTCCAAAATAATATGAAGTAATGATACCTGAATAAGTATTTGATTCATTAATATGTAAAGTAATGATCTGGAGACTGGATAAAGTAGGCCCATGTAGATGGAGTTGACGTTTGTTTACTTAAATAATTAGATCCAAAGTAAACCACTCAGATGTTCAATTTCGTATGTTATGGGAGTCAGACGAAGACGTGCGGCATAAATAAATAATTTGTTAATTTTGCTTCCTCCCTCAAAAAGATATAATTTTGTTCTATACTTCATCTATAATATACTTACTAAATGTAAAACTTAATTTTCAGATGAATATTGTTCGTCACGACATCGTTTACGACGTAAGTACATTTTTATACACTTATCGCCTGAAGAAAACTTTTTTCACATTGAATATTGCATAGTGCATTTATTCATAGGTTGTCTCGTTAAGGATTTTAGTAGAAATTTATATTTTAGAAGTAATGAAAACAATTACGAGAACAACCTTTAATGATCGTTTGGTTTAATTTATGCAAACACAAGAGGAAGAGGTTCTTGAGGATTTATGCTATTTATGCATTCAACATTTCTTCGTGCTTGTCACACTTTTTAATTTAATTTTAATACCTTATCGAATTATTCTTTTGAAAATTCTTAAATATTTTTGTCTCGTCAAATTTTCCACAATTGATGTTATTTATTTAATCCACGTGCACAATTAAATATTGAACACATTCAATTATCTTCGTATATTTCTGTCGAAACAAATGGTTCTTTCATATAAGTTGTTTCTCAGTTATAGTAATCATTTATTGCACCACGCTTTATAATGTTAAATTTAATTTTAAAATCAAAATTACTACTATGAAATTTTAATCTGTTATAGAATTGTATGAGTTTCGAGAATTCGATGATATTTCACCTTATTTGTGTGCTAAATAGGACAGCGTATTGAAATTAATTGTCACTTTTCGGGAAAGGTGAGCAAAACATGCAAAACCATGGGATTCTACGAGCTTTGCAGACTTACGGAACGGAATTGTGATCATCATTTGTTTCAATAGCTAATTAACTTCTAGTCTCCAGTTAATCCGGAGTATTATTACCTAGTCTTTGTTACTTTTTTAATTGACTATATATTTATTGGTTTAAGCATTCTATCTGAATTTAAAAAGAAAGTCGGCTCATAAAGTTAACATCTGTTGATAGATCTTTTTGTATCCTTTTCCGACATTTCCACTTTTTCATTGAAATATATATTTAAAAATTCCTTGTTCTTGATTAAGTGAAAATTGGCAATACTATATTACAAAATATTTATCTTAATACTGTGTATCCAATTGTTTTTAATTGTAGAAGTCTGTATTTCATAACTAAATTAAAGTCTTTATTATATAAATAAAATTCATTGAAGAATCGGAAATGTTGCTACTACTGAGGAATTTTGCAAATTAAGAATGTCACCCACAGATATAATTTCATATTTTATATCTTAATCAGTAAAATCTACAAATATAATATTAATTTCTTTGAAAAAATTTATTTCAATATTTATTACAGAATTCAAATATTTAATACATCATTATTAACAGAAAGTGTGATGAAGTCACACGAAATATTGAATTGTTACAAAAAATAGAAGTGTATTAGTGCAATTATTAAATATGTGAAAACGTTTGAAATAAATATTTAATGTTAAATTCAGAGACAATCGTTTATATACGAGCTACGACTAAATAAGAATTTCGTAAAAAAATCTGTGAATAATATTTATTATTTCAACATATTGTTTTATTACAGTACAAAAATATAGTTCCAATAAATAGAGCAAAGTTTTTATAAATAAATTCAAAAGTATAATAAAATTCGCGTCTTATGCTGTGTGTCAAATTTTGAGACATACTGTGATACTGCGGCTTATTTATAAAGTACTATAGCAAGTTACGGTAATTTATATTTTCTATCTAAAAAATATAGAAATTGTCTTTAGCTTTTACGCATAACTTTTCCATCTAAATTGGTAGTTTAGTTTAGAAAACAATAGTTTAGTTTAGAAAACAATTGGGAAGCGATATTACGGTTGCAGGTTCGAGTCCTACTTAGTCCATGCCAATGAAGATTTATTCTATAGTTCGTATTATTAAAACATTGAAATTACAATTTTTAATATTATTTTTGATCTGATTCTTTTTATAATAACTAGTAAGTATTGTAGAACTTCAGAAGATATTCAGTTTTCGTGATGATAAAGTACATATTACCAATCTATTAACTAGGCTGAAACTATGATTATATGTCGATCATTTAGTTATATATTACTATATAATATGTCTTTCTCCAGATACCAAAGAACAGATCGTGTAGCGAGGCGGGTGTGGAGGCTCACTGGTGTTCGTGTCTGTCGTGGCAGAACGTGACGCACGATGACGTCATGTGCAGGAGGACGGCCGCCGCGCTCGTGGACTTTATTAATGATCTCACTGAGGAGAAGCGGTCCGTATATATAACATGAGAACGAAAAACACTAATTGATATAGCACTTACCTAACTATAGGGTTTGAAGGGAAGTGGTACTGTGTATTATGAGACAAAACCTCTTAGCATTCAATGGATGCACTGTGCAGGTGCCGGGTCCACATCGTTACAGGGAGAGGAGCTTCAACAGTGTCTATGACTTGCGACCAGTGGCGGCTGGTGGGTTACCGAACTGGTGGTGCACTTTAATAAAATATTAAAATTAGAAAATGCAACAAAAAACCAATTGACATAAAATATGTTTATTTTTTAAATATTAAATCAATGCGACATTTTTCTGAAGCGAAATGTTCAATCACCTTTTTATTAAAATCGAGTATTGTTTGTATAATTATTTTTTTCAATACTAAGCATAGAAAGTGCATTTAGCAAGTGCATGGTATTTCGGAGAAAAGTTTTGATTCTTTTCAATTCCAATTCGTCATACATCGGGTGCTCTCGGTAATCTTCGGTCGCTCGTGCGGCGCTCGAGAACCGACTCATTACTCGGTACATTTCTATGAACTATCTTTTGTTTTCACGCGTCAGGCGTATTAATGCGTATCTCATACAAGATGTATTGGCAGTCCTCGTGCACTCGCCGAAGCGCACGAGATATTAGTTTAGTGAAGCGCACAAACTTTTTGACTATAATTAGAAATTTAATTTTTTATACGTTTTTGTATGTTTAGAAAATAAATATTAAAATGGTATATTTTAAAAATAAAGATGAAGTATTATTTTTGTAATTTTTAAATCTTTTGAATTGGTGGTTCAGCGCACGAGTGCATTTAAGGTACAGCCGCCACTGCTTGCGACCCAGGTATAGGTTTAAGAGGGCCCTATCTAACTCGCGTTTAAGCCTCATCTCCACCGTCCAAGCTGCTCACTCTACCAAACCAAATTTTAAAATATTTTAACGTTATAATGTCCGTTTATCTCCAGGTCGGTGTGTGTGGTCCGCTCCCTCAAGTCAGTGTCGTGGATGATGCGAGGCCCAACAGCGGCGTCTTAACGTTCGTGGAGGCTCGCGATCAAGACGGATTCATTGGACGGTTTGGTAACAGAGTGAAACAGGCCAGGGAGAACTATCAGCTTAAGGTAGGAAGAAGTAAAAGACCTGAAGTTCTTTACTATTAAAATACTTTTTTGTACGCTTTTAATAGCCCCTTACCAAATATTGGCAGCGTTGTTACATCCGATAGGTGGAATTGTAAAAAAATATTATTATACTTACTTTGGATTACGGGTGGATAATTTAATGTAAAAGAAACCGTACAGATATGATGAAGATCAAAGGTTAAACGCTACTTCTTAATCTATATCTCTTAACTGGTTTCGTTAGGTTGGCGCGGCCTTCACGCGTCTTATTTTTTTCATTTCTTTAAAACTATTTAACTTGCGTGGGAGCCATTTTGAGTAATCTCATTACGTCGTGTCTTGCGACGGGTGACGGACTTTCGGCGTTTTATTATTTACCAGAGTGGAGGTACGTGCGTTATGGGGATCATCCGGCCCCCACTTCAACATTTAGGTAAATTTTTTGTTAATATTTTATTTCATTTGTTCGTATGTTTTAGAGTTATTTCGTTAAGATGGAGAAACTGTTAAGTGTAAAAACGATAGAAGACATATTGGCTTCGGATTCGGACACCGAATTAGTGTTAAGTGACTATCTCGAAGAACATGTCAGTGACAACGATGAATTAAGCGATCTGGAGCAGTCATCAACACACGATTCAGAAAGCGGTGAAGAACTAAGTCCCGATATTGAAGAATATTTTTCAGAGAGTGAAGGTGAACCTACTGCAGGACCGAGTCAAAGGAGTTATTATGGAAAAAACAAATACAAATGGTCTAAAAATCCACCAGCACCTTCACGTACTCGTCAACATAATATAATAAAACAAAGAACTCGATTGATTGGAACAGCAACGGCTAAAAATCAGATGTCTACCAAAGAAACATTTGAGCTGCTCATAGACGATAATATTATACGAATAATAAAAAAAAATATACCAACGAAAATTCTACAAAAGTTTAGAAAAGAATTCTACGGTCGCATTTAGTCAAACCACGTTTCTGAAACGGAGATGAAGGCTTTTATTGGTCTTTTGTTTTGTTTTCAAATCTGGACTTGAAGATATAGAAGATTTGTAGCACACAGCACAGTACAGTAGTAGCACAAAAATACTATGTACTAGTTGTCAAGACTGATCTTAGTTTACTTGTAATTTTCCTGAGCCCTTAGTATTATATTTGTGTTGATTTCTTTTGAAAAACGCTAGTCAGTGATTATATTTCTTTATATTTCCAGAGTTTCTTCTATAAAGAATAAGAAAACAAATACATATATATTACAGCCTAAGATTTTGAAAATTATTATTTTTTTAAGTAAATATTATGTAAGAAAAAGAAAATGCCAAAAATTTTAATGTTTTTGTGATCACTTGTAATAATTAAGAAAAAAAGCATTACAGTAATAAAAATTTATTGCTTCAATTAAAGAAGCTTATTATTTATCTTTTTTTAATTAAAACTTAAATAAAATTTCGAACATTTATACCTTAGGTGTAGTTTAGTGATGGTTGATTCCAAGTGCCGTTTAAAAAAAATCTGGATATAATTTTAGAAATTTATTAAGGTTCTAAGTTTTATTTGTTGCGAATGTACTGCTCATTGTGAAGAAGACTATACTGTTATCAATTATCTCAATCATCGACATAAATGAAAAAACGTAAAAATAGTTTCAATAAAGTTTTATTGAATCTACTGTCCATATATTCATATGCAGTTTATTAGATGATTTAAGTGATAACTAGTGATAGTCATTGGTGGTTGAAGACTAAATGACTGAAAGGCTGAAAGTTCTATGTTTATAATTTCAGATCGCAGTAGGACCTGGTGTCGGTAAATACGAAGCATTAGTGACTTATGTTATCAACGAAAACAGATTTGAGATAAATTCAAGAGACATATCAAGGACTAACGCGTAAGTAACAGAATTATTAAAATCTATTAGTCTATACTGGGAGCAATACATTATATGTAACGAACACAGTTATTTTTAAAACGTATATATCGGATTTATTACAAATTCGTTGTTTTTAAAGAGAGAGACGCCAGCCTCGCTGACGTTATAATATCACTTCTTCTAGAGCGTTCCATAATATTTTAAAATGAAACTTCAATTGATCTTAATGCTCCTGTATTTCTCGAAGATTCTTCATAATAACATACTTCAATGATACGCGCTCACTGAACTCTGAATTTTGCCGTCGTGCGTCCAGACGTCATATTTTTAACAAGATTTAAACATAGTTCTATTCTCCTTTTAAACAATCGTTGATTTCGTTTTACTTTTAACAATAATAATGAATACTAATGAGTTTTAAATAAGAATTGATGACATCCTCAAATTATTTTCACAACGCATCCGTCATTAAAGCTGATAGCGCCGATATATATATATATATATATATGATACAAGATAATATACTAATAATATATTATACATATTACAGTTACAACAACGAGCCGAGCTGTATAAGCGCCACTCACCCTCACCTCAACATGTACTGCTACTGTAACCGATAGACATTAACAATATATGTACATATAAGATTAAATGAAACATTACACGGATATGTTTTATATTATATATGAAAAGAATTATACACAGGTCTTTCATTGTATATAATGTATATAATTGGCACAAACTATTGTTTTAGTATCAATGAAGATATGTTTATACTCGGTATGTATTCAGTTCAAGTTGTTTATAGCGGGGAGATGTGTTAGTGTTCCTGAGTTACCCGTAACGTTAGTATTATCTGTATATTTAACCCTCACATAATTATTAATATGAATATAATAACTCGGTGATAATAATTAGTTTTTATTTTTATTATGTACAAAAGACGTACCAAACATTATAATATTTTTTGTAATCTACTTTGATTTTTAACTTTCTACTATTATATGTTATCTTTTACTTTTGAAATAATTTATTGCTTGATTGTTATAATCTTAAAAAATCGTTTTTCTATAATAACTATATTATTATATAGGCATTACTTTGTATATACAGATGAAAATAGGGTATTTGGATACTATGCGTTCCTCTTTATTTTATTACTACATAATGCCCAAGTTACGGATCCTTTGCATTAACCGTGATCACGGGCACACGAGATAAAAGTGTCTGTCAGTTAGTCTTTTTATTTGTCACTGTGTCTCCTAAGATGTTCTGGTATGATTACGGACATAATATTTTATATTTTTTTTAATTAAGGGGTCCCAGGTGTTAAATAAATTCATATTTCATTCAAAAATACATATTATGTTTAAGTAATATACAAAATGAAACAATGATATGTACATATTTTTAATAAGTTCTAGATTGTTATGAGTATTTTAAATATTAATATAACAAGTAAAGTAAGAATTGATTTGTTATTAAATATATAGAAGTACCTTATAATAGAGATTTATTTCTTTATTGGGGGTTCTTCTTTTTCATTTTATTACATCTAGGCAAGTAAGAGTTCTGAAATATATTATAAATAAACAGTGAACTTAATTTACGAAATGGAATTGAGTATTAGTTTTTTAAAGAAACCTTTTTCTGTTATATTTCTGATACTCCGTTGTGATATTGGTTATAAACTTGAAATTATAAAATGGAGAAAAGGGACACGAGTTTTGTTTTAATTTGATTTCTCTACCAGAAACCGATTGTATTTCGGTATAACAAACTTATACAGGAGAATGCTTGTAGGATTCTTACACCGAGACCTGAGTCGTCGTTTCTTTGATTCCCTTTGAACCAATGCCAATGAAATATAGTATACCATTCAGAAGGGACTCAGACCAAAACAGGACATTAAATCACTGCACTTTATATAATCTTTAAAAACAATGTTTGGACAAACAAAAAAGGCAATGACTTAAAAAAATTAGTTTTGAAAATATACTACTACTGTAACAAAAAAAAAAAACTAGGAGATTCTAAAATGTACTTAACGAAAAATTTGTAATTAAAAAATAAATTTGTGAATAGGTTTTGAGATATTCACACTGAGATAAACTAAAAATAAATGCTTCTAGACAAAACAGGATTTAATGAACATACAACGTTTTGATTTCCTTAAATGGCTTAAAAGCACGAAGAGCTAACTTTTATTTACTTTTGATATTACATAATATAATAAAAAAAAAATAATAAATGTCACTTCAATCAAAAGATATACATATTTTTGACAATTTGGTCATGTAAACGACATCTCTAGCTTTTAAATTATTATTATATAATACTAGCTGCTCCCCGCGGTGTTAAACACAGATTTCCGGGATGTAAAGTAGCCTATATGTTATTGCTAGACGTCAGCTTCCCGTATACAAAACTGAATCAAAATCGGGTCAGCCGTTTGAGCGTCAAGAAGTAACAAACATACACACACACTCACAAACTTTCGCAATTAAAATATTAGTAGGATGTTATATAATCGATAAATTACATGAACTGTTAGCGAGCTTATTTATTATTGAAAAAAGTTATTTATAATAACTCTTAATTGTTATAACGAAAAAAGTTTGAATTTTTTCATAATAATTTATTTACGAAAATACATTACGCAATCTTTAAAAAAAAAATAAAGACTGTAACATAAAAATATTTTGATATATAACTGGGACTCTTAAAAGTCTTCTAAATATAAATTAATGTATTCACATGCGGTTATAAGAGTTTTCATTGTAACATTTAAATACAGCCCCACAGAATACTGTATATTTTGTATAAATAAAATAAAATCGATGAGTTATATATACATATATGAAATATATTTGAGATCAGAAAAAAATTTGATTTCCTTGTAGTAACGTTTATTTACAAAAAACATTACGCAATCTTTAACAATAATAAAGACAGTAACAAAGAACTATTTTGGTATAACCGGACTCCACCAAACCCTTAAAAGTAAGGCACAGATAGAATTGAAGTTAAATATACACACACTCAGCATCCATTAACATTGCTTGTCGTCATTTAGAATAAGGACTATTTACAGATCAGTTAGAGGAAGGGAAGAAGATCCTTCTCTCTATCAAATAAAGATAAACAATCATCTTAAACAAGCCTTCTTTATATTAAGTCTTCTAATAAGGTCCGTTGTTATAATCCTTGTTGTAATCCGCTTGTCTGTTACTGTCGTAGCCTGATCCGGCGCCGACGTCCTCTTATGAGATTCTGGGCTTGAAACCGTCCTGGTCGGCTTCATATTCAACGGTCTGGTGACAAATAATTCATTTCATAAGTCATCCTCATGGTCTCTATTGTGTTAATAACAACAACCCACCCTCCTATTATATATTACCTGTTTCCTTCCATCAGGTAAGACGACGTAGTAGACTCCCTCAGTCCCCTTCGGTCCCCTCGTCGTGACTCTCGGTGACCGAAGTTGTTGTCGGAGGGAGCGTCCTGGACCATGTATTCAAAGTCGTAGTTCGCAGGCTCCTGTTAGTGAAGGTTGTTATTAAAAGGACTTAAAAATAATACTTGAAAGAAGAGTAATTATGATACTAAGAGATAAAAAGATATGTGGCCATACAAAACAATAGTATGGGACATTTATGAACTTTAGCAGATATAATGAGTATTCTAGTATTCCAAGTCTTGATTGAATCTATCCCTAATTCTCTAATATTAAACTCACTCCATTGCTTCCATCATCATATCCTCGAGCACTGGGAGGGAGGTACTGTCTGCTTTGTTGGTTGGCATATTTGTTGTCACTACCACCTTGAAATAATTGAATAATATTAGAATTGAAATGTAGTAGGGAACACAGGCATGCGTTCAAACTGTGAAAAAGATATAAGTACTGGGATCTAAGATTTTCGCGAGTATTACTACGCATTCTTTTTATTTTTTACTGTCAACTACATACTCCCGACGTTTCGGTTACTTTACAGCAACCGTGATCATGGTAAAAAACGCGTAGTTAATCCGAAAATATAAGTTTTATTTATATGAGTACTGGATTTTTAATTTTTGTTCAGTAAATATTATTATAAATACAACATACTTCGTTCAAATCCAGGGGCTCCATATTCTTGAGAGGGACCATTGGATCCAGCCTGATCTGGTGCACCGTATTGAGTGGAAGGTGCTTGGTATTGGTTTACAGGTGGCAAGTATTGTGCCTTTGGTGCTTGGTATTGGCTCGGAGCTGAATTTTGGTTCCCAGAAGCTTGATACTGGTTTGTTGGTGGTAAGTATTGGCCGGTGGGTGTTTACTTGTGTCCTTTATATTGGTTGTTCGGTGCTTCGTACTGAGAGGAAGGAGTTTTGGGTAGTCCGTATTGAGAGTTTGGTTTCCGGATACTTGCAGGTGGTCTGTAGGCAGATGTAGGACTTCCTCTGTAATATTTTGTCAAATTCGATCTATGTTTTTATATAATAATTAATAGTTTTTTGCAACCACAAGGAATTTTTAATATTTAATTCATGTTATGGAAACAATTAGAAAAGAAAATTGATATATTATATTATTATGATTTGTTTATTAACCTAAAGACAGCTTCAGTCTGTCTCTGACTGAATCCGGGAACACCATAACTCTGAGAGGGAGACGCGTTCCTCGCTTGTGAAGGAAGATACCTGGAGATTAAACTTTCATTAGTGAAGGTAGCGAGGAAAAGAAATATTCATATAGAAGAATAATTTGAATTCCTTTATTATTATTATTATTAGCTCAATGTTTTGTTACCTTTTATTAACTGGTGGCTCCGCCAAACACGACGCCTCAAGTAACGAACACACTATGACACACTGAAAACAATATGGCATTAGAATGAATGAATGAATGAAATATATTACAAATAAAATCTATACTAATATTATAAAGCTGAAGAGTTTGTTTGTTTGAAAGCGCTAATCTCCGAAACTACTGGTTCGAATTAAATAATTCTATTTGTGTTGGGTAGTCCAGCTATCGAGGAAGGCTGTAGGCTATATAACATTACGCTACGACCAATAGGAGCAAAGATATAGTGGTAAATGTGTAAAAAAACGGGAGAAATTATTTCATCTTTGAAGTCTTCCGTTGCGTGCGCCGTGAAAACGGTTCAAGAAACACAAAAAATATGTATTAAAGAATAATAGCTCTTTTAATGATCTAAAAAACAGTCCGCGACAATAATTGTCTATCTTTTAAGATTAACTCACAAAAACCGTTTTTATGGTACCTTATTTGGTCGAAATAATTTGTTTAAGTTGTATCAACATAATAATATTAATCTTTATTCAAATAAACAAATAAATATGTTGTTGGTTAAGAGTACTTCATTGTGAATAAAAAAAAACAGGTTTTATCCTGAAAATTCTACGGGAACTCGACCATTCCGAAAACCCCGCAAGAACGGGAACTATGTGGGAAGAACCAAAAAATCTGCCGGAAGTCATTATTCCACGCGGACGAAGTCGCGGCATAAGATAGTTAAGAATATGTGGCGTGTAATATTTTTGTGAATAAAATATTTTTTTCAGGAGTTTTCAGGAGAATTGAAGGAAAATGTTTTACTACCCAATTTTCAAACTAAACCTTTAGTTGAGCTTATAAATTATACTATAGAAAACATTTACATTTCTTTACATGTTATGGAATCAATGTCAGCTAAATCATAAAAGGATTATTCTATGTTTTATTAATAATTTATATGTTTCAATATAGCTCTGAGGATATAGTCATAACGTACATACAAAGTGACATCATACGAAAACAGTAACTCAAATTCACTCTCAAAATGATAAGTCCTCACACAATACACACATAATAGTACATATCAATCTTACAACACTTCAGATACAATACAGCGGGGATGATAAATCACGGAGATGTTTCCTTCACAAGAGATCGCGCGTCTTATACACACGATGATTAAATCACATAACAACAAAATAATTTTTAACAAATTACGTTTCTTTAAAAATATTATTATGTAATACACTTTGTTATGCTGACATGACACATTACACATGTATCTTTTTTCGAACAGTTTCTATTTTATTTTCGTGATAGTTAGTCGTGTGTTTTAAATATGATTCAGTTTAAAACTCGATATTTTCACGTTAATTTTACATCATTCATCATTTACATGTAAGATACCGCGGAGATGTTTAACTAAATCGTACGATTTTTTGTATAGTAAAGGTATATATACAATACAAGGCCCGATAAAATATATAAATAAAATTAAGTAATTGATAATGCATTCAAAGATACTTGTTTTGGAACAATTATATATAATTTATCCTACATTTGATATAACATTTTCATTACTTATAAGTTCCAGTTCATCATACAAGAACAAAACATATATTAATATAATAACATTTCTATCCATTAAGTCTGTACTCTTAGCTGCACTTCATTTTATTATTGAGTCAGACAAACCACTCTCAACGTGTATTTCACAGTCCAACGACTGCCTTGGGGATATTTTTTTTGCTTTTATTCGTGTTTTGGTTAACTCTCGTTTCTTTTTAGACTTTTTTTAATTAACTGTTTATAAAACTAACATTGTTAACGTCACATAAAACCATTCCACGTTTTTATAAGCACACTTTTAAATATCTCTTCAATACAATACATTACTGATTGTTACATATTATCTTTTTACATTACAACCATTCATATAAATATTTCATTTTTAATAAAAAATACAGTAACCATAACATATTTTTTCTTTATTTTCAATATAAATAACAATATAATATCAAATAGAGATTTATATAAAATATATTACATGAAATGGATTTTATTAAAATAAACCTTTAATTACTTAAAACTCACATAAATATATTGATGGTGAAACATTTCTTAAATTAATGGTTATTCAATAAAAAATATTGCATCGTTTGAGATTAATTTTTATAATTAACATAGTTTATGACTTATTAATTGTTTATTTATCTGAAGTAAATATAACAAAAACGATTAATCGAATAAAAGTAAATTTTCAATGTAATGTGTAATATTTTTATTTAGATATACATATAATAAAGTTGGTACATAAGTTCGTTTATTTTTGTAGACCGTAATTATCACAGGAACGATTGAACAAATCCTCTTTTTGTGTTATCCATATCATTTTTCGCAGAAGGCTCTGATGACATGCCACGACTAACAGGTACGGAGAATCTTTGAATGAAAAATGTATTAAAAACTTGATAATACATTCCTTAATAGCTTCAGTACACTATGTACACGAATAAAAGATGCTAAAAAGTGTAATGTAGTTTAGTTTTCTAACAAACCGAACAAACTTATTTTTAATTAATTATGCGGATGAAGGCGCGGGAAGAGCTAGTTCAATATAATTTCAATTTTACAGTTAAGTCATTATGTTGTAGTTTGGGGCTGGATGCAACCGGATTCCCAGCCCCCTGTCAGTCAGGCGAGGTCGGAGCGCCACTGGGTTGTTTTAGTGGGTATACCGGGAATCCTTTTCCCGGGGAGTCCCACATACCCCTCCCCGTCTCCCGACGGAGAGGGGATGCGTAAGGCATTTTTTCCCAGTGCGCACAAAAAAAAAATATGTTGTAGTTTAATATTCGAATCCATCGTATTCTCAAATAGAGATATTCGATAACAGAATTAATGAAAAACATCTGACTAGTATTGAATATCACAAAATAAAAAAAAATCTTGAATAAAATTCACAAATTATTAAAGTAATCTGCATTTTAATTTATTGAAAAATAATATGCATATCACACGCTGCCTGAAGGTATTCTGATAAATATAAGGAAAAAACCTCTATTTTTGTAAATATTAAATGTCGTCTTTTAGTTTTCATGATTTTTATGAAATTTAATAATATACCATACGCCACCGACACACTTTCATATATATAAGTAATAATTGTATTTTTCAATACCAAACCGAAGACTATAAAATAATTGTAATATAAATGCTATGTTTGCTATTTATTGGATGTGTGAAACTACCAAAATTAGTTTCAAAATTATTGTTTTGTAAAACAATCTTAGTGATAGTAAAAAATTACAGCAACTTTTAAATTATTATAATTTTATCAACTTTGTTAGTGTATAAACAAAAACATTGTTTTGATTGGAGCTCTCAATCCCATTGTTTAGTATTCGTAAAGGCTCTAACTACCACTCACTTATCCCTCAGCTTCAAACAGAATAACGTTACATACAACAAAGGGCCAAGTAATGTTCACAAACTGAGCCTGTCCTAACTATCGTGCATCATACAACATACAGTACATAGATATAAAGATATCGTATTACTATATTAAGACAAATTTTTAATAAAAATGTCATTCATTCTGTATATTTGGATAACTTTGCATTAAATTATTTATATAAAGTTAATTCGATTTATATAAGCTTTGGTAGCAATTATTAACAACTTGTATCTTTTTATTCTTAAAATATATTTTCATCATAAGCTTAATATTTGTAAGGGACAATCAACCTCTATGCATTCAAGCATAAGTTAATTCTCGTTATGAATTCGTTAACTAATTAAGTAGTGAAGTAAATAAAACATTATAACCAACAAAATTATGATGGTGTGCACATATGTAATACATGATGTTACTTTTTTCGACATGTTTCGACGGAGATTTAAAGAAAAACAAATAGAAGACGTAGTTCCTCTTATATTCTTCTATATTTTATATAGTGTGTTTCCAAATATTTAATAAAACATGTAACCGAAGCTGAGGGTACAATAATACACCGCGTTGTTCCTAGCCTCGATACCAAGATGACGTCATCACGAAACAAATAGAACATTGAAGCTCCTCACAGTAACGAAACCTGTTAGTGGAGAATGAACTCGTGACTATACGAGTATGTAAACAGGATTATAAATCAAACAGATTGTAAGTTTAGTATTTCACCTTGTTTCACAATATTTACAACAATTTAGGACAAAATTTTGTGAATTTTCTAGAATATTCTGTGTCAACCAACGTCTGATCTCACTTCTTAGCTACATAGATTCATATCTCCTGACAACTCTTTTAATAATAAAGTTATCCATACATTAATTCTGGTGAAATAAAAAAATCTCATTTCTTACAAAGGAAAATTTTATTCAAGTTAGGTATATAAGAAAATAACATCAAATTATTTACAACGTCAAAATATATTTTTTCCTTCAAATCTCATTTACAATATTTTCATATTTCAGTAAATAATTCAGCATTCAACTTTCTTATTTATTAACTGATGATAAAAAGTCAGGCTTGTGTCCGTTCTATGAATTTGTTAATTGAATTATTGAAACGTATTTAATGAAGTTACGAGAAAATTATGACGTCCGATGAAAAAAACTGTT
The DNA here is from genome assembly GCA_916720795.1 of Danaus chrysippus. Lineage (NCBI taxonomy): Eukaryota > Metazoa > Arthropoda > Insecta > Lepidoptera > Nymphalidae > Danaus > Danaus chrysippus. The sequence goes on along the minus strand of CAKASE010000077.1, from coordinate 157,771 downwards.
GATAATTGTATGAAACACAGGAACGAGTTTGTGTGGAGATAGTTTAATATTGATAAATGTTTTCATTTAATAGTTCACATCTTATTGAAACTTCTATCACAAAGAACATCTGAAACACGTCCTCACCAGCTCCTGACTGTTCGTTGTAGTCTTAATGGCTTTGTGAGTACTCTCTGTGTGAGATGTTATTACATTTTTTATATTCTATTTTAGTTTATATATATTTATAACTCGAGTAGTATATAAAAGCAGTAGAAAATGTATCACTATCATGGAATTTAAATTTTCTGTTGACAAAAAACAAATTCAATAATGTTTTCACACGTCTTTCAGTTTTAATTTAGTCCTGAGATAGCCTCAAATATCTCAATCCGTCACCGGCGTGCGAATCGGCAATTTTATCAAAAAATCCAATTTCCGCCTTCGCCTGTCACGTACAGTCAGCAGAAAAGTTGGAAAAAAACTGCACAGCGAGCTTGAAATTTATAACTTTTTGAACGTTTTCTACGTACAAACAAAAAATATATATAGTTTAAAATAGTCTGACAGAAATATGTTTACAGAAAAATATTCAAGTAAAACTGTTATATATATAAGATGAATACGGCTTTTACAAATATTGAGAGACCAAAGATATTTGACTTAAAATTTGTAAATACATAGTTGATTGAATTCCATCGCTCATATTAATTAACGGAATTACTTTTGTCATCACAACCGACAGAATAACCATTAATATTTCTACGGGTTTAATTATTTTAATTTCAAATATAATATAACTTTGCCTGCCGGATGTACTCGGCTAATCGATGTATTAAGGCTGTATCGGCTCGTCACCGGACCGGTTCCTTTAACGATTGTAGAACTCGTTACTTCACTCAACAGATAACGGAACAGAAAACTTACATGAAACTGTTTTACGATATTTGATAAAACACGAACGATATATAAGTACAGAGCCTCAATGGTTTTGATGTTTTAATAGTTATTCTTTTCCAGATTATTCAGGTTCCGGTTTTTTTAATTATTTTTAATACTATTGGCAATAAAAATATTACTTTGCATCCATTTAGCTACAAGTATTAGTAAGTATATAAATTATAAAGCTTTAATATTTGAAATATAATAATGAAGGTTATTCGATCTAAATGAAGACTAAAATGGTAAGTTTTACTATTACAAAATCTCAAGGAGTCCATAATTACTTTAAAATTTATTGAATTTAAACATTATTCTAGGTCATGATAAAATATTTGTACACTTCATATACCACTTCATATACCTTAATATTAAAACATCAATGTTCCAGAATTGTATAAAAATGGTTTTAAATTTTATAAATAGCCATTTCAATTTAATTCTGAGCTTTGGTTTGCGAAAATAATTGCGTCATGCCGAGGACAATTGATATCGCTACGTTTACAGTCCTCTCTCAATAAGATATTAATTTATTAACTTGAAAATATCATAAAATAAAACATACTCGCGTTATTGAGACACTTCAATAAACTTAAATCAAGATACTTTAATAAATTGAATGTAAACAGTGGAACTTGACATTTAAAATGCAACTCTATTCCATGAGAAGACGACTCAAAATCCTATTTAATTTAAAGAAATCAGTTTGTCTGTAGAGTTAGAGAAAGCGCAGCTCGTTTGAGGAAAAATCCAAAAAATAAGCGAATTATATCTAATTGGAAGCTTTTGAGTGATCCTTTTTCCGATAATTAATAATTAATTGTGTTCTGACAATTTAAGGTGTTTTCATCGGAAAGTTTCATTCCTTTGTCTGTTTTTTATACAGAAGAAGAACACTTCAATGAATTAATTATATTTTTAATCCTATACATTAATCTTTGTAATATATATCAAGAACAAAAAAATAATTAAAAGTGTACTAAATCACGAATCAAAGACTAAAACTTGTCAATTCTAGAGTGCTTTCCCATTAAATTATTATCAATTAGTTGATTATCTCCCAAACATGTGACAGGCTCAGAGAACATCTTTATAACAAAATAAAAAGTTTGTAGTTTTTATGGAACTGCGCATATTATCCGTGCGATTACTCGCGCCCGAAAATCAATAATCAATGGCAGTTACTACAGGAGAGGAAGAACTAAAATAAAGACATGCTCTTGATACTATTAGTATTAGGAGACATTCAGTATTTATAGTACCGAGAAGTCTTCTGACGCTCGGCTGTATCAACAATGTTTGTGATTAGTGTAACATGAACATACTTACATGTTTATACTCCAGCTAGACATAATATTTAATGAAAGTGTAGGTTTGTTAATAATTAACCAATAAAAGCCCGTCCTCTGCCGCGGTTCCTTTAATAGCTTCATCTCGTAGTTAGTGAACTGAGGTCGCTCGCTCCGATAAAGTTAAAAACTATTTTATATTAATGACGAGAGCCATAAATGTTATAAATTAACAATTAATTCAAAACTCAAGTTGTGGTAACAAGACATACCTGGAGGTAATATATATTCGAGGAGAAACAAACAATTTAGAAAGAATAATCGGAGTCCGTTACTTTGAAAAAAATATGAGATGACTTCGTAAATCATATCGTCTATTAAGTTGACTGGAATATTTGCTCCTCGTGACTCATTCTAAAGTGTTTTATGGCATCAATTTGACAAGAAATCGTATTTATAATCCGAAAAAAAATATATTCAGCTAAAAACAAATATTAGAACTGAGATTTCTTTGTCCTTTAAATTGTTTTTAAAATATATTAGCTCTGTATATCATTACTCGCGAGATGAGCAATACACACTCAAGCATTTATAATTAATTATTTCTTTCTAATCCCTATAAAAACGAACATTGCTCTTAATATTCTAGTAAAAAACTATAATATAAGTGATCCCCTCAGTATCCATGAGACATCATAAATCTCATCTTTGTATATATTCAATATAAATAACCTTTTATCTCAGCGTGTCCGTGGGTTCCATAATAACTCAATTATCGAAATCAGCCGTGTCACAAACTTGTCTCTCACAAACATCTAAGGCTACATTTATTTCTCGTATAATTAACACCGGCTTTGTGTGTAGGATCATTGTTATGAATTAAATGAAACTGTTATATCCACTTGTTTTAATTTACGACTAATTCTCTTACAAATAAGGTTCCATTAAATTTATAATGATGATTTTGTTCAAAAACTTCGTTTAGGGCTTTTAGTTTTTTTCAAATATTCATTTAGGGCTTCATTTAGGGCTAAACTTCATTTATGAACGATACCATTTTAATAATAGTTCTTCTATATTGTTTGTTTTCTGCTAATATATTTAACTTACTTTTTATGACACAGAATATTCATATCTATGTCACACAATGCTCTGCGAATTATAAATTGGTTGCAAGATGGCTCTGTTTGTCCGAAACTGACGCTGAGTATTGATACGATCATTGAAACATCTGAATAATGGAAATATAACAGTCAAAAGATATTACATACACGATGCAGTACTTTTTCCACTTTAGTAGGAAAATATTTATATAACTTTTTATATGAAAACTATTGAAATAAATCACAAGCACAGTCAACCATGACAATTTGTCTTCTAAAGGCATTAACTAAATCAAAATATACATGTTACTTACATGTTTATTACGAGTACCAAATAAATATTAAACGTTCATCAAATCATTTCTAAAATTATTCATGTCTTTAGAGGCAGAAAACTAAATCTATATAAAATGACATTCTACATATATAAGTCGTAAGAAATTCACGAAGTCAGATAAGGTAAGTAGCGGTATAATTCAAGTAAGTTAAATATTAATTAGTGTAATTCTCTTCTAAATAAATATCACTACATTGAAATATAACACGCGCGTTGTTAAGTCGTATCAAAAAATTTATAAAACAGTCTGACTTCTACTCTGAATCAATACGTCTCACTAATTTCTTGTATATTTTGATTGAATCTTGAAGTCAGACATTTGAAACTAACAGACCTTGGAAAAATTCCAAGAAGCATGACATTTTCCAGTTGAGAACGCTTTCGTTTTTGTATTGTATCTATCTTTTAATTGTTTTATATTTCACGAATAAAATAATAATTGAGAATAAAATGAAAATTATAGAAATGTTTTCAATTATTTGCATGAATATGCATTATATAACAATTTAAAGTGAACATGTTGCCATCTTGGAAGTCTGTAACATACATTGGAATACTTGAGACATGATGTGTTTGGACTCTCTCCAATGTTAATATTATCATAATGTGGACGACATCGCACTGCGGTCCAAATAAAGCTATTCGGTTCAAGCAGTGACACATCATACGTTCACTTGATAATAGAAAAACACCACACCGTTTATGTATAAGAAAAACAGGGGCAAAGATTAATATTATTAAATACCATATGAGTAAATCATGATCTAAATTACAAAGTTCAATTAAAACCGTTATAAATAATAACGTCTCAGCGAGATCTAACGTGTATAGTCCATAAATTTATGTAGCAACCATACATTGGACATTTTGTGAATTCGTTTGACAAACACGAGAAGTTTGAGGGTTTATTACAAATACTTGATAATTATGATGACGGTGTGACGGCGGACGGTACGAGGACTGACGGCTCAGCGTCGGCACAATTTAAATTGAGTAATGTTGATTCACTCGTTATAACTTCAAATTGCCAGCATCCTTTGTTTAAAATGATAGGAATTAATAATATTAGTTTTGGAGTTATTTGATTTTTTTGGACTTTTGGATTATAAGGATATCCGAAAGTAAAATGGTTGTGATATATGAATCATGCCTATCACCAAATCTTCACTCAATCAATCTAACCAACCCTGGATATGATGGACTTTGAACAATCTTGTGAAGCTTATTCTAATGAGTTTACATTTTTTTGTTAAGATGCTTTGTTCATTGTTGTAAAAAGTTGAGATTTAATCTATTTAACTTTTCTTCTAACCCTTATAAAACTCCAGGAGCTGTACATTAATGTTCCTGAGAAACAAATCCATTAGAAGTGCCGAGAACACTGTGAGGGTTTACTTTAAAATATTTATAGAATAATATCATAATCTGAAGCTTAATGATTTTTCTGTTCTTAAGATGGCAATAGAAGTTTATTTTCTATATGTTATATTGAATATAGTTTGTTTTCACAACAAGGTCGTAGTAGCGCGGAGTCAGCGCCATCAGATGTTATGTGTTATTTTATCTCCGTGTGTAATGTTGCCACTAACCTGGTTATGTTTAGTAATGATTAATAACAAAAAGCATTTCTTTTAAAGTTTATCAAAAGAGTCCAAATATTATAAATAAGTAATTACCAAATGGAAACTTATTTAAAAAATTCCTAGGAATCAGTTTTAAAAGCAAGTTTTATTTTTTATTCCTAGCTATTGAGAGTCATTTATTTTCATTCATTACTCGAAAGAGGGGGAGAAGGATTAAGAAAATGTATGTCGCTAATTAGTATTTCATTTTTTTAAGGTTTCTGTGCGAGTGAGAAGCATAATAATAATATTCATAATAACTAATTTAGTTATTTATTTAGGTAGAAGCACCCTTTAATAAAAAATTGTGAAACCGAACAAAAATAAGGTTTTGTCCGTGATGTTTAGATCAATCAGTCATAACAAAATAATTTGACAGCAGAAAAATTTCCAATAGAAATATTCCTCTAAGTCAAAGTGGACTAAAATTAAGACACTTAAGACATATTAAACGTTTTCTTTGAAGCAGATAACAAGAACATTCCATTATTTGTAATAAGTTGTAGCCGTAAGTACTATCATTGAACAAGATACATTCCAGCTTGTCATGATATGGTTATCATTATTCAAATCGATGCTAAGCTAAGAACCCCACAATGAACGAGGGTTGTAGCAGTTATTATAAAGTTTATATCGTTATCATGATAATGCCTCCACAACGGATACTGGAGACCGCGGCACGGGGAAGGGTTAATTTATTGTCGGCCTTCATAATTTGCTATTTAGGTTGGCTATGAGAGTTTATGAGAACATTTGGAACATGGTTTTTTCAATACTATATAATATAGTAACGTTAAAAGTTAATTTTGTTTTAAAATAAACAATCTTCTCAATAAATACAAGTCTTTAACCACTTCTGTACAATATTAAATACACTGGTAAGTTTCTTAATAATCAAAAACGCATAGATAGATAAGCATTTAGACAAAATATATTTAAGTTTTGATATATAAATATAAAAATTGTTTACTTTGTTTTACGACTGTCACAATATATAACACTAACTAACTACATATATAATATTACATTTCTTGTAAAACAGAGTCGCACATATGTAGTAAAATAATAAATTCAATTGTTCAGAGTTCACTCAAAATTTGAACATCAATTGATCTAATTAACACAAGAACTCCGACCAGACGTTCTCCAAGTCAAATTGTCAAGAGACTTATCATAATTGAGTAGAATTTTTATAAAGCTAGGACTGACTTCGGTCTTAACATATTTAATATTTATGCTACCAATCTAGATAACTATTATGATATTTAAAATATAGAAATCTTGTGAACTCAAAATCAATGTAAACAATATTTTTTTCTGTTTGATTTGTATTTCGACAAATATACTTTCTAGTGGTTCCATTAGGCACTGTCATATCAGATCAAATCATAACATATTTATTTATTTCTAACAGCGAAGTTTGTTCAGTCGCTGATAGATTTAAAAGAAGGAAAGTGAGACCTCTATATAGGTAAAGTCAGTATGTAGTAGTAGTGTTGTTTATCCTTAAGTAATATGTTGAGACGCCAAAAAGATTTATGGATAGTCTGATGGATGGAGCGGCCGCGACCTTGTTGTTGTGTTACTGTCATTGAACGATAAGAGATTCTTGTATACAGACATCGGATCTGAACGGAGAGATGTATACATATACTACACACACATGTTGAACTTGACGAGATTATTAAAATAATATTACTATACATGATACAAAACATAGGAGTCGTTTTATATTACATTATGTATTTGTCGTTGAAATAAAATCATTTAATTAAATCGATTATTTACTTCACTCCCCCGGGAAATGATCCCGCACTAATTAATACGTTCTAATCGAAAATAATTAACGATTAATTGGGAAAAATATCACATTGACATTGATAACGGGATTTTAAGCTCTACGGTTGTGTATTAAAGTCGGTTTTGCTGTAATACATTTGTATAATTGAGGGTTCTCCATAAATCTGTGACGGGTTAATTTGTTGACTTGTGCAAAATCGAGATATTCTAGTAATTAAGTGATTCATCGATGTACCCTTTATATAGGAACTGTTTATTTGATCAGTTCCCTGTAATCAACTAACCGTTGTTGTAAATATGTAGTTACATTTACTCCTAGTGTGTGATTCTGATCATAATTTTAAGGGCATATCTTTAATTCTGGATCTGGTGGTTTTGTTGTGTCTGTTGAAAGTAATTCTCTAGTTGTTGTTCTCCTTATCGTCGTGACATCTTCGTCTCAACTCCCAAGTGATATACATCTGTCCCGGGCCCGGCCGCCTCATGATTCCTCTGTAGCTCGTGATTTGCTAATCGTTCCGTCTAAGTCTTCACTTCATTTGCTAAAAGCTCGACTACTCCACCTCTCTGTTGAGACGTTGTTTATGTTCTGATATTTGTATTGCATTAATTAATTACTTTATTCCTCGTGTTTTGCATTTGTTTCAACTGTTTCCTTATATTTATCTTTTAAGTAATATTTTTTTTTTACATAAGTACCTTTTATTTATCTTTTCTATTTTAATATAATACTACATACATATACTCTATAGCATTAAAATTAGACCATAATTGATTCATCATTTCTATTTCAATAGTTGAACACATGTGTAATTATGTTTGACATTTAGTGATGCTCCGTGTATTAAGGAATCTTCACAAATTGACGTATTATTTGTGTGTGTCAGAGTTATGTGAATGTGGGTGATGTTTATGTTAAATTATAAATATTATTTATTATACATTTTCTATAAAAACAATAGTCTTGGGTGTGTGTGTTTAAAGAAGGTACAAAGTTTTCATTTCTCGTATTAATACCATGATTCACACACACATTCGCATGTACTCAATAAGTTAATAATATTCTGTTACTATATAAAAAACTAGCTTTTGCCGCGACTCCGTCCGCGTGGAATAGTGACTTCCGGCAGATTTTTGGTTCTTCCCACATAGTTCCCGTTCTTGTGGGGTTTTCGGAATGGTCGAGTTCCCGTAGAATTTTCAGGATAAAACCTATGTTTTTTTTATTCACAATGAAGTACTCTTAACCAACAACATATTTATTTGTTTATTTGAATAAAGATTAATATTATAATGTTGATACAACTTAAACAAATTATTTCGACCAAATTAGGTACCATAAAAACGGTTTTTGTGAGTTAATCTTAAAAGATAGACAGATACTGTCGCAGACTGTTTTTTAGGTCATTAAAAAAGCTATTATTCTTTAATACATATTTTTTGTGTATCTTTAACCAACGGAACCACGCAACGGAAGACTTCAAAGATGAAATCATTTCTCCCGTTTTTTACACATTTACCACTATATCTTTACTCCTATTGGTCGTAGCGTGATGTTATATAGCCCACAGCCTTCCTTGATAACTGGACTATCCAACAGAAAAAGAATTATTCAATTCGAACTAGTAGTTTCGGAGATTAGCGCTTTCAAACAAACAAACAAACAAACTCTTCAGCTTTATAATATTAGTATAGATATGTCAGCGCTTCAATAATTGAACTAACGACAAAACAATAGCGTTTTAATTAACAACAAAAATACAAAAATCTATTCTCGCGTAGTGAATAACATTTTTGTAGTCAGCTTAACATTTAAACTGAGCAACATTTCACAAACTAAACCAACACAATAGGTGTATAAATGCTTAATTCGTGTAATTTATATGTATCGCAGTTTCATTTGAGCTCAACAGATCGTCCATCACACTGGAAGCTGTACTAATTGCATCTTCATCTCAGTTAAGACGCTGCTTACTCTGTTAAATAAACATTAACAACTTATTAATTATACCTTTCAGGGGACATTTTTGTTATTATATGAAGCGAACTCATTACTAATCTTTTATTTTATTTGAAGTTTTATATTTTAATATGAAGTAATGTTATAATTTGTAGTAACTATCTAACTAATTGATTTTAAATATTGTATCGTCGGAAACTGTGAGCTTAAAATTTAGAAGCAAGTAATTTATCTATTATTATTAAACATCAAATACTTTAACCAAGGTTTAAGTTCCTCTGAAATAGGAATTTCTTTCGATATGACGCGTCATTAAAACGAAAGAATTCAAAGAGGAATAAAACAAGTGCGGTGATGTTGAAAGCTATTCATAAATAATCATAAAAACCTCAAGATGTTTACCTGAAGGCAGAGAGATAATTAAATACAAATACGTCACAATAAAACGGGCCCTCACACAACAGATGAAATCTGTTTTCGTGGTTGAATTCCTTGATGCTCGAGATCTGTTCAAACAGAGCCTCCCTCTCTTGTGAAGTGTCCTCCAACTCACTCGTGATACGACAATTCATTTAATTTATTCGACAAGCGAAATTGAGATATGATTTGTTACTGTGTTTTTGTAAACATTCACTGAAGCACGCCAGTCGTGGGTAACTTGAATTGTAATAACTTTAAAAATAGTGAGCTACTCTCGATCAATAACTATTATAAAATATAATTGGCTTCGTTTTATATTATTGATGAAAAAAGTACTTTTAAAATCATTAAATAATATAGTTACAAGTATTATTGTCTTTTTGAATATTCTTTACATAGACGTGTCTATTTTTAATTTAATGAATATCTGTGTGTCCTCCTACATTATAAGTTCGTTGTATATTAGTTATGCCCCGCGGGTTGTCCTGTGATCAACGCGAATTCATTATTCAGGCTAAACACCTTCATTATCGTTGTTACCTAATTACTAAATAACTGACAGAAATATTGTGTTTTAAACTTTTAAATATTGTATCCATCAAAGTCTTTAACTGAATTTATTTTAGTAAATTTCTAACAAAAATTTTTGATGTGAGATTTAATAAAATAATTTTAAATATTGTATCATAAGTGATAGCACCGTCGGGAGTCTGTGATATCAATTTCTGACACCACTGTCACACCCTTGCCTTTATGTGTAATTATTTACTCGATTATGGTCTCGCTGGCGGATGATCGAAAAATTTACCTTATTTATTACCTACGTATTATTTTACATACTAACTTGTATAACAATACTTCTACATATCTATATGTATTAGTTACACTTGTTATAACTCAAGAACGGTTTTTGGGATATGGTTGAAAAATAAATTGGAATTAGGAGACGGACATAGGATATTTAATTCTATTCGATCGAAAACGAAAAATAACTTAATAAATTTAAATAAAAAGATAATTTACGGCCTCTAGGACGGAATAGTGTTCGCCCGGTCAGCTATACATATATTACTAATAGCGAAATTATGATCGAAGACGTCGCGGCAAAAACTAGTTAATTTATAATATGATTCAATTATTAGTACACGTATGATCTGTATCTAAATTGCTTCCAATAATGATCACTATCTCATTATTAAACAGTTTGTAGTCATCACTTTGACACAAGTTAATATTAATTAGCAATCAGCCCTTGTTCCGACGCGTTAAATCTATTATCGCCTTCACAGTATTAACCTGTCATTATTGTAATTATGGAAATATTGTAGGACGTCATCTGGGAACAAGGCTAGTGATCAATTATAGATAGGTTAAAAGAGATTCTTGTACGAGTTGTTTATAGTTATAGTAATATTTAAGGTTTTGATGGAGATTAATGCTGAAGCAATTGGGACGAGCAGTCGTAACGAATTTTCAAGCTTTATAATAAAAAAAGCCTTTTATGAAGTCCCTATCGAGCGATCTTGTCTCATGTGTATTTGATACATTCATTGTAATACAGTTGACAAAAATTTAAATTCACTTTGAATTATGATGTTTTTATAATCAATTGTGATCGAAAACAACAAGCCTCGTGGAGCTGTTGTGTTGTTGAGGAGATCAAAGATTAATGGACACGGAGACGGTCGGGGAACAGACACCAGGCATGATTATGGTTCACTTAACATAAATGTGTTACTAACATGAACAAACTAAACATCTGAATCATTTAAGTTCGACAGATCATAAAGTAATTGAAAAGATACAACAACGCGTTGAAATAAAGTTTATTAAAGTGTTAATATTATAATGTATAAAGTGTTGTATTCATTATAAAGCCTCCATTAATTAATTCAAACTACCAGTCAACATTAACGTGACACTCATTTATAATAATTAAGACAATTTTTCTAAGACACTCAAACTCCGCTCGTCTATTTAATTGTGACATAATTTCTCAAAGAAGTTCCTAATTAAACATCACAATATTAAAAAAAGTGTAGCGACGCGACATCTAAATTAAAATTCTTTTCATAATGAAATGAGTTAAATTATTATTAATAAAAAACTCATCGTCAAGAAGAAACAGAAGACGGAAAATGAGGTGACAAATCCTTTTCATCTTTATCTAACTATCTAACTGGGCGAGTTACAAACAACAACACAGACACACAGACACACACACACAGTTATATATTATATATTAATATTATTATTATTATATAAATATTATCATATGTTCTATAACTCGCGAGTCTACACCAGACGAGACTTACACGGGGGATGTGCGACCGTGACCAGACGTAGACTATGACTGGCGTAGAGGCTCCGTAGCGGCTACGTAGAGATCGCGTAGACCCTCTACGAGAATTATCTCGCGCATACAATACATTGTTACATTTAATAAAGTTTTAGCTTAGCTTCATCACGCGGTTTGACATCATGTACTGTAACATTAATTATTAACTTTAATTGTACTGGTAAAATAAAGTGGTGATTAGACTCATTTCAAATTAATTTATTTTATAGAAAGTATTAATATTTTTTTTATATTCATTTTGTTTTCTTACTAGAGCTAAAAGAAATAATTTAATAATTTTAACAATGATTGTTGTATGTAATTTTATTCATATTATCTACTAACTTACTTTTGTTCGGCTTCTTGGATGTATATTTAGTTGTCATGTTTTTAAGTTTGCCAAGTACATGCATATGTTTTGCCAACACTGGCGCTATCTGGTGACAGAATGTAACATTTTATCTGTTACGTATCAAAATGATTTATAAAGACGTTCTATAAAGTGTCACCGATATAAGGTGTTTTAGGTTTCAGTCATATGACATAAATTAATTCAAGTATATTTATATTTAATAAATTGATTACTAGTTAGTATTATCCAATAGATTCTTTTTATGTGAAAGACCGTGTCAAACCAGCAGACGGCTTACTTTATGCAAGGCAGTGACCATCGCTCATGGACAATCACAACATTTATGTTGCGGATGCGTTGCATACCTTACTTGTTGAGGAAAGGTTGGGCTGGGAATAAGGAAATGACAGGAAAAGGTGGGAACAGTAAAAGGCCAATCGGCTCTCTCACTCAACAGAGGAAACGCATGCATTAAAGACTACTTCACGCCGATCTTCTGTGAGAGGGTGGTACTTACTGCAATGACTGACCATAGCTGGAATCTACCACCTATTATTAATATATTTTGGGGCTTGTAGATTGTAACAGAAAGAATTTTGTTTAATTTTTATAAATCTAGATTAAGAGACGAGAAAAAGTATGAAGACATTTAAATATTTTATACAAAAATACAACAAACATCTTATCAACCTTTTAAAATGAAAACAAATATTCTGTTTGATATAATTGAAACATGAGTCAGGTAAATGAAGTTACAACACGCTGAAGGATTATAATAATGAATTACAATCGACCGACTTAGAGGAGATCGTCGGCGAGCCTTCCTGTGGAACCTTACAGACTCCTCACGAACATTCACTTGATACACTTCAACATACTACACATGTATTAAGAATTAGATTAGTGAAGACGATCATTTTACTATTAATCTCTTAATAATAACATATAACATATTTCAAATATTCATAAAACTTTAGATTTCTTATTTCTTTATATTTTTTGGCCATTTAAATTGTTGTTTAGGTTTGAGAAGATATATGACTTACAATAAAGGTATTATTGTCCAGTAACAGTGTCAGTACTTCATCCTCGCCCCGAGTCTCGTGTGAACCGATCCTAATGAGGAGGTCAAACTTACTGAATATTGTATTACACTGTAACAATATTTTAAATGTTTTTTTGTTGAAACTTCACTGCTTTCGATGAATAAAGCTGTGGTTATAACGTATCTCCTATTTCTTTGTTAAATTATTTTATGTTTTGCTGGAGCCATGGGAAAAATCATTCTCGATACAAAAATCAAATAGATGTCGTATTAAATACCAGTTACTATTAATAAGTGTAATGACTATAAATTATTGAATATTAAACATATCATTTATAATAAATATAACAAGTAGGACTAGAGTGATATATAGTTGTATTAACTAGTATCTGTAGTTCAAAAACATTTAAAATATATTTTAGCAATAAATAACAAATACCAACTTTATTACAAGTTGTAAAATATTTTTTCTAACCAAATTTTAATAAGTAAAATGATATTTCATCAAACATAGCATCCTTTTAAAACATTACATTATCTTGTTCAGTACTTGTAGGAAGCGTGTTTTAGTTGTATAAACAGTGTATTTTTACGCGTGGAACGTGCACCATCATAACTCGACTCTCCTTAATATATTCTTTATATGTAGAACATATTTTGGTCAAAATTTAATTATATTTGACAAACTTTTTAAAGAAGATTAGAAGTTACAAACATAGAGAAAAGTAGAAATATTTACATTTAAAAATAAGTCTTTTAAGTCCTTGTTTTGGGATAATTTTCTTTAACTTTTTTTATCATTACACAGTTACACATGTTAAGTTGCTTTTAACTATTTTTTTATTCTTGACTTTTAGAAGTGAACATTTATTAATTGACACTTTATATAATTTCTTTAACTTTAAGTTCCACAAATCAAACCAATCTTTAACTAGGATCTTGGACAAGATGTATGGATTGCACTCGGATAACTCAAAAGTGTCATATAAAACCGTAATGTCTCAATGACGTCATTATTTTTCAACTCATAAAAGTATACCACTAATGCTTTTTAAGAATTTAATAAGATATATGTAAATGTAACGTTAGGTTATAAATATGTAACAAGATGATTAAAAGCCAAAGAGTCAAAGATCCAGAATATTTCCCGATATAATAAACAAAATCCATGATACTTCTAATAAAAAATATATTTATCGCCCACGAGAAATAGACGGCGTTAAAGAATGTAAAAGATTGTGACGAGTTTTTAGATATAGTTGTAGAAACAAAAAACTTCCGTGAACATATTATAAACAAAAGAACTATATTAGTTACATTTCAATGAATACTCTTGAAGTCTTAGATGTTATTATTATAAACAACTTAAGAAATGTGGAACAAAATATTTATGAACTCTGCTCTGGTTGTAGTATTTTTTAGAGAACGTTTTCTGGAAATCATATACTGACTATCACATGCTGGATTTGCCAAAAACCCTCAGTACTGAATCGATTTGTGAAACAGATTTTACACGAGAAATTATTCTTAAAATATACTAAGAGGAAATCCTATACTAGGGGAGCGGGGGGCCAGTTGTTACAGGGGTAAGAAGTTACACGCATTTTTTACCGGGATGTTCAACTGTTTGGTAGACGTAAGTGGACTCATTTGTTTTCTTAAAACATCATGCGTTGCAAAAAAACAATCAGCGACCCGCCAAGCGGCTAACTGTTAGGTTATGTGCATGTGTCTCGATTTCCATCAAGTACGTAACAAAATCTGTTACGAAGTTCTTGATTCCTGCTGTCTATATTTGTTATTCTCTAAATTCTTTTCACCTCGAACGTTCATAATGTATCGAGTTTTAATTTGTAATAGCGTTTTATTCTGCTATTGATATCCATTAATGGCGGCTTTAATTTTAATTAAAAAACACACCATGGGGCAGGTTGTTACAGTTTTTCGGGGTAGGTTGTTACATGTAACAACTTGCCTCAGATCTTGTATTACCGTTCATCTCATTGACTATCATTTAGAAATTACTACGCTGTACTTAAAAATTAGAATAAATGGAAAGAAATTGGAGCTTTCAAAATTCAAAGTACATTTGAAAATTTTTCGCCTTCAAAGATAAGGTCTTTTCCCAAGGCAGAGGCTCAAAAACAATCCATCCATAACCGTCATAAACGTAAGTCCGCTGTACTAACCGACACACCTGAAAAAGACTCATTACAAAAAGAGTATGAAGAAAAACTGGCCAAGACCAAAAAAAAAACTGTTTATACAGTATCGTACACGTAACTATAAATTTTATTGCAATATAAGTGTCTTGAAAATGGTAGATTTTAGTTTGACTGAAGTGCCAAGTTAAAAAAGTATAAATAATGTATTACATGTTGGTATTTACTGACGAAGTTTTCTAATTCAGTAATGAAAAAGTGTTTTCTATAAGATTTAAGAAAGTTTCTGCCAAAGTTATGTGATTATTACTGTTAAAAAGTTTTAAAATTACGATATAGATATTATAATTGCTCATAAATGTTATAAGACTGATCAAAATAGTTTTTTTTATTCATAACGTTTTGAAATAATAAAAAATAAATGATTTATTATCGTTAATTTTGTTTATTTACCTACTGTAACATCGTGCCCCGAAGCTGTAACAACTTGCCCCAAGTCAGGGGTAAGTTGTTGCAATCGACTTATTTCATTAATTCTCTATTTTGGGAAAAATTACGTTAATTTTAATATTTTTTCAATTCTATTCTACTAGCTGAATAGACACACTAATGGTAAAAGCAATCAAATGTATACATTATTTGATAGCTTTTGTGATATTAATAATTATCTAAAAATTGTAACAACGTGCCCCCCGCTCCCCTAACTATCTTTTTGAGTAAGTCTCGTGTATGCAATGCCATAACTTTTTAGCTAATTAATGAAATTAATGAATTGAAATTGAATGAACACGATAAAGATTATCGTGTCATCTGCCAATCCTCGGGAATTTATTTTTTATTTCTTGTTTATGTTTTACCTGCGCAGACGCTCCATAAACGCACAATTTCGATAGCAGCTACTCATCTCAAAAATTAAACTAAATGAAATTGAATTAAAATAAATAAACTAATATTTTCAGAGATAGTAGTCCTTATTTATTATACTCCCGTCGTTTCATCTCACGTGTCCGTGATCACAGTTGGTACAAAGGAAACAAAACGATGGTATTATATAGTTCATAAAATAAAAAAGCGTATTATCCTAAAATTTAAGCTTTATTCAAATGAGAACAAAACTAAATGTTAGATTTCATAATTGAATGTAAACTTTATATTATAACATTTACTTGTTTATTCCAACTTTTTTTTTATTTCTACTTTACAATATATTTGTAAAGTGTAATCTCATTTTGGTCCTATTTCATATCTCATACTCGTATGTTTTTATCGTTAAGAAATCCACGTTCAATTATAATAAATTTAAGTATGGAACAAAACGGTCTTTATCAACCAATCAATATTTCTGCTTCAAGTGAATAAAAGAAGTAACATATGTATTGCGATACTATAATAAATAAAATTTTAATAGTATTTTTTATGACATGAAACCATATTTTAGTTGTACGTGAAAGTAAAACATGCATTTAGTTATTACGCTAAAAATCTGTCTGGAAGTCATTACAGAATAAAAAGTTGTAAAGAACATTGAAAGGATGTGCTTTTGTTACACTGAAGAAAGAATTTTAAGATTTGTACAGAATTTTAAGACTGGAGTATTTATTAAATTAGTCTTTATCGATCTCATATCACTATTTCCAGTGGAATAAAATTTTATGGTAATTGATTTTGATGTTTTTTAAGTAAATAGTCGAACATACAAAGATGCAATCATAACAATAAACAAAGAATTAAAACTTTTAAGTAAGTCAATTTGTGTGCTTGTATTCGTTTCGTTATCTTTGTTCAGATATTTACAATATTCAAGTAGACAAAAATAAAGTCAAGGCGGACTAACTATCGTTTCTTTAAATGCTTCGGTATTTTTATAAATTTTCGTTAAACTGTTTAACAAGTCAACTTATCAAATTGTCGAGAAAATCTTAGATCACATTAGAAATGTAGTGGTAAGTAGTGCAACTCACAGGCTATGTTACGATGAACCAAGAATGAATATAAAATAGAATTTAAATATATTATAAACTAGGCACCCGCTCAGCCTCGCAGGGATACTTAACAACAAAATATAAAATAGCCTATGTTGCGTATAATGCCTTGAGTACTTACTAGTTACTACTTGAGTTGTATTTGAACTTATAAAAACAGTTTATATTTAATATTTTTATGTTAATAATAGTTTTTTTAATACAATAAAATATCAAAAATTATGTATACAACAAATGACGTGATCATGTGAAAAAGTGAGTTATTGCGTGGATTGAATTTTGAGAATTATTAAACTTACTATAACTTTCAAATGCTAGATCTGAATTAAATAATTCAAAAGTTACTTATAGATACTGATGTAAGCTGTATTGTGAAGTAATTTATTTTGATAAGACTTTATACCGTAATAATTATATAAATAGCTTTCCTATAAATGCTTCATGACTTTTAATTTTTAAAAGTAGTAAAATGGATATAGTATATTATCCTTCAGAGATAGACATGTAGCGCTAAAGACATATGTCACTGCGGATTTTTCTGTAGACCTACATATATGAAATACATAATTCCACCATACATGGTGTTGTTGTATCTCTAAAGGTTTTGGCAGCGTTTCGCGTTAAAAGCTGACAGACGGCTCATTTTTCAGAACATCTTCAACAAATATCGTTAATGTAGACAAATCAATACAAAACTTTATCAAATGATATATTAAAACCTTCCTCGAGAACCACGATATAGAATAGTGAAATCTGCTTGATAAATGGTGAAGTAATTTTTCTGTTTATTACAAACAGACAGACAGACAGATGTAACGGGTGATTTTGTTTTATAATATGTATTGATGACTTAAATATGACGAATAACAGTTCTAACTTTTCGCTCGGTTCGCTTCTAGGAAGGATATCAAAATTCAAAATAAATTTAATCCAGAGATCTGCAAAATAGAATTAAATTTTTTGACATTACTTCATCTTATACTACTCTAAAATACTAGTTAGACATTTAGAGACTTTTTCCACATTGAACAATCTACAAAGTATGTGTGCCCGAAGAAAATAAAATCAACATAATATATTGAAGGTAAAAACTGTTCGAACTAATTTAATATTCAGCTGCTAATTTAAATATTAAATAACAGATACCATTCAACGATTTAAGAAGGGAAATAGCACGAACGTGCGGCGGTCACTGGAAAGACCACGAAAACCTTTGATCCCAGATTAATTTGTTTTTAATTTTTTGATTTAATTTTCACCACCAACGATCATTAATTTTTAAATTCTTCTTACCTGACAAGGGACTGTTTAGAAGAGAAAATTCGTTAATAACTTTAATCATAAATTATGTTAAAAAGTCTGGTCATATTATTGTTAATAAACACAGAAGGAGTAAAACTACTATGTAATGAGACCTAACACTTTCACGAGTATTCATTACAAATATTAGTTTTCTTTAAAACTATTCTAAATATGTATATTTAAAGTTCCTTTATTACTTTCAATAATTTTGTAAAATGATTAGATTGTTTATCAGTATATTAAAAAAACATTTATTTTTATTATCATTGTTATCGCTAAACATAGTCTTTTTATATATGTATATATATATCTTAAGTTTATTACCATATAATATATTTTTTATTCAAACGTCGTTAATGTGAGCTCTTTTCCTCAACATTCTAGAGACATTCCATCGTTAAACTAATTAAAAATAAAAATGAAGGAAACCAAGCAAAAACGCTCGTTAGCCCCCGAGGATGCTGTGAGAACTGGTGGGTTTTGTGAGATTCTTATCTTTGACAGTAATATATTACAACTGAGAATATACTTATTGTTCTACTTTATATGAGATTTATACTGAAAATGAAACCTTCTCTATGTGATACAAACAAAAACAAAGTTTTGGTTATATAACAAAATAATTAAGACGTGTCTGAGGATAATTTAAACAGGCAATTAATATGCAATCCTCTATATCATTATAAACATTTCAAACCAACGAAAGTTTGACATATAAAATGACTTCATATTAGAATGGAAGGTTAATCGTCGCAAAATAAGAATGAGAAATAAAGATTTAAGACCTCACTGACTTCCAACCAAGTGGTCAATTCCTGTACAGTGGTTCTCGTATGCTTCGGTCGAGGTCAGGTTGGTGAGTGTTCGTCTTCATCAATCATCTAAACTATCAGCTGAGCTCCACACACCAACACCCCACTTAAACAGCACTTCAAAGACTACTCATGTGTAAACTTTGTTTAGCCTGAATTTTGTTATAATTTATGCAATACTATGATAAACTTACATATACTTAAATTAATATTAATATTAAGATGAGGCAGTGATCGATAAACCTACATATCGATATAAAAAAACCTCACACAATGTAATTACGTCTTATCCACGAAAATAGTAAAATTAAAAGTCCAAGGGCATGCAGTCAAGTTATAAGAGGAGCGGCCGTCTTGAAACGTGGTAGATAACTACTGGCCAATAAAATAAAGACAAGACAACAAACTGACAATTATATCATAACGTTAATGTGTCTACACTTATTACGTGAAACTAAATATACAATGTATTTAGGGAACACACATTTAATTTGAACCGAACCTTTAAAAGGAGGCTTTATAAAAACTTTATAAAACAACTACATTTTTTCATGATTTTGTTAGAATCCGAAATATATATAACTACTTAAGCTAATTAACTATAGATCTAACACTAAATTATAGTAAATAAATTTCTTACATCTATCGATACTATATTTTACTTTAGCTAGCGGAAGATAGGATATGACTAAAAGTAGGACATTGTGCTTTAAAAATTGTAACCAATAAAATCTTAATAATTTTGGAACATAGAATTGTTGAGATGAAAATTTAAGCTAAACTGTAAAACGTTTTACTCTCTCAGTGTATATAAAAGTGCTAATCAACAGGTGCATTTTAGCGGTGTAGCCACGGGCGCCGCCGCCATGTTCGGAAACGGAAGTTATAAACCATCCGGTGACTTTTGATAAGAGCTCATGTGAAGCTGAGCTGTTAATGTGCGGCCATTACGTGCATGTAAATATTACGCGCTCTATCGGTGTGTTTGAAGAAGCTTCATACCTATTACACTATATTTAATATTATAAATGGAAACTATAAACTCTGCGACCAAACGTAATAGAAGAGAGTTGGCTAATAAAATTGTTACTACTGGGATGTACACAAAATGAATAATTAAGTGTAAAGCTGTAATTATATTATATGTATAAGTACTTTTATTTTTTTAATAAGTACTATTATTTATTCGAAAGTGTTAGCGGCCTGTGACAGAGGATTTTTTAGATTTTTTTCGTGTTAAGACTCAAATATGTTCTTAAGAATATGTAGATATTAAAAATATAAATTTTCACTTTTTTACGTTCCAATTCATTTAAAGTATCAAGAGTATTATATATATGACATCTGACATCTTGACAGATGACAAGTGACGGATGTTAAGTTTATATATTTTCTAATATAGTTTCTAATTTTCTATTATGTATGGTTTATGAGGGTTAGAAAAGAGCGCGGGAATTGAAACGTTGACGCGGGCTTTTTGAAAATTTTAATTATTTTAAATAGTTATATAATATAATTTGCAAATTTTTGTTTAGTTTATTGTAACGAAGTAAAACTTAATATGTATATATGTAAGTGTTTATATGGAGAGATGGTGAAAAAACGTAAAAAGAAGGATTCCGTTGAGTCCTTGAATTTCAGCACAAGCAGCGATTCCGATTGCGAGGATTCGCCAGTATTGCAGGATGCAAATGCCTTCGCTCCCTTTAGGGTCGCTGATTATTGTCGGCGATACTCTGAAGATGCGGAAGCCAAGTCTGAATTCATAGTATTTGTCGAAAGTACTAATGATGTCCCACTCGGTAATAGGGAAATGATGTACTAGAACTAGTTTTATACGCTCTGTGAAAGGTATACTATATTTTAAAAAAATAAATAAATATAAGGTCGGTGTTGTATTCGAGCGTTCGAATTTGGCAAATGCCTTTTTAGAAAATCCTACATATCTAAAGGAACAACGACTTAAAGCTTCAATACCAGCAGGGCCCACCGAACTAACGGGAGTTATTTCTTCGATTCCCACTCATCTATCCAATCACAAAATATGCAGGTATATAAAGCAATATCAACAACAAAAAAAGTCATTTCTCTCCGACGCATAATGCGTAAAGTAAAAGGAGAAAATAACACCTTCACACTGCAACCTACTCAGAGCGTAGTAATAACTTTTGCGTCTGCTACGTCACTGCCGGACTATGTTCACATTAAGATGTGGCGCCTGCCTGTCTCCACATATGTCCCACCTATAAAACAGTGTTTTAAATGTTTACGCTATGATCATCTGGCTAAGTTTTGTAAAAATTCACCGCGATGCTCCATATGCACAGAGGGGCATTCTTTCAAAGAATGCAAGGTTAACATTGAAAAAGCTAAGTGCATTAATTGTAATGGCAATCACATTGCCATCTCTAGCCAGTGCCCTATAAGACAAAAGAAAATCGCAAACAGTAAACCCAAGTCATATGACACGTTAAAAGATTCATTAAATTTTCCCTCCCTTTATAAAAAATTAAATACCCAAGAAGTAATACAAGCAATACTATCAAATTCTGAAACTATGACTATTAACAGAATCTATAGTAAAAGTTATAACTTTAAATAAAACTCAAAATATAAGTATTAGTTCACAATTTATTAGCTCAGCTATTAAAGAAACCATACAGGATAAAAATAACAAATCGTCACATTCAACCACCAAATCTTAAATATTGTACAGTGGAACGCTCAGTCTGTTAAGTAACAGACTTGAGTTTAAAAAATTTTTATACAAAAATAATAAACATGTAGCTCTTATTTCAGAAACTTGGCTCAAGCCTAACATTCAATTTAATTTACGTTGTTATACCATTATTAAGAATGACTGCAGTAATGATCATAATGGCGTAGCAATATTAATTAAAAACGGTATACAGGCGGTCCTCGACTTACGTCGTTTCGATTTACGTCGTTTCAAGTTACGTCGAACAATATTTTGACACTATTCCTCAAGCATACGTCATTTGTTTCGATTTCCGGCATATCGGAGAATTCACTTGTCGCAAGGTCAATGTCCGTGAGGGGCGCTAACGGTTTGCCTGACATTGCAGTTACTACTGATGATATTGATGATCTGTTAAGCTCACATTCGCAAGAACTGACTGATGAAGATCTTATTGAATTGGAGGCACAAGTACAAAAGGAAGCACTCGAGTCACAAGAAATAGCTTCTTCTATTAGTGACTCTGAAAAAGAACTTACACTAAAAAAACTTTCCGTAGCCTTTGCAAATTTGAAGAATGCCATGAAAATTTTTGAAGAAAATGATCCTAATTTTGAGAGAAGTTTTAACGTTAATAACAAAATTTGTGCAGCCTATCACTGTTACCAAGATCTGTATGATAGCAAGAAGAAAGAAGCCAAGCAATCTAGAATTGATAGTTTCTTTAAGCCAAAAGTTTAATTTATTATTTATCATTACATATGTATAAGTTTTATAATTATTATTAAAATTAATAACACACAAATACCAAAAATAACTAGCAATTTCATAAGTGCATAATATATAATTATTTTAAGAACCTACTTTTAATAATAAAGTACGTCCTTTGTTATAAATGCAGTTTTTTTTATTATTTCGAGTCCGTGTGGAACCTAACCCTTGAGTTTTACATGTAAACATATGAAAAAATATGTCTCGACTTACGTCGTTTCGATTTACGTCGCGTATTTCAAGAACCTAACATGCCGTAAGTACGAGGACTGCCTGTACATTTCTCTAAACTAGATGATTCGTTACAAAATGTAGTAATTATTATTAAAGTGAAACATTAATGCATTTCTTTGGTTAGTGTTTACAATTCTGGTAATAGTTTTCCTGCTTTTGAAAGGGCGAAGTTCGATCGTTTATTGTACAGTATTCCAAAACCGTTGATAATTGCAGGTGATTTTAACGCCCATCATACTTATTGGGGTTGTAGTCGCATAGATTCTCGGGGCAGAGCTATTATGGATTACATGGGTCATATATGACTTAATACTTTTAAATAATGGTCAACCAACAACTATAGGCTCTCATATTTGGAAACCAAACAGTCTATATTTAACTATGGTGTCTTCTTCTTTATTTCTTCCTTGTGACTGGCAAGTTCATCAGGACCCTTTAGGCAGTTATTATTTGCCAACTATCACAAAATTTACTCTCGTAAGAGATCAACATGAACCCTCTATTTCCTTGAACAACATTCCTTTTCACAGCAATCTGAAATTAGTAAATTGGGATAGTTATGACAAATTGTTAATAAAATGTTAATGAACTTTAAAGTTGACAATAGTGATCTCCATGACTCATACAGAAAGTTTTGTTCAATTATTCTATTGGCAATCAAATTCTCCGGGCCCAGCTTAAACCATAACACAACTGATAGTAATAATAACCGTCCTAGAAAAAGGTGCCAAGTACCTTGGTGGAATGATAAATGTTCAAAAGTAGTAGAAGACTGCAAGAACGCCTACATTAATTTCAAAACTAGTCTTAATAGTAAAAATTACATTAATTTCAAACGCGCACAAGCCTTTAAAAACGCACTTTAAAAGAAGAATGTTGTAAAAGTTGGTCTGCATTCTGCTCATCAATAAATCGTTTGATATCTATAAATCGCATTTGGACTAAAGTAAATTCAAAAAAAGCTTTCCGACTTCTAACTTATTTTCTGACCTCAATTGGGTTCAAACATTTTTGTATAAATACACACCGGATACTGTTTCACAACAGATAAGTATAGATAATGTTCTTGGAGTAAATAGTGATAATTCATACATGATCGGTTGTTTTATTATGTAAGAGTTAAAATCTGCTTTAGCCTCAAGAAAAGATTCTTCATGTGGCCTGGATTGGCTTTCCTACAGGATGTTTAAACTTTTAAATGTTCAAACTCTATCTATTTTTTTAAGTTTATTAAATAGTTTATGGACGTCTTCTATTGTCCCAGAGGATTGGAAAACTGACTGTTTGGTACCAATATTAAAACCTGGCAAAGACTTTAATTTGGCTGATTCTTATCGTCCTGTAATAGGAGTGTGTTGGAAAAACTTTCCAACAATTAATAAAACAGAGACTAATTTTTCACATAGAAAGTAATAATCTTTTACCTCACAATCAGTTTGGCTTTCATTGTGGCCGTTCTGCTTGTGAGAGTCTCTGTCTGTATATCCACGATGCTCGTTCCGAGAATAAAGTACTAGTTGGTGTTTTTGTTGACATTGTAGGGGCTTTCAATAATGTAGATCTGGACAAATTATCCTCAATATTATTATTACTGCGGGTACCTAGAAAAGTTGTAAATTGTATTTTTAATTTGTTGAACTACAGAAAGATGTTTGTTAAGGTCAACAATCAGTTATTTGGTCCAAGATATTCTTGTAGGTGTGTATCACAGGGTGGTGTATTGAGCCCATTGCTTTTTATCCTATTCATACATCAGCTAAATTTAACTCTGGGGTGTGAAGTTTCTAATCTGCAGTTTGCAGATGATTTACAAAGATGTACAAAGTGTACAATCAGTCCTCAATGTAGCTCTCCTAAGACTAAAGAACTATTTTGATAGCCTTCGGCTGGAGGTCAGCAATGAAAAAAGTTTTTGTCTTTTGAAAAAATGGAATTAGAAATAGGGAATATAAATATTTTGTTCAATAATAATGTAATGTCTGTAGAGAGCTCTGTAAAGTGTTTAGGTGTTATTTTTACAAACAATTCTAGATGAATAAGTATGCTGAAACTCTAGAATCTCAAGCTTTAAATGCTTGTAATGTTTTAAAATCTTTAACTAGCACATATTGGGGTGCTGAACCAAGTATTCTATTAACATAACATTGTATAATTCATTAGTAAAGAGTCATTTTGAATATGCTTTTTTTTGTTTTGCAGGGGTAAGAACTATAGTAGATAAATTAGAAAAGATACAAAACAAATGTTTGCATATTATAATGGGTTCCAAGCGAACTACTCCCATAGTGTCAATGTAGGTGGAATGTAATATACCTCCATTAGCACTTAGGTTTAAATACTTACAATCAAAATTTATTGCAAGGTTGCTCTCCGTCAGTAATCATCCACTTCTTGTTAAACTGCGGGACACTATTAACAGGACTGCCAATATTAATTCATATTTGTTTCAAGGTTTTTCTGAAACAGAACAAATTTTTAATAAACACAATATATTTTCTAGCATGGTATAGCCTTGTTACTCTGGGTTATAAGTATCAAAATTTATTCAGATAAAAATTGTAGTCAAGAGTCTTGTAAAGTATAAGGAAGACATTTATAGGGAACTTGATAGGTGGCAGGGATATCATCAGATATATACAGATGGGTCTAGGAACAATGAAGCAGTCTCTATAGCTGTCTATGATAGTCAGATCAAGGGTGGATTTGGTCATAGGCTGAATTCACTCACAAGCATATACTCCGCTGAATCCAGCATATGTATGTATATACTGCTATGGAGCACATTCAAACACAGACTCATCAAAAGTGGATTATAATAACGGATAGTTTAAGTTTATTGACAGCACAACAAAATCCACAATTAAATTCAAAAACTAACTATATTATATATAAAATAAGAGAGTTTTATCTGACCCACAATCAAGTACCATTCTTCCTCGTTTCTTTTAGAGTTTCTGATTGAATGTTAATAGACTTGTAATTTTTACTGGAATCTGGCCCACAATCAAGTACCATTCTTCCTCGTTTCTTTTAGAGTTTCTGATTGAATGTTAATAGACTTGTAATTTTTACTGAATTAAACACTGCCATTCTTATATTACATAAAAAACTATAAACAACTTTTTTTGGTTTGTAGTTATGCAATGAAATTATAATCTCTGCATATTTAGAACACTTTGTTTTTGTTTTACCTATGTAAAGAAGTGACAAAAGTAGTTATTTTTCAATACTGTTTGTAGGAACTTTCTCTTATTTATATAAAAAAGGTAATAAAGAGGGCACATTATAAATCTATCAAACCACATGTAAGTATATAAAAATGTTAAGATGACTTGTATACCTATTTCATTATATTCAATTAAATCATTATTTTTTGTTTATAATTTTTAATTATGAGCACCAATTTCTAAAGTAAAATAATAATAATGTATATTATCATCTATAGTTATAAAATATTTATAGTTTTCTTTTTATATTAATAGTATGTATTGTGTGCCTATAACTACTTGGGAAGTTGCTTACTTTAGATACTTACTTAAGTATAGTGTTGGTACAGCATTTTGAGTGAGTTGTTTACTTGAAGAATGGTAAAACTGTTCAAAATAATCATCACATATTCTTATATTGTTATAAATGTAAGAATCTTCCTTTTGTATCATGTCTTCATTTAAAATATTTTTCCATTGAATTATTTTCTCCAATTTTGGGTATTCAGGTTTAGGAAATTGATGAAAAGGACCTGAAATGTTTTTATTAGAAGTCAATAAACTGTTACGGTTGAAATTGATGTAACAAGAGTAGTAATTGATTGTATATACATATATACGACAAATAATATTTTTTTAGATTTTACTAAATAAGTACCTTTAGTCGCACACCGAAAGTAACACTTAATAGCCGATTTTTGTGGCATTTTTTCAACTTATCGATAATCCAAATTCGTGGTTTGCAATCAAAATCCAAATGAGAAGAGCTGGGGTCGATCGTACTCGCAGAAAACAAAGTCCAATTGAGAAAAAACGGGGTCGATACTCGATCGTCAAAAGCGTGGAAATAGGAGTCATTGATATATTAAGCCGGGTCAAATGTTTGAAAAAGAACGTACAGCACAAAAACAACAGTAAACAACGGCAAATGAACAACTGAAATAATTTAAAATTTGTCCTAATGTCAATTGTCAAACCAATTTCAGAGCTACTTACGCCATCTATAAAGTTATAAAGGAAAATAGTGTCAAAGTTATTATATGACAGTTTTTCATCCCCATGATGCATACTTTTATTTAACTTAATCGAAAACGGCACATGATCCTTACTTTATCGAGTATATAGAAAATTAAAACCAATAAAGTAATAGTTAAAAAAAAGTAAGCTCTCAAAAGCTGGGTAAAAATGTAACGAGTTTTAAACAATGTCCCGATATTTATCAACACTTTATTGACGAAGCTGACACAGTTCATATAGGAAAAAGTTAAAAGAATCTGCTCCCAATCTATCTGTATTTAGTTTTTGTGCGACAATATTATGATATAAAAGGCACAAAGAGACGGAGTTAACTTATGTCAGTGAAGTAACTATGTGTTTTTATTATGTTTTAGGTTTTATCCTGCGTTATTTTACATAACGTTCAGTTTTTTGCTGTTATTTTTTTAGAAATTTCTAATTTATGTGATTAGTCATAGCTAGTTGTTGCATCTTATGCTGTTTATATACTAGATATATGTAGTTTAACATGACATTATAGGTACATACCTACATTATACGAATATTTAAGAAAAAGGCAAAACGACGTGTCGTCGATATATTCGGAGAAAATTATATCTAGATATAAATAAAAACAAAAGTTTAAACGATTCTTTTACTTTTATATTAAATATCCGAGAATTTCCGCATTAATCAATTTACTCAAATTAACGACGAATTAAACAATATATAGTCCAATACGTATATATTTCAATAATATATAGTTCAATACGTACCAGGTAAAAGCTTATTTAAAATATAGATGAGTATTATTTTATGTTTAAAATTAGCATTAAAGGACCCCTGGTGTTGTAAGATTTGATAGAAATAGATCAGTAACAAGAATCTATAGTAATAAATACCTTGGAAAAATATATAGAAGAACTGTATTTATGAAACTTAAAATTTTCTTAAATTGAGTTAATTTAGTCGAACATAACTGAACTTTAACTACTTCAAGGAATTCGATCTAAAAAATATATATATATATAGTAGGAATTGAAGATAAAAGCGTAAGGTTTGGGACGTGTTCTCCAAAAGAGGCTAGAAACGCAATCCCTGTGGTTTTGAGTGTATCATCTGAGATTTGAAAGCACGTGACTAAAATGAAATATTAAATGTACTATTGTCTTAGCGAATCTATACTAATATTATAAAGCTGAAGAGTTTGTTTGTTTGAAAGCGCTAATCTCCGAAACTACTAGTTCGATTTGAATAATTCTTTTTGTGGTGGATAATCCAGTTATCGAGGAAGGCTGTGGGCTATATAACATAACACGCTACAACCAATAGGAGCAAAGATATAGTGGTAAATGTGTAAAAAAAACGGGAGAAATTATTTCATCTTTGAAGTCTTCCGTTGCGTGCGCCGTGAAAACGGTTCAAGATACACAAAAAATATGTATTAAAGAATAATAGCTCTTTTACTGATCTAAAAAACAGTCCGGGACAATGTATGTCTATCTTTTAAGATTAACTCACAAAAACCGTTTTTATGGTACCTAATTTGGTCGAAATAATTTGTTTAAGTTGTATCAACATAATAATATTAATCTTTACTCAAATAAACAAATAAATATGTTGTTGGTTAAGAGTACTTCATTGTGAATTAAAAAAAAAAACATAGGTTTTATCCTGAAAATTCTACGGGAACTCGACCATTCCGAAAACCCCGCAAGAACGGGAACTATGTGGGAAGAACCAAAAATCTGCCGGAAGTCACTATTCCACGCCGACGAAGTCGCGGCAAAAGCTAGTATTAAAATATACTGTAACATTACAGGACAAGTTCTAACATCATATGTTCCTGGGTCCAGAAGACTGGTTCTGTGTATCAAAAGCAAACTTCAATTGACGAAATTCATAAATGAGTTGACCTGAGACCGAGGCAATGGATTTCATTCATTTTGACCACGACTGACGACGTGGTGATACAACTCAGGAGCCACAGAAAAACACCAACTGAATATGATAGTAGTGTAACATGAACAAATTAAGATTTACTAGTTTTTCTTCAACAAAAAAATTACTCGTCCAAAAATTTATCATAAGTACAAATAGAACCGAAACAGTAAATAATTTAAAGTAAGATCATTGAAAGACAATCGACAAAATTATTGATATTTATTTGACAGATCAAATGAGTGTTGTATAGACGACATCGGCTGTTTTGTCGAAACGCTAATGTTTTGCTTTTATATTGTTCATGGAAAACTTATATAATATACTTAGGAAACACACTTTTAAATTGAACCGAACTTTTAAATTCCCAACGCATCCAAAGTGATATTGAAACGCTGACGCTCAGTGTTGCCAGGTGAGGCTATATAGCGCCAATGGGGCCATCTCCCTTACCGAGTGGCGATATTATTTTATCCGCTGAAATCAGGTAGCCGATTTGATTTGATATTAGCAGATCAAGGAGAGGCATATTGGTGCCGGGAGAATTTACGTGCTCATAAGCATGATTTAAAAGTTCATTGCAGCAGAAAAACTCATCAACACAAGGCAACAAGTTTAACTAGTAAAAAACAGAAAAAGTTAATCGAAACAGGTAAATTATTTTAAAAACAAAGTGGAATCAATAAAAAAAAAATCTAGACCATTTGTATTATAATTGAATTTTATTTGTATTTAAAATATTAATAAAACCAATAATAAGCTCATGAATTTATTTCAACTTTCCCGCCTAACTACCTGTGCGCCATCATGGGGCTATCTCGGGGTTACACGCGAGCTTCAGCGGGGCGATTCGAAAAAAAATATTCTGGTAACACTGATGACGACAGTGTTTCCACATTGAGGGGAAATTAAGAAATTTAGGGGAAATTAGGGTCAAGAGTGAAAAGAAAAGGGGAAAGACTATAAAAGGGGAAATTGGGGAAATCAAAGATAAATGAGGGTTTTGAGGAGGAGACGTAAAATATTATTTTGTGCAAAAATGTATGCGCTGACAGCGTTAACTGATTTGGAATAAAAAATGACTATACAACTCCATTTTTTGTTTTTATTATAGTTCTGATCAGTCTGTAAATAAAACACAAATACGATAAATAAACGATAAATTTTAGGTGTGGCGTGTGGTGTCAAAACTACAGCAAAATAATTTTTGAGGGGAAAAAAGTCCGTAGAAGGGGAAATCTGAATTGAAGTGTGGGAAAAAGAAATCGTTCTAGTGGCAACACTGGATGACGATGTGTTTGTTAATTTTACGCGGGAAAGTACTTTGTGAACACGACTTTTATTTTTGTAAATTGAATTTAACTTATTTAAGGTGTATTGAGTTAGGATTATTATTAGTTGGTTCTAGTTAAGGTTTTATTTGTTATTTAAAAGTACTAGCTTTATAAGAAAACTATTCTTTTGTGAGTATTTTTTTAGAATCCTAAATTCAGAAATGGGATACTATTCACGTTCACTGTTCACAGTTACATTTATGTAATACGTTTTTGATTACATAAAGAGTTATAAATGAAATAAAACACCAATTATGTTTTAAAATCTATTTTAACTATTACTTGCGTGTGTTATAGGTGACTGGTTGATTGAGTAAGCAGATGACTGATAAATAACATTAGTCTCGCAACAAGTCGCGTCGACAAGACAAGGACCGTTTGGTTTTGGAACAGAACTCGATGTAAGAAAATAAGTTTGGATTACGATCGAGAAGCAAGACAAATTCTTTTTCAGGCCACCCTACCACGTATCAATGCATTAGAAATTTAATGCTACCTAAAACAAACAAGCAATTCAAATTAAGGCATGAGTCTAACAGGTACAGAATTTGTTTTATTAATAGTACACGCATTTGGTAAGTTTTATTTGCTATATTCAATTCGTAACCATATAGGGGTGGTCAACTTCATGTTTTCTAATATAGTCTCACTCTTTGGCTTAATAGTTACTGACCGTTAGCAAATTTTCGAATTTTTCGAGTTTTCTACTTTACTTACCGAATTTGGTAACATTATTTATTTAATAATACACAAAATGCATAATGCAAGTTGTCAGGTGTAAAGAAAATCGTTAGAAATTGGATATGAAACATAAAGAACTTATTTTGAAAGGCTATAGGGTTTATAATCCTGTAAAAATAACTCAGTTAAAACTAGTGGAGACATCATTATAATGTAACCAACCTAAAATACAGTTAATATTCCTATTGAGTGAGTAAGGTTTAAGCGTAGGAACAGAGTGAAAAAGAAGAAAAGGTAATGTAGATAGCACACATACTGAATGTGATATAATTTATGTCACATATATTCCAGAAGCTTCTTCAAATCATATGATCAGATTAAAATGAATATTACACATGAAAAAGAGAGTAAATTGGAGAGCAAGTATGGAGGAAGAATAAGAATTGTTTAAGATAAATGATGAATGAGAACTTGTGGATAACTCTTGTGATTCTATGGTGGCTCAGTACAAATGGGTGTTTAAAAACAAAGTATGATAATGTTGGTAAGGTGCATTATCATTCAAGATTAATGGCAATATGTTTTTCACAGAAAGCTGGCATACACTATCATGAGACCTTCCCCTGTGCTACATTATTCTACTCTAAGATTGTTATTTTCTTTAACTGTAAAATTAGGTTTAAATACACACCATCTTGATGTACTATAGCTTTAACTATAGCTTTCCTGAATGGTTTTTTTTTATGTTAAAGGGGGCAACCGAGCAGATGGCCTACATGATACATAAGACATGTTGTGGATGTGTCACCACCCTTGATTAGGGAAGAGGGGGAGGAAAAATGGGAAGGGGAGGAAAGGATGGGAGAAGGAAAAGGACAAGCGGCATTCCTACTCATCGGAAGAAACACAGCCATTAAAGACTACTTCACACTGATCTTCTGTGAGAGGGTGGTACTTCCCCGGTCGAGACAGCTCATGTTCGAGCTGCAATCACTTGAACACAGCTAGGCTCTACCACCTATGATATTTTTGAATGATTCTGTGTATATTGAAAAACCTGTATTGTATGAGGATGATAATAATAAACATGCCATCTATGGACTTGAGCAGTCCTCACATGCATGGTGTGAGAGAAGCAATGATCAGTTAAAATCTTTAGGTCATTTAAAATCTAAGTATGAACCTTGTTTATTTATAAAGTTTGAAAGAAATGTTAAAGTGATAATAGATTTGTTTGTTGATGGCTTTTTTGTATTCTCTAATTGTAAAATGACAACTAATCAGTTAATACAAGATTAAAGCAGTAAATTTTAAATAAAAGATCTAGATCAAATAAAGCATTGTTTAGGCTTAAGAGTAAATATGTATGAAAATGTTATAACTGTTGATCAAGAACAATATGTAGAAAGCTTTCTGAAATGATTTAATATGTTACATTGTAAAACTGTGGAAACTCCTATGGAGGTTAATGTAAGGCTAGAAAAATCTAAGAACAGTTTTTGTGATTAGAAAATTCCATATAGACAACTGGTAGGGAATTTTATGTATCTGTCTTTTTTTTTTTTTTTTTTTTCTACGAGGGGAATCTTTTAAAGACTTCCTGCCGCGGGGGAAACGCGACAGGGGCATGTGGGATTTCCACCCACTAAACCACCTCGACGTTCTCTGCGCTGTGCGTAGACTAGTGAGCGGGAACGGCAAGCCATACTTCCGCTCACTACGCACGAGTCCCGAAAGGGACTCCGCCATCGGCAGGGGTATCAGTGGCTGACCACACCACCCCTCCGACTCAAGAGCAGCGTGCCGGGAACGCCAAACACGCCGCAATTTATGTATCTGTCTTGACCAGACCCGACTTAGCTTACAGTGTATGTTATTTGAGTCAGTTTTAGAACTCATATTATGAAACTCATTGGAAACATTTAAAACGAATTTTAAAGTACTCAAAAGTTACTAAAATCTTTGGCCTTGTTTTACGAAAGGATAATTGTTATAGACAAGGATATGTTGATGCAAGTTGGGGTTCAGGTTCAAATGATAAAAAATCTTTTTCTAGATTTTGTTTTAAGTTGTCTTGTTTAGTAATTTCTTTTGAATGTAGAAAACAGAAATATAGCTTTGTTTTCAACAGAAGCACAGTATATTTCCATGTGAGAAGCCAGTAAGGAGGCTATTTATTTTTGAAATTGGAGTTAATTCAGAAACAATGATTTTGTATAATGATTATCAAAGTGTATAAAAACTTGTTTTGAATCCAGTATACCACAGGAGATCTATACAGGGCCGGGTTATGCCTGTCGGGGCCCCTAGGCAATGCTCATCCAGGGCCCCCTACCCTCTTCTAATTTTTTCGTTAACACTACAAAATTCAAAATTACAACCTTTTTTACTAGCCTGGGTATATCATCATATTATTCAATAAAAATGTTGAATCAAATGAACAGAATGTTTATTTATGCATTTAAAAAAAACATACATACATAGCTTAAATATTAACTCTTCTAACTTTTTTGATACAAATTCGTTCAAGATATCCTGAAAGGTAATCTTCTCCAACACGTCATTTTCAATTGCCATTATAGCCAATGAATTTAAACGGTTTTGAGGTTGATGTTCCTTTAATTCGCGACTAAATCCGAATTCGAAAAGGTTTTGTGTCTTCTTTAATTGTTCATTAAGTTTATTTTGTTGCTCTTGCCGCTTTTTACGTTTTTCGGAACCACTTTGATGATTTTCTTTACGGGTACCTCCGAC
This sequence comes from Danaus chrysippus, assembly GCA_916720795.1. Taxonomy (NCBI): domain Eukaryota; kingdom Metazoa; phylum Arthropoda; class Insecta; order Lepidoptera; family Nymphalidae; genus Danaus; species Danaus chrysippus. Next base: position 123,714 of record CAKASE010000077.1, on the reverse strand, counting down.
ATTTTGTTCCTGAAAGGAATAATCTTTTGTTTTAAAACAGTAAAGAAAATTTCACCTTAGCAGCTCAAACAATATAATAATAATAATAGTTTCCTGCTTAATATTAATAAACACCCAAAGTAAAAAATATTTAATAACATAGAAATTAATTAAAATATCCATTTGAATAATAAAACGACACTTCACATTTGTCAAATCCTGTATCAGGTAATAAAATATGTAAAAAATAATAAAACTTACGTAAAGTAATTTTAACTTCAGTTGATGAAACTTTAGTTTCTACTACACTGTTTTTAACCCGTCGTATCACCGATTTTCACAAAGCCTGAAGCACTTCTGCAGTCTTTATAAATAAATATCCAACACTTAGCCTTAAATTCGTAATTTTTGAAACACAAATTGTAAAACTCTCTTTTTATTCACAGCCGTTAAACTTGCAAACGAATTGCACGAAGTAAAAATTGAACGATTTAATTGAAAATGGTTCGAAAATAATGTCCATGACACATCATACAATACGTATTTAACGACTCGGGGAATTCCCCGGTCATGCCAACGAACCAGTACTTGCCAACCTTATGAAAGTAGCTTGGCCATAGAATATACATACTTGGTAGGTACCAGTATAGTAAGCTGTAAGTGTGCATTCACAACAAAGAGTTTTGAGCGTTTTTAATTAAATTACCGCGATAAAATTGCTTGCAATTATATTACTGCGTTATAAACTTTTAAACTATAATAATAATCATAATAATAATATCTAATAAGGAATGCGTTCCGAAATGTACTAAAATAGCGTCGATGTAATGTACAGAGCAAATTTTCAAATTAATTTTTTACTGTTTAAGAAACATTGCCCATTCTTTTCCCTGTAGCACAGGGGCCCCTGAACGTGGCAGGGCCCCTAGGCAGTTGCCTATAATGCCTAATGGATAAAACGGCCCTGGATCTATACATATAGATGTTAGATACCATTCTGTGAGACAGGCAGTAGCAGATAAGTTTGTTAAAATTGATTATTTATAAACTGCTAAAATGCCAGCTGATATTTTAACAAAAAGTTAAGGTTAGTTAAAAGTTTATAGTCATGAACTACTCCAGATACCATGGTCCGGTGGAGGGGAGCGTATATATGCAGCTGTGGGTGGAGCCTGTCTGTTGCAGCGTGCTGGCGAACTTAGTGTGGTGGAGTACGGCCTCGATAGAGTACTACAAACCGTGAGTATAGATCAAGATCTACACAATGTCAAGTAATTTAATTTATACTAAAATGATTCGTATCTTATGGAGGTTCGTACTGAGCGTGTGAATCCTCACGTGCTCAGTGTCCGTATCAATGAGGGCAGGAAGACGGAGGAAGAACGAAAACACTTCGCCTATCTGCTGACAGACAGACGATTGCTGTTATTGATCTTGTTACAGGTACGGAACATACGTAGGATAGATGTTAGAGTTCCTTTGTTATGAAAAAAAAGATTGATGTCGTTGCATTATATTTATTAATATCAATGATGTGAATGTTGCAGGAGTTCAGTTAGGGCCATGGTGGCACGAAGCTCGGGTGGATTGGTTGGAGCTGACTGAGAGCGGACATCTGCTTCTGTTCCGTCATACTAGACGACGACTTGCACTTCTCCGTATTGATACCGGTGAAAAGGTAGCACTCATATATATAGCGTAAACGACATAGCTGGATAAATTGAGTCAAATAAATATGATGTTTTATTGTCTGGTATTTCATTTTTTTAGGAAATTATCGGGAGCGGAGTTAGTTTCGTGCAATGCATAGAAAACAGTGTCGCTGTTGTAGCCCAAACCTCAACACATTTGCTGATTTGGTAAGATTTAATAATATATTTTTTAATTGTACTGGATAAAAGTAACTTATTATGTGTACAATATTTATTTGAATATATATAGTAAATCTTCTAACTTAAAAATAGTGTATCGTTGGCAATGGGTTAAATGATCCATATTGATTTCTTGTTTTGGGAGAGAACATATCAAAATATTCCTGTAAATTAATCCTAGTTTTTACTCATTATGTCTTTATGTTACATACAGTAAGATATACATGGATCATAAGGTTGTTCCTACATGTATATATATATATATATATATGTGTTTGTATGTGTTATAGGTACAGTGTATGGGAGCCTCAGTGTGTTGTCATGTCTGAGTGTGTATCAGTCTCGGCTGTATCAGTATCAGAGCGACGAGTCCTACTGGAAGGAGGTCACATCCAGGCCATTGTATTGGATGAACATCGACTGGCTTTCAGTATGAACCCTTTACAGTATTTACATTATTTTTATACTAGCTGCGCCCCGCGGTTTTACCCGCGGACTTCCGGGATTTTTGGGATTTCCGGGATGTAAAGAAGCCTATGTGTTATTCCTGGACGTCAGCTTCCTGTATACAAAATTTTATCAAAATCGGTTCAACCGTTTGAGCGTGAAGAAGTAACAAACATACACACACACTCACAAACTTTCGCAATTATAATATGTATTAGTAGGATTAATGAGATCTACGACTTCCTCGAGTATTCATTTAAATGGAACACATCTCGTCTGCCCGTGATCATGGTCGCTGTAAAGTAACCGAAACGTAGGCAGTATGTCGTTTATTTAAAAATATCCGAAAACCTTCTTTTCATTTATTTTTTATTGTTTGAAGTGATTACTATATAATTTTTATATAGACGACGTTTAAATTTAAAGGTTATGGTAGGGTAATGTTAATCCGGTGCACAATATCCACACAACAAGATTCAGTATGTTGCTGAATAAACTTTTTGGACAGATTAACTTATAGAATAATACAGAGTACTTTTAAGCCATTTTTTTTTTGGTATAAGACAATAAATGAACGATTTTATTATAACAGGATTGATTTAATGTTCTAAGGGCTATTTGAATTTATTTTCATCAATCGCTATATTGTTAATTTATATGGAATATTAAATGGAAATTACTATTTATTTTGAATAGATTCGGCGTTACGTAGCGGGGACTTAAAGGATTGTGCTCCATACTTGGACGCTGTGTCGAGGTCTGCGGACGTCGGGTCGTTGTGGTGTCAACTGGCTGAACAGGCGCTAGCAGGATACGATGTTGAGGTTAATATGTATGGCATTATAGTTAGATTAAATATAAACAGAAGTTTGTAAAGGCTTCGTTGCCAAACACATTGAAAACATCCTACTAATTTTTAGTAAGTTTTCACGATATTTGCTTTATGTGAATTTGTATTCAAGTACAGAGGATATAAGTACAGTGGATGTCTCATAAATAATGTCGATTTTCTGTATTCACTTTTTAATATATAATGTATTAAAATAGACTTACTATGAGAGGTATAGCTCCTCGTATTTAATGGTTTTTATCCCAAAGAGCAGTAAGCTCTTAGGTTAAACCATTTTTTGGCCTTAAATGCAAAAAAAAAATGTCGCACTGCTTTAATAACATTTTTTGGATACAGATTATTTTGTACAAAAGAATTTCGCCATAGATCTCAAGTGTAAAGTTGGGACTGAATTTTGGATGTGGTAGGAGTTTAATATCACCAAGTGCTTTGATCGTATTCCGCGTTACTTTCGACATTTATGATTTAGAATTGTCTTGAAAAAAAATCGGTTTCGGTAACATGAATATTTCTTCAACAAAACCTCATACATTCGCATCTCCTGTCCACTATTTTATCAAAACCTAGTTCTTCATCAACAAACAAACAGAAAATTATTCAAAGAAAGTAAAATTACTGTACTGTTTGTAGAGCTAGAGATAAATTTAAGAAGTTCCAACATATTTAAATGGATGCGTTGAAATTTTTACATATGAATCGACATTACCTATGAGCGACCATGTATATATGATAGAAATAAAGATTGTCCAATGGTTTTATAATAACTACTTCAATTTATTATTGGTTTAATTACATTAACGTTAGGTTCAAGTAGATTGGACAACCCTGATACCGAAAAACAGTTATGTTTGGTTAATTGTTTAGTACCTCATAACATATTTTTTTTTTTCAGTAGGCGACGAAAAATAAAGCTATAAAGCAGTGGGTGATGAGGCTAAAACATTTTATCTAGAGAAAACTTTCGAGTTGGCTTCAACCAAAGGAGACGGGAATATTGATGAAGGGAATATTGAGGAAGGCTGAGGCGGCTTTCCTTAGAGCTTCGGCGGCTGAGGATGCGATCCGGATGTGGCTGTCTAAAAGGAATCACCAAAGAGCTTGGCCTTGGCCGAACAGCATGCCACACATATGGTGAGATATTTTGTTTGATAAGTAACGTAATTTTAGTTTCAATGTTCATATACTTTATTCTAATTTACTTTATATAACTCTTAAACGATAAGATTTGCTAATAAATTGACAATAGGAGAGTTTTTGTTGTTAAAAAAATTGATAGCTCTGCTTACATTGGCCATACTAATGATTATAGTAGTGTAGTAAGTGTAGTTTTATGTGACGTGTATAGACGGAGGAGGTCTTGGTTGAGCGCGCGGACCTGACACAGTCTGAAGCTCTCATGACAAGAGAAGTGGTGCAGCATTACAAAGACTTGGGTTCGTTCGGAAATAACTTTATTGTATCTCTGAAGAATTCCTTTTGAAGAATGTGAAAATGCTTTGTTAAGAACGATAGTTTTTATAAAATGGTGATAGCTTGTTACCTTCGTCTATTAAGTATTAACATATATGACACTTTCTTGGACAAGATAGAGATCAATAAATTCATAAGCTGGATAACTTACAGCAGCGATAGTTTGTTAAATTTAAACAGCTGTGCGAGTGCAAATTAAACTGTAAGTTTGTTTATGATCTTTAAATTATTGTAAATATTTTGATTCACACCATTTAAACACGCCGACTGTGTTTAACTTTGTTCTAGGTATTGTGGTGTCTAAAGCCTGAAAAGTGTGATGGAAAGAAGAATCATAATGTAGTTATTTCGTGTTCTTATTATTTACCTACTATTTATTATTGTCGGACGGCACTCGGAGAGAGGAGCGTGGGCGCGGCGAGTACATAGTGTCTGTCTGTGTGTGCGTGTGCAGCGGAGTGTTGGTGAATAGCTGACCATATTATATTTTTATTTTCTATTATTTTTGTACCCTATGGACTATGTGTTCGAAATAAAGATTATTATTATAATAAGTGAAGATAATCTCATTCTACAGGTACAGCTGTTAGCTGGTTCATACGACAGATCAACTCGAGCGTTTGAAGAATATATGGTTCCGTGGCAGGGACAATGGACTCACGATGTGTACTCTGATTTCTTTGATGGTGAGGCATTTCTCTTATTTTACCTGAAATTTTGACTAAAACCCATATTGAGACTTAATCCTATTGTGCTTTTTATTTTAATTTAGTGTTATGACACGAATATCTAAATGTATTGCAGTTAAACGGGAGGGACATGAGTTACTTGTTATGATGTGAGCACTTGTCTTGGAGTGAATCAGACACTCTATATTAGAGGTTGAGGTCTTTGGGTCTGGGATAACTTTGTCTTGGAGTGCGTTGGATCGGTTGTCCCAGAAGAGACCCTGGGCTCGGGATATTGGGATGCTTTACAACCACTTTGTGAGGGCTATGTTTATTTAACTGAGTGAAAGCAAAAATCGAAAACATTTCTGCCGTTATATTTCTCGATTTCAGACGCAGCCAATGAAGGAGATGACTTATCTCATGACTCCAACCTGCCTCCTGGTGTTGACCAGCCTATGGAACACAATGAGCCACAAGCAGGCCCTTCTGGGATGACAAGACATACAGAACTGAATACTTCTACTACTAACGAACAGAATTTCATGTCCTCTCTGCCAATAGGGCAGTTGTATTGAATATTATTTTTACTAGATTCAATTCTGTTCTTGTTTTCAAGAATATGTATATTATACTATCTTTTCTGAGTCCTTTAAGTATTTCCACTGTTAATATTATTTAATAACTGTTATATATTTATGTACACGATTTTATTTTACAATTGTACATGTTAATTTTTTACACTATTCTTTGTACTTATATTATTTTGTTAAATTTGTTTGAAAGTAGTTTGTAATGTCTTTGTAAAGTATATTTCGTTTCTATGATATTTATCCATTTCTGTATATTAAAAGTAATTTTGATCCATAAGGTAATCTTTTTTTTAATATTAAATATATTATGCAACAAGACTAACTCAATAATAATTTAACATTTAGGTACGGTAGTTAAATGAAATAATTATATCTTTATAGGTACAACTTTATTGAATGATCTTTAAAGTAATATTTGTAACAGAACATATCATACAAAGTTTTTGCGAGTGATAGTGAAATAGCTCCCTAACAAGTAATATACAAACAACAGTAAATGTAACAATTCATTTAATCCTCAGTTTCTGCACAACGACATTTTCATTTAAACAGTTCAGCTTCATTTAAACAGAACTTTTCACTAACATCCATCCGTTTCATACGATTTTTTAAAATATGTGTTTTTATTTAAATTTAAAGATGCATAATGTTTAATCTTAAACCTAACTTTCAATGTCAACAATACATTACATTATAAGAGTAGATAGCATAGATTAGTAGATGTTTTAATTTGATATATTCATTGATATATACATGGTTGCCTGGCAGAGATCGCTGCTTAGCGATAAGGCCGCCAATTGTACATTTTGATCAAGTTTTGTAATTACTGTATAACTTATTTATTCTTTTGGTGTACAATAAAGAATACTTATTATTATTATATTCTTTAAGTCAATCCTAGGCCCTCTATTATTCTTAATCTACATTAACGATATTGGTTATTTGATTTACACAGAGAAGTGTCATTATACGCAGATGACACAAGTCTATTCTTATTTGGAGACTCAATACATGAGATAACATCGAACGCACAAGCTGTAATTTGCTGAGTATAAATGTTACAAAAACCTCCTGTATGCTTTTTTACTGCTAAAAATAAAGAAATCCGTAATTACGAATCCCTAACCATAAATAATATTAAACTCCAAAAATCAGACACAGAAAAGTATCTTGGTTTACTATTAGATTACAAACTATTATGACAACCTCATTTAGATTACATATTTGCAAAATAAAATAACATCACTGACTGGAGCTTCACGCAGGTGTGTTCGATGTATTCCATATAAAGTTCGAACTATTTATAACTCATTAGCTAAACCCTTACTTGAATATTTAATAGAAGTATGGAGATCTGCACACAAAACTAATTAAAAGATTTACAAATATCACAAAACAAACTATTAAAAACACTACACCAACAGGACTACCGCTTTCCAACCAAAGAACTTTACAAGAAAACTGATACACTATCTATTGGACAATTATACAAATACAAAACATGCATACTTATAAGCAAACTTCTCTCAGGATCTATACACACACAAACTACTTTTAAGACTAAATCACATAAATACTATACACGAAATATACATAAATTACAAATACCTAAGTCTAGAACTAAACATTATGGTAACAAAACTATACAATTTGAGGGAGCGCTAATGTACAATAATCTACCGAAAGAAATATTTAACGAAAAATCTTGTTTGAAATTTAAGGCTAAATTAAAAACATACTGTCAAACTTTACAAACAGATTTATTAGTAGCCTTTGAGTTTGTTTCTCACCTGGCTCCTTACTATGATAAAAGACTAAACATTGCAAACTTTGTTCTGAATTTGCAGGAATAGATCTTAAATTAAAAAATAACATTTTGATTGTAAGTTACAGGCTTAGTGTTTTATTGTATACAATTTAATTTAAATTTATCCAGTAGTCTCTGATTTTTTTTAAATTCTTATAATTAAATCCCTCATGTATAGTATACTGAAGGTAGTAGAGTCTAGCCGTGGTCAGTTGCTACAGCTCGAACATGGGCTGGCTCGAGCGGAGAAGTACCAAGATCGACGTGAAGTACTCTTTAATGTCTCCGTTTCGTCCGAAGAGTGAGAGAGCCGGCTATCCTTTCCCTTTTGCCTCCCCTTCCTATCCTCTTCCCCAATCAAGAGCATTAACACTGTCCATGGGAGACGGTGACTACTGTCGGTTACAACTATTCTCATAAAAAAGTATTATTTTAAATAGTACAAATGCTATGATAAAGAAAAAATTACTGATCAAACCTTCATATAAAACAATATTGACAAAAAGATAAATATTTTGTTTCTACAATTGTATAAATAATGAAGAAAACCCATCTTGTACTTATTTGCTTATTGTCCCTCAGTTGATCCTGTCTGTACAAATGTTAAAGAAAAGTATCAACATACAATATTTAAATTAGAATAAGAAAACAGTAAAATACTACTTTTTAGGTAGGTACAGTTTCAGTCTTGATATTTAATGTTCATTGTTACTTCTAGTAATGTCGTACAAAATGGCTGAAGCCAGTATTTATATCACAAATATGTACAAGTTGATACTCAAACCTTGTCATCATCAAATTATATTAAAGGGGTTTTATAGTTAATAATAAATAATTACAAATATTGCTTACAATATATAACAAATATTTATGTATATAACTGCTATATACCTAACATAAATTAAGAATCAGGTTTGAACAATGTCATCACGCCAATACCTACATTAATTTACCATTATTTAAGTATAATCAGTCAAAATTAATTCTAAGAATTATAGTATAATACAATTAGAATGGCACAGATGACGCCACTTGTAACACTATTCTTGTTATTTACATGTTTCAGTTCTACAACCATAATAAGGTATTAAATAAAATACCTTTAATAAATTTTCTAAACAATCCGACATTTTCTACGTTTGTATGTATACAAATATTAATAGTATGAAAGATAAGTCACAGAATAATACATCATATGAGTCACATCATGTACACACACATTAGTATTTAATTGATAGCTTAAGACTTTAAATTTGAAGATTATATTTACTCATGTTATATTATGTTTTGTGTTTATAACAAACTCATTTGAAGGATGTATATATGGAGTCCCAAAGTGTTATTATCTTCATATATATAAGCTTAACAAGTACAAGTATTACTGCTTAATCAAAATCAATGACAATACAATACATTCACAATAACTATAATTCATTTCAATTCAACAATAATAATTTTCTTTATGATAAATGCGGTTTATATTAATTTTATAAATGAAAACAGTTCAAGGTAAATCTATTATAACAAAAACTTTTAGCCCCCTCTAGTGGTATAACAGATACTATTCTTTTAAAAACTAATTATTCTCCAGAAAAAGGTATGATAAGCATAACTAGTACATACAGAAATAAAACATTTAAGATGAGCAATGTTTTATCAGATCATAAATAACAATAAAGTAATTGCATTGTATCAGAGAAGTATATCAACTACATAGATTTCATTAAATAAAATATTATGATCCAAAAGAAATTATATATAAAAGTTGTACAGTAACTGTTAAAGATATTGTTTGACAAGTGTAAATATAAAATAACTAAGTAGCAGACAAGTTGGAGATGTGCTGCTAGGCCGGCTGTGTTCATTGTTAGTTTTCATCTAACACTTGATGATCAGCCGTCATCTCCTTATGGATGAATCTTAAGTACAGTCCAATAACACCATCTGTAATACATAATACAATAGGGTTCTTATATAAAGACATACAAAGACACTTACTTCAATTATTGTCTGTTTAAAATAAACTATAAAATGTTAAAAAAAAATTACAAAAACACTCTTATAAAATAACAAACTAAAAAGTAGCATATTTGTCATTATTATGCATTCATTTGAATATAAATGCATGATTAACAAAATATAAGTGTTTTTATTTTATTAATCATTTATTTATTTTCAACTCATTAATTCTGCTAACTACAGATGGTTTTGTTTTGTAAACCATTATTAATAGCATGATGACTGTTAGTGATTGCAATTATTATCAAATCCCTACTAATATTATAAATACGAAAGTAACTCTCTGTTTGTTTGTTAAGTTTTCATTCCTAACCCGCTGAACCGTTTGTGATGAATTTTAGTATGGATATAAATGAAGCCCAGGAAAAGGACTTGGGCTTCTTTTTATCCCGATTATCCGTTGACACAATCCCGACCCCAATCCCAATACTACGCGGGTGGAACCATGAAGTGGAAGCAGTTCAGGTTCAGCGGTCATAGTGACAGAGAACAACTGTGATGTACATGCAGACAGAGACGTGGGCAAGAGAAAGTTACTATTATAATTACAATCTTTTATTTATTTATTTAATCATTATGACGTGTTGGAAGCCTTTAGTTAATGTAATGAAAATAAAAATATTGAATAATTGAACATAAACAATGATTCACCCTTTAACTATAAATAATAACAGAATAATATTAAATATTCAACATTACATACCGTCACACTACTATCATAGATAGATTCATAGAAGGTTTCCTCTTGTCCGCAGACCACGTCCTAACAGACGCTCCACCAACAGCTTCGACCCTCATCTTGAATTATGTATTCTTACGAGTCCTGGAACGTTACAAATAACACTATTTTTATAAAGACAATACATTAATTGTTAACAAACTTACCAACTTACATTAAGAAGTCGCATTTTAGGGAGCCGATAATTGTAAAGATAATAGTTAAAATAAAAAAAGGAAGCCATCAAAACGATAACGTTAAAAAACCGGCGCCCAATGTATGTAACGCTTAGGAAATAATTCAAAATTCCTACTACGTACTACACAATAAAATAAACACTAATATCAAACAAAACTCAAAACGTTACTCAATAAGTATAACAACTTATAATGTAAGTAATGCCAATAATATAAAATATAATAATTAGATATATGTAAACAAAACACCATGAAGCATCAGCATTAGAAAAAGACATCCATTACGAGGAACTAGGAAGACCGCGGCCGGCTGGCAGGAGACAAGGGAGCGAAATGAATGTTTTATAAATATTGATATAGTTAGTTATGTTTAATTATGTATACAGTAGTATCTCTAACAACGGGACTAATAATTGTCATAAGGTATTTCAGATAATCAATTAAATGATGAGAAGACATTTTTGAACATCTTAGGTTTAAACCAGGATTAATGTTTATTAAAAGACAAAAAATATACATATTTGAAGAAAATATGAAATAAATCTCGATACTTGCAAATCCAGTGAATCTGTGGTTTAAATTTATATTGTATTTAAAAAGCTTTATGCTGTTTCATAATTTAAAAATTAATATAGCAATCATAGTTAATATTAAGCTTAGTTATATGCTTGTAACTTATGTTTAGGAAATAATTGAGAGGAATTAGGAGAACTCCTTTGTAGCTGAACTTGATTCACATTTAAATCCAAGTGGTGACTACAAGATGCGTCATTGTCTTCTTTTTGTGTATCAAAACATTTTTCAGTTTCTACAGAATGTGATGAATGTACAGTCTCAAATGCTGATGCTGCTAAATAAAATATTTTTTTTACTACAAATAAATATATTAAAAGAAAAGTTAAATGAAAAATCTTAAAATTGAATGATAACATATTGTCTTAATTGTATCTTCCTTCCTTGTTTCTTTTAGAGTTTCTGATAGAATGTAAATAGACTTGTAATTTTTACTGAATTAAACACTGTCATTCTTATATTACATAAAAAACTATAAACAACTTTTGTTGGTTTGTAGTTATCCAGTGAAATTATAATCTCTGCATATTTAGAACACTTTGTTTTAGTTTTGCATATGTAAAGAAGTGACACAAGCAGTTATTTCGCGATACTGTTTGTAGGTACTTTCCTTTATTTAGATAAAAAAAAGGTAATAAAGACTGCACATTATAAATCTATCAAACCACATGTAAGTACATAAAAATGTTAAGATGACTTGTATACCTATTTCATTATATTCAATTAAATCTAATTTTTTTGTTTTTAATTTTTAATTATGAGTATCAATTTCTTAAGTAAAATAATAATAATGTAAAATATCTATAGTTATAAAATATAATTGATTATTTATAGTTTTTTTTTTATATTTGTATTATGTATTGTGTGCCTACTTGGGAAGTTGCTTACTTTAGATACTTACTTAAGTATAGAGTTGGTACAGCACTTTGAGTGAGTTGTTTACTTGAAGAATGTTAAAACTGTTCAAAATGACGATCACATATTCTTATGTTGTTATAAATGTAAGAATCTTCCTTTTGTTTCATGTCTTCATTTAAAATATTTTTCCATTGAATAAATTTCTCCAAATTTGGGTATTCAGGTTTAGGAAATGGATGAAAAGGACCTGAAATATTTTTATTAGAAGTCAATAAACTGTTACGGTTAAAATTGATGTAACCAGAGTAGTAATTGTTTATATATATGACAAATAATATTTTTATAGATTTTACTAAATAAGTATCGTACCTTTAGTCGCACACCGAAAATAACACTAAAAAGCCGATTTCCATGGCATTTTTTCAACTTATCGATAATCCAAATTCGTAGTTTGCAATCAAAATCCAAATGATTAGAGCCGGGGTCGATCGTAGTCGCAGAAAACAAAGTCCAATTGAGAAAAAACGGGGTCGACACTCGATCGTCAAAAGCGTGGAAATAGGAGTCAATGATATATTAAGCCGGGTCAAATGTTTGAAAAAGAACGTACAGCACAAGAACAACAGTAAACAACGGCAAATGAGCAACTGATTACGAAAATGATTTAAATTTTGTCCTCATGATTTAAATTTTTTAATTTTCTAACATAGTGCATTATCTGTTTGTTCTAATGTCAAGTCAATTTGAGAGCTACTTACGACATCTATGAAATTACAAAGGAAAATGGTGTCAAAGTTGTTATACATTGTTCGTTAGATGGCAGCATTTTCTATACTTTTTTTATTACACGTTAATTATATGACAGTTTCATCCCCATGATGCATACTTTTATTTAACTTATTCGAAACGGCACACGTTCCTTACTTTATCGAGTATATAAAATTAAAACCAATAAAGTAATAATTAAAAAAAGGTAAGCTCTTAAAAGCCGGGTAACAATGTAACAAGTTTTAAACAATGTCCCGATATTTATCAACACTTTATTGACGAAGGTGACACAGTTCATATATGAAAAAGTTAAAAGAATCTGCTCCCAATCTATCTGTATTTTGTTTTTGTGCGACAATATCTATATCTATATCTATATACCTATATAAAAGAAAGTCGTGTTAGTTACTCCACTTATAACTCAAGAACGGCTGCACCGATTTAGCTGATAATTGGCAGGGAGGTAGTTTAGAGCCAGGAAATTGCAATAGGATACTTTTTATCCCGTTCGACAGCATTCCCGTGGGACTTGACACGAAACGTCAGTCACTATAAAACGTGGAATAACAAAACACAATTGACAGCTATGCAATTGACGTATAACGACAGATATGTAATGACGTAATTATGACAATTAGATATTTATAAGAGATCTACTATATAAAAATAAGTCCGGTTTTCCATCCTGATGCTATAACTTCAGAACTAAAGAACCAATTTCCACGGTTTTGCATTCGTTGGAAAGGTCTCGGGCTCCGTGAGGTTTATATCTTATATCTTTTTTCACATACAGCGCCATCATACATAACTTGAATTACAAATCAATATTTTAAGTAAATGGTGCCGGTGCATGATACATTGGTTGAAAGCTACTCATTGTTTTCTGCTCAGTTAATTTCATGTGACAAACCGGTTACATTGTGACAAACACAATTTGAACTCTTAAAACCATTAAGTATTTGCGGAATAAATTTAGTAAACATTGTTTTTCACATGGCGTTATATTTTGCGTGTTCACGAGTTTGGAAACCATACGCTTTATTTGTGTTAAAGTTAGACCAAAAAACAAAAAATGTGGTGTACAAAGGACCACTTCAATGAAACGGATAATTTACGGACAGGTATAAGGCTTCGATTCGGTATCTACCTACTTTGGATTCACTTTCATTTACTTAGAGAAGTTCAACTAAATAACACTTCATTTTTGTAATCGAAATGAATTCATCACTGTTGTGAAATGAAATAAAATTTTTCCCTTTCAAATATAAAACAAAAAAAATTCTTCATCTTTTAACGAAACGAAATGTTATATAAAAGCCTTCTGGTGGCCAAACGGAGTTCGCCGGATTTACTAGTTATGATATAAAAGGCACAAAGAGACGGAGTTGACTTATGTCAGTGAAGTTTTGAAGTAACTATGTATTTTGTTATGTTTTAGGTTTTAACCTGCTTTATTTTAAACTAATTTTGCCCGCGACTTCGTCCGCGTTAGTTTCGTCATTAGTAATATATGTATAGCTGACCGGGCGAATCTATTCCGTTTTAGAGGCCATTAATAATCAGGTTTGTCCTGTTTCTATCGAACAGAATGATTGACATATTAGTTAGTTGTCAAATCTAATGTCAAAGAAAACGTTTGTATGGGAAATAGAAAAGGGCTGTTTTTAGGGTTTTCCCGGAATTGAATCAATTTTTTTCAGCTTTCAAACCTTCCCTGAACCTCCACGAACATTTCAAGACTAAGATACGATAAATCCGTTCAGCTGTTCTCGAGTTTTAGCGAGACTAAGGAACAGCAATCCATTTTTATATATATATAGAAGAAGAAGATAACGTTCAGTTTTTTGCTGTTATTTTTATTGAAATTTCTAATTTAGGTGATTAGTCATAGCTAGTTGTTTCATCTTATGCTGTTTATATACTAGTTATATGTCGTTTAACATGACATTATAGGTACATTATACGAATATTTAAGAAAAAGGCAAAACGACGTGTTGTCGATATATTTGGAGAAAATGATCTCTAGATATAAATAAAAAGTTTAAACGATTCTTTTACTTTTATCCTAAATATCCAAGAATTTCCGCATTAATGAATTTACTCAAATTAACGACGAACTAAGCAATATAGATATAGTTCAATATGTACCTATTTTAGTAGTATTGTAGTAGTACCTAATGTAGTTCAATAGGTTAAAAAGCTTATTTAAAATATAGACGAGTATTATTTTAAGTTTAAAATTAGCGTTAAAGGACCACTGGAGTTGTAAGATTTGATTGAAATAAATCGAGAACAAGAATCTATAGTAATAAATAAATTGGAAAAATATATAGAAGAACTTTAATGTGTGCTAGATTTATTATTCGATAAATCTGTCATCTTCAGAAATTGAAATTAATCATCATGAAACTTAAAATTTTGTTAAATTGGGTTACTTTAGTCGAACATAACTGAAGTTTAACTACTTCAAGGAATTCGATCTAAAAAAAACTATATATTTAGTAGGAATTAAAGATAAAAGCGTTAGGTTTGGGACGGGTTCTCCAAAAGAGGCTAGAAACGCAATCCCTGTGGTTTTGAGTGTATCATCTGAGATCTGAAAGCACGTGACTAAAATGAAATATTGAATGTGCTATTGTCTTAGCGAATATTAAAATATACAGTAACATTACAGGACAAATTCTAACATCATATGTTCCTGGGTCCAGAAGACTGGTGTCTGGTTCTGTGTATCAAAAGCAAACTTCAATTGACGAAATTCATAAATGAGTTGACCTGAGACCTAGGCAATGGATTTCATTCATTTTGACCACGACTGACGACGTGGTGACACAACTCAGGAGCCACAGAAAAACACCAACTGAATATGATAGTAGCGTAACATGAACAAATTAAGGTTTTTTAGTTTTTCTTCAACAAAAAATTTACTAATCCAAAAATTTATCATAACTACCAATAGAACCGAAACAGTAAATAATTTAAAGTAAGATCATTGAAAGACAATCGACAAAATTATTGATATTTATTTGACAGATCAAATGAGTGTTGTATAGACGACATCGGCTGTTTTGTTTTGTTTTTATATTGTGATGGAAAACTTATATAATACAGGGTGACTGGTGAATTACTATCAATATTTAAGGAGAATACTCGGTACATGATTCTCATTCGAATTATGTAAAAAAAATAGGCACTTAATTTTTGACAAAATTTCCGTATAAATAAGTAAAGTGTTGACACGTTCCAAGTGTTCAAGTGTGGACGCGTGCGGGGGCGTGCTGATACAACACCACGTCACGACACGCGTATGTGTGAGTGTCAGTGTATACCTAATCTGTAGGGTGTTCACACGATGCGTAATTAATTACATAACTTTTGGTTAACTTTACTTAGAAGTTTATTAATATTTATGTTATATTAATTTTTATTTTGTTGAGATGTAGTGAATAGATTATAGTAACTAAACATACTTATTAACGATTATATACTACGTAAGCTAATTTTGTACCTATTTAATGTACGATCTATTAGTAATAAAGACAGTATCTATTCAACAGTCTCGGCTTTCATTCCTCTCTCAGGGCACCACATTACATGGCGACCCTGCCTAAAGTAGATTCACGCGCGCGAGTATTCTGACACCGTCCGCCGCCGCGTCGCCGACCGATTTTACATATATGGACAGTGATTTATAAACAACGTCCTCTCGTCACAATGCACTCGTCGGATAATAAAACGAATTCTATTAAAACTTTTAAAAACAGTTTTAAAAACTATTAAAAACAGCGACGCTAGTGTTGTAAAAGTGTGCTTCGAAAATGGGGAAACAGCAGTCTAAAGAAGAGAACATCGTGATAGCACAAAATGCAGCCGGGGGCACAAATGATGCACCAATCGAGGAGTTCCGATTTCATATGAAAACGTCGAGCGTCCTGTTATGCGTGGTGGTACTTTGCCTAGTTTTGGTAGTCCTGTATGGAGTATTCCGGATGTATCGGAAATGTCATATGAGATGGATACGGCAGGAATTTGATTTGAACGCGAGTGGCAGCAGGGTGCGACGACTCTCCTTTCGACGGCGCCAGGGTTACCCCGATTTGAAGATCGATGATAGCGAAGTGTAAAAGTGTTAAAAAGTGTTAAAAAGCGTATAAAGTGGTATGAGGTAAAGTGCGATTACATAAATATGTGTACTTCTTTTCTATTAAATATGTTTATGGACATTATTTAGTGGACTGTAATCTTATTTACCAAAGTATAATCAATATTGTTATAATATAATATATATTAAAAAAAAACTTATTAGTTAAAAATATTATCTAAATATATTAACTTAGTTTAATTAAATATGTATAACTAAATGTATGTAACTAAATATACAATGTATAGTCGTGTATTTATAAATGTTACAATTCTTAATAATATGCGGAGGATCCAGGGTTTAAAACAGGTATGTTAATATTCTATTATGCATATTAAGTATTTTTAAACTCTATGGCAACATTTTTAAAGAAATTATATGAAGATTTATTAGTAGTGAGACAGTATTTAATTAAAATAGGACCCGCTAGATGACAAGGTAAAATATTGCTGACTAAGTTAGACGAAGCTAAATGTATTATTGCACAATATAATAATTATATCGAAGGTATTAAACTGAAAAGCATTGAAAAGGACGAGCTTCTTATTTTTGAAAAATATCGTACGGATATTAAAAAATTGTTTGATGAAATTACTGAGTTGTGTCGAATTTCAGACGGTTCTAGTATTTTTTCAACGATTGGACTGATCAACCAAAAGTTGTAGAAATACATAGCAAACCGAAATATTTCACGGAATTACGTTTCATAAGCACTTATGAATTAAATCGATATCGTAAATTGAAAGAGATAACGTATGAGAAGGGATGTTTGAGTTACGTACCCTCAATGAATACTATTTTTATTAATTTAGCTTCTCGATCGCAACTATCGCCAGGCGAATTTGTGAGAGAGCTGGATACATTTTGTGGGAAAATAAATATTAAAGAAGTATACTTTATTAAGACTGAGAAAAATAATAAATTTGTGGAAAAGTTAGTAAATGAAGTAAATAAAATAAGTAATTGGTCCGGACCACGTATATGTATTTTAAGGGGAACAAAGAGAATAAATGATAAAGACGATAAATATGTAATTTTACACGATTTTCATATATTGCCCACAAGTGGCCATGCCGGCATAAGACGAATGGTAAATAACATAAAGAAATATTATTTCTGGCCAAAATTAGAAGCTGATGTTACAGAATTTATAAAAAGGTGTGTCAAATGTCAAAAACAAAAACATTCTTCACATTATACTAAGGAACCTATGACAATAAGTTCAACGGCAACTTCAGCGTTTGAGAAAGTATATTTAGATGTAGTAGGGCCATTAGACAGAGATTACAATAATTATATGTACATTTTAACTATACAATGTGAGTTGAGCAAGTATATTGAGGCCTACCCATTAATATCAAAAAGGTCAGATGAGGTAGCAAGGAACTTCGTAAACAATTTTATTCTCAGGTATGGTATCCCGAAGGAGATAGCAACAGACAGGGGAACGGAGTTTTTATCGGACACAATGAAAGAGGTTTGTAAACTTTTGCATATTAACAAGCTGCAGTCTACCGCTTATCATCATCAAAGTATCGGTGCCTTGGAGAATTCTCACAAACATCTAGGTAACTATTTGCGAATACAGACAGGCAATCACTCAGAAGCTTGGAGCATGTGGCTTCCATTTTGGTGTTTTTCTTATAACACTGCAGTACATACGGAGACTAAGTTCACTCCCTATGAGTCTGTGTTCGGTAAGAAATGTATTTTACCATCTAATTTGCAATCAGCACAAGTTGATCCTTTGTACAATTTTGATAATTATCCTTTAGAACTCAAATTCAGATTACAAACGTCACAAAAAGAGGCTAGAGAAAATTTAATAGCTAGTAAATTAAAAAGAAAAAATAAGTATGATCGTAATATAAACCCTATAACTTATAAACAGAATGATTTGATTTTAATAAAAAATGAAACCGGCAGTAAGTTCCAAAACATATATTCAGGTCCATACAAAGTAATAAGGGAATGTTCACCCAATGTAGAAATAATTAAGGATAATAAAAACTATGTTATTCACAAAAACAGAACGAAAATGTATTTTGAACCAATTACCTAACAATTTTGTTAAAAGTTTATGTAATAAATACTTCAAAACTTTGTAGAGATAGTAATTATAATATGACATTATACTATATTAACATTCGTAATATAAGCTAAAATAAAATAAATTGTATTGTTTATTTTTTTTTTTATTGCGGTGGAGATGAGATGTAGTGAATAGATTATAGTAACTAAACATACTTATTAACCATTATATACTACGTAAGCTAATTTTGTACCTATTTAATGTACGTTGATTAGAAATAAAGACAGTATCTATTCAACAGTCTCGGCTTTCATTCCTCTCTCAGGGCACCACATTACATTGTCATATATTATCGTCAAATATCACGTCCTCAAATATCGATAGTAATTCACCAGTCACCCTGTATATTTAGGAAACACACTTTTAAATTGAACCGAACTTTTAAATTCCCAACGCATCCAAAGTGATGTTAAAGCGGTGACGCTCAGTGTTGCCAGATGAGGCTATTTAGCGCCAATGGGGCTATCTCCCTTACCGAGTGGCGATATTATTTTATCCGCTGAAATCAGGTAGCCGATTTGATTTGATATTAGCAGGTCAAGGAGAGGCACATTGTAAATGGCGCCGGGTGAATTTACGTGCTCATAAGCATGATTTAAAAGTTCAATGCAGCAGAAAAACTCATCAACACAAGGCAACAAGTTTAACTAGTAAAAATCAGAAAAAGTTAACCGAAACAGGTAAATTGTTTTAAAAACAAAGTGAAGTCAATAGAAATAAAAAAATCTTGACCATTTGTATTATAATTGAATTTTATTTGTATTTAAAATATTATTTATTATTGTAAAATAATAGAACGAATTTAACTAACATAAAACCAATAATAAGCTCATGAATTTATTTCAACTTTCCCGCCTAACTACCTGTGCACCATGATGGGGCTACCTCGGGGTTACACGCGCGCTCCAGTGCGGCGGGGCGATTCGAGAAAAAAATATTCTGGTAACACTGATCACTAATATCGCTTTGTTTGTGAATTTTACGCGGGAAAGTACTTTGTAAACACGACTTTTATTTTTGTAAATTGAATTTAACTTATTTAAGGTGTATTGAGTTAGGATTATTATTAGTTGGTTCTAGTTAAGGTTTTATTTGTTATTTAAAAGTACTGGCTTTATAAGAAAACTATACTTTTGTGAGTATTTTTTAGAATCCTTAATTCAGAAATGGGATACTATTCACGTTCACAGTTACATTTATGTAATACGTTTTTGATTACATAAAGAGTTATAAATAAAATAAAACAATAATTATGTTTTAAAATCTATTTTAACTATTACTTGCGTGTGTTATAGGTGACTGGTTGATTGAGTAAGCAGATGATGAGATGACTGATAAATAACATTAGTCTCGCAACAAATCGCGTCGACAAGACAAGGACTGTTTGGTTTTGGAACAGAACTCGATGTAAGAATATAAGTTTGGATTACGATCGAGAAGTAGGACAAATTCTTTTTCAGGCCACCCTACTACGAATCAATGCATTAGAAATTTAATGCTACCTAAAACAAACAAGCAATTCAAATTAAGGCATGAGTCGAACAGGTACAGAATTTGTTTTATTAATAGTACACGCATTTGGTAAGTTTTATTTGCTATATTCAATTCGTAACCATATAGGGGTGGTCAACTTCATGTTTTCTAATATAGTCTCACTCTTTGGGTTAATAGTTTCCGACGGTTAGCAAATTTTCGAATTTTTCGAGTTTTCTACTTTACTTACCGAATTTGGTAACATTATTTATTTAATAATACACAAAATGCATAATGCAAGTTGTCAGGTGTAAAGAAAATCATTAGAAATTGGATATGAAACATAAAGAACTTATTTTGAAAGGCTATAGGGTTTATAATCCTGTAAAGAAAACTCAGTTAAAACTAGTGGAGACATCATTATAATGTAACCAACCTAAAATACAGTTAATATTCCTATTGAGTGAGTAAGGTTTAAGCGTAGGAACAGAGTGAAAAAGAAGAAAAGGTAATGCAGATAGCACACATACTGAATGTGATATAATTTATGTCACATATATTCCAGAAGCTTCTTCAAATCATATGATCAGATTAAAATGAATATTACACATGAGGGAGCTTTAAAGGGAACTGAAAGTAAATTGGAGAGTAAGTATGGAGGAAGAATAAGAATTGTTTAAGATAAATGATGAATGAGAACTTGTGGATAACTCTTGTCATTCTACGGTAGCTCAGTACAAATGGGTGTTTAAAAACAAAGTATGATAATGTTGGTAAGGTGCTTTATCATTCAAGATTAATGGCAATATGTTTTTCACAGAAAGCTGGCATACACTATCATGAGACTTTCCCCTGTGCTACATTATTCTACTCTAAGATTGTTATTTTCTTTAACTGTAAAATTAGTTTTAAATATACACCAACAACATCAGCTTTCCTGAATGTTTTTTTTTTGTTAAAGGGGGCAACCGAGCAGATGGCCTACATGATGGAGATAGTACCGTCACCCATGGACTTCCACTACATAAGACATGTTGAGGATGTGTCACCACCCTTGATTTAGGAAGAGGGGAAGGAAAATGGGAGGGGAGGAAAGGATGGGGAAAGGAAAAGGACAAATGCCACTCCTACTTATCGGAAGAAACTCAGCCATTAAGACTACTTCACGCCGATCTTCTGTGAGAGGGTGGTACTTCCTCAGTCGAGCCAGCCCATGTTCGAGCTGCAATCACTTGACCACAGCTAGGCTCTACCACCTATGATATTTTTGAATGATTCTGTGTATATTGAAAAACCTGTATGAGAGAGTCAATGAACACTTAAAATCTGAAGGTCATTTAAAATCTAAGTATGAACCTTGTTTATTTATAAAGTTTGAAAGAAATGTTAAAGTGATAATAGCTTTGCTTGTTGATGACTTTTTTGTATTCTCTAATTGTAAAATGACAACTAATCAGTTAATACAAGATTTAAGCTGTAAATTTAAAATAAAAGATATAGACCAAATAAAGCATTGTTTAGGCTTAAGAGTAAATATGTATGAAAATGTTATAACTGTTGATCAAGAACAATATGTAGAAAGCTTTCTGAAATGTTTTAATATGTTACATTGTAAAACTGGAAACTCCTATGGAGGTTAATGTAAGGCTAGAAAAATCTAAGAACAGTTTTTGTGATAAGAAAATTCCATATAGACAACTGGTAGGGAATTTTATGTATTTATCTGTCTTGACCAGACCAGACTTAGCTTACAGTGTATGTTATTTGAGTCAGTTTAAGAACTCATATTATGTAACTCATTGGAAACATTAAAAAAGAATTTTAAATAACTTAAAAGGCACTAAAAATGTAAGCTTTGTTTTCACAATAGGATAATTCTTATCTAGACAGGGATATGTTGATGCAGGTTGGGGTTCAGATTCAAATGATAGAAAATCTTTTTCTAGATTTCGTTTTAAGTTGTCTGATTTGGTCATTTCTCTTGAATGTAGAAAACAGAAATATAGCTTTGTCTTCAACAGAAGCACAGTATATTTCCATGTGAGAAGCCAGTAAGGAGGCTATGTATTAAAAAAAACTATTTAATTTTGAAATAGGGGTTAATTCAGAAACAATGACTTTGTATAATGATTATCAAAGTGCACAAAAACTTGTTTTGAATCCAGTATACCACAGGAGATTATACATATAGATGTTAGATACCATTTTGTGAGACAGGCAGTAACAGATAAGTTTGTTAAAATTGATTAGTTATAAACTGCTAAAATGCCAGATGATATTTTAACAAAAAGTTAAAGTTCTTTAAAGAATAAATATTTTACTAAAAAACTTGGTATACTAGCTATTTCAAACTTTTTATCATTTTGTTAAGCAAAGGTGTTAGTATGTATTATAATGAAAAAACCATAAATATATATGTGACTAGCGTCATCTGTAGTAACTAATGTGTTTGTGTCACCTTGTTTCCCTAATGTCTATTGAACCATCACTGTGTGTACTATAATCAGGGAGCTCACCGGCTGCTGATATATTTTATATTTGTTTATATGATTATATATTTTATACATATATATGGATATGTTAAACTACATTTTTTTTCTAATATTTTGAAAATGCGAATACATAGGCCATATACGAACAGAACATCAATGAGTAGTTCCTCATATAATTCTATAAACTCTGTTGAAAGCAAATATATATTTAAGCAATAACATTTTAATAAAATCGGTTATTTCTTGTAACTGCATCGATATTATAATATTTCTAAAATAATTTTCATTTATGAAAATATTTATATGAGCACAATAAGAAACGAATAGTCTTTGTACCATCGTTATGGGGCATAGCATGGAGACGGTCTTGTATAGGCCATGCATCATCAGAACGTCAATAACTAGGCCTTGTAATATCAGGACTTGCTGTATTGAGCCGTCGTGGAGTGCTAGTTCTCGTGGCGCTCCGGCGACGGCTCCCTTATAATAAAATACATTCTTTACTTAAATAGAAACAATATAAAGTAGAACTCATAAGAATTAGTGAACCATTATAACAAAATGACTTAAAACATTGAATTTAATTAAACTCAAACGATCTTATAAACATAATAGGTAGGATTAAACACGTCAACCTTTTGAATTAAACGTTTTGTGTATTATGTTAGTACCTGGATCAATCGGGCGACTCTATAGCGGCGAGCGAGGTGGCTGGGAACAGAGGATACCATCCATACCTGCGCTGCGGCAGGGACAGTTTGTCGAGACATATAGACGCTCCTCCCAGGGCGAGGTTGTGTTCAAATCCTCCGCATCGCTGCCACAGCATCACTACCAGCGTACGACCTTAGGCCCCGCTTGCCTAATTTTAAAATGGGATAGTTTTAATTTTAAAAAAAAGATAGTTTTAATTTTTTTTAAAAAAGATAGTTTTAAAATTGGATAGGAAGTCGTTTATCATTCAAAGCTTGGACACTATAGAATCAAGAACGTAGATGTTACAAAGGTAATACATTCGGAGCTTAAACAAACTTGACTATAGATCAAAAATATAGATATTTGGCTCAGAGAGGAGCACTAGTGCGAAGTTTAGAACCAACATTACCTCCTGATAGAAGGGATATCATATCAGCTTCTCTTAGTCCTTCTGGTCAGGTCAGTTATTATAATCATAATCATTAATAAAAATAAAAACAATTCAGTATAATGTTTTTGGGACCTACAAGTGACGAAGACCTTTGTTTTAGACAATAGCATTCGGTGTATTTGATGGTTGTTTGATCGGTGCAATAAAGGAATCCGGAAGTATGGAATTCTCCACGTTAAATATATCAAATTTGTATGCTGCGCGATCTTTAGCCTGGAGTGGAGATGGAACCAAATTGGCAGTAGCATCGCAAACTGGTGCAGTTTTAGTTTTTCAAGCGGTCCTGAGGTATTATCAAGAGCCATTATTCATTATTATCCACAAAAAAATATTAAGATAAACCGACCGAAAGACCAAAATTAAAAAAAAGAAAAAATATTTATATATATATATACATATATTGCACAGATAACCTTAGATTTATAACTACATATAATAATTTCCTATCAATTAGTACTTAATTTAACATTATTTTTTTAGACACTTTAAATTCGTGGAGGATAATTGTCAATATTATTATATTATTATTTCTTAAAAAGTATGAACATAGAGAATGAAAATATTGAATGTGACGGCGCATCCGTCAAAAATCATACGTCAGGTTGACTTTTAGCTGTCTGAGGTTAGCCTAGTGAAGCGTCATTGTCGACGGTAGCGAGGGCGGCCATCTTTATTATGGAGTATCGTGCGAGATGACGCCCGCGCACCGCGCTCGTGACGAATCGCTGTGTATCGAAGTGATAGTGATATCTAGTGTTTCGATTTAGTTGGTGTCGTATTGAATAGACTGTACTTTATCCCTTTCAAAGTATGAGTTCCCATGAAGGCCCTCCTGTTCTTATAACGCCCTCCTACATCAGAAGTGGGATCGAAAGGGCTTTAAAATGAGGAGAGTAGTGATCATCCATCTATGTTAAACTTTGTAAAAAAATAATGAGAAACTTGTCGATGAAAATAATGTCAACTTCTCAACTAACTTCGACGACGTAGTTGATCCGGTTCAATCTGGATCGTACGGAAGCAGATATAAGGGTTAGGACGTCTCGTCGTGTCTTGATCGTAAAAGGTACCGGTAATTGAGGCTCGCCGGTGAAGGAGATATCTGTGTGACCATGGGCCGAGCCGAGGGGAGTTGACGACGTCATCTGGTGAGACTGTTCCTTTTCTTTTTAGTAGTGGGTGTACTTGTTCATGTAGTACTAATGTGTGTCTGTATCTGAAAATTTTTCAAATAAATTTCTGTGTACTTTGAGCAATGAATGAAGTAGTTCCCCTGAAAGGCATCTGAACGCGTAGTATACGGTCGAAGCGAACGGGCGACGATATGAGTTTCACGCTTACCCACCACTTCGTAAGATTTTAATATTAGATCGTATTAGCGAATAAAGGTCATTCAACCTTGCGCTTCGGTACTGAATACTCTAGTCATACTTCGTGTACATTAAGAGTCAATTATTATTAGTGTTTCTACGTCTATAGACTTTTTGTAATACACAAATTTTAAGCCCGGTCATAATTCAAAATGTTTCAGTGTCTCTTTTGTTTCATATTATTAAAGAGAATATTATTTTTGAATCCGTGGTTGTTGGACGGGACCTTGTAGAGTAGGGAATTAAAGGAGAAATAAACAGTGACTACATTATTTTCTCAAAACCTGAAACGACAAAAACAGATAAGTGCTTAACCTCAGGCAATCTTAACTTTTCTCGTATCAAAACTTATTTGGAAGGCGACGATAACAAAGCCCTTATCGATGTTTTTAAGAAGTATAACTCATTTTGCTATTAAGGGCACCTCTTAACTCTTTAGACCCTAATTCTTTAGACCCTAACATAGTCTAAGAGAGACCTTACAAATTATAAGAGGTTGTTCGATATAAAAAAAAAAAAAAAAAATGGATGCCCTCTTTGAAACAATCATTTTACACTTTATCAAGCCCCATTCTAATTGTAAAAAAAAACGAATGACAACTCTGACATAATGTATGTTGACTCTAGGGAGATTAACACCAATTCTTATAGTAAGCCTTTTGTTTTAGAAATTTTATACCGAACTATTTCCGCCTAGTACGATCCTTATGTCCACTCACTAAGTTAAAGGGTTTAATTAAACGGTCAGAAGTCCACGGTAATATTCGTAAATGGATAGTTCAAATACTTACCACGGAGTCTATTCTAACTATATTTGATCGCGAGCCTCCTATAGAATTACACACGAATGCCAGCGCCAACGGATACGGTACCATTTTAATTAAATGAAAGAACGGAGTTCCTCCCTCACGTTATTTCATATTTCAGTCGCCGGAAAACTGACACGGAATAAAAGTATCATTCTTATGAACTTGAGACCTCGGCAGTCGTTCGAGCGGAAGAATATTTCAAGCAAAAGCTATATGGTCATCATTTTATTGTTTTCACGGGTGGCAATTCTTTCAAAGCTTCTTAGTTAAAAAAAAAAAAAAAAAAAAAAAAAAAAAAAAAAAAAATTAACACCGAGAGTACATAGATGACCCTGAGCAGGGCACTTCCAAGAGCGACGAAAGCAAGGCTCAAGTAGTTAATAAGTCTGTGCAGTTTGTAGGGGTAAATCAAGGGTGGTTAGCGGTAGAACAAAAACGTGATGCATATGTTCAAGATATTGAAAATGAAAATGAAAAAATGTTTATTAACAAAAAAAAACACAACATAGAACAAAGATATATCCTGTGGTACCCACACTAGGTATTCCTGTGTCGTGGGTACCAATTGAAAGAATTACAAACATGTTTAATGTTGTCGCTCGATACATTGCATAGTTTAAGTTAAAAGTTACAAGATAGAAATTATGATAGTGAAGAGGTGCTATGCTACGTGCAAGAATAGTTCTTCGGTGGTGTAGTAGTTTAACGAGGAGAGCCAAGAAATAATTTTTGTTTTGGCTTGTTTTAGGGAGCAATGTTTAATGTCACAAGCGTTAGCTACTTTATTATAAATAAAAGACTCGATGAAGGGACTGAAGCGTCTGGCAAAGGAAGACTTAATTATGGGCAAGGGGAGCCTATAGTCCCGACGTTTGAGTAAATTTTTAAATTCTATTGAAGAAACAGTTTTGTGATGAACTTTAAGTGCTATTTTTAAAATGTATATTTGGCGTACGGTTAGAAGTTCACTTTCCTGGTAAAGTTTGGTGGTTGAATAATCATATGGTTTATTCAACATAGTTTTGAGGACTGATCTTTGGGCTCGTTCAAGATGAATTAAATGCGTTTTACAGGCGCTTCCCCAGGAAACTAATGCAGTAGGATATCACTGATTGACAGAGAGCAAAATATACGGCCCGCAAAGTGCTTAATGATGCCGACTGGCGAAGTATTTTCATAATATTTATGACTTTGCGGACGCGACCAGAAAGAGATTTGATGTGATCTTTGAAGTTTAAATTTTGATCTATAACAATTCCGAGATATTTTGTTGCATCCATTTTGGTCAGTGAAATACAATTGCAATTGCCACCGTGTACACAGGTGTGAAGTTTTAATTTTAAAGTTGGATTGGGTGCAGAAATCGCTGTTTTATGGAAACAGATGTAATTAGTTTTAGATTTATTTAGCGTAAGGAGGTTGTGAGACAACCATGTAGATACGTGTCGTATACCTACTTCAGCTTTTCCAAAGACCTCAGCCCAAGTGGATCCTTTATAGATGATAACTGTGTCATCTGCATAACAGATTATTTCACCGTCTATGTTAGCGTGTATGTCGTTCATGTACATGATAAAAAGCGTAGGTCCAAGAATGCTGCCTTGGGGAACGCCAAAATTGACAGCTACCTGGTCACTGTCGTAACAACCGACTCTAGTGCAGTGTTTCCTATCCGTAAGGTAGCTTCTAAACCAATCTAGTACTACACCCCGTATACCGAACTGGGTTTCGAGCTTTCGTAAAAGTAAGGGTATCGAGACGGTGTCAAAAGCCTTGGATAGATCCAAGAATACAGCAATACTAGGCTTGTTATCATCCACGTTAGATGCAACTGTAGATGTAAGCAAATTTACCGCGTCTTCTGTAGACTTTCCTATTCTAAAACCAAATTGCCTAGGGGAGATCAAGTTATTAAACTCAATGTAGTTGTTCAACCTTTTACTGACCACCTTCTCAAGTAGTTTTGAGAAAGCGGACAGCAAAGAAATTGGACGGTAGTTTTGCGGGGAATCTTTTGTACCAGTTTTATAAATTGGTTTGATACACGCCATCTTCCACTGATCGGGAAAGATACCAGACTCCAAACTTTTGTTAAATATAATTGTAAGAGGCGGAATAATAACGTCTTTTAATTCCTTTAGAAGACCGTTACTTAGACCATCAAAACCAGGAGCTTTATCATTTTGAAGTGAGGTAATTAAAGACTTCAATTCATATTCGTCAATCGGTTTCATAAAGAAAGAGTTTAGCATAAGTTTTTTTGGATAAATTTTCGATGCCAACTTATTTTCATCTGTTTGTAAATTATTTAAAATACCACTAGCTAGAGTTTGACCTACAGTTGAAAAATATAAATTGCACTTGTTTAGAGAATTTTTAGCGTCAACAGAACCTTCGATCTTCAGTAGTTCATGAGGATCTTGTTCATTTGTAGGAAAGTGACATATGGCCTTTATGGATCTCCACATTCTTTTGGTATTATTTAAACTGCTAGATAGGGTAGTGTTATCATATGCTATTTTTAGTTTACGCAAAAGATCATTACAAAAATTACGATAACGAGTATAAATTGTTCGTTTGAGTATGTCATTTGGGTGTTTTCGTGATTGCATGTGCAAACGATCTCTGTGCCGCATACAACGGATTAGTCCGGGAGTAATCCAAGGCTTAAAAACACGTTCGCTACGCTTTAATGATATTTTAGAGGTATATTTACTAATTATTTGAAAAAGGTGAAAACAAAAGTTGTTGACGGTTTCGTTAAGGTCATCAGTGCTGAATGTTTTGGCCCAGTCGATTTCACTAAGGTCTTTTTTAATCGCATTCATATCATGTTTAATTTTGAAACGGTTTATAGGCTTCGGATTTGGTATAGTTAGTAATAAACCGAGTATGACAATATCATGATCAGTAATGTCACTGTTGCAGACTATGCCAATGGACCCCTCGGTTTTGTTGGTAAATATGTGGTCAAGACACGTATTTGCTCTCGTAGGATTAGTTATAGCAGGGAAAAGACCATGTTCGGCCATTAAGCATAAATAATCTAAATCTTGATTGCTGGTCGGGCACAGCAAATCTATATTTAAGTCGCCGGCTAATACGACTGTTTTGTTTAAATTAGAGTGCGTGCTCAGTATCCGATTAAGCGAGAACAAAAAGTTATTAGTATTTTTAAAAGATGGCGGACGATAAATTGATAACACTGTGACTTTATCTGGTATTTGGATTTGCAAGCAATTGGCATCCTGTAGTTCGGGCTCAGAGATAATAGCGTTCAGGGTTTCTTTAGTGTAAACTACAACACCACTGTTTTGATTTATTATGTTTCGGGTATAACTGGTAATATAGGAACTAATTTTTGGGACTATAGATAGGTCGTTTATCCAGCATTCTGTTAAAATGATTATATCAAAAGAACTGTCAAATCTCTTTAAGGTTGTTACAAAGTTATCAAAATTTTTGTTTATGCTTCTAATATTAAAATTAAGTATCTTAAAATTGTAATCCTGTGGCAAAGACATTAAACATTGCTCCGGTTCTTGAATTGTGTGGCAGTTTATGCGTATTGAATCTAACTCATAATTATTTATGCGATTATCGCCTGATATGCATATTTACTAGACAAAAGAGCTGAAATTTTTGATAATAACTAATTGCAGGAACTGACACACAAGTCATCCCTCGTTTAATAAAGACACAGTTACAAGAAACTACAGAGATTGCAAAAATAATTAGACTGTTTGAAGCGCATACTGATAAGACAAAAGTTAACCACCATATGACCTTGATAAAATAAACAATTATGTGTGTCATTCCAAGAACTAAGTTGTTTTGAGAAGTAATACTTAAAATTACAAATGTATACAGAAAAAAAATCAGATTGCTATCGTAACCATATATAAACAGTACAGTCGACACACTGATATAACCAATATAACTGTTCATAATGAAGATCCTATGGCTTGCTCCTAGACGGTGAGAAAATTTCGGCCAGGTCATCATGATTGCGCACAGAGCGAGCTGGCTTACCTTCATATTGCCTGACAAAGATATTGCCTTGGGAACACCAACAGTGTGAGAAGCCCATTTCTTTGGTTTTCTTTCGAGATTCACGAAAAAGCTCACGATTGAGTTTCGTCAAACGCTCGTTATAATAAATTTTTTGTGACTCACCAGGAATGTCCATGTCAGCGCTTGTT
Organism: Danaus chrysippus; assembly: GCA_916720795.1. Lineage (NCBI taxonomy): Eukaryota > Metazoa > Arthropoda > Insecta > Lepidoptera > Nymphalidae > Danaus > Danaus chrysippus. Next base: position 93,170 of record CAKASE010000077.1, on the reverse strand, counting down.
ATATTTCGTCTTACCCTCGCAGCTTTAACTATATCATCTCGCTTAGATTTTCTTAAAAGGCGTACAACAACTGGTCTAGAAAACTTTGTTTTACCCTCCGTGAGAAACGCAGGGTTGCGAGGCCCGACTCGTGTAACCCAGTCAATGTCATTGTCGTTTAGCTCCACACCCACTTTACGGGCAGCCAATAGCGCTATATGATGGAGATTTTCGTTGCTGATCTCGGGTACACCAGACAATTCAAGCTCGTTTTGCAATTGATTTTGACACTGCATGTTCAGTTCTTGTTGTAAGTCTTTGACTGTATTTTTTAATATGTCCGTTTGCTGTTCACGGTCTTCCAGGTGCTGTATACGAGTATCATTTTTAGCTATTGCGGATCCCAACTCATCAAGTCTTTTCTCGCAGCTGGATAAAGATAAAATAGCATTCTCAAGCTGCATTTTCAGCGAACAAATCTCTTGAGTTAGGAAACGTACTTCGCTGGTGAGCTCCTTTACATCGGTGCTAGAGGCAGGTTCGTAGTCTGTGTCAGGTTTCTTTCGAAAGGTGACGTTTTCAGCCATGGGTCTTATAGGCGTAGAACTATTATCGCCTCCTTTTCTCTGAGACGCGCAGCAATCGGGACATTTCCAGTTGCCTCTTTTTTCACTAGATATACCGGAAAAATTAATACATAAGTTGCAAAAATATTTCTCACATCCAGCTGATGAGCATTTTATTTTGTTTAAGTCCTTTACTAGTTTTAAACATCCGTGACACTTCATTGCGTTTAGAAAAAAGACACCCAGTTACACATAAAATAATTAATGTCTCTCAGAGTAAAGCGTTCAGAACTGACCGCTCGGATGTTATAATCTTTGACGATAGCTCCGTGTACAGTGAATGAGTCACACGCGATGCACTCCACGCGAAGATGACACCTGCGTCGCACACGTAACCGCGACAATCGCGTGCGTTAGCAATAATGCACTATCATTCACTTGACAGCTGATTCGTATTCAACTGATTTTTTATTTTGCTATAATTTACTTATTTCACTTTATAATAATGTAAAAATTACAACCCTAATCAGTAAACGCACTATTTAACACGTCACTGATTAATTTAAATTGATTACACTATATTTTCCGGTATAAATCTGATATTTTATGAAGACGTATAACGGTTTGATTTTAACGATTCGACAGAGCGACAAAGAAAAGAATTGTTGCTCAGCTCTTAAATAATAAGTCTCCCGATTCAATTAGTCACACCTACGATGTTAGAAACAATATGCTATATCGAAAAAAATTGAGCGAAACAAAGTTAGTCGTTGGTAACCTATCGTCCATCAGTCCCTTGTATGGACTTAAATCAACCATATCCATACTGAGATAGACATGTTTAGTTTCTTGATGGAGTGCAACGCAGGCAGGTATTTTTAGGTGTTCTGGGATTTGGTCCGGTCACCTTTTGGGATTTAGTCCTCTAGTTCGGTTACCGTCCACTTTTTCAATCACTAGCGGACGTTTAAAGCTGTCCGTAGTTCTGTCAGGGAACTGACCAATCAACGCCAGTATGTGCTGCAAATAGATATTAGATAAGCGCTGACCATATTTTGATGTATGCGTAACATACTTCGCCATCACCACATTCCTAAGGCATCAATTCTTTGCCTGTCAACGACTTTCATAGTCCACGTCTTTGCACTATACAGAATCGGATAGCTAGATAGATAGAAATATAGAGAAGGCAAGCGTTCGTATCAGATGCATTTTTGTTCCATTAATAATTTTCCTATCTCTCCAAATTTTATTCAGTGGGGTTATTGCTATTTTGGCCATGTAAATTCTCCTACGGATTTGCATACATTTTATTGGCATACTATTCACATAGATATGACTGGGACATTAAGTGGCAAAAGCGACAGAAAAGAAATACGCGTCAGTAATGATTGATTATGTTATCAAGTATGTCCTTTAAGAGCATACTCTATCCCTCGATGCCAGTTGTACTATTAAAGCGTTGAGAAAAGCTGTTTCTCTTTTCGGTGTTCTCAAGCGAATTGTTATATCGGGGAAGGGGCTTTGTAAGCGCGGACTTTAGAGAATTGAGTAAAACACCTCGTATAGAACTTTAATTTATAACAACAGGGGCAAATAAAGCCAACGGTCAAGTAGAAAGGGTCATGCAGATTTTAAAATGTCTGCTAACTATTATAGAAAACGATACCCATAAAACGTGGCGTGACAAACTTCCTGAGGTACAAGGGACGAAACCTCTTAGCATTCAATGGATTCACCGTGCGGATGCCGGGTCCATCGCGTTGCAGGGAGGGGAGCTTCAGCAGTGCCGGGGACTTGCGACCCAGGTGTGGGTTTAAGGGGCCCCTTTAACTAACGCGCGTTGTACGCTCACCTCCACTGTCCAAGTTCCTCTCCCTACCTAGCCAAATTTGAAAACTACTACTAATTGAACCTACTAGGGCTGAATTCGACGTACGTTCCAAGAATGAATTAATGTTAGTTCTGGACGGGCCCAAGTCTTTTAGTAGGTTGTAGAGAGATTTGGCTGTTATACCTCTCGCTCCCACCTCTACCGCGTACGAATCAGCGACGAACCTATTTCGAGTTGGTTCGTTGGTGAGCTCGTAATACTTAATGACAACGCGCTTTGAAATACGCGAATATAGAAATATGTCTGGTCTGGAGGCTGACGCACAAATATCCTCGGGGATTTTGTGTTGTTTCTCACACGTATCCATCATGATAGTCTAATCCGAAGCCGCTTTAAGGATAGAGTAAGGCTTGACGTTTGATTTTGTAGCCCTGGTGCTCTCTCTCATAAAACCTATTGATCGTTCGTTTGTGGTTGTTTCCCTTTGCGCTCTGGCTACCGAAAGACTGGCCGCTTCACGTATGATCTCTAAAACCCTAGTGACGACTAGTGACGACGCGAGAGTTGACCGCTGTCCAGGAGAACCTTACATCTCACTAGCAAATGCTTAGCAGTTCCAACTGCCTTTCCGCAGATATGGCAAGTGTTTTCGGTACCTTTACCCCATCTTACTGAATTGCTCTGGTCTGGGAGAGTCATCTAGCACTTAATAACACAAACCGTAGGGTTACAGGATATACTCCAACAGAACTAATGTTTGGCATACGCGCGCAATCTTTAGGGATATCATTAATAGCCCAAAATTCAGACGAGCCGAGATTAGATTTAGACAATATCCGGAATAAAACTTCCCTCAACACTGAAAACGCAGATCAAAAGGAAGTAGTTAAATTTAATAAAGGCAAAGCCCAAGTAAAACCTTCTTTTCTTTCTCGGGGAGATTACGTTTTTGTTAAGTGTAGCGAGTGTTACCAAACTAAACTACAGAGAAAGTTTAGGGGACCTTTTATCATAATTAAAATTCTAGACAACGATAGGTACGAACTGAAACATACCGATGAATCTAATCACACTTTAAAATACTCTCATGAAAACTTGCGCGCAGTACCCAGAGGCTTTGAAGGGTTAGTTGACATATCCACTGAACTAGGTAATGAGGAGGCCGAGACGGCGGGTCATGGAGTGGAGAGAATGGAAACGAAGCTTTATCAGATGATGAAAGTGAGTAGCTCTGATGGCCTCCAACATTGATAAACCATAAATGAGTTGTGTAAGTTTGAGTTGGTGTGTTTGAGGTGGCGATGGAACTGGCTGATGCGGCCGATGTTTCTAGTAGTGATGGATCAAAGCGTGCAGGGGCTGGCTCGATGGAGTCCACGTCCGGTCGACGCTTGATCAGGTTGTGAAGATGGACGGGCTAGCTCGGTGGAGTCTATGTCCGGGTCATCGTTCACTCACATGAGTTTGGCTAGTGGAGATGGACGGGCTAGCTCGGTGGAGTCTATGTCCGGGTCATCGTTCACTCACATGAGTATAAGTAGTGGAGATGATGGGGCTAGCTCATTGGAGTCTACTTCTTGATCATTGTTCACTGATATGTGTGTGATGATGCTCTGCAGATTGGTCAGACGAAAGTTGTCGTCCGGGTCAGATCCATTTACGTTGGCTGACTTGTCCTGGAACCTCTGCAGATTGTGGTAAGACGAAAATTGTCGTCCGAGTCAGAGCCATTTACGTTGGCTGGCTTGTCCTGGTTGCTCTGCAGATTGTGGTAAGACGAATAGTGTCGTCCGGGTCAGATCCATTTACGTTGGCTGACTTGTCTTGGAACCCCTGCAGATTGTGGTAAGACGAAAATTGTCGTCCGAGTCAGAGCCATTTACGTTGGCTGGCTTGTCCTGGTTGCTCTGCAGATTGTGGTAAGACGAATAGTGTCGTCCGGGTCAGATCCATTTACGTTGGCTGACTTGTCTTGGAACCCCTGCAGATTGTGGTAAGACGAATATTGTCGTCCGAGTCAGAGCCATTTACGTTGGCTGACTTGTCCTGGATGCTCTGCAGACTGTAGTAAGACGAATGGTGTCGTCTGGTTCAGATCCATTTACGTTGGCTGACTTGTTCTGGATGCTCTGCAGACGGTAGTAAGACGAATGTTGTCGTCCGGTTTAGATCCATTTACGTTGGCTGACTTGTTCTGAATATTTTGAGTATCGTGGTAAGACGAATGTTGTCGTCCGGGTCACATCCACCAAAGGACCGACCTGTCCAATAGTACCTACTAATTGTGAACAGTTGACCTACATGCTGTTAAGTGACAAGGCGTTGTCGTCCGGCTTAATTGTTACGTGATGTTCGCCTTAAGTCTTAAGTATCATAGCACATTTTGATGATTGTAACTAGTCGTTTGTCAGGATGCCGAACGGAATAGACACAACTGTAGTTCATTGATCCGAGAGCCGCCCGAGGACGGTCGGATGTCAGTCCGGCCGTGACGGCGCATCCGTCAAAAATCATACGTCAGGTTGACTTTTAGCTGTCTGAGGTTAGCCTAGTGAAGCGTCATTGTCGACGGTAGCGAGGGCGGCCATCTTTATTATGGAGTATCGTGCGAGATGACGCCCGCGCACCGCGCTCGTGACGAATCGCTGTGTATCGAAGTGATAGTGATATCTAGTGTTTCGATTTAGTTGGTGTCGTATTGAATAGACTGTACTTTATCCCTTTCAAAGTATGAGTTCCCATGAAGGCCCTCCTGTTCTTATAACGCCCTCCTACAAATGCAAAGTAGACACCTTATGACATAACTTTGTCAATATTACGTTGAACACCCAAATATTACTATTACCTACATAAAGCGCTGTAACTAGTTGTGAAAAATTAAAGCAGTTTAAAGATCTCTTAAAATTATGGTTTTAAAATAAATAATATGCATTACAATTTAAACGTAATAAAATAAAAAATATTATTCGACTTCAAATTGATGATAACTTCCTTTACCCATCTCTTTTCAACATGCATCTTATACGTATTGCTAACCTTTTTTTGCACACCCAAATTTAAATAGGATTACTCACTAGGTGTCGTTATATTACTACTTACTACTTTACTTACTAGCATTGACAAAATTACCTTGCTTTCGTTTTCGCAACAACTGAAAATGTGTACGCTATTTAAGTATGTAATTCTTAATGTATGTTAAATGAGTTAATTAATAATAGTGTTATAGCGCGCAGTGTTTTTTAGATATAAATTATAAAGTATGGAAGTTCTAGCGAAGTGACAATTTCACCACTAATTCGTATGATCGTATCAACTAGCCGCGGTTAGATCTTTTTGTGCGTTTTGTGAACTTTTCTAAAAGAAGAGAGACCCAGTGAGTGTTTTGTATTTTCCAAATACGAATATCTTTATTATTAAAAGAAAGCCTACAAAGTATCTTATAAATCTTATGTTTTCTTTTAAGTGTCTGCCGTTATCAAATACATTCTTTTGTTTACTCAATTTAAATTACATAAAGCCCACTTATTTGTATTTATTGTTTTGAACATGTTATTTCGTGACTACATCAACGAAAACAAATTATGTACTGACAAAATGAATATATGTACTAATTTCGTTAGCAATTTGTTGTCGTTCTTGTAACGGCATTTTTGGTCATATTTTTACATGATAATTGTTTTAAATTACATTGGTTACAGAGGAACTACAACGTTCTAAATATAAATTGACGTAATTTGCGAAGTATCTATAGTTATTTATATTTGTATATTAGCGCGGGAATATTGTTTAAAAGTCTTAAGATTTTTTACGGTAATTAATGTGAATTCAAAATTAGTCTCATTTTTTTTCGTAAATTCGCATAATCGATGTTAAAAAGCCTAATTCGGTAAAAAAAACATTGTCTATATTTCATACGCATGACTTATGTGAGCTGTATTTTTTTCAAAAATACTCCTTTTAAAATTTAAAATTATTCCATTTGAATTCATTTAGGTATTTTGCAACGTAACAACTAAGTTTGTTAAAATTTTCATGTGTCTCATTATTACTATGGCGGATATATGGTTTTCACCTATTATATAATTGAATTTATCTGTAAGAACACCACGTTGTCAACACATATAACGGGATTCGGGAATAATTAAAATTGGATAACTATAGAATTCGCATTAATTGTCGTAATATAATATAGTAAGGTTATAATAGTTATTTCGCAATTGTCATGAATAAAAAACTTAAAAAGGTTTCTAGCAACCTACATCCGATATAATTTTAATCAGGTGAAGCAAAAAAGCATAAAAAAACAGTGGTGTACACAACCAAGATGTATATTCAGTAAACAGTAAATAAAGGCAATTTGAGTCACTATTCACGTTGATAGGTCTTTTATAAAACATATTTGTTGTGTTTATTGTCGTGGCCAAAATAAGCATGATTTATTTATATGAAGTAACTTGTTTTTTTTGTTTGAGATGTTTTTTTTTTATAGTAAAACAATAAATACTTTTTATTTTATTAATAACTAGTAAACCTGGCGAACTCCGTTTCGCCTCCAGAAGGCTTTGTATTATATAACATTTCGTTTGGTGATTAAAAGATGAAGAAATTTTTCTTTTGTTTTATATTTCAAAAGGAAAATTTTTATTTCATTCCACAACAGTAATGAATTCATTTCGATTACAAAAATGAAGTGTTATTTAGTTGAACTTCTCTAAGTAAATGAAAGTGAATCCAAAGTAGATACCGAATCGAAGCGTTATACGTGTCCGCCAATTATCCGTTTCATTGAAGTGCTCCTTTGTAAACCACATTTTTTGTTTTTTGGTATAACGTTAACACAAATAAACCGGATGGTTTCCCAACACACACAAACTATAACTGCCCATGTGAAAAACAATGATTTTCTAAATTTATCCCGCAAATACTAAATTACATATCTATCATTATACGTCAATTGCATAGCTGTCAATTGTGTTTCGTTATTCCACGTTTTATAGTGACTGACGTTTCGTGTCAAGTCCCACAGGAATGCTGTCGAACGGGATAAAAAGTATCCTATTGCAATTTGATGGCTCTAAAGTACCTCCCTGCCAATTTTCAGCTAAATCGGTTCAGCCGTTCTTGAGTTATAAGTGGAGTAACTAACAAGACTTTGTTTTATACATATATATATATATATATATAGACTTAACCAACGTCGACTGTTACAGATAGCGATTGGTACGCTGTCTCTCGTACCAGTAATAGTCTGATCCTGTGCGATATAGCTCGTGGTCTAACTAGCGAAGTGAGTTATATTTTCTATCGAACTTGTATATAGTATTAAAAGTTTACAGTCATGAACTACTCCAGACACCGTGGTCCGGTGGAGGGGAGCGTATATATGCAGCTGTGGGTGGAGCCTGTCTGTTGCAGCGTGCTGGCGAACTTAGTGTGGTGGAGTACGGCCTCGATAGAGTACTACAAACCGTGAGTATAGATCAAGATCTACACAATGTCGAGTAATTTAATTTATACTAAAATGATTCGTATCTTATGGAGGTTCGTACTGAGCGTGTGAATCCTCACGTGCTCAGTGTCCGTATCAATGAGGGCAGGAAGACGGAGGAAGAACGAAAACACTTCGCCTATCTGCTGACAGACAGACGATTGCTGTTATTGATCTTGTTACAGGTACGGAACATACGTAGGATAGATGTTAGAGTTCCTTTGTTATGAAAAAAAAGATTGATGTCGTTGCATTATATTTATTAATATCAATGATGTGAATGTTGCAGGAGTTCAGTTAGGGCCATGGTGGCACGAAGCTCGGGTGGATTGGTTGGAGCTGACTGAGAGCGGACATCTGCTTCTGTTCCGTCATACTAGACGACGACTTGCACTTCTCCGTATTGATACCGGTGAAAAGGTAGCACTCATATACAGGGTGACTGGTGAATTACTATCAATATTTAAGGAGAATACTCGGTACATGATTCTCATTCGAATTATGTAAAAAAATAGGTACTTAAATTTTGACCAAATTTCCGTATAAATAAATAAAGTATTGACACGTTCCAAGTGTTCCAAGTGTGGACGCGTGCGGCGGCGTGCTGATACACACCACGCCGCCGCACGCGTATGTGTGTGTGTGTGTATACCTAATCTGTAGAGTGTTCACACGATTTGTAATTAATTACATAACTTTTGGTTAACTTTACTTAGAAGTTTATTAATATTTATGTTATATTAAATTTTATTTTGTCATATATGATCGTCAAATATCACGTCCTCAAGTATCGATAGTAATTCACCAGTCACCCTGTATATAGCGTAAACGACATAGCTGGATAAATTGAGTCAAATAAATATGATATTTCATTGTCTGGTATTTCATTTTTTAGGAAATTATCGCGAGCGGAGTTGGTTTCGTGCAATGGATAGAAAACAGTGACCCTGTAGTAGCCCAAACAACAACACATTTGGTGATTTGGTAAGATTTAGTAATATATTTTTTAATTGTACTGGATAAAAGTAACTTATTATGTGTACAACATTTATTTGAATATAATAATCCTTTTAACTTAAAATAATGTATCGTTGGCAATGTTTATATGGTCAATATTGATTTATTTTTTTGGGAGAGATCATATCAAAATATTCCTGTAAATTAATCCTAGTTTTTACTCATTATGTCTTTATGTTACATACAGTAAGATACACATGGGTCATAAGGTCGTTCCTACATATATATATATGTTTGTTTGTATGTGTTATAGGTACAGTGTGTGGGAGCCTCAGTGTGTTGTCATGTCTGAGTGTGTATCAGTCTCGGCTGTATCAGTATCAGAGCGACGAGTCCTACTGGAAGGAGGTCAGATCCAGGCCATTGTATTGGATGAACATCGACTGGCTTTCAGTATGAACCCTTTACAGTATGTATTTACATTATTTTTCTACTAGCTGCGCCCCGCGGTTTTACCCGCGGATTTCCGGGATGTAAAGTAGCCTATGTGTTATTCCTGGATGTCAGCTTCCTGTATACAAAATTCTATCAAAATCGGTTCAACCGTTTGAGCGTGAAGAAGTAACAAACATACACACACTCACAAACTTTCGCAATTATGATATTAGTAGGATTAATGAGATCTAAGACTTCCTCGAGTATTCATTTAAATGAAACACATCTCGTCTGCCCGTGATCATGGTTGCTGTAAAGTAACCGAAACGTCGGCAGTACGTCGTTTTTTAAAAAATATCCGAAAACATTCTTTTCATTTATTTTTATATTGTTTGAAATGATTACTATGAAGTTTTTATATAGACGTTTAAATTTAAAGTTAACTTTTTGGACAGATTAACTTATAGAATAGTACAGAGTACTTTAAGCCATTTTTTTTGTATAAGCCAATAAATGAACGATTTTATTATAACAGGATTGATTTAATGTTCTAAGCGCTATTTGGTTGTCTTTTCATTGATCGCTATATTGTTAATTTATATAGAATATTAAATGGAATGTACTATTTATTTTGTATAGATTCCGCGTTACGTAGCGGGGACTTAAAGGATTGTGCTCAATACTTGGACGCTGTGTCGAGGTCTGCGGACGTCGGGTCGTTGTGGTGTCAACTGGCTGAACAGGCTCTAGCAGGATACGATGTTGAGGTTAATATGTATGGCATTACAGTTAGATTAAATATAAACAGGAGTTTGTTAAGGCTTCGTTGCCAAACACATTGAAAACATCCTACTAATTTTTAGTAAGTTTTCACGATATTTGCTTTATGTGAACTTGTATTCAAATACAGAGGATATAAGTACAGTGGATGTCTCATAAATAATGTCGATTTTCAGTGTTCACTTTTTAATAGTGACTGGTAGGGTGACTGGTGAATTACTATCGATACTTGAGGACGTGATATTTGACGATCATATATGACAAAATAAAAATTAATATAACATAAATATTAATAAACTTCTAAGTAAAGTTAACCAAAAGTTATGTAATTAATTACGCATCGTGTGAACACCCTACAGATTAGGTATACACACACACACACACTTGCGGTGGCGTGGTGTTGTATCAGCACGCCGCCGCACGCGTCCACACTTGGAACGTGTCCACACTTTATTCATTTATACGGAAATTTGGTCAAAAATTAAGTACCTATTTTTTTTACATAATTCGAATGAGAATAATGTACCGAGTATAATGTATTAAAATAGACTTACTATGAGATGTATAGCTCCTCGTATTTAATGGTTTTTATCCCAAAGAGCAGTAAGCTCTTAGGTTAAACGGTTTTTTGACCTTAAATGCAAAAAAATGTCGCACTGCTTTAATAACATTTGTTGGATTCAAATTATTTTGTACAAAAGAATCCCGCCATAGATCTCAAGTGTAAAGTCTGGACTGAATTTCGAATGTGGTAGGAGTTTAATATCACCAAGTTCTTTGATCGTATTCCGCGTTACTTTCGTCATTTATGATTTAGAATTGTCTTGAAAAAATCGGTTCCGGTAACATGGATATTCCTTCAACAAACCTCATACATTCGCATCTCCTGTCCACTATTTTATCAAAACCTAGTCCTTCATCAACAAACAAACAGAAAATTATTCAAAGAAAGTAAAATTACTGTACTGTGTGTAGAGCTGGAGATAAATTTAAGAAGTCCCAACATATTTAAATTGATTCGTTGAAATTTTTACATATGAATCGACATTACCTATGAGTCACCATGTATATATGATAGAAATAAAGATTGTCCAATGGTTTTAGAATAACTACTTCAATTTATTATTGGTTTAATTACATTAATGTTAGGTTCAAGTAGATTGGACCACCCTGATACTGAAAAACAGTTATGTTTGGTTAATTGTTAGCTATTCCGCTGTGGTGGTATATTCCTCACTGCTCAAATTATAGAAAGACTAATATATATTATAACATTTAAACGTTTTAGTACCTCATAACATATATATTTTTTTCAGTTGGCGACGAAATGCTATAAAGCAGTGGGTGATGAGGCTAGAACATTTTATCTAGAGAAAACTGTCGAGTTGGCTTCAGCCAAAGGGGACGGGAATATTGATGAAGGTATTTTTTGCATTTAAACGTTTTGGGTACACCTCATGCATTTCTTTTTGTACCCGCTTATTGTATTAATAGTATTTATTTTATTAATCGTGATTATAATATAATGCATAGGTTTAAAGAGTCTCGAGGTTCGTGCACGTCTAGCAATATTTGTGGGGGACTTAACCACCGCCGAAGAATACTACGTACGTGGAGCCGCTCAGCCAAAATTGGCCATTAATATGTACAAGCAGTTCAATAGATGGGCAGATGCCATCGCCCTCGCTGAACAAGTCGATAGACAAGTGGTGACATCACTCAGGCAGCAATACATGGACTATCTCACGTCAACAGGTGCAAAAATTATAACTGTTCAGAATATAATTTAAGATTGATAAAAATTTTCCGCGCTGCAAAAAAATATTAATAAAATCTTATATATTATCTTCGTTAGAATAACACTAATAATCTATTTGCCCTAGTAAAGTATTATTTTGTTGGTACAGGTCGTCAGGTGACGTGCGAGGCGCGGTTCGTGTGTGGGTGAAGGGTGGTCGGCGAGACGAGCTGCCAGCCATCAACTAGTACAGGTGAAGAATGCATTATCAGATAGACAAAAAAAAAATAGGGAAGGAATTGGGTCCATTATCAGATAGCTAAATAAAAATGCTACCGAAGTATGAACTCATTTGTAGGAATACCGCTTGTTGGTGTCACTAAGGATAGTCTTGTTGTAGTAATGAAAAGATCCTACTCAATTCGTTGTAGGTCTTGATACATACGTAAATGACCAATGAGCGTTTGTTTTTGATTTAGTATTATTGATTATACTATTGAAGAGATAATGTTATTGTAAATGATGCAAGTTAAAGACGAGGGTTATGCATTTAACTAAAAAAGAATAGCAGAAGTATATTTTTTTAATATAACTGTCTCAAACATTAATATTTATTCTTATATTGTAACTCCTGCATATTACTATACATTTTAAAAAGTTAAGATTCACTAATTAGAGACATAGATTATGAACTTTACAATTTGTTTCCTTTGTAGGAGGAATGGTGGGAAATGGCTGGTGAAATATCCGAGTGTAAAGGTGATATAAGAACTGCTGTTGATTACTATTCTAGAGGCAACAACTACGCAAGAGCCGTTCAACTAGCAAGAGAAGTCAGTGTTGTTTATTAGAAATTTTGTTTATAATTTTTATTATATCATTTGTTGTTCTTCAGGCCTGTCCCGGTGAAGTGACCAGGTTGGAAGGAGAGTGGGGCGCGTGGCTTGTATCATCGCGACAGGCGGGCGCCGCTGTACCTCATCTCATAGAGGCTGCTCGAACCGTTGATGCTCTCACTGCGGCTCTGAAGGCACATCATTATAAAAAAGCTCTTCAAATTGTACAGGTATTATTAATAATAACTGGTTACTGAGCTTTGCTGGGTATTAAGGATTCATCATTTTTAATTCAACACGATAAGAAGACAGAAAATAACCTTAACCTTAAAGCAAACATTCGTTGACTTCCTGGTAATCAACAACGCCATCTGCTTTTGTGTCGTTAAAGCCATTAGTAAAAGCAATTAGGAAAAAGTAGTATTACTATTCGCCACTAGATGTCAGGAAGAGTCATATTTAAAACGACTAATTTTTGTTATTCTTTTTTACGTAAAATAACATTTTCTAAATGATTAATGATGATAATGATTCCTAGCTAGATCGATTTATCGCCATCGTTTGAGCCGATACCGAGATTCCCATAATATATAAATATATATGCAAGAATTGCTCATTTAAAGATATAAGATAACATATTTGCTATAGGTTTTGTTTTTATATATATATATATATATTGTAAATCAATCCATTGATATCTTTATGTTATAGAAGATATAGAATCAATTCGGGAGCAATGTGAACAGTTGGGGGATCATTTTATATCTCAAGTAAGTTATTTTAAATAATGAACAAAAGAAATATGTTGTTATTATTTTTTTTATAATTGTTATTAACGTAATTCGATTTTGTTCATTCCGTATTAGTTATTGTGTATAGTTACAAAAATATAAATGTAAACATCCAATAAGGGTGTAAACGAATATGTTTTCAATTATTCATTTCTTCTTTTACGTACGGATTTAACGTCACGATCAATTTATTAATTTTTTAGAATTCAAAGTTTGGGTCGATTTTTATTCTATTCTAGTAGGTTTCATATGTCAATTAATTTCTTTTTTGCAAACATTTACAGGAATGGGATACAGCGGAACGAGTTCTCACATCCTGTGGTATGGCGGAGAAATGTGTAAGAGCGTACAACGCCGCGGGCAAAGTGTCGGAAGGTCTACGTGTTGCCGCTACACATCTGGCAGAAGAAGACACGAGAGATATTTACTGACCACTCGCTCAACAATCACGACAGGAAGGGCACTTTAGAAAGGCTGAACAAATTTATATAGGACTAGGAGATACAGGTGAAGCTATATCTACGTATAAGGTAAAATATTGAAATATACATTGTTTAATTATATGTATAGAACAAATATATGTTTTTTTTAAATCGCTGTTAAATATCGTTCAGGAAGCGTGTCAGTATGAGTCGATGCTGTGGTTGGTGGCGGCCAGCGACCTCCTACATTCAAGCCGGTGAGCCCACTAGGGAAAAAGATGCGTCTATTAATATGAAAACAAACTTCTTCGTGTTCCATAGATTCGCTGTGTGGCCATTAGGTCTATCGCGTTGCAGGGAGAGGAGCTTCAAGAGACCCCTATCTAACGCGCTTTAAATGCTCTAAGCTCCTCTCAAAACCTAACCAAAATTGAAACGAACCTACAAGGGCTGCCTACAACGCACGTTCCAATGATCTGATATTAGTTCTGGACAGGCTCAAGTCTTTTAGTAGGTTGTAGAGAGATTTGGTTGTCATACCTCTCCTCCCACTTCTATAGCGTACAAATTAACAACGAACCTATTTTTAGTGAGTTCGTTAGTGAGCTTGTAACACTTGTTGACCTTGATCACATGGTCTTTCGAAATTTTGGTATCCGAAGGAACCGTGAGCTCTATTAGCACAACGCACTTTAAAATTAGCGAGCGCATTTTAAAAATTACCCTCTAGGTCCGTTAAATTATGCATGTGAATGAAAATAAATATATGTATATTGTAGACATGATGTTGTATGGTATATTGTTTCCATTATTAAAAGTGAGATTTAGATGTATGACACGAGTGGTCAGTGGGAGAACGCTCCGGTTACAGTACAGCAGCAGGTTGCTGTTCAGTGGCCGGGGTCATTGACCGCCCGGGGACTGGCGGCACTCGAACATTAACCTAACACCAACTAACTGACAGAGCTATTCTATGGAAAACAGTTAAGAAATCGATTAATTATCAATGCTAATGCATTACCTCCGGATACACGATACCTTTAGAAATATTGCAAAATTGTACTTTTCAATGTCATATTGGTCTTAGTTATTATGTCACAATAACATATGGTGAGATATTTTGTTTGATAAGTGACGTAATTTTAGTTTCAATGTTCATATACTTTATTCTGATTTACTTTATATAACTCTTAAACGATAAGATTTGCTAATAAGTTGACAATAGGAGAGTTTTTGTCGTTAATTTTTTTTTTGAGTTCTGCTTACATTGGCTATACTAGTGATTATAGTAGTGTAGTGAGTGTAGTTTTATATGACGTGTATAGACGGAGGAGGTGTTGGTCGAGCGAGCGGACCTGGCACAGTCTGAAGCTCTCATGACAAAAGAAGTGGTACAGCATTACAAAGACTTGGGTTCGTTCGGAAATTACTTTATTGTATCTCTGAAGAATTCCTTTTAAAGAATGTCAAAATGCTTTGTTAAGAACGATAGTTTTTATAAAATGGTGATAGCTTGTTACCTTCGTCTATGACGTATTAACATACATGACACTTTCTTGGACAAGATAGAGATCAATAAATTCATAAGCTGGATAACTTACAGCAGCGATAGTTTGTTAAATTTAAACAGCTGTGCGAGTGCAAACTAAACTGTAAGTTTGTTTATGATCTTTAAATTATTGTAAATATTTTGATTCACACCATTTAAACACACCGACTGTGTTTAACTTTGTTCTAGGTATTGTGGTGTCTAAAGCCTGAAAAGTGTGATGGAAAGAAGAATCATAATGTAGTTATTTCGTGTACTTATTATTACCTACTTCTTATTATTGTCGGACGGCACTCGGAGAGAGGGGCGCGGGCGCGGCGAGTATGTACATTGTGTCTGTCTGTGTGTGCGTGTGCAGCGGAGTGTTGGTGAATAGCTGACCATATTATAATCAGTGAAGATAATCACACTCTACAGGTACAGCTGTTAGCTGGTTCATACGACAGATCAACTCGAGCGTTTGAAGAATATATGGTTCCGTGGCAGGGACAATGGACTCACGATGTGTACTCTGATTTCTTTGATGGTGAGGCATTTCTCTTATTTTACCTGAAATTTTGACTAAAACCCATATTGAGACTTAATCCTATTGTGCTTTTTATTTTAATTTAGTGTTATGACACGAATATCTAAATGTATTGCAGTTAAAGGGGAGGGACATGAGTTACTTGTTATGATGTGAGCACTTGTCTTGGAGTGAATCAGACACTCTATATTAGAGGTTGAGGTCTCTGGGTCTGGGATAACTTTGTCTTGGAGTGCGTTGGGCTCGGGATATTGGGATGCTTTACAACCACTTTGTGAGGGCTATGTTTATTTAACTGAGTGAAATCAAAACTCGAAAACATTTCTGCCGTTATATTTCTCAATTTCAGAAGCAGCCAATGAAGGAGATGACTTATCTCATGACTCCAACCTGCCTCCTGGTGGTGACCAGCCTATGGAAGACAATGAGCCACAAGCAGGCCCTTCTGGGATCACAAGACATACAGAACTGAATACTTCTACTACCAACGAACAGAATTTCATGTCCTCTCTGCCAATAGGGCAGTTGTATTGAATATTTTTTTTACTAGATTCAATTCTGTTCTTGTTTTTGAGAATATGTATATTATATTTACTTTTCAGAGTCCTTTAAGTATTTTCACTGTTAATATTATTTAATAACTGTTATATATTTATGTACGTGATTTTATTTTACAATTGTACATGTTAATTTTTTACACTATTCTTTGTACTTATATTATTTTGTTAAATTTGTTTGAAAGTAGTTTGTAATGTCTTTGTAAAGTATATTTCGTTTCTGTGATATTTATCCATTTCTGTATATTAAAAGTAATTTTGATCCATAAGTTAATCTTTTTTTTAAATATTAAATATATTATGCAACAAGTCTAACTCATCAAGTCTAAGTCTAGTCTAAGTCTAACTTATCAAATAATTATATCTTTATAGGTACAACTTTATTGAATGATCTTGAAAGTAATATTTGTAACAGAACATATCATACAAAGTTTTTGCGAGTGATAGTGAAATAGCTCCCTAACAAGTAATATACGAACAACAGTAAATGTAACAATTCATTTAATCCTCAGTTTCTGCACAACGACAACTTCTTTTAGACAGTTCAGCTTCATTTAAACAGAACTTTTCACTAACATCCATCCGTTTCATACCTTTTTTTAAAATATATTTTTTTATTTAAATTTAAAGATGCATAATGTTTAATCTTAAACCTAACTTTCAATGTTAACAATAAATTACATTATAAGAGTAGATAGCATAGATTTGTAGATGTTTTAATTTGATATATTCTTTAAGTCAATCCTTAGCCCTCTATTATTCTTAATCTACATTAACGATATTGGTTATTTGGGATTACACAGAGAAGTGTCATTATACGCAGATGACACAAGTCTATTCTTTTTTGGAGACTCAATACATGAGATAACATCGAACGCACAAGCTGTAATTTGCTGAGTATAATTGTTACAAAAACCTCCTGTATGCTTTTTTACTGCTAAAAATAAAAAAATCCGTAATTACGAATCCCTAACCATAAATAATATTAAACTCCAAAAATCAGAAACAGAAAAGTATCTTGGTTTACTATTAGATTACAAACTATTATGACAACCTCATTTAGATTACATATTTGCAAACTAAAATAACATCACTGACTGGAGCTTTACGCAGGTGTGTTCGATGTATTCCATATAAAGTTCGAACTATTATTTATAACTCATTAGCTAAACCCTTACTTGAATATTTAACAGAAGTATGGGGATCTGCACACAAAACTAATTTAAAAGATTTACAAATATCACAAAACAAACTATTAAAAACACTACACCAACTGGACTACCGCTTTCCAACCAAAGAACTTTACAAGAAAACTGATACACTATCTATTGGACAATTATACAAATACAAAACATGCATACTTATAAGAAAACTTCTCTCAAGATCTATACACACACAAACTACTTTTAAGACTGAATCACATAAATACTATACACGAAATATACATCAAATACAAATACCTAAGTCTAGAACTAAACATTATGGTAACGAAACTATACAATTTGAGGGAGCGCTTATGTACAATAATCTACCGAAAGAAATATTTAACGAAAAATCTTTTTTGAAATTTAAGGCTAAATTAAAAACATACTGTCAAACTTTATAATTATATTTGAATGTTTGTATAAATAAGGTCACCATTAACTTCATATATGTTTATTATGTTACTAGTTTAAGTTTCCTATGTAAGTGAACTTTGTTCTTAATGGGAAATAAATTATCTCTAAACGTACACCTACCAATAAATGGCGGTATATAAAACAACCAACTCAGTAGGTACCGTATTTTGAAATTCTTGTTATGATTCAGTAAAAATTCTTGTGATCTTTTTGAGTAATAGAAAATATTATTTTATTGCCACATTGATTATTATTCATGTATTTTTTATAGCTATGGATTTATTAGTAGCCTTTGAGTTTGTTCCTCACCTGGCTCCTTACTTGGATAAAAGACTAAACATTGCAAACTTTGTTCTGAATTTGCAGGAATAGATCTTAAATTAAAAAATAACATTTTGATTGTAAGTTACAGGCTTAGTGTTTTATTGTATACAATTTAATTTAAATTTATCCAGTAGTCTCTGATTTTTTTTAAATTCTTATAATTAAATCCCTCATGTATAGTATACTGAAGGTAGTAGAGTCTAGCCGTGGTCAGTTGCTACAGCTCGAACATGGGCTGGCTCGAGCGGAGAAGTACCAAGATCAACGTGAAGTACTCTTTAATGTCTCCGTTTCGTCCGAAGAGTGAGAGAGCCGGCTGTCCTTTCCCTTTTGCCTCCCCTTTCTATCCTCTTCCCCAATCAAGAGCATTAACACTGTCCATGGGAGATGGTGACTACTGTCGGTTACAACTATTCTCATAAAGAAGTATTATTTTAAATAGTACAAATGCAATGATGAAGAAAAAAATTACTGATCAAACCTTCATACAAAACAATATTGACATAAAGAAAAATATTTTGTTCCTACAACTGTATAAATAATGAAGAAAACTCATCTTGTACTTATTTGCTTGTTGTCCCTCAGTTGATCCTGTCTGTACAAATGTTACAGAAAAGTATCAACATACAATATTTAAATTAGAATAAGAAAACACTAAAATACTACTTTTTAGGTAGGTACAGTTTCAGTCTTGATTTTTAATTTAATGTTCATTGTTACTTCTAGTAATGTCGTACAAAATGGCTGAAGCCAGTATTTATATCACAAATATGTACAAGTTGATACTCAAACCTTGTCATCATCCGATTATATTAAGGGGGTTTTATAGTTAATAAAAAATAATTACAAATATTGCTTACAATATACAGGGTGACTGGTGAATTACTATCAATATTTAAGGAGCATACTCGGTACATGATTCTCTTTCGAATTATGTAAAAAAAATAGGTACTTAATTTTTGACAAAATTTCCGTATAAATAAATAAAGTGTGTACACGTTCCAAATGTTCCAAGTGTGGACGCGTGCGGCGGCGTGCTGATACAACAACATGTCGCCGCGCGCGTATGTGTTAGTGTGTGTGTATACCTAATCTGTAGGGTGTTCACACGATGCGTAATTAATTACATAACTTTTGGTTAACTTTACTCAGAAATTTATTAATATTTACGTTATATTAATTTTTATTTTGTCATATATGATCGTCAAATATCACGTCCTCAAATATCGATAGTAATTCACCAGTCATCCTGTATAACAAATATTTATGTATATAACTGCTATATACCTAACATAAATAAAGTATCAGGTTTGAACAATTTCATCACGCCAATATCTACATTAATTCTTATTATTTATAATCAGTCACAACTCACAATTAATTCTAAGAATTATACTATAATATGTATAAATAGAATGGCACAGATGACGCCACTTGTAACAATATTCTTGTTATTTACATGTTTCAGTTCTACAACCATAATAATGTATTAAATAAAATACCTTTAATAAATTTTCTAAACAATCCGACATTTTCTACGTTTGTATGTACACAAATATTAATAGTATGAAAGATAAGTCACAGAATAATACATCATATGAGTCACATCATGTACACACACATTAGTATTTAATTGATAGCTTAAGACTTTGAATTTGAAGATTATATTTACTCATGTTATATTGTTTTGTGTTTATAATAAACTCATTTGAAGGATGTATATACGGAGTCCCAAAGTGTTATTATCTTCATATATATAAGCTTAACAAGTACAAGTATTACTGCTTAATCAAAATCAAAGACAATACAATACATCCACAATAACTGTAATTCATTTCAATTCAACAATAATAATTTTCTTTATGATAAATGCGGTTTATATTAATATTATAAATGAAAACAGTTCAAGGTAAATCTATTATAACAAAATCTTTTAGCCCCCTCTCATGGCATAACAGATACTATTCTTTTAAAAACTAATTATTCTACAGAAAAAGGTATGATAAGCATAATTAGTACATACAGAAATAAAACATTTAAGATGAGCAATGTTTTATCAGATTATAAATAACAATAAAGTAATTGCATCGTATCAGAGAGGTATATCAAGTAGATTGGATTAAATAAAATATTATGATCCATAAGATATTACATATAAAAGTTGTACAGTAACTGTTAAAGATATTGTTTGACAAGTGTAAATTCAATATAAAATAACTAAGTAGCAGACAAGTTGGAGATGTGCTGCTAGGCCGGCTGTGTTCATTGTTAGTTTTCATCTAACACTTGATGATCAGCCGTCATCTCCTGATGGATGAATCTCAAGTACAGTCCAATAACACCATCTGTAATACATAATACAATATTGTTCTTATATAAAGACATACAAAGACACTTACTTCAATTATTGTCTGTTTAAAATAAACTATAAAATGTTTAAAAAAAATTACAAAAACACTCTTATAAAATAACAAACTAAAAAGTAGCATATTTGTAATTATTATGCATTCACTTGAATATAAATGAATGATTAACAAAATATAAGTGTTTTTATTTTATTAATCATTTATTTATTTTCAACTCATTAATTCTGCTAACTACAAATGGTTTTGTTTTGTAAACCATTATTAATAGCACGATGACCGTAAGTGATTGCAATTGTTATCAAATCCCTACTAATATTATAAATACGAAAGTAACTGTCTGTTTGTTTGTTAAGTTTTCATTCCTAACCAGCTGAACCGTTTATGATGAATTTTAGTATGGATATAAATGAAGCCCAGGAAAAGGACTTGGGCTTCTTTTTATCCCGATTATCCGTTGACACAATCCCGACCCCAATCCCAATACCACGCGGGTGGAACCATGAAGTGGAAGCAGTTCAGGTTCAGTGGCCTTAATGACAGAGAACAACTGTGATGTACACGCAGACAGAGACGTGGGCAAGAGAAAGTTACTATTATAATTACAATCTTTTATTTATTTATTGAATCATTATGACGTGTCGGAAGCATTCAGTTAATGTAATAAAAATAAAAATATTGAATAAATGAACATAAACAATGATTCAATCTTACTATAAATAATAACAGAATAATATTAAATAATCAACAGTACATACCGTAAAACTACTATCGTACATCAGCTACATACACTTCTCTTCATAGAAGGGTTCCTCTTGTCCGCAGACCACGTCCTAACAGACGCTCCACCAACAGCTTCGACCCTCATCTTGAATTACATATTCTTACGAGTCCTGGAACGTTACAAATAATACTATTTTTATAAAGAAAATACATTAATTGTTAACAAACTTACCAACTTACATTAAGAAGTCGCATTTTAGGGCGTGGCCGAAAATTGTAAAGATAATAGTTTAAATAAAAAAAAGGAAGCCATCACAACGATAACGTCAAAAAACCCTGCGCCCAATATATGTAACGCTTAGGAAATAATTCAAAATTCCTACCACATACTACACAATAAAATAAACACTAATATCAAACAAAACTAAAAACGTTACTCAATAAGTATACGAACTTATAATGTAAGTAATGCCAATAATATAAAATATAATAATTAGATATATGTAAAAAAAACACCATGAAGCATCAGCATTAGAAAAAGACATCCATTACGAGGAACTAGGAAGACTGCGGCCGGCTGGCAGGAGACAAGGGAGCGAAAAAAAATGTTTTATAAATATTGATACAGTTAGTTATGTTTAATAATGTATACAGTAGTATCTCTAACAACAGGACTAATAGTTGTCATAAGGGATTTCAGATAATCAATTAAATGATGAGAAGACATTTTTGAACATCTTAGGTTTAAACCAGGATTAATGTTTATTAAAAGACAAAAAATATACATATTTGAAGAAAATATGAAATAAATCTTGATACTTGCAAATCCAGTGAATCTGTGGTTTAAACTTATATTGTATTTAAAATGTTATGCTGTTTTATAATTTAAAAGTTAATATAGCAATCATAGTTAATATTAAGCTTAGTTATATGCTTGTAACTTACGTTTAGGAAATAATTGAGAGGAATTAGGAGAACTCCTTTGTAGCTGAACTTGATTCATATTTAAACCCAAGTTGTGACTACAAGATGCGTCATTGTCTTCTTTTTGTGTATCAATGCATTTTTCAGTTTCAACAGAATGTGATGAGTGTACAGTCTCAAATGTTGATGCTGCTAAATAAAATATTTTTTTTACTACAAATAAATATATTAAGAGAAAAGTTAAATGAAAAATCTTAAAATTGAATGATAACATATTGACTTGATTGTATATTCCTTCCTTGTTTCTTTTAGAGTTTCTGATTAAATGTAAATAGACTTGTAACTTTTACTGAATTAAACACTGCCATTATTATATTACATAAAAAACTATAAACAACTTTTTTTGGCTTGTAGTTATCCAGTGAACACTTTGTTTTTGTTTTACCTATGTAAAGAAGTGACACAAGTAGTTATTTTGCGATACTGTTTGTAGGCACTTTCCTTTATTTAGATAAAAAAGGTAATAAAGACTTCACATTATAATTCTATCAAACCACATTTAAGTATATAAAAATGTTAAGATTACTTGTATACCTATTTCATTATATTCAATTAAATATATTTTTTTTGTTTTTAATTTTTAATTATGAGTATCAATTTCTAAAGTAAAATAATAATAATGTAAAATATCTATAGTTTTAAAATATAATTGATTATTTATAGTTATTTTATATTTGTATTATGTATTGTGTGCCTATAACTACTTGGGAAGTTGCTTACTTTAGATACTTACTTAAGTATAGAGTTGGTACAGCACTTTGAGTGAGTTGTTTACTTGAAGAATGTTAAAACTGTTCAAAATGACGATCACATATTCTTATGTTGTTATAAATGTAAGAATCTTCCTTTTGTTTCATGTCTTCATTTAAAATATTTTTCCATTGTTTGAATTTCTCCAAATTTGGGTATTCAGGTTTAGGAAATGGATGAAAAGGACCTGAAATGTATTTTATTAGAAGTCAATAAACTGTTACGATTGAAATTGATGTAACAAGAGTAGTGATTGATTGTATATGACAAATAATAATTTTATAGATTTTACTAAAAAGTATCGTACCTTTAGTCGCACACCGAAAATAACTCTTAATAGCCGATTTTCGTGTCATTTTTTCAACTTATCGATAATCCAAATTCGTAGTTTGCAATCAAAATCCAAATGAGAAGAGCTGGGGTCGATCGTCAAAAGCGTAGAAATTGGAGTCAATGATATATTAAGCCGGGTCAAATGTTTGAAAAAGAACGTACAGCACAAGAAGAACAGTAAACAACGGCAAATGAACAACTGAAATAATTTAAAATATGTCCTAATGTCAAATCAATTTGAGAGCTACTTAAGATATCTATGAAGTTATAAAGGAAAATAGTGTCGAAGTTGTTTTACCTTGTTTGCTAGATGGCAGCATTTTCTATCAGTGTTTCCACTAGAATGATTTCTTTTCCCCACACTTCAATTCAGATTTCCCCTTCTACGGACTTTTTTCCCCTCAAAAATTATTTTGCTGTAGTTTTGACGCCACACCTAAAATTTATCGTTTATTTATTGTATTTGTGTTTTATTTACAGACTGACCAGAAATATAATAAAAACTAAAAATGGAGTTGTATACTCATTTTTTATTCCAAATTAGTTAACGCTGTCAGCGCATACATTTTTGCACAAAATAATATTTTACGTCTCCTCCTCAAAACCAGAGGCGGCTGTACCTCAAGTGCACTCGTGCGCTGAACCACCAATTCAAAATATTTAAAAATTACAAAATATTACTTCATCTTTATTTTTAAATTAACATTTTAATATTTATTTTTTAAACATACAAAAACGTATAAAAAATTTAATTTCCTAATTATGGTCAAAAAGTTTGAGCGCTTTACTAAACTCATATCGTGCGCTTCGGCGAGTGCACGATATGAGTTGACTGCTAATACACCTTGTATGAGATATGCATTAATACGCCTGACGCGTGAAACAAAAGATAGTTCATAGAAATGTACCGAGTAACGAGTCGGATCTCGAGCTCCGCACGAGCGGCCGAAGATTACCGAGAGCACCCGATGTATGACGAATTGAGCCACGATTGACATCTCGTTATGTTTTGTTGCATTTTCTAATTTTAATATTTTAATAGTGCACCACCGGTTCGATTACCTACCAGCCGCCACTGCTCAAAACCCTCATTTATCTTTGATTTCCCCAATTTCCCCTTTTATAGTGTTTCCCCTTTTCTTTTCCCTCTTGACCCTAATTTCCCCTAAATTTCCTAATTTCCCCTAAATTTCCTAATTTCCCCTCAATGTGGAAACACTGTTTTCTATACATTATTTTCTTACACGGTAATTATATGACAGTTTCATCCAGTGTTGCCAACCGTACGATTTAAATCGTATTTATACGACCTTTTTGACTCTAGTACGATGTACGACCGAGTTATCGAAATCGTACGCAAAATATACGATTTTTTAAATGAATTCTTCCAAAAAAATAAAACTATAAGGAACGTGTAAAACTAAACTTTAGTACTATAACTAACTATATTTAGTACTATACTATAACTATGATCTATGACGAATATGTTAAACTAAAATGTATTCCAGAAACGGTAAATAAGAATTTGTTAGCTGCACAACATAATAAAGAAAAAGGATCGTGTATAAACTTCAAGTCATGTGACGATATGCTGAGCAAATTAAATTTAAGTATGTATGTACATATGTACAAAAATATAATGCTTTTCCCGCATCTGCTGTGCCTAATAATTCAGATAGTGACTATAGCAATTAAATTTTTTTTCTGTTTTCAAAATATATGTAATTAATGAATATTTTAATTCCACACATTAATTGATGTTTAATATTAAATGAAAATTAGAATTAAATTCCATTTTTATGTGATATACTTACGCAGTTTTATTGAAATTTCATCGCGTACGCTTATTTTCTTGAATTTCAAGACAAAATACTATTTTTTTTTTAGTCTATAGTACGATCCTCTAAAAAATAAAGTTGGCAACACTGGTTTCATCCCCATTCCCCATGATTCTTAGTGTGGCCAACCCGACGGCTCGTTTATTGTTAGTTTTTAGATTTTATTAAGTTACATTTTATGATTTTACTATTAATTGCTTTCAAAATTCATTTTTTTTTTTTGGTGTCGGGTTGGAAAATCCTCATGGAGCCCCGCCGCCCTCGGGGAAGGACGGAGGGGACTGTCAGACTCCTACTGACTAAAAACCAACCCGTGTTCCTCATCTACCCGTGTGCCGGAGAGGCGGGTATCGCCGAAGCATTCTTCGCTACCTCCCCGACAGGAATTGACCCGCCAGATGCGGGCCCCGTCACCCACTCTGTGGCCTAATAATCCTCAACTATGAGGCGCGCGCGGATTACACGCCTCCCCCTCTGGTGTCTCTGGTGGCAGTCGGCCGCGGCCTTCCTTATGATGGATGTGTTTTACGTCGGTTATCTTCATGGTGAGTGTTTTTTTGCACATAGGTACTAATAAATGTTACTTTTTATATTATTGACATAACATTCAAATGCAATTGTTTATTAAGAAACATTTTTAGTTTTGGTTAATATTAGTGTTTATTATCTGTAGTGATAAGAGTACATACTAGTATATTTTGAATTATTCTCTATTCTCTAAGCGTAACATTGCCCGCAGGGTTTTTGAACGTTATATCGTTTCAATGGCCTTCTTTATTATTAAATATTACGTTTTTCACTTTTTAAAATGCGACTTCTTGTAAGTCGAATATTTAAGTAAGACATCTATTGTCATAATAAAAACTAGAATCATTCGTTACGTTACAGGACTCTTAAGAATATATAATTCAAGATGAGGGTCGAAGCTGTTGGTGGAGCGTCTGTTGGGACGTGGTCTGCGGACGAGAGGAAACTTTCTGTGAAGAGAAGTGTATGTAGCTGATGTACGATAGTAGTGTGACGGTATGTTCTGTTAATTTCTCCATAATGTATCTTTTATATTGAGTAAACTGTTATCGACACATTCATTTTATAATTCATCATGTGCTGTTGATATTATATATGATGAAATCCATATGGCGTCTTTCTAGAACAATGGTTCCCAACCAGTGGTCCGTGGACCACCAATGGTCCGCAGAAGCCAAAATATGGTCCGCGAATGATTTTAAATTTAGCGGGCGGTGAGTCTTGAGCCGTTTTGGTGTAAAAAAGAAATTTCTTATGTTAAACTTCGAGAAATGGCCTTGCGCTATTTTATGATTTTTTCAACAACTTATTTATGTGAACAAGGATTTTCTGCTTTATTGGTAATTAAAAACAAAGCGAGGAATCGTTTGAAAGTAAGTGCTGATTTGCGTGTAGCTTTGAGTAACAATATTAGTCCTAGGATAGCCGAACTCGTGAAGAAAATGCAAGCTCCGAAATCACATTAATACAAAATTGCAGAAGTTTATCCTAAATATATTATTATTTCTTGTTTTGTAATATCCTATTGATTTGTTAATTAAAGTTTCAGTTTGATTATTACAGTTTATTTTTATTATACTAACATAGTGGTCCCTGCTAACAAGAATAATATAAAAGTGGTCCGGAACTAAAAAAAGATTGGGAACCCCTGTTCTAGAATAATCGATTATTATAAAAGTGTTTTAATAGTGTTATACTTTTTAAGTAAAATCAATTTATGTGTTCAGTTTAAGTATAAACATTTATAATTTCTGTATGAATCCAATATTTCAAAGAGAATAATAATAATAATTCCATACATTTTACATTATGTTATTAATGATGATATTAACTAGACTGATATATAAAGAATTGTTTTATTTGAATCATAAACCTTCTTAGTGATATGAAGTGTAATTTATTTGTGGATATTTTAAGAATAATGTAAAATATTATAATTTTTATTTTCAAACAATCCTTGATGTAACTGTCTCCGTATGTCTTTATATATGAACAATATTGTTTGTGAACAGTATTAATATATTGTATTATGTATTACAGATGGTGTTGTTGGACTGTACTTGAGATTCATCCATCAGGAGATGACGGCTGATCATCAAATGTTAGATGAAAACTAACAATGAATCAGGTAGCTATTAATGAAACATGAGTGTGCGATTAAACTAGACACAATATATTAAAGACAATGAGCTACACATTATATGGAGAGGGAAGTGACTGAGATTTAAACATATTAGAATGTAAAAGACTTGAAGTATCAAGTGTAGTGTTGAAGGTGTAGTGTTGCAGCGGCTCCAACAGTCAATGTCTTTTAATACAAGCTTTATTCATACATTTGTATGTAGCTCCTGCGGGACTTGCTTCATGTTAAGAATCATTGTTTCAGTAGCTTCTAGATTGTTAACTTACTGTTGTTACATATTATTATTTTATTATACATATATGTAAAGCGCCCTCACAGTATCTATAATATATATAAACATAATGTATCCACTTGACTATGGCTCTGAGCTTAGAGACTTGGACAGTATCACCAGATCTTTGACATCGCCAGGGGGCGCTACGGTTTCTTAGTGGTTCAAATGAACTTACTGGGAATTGTGAGTCGAAAACATGTAGCACTGTATGTATAGGTGAGCAGGTTGTACTACAATCACGTCACACGGCTGGTGGAACACTTATTAACACTATCACTACACACACACACATACTGTCCCTCACTAAACGGATGTCTCTGTACAGGTAATACTTGGACACGGAGCTGTGGATTCTGTTGGTGAGGTCGAGATCAGTGTATAAGAAACTAGTTCCTACGAGTGACGGAGAGCGAACCTAAGGACGTGTCGCTTTACGTGGAGCTGACTTGTGAACACTACACACACAGAGACACACGGCCCCGGTGAGCAATACACAAGACACAAACTATTCAGATATAAATGTATCGGAGACTTTGTTGTATACTTTGAACTTGATGAAATATATGATAGAAATGAACTGGGGGATTGTTTAATGTACATATGAAGACGAGACTTGTTACTTTATAATAAACATAATACAATATAATATGTTTGTAAGTTTCTTTTAAATACTTGTGTGTAAAATGTTATTCCGCTGTTTGTATGTCATAGAACCAACTCCGAAGTGTGAGGAGTTATGCCGTTTAATGTTACAACTTACAAGTGGCGCAATCTGTGCCGTACTAATTGTTATTTATTTCATTTATTTACATATTTGAATGGCACATCAACAGTACATACATTAAACACTTTAAACAAAACATTTAAAACAGATACTTTCTGAGGTATGTACCAGTTATAGACGTAAGTACAAAGCACTGCTGAAGATTACTGTCTAGCTACTTAATAATAATACTTATCTTTTAAGATTACAAAAATATTACGAAAAATTATTATATACTATAGTCCTCAAAATTATTTATATGACTGATTATATTAAATAATAAATTAATGTATTTGTGGAACATGATACTAAATTTTGTACATAGTAAAAATAGCTATCAATTAAGTTGCAACCAATATTTGTAATTATTTATATAAACCACTTAATATTGAACCTTTGTTAATGTTGTGATGGCAACGTTTGGGTATCAACTTGTATTTGAAAGCTTTTAAATACTGTCTCCACCCATGTTGTAGCACATTACTACAATAAAGACTGTACCTACCACAACACTAGTATTTTACTGTTTTTTCATTATTCTGAGTTAACATTGTCAATCAATTCTTTTATGTAACATTTGTACAGACACAAGATGACTTTGTTGTGTACGTGTAACATATTATAAAATAAATGAACGTCGCCCGGGCAAAGTGGTTGTATAGATAAAATATATAACGAGTGACGCCGCTGACTCCACGGAACGAACACCGAGCCGTGTGAACCAGAAGATTCCTGATAACACACAAGCAATGGAATGGGATTGCTATCCTAACATCGGGGCAATAGGTTGTAAGTTTTAATATGTAATTTTCATTATAATATACATAAAAATAAGTTTTGTAGTTTTCCTAGTACCTCTGGTTGCCGCCCTACATAATTAGTGTTTCCTTTTTGCTACAATCGTTGAACTAAATATTTTCATTTTGTTAATAATATGGATGGAGATTTATTATGAAAATATATTTTTTTATTCTTCACATTTATACTAATTAATATAATACTAAAGGTAGGATTTAATTATTTTTATTAAAAATTCACTACGTCTCTTTCACTTGTTTCCCTAAATATTCGCTATTACTCATTAAAATGTAAACAATAAAACCCTTACCTTATAACTTAAAAACAAAATGATATATAATTTAAGATTTATTCCGGCAAATTGCGAAAAAAATTATATTGATTAGTCTTGGATCCAATTAACAAGCCAGGTAACCAATAAATCTGAAGCAAACTAAGAAATTGATAATATAAAGGAACGGATGAACAACCAAACTCACAATAAAGTAAAATATTCTATAAGATTCACAAAATTCACTGGCACGTTGAATACCATGAGAAATTGAAGTTATTTTATAAACCGCCATCTATTGGCAAGTAGTTACAACCACGCTAATTTGACGATCAACCTATTATAGGTGGCGCTACATTCTAAACTTTGGAGTATAGAATACTAGCTTTCCGCCCGCAGCTTCGCCGCGTGGAGTTCGGTTATATCGCGTTTCCAAGAGAACCTTTCAAAAGTCTGGGATAAAAACTATCCTATATTCTTTCTCAAGGTCAACTCTATCTCTGTACCGAATTTCATTAAAATCAGTTCAGTGGTTTAGGCGTGAAAGCGTAGCAGACAGACAGACAGAGTTACTTTCGCATTTATAATATTAGTAGGGATTGTAAGGAATTTTCATAGTCCTCGTTTTTTATCTATAAGCCAGAACTGTTAAATATATGTATATGGTAAATTGAGTTCAGTCGTAATATATGTATAAATAGAAACACAACAAAATAAAATATTTCATTGTTTGTTGAAATAAATCAGTTAATATGTAATGACAAAAAATTGAATTACTAATATAAATGTCCTGAAAATTTTTTGATTTTATCTCGAGGAAGTCTCAAGCTTTTAGCTATTCAAGGAAGATACTTCATGGAGCTCCTACTAAGTATCTCACAACTTTAAGAAGCGGCCAAAGCCTTTAGTTAATAGTTATGCTTATGGAAGATAAAAGAAGTATCTTCATCATCAGAAATGATGTTTGGTGTCAGCGAAAGATGCAAATAATCAGTTTAACTTATATTTTTATTAAAGTTAATATTAAAAAAAAACTATTTTCATCATAATCTCCTCCTCTAAAACATTGATTATATTCGCACATTAAGCACAGCGGTCCGAACACAACTAATATCTATAATATATTGTGTACCTTGAAACTATTACGATCAGTTCATCAGCGGTTTATGAAAGTTATTTAAATCGGAATATCCAAACTAATGCAAATTCTTATTTGAAAAAAAAAACAAACAAGAAAAACAAAATAACTTATTCGTGTGTACATAACCTGCTAATTATAACTATCATAATACTTTTAATTAAAAGCAGTTCCTTTCGTCTTTCAACACTAACTTGTAATAAATAGTAATGTATTTCTGTATGAAATTGTAAAAGTCAAGTAAAAGTCAAGTCACTAGTCCATGAGGAGTAGGAATCATTGTTAGATATAGGTCCAAGTGACATCCCAAGTCACATCTAAAATTAATTTTATTATTTATCAAACAAATAACGTCTTTCCGTTCAAAGTTCTGTTTATTATAAATCATATTAATTAGCTTTCACAATATCTTTATAATACTTGGCGGAGGCAGTCGGGCGGCGGGTGCGGGCTGGGTCGTTGAAGTCCACCTCGTATAAACCGAATTTAGAACTGAAAAGATTATTATTATTATTATCAGATTATGAACAGAAGAAAATCTAAAAACATTTTGAAGTCAATATGTCTTTACCGATAGCCATCGCTCCATTCAAAGTTGTCCAACATTGACCAAGCAGTGTACGCCACGACATTGGCCTTATCTTCTTCAACCGCGAGGAGAACCTGACCTGGTGGAAGATATTAGTTCAAATAATAACATATTTTTTTTATTTGTCCGTCTGGAATGTAACTTTGTTAATATTAATCACCTGTTCCAAATGCTTCTTATGGTAACCTATACGATCTTGATCATCTAAATCCTCGCCGCTGGTTGCGAAACCATTCTCTGTTATGAAGATCTCCATGTTTCCATACTGTTTCTTCAACCAAGATATGAGCTTGCTATTGCTATTTATATGGCTTTCTTATAACTTTCATTATAATTATTAATAGAAATTCCTAGTTTTGTTATTATTTTTCTCACCTCTTATTAGTTTTTTTCTTCTTTTGTGAATTCTGGTAATCTGTATTTCGGGAATCCCTGTTGTTTACTCTTTTCTGCTATGAGTTTTTCTATTTTCTTTGGCCATCCGCCTTCCTTTGAGTAGATTGGGTGTGAGTACAGTCCTCCCTGAAATTGTACGACAGTAAATGAACATTTTCAATCATTTGAATTAAACTTCAAAAGTATTTAGCAGCAACACTATTATTTTTAGACTCTCTTTGTAATTTTATTCACCATTAACTGTAGAGCCAGTTCAGCCGCGTCCCCTTCATTTTCATCTTCTCCCTCAAACCACATGACTTGATTGGTGATAGACACTTCGCCTTTAAAATGTAATATAACACAATAGTATATGCAGAATTAATTCAGAAGAACCTAAAGATTACATTAATTAACAAAAATCAAGTACCTAAAGTATTGTTTATAAATTCGTATAATTCTTTTACCTTTATATTTTCGTCTAAACTCCTTGTCATATATCCGCCATGCTTTAGCGTGTGCCAACATTGTGTTCTTGCTGCAGATGTAATTTCCAACTCCAGTGCTAACTATTCCTGGAGCGTGAAGACCAAAAGTGTAAGCAATGTCACAAAACGTCAGCGGTTCATTGAGAGTGATCCAAGTTTTGACTCGGTCAGCGTATAGAGTCAACACAACACGAGCCTAGTTCGCAAACCAATCTGATATTAAAGGATTGCTCCAGCCGCCTGTGAATTATAACTTGGGCTAACAAACATTTCATATAGTGCTACAAGCTTGTGTAGAATGCACTGAACGGTGAGGATTCTTATTGATGAATATTTAATTTACAAGATTTATTTAAAGTTCCTGCCTGATTAGAAAGATTTGAACTCATTAATATTTATTCATCAATATGATTTGCCGTTCGTTTTCGTTTAAAGAAATCATTTGCAAAGAACATGTTGTTACTGAAAAATATTAATTTAAATGGGTTCTTCAGTTTTATCAGCAAAGATGAACTCTTTGAACTTATATAATTAAAATTTATAAATTTATAAAAATTTATAATGAAGTATTTTGAAAACTATGTAGTGTTTTGTTTAATTATTTATTCTATTTATTATAGTGAAGAAGCAATGTATTTGTATTAAATACTTTTAGCAATCTCTGAAACTCACCAAGATCTTGTAAATTTTGTGGCAATCCCAGTGATATATTGTAACGACAGGCTCGATTCCTCTCTCCAATAAAGTTGGAGTAAAATTTTACTCTGTCTTCACTCGTCTTATTTGCAAAACCATGAGGCAAAATTCTTGGCCAAGAAAGGGAAAATCTATAAAAAATACATATAAAAATAAGATATCATATTAAAAATTTAGACTAATACTAGTAAACCTGGCGAACTCCGTTTCGCCACCAGAAGGCTTTTATATAGCATTTCGTTTGGTGATTAAAAGATGAAGAGTTTTTTGTTTTATATTTGAAAAGAAAAATTTTTATTTCATTTCACAACAGTAATGAATTCATTTCGATTACAAAAATTAATACAATTGTGTTTCGTTATTCCACGTTTTATAGTGACTGACGTTTCATGTCAAGTCCCACGGGAATGCTGCCGAACGGGATAAAAAGTATCCTATTGCAAATTCCTGGTTCTAAACTACCTCCCTGCCAATTTTCAGCTAAATCGGTTCAGCCGTTCTTGGGTAATAAGTGGAATCACTAACACGACTTTCTTTTAAATATATAGATTCCGTAAAAAAATATTTACTAACCAACTATAATTATTATTATATATGAAAAGTTAATATTAATTCGGACTGAGAGGGATCGCGTGACTATTGGTACATTTTTTTCAAGTTGCTTGGTCAGAAAAGTGATAGTGCAATAATTAGTAACAGTGAAATAAATAAAAAATACCAATTTCAATTTCATAGCAACCAATAAATAAGTATTGTAACATCAGAGTCAATGTATCACCTGTAGAAATCTAATCCCAACTCCGAAGCTACTTCCACGTCTTTCACCCATTGGTTGTATTGTAGCTGTCACAGGCGACGTCCCCGTTGGAGCCATCGACTATAATCTCTGGTCTAGTGTGAACGAACGTGTCCCAGATACTTGGAGACTTGTCTGTCGAGGTATTGATTATTATTAGTGTTATATAAATTCATTATTAAAAACACGAACATAAACGTACCGCAGACGTTCTGGTAAGCAGCTGTGGCTGCACCGAATTTAAACCTGGGTGGAAATCTTCTACAGAATCCAACACCCACCAGTGCGCTGTAAATACATCCTCCCATTACTCCTCGTCTCACTAATGACATTCTTCTATACCAACTATAGTCTATACATTTTGTCATCACTAATTCCCATGATATTAATAGTCATGACGTTAAAAAGGGAAGTGATTGTGAATCTTAACTGCTTTGTATTAAAAACGATATATTCGTATATAACCTATAGGTTATCAGACTCACTATCGTTAAAAAAAAAGATTAAAAAAATGTTTCAAAAGGTGTATTTATAGTTTTATAATTTTGATCCCGTCTGCAAAAGATCACAGTTGCTGTTAAGTAATTAACAAGATAGAAAATGTAATATAAAATACGTAGTATCCAAAGAACATTTATTTTAAAGGTGTTCATGCGAAAACCTTAAATATCATTACAAGTACTGACTTCAAACAGCTATCTTTGTTACACTAGCCCAAACTTTATAGCTTTTTTCTGGTTATTTTACAACAAAATCGCATCACATTCTATGTTCTAATAACTAATTCTCCTACATTATAAACATTTTAATTCAACTCATTTCCCATTTTACCATAGAAACTATCACAATCTCTCAAATGTGATAAAATAGATATTTTTTTCCAAACTTGTGACAGTGACCAAGGCGATAAACCACATATGTATTTGTGCTTACCGTTCTACCTAACCCCCCTAAATCAAAATATTTGAAGATTACAGGAATTACATATTGAATTACAGAAATGACGTATTCAATTTAACCACAAGAATCTAAGGATATGAAGGTTTGTTGTGAATATTGAGAATATCGGTTTATATGAAGAAGAGCGTTGAGGTTTCTAGGGAGTTACTTCCTAACTCACATATGTACATGGACTGTGTACACGACTTGTTCTGTGTACGAATTTTAATATGGAAGAGCAGACATTACTTTCATTAAATCAAATCAAGTCCACATATTTATAATATATTAATAAAATATTTTTAGTATACACGATACACGCAATTAGTACGAGACTGACTTAATGATGATTATACTCGTACATCAATAAATATTGATTAACAGAAAACTAACGATTATCAAATATGTATATGGAATATTGTGACAAATTATTTAGAAAAGTATATTTTGAATGTATTTTTTTTATATCTTAAAAATGCTCATCGTATTAAAACAAATTATATGAACTCACTCACCTTAGAAGAAATGTCGTTAACAACTACATTTTGGACAGTGAGTAGTTTGTGTTGTGTGAACGTATTTGTTACTAACGAAGAAGATAAAATAAGGCTGACCGCTTATTAATATTAATATTTAATAAGCTTTTATATGCACTTCATTATTATTAATAAAACATATCTTTCAGTAATAGAAGAGAGTTACCTACTTCTAAATTTATAAATATTTTTGTCACAATTAAAACGAAAACTTCGTCAAGAAAACTTGTACATTTCAGTAAACAGTACAGTATTAGTTAATTAAATATACAAATAAACGTTTAAGTGTACGTTGGTTTTTAAGCGTCGGTGGTTGCTACCCTTTTCCGAGTTCTATTAACAACTTCTTTACACTTATATCACATGTCACGTACCATCGGAACACTTATCCATATCATCTCATTCTATCATATTATTTAACTATAAGTCATCCCGCACAGTTACACTAACCGAGTCATTCTCCTCTTCAAATAATTCTATGTTTCATCAATACTTGGTTCATTGTTAGTTTTCATCTAACACTTGATGATCAGCCGTCATCTCCTGATGGATGAATCTCAAGTACAGTCCAACAACACCATCTGTAATACATAATACAATATTGTTCTTATATAAAGACATACAAAGACACTTACTTCAATTATTGTCGATTTAAAATAAATTATATTATTATATGTTTTAAAAAATTACAAAAACACTCGCTTATAAAATGACAGACTAAAAGTAGCATATTTTTAATAATTCAAAATAAAACTAGAATGAAAAAAAAGAGATTCATTCAGTGTTTTGTTTGTGTTTTAAGTTCGTGGAGTGCTAGATATTTCTATTCTATTGATTATGTCATATGTACAAGGCGAGTGTGTACTACAGGTACATGTGAGCAATTCCAGTCACTTTAGTCTAAAACACATGGACGTACTCTTTTCCCATCGTGTACACTACACTCGTAGTCCGGTCAAATTAGACATTCGAGGTTACATAAATTCCCACCAAGCTGATAATCGGTATGATTGTTTGAAATATTATTAAAAACAAAATTTGAAAGTTCCCCATCTTTCCTCAGTAAGGAAAAAGTTTTATTCAAGGTCAAAGGTAAACAAAATGAGTTTTTCGCGATATTCAGCAAAACGGTAAGCAAAAATCATAAAAATATCTCAGACAAAAATTGTAGATCATAAAATTATCTACAAAGAATTAATTAATACTTTTTGTTCTACGAGCCACCGTTTTTGAGATATAACGATTCAAAAAGTTGTAATCGTCATAATATGCATGATTATGCCACGTATATGTATGTATATGTATACTCGTACATCTCTATAGTTGTAATATATCTATACTAATATTATAAAGCTGAAGAGTTTGTTTGTTTGTTTGTTTGAAAGCTCCGAAACTACTCGTTCGAATTGAATAATTCTTTTTGTGTCGGATAGTCCAGTTATCGAGGAAGGCTGTGGGCTATATAACATCACGCTACGACCAATAGGAGCAAAGATATAGTGGTAAATGTGTAAAAAACGGGAGAAATTATTTCATCTTTGAAGCCTTCCGTTGCGTATGCCGTGAAAACATTTCAAGATACACAAAAAATATGTATTAAAGAATAATAGATCTTTTGATGATCTAATAAACAGTCCGCCACAGTATTTGTCTATCTTTTAAGATTAACTCACAAAAAACCGGTTTTATGGTACCTAATTTGGTCGAAATAATTTGTTTAAGTTGTATCAACATAATAATATTAATCTTTATTCAAATAAACAAATAAATATGTTGTTGGTTAAGAGTACTTCATTGTGAATAAAAAAAACATAGGTTTTATCCTGAAAATTCTACAGGAACTCGACCATTCGATTCGAACTATGTGGGAAGAACCAAAAATCTGCCGGAAGTCACTATTCCACGCGGACGGAGTCGCGGCAGAAGCTAGTGTTTAAATATTTTTACACTTTACTTCCACCTGCTCCTGAAATGCGCCTTTTGAAAATTACGACATCGGACGATTAAATTTCACTACTTTTTTTAAACTTCAATTGCTTTTATCTTTTCAATCTCTGCTAATATCCATTATTTATCAATAGTTTCACATTAAACAAGATCAAAACTGACCCGTGGAATAGACCTACTGGGGAAGATACAAAAAAAAAAAGCTAAGTTCACTACCTCAAAGGTGGCGAGGAAACGTGTGCATATTATGACGATTACAACTTTTACAACTTTTTGAATCGTTATATCTCAAAAACGGTGGCTCGTAGAAAAAAAGTATAAAGTAATTCTTTGTAGATAATTTTATGATCTTAAATTTTTGTCTGGGATATTTTTATGATAAACTTATCGTTTTGCTGAATATCGCGAAAAACTCATTTTGTTTACCTTTGACCTTGAATAAATTTTTTCCTTACAGAGAAAAGATGGGGAACTTTCAAATTTTGTTTTTAATGATATTTCAAACAATCTTACCGATTTTCAGCTTGGTGGGAATTTATGTAACCTGACTGTTATCATTTGGTCTAATTTGACCGGACTATCACCTCATATTATGATTAGATATCTGTAAGGGTACCGTTATATTAAAAAGATATGTCGTACTTTTATATTTAACTAGCTTTCCGCCCGCAGCTTCGCCCGCGTGGAGTTCCGTTATATCGCGTTTCCAAGAGAACCTTTCAAAAGTCTGGGATAAAAACTATCCTATGTTCTTTCTCAAGGTCAACTCTATGTCTGTACTAAATTTCATTAAAATCAATTCAGTGGTTTAGGCATGAAAGCGTAACAGACAGACAGTTTTACTTTCGCATTTATAATATTTGTAGGGATATAAGCCGCTACCGTGACATAATATATAGAAATTTTCTTTGTACTTATAAAATTGGTTCATAAATAGGCTTCTACATAACATTCCCAAACACGGTTGATGTGGGATGGCGGGTAATAGCTCCGGTATGTATATATTGACGCGGTTCAAGATCTTGAGGCAGTTCGAGAGTTTGCTATCGCTGGGATCTGTGAGTAGAAATACATCTAAATATATAAAAGAAAGTCGTGTTAGTGATTCCACTTATAACCCAAGAACGGCGGAACCGATTTAGCTGAAAATTGGCAAGGAGGTAGTTTAGAACCAGGAAATTGCAATAGGATACTTTTTATCCCGTTCGACAGCATTCGCGTGGGACTTGACATTAAACGTCAGTCACTATAAAACGTGGAATAACGAAACACAATTGACAGCTATGCAATTGACGTATAATGACAGATATGTAATGACGTAATGATGACAATTAGATATTTGTAAGAGATCTACTATATAAAAAATAAAAATAAGTCCGGTCCGGAACGAACTAATTTCCACGGTTTTGCATTCATTGGAAAGGTCTCGGATTCCGTGAGGTATATAACAAAAAATTTCAACAGAAAAGTGGGAAAATCTTTTTTCACATACAGCGCCATCACACATAACATGTACTACTAATCAATATTATAAATAAATGGTGCCGGTGCATAATATACATTGGTTGACAGCTACTCATTGTTCTCTGCTCAGTTAATTTGATGTGACAAACCGGTATTGTGTTTGTAGTTTGAATTCTTAAAACCATTTTATATTTGCGGGGTAAATTTAGAAAACATTGTTTTTCACATGGGCGTTATATTTTGCGTGTTCACGAGTTTGGAAACCATCCGCTTTATTTTTGTTAAAGTTAGACCAAAAAACAAAAAATCTGGTTTACAAAGGACCACTTCAATGAAACGGGTAATTTGCGGACACGTATAACGCTTCGATTCGGTATCTACTTTGGATTCACTTTCATGTACTTAGAGAAGTTCAACTAAATAACACTTCATTTTTTTAATCGAAATGAATTTATTACAATTGTGAAATGAAATAAAAATTTTCCTTTTCAAATATAAAACAAAAAAAAAATCTTCATATTTTAATCACCAAACGAAATAAAAGCCTTCTGGTGGCGAAACGGAGTTCGCCAGGTTTACTAGTCTTCTATATATATAAAAATGGATTGCTGTTCCTTAGTCTCGCTAAAACTCGAGAACGGCTGAACCGATTTGGGTAATTTTAGTCTTGAAATACTCCTGGAAGTCCAGGGAAGGTTTAAAAGGTGAGAAAAATTGGAATGATTGCCGAAAAAACCCTAAAAACAGCCCTTCTCTACTTCCCATACAAACGATTTTTTGACATTAGACTTGACAACTAACTAATATATCAATCATTCTGTTCGATTGAAACAGTAGAAATTTAATAAATACCAATACCGGGTTATTGAAGACGGAATAGAGTTCGCCCGGTCAGCTATACCTATATTACTAATGACGAAATTAACGCGGACGAAGTCGCGGGCAAAAAACTAGTTTACTTATAATATTGTAAAAATACTGGTAGGTAAATTTTATAAATTCTGTATATAACTTTATATTTTAATTTCTTATAAATAGTCAAAAGTATAGTATAAGAATTGGTATTTTAATTTACCAGATAACTTAATATCTCATATTTCTAATATGAATTTCTTTTTAATAACTAATTATAACAGAATTTTATAAGTTCAAAGACTAAATAATAAACCCATTATTCTTGATTCATACTTTGACAGTGTCATTGTCAAAGTCTACTTGCACAATAACAGTGATTCTTTCTTTAGTGACGATACACAAAATACACTTTATTTGTTATAATTAATAAAATTTAAATAAAAATTGAAATAAATTATTCAAACTAGCATCTAGAAGATTGTTGCTGATAGGTTTTCATAGCTTTTCACCAACTTTAACATACCGAACGGGCTCCAATAGGTTAGAATCTGCTTTTTGTATTGATTGGTTTTAGTGCTGTGTGTTTAATATCGTAATTACAAGGTAAGTATTGACCATATTTGTAAAATAATCTATATAAACCATTAACTATATATTCTTGACGAAATTACTACAATAAAATTACAACATATTAAATGAAAAAGACGTATGTTTTACAAGAAAACAATGCAGGAATATGTAATAAAAAGTTTTTATCACATTTTAGACAATATTTTTACGTTATCAGATTTATATTATTGGTTTTAAAGATAAATTTTTGTAGATAATTTTACGAAAAAATTCCTCTTCGAAATATGCACTGAAGTGTAGGTGTCTGAATAACATGCATGATTTTTTCTTCAAATATTTGTTCTTATAATAATGAATGATATTATTTTTTTTTTTGTATTGGATATTCTTTTATCTCATTTATAAAACCGTAATCATTGCAACCATACTATTAAGCTTTGGCATTGAAAAATATGTAAATAGTAAAATTTTTATTAACATAATAGTTAATGTCAATAAAAAAATATTTTTATTAAATTTTCTATTAATCCTATGTTGGCTACTGAACATAATTTTTATAGACAGTATAAGGTATGTTGCATTTCTGTAACTAATTTGTATAGTTATCATTCTATGGTTTGTACACTCTAAAATTCTATTAAATGTAGTTTTAGCATTTAGCTTTTATAATTATCGGCCAGCATTTTCATGTAATACAAATACTAATTTATTAAAAAACAAATTAAAAACAAAGTGTTTAAGACCTCACGGCTGAAGTAAAACTTGTTTTGCTCCATCTATATGTAATATATGTAAGCGAATGTTTATGTGTAATACAAACATATATACAGTTCCAAACTGTGATAATTTGAACTTCTTTATAATTCAAGGTCATCACGAGTTCCTTTCAAAATCTCTTTATATTTTGCACTAAATCAATACATTTTTATGCACTTGATAATTCGAACTAAAAATTCATTTCTATATAATAGAGTAAGATCCCAGAGCGATAAGACACAACTTATTTTCTAAAGCATAGAACTTTCGGTTCTAAGTAGTCTCTCATGTAAAAACTAGATAAGATACTTTATTCCAATATAATATATAAGAAATTAAAGTTTGGATATTTTGTATTACTTATTCTTTAAAGTCCAATATGAGATACTAATTTTGAGAGCATATTGAATAGCTCTGAGAATCGGCCAACATCTATTTTTCATACCTCTAAGTCATAAGGGTTATTCATCCTTGATTTTTTTTACTTTCGACGAATTTTATTATTTTTATTTTTTAATGTAGCTATAAAAAGTACAAACAACCCAAAATTTTTACTTTTTTATCACCAACCTATATTTTTTTATATGGCATAACAATGTTTGCAAGGTCAGCTAGTAATATATAATATTCTTTGATTTCAGAAGTTCGACCCAGTCGCCGTACCAGACTAAGAACATGAAAAATTCTACAAAGGAGATTCATGTATTATCTTTAAAGTAATCTTCTATAATATATATGTCGGCACTAGCGCGCCAACTAAACATAACTATAACCAACACGTGCACCGATCACGCCACCGAGCGCGTGATTCGATGCCCCACTCTCCCCACTACTAGCTGTATAAAAGACGTGCGCGATTATTCTACTGGAGTCTTGGCTCTGACGTGGCGCGGTGCACTAGTTGTACTTAGCCTGTTAACCTTGACTCTTTGGATAATTAATTTGTGAAAACGAATTAATTATTATTCTGGTGTTGTAATTTGGTCCTTGGACTAATTACATATATCCGATTCCAACTATTATTCAGTTTAAAAGAACTTCATGCCTTGAATTATGGCCCATCCATCTGTCCGTTTTTATCTTGCGTTCCTACATATACTAGTTTTCGCCCGGGACTTCGTCCGTGTTAATGTCTTCATTAGTAATATACATATGTATAGCTGACCGGAGGAACTCTATTCCGCTCTAGAGTCCGTCAATAAGCAGATAGTGGAATTTATTAAGTATTTTTTTCGATCAAACAATATTAAATATCCTATGTCCTTTCTATGTTCTAATCTATCTCTCCACCAATGTTCATCCCTATACGTATATGTTATTGAGTTATAAATAGTGTAACTAACACGACTTTTCTTTTATATATATAATACATGTATATATATTTCAGAC
Source organism: Danaus chrysippus (assembly GCA_916720795.1). Lineage (NCBI taxonomy): Eukaryota > Metazoa > Arthropoda > Insecta > Lepidoptera > Nymphalidae > Danaus > Danaus chrysippus. Next base: position 50,964 of record CAKASE010000077.1, on the reverse strand, counting down.
TACATCAGATAAAAAGAAGAATCTATCCTTTGATATCCATTACTGGATCGGCAGCCAGTCGTCTCAAGATGAGTCTGGTGCAGCCGCTATACTCTCTGTCGGTCCAAATTCAACGGTAAAGCTATACAACACAGAGAGTCCATGCTTTATGAGAGCCAACAGTTCCTGGGATACTTTAAGAATGGAGGTCAGTTAGTTATAGAGATGATTACTATATAACATGAAAGTCGTGGTGGCCTAGAGGTTAATGCCCTCATCTCATGCACGAGAGCGCGGGTTCGAAACCTGGCAATTACCAATGTGATGTCCCGAGTCATATGTACTTTCTAAGAGTATTTAGACATCACTGACTGATGAAAGAAAACATGGACTTGTATCAAATGATGAGTTTGAAGCAAGTGTGGTGAATGGTGATTAATACTCTGTCTCCATATGAGAAGAGGCCTTTACTCAGAAGTGGGCTCTGATAGGCTGATGATGATGATATATTTCAGATTTAAGACTTTTGAGTATTCATTTAAATGGAACTAATATTTTCGGATTACTACGCGTATTTTATTATTATTATTCTCATTCAATTCTCATCTCGTCCTAATGTTCACGGTTGTTGCAAAGTAACCGAAACGTCTATAGTATGTAGTTAAAATAATAAAATACACGAAGTATAACAAAATATTAGTTTTATTTGAACATTATATACCTATATGTTAATTAATGTCTTAAAATGAAAGAACAGCGAACTATTAATTTTATTAGGCAATAATATAGGATTTATTAAATAGAATGTGATGTAGTTAAAATGAAAACACAGCGAAGAGGACAAATGTAATGACAGATAGTTGCATAGACAGTAACTTCATCTAGTGAGATATTGAGGCAACTAAACAATGTACGGTTTTTGGTTTAAATAGTACTAACAACAATGAAATTAATTAAAATATATATCTTTATACGGTTTATGTTAAACGAATTTTTATGTCAGAAAAGTTCAATCGAAGCCAAGATTGCCTATTTTACCTATTTTTTCTATATAAAACATGATTATTGGTTAATACAAAATACATGATTTATACAAAAAAAACGGCTTCCCAATATCAATAAGTTCACGATTATTGAAATTATGAACATTATGTATAAGAAAATCTCTGGCTACAAGCTGAAAATGGCACCGAAAAATATATACCAGCTATATACCATTCCTAGCTTGAATACTTGCGAAATTATGACCAATTGTTAGTGTTTTTTAACCTGAACTTGCCCTTGACCTTCCAGCTGTTCGTTATCTGGACGGAGGTCACGACTCTGGGTTTAACCACGTGATCACTAACCCTGGAGCCCAGAAACAACTGTTCCAGGTCCAAGGAAAGAAGAACATAAGAGTTAGACAGGTGAGAGAAGAAGGTTATTATTGCAGCAGTACAAAAGAATTAAAAGATATAGATGTCTTATAAAGCCAGTACTATAAAATAACAAATCAAACTTCAACTAGAACAAACTACCTAATTATCTTAAACCAAAACACCTTAAATAAGTTGAATTCATTTTACAAACACACAAGTCGCGTCAACAAATACTTTCCCTCGTAGAAGTGAACAAACCAAACGTCATCGCTTTAATATATGTATAGGTATGTACATATAGGGTATATATATGTACATATATATATACCATATATTAAATAGTGGTCAGAGTAAGTATTATAAAACAACAAAAAATGAACATAGAGACCTAATTTATCATTTCACAATGACACTGTCACGAATGACTTAATTAACTAATCATACGTCAAAAATGTTTTACATCACTTGGTAAAGATAATCTACATTCTATGTTACTATTCTACAATCTATTCTACATCTACAATCTACATTATACATTGCACAACTAAACCGAGGTTAACCAAAAAAAAGGCTTCAAAATGACAAAAACCACATCGAAATCGGTTGATCTGTTACATAGCTATGATGACAAACATACATACATCGTAAATAAACTATCAATAACAATCTTTAAAAATCTCTAAACAAGATTTATTAATAAAACACTGTTAATTTAATATGTAGGTTGAAAATGTTACCTAGGTCAAGATCTATTTCAACTATATCATACAAAGTGTCGAAACGATTATGACTTGAGTCTTCTTTAAAATAATAATAATATAAACACCTTTGTTCCATTCGACAAACTCCATCATGTTTCCACACAGTAATCAAGATTATAATTGGTCCAACAAATAAAAACGTTGTCATTGGTAAACATTCAACGATTCCAGTGCGAATGAAGACAGCTTAAAAAAATGTTCCCATAAAACCATGATTCCGTCCCATAACTTCTAATAAACAAAAAACACTTATGTAAATTAAATAAAATAGTTTAAATTAACTCTTACCTTTCAGATCAATATTCAAGTGACGTAGATGTCGACAAATTCTTTACCACACTGGGTTCTGGATCTAAAAATCTGGTTCCTGATGAAACTGTGGGTGGAGATGATCAGGTAATAGAACTGCATATTACAACTAAATCAAATACATATGAGCAAGATATATTATACATTATACAAGTAACTAGCTTTCCGCCTATAGCTTCGCCCGCGTGGAACTCTGTTATATTGCGTTTCCAACAGAGCCTTTCAAAAGTCTGGGATAAAAACTGTCCTACGTTCTTTCTCAAGGTCAACTCTATGTCTGTACCAAATTTCATTAAAATCAGTTCAATGGTTAAGGCGTGAAAGCCTAACAGACAGACAGAGTTACTTTCGCATTTATAATATTAGTAGGTAGTAGTAGTATTATTATTTTGGAAGCGTCTGATAGATTTTAATAGCAATAGCAGTTATCGTCGTTATACGCTTAAAAAATTATAAGGCGTTTGTTTTTTCTTTTCTCCTAAAATAAAATGTTTGCTTTGTTTAATTATTTTATAATAAACTGATAACTATTACATTATGTATATGATTGTATATTACGTAGTGGTTTTTAAAAAATTTGAAAATATTTTCAGACATTCGAGAAAAATGAAGAGCGTTCAGTTGTTTTATCGGAGGTGTCAGATAGTTCTGGCAACTTTAAAACAACACCTCTCACTGGTCCCTACCTGTCGGACCAGTTGAAACACCAAGTAAGTTATATATAGTATTAAATTAAAACTTAGTTGATTAGGGAGCGTTCAAGTATTACGTAACACAGGGGCGGGAAGTCTCTCTCTCTTACAAGAGGTAACGTTATACGTAGCATTCGTTCTAAATAAAATAATTAATTGAAATCCCCAAACAGCCAACCCTTTTCATATACGTTACATTATGTACACATTTTTAATTTGTTCTCGCAAGTTTGCAAACCTCTTAGTTTGTATTTTACGGGGAATATCTAGATTGCATTGTACGTCATTTAATATTGGTTCAGTGCTCAATATTCCTAGAGTTCATACTGTGATTTCTTCAAAGACATTTATATCAATGATCTTGTTTCATTTGGTAGATTAAAACTATACCAAACTATAACATCGTTTTTTTTACGACTGTAGGATGAAATTGATCACTTGACTGTTACGTAACGTTTAAAGAAGGGCAGAGGGGGGTACAGAAAAACGATGGAAGGGGGGAAGAGGGGTCAAAAATGTGCAAAAATTGAATATCGTAATACTTGAACGCTCCCTTGTCGACAATCTCGATGTATACAAAAATGAAGTGAAAAAAATAGAGCGTGGAGTCCCTCTAAGTGGAAAAAGTGAATCTTCGTAATGTCGGAATCAAAGCTCGAAGCAGGAATGCGTAGAAACAAATTTTTAGTGAATTTATATTGTTTTAAGAAAAACTTTATAAACATTGCTTAGGATTAATAATTGACCCACTCATTTACTCTCGATCCGTCTATTTCTATTCCCTCTCCAGGAGCGTAGAATGTTTAACGTTTAAAATCTCGGCTGATGTCTAATTACTTAATAATATTTTCAGGACACCTATACTCTTGACACAGTCAGTGGCTCCATCTATGTGTGGGTTGGGAGACAAGCTTCACCAAAGGTAATATTTATTGATATGTTCGACAAATATTTAATCATTAAAGTTGTTAATTCAAAAGATAATAAGAATACGTGACGTGAACAGACATTTTATCATATTTTTTGTAATTGGTTTAAAAGCACTAACTAGTATTAATATGAACTTAATTTTGTATCAAAATGTTTAAAAAGAGATTTTTGTCATGTGAGGAAAAACAAGTTAAAGCGAAATAAAACAACATTTTTATGATTTATCTTTATTCTGAGACATCATATGTTGTTATTTATTAATATGTGTTCAAGAAATTGGACAGGTGGTGAAATGTATTCCTGATACCTTGCCCAACTTAAAAACCATAAAATAGTCATTATATGAGCGCAGCAACCCACTGTCCTTTGGCCAACCATGCAATTACAATAACATTCTTTTATAGCTTCCTTACCATTGTGATTATTTTCATATAATATATATATATATATATATATATATATATATATATATATATATATATATATATATATATATATATATTTTTTTCGACTTACATGCCTGCTTTGTATTTTTCCACGCAATAATCTGCAGTTGGCCAAAGGACTCGCGTAGTCAAGCAATAGGTCGCTCGCTATATTTCTACATAATTCTATAGTATGGGAACCATCGCCTCTTATGTGCTGCCCATAATACAAACCAGCTTGTTTTAGTTGGTATATTCCACATGCAATTTTTACAAGATCATTATATTCTATTCTTGGAAATATGAAACTGTCCATGTTTACATTTGTAGGTTGAAAATCTGCCTGCCTTCTATTTAAATTGTTTTCTATAACAAAGTCAGCTAATGTGTTAGGAGTAAACATATTTCATTTATTATAATTCAACAGTATATAAGGATTATTATTATATAAAACAATAAAACCTCATATTGCATTATAGGAATAGCATATACAATACAAATCTATTAAAAAACGAGTGATTTAAATAATTCATTGAATTGACACTTACTCGTCGAGAAGCTATCCACTGTCTTATAATAGACTGAACCTGATAAAGATCTAGGGGAGACTGGGTCACAGTGAATCGCGGGTCACAGTGGATAATGTACAATAACATAGTATATGTTGCACTCACGCACACAAAAAAAAAAAACTTATTTGCCGCTCGGTTATACCTGTTCGCGAGGCACTAGTCGCCGGCGGCCCCCGAAACGGGAGCATGCGCTACCTCACTCTGGACCTTACATAAGTACCTAATCTATTTTTTTACGAGTTTTTTAAATTTATTTAATTCCTAATTGAATAAATAATGTAGATGTTTTTCCAATGACGTATACTTGTCATACCTTACATCCGTTGTAATACATATTGATTTGTCCTCAAGATAGATAGTTTTTTTTTGTTTATATTCTTTTTCTATAACGGTCAATGGGTCACAGTGAATCATTCTGTATTGGGTCACAGTGTTCTGTTCAATGGATGAAACGCAATGGTCAATCTTAGCTTGTTGAGTTACAATGGTTGTAACTCAACAAGCTAAGATTTATTTTACTTTATGTTTTAGGTAAAAATGCCTTGTAATGTAGTAAGAAAGACTACTATCGGATTTCATACTGAAGAACAGATAAGTAACGTTCTAAAATTTATTTCGTCATCGTCATCAGCCTATCAGAGCCCACAGCTGAGCAAGGGCCTCTTTCTCACATGGAGAAGATCTGAGCATTACCCACCATTCACCACGCTCGCTCAAGACGGATTGGCGATTTCAAACTTATAATTGTGAAATTATAAGTCCAGGTTTCCTCACGATGTTTTTCTTCACCGTCTGTCAGTGATGTCTAAATACTCTTAGAAAGTACATATGACTCGAAAAAAAACATTGGTACTTGCCATGATCGAACCCGCGCCCTCGTGCACGAGAGGCGGGCCTTTTGACCACGAGGCCACCACTGACACTAAAACTTATCCGGATAGCTAAAAATAAGAGCCGTTGCTAGGTCGTCTTTCAATCGCTATAATGTTGGTTTGTTCTTCGATAATTTAGAAAATGTCATGTCATTATTTTGACGTAAAAGACTGTCTAGAAGCTAGGACAAGTAGAAATATTATAATACTATGAAAATTGATGTTTTTTCAATATTTCTTTGCAATTGATCCTGTGTGCCTGTGCCGATTCACTGTCACCCGTGCAGTGATCCACTGTGACCCGTGCCCGGGCCACAGTGGATCATGTCTAATTTTTTTTTAACTGCCTATACCTTGTAAATATGTATAACACAGGCAATGAAATGTATTTTAGACATTAGATATTTGCATTATCATTTAATTTCAAAGATGTATCACTTTGTCATAAACTACGGAGTAACACTTCTTTCACTGTTACCCAGTCTCCCCTACTCTCCTTCTTCTTCTACCTGGCAATTTCCCAGCTATAGCCAGGGTCTGCCTTACATGTTGTGAATAGTTTTTGTTTTTACGACCGGCCGCCTGCCTGACATCAACCCACTTTTGGGAATCAACATTAATCAGTGATGTCTAAATACTCTTAGAAAGTACATATGATTCGGAAAAATCACATTGGTACTTGCCCGGGCCAGGATCGAACCCGCGCCCTCGGCAACGAGAGGCGGGCCCTTTAACCACTGAGCCACCACTGATTATCAGTCTCCCCTACTATTATATATATATATATTATGTGTTCACAGAGGAGCCGGACCGTCCGTGCCGCGTGCCGTGTCAAGACGAGCGTGTGTCTCATCGCTTCTACCTGGCACCTCGTGCGGCGGGAACAACTCGTACTGCGTCAGTGGGAAGTGTCTGGTAAGATATATATGGGGAATAAATTACGGTCTATTCTGACCATTTCTTTCTAAATTCCCTTCTAAGCCATTTCATTATAAGCATGCCTGTTTCTGAACGGCAAGGCACATTATAGTAAAATGTATAAAAAAAGTTGTCTAAAAAGAGATATATACAAAATTTAGAAGATTTTTGTGTAATTCGTAAATGATTCTTTTATTGGTCTTTTATGTAACTATTAACAAGATTTGGTTTTACATTATTTTGGTGACATCTTGTGAACTAAATATGGCGGGCTGACAAAAATGGGGGGAAATTCAAAAATTAATAACAAAATAGATAATTATTAAATAAATAACTTTGTTATTTTGAAATTAAGGGAGGTATTTCCAAGGCTTGCATAAAATTCATGTAGTCCTTTTTTACTCCAATAATTTGAAGAATTTTTATCCCTCAGCCTTTTCAAAATGTCAATTTTACTTTTTCTATAGAAACAAATATAAGAACTGTAATGGTCAATAAATATCTAATAAATAAAAATACTTTTCAGATAACACAAGAGATAATACCAGAGAATATAGAATTCAGATAATACCAGAGAATATAGAAATTGATTTTACAAATCCGATACACATATCACCGGAAGACACTATGCTAAGCAAAAAAACAAGACCTACGTGGGACTGAAAATTTGTATAAAAAATTACAAAAAAAAAACTGTACTCTAAGTTATTTTAAGAAATGGAGAACATTTTTACCTAATTTATAATATTTTATTTAAACGGTGCTTCACTGAGGTTGTACTATGTAGAGTCATTTTTATATTTTTTGACTGTATCATTGTGATGTATGTACCATAAGACTATATTCCTAAACTTATATTATTGAATAAATTATAATTAAATTATGTTCAATATGAATCATCTTTATTTTGACCTTCGCAAGGAGAAAAACAACTCTACAATGAAACTTATTATTGAAAATGGAAATTAACGCCAATTTTATTTCTTACGTTTTAATCTAAGTCATCTATATATGTATATAAAAGAAAGTCCTGTTACTATTTATAACTCTATTTATTCGAGGGGTGAAGGGGGGTCAGAAATCTTCGAAAATTGCGTTACATAATACTTGAACGCTCCCTAAGTACGAGTATATTATTTATCGCTATTTGTTAATATTTCTATTACTGTTAGTAATAATTCTAGTGTTAGTACTTAATAACTTTTAACTAGTTTTTTATATTTTCCATTTCGCTTAAAAATATAATAGTAAACAGTGTTTTCATTTAAATAATATTTAATATTAGTGCCCTCTTGTGGCGAGTTGTGGTACTACTATGACGTGGTCGATTTGGTCGATTGTACTACGCTTTGAGTTTCATTTGTTAGCTATCCGCTAACAGATGTCGCTAGTAGGTCAATTTCTAGGAAGATGATGTTTTTCTATAGTTAACCTAAATAATGTCTGCATGAATTCAATTCAATTCATGAAATCAATTTAAAAGATGAGCTACTTATTTGTATGCTAAAATGAACCGTAAAGCTAACATCTTTGGTATGAACACGTATAATTGTAAAAAAACGTTAAAGGGACTACTTAAAGGAATTGGATTGCAGTGAAACTGAAAAATTATTGAAAACTAGTTTTTGCCCGCGACTTCGTCCGCGTTAATTTCGTCATGAGTAATATACATATGTATAGCTAACCGGGCGAACTCTATTCCATCTTAAATAACCAGGTATTGATAGGTATTTATTAAATTTTTCCGGTTTCAATCGAACAGAATGATTGACATATTAGTTAGTTGTCAAATCTAATGTCAAAAAAACTTTTGTATGGGAAATAGAAAAGGGCTGTTTATAGTGTTTTCCCAGAAGTGAATCAATTTTTTTCAACTTTTATACCTTCCCTGAACCTCCACGAACATTTTAAGACTAAGATAAGATAAATCCGTTCAGCCGTTCTCGAGTTTTAGTGAGACTAAGGAATAGCAATTCATTTTTATATACTATATAGAAGATAATTGCATAAATATTTGAAGACTTATATCTAATTATTTAAACACTACAACTGACTATCACACACACACGCACACACGCGCACACGCACACACACACACACACACATGCGCGTTATATGAACCAAACTACATTTAAGTTATATATTACCTATTTAAACTATTCTTAATTTGAAAAATAATGTTACCTTTTACCTTTATGTTCTTGATTCCTTTTGTGGAAGAGCGGGGACTCCTAACACAAGATAATTTCATTTCTTAAAAGGAGCTCCCTAGCTGTATCTGTTTGTTTTTAGGTTTAAGTTACAGAAATAAACAAATTTTTTTTTTGTGAATTTTTCACTTGAATTCAGTTCCACACACACAGAATCGCTCAAAGTGTCTTTTACTGACTGTTATTGTTTTTCATTGTTTGTATTTGATCGGTTCTTAACGTTTAGCACTGTAATGTATTTTGAGCCGTTAACACGTCGCAAAGTATTTCATGAGTTTTTCACTAGTTTTTCAATTTCACTTGTGTACTTCACTTTGTCCCGGTGGATTTGATGTTTTTTTCAGTTTATCTGGATGAGATTCAGCTGGTTTTTTGATAATTAGTAATTAGATTTCATTGCAAAGAAATATACACTTTTTAAATAAGAAAGGCAAAATATCTGCATATTGTCACAAAGTTCATTCTACATATTTTTTCAGAAGTGGAATAGCGTCTTGATTGCTATCGACTATAAGGTTGTATGTCATGTTACATGTAGGTACAAGGCTAAACTCTATCTTTAACTAATGCCGTAGAACATTCTACTTACACTGGAAATATCTATCTATCTAAAATCTTGTCGCTTTTCCGAATGTAACAATGAAAAAGCTTACTGTAAAATTTTACAACATTATACGATTCGTACGTTTTGTACTCCTATCCAATCTTGACAGTGGTTTAAAACAACTTTTGTTGTCTAAACAAAACGCTCTGATAACAGGCTTCTAATTCAATCATGTTTGGACAATACGAATTTATTACAATACCTTTTGGGTTAAAAAATTTCCCAATTACCTTCCAATCTGAAATCTGTGAATTATATTCTATAAGACTACTTATGAAAACCAAAAAAATAATATGGAAATTGACAATGAAGAGTTAATATCGTTTATTTTAAACGATTTCCGAAAATGTTTGATGCCAGATTGCTTCTTATTTTCTGTAAAACATTATCGAATGTCTCTATACTCATTCTTGTGTAATTGTAGAACTTTCTTGAATGACTATGAGTAGCTCGTAATAGTGTAGAAAATTAAATATCATCTCTAGGTAATAAAATTTCTCTCATTAGACTGGGCTCCAATAGTTCTCTTCGACGTGAATTCATGTTTATCACCAGGGGCGGATCTTAGATGTCTTGGGCCCTGGGCTAATACTGCTTAGGGGCCCTAACTAATTACTTAACTAATTTCCATTTTGACAAGAAACTATTTTCTGTAGTGATGTAGTTATATGTTAAGTACAGGAAGAAAATAGGAAAATAGTGTATATGTATGTGTTCTAGATTTCATTCTTGCAATTACATTAAAATTTTTTTTTTGCTATAGGTTTTATAAGTTTGGCTTCTTTATTTATATCCATAATCATCTTATCCAACGCAACGTTAAGCGTGTCTTTTTTAAATTTTTATGCGCCGTTTACTGAGTCCTTGGTTTACTCAGACTTAGGTTTTCAAAATCTTGCATATTTTCGTTACGATTTTTAATGGATTTATAGTTTTTCATTCTCGTTTATACGTTCCGCTTTTAAAAAAGTTTAAATATTATAACAGAAACTTAATTTTTAACTCTTAGGTTATATAAAGGAACTAGGTATAAGCTTTCTCAGTAAAATAACATGATTATACTCTGATAATGAGATCAATCAACATAACTAATAAAAATGAGACAAAAAAAAAAACAGTAAACTATAATAATAAAGTAATAGTTAACAAGAATGTTATTTGTAATATAATTATTGTGCATATTTCTTAATGGAAACAACCATGACAAATGTCTGGATTCGAAGTACATGTCTCATGTAGCCACCGTTTACAGCGAACGCATTGAATCCAATCAACTTTTGGACCCTTCTTATCGTAGTAAGAACAATTGCACTTTCGACATATATTTTCAAGATAATCATCGCTGTCATCATCATCATCTAGTTCTACAACAAGTGTCTCTCCTGAATCATCGTTACTGGTGATGGAATGAGATCGTTTCCTCTTATAACTTTTGTTTTTGGCCTCAGGTAGTACTTACTATATGTACTTGCGGTAGTACTATAGGTACTTGCGGTTGGTAGTCGGGTAAATCGTACTAGTACAATTTAACCAACTGCAAGTGGTACGATTAAAATAAACTAAGGCATTTCTAAAACATAAGCAAATATCCGGCATAAACTCAAAACTTAGACACGCAACAAAAACCCCCAATAATCTAGTATACAATTGTAGAATAATAAAAAAAAAACTGAATAACTATTGCTTACCTTGATTACGAATTATCTCCTTACGAATGTACGACAATATTTATATTAATTCCTACAAAAAATGTTTTTCTTTTATTACGTGCACAGTTGTTAACTCACGTCGTTTTATACTAGTGGGTGAAGAGGGATGGTACAGGGCCACGATTTGGCGTTGTCAGTGTAGAAAAAAATATTCATTAAATGGGAAATTTAGAAGTGGTACGATTTAAATGCTAGTACGATATAACCAACTCTCCCCTATATCAATTTAACATCTAAATTAAAATATTTGTTTTAATAACAAGAGTCGTAAGAATATCTGGTTTTCTGGATCATACTTCTCATTCAAACTTCAGTCATCATTTTTATTGAAAAATTATAGCAGTTCACAAAGAAATAATTAAATTGCATGTTCATTATTGAACAATAAACAATTTGAGAATTTTTTCAAATAAATGTCAAATATTCTATAATGGCATCTCTCTATACAGTTTTTGATTAGCAACATCAGTTATTGTAAGTACCGTCTTCCTGTATTTTATAAAACATAATAGGTCTGTAAAATAAAATAAGTCTTTGAGTTTTATATGGTTTAATGAAACACCGATTTTCTGTTTATTTCTCAAGTAACTTTCAGGAGATATTTTTCTATTATTCATAATCATGACACAGACTTTCTGGCCTCAACATTTGTTTAGTTGGGTCCTTTCCATATTATCATTAATCTGCAAAACATACGAAACATTTAAATAATAATACTACTTACTGTGGTAAAGTTATATAAATGGCACGATCTCCTTATTGAATGAACATAATAATAATTCATTCAATATAACACCTTATACACAAGGACCGTGGGTTTAAATTCCTCGAATGTTTTCTCCTCTCAGGTTACATATTCATTGTTTGGGATCTTTCAAACACAGTTTGATGGTATCCAATATCGATAAACATACATGTTAAGAAAATATAATGGGTATTGGATTTGCTTTGTGTTTTTGAGAATAATAAACTTTCTTTTATGTCCCTTATTTCTACATACTTACTTGATCATTTCCATTCCTAAGTACTTTTGTTTAGGTTCCAAAGTTACATTTCAGCGTTAATGTTTTTAATAAATAAATAAATAAATAAAAATGAAATAAAAAAAGACTGTACTTCTCACAAATATGAATGATTGTTAGCAGTAAGTACGAGTATATTATTTATCGCTATTTGTTAATATTTCTATTACTGTTAGTAATAATTCTAGTGTTAGTACTTAATAACTTTTAACTAGTTTTTTATATCTTCCATTTCGCTTAAAAATATAATAGTAAACAAAGTTTCTTGATTTTGATAATATTTAATATTAGTGCCCTCTTGTGGCGAGTGGTGGTACTACTACGACTTTGTCGATTTTGTCGATTGAACTACCGCTTTGAGTTTAGCTATCCGCTAACAGATGTCGCTAGTAAGTCAATTTCTTGGGAGATGACTAGCAGTTTTTCTATAGTTAACCTAAATAATGTCTATAAATTTTTCACTTGAATTCAGTTCCACACACACAGAAACGCCCAAAGTGTGTTTTACTAACTGTTATTGTTTTTTGATAGGTTCTTAACGTTTAGCACTGTACTGTATTTTGAGCCATAATATAGGTATAAAACAGAGAGTGTTTATTCTACTTACACTGGAAATATCTATGTATCTATCTAAAATCTTGTCTAGGAACTACCCATGCCCCACGCTTTTATTTTAGTCAAGTCTGTACATATGTTTATAATTCCCACGACTGTATCTATTTTATTATTTTTTGGTTTTTAGTACATTTATCTTAAACATTGCAATGTATGTTTTACGTAAAACCGTTTAACTTAAAAAGTTTTTTTACCTATTTTTATTTTCTAGTTTTTAGTTTTTATTACGCATTCTGTTTAATTCATTTGTGCTTCATTATTGCAAGGTTTCTGGCCCGTTAGTTTATTGCAGTCCAACTCCTCTAAAAAAATGTTATCAGCCATTCGGTAGCGGCGGCCATCTTAGATTTCAATTTTATATAGTAAATTGTATTCTACTGGTTGATCACTTTCAATTGATACCCATATTGATGGGATTGATAAAACCTACGTTATCCGCCATTTTGTAGAGGCCGCCATCTTGAATTTATAATAGTAATGAATAAACATAATTGTATTGTCACCATAATTCAAAGTGTATCCAAAATTAGATCTGATTAAATACAAAATTAGAATCAGATTAATCGGTTGACAGGAAGAGGGTGAAATTTGAATTACTAAATTTGACCCAAGAAAAATGAAAAATGAATAAATAATAAAAACAAAACAGAGTGAGCTAAGTAAAACCGTTTAATAAACAAATATTGTAAATCATATTACACATACAAATAAAGCCATGCCATGAACCCGGCACCCGCACGTTTAATACGTTTAATTGTTAGGTAAAGCGATAAAGTGGTATGAGATTCATATCGTCTTGAGAGGAGAGAATCACCCACTTTATGTCTTCCTGTTCCGTTGAACTTACGAGTACGTTCAGAACATACCATCACTACTTATAAATACACGTTTTATTAAAAAAGATTCTGTTTGAATACGATATCAAAAAATACTATTATTGAACAGTTCTACGACCTGACAGTTGACAGCATCTAGTATTGTATAGTATTTTATGAAAATAAATGTTAGAATAGCACGCGTGTACCTCATACATCTGTAACCACAAACAGTAGCCAATGCATTATACGGTATTATGTTGTATCAGGCATCAACTATATGTAATAATGAACACATTTTCAATTCTGATAATAAACATTTACATTTATCGATAGATATAAATTATTATTTAATTAATTTGATATTTAAACATTTTTGTTTTCGAGACATAAAATATCTTTTTCAATAGAACACGGACTTCAGGAACCAACAGCATAATTTTATGAATTTTTAATTAATATTTTTATTACATTTCACATAAATCTAATTATTCAATCTTACTCCAATCCTCAAAAGTATCAATTACACCGGTGCCGCGGTGTGCTACTCTAGGAATACTTGTGGATTATCAAGTAATTTTGAAATTCACTTACTCAGATATACCTACACTATACTCAAATGAAAGTCCATAGTATATATAAAATAGTCTTTAATTATGAATATTAAGATGAGGCAGTGATCGATACACCTACATATAGATATAAAAAAACCTCACACAATGTAATTACGTCTTATCCACGAAAATAGTAAAATTAAAAGTTCAAGGGCATGCAGTCAAGTTATAAGAGGAGCGGCCATCTTGAAGCGTGGTAGATAACTACTATTTGTCGACAACTAGCTGCTTAAAAGAAATTGTTTTATATTTATGCTCATTGCAAAGAAACCATCGTCACTTAACTGTTGGAGCAAGATTTGAGAGTACATGTATTGTAAGCGTTCAATATAAGCCTCATAATATATACATGTATATTATAATAATGCAATTTTCTGTCTATTGTAATACATATTATTGTTTAATTTCAGACTCTGCCATTGGACAACCGTGTTAAATACATCTCGTACGTGGGGCCAGACGAGCAGTGCTGCGTCATCACCGGATATCCGTTGTCATCGCGATTGGTTACATTTACACATTATTATACGAATCAATTATTACTTAAACTTCGTAACCCATACATGAAACATTGAGATGAACATTTAATTGATATTTGTGTTAAAATTAAGGCGAGTTAATTAGTATTTGTCTAATAAAAAAAAAATGTTTTCACAAAAAAAAAATCACTGAAAAATTATATACACATTACTAAATAGAATCTATTAATCATAAAACGTATGCTGTCAGAACGTTTTAAGCAAGTACTTAAATGTATTGAATGGATTACATGTCGTCGGGGATAGTGCTAATCCACGTAATTATTTGGTACTAATTGTGAAAAAGTCGTTAATTAGAAAATATTTCAGCTTAAACTTTCTTCTGACAATCTGTTTCCAACGTATATATGTATATATCACCTGCAGGTAGATGTGCGACCAGTGAGTGGTGGTCGCGCGTGTTCCGCCGCTCGTCACTCGTCCCCGGACGTGTCGGCGAGCGAGCTCATCACGTGACGTGACGCGCTGACTACTCGCACGTTTAGTGGCCACACACCACGTATTATTAATTAAGAGGCATACTACTGATTATAATTTATTGAATGTGTGTTTATGTTTTATTAACAGTCCTTCAATACTATTTTTTGTTTATTTGACAAATATAACTTGAAATGTCTTTTAAATAGTTGTAACAAAGTGCGATGTTTTAACTTTTTATTTATATTATTTATTTACTACGGTAAGGTAACTTAAATATTATTTTTTTTAAATTCAGTAATTGATTTGTTTATAATAACTATAGTAGGTAATATGTGTGTTACAATAAAGATCCATAAAGTTATTGAGTTTCATTCCATTATTAAACTTTCGAATCGAATATTTTTTTGACCGAACTGGATACAAGGAATAACTTTATTAGTTTCGTTTTGTGTTGTAAAGAATACTTAATATTTAAGTGTTGAACTATTTTCATCGGATTTTCAGCATCGGCAGCGATGCAGAGTAGGTAGTCTTCGTTATTTATTTTAAATATTTATTCGTTAAAAGGAACTTTAACTTCAAAAGCCAATTTTAATTAACTTGATACACCCAAAACATCTAAACATGGTGTTCCTAGGTTCAGTGGTTAAAATTTTGTATACAAAAAATTTAGATTCGTAGTTCCCGTTCCGTTCTGTTCGAATTTCGGGAATTCCGTGTGTAGAATTTCACCCCCACGGTGGTAAAAATAATAAACGATTTTAAATTTTGAAAACGCTAGAACAAATTGTTTTTTCTCATCAAGTTCCTAAATATAAAGTTTGATGGTTTTATCTTTTAAAATTAAGAAATTCCATACAAACTTTCAACCTCTTCATCCCCTTTTTCGCAATAAAAGGTAGCCTATGTTTTTTCTCAGGGTCTAAAGTTTGTCTGTGCCAAATTTCATTAATATCGGTTGAAAGGTTTAAGAGGGAAAGCATAACAGACAGACAGAGTTACTTTTGCATTTATAATATTAGTTGGGATTGACTCCCCCCGTACCCCAGTGACGCTTACATGGAGCCTACATCGCATGCTGGCCAGCTGAGCGCGGTGAGCGGCAACCACGCGACTTTTTTCTTATACTTGCATTTTTAAACTTGTGATATCTTCCGAATTAAATGTCCGAATTGAATAATTCAAAGAGTTATAAAAAGGTATTGAAGCCGTCTTGAATATAAAGTAATTTATACGCACGCGACGTAAGGAATTTTTCAGATCATTTTGTTACACCTTGGGTTACATTATCGGAGTTTTAGTAAGGATCCCTAATTTTTTTTTAAATATAATATAGCCTATATTACTCGGGAATAATGTAGCTTTCCAAAGGTGAAAGAATTTTTGAAATCGGTCCAGTAGTTTCGGAGCCTATTCATTACAAATAAACAAACAAACAAATCTTTCCTCTTTATTAATATATAGATGAAAACATTTAAGGATCGGATTGTATTTGTGAAAAGATATGGTCGTCAAGCATAAAGGCTCAAGATTTTGGATATCTGGAAATTTTTACAAAAATTATATGTTTACAATATCAATTTGTAAACCTTATGGCTTACACTGATGCTTTTCATTCAATTATGTATAGGAACTTAGTCCAAATTTTAATTGCGGTAAAGTATATTTTATATTAACAAAACCTGTGAAATGTTTAAAGGGGATATCTTATTATCTAGGGGATATTTTAATAATATATTTTGACACACATATTGTTACGTACTAGTATTGTATTTCCATCCGTTTTCGCAATGGTTTTAAATCTTGTTTCAAAGTATCGGATGTTCTACTCCAATGACGAGCATTTCTGGAGGTTGGCCATCGCGAAAACGGAATATTGAAATATTGTATCTATGAAGAAACGACAACACTAAAGTAGAATAGAAGTAAGTGTAGATAATGCAGTACGAAGTCGCCTTCTGGTTATATATGCTGGTGCTGAGACGGTAGGAATGGGATTCAGTAGGCACGTAATAATGATAGTTAATAAATTATATATCTCTTATGTTATGTAGAATATTACTAATATATCGAAATAGTAAGCGTAAATTGATTGAACGATGTCAATCTTTTGTCAGAATAATATATTTTTTTTAATCTAGATTTATAATTACATATAAAGTATTATGTGTTTTACTAAATTTGTTGTAAAAATATCCTCCTATGTTACAAATGCTCAAAAAATATGGAGTTTTTCTTATGTTTAATATATATACTTAGGAAACACACTTATAATTTGAACCAAAACTTTAAATTCAAGAACGTTTCCGAAGTAGTTTTAAAGCGATAACGCTTGGCTTGTTCGACTTTTACGCGGGAAAGTATTTTGTGAACAAGACTCGTACATATTGTTGTAAATTGAATTTAACTTATTTAAGCTGTATTCGGTTAGGATAATAACTAGTTTGTTCTAGACTCTAGTTAAGGTTTTATTTGTTATTCAAAAGTATTGGCATTATAAGAAAACTATATTTTTTTAAGGACTTTGTTAGAATCCTAAATATATATACTTTTTTTGAGACCAATAAATCATTACTATTTAAATTTTTTAATTCTCACATTTATTTACTTTTTTGTAACACTAATAGTATTGCCGAAACAAGAGACATATTTTTCCTTTACGACTAATAAATTTTGTTGACAGTAATGTAAAATAAGATTTTTTTTTAAATTAAAATACCATATTTCATCATAAAATTACCCAAACCAGAAAGAAAAAACAATTAAATAAATTATTTAGTCAATGCAAAATTTCAGCCGGATTCATCGCTTGGGCTTGTTCCGGGTCCGTTGTCAGTTCTAAAAAAATTACACATTACAATAATAAAAAAATCATTATCAAAATATATATATATATTTTAAAGTTATAATATCTATGAATATTATTTTAAACTAGTTTTTGCCCGCGACTTCGTCCGCGTTAGTTTGGTCAAGAGTAATATATGTAGGTATAGCTGACCAGTCGAACTCTATTCCGTCTTACAGGCCATAAATAATCAGGTTTTTCCTGTTTCAATCAAACAGAATTGACATATTTGTTAGTTGTCAAATCTAATGTCAAAAAAAACTTTTGTATGGGAAATAGGGCTGTTTTTATGGTTTTCCCAGTAATTAATCAATTTTTCTCACCTTTTAAACCTTCCCTGGACTTCCAGGAGTATTTCAAGACTAAAATTAGCCAAATCGGTTCAGCCATTCTCGAGTTTTAGCGAGACTAAGGAACAGCAATCCATTTTTATATATATAGAAGATAACAGACCCTCAGACAGTGTGTTTATAAAATATAAGAAACGAAAATGTAATAACATAGGTAACGGTTAGGGTATTCAGTAAATAACTTTATCATAAGAGCTGGTTGTACTCACACGGTACTCCTGCCCCAGGGTCCACAGGTCCTGTTGAACAAACAGTTAATGTACTCGTATCCATTCCTTGTGCTGTTGATCCAGTCGTATTGACCCTGAGCTGACGTCGCCACCAGCAACACACACACACACACTAACACCACCCTCATCCTGTACATATATTAAAACATCCTTTACAGCGATCTACTTTGTTATAAAATAGCAGCAGGAACACCGTTATAATAGTATGTAACGGTTATTGAACTCACAGTCTCCTGTGCGATCAACAGTTAACTGTGTAGGTCTTAACAAAAAAAGCTTTTAAACAGTATCCAAAGATACTCAAAGGAATTTACATTTAAAAAATATCCAACTTTTTCATTCTATTAATCTCGTTTTTGGTATTTTTTTAGTCACGTTGTGAATATTAAATATAAATTCATTTCTAATTTTTATATGAAAATAATCTTCGGTGCTAGGACCACAATCATCTCAGGAAAACAAACATTCTATGCCGTCTTGTGCTGCCAATAAAATAAAATATTTGGAATAAAAAACATAAGAAATCGGAAGGATACCTAGTAATTTATACCTATATATACTATGATATATATCGGAAACTTCGTTTAAATAAAAATCATTTGTGAGGTTAAAATACAATAAAGTAATAGATATTACTAAAGAATAATCAAATTTTGTGGTAAAATTGAAGAAAATAACTTTTCCTTTATTTTTCAAAACTTACCTTGTTTACCGGAATAACTATTTACGTACAATAAAAAACACTTCAACAGTATTTAGAAATTATTTGTTTTAATATAATGAGACACTCTGCCACAAGACAAAAGATGGAACAACGTTCAATATATATGATGAGTATTATTCAAATTTACAATATAAATACAACAAATGATAATTATTTAATTTGGCTTTATGCATTTGTGAACGAAGATAAGCTAATTACATTATATATTGCTTAGTAATGAGAAATTTATAATTAATCAACAATTATTCTTAATTATATTTTGCATATATTGTGTTAACACTTTTGCTTGCAAGATAGCGATAAAAACCAAACATGTTTATAATCGAAAAGTCTAAAAAACTAGTATGACGGCGCATCCGTCAAAAATCATACGTCAGGTTGACTTTTAGCTGTCTGAGGTTAGCCTAGTGAAGCGTCATTGTCGACGGTAGCGAGGGCGGCCATCTTTATTATGGAGTATCGTGCGAGATGACGCCCGCGCACCGCGCTCGTGACGAATCGCTGTGTATCGAAGTGATAGTGATATCTAGTGTTTCGATTGAGTTGGTGTCGTATTGAATAGACTGTACTTTATCCCTTTCAAAGTATGAGTTCCCATGAAGGCCCTCCTGTTCTTATAACGCCCTCCTACATCAGAAGTGGGATCGAAAGGGCTTTAAAATGAGGAGAGTAGTGATCATCCATCTATGTTAAACTTTGTAAAAAATAATGAGAAACTTGTCGATGAAAATAATGTCAACTTCTCAACTAACTTCGACGACGTAGTTGATCCGGTTCAATCTGGATCGTACGGAAGCAGATATAAGGGTTAGGACGTCTCGTCGTGTCTTGATCGTAAAAGGTACCGGTAATTGAGGCTCGCCGGTGAAGGAGATATCTGTGTGACCATGGGCCGAGCCGAGGGGAGTTGACGACGTCATCTGGTGAGACTGTTCCTTTTCTTTTTAGTAGTGGGTGTACTTGTTCATGTAGTACTAATGTGTGTCTGTATCTGAAAATTTTTCAAATAAATTTCTGTGTACTTTGAGCAATGAAGTAGTTCCCCTGAAAGGCATCTGAACGCGTAGTATACGGTCGAAGCGAACGGGCGACGATATGAGTTTCACGCTTACCACCACTTCGTAAGATTTTAATATTAGATCGTATTAGCGAATAAAGGTCATTCAACCTTGCGCTTCGGTACTGAATACTCTAGTCATACTTCGTGTACATTAACAGTCAATTATTATTAGTGTTTCTACGTCTATAGACTTATTGTAATGCACAAATTTTAAGCCCGGTCATAATTCAAAATGTTTCAGTGTCTCTTTTGTTTCATATTATTAAAGAGAATATTATTTTTGAATCCGTGGTTGTTGGACGGGACCTTGTAGAGTAGGGAATTAAAGGAGAAATAAACAGTGACTACATTATTTTCTCAAAACCTGAAACGACAAAAACAGATAAGTGCTCAACCTCAGACAATCTTAACTTTTCTCGTATCAAAACTTATTTGGAAGGCGACGATAACAAAGCCCTTATCGATGTTTTTAAGAAGTATAACTCATTTTGTTATTAAGGGCACCTCTTAACTCTTTAGACCCTAATTCTTTAGACCCTAACATAGTCTAAGAGAGACCTTACAAATTATAAGAGGTTGTTCGATATAAAAAAAAAATAAAAAATGGATGCCCTCTTTGAAACAATCATTTTACACTTTATCAAGCCCCATTCTAATTGTAAAAAAAAACGAATGACAACTCTGACATAATGTATGTTGACTCTAGGGAGATTAACACCAATTCTTATAGTAAGCCTTTTGTTTTAGAAATTTTATACCGAACTATTTCCGCCTAGTACGATCCTTATGTCTACTCACTAAGTTAAAGGGTTTAATTAAACGGTCAGAAGTCCACGGTAATATCCGTAAATGGATAGTTCAAATACTTACCACGGAGTCTATTCTAACTATATTTGATCGCGAGCCTCCTATAGAATTACACACGAATGCCAGCGCCAACGGATACGGTACCATTTTAATTAAATGAAAGAACGGAGTTCCTCACGTTATTTCATATTTCAGTCGCCGGAAAACTGACACGGAATAAAAGTATCATTCTTATGAACTTGAGACCTCGGCAGTCGTTCGAGCGGAAGAATATTTGAAGCAAAAGCTATATGGTCATCATTTTATTGTTTTCACGGGTGGCAATCCTTTCAAAGCTTCTTAGTTAAAAAAAAAAAAAAAAAAAAATTAACACCGAGAGTACATAGATGACCCTGAGCAGGGCACTTCCAAGAGCGACAAAAGCAAGGCTCAAGTAGTTAATAAGTCTGTGCAGTTTGTAGAGGTAAATCAAGGGTGGTTAGCGGTAGAACAAAAACGTGATGCATATGTTCAAGATATTGTTGCTCAGCTCTTAAATAATAAGTTTCCCGATTCAATTAGTCACATCTACGATGTTAGAAACAATATGCTATATCGAAAAAAAAAAATTGAGCGAAACAAAGTTAGTCGTTGGTAACCTATCGTCCATCAGTCCCTTGTATGGACTTAAATCAACCATATCCATACTGAGATAGACACGTTTAGTTTCTTGATGGAGTGCAACGCAGGCAGGTATTTTTAGGTGTTCTGGGATTTGGTCCAGTCACCTTTTGGGATTTAGTCCTCTAGTTCGGTTACCGTCCACTTTTTCAATCACTAGCGGACGTTTAAAGCTGTCCGTAGTTCTGTCAGGGAACTGACCAATCAACGCCAGTATGTGCTGCAAATAGATATTAGATAAGCGCCGACCATATTTTGAGGTATGCGTAACATACTTCGCCATCACCACATTCCTAAGGCATCAATTCTTTGCCTGTCAACGACTTTCATAGTCCACGTCTTTGCACTATACAGAATCGGATAGCTAGATAGATAGAAATATAGAGAAGGCAAGCGTTCGTATCAGATGCATTTTTGTTCCATTAATAATTTTCCTATCTCTCCAAATTTTATTCAGTGGGGTTATTGCTATTTTGGCCATGTAAATTCTCCTACGGATTTGCATACATTTTATTGGCATACTATTCACATACATAGATATGACTGGGACATTAAGTGGCAAAAGCGACAGAAAAGAAATACGCGTCAGTAATGATTGATTACGTTATCAAGTATGTCCTTTAAGAGCATACTCTATCCCTCGATGCCAGTTGTACTATTAAAGCGTTGAGAAAAGCTGTTTCTCTTTTCGGTGTTCTCAAGCGAATTGTTATATCGGGGAAGGGGCTTTGTAAGCGCGGACTTTAGAGAATTGAGTAAAACACCTCGTATAGAACTTTACTTTATAACAACAGGGGCAAATAAAGCCAACGGTCAAGTAGAAAGGGTCATGCAGATTTTAAAATGTCTGCTAACTATTATAGAAAACGATACCCATAAAACGTGGCGTGACAAACTTCCTGAGGTACAAGGGACGAAACCGCTTAGCATTCAATGGATTCACCGTGCGGGTGCCGGGTCCATCGCGTTGCAGGGAGGGGAGCTTCAGCAGTGCCTGGGACTTGCGACCCAGGTGTGGGTTTAAGGGGCCCCTTAACTAACGCGCGTTGTACGCTCACCTCCACTGTCCAAGTTCCTCTCCCTACCTGGCCAAATTTGAAAACTACTACTAATTGAACCTACTAGGGCTGAATTCGACGTACGTTCCAAGAATGAATTAATGTTGGTTCTGGACGGGCCCAAGTCTTTTGGTAGGTTGTAGAGAGATTTGGCTGTTATACCTCTCGCTCCCACCTTTACCGCGTACGAATCGGCGACGAACCTATTTCGAGTTAGTTCGTTAGTGAGCTCGTAATACTTAGTGACAACGCGCTTTGAAATACGCGAATATAGAAATGTGTCTGGTCTGGAGGCTGAACCACAAGTATCCTCGGGGATTTTGTGTTGTTTCTCATACGTATC
This sequence comes from Danaus chrysippus, assembly GCA_916720795.1. NCBI lineage: Eukaryota > Metazoa > Arthropoda > Insecta > Lepidoptera > Nymphalidae > Danaus > Danaus chrysippus. Next base: position 27,520 of record CAKASE010000077.1, on the reverse strand, counting down.
CATCATGATAGTCTAATCCGAAGCCGCTTTAAGGATAGAGTAGGGCTTGACGTTTGATTTTGTAGCCCTGGTGCTCTCTCTCACAAAACCTATTGATCGTTCGTTTGTGGTTGTTTCCCTTTGCGCTCTGGCTACCGAAGGACTGGCCGCTTCACGTATGATCTCTAAAACCCTATAGTGACGACGCGAGAGTTGACCGCTGTCCAGGAGAACCTTACATCTCACTAGCGAATGCTTAGCAGTTCCAACTGCCTTTCCGCAGATATAGCAAGTGTTTTCGGTACCTTTACCCCATCTTACTGAATTGCTCTGGTCTGGGAGAGTCCTCTAGCACTTAATAACACAAGCCGTAGGGTTACAGGATATACTCCAACAGAACTAATGTTTGGCATACGCGCGCAATCTTTAGGGATATCATTAATAGCCCAAAATTCAGACGAGCCGAGATTAGATTTAGACAATATCCGGAATAAAACTTCCCTCAACACTGAAAACGCAGATCAAAAGGAAGTAGTTAAATTTAATAAAGGCAAAGCCCAAGTAAAACCTTCTTTTCTTTCTCGGGGAGATTACGTTTTTGTTAAGTGTAGCGAGTGTTACCAAACTAAACTACAAAGAAAGTTTAGGGGACCTTTTATCATAATTAAAATTCTAGACAACGATAGGTACGAACTGAAACATACCGATGAATCTAATTGCACTTTAAAATACTCTCATGAAAACTTGAGCGCAGTACCCAGAGGCTTTGAAGGGTTAGTTGACATATCCACTGAACTAAGTAATGAGGAGGCCGAGACGGCGGGTCATGGAGTGGAGAGAATGGAAACGAAGCTATGTCAGATGATGAAAGTGAGTAGCTGAGTAGCTCTGATGGCCTCCAACATTGATAAACCATAAATGAGTTGTGTAAGTTTGAGTTGGTGTGTTTGAGGTGGCGATGAAACTGGCTGATGCGGCCGATGTTTCTAGTAGTGATGGATCAAAGCGTGCAGGGGCTGGCTCGATGGAGTCCACGTCCGGTCGACGCTTGATCAGGTTGTGAAGATGGACGGGCTAGCTCGGTGGAGTCTATGTCCGGGTCATCGTTCACTCACATGAGTATAAGTAGTGGATGATGATGGGGCTAGGTCATTGGAGTCTACGTCTCGATCATTGTTCACTGATATGTGTGTGATGATGCTCTGCAGATTGGTCAGACGAAAGTTGTCGTCCGGGTCAGATCCATTTACGTTGGCTGACTTGTCCTGGAACCTCTGCAGATTGTGGTAAGACGAAAATTGTCGTCCGAGTCAGAGCCATTTACGTTGGCTGGCTTGTCCTGGTTGCTCTGCAGATTGTGGTAAGACGAATAGTGTCGTCCGGGTCAGATCCATTTACGTTGGCTGACTTGTCTTGGAACCCCTGCAGATTGTGGTAAGACGAATATTGTCGTCCGAGTCAGAGCCATTTACGTTGGCTGACTTGTCCTGGATGCTCTGCAGACTGTAGTAAGACGAATGGTGTCGTCTGGTTCAGATCCATTTACGTTGGCTGACTTGTTCTGGATGCTCTGCAGACGGTAGTAAGACGAATGTTGTCGTCCGGTTCAGATCCATTTACGTTGGCTGACTTGTTCTGAATATTTTGAGTATCGTGGTAAGACGAATGTTGTCGTCCGGGTCACATCCACCAAAGGACCGACCTGTCCAATAGTACCTACTAATTGTGAACAGTTAACCTACATGCTGTTAAGTGACAAGGCGTTGTCGTCCGGCTTAATTGCTACGAGATGCTCGCCTTAAGTCTTAAGTACCATAGCACATTTTGATGATTGTAACTAGTCGTTTGTCAGGATGCCGAACGGAATAGACACAACTGTAGTTCATTGATCCGAGAACCGCCCGAGGACGGTCGAATGTCAGTCCGGCCGTGACGGCGCATCCGTCAAAAATCATACGTCAGGTTGACTTTTAGCTGTCTGAGGTTAGCCTAGTGAAGCGTCATTGTGATGGTAGCGAGGGCGGCCATCTTAGTGTGGTTCGGGATGACGCCCGCGCACCGCGCTCGTGACGAATCGCTGTGTATCGAAGTGATAGTGATATCTAGTGTTTCGATTGAGTTGGTGTCGTATTGAATAGACTGTACTTTATCCCTTTCAAAGTATGAGTTCCCATGAAGGCCCTCCTGTTCTTATAACGCCCTCCTACAAGTAATATGTATGACGTATACAGACAAAAAAAAATACACAAAGCAAATAGTTTTTTTAAATTAAAGTCAATAATCAAGACTTATAAATCACAACTTATTTTACTGATCACTGAAATGTTATGACCTTAACGCCTTTGGCCCTTAATACAAAAAATATACATATATTAATACAGGGTGGGCCATGAATTAGTTAACATTTGAAATAATCATTTAAAAAAAAGTATTTGACATATTTTAAAAATTGTTTTATTAAAAGAAAGCTAATTAATTGGAAATTATTTTTTAAAAATCATATCATCTAAATGACCACCATTTCGATTTTTACACTCTTCTAAGCGAGTAACGAAATTTTCGAATACTCTTCCGCACAGAGACCGTGAGATCGTCGATATCTCTTCGCTAATTTTTTCTTTTAGTTGATGTAGTGTATTTGGTTTATTGATGTAGACACGACTCTTTAAATAACCCCATAAAAAAAGTCAGCTGGGGATAGATCTGGACTTCTGGGTGGCCTATGTCGCCTTCTCTCTATCAAATCAGTTCCACAGTTTATGCATCTCAGAGATACGGATTGGTAAGAAGTCACTTCTTCTGTGTGCAGACTATCATGAGACACGCTTTGGTTTTGTTCAATGTCCATATTCAAGCCGAGGTTAGCGATGGAGTTAGTTTCGGGGTCCATATTACGTGAGTGTTGTTCATCGTTTATGCTATGTTCGGAGTCCATAACACAAAAGCCAGGGTCATCGTTTGAGCGAAATTCGGGGTCCGTAGAAGTGCCGGAGTCATTGGAAAATGATAGGTCGGAGTCCATAATGAATAAACAATCGTTGAAAGAAAATCCACAATAAATCAACACTCTCAATGTAGGTAAACAAAGCGAATGTAAACAATCAGTCTGTGACATATCAATGTCAATTTGTATTAATTGTTATATTAGTGTTGCAATAGAAAAAAATCATTAAAAAATCGATCGAAAACAGATATGATTATGTTTGACATTCTTCATATTTCAGTTCATAAAACGTTTTAAATGACGAAACTAATTACAACAAATATTTTTAATATTTTTTTTGTATTAATTACTTATAGTTGTATTAAGTTCTGCGAGATGATTCGATTTGACGCAATCGTTAATTGATCTTGCTGGTAACACAAAACGTGGATCAATAAAGCAAATATATGAAGATACTTTAAAAATATTTTTTCAATAAAACACAATTTTACACTCGAAGAACAACAGAATGGCTAGCTAAAAATAATATTTTTTATTTCATAAACTAATTTTTTTATACCAGTTGTTCATACTAGGCCAAAAATGGACATTGCTCTTTTTACTCTATAAAGGAAAATATTCATCTATGTTATAATGCTGACCTGGATAAAAAAGATAAAATTGCTAAATTACCACTCATTTTTAAAATAATGAAACATTATAAATGCCAGCAGACCATCTAAAATGCATTACCTTCATTGAAAGGTTCGAATATTGATTTGCTTCGATAATATTGGTCCTGTCATAGAGGAGCACGTAAATAATTTTACAGCCATGTCTTTTGTATTTTGTATCTTTAATTACATTTTTAATTTTCTTCTTGAATCATTTTTTAATTATAAGGCCTAAGCCATGTCTTTATTTAAAATATTTTTTTATGCCTGTTTTCTTTTTGTCAAGTCCTTGTAATGTCATTTTTAGTACAATTCATTTGTCACAATCGATGAAACGGTCAAATTATGAAAATAGCTGAAAAACAAATATCTTAAACAAAACGAAAAAGTTATTAGTATATACATATGTACATATAACAATTAGATTTCATTTATAGTAGATACAATACAGCCATAAACTGGCAAGAAGCATTCTTGAATGCTTAGTAATTGCTGAAGGGAGCGCGGGATATCTTCAGCAGTTTTAAAAATACTTAAAAGTTGATCTACAAGGACCATCCTTTGAATACTAAACTGTGGACAATCAAAAAATATATGTTCGAGGGTTTCATCAGCATTATTGCAATATCTACAAGTTGAAGAATCAAAAACACCAACCCTAAAAAGGTGAGCACCAAAACTACAATGTCCCAGACGCAAACGACAGATTGTGGTATAATACTTTCTATGGCTATAGTCACTACCCCAGGTAAACCTGGGAAGAGACCTTTTTCTTTATTGTAGCGAACCATTTTCCTTTTACCTTTACCACCTGATGCCACAAGTTGTAAAATTCTTTCTGCAACGTGAGTTTGAAAAGGGATAGAGCGTCTGAATAAGGAATTGGGAAATTTAAAAAGCTATGACTTAATTGATTGTGGGCCGGATTTGTAATAAATTTAGCTAAATAGTCTGCGTGCTCATTACCATGCATACAAATGTGGGCTGGTGTCCAGAATAGGACTATTTGCTTGTTTTGAGACAGCAGGTGATACAACTCTCTTATTTTATATACAATATAGTTAGTTTTTGAATTTAATTGTGGATTTTGTAGTGCCGTTAATAAACTTAAACTATCCGTTTTTATAATCCACTTAGGATGAGTCTGTGTTTGAATGTGCTCCATAGCTGTATATACAGTTATGTATTCAGCCTATGACCGAGTCCACTTTTGATCAGACTATCATAGACAGCTATAGAGACTGCTTCATCTGTATATATCAAGTTCCCTATAAATGTCTTCCTTATACTTTACAAGACTTTTGACTACAATTTTAATCTAGATAAATTTTGATTCATATAACCCAAAGTAACAAGGCCATACCATGCTAGAAAAAATATTGTGTTTATTAACAATTTGTTCTGTTTCAGAAAAACCATGAAACACATGAATTAATATTGGCAGTCCTGTCCTGTTAATAGTGTCCCGCAGTTTAACAAGAAGTGGATGATTACTGACGGAGAGCAACCTCGCAAAAAATGTTGATTGTAAGTATTTAAACCTAAGTGCTAATGGAGGTATATTACATTCCACCTGCATTGACACTATGGGAGTAGTTCCCATGGCACCCAATATAATATGCAAACATTTGTTTTGTATCTTTTCTAATTTGTTTACTATAGTTCTTACCCCTGCAAAACAAAAAAGCATATTCAAAATGACTCCTTACTAATGATTTATACAATGTTAATAGAATCCTTGGATCAGCACCCCAATATGTGCTAGTTAAAGATTTTAAAACATTACAAGCATTTAAAGCTTGAGATTCTAGAGTTTCAGCATACTTATTCATCTAGAATTGTTTGTAAAAATAACACCTAAACACTTTACAGAGCTCTCTACAGACATTACATTATTATTGAACAAAATATTTACATTCCTATTTCTAATTCCATTTTTTCAAAAGACAAAAAGTTTTTTCATTGCTGACCTCCAGCCGAAGGCTATCAAAATAGTTCTTTAGTCTTAGGAAAGCTACATTGAGGACTGATTGTACACTTTGTACATCTTTGTAAATCATCTGCAAACTGCAGATTAGAAACTTCACACCCCAGAGTTAAATTTAGCTGATGTATGAATAGGATAAAAAGCAATGGGCTCAATACACCACCCTGTGATACACCCCTACAAGAATATCTTGGACCAAATAACTGATTGTTGACCTTAGCAAACACCTTTCTGTAGTTCAACAAATTAAAAATACAATTTACAACTTTTCCAGGTACCCGCAGTAATAATAATATTGAGGATAATTTGTCCAGATCTACATTATTGAAAGCCCCTACAATGTCAACAAAAACACCAACTAGTACTTTATTCTCGGAACGAGCATCGTGGATATCCAGACAGAGACTCTCACAAGCAGAACGGCCACAATGAAAGCCAAACTGATTGTGAGGTAAAAGATTACTTTCTATGTGAAAAATTAGTCTCTGTTTTATTAATTGTTGGAAAGTTTTTCCAACACACTCCTATTACAGGACGATAAGAATCAGCCAAATTAAAGTCTTTGCCAGGTTTTAATATTGGTACCAAACAGTCAGTTTTCCAATCCTCTGGGATAATAGAAGACGTCCATAAACTATTTAATAAACTTAAAAAAATAGATAGAGATTGAACATTTAAAAGTTTAAACATTCTGTAGGAAAGCCAATCCAGGCCACATGAAGAATCTTTTCTTGAGGCTAAAGCAGGTTAAAAGCTAAACTCTTGCATAGTAAAACAACCCATTATGTATGAATTATCACTATTTACTCCAAGAACATTATCTATACTTATCTGTTGTGGAACAGTATCCGGTGTGTATTTATATAAAAATGTTTGAACCCAATTGAGGTCAGAAAATAAGTTAGAACTCGGAAAGCTTTTTAACGGCTTGTGCGCGTTTGAAATTAATGTAATTTTTACTATTAAGACTAGTTTTGAAATTAATGTAGGCGTTCTTGCAGTCTTCGCCTACTTTTGAACATTTATCATTCCACCAAGGTACTTGACACCTTTTTATAGGACGGTTATTATTACTATCAGTTATGTTATGGTTTAAGCTGATCCCGGAGAATTTGATTGCCAATAGAATAATTGAACAAAACTTTCTATATGAGTCATGGAAATCACTAATGTCAACTTTAAAGTTCATTAACATTTTATTAACAGTTTGGTCATAACTATCCCAATTTACTAATTTCAGATTGCTGTGAAAAGGAATGTTGTTCAAGGAAATAGAGGGCTCATGTTGATCTCTTACGAGAGTAAATTTTGTGATAGTTGGCGGATGATAACTGCCTAAAGGGTCCTGATGAACTTGCCAGTCACAAGAAAGAAATAAAGAAGAAGACTCCATAGTTAAATCTAGACTGTTAAGTTTCCAAATAAGAGAACCTATAGTTGTTGGGTTGACCATTATTTAAAAGTATTAAGTTATTGTCATCCATGGAATCCATAATAGCTCTGCCCCGAGAATCTATGCGACTGCAACCCGAAAAAGTGTGATGGGCGTTAAAATCACCTGCAATTATCAAGGGTTTTGGAATACTGTACAATAAACTATCGAACTTCGCCTTTTCACAAGCAGGAAAACTGTTACCAGGACTGTAAAAACTAACCAAATAAATGTATTTATGTTTCAGTTTAATAACAATTACTACATTTTGTAACGAATCATCATAAAAAGTATCTAGTTTAGAGAAATGTATACCATTTTTAATTAATATTGCTACGCCATTATGATCATTACCGCAGTCATTACTAATCATGGTATAACCACATAAATTAAATTGAATGCTAGGCTTGATCCAAGTTTCTGAAATAAGAGCTACCTGTATATTATTTTGGTTTACAAAATTTTGAAACTCAAGTCTGTTACTTAACAGACTTTGAGCATTCCACTGTACAATATTTAAGATTTAGTGGTAGAATGTGACGATTTGCTATTTTTGTCTTGGACGGTTTCTTTAATAGCTGAGCTAATAAAATGTGAACTAACACTTATATTTTGAGTTTTATTTAAAGTTATACCTTTTACTATAGATTCTGTTAATAGTCATAGTTTCAGAATTTGATAGTATTGCGTGTATTTTAGTATCTTATAATACACGCAATACTATTATATTCTTCTTGGGTATTTAATTTTTTATTAAGGGAGGGAAAATTTAATGAATCTTTTAACGTGTCAGCATATGATTTGGGTTTACTGTTTGCGATTTTCTTTTGCATTATAGGGCACTGGCTAGAGAGGGCAATGTGATTGCCATTACAATTAATGTTAAGCTTTTTCAATGTTAACCTTGCATTCTTTGAAAGAATACCCCTCTGTGCATATAGAGCATCGCGGTGAATTTTTACAAAACTTTGCAAATTATAGTATAAAACTATTTAAAATAATTAAAAGAAGATTGTCCACTTAGTATGGGGACTTTGGCCTGACGTGAACAGCCATTTTATCATATTTTTTGTAATTAGTTTAAAAGCACTAACTAGTAATAATGAGAATATGAACTTAATTTTGTATCAAAATGTTTAAAAAGAGATTTTTGTCATGTGAGGAAAAACAGGTTAAGGCAAAATAAAACAACATTTTTTATGATTTATTTTTATTCTGAGACATCATATGTTATTAATATGTGTTCAAGAAATTGGACAGGTGGTGAAATGTGTTCCTGATACCTTGCCCAACTTAAAAACCATAAAATAGTCATTATATGAGCGCAGCAACCCACTGTCCTTCGACCAACCATACAATTACAATAATATTCTTTTATAGCTTCCTTACCATTGTGATTATTATCATATAATATATACAGGGTGACTGGTGAATTACTATCAATATTTAAAGAGCATACTCGGTACATGATTCTCATTCGAATTATGTAAAAAAAATAGGTACTTAATTTTTGACCAAATTTCCGTATAAATAAATAAAGTGTGTACACGTTCCAAGTGTTCCAAGTGTGGACGCGTGCGGCGGCGTGCTGATACAACAACACGCCGCCGCACGTGTGTGTGTGTGTGTATACCTAATCTGTAGGGTGTTCATACGATGCGTAATTATTTACATAACTTTTGGTTGACTTTACTTAGAAGTTTATTAATATTTATGTTATATTAATTTTTATTTTGTCATATATGATCGTCAAAATCACGTCCTCAAATATCAATAGTAATTCACCAGTCACCCTGTATATATAAAATATATTTTTTGACTTACATGCCTGCTTTGTATTTTTCCATGCAATAATCTGCAGTTGGCCAAAGGAATCAGGTAGTCAACTAATAGGTCGCTGGCTATATTTCTACATTTTTCTAAAGTATAGGAACCTTCGCCTCTTATGTGCTGCCCGTAATACAAACAAGCTTGTTTTAGTTGGTATGTTCCACATGCAATTAATATAAGATCATTATATTCTATTCTTGGAAATATGAAACTATACATGTTTACATTTATAGGTTGAAAATCTGCCCGCCTTCTATTTAAATTATTTTCGATAACAAAGTCAGCTCATGTGTTAGGAGTAAACATCTTTTCATTTATTATAATACAACAGTATTTATATACTTAATCCTTATGGATTATAATTATATAAAACAATAAAACCTCATTTTGCATTATAGGAATAGCATATACAATACATATCTATTAAAAAATGAGTAATTTAAATAATTAATTAAATTGACACTTACTCGTCGAGGAGCTATCCACTGTCTTATAATAGACTGAACCTAATTAAGATCTAGATTATGTCGCCTTCTCTCTATCAAATCACTTCCACAGTTTATGCATCTCAGAGATATGGATTGATAAGAAGTCACTTCTTCTGTGTGCAGACATGCTATGTATCATGAGACACACTTTGGTTTTGTTCAATGTCCATATTAATGCCGTGGTTAGCGATGGAGCTAGTTTCAGGGTCCATATTACGTGAGTGTTGTTCATCGTTTATGCCTTGATCAGAGTCCATAATACAAAAGCCAGTGTCATCGTTTGAGCGAAATTCGGGGTCCGTAGATGTGCAGGGGTATAATGAATAAACAATCGTTGAAAGAAAATCCATAATAAATCAACACTCTCAATGTATATAGGTAAACAAAGCGAATGTAAACAATCAGTCTGTGACATATCAATGTCATTTATTTATTTCTTTTATAATATGGCCTTCATCCGTGCAGAAAAGTGCACAGTATATTCTGCCAATGTCGAGTAGATTGGAAGAGACACGATCCGGGATTTACTTTAAAATGAAATAAACTTTAACAGTCCCAGCCAAAGTCACAATAGGGTACTTTGTTAGTAGATCTAAAACAACACAAATATAATTGGATGAAAACTTAGGAGCTATATATATAACACATAAACTGTATAAAAAATGTTAAACTAAGACTAATATTCAATAAAAATAAGACAGATTGTTACAACTTAATTCTATTAATTTTAATATATTTACATATAAATTTACTAAAGGAACCAAACACCAATGACAACAGAAATTCGGTATTTATAGGACGGGGAATGTTGACAGGAAGAACATCATACAGGGGATGAAGGAGTTTAGGGCAGCTGAAGAGGAAATGTCTAGAGCTCTTACAGCTACAACATTAAACTCAGGACTATGTGGAGAAAGGGCTATAGGAAGATAAGGTAGCGAGTGACGAATAAGAATGGCACAGCCAGCATACCCATCTATTCTGTCATCCCGTAAACAGGAATATCCAGGGACTCGGAAACGAGAACCAGGACGTAACCATGTTTCCGAGATGGCAGCAATGACAGGTTTGTGAGAAGAGAAAAGGGAGAGCAGATCGGCTTTCTTGTGATGAATGCTTTTACAGTTCCATTGTAGGAGTTGAGTTAACATTGTTAATGAAATTGAATAAGGTGGTGAGGTTGTGTGCAACGTTGGGTGGTGGGTGGTAAAGGGGAATTACTAGATGTAATCAGAGACAGGATAACAGATGATAGTTGGAGTAGTAGAGATTCAAATGGAGACAAATTTTTTTCCTCTCCATTATTAAGAGCAACACCATTTCCAGAAGAAGTAGGAATGTTACCAATAACAGCCTGGTGAGCCAGTTTGTCATAACCTATTGGGGATGGAGCATGAGGACGAGGAGCTGAGAAAGTGGTTTTACGATATGATTTGGATGGGGAAGGCGAAATAGGAGAAGTTGGGGAAATGGTATTTTGAGAGGAAGACAAAAGAAGAGGAGAAGACAACGTCCTTACTGAGTCAGCATAGGATTTGCGGGAGGGGGCAAAGCGGGATGAGGCCTCATTATACGAAATATTTTCCTGAGACATAACCATCTTAATGGACTGTTGCCGAGTATACTCAGGGCATGCTTTCTCGTTAGCAAAATGCATACCACTGCAATTTATACATTTTGAATTTTCCATGGTAACCCTGCAGGTTTCACCTGGGTGGTCACATGAGCATTTATAGCATCTAGGCTTTGACCTACACTGAGTTTTAACATGGCCAAATCTACAACAATTAAGACACTGAATAGTAGGAAATCTATAATTATCAACTTGAAGTGCTACTGAGAATGCATAAATCTTGGAAGGGAGCATCTGCCCTCTAAATGTTAGTACCACTGACTGAGTGGGTACCCAAGTGGAAACACCCTCCAAAGATACCTGTTTTCTATTTAATCTTCTAGCTTTTAAAACTATACCACAACCCTCTGGCAGAGGATTCAGTGCTTCAATGAATTCATTCATTGACATGTCAACGGGGACTCCTCTAACTAAACCCATTCGAGTAACATTGTAGGTCGGTATGTAAGCTTTGTATTTACACATATCTAAAACTTTATTGGAAAGAAAAGAATTGGCAGCCTGAGCCGATGTAAATTGGACTGAAATTTTGTTGCGGCCAACACTTTTGACACCATCTTTTACAATGTCTTTGATTTTGTGGTTATATAAGAATTTACCAAAAATAATTGGCTTGATAGATATAGGGGAAGCAGGGTCTTGAGTATTCCGTGAGACATGAACAATATAAGGGCCCTTATCAATGTCTGTATAAGAAGGAGAACCATTTAGAAGAGAAGGATGGGTATATAATGTCTGAATTGATGGAGAGGAGAGAGAAGGATTGGTGATCGTTTTCTTAGGACCAGCTGAAGGAGTTAAAGAATCATCATCACCATGACGCTTACGCGATACGTTTTGAGCTTCCAAGTTGGCAGACGAGGATAATTGTATATCAGTATTCATAGGATCACCGGGATCCGGGGGGAACGGGGGAGGATCACCATCCATTTTATACAATTGTATATATATGTAAAAGTGTACTAATACAAAACAAATAAGTACTTACACGAATACAATATAGGTTAGTAAAACACCCAAAAACTATAACTACGTGATAATAATACACAAAAACTAGAACTAAGCACTATTCTGACTTAAGGCAACACGAAAAAATATAGAAAAATGATGAATTAGCGACACCAGAGTTTCCCTCGCACGTGTGTCAACCAGATCCGTATACACAGTACACTATCCATATCAATGTCAATATGTATTTTTTCGTTTTATTAGTGTTGCAATAGAAAAACATCATTAAAAAATCGATCGAAAACAAATATGATTATGTTTAACATTCTTCATATTTCAGTTTATAAAACGTTTTAAATGACGAAACTAATTAAAAACAAATATTATATTTTTTTTATTAAATACTTATAGTTGTATTAAGTACTGCGAGATCTTGCAGGTAACACAAAACGTGGATCAATAAAGCAAATCAATGAAGATACTTTAAAAATATTTTTTCAATAAAATACAAATGTACACTCCAACAACAATAGAATGGCTAGCTAAAAAATATTTTTTTTTCATAAACTTGTTTTTTGATAGCAGCTTGTTCACGCTAGGCCAAAAATGGACATTGCCCTTTCAAAAAGCCCGCGTCAACGTTTCAATTCCCACGCTCTTTTTCAGCATGTAAATAAACGTCGACAATATAGAAGTAGTACAAAAATTTATATGAGTAAAAAATTTTAAGTTCATCTTCATGTTGACTGTTTTAAAATACATAACTCACAGTAATACATAATACTATTACGATAAAAGAGTTGCTAGTGAAATTCAAGTTCAGTAATTCCAACGTTCCTTAAACGCAACATTTCGCGGAATGTAAACTAATTAATCAATATTTATTAAATACTAGAAGACCTGGCGAACTTCGTATCGCCCTATAATCAAGAAATATCTATTACGTTTTTTTTATTTATATTTTTGGAGTTTACTTGTAAGCCATAAATCACCGTGTTTTGAAGTTCGACAGAATGATTGTCATATTAGTTGTCAAATCTAATGTAAAAAAAACGTTTGTATGGGAAATAGAAAAGGGCTGTTTTTATGGTTTTCCCAGTAATGAATCAATTTTTTTTCAGCATTTATACCTTCAGCTTTTATGACTCTTTATTTACAAGAAAAATTAGTCTTCTGAGAAATCTAATATTTCTTCGATTAGAAAATTGCACTTCGATGACGTCTTATATATCACAAATTGTAGAAGCTGGTTAGAAATTACAAGGATTTGGTATAAACGTCGAATGAATTGGATCTATCGTGTTGGCTGGTTTAACGGAAAAATACATGCCCATGATAATGACCATCGAGCATTCTAGCAAGATAATTACGTCAGATGCCTTTAAAGGAAAGTTGATGGACATGGAACCGGAAGACAGTGATGCCAATAATTCATTCACATGTTTCCGCAAGAATCAACGTTTCAAAAAATTTGAAGTATAGTGAAAAGTCTATAGTGAAAAAAATGGCGGAACAGTACAAATGTCACCATCCGTCAAAGGATAACCAAACGTCAAATGTTATAATTGCAAACAGCAAGGGCACTATCGTAATCAATGCACTAATAATGATAAATCTTACAAGACTTTTGAAAACAAATCGGCGAAAACAAGTAATGCGTTTAGTGATGTGTTTTTTAACAGAATATTTTACAAGAGTTAGTGGGATGTCGACTCTGGCGCAACTTGCGCCGCGCAAATTCATACTTAGACAAGCAATGAAAATTGGATGATTAGTCTTTCGAAGTTTGGCATCGTAAATTGGGACATGTCAATTACAACATGAATAAAATGCAGGATACTGTGGAGGGCATTCAACTAACTAAAAAGGCTGATATCAACAAGTCTAGTTGTATAGTGTGTCACAAAGGAAAGCAAAGTCGTTTGCCTTTTAGTAATGAAGGGAACAGGAGTACTGAGCTATTGCAAGTTGTGCACTGTGATATATGTGGGCCGATGGAGAATATATCGCTGTTGATGATCACAGCCGAATGACATATGTTTATTTTCCAAAGAGTAAGAAAGAGGCTTTACAGTATTTTAAAGATTATAAAGCAAAAGTTGGAACTTTAACATCTTATAAAATTAAAATTTTGTGAAGTGATAATGGTAGAGAGTTCTGTAACAGAGATTTTGATAATTTTTGAATAAAAGGGGAATTAATTACACATCAAAAATCGAATCTGGTGAATCAAATCAAAACATAATAAAATCTGGTGAAACCATACTTCAGTCATTTGAGAGGTTTTGGTAGTACTGTCATGAAATACATGTCCAAGCAGAAAAGATATAAGTGATAGAAAAATTCAGAACAATGTACACTTGTTGGTTATCCTGAAGATATTAAGGGGTACAGATTATATAATCCTTCAACAAGGGCTATTACAACCAGTCAAGATGTCATCATAAAAGAAAAATTATTTAAGGAAGAAAATATGATTGAGGTAGATGACAAACCCAAACAGAACAGGCTATATCCGTCTACAGTGGGAGAGGTCTCAGATCTAGTAGGAGAGGACTCTGTGACATCTGACGAGGAGTTGAAGTCAGGCACCATGACAAAGACATTACCACAACGGCAGAGAAAACAACCTGATAGGTTGGGATTAATGTGCACAGAACAGAATAAAAATTATTTCACCACTGAAATCACATTTGAAGAAGCATTACAAGGTCTTGAGAGGGAGCATTGGGACCAGGCTGTCAAAGAAGAGCTGAAAAGCTTTGTAGACAACAGTGCATGGGAAGAAGTTGATATTCCTGTAAATGGGAATATAGTAAAGTGCAAATGAGTTCTCAAGAAGAAATGTGATATGGTGTGAAAGATATGGTGTATACTATAGTGAAACATTTTCTTCCGTAGTTTGTCATACAACACTTACATTATTATTCGTGTTATCAGTGCAATTGAATCTCAGTGTGACTTGTCTTGATGTGAAAATGGCTTTCTTGAGTGGTGATCTATCTGAAACTCTATATATGCAAAACATAAGAAAGTAGATAGTTATATGTTATCAAGTGTTTATGTCAAATCTAAAATTGAACCATGTTTATATATAAAGTCAGTTGGCAGTAGCAAAACAATGGTGACACTGTATGTTGAAGATTTTTTGTTTTTTCAAATAATAAAACTGAAACCAATCATCTTAAGAGCATGCTAGGTGAAATTTTGTGTTGAAAGACTTAGGGATTGTAAAGGAATGTGTTGGTATGTTAATTAGTTTTGATGAACAAAATTGTACTGTTACTTTGAGTCAAGAGAAATATATTGATAAATTATTGTCCAAGTTGAACATGACTGATTGTAAAACAGTGAATACTCTAATGGAGGCAAATTTTAAATATAAAAATGTGAATACTTGTAATAATGCCCTTGTTTATTATATGCTGACGATCTTAAGATATATTCTGTTGTCAATAATGTCAAAGATGCTTTAAAACAATCAGATTTGGATAGTGTAGATAAGTGGTGCAGGGAAAACAATATGTTGCTGAATGTAAATAAGTGCCAATGTCATTACGTTTAGCCATAGGAGGCAAAAAATCAATTTTGAATATAGTCTACACAATATTAGTCTTGAAAGAAAAAAAACAATTAGGGATCTAGGCATCATTTTCGATGAAAAATTTGCGATCATTATGAATACTTAATTGAGAGGAGCACTCAAATTCTTGGTTTCATTTAAAGAGTTGCAAAAAACTTCAAAAATCCTTGTAGCCTTCTTCATCTGTATAGGTCTTTAATTTGTAGGACCTTAGAGTACAACTTAACAATATGGTCGCCTTTCTATTCCACCCACAGTGACAATATCAAACATGTTCAAAAAAGGTTTATTTTCTTCTTGTGCCGCAGATTTGGATTGCAAAATAAGATGAACTGTTACAAAGATAGAATTTTACTATTTTAATATGCTCACACTAAAATAAAGACATATGTGAATTGAACTTTATGCATGGCACAAAATAATTCATTCTAGAATCGACCTATCTGCCTTATTATCAATCATTAATTTTAACATCAAATTTAGATCTCAACATCCACATTTGAATACCTTCGTCCTCAGCGTTCACATTAGTAATACATCATATTATAACCCTATCATTAGACTCTGCCGTACATACAATGATTTACTTTCAAAACACAGTGACATGTTAGATATATTTGATCCCAATTTTACAAGGCTTAAAAATAGGGTAAGGCTTATTATATTGACGATTCAATGATTTACTCTCCAATGACTTTTTTTTCTTATGTTTATTGCCATGTAGTTGTTATTGAATTATATTTTAATTTTGACAATTTATTTATTATTATAATTTTTTAATTTAATTCTTTAATTTTATTTTATTTTTTAATTATACTTTTTACACAATCTTAATTGACTGTATCTGTCTCTTTTGCTCCTATTTATATTATTGTTGACTCAGTGAATGTAATTTAAACTAATTTGTAATGTCCGTTAATGTTTTTTTTGTATCAACAACTAAGTAATTGAATTTAAGTTATATGTTCCTATTTATTCATTAGTCTTAAATTGTACCTAAATAATGTAGCTCCTGACAAAAATATTGGTTTTGTAATGATTATGAAGTGTACACATGCTTGGGAATATAATCAAGCTAAATATAATTTTAGACTGTAACTCAAATGTAATCCGGATTATATTCTGTTTGTGTGCCTAAATAAATAAATAGTCAGAATCCTTATCAACAACTTATAGGCAGTTTGAAGATCCTACCTAATACAATTCAATAACTGTATTAGTGAAGAGCTTTGGGTTTATGCTAAAAGAATATTATATATACTTAAAGAAAACATAAAATTTGGTTTGAAATGTAGTAAGAATAAAAATGATAATATTGAAGGATATGTTATAAGGAAAGATATGTTATAATGATATGTTATAATGATATAGGCAGACCCTGGCTATAGCTGGGAAATTGCCAGGTAGAAGATATGTTATAATGATATAAGGACTGGAGCAGTGATGTTAATGACAGTAAATCATATTCAGGGTTTTGTTATATTTTGTCAGGATCAGTTATATCCTGGAATGGTAGCAATCAAAAATGTATTTCACTTTCTAGTACTGTAGCTGAAAATGTGTCAAAATCAGAAGCCTGCAAAGAAGCAGTGTATTTGAGAAACTTACAAAATGAAGTGACTTGTAGAATGTATACTATTATTTTGTACTCGTATAATGACAGTATGAGTGCTCAGAAATTATAACTGAACCCAGTATTCCATAATAAAACTAAACATATGGATGTCAGGTATCACTATTGCTGAGATATTATAAATAAAAACATTGTTAGTATTAATTATTTGTGTATATCTGATATGCCTGCAGATTTATTTACCAAAAGCTTAAGTGTTGTAAAACATTATAAACATGTAAATGCTTTAGGAATTGTTAGAGTGTAATATATTTTAACTTTAAGTTCATGTTAAGTATTTATATAGTTTAAAATAGATCATATTTTAATGGGAAGTGTTGTGGATATCAAAATATGGATACAACTAGCCATCTTGTGGCAATCATGTCAATAAGCGTTATTGTATTTGTCTATGTTCAATAAATCATTCTTCTGTCGATCTTCAGTTGACACACGTTGTTTTATTATATATTAATTATCGTAATCTAATTCCTATTAAACAGTTTATTTATTCATAATGGTGCTGAGGGAGCAGGATGTCTTTGTCTCTACTAACGTTTACATTAAGATCGGGTGTTGTCATATTTTCACAATAAAACTGTTCTTACTTTCTGTTGCCCTCACACACTCATAAAAATATTTCCATCTGACTCAAACGACTATTGTAGCACACATAATTTGAACAAATGTGTAAAGTTGATATTTTTTATGATTTTTATGAAAATCTTGAAACGTTCCTTCCGCCGTATATCTTTTCAAACATGTAATAAGGGGAGAGGCACAGAACTATGAACAAGACATTCACTCTTAAAATAATCAAAAAAAAAAACGAAGACATTTCTCTTTTTTTTGACAGATGGGGTTGATGGGGATGATGGGGATGATAGGGGTGATGGGGATGAAGGGAGTGATGGAGATGATGGAGGTGATGGGGATGACGTGGATGAAGGGGGTGACGGGAATGATGGGGGTGAGGGGGATGATGGGGGTGATGGAGATGATGGAGATAATGGGGATGAAGGGGGTAATGGGGATGATGGCGATGATGGGTGTGATGGGGATGATGGAGATGATGGGGATGATGTGGATGATGGAGATGATAAAGATGATGGGGATGATGGGTGTGATGGAGATGATAGGGATGATGGGTGTGATGGAGATGATGGGGATGAGGGGGTTGATGTGGATGATGGAGACGATGGGGATGATGTGGATGATGTGGACAATGGAGATGATGAAGATGATGGGGGTTATGGGGATGATGGAGATGATGGGGGTGATGAGGATTGAGAGGTTGATGGAGATAATGGAGATCATGGGGATGACGGGGTTGATGGGGGTGAGGAGGATGATGGAGATGATGAAGATGATGGGGGTGATGGGGATGATGGAGATGATGGGGGTGATGGGGATTAGGGGGATTAGGGGGATGATGGAGTTGATGGAGATGATGGAGATGATAGGGATGATGGGGATGATGGGGATGATGGGGATGATGAGGGTGATGGGGATGATGGGGTTGATGGGGATGATGAGGGTGATGGGGATGATGGAGATGATGGAGATGATGGGGATGATTGGGGTGATATGGATGTTGGGGGTGATGGGGATAAAGGGGATTATGGGGATGATGGATATGATGGGGGTGATGGGGATGATAGGGTTGATTGGGTTGATGGGGATAAAGGGGGTTATGGGGGTGATGTGGATGATGGGGATGATGGGGATGATGGAGATAATGGAGATGATGGGTGTGATGGGGATGAAGGGGCTGATGGAGATGATGGAGATGATGGGGATGATTGGGGTGATGGGGGTGAAGGGGGTGATGGAGATGATGGAGATGATGGGGGTGATAGGGATTATGGGGATGATGGGGATGATGGAGATGATAGGGATAATGGGGATGATGGCGGTGATGGGGATGTTGGGGGTGATGGGGATAAAGGGGATGATGGGGATGATGGATATGATGGGGGTGATGGGGATGATAGGGATAAAGAGGGTTATGGGGTGATGTGGATGATGGGGATGATGGGGATAAAGAGGGTTATGGGGGCGATGTGGATGATGGGAATGATGGAGATGATGGGGGTGATGGGGATGAAGGGGCTCATGGAGATGATGGAGTTGATGGAGATGATAGAGATGATGGAGATGATGGGGATGTTGGGGGTGATGGGGATAAAGGGGATGATGGGGATGATGGATATGATGGGGGTGATGGGAAAGATAGGGATGATGGGGTTGATGGTGATAAAGAGGGTTATGGGGGTGATGTGGATGATGGGGATGATGGAGATGATGAGGATTATGGGGATGATGGAGATCATAGGGATGATGGGGGTGATGGGAATGAAGGGGGTGAAGGAGATGATGGAGATGACGGGGTTGATGGGGGTGATGGGGATGATGGGGGTGATGGAGATGATGGAGATGATAGAGATGATGGGGATGAAGGGGGTAATGAGGATGATGGAGATGATGGGGATGACGGGGGTGATGGGGATGATGGGTGTGTTGGGGATGATGGAGATGATGGAGATGATGTGGATGATGTGGATGATGGAGATGATAAAGATGATAAAGATGATGGGGATGATGGGTCTGATGGAGTTGATGGGGATGAGGGGGATGATGTGGATGTTGGAGAAGATGTGGATGATTGGGGTGATGGGGTTGATTTGGATGATGGGGGTGATGGAGATGATGATGATGGGGATGAGGGGAATGATGTGGATGATGAGGATGATGGATGTGATGAGATGATGGAGATTATGGGGATGATGGGCATGAATGGGGAGATGGGGATGATGTGGATGATGGAGATTATGGAGATGATGGGGATGATGGAGATGATGGAGATGATTGGGATGATGGGGGTGTAGGGAAGATGGGGTGATGTGGATGATGGGGATGATGGAGGAGATGTGGATGATTGGGGTGATGGGGATGATGGGGTTGATGATGAGGGGAATGATGTGTCTGATGAGGATGATGGGTGTGATGAGGATGATGGAGATGATGGAGATGATGGAGATGATGGAGATGATTGGGATGATGGGGATGATGGGGGTGATGGGGATGATGGAGATGATGGAGATGGTGACGGTAATGGCATATTTGTTATATTTGGATGGCACATTTGGCATATAAAAACATGGTATATAGGGAAAATTGGTATATAAAGACCTTTGATTTATAAGGAAAATTGGTATATAAGGACATTTGGTATACCTCCGTCATTTCAGTTTACTTTGAAGGTTTATTAGGTTTTTTTTTTTTTTTTCAACAAATAAAAATGAAAAAAACAACAATTAATTCCTTAATTAAAATATATTCTAATTCTTAATACATTTCACAATATATAAGAAATTAAAGTTATAACTCCTACATTATATTAAGAGCAATGATTTAAAATTACATAAAATTTTTACAATTTAATGATT
This sequence comes from Danaus chrysippus, assembly GCA_916720795.1. Taxonomy (NCBI): domain Eukaryota; kingdom Metazoa; phylum Arthropoda; class Insecta; order Lepidoptera; family Nymphalidae; genus Danaus; species Danaus chrysippus. Next base: position 6,982 of record CAKASE010000077.1, on the reverse strand, counting down.
TTTACCGTTCTTCTAGTACAGGAATTGCTCAAAATGCTGTACCAACTCTATACTTAAGTATCTAAAGTAAGCAACTTCCCAAGTAGTTATAGGCACACAATACATACTACTAATATAAAAAAAATATAAATAATCAATTATATTTTATAAATATAGATAATATTTTACATTATTATTATTTTACTTTAGAAATTGGTGCTCATAATTAAAAATTAAAAAAAAATGATTAAATTGAATATAATGAAATAGGTATACAAGTCATCTTAACATTTTTATACAGGGTGACTGGTGAGTTACTATCAATATTTAAGGACGTGGTAGTTGACGATCATATATGACAAAATAAAAATTAATATAACATAAATATTAATAAACTTCTAAGTAAAGTTAACCAAAAGTTATGTAATTAATTACGGATCGCGTGGATACCCTAGCTGCGTTATCGACACAAAACAGTTATGTACGTAGGTATATGTAGTTATCGCGCGGTAGTTTATCTACATCCAAACGCCGCGCGCCGCCGCGTGTTAGACCTTAGATAAACAAAAATGATCCAATTCCCTTCATACTTTAATCCTGGCTTAGGACAGGCAAAAATACCAAGATATTTCTTTCGTTTAAGCAACCAATTTATTGACTAGGTAAATGGTGTGACCTTGACACGAAAAATAATATGAACTGTTTACCTATCTTGGTATTTCCGGCGTATTTAAAAATGGAATCATTCTTATTTACAACAATTGTCAATCATTAAACTACCTATTTACCTACATAACTACACTAACCTTAACAAATGTTCAAAGCGAGCTCCTTCTCGTGTGATACACAGTTCGGCACGTTTACACATATTGTCTTTCACACGATTTAATACGAATGGGTCACTTTTAATAGTTTCGAAAGCACTATTGATTTTTAATTTCAACTCCTCTCTGTTGACATACATTGTAGCATACACAAGACGTTTCCTTGGGCATGTGTTGGAACACGGAACTGTCCGAAGTCTCGTAATCTTTGATTAGCGTTTAAGATGACGCTGGCCGTAGGTACTCGACGATTGGGGAACATCTCCCGGTACAAATTGATTGCGCCCCGCAAGCTTTCATTTGCACGCGCATACGCATAAACCATGTCCAAGTATTCTGCATTTGTGTATTGAAAAGCCATATTTAATTACTAATAAGTAATAACGGGTCACACGCACACACGACAGATTATTATTAGGTATACGCGTAAGATCGATCGCTAGGCGCGCGCGCGCGGGAAGACGAACGTACGGACCTTACGGCGGCGCTCGCGCGACTAATAGCCGACTAATGGCCCGCTAGCCACGGGGCGGGGGTTGGGGAGTAGCGACACACTGGCGCCGGCAAGGATGAGTACGTATCCAAACTTTATTTATTTATACGGAAATTTGGTCAAAAATTAAGTACCTATTTTTTTTACATAATTCGAATGAGAATCATGTACCGAGTATGCTCCTTAAATATTGATAGTAACTCACCAGTCACCCTGTATACTTACATGGTATATAGATTTGATCGATTTATAATGAGCGGTCTTTATTACCTTTTTTATCTAAATAAAGAAAAGTGCCTACAAACAGTATCGCAATATAACTACTTGTGTCACTTCTTGACATAGGTAAAACAAACACAAAGTGTTCTAAATATGCAGAGATTATAATTTCACTGGATAACTACAAACCAAAAAAAAGTAGTTTATTGTTTTTATGTAATATAAGAATGACAGTGTTTAAATCAGTAAAAATTACTTTTCTGCCGGAAGTCACTATTAAGTATTAATAACCCGAAAAAAACTGATAAGGGATGATAGGGGTGATGGGGATGAAGAGGGTGATGGGGATGAAGGGGGTGATGGAGATGATGGAAATGATTGGTGTGATGGGGATGATGGAGATGATGGGGATGAAGGGGGTGATGGGGATGATGGGGATGATGGGGGTGATGGGGATGATGGGGGTGATGTAGATGTTGGGGGTGATGGGGATAAAGCGTGTGATGGGAATGATGTGGATGATGTGGATGATGGAGATGATAAAGATGATGGGGATGATGGGTGTGATGGAGATGATGGGGATGAGGGGGGTGATGTGGATGATGGAGACGATGGGGATGATATGGATGATGGAGATGATGAAGATGAAGGGGGTGATGGGGATGATGGAGATGATGGGAATGAAGGGGGTGATAGGGCTGATGGGGATGATGGAGATGATGGTGATGAAGGGGGTGATGGGGATGATGGAGATGATGGAGATGATCGAGCTGATGGAGATGATGAGGATGATGGGGTGTATGGGTATGATGGGCATGATGGGGGTGATAGGGATGATGGGGGTGATGTGGATGTTGGGGGTGATGGGGATAAAGCGTGTGATGGCTATGATGTGGATGATGTGGATGATAGAGATGATGGAGTTGATGGAGATGATAGGGATGATGGGGATGATGGGGGTGATGGGGATGAAGGGGGTGAAGAGAATGATGGGTGTGATGGGGATGATGGAGATTATCGAGATGATGGAGATGATGGGGATGATGGAGATGATTGAGATGATAGGGATGATATGGATGGTGGGGTGTATAGGGATGAAGGGGGTGAAGGAGATGATGATTGTGATGGGGATGATGGAGATAATGGAGATGATCGAGCTGATGGAGATGATGAGGATGATGGGGGTGATGGGGATGAAGAGGGTGATGGAGATGATGGAGATGATGGGGATGATTGGGGTGATGGGGGTGAAGGGGGTGATGGAGATGATGGAGATTATGGGGGTGATGGGGATTATGGGGATGATGGAGTTGATGGAGATGATGGAGATGATAGGGATGATGGGGATGATGGGGGTGATGGGATGAAGGGGGTGAAGGGGGTGAAGGAGATGATGGGTGTGATGGGGATGATGGAGATGATGGAGATGATCGAGATGATGGAGGTGATGGGGATGATGGAGATGATGGAGATGATAGGGATGATGGGGATGATGGGGGTGATGGGGATGAAGGGGGTGAAGGAGATGATGGGTGTGATGGAGATGATTGGGATGATGGGGGTGTAGGGAAGATGGGGGTGATGTGGATGATGGGGATGATGGAGGAGATGTGGATGATTGGGGTGATGGGGATGATGGGGTTGATGATGATGGGGTAAGGGGAATGTGTGTGTGATGAGGATGATGGGTGTGATGGGGATGATGGAGATGATGGAATGAAGGGGTGATGGGGATGATGGGGGTGATGGGGATGATGGAGATGATGGAGATGGTGACGGTGATGGCATATTTGTTTTATTTGGATGGCACATTTGGCATATAAATAAAATGGTATATAGGGAAAATTGGTATATAAGGAAAATTGGTATATAAAGACCTTTGATTTATAAGGAAAATTGGTATATAAGGACATTTGGTATACCTCCGTCATTTCAGTTTACTTTGAAGGTTTATTAGGTTTTTTTTTTCAACAAATAAAAATGAAAAAACAACAATTAATTCCTTAATTAAAATATATTCGAAGTCTTAATACATTTCACAATATATAAGAAATTAAAGTTATAACTCCTACATTATATTAAGAGCAATGATTTAAAATTACATAAAATTTTTACAATTTAATGATTTTTACCGTTCTTCTAGTACACGAATTACTCAAAATGCTGTACCAACTCTATATTTAAGTATCTAAAGTAAGCAACTTCCCAAGTAGTTATAGGCACACAAAACATACTACTAATATAAAAAAAATATAAATAATCAATTATATTATATATATATAGATAATATTTTACATTATTATTATTTTACTTGAGAAATTGGTGCTCATAATTAAAAATTTAAAAAAAAAGATTAAATTGAATATAATGAAATAGGTATACAAGTCATCTTAACATTTTTATATACTTACATGGTATATAGATTTGATCGATTTATAATGTGCGGTCTTTATTACCTTTTTTATCTAAATAAAGAAAAGTGCCTACAAACAGTATCGCAATATAACTACTTGTGTCACTTCTTGACATAGGTAAAACAAACACAAAGTGTTCTAAATATGCAGAGATTATAATTTCACTGGATAACTACAAACCGAAAAAAAGTTGTTTATAGTTTTATATGTAACTAGAAGACCCGGCGAACTTCGTTTCGCCCTATAATCAAGAAATATCTGTTACGTTTTTTTATTTATATTTTTGGAGTTTACCTATTAAAGCCATAAATCTCCGTGTTTTGAAGTGATTAGGAATGATTAATAGTTAATATGAGAGTTACACTGAGCTAGCAAAATAATAATTGTCAACGTTACTACTACACTTGATGCACAAACAATAACGATGGCCGACAACTGTGTAGGGAGTGAGAGAAGTCTAATTGTGTGAGAGAAACAGAAGACCGGCTTCGTTCTCATCCCTACTCCGTGCTGTTTACTGGGTCAGAAGTGACACCTGTAGATATCTGGCGGGGATAACTTATTAAATGACGATTGATCAGTTATCGACCGGAGATGAAAAATGATTAAATTACTAAAATAGCTATTAAAAAATAAGGGTTGATCGTAGAAGGGTGAAAATTTAGGATTGTATGTATTTTTGTACGTTGTATCATAAAAAAATAGTAATTAAAAATTTTGTCAAAAAAATAAAAATAAAAAATTTAGGGGTGGACTACCCCTAACATTTAGGGGGATGAAAAATAGATGTTGGCCGATTCTCATAGCTACCGAATAAGCACAAAAAATTTCATCAAAATCGGTCAGGTTGTTTCGGAGGAGTATGGGCACGAAAACTGTGACACGAGAATTTTATATATTAGATATAAGAATGACAGTGTTTAAATCAGTAAAAATTACTTTTCTGCCGGAAGTCACTATTAAGTATTAATAACCCGAAAAAAAACTGATAAGGGATGATAGGGGTGATGGGGATGAAGAGGGTGATGGGGATGAAGGGGGTGATGGGGATGATGGGGATGGTGGAGATGATGGGGATGACAGGTGTGATGGGGATGATGGATATGATGGGGGTGATGGGGATGATAGGGATGATTGGGTTGATGGGGATAAAGGGAGTTATGGGGGTGATGTGGATGATGGGGATGAGGGAGATGATGGGGATGAAGGGGGTGATGGGGATGATGGGGATGATGGGTGTAATGGGGATGATAGGAATGATGGAGATGATGGATTTGATGGGGATGATGGGGATGATTGGGTTGATGTGGATGTTGGGGGTGATGGGGATAAAGGGGATGATGGGGATGATGGATATGATGGGTGTGATGGAGATGATGGGTATGAGGGGGGTGATGTGGATGATGGAGACGATGGGGATGATGTGGATGGTGTGGATGATGGAGATGATGAAGATGAAGGGGATGATGGGGATGATGGAGATGAGGGGAATGAAGGGGGTGATAGGGCTGATGGAGATGATGGAGATGATGGTGATGAAGGGGGTGATGGGGATGATGGAGATGATGGAGATGATCGAGCTGATGGAGATGATGAGGATGATGGGGTGTATGGGTATGATGGGCATGATGGGGGTGATGGGGATGATGGGGGTGATGTGGATGTTGGGGGTGATGGGGATAAAGCGTGTGATGGGGATGATGTGGATGATGTGGATGATGGAGATGATAAAGATGATGGGGATGATGGGTGTGATGGAGATGATGGGGATGAGGGGGTGATGTGGATGATGGAGACGATGGGGATGATGTGGATGATGGAGATGATGAAGATGATGGGGGTGATGGGGATGATGGAGATGATGGGGGTGATGAGGATTGACAGGGTGATGGAGATAATGGAGACCATGGGGTTGATGGATATGATGGGGATGTTGGGGGTGATGGGGATAAAGGGGATGATGGAGATGATGGATATGATGGGGGTGATGGGGATGATAGGGATGATGGGGTTGATGGGGATAAAGAGGGTAATGGGGGTGATGTGGATGATGGGGATGATGGAGATGATGGAGATGATGGGGGTGATGGGGATGAAGGGGCTCATGAAGATGATGGGGATTATGGAGATGATGGAGATGATGGGGATGAAGGGGGTAATGGGGGTGATGGAGATGATGGGGATGACGGGGGTGATGGGGATGATGGGGATGATGGAGGAGATGTGGATGATTGGGGTGATGGGGATGATGGAGGTGATGGAGATGATGGGGTGATGGGGATGATGGGGGTGATGTGGATGATGGAGATGATGGAGATGATGGAGATGATGGAGATGATTGGGATGATGGGGATGATGGGGGTGATGGGGGTGATGTGGATGATGGGGATGATGGAGATGATGGAGATGATGGGGGTGATGGGGATGAAGGGGCTCATGAAGATGATGGGGATTATGGAGATGATGGAGATGATGGGGATGAAGGGGGTAATGGGGGTGATGGAGATGATGGGGATGACGGGGGTGATGGGGATGATGGGGATGATGGAGGAGATGTGGATGATTGGGGTGATGGGGATGATGGAGGTGATGGAGATGATGGGGTGATGGGGATGATGGGGGTGATGTGGATGATGGAGATGATGGAGATGATGGAGATGATGGAGATGATTGGGATGATGGGGATGATGGGGGTGATGGGGGTGATGGGGATGATGGAGATGATGGAGATGGTGACGGTGATGGCATATTTGTTATATTTGGATGGCACATTTGGCATATAAAAAAATGGTATATAGGGAAAATTGATTTATAAGGAAAATTGGTATATAAGGACATTTGGTATACCTATGTCATTTCAGTTTACTTTGAAGGTTTATTAGGTTTTTTTTTTTCAACAAATAAAAATGAAAAAACAACAATTAATTCCTTAATTAAAATATATTCTAATTCTTAATACATTTCACAATATATAAGAAATTAAAGTTATAACTCCTACATTATATTAAGAGCAATAATTCAAAATTACATAAATTTTTTACAATTTAATGATT